>CM053793.1:224300449-226842949 GCA_028749045.1 Cupressus sempervirens
AACGGATCATCCAAGTCCAAGATCCACATTGTGCCAAGAAAACAGGGTGGCACACAAAACGAGGTAAACCCCCAAAATTTGAAAAACTTCAAAATTAAAACCCATTTGGCCTTTGGGTTCAAAAACCCCAAAAATTCAAAAATAAATGAAATCAGACACCGTATGCAAAAACGGCCAACATAACGGCGTAAAATCCCAAACCCTCATCTCAAAAAACAAAGAAATGTTCATACCCGCCCAATCGGGTAGAACTAGCATACAGAAACGGAGGGGAACACTAGTTCTCAGCCTCCAAACAAACAGCTATAAAAAACAGAAGCAGAAACAATAAAACAGGAAAGCCCTACCTCACAACCAAAAGGGCAAAACGGGAATCTGAACCATAAAATAAATATCCCGCAAAAGTAGCTGAAAATTGCGGCAATTCAAGGTTTCCCCGAGCTGGATCCAACGAGCCCAACCTCGCGACGATCCCATGCACGTAGCTCCCACAACGAACAAAACAATAAATCCTCATGAAGAGGATTTTGGGTTTTACTCTCCAACTTTCCAATTTGAAAGTGAGAAGTGAGGAATTAAATTCCTCTTTGGATACTTATTCACTTTTCGGGTGAATAATCGATTAGGGCAAATAACCAGCCAACCTAGTTAAATCTCAAATCGACCCAAACGAAAACAGGCTATTCCTATAAATAGGAATTCATCTATGGAAAAGCTGCCAGAAATTAAAATAAATCAATTAAAAAGCCCGAAAGCCCAAAAACACAAAAATCACCTTAACAACTTTCGCGACGATGCGAGCCTCTAAATGCACAGACACGCTTACTTGTCTAATCACATAATGCAAATGAGTTCGGATTTAATAATCACCGAAAGGTTTAATTTAAACATTTTAATAAAGGATACATCGACCATACAAGGACGACATTGGTAAAATATGAATGGCTGAATCACTAACTCCATGTGCCACTACTAGGGATATAAATCCTGCACACTAAACAACACGATCAAGTGCAATTGCATATAATACCATAGCCGAAGCAATAAATGTATTAAATCACTTAATTTAACCATTTATTTAATTATATTAAAATAATCTATTTACATCACTCACGTTCGCATAAAGCATAACAATGCAGGAATGAAGTACCTAACCATAGAAATCAACATGGACAATCCATTTCTAATCATTAATGCATTTAATAATGATTGATTACTCTGCATTAAAAAGGCATTCAAAACACATAAGCAAACACAGTCAAAAACATGACTAACCACTGCTACAGGAACCTAGTCCAGTGTAGCATGGTAAAAGAACATAGTGCAATCTCTGCACACATCTCAGGGTAATCATGGAACAACCTCATGATACCACATCGCCCCTGGTAACCACTGGCACAAACCTCAGTGAACCAAAAATCACTGATTTCCCTTATGGGATAGGACCTATCTATTATAATACATTTCCTTATTTTGGAAATTGCGATCTCTTAGCTAACCTATGTGTCCTAATGGCTATGGAGAACTCTCAAAAGAAAAGATCTAGAGGTTATGATCTTAAGCAATTAATCTTGCATGTTGGATTTATGTTGTAATCAAAATGCTACAAATGAGTAGGCCTTATGCTTGGAAATTGTAACCAAATTACATTGGATATGGATATAATCAATTGAATCCTATTGTTTCATGTCTCTATTGTGTTGTGCTTCTGTGTGTTTACTCTTGCTGCTTGGTTTGGGATGTCTCCTACCCAGCCTGCGCCAATTTCACCCCCACGATGTTGGTTTGACCAAGGCAAACCTCTTTCTGTAACTTTTTTCCTATTTTTCACCATGTAGTAACATGTGACAAATCTATCGATGTAGATTTGGAAAGTTCATGATCTAATGGACTATTTGTGAAAGTTTTAGACAAAGGTATAAGGTATAAAATGACTTAGACAATCTAGACTTGAGAACAAAATGCCCAAGGTGATCTATACTCTGCACATTAGCTACAAACTAAAACCTTGGCTGATGTTGTTATCAGGATGTTGTTCTAAGTCACTGCAACTTCTTGTTTGTTTTTTGTTAGTTTTTGTATGTCAAAATCATCAATTCTACCTATTTACCTTTCTATCTTGCATCATCCTACGATATCCCCTTAAATCCATCTCATCCTAATCATTATAAAAAATGATCTTTACATTTACTTAACATAAGTCCTACTTGAGTCTATTTGGTCATCTTCCTTTCAACTGTGCATTAGGAAAATGTGTTCAATCAAGCATAATCTCAATTTTCCAGTAACTCTAATTATGTAGCTTTTCTAATGGTTGACCAATTCTTCTTAAGTGGTGATAAACTCTCTTGACATATATTGTTTGAAATTTTTACTCATTACTATGTTCAATTTGAACCTTAGAAATGTCACTTGACTGATATGATTAATTTTTTAAACATAATAATTAATTTAATTTACATATATATCATTTTTAAATTCAAAATACTACATCATCCAATATAATATTAAAATACATATAAATTTATCTTTAATTCCCCATCACGTACCTATTGAACCTCTTATAGATACAAATACCAGTTTAAATTGATTGAAACAATCATACCACCTTATCTTTCTTTTCTTTTAATACGAATATATCTTAATTTTCCCATAAGCTTGAAGACAAAAAATGGGATAAATATTTAATAAACAAACATCATTCCAAATTTATTCAATAGAAATAAGAAAACTTCATGCCCAAAATTTGGATATATTTTATCCCGGGGTTGAATGTCAAATTCATTGTCTAAACTCCCTATAGGTTAAGGCCACACATTGTATCCTCCTTCCAGATGGGACACGTGGCAGTAAACAAGTGGAAATTTTGCTCTTATCACAAGAAATGCCCCAATTTTTTTGATCCGTTGCCATCACGCTCTTAAATATCTCCGCTCCTCTGACAAGATCCAACGACTCCTAGGCCAAACATAGCACGTGGCAAGCCTGGAACCGTTTGCCGGCCCGATTAACTCAGATGATTTTTCACGATGTTAACGCGGGTCGGTGGAGTTACCCGGTGTAGGTATTGACTGCAACTGCATTGCCGGGAATGTTTGCCGGCGGTTGGTACAACAGACCGTTAACCAGGGGTGCTAAGCAGGGTTGAGTTAGATTAAAATAAAGGGTGAATGATTGGAGCTAGGATTATATATACAGGGAGAGGCCCTGGCATTTGGAGTATGAGTGGTAAAGGACCTTGGATGAGGACATTTTGAAGAATTAACGAATTCACAAGGCACTTGCAGGTCTTTCATTGAGGTGAGAGATTTTAATTGAATTCTCAGGGTGCTTATTGAAACTTTTCTTCAGTTGGAGTGTTTGTTTTTTGGGTGCTGTTATTCTGAGGGAGAATGAGAGGGTTTTTCTGTGAGTCTGGCGAATAAACAAGGGTTTGAATATTTTCATAGACTGGTTTCCAAGCTTTTTTAATAGACTGGTTTCCAATTTCAGTCTATTTGTGTGTTTTTTTGGTTAAAGCTTGGGCTTGGCTCTGTCATGGTCTGATTAGGTTTAGTTTTTGGTTTTATATTCTCTTTGATATATAGCCAGTGGGTCGATCTGGAAACTTTTCTGGGGAGCGTGTCTAGAATTCAGTCATTTCTGGAGGGCTCATGTGGGTATTGATTTTTAGGCCGTAGAAATGGTTGGATCTGTTTGAAACCTTATTGTTGGGGGTAAAATTTTCGAAGATTTTGTTCTTTTCGCCTCTTCCAGGCTCTGTTTATAGTTTTCATTTGTGTATTTTCTTGTTTCAAGATACATTGAAAAATTGAATTTTTTCTTTTTCTTTTTAGGACCGGTGTGATTTTATACCTGGCTTCACAGGGATGCTATTTTTTTAACGCATCCCCTTGCCAATCTGTAGATTAGTGTAGTACTTGTAAAGATTTAGGACCCTTTTATTTTTTGGGGGGTGTTTATTTTGTAGATTGTAGTGTTGTTTGGGCGGGGAAACCAGTTATTTAGAAAAAAAATTAGGTGCTTTGGAGAGATCCTTTTGGGGGAATAGAGGGATCCGATCTTGGTAATAGGCAGTTTATTTTGTTGAACACAAAGGCGCCATTGTTGGTTTTTTAAAGAAGAGCTTTGTCTAAATGGGGACTGCCATCTTGCCTGCTCAAGATTATCTTATATCTTACAAGGCAAATCAAAACAGGCATTCATCGGGTAGGGTTTTTCATCAGTCCAATTTGTTGCAGTCAGGGCATGCAGCTGTTCGTGCCAATAGAAGCTTGAGAGGTAGAAGTCCTGATTTTGAGAGGAGGACGACTGATCCTCAAGTACCGCTGAGGTTCCACGATTTTGAAAGGAGAAAATGGAATCCTCAAAGTGACTTCGCCTTTGCTTCATCTGAAACAGCTTCATCTGGGAATCTACCAAACAGGGCATGGCAGTCGCAGAATATCAGATCCACCGAGAGAATCCTTAGGCCTATGAGCACACCTCCAGGGCTGCATGTTGGTGGATCGGCTCCTTATGACAAGTCGCTGTCCATTATCTATGCGCAGCAATCGTATCTTCAACAATCATTATCATCAAGACAGTATTTTGAGGATGCCAAGCATTCAGTCTACAATCACGAAGCCAAGGGGAGGAGATTCAGCCAGCAGGGCAAGCATGTTGTGATGGAGAAAGTTACTATATTGAAACGTGGAGAAACATTTAAGGCCAAGGAAACAGATAAGAAGAGTCAGATCAGAGAAAAGTTGCCCCTCAGTGAAAGTAATTTAGATGCCAGGGTATCAAATCCAAAGAAAAATAAGTCCGTGTGGGCATCAAGGAACGCTTCAAATACTCCTGGAGGTGTTGCCCAGAAAACGAATCAGGTTGCGTGGCCTGCAAAGCCAAAGGTTGTGGACAATAGTGTAATTGTAACATCAACTGAGCGTTTGGGGCCAGATCCCAGTGTTCTTCCGAAGGAAGGATCCGGAATCTTGCAGTCTATAGCAGCAGCAATGAAGTCAACAGATATAACAACAGGAAATGGGAACTCTGGAACATTGAAAGATTCTGCTATGTCAGATATAACAACAGGAAATGGGAACTCTGGAACATTGAAAGATTCTGCTATGTCAGATGGTATGGACCTACTTCTAGCTGAGAGTCCTTCCGATAGTGGATGCCTCAGCGGCTCTTCTCCGGTTTTTGAGATGGAGAAATGGGCCGGACCAGCATATTCTAATAGTCCACCTCCAAGTAGCTTGCCATTCCCTAAGTTCTCCATGCAGCAGATGAGGTCTATTGCATCTGATTTGATTGATGCCAGTGAGGGTGCCAAAAATGCCGACCAAGATTTACAAACCCAGAAGAAAGTACAGTGCTGCAACAATGGATCTTCTGTTCAATATGGATTTGATATCTCTGCGACACAAGATCTGAGACGTTTACTGGGTCTTCACTGAAAAAGTAAAATTCATTGTGGGGTAGTGGTAGAGTCCACAGAGTTCATACGAGAAGTATTTAGAGATGGTAGTGCATTTTGTATTTTCTTGAAGGCGCAGATGTAGGAGATAGTTGTTGCAGGATTATCAAACAACTTGAACCTCCCTCTTTTTTTAACATGGGAGAGTGGAAAATGGCTCGATATGTTTGGGAGCCTATAAGTTGTGTTTCCTGTATTTGTAATAAGATATGTAGTAGTGTAGTGACTGTATATAGCTTTAGAATAGTTGTGAAGTAAATAAAGTGATCGCAGGGTATGAATTGGAAGGGAGTGTGTCAAGTGAGGAGGCATCTATCACGGATGCGGTGTTTGGTGGACGGTGGTGGCAGTTGGTCGATTCTACAGAGCTCATCTGTAGGCAGTTGGTGATGATCAACTCTATGGACTGATATAGAATTAACAGGGTAGCTGTAGATTGTGAATAATGGGAAAATTTGGAGAAGGGAGTGAATCGTTTGGTGCTTGGAGGAGAAAAGAGGCATCTCAAAATTTCTTGAGGCTTTACAGTCTTAATGGCTTCTTAATGCTTCCATTGAGTACTTCAGATATATGTTTGTTCTGTCTAATCGGTGGAAGATTCCAAGTTTTCAGGTTTCAATTCTATTGTTGGTTGAACGCGAGTTCCAGAATTGAAAATGGCAAAGGATAATTGAGAGACTGGGTTGAATTAGTTTGCTTGCAAGAGTGGTGACACTTTTGAAATCAAGTGAGGGTTGTTACAAATCATGTATGTGGTGACACTTTTGAAATCAAGTGAGGGTTGTTACAAATCATGTATGTGATCTTATTCCCCACATTAAATTTTATTATATGAACATGTTAATGACTTCATCCATGTCCAATTCATAACAGGCTGGAGCCTCTCAGACCCAATTGGATATAATTTTGAACTGAAGGATGGATGTTGATACTAAAACTAAACGTGGTTTTTTGTTTGGGTATTATGTCTTTTCAGAAGTTCCTGAATCTATTGTAATGAGGTTGCAGCAACTGCACATAAAATTGATTCTAGTGTGAGCGCTGAATTGCCCATAGTATAAGTAGCGTTGAGAGATGAAGGTATACTAGAATCTTCTTTTGTATATAAGATTTTCAAGCTTTACTTGTTTGTGTAATCTTATGTCTTCAGAATAAAATTATGCAATCAATAATTAAGTCAAATGTTTTGCGACACATTCTGTATTTCTTGCTTGTTAACCCTGGGCAAAACTTGAAATGGGATTAACTGTTTTGGTTAGGTTTTTCTTTCATTTACGTTCTAACTGAGATGATACGAATTTTAATTTTTTTAATTTACTCACTGCATACGAATGTATATATTTGCATGATTTTTCCGCTATGTCACTCTTTGAAACGATACCGGCAAAGAATTCATGTGCCAGTAAAGTTACTTGTAGGACTTTTCTTTTAGGAAACTTGCAGGAGTAAACTGAGAGACCAAGGCTTTATTTGTCTGTGTTATCTTATGTGTTAAAATTTGAATTGGGACTTGAACTGTTTTGGTTAGGTTTTTCTTTTATTGGCATATATACTTCGATGAAAACAATTTAATTAAGCCGATAGGCTTGTTACAATGAGACTTGCCTGACACTCCGGCGGTGTCCGAGCCAGAGCATCATGGCACGCTGGTTCGATAGACAGTCGACTCCTTCACGGGCCCATGGACCTGATAATAACGATATGTACGAATCCTTTGGCTTAAAAATTTGATCTGTTAATTGAGGTTTTCGTGTATTAATTTTTAGTAAATGCTATTTGTATTTTTTAGACACTTGTAAATTTGGACCTAAATTTCCAACAACCAAAATCTTAAATCATCTATGCCATGCTATTTTTTTTGTAACGTGAAGTATACTAGCATCTGCGTTAAAATAATAATCTAACGCGTAGAACAGATGGGAATTTTGATAACACCGTCGTAATGATTTAGTCCACGAAAATGCACTTCTTTTACATTGGTTTTTCCAAGTTTTTAAAAAATTAACTAAGTCCTCTCCTTGGTATGGAAGTGCATTTTCGTGGCTGTATAGACGTTGCCATGGATTTACTGCTACAGCCTGATTCAGACTTTATGAGCATTTTCCAAGAGACGAACTTCATGCGGCGTGATTGGGTTTGGGAATTCGCACTTTAAAATTAGAAATGTGAAGTGTACCCCCCAGTTGTGGCTTGAAGTCCCTCTCGGACGGAGAGTGGAAAATGCTTATTTGGACATTTTCACTGTATTCTCTTAAGATACAGGGTTGAGCTCCATTTTGAGGAAATCCAGATTCCAAGTGAATGAGTATGGTGAAGTCTTGGATTGCGCTTCTTTGACGCATTCCTACAGGTAATATTTCTCAGCAAATCCCAATAGTTAAAATAGGGAACGCTTAAATAGCAAACTAAAACACATGGGTTATAACCAAGATATCAAGATATTAGCTGAATAGTATGTGACTTGCCGCTGAGATTTCATTACTTGAAGAATTTACACTGTTGAGATACCTTTTAATGCTGGGAACTCGAATTTTACGAAATTTCAATATGAAGCAGGAAGCGGGAGACTCAAATGTGCCAATTGCAAAGATTTATATTCTCAGCGTGACTGAGAATGTCCTTGATGTGCATTTTTTTGGGCTGTTACGGGAACTTTTGGCATACCAGCTGAGGATGCACGTGGGCCATTAGTGTCAGCAATTAGGATTATTCCTGGTAAGATAACTGTCCAGCTTCTAAGCTTAGGATGTTTCTTATGGAGATTGATTATATTTTGTAATTTTAATAAAAGAGACAATCATTCTGGAATTCTGTAATTTTATTTTCTAATTTCCTAGTAGTTAAAATACTAGGGAAGTTTCACTTGTCGAAGTTTAGATTATTTATTATTATTGTTAAAATTAATTATTATTAAAGTAATATTCGAACCTAGATCATATGATAGGGAGATAGACAAGGAGTGTTTATGAATTGTAAATAATAGAGAAAGATAATAGAGTCATAAATATACTTTTAAATGATAATCTGATATATATATTACTATCAGCTTAACCCTTGCACCCCTTAAAGGTGCAAGCACTAGTTTTATAATTTCTTAATTGCTTTCGATTTTATATACTTGCATAATTTTTTGGTTAGGATTTTTTTTTTATTTACATTGATACTTCTTTGAAAACAATTTAATTTTATAATTTCTTTGTTGCATTTGAATTTATGTACTTGCATGATTTTTTCATTATGATACTGGCACTGATGGAATTCATTTCTCAATAATCTATTTTGAAAGAGTTACAACTGCTAGGAAACTCCAATAATCTATTTTGAAAGAGTTACAACTGCTAGGAAACTCGCAGGAGTGAGAACTGGGTTTATTTGTCTGTGTAATCTTATCTTCTATGAATAAAACTATGGAAGTATAGATTCAAGTATAACGTGTTGCGACACATTTTGTATTTTTAGTTACATTTTGTATTTTTAGTTCTTGCCTACGGGAGGTAACTTATGCTTTCGCTTAGTCCATTGTATTAATAGCTGCACCAATCAGATTTTAGATTTCATTCATATAGTAATGTTTGCAAAAGGTTTTGTAATTTGCATGATTTTTTGGAATTGAAAAATACAATTTTTTGAGAACTTTATTGGCTCATGAGGAAAAAGGCAATGAAAAAATTTAATTTTCTTCAACAAAAATACAACTATTTTTTCCAACACTTCTATTAATGCAAGCATTAATTGCAACTTTATCTTTTTTTTTTGTGACAAGTGGATAAATTTTATTAAAAAATAATCATTTTCCTAACACCTCATAATGCATTAATTTCAATTTTACCTTTTCCACATTTGTGACTAGTGGACAAACTTTTTTTTAAAAAGACAATCACTTTTAATTGATTTTATTTTTGTAATTTGTAAAATGCTATTAAATATAGATATTTTAATCAAGTATAGGTATTTTAATCAAATATAGACATTTTAACTCTTTTAAATTGTCAATTTCCAAAAATTATTTTCTATATAGCTTAATTTCATATTTATTTTAATTTTAATTTATATATAAGTTTAAATTAGAATTTAATTTCTTTTATTTTGACATATCTAAACCAATATTTTTAATAGATTATTTTTTATTTTTTATTTTTATATATAATTTTTATTATATTGATATTTTTAATTTATACTTTAAAATACATAATACTAATTTTTTATCAATTTTAATAAAGTTCAAATTGTTTAGCTTTGTATATTATCAACTTTATTTATGATAAGTGTGTTTGGTTTTTTTAAAGCATAAATTTTATTTTTAAAATAATTTATGTTTATTTATTTTTATGCATTAGATTTAAGCTTAAAATATTGTCCACCTTCAATTAGATGAATTTATTGCTTAAACAAGATATATCAAACAATTTCATCATTAAAATTAATCAATTTAACTCTTTTTAAAAAAAATTATACAATTTTATCTATATCTTATATATAATTAGTTCATAAATATCTTTGGTCTCATAAATGTTCTTTACGATGTCATCTAATTTTAATTTACCATGATACTATAATATTTATTTATATGTTCTTTTACTATTTTAATTAATATATATCATTGCAGTTATATAATTTAATAATATACTGACTATACTCTGTAATTTAATTTAGCTTACCACTATAATATTCTATTTGTCATTACTATTTATTTGTTATTTTATTAAACTAAATACATTATATTTTAACCAAAACCTACTTCAATCAACCATAAAATCATGAAGGCAGGAACCTGGGCAAGATTTGAATTGGGACTTAAAATTGTTTTGGTTAGGTTTTTCTTTTATTTACATTTATAATTCGATGATAACAATTTAATTTTATAATTTCTTTACTGCATTCGAATTATATACTTGCATGATTTTTTTATTATGATACCGGCAGAGATGGAATTCAGTTCTCGAAAGTCTTTTTTGAAAGAGTTACAACTGCTAGGAAGCTTGCAAGCTTGCAGGAGTGAGAACTGGGTAAGTGACCCAGCTGTTTAGATTGTTAGACATATGGTAGGTATGATTTCGCTACTTGGAACATTGAAAGGTAGAAAATCTGAGATCCTTGTTATAATTTTGAAGTGTGCAAAATGGAGGATTGCTCTCTACAATGGAAATATTGTAGGGGTATATGAGCATCTTCATTGTGAGGCAGTGGCTAAACTCCAGACAACTGCAAAATGCTATGTTTTATTTACTTTTTTTTGGGGTTTAAAATAGGGATGAAGATTATGAAAGATTCAACAGCTGAAACTTTCAAAAAAATCTTTTGCATTTGTAGATTTCAGTGACTTTGTAGAGTGCTATTTACTCTGTAGTTTGGCCACTTCTCATAAATGGTGGTCTTGGAATGATTGCAAATAGGAACCTGAATTTTTTTTTGACTGAAATGTCCAAAATGAAGAATGGAGGAGGATTTTGCTCTACGATGGATTTATGATTTTTCTACTTGGAACATTGAAGGGTAGAAAGTTTGAGATCCTTGTTATGATAGTGCATTGCAAGTAGAGATGTATGCAAAATCGAGGATTGGTCTCTACAGTGGAAATATTGAAGGGGTCTTTGTTGTGTTTTATGCTATAACTTAAATGTGGCAGTGTCTAAACTCCAGACAATCTGATGTTTTTTTTACTTATTTTTTGGGGGTTAAAATAGGGATGGAGACCATGAAAGATTGAGCAGATGAAAGTTTCAAAAGAAATCTTTTGCATTTATAGTAAAACAAGTACGAGCAGAGTGAAACAATTAAAACATCCATTATCTATTATTTGTTTTGTGGGTGACATTAGCTGTTTTAACAGGATGCCTGATCTAATAATATCGAGAAAAACGAACAGTGAATCACTACACATGAACAAAATGTCCTTTTAGGAGACTGTTAAACAGAGATGCACCAATACTCAGTTTTTGAGTATATTTGGCTATTTGGAATCTCAATATTTTAATAGCAACAATTTAACTTAAAATAATATAATATAATACCAAGTATATTTTTTAATAGTAGCAATTTAATTTAAAATAATATAATAAAATACACTTATGGTTTGATATGAGCTAATACATCGCACCTCTTTCGGGTGCAGCTGGGAGTAGTAGATGATGCGAGAGAAATCCCACTTGAATGATATAATTATTAGATTTCATGAGAGATAAATTTTAATGCACATATCATATTGTATATATTTAATTGTATAATGGAGGATGAATCACTTTTGATCAAAATATCAAGTCATTATCTTTGTTATAATTCTTTATTCTCTTCTTTAAATGAGTAGGTTTATAATGTAGGATAAATTTTACTTTAGGTGGTGATAGTTGTTATGACATTTCACTTTATGTGTGAGATCTATTTTAGTATTCATATCATGTTATCATCTTCCACATATTGCATAATGAAAGATGATCTACTTTGCAAGTCTTCTATAAAGAACTTGTAATTTCCTTATCATAGTTGTTAGTGCCTTATCTATATAAGTTAGTGCAATTGTTTTGTTATTTTATTGTGGAAGTTATTTTGTTTTTTCATTTGACCTTATGCATGTTAACATGGTACAAGGGTAGGCCCCCATGCGATTGCTAAGCTTATGGCTAAGCTTCTTTTGGCTAGTAGTTGTTCAATTTGCTTATGAATTTTGGTTGTCTATTTTTCTTAACAATTATCTTAAAAATAAATCTAAAATAAAATCATTAATACTAAATGATTTGGAGACAAATAAAAGGAGAGAAACAAATTGTGAAGTTGCATATTATTTTTCTCAATTAGTAGTGGTTGTCATTCCAACTCTTTTTTTAAATGCTTATTTATATTTTGGAGGTGCAATGACGATAATTCAAAAATATCAGTTATGAAGGCAATTTTCAAACACAAAGATATCTCAATCACATGTACTCTTTTTTTTCATGCAATTTTTGTTTGTTATTTTTGGGGTAGAATATTGTGCTCTATATAGTTGATTTAATTGGCTTATGATTTGTTTTTTATTTTTTCTAAAAATTATAAATTTTATTTTTTTGCAACTTTTAAGGCCTAGTTGTGACTCGTGTGGACTCTGTTTCAAGTGCAATTTTATTAAAAAGTGTATTTACTCTCTTTATATTTTAGAGTTGTATTATTAGATTATATTGGCTTTGATTAGTAATTATATTTTTTAAATTTGGCTCAGCTTTGCAATTATAATGTATAGGATTTTGTTTGGTCTTTTGTATAGTGATCTAAGTCTTTTATGGCCTAACTATGGGGGTAATCAATTGCTGATCCCAATTTGTAATGTGTAGAAAATCTTTGATTTAATCAATAATTTCATAATCACTTTGGAGAAAGGAAATTATTAGCAATGGAGTATTCTCATTCTCACTTAGTATCATTTATTTGGAAATACTAAAATTTCCCACTCATCATCTGTCAAAGTTTTGTATTTCTTGGCTTTTCCTTCCAATGGATGCTATAAATCCTAATGATAAAGATAGTCTTCCATTTTCATTTTCCATAACTAAAAGTTATACCCATTAAAATTCTCAATTTTCAACTTACCCTCGTTTGTCATCCCTTCCACTCAACCGTGAGACTTCCTTTAGAGTATAGCTATAAAAAAAATGAAAGTCTGGGCTAAAATATAAATGATGACAAGTAGGCTTTGGCACCACTTGTTAGGATTAACCACGGATGGAAATAACAATTACATGTAAATATAACTAATATTTAAAAATAATAAATCGCATAGAAGAGAACACAAGACACAAGGATTTTACATGGTTCACCCAATCTTTGGGCTACATCCACCAATAACAAGTCCAATATTTTTATTATCTAGTGATTCCAATCCACAATCCCTTAGAACTAAATACCACCGCAAGAAGCTAAAATATCATCATGCATTATGAAATCCTTAACCTTAAGCTATTTTTTACAAATTTTTGCCACTTACAAAATTAGGGCTAGAATAAGTCATCCAATAGAAAATAACACTTATGCATTTTACAATAGTGAGTCATTTTTGGCTTTAGGGGCGTTGCCTTCGAAAACCCTTGTCGGGGTGTTTCCCCTCAATCCCACCCTATACTATGATAGGGAGTGCATCTAGGGTGCTTTCTTAGGACACCACAAGGGACATTATCCCCAAACCCCTATAGAAATAATCTAGGGGTAAACCACACCAAATAAACCTCCAAGTCTTATTAGGCTCCACATCGCAACAACCAAATCTAAGAGACACTTGATATTTTAAAGTACTTTGGTCTACATTCAACCTCACCATCATACTCAAGTTATAAGATAAAATGTCAGTTTGTCATTTTTGGAGAAGTTTGGGGCAGTAAAATTTAGTAGGTTGAATCATAAAATCCAACTTAATTTTCATTACATCTTATATTCTATAAAGAAATTTTATTTCAAAATCTATATTAATTATTTTTTAAAGCATTTATTTCATTCTTGACTGACTTTGCCTCTTTTAGATAAACAAGCTAGTTTGTGATGTTGATACTTAAGTTTTTCTCTAGATCACCTCTTAGAATTTGACAAACCTTATTCAAACTTGTAAAAACCTAGTGTTTGTCCACATCAATATTTTAATTAAATCCTCTTTTCAATTTTCAAAGTTTGAGTAAGTTCTAGAAAATCTATTAGGGGCCAACATTGTATTTAGAAGAAGTCTAGGTTTTCATTTCCCTTATTCGTTAAAGCATACTAGTCTTGTCCATGTTCCTCTTTTTGTGTCAAATCCCAACATCATGATTGACACTAAGTCTTTTACATATGTTCCTTTCTAAACTCTTGAACATCAATCAAATGCCTCTATAGAAATATTTCCTCAAGAGTTCATGTCCTAGTTCGAGAATGATCATTGATATTTTACATTTCTTCTATTGACACCCAAAATTACTCTCCAGTGCAACAACCTTGACAAACATTTTCTATTAAATGAACTTCATGGTTTTAGAAGATGGCTCTTCATTTTGCAAAGAGAGGGAGGGTTTGAATATTGCCCAAGTCAGTAAGGAAAAACACTTAGCTTTTGTATACCTTGAAGTGCAAATGTTACCTCATGGAGTGAAAATAACAACGCCTATTCCTTAGACTAAGACTGGGGAATGATCAGAGACTTTTAAATGACTAAGAATGTGACACAAGGAAAGAATACCATGTCACTTTCAAGAAGAAAATCTTAAGGCATAGTCTTCTAGGCTAAAAACATAACACAAATTCTAAAGTTGCTTGAATCACGTAAAATATTCATGAGAAACAATGAAATATACAAGAAAATGGCCCAAGACATGATTGATATATTGATATCAAAATACCTATTACAATTTTAAGGCTTGATCAATAACTCTTTTAGAAAACAAAGGAAGTTTGATTCTCTTTCAAATCTCCCCTTTTTACATGTACAAATCTTCCTATCTATAGTTGAGAAGTTGTTTGCAAACCCTAATATAAAGTGGAGATTGATGACATATAATAAATTTCATTCACGTAGTTTGAGGATTAGGATCATATCACCTCCTAAAAAATCTAACCAAATCCCAATCTATAGACAAAAGTAGGCTTTTTTCATTATGCCCAATTACTTCCTCTATAAAGTTGATAGAGTTTTCTCTAAGAATGTTCCAAAATTGGAAACCATTCCTAATCATAGAGGAGTTTAGTGCATTGATAAATAATTATCGAGGTAGGATGCTTGGCATGTTGGCATGCTAACTTCCCCTTAGAATAAGTCATGGAGCCATAAAACACCACAAGACAAATAAGGGCCAGTCCTCATAAGCATTTGGGCTCATTAGCAAGTGAGACTCTGTTGGTAAGCTAATATACACATGGCTCCTAAGTGAGATTCAATTCCCAAATAAATTTGAGCCAACCATCCTTTCTCACAAAAGGGTCTTGTGTAATGAAGAAAATTTGGCCCCACCTTTGTAGCACTCATTACATAAAACACATGTATCCTCAATAGAGACTTTGGTGGGTCATATCGTAAACAACAACTTAGACACCCGCTAAGCCAACAAGTGATAAAATGTGGAGCTCGTGAGTGGGAATAATGTGTTCATGTTGATTCACCATGCAAATTGAATTTTAATTCACATTTCTAGTGACTCTCGAGGGAATCCTTTTTGTGGGATGAGAACCCATCTAAGATCCAAACTTGGCAACCAAGGTCCATCCATTGGGCTTAGAGAAAAGTAGTTTGAATTGAGAGAGGGATCAAAAACTAGTATTACTAAGAATTTCTTGGAAATAAAAACTCCTAAAATACAAATGTGAAAACATTTACATGTGTACATGAACATATTACAAGATTTTGAATAAAACCCTTAACGAGTTTGTAAAAGGAGCTTCCTTTATTAACTAGCTTTTGATTCATTACATGTTCCTAGACAACCAACCAAGAAGGGAACATTGAAAGGCATCGACGTTTCAAGATGTCTTCCAAAAATAGAAAATAAAGAAACTTACCCACATTAGGATATTGAATTTTTCTAGCAAGTGGGTAAGTTCTTTCTTCTTCATCATCAAATTATTTTCATGTTTAGAAGTGAGTATGACCATTGGTGACTTATAGGTCTCCATTTTTGTTTTGGTTGTCTCCTCCTTATACACATCAGAAGTTGAGCCCAATGGTTCCTTATTGTGTTGGGGATTCCCACCCTTTGTTGCAACTCATAGTTTGTGGTTCCAAAGGCTTCCAAATCTAGGGTGATACATGTACAAATGACATCAAAATTGTCCTGGAAGTCATCATTGGTGTTGATCTTTTCTAGGATTGTACAACCTAAAAATGCCCCAAAAACATAAAAGTGATAGTTTTTAATTATCTTATGTATCAGGACATCATTGATATTGAAATCTTCCTTACCAACATCTCCTTAAATAGTAAAAGTCTACATTCCACGTGATCATTGTCCCCTTGATGCATGCTCACAACAAGGCTGACTCAAGATAAAATTTCTTAATATCTTATTGTGGCATTCTCTAAGCAGTAGGAAGTTCATGGTCATATGACTTTACTTCTTTCTTAAAAGTCAAACCTCTATTTTCTTTGTTCTCTATGTGTTGGAAGCACTACTTTTGTTACACCAAAAGCTCAAGATGTCAATGAACGTTACAACATCTAGAGACAAGGATACATGGGAGCTGGTTAAGCACATGTCACAAATTTGTTGATCTATGTTGGACAAAGGCACCAACCTAGAGGGGATGGAGACACCAACCTCCCGACAATCTCCCCCCCCAGCTTGACCTAAGGGATTTGAACCTGTAACCCAACGCTTTGATACCACTTCACTGTTGTCATTACACCAAAAGCTTGATTTGTTAATGAATGTTACAATAGCCAGAGACAAGGATCCACGAGAGGCAGTTAAGTGTATGTCACAAATCTGTCGTTCTATGCTAGACATAGGCACCAACCTAGAGGGGATGGAGGCATCAACCTCCCAACACTATTTTGTTTCCTAATTCCACCAAAACAATTTCATTTGATCTATGAGAAAAGGGAACTCGTGACCCAACAATCATGTCATTTTCCTAGTATTTTCTTCTCTCATAGTGACTTGGATTACAATGAACTTCTCATGTTGCATCTTTAGTACATCATATTGTTTCCACAATATATAAGCTTCATAGTCAAGCTCTTTTCATTGGTGGTGGTTCTCTTGCTCTTCCTAGACGTCTTTCATCTTTTCCTGTAGGTTTAACAAGATATCCTTATAACTTAGACCTTTGGAACTCATAACATTTTGGTTGTGTGTGGGAGGGTAAGAATAGTGGTAGGAGTTAATGGAAACCTTCTTTAGCTGATAGGAATATGGTTCAATAGATTGGTAGGAGACACTTGGGTTTCAATTAAAGATAAGTGTATAAATGATGTAGGGAGTGAAACCTTGAGCATTCTTGACATACAACTATATTTCTAGATGAGCTTAGATCAAACCAAATCAAATCCCATCTCCATCTAGTTCATTTTGGTGACCAAGATTTCAAATAATTATTCGTGGCTCTAAGTCCTAGACACACCGTTGTTGGGATCAAACAAATTAAGGAAGGCCAAATTGTTCTTTCCAAACTTCTTGATATTCTCTAAGATTTTATTCAAGACTATGAGAAGGTGCTCACTACATAGGGAAATTTTCTTTCTAGGGCTCAAGCCTTGAAAGATTGAATTGCTATGGTCCCTACTCGATGTTCTCTTGAGCATAGGACTTTTTGTGATAAGAAGCTCACTCTTTAAGACCTCAAGGAGGCTATTTTTTCCATGGTGGATGATGAATCTCTTAGGTGTTATGGATTTCCATGTGAATTTTATAAATCTCTATGGGACTTTGTTGTCTAGTCCTTCATACGGTTTATCTCAAGGCCTTTCATTCTCAATCCTTTCAAGATATTATCAATAGAGGCAATGCAAAATTCCTCCCAAAGGAAAGATATCCTAAGGATATTTGTAATTGGAGGCCCATAACTTTTCTTAATGTCTCCTATAAGATTATTTCCAACATACCTACCCTCAAACTTTGTCATAACTTCCCTTTAGCATTTCACCCAAAGAAGACTAGTTTTATCAAATCTCTCTATATTTTGGATAATTTTATAGTAATGTGGGAAGGCATGTAATGGACCAGGAAGTCCAAATAATTTTCTCTTTTTTCTCAAGATTGATTTTTCCAAAGCTTATGATCACATAGAGAGGCCTTTCATTATAGTCACACTTTTAGCTCTTGGATTTGGTCCCAATTTTATCTAGTCTGTTTGGATGTTCTTTGTGGATGCCTCTTCTTGAATTACCATTAATGGTAATTAGTCCCAAGCTTTTGGCCTTTCTAGGTTCATTCATCAGGGATGTCCGTTAGCCTCATCCTCATATGTTATTGTAGCTGAAGGGTTTAGGTACTTTCTAATACAATCTCTTTCAATATTGTCATAGGAATTTCCCTTCTTGAGTCACTTGTTCAGCTTGTCAGAGGACATTTTGTGGATGATTATTTCCTCACCCTCATTGAGGAGGAAGATAATGTCAAAGCTTCTCTCTAGTGTATGGATACTTTTTCCCTCTCTTTTAGGTTGACTATCTTATAGAATAAAACCCATTGTTATAGAAAATCCTAGCTCCTCCATAACTTTTTCAATTTAAATGAAAATGGATCTAGCATGGGGAAGTCTTCCACTTTTTGGAAATTCCATTTGAATTTCAAGCATCTTTGGTGGAACTTTGGAATATTGTCCTTGCAAAGATTGAATAAAATTTGATTAATAGATCACCAAGCCTCTCTCTTGTAAGAAAGTTTTAGATCTATTGCAAAGTTCTTGTTGCTACTCATGTTCACTATTCCTCATGTTTGACCATTTCTAAAGTTTCTTATACGAAGTTGGAGCATCTCCTCATATATTTTATCTGGGATCATGGGGCTGATTGTCATAAATTTCATAGAGTTTCTTAGGAGTTTTGTTTCCTTCCCAAAGAATATGGAGGTCTTGTCCTCTTGTCTACCTTAAAAAAAGGATTGGATTTACGTACCAAGTGGGCCATTCATACCTTAACTAGTAATGAGGCCTAGAAAATTCTTCTTTTCCATTATATTTCTTTTGGATTCCCTATTAATAGATTTTCATGGAAGGGAATTGGCTTTCAAACCCTTCTTGTTATGGAAGATCCCATGTAGATTTAGGATACTTTTTTTGTTCAAAGCATTTGGAAAGCCTATGAGGCTGTTAAGCCTTGGATTTTTTGGGATGGCGATGGCTTTTGTAATGGGGTTTCTACGAACCAATAGAATTTCTAGTGGTTATCTCTTTTTTATGTTCAAGTTTTTCCTCTTCCCAAAACTCAAGGGGCCAGTGGTCTTCATTTTCATAAATGTGGAATTTGGATTCCCAAGAACTTATTCTTAAGATCTACCATGAATCCTCACTCTTAGGAGGATTTGTGGGTCTAGTTTCATCTATCTCACCTAGATCAATAGACTTTTGATTCACTAGTTTCTACTTTGTCTCCTCACTTAATTTACAAGTTAGGCATTATTTCTATTAAGCCACAATGGAAGGACTACAAATGGTATCCTTTTACTCTTCTTTATAGTTGTAAATCCAAGATGGTTGTCACTAGTTGGTTCCTCACTTGTCCTTGGTCAATATTCTCAGTCAATGTTAATATTTGTAATCTTCTCAAAGGCATAACACCTTTGGTTCCTTTTTATGTGGTCTGCTACTAGAGAACCTAAAATTGCTCATTTTTCTTAGTGTGTGCTCTACTAGGACCTACCCTTAGGATCAAGGCTCATACATTCATAATTCTATATGTCCTTTATGTGGTTCTCCTGAGACTTTTTTGCATCTTTTATGGTTTAGTTGGAGAGATTGATACTTCTAGGGTTGGATTCATGATTTTTTTAGGCCTTGCAGACTAGAGAATTTTTCCCAACATATGGCTTTTATGGGAGATTCTCCTAGACTTCCCCAATAAGTTTAGCTAGATTTGGTATTCTTTTAGGATATCAATTCTTTTATGCCATGGAAAGATATAAATGTTATTATTTTCCCTCACAACTATCTGCATATCAATGTTTCAATGTATGCTAAATCATGCATTTGTAATAATATCCTTATGTAGATTCAAGTATAGGCTAACGAAGTGGTTCTTAATGCAGCATTAGAGTATACCCCATGTGCAGTGGCCATAATACTTCTAATGTCTCCTTCTACGAACTAGACTCTTCCTTGTGGACATTGTTGTGGTCACAAATCTTCTTACCATTGTTCTTAGACCTTAAGGCCTCAAACCACTCATTACTCATTTGATGGAGGTTGGGATGGATGACAAAATCACTCTATCTCTTGTCCTTTCCATGGCTCTTTTTGGCCCCCTACTATTCTAATAGCTTCTGCCTTTGGGTGGCTTTCTGCCACTAATGACAAGTGGTTTACTTACCTGACATTGGCCATTTCACCTCCTAGGAGGGAGGAATTAAAAAGAAAAATAAAAAGATGAAGATGTATGGGGTTTTGAGGATCGCTAAGGCCCACATCCCTTAGCTAGCATTGCTCTTATAGCCTGAGGTGGCTATTACTATTTTTTTTCACGAATAGTTTTAATTTCTATTCTTAATGTCGTATGGAATCCCGTGAGATGATCTTGTATTCCTTGACCATTTTTTTGTGAATATCTACCTTTATATTAATACTTAATAGAAGTGGACTGTTCATATAAAAAATATTGTTGGTAGGGATGTGGAAATTGGGGGATCTCATGGAAAGAAGGGGGAAAATATTGTTGGTTGGAATACCTCTTCATGTCAATACATAGGAAAAAAGAAGGGGTTGCTAATAGGAAAAAATATCCATGTTCTCAAAACCTAGCCCCATAGAAACCTTACAATCACTAGGTGAATTTAAGACTTGGCTCTTCAAAGCCACAAATTTTTTGTAGAAGGTACCTCTTCTACAATGTGTTCACATTAGGTCCCATTAGACATGTCATTTAAAGAATTGTTGACACTCAAAATTATTTTTGAGTGCAGTGATCTTCATAAGAAGCTTATAAATTATGTGACCTTATGCATTTTTTGTCGTAGGACCTCTAGGGTTTTAGAATTTGACCTCATTTTATAGGGATAGAAAGTGGTAATATTGCCCAGGGAAATAAGATGAAATGCCTAGATTTGGAATACCTTGAAGTGCACGGATTACCTCATAGAGTGAAAATAACAAGGCCTATCCCTTAGACTTAGACATGGAAACAATCAAATACTTTCTAATGAATACTTAAGCATGTGACATAGAGAAAGAATGCAATGACACTTTCGAGAAGAAAATCCAAAGGAATAGTTTTCTATGTTGAAACCATAGCACAAATGCTAAAACTGCTTAAAGCACAAACAATATTAATGAGAAACAATGAAATATACAAGAAAATAGATTGAAGAATGGGTGATATATTGATTTTAAAATATCTTTTATAGTTTTAAGTCTTGATTGGTAGACCTTTTACAAAAAAATGAAAGTTCCCTTCTCTATCCGATCTCCCCTTTTTACATATACATAACTTCATGTTTGTAGCTAAGAAGATGTCTGCAAACCCCAATCTAAAGTGAAAACCAATAACATGTAATAAATTATTTTCACATGAATCAAGGATTGGGTTCAAATCACTACCTCAAAAATTTTACAAAATCATGATCTTCAAACAAAGATAGATTTTTGTCATTACACCTAACTACCTCCTCTAGTAAAGCTAATGGCATTTCCTCTAACAGTGTGTTGAATTTGGAAACTACATCCAACCACACAAAAAGAGCTCACTATGTGGATAAATAATTATTGAGGCTTGGCATAGGGAACATAGATGTACTAGCTTCCTCTTAGAAGAAGTCTTTAATGCATGAGCATCCTAGGTGTAAGGGAAATCTTGCATCACCCTAACATATTTTTTTGTTGTATTTTTTAATAAGGCTACCTCAGTGCAAAGTTTCTATTTTTGGAAGCTTACTATTTTTATTAAGTTTTTCATTTGAGCTTAGATTTTTCTTATTTTTTTCTCAAATGTTCATTTTAGATATATCAACATGCCAATAAAGTTTCATTGTAAGATCGAGTATATTTGTGAAATTATTGATTTTTACGGTATTGGCAACAAGGTATAAGACTTTGAAGGCTTTATAGGATTTGAAAAGGGATCAAACCTCAGTTGACTAGAGGTTTTGTGAGTCAAGCACTATAGAATAGTTTGTGGCATTTCCAAAATTGGGTCAAAATAGCCAATCAGAGAACTAGTGATGAGTTATGATCTCTAAAAGTTGTGCTACTTGAAATCAAAGAAAATGAAATTTACTCAAAATTTATTTTGAGTTTCAAAAGTTTGTGGGGCCTAATCTAACATAATAAAATGTGAATAATAATATCTTAGGGTTGGTTGGCCTCAAAGTTTAGGGCTAAAATTTCTAGAACCTTCTTGAGGAATGGAAAATTGTCTATATAAAGAAGGCCTGTAGGGCTGTCTAGGATAGTTCTGGATATGATATGGTGGATGTGGCCTACAAAGTATTGTAAGAAAATTCCCATGTGTCTTTGCATGTTTTATTTCTAAATATTATACGTCTATTTTATTAGAGATAATGAGAAGTATTTTTTTGTTCTTGTAAATTACTGTTATTTCTCTATTTTGTTGCGTGGTTTTGGTTTTAATAAGGGGAGTATCCTTCATAAATATTGCATCCATAAAAAACCACAAGGCAACCAAGTGTCATTACTCATAAGCGTTTAAGCTCATTGGTAAGGGAGACTGATTTGGTGATAAAATATACATGGTGGCTCCTAGGCGAGAGTCATTTCCCAAAGAAAGTTGAGCCAACCATGCTTTCTTTTAAGAGGGTTGCCTGTGATGAAGGAAATTTGGGCTCACCTTTGTAGTACTCATTACAAAAATCACAATTCTTCTCAATAGAGTCTTTGGTGGGTTATTGTGTAAACAACAACTCGTGTGTGTGCTGAGTTTATAGATGATAGAACATTGAGCTCCCAAGTGAGGAATCTTGTGCTCATGTCAATTTACCATAAAAAGTAAATTTTAATTTACAACTTCAAGAAATTTTGTTAGAGCTTGACGTTGAAGATAAAACATGTTTTAAAGAAAAGATAAATTGTGAAGATTGACACAAGATTAAATTGTGCAAATGTTATCAAAACCCAATGAAAGTTTGGAAACTTCCTATAAGATTTTGGGGTCTAATAATAAGTTCAATAGTTTGGGATAGTTACTGACTTTTTTTAGAAATCTATTATTTTCCAAGTTGTGAGGGAAGGAATAAAAGGCTCAATAAATTACCATTGGAAAATGTAATGAAGATTATAAAAAATTAAATAATTTTTTAAAAATGTTTTTAAAAAGAAGGGCGATATTCACATAAGAGAAAATAATATTAATGGTGTGACCATGTGGAAAGTAAAAAAATTAAATGCTTGAATGACTACAAAAAGTTCATCATATGCCATTCATTATGTTAAGTAAGGTGCAGTAAAAGAAAGCTATGGCATAAAAGCTTTCTATGTAAATGATGTTTATAAAATTTGGCAAGTCCTTAACCTCACAGAGCTCAAATTGATCTATATTGTGATATTATTTGTAGTAACCAAGATCCTATGAGCTCAATTGAGTAAGGTATAAATAGAAATCATGAAATTCAAGCATTTAGGGTATGATCATCTCAATAAATTAGAATGCATGACACCAAAAATAGGTGATACAATACTAGAGTGTGTTGAGTTAAATGGAATGTGGAGGATACAAGATACTAATAAGCATCTAATCACCCATAAACTAATATAAAGTGGGTTAACTCAAGCAACACAATTTCCATTGGCTAAAAAATGTATTTCTTTGGTGTTAAAATATAATAATAGATATGAATGCAACATTAGAATAATTAAAATAAAAAATGATTTGGAATTAGTAACACTTGATCAAGTGAGTTTCCAAAATTCCTTTAGAACTCCAAACAGAGAGGAATTATCTCAATGAGATTTCATGTTGTCTTAAAGTAAATTGAACAACAAAAAAAGTGTATATATAAATATGGTGGAAAAATAATGGGATTTCATGTTGTCTCAATGTAAATTGAACAACAGAAAGAGTGTATACATAAATATGGTAGAAAAATAATCTTTCTCTAGTTGTATTGAATAAGGTATATTCCAAGGATCCCTACAACTTATTTGTTCTCTAGTCCAAGTGTAAGGACATGTCATATTGTTGTCCTCTTATACAAGTGTGAGGACATATCATATTTTATAATTATTTTATTAAGGAGATTAGTTTATCCTCCTTAAGAAGACATTGACAATTTGCACACACTAATAATGAATGGCTATATTCATAGATTTGTGAGTTACTTTTGTAACTCCTCTTATCATCTCTATTTAAGAAATACTCCTCTCTATCTCATTCTTCAACACATTATTGATGTTATTGTAAATGAACTACTTGCTTCATCTCCTTCTCATTCTTAGGCTTTACCTCATTTATAATAATTCACAAGTGATTTTTTTTTTCCCTTTCAAAATTTCTTGTCTTATTGTTTTCCCTTTGGGCAATTTATCCAAATATATGCAATTTTCACGGTAACATTTTTTTTCACTGCAACTTTTTCTTTTTTGCATGTTCCCGCTTCATTGGTAATTTTAATTTTGATGTGTGAGGTTGGCCCCTAGGGGCCGGGCCTAGTCTTGGTTTCCTACCCAGACCTGCAACTTGTCCTGATTGCATTTGTGGTGACCCACGATAATGTGGAAGTCACTTGCCTTGATGGTGGGGTGCCGGTGGAGTCAATGGTGGTACCAATGGTTTCAATGAGTCATACAGTGGCTCTAGGATGGAAGGAGGTGGTCCTTGGAGAGAAGGTCACTTAGTCCCCATTGGAAGCACCCAAGGTGATCAGCAGTGATGAGGGGGTGGAAATTGTGGTTTCAAATAGCTTGGTTGATAGGGTGTCAACTGACCTGAAGCTCTACTTGATTGGAATATTTTTTTCCTTTCGCCCATCGATTGAAATGGTCAGGAAGTGGCTTAGTTAGAGATGGAAGTTGAAGGGGAGTGTGATGGTTTCAACCATGGTGGGGGGTTTGTTGTGCTTTAAATTCAAAGCTGCTAAAGATATGACAATGGTAATGGTCAAGTCTTGGTCATATGGAAAATGTAGCCTGGTGGTGAATAAGTGGCACCAATGCTAGATCTGACAAAAGAGCTAAACATGATGGCACTAGTCTGGGTTAGGCTTCTGGCACTCCTACTTGAGTTCTAGGATGAGAGGATCCTAAAATCAATTGGAAACTCCTTCAGACATTCTGTTGCTAGAGATATAGTCACTATACAAAGGTATAGGTTGGTATATGCGAGATTTAATGTGAATGTGGTTGTACTTCCTTACTTGAGTCTATTACTCTGAGCTCAAAGTGGGGCAAAATATTGCAACTCATCATTTACAAAAATGCAGGACTATTCTGCCAGAAATGCTCGTTATTTGGGCATTTGATTGTGGATTGCAAAAAGATCAATAAGTTGGTAGAGGAAGTGATAGCGAGGGAAAAGGAAGTGGAGGCGACTCCCCTAAATGGAGAGGAAGAGGGATATGTGCTTCTAGTTAAAGGAGATAGAGAGTAAGAAGAGAAGGGAGAGACTTCTTTGCTTAGGAAGGTGCTAGAAGATAACAACGTTAACCCTCAAGAAGAGATGGAGAGGGTTAGGAGAGAAGATTTGGAGCCCCACCAGAATAAGGGGGAGTCTTGTGGGATAAAGGTCTTTGAGAAGCCTTGTGTACTGGAAGGATAGTCAGGTGGCTTAGAGGAAGGGAGGATTCCCTTAGAAGATGAGACCTTAACCTTTTTGCAAGGTATTTATGAGCTCCTAAGCACTCCTTTAAGAAACCTAGTGTTGGCGGAGGTGCTCAGGGAGGAGAGAGATAAAGGAAAGGTGAAACACTTGGTGGAAGGGGAGTTAGCTAGAGTCCTATGTTGGAGTGAAGAGGATTTGCCAGGTCCCAAGAGGGTGAATTGTTTGGCCTTGTTGGAGGAAGGGAAAAGGAAGTGGCAAACTTAGCAAAGGCAAACTAGAGTCTCAAAGAAATCTGAGGTGGTAGTGGAGTTAAAGATGGATGTAGGGAAGTCTAGGAAATAGAGTAGAAGAATGAAGCAGATGACAAGGGAAGTGGAAAGTGGCAGGTAGCTCTCCTTGGAGTCCTTGACAAAGGGTAGGAAATGATTATTTTATCATGGAATATGAGGGGGCTGAATAGTCCTTAGAAGTAGTTTGCTCTCAAGCAGCAGCTGTCTAATCTGAATATTGATATCATTTTGAATCAGAAAGTTAAAATGACCATGTCTAATTTGAAAAGTATTGCTAGTTATCTTTGGCTAGGGGTTGATTTCTATTATAGTGAAGCAGAGGGGGAGTCAAGAGGTGTGGCTATGTTCTAGAACCCAAGTGTTGATAAAGGAAGTTTACTTCACTGTTCTAGATACTATCTTATTACTGAACATAAGAAGGGTGATAAGATATGGAATATTGTTAATGTGTACGCTCCTAACACTAGGCAAGGAAGAGTTTTTCTTTGGGAGGAGCTATCTATGTTTCTCTCTCAAAATAAAAAGAACTTTTTGTATGGGATATTTCAACTCACCTCTACACCCTTCAAAGAAGGTTGGAGGATTGGTTGATTTTAATGATAGCATGAAGGATTTGGCTAAGTTCATCAATAAAAAATGATTTAATGGATATGGAGATGCATAGAGTGAAGTTTAAATGGTCAAATAATAGGAAGGGAGCTGACCTTATCTAAGTCAAACTTGATAGAATTTTGGTTCCGACTGGTTGGGAGGGTCTAACTTCTTCCTCTCTTATGGGATTACCTAGGATTGTCTCAGATCATGCTCCCATCTTTTTTAATTGGAAAGAAGAGTCTCAGGGGGGACCAAGACCTTTTAGATATGAAATTATGTGGCAAGCCCATCCTAATTTCAATGCTAGGGTGGCAGAGTGGTGGGGGATTTGTGTGGAAGGAACTACTATGTATAGAATTTTTCGTAAGTTGGAGAATGTTAGAAGGAATGTGCAGTCCTGGAAGAAGAGATATTTTTGTGATATATTTAAGACTAAGGTAGAGGTGGAAGAAAAGTTAGAAAAGCTTTAGAAAGCAATGGGGGAAGGTCTCACCATGGAAGATATGATTTAGGAAGAGGACAAATGTAGAAAGGTCTGGAAAGACACAATGATAAGAGAGGAGACCTTCTAGAAGTAGAGATCCAGGGTTTTATGGCTCAAGGTGGGAGATAGGAATACTGTGTTTTTTCATTGATCAACCTCAATTCATAAAAGAAGGAATTCTATTGATAATATCAAAGATGAAAATAATGTGAAGCTTACAAAAACTAAAGAAATAGGTAATTTGGCGACTGTTTATTTCAAGAACTCTTATTTGGAAGAGCAGAGAAATATTAGGGAAGAGGATAGGTGTTGGCTAATTAATTCCATGCCCATGGTAATCTCAGCTGAAGAAAATGATGAACTAGCATGAATGGTCACTAAGGAGGAAGTTTACAGAGCTATCTTCTCTATGAAAGCCTCTAAGTCCTTGGGACCAGATGAGTTCCCCCCAATGTTCTTCTAGCACTTCAGGGATGTTATTAAACTGGATCTTGTCTAGGCAACTTTTGACTTCTTTAGAACTGGGAAACTTCTCAAACAGATTAATAAAATGTTCATTTCCCTGATCCTGAAGGTTAAAGACCCAAAAGTCTTGTCCAATTTTAGGCCGATCAACCTTTGTAACACTACTTATTAGATTTTCTCAAAAATATTGGTGAACAAGTTAAAATCGATGCCACATAAATTCATTGGAAAAACCCAAAACGAGTTTGTCCTGGGTCATCAAATCCTTGATGCTGCCATAAAAACTCATGAAGTGTTGCACTTAATGGAGAAAAGTGGTAATCCAAGTATGGCTCTGAAACTTGAAATCTCTAAAGCTTATGATAGAATTAATTGGTTATTCCTATATGAAGTTATGGATAAAATTGGTTTTAGTCAAAATATTATAAGAATGGTGAAATTGTTGGTGGAAACTGTAAACTACTCCGTGATGGTGAATGGTTCATCTTGGGAGAATTTTGGCAGGGAAAGGGGACTAAGATAGGGTGACCCTATCTCTCCCTATTTGTTTATCATGGTAGCTAAAGTTCTAGGTAGGGAATTCTTGAGAAAGATGGAGGAGCGGGTGATTAAAGGCATTAAACCTGCATCCACACTTCCACTTGAGGTGATACAAAAATTTGTGGATGATACCTTCCTAAGTGGGGAGTCCTTGGTGGGAGAAGCCAGAGCTTGGAAGTCAGTGTTGGAGATATATGTGACTAATGCAAGACAAAAAATTAACTTGGACAAAAGTAAAGTGTTCTTTTTAACCCCCCCCCGATATACAACATAGGATTGTAAATATTTTAGGGTGTAATATTGTGGAGTTACTTGACACTTATCTAGGCCTCCCTTTGATTATGAAGGATGTAAGTAACAACTTTTGGAATTGCATTCTAGAAAGGATGGAAAAAAGGTTGATTGGATGAAAAGGTAAAACTTTGAGTAGTGCGAGAAAGCTTCAACTTCTAATTTTCTCCCTCCAAGGGTTACCAGTGTACTCCCTATCACTGTTCAAAATTACTTAGAGTATGGGTGATAAATTGGAGAAAATACAATGTAATTTCCTCTAGCCGGGAGGAAGTGAGAACGTAAGACTAAGTCTAGTTAATTAGGATACTATATGTAAATCGAGAAGTAGAGGAGGTTTGGGAGCAAGGAAGATAGTTGATTTGAACAATGCACTTCTCACCAAGATAGGGTGGAACCTGATGAAGGAGGAATCCAATTGGTGCAGTATCATGAAGGCTAAGTGTCTTGGGAATATGAGGTTCTTTCATTGCACCTCGAGAAATGATCTCCCTAAGGGATCTAAAATTAAGGGAAATTTTGTAAAGAGCAAAACCATTTTGAAAGAAGGTGTAAGGTGGCTGGTAGGGAATGGAAATCAGATCAATTTTTAGGAGGACCCATGGCCTATAGATAAACCGTTGACAAAAATAAAGTTTTGACCTCTCTAGAACCACCTTCAAGAGCAGGGGAGAGGAATGGTAGCTGATTTTATTTGTCCAAGGAGAAAATGGAAGAAGTTCGAGTTGCAACAGAATGCTATAGTTGGAAGGGACCTAATAGAAGAGCTAAATATTTTTCTAGAAGGGCATAGGATCTTGGGAAGGGATCAAAATGATGAATTCATTTGGAAGGCCACTCCAACAAGGGAGTTCTCTGTTAAGTTTGCCTATACATTAATGTTTGATAAAGTTTTGGAACCCAATCTTTACAGGAATATATGGTTTAGTTATTTAATACCTAAGATTAATATATTCTAGTGGACCACTATCCACTAGAAAATACTCACTATAGACAACCTCATGAAACGGGGGTTCCAATTACCAAATAGATGCTACTTGTGTAAGATGGAGGAGGAAAATATTCCTCACTTGTTCCTACACTGTAGGTATGCTTCCAATGTTTTGGGGAGGCTTTTACAAAAGTTGGAGGTAGACTGGGTGTTTGATAAGGATCCAGAGCAATTTGTGGAGAATTGGCAAGGCCCCTTTACTCACCCCTTCCTTGTCAGGTTGTGGAAGGTTATCCCCCCATGTTTGTTGGGGTGTCTGGAAGGAGAGAAACAATAGGGTGTTCAAGAATGAAGAGAGAGAGGAGAAAGTTGTGGTGGAAAAGATCTATAAACTTATAGTAGAGAATATGAGTTCTAGCAAGTGGAGAAAATCAGCATTCCCCTTGGGAGGGTTGGAGGTCAAAGTGGCCAGGGGCTGGAAATTGGAGGAGGGGATATTGTAGATTGATAATTCCAACCTGTTGGCAAGGAAAAGAACTAGATGGGAACCTCTACATGAAAATTGGGTTAAGCTTAATTTTGATGGTGTTACCAAGAAAGAAGGCTCAGCGAGAGGAGGAATGATATGGGATAGCAAGGGAAGGATGCTATTGGCGTATTTAGGATAGCTAGGGAAAGTTTCTAACAATACCGCGGAGTTGATGGCACTATATTGGGGTTTAAAGTTGGTGATGAGCATGGGTTGGAGGAATGTGGAAATTGAAGGTGATTCCAAAATCATCATAGAAACTGTTAAAGGTAATATGAAAGAAGGATGGGCTATAAAATGTGTGATAGAAGATATTAGACACCTATTAGCCAATTTTAATAGGTTTGATTTGAATCATATATTTTGGGAGGGAAATAGTGTGGCAGATGGTATGGAAGCATTAGGCCTAAAGGCGAAAGGACTAAGATGTTGGAGGGAATTTAATGCCTTGCCAAATTTGGTAAAAGATTTAGTGAATAGAGAAATAAAGAATGATGAATCCTAGTTGGAGAGATATTTTAAAATTTTGTATTATGTTGTTGAGTTGGTGAAAAGGACAAAGCCAGGAAGGACATATGGCTAGGAGTGAAGGAGATGGTATTGGCAATAATAAATTCACATGGCTCGAAAAAGAAAGATCTTTGAAGTTTGAGAGGAAAGCTTTTTTAATGATTTTCCTATGTGTGTGCTCATACGCTAGGTAGAAAAAAGGCTCAAATTTCAAATGGTTAGTGTGCATCAAGAATTATGGAAGAGATTGGGAGGAAGATAGTGGCATTCAAGATGTGATTTTAACTTCTACTAAGGACACTAATATAAGTACTATTAATGAAGGCCATTATTATCATCTAAGAGATTTTTGGCTTAAGTGTGGTGTCATTCTTAGCAAGTGTTTCTAGGTCCTGAAGAAGGAGAAATGATTAGGGAAATTTGTAGAGATGGGTGGCAACCTTATGCATTGTGAGCCGTCCATGATTGAGGAGACTACGAGGAAGCCGCTGGTGTGGTATATGCTAAAGGAAGGTGAGTTTGTGCCTTTTATGGAGGCTCTTAATGAGCATGATGAAAATTGTTTCATGCAATTTGTTAATTCTTGGGAGGACTACAAAGTTACGATAAATGGCATAGCATTCCATATCTCTGAGGAAGTCATTTCTCTAGCGATAGGTTTGGCCATGAAGGGTTGGAAGTGGCAAAAGGTGACAAGGGTGGCCAATGAAGCTAGTCTACAATGCTTCTTCTTGGATCAGGAGGAACCTATTCAACATTGAGGTGGTTTTATGCGGAAGAAGCTCCCTTAGCCATGGAATGAGGTCTTTTTGATGTTGATGAAGTACCTAATGTTGGAAGGGAGGTAAGGTGTCTATTATAAATACCACTGTCCCCTCCTAAATCATTTTCACCATCATGATTTAATTTCCATTCCATTCTTTCTATTGCATGATTTAGAGGACATAGTTACTAATGTAAAAGAGAAAAATGAGAAAAGGAGTTAATTTTACCATTTTACATCAAGCGTTATTTTTTTGATTGTATCAGTTCCACCTTGCCTTGGTCCCCCCTAGGATAGTGGAGGTTGATATTCTAGCTCATCCCAACCCCTGACACCAACTGGTTCCCCTTAGGATCATGGGTCCCATAGCCCCTACCCCACAACCTTTTCCTAGCGGGTCCCCTGTGGAATTAAAGCCTACTCCTCTTGGGGAAAAGGGAGATAGGATAAAGGGAAAGAGAAGAAACCAGTGGAGTCAAAGGAGGAGTAAGAGGAGGTCAAGGAGGTTAGCTAAATCTAATGCTAAAAAGAAATTGAAAGAAGAGGCCTTGCAAGAGGAGACAGATTCAGAAGATACAAGCCGCCCCAAGCGGAGAATGAAAGAGAAGGCTTTGACTTTTGGAGAAGGGAGAATGGAGGAGGAGGAAGAGGAGATCTTGAAATCTTCTTAATCTAGCTTGGATGAGGGGTTGAAGGAGAGAAATGAGGTTTCACATGTTTTGGCAACCATCAGGCCGCGATGTGTGGACTTAACAAGGGACCAGTTCCCTCATACGGTGGATAGAGTTTCCTCCCCCATAATGATTTCCTTCCCTATTAAGGCCTTGTCTAAGGATAATGCTAACCACCCAATTCTGCAAGAATTTAATATGATTTAGGCAAATGGTTTTCTTGGTGACATGAAGGAGGTCAACGTGGAGATCACAAAGAAGGTTGGCAGTGAGGTCTGGGAAAGAATTCATGTACTGGAGGAGAGAATGTGCCTCCTGAAAAAGTTCATTATCAAAGTGACACATGATGCTGCCACTACATTGAACCTGAGCGGGACCTGCCAAAGGAGGATACAAAAATGTTGTTTCACTTGTAGAAGATTGTGCTAACATCCTCCTAGGGAGGAAAGAGGCTAAGAAGCCTTAATGTTTTTCTCTTTTTTTGTTTTTATGTTGTTAATCTTCTAATTATTGAACTTGAAGGGGTTTAAGGCTATCATGCCTTTGTTCATATACTACTGTAGCTTATTTGGTTTTAATATAGCCAGTATGTATGTTAGGCCTACTGATACTCTTTTAGTTATGGATCCAAACCTTGTTTTTGTTTTATTAAGTGGTAGGGAGTAGTTTAGGTATATGGTTATCTACTGGTTATTGACCAATTTGATTGATATAGGGCCAACCCCCTAGTTTTGGCTGCTTTTAATTCAAAAACATTTTTATTCATCATTTACTATCTTAGATTCACTATTTCTCTTCTTTTTTTTCCCTTTCATGGTATCAAATAGGTTACTAATCCTCAGTTGAGTACAATTTGGTGAAGGTTGTCATTTTGTGGAGCACACTTTGTTTTGGAGGCACCTTTTGAGAAGAGAGGCTGAAATCCTATTTCTTTAACTCATTTTGTGTTGTAAGTATTTTATTTAAATCTATCTTTATTCTAAGACTCTTTAGAAGACTTGATGTCAAAGAGAATTTCTAGTTTGAAGGCTTTTTGCCAAACCCATTTTATGTTCCTAGTTTTGGAAGGCTTATCATCAAAACCTCTTTTTTTTTGTTTAAATTTTAGATTAGATATGCATTTTATTTATTATTTTAAATAATTTAACCAAGGTTGTGTCAAGAAAAGGTAACAACTTAATCCTTAAATTTTTATTGGACTCTCACATTTGTTTAAATAGATTTTTATTTATTTATTTTGTGTGCAAGTTTTTAGTTTAAATGTGTTATTCTAGCCATCTCTTTAGTTTTTAAAATATTAATCTTAATATTCTACTCCAATAGATTTCAAAACAAAAAATCAAAAAATTATAATATTTTTCGTTGTAGGTTTTATGAAAAAACTTACTATAGATTAAATAATTTAGTTCTCACTAATTTAATCTAATTTATTTTTTCTCACTAATTTTACACTAATCTAGATTATTCTATTCCAATTTAGTTCTTTGATTAAAATCTCATTGATTCAAACCATTCTGGTCTATGCTTTCTAACATTAAAAAAAAAGACATACTTTGTACTATCATTTTATCCTCTTCATAGTTGTCTTTCTTTTCCTTTCTTCTATTTTGCCTCTTTACCCTTACACTTTTTTTTACTCTCATACTCTCTCTCTTTGTTATTATCATTTTTCTTCTTCTAAATAATTCTTATCTCTATTTGAATCTCTTCTGCTCACTTATATTTTATCATTGATCATCTCTATTTTTGAAATATAAAATGACCAAAACAAGGGGATTGGCCCTTACAAAAAAGCTAGTAACCAACACACTACTAGCAAACACCTACAAAAGCAACAAGGTGCAACCTAGTCACATAGACAATATCAACCAAAAAGCATCAGCAATAAGGAATCAAAACTATCAAAAGTCTAAAATAAACTAACCAACTAATGTTCAGGATCGTATAACCAAACATAGTAGCAAAAAAATATAGAGCTTATACAAACTATAAAGTTCTAAATAAAAAATTGTTGGCTTAAACAGGAAAACCCAAGTCTTAGTAACAACTGTGAACCAACAACTATGTTGCAGAAAAAAGCAAACAAAAACTAGGAACCTTAAATCCCTAAAAAAAATTCAAATTTTTTCTTTTCCTTTCCTAGCCATAAGGACCTAGGCCGAGTCATTAGTAAGAAACTTATAGAGGAGCTTAGTATCTTCCATGTCCATCCCTGAATCATCCTTCTCCTATGCCAGCAATTGGAGGGTTGTAGTTGCTGCATGAGTGACCTTTAGTGCAAATTTAGAGGAAGTATGAAATCCATCCTCCAAGGTTCTATCTCTTTTTTCTAGCGGTGTGGTCTTTTCATTTCATTCCTCCTCTTTTTCATTTCCATCCTTATCAACCTTTCTTGGTCCCTCATTAGTCTTTGTCAATTGATTTTCATCTTGCAAAACTTGAGGGTTAGTAAAAATATTACATTTTTCTATAAATGGGGAAGAAATTGTGATAGCGGAAGTGTCCACTTTGTTACTATCTTCAACAAAAGTTATGGGCTGAAGGGTGAAACTAGCCGAAACATGAGTCTCGATGGTAATGTCTTACCAGCCGACACTAGGGTATTACTAGCAGATGCCTAGGAATTATCTGTTGAGTTTTCACTTTTCTCTTTTTTCCCTTCCTCATTATCTCTCTTAGAATCAGAGAGATTTTCCTCCTCCAGCTCCCTTTCCTTGCTCTAAGAACTCTCTTCTTCCTCCTCTTCCAACATATATCTTTTGGATTTCTACTTGTACCTAGCCTGGGATTTAGCCAACCTTCCTTACCTTCTCCTACCCTTACCCCCTCACTCCTCTTCCAACTCCTCAATTTCCACCTCTATAGATTTTTCAACCTTAATTTTTTTACAACCCTTTTTTTCTATAGCCGACTCTAGTTTTTTCTTTTTCTTAACATCTCTGCTGGGGGAGGGGTGTAGGGTGTAGATTTTGGTACCTGTGCTGGTACTTTGGGGAAAATTTTGGTTTTGGCATTGATTATCAACCACTATAACCCTAGGGGGACAAAAGGAAAGGTGGAACTGATAGAGCCTAAAAATAAGACCTTGGTGTATAATGGTAAAATTTAGACCCTTACTCCTTTTTTCCCTAACATCATTAACCATATCCTCCAGAGAATGTAAGAGAAAAATAGAATAGAAACGAAATCCCTTTTTCTAAAATAATTGAGCAGTGGAAAGTGATAGTAGTAGTAAACTTCAGACTTGCATTCAAGCGTAAGGTATTTCATAATCACCAGGAAGATGTCATCCCATGGAGACAGAAGCTTATCTCTTTTGAATCCTCCCCTACACCTCACTAGTTCTTAATTCTCCTCAAAACAGTTGCTCATACTGGCCTCATCCGCAATTTTTGTGACCTTCTACCATTTTTTCCCCCTCATGGATAGCCTAGTAGCCATTGCAATCACTTCCTCATTAACTTGGAATGTAATGCCATTTATTGTGACCTTGTGCTCATTCCAACTATTCACAAATTGGAGTGCACAATTTTTTTCATATCCTGCCATTGCCTACATATAGGAAGAAATCTCCCCTCCTTCAATAGAAACTAGGTTGCCATTCTATCTTTAAAATTTTCAATCTTTGATGGTTCTAGTCTATTCAAATCTCCACCCATCTCCTCCTCACTATTTTTCAACTCTCCAACCTCAACAATTCACATTTGAATTTCCTTGCCATTGGGATTCTTGTAAATATTAATCACCAATATCACAACAATTCTACGATTAACACCAACAGGGGTTTTAATCGTCTCCCAAACCAGTTTTTGAGTTGCTTCAAAATCCCAATTAAAATTATGATGAGATTCACACGTACTTAGCATTATTATTCTCACATCCCTAAATTTACTGACAACCTTGGTACTGAAAGCTTTCCTACTTTCAAAAAGGAATTAATTCAAATTTCACCTTGTGTTACCATAATGGCAAAATAACTACCACCTCAAATCACCTCCATTTATTATCCAATAAGTACAGTACCATCTTATCAACTTCCCCTTAAAATTTCCATTAAATTTAGCACATTTTGTCTTCCTAGGTATAATGTTTCCAAAATTAGCACTGACCTTTATTTGCCAAATCATGCTTAACTTTTGCTCCCCTCCTTTTCCTTGTCAATCAAGGCCTTCATTTCCTCCTTTAAATTTTCTAAGTTTCTCCAGCATGTCAATTTCCTTAATTCAAATCCCATGGCGGTGGCAGCATCTGCCACCCTATTTCCTTCTCTATAAATATGATGTAATTGGACTTTCTCCATCCCATCTACAATATGTCTAATATCCATAATAAAGTTTAGGATATTCTAGCCAGGTTTAGAGGCTTCCTTCACCAAATCAATGATTAATTTGGAATCCCCTTCTATGGTTATTTCCTTTATCTGCATTTCCCTTATCAATTGCAAGCCCCAGAGAAAAGCCATTGCTTCAACCAGATTATTACTTCCTCCAACATTCCTAGAATGTACTAGCAACACATCTCCATTTTTGTCTCTCAGCACACCACCCGCCACTCCTATAGCCCCTTTTGCAGCACCATCAAAATTTAGCTTTAGTTGTGTTAAGGTTGGTGGTTCCATCGATCATCTCTATTTTTGCATGATAGCTATCTCAAATTTTTTTTTTAAATGTCTCAATTTTGTTTTTCTTACCTTTCATCTGTCATGCTAACTGCAATAGTTTCTTTATTCCTTAATTTTTCATTTTAATATTCTTTAATTTGCATTACCCATGTTCTTTTTTTAACTATTTTTTCATTTACATCTAATGCATTGTTCTTACCAATACCTACTATTTAATAAACTCTTCTTTTTTATGCATAACCTTTTTTCTTATATACATAGCCTTCTTTTTAATAAGTTTGAGTTTTTTTCTTTTAAAAATATTTAACATTTGATTTTTCCAAGTTTTTAAAACTTTATTTTATTTTCTAATTACAAATTATATCTATTAATTTTTTATAAAATCAAAACATTTCATAATAAGAACTTTTAAAATATATAAATATTTTGATATAAGTTCAAATGCCACTTTATATAAGTCTTCGTAAAAAAATTTAATTCATTTTTCATAAATTTTATTTTATATTTTTTAAAATTCTAAGGTAAGTTTTTGATACTCTAAAAATCAAAGTCATAATTATAGAGAAAATAATAACCACCATAATCATAATTCTCATAATAATTATCATAATAATAATAGCAAGTCATAATCACTCTAATACTAAATTTCATTCTAATAATAATTATCATAATAGGAATAATCATTTAAAAAAAAAAAACTCTCACTTTAAATGCACCTATTGTGGCAAAGATGGTTATCAATAATTATTGAAAAAAGTGAAATGATGAAAAACCCATGAATCAAAATAATCAACATAATCACCAAACTAATTATAAAAAAGGTACTAATAATGGGAAACAATATTGTCATGTATTTACATGTAGTTATAATGTTTCTAGACCTTTAGAATAGACCATAGATAGAGGTTTCCCAAGAAGATCAAATTTATAGGCTTCTTTATGGTTTTCATGGTTAGAAGTTGCACAATTGTACATACATAAGATTTGATTTAATAAATAACTATATTATTAATTCAAACTAATTGAATTAATTATAAATTTATTATTATTATTTATTTATTTGAAAAGAGCTCTATTTTAAAATAATTAATCCTAAGAGCTTAGGTATCAAGGAATACAAGTAGACTAATGGCCAAGAACATCCCCTACCATAATCATTAATCAAGAGAAACCATATCCATAGTCATAAAATTCATATAAACAATGTATCAAAATAATATTATGGAAGCATAGTGTAAGAAATTATCCAAATTATGATGTTAAACTAGAAATCTAAACATGTCCAATCCCATAATAGTATCATTAGGGTGGGCATCACATCCTTCTCCCCTAGGATTAGGTTTTCTCCTTAAAGCCCAAAAACAAATATGGATGAGAAGTTCTATATCTACTAGAATCCTCTGAAGTGGTTGAGTACTTATTATTAGGATATTATTAGACCCTAACCTACTCCACAATACGACTCTTGAGGTGTAGGGTCCTCTATTAAAGAATCTGTACAAGCTTTAAAGCTAGTTTCTCATCCACGACCTATAAGGAATGCCAACCCAATACATGAGATACATTAGGAATAAATTCTCTTAGTATAGAAGTATGAAATACATCATGAATATAAGCAAGGATGGGTGACAAGGAAAGATGATAAGAAACATGTCTTATTCTTTCTAGGATCTCAAATTTTCTAACAAACCAAGGCACCAACTTAGAACCTTTTCCATATAGGATTGAGATTTTTTGTGTATTTGAACCCTCAAGAATACCTTAATCCTAACTAAAAATTGCTTATCCACCCTATGAGCATCTGCATATTTCTTTTGTCTATCGTGAGCAATCACTAAATATTCCCTAATTCAATATACCTAAATATCCATATCCTATATCATCTCGGGTCCTAAGAATAACCTATCCTCCAAATGACTCCAACTCAAAGGAATACAACAAGGTTGACCATATAGACCCTAAAATGGTTTCATACCAATAGAACTATGATACCTATTGTTGTATGCAAAACTCCATCAATTACAAATAGTCCTCCTAGTGAGTCTTTCGATCCATAACATACATCTTAAGCATATCTTCCAAAATTTTATTTACCCTTTCTATTTGACCTTCAATTTTGGGATGATACGCTATATTGAAATTTAGTTTTTTTCCTAAGGAATGTTGTAGTGAAGTTCTAAGGTGAAGACTAGGTCCCTATTTGAAATGATCTTTCTCGAAATCACATGGAGTCTACCTATATTGTTCATGAATACCATTTCTAGTGTTCTATATGTGTATGAGGAATATATGTGTGAAAAGTGGGCTACTTTAATCAACCTATGAACAATGACCATGATAACATCATGCCTTCATGGAGCTATTGGTAGTCCCACTATACAGTCCATGGATATAATTATCTCATTTCCATTATGAGGTGAGATGTGGTTGGAGAAGACTCGTGGGGTGTTGGTGTTCTAATTTGGCTCTCTAATATTCCAAGCATTTAGTTACAAATTCCCCCCTTTCCCAACCACCCCCGCACAAGCCCCCCCCCCCCCCCCCTCTCTCTCTCTTTATACCTTCCTAACAATAGATCTGTTACAAATCATAGTACATATTTTTAACCCCAAGATGGTTTGAATAAAGGGGTCGATGAGATTGGGGTGTTGGTGTTCTAATTTGGCTCTCTAATATTCCAAGCATTTAGCTACAAATTCACCCACCCCCACCTACCACCCCCCCACCCCCCCACCCCCCCCCCCCTCCCCTCCCCTCTCTCTCTTTATACCTTCCTAACAATAGATCTGTTACAAATCATAGTACATATTTTTAACCCCAAGATGGTTTGAATAAAGAGGTCGATGAGATTCAAAGAGGATTAATTTCTTAATCTCTTCTGGAACATAAATTCATCCTTTTTCTCTCATCAACCCATTGGCATTTAGGGAATATCCTGAGTATCTTCCTTCTAATTTTCTCCCTATCAGTAGAGGGGCCTACATAATTTAACTTCTTAGGTTGATGTTGAGGATAAGTGAGGATATTTCATGCATTCTTATGCTGAGAGCATCTACTACTATAGTTTCCTTCCCCTAAATGTATTTCACCTCAAAGTCATACTCATACAATAACCCCATCCATATTTGTTGCCTAGCATTAATAAGGGTTGAGTAAATATGTATTGAAGTCTCTTGTGATTGATGTGCAACTCAAACTTATTTCCTAGGAGGAAATATCTCCATAAAACTAAGGTGTGGATAACTATTGATAGTTCTAAGTCACAAGTGGGATGAGGTCATGGTCTTTGAGTTTTCTAGACTCATAAGCAATAAGTCATCCTTCTCGCATTAGAACTGCCCTTATTCCTTCCAAGGAAACATCTGTATAAACTAAAAGGTATCCTAAAGGATTGGGTATTTCCAAGATCAATGCACTAGTCAATTTCTCCTTAAGATAATGTAAATTTTCTTCACTCTTTTTTTGTCAAAGCATTTTCTTCCCTTTTCTCTACAATGAAGTAATAGGATTATAAATTTTAGAAAGCCTCATGAAAAATCTCCTATAGTAACTAACCAATCCTATGAAACTTCACACCTTAGACACATTTTTGTGAGTTAGACATTCTACTATAGCCTTAATCTTTGTAGGATCAACTGAAATTTCTTCATCGGAGATCACATGTCCCAAATATTTTACCTCATACTCACATTTTTCCAAGTTTTTATATAGTTGATTTTCTCCAAGACACTTAAATACTTGTCTTAAATATTGTCTATACCCCTCCATTATTTTTTAGCATACCCAAAATATCATCAAGGAACACTATTAAAAATCTATCCAAACAGGTTCTGAATACTCCATTCATAAGGCTCATGAAAATGAAGGGGGCATTTGTAAGATTGAAAGGTACTATTGTGAACTCATATATTATGTGTAAAACATCATTTGATGAATATCTGCTTCATGAATCCTACATGGTGATATCCTAACTTGGTACTAATCTTTGAGAATACTTTAGCCCCCTTCATCTCATCAAATAAGTCATTGATACAAGCTAGTGGGTATCAAATTTTTATGGCGACCTTGTTGAGTTGTCTATAATTGATGTACAACCTTAGTGGCCCATCCTTCTTCTTCACAAAAATCATTGGTGTTCTACAAGGAGATACACTAGGTCTAATGATTCCTTTTTCCAAAATTTCTTCTAATCAAATCCTTAGTTTAATTAGTTCTTGAGTAGTCATTCAACAGGGAGTTTTTCAGATAGGTTATGTCCTTGGCACCAAATCAATATGGAAATTAATATATCTTCTCGGTGGCATCCTGGGAATCTTCTTAGGGAATACATCTAAAAATTACTATAGTAGGGGGTGGTCCAATGATGTTGAACCTTCTTTCCTATTGTCAAAATCATTTACTAAAACCACAAAGAGTTGGCATCCTTTACACATAATCTTTTTGAGTTGCATTACACATATCATGCAGAGGGATATATTCCTTTGAGTCCCCATAATTCATCTTCCTTCTCTAGAAACATCCTTACAATGAAGCTCCTTCTTTATAAAAATAATATTTTATTCATGGTGTCTAACTAATCCATTCCTAACATTACCCCATATGAGGCCAAAGGAATTACTTGAAGGTCTACTATATTGTTAGAATTTGTAATCTTTCCTTGGTTGTATTTATTAAATGGGATAAACCAAGGTATCCCTTATGTTGTTTGTCCTCTAGTCCACATGAGGACAAGTCTATTTTGTAATTTCTTTATTAAGGGAAATAGTTATTCCTCCTTAAGAGGATTATGACACTTGTTATGCACACACTTATGAATGTGGCAATCATTCATATGGGAGTTACAAATAACTCCTCTTCTCATCTCTTTAGAAGAGATGCTTCTCTCTCATTCTCTTGACCTCACCATCACAATGTAGTTCATGTAATGAGTTTCATGGCTCCATATTATTGTCCCCTCTATCTCTCTCTTCTCATTCTTAGGCATTTGCCTCATTCATATAATTCACAAGGAATTTTCTTTGCTTTCCCCTTTCAAAATCCTGGTCTCCTCTTTTGTGTTGATCTATGGAAGTTCTTATAAAATGATGGTAATTACATTCATCACAAACTCTCTTGGATTAATTTATAATTCTTTAATTTTAGTTCATTTCGATTTTATTATTTCTATCATGGTATCGGAGCTAACTAATCCTTTGTTTGAGCTTGTATGAAGGTTACCATGTTGGAGACTCTTGTTGAGTTTTTTTTTAATCCTTTTGTAGGTTTCTTTATGCTCTTTCTTATTATCTAACATATTTTCCTTTCTCTTGCTTTGGATGATTTACCGCCAAAACAAAGAGAAATATTGCTTTATTTGCATTATTCATTGTAAATCACTTATTTCTCTTTAGTATGCTTTTACAAGGAATTATTTATTGCATTAGTCTAATTTAATTACACTTTAATCTTTTCTAAATTTTGTCTATTTACATATTATAACTTCAAACATGTCGTTCCAATATTTTATTTAAATTCATTTGTGAGACTTCTAATAATAAAAAATCAAATCCATCATTTTACTTCTAATAAAACAAAGTACATCATATTTTCTTTCCTTCCTTCTTCTATCATAGATAAACCTAAGCTCTATGCAATCCTTAACCCTTTTTTTCACTCTTTTTACCACCCTATACTTGATTTGTCGAACCCACAGATTCTACTACAACCCCTATATTATCATCCCCTGAAGAGATCCTCATTTGAGGAGGAACCCTTCGACTCTCACAATATCGGACCACCACTAAGATTGCATCAAATAATGCATATGCCCTAGCCACCATATCTGATGGCAGTAGCCCTGCAATATGAATCATTTCCCTTTCGAAATACATTTGATTCCTTAGCCGCAACCCTATCCTCATTATATCCAAAAGGGTCATTCGTACCATATCCTCATCAAACTTCTTGATGGCAATAATTCCTCCCACCCATGTCTTTGATCCATGTAACAAATAACTGTTGATTGCTTCATCCAATATGGCCGCATTCACAAAGGATGGATTTATGCAGATCTCTTGAATCTTCATCATCGTCCTGTACTCAGGTAACATATCATATATGTTTGAGTACAATATGGAGAATACTTGAGTTTGATAGATAGGGTGCGGTGCCCTTAGCCTCAACACTCCATCTCCTATTATGCACCTTATTGCATGCTCCACCTCTCTAGGCATTGCTTGAAATAGTTCGTCGAAATCTCCCCTAAGTAATGTTGATTCCAGAGGAAATTCCCATGTTAAAATGGGAATCTTCACTCGTAAATTTAACATCTTATGATTCATTTTTTTCAAAGTGCCCTGCATTCCATAAAAAATAAAAATGAGAAACTCAAACATCTTTAATTTCTCTTATTTATTACATTTAAAGAAAATAAAAACATTGAATAATTAATTCAAAAATTGATTAACTATATATATACTTGAAGTATTTGTTTTCTTAAAATTTTGGATGATCAATTAATATATTTTGATTAAGGGGGGAAGAAACAACTATATATATTTTATAATGGTGTGATGAAATAACTTAAACATTGCATTGATATTATAACAGATTTTCTTGAGCCTTTTTAATATATTGTGGAAAGGCTATCTCTAGTACTACTGACATCAACGTATCCACTTCAAGTTTTACTCTTGCTAATGTCTTGAGACATTTTTTTAATGGTCTTTTTTATGAGAAGAGATGATTAGACTAATAAAGATAACTCTTATGTTTTACCTGTTGTTGACGACAAATTGGTATATTAGATGTGACAAGAGTTTAGCCAAATCTCTTCTAAAAATTCATCAATCTGTTCAAAAGATATCAGTCATTCTGCATCAACACTCAAATAGCATCGGATATAAAAATAACTTTGAAAATGCTTCACATAGTTGATTTCATATAACTAGTAATAACAACTGAAACTCAAACTGCTTTGCTACTTCAAACCTCTTATCTTCAGTTAGACGTCTATCTTGTCACCCTTTCAATTCTTGGGTTGAATGTCACCTTTGGTTGCTTTTTATTCTAGTTCACAACAATCTGGGATCTTCAGCATCATTCCACTCCAGTATGACCACCCAATGCATGTTGTTTAGTTCTCTGGCTATCCTACACCATTTTTATTATAGCCTAGCACTGTAACGTTTTTTGTTTGTTTGCCATTTTTTTTTTGCTGTTCAGTAACACATTTCTTAATCTATAACTTGGAATTTGTTTTATCCCAAAAATGTTATTATTCGTTGTAGCTCTATTCTATTTGGCATGCATCTTGAGATAACTCTATGCCATTCGCTCCTTCAACTGACTCAACAGATATGACTACAGATGCTATCATTAATCCTTGGACGTATCAGGGTGTTGTTAGTATAGTTTTGTGGTCGTTGGATGTAGAGGGAATTTATTGATTATATAGAGCTTTCACTTTTTTTTGCATTGGTTTTTTTAGTAATGTGTATCAGGCGTTCTCAGAGCCATTACTAACACCTCAATATATAATCTTCTGCCTTTGCCATGTATCGTGCAATGATGGTTTTGAAGGAGATAGTTAGGAAATTCTAACAGTCATTATACAAATTTGTATAATTTTGAAGTTCTTAGAGCCGTTACTAATAGTTGCTATCAGACAGTCTCAAGTTTGTAACGTCAGCAACATCTTTATATATTCAGATCAAAGGTGCCATTCCTAACATGCTCGATAGATTGACAATATCAAAACTTCTATAGGGTGATGGCATGTAACGTGCTTTGCATGTTTTGTAGCAGTTGTCTATAACATGTTTTTCTTACTTTTTACTATTAATATTGCATTCCATTTCACCTCTTAAAAAAACAAAACTGATTGCTGGTTGCTGGTAGTTCATCTAAACCATTTTTGAACCGTTACCTCCGTCTTGTTTACTTGACTATATTGTGGCATTTCGTGAAGTATATTTGAAGCTTTTACTATACTTTTTTTTACATTCTTCTCGGTACATAAACAAAAACAATTTGGCAATCGATGTGATGAAAATAAACTCAAAAAAAAAGAATTTGTATAATTTTGAAGTTGAATTGCGTTAAATCTCTCATGAATTGATCTAGAATATCTGTTTCTGTTTGTTGAAGGCATCTGATCTACCTTTTGCTTCATATTGTCTTTGCTTCATATTACTTGTATCGTGCTTTGCTTTGCTTTCCAAAATCCAAATAAATGGTGAGAGTGGCCGCGCACAACACCTCTTCAATGCCAATGTACCATAGTTAAACATAAAACAACCAAAGAATAAAATCTCAATCACCCTTCTTCCTGAATAAGCATCCTTCAAAATATTTAATGATAATGAGTACGTTATTTATTTTTAAATATTTTTTAGTTTGAGAAAATACATTATTTGTTTTAAACTATTATTTATATAAGAAGGATATTTTTTTTTCTTTTTTCTATCATAAAGTTTTTAAAAAAGGAAGTAAATTTTTAAGAAGTTTCTTTCCAAAACCCATTTTTAAGAGATATATTATTAAAAATTCTTTCAAAATTTTATAAATACATATTGTATATGATTAAGAAGTTTTCATAATCATATTCTCTTGTCAATTTGTTTTACTTTTCAGTTTTTATTAATATTTCTTAACCAATTGAATTTTGCCTCTAATTGTCCTATTTGTAGTAATGATTTCACACATTGATCTTGTCCTCAATTTTTATTAGCCTTTCACATCTCCTATATTGATGCTTACTAAAGTTTTTTGATCTTATTTGACAAGTCCTCATTCTTAAAATCTTATAATGCACTTTAATAAATTTCAATTTGGAGAGAAAATGATAGAAATTTTATCTTTTTGTGAATTTAGGTATTTATATTATTTTTCATTTTAATTTTGATCAAGCATCAAGGTAAGTACCTCAAGTCTATTTCCTTTAGAACACGTAATTATGTTCCATCAATAATTTGGCTTCCATGTGAGCTAGATATGACCTTGTTTCATTGTAGGATTTCATATTTTAAGTATATTTATTCAAGTATATATGGGGCCCACATATATGCCCAGATAAATATACAAGCTATTGTGATTTTATCAATTTATAAAGTCTATTTTCTTTGTTCTCTAAAATACATATGCTCAAGACCCCAATGCATCAAATCACTTAAGTACTCATGTTTACCCTTAATGGAGTTTTCTACCTGATATCTATATACTATTCATTTCTCATTGATCTTCCTTGGATCTCTACATTTACTTCAATATTGTTTGGATTATGATTTATCTTACACATTTGCCTTCAACTTTATTATGATATTTTGATGTGCACATAATTGCACTTTTATGCTTTTATAGCATCGTTCCATGCCCATGTTGGCACTTTATGGTTTTATACCATTGATTTGCATGATTTATATGATATTTTTTGTAAGTTGCATCGAAAACCAATTTATCAAGGTTAACTATGGTGGACTTGACAGTTTTAAACTAACTTGTAGTTTCCTTATCTGGCCCATGGAGTATCCCTCCAACCTATAATTGGTGTGCACTTACTTCAATGGAGTTTCCCTCCATTTGTTCCACTTTGTTCCTCAATGTGAGGATGATATTTTATGGGGATTTCCCATTTCAATCTCTTTGTCTCCTTGGTTTATGCTCCTAGTTTTGATTTATTCATGGTATGACTTCCTACACCTTGCTTTTTTTTAGTGTATAGGTGACAAGGCTACCATATCTTGGAGCACTCCAATATTGGAGACTCTATTTGAGAAAGTTGTTTTGACCCATGTTGATTTTTTTCCTCGTGGCAATGATGTTGCTTGTCCATGATGGATTTCTTATTTGAAGGCAGTATGTTGTTACTCCTCATAAACCCTTCCTTTGGTCCACATTGGAAATCATTCTTGGAAAAACTGTAACTTGAATTATTTGGTGCTTGAGGCACATGCTCTACTTATTTATTATTGTCTCTCTTATATTTCTTTGATAAATATACAATGTGATAATGTTCTGCATACTTTATTGCCTAGATTGTGGGTCATGTAGGTGATGGAGTCGCAACCCATTCACTTGTATTGGGATGACTCATTAGTGGATTGTCTATATCCATGTGATTGATGCAATGTTGATGCAGGTTTCATTAGTTGGCCTTGTCTATGGTCATTTGTGCATTAGTATGTTCCTTTCATGAGAGATTTATTGCATCTATTATGATCATTTTGAGCTTATGACTTATTTTAGATATCATGTTAACTCCAGTGCATGTTGGTGAAAACATTCATTTATCCTCATCTCTCTTAGTTCCTCCTTGATTAAATTATTATAACTTCTTTTTTTTTACTAACTTGACCATGCAATGTAATTCTACTTGTGCATAGTTGTCTTGTTTTTTGTTCTCTACCTTTTTTTCAGGTGATCCATCAAGGAACCTTCTTGATTTTTTCACATATGAAGATGTGTCTATGCTTCCATTTATGTACTTCTCTTGGATTTGCAAATTTACAATATGGCTTGAAGACAATCAAATTACTTCATATTGAAGATTAAGTTGCAGATTGTTGTAAATTATGGGTTTGATACCCTTTGATGTAAACTCCCCAAGTAAAGATTAAAGGGGGTTGTTAGAATTTGTAATATTTCCTTGGTTGTATTTATTAAATGGGATAAACCAAGGTATCCCTTATGTTGTTTGTCCTCTAGTCCACATGAGGACAAGTCTATTTTGTAATTTCTTTATTAAGGGAAATAGTTATTCCTCCTTAAGAGGATTATGACACTTGTTATGCACACACTTATGAATGTGGCAATCATTCATATGGGAGTTACAAATAACTCCTCTTCTCATCTCTTTATAAGAGATGCTTCTCTCTCATTCTCTTGACCTCACCATCACAATGTAGTTCATGTAATGAGTTTCATGGCTCCATATTATCATCTCTCTCTCTCTCTCTCTCTCTCTCTCTCTCTCTCTCTCTCTCTCTCTCATTCTTAGGTATTTGCCTCATTCATATAATTCACAAGGGGTTTTCTTTGCTTTCCCCTTTCAAAATCCTGGTCTCCTCTTTTGTGTTGATCTTGGGAAGTTCTTATAAATGATGGTAATTATATACATCACAAACTCTCTTGGATTAATTTATAATTCTTTAATTTTAGTTCATTTCAATTTTATTATTTCTATCATATATTGGAAAAAGATCCAAGTTCCACTTCACATCTTGCACAACTAGGTACATGGAAATCTTAGCTTCTAAGGCTAGTTCTACTTACCACTTAACTTATTTCCCTTTTTCCTCAAGCCCATACTTCTCTACTAATGAAGGTGAAATGAAGGAGTCAATAGCTCTTGAATAAAACAAGATGGAGATAACTTTACCCTTCGATGAACCTGAGGTTTCAACAATTGTGCTTTGAAAGTGTTAGAGTAATTAATTGTTTATACTTATTAACTAAATCACTTTGATTTAATTAATTAAGTTGCCTATTACTCTAGTTTTCTTAAGCTATCTTGTAGGTGCATATAATTAATATTTTATTAATTATATTGTGCAACCTAGCTTTTTTAGGCTTTAGGGATTTCATTCACCTTTAAGGTTGAACTCTTGTAATTCTTTTTTCAAGCATTCATTCAATCAATCTGGGAATACAATTTTTCTCTCATCTTGTTGAGTTTTTCCAAGCTCCACTTTTTCCTCTGTTTTCTGGTTTCTCTTCAGCGGGTTATTTGCATGCAGGTGATCTTGGCAATCTGTGAAGTTGGTTTTCACAACTTCTACATGGTTTTGATGCAGTTTAGCTTCCTATTTTTGTAGTTGAAGTCCAAAGTTCCATTTTTGACTCTGGCAAGCATTTCTTGTGCATCCCATCTCCATTTTTTGAAACCATGATATTTTTGGAAAGCTGGTTCTATCTACTTTTTAGAAATGATGTAATTTCTTCCAGATTCTGCCCCATGCTCTTTCTATCATGTTTTTGGCATTTTTGCTCTATGATGGATATCTTGGGTATTTCACATCCGAGGATCATTTTCTTATCATGGGATCTCTTCTTTTGGGTTGTACTATCTTTTGTATTAGCTTTTTTCCTATTTTGATCATTGTTGATATTCATTACAAGCATCTTTATGTAAACGCACTGAGATAAAGTGCCACTCTTGCGTTTCAGGATCCTTTTCATCATTGTGGTTTGTTGTACTCACACTATTTTATAAAGTGTCATGGGGGGGGGGGATAGTTGTTTTTCGATTTTGTGCCCTCTTCCTCTTTTTGCCTCATGCAGTGTCAATGACACATGCCTTTATAGGTATCTGTACCTCACTCTCGATGTGTTTGGTTCCTGTGTTGTAGGAGATTTTTTGCCCATCTTTTCAATTGCCTATCACCTCACCCTGTCTACATTAAGGGGGGGGTTTATATTGTTGGTTCTAATGCTTCCTTGGTTTGATGGCTCATTGGAGTGAGCTATGCATTCAATTTTTGATCCTATATACTAGGCGATTGCAGTGGCTGGCTACCTATGCATTTCGGTGAGATGGATCACCTACCATATAGACACTCTCGGTTCGTGCCTTCTATTTTCATGGAGGATCTTCAGATCAACAATTTCTTTCTGACAAAGTTTGCAGCTTCTTTTGCTTCAGTGGTTTTCTTCATGATCTTCTCTTTGTTCCTATCTTCTAGAACATTCTTTGCTATCTCTTTTTGGAGAGGGGTTTTTTCCACTAGATTTTCTCCTTTGTCTCCAGTTTACAGAGATTTCCTTGTTGTGATTGGGTACCTGATCAGGCCTTGTCATCAGGACCCATCTTTTCTTGCTTTCTTAGTTGTGCTAGGTTAGCTTACCTCCCGAGCTTCGCTTAAGGGGGGCTGTTAGAGTAATTAATCTTTTATACTTATTAATTAAATCACTTTGATTTAATTAATTAAGTTGCCTATTACTCTAGTTTTCTTAAGCTATCTTGTAGGTGCATATAATTAATATTTTATTAATTATATTGTGCAACCTAGCTTTTTTAGGCTTTAGGGCTTTCATTCACCTTTAAGGTTGAACTCTTGTAATTCTTTTTTCAAGCATTCATTCAATCAATCCGGGAATACAATTTTTCTCTCATCTTGTTGAATTTTTCTAGGCTCCGCTTTTTCCTCTATTTTCTAGTTTCTCTTCAGCAAGTTATTTGCATGCAGGTGATCTTGGCAATCTGTGAGGTTGGTTTTCACAACTTCTACATGGTTTTGATGCAGTTTAGCTTCCTATTTTTGTAGTTGAAGTCCAAAGTTCCATTTTTGACTCCAACGAGCATTTCTTGTGCGTCCCATCTCCATTTTTTGAAAACATGATATTTTTGGAAAGCCAGTTCTGTCTACTTTTCAGAAATGATGTAATTTCTTCTAGATTCTGCCCCATGCTCTTTCTATCATGTTTTTGGCATTTTTTCTCTATGATGGATATCTTGGGTATTTCACGTTTGGGGATCATTTTCTTAGCATGGGATCTCTTCTTTTGGGTTGTACTATCTTTTGTATCAGCTCTTTTCCTATTTTGATCATTGTTGATATTCATTGTAAGCATCTTTATGCAAACACACTGAGATAAAGTGCCACTCTTGCGTTTCAGGATCCTTTTCATCATTGTGGTTTGTTGTACTCGCACTATTTTATAAAGTGCCATGGGGGGGGATAGTTGTTTGCCAGTTTTGTGCCCTCTTCCTCTTTTTGCCTCATGCAGTGTCGATGACACGTGCCTTTATAGGTGTTTGTACCTCACTCTCGATGTGTTTGGTTCTTGTGTTGTAGGAGATTTTTGGCCCATCTTTTCAATTGCCTATCACCTCACCCCGTCTACATTAAGGGGGGGTTATATTGTTGGTTCTAATTCTTCCTTGGTTTGATGGTTCATTGGAGTGAGCTATGTATTTAGTTTTTGATCCTATATACTAGGTGATTGCAGTGGCTAGTTACCTATGCATTTTGGTGAGATGGATCACCTACCATATAAACACTCTCGGTTCATGCCTTCTATTTCCGTGGAGGATCTTCAGATCAAAAATTTCTTTCTGACAGAGTTTGCGGCTTCTTCTACTTTAGTGGTTTTCTTCATGATCTTCTCTTTGTTCCTATCTTCTGGAACATTCTTTGCTATATCTTTTTGGAGAGAGGTTTTTCCCACTGGGTTTTCTCCTTTGTCTCCAGTTTACAAAGATTTCCTTGTTGTGATTGGGTACCTGATCAAGCCTTGTTGTCGGGACCCATCTTTTCTTGCTTTCTTAGTTGTGCTAGGTTAGCTTACCTCCTAAACTTCGCTTAAGGGGGGGTGTTAGAGTAAGTAATTTTTTATACTTATTAATTAAATCACTTTGATTTAATTAATTAAGTTGCCTATTACTCTAGTTTTCTTAAGCTATCTTGCAGGTGCATATAATTAATACTTTATTAATTATATTGTGCAACCTAGCTTTTTTAGGCTTTAGGGCTTTTGCTCACCTTTAAAATTGAACTCTTGTAATTATTTTTTCAAGCATTCATTCAATCAATCTAGGAATACAATTTTTCTCTCATCTTGTTGAGTTTTTTCAGGCTTCGCTTTTTCCTCTATTTTTTAGTTTCTCTTTAGCAGGTTATTTGCATGCAGGTGATCTTGGCAATCTGTGAAGTTGGTTTTCACAACTTCTATAGAAAGTAAGCTTGTGGGTGATCTGTTATGGCAACAAAATTATGTGAACAACCTGTATCACCAACTATGGGTTATGGTGTTGCCTTATGTTGGGTGAATGTTTGATTTGTTCATTGAGGATAATTTATTGTTATGTTCATGTTGGCCATAAGATAAACACTATGCATTTTTTACAAATTTCCTTGTAGAAGAGGCACTATATTGTTGAATACTTCCTTTACTAAAAAAATTTGAATTTTGAGCTTGCTTTGAGTTATACTTCTTGTTGGTGCATTTTCTATAGTACCATGATTTTCCACCACCTTGATTATTGTTGAACTTCTTCTTTTGTGAGTTTAGATTTCCCTTAAAGGAGGACTGGTTATTTTTAGAGCTTGAGGCTCCTTGGTTATGGTTTCTCTTGTTTTTATTCCTTGAATGTATCCTATATGACCTCTCATCCCCATCATGATGTTTCTTTCTACAAGAAAATATTTAGTGACAACATCTCAAAGGGTCTTGGGTTTAAGACTTGCCACTCCTCCAAAAGTGGGATCACTTGATCCTTTGATAAAGTGTTGGACTAACATTGGTGCATCCTCCTTATATTCTAAAAATGATTTAAGTTAATAGAGTTTTCTTTGATATTCTTCTACTTACATTTTTATCTATTTGAGATGGTGAAATTCCTTAGCTCTTCCCTACCCCTACTGGTCTAATAGAAATCTATCTTTATAATTTTCCAAAAATATTTCCCATGAGATATTATCAATTCTCACTTTTATTTTTTCCTCTTCATGATGCCACCATGTTGATTCATTTTTTCATAAATGCATTGTAGAACATCTATCCTTGACATTACTACTAAAAGAATGCATTGAAAATTACCTCTCTAAATTGAACAACTAGGTCTTGGTTATCAATCCCCATTCATTTCCATATATTGAAATATTTGAACCCTTAATGAATCCCTTATTTGAGTGGATATCGGTAGTTCAATTCTTTCTACAGAAATTTTTCTTCTAGGAGTTTTTTCTCCTTCCCTATTGTTGTCAAAATGTGAATGGTTAGCCTCTTCTTGGTTAACCCTATTATCAATATGATCCATCCTTTGTAATAATTGTTTCATCATTTCCCTAAGTTTAATATCTTCAGAAGCACTGCCTTCACTTTCACTTCCTTCATTTATAAATTATTTCTCATGCTCTCCTCGAGATATTTCCTTTTGCGATCTTGGGGGAGAGTTGTGGGTTCTTCCCCTAGATCCTCTTTATATTTTAGGAGGCATCCTAATTGATCAAAAATATATCAAGGCCATAATAATTTTTCTACAGAATACTTAACTATAATTTTTTTCAATGTTTTAAGTTTTCCTTAAAGCAAGATAGGCCCTAAAGCTCCTAGTGTATCAACCCAGAGCTTTGATAGTAGATGTCATGCCCAAGTAGGAATCCTGAAAGGACAAGTCTAAAAGTTACCAAGTTAAGAGATTTTTTTATTAACTGACTTCTTTACATTGTTTCCCTAACCATAGATGCAAGATTCCCTATAGGTTCCCAAACACTCTCTTTAATTAACATTTCTTTACTTTAAATTCAGATAGTTATGCTTATACAAACTAGCTAAGTAACATGTAACTCTTAATTTGCATGTGGATTAGAATAACATCTACTTAATGGCCTTTACAAACCTTGAAATTACATACATTGATTATCTAATAAAGGAAACACAACCTTAGGTTTATATTTTTATACCAAAGAACCTCTTTCTTATAAATGAACTTAAAATAGAGATTCATATTAAAACAATTACACTTTTCTCATTTATTCCATTGAATCCATCTTACTACTATATTTCAAAATTTCACTAAGAAACAACTAAGGGACATCTCTTTCATTTCATAAGTTAAAATCTTCTTTAACATGAATAACACTTCCAAATAGAGTATCCTTTCCTTAGAATTATTTTGAACAAAAGAGAGGAGATAGAACATTGCCTCTTTAAAGAAACATGTATAAATTCACAATAAAAATTCGTCTCCCTTGAACCCTTTTTCCTAGACCACCCTCCCACATAACATTGCTTTTATTTATTACTAAGATGAATCAATATGCCATTTTTGGGTTTCCAATAATCTATAATAGATTTTAGATCAAGAATGATACAATTTATAGAAATCTTCATCTTCGTCCATGATATGTTTGAACCACAAATAATACATCAAAATATTTTACCACCCAACCAAGTGGTACTACAAATGGCCCATTCCCCTAAGCTAGCATATAAGATCATGATCCACATAGTTTGTAAGGAGAACTAAGGCTTGGGCTTACTATTCCTAAAAAATCATAACAAGCATGCAAACATAACATAAAGACAATCAAAGTCAAAAATTGTTGAATCATATTGCATATTAGTGTCAAAACACACATAACAACCGAGTCATTATGTTGCCTAAGCAATGAAGCAAAAATGGAAGACTATTACAGTTGTACCCAAGCTCAAGTGGAACCCAAGTAATACTTTATCTATTGAATGTAAAGTTAACCTAAAAGCCATACTGAGTAATTTTATTTACACTGAGTAGAGAAGAATATAGTGAAGCCTGAGCGTAGATTTTATTGAGTTATACAGAGGATATCGAGTGAATATTTACCGAGTGTTAGAAGTAAAGACTAGTCTATTAATTGAGTGTTATGGGAATGACATTAGAGTTTGGATTGGCAAAAATTCTAATGCCACGTGATTCTACTAAGAAGGGGAAAATGGTTTACATGAATCGTGGTAAATATTTGCAAAGATTTTATTAAAAAATATTCATTGATTGTTGATGGTTCCAAGGAAACATAAACTAATAAAAATACCATTGAAAAGGAAGGAAAAGTAAGATGATTCCAAAACCATTAATCACAATAAAGATCAATTTGAGAAGGTTCTAAAGCCCTAATTAGGTCAAGATAAGAAATAACAAAATATTTCTATAAAAGGAGCAAGTAAGAACATTTCAAAAGTTGTTGTAGTTGTTGATGTTGTTGTTGGACAAAATTTTGGTGAAGAATTGCAATAAGGAAGGAATCAAGGTTGCAATTATAGGAAGGACAAACACATAGTTGTAATAAATTACAAATCTATCAAAGGAAGGTGACAACCATAGAGAAGACGAGGATCCAATAAAGCAAAGTTTAACCATTGTCATTGTTGCTATTGTTTAACCATTGCAGTAGTTTCTTGCTCTTTGAAAAAGGTGGACTTAATAGTCTTCTATGAAAATATCTTAACCTAGTACGCACGTGATGATTTTTGTTAAATCCTTGTAAAAGGTAGATCCTTACAGATCTCATTGTATACTCCTAACCAAGTGAGTCACCATAAGTGACAAACACTATAGCCCTAACAAAGAAACCTCTTACTGGAGTAGTGATGGATTTGTGGGTGCCATCCCCACTGCAGTTTTCTCTTTCACCAAGGATTTTTGCAATACTGAAATTCATTGTGTTGTGTTATGTTTTCATGATTTTATGTGTTGAAGTTGATTTAATTTCAATTGCATGCAAACTATTATATTCTTAATGTTAACCAAGTAACAATAAGAGAAAAGAAAAAAATGTTTGGGTAATTTTTTTTTCTAGAGGATACTTATTCACCCTCCCCCTCTCTCAAAGTCCTATCTATCTTGTATTTCCAATAGTTGGTATTGGAGTTGTGTTCTCTTGTTGAAGGTTTTACTAATTGAGAGTAAAGATCTAAGTAATAAAGAACTACATATTAGATAAGACTATTGAGAGTCAAATACTGGAACTACGGATGACCACGAGTCAAATCAGTGAATTAAAGAATAGTTTGAAGTAGTGCTTGAATAGGATAAAGAAAATTTCTTAGCAAACAAATAATATAATAAATTAGGAGAAAATAATAGAAGAACTATTTTGTGGAAACATGTTTGATGAATTTGATGTTTTCATTGTAGATCTACCAAAGAAAAACCACAATCTTATCGAGCAAGTAAAATCACTTAAAAAGAGAGCAAGAAGTGCAGTGTACAATAATATGTGAAGTAATAGAACAAAAGATAAAATTTGAGGATGACAAACAAATGATGATAGAAAATAAGAGATAGATAGCTACAAGATTCTATGCAAAAGATGAAGAGATCTCAAGGTTGACACAAAATCATTTTGATATGACAAACTAACTACTTAGTGCAAACCATAAAATTGGTAGGAAGATGGAAGAGATTGTTGAGTTAAGGACTGAGAATGAAAGACTAAAGAGTGAACTAAAGTATGAGAGAGATCTTATGGAAATAATGAATATATCACAAGAAAGTATCAAATTATTGGATGAATAACTCAGAGCACAAAGGAGACTGAGAGACACATCTATCCTTGGCTATATCAAGTACTCAACTACCAAACAAGGTGAATCATCAAAGCAAGCCAAGAAAAGGAATAAGAAAACCAATCCAAAGCTGAAGAATGCTATTATTGTGAAAGGATTGGACACACATCAAACATATGCAAGAGCAAGAATGGTAAGAACAATGCTAATCTAAAATTCAATGGTTATTGTTATCATTGCAAAAAATATGACATCAAGCATATGAATGTAGGTCCAAGTTTAATCAATCATGTAAGAGGTATCCATTTAATGGTTACTATTATAATTAAAACTAGTTTGGACTTAAGTTTCAAGATTGCATATGAAAAATGAATTCTAACTGGCAATCGAGAAAAAAAGGGTAATATTATCAATCAGGATTACAACACATGATATTTATTTACTACATGTGTGGAAAGTATGGTCATATTGCTAAAAATTGCATGAGATTATAGTTTGTAGGAAGATTTGGCAACTAGAGAAACACTAGCATGGCATGCTATAATTGTCACAAGGTCAGTCATGTAAGTAGGAACTATGGAAACCAAGTCTCAATACCACATGATGAAAATCCTAAAGGAAAATGAAAGATGGGTGTAGATGAAATGTGTGAACAAATAAACAAGAAATGGTTAAGGAAGACCAAAGAAAATGAGATATCAAGAACAAAAAATGAGAACAAAACATCCAATATATTAGGTGAAACCTTCACCTCTAACTAAAACACATAAGGAGGTTAGAAATTATATTATCATTGGAAAAACCAACACCAGTTCCTAGAATGAGATGGAAGGAAGTCCATATTTGTATTACATTTGATGCACTAGAACAATTGAAGTGTGTAAATACTAAAATTAGTTGAGCTTTACAAAAAACTATTAGAACCTACAATACACAAGGTTAATGAAAATCCATAAACCACCTAATGAAATGGACAAGTGCATGAATAGAGAGTCAAAGACATGTGGAAGTTATTCAAGATTTATAGAGGACAATGAGTAGATAGTGTACCTGATAAGAGGTTTCTAATGTTTGGGTTGTGTCTCTTAACTAGGAAAGAATCATGATGAGAGAAGTTAGAAAGTGACATAAGATAACCTGATGATGATGTAAGTGAGTGCACAAGGTTAGAGGTCTCATGTGTGAGAATTTGTAAAGACTGTGAGCCGATAATGTTGTGTAATTGTAGAATAATTATATATCTTAATGAAGTCCTGTTATAATTAATTGGAAAAGCCTCAAGGCCAACTCAATGAATTTTTTGAGGATGTGGTATAAAAGAAAGGTTATTTTCCTTGTGGTGATGTATGTTAAGTGTGAATTGCACAAGTGATATGTGAATTTGGTAAATGTGTGTAAGTGATCCAAGGGATTATTTGGATATGAAGTTGGTGATCTGGTATTGAGATTAGAAGATAATTAGTCTGATCAAGAGGATAGAGGAGTTTGAGATCATCCATTTTTATTATTCTGCAAGGAATAATACATAGACTAGTAGGATAGTGATTTCATTGGTCTTTACCCTAAAGTTGTTTGGATAGTGGGTCCATCTAGGTTCTACAACTCCTAATAGGGTTGGAATCTCCTAATAGGGATTCAAAGTCTCCTAATATGGATTGATATGTACTAAATGTATTTCATCAGCTCCTATTAGAGTCCATCCTCTTACAAGGAACTTTTATATTAGTACATCATTTTGTGGGTACCATCCCCACTAGGGTTTTCCCTTTGATCAAGGGTTTCCTTAGTTAACATATCTGGTGTTACTGTGTATGTGTATCTTCTTATGATTGCTGGTTATATTATTCACATGGTTAAGGATTAATAAGTTTGGTAAGTGTTTTAATGATTGGATAAATGATTCATCCCCCCTCCCCCTCTCCTCTCAGTTATTTTGGTGGAATTTACTTTTAATAGATGATGGGCAAGAGATTCCTAAATCAAAGCAGACATGAGTTGATGTTGATGAGGGATTGGAAGAATTGGATATTCATATTGGAGTAGAGGTATGCTTTGTCTATTGGTTATTTATTCAATTTTTTGGTGACATTTCTTGTTGGTGAGGTTTAACTTATCATACTTCCTATAGGTGGCAAGTTTTCCTTCAAAATAAAATTGCCACGAAAAATCCTCTATTGAAGCCTTATGTAGGGTTGTTGTTCTACTTATTTTTTGTTCATCATAGTAGGAAGCAATCAAGTGCATGAGAAAGCTTCTCAACTAGTAATTAAATAAGAAACATTTGCACTAATAACATGTTTCTAGAAAGTGATTAATAGCTTGTGTTTTTCAAAAATATTGCCTCATATAGATTTTAACTCTCTACCTTATAGTTTATGTTTGAAAAAAATTAGTGGATTTCTACTAGGGAGAACTTAGACAGTACACTTCAAATGAAGTTAGTAAAAAAATTTATTAGTTTCTATTTATAGTTCCTTACCTAGTAATATCTTAGAATCAAAAATATAATGGATGTTAAGAAGCCTATAAGACTAATAAATACCTAAAAAATCTAGAGCAACATGGTTCCCATCAGTACAACAGTTAAGAGTTCAAAGATCTAGATGCTTAATCTATTACTACTCACCCTGGACAACTGAAACTAGTTCCTATCTATAAATAGTTCCTCATAATGACACTACAAATTGACAGAAGTGTTGGAATGTTTAGAATTAATGAGAGGGGGGTGAATTAGTTATCCAAGGTCCAAATTTATAAATAAAACTTTTTGGTACTTAATAAATTCATATCCATAAAATTATACCATGTATGCATCCATTAGAACATCCAATATCTTAACTTAGTAGGTCATTGTCCTAGGTCACAATAACTTTGCAAAAATGTAAGCATGAAATACCTGAATACACTAAAAATGGATCTCTAACAATGCATAAGATATTCACCACTATTCATATTTTTTTTTAGATTTTATATGAAATAAGTAATGGAAATGCTTCAAATTAAACAAGATAAGATACATACCTCAAAATAGCACCAATCTAGAAATACCTATTTTCTAATGCCTATGCACAGTTTCTAAAAAATTTGTAACCCATTCGAACTATAAATGTCAAGATGAAGAAAACCCAAAAAAAAAGTATCCTTCTGAGAGTAGGTCAATCTTGACCCAGTTGGAAAGGCACAATCCTACCTTGGGGCACAATTGTGCCCCAAAAAGTTGACCTTGACTTGTACTGCTGCAATGAAAATTTTGTTCGCAGATCTCATAAGTTTTCCAAAAAAGGTATCCATATATGTACTCCAATCTTTGAAACAACACCTTCATATATATGAAAATTAGATTTTGTGGTGGCTATATAGGGTTTTTTCTTAGTCAAACCCCCATTTTGGTAATTTCCACCTCCATGAATAGCCAAATATAATAGAATATCTATGTATTGAATGTGTAATACCAAGATCTAATCTACTAGATTGAAACCCTAGCATGAATATGTACAAGAAAGTAATGCATAGACTTAGATAAGATAAGAAATCATAATAAGGCCCCAAGGCTAAATTACTCTCACCAAACTCATAATCCATAATTTTTACCCCTTAATTGTATCTTTGAATGCTTGAATATCGACAATGGTAGATCAAGGAAGATTGGATCTCTCTTGCTCCAAATAGATGTTCACAGTGGTATAAAATGTTTGATATCCACAATATCTTGATCTTCTATATAATTCTCTTCCAATCTTGCATCTTTGTAGCATTGTCTCTTGATTCTAGATGCTCTTCTAGTTCACTTCTCTAGTTCTAGATAGATGCAAATGATAGTCTTTATATAGAGGCTTCAAGGTGAGGCTCCTAGAGTAATGTGAGGACCCATAATTAAAATTTCACCTCAAATTATGGTACAATAATAATAAACAAATAAGGAGAGAAAATAATTAAATTAATCTTGAAATAAACCCCTTTTACATTCGAATCTAAAATCTCGACATCAATTTCATGACCGTCTAGGACCAATATCTAAAAAGGGGGATCAAATTCTGAAGAGGGTCAAGGACAACCTTGACCCTGACCTAGTTTAGGGATGACCTCTAACCTTCCCTAGGTTGAGGTCTACCTGGTCAACCTTGCCCTAGGTCAGGGTTGACCTAGGGATCAAAACCTAATCAGAGCAGAAAATAAAAAGTCCCGAGGATACCCAGAAACCTAGAAATGATATCAGAATAGGGATGAATGCCAAGAGTAGGAAAAAAATCCTATAATAAACATGATGAAGGCTAGGAGGACCTATTCCTAAGTCTTACCCATAAAATAGAACCATAAAGGAGGTAAAATAAGTAGAATCTTTGAGATCCTAACCCTAATTTCACCTAGAATGAAAGAATCAAGTGTAAAATGCATGCTAAATGAAAATATGTCATAATAAATGTACTAATAGAGGCTGATAAACCTACCAAGATGTAAGTGCTTCCATCTTAATATGATACATTTATCCCCCAGTTTAGCTCAAATATGACACTTTGTGAATATGCAAGCTAAAGTAAGAAAATGTCATGGTAAAAAACAAAAAGGATATAGCCAAGTCCTCGATGTAGAGATCCTACAAAAAAATGTTAGAACCTACAACACATAAGGTTAATGAAAATCCATAAACCGCCTAAATCTTACTAAATGAAAGTTGAGAAGTGGATAAAGCACCTTATGCTCCCCTATTTTGGCTTTCTATTTTCGAAGGGTGAAACAGGGTGATAAGGATAACTCTAGACACTAAATATGTAGTTTGTTGAAAAGATCTTCCTCAAACCAATTAGAATTATTCATAACCTTCCTAAATTAATTTAAGGATTCATTTATCTAAATCACATTTCCAATGTCACTAATGACACCAAAAATGGGGTTACCGAGCTCAAGTTATGATGAAAAGAGTGAATGTCTATCTAAATGCATGAGACAAGAGGAATCCAAGTTTACCGTGAGTAAACCCAAAAATAAACCCTAATTTTACCTATAATAATGAAAATGAATTCATACTTACTCATTCTTACCTTTTATAGATTCAAAAAGAGGAAGAAATATGTCAAGGAGAGAAGAACTTCAAGAGACACACATGGAGCTATTGAGACAGTGCCTAGCTACTAGACAACCACTTCTTGAGGTGAGTTTGTTGTTGTTTGTTACCATACTTTCCAAATTATTAATTTTTGTAGGTAAGGTTGACCTTGACCCTTAAAGGTTGACCCAGACCTAGAAAATGTTGACCTTGACCCAAGAAGGTCAACATAGACTATCAAATTTCCACTCATTCTCAAATGAGGTTATCCTTGACCCAATAAGGTCGACCCTGACCTAGTAAGGCATAACATGCATGCAATCCAAAATAGAATGAAATATTGTCTTGATTAGGAGGCAAAGCAGGAAGAGTAGACAAAGCTTTTTGCAATGCCTCATAATATGTCAGAAAATTTTGAAGTAACTCCCATAAAGATATCTTAGTAGGAGTAGCATATTATTTAATCAACTAAGTTATACTCCTTAAAGCTAGAAGAAAACTTAGGACCTTGAGGAATAATAGGTTGAGAAGTTAGTAAAGAAACTAGAATAGAAGGTTGAGGGTTATTTTGTGTGTGATAAGCATGTGAAACAAAATTAGTGTTATCAAATAAAGTGAAAGGATCTCTAGGTTTACCCTTGATTTTTAGTTGAGGATATCCTTTTACCATCATCAAAGGTATAGGATATATCATCATAGGTTTATCAATGTTGCATATAGTGGAACATGAAGGTAACCATGCACACACCCTATGGTAAAGTTCAATTGGAGAGGTTGTGGACAAGAGTGAAATAGGAATAGGATCAATGGAGATCTTATCCAAACCATTTTCATCCTCATTACCATGTACCCCATTAGGGAATCTATCCTCTTTTACAATAAAAAAACCTCATCAAAGTATTCCAAACAAGAATCATACATATTGAAATACAAAAAACATGAAAATGTAAATGTTTTTGTATTTTTAAATAAATTTTACAATTTTTTTTGTATTCTGACACATATAAATGAAGAAATCTAATTAACATGCAAGATCTAGCACAAGATACAAATCTAACACCAAAAAGAAAGAGTTGTCTATCATAGGTTCACCAAAATGAATAGGGTAAAAATGGATCTCTAACAATGCATAAGATATTCACCACTGTTCATATATTGTTTTAGAGTTGATATGTAATAAGTAATGGAAATTATTGAAATTAAACAAGATAAGATACATACCTTGAAATAGCACCAATATGGAAATGCTTATTTTCTGATGCCCATGCATAGTTTCTAGAAAATCTACAGTCCATTCCAAACTAAAAATGTCAAGACAAAGAAAACCCTGAAAATTTTTATCCTTCTAAGAGTAGGTCGACCTTGACCTAGTTGGCGAGGCACAATTCTGTCACAAAAAGTTGACCTTGACCTGCACTGCTCTGATGAAAATTTTGTTCGCGGATCTCAAAAGTTTGTTGAAAAGGGTATCCAAATATGTACTCCAATCTTTGAAACAACACCTACATATATCTAAAAATAGGGTTTTGGGGTGGCTATATAGGGTTTTTCCTTAGTCAAACCCATTTTGGTGATTTCCACCTCCACGAATAGTTGGATATAATAGAATGTGTGAGTGTGTATTGAATGTGTAATGCCAAGATCTAATCTACTAGTTTGAAACCCTAGCATGAATATGTATGAGAAAGCAATGCATAAACTTGAATAAGATAAGAAAACATACCAAGCCCCAAAGACTAAAAGTACTCTCACCGAACTCATAATCTGTAATTGCTACCCCATGATTGTATCTTTGAATGTTTGAATATCGATAATGGCAGATCAAGGAAGATTGGATCTCTCTTGCTCTAAATAGATGTTCACAATGGCATAAAAATTCTTATATCCACAATAGCTTGATCTTCTATATCATTCTATTATAATATTTCATCTTTATAGCATCATCTCTTGATTCTAGTTGATCTTATAGTTCTCTTCTCTAGTTCTGGATAGATGCAAATGAAGTTCTCGATAAACCTACCAAGATGGAAGTGCTTCCATTTTAAGAAGATACAATACCACAAACTTATTCACACAATTTGACACAAGGATTTTACATGGAAACCCAATTTGGGAAAAACCACCAGTAATATGCTATCAATTTTCACTCTTTTGAAGTGATGTCCTATTAAAGGCCAACCATGTTAAAGGTTAAAAAACACACTGTTAAATGTGACTTGCATAAAGAATTTAAATCACCCTATTAGGAGTGAGCCTTATTAGATTACTTTAGAACATGTCATTAGAATCACATCCGGTTAAAGGATTTACAAATGACTATTAGGTCAACCTTAATCCAAAGGATTTATCCAGACTAGTATAGTTGTTAGAAAGTAACAACAAGACTTAATCTGATAATAAAACACAACTCACTTGTAGATTACAAATCTCTGGTTCAGTCTTTCACCCTGCTTGACACTCATACCCTTCATCTCTGATTTGTTGTTCACCCTTCAATCCCTTAACCTCTTAAGCCTTCTTGCTTTGCATGCCAATTGCAGACTCTTTGATTCGACCACCATATGAAGCAACACATCAAAATTCTTGTCTTTTTTAGGTTCTCACACATGAAAACTCTTGCTTATGGCCTATTGTCTCTATAAATAGATAGTTTAGGTATTTTTTCAATTAACCACAATCATCCATTCTAGGGTTAGGTAAGATTCAATGAATCAACCCACTTTTCCATTTTAGTCCCTTATAGAATCTTCTATAATCCTCATTCAATTTACCTCAAAATGGTTTATCTTGAGTTCTGTACCACTAGCTAATCATATAAATCTTCCACATACTTCACACAATTCAAGAAATCAACTTTGTCATCTTAGATTTGTCAAATCTTTGATTAAACTCTTTTTAATGTCACTTGACATCCATATTGCTCACACGAAAATAACAATCTTTTGATGCTCATCACATACTATATTTTTATGATGCTCAACACATATTAAATTCTGCTTGGCCTGAACTAAGTTTCCTTAGCTTACACTATTTTCTTGGCTAGGCTTGCCACACACTTTTTATGAAAGCTCTTCTTCTAGGCTTAGCTTAAGCAACCATTTACTTTAACCTTAAGTAGATCAACAATTTGTAATATCATCAATGTTTTTCTTGTTCGTAGTGCACCTTTTATATATCAAATAACTCAACCTTTCTCTAAGTATTTTTGTTATCTTATCATTTCAAATCCTCTTCATCAATCAAAAAAATAATAACATTCAAACCAAAAAGTAGTTATCTTACTAACAAGTAGCAAGTTTGACATAATTGACAAAATAATGATATGTTCCACACTTCAAACAATCTCTTTTCAACAATCTCCCTCTTTGGCATTGATGACAAGCCAATACGAACAACAACACCAGAAAGAAAATTAAAATTTCTCCCTCTATTAATATATGTACCTCTTTCTTTTTCCTTTTTCTGATCTAATCTCTATGATATCTCCCTTAATACATTCTTTAGGTTTTAGATACAACACTTTGTTATATTCTCTCTCTTTCTCTTATATCTCCCTTAACCTTATATCTCCCTTTTTGAATCTCTCTCTACTATCTCCCTCTTTGAAAACAATGCCAAAGGCTTATCATTTATTCATGTAGATATAATCAATTCAATTTCTCCCTCGATCACATTGCATGTGACTGTAAATATTTTGATTCAGATCCTTAATTACTTTAGGCATCTCCTAAAGTAATATCCACTGCATCAAATTTTTAAATATGACATTCAACTTAGTTGATGCAGGGAACTACTCTCGCTTCTTAAGTAGCTTTAGATAGAGGCATCACCCCTAGTTTGCCTCTAAGATATTCATGTGCATCCTTAGGTAAAGCCTTTGTGAATATATTATCTATTTGGCTTTTTGTATTCACATATTTCATTCTTACTTCTTTGTCTTGAACCAGCTCTGTCAAGTAATGATACTTGATTGCAATGTCCTTTATCTTTGTGTGCATCACAGGGCTCTTTGATATGTTTATAGAACTTGTATTCCCACAATAAAGTACCATAGGTTCAATAATTTCTTCCTTTATTCCTTTGAGTAGTTGTTTGATCCATATAACATTTGTAAAATTGACTATAACAGCCATATATTCAGCTTCAGTAGTAGATTCTGATATATGATTCTATTTCTTACTAGTCCATGAGACTAATCTTTTTCTTAAGAAAAGTGCTCCACAACTTGTACTTTTTTTGGCATCAATATTTCTAGTCCAATTAGCATTCGTATAGGCTCTTAATTCAAACTCATCATTCTTCATGTAGTATAGACCATAGTCTTATGTTCCTTTCAAGTATCTCATGATCCTTTTAACAACTATCAAATGATTCTACTTAGGATTTTCATAAAACCTCACAACAATCCCAATAGCTAATGCAATGATAGGTCTACTATGAGCTACATATTGTAATTTTCCAATCATAGACCTATATAATGTTTGATTTACTTTAGCACAATCATCAATTTTGGATAGTTTGTGTCCTATCACCATAGGAGTACTAATAGGTTTTGAGTTCTCCATACCAAAAGTTCTCAATATTTCCTTCACATACTTGGACTGAGTGATGTAAATACCATATTTCATCTGATATACTTGTAATTCAACAAAGAAATTTATCTCTCCAAACATAGACATCTCAAACTCTTTCTTCATTTTATTTGCAAATGTCTTACACAATGCATTTTGTCCTCCAAATATGATATCATTAACAAATATTTCAGCTAGTAAAATCCCTTTACCTCCTTCTGTATTCAAGTACATATTTTTGTTATCATCATTCTTCTCAAAACCAATTTTCACAAGATAGTTGTGAAGCCTCTCATACAAGGCTCTTGGAGCTTGCTTCAAGCCATATAAATCTTTGTACAATTTACATACCATGTTCATGATGTTTGGATCAAAAAATACTTCTAGTTATTCTATATAAACCTCTCTTCTAGTATACCATTCATAAATGTTTACTTTACATCCATTTGATAAACTTTAAAACCTTTGTATGCATAGTAAGAAAGCAGAGTTCTAAATATTTTCAATCTTGCAATTGGGGTAAATGTCTCTCCATAGTCAATTCCCTCTTCTTGTGCATAGCCCTTGAAAATATCTTGCTTTATACCCACTTGGTTCCAACCACATTCTTGTCCTCTAGTCTGGGTACTAGAGTCTATTTTTTGTTCTTCTCAATCTAATCAATCTCTTCTTTCATGGTTTTCTCTAGTCTTCATTCTCTAATGTATCCTTTACTAACTTAGGCTCATGCATGCTTAACAAACATGTATCACTTCTCAACCTTTTCCTTGTCAATGGTCTGGCTTCTTTATCTCCAATAATTTTTCGAGTAGGGTGACGTCTTCTGACATACTTTGACAATCTTGGTTCTTCTCTTCTTTCTGTTGGTCTAATTTTTTACATGACTAACTTCTCTTAAAATCATGGTATAAAAATTAGATGTGAGTCCTTTTATTAGATCACGGGGTTTTAGATTTTGGTCTCATACTTTTGGTACCTTTTAAAATTTGTGTAAAAGCCCTAGGTCTTGCCCTTTTATTTTATCCTGGCGCGAAAGTTTTAAAAAAGTGAATGTTCTTTTCTTGCTTGCTTTGAGGTCATTATTGAGTCCTTTTGAAAAATTTTATCCCACCGTTGGATCGTGTTTGAATCCACGGTTGTCGCACACTTGCTATAAAAAGTTGCAAGTTTGTTTCCTATAGCGATGTAGCGACCATCGAAGAACTATGTTGTGATACTAAAAAATGAAGTTCGATGTCGAAAAAAGTGTGTTAATATGAAAACATTATGGTCACATGCTATATCCCAGGATTGTCAGTATTAGAAAAGACACACAAGGAGAAACTCACAAATGGTGTCATTGGAGCTCAAGTTTCTCTGATGATTCGCTAAGTCGCTACCAAAAAATCTATGCGACCTGCTGGTAGCGACATAGCGAGTGCCCAAATTTTAAAGAAAGCAGTAACCTTTTTGAGGTTGATGTGACTGCAAAAATTCCCATGCAGTCTCATAAATATGCATGACCACCTTCTCTAACACCAGTATTAATTGGTAAAGTTTTAATCAATGTATCTTTTGTTATCCTTCACCAAAATTATGAATTTTTCAGAGATTGCTACTTTGCTACTCAAAAAATCATCAATTTTTCGGTAGCAACATAGCAAGGGCCCACTCATTGCAAAAGATGGCATTCTTTTAAAATAGGCAATGATTTTGAGGATCCCAAGGAAGATATTTTGCAAGCTTTGCTTTTATTTCTATGAAAGTTGTGTCTTTCATAGTTTTATTTCTCAGCGCCAATTTTGATGGGTTATCGAAATTCGCTATCTTGCTAGTTGGAAAGTTGGTTTTTTTTGGTAGCAAGGTAGTGACTAGTCGAAAGGTTGTGATGTAATGGAAATTTTCAAAAGGCGGGCCCTGAACAAGTGATTTGACAAAATTGAGTTATGCAGATCAAACGACACGGTGGCATCCTACTAAGCATTTATAAGCCAAAAATTCTAAATCCGTTGGAACTCGCTATATCACTAGCTAAAAAGTTGGTGATTTTGCCGATAGCGATGTAGTGACCCGCCTAAAACTAACAAACACGGCAAGGCCAAGGAAGTGTGATGTTAGTGAAAGTTTAAAATAATATATATATATATGATTACATGTTAAGCCAGCTCAACACCAGTGGTAACCTGGGCCCACTCCCCATGCATAAAATATGCAAAGAATTTTGATCATCAGATCAAGCATGGATCAACGATACTTGCTAACTCACTATGAAAAGATGTGCAAAGATTATGTATAGCAAGCTACCAAACAAGGGGCCCATCATTGTTCTCTTAAGAGTTGTATCAAATGTCTGCCACAGAATCAAATCAAATCAATGGTTATTGCTATCTCGCTATAGCAAGATGCTCAAAAGTTATGCATAGCGAGGTAGCGACTTGATGACACGTGTCCCCAGTCATCAGTGGGCCCAGATTGAAATGTCAGCATTGAAGGAAAGGTATAGATGGATGAAGTTTATTGGTTTGACTACCAACATGCTAAGAATAAAAGTGAGTCAGCCTAGTTTTCATTCTTGGATCATAGGATTTTTCAAGGATCAACAATGCAAATTTAAAAGGAAGTGTGATGCCACTCTTTTTTTCTATTCTGTGCATTTATGATGAATGAAAGCTTCGTGTGTGAGAAAAATAGAGTATAATACAAGAGATTTCATTACTTCCAATCTCATGGAAACAAAGATTTCAAATATTTTGAGCACAAGAGCCTGTTGATCATATTGTGTTAAGCCTGGCAAGGACATGAAGCAATTCCTCATCTATTTGAAAGCAATTGCAGAGGTTTAGAGAAGAACAAGTTTGGCAAGTCAAGTAAGTACTCATATTACAACTTCTATACCATTCCAATTTCTATTGTTACGATCAAGATGCCTCCTAAGAAAGCATTTTCTGGGCAAGTTAATTATATGGATAGGAATGTCCATGATGATTTGATAGAGTTACTCCCAGAATCCACCATCGAGCATGCGCAAGTTAAAAGGTTAATTTCCTTAAACCCTACGCTTAAGATTGTTGATGGCCTATAAGACAAGGGGAACTGGGTTAGGGATGCAACAACTATGCAAACTAGTCTTGTCTTGTTTAAAAAATGGTTTTCAGAGAGGAATTTGTTTGCCCTGCATGCTAACATCTAGAATTTTGATTTGGGAAAGCTAGTAGTTCCAATTGTTTTCATGGATTATGATTTGTTTGAAGCCATTACCAAGAATTATGACCAAGCTATCAGGGTGGTGAGTGTAGACACCTAAAAACCTTTAGAAAATAAAGTATTTTTATTTTCTGAAAAATTCCTGATGACATCATCATTTATTAATTATTTATTTATTTATTTTTATGCCATTAAATCCCTTTATCTTAATTAAAAATATTTAATTAAGGAATCCCTCCCAAAAATGTTTAAATCTTATTTAAACATTATTTCCTTATTTATTAATTATTTAATTAATAAATTGACCAAAAAACCCAAAATAAATTAAAAAATTTATTTTTTGCCCAAAACTTGGCCAATTTCCTTAAGACCACTAACCTCTTCCAAAATCTTCTAATCCTTCTTTAATTTTGATTAAAGGCTAATCCCATCATTTCCTACCCCTAATCCTAACTCAAAATATTTAATTAAGATTAAATATTAATCCTCATATTTATTAAAAAAGTTTTAATAAATATCTCCTCAACCCAAACCCTTGAAATAAATAAAACTTTATTTATTTCCTAAAAATATAATTTATCCTCATCCTAAGAAGTTCTAGACTCTTCTAGAAAGTCTTCATCCTCATCCTAGGAAGTTCTAGACTATTCTAGAAAGTCTTTATCCTCATCCAAAGTCTAGAATCTTCTAGAAGATTTCTTTAAACCTAATCCTAATCCCCTCCTAACCTTGTCACATTCCATAAACATGGGTTAAAACTTACTAACCCAAGCCAAAGTTAACAAATATCTCCTCCTTCACCCACCCTCATTAAATGCCATCCACTTGCCTATCCCTAAGCTAATCCTAAACCATCCTAATCCATCCTGTAATCATTTGCACAATCCTAAGCAAGCTTAAAACCCTCCTAATCAAGCCCAAGTCAAAATTTCTCTCATCTCCCTCAAAATATCTCAACCATAAAACTTTATGAAGCCCACTAGGCCATAAATGACTCTTCCAAGCCCTTTTATTGCTCTTACAAGCCATTATGAGGGTCTTTATGAAGATTTTATCCCTTGAGCCTCCTTTTTTGACTCATCCTTCCCCTTTCCTCCATCCTCTCACCCTGTGACATGTGTCACTCCTTGATTGGCTATAAGGAAGCACAATCCATGTGCTCTCCTCTCATGCAATCTGAGCCCTCCATGAGCTTTTTCCCATCCTTGCATCTTAGCCCTCAATCCCTCAAGCCTCTTGCCTATAAATTGGATCCTTCCCCTTTGCAAAACAACACAATCCATGAAGTAAAGTCATAATGCCATTTTGAGAAGCCATTTTACATCAAAACCATACACTCACACCCAAATTCCAACTCCATTTGAAGCCCTTTTTGAAGCATAAAGCTTGAGCATACATCCTATTTATTTAGACAAAGCTACTCAACAAGAGAGCTTCTCATTGAGAGAGCCCATTAATGGCTCATATTCTCAAATGAGAGTTCATCTTAGTCTATCTTGAAGTTTATGAATTTTGTTTAGTTTGTAGAAGCTTTATTTAAATTTGGTTTCTATTAGCATACTAACATTGCTCATATATAGTGAGAAGAAATGATGGTGTGCCTCTGATCTCAATTAGTCCTAATGAAATTAGAGAGATTTTTCACCTAGAGCCATTGTCAGATTATCATGTGTCGATTAATCTGTCAAAATTAAAAAATGAATACAATACAAAAAGGGGTGTTATTAGGGGAGGTGCACTGAGGGCACACATTGACACAATAGGAACTCTACTAGTAATTACTGCAGCCTCTAGGGAACCTTTTAAGAAGAGTCTTTTCACTTCCTGGGCTGTAGAGATATACAGGACCCTGTGCTGTATTTTTGGTGCGGATGAGCAGGATTTCATGCCCATTGGCTTTATGTATATGATGGTTCAAATTGCCTCTTTCGGTGTAGATGTTATCTTTGATTTTGATTCCTTTTTGGTTGAAGAAATCCATGTTGGTTTGGTTGGGATCGCCAAAGGAAAATGGAGAAGACTTTTGGACACCATTCTTTGTTGATGCATATGTTCTTATTTAAAGGGGTGGCATATTTTGGTAAAGAAATGAAATTGAACAAAGAGGAGAATATAGAAGCACTACCAGTCTAGTTGTGGAGTGCAAATTTGACCTAGGATGCAAATAATGCCAGTTTTGTTAGACTTGATAGGTATTTTGCTTCTAAATTGAGATGTCTCATATTAAGTGATAATCCCAGGATCCCTAAGGCATTAATGAACCTCTTCAAGCCTATGGACAACCCCCATAACTTCAAAGTTTCACACAATTGGGGAGATATCATTCCTTACTTTGTTTCTACTATTTTCAAAATCTATGGTTTTAGGGGGAGCCCTCATGTTTTTCCCTACCAAGTACCTTTAAAAGTGGGAATGGCTAAAATTTTGTGGTAGTTAGGAGGAGTGGAGGAGATGTTTCTGTTGAAAAGGTCACTGGGATTGATTTTTCCTACTTGTATTGTGGCACACCAATTTGTGATCACCAAAGGGGGTTGGATCTTTCTACATAAAATTTTGGATCAGTATATGATGGCTATCTCCCATCCCTATTTTTGTGATTCTGAGGGATTTTTTAATCAAACCTTAAGGCATAGAATTAAGCTAGGACAGGTCAAACATGATTCATATTATCCAAAGGACATTATAAGGAATGAATTCTCATTGCAGGAATAGGAAACTAAAAAAGAAAAATGGAGAGTTTATTCCCGAGTTTTAAAATTTATTCATTGTTTTGATCAGAAATATGGTCCTCTAGATAATGTTAATACAGAGGCTGACAAAATAAATAAGCTCATGAGTAACTTCCCTGAAATAATGGAAGCTATGAATGAGAAGAAGCAATTTTGTATTGATTCTTATCCTGATAAGTCCAGAGAGGTCATGAGGAGGTTGGCTTTCACTCCTAATATAGGAGATGGTCAAATAATTGTACAAAAGAAGCCTAGTTACACTGTAATTCAAAATAAAAGGGCTCATGTAGATAAGGGCAATCAAATAATGGGATCCACTAGTGTAGCCCAAGAGGAGAGGCCTCATGAACCTATTCCCAAGAGGTAGAAGGTAATGAAACAAGAGAGGTCTCAAGTTGGGGAATATTCACCCACTCAATCCCCTTTCAGGATTAGAGAATAATAGCTCACTGGTGAGCAAATTGAACAGATGGGATCACAGGGAGGTATCTTTATTACTCAAGTGGAATTAGATGAAGGTAACCCTCCAGAACCTCCCCTACCAAGTTTGGATCTAACAATAGCTGACTATAGAGCCAGGAAATTGGACCCTGTTTTAGAACAGGAAAGTCATCAATTTTTGGTTGATGACAGCTTTGTGAAATCTAGGGCTTTCCAGCAGTTTGCATGGAGGGCAAACATGAATATTTTTGAAGAGAGATGTAAAAGGTTAAAAATAGAGCATCTAGAAATGGATAAAGCTTCCATCCAGAAATAAACAAAAGAAGAAATGATAAAATAATTTCAGAATATAAGCCCTAAGGAGGGGAGGCAAATGGTGAAGGCATCTAATATTTTATTGTTACCAAATTGGGATATTGTTGATGCCTTAGTTTTTAGTTTTGTTTCAAACAATTTGAATTTGCAAGATCAAAATAAAAAGGACTTCAGGGGTACTGCATTTATTGAGGATCAAGCTACATTGGTCAATTGGTCATTAAGAAGAGGATCTAGAGCCACATCATCAAAATCAGATGAGTCTGGATTGATGGGAAATAAAATTGTAAGAAGGTTTGTTGATATCTCACATGTGCAAGTAGCACACTGCAATGTGGATTCATCCCAATTTCTTTTGGCCACTGCTAAGAAGGAAGAACAATCTATGTTTGAGTTACAGAGTAAATATGAAACAATTCTTGAGGCCTATAATAAGGAGGTAAAAAGGAGAATTGAGCTTGAAGACAAGCTAATGGAGAAGTCCACCAAGCCAAGAATAACATACCCTTGTCCTCTAGTGGAACCTTTTAAATCCACCCCCCTTGTAGAAATGCCAAACACACCCCAAAGGCTAGAATATTACACATCTAAGGATTTTGAAGAAGAGAAAAGCAAGCTATGGGCCTTACATGTAGAGCTAAATATGCAATATGAGGATAAGCTTAGAAATGCTCTAATGTATTTAGTAGATAAAATTGAATGGCCCTTGTTTTATGATCAGTTGGAAAGAGTAACAAGTGTATGGGAGGAACTAAAAACCAATGATGAAACCCTCAAGCCTATTGTTAATAAGTGGGGAAAAAGAGAGAAATAAATTACTCTTTTATGTTATTCAGTTATAAGGTCTTCCCATGACCATATTGAAAAAATGTATGATGTTGCTAATGACCTATCAAATTTTGATAATAGGAGAATTGCTTTGCAACTGAAAATTGTTTCTTATTTAAGCAAGTACAAAAATAAAAAAATTGATTTCTTTCCTTGTGCCTTGGATAGAAAGAATAAATTGAAAAATAAGGATGAATGGAGTAGAGAATTGGATGACCTAAACTACACAAGGATAAATAGAGTTGTAAAAGAAAAGGGGCATGCCTGGTGGGCCACCACGATAGAGGAATTGGTTAAAGTCTGGTTATTTTTTGATTCTTTGAGACAAGAATTTGTTGGTTTTGATAATGAGGCTAACTATATATTAAAGAAGCAAGATGATATCCTACAATTCAGCTGCCCTGATGATGCACAATTTTACACCTGGATGGCAGATATTGCTTCTAGTGAGCAGTTAGAAGAAGGTGGTATGGATGATGATGAAGAACATGAAGGTGAGGTGCAGATCATTGACACATCAGCACCAGATCTGAAAGAAGAAGAAGGTGAAAGTCACCAGTTAGTTCCCCTTACAGGAAAAGAAGCTTGAGATGTGGACATAACAGAGGAGTTATCAGGTGAAAAAGTAATATTGCCTGTTCAATATGAAAGCAATGAAAATCCAAGGGAAAAAATTGATTTGGAGGCATCACAGGATAACCCTTTGTTGGCTAGTTTGGTAGCCACGTATTCTGAAGATCCAAAATAGTAGGTGATGAATCAAAAGTTGATGATTTGTAGCAGTAACAAAAACGGGCCTACCCAAAGTATTTTTGACATGCTTGGCATTTTGTTATACTTATTTTTGTCTCTTGTTAATTGTGTTATGTTTCTTGTTTGAAAGGACACTTGTCAATCACATTTGCGCTTTTCTTGTTGCAACTCATGTTATATAAATGAGTTTTCAAGGCATTGTAAGGGTCAGAGACTTGACAATTTTTAGTGTTTCAAGAAAATATAGTTGGTCCAGTCATGTTGTAGTTGTTTTGAGTTTATTTTTAGTCATGTAATTTTTTGATGAAAAATAGAAATACAGAATTAGTATGATCTTCTGGGTTCTTTCTTGAGTTTTTATTGGTCATTGTATTAGTCAGCAAAAGGGATAATACAAAGGGGTATTTACATCAGATCTGTGTCATTATTTTTTGTCTCCATTTCATGAGTTTATTAATTTTGAGATCATTTGAATAATGTTCATTTGATTGAATGCATTCTAGATGGGATGTATATTGGTTGCATTGTTGTTATTAATTCACTAGATTATGTAAATGCTTTGATAAATCAATAGAATTCATGAGTTTATGAAGAGGATATCATGTAAGAATGGAAATAGGTGATTATAGTTGACAGATTTAATTACAAGTTAATTGGACAAGGTCACCTGCCAATAAGTTATTCCTTTTTCCCAACGGATAAGGTACTGGTCATATAAATCAGAGATGATCGAGAGTAAATTCTGCCTCCACATAACAAATCAATTATAAATTCAAAATTATTCTTGTTCTATTTGGTTCAAAGTGATAATGTTGGTCACCACTCGTTTACATTCAATTTTTAGGGTCTTAGGTAGCCACTATTTCTAGGAACACTTGTGAACTCAAGGAGAATTATGACCAAATTTGCTTATATGGGATGCATATGTATTTGAGAGCTTTAAAGAAAATTGACAAACTGTGTATGTGCCGAAGGGTAAAAGATGAGAATCAGAATGAAACCAAAATAATTTCATACCACAGTTTGCAACAAAGTCATCCTTAGGTATACCCACCTTGGTTTAGCAGGGCCTAAAGAGTAGGAAACCATCCTTGGTTTCGTTCAAGTTGGGTCCAGATGATTTACTTGTATAATTGACTATGGGAATTGGCTAATCCTTAGGTTATTTCAGTATTATCATTCTGGTATTGAGTATTTTGTTGCTCATTAGTTTCAAACACCAACACTTTCTACAATGGGTCTGTAAACTTTGGAGTCGTTGTGCACTTCTCTATTAGGTAACTCAATATTCCTTTCATGTACAATGATCTCAATATTAGAATGTACCTTGGCTTCTGACCACAACTTGAGCCTTGAATGCAACTTAGTTCCTAGATGCAACTTGGTTCTTGAATGCAACTCGATTCTTGAATCCAACTCGATATCCATTATACGTGACTCGACAGTCATTGATACTTGTTGATGTTGATTTACAACTTGTTTCTTAGCTTCATCATCATTCATGTCTTCATAGTAGCACATGAAGGTTTTTTACTCTTTACATTCCTCCTTAGGTTCAACTTCATGTACATTTGTATATTCATCAAATTTTACATTTGCACTTTCCACAACTTTGTTAGTGTTTGCATTTAAACAATTATAAGCTTTACTTCTTATGGACTAGCCTAGAAATATACTTTCTTCACTTTTACCATCAAATTTATCATTTCAATTGTCCTTAATAATGTAACACTTACTTTCAAAAACTTTAAAATATTTTACATTGGGTGAGTATCCATACCATAGTTCAAAAGGTTTGAATTTGTACATTTCTTGACTTGTACTTGATTCAAGGTATAGAATGTTGTGCTTACAACTTCTCTCTAGTATTTTAAAGTAATATTCTTCTCCATTCATCAATGTTCTAGCACAATCCATTACATATATGCTCCTCCTTTCAGCAATCCCATTTTGTAGAGGGTCCTAGGTGCAGAAGTTTGACTCTTAATTCCTATTTCATTATAGAATATCTCAACATCATTTGATGTAAATTCTCTACCTTTGTCAGATCTTAGACATTTCAAGCTTTTACTAGTCTCATTTTCAACTCTTTCCAAGTACCACTTAAACATTTGAAAAGCATCAAATTTTTGTTTCAAAAACATAACTATCATCATCCTCGAATAATAATCAACAAATAGGATAATGTACTTGTCACCTTTGTAACTTTTCACATTAATTGGTCCACATAAATCAATATGACCTAATTCTAGAATTTCTTTTCAGGAGTGGGTCTTAGTATAAAAACTAGATTTTGTCATCCTAACTGACATTGTTTGTAAATCACATTATCAGGTTTCTTCAATTTTGGAAAATCTTTGACTCTTTTCATGTTACAGATACTAAGTTATCAAATTTAACATGACATAACTTCTTGTGCCATAGCCACACATCATCAAATTCTACAACAACACAAGTAGCATCATTCATGTCAAGGTAAAATAGATTACCTCTAGTCTTATCTCTATTTCCAATTAGTTTTCCATCAATGTCATAGATCTTAGCCTTCTTTTTATCAAATTCAACTTTATAACCTAAAATATTCAATTGTGACACACTCAACAAGTTATAGTTAAGTCCTTCTACATAGTAAACATTGTCACACATGATCTTTTTTGTTAGTTTTATTGATCCTTTACTTTAATCTAATAGGGTGCACCATTACCAAATCTAACACTATTTCCATTGTAATACTTAAGGGTAATGAACTTACTTTTATCTCCAATCATGTGATGTGAACATCCACTGTCAATTATCCATCTATCACTTTTATTCACATAAGATATTAATGTAGTTGCCTCATCTTCAGTAGAATCATCTTTCATAGAAACATATACAACTTAATCATCATGGTCATCATATCCATCTTTTGATTCCTCTTTAGAAATGTAGCAAGCCTTCTTTCTTTTTTCTTTATAGTCTTTGATGCTCTCATCTCTTTTACCTCTGTATTTATCTCCACTTATATTCTTCTTCTTCTTTGGACACCCTGCAACAATATGATCAACCTCGTTACAATTGAAACACATGATAGGTAACTTACCTTTGTATTTCCTTTTCCTCTATGAAATCTCCTAGCCAACAATGCTTCAAGCTCTTCTACATCATCTTCATCTATATTACTATCACTAGAAACATGCTTGACCTTTTTATTCTTCTTATCTTTAGGCTCTTTCAGTTTCAGTATAGCTCTAAAAGCATATTCAACATTTTTAGTTTTGAAATTATCAAAATTAGAAAATTCAAAAGTAGTGAGTCTACCCATCAATCTTTCAAAGTTTAGATTACTACTAGGAACACACCTTAGTTCTTGTATGGTAGAGACTCTAATAGCATAGATAGGTAGCAAGGTTCTCAATAATTTTTTGATCACAATCTCATCTTCAATAACACCATTTTCTCCTCTGATAGAATTCACAACATCTTTGATTCTTGTACAATACTAGACTATAGTTTCAGCTTCTTGCATTCTCATGTCATTGAACTTTCCTCTTATACTTTCAGCTTTGTCTCTCAAAACATTCTTGTCTCCTCCATAGATCATCTCTATAGCATCCCATATTTTCTTAGCAGAATTACATCCTTTGATGTCATCAAACTCTAAGTAGCTTAGGACAGATTCAAGCTCTAACATTGCTTGATTGTGCACTTTCTTCTTGTTTAGATCATCACCAGTAGGGGCTCCAAAAGGATCAACATTCTTAGTGTAGATGGTAGATTGTGCATAATCTCTAAGTCCTCCTAGAGGTATCTTCATCAAATTTTTCCATGCAAGAAAGTTTTCCTTGCTCAGTTTGGACACCTCCTTTCTATACATCTTGATCTTTAGCTTTTAGTACCTTCAAACTATTTCCTTACAAACACCAACTAATTTGATACCAATTTTTGAAATGTTTAGAATAACTGAGAGGGGTGTGAATCAATTATCCAAGGTTGAAATGTATAAATAAAAAAGTTTAGTACTTAATATATTCATATCCATTAAACCATATCACGCATGCATCCATTAGAACATCCAATACCTTAACTTAGTAGGTCACTGTCCTAGGTCAAAATAACTTTGCTTAAATGTAAGCATGAAATACCACATACTCATTCACACAATTTGATACAAGGATTTTATATGGAAACCCAATTTGGGAAAAACCACTAGTAACATGCTACCAATTTTCACTCTTCTAAAGTGATGCCATGTTAAAGGCCAAACCTATTAAAGGTTACAAAAAAAATAGTTAAATGTGATATGATTGAAATATTTCAATCACCCTATTAGGAGTGAGCCTTGTTAGAGAACTTTAGAACATTCCATTAGAATGTGACCCAGTTAAAGGATTTACAAATGTTTGTTAGGTCAACCTTAATCCAAAGGATTTGTCTAGATTGATATAGTTGTTAGAAAGTAACACCAGAACTTGGTTTGATAATAAAACACAAGTCATTTTTAGATTAGAGAGCTATGGTTCAATCCTCCATTTTTCTTGGCATTCATATCCTTCATCTTTGATTTCTTGTTCACCCTTCAAGCCTTCAACCTCTTAAGCCTTCTTTCTTTGCATGCCAGTTATAGATTCTTCTATTCAGCCACCATATGAAGCAACACCCTAGACTTCTTATCTTCATTAGGTTCTTACACATGACAACTCTTGCTTCTGGCCTACTATCTCTATAAATAGAAAATTTAGGTCTTTTGTCACTTAACCATAATTTTCCATTCTAGGGTTATGTAAGATTCAACAAATCTACCCACTTTTCCATTTTAGTCCCTTCTAGAACCTTCTTCTACATCCTCTTTGAATTCACCTCAAAATGGTTTATCTTGAATTTTGTGCTACCATCTTATCATAGAAATCTTCCACACACTTCACACAATTCAAGAAATCAACTTTTTTGGCTCAGATCTGTCAAATCTTCGATTAAACTCTTTTTGTTGTCACTTTGTATCCACACTGTTCACTCAAAAATAACAATCTTTTGATGCTCGGCCAAAATTGGGCTTCTTGACATCAATTGAGTCTTTTGTCATGTCCCCTAATTATGATAGTATAGATAATTAAATGAACAAAATAAAATTCTTACAATATTTTAATAACCATGTATATATAAATATAGTATGTATAATTATATGTACTGAATCATAGTAAGAGTAAATAACAATATAAATATTATATTATAAGTTCACTATGATTAAACATATTTGAAATAAAGATATATTATATTGTTTATGATTAAATAAAGAATAATATAAATTAGTATAATAAATAATAATCAAAGATTATTATTATACATATTAATTGATATGATATAATATGAATTTTGAATAGAGGAAAAATCTATTTATAAATAAATATAGTAAATTATTATTTTTAATAACTAATTGATTTAATTGCGAAGAGTCATGACTAATGGAAAATTAGATATAAGTGTTAGGAAGAAATATCATTTAAAGGGATATATGGAAAATATTTGAATTAGGTGTAACATTACAGAATGGAGGAATACATAAGATGTAAATGAAATATATAAAAAGATGGCCTGGAAAAGATCTAGTTGGAAGAAATTGAAATAAGTTAAGTTTGTCCCACTGAGGAACATTATAGTGTTACAAACTTAATTCATTTTTATTTCTTTCAACTAGATCTTTTCCAGGCCATCTTTTTATATACTTCATTTACATCTTATATATTCCTCCATTCTATAATGTCAAACCAGATTCAAGCATTTTCTATATATCCCCTTAAATGAATCTTCACAATTAAATCAATTAGTTATTAATAATTATTATTAACAATATTTATTTATAAATAGATTATTCCTTTATTCAAAATTAATATTATATCATATCAATTAATACGTATACTAATAATCTTTGATTATTATTTATTGTAATAATTTATATTATTCTTTATTTAATCATAAATAGTATAATATATCTTTATTTCAAATATATTTAATCATAGTGAACTTATAATATTATATATATAGTTGTTTACTCTTACTATGATTTAGTACATATAAGTATATATACTATATTTATATATAGAGAGTCATTAAAATATTGTAAGTATTTTATTTTATTCATTTACTTATCTATATTATTGTAATTAGGGGACATGACAATCCACCCTTCCTGAAATAGCTTGTCCTCAAGCAATGACCCTTCATATTGAACATTTCTTGTAAAGCCAGCATACAAGCTATGCACTAGGATAAATGAATCCACAAGGTATGCATGGAGTGCATGGAGTTTATATTTTAATGCATGAGAGCGTGAAATGTGCACAAGGTAAATATGTGATTTGTGGACACAAAGCATACACAAAGAACACATGTGATCGCATGAAGACATGAGGTATACATGAAGAAGACACATTAATGCATGAAGACATGAAGTATACATGATGTATACACATATTAAAAATATCATCCTTTAATCTAATAAGATGGCATTAGAAAAAGTGATTCATCATTGTGCTTTTAGCCAAAATCTTGTACCAAAGGAATATAAGTAGTGCACATGAGTATACTTTCAAAAGAAACTAATAATTTTAATTAGGAAAACAGGGTTAGGAAAAATGCTTATATTTCTTCCCTATAATAGAAATAATCATTTCACAATTTATTCATTCATTACTTCTATTTAGTTCTTATGAGTTCAACATGTATGTATAGGCAAGGTCATCTGGGGATTGGACAAGGAGACCTCATTAAAGCTTGGGTAGACCCTTGATCCTTTTTTCAAGGCATTTTTTGTCTTTCAATGTGCGCTTCCCATCCCTAACCATGCCTAGGTGCTACGCCATACTACAATACTCAAACATTGTGGTGGGGTCCCATAGCTCGATAAACCTAAGCCCACTACCCTCTGATCCACCTGGTCCTTACTGATTAACATAATTTTGTGATCATTTTAGAATCATTACTTCTCAATGCTTGTCATCCCTCACCATGCCTAGGTGTTATACCTTACTAGAGTACTCAAGTACTGTACTGGGGTCCCATAGCTCAATAAGCCTAAACCCAAGAGTGGAATACATCCCTCTCTTACCTTAGGGATCAGCCCTACCCTCTTACCCACCTTGTCCTTTCCTCATTAACATACATTTTAAATTCATCTTGAATCATTATATTCAAGATTATCAAAGGTTAATATTAAATAAACCATTAGATATTTAATCTTTATATTTGACTTCCCTATTTACTTCCCTTTTCTCTTATTGTAATAACTAAACTGTATACATATCTAGCATTCTCTTTTATATTACTTATGAATGAATTAAACTCACCTTTCTTACCTTCGTTTGTGGGGGTCATCCTTTCCAATCTGATGACATGGGTGTCCTAACCAATGATCATGGAAAGTTCATCCTTATTGCTACCTATATCCTTACATTTTAAATTGTGCTCTTTATATCCCTTTCTTATTATTAGGTTCTTTTGTCTCCATAATATTCCCTCATTCATGGGTTCCTCGTACCTCTGTATTTTTGTGGTGCATGCAATATCTAAAAGTTCCTTTGTAATACTTTAATCCTCATCTTTCTTCTTTATTTATTTAATTACATTAATGTATTTTCATTCTAAAATGTTATATATCCCTCATTGTATGATTATAATTGCAAAATATATTTATGATGGCTATGTCTAACACTATATATCTCATTCAATGTTGATCTAATGTCATCATATGGAGTGCATTGAAATACGTTGGACTTGTTTGTATTTAATTTCTATTTTCACTCAGGTGGATTATTGTCTCCCTTAGTATATTGCTTGATGTATGTCTTGCACACATAAAATGCTAAATGTATACATTTTTCCAATACTCTTCTTATGTAAAAATACCCTTACCTTTCACTTTATGCTATTGCATACATGCTTGCGAGCGACACACAATTTTTGATATGTTTCTTGTTTTATTAGCCAGAGGTCCTAATGTCTTCTTTTTATTAATAGTAATAATATATGCTCATTTTTTGTATCCCTCACCAATAAGGAGCATTTATCCTTTTATTTTCTCTGTCCAAGGATAAGACTTCTAAATTTTCAATATTCATCTTTTTGTCAAACTCATCATATTGGTGAATTATTATTTTTCCTTGCTCGATGACTTCAATAATAAAGGTGACTGTAAAATATTGGCATTATGTCTTCCATTTTTCTCTGAGTCTTCCTTCATACATACTCTCCAGGCATGTTGAGCCAACTATGTTAGTTTTTGTAGATGAATAGAGAGTGCCCATTGCTAATACCATGGTTCTTAGTCTCAACCATTTTATTGAAGATCTTGTCTATCTCACTCACATATGTAATTTTCTCTTTGCATCGTTATTTGGTGGTTGAGTGTAGTTCATTGTTAACAAATCCACTATCTCTAATATGTTGCAATAAAACTTCCAATTCCTTTTCTTTTGAATTCAAAATTTCTTAGCAGCTATGCATTTTATTTGTTTCAATAATATCTTAATTGTTCATTGCACTTCTCAATAATAGAGGGGATAGTGTCTTGTTACTCTACAAAGTGTTTCTCCATAACTGCTTTCTTCCTAACACTTATATGTAATTTTCCATCAATCATGACTCTTCACAATTAAATTAATTAATTATTAATTATTATTATTTACTATATTTCTTTATAAATAGATTTTTCCTCTATTCAAAATTGACATTATATCATATCAATTATTATTTATAATAATAATATTTGATTATTATTTATTATACTAATTTATATTATTCTTTATTTAACCATAAATAGATAATATATCTTTATTTCAAATATGTTTAATCATAGTGAACTTATAATATAATATGTATATTGTTATTTACTCTTACTATGATTTAGTACATATAATTATATATACTATATTTATATATACATAATCATTAAAATATTGTAAGTATTTTATTTTATTCATTTACTTATCTATACTATCATAATTAGGGGACATGACATCTTCATTTCTTGGTCACTACTATTATTTACCTAATTCTCAACACATACCATATTTTTTTGACTCTTGGTACATGCTGAATTTTGCTTAGCCTGAACTAAGTTTGCTCGGCCAGGCTTGGCAAACACTTTTTATGAAAACTCTTCTTCTAGGCTTAGCTGAAGTAACCATTTACTTTAGCCTTAAGTAGATCAACAATACATAATATCAACAATGTCTTCTTTGGTCTTAGTGCACCTTTTATACACCAAATAACTCAACATTTCTCTAGGTACTCTTGATATCTTATTTTTTCAAATCCTCTTCATCAATCAAACAAATGACAGAATTCAGACCAAAAAGTAGTTGTCTTACCAACAAGTAGCAGGTTTGACATCATTGACAAAATAATGATTGTTCCATGATAGGTTCCACACTTCAAACTATCTCTTTTCAACAAAAAGAACAAATAAAAATGGAGCTCCATCCTATAATAAAAGGTTATCATGAGAATTATATTCCTACTCTATATGATTTCCATTTTGGAAGAAATATTAACACAACATAATGAAAGAAAAATTCATACCTTAGAACCAAATATAGATAAATTTGGATAGACAATGAGAGTATTATTTTCATGCTTAATAACACATTTTCCTTGAGAATCAAACTCACCAATCATAGTCACTATTTCACCTACTCTAATCACCCTATTTAACATGTAAAAATGTTTGTCTTTATTTAATGAAAATAAAGAAATCAACTTACATAAATTTAAAAACATATATCCAGGAAAGCAACAATAATTAAATTTCTATGTTTTTGTTTTACTAAAAATAGGAGAATAAATAAATGAGACAAAACTTTTTAAAAATGACTACAAGAGTTTAATACCAAGAAAGAGGGGAAGCATCTAAAAGTGAAATCATATTTAAGTAAATTATAATTGAGGTTTTAGGGAGAAGGATTACTAATGAAAGAAATGTTAAAAACCCCACAAGTGAAGCCTTAAGGAGAGGGATTCACTAGTTTACTTAACCTCGTAGTTCTTTAATGAGTTGTCAATGTCCTTCATAGAAAAGATGTTCAAGAAAGGAGAAATATATTGATGATTTATAAGCTTAGACACATCTGGTGAAGCTTAAAGGTCATGATTATTAAGCTTGGAAGCCTTCTTTGTAAGGATCTTTCTACTCAAATCTATGTTAGAATCACCTCCTACTGAAGAAGAGGGCATGCCATCACTAATTGTATCTTGGTATTTTTAAATGAAATTACATGTCATATACGTAAAATTATCAAGGATTTAGATATTCATAGTTCTTTATAACATCAAGCTTACTTAAACAAATGGTTATTTTAGTAATGCATTAAGGCACAAGGTCCTTCAATGGAGTGTCAAAATATTCAAGCAAGTAGAAAATGAGAAATTTCCATCCTTTTTACCATCATATATCTTTTATGGAGTATTAGATTCAAAAAGTTCCATCTTGCAAGCCTTTGTCCAAGGATTCACTTCATTTTATCCTAAGACAGAGTCATCGATTACCTTCAATGGAGTACTAGAGTTTTCAAGTAAAAGATGTTTATACAATAAGAAAATTTAATAAGGTTTGCAATAAAAGGATCACTTAAATGAGGTAATGTATTATTTTTTTAAAGATCACATTTCTTCAATGGAGTAACCTCTCCAAACAATGTATCCAAGATAAAGCACTCGCCATGGCCCTTATTAAGCATAAGAATCTTTGATGGGATATCTTTTTCAGGAACTCCTAGGTTGTAATCCTCTTTCATACTTGAAACAAGGAAACACAATAATATTATATAATTTCACACCTCTCATGACATTATCTTTTATATGCTTGGGGATATTTGATGGAGTAAACAATGTTAGCATGAACTAGCTTAGAAGTCTTTGTTGAGTGGGACCCTTGATTATGTTCTACAGAAAAATCATTCATCCTAGAATGAGGGGAATATATCATTAATTCTTTAAACCAACATGTTTCAACATCTCACCTATGTCATCTACAAACATTGTTGTTTTCAAGAAAATAGGTATGGATGGTAAGATTGGGCTTACCTGACGAAATGGGCATGACAATAATGCTTTGAAGCGCAAGGTTCTCCAACAAAGTGTCAAAGTTATTCAAGAAAGGAGAGAATGATAATTCATTGTCCTTTGTACAACCAAATGTATTGAAATACGTTACTAGGAGATAAGGTAGAATGAGAGAATGGATTTTCAAAATATGAGGTAGTAAAATCTCAAAATGACAGGAAGAGGTTATAATGAAATAATGTAGTAGTAAGTATTGGTTAAGGTTACTAAGTTTATTAAATAGAAAGTAGGGGATGAATGCAAGGAGAATCACTGATATTTTAAAGGCTTAATAGTAGGGTCAATGGTTAGCATAAACAAAGCTTAGAATATTGATGACTATGCTTGTAATTGATAAGTCAATGTTATGAAGATTTTCCCAATACACCTCTAAGTCAATTTCAAACCTATCCAAGGGCTTTTCAAGATCCATATTAGCAAATAGTAAATACAAGCACAATTAAGTGGAAGAAGCTATCCATTTTACATGCTGCTACAAACTCACTAATGCCTCACAATTTAACAAGAGAAAAAATATATATCCCCACAAAAATGGAGAAGTTAAAAATATTTTTGGTAGAATTAAACAAAAAAACCCAAAGAAAACATCAAAAAAATTTAGTAACCATGGGATACATTGGGAAACAACACTTTTAACCTCTTTGGAAGAAAAATCAATTCAACGTCATCATTGGGTTTTACGACTTCTACATGGATAGGAACATTCTAATCATAATGAAATTAACTTACCAACAATTAGTGCCTAATGCAGAATTGAACCTAATAGAAAAGGGAGAAGAGAGCTTGAAAGTATTAAAAAATGGAAAGCACTTGGTCAAGCATCTAGTCTACTAATTGTTGGACTGAGGAGGAAGCTTTGAACGTAGGCCATGACAATGCCTTGTTATCCATATCTTATTATTCAGTTGCCCACCAATACAATTATAATTTTCACAACAAAAATATTTAACAGGTAGCAAGAGGACAAAATTAATGTGTCATTGCATAGTATTCGAACCTACCTTGAGGTAAATTTGAAGTCATACAAGTTGTAATTATTTGTGTCGAGGCTTGTCAATTTGATTCAGTTCTTGTGGAATAACTTTCTTTGAAAACTATTTAGAAACCCTCATTTCCAAGGGTTCTTATGAATATTGCCTTGTAACACATGTTGCTACCATTGAATATATTCAATTATCTAGTATGTCTTGGTGTTTTTAATAAGATTCTGAATTACACAAGTTCTATTATAGGAGTTCTTTTGTGTGAGGAGAAAAGTCATGCCCTAGGCTAACTATACCAATTGATTTTACTATTTTTTGTGACAGTTTGACAATATTTTTGTTTTGTGAATTTGTATGATCAAAGATTGAAGATTCAAGGGATTTAATGAAGTTGGAAAAAAATTAGGGGACCTCTTATTGCATAAAAAGGATCTACAAATAAATGTTAATTCTACACTTTGTATTAAATACTAACAAATAGTCTTATATTACTTACTATAACAGTCATGGTAAAATGAATTTATACTAAAGGATGGATTCATATTGTTGAGGAGTCAAGTTAGATAGGCTCTAGAAAGAGTCACTAATCTTTCCAACTAATTGGTAAATGGTGTTAAGGAGTTTGATCATAGTATTGTCTACACAAGCAATGCCTGATTGTCATGACTAGGACAATGCGTCATTCCCATACTTAATTGTTGAATAGTAAAGGTGTCACAGTGGAAGGTTACTTTTTTGTGTCTTGTGGTGTCTTTCAGATCAAGGAGTAAGGTAGATTCTTAATGAATAGTTATACATCATTCAATGCTAAGGAAGTTGTAAATAGTGATAATTCTTATTATACAATGTGATACATCATTAAAAATATTGTCCTTGAGTGAATGAATGGGATGCTTTGTGAACATAAGGAGAAAAATTTGTATGAGGTGTTGTGAGTCTATCGGAGCTGAGAAAAGGGTCTCTTGTGAGTAGTGGTTTATGACTTGTTTATGAGAAGGGGACTATGAACAGTCAAAGCATGAATGAAGATAAACTAAGTAATACAAAGACAAGAGATTTTGGGTGACAATAGTATCAGTCATTAGAACTATTTTTCCTTGAGGATATTAGTATAATCTCATTTCAATAAGACTTTGGGATAGTTCCTCTTGAGGCTCTTTTGAGTGAGCATTGCTACAAAAATAGGAAGGTGATGACCTTATGATTAAGGTTGTGTGTCCTTGTGAAATTTGCAACATTGGGTTAGTGGATGATGACAACCTTGTAAGAAAATATTTTGAAACAACAAAAGGTAAATAATTAGAACCCATTGATTGGCTACAAAATCATGATGTTAATTTAAAGACTCAATGATACTAGTAAATCAAAGCTGATGACAAGAATAGAACGGTGAAGGTAGTATACCTTGACCTAATTTAGTTTATTGCTCTTTAGGTTCTAACTTGTAGTAACCTAGGGTAGTGTGTAACCTATAATAACCCAAGTTAGAATGTGTAGGTTCATAAGGAATGCAATCATCTTAAGAAATAGGAGTTTCACCACCATAGTACCTAGCAATGGGGTATTAAGTCAAACCCTCAAATTGTTTGATGCCTAGATAAGATAACTTTTAGATTAGGAAAGGCTCTCTACACTTTTTCACCTAGCACGAATGCTCAAATCTAAGCAAGGCTCCTAGATTTAGATGCCCCATGATGGGGAATGTTAGACTGCTACACTCTTAAACTAGATTCTAAGAGGAGTTCCATGGAATAAATAGACTCTTACTACTTTTGTTGGCCTGATAAACCCGAGGTATAAGCATGAAGGTGGTCATATATGGTCTTTCATATTGTAATGGACTGCACCAATGGTTCTCCAAGCTCTTAAATAGCTATGTTTTAGTGATTCTTCATTCTCAACATCTGAATCTACTTATAATATACTTATCAGAAGACATGTCTTGTTTCTTGATGATATATATACATCAGATTATAGTGAAGTGAATTTTTTGTTTCCGTCATATGGGTTATAGGATGAAAACAAGGAAGCAATAGGAAAGTCTTTGGACATTGATATGGAGATTAATCGAGTTAGCAGAATGTCATGTATTTAGATTTTATTAAGACATTTTATAATTTGACAAGTGTTGTTTACTTGTTAGTAAAATATTTCTATTTGATTGTAGTCATAAAGTCAATTTCTTATATTATGTTGTGCACAAATCTACATAACCATTTAAAGTATAATAGGTAAATCAGTTTATTGGTAGTTTCCTCCATCTATTAATTTATATGAAAAGTGTTATTATAGAGAAGTTTTTCTAAGAACATTGCTCACAAATATCTCATTCACTGACAAAAATTTGGAAACATAGACCACAAGTGGTGAATACAATGGATACCATAAAATTCAAGAATATTTTGAGGGGGGTACAACATAGCTAATGATTTAAAATTTTCAAAAGTAAAAACTTACAAGCCACAACTTGGTGTTGGTATGAAAGAGGTAGTAGTTGAAATAGCCATAAGATTTACAAAAGAAGCTCTCGTTGTTAACATTCATGGTTTCAATGTTTGTCACATGAATCAACTTATCATGGCCTTTTCGAAGGTTTGACAAGATAATAACAGTAGAGGAAGAGGCCTTGTAGGTGTTCTTGTGGAAAATTTCATTGAGCCCACAGATGATAAATAAGACTTTGAAAGAACTACAATCTTTCTTCCATTGGAAGAAAAACTCAAGCAGATGACTCTTGATTATTAGAAAGAAATTTGTGAATTTGTGGGAAATCAATATAGAAGTAGAGCCAAAGCTTAAAATCATCAAATTGATTCACCTTTAGTTGAAAATTCTCAACCTTTAGTAAGAAATAATCTCCAAAATGATTTCTCTTTAATCAAGAATCCTTATCCATTAGCAAGAAGATAGGATTGACAGGGTACTCTATCCCTACTACTCTAGATTCTCTATGGTTATGTTTGGGATGTTTCCGCAAGTTACTTGGTGTGGTAGGGGTGTGCCTTGGCTATCTTGTGACATGCCTGGGAGTTCTAAGACATTCTCAAGTCTTGCTGGAAGAGTTATAAAATTAATGGATTTTTAACTAAAAATATATAGATTTCATACAACCCTTATATTTTAGTTTTCACATTTTTATTTTTATTTTGAAATTTTCAATTTTTAAAAATTTCTACCTCAAATTTCTATTCTACTTAGGCATATCATGCCCAAAAAATGATAGTAAATATTTTGTAATTCTTCATGGTTTATCCCTTGCAAAGGCAAACTAGTCAAATATGTTTCAAATCAAGGTTGAGGTTCACCTAACTAAAAATAAACCCTTTATAGGGAGCAAATAGACAAGGTTGAAGTGTATTTGAGAAGTTTTTTTTTTTTTTATTGTAGAGCGAAGTGATGAAGATGTGCAAGTCAATTACAAGTATCTTATAAAGATTTCTCATGCTTATTAGGTAAAGTTGTAGCTATAAAACTTGGATATGTGTGTATTAGGCACAACCTAAAATAGGAAAAAATAAAATTCCTAGAACATATTAATAGAACTCTTGAAAATGTTCATATGCATGTGAGTTAAAAGGAAATGGAGGAGATTGTTCATTAGAAATATGGTTAGAGGATTTCTCACTTACATATTTTTTGTGTGTGTATACACCTCTGAATCTATATACCAAATCTATTCCAGTTTCCTATGTACTACAATAACCAACATATTGAATTTAAGAGAAAAATGTTTTCAAGGCCATCCTTGAATGATTACGTTATTAACTTTCTATAAGATATATTAGAAAATTAAATAACAATGTTTCTTTTTAATGCTCAACAACTGTATCCCATAATACTTCAAATGGATTAATTGTTGAAACAGGATACCAAGTAGCTAAAAAGTTGAAGTTAAAAAGCTACCTAAATCGTGATCACATACAAATCTTTTTTTCGGTATTGGGACCTATTGATTGTATATCATGAAATTGAAAACATATAGCTATTATAAGATAATAAAAGAAAAAAAAGAATTTCATGTCTAGTTTTCTTATACATTATGGCTTGGTGTATCTAGATGCAATCTTTTAAATGCAAATTGTTGCCAATGGAATAGAGCTAGAAACAGTGGTAGGAACTTCAAATAGCATAACGAATAAAATATCAATACAAAATATAGATTTATTCATGAGGTGTGAAACCCATGATTGAAAAGAGTTGGAGCTTAATCACAAGATAATAAATCTAAAGAATGAATTGAAGAATCCCTAATGAAAATTGGTGCACATCTAATGTGGATTTTCACAAGAAGAAAAAACAAGTTGCCTTGAGGGAGGCACAAAGCCGTCAATAATAGGCTTCTAAGAATAGTGATTGCCAAAGTGAAAATTAAAGTACTTCAAGATTGGAATACATTTAGAGTTATGTGAATCGTAATCCTTTCCATTGGAGTAAAATGTTGAAACAATATCCATTTCTAAAGCATTTGGAAAAAATTATAAAGGAGTTTTATGCCACCTATTTTTGTGTATTTTAATCAAAAGGCTTGACCATCCATGTCTATAGCAATGTCTTGATTTGGTTAGCTACTACCTAGTTTTGATGTCCTTTGGGAATCATGGTCATTCCAAAGGAGGAGATAGCTATTAGTAACATAACAATCTTACATGCACTAGCAAATTTTTTGTAATGTTCACCATGATTAAATCCATGGATGAAGCAACATTATAAAATTGTAAACAACAATTTTGATAAAGTGTATTTCAGATGCAGAAAGATGTCAATATATTTTTGTTGCACCTTATAGTTTTTTGGGGTGTGCCCTATGATGAAAATTGTAGCTACACTAAATATAAACTTAAGAAGCGTGTAAGGAAGCATTTCATAGAGAATAAACTATTTATTGTAGAAATTAATTGTGCTAAAGCTAGACCAAATGTGAATTGGAATGCAGTATGATGGTTGTTGAATGTATAGGTGGCCTAGTACCTTTAAATTGCCTTTCACTATTGGACTCAGGATCATTAGATAGCAACTACCATTTTGATGTGGATGGAAGGTCCCCATAATCATATAATATTTTTTGTATGAGTATCTCTCCTTTGAAAGATATTATTTTCTCTCTGAATGGCATGAATTTTGAACTAATAAAATTTGTCTTTGACTTGGGAGTTCTATGACTATTTTAACGAAGTTCAATAGTATGGCTATCTGTTTAGATGGCATGATTGTGGAGGTGTAGTTGTTATCTCACAACTAATGTAAAGACCTAATAGTTTTTTTTTTTATACTCAAAATGATATATTTAAATGGTAAACATAAATTTGATAGCTAGAAAAATAAAAGAATCACTGCTTGTTTTGGCCTTGCCTTTCTCCCAACTCACAGATGTTCTCGATGAATGACATGTATGTTAGCTCAAGATGCATGGCAAATTTTTCATTTCAATTAAGGTTTGAGAAAGGTTTGCATGATTATGAAGTGGATAGACTAGTATCCCATGTTAGGCTTATAAATTAAACATCATTTCCCTTTCCTGATAGAAATAATTGTACAGTCTGCAATCTCCTATCCACACAACTTGGGCAGATCATAACTAAGAGATATCTCAATACCCATTCTCCTAATCTACTCATCCCTTTCTAAAACCAAATTCTTCTCTCCAATGTGGCTAAAAGAATGGATCCATGTCCCATAAACATTTTTGGTTATGGGTTGAATCAATTCCTTAACCAATAAGTTTGAATCATTGGGGGCAAGTAGATCACTAAGCTTGAACAAGAGGGTTGTTAGAGACACGAAACTCCTAAAATAAAGAGATGAAGGAACATAAGATTTCAAATAATATGCAATAACTTTGAATGGAATGATTGTTGGTATACTCTCTCAATTTCATGGCTCTAAGGAAAGTTGAACACATTTTTTTAATGTGCACACAGTTGTGCCTAGGCTAAAAAGGTCCTAAAAAAAGGTTTCAAATTTTACAATTATGAAAGTGACCTATTGTTATTTTGGCCTCATTAGCCCATGGTTTTATTCTTGTGACAATATGAGGTGTTTTTGAACGAAAATGTTTTTTTAAAAAAATTGGGCCACTTGGGAACCTAACATGTAGAATGGGTGAAACAGAATAGTTTCTTAAGTTGTCAAAATCAGATAATTAGTATTTGTGTGATAAATTTTACTCCTCTTCAAATGTTCATAGCTTATGACGTTGAATTCACTAGCATTGGTGAAGATTCAATCCTTTCTGTGAGGTTTCAAGTTGTTGGACATTACTCATTTGAGAAAATTTAAATTTTCAAAGAAAAATAATATATTTGGCACCACAATATTGTTGCTCCATTTTAAACTTAAAAATGATAGAGCCAAATAGAGGTTTGATATGCTTCATAATAGAAATGCAATTGATTGAATCCAAGTGGAAACAACAGTAAAAGAAATATTGATTCTTGAAGATCATATGTATCTTTCTTTCACCCTCTTAGAGTTTTGTTGTTATGCAACAAAGAAGGTTTGAATCCGGCTAGTGTTGCAATAGCCATTTTAAGTGTCACATTCATCTCATTTATTCATTTAAATTGTCATTGAAGTATTTTAAAATATGGAGTAATGTAAGTGAAATAATTAATATTATTTCACCATTTAATAGATAATAGAGAGTGGACTGGCTCAAAGCTATGAAAGGAGGTTCTAGTGCTAGATGGTTTGGAGGTCACTTCATTCCTATTTAATTTCTTTCCTATAATGCTTTTGTAGCCTGCATGTTCTCCATGACTAGAGAAGGAACAAGTTTTCTTTGGTGGCTTGATGGGAGCATACTGGCAATTATGACTTGTGGAGATTGAGCAATGATCAAATTGGTTATTTATTATTGGAAAACTAATGCTAATTTGCACAAGGGATGCACTTCCACCATGAGAGGGTAGCAACAGTTTAAGACAATGCATTGGATGAGGCTTGTAATGCATTGCAATGTTGGCTCTCTTATATTAATGATTGTAGCAATCGAGGATAAACCTTGTTAAATATGCAGTATCCTATAATTTGGATCTTTTGCCAAGAGAAAAATGGAAAAAAATGATCGGTCAATATGGTTATGGATTTAAAACAAGTAATAGACTAGAAGAAGATTAAATTATTTGCTCATAATTCCTAAGGTGTGATTCATATTATAAAAACAAATCTAGAGAGAGTTTCAAGGACATTGTATATTTTTATCAATGTTTATGCATGTTGTGAAGTCAATGGAGTTAACAACTCTAAAAAAGCTTCCAAGGATCATAGTAAGGAAGTTCAACATGTTTGATAGAAACTCCATGTAGGCGGATACAACACCATTGTTGCAAGTTTGCAACAACTATTGGTGAAAAAAGATTAGACATAATGGAAATTAGTTTTGTAATATATTTTGACACAAATTTTTAACCATTGAGGATGATCTAACATATGGGAAGAATAGAAAAGAAACTAGATAACCGAATTGTCAATTTAGCTAGTGAAGGATCAAAATTGTAGGGGTGTCTGCAAAAGCAAGCTAAAGACAAGGTACTATGAAAGTACATGCATGATGGATGCATCAATAGTGCCAATTTCTATTCCAACCCACATATGGTTCCACATAATTATCTACAAGAGGTGCAAATTGTTAAGATGTCACTTGAAAAGTTAGGTTATTGGAAGAGGAAATGAATAAGGTATGTTGCATCAATATATCTAAAGGATGGTTGGGACATACAAGAAATGGAAAATATATGTTTCACTGGATTTTAGGTGAGTAAAAAATGAAGCATGTGTTAGTGTAAATAATTATTATTTACACTTTACTTAAGTTTACTTAGGATAAATGCATTATTTTATTTTTTCTTAGGTTAGACACCTAGGAGTTTGCATACTCATATTAGTTGTCATGTTGACAACATAGGAGTAAGCAACTCTATTTTAGCACATGTTGTCTACAACACTGGAGTTTGCATAAACAACTAAGTCATCATGTAGACAACATAGTTGTTTGCACTCTCAATTAAGCACATGGTGTCTACAACATCATTTTACGTGACACATCTTTGTAGGCTTATCCTCTCATCATCACACTAACTCCTATGCTTAATGGAGGATAACCCACTCCTGGTGGACATGTTCTTAGTTGTGGAGCTTATCATATTGCTAACTCCTAGACATTCTAGATGCATCATAGAGGCCTTTATATACATGCACTCTTAGTGTACTATACAATGAATTAAATATCATATTTTTATTCCGATCATACTCTGTTGGTCTATTTTGTGCTAGTTATTGTGCTTCTTGGTCTTGGGTGAATTTTTTCCTAAGAAAAATTCTTACATGGTATCAAAGTCATAGAGGTATCATTTCATAGCCACTGGAGACTGATCTTGCTTCACCTCTCTAAGGACACCTCGATACAGATCTAGAGTATCCATAGATATTGGGAGCATCTAGAGCCAAAGTAGACCTCACCATTGCATCTAGAGTGTCGATTTGGTGAAAATTGACAATAAATTTGCTTATATTGGGCCATAATCAAATTTGAGGCAATTTTTTTTTGCAAACCAGCACCTGAAGGCCCAATTTGCAAGTATGATATGATAAATTTACAAATCTTCTTAATTTATTTTTAGATCTGTTGATTTTATTTTCTCTACAATTTTTGGACTATATGTTTTGCAAAAACAAAAATTTAAGCCTATTGGGCCTGCAGAGAATTTTATTTGTAAGAACCAGGTGGTGAAATCCCAGCCCCCCAGGGAATATTCTATCAAAGCATAGGGAATATTCTATTATAGTTTGACATATTACATTTTAAATTGGTGGCAATTTCCTTACCAATTTTTGGCATCGGGCTTCACATACCGATGATTGAATCTACAATCTGACGAATCAAAGCTATTGACAACCACTATCCATATAACCAACAACTTGGTTTGCTTAAACACCATAGCTTTTTGTTTATAAACACTTTTCTTCACCATTCCACTATAGAAACCAACATTAGCACATGTGGAGCCAACGTCCCTACCACGCAGTGCCACCATACTGCAACACATGTCAGACACAAACACATCCTCTAAAAAGTCAATGAAGGCCCACATCAGATCTACCTACATGGACCCCAAATAGTGACATGTGTCTACCACATCCACCCCTTGTCAGCATTCTTTATGCCACATGTAAAATTCGTATGCTGATGGCATATGCCATGTCACTAGGAGAGTTTTTTCTAATGACATCAGCAAAACACTGTCTAAAAATTGATAAATTTCTAACTGTCATTCAGAGGCAAAATTACACTACTACAACGGTCATTTGGACATCAAATTTAACCTCATTTTTTTCTACTTAGACCCCTCTCTAGATTCAATTTTGATTTGATAGTCCGAATTTGGGAGGCCATATCTCAATCATCCAGACTCCAAATTAGGTGCAATATTTTTTGATTTTGGGTAGAATTTCCTAAACTTTTTAGTGGTGCTATTCTTTTCTAACTTTGGTGCATGGATTTGTTAGAAATTATAGTTTTTGATGACTATACCTGTCCAATCTTGCATTTTGCAACTTCAATTGCTCCATATGGGCTCATCTAGACTCCAAATTAGGTTCCATTTTTTTGAAAGTGCATAATTTTTTGTCTACTTTCTAGATCTACAATTAGATTATAGGCTTGTGTGGACAAAAATATCACTTTCAAAATTAAGTCATTTTCTGCATTATAATGCTTTGATATAACCATAGAATTGTTGTATATCTGAGATACATTGTAAAGTTCCATTTTTGAACTCCAAAAGGAGGTTGTAAACAATAAATTAGAATACCACCAAGGCCAAAATTGCATATGGCTATTGTAATCGCACTGAGTATAAAGTGCCAAAATCTTTTATTTTGGGGGGGGTTTCTTGATTGAGTGAACACGAGGGGTGTCTCTTGCTATTGTTTTCCTCTTTTTCTATCATTATCTTTCATTTCTTGCATTATGGGAAATCTTAAGTTTCCAAGCTTAACACCACATAACTATGCTACATGGTTTATTAAAATGTGGTGTCAATTAATGCATAATGAAGTTTCTCAATATGTAGATGGTTCCCTTCTCAAAACAATAGTGATCAAGTATCCAAAAGTGATATTGATGCTTGGGAACTGGCAGATAGGAAAGCCCTAAGTGGTATTAGGATGGGTGTTGAAGACAAGATTCTCTATCAAACCATGAAGTATAATACATCCAAGGAAGCTTGGGATGCCCTCAAAAACCTATATGGTAAAGTGACTAAGGAGGATGTTTATAAAATTGAAGATCAACTTGTCTCCCTAGATCCTAAAACCTTTGATTCTATACAAGATTTTATTGTTAAGGTGAATGAATTAAGAAAAAAGCTAGATGATTGTGGTAGGCCTATGAAAAATGACATGTTGATCTATCTCATTCATAATAAGTTGTCATCCGAGTAATCCACATTTGTTTCTTCTTTCAACACCACAAAGACTACATTAGGGGTTGCCTATAGGAAAATCAGTTTTGATGATTATGCTCAACGGTTAGAAGATGAAAAAACTAATTTTCAAATAAATGGGATTCTCAAGTCGTCAAAGTCCAAGGCATTGGTGGCTAATAATGAGGGTTCTCAAAATTCAGCTAGTCAAAGTTGAAACAAAGGAAAGGGCAAAAAGAAGAAGTGGAAGAATGAAAAACAAGAGGATACAAAAAAGACAACACCAACATCAAATCAACAAGGCAAGTCTTCCTCAAATACCGACAAAAAGGGAGACACTAATTAGGAGAAGAAAAAGTGTGCCTATTGTAAGAAGATGGGTCATGATGAACATCAATGTTATCATAAGGATATTGATGAGTTGAAGAACATCATGAAGAAACACAATGTTTCAATGCCTAATGCTTATAAGGACAAAGGAACTTCATCCTTATATTATAAGGGCAAAGGGCATGCTTTACTCACAAACATTGTTAGTCAGGGAGATTGGATCATTGATTCAAGTGCCACACATAATATGGGTGCATCAAAGCAAGATTTTTCTTCCATGACTCATTCATAGGTACCACACATCTTTGTAGGTGATGATACTAAGGTGAAATTTGAAGGTAAAGGTGAAGTTGAAATGAACAATGGAGTGTTCAAGGATGTTCTATATGTTCCCAATCTTACCTACAACCTTCTTTCTATCTACCAAATGACTCACTATGGAGATGGAAATAAGGTTGAATTTCTTCTCGACTCAGTGGTATCGAAAAGCATTAAGGATGACTCTATGATTGCAATAGGAGAAGCCAATCATGATTCAAGGATTTATACTTTCTCCTCCTTTGTGCCTACATCGAATGCACAAACCTTGTTATTACATTCAAATGCAAAAAGAAAACTGTAGCATGAGAGATTTGGACATCTCAACTACAGGTATCTTCAGTAGCTTAGCAGCAAGAAAATGGTTAATGGTCTACCTCAATTGTAGTTTTTAGAAAGTGTTTGTTCAGGTTGCTCACTTGGAAAACATCTAGAAAAATTTTATGAAAAGGGGAAGTCTTGGAGATCACAATGTGTTCTTGAATTGGTTCATAGTGATGTGGCAGGCCCATTTCTAGTGTCATCATTTGGCAAGTCATGCTATGCACTCACTCTCATAGATGAATACTCTCACTTTACTTCGGTTTTCTTCATGGCTCAAAAGAGTGAAGTGTATGAAAAGTTTCTCAAATTCAAAGCTCAAGTGGAAAAGCAGTCTAAAAAAGCCATCAAAGTTCTTCGAATAGATAATGGGGGGAGTATGTGAACAAAAGACTAATAGACCTTTGCACTCAAGAGGGCATTGACCTTCAGCATTCACTACCATATACACCACAATAGAATGGTGTTGCTGAAATGAAAAATGGAACTCTCAAAGAGATGACCACTTGCATGCTACAAAACAAGTCTCTTGATCAAGTCTTTTGGGTGGAAGTAATGAATTGTGCTAACTATATCTAGAATAGAAGTCCTCACAAAGATTTGGAAGGTGTAACTCCTTTTGAAGCATGGACTAGTAGGAAATCTATAGTTAAGCACTTCAAACTCTTTGGTTGTCCTACATGGGCTAGAATTCCTCCATAGAAACACAGGGCATTAGAAGCACAAAGAAAACCTTGCATCTTTGTTGGATATGCAGACTCACATAAACCCTACAATTTGATGGATCCAGAGACACATGATATATTCTATGAGAGGAGTGTACATTTTGAAGAAAAAAATTCCAAGCTTTTCTTCTTCAACTCCTCCTTCTTCCTGGTTCATTGAAGAGAGTGCTAGTGAAAATAGTGACTTGGAAGATGTTCATCCCCAACCAACACAGAGGCATCAACCAATTGAGATTAAGGATACTCCTACTACATCTTCTTCCACAAGACCTAGATGGGCTAAGAAAACATTGGATGTGGAAGGACCATTGGCAGGGAATCCTTCTAATACAAGGAGGACCAAATCACAGTACAACTCACTCCCACATGCTTATATTGCAGTTGCTTTAGATCCACTATCATTTAGAGAATCATCACATGTTCCAAATTGGGATAGAGCTATGGAGGAAGAGTATAACTCTCTTATGAGAAAAGAAACATGGGACTTAGTCTCCCTTTCTAAGGGAAGAAAATTGGTTTGGTGTAAGTGGATCTATCAAACCAAATTCATAGCAAATGGAAGTGTTGATAAACATAAGGTTCGCCTTGTTGCAAAAGGTTTTTCTCAAGTACCAGGCATTGATTACACTAAGACCTTTGCACTAGTGGCAAAGATGAATTCCATTTGTTTGACATTCACTATAGCAGTAGCTCAGAAAAGGGTTGTTCATCAAATGGATGTGAAAAGTGCTTTTTTGAATGAGGATCTTCATGAGGAGATATATATGGAGCAGCCACAGAGATTCATACAGGATTCTACCATAGTATGCAAGTTAAAAAAGTCTATCTAGGACCTAAACAAGCTCCTAGAGCTTGGTATGCCAAGATGGATTCCTTTCTTCTCTCGACAGGGTTCATCAGATGTCATTCAGATTTGAATGTCTATGTTCTTCAGAGGGATGATTCACATTTGATTCTTATGCTTTATGTTGATGATTTGATCATTATAGGGAGCATAGCATCCATTATTGATAGTGTAAAGACTAAAATGCAGGATAGCTTTTTGATGACAGACTTGGGTCTACTACACTATTTCCTTGGTATTGAGATACATTAGTCTTCATCAGGGATTACATTATCATAGCCCAAGTATGCTCTTGATCTTCTTGCTTAGCTTTGCATGAGTGACTGCAAGGCTACACCTACCCCATTCCTTTTAGGTATTAACTTAGAAACAAAGTGTTCCACTCCACTTTTTGATGCAACTTTGTATAGATAGTTGGTTGAAAGCCTCATCTACTTGATAGATACACACCCTGACATCTCATTTGTAGTTGGCATGGTTTCTTGCTTCATGCAAGAGCCACATGAACTTCATTGGAAGGCAATCAAATGAATCTTTCACTATGTATAGGGTACACATTCACATGGGATACATTATGCAGCTAGTATAGGAATTCAGTTAGTGGGATATATAGACTCTAACTATGCAGGAGATATTGATTCTCACAAGTCTACTTTAGGACATATGTTTCATCTTGGTTCTGTCCCCGTTTGGTAGCAAAGTAAAAATAAAAACACCATTGATCTCTCATTGACTGAGGCTAAGTATCGGGGAGTTGTGAATGTAGCAACAGAGGCTATTTGGCTAAAATAGATTCTAAAGGAATTTGGTTTTGATCTACTAAGACCCACATTCATCCATTGTGATAACCAGAGTACTATTGAAATCTCAAAACATCTAGTGCAACATCAATGCACCAAACATATTGAGCTTCATATGCACTACATCAGAGAGCTAATCCATGAGTAATTCATCACATTGCAGTATTGTCCTACTGAGTAGCAGGTAGTCAACATCTTCACCAAGCCCTTCACAGAGGTCAAGTATATTCATTTGTGAGATCTCTATGGGGTGAGGGATTTTTCACCATGTGGGGGTTACATGATCCTTCTCTTCTATATTGTACATATCTCTCTCTTCTTCTTCTTTTTTTTTGGGGGGGGGGAGTTCCTTCCATGAGGTTTTCATTCTTTCTTTCTTTGTAGAGAGATTTCATTGCATTTGTACTTGGGTACCTAACATGGCCTAGTAGCTAGGACCCATTATGCATTTCATCATAGCTTTTGTGAGCTTAAGTGCATTCTCCTAAGTTTCACTTAATGGGGGGTGTTAGTGTAAATAATTATTATTTATGCTTTACTTAAGTTTACTTAGGATAAATGCATTATTTTAGTTTTTCTTAGGTTAGACACCTAGGAGTTTGTGTACTCATATGAGTTGTCATGTTGACAACACAAGAGTAAGGAACTCTATTTTAGCACATGGTGTCTACAACACTGGAGTTTGCATAAACAACTAAGTCGTCATGTAGACATCATAGTTGTTTACTCTTAATTAAGCACATGGTGTCTACAACATCATTTCATATGACACACCTTTTTAGGCTTATCCTCTCATCATCACAATAACTCTTCTGTGTAAGGAAACTCAGGTGCGGAAATAGCTTCCTACACTAATCTCATAAGGAAAGTATGATGTAAATCCTATTAAAATCTTCTACACTTACAGATTCAATATCATGTAAACAACAATATTGCAGCCAACCATGCATACAGAAAATAGACAGAGAAAGGAACACATAACACAAGGATTTGCCGGTGGGGAAAAACCTTTTGGTAAAACAACCCCACCCTTTTAGAACCTGCACAATGTATTATCTTCAACACGAGGTTACAATACACTTGCAATGCAAGTTCAACATCAACAATCGAAGACTCCAGTAGCTACTCGCAGTACCAACAATACACCCTTTTCGCATCGCATCTCTTTGCAACCCTAAAAATCCTTATAACATGCACTTCACTTTAGGGCTACTCCCAAAAGGTAAACTATATTAGGGTTTTACCATTATCCAAGAAAATAGGAACCCCAAAAAAAATTTTGGGCGATGCCCCGAACCCCACTATTGGGGTAGAGTGTACAGTACTCAAATATCTTAGTTGCCACATGTCTTCACCTGTCATTGAATCTTCCTAACATAGCTCTTACGTGTCATAGGAATCTATCATAATCGTTTTAGCCATGATCTCCTTACACACAATTCAAGATGTCGACACATCAACATTATTTGCAAGAAATACATTTTACAAAACAAATAATAAGAATAGGAATTATACAAGGTTGAGACACCTTATTCCTAACATTCTGCACATGTGCTTAGTTGTGGAGCTTATCATATTGCTAACTCCTAGACATTCTAGATGCATCATAGAGGCCTTTAGATATAGGCACTCTTAGTGTACTATACAATGAATTGAATATCATATTTTTATTCTAATCACACTCTGTTGGTCTATTTTGTGCTAGTTATTGTGCTTCTTGGTCTTGGTTGAAGTTTGCCCTAAGGAAAATTCTTACAGCATGAAAGGGTATTAGCAATACTATTTCCATAAAAATTTGAATTGTGGAAATTTTAAGTATATCCCCTAATGAATATAGCATGACTTTCTAATGCCTACAAGTAACAATTCAAATCATGCTAAAAGACAATAATGCCACGAGTTATTCAAACCAAAGAATTCTATTTTTTATAAAAATTAATTTAAAAACATTTTCCAAATTCCAATTGATTATAGGTAGGTATATTAAAAAAATTACAACAAACAAAGCTATATGTTTTCCTAAGTACTATTCATCCAATTAAGAAAAAGCAAGAATTATAACCAAAATATTTATGAATTTTATCCTCATAATATTGTTGGAAAATACAATTAAAACAATTGTTATGTTGTCATTGATGTCAAACCTATTGGTGAGATAGTTTTCTATATGATCTAAATATCATATCTATTTGATCGATGAAGAGGATTTGAGAAGTTGTTCATAACAAAAGAATCTAGAGGATAGGTTGAGTTATGAAAAGGAAACTACAAATGGACATTTGATTAGTTGGACTTTGACAAGATAAATTAATTATTTAAATCATATTAAAAGTGGAGAAGATAGTAATGCTCAAGTATTGAAAGTGTGAACAAAGACAAATCAAATGTATAAGCTTGACTGAACAACAAAGCAGAAAACTAAAGAATTTTGAAATACATGTTGAGTGATGCTAGTGTCAACCAAGCCACAACAAGTGTTAAGAAAAATTAGTGTTGACCAAGCATTAGTATCAATTGAGTAACAGTGCATGTGTCAAGCAAGAAATTTAGTAGTGACCGAGTAACCCAGTGATGACCGAGTGTCAGAACACATTGTTGGCCAAGGAACAACATTTTAACTATTTGTGAGAAATTATATTTTCCAGACGACAAAGTTGACTTCTTAGAATATGGAAAGCATGTTGAAGATAAGGATCAATGAGTTGGATCATTTAATATCAGGAGAGGATTAGGGAAATGAACTACATATTGGATATTAATGGAAGTTTGTAGAAAAGACGAAGAAAAGCAAGATTGTGATAATGTTAGTGAACAATTTTTCCTTCTTGTCAATATAATACAAAAGAGAAAGATAAGGAAAACTTCCACCGTAATTGAATTCCTTTGAATTAACTCTTTGTGTTTTGAGGCACAACTCCCTCCTTAAATGATAAGCAATAATTTCTTTTATTTCAAAAGAATTGAACTGATGAGATCTTTTTACCAGAAAGAACTAAGGTTATAAACCACTTTTCCATCACTATGAAAAAGTATTGCATGATTATTATTGATTCAAGGCTAAGTCAATAGACTTAATCAAATATATTAAGTAAACCAAACAAGGGTGATCAATCCAACTGAACAAGATAAATAGAAAAACATTTAGAGAACATAGCACACCATCATCAATCACAACCAAGAAAATGTTCCTTAAGAAATGAGTCAAGATTACCAAAATCATATGATCTCAAATAACCAATGATGTGTAGTGATAGTCCAAAAATATTTTTAATTATATTTCTTCATCCAGGCAAATGGCATTACAAAATGGCTCAGTCTGAATTGGCCTTAATTACTAAAGTTATTAAAAGAGAAATCACCAGAGTATCGATACCAAAAATATTGAGAGTCTTATAATATATAGTCATGCAAGGCTTATAAAATAGTTATGAAACTAACTCTAGTTGAAATTGATAAAACTAAGCCTTGAACCATAAACCAACTAACTTAAGAAACTAAAAAGATTAAATGGTTGAAGCCTTAGTCCTAAGCTAATTAGTTGTAATGTTGACTAGATTTCCTGGCTGCCCTTGCTCAAAAGTCGTATTGCCACCTACATCTTTTCAATCCTTATAGGTGACTTCAAAATCCATGTCTCCTTCTATTGTAGAATTCCCAATTGTTTTGTTCTCAACTTCCAAATGATGATGACCCTGTGATTGTGCTTCTACTTCTTAATCAACATCATCAGATGGTCATTAGTGATTATGATCATCAAATCTCTTCAGGAAATGATAGCAAAGCTTGCAAAAAAGACTTCTTTGGTACCCTTGAGATTTTTTATCTTGTCTTGGCAAGTTGTTTCTATCTCCTTTAAGTTCTTACTAGACAGATCTTTGTTCCCTAAGATCTTAACACTCATACACTTCACATCATTGTGTAAGATTTCTTTCAGGAAATTAAGTTCTTTGACTAGCTCTAAACACTCTACCAGGCATTGCTTAATGACCATGTTCCTCCATTTTAGGTTGGTTCTAAAGACATATGAGAAATCTACATCAATCCTAGAGTTCTTCTTTTCAACTAGAAACTTATCTGCCCCATATTCTTAAAATTCTAAGATGTGTGAGCCACAATATTCCTCTCATTTCTCTTTTTCTTTAGCCCATGCACTTAACTTTTTTTCCAAATTGGCCATCATTTGGTTAGCCTTCACCTTTTTCTTAGCTAAGCAAGCTATGTAGTTGACCTTGTAGGAAATTATTGACTCAAGCCATTCATAAAAGGCTTTAGAGACTTACTTGTCTCTTTTCACTTGGTCGATAAATTGCTGATTAGTCAAGGAATCACCTCAATCATGGAAATAGCTTGGGGTTGACATTTGGATTCTAAATTTTTTATATTGTGGATGTACTCTACCAGCATGTAGATAGGAAATTTCCACTCTTTCTTCTCTTTCTAGTCCTTCTAGTTACGACTGGTGACCCTAGCACGTCCTACATCCAAGATTTTCAAATCCATAGCTCTAGAGGCTAGCCTGAGAACTCTTTTCTCTACAGTGTAGTCTTTAGGTGTGATGTCATCTAGAGTTTTATCTTTGGATGGGTTGAACATGTCAGCAACCCAGTATCATGTTTTTTCATCCACCCCAAGAATAGTTTCTATCTTTAGCTTTTTGATTTTGGGCGCCTTTCCCAAACATTTTCCAACCATGTCTTGAACTAAAATGCTTATAGGCACTAAACTCCTTTTATTGTTCATTGATACATTGATCTAGTTCACTGTTGAGGAGGTTTCTTTGGATGGAGGGGTTTGTAAGGTAGGGGAAGCATAATTGGTAATCGTCAAACCTAGGGCATTGACATCACTTGTTGCTAGTTGATCATTCTAATCCATGGCTTCTTGTAATCTTTCTTCAAAAGGTTCTATCACAAATTCAACCTCAATTAGGTCTATACTAGTATTTTTAACAATAGCCTTTTGGACTTTCTCCTTCTTCATGTGAGAGAGTCTGTCTTGATAGTTTTGCATGTTGAATTGAATTTTAAACCTCAGGTGTAACTTGATCAACTTCAAGATTCAAAATACCTATAGAAGAAAAGGTGACACCTTATCAGTATCATGAATAGGCAGAAGTGATCTAGAGATGATGGAGGCTTCTTGTGAGTCTGACTCTTCATTTTTTATTTTATACTATCTTTTCTCTTTTAACCAATTTTTAGTTCTCATAATGACTGGGTCAGTCCTAGCTTGTAATTTTTCTTCCTCGAGAGAATCCCAATAAATTTCTAGCAGAGGGAATGCTTCAATCTAGGATATATAAAAAGGATCAACCACTTCATCTTTGTCTTCCCTTATGTCTTTTATATTCATCTAAAGTTTAAATTCATTTATCTACTTCAAGGTGAGTCTAGACCACCACCTCTTCCTAACTTCATAGTCATTGTCACAGTTAGCCTAGAAGTCTTCTAAATGAGGGACATGATAACTCTAGTCATAACTCAAATAGGGGTTAAGAAAAATCTTTGCCATCAAAGTCAAGGTGAATAGTATAGGTCTCTAGGTTCATCAAATTCAATTCATGTTTGAGATCAAAGGCATCTTGTATAGTTTTGCACTTGTAGTGGTCAAGCTCTATAGGAAAGATAGAACTAGAAATTATTTGAACCTTGAAACTTCTATCAACCTCTACTACCTATCTACAGATTTCCATTAGAACATAATGATCTAAGCAATGCCTGGACAATTAAAGTGGTTTCCTTCATACCCACCAACTCGAATGTATGTAAACTTAGAGAAATGGGTGAAGAAACTACCATAGATTGATATGAATTATGTTTTCCCCTCGATCAATATTTTATGCTCCTTCCCTTGTAGCTCAAAGACTAACTTAGCAAGAAAAGTTTCTTTCGCTCTCTTGAAATCATCCTAATTCTTTTCTTTTTACAATGAGGGAGAATATTCATATATAGGCATATCATATACCCAACTGGTATGAGGAAGTCGAACCCATTCTTTACAACATGCCAGTACATAGAATAAGTATGAGCTCATATAGAAACTAGACACTCCAAATGCTTGGAAAAGCTCTTCATGCAGTCTATCATCTATCATTTATGCCCATTTAATGTGTTTATTTTTATACTCAGGATGGCTTGAACAAAAAAATACATTGAGTTCTCCCACTAAAAGCATGTTGATTTCCTTTGACCCTATTGAGGAGGGTAATTACATATTTTATATCAAGAATCATGTTCTCCCTTGTTAATAGGTGAAGAAGACAAGACCCTCCTTTCTCTAGTTTGAGTAACCAATTTTTAGCAATGGCATTGTTGAATGTGTTTGGGTCTACCAAAAATTTAATGTCTGAGAGACCGATCGTCTAGGCTTCATATTATTCATGCAGTGAAATCGTCAAAGCACCCATGATTGTAACCATGTTCACATAGACACAAACTTCTCTAAGATATGTCCTAATGCATCTTTGGGTAACATCATATCTATTCCTGCATTCTAAAACTAGTTTTGGGAAAAGTATTGATTCTAGAAAATCGGTGGCTTGTAGCAATCCACTATTGGCTATTTTTTGATAATGGAACTAGGTTTTGGCTTGGAAAATCTAGACAATAGCTTTTTAATGTCCTCATCAACAAGGAAGGTATCCTTTAGTGTGGGAAAGAAACTAGTAAGGGAGGTGATAGGCTTTTTTTTTGGTAATTTTGGGCAAGAATTGGCCATGGATACAAAACTAAACAATCCTTTTCAAAAACTAGTTAAGAACAAATGATAATGGAGAAGTTTTAACAAGGTTACTCACTTAAAGTAAAAGAAGTGACTGTAACCATTAAGGAGATAAAAAGAACTCATCATGTTGGAGAAACAATAATGTACTTCCATGAAATTTTTTGTTGCAAATCACCTATGAATCCATACAAGGATGAGTATTTACCTTATTGTTGGTATCATAATCAAACGGAAAGCATCCTAAAAAAGCCTTTAAATGGATACTCGAATTATAACTTGATATGGGAAGTACCAATTTGACAAGAGCATTAAATCATTTGATGAAATTATTTTCCTTTGTACGTAACAAATATTTCTACCACTTTTCATACCATCATTTATCACAAGGTGTCACTTCAACCTTTCTAGAAATATTTTGATGCATCTTTGTACTGCCACTTGCCAATCTCGATGAATGTTCTAGGCTCGTAAATTGAAACCTTGAACTATCTAGAAGTTTGAGATTTGTTCAAAGCCAATAATTATAGGAATTTAGGTGTATGAAACTATCATTAACTTTATCAATAAAGATATGAATGATGAATGATGAAGTTTGATAAATGATTGCTCAAAGTTCAGTTTCAAAAATGCCCAATATTCGATAGATTTCATTGCTAACACTGAGCCTAGACAACCATATGGACACATTGAATGAGCTTTAAACATTGAACTCTATTAGTTCAGAGTTCAAGTTCAAAGAAAAGAAATAAAATATTTGCACTTATAGACCTGGTAGGAAAAGGAACTAGTGAACTTGAACTTCGAACTAAATTGAGTTCAAGGTTCAAGGTTCAAAACTCGGGTTAGAAAGAAAGTCATTGAAAATCATTGAGGAAAATTATATGAGGCTTTTACATGGGTAATAGATCAAATTCATTGTATGTGATGAATCTAATTGTAAACCCTAATAACTATGGTGTTGTTTAAGAGGCAAAAGATCAAAATTACCTATTTAAGGAGGTACAAGGGCAAACTTTCTAGGTGTGCAGAGAGTATATGAATTTATGAAAGAGTCCTAGAGATGTTCCAGAGAGTTTGAAAGACTAGAGAAGATGATGATGTTATTGACTAGCGAATCTAAGCAAAAGGCTGAGACAAGTTGAGAAGAAGTGAAGGGTGATTGCTTGAAGGGTTGCCAAGAGAATCAAGGATAGAGATGATAATGAAGGCCTGGTAGTGAGTCAAATCATGAATTGAACAGAGATTTGTACATGTGAAGTGAGTTGTACTTAATAGATCAAAACCCTATTATTACTTTCTAACCATTGTAAACAATAATTGAAATCATTTAATCAAGGTTGATCTAACAGTCATTTGTAAATCCTCTAACAAGGTGACATTTTAATATGATGTTCTAAAGTCCTCTAACAAGTTCACTCCTAATAGGGTGATTAAATCCTTTAACAAGGTCACATATAATAGTGTGTTTTGTAGCCTTTAACAAGGTTGGCTCCTATTTTAGCCATCATTCCATATCCAGACCATTGAGGTTTATTATGTTTGTTGTGATTGAATACCTAACCCTTGATGGTCATTTTACAAAGATTTTTGGGCACCACTTATGCTAGTAAATCATTTTAGGCATAGAGCTAGAATTAATTTCCCTTATACTTGAGGCAATCATTGGATAATACCATTTTAGCTATCCAAAATGACCCTGAAGGGGATCATGCTTGCCATGAGGGTTTGATGTTGTTGATCATGAATCTTCTTAAAGTGGAAAAAGTGGACAAACCTTGTATCAGTTAAAAAACCTTGGAGTGTGATACAAAGTGGAGTGATCAAGATGAGGTTTATGAAGAGGAAATAGAGGAGGAAGAAGATGAGATGGTTGGCAAGAAGAGGAAAAACCTTTCACCTGGGAGCTCATCTATTAAGAAAAGGAAGAGTAAGGAGGTGGATTATGAGATGGAGACAGAATCTGATGAGAATCTTGAGGAGGTTATAGGGAAGAAAACCAAAGGCAAAACAAGTATTGTTACCAGAACCAAGGTGAAGAAGACTAGCAAAGTTATGAACATTCCCTTAGATGATGAGCCTCTAATAAAAATGAGCTAAGAGGTAAGAAAGTTCTATCTGAAAGGAATGTTGATGTCAAAGGCATCAAGAAAGTGGATATTGAAAGAGACACTATGGATATGGATGAGGAAAATCTAAATCAAAGAAAGGACCATGATGAATAGGGGTATATGAAGGGAATCCTTGGAAACCCAGGTGTGATGAAAAGGTATATTAGTAGTATGAAGCAACAAATGCAAGATATCAAGAGGGATTTTGATCAGCTAAGCAGGACTACCAAAGTTGAGAGGACTCTTGGTTAGCATCTGGATAGACTCTCTAATGTTATTGGAAATGTAGAAGAAGTCAAAAAATTAATGAAGAGAGTCCCACTTCTAGAAGCAAATAACATAGCTATGGAACAAATGATGAAGGATATGTAGAAAAAGATGGATCTCATTGAAAATAGATTTGACAACATTGAGAATGTGATTAAAAAACTTGCCAACTAGAGTTGCTCCATCTTGAAGACTATAGTGGATAACATTAAAAATCTACTGGAAAAACTAGAACAAGGGAGAATTCAAGGTTTTAAGGACATGAAAGAGGATCAAGGCCCTAGTAAATGCACTAGGGCTAATTCAAAGAAGATAGAGGTTATGGAAGATAATGAGACTGATGATCTGAAGGCCTCTATTATGAACATGAATATCCTTGCATATCAGGTTGTTGATTTAATGAAGACCTTGTAGCTGTCCTCATGTTGTCTTTTTCCTACCTTTTTGTTGTATTATCTTGTTTATTGTATTAAGGCTTCTTGTCTTAATTTATTATTTTTTTGGTGTTGATGTATAGTTCCTCATGGGCTTTCTTAGCTTATTTTGTCTAATACTATGTAAAAGGTTTTAGGTCCCTTAAAACCTATTTTTACTTAATCAAAATAGGATTGGTTCCTAATAGGGCTCACTTCGGAAGAGTGGAAATTAGTGATATATTGCTAGTGGGTTTTCCCAAATTGGGTTTCCACATTAAATCTAAGTGTCAAACTTGTGTGGATGTTATTGTGGTGTTTTACTAATTAATGTTTACATTCTGCAAGTTTGATATATTTAGAACAATAGATGGCTAGTTGATGTTTCTAATAGTAGACTGTAGAGACTGAGCTATGGAATGTAAAGATCTAGAGTTGTTTAAGTGTTTGTTTGTTCAATTGGTACATCTAGACCTTGGATAATTGATCCCCCCAATTATTCTAAATATTCTAACAATTGGTTTTCTAGCATTGGTGGTTGTAGAGAAAAGTTTGAAGGTACTCAAAGCTAAAGTTCATGATGTACAAAAGGAGGTACCAAAGTTGAACAAAGAGAATTTTCCTGCATGGAAAATGTTGATGAGGCTACATATAGCTGGTATTGGTGATGATGCATTAGAATTTCAAGACAATGCATATGTAAATATAACAAAAGTATATATATATATACACTTCTAACCATACAATAAGTGAAAGAAAAGCAAGAACATAATTAGGCAATGTTGGAGATTGCTTAAGCTCTAAGTTATGTTGAGTTTGATGACATAAAAGAGTGCAAGAATGCAAAAGAAATGTGGTATAAACTGAAGACCATTTATGGAAGAGATCATAATGTCTTTAGAGCCAAATCAAAAATCTTGAGAGGTAAGTTTGATGAAATGAGAATGATAGAAGATGAGAACATAGTTTAGTATTGTGCAAGAATCAAAGAGGTTGTTAATGCTATTCAAGGTGCCAATGGAAATATTTTAGATGAGACAAGTAATTAGAAAGGTATTGAGAAATCTATTTCCTATATATATTATTAGGGTTTTTGCAATACAAGAACTGAGATGTACACTAGGTAATGACCTAACTCTAGAAGATGTAATTGGTAGGCTTGCTATTTTTGAGATGTCTAATTTTGATAATTACACTCCTAATACTATTTAATATGATTCTAAGTCACAACTAATTCTCAGCTAGGAGATTTGGAAGAGGCAAAGGAAAACACAAAGGTAAACTTCCTATAATCTATTTTTCGTGTAACAAAGTTGGTCATATTGTTGCTAGATTCCTGATAGAGTAGACAAGGATGAGAGAAAGGAAAGCAAGTACAAAGGATGAAGTGATGACTAAGACTAAAAGAAGAAGAATGACTACAAAGACAAAGGTAAGAAATCATGTTATATTGTTGAAGAAGAAACTAATACTGAATCTAAAAGTAATGATGAAGAAGTAGTCTATGTTGTTATGACAAAAGATTTTGATGAAGATGAGAAAATTGTACTAATTTTTTATGTGAATAAAAGTGCTAGATGGATAATTGATAGTAGTTGTTCAAATCCCATGACTGTGATAGAAGTAAATTTGAGAACATTGGACCATACAAGGGTAGCTATGTTAAATTTGGCAATGATGTTCCATGTCTTGTGAAGGGTAAAGGGTCAATACAACTAACTAATAATATCAAATGTGACAATGTTTATTGGCTTGAAGGACTTAACTATAGTCCATTGAGTATTTTAAAGTTAAAGAAATCAGGTTACAGAGTTGAATTTCATCATAGAAAGGACAAAATATTTGATGTTGATGGTAAATTGATTGGAAGTGGTGATCAAACAAGAGGTAACTTGTTCTATCTAAATTCATCTAATGAGACATTTTTGTTTGCACAACATGAAGATATTTGGTTATGATACAAGAGGTTATGTCATGTAATTTTGGACAATTTGGTTAGCATTAGTAAAATGAAAAGAGTAAGAGGTTTGCCAAAACTGAAGAAACTTGAAAATGCTATGTGTAAACAATGACAATTGGGAAAAATGAAAAATTTTAGTTTCAAGAGAAAAACATATCCATCTAATGATATTTTGGAATTGGTTCATACTGAATTATGTGGACCTATTGGTGTTCAAAGCTATTTTGGAGACAAATATTTCATAATATTTGTTGATGACTACTCTAGACTGATGACTGTGATGTTTCTAAAAGAAAAATTTGATGCTTTTCAGTTATTTAAGTGGTATTTGGCAAAAGTTAAAAAGGAAATAGGGAAGAGTTTGAAGTGCTTGAGATCTGATAGAGGTGATGAATTCATTTCTAATGAGTTTAAGATATTCTACAATGACAAGGGAATCAAAAGATAAATGTCAGCACCTAGGACCCCTCCTCAAAATAGAATAGTCAAAAGAAGAAATAGATCAATCATGGATTGTACTAGAACATTGATGATGGAGAAAAATGTACCATAGAAATACTAGAGAGAAGTTGTAAGTAGGTTCTTTATATTCTAGACAGAGTGAAAGTCAAGAAAGGTACAAATGTTACACATTTTGTGTACTACCTCCCATGTTTGCATTATGTACCTTGTTATATTTTGGTTTCAAGAAATTCTTTGATACTCATGTTGTAGGGCATTCGAGATGACCTGATGATGAGATACTATATTTTGATTTGCCAGTATCATAGATGTTAGATTCCATGTTGTTTAGTTTTATCATATTTTCATGATGATGCTTATTGATGTGACATGATGCTTTATGATGATTTTTGGTTATTTTGCATTTGGACATATACTCTACTTATGATTATATGATGGACTTATTAGATTGTGGATACTTTGGTTTGATGCTACGATTATTTACTTCATTCATTCTTTGAGATGTTTTATGATGCAGTGTGTGATTTAAATAGATTATTTTAATGTGATTAAATAAATGGTTAATATGTAAATTAATACATTTATCACTTTAGCTATATTATTATGTGCAATTGCACTTGATCATTGTTAGAAGTTGTAATCTTTCCTTGGTGTGTTTATAAACCAAGGTTAGAACTCCTTTCTTTATTGTTGTAATATATTAGGATATAAGCCAAGCTATCCTAATATATTTCTTTTTTGTCCTTTTTCCACATCATCTTATTTTGTCATCTAGTGGAATATGTGAGGACAAATATATATTATTATTTGTAATTTAGATTATTCCTCCTTAAGAGGAATCTCACACTTGGCCTCACACACTTATGAATGGTGGCATTCATAGACATGGGAGTTACATTCTAACTCCTCTCTCTCATCTCTATTTAAGAGATGACCCTCTTCTCTCATTTAACAATGAGGTTTCTTCCTCTTCTCAAATATTGTATGAGCATTGCTCTCTATCTCTCTCTCTCTTCCTTCTTAGGCTTTTCATGCCTCATTCATAATGTTACAAGGGGTTTTCTTTGCTTTCCCCTTTCCAAATATCTTGTCTCATGGTGTTGGAGCTTGAAGCTTTCTCTCTCCTATTTTATGGTAATATCTTTTCATGCATTTACTCACTTAGATTCTTTCCTGGTATTGTTTATTTACAGATTTCTTTTTCCATTTCTAACATGGTATCAGAGCAGTTTAATCTTTTTTTTGAGTGTTTGCATGAAGGTACGATTCGAAGGAGACTCTTGAGAGAGATTTCACTAATTTCTTCTTTAATCTTCTTAAGATGGAAGAAATTGAATTTTTTTTGAGTTTGGCTGGTTTACCGCCAAACCTGATTAACTTCTGTTTGCTCTAATTTGTGCAAGTTACTTCTTATTTTCTAGTAGTTTTCATCTAACCCCCTTTGGAAGGCTTTCCGCCAAAGGGTTTTCCTATCTTGATATCAATGTTTGTTAAAAATCGTGATTAAAACGCTGAGTTTTCGCTTTTAGTCACCAAGAGTTTGAGACACTCTCTTAAGTTGCTTCCCACATTTGTACTTCCTGTCAGTTTAGCGTGCCGATCTGGGGTTACTGTTCTTTTTTTTTTAAGGTTGCTTTGAGCCATCAACTTTTGTTGGACAGGCTGTAAACCAATTTTCTATTGTTGTTTCTTATCTTTAGTGGTGTATTGTTGATTTAAAATTTTGGTAAAGACTACAGGCGGGGTTATATTCCTCTTTTACTTTTATTGTTCGAGGTTACTTCTATTACTGTCATATTTATTGGCTTTGTCATTTTTGGTTGCTGATCTCTAGACAGTACACGAATCTGGGCTTTTGTCTCTTGACGCATCTGCTCAATAATCTTACCACCCTTCCCGAGCAAGTAGCCCACCTGGCTATTGGACACCATAAGCCTCGTCTTAATATTCTTGCTTGTGATTTACGCCTGCCCAGACGAATCGAACACGAAAGGATTTGTTTAGTGTGCAAGATTTGCATCCCCAATAGTGGAGCATGGAGTTAGTGATTCAATTTTTCTTACCTAGACAATGTCATCCCTATATGGGTGACGTATCCTATTGAATTTTTTAATTTAACCCTCTGGTGATTTAATAAATTTGGACTCATTTGTATTATATGTTTAGACTTTAGAGCATGTTTGTGCATTTAGAGGTTCACATTTGTTGCAAAATTTATTAAGGAATGTTGTGATTTACTAGTTTATGGGAGTTTTATATTTGATTTAATTATTTTAATTCCTGACAGCTTTGTCAAAGTTGAATTCCATTTAATTGGAATTACCTGATTTTGTCTAGGTTGAAAAAGGGATTGTTTTAGTGGACCAATTAATTTTTTGATTTTATATTTCACTTTTAAAAGTGGATATATACCCCAAAATCTTCTCAAAAGGAGTTATTGTTTTATTCACTATAGGAGCTATGGGCATGAGATCGTCACGAGGTTGAGCTTGTTGGATCCAACTCAGGGAGACCTTCGTTTGTTGGGACTTTTGGCGATGACCATGAAGAAATTATTTTATCATGTGTGTTCCTATTTTAGCCCTTTGGGCTGTGAGGTAGGGCTCTCCCATTTTATTTTTTTTGCTCCATTTTGGAGTCTACTTCTGGTAGTAAACTATTTGGAGGTAGAGAACTAGTGTTCTCCTCTATTTCCATGTGCTAGCTCTACCTAGTTGGACGGGTACAAGTGCTTGAAGCCTTTTAGGCTTGGGGTTTTGGGCTTTCGGGCTGTTATGCTGGTCATTTTTGCATATTAACTCCAAAGCCAAATATTATTTGATATTTGTGACATTTTTTCCCAATGGCATAATGGGTTTTAATTTTGTGATTTTTGGGCATTTTTGGTTTTTGCCTCAATTTGTGTGTCACCCAACCTTCTCGAGTTTTCTTAGAACTATAGTTGTTTGTGGATCCAAATTATTTGACCCTAGATGTATTTTATTGCATTGGGATTCTGTTGGAATTTACAAGTGGGAATATTTACTTTTGAGAGGTGGGAGGGATCAAAAGTAACAATACTTAACCTCTAAAACCTTTTAGCTAAAATCATTCACATGCATCTAATTCATCTAATAAATATGAAAGTAAAGACATGCATGAAAATAGATAACACAAGATTTTGGTAACCCAAAAACCCTTCAAAAGTCAGAAGGTAAAACTGGGGTGGGGATGACACCCACAAAGTATCACTGCAACAATATGTAACTGAGTAAGGTTACAAAGTTTGACCACTTCCAATGGTTTTCCCTATGAAAGGCATGTTCTATTAAAGACTTTATTCCCTATTAAAAGTGACTTGGTTAAAGGATTTACAAACACTCACTTGGAATGTTACCCTGTTAAAGGATTTAACACCTTATTGAAAGGCTTACTACATGGCTATTAGACCAACCTATCATCATAGGATTTTTCATTCATAATACAATGGCTAGAGTATTAGAAAGTCTTGACTTGATGACTTGCAATCTTCAATTGCTGATTCTAGATCCTTGTTCTGCTCTATATGTTCTAATCCTTCCTTGATCTGATATGTCTCTCCTCAAAATTTTTATATTCTATTCTTGATCAATTGAATTATGCAATGTTGTTCTGCTTTTCTAAGTCTTTACACCCCTCTGCACTTCGCTAGCATTCTCCCATAAACTCTTACTCATGCACACACACAATTGGGTTTTTTCCACCTTTTAAAGGCTTTGAAGACTTAGGGTTAGGTATGAATCTACGATCAATATTCATTCTTCTTTTCCCACTCAATCCTCACTTTTCTTATTGGTTGCATGCTTTCTCCATTTTTCTTATTGGTTGCATGTTGATTACGTAGGTAATGCAAAAGATTTTATCTTATCTTCAAGATCCTTTGAGATTCATCCTGAGTCGGCTCAAAAATGGTTTACATCTGAGTTTGTGAAGGCAAAAACTCATATGTTGATTCTATGTTACTCGATACTTACTAATTGTTGATGCTCAATACATTTAGGAATTCTATCTCACTCAGCTCCTATAGTAATTATGTTTCGCTCGGCATCTATACATTGCTCAACACCTATAGTGACTTGAAATCTATACTTTTCTTAGCACCTATAGTGAATCAGCATCTATACTTTTCTTGGTGCCTGAATTTCACTCGTCACCTATTGAATTTTTGGCTCAGCATACACTATAGCTCGACATTTCTATTATACTTGACATCATCTTGAGAATTGGTTAAGTGTGTTGACACTCAATTGTCAAAATCAATTTGAGATCAACAATCTTCCCCTTTGACATGAGTGGCAAAAACAATTAACTAAGCATTATGAGTCTGGTTTCTATGAGTATACTACACATTCTCTTTGGCATATATACAAAATTTCAAAAGCTTGTTAAAATTTTGTAGAAGACTATATACCTCAAAAACTTGTAGCTCCCCCTAAGCTAATGTGCCATTTTTGTAACCAAAAATTCCCTTAAGCTAAATTTGTCTCATGTTGGTTCCATTATCTACCTTATCATTCCTTTGCCTCTATTTCTATGTACCCTATTTCTAGTCTATTTGTACTCCCCCTTTCACATCTTCTTGCAATTTTTATTGTCCTTTTGGCTTTATTTTCTTATCTCTCCTCAAAATTTAAAATTTGAATCTCCCCCCCTTTGAGTATTACTCCCTTTATTTACACGTCCATTCTTATTATCTCTTATCTTTATTATATCTCCCTCCTACATGAATATCTCCCCCTTTTTGACACTTATGTCAAAGGGTCCTAAGAATGAATGAAATATTTAGCCAAAAATGTTTTGTTTACCTCCATTATCATCTTTAGAGAAGTATCCCAATTGTCTAAGGAAATTTCTAGTGCTTTGAGCTGGATGGTTGTCTTTGTTGCAAGATGTAAAAGGCCTTTTAAGGTAGAAAGATTAGGGTCTTTCTTTAAAACATTTTCTACATAGGCAACTTCCTTATGTAGTACTTCTAGATGTGGGGTAATAGCAGACTGTATCTATATTAATTTGGCCTTAATATTAGCCTCTTCTATTGTTAATACAGCTAACTCCTTCTGAGTGTGAAATGTTGTTGCAAAACGTTTCTCACTTTGAGCTAGATCCTTAGGTAGTTGTGTGCTAGATATCTTAAGGTTCCTTTCCAAGCTCAGTATTCTCTGGATAGTTTCTTGTGTGAAATATGATGAATCACACAATTTGGAGTACAATGGGAGTATATTCTCAAGTATTTTTTTTATTTTCTCAACCTTTTTAGCTAGTTGAACCTGTGATAGTGCTATCTCATTAGATATCTTCTCATTAACCTTCATTTGAAATTTCTTTTCAAACCATTCTAATAATTTGACATTAGTATCAAGGTCTTAATTTTGTACCTAGTCCATTATGTTGGACAATTTCTCCATGATGGTCTTTGTTTCATCAGGTACTGGCAAGCTAAATGCATCAAGGAATATGTCTTTCATTTCTACTAATGTTTGCTTTTGTCTATACTCATTTCTGAGTATCTCCGACTTCTTTCTCTCAAGTGCCTCTTGCACTTCATTTATCTATGTCGAGCTCATTTTTTTTGTATTCATAACTAAGTATGGCTATTTCTTCATCAAGTGTAGGGTCTCCATAGTGAAGCACCCTTGCTACCTTGGTGGAGCTTGAGCCTGGTGCTAAAATTTGCAGGGGTACTACATCAGTGCTTGGCTACTTGGTAGGAGTTCTCATAGTAGGCAGATTAACTAATGTTTTTATTGCCTCTTGATCTCTTTCCTTGGGGGTTTTCTCCTCTTCCTTATATTCTTCTCTTCTACCTTTATCAATGACAATGATTTGAGGAGGTGCACCTTGGCTTTGTGTTGTAGGAACCTTTTGTCTTGTCTACCCCTTTGCTAACTCCTTGGCAGTTGTTGTTACTATCACTGTGGGATCAACCTTAGCAATTATGTCTTGTGTTGCTTGCTCTTTTGGTTGATCATCTATAGTTGTGGAAGCTTGTGAAGGTGGTTTGTGTGTGTTCACCTTCTCCTTGGTAATTTTTGCTAGAGCTTTTTGCTACTCATCTACACTCACCACAACAGGATTTGTGCACAATTATGATTGCAATGTTGTTTCGTGAAGGATCTTTTTGAGATCCTCTACAATCAATGTATTGATGTTCTGACCTGAGGTGTTAGGAACATCCTTGAAAATTATAGTTTTTGCAGATATAGGTACTATATGTGGACAACTAGGTGGTGGCAATTGGGTGTCTTGGGCACTCTATTCTTGTTGCTGCTCCTTAGTTGTTGCCTCATCACCTTTATGTGTCTCTTTCTCCACTATTACCTCATCTTTTTCTTTCTCTTCTTCTTCCTCTTTTTCATTCTCCTCTTCCTCTTCATCATTTCTTCCCTCAAAGGGATCTTCTTGGCCTTCTTTGAATGTTGTCAATCCATAAATCAATTTCCACATTTGTGTGGATTTTTACAACATCCTCAATTTTATTGTGTAAAATACTAAAGGCTTTGTATTTGGGTGCAAATTTGCTCCCATGTTTCTTACTGGCCTTTCTTATTTTACCTTTAGTTAGGTTAGGCATCACATAAGCCAATGTTGACTCCCTTATTTCCTTTTCCATATTTAGGCAGGAATACCACTTATTTTCTACAATGGAGCTTAGCTCCTTAGGCATAGAATTGTAAAGTTCAAGTGGGGTAGTTTTGAACTTGGCTATCATAGTGTAGATAGACTCTTCCACTATGTTCTATTCTTCTCTTGAAAATTTATTAGAATCAATACTCTTTAAACCAGTTAAATCTACATTATCCCTAATATTATCACAAACATTTTCCAAATTAGATTTGGTGGAATGTCTTACCACTCTGAATTGATCATTGTCAGATTCTTTCTTTTCTTCATCTGACTCTGGGGGTGCAACATATTTTCTTCTTTTCTTTTCTGCAGGCCCTCCTTGCTCTATGGATTTTTTCTTTTCCTATTCTTTAGCCACTCTTGTAGTTGGCTTGGTTGGGCTTGGCTTTGTTGCTTTTTTCTTCCCTTTGGGCTGTGCGGCTGGCTATTTCTGTATTTTTCTCTTCTTAGGTTCAACCTTGGGTGCTTCCTACTTGGCACCTTCTTCTTCTTTTGCATCCTTTCCCATGTCTTGGGTCAATGCAAGTATCTCATGTCCTTGTTCTTCTTCATCATCTTCTTCTTCCACAATGCCCTCACCAAATTTGGCTTTGAGTTTCTTTACAAGTTTATCCTTTTTCTTTAGTGTGGAGGCAATCTTCAACTCCATGTCCACCTTTGATCTCACCACATCATAAGTACCAAAATATGGTGCACTCTTGTCCACTTCCTCGGCTAATAATGTAGTTATAGCTACAGGTGCCTCATCTATATTTATCTCATAGCCAAGAAGTCTTAGCCATCTAACCCTTGGTATTGCTACTTGTATGTAAGTATAATCAGTATCTACAAGAAAACATACATCATTTACATGTTGTTCCACCAATGAAACTGGTATCCTTAGCCTTTGTTTCATGGTCTTCTTGAAATCTTCAAAATAACTAGTCATTAATGTCTCAAAATTAGCTCCTGTTTGTTTAATGTATTCATTTACTTGAACTACTATAGACCTATTTTCTTTCCAGACAACTTTTCCAAAAGATGGAAATTCATTTTGTAAATAGAAAAATATACAAATCAAAATTGCACTAAATTTGCATTGGGGTCCCTTGGTTCTCCTTATTGCTTCTAAGTTCTTGTTGATTTGTTGCAATTGTAATTCTACAAGATCATAAGTATGATCCTTTTGCACTAGTTTGTAACCAACATCCACTGCAGTGCATGGTACACTATTAAGTCTACTGGATTGATAAAATTTGTGAGAAATAACCCTAATAACAAAGTCGACATAACAAAGTCAACAAGAGGGTCCTGGATAGTGTCTATTGTCATTCCTCTCTTGTTCAATTTGGAACCTATGTTCTTCTCAATTGCTTCCTTGGAATCACTTCTAAGGGTTTTTGGCCGATCTAGGGTTGGATACCCTATTACTCTATGTATAGTCCTTTTTTTAATTTTTTGCTGGATCATCCTCCAACCATAAACTTCCATCATGAATCCTACTAAGCACTATCCTAATCCATTTAGTTTTGAAAAATGTGGGGAATTCTAGGGCATGCATCAAACCCTTCTTCTCAATGATCTGGTATTCATTTTTCAATACTCTATTTTCACACAATTTGTCATAGGCTTCCCTCATCTCCATATCTCCTATGGATCCAATTTTGTAGTTGTAACATCTCCTAACATCTTGAACCATAACTACTTTAGGAGGTATAATAAATAGGGCTCCAGCTGGGTCATTTTTGTATGCCACTTCTAGGATTGGCCCGAAATCTAATTGTTTCACTTTTTTTGACACTAGTTGAACCTCAAATGGCTCTTTCTCATGTGTTTTCCTAGAACTAGAGATTATTTGTGCTAGCTAGGGTTTTAATCACAAAGAAATTTAAAACTACGTAGCTTGGCACTAGTGTAAATACCTTGAATCAATGAAATTGTGTTGAATCAGTGTTGAAATCTACTTGAATATTGGATTCTCTACTTTAAAATCATTTTGCACTCTTATTTTTCTATGCTCTTTGTTCGCAATGAAAAAAATGATTCAAAATGTGATAATATACCTACTTTCATAACATTTAATGCTTAGTGCATTTACAGCTATCCACTCAGCTTCTTAAGCATTTTTGCATTACTCGACTTTCATTGATTTTCTAACACTTGGCATCCACTGAAGTTCCTCTCACTCAGTTTCAACTAAAACTTCTCCTTACTCAACTTTCACTACCAACTTGGCTGCAACTAATCATTTGGCTTCTACTAATTTTGGCTATCAACTCGACATCTAAAGGTGACTTTTTCTAACTCGACAACACTGAAGAAATCTTGAAGTTTTAACTTTGCATCTCTATTTATGTTGATCTTTCCTTTTCAATACTTGCTTGTTTAGGAACTGATGTATGATAAAGCTTTGTATATCAGTTCCACATGTCTTCTTTTGCTTAGTTGGTTGAAACATGATCACTTGACCTTTTAGGTGAAGTAATCCCTTCATTTGATGTGCTATTCTCATCTTTCTTCTTCCATGTCTTATTCATTTCTCCTTTGATATGTTCAACATTCACTTTTCCTTTTCCTTTGTTGATCTCTGAGTTGGGTGCCTTTGACCTTGTTGGGCAATTCCTACTAATATGACTAGTCTTCAAACAACTGAAGCATGTGGTTTGACTTAACCATCTACTATAGTTTCCATTGAAATGTGTTCTTATGCAATTTTCAGGAATGTGTCCATATTCCTAATAGTAATGATAGTTATACCTAGTGTTTTAGTCCCAATTGTAGTGATGTCCATGATTATTTCCCTTGTTGGCTGATTAGGTGTCCACATAGGCTTTGATCTACACTCAAAAGCTCTATGTTCATACTTCTTGCAATTGTAGTGGTGACCTTCAAATCTTGGTGTACTGATAGTCCTAGTCCTATAGTCATGTGCTTGATGTCCTTGCTTGTTGCACTTATGATAGTGACCTACATTTTTAGGTTTGTCATGCTGATGGGCATTCTTGCTTCTACATACATTAGAGGTATGTCCTTTTTTACCACAAAAATGACAAGCAGGTTTAGTCTTCTTACCTTTGTCACTTCTTTATTCTACAGTCTTAGATTACTCTCCTTTTTTAGTGTTGGTATATCCTAATCCTAAAGTATCATTGCTGACTCTTGGTGATTTTAGTAGCTATTAAAAGTACTTAATGGCCTCATTGGGTTTGTTGAAGCTTTCTATAATCTCCTTCTCTTTTTTCAAGTCATTTTGTTGTTGTTCATTTTGCATCTTCAGTGTAGAGATCTCAATGTCTTTGACATTCAGTTCATGACGTGCATTCATCATCTGACTTAGGGTGTCTAGCTGCATGTTTGCAATTCTTGCAAGCTCAATTGACTTTTCTTCTAGTCTGTTGGCAAGATTTCTCTTGTCATCTTCTAACATAGCCTTATCTTCAATGGCTCTTTTCTTCTGTTTAGTCACCTCACAAAGCATCATGGCTTGTGATTCTTGTTCAATCTTGTGAGTTCTAATTTCTTCTACTTGAGCTATATTCTTCTCCATTAGGTTGGCTATTGCTGCATCAAACTCTTTGGAATCTCCATTTGAAAATAATTTTGAGGTTTCAATCTCCTTGTATTATGTATCATTCTTAGCTATGGCAATCTCTCTTCTTCTCTTGCTTCTTCCAAAGTGTGTAGAGCAAGTTGTACATCAATTGCTTGATTATCTATGATCTTCCCAAGTTTGTAGACTTCCATTTTTAGATCTTTTTCTCCAAGTTGTAAGGCTCCTCCTTGTGAGAACTTGGCTTTGATGCCAATTGTTGGAATTTACAAGTGGGAAGATTTACTTCTGGGGGGGGGTGAATTATAAGTAATAATATTTAACCTCTAAAACCTTTTACCTAAAATCATTCACATGCATCTAATTCATCTAATAAACATGAAAGTAAAGACATGCATGAAAATAGATAACACAAGATTTTGGTAACCCAGAAACCCTCCAAAAGTGAGAAGGTAAAATTGAGGTGGGGATGACACCCACAAGGTATCACTGCAGCAATATGTAACTGTTTAAGGTTACAAAGTTTGACCACTTCCAATGGTCTACCCTGTGAAAGGCCTATCCTATTAAAGAATTTACACCTTGTTAAAAGCAACCTAGTTAAAGGATTTACAAACACTCATTTGAAATGTTACCCTATTAAAGGATTTAACACCTTGTTAAAAGGCTTACAACATGGATGTTAGACCAACCTATCATCATAGTATTTTTCATTCCTAATACAATGGCTAGAGAGTATTAGAAAGTCTTGACCTAATGACTTGCAATCTTCAATTGTTGATTCCAGATCCTTGTTTTTCTTTATCTATTCTAATCCTTCCTTGATCTGATATGTCTCTCTTTGAAATTTTGATACTCTATTCTTGATCAACTAAATTCTACAATGTTGTTTTGCTTTTTCTAAGTCCTTACACCCCTTTGCACTTCGCTAACATTCTCCCATAAACTCTTACTCATGCAGACACACAATGGGGTTTTGTCCTTCTTTTAAAGGCTTCAAAGACTTAGGGTTAGGTATGAATCTATGATCAATATTCATTCTTCTTTTCCCACTCAATTATTTCACTTTTCCTATTGGTTGCATGCTTTCTCCATTTTTCTTATTGGTTGCATGTTGATTACATAGGTAATGCAAAAGATTTGATCTTATCTTCAAGATCCTTCGAGATTCATCTTGAGATAGCTCAAAAATGGTTTAGATATGAGTTTGTGAAGACACAAACTCATATGTTGATTTTGTGTTACTCAACAATTACTAATTGCTAATGCTCGACACATATAGGAAGTCTATCTCACTTGGCTCCTATAGTAATTTTATTTTTCTCGGCATCTATACTTTTCTTGGCACTATCGTGACTCAACATCTATACTTTTATCGATGCCTGAAGTTAACTCGACACTTGTTAAATTTCTGGCTCGGCACACACTATAGTGCAGCATCTATATTATACTCGGCATCATCTTGAGAATTGGTTAAGTGTGTTGACACTCAATTTTAAAAAACAAGACCAACAAGTTCATGTCAAATCCATAATCCTGACCATTTGTTTGGTTGAGTGATTTGATACTTGGTATTTTTATTGTTTGTCATCTAGCCCTTGTTATTATGGTCATCGTGTAGTTGGTATACCCACACACAAGCATGCACTTATCAGGTCCTTGCAAGATCTAAGCTCTCAGTTGCTTGTTGGTTGAGTTATGTTCATTTGGGTTGGGTTGGGAAATTGCATTGCCTACTAGCACTCATCATGTGATGAGCATGGGTATGTAGGGTAGACTAGTGGAGGGGCTTCTCTCGATCATCTTCTTGACAAGGTTGACATGAAGAATTTCCTAATTAAGTGATAACTAAATGAATTCACAAGTAATTAACTAAGATAAGAAAATATTGCATACTTGCAAAGCTATTCCAAAGGTGTGTTGTGCCCATTCAATTATCTAAGGGTTAATGTTTGCACAGTACATCTAAGGACATAACATGATGGCCTCTCCAGGGAGAGTCTATACAATGTTTATCTTAGGCTCTTTGATGCCAAGCGATCTATTCTCCACTAGAGTCCCTACATAGTAGACCCATAGAGCATTTGACTAGGACCTTTTGTATTGTGTTGTCTCATGATCTTTGTTTAGTCATTTGTACTATTTGGCATGAGTGTTAGCCATGGATTATGTGTTTAATGTCAGATCACTATCTCTATCAGCATAGTGAGAGAAGACCTATGGTTTCCACATGGTTGGGAGGCATAGCTACCCTTACCATTGTTGGTGATTGGTGTACAGAGTTGGCCTTCCTCCATGTTTAACTCTAGAGTTGGATGCTTACATGGTTCTTTTTATCTTCTAAAATATGTTTCCTCATGGTTTATGTTATTTTAGTTTTTAGAGATAGATGATTTATGCACATGTATGTCTACTGTGATGTTACTTTTCTGCATGATTACATTTGATGCTATAGATTAGATGGTTAGATATGTATATTTTCCTTTATTTATTCATTATTACATGTTAATGGTTTCAAGTGTCTAAGCATCAATTTATGTGTTTTCGATACTCCCTAATGTGGAGGAATTTATTCTACCATGTTTCATTTTAGCATGTTATGGTTGTTGTCATCTAGTTTTGCACTAGAGATGTGTTTCCTTGTGTGAGGAAAGTATTCTCTTGCGCGAGCCTTGCAAGTTTCTTGCACTAGACTAGGAGTTTCTCCCGCAAGAAAGTACTACCTTATGTGGCCAAGTACTTCCTCGCACGATAATGTGTCCACTCGCATGGAGGAAGGATTCCTCATGTGGAGGAGTGTTTCCTCGCATGAGGGATCATTTCCTCGCATGACAATATGTTTAGTCATGCGAGCCGAGGAACTTGCTCGCATGAGTAAGTGGTTCCTCATGCTAGTTTGGCCCCCTTTGTACTTCCTCACGCAGAAGATAGGGAGCATTTTTGTCAGTCATCGAGAAGCATTCTAGGGTGTTTTGGACTCCCCATTGGATTGTGCACCTGCTTAGGTCTTGATAGGCCAAAAATTAAGGGGTCGCTAGTTTGCTTAAACTCTCGTAATTAGTTTTGAACACACTTCTAAGTAGAGATGCTTAGAGATTGTTGAGGTTTGGGTTTCTTGGTTAATTCTTTTGTTATGATCTTTTGATCAGTTACATTTTGATGTTGTTTGGATCCATGCTTGTTATAAAAAAAATGTGTTGGCTTTTATTTATCCTTGTTCCAAGGACCTCCAGGTGGGGCATTACATTTTGAATTATGGTATGGATATTGCCCCTAATGTTAAGTATTTCAAAGTTTTTGGAAGAAAATGTTACATACTTAAAGACAATAGAAATGGAAAACTTGATGCTAAAGCGTTGAAGGTATATTCTTATGATATTCCACTAAGAGCAAAGTTTATAAGTGTTTGAACTCTAATACTAACAAAGTTGTGGAAAGTGAAAATGTGAAAGTTGATGAATATATAGAGAAGCATGAGGTTGAATGCAAGAAATAACCTATAGATTATAGTTCATTCATATATGTGAATGACAATGCTCCTAGTACTCCACCTAAAAAAGAAAATAAAGTTGTAGATCCTCGACAAACTAGGAATGTTGAGTTGCAACAATGAGTTTCCTAGCATTAGACTATGGGTTTTGATCAGCAGGGAAATGATGTTGAATCATAGACAGAGGAAGTCAAACATCAAGAAGGCCATGAAAAGCTTGCATAACATGAACCAGAATTAGGACAAGATAGAGTAAATGAGCTTGAAATCATTTTTCAAGATGAACCTATTGAAGAACAAAGAAGAAAAGAGCGAGTATTAGAAAAATATGTAAGAAGACACCATGCACCTAAACAAATCATTGGAGCTAAAGAATCTGGTATTATGACAAGGAAAAAACTTAGAAGTTATACATGCTTACTTTGTGAGTTTGAGCCCAAATCTATGAAAGATGCTTTAGATAATTAAGATTGGATACAAGCAATGAATGAAGGAATTGAGAAAATTGAAAAGAACAAAACATGGACACTGGTACCCAGACCTAAAGACAAAAGCATTATTGGAACAAAGTGAGTATTCAAGAACAAGATAAATGAAAATGGTGAGTTCATAAGGAACAAGGCTAAATTAGTATGCAAAGGATATACACAAGAAGAAGGTGTTGACTATGAGGAAACATTTGTCCCTGTAGCAAGGAGTTAGAACAATACTTGCATCTTCTACTTATAAAGGATTTAAGGTATATCAAATGGATGTCAAATCTATATTTCTGAATGGGATACTTGAAGAACAAGTATACATAGAAAAGTCTGAAGGATTTGTGGATCCTAGCAAGAAAAATATGGTGTGTAAGTTGCATAAAAAATTATATGGTTTGAAACAAGCACCTAGAGCATGGTATGAAAGACTTAATAGCTACTTGGTGAAGATTGGTTTTGCAAGAACAAATGATAACATCAAATTTTACTTGAAGACTAGTAAGAACAATGAAGTATTGTTATCTAAATTTTTTTTTGACGATATCATATTTGGAGGCAAGGAAGCATTATGAAAATCATTTGTTGGTGAAATGAAGAAGAAATTTGAAATGTCAATGTTTGGAGAGATCAAATTCTTTGTTGCCATACAAGCATATCAAATGAAGCAAGGTATCTTCATTACTTAGTCCAAATATATCAAGGAGATACTAAAAACTTTTGGGATGGAAGATTCAAGACCAGTTAGTACACCTATATCTACTGGACATAAGTTATCTAAGAATGATTATTCTATTGATCAATGATTGGAAAACTACAATATGTTGTTCATAGTAGACCTGATATTGCATTAGCAGTTGGGATCATTGCAAGATTTTGTGAAAATCCTGGAGAAAACCACATGATGGCAATGAAAAGGATACTAAGATATCTAAAAGGAACAAAAGACTATAGATTTTATTATAAGAAGAATGACAGGTTTGAATTGAAGGTATTCACTGATTCTAATTGAGCAAAAATTATTGATGATAGAAAAAGCACAAGTGGAGGTACATTCTTTCTAAGAAAGAGGCCAATTTCATGGACAAGAAAGAAATAGTAAGGAGGTGCCTAAGGTAGTAGTAAGGAAGGAGAATAGAATTATGGATTGGTCATTCAAAGATGTTAGACGATTGTTGGAAATAATAATGCGAAAGTAAACTCTGAGAGGTGGGGTGAATCAGTACTTTAAAACTTTAACCATAAAACATAAACCACACATCCATCTCACAATTTAGCATGTAGACTAAAATAGCTAGCTACACATGTTCATCCAGAGCATTAAAAAAATAGCACATAACACAATAAATTTGTTCCTCATAAGCCCTCCAATGAGAAGGTAAAACTGGGGTGGGGATGACACCCATAAATCTTTATTGTTGCAACCGTAAAGTGTAGCCAATAAAGGTTACAAGAAGTTTGACCATAAACTATGATCCACCATGTTAAAGGTTTTCCCTATTAAAGGCTTACAAAGACTATTAAGTCTCACCCTGTTAAAGGATTTAAACACCCTACTAAAAGTGTTCCTTTTTAGAGGACTTAAAATTGTAATAAAACAAGCACTTGGTTAAGAGATTTACACAAACCTGTTAAGACAACTATATTAGGAGATTTTCTCTATACCACTTGTTATAATGATTCGGCACCATGATCCTTCGGTTAGCACTTTGTTGCTAGATGTTAGATCTTCTCTTTCTTGGTGTGTACTTGATCCTTCTAATTATATATGTCTCCCCTATCCTCTCTTAATGATTTTCTCTATTCTCTCTAACTAATTCTACAATTCATAACATTGTCACAACCTCCATAGCCACTATGAATGCTCCCTACACTTAGCATTCATCTCTTTTGCATCTCCTTCTCTTCCTTCATGCAATCTACAAACTTTTTAGGGTTTGGCTTCTTAAGTAACACAAGTTGGCTAGGGTTAGGTTATAATTAATGGCTTAAGTTGATCTATTTTGCTTCTTAGAACATCCTTAATTTGATCGGTTGCATACACTACATGGGAATTTACAATATACACCTATATATATCTTCTATAATTGTAAAACAATCGTTAAGTTGGCCCAAAAATGGTTTACATAGGATTTTTTGCCAATACAAACAACTATGTCCAAAACTATTCACTTGGCAATTAAAGTCTTTGATGCTCAACATTCATTGAATTTTCAATATTACAACTCATCATCTAAATGACTCAGCATACTCTGTTTACTCGGCTCTTGAGTGACTTTGCACTAATTATCCACTCGGCACATACTGGTGCCTGACACTAACTATGTATATTACTCAACATGTATTGTCTAGTGACTGATGCTTGGCATGCCTTGATGACTTGGCTCACATTGATTTCTCAGCTTGCTCTGATCATTCGACTTGCACTATAATTCTATTGAATAATGACTAAGTGTTTTGTCACTAACTTATCAAAATCAATCTAAGATTAACTATCTTCCCCTTTGACATGAGTGGAAAAAACATGTTGACATGCATACAATTTGTATTATGAGCATAACTTAGACAATATATATCTATTACTCAGTTCTTATACAAAATTTCAAAACTTCAAAAATTTTGCAAAATGGATGTAAAAAATTTTCATACCTTATTCTATCATTACTCCATTACTCCCCCTGATTAAATGTTTCCTTTCTATTTTTGAATATGATAGTCCTTATGAGTATATGATCTGTACCCTATTTCTACACTATATTCCCCTTATATTCATTATCCCCCTTTTTTGACACTTATGTCATGGGTGGTTCACTAATAGTGTGTTTTTCCAAAAATTATTTATGGATCTCCATTATGATTTTCAATGTGGCATCCTAATTGTTGCATGCTACCTCTAGATATTGATATTGGATTTCTAGCTCAGCAGTGAGGTTAACTACGCCATCATGAGTAGAAATATGAGAATCCTTCTTCATCATGTGTTTTTCCAAAAATGATTTATGGATCTCCATTATGATTTTCAATGTGGCATCCTAATTGTTGCATGTTGTCTCTAGATATTGATATTGGATTTCTAGCTCAGCAGTGAGGTTAACTATGCCATCATGAGCAGAAATATGAGAATCTTTCTTCATAGGCTAGTTCCTTGTGTGCAAGACTTCCATGTGTGGTGTCAAAATGGATTGGATGTTGATCAAATTAGCATGAATGTTACAATCTTATGCTCTCAGCTCAGCAAGCCTACCTTGAGTGGATTGCAGTATCTGTAAATGTGACTGGCTTTGACTAGGAGATAGTTTTATGGTATTACCTGTAGTCTTTAGATCTCCCTCCAATTGGTCAACATGCCTCTAAATCTCATGTGTGAAAAGATTCACATCACACAACTTGGTGTAAAGAGAGAAAATGTTCTCCAACACCTTCTTCACACTCTCCATCTTGGTTGCTAAATCAACCTATTGTAGTGCAAGGGCACTAGATATCTTTTCAAGTATCTTAGTGTGAAATTTTCTTTCAAACCATTCTAATAGTTTAGTATTTTCATCTAGGTCTTCATCACTAATCTTATTCACAATATGTACTAGTTTCTCAATAATTGGTTTGCCTTCATTTATAGCTAGAAGACTGAAAGCATCAAGAAATATGTCTTTGATGTCATGAAGCACTTGCTTCTGCTTATGCTCCCTTCTTAAAAACTCTTGTTGTTTCTTTCTCTATAGAGCTTCTTGTAGAATGTTCATCTACTCAATGATGATTGTGTTTAGATCAAACTTGGGTAGTTTAATCACATCATCTAGGCTTACATCTCCATACAATATTTCTTCTAATCTCCTTAATGTTTCAACATTGGGCCTTGATAGCTGCAATGGTGTGGCATGAGTGCTCGGCCTTTGAAGAACTTGACTACTGGTAGGAGTAACAAAAAATGGCAAGGTAACTAGAGTTTAGATAGCAAGTTGTTCCTCTGGAGTAGTAGTCATCTTCAATTCTTTAGACCTGTCAACTTGTATCACTTACTATTGAGCTTCACCTTGAATTTGTGGAGTAGGTGCAGGACTAGATTCTTTACCTAAATTGAATTTTGCTCCATCTTTCTCAACTATAACTAAGGCTTGCTTAGTTAGAATGAGTGGCACTAGAGACAATGCTACTAGTGTTTCAATAATAGCACTTAGTTGTTTAGTGCTTGCATTTTGATCTTTTGTCTCTGTAGTTGTAGGGGACACACTGGATGTGTCAATTTATTTCTCCTCTACTATTGCCACTACCTTTTTTATTTCATCAGTTCTCACCAATGCATGATTTGAGAATAATTTTGTTGTCATGGTGGAATCCTTCAATATCTTCTTTAAGTCATCGCTAGTAAAAGGATTGATGTTCTAAGCAAAATTTTCAGGAACATCCTTGATTTGTATTAAGTCATGTTGACTCACTTGGTCTACATGCAGAGGATTGTCATTTGACACTTTTACATCTTGTACATTTTGTTCCTCTTGTTGCTCTTCTTTAGTTGTAGCCCTTTTGTTGGTGCTACTTCCTCAGTGCCTCCCACACTACCATCCTTTACTGATACCTCTTGTGTTGTTTTTTATGTCACTTTTTCATCATTCTTGGGATCTTGAATCTCTTGCTCACCTTTGTCTTTTATTGTAAGATTGGATGACCCATAGATTGTTTTCTAGATTTGTGTACTCTTGGTCACCACATCTTCAATATCCTTATTCAATATATGGAAAGCTCTATATTTTGGGGCAAATTTTTCAACTTGTATTTTTTTGTAGCCTTGGTAATCTTCCTCTTATCCAATTCTAGCATTACTTGGGCTAGAGTGAATGCCCTAATTTATTTCTCTATTTATAAACTATTTTCCATTTCTGCTCAACTTGGTCATATAGACTCTTAGGTAGGGAGTTGGCAATTCTTGGTAAAATTTGCCTTCCCGCCAAAATTGCCATATTTGAATTCAAATGTTAAACAGTCACTTCCCACCTTTAATATTACATAATTTCATAGAAATATGAAATAAATTAAATTAAAACTTATAACATTTCTATGTTTTCCTATGTTTATTTTTCCTGTCCCGCAACTTTCTCCAACTGTCAGATCTCCCATAGATCTACAGTAGTTGTTTTCCCACATTTGGGAATAGCCCAGTGTATAATGAATGCGAGGAAGCAACCTTTTACCACACATCTAGGGTGGGGTTTTGTTTCTTATCTATTGGCCATCATAATTCTAGTTGAAGTGGTAGATGTGCATTGGCATACAGATGGATTTTCATTGGCCATCACTTTCCTACATTCCATTTCTTGTCAGAATATTTTACGATGTGGGAAAGTGATTTTCTGACAGGTGGATTTGTGGGCTAGATTTAATTGTGTGGGCTGCAACATGACAAGGTGATCAGTCAAACCAAGCTGGCATATGGTGGGCATTTCATTGGTTGAGTCCCGACATGTGTCCCCGACGGGCCCCATTTCTTCAAATCACAAAAGGTGAAGGTCAAGGCTATGATAATACGACCATGTTTTCATGTTATGATCTTATGATCCAACGTAATATCGTGAAGTCAATTATCAAGGTTGTTGATGTTATGATATGCAATTATCGTAACATCGTAGAAGTGGATGGTTGTGGTAGGTGATAAGGAAGGGTTGTGATCTTATAGTATATGGTTGTCGTAAGATCATAGGTGCAACTATAGAAGGTCTTCCGAAGGCATAAAGATAAAGAATTTTTCGTAGCATTGTGGCAATTGTAGGATCATAAAGAGACTTCAAGGGAGACCTAATGTTATGAAAAGCTAACAATCATAAGAGCATAGAGATTATCAAGAGTGTCCCTAACCATTAGATATATTGATGATCATAGGATCGTACAACCTTAGTTGAACATGACAAAGATGTTTCACTCATCCAAGCTAGAAAGGGAAAACATTATTCAACCAATAGAATTGTGAGAAAGGTAAAAAATGAGCGTTGAATATCCTTGACCTATTGATAGATTTAACTTAGTGTGCTCATAGCAGAAAATGAAAATGACTCTTTAATGGGGGATTAGGTTTTTTGATCATCTGTAGATTGCTTTTAGCATCTCCATGTCTAGTGAATACAAAAGGAGTATGCACTCATCATTTGGTTATCCATCTACCCAATTATGCATTGATAGGCGTTATTTCCATCACTTCAGGGTTTACTCTAAGTCAAGGTTTCCATGATTTTTATGCCTTTGCTAGTGTACTAAGTCAAATATATTGTTTGGATCATCTTGATTGTCCGCAGAGCACTTAATGGTAGTGGTTGTAGAGTAATTTTAGTTAGAAATACCTTAGTTATGCTTGAATTATAAAAAGTAAAGTTGTAATTCTTTTAAAAGGTCAACCCCTCTCTATTTTCTTTGATATTGCTCTGCAAGTTCACTATAAATTCCCTTTGTCTCTAGACCTAATCATAACCTATCTTATCTCCTTGAGCCATTCATGACTGTGCAAGATCTATTTTCCTTTCTTCAATGGTTTGTGGCTATCTGCAATTTGCATGACTGTATCTCTTTTTGACCTATGAATAATATATAAGTGAATTCTCTTCTTCCTTGTGTTATCCATTTTGGTTGTCTAATTTGTATGTGATTGTTGAATCTAAACAAGTCTGAATCTATATATCTTGATGTCATAATAGTTCAAATGTGCATGTATAGGCAAAGATTAGCTTGAACACTCTTTTTCAGTACATCATTCCCTTAGAATAGATTAGGTAGTTGGATTCCATGTATTCCTTCTCCCTTTTCCTCTATGAGAATAGTTAGGTGCATCCTGATAGCAAAGGAAGCTGACCTTCTCCAGAGACTCAACCTCATGGTTCAAGTTCCACAGCTTTGAGATTGTTTCCAGGTTTCACAAGGTTATCCTTAGGTAAGAACATTGGACAAGGGTGAAAATTTTTGTGACAATAGTTTTTGGCATGCCTGGTGGGATAGTATTCAAAATATTTTAAGTCTGTTGGTGTCAAAAGAGAAGAATTTAAAGTTTATGCTGAGAAGACAGTGTTGTTGTCAGTATTCTAGGCCTTCAAGAGGCTCATTTCTATTAAGCACTTATTGACTCTACACCTTTCATATCTGGTTGTAGACTAAAGTTACTATGATTCATGCCCAAAGTTGAAACAAGGACATCTTCTAGAGGTAAATTTCAGTATCTAGAACTTTCATTTTCAAGTCCTAGAAGAAGAAAGACTAGATTGTCTCTGTCACTAGTTAGGAGTGCAGAAGAAATCCATACACCTGTAAGATCAATTTCCACTCCTCCTATTGTTAGATCTCAACATAGAAAGCCATCAACTCATATTAATAGACTACTTGCTTATATGGCTAGAGCTCATGCTTTTGCCATCTTTAATGGTGGAAGTCCTCTTTTATTGGCCCAAAGACATGACATACCAGTAGTTGCACTTAAAATTATACCTGAATTTACTGGTGAAAGTTCTATCTCTCCCTTAGAATACATTCAAGCGGTTGCAAATATCTATAGTATCCATGGTATTAGAGAAGATGATGTGGCCATTAGACTCCTAGCTTCATTTTTAAAAGAGAAAGCCCTAAAATGGTACAAGGGTCTATCATATGGTTCTATAATGGATTGGAATGGGTTAGGAGCAGGACTACGTAAACATTTTGAAGACAAAAGTGACCATTTGTCACTTTTAGAACAACTAAGTACCATAAAGAGAGCCCCCATGAATGTATTACCGATTTCAACTACAAATTCCATAAGACATGGGACAAAATACCTACTTTAGTGAACCCTACCCCCGGTAATCCCTTCTTGCATTACCTCAAAGTTTTTTACAGTGATATTGCCACTACAATCTAGACTATGGGAGGAGATACCTTACCTAATGCTTATGAAATAGCAATAAGGGTAGAAAACATATTGATACAAGGAGGAAAGTTAGCTCCAACGCCTCCTATGCCTTTCTTCCCTGATATCCCAAATCATCAACCAACAATAGCCCCTATTCCCAGAACTTCCACATCACAACCCTTTGCGTTAGCCCCTCAAGCTTCCACATCTTCAAATGGAATAGATGAAATTAAGTTGATGATGTAGTCTATGATGTTAAACATAGATAAAAGATTGCAAGGTCAAGCGAAGAAGTTGGAAGATAGCTTCTCTGTGATGCAAAGAGTGAGCAACAAAGTGGTGACTTTGGAGAGACAGAAAGCTCAAGGTGATAAGGCTTCTCAACTAAAATATCAAACTCCAAATAGTGGTAGGCCTCCAAATCACAATTATGGGAACAATTATTTTGATCAGAGTAGGAAAAGCAGTCATGCTTCTACTTCAAATGCAAATCAAAGTAGGGCCATAGTCCCTCAAAACAACATGCCCATTGTATCTGTCAAAAGGCTAAATCTTATTTGGCTTTGACCACCCAGGAGCCTGTAGCATGATAGACATATAATCAAAGTCAACCTAAAGATGCCTCACATATGTAAAGACAAGGTGATTGCTCCTTTATGAATCATCACATGGAGGAACATTGTAATGTAAACTAGGACTCTATTGCTCACAATACTAGGAGCAAAAGAAGAGTTGTTGAAGATGCTACCCCTCCTCCTCCTAAGCAAGCTTCAACATCAAATGTAGTACCTCATGTATAAATGGTGAATGATCAAGCCAATGCCCCTCAACAACAAAGACAAAATAATAGTAGAGGAAATATGAATGAACCCCAAGTTATTCCAACTCAACCCAATACACATGCAGCTCCCAAGGTTTCTACCAGAGCATCTAATGCCTCATTCAATGTGGTAGAGAAAATGAAGAAGACAAATGTGAATATTTCCATATGGGATGTTGTTGCTACTATACCCATGTAAAAGAGGTTATTGCAACAAGAATTGGAAATTATTGAACCAAAGGATTAGCCACCTAGCACAGAAAGTGCCACAAGCCTAGTACAACCATCAAGGGAGGTAGAAACAAGTAAAAAGGTTAAACCTCCTCCATTTTATGTTTCTCTAATTGTAGGGAATAAACTAGTCCAAAATTGCATGATTGGTTCAAGGGCTAGTAGTTCAGTGATGCCTAGGTGTGTTGTTGATGCTTTAGAAATGAAATGTGAGCCCATTGTTAGGGATGTATTACAATAGGATGGTAGTACTGTCAAGACTATAGGGATCCTTAGGAATGTTGAAATGGCCCTAAATGCATGCCTTGGTTGTATTGTAAGTCAAGATATATTAGTTGTTGAGTTCATGCCACACTTTTCCATTTGTCTATCAACAGACTTCACTGCCGAAATAGGTGGTTACATATCTTCTGATTGGTCATATATGTTTTTAAGAACAAGATATGGGACCAAGGCTTCAATCAGAGCAGAGCCTCTAGCCCTCCATCATCTTGAGCCCTATACCCCTAATCTCATCAATATGAATTGTACCATCTTAGAGATACATGAAAATGATATAGTAAATGAGCCTGCAACTTCTTGAGCAAAGATCCCTGATTTTCTCTCAGATGAATGGGTTAATGCATAACAACTTGATCCTATATCAGAAATCCTTGACACAAGCCTTGGCACCTATTGCACATCAGAAAAGGATGCTCGTGTCCCTAACCTTGTGAAATCCAAAGAAGATATGAGTGGGATATGGAGTATATATTTTGATGGATCAAGGAATAAGAATGAATTAGGGGTAGGTGTGATGTTGATTTCTCCTGCACAAGTAAGGTACTACTTCTCCTTTAGGCTCCAATTTAGTTGTATCACTAATGTGGCCGAGTATGAATCCTTGATCCAAGGTCTTCTACTTGCTCAAAAAAGAGGAATCCAAGCATTAAGTGTATATGGGGACAATGATTTGGTGGTCAATAAGGTACAAAATTAGAATATAAGAATGGTTTGCTCAAGTCTTATAAACATAGAGTATGGGATTTTCTTGAACGTTTCAATACATTTAATATTTAGAGCATCCCTAGAAAAGAGAATAGACATGCTAACATACTCATAGTAGTAGGTGCATCTTATGATATGCTAGGGAATCTTGAGGAGGAGGAGAAGCAAAAAATCAAAGCAGTAGTTGCCAATAGTGGCATGTTGTGATGGTTAAGTTGTTGAGTTGTTATCCTTGCCATCAAGGTTCAAATCTAATGGGGATGAGGTCCCCCATTTGTGACCTCACTGATTCATAGCTCTAGGTCAAAGCATTTACCCCTCTTTAAAAAATAATAAATCAGAGCAGTTGTTAGACCTACAATTCCTAACAACAACACCAACTGGCAAGTTTTTGAATCTGATGCACAAATTGTAAGTTTCTTTAAGAATGAAGTAGAACTGTCAAAGAGAAACCAATCTAGGTTGCATGATGATTATGGGAATCAAATCATCAATCTTAGTTCCAAAAAGTTTCCTAAATGTCCCATTACCTTAGAGAGTGTCTTCAACCCTAATGACCAAGCAAGAAGCAAAAACATGAACCTAGTTGCTAACAAAGATGGTTATACACTAGTTGTGGTTGCCAATGAAAAAACCTTAAACATGGGAAAGGTATGTTCTGAAACTAAGAAAGAAAATTTCATTCATATATGTCAAGAATTTAATGATGTATTTGTTTGGACATATGATGATCTAAAAGGTTTTGACTCGAGCCTATTTCAACATACCATAGATATAGTAGAAAATGTCAAACTATTAAGACAAAATCAGAGGATAGTGAATGTTAAGATTGAAACATTAATGAGAAAAGAGTTATCCAAGCTGATTGAGGCTAATATAATTTTCCCTATCAAGCACTCATCATGGGTAGCAAACCTTGTACATGTTAGGAAAAAGAATGGAGAAATTAGATTATGTGTGGATTTTAGGGATCTTAACCAAGCTTCCCTTAAAGATCATCATCCCCTCCCTATCCATGGAACAAATATTCTCTAAGGTTAGTGGTTCAAAGAGGTTCTCATTTCTTGATGGATTCTCTGGTTATAATCAAGTATTGGTTAAAGAGTGTGATAAATACAAGACTGCATTCACCACCAAATGTGGCACCTATGCTTATAGTAAAATGTCTTTTGGGCTAACAAATGCAGGTCCCACATTTCAAAAAGCAACAAAGATGGCCTTCAAAAACATAATTGAAAGGTTTGTATTGGTTTACCTTGATGATATCACAGTATATTCAAAAAATGTAACAAATCATTTTAGTCATCTCAGATAGGTGTTCATAAGGTGTAGAGAGTTTGGAGTGTCCCTTAACCCAAGCAAGTGTGTCTTTACCACTGATCAAGGAAAATTATTAGGACACATTGTATCAAAGGATGGTCTAACCATTGATCCAAAGGGAACTAAGGCAATAACTGTTCTCTCCCTTCCTAGTCATAAGAAAGGTCTGCAAAGTTTTCTTGGTAGAATAAATTTTGTAAGGAGGTTTATCCCTAATTTCGCTACCATGGTGAAACCTCTTATGGTCGTGCTTAAGAAGAATATGGTATTTTCATGTAACAAGGAAGGGAAAGCAAGTTTTGAAGAGATCAAAGCAACCATAGCCTCAGCCCCTACTCTCATCAATCTAACTTTTGAGAAAGATTTCATTCTTTATAACTTAGGAGGTGAGTCAAGCATCTCTGTTGTCCTAACTCAAGTGAATGATCAGAATGAGGAGCAACCTATTGCTTTCTTTAGTGAAGGGTTTAAGGAATATGAAGACAAATATAGTTATGTAGAACAGCAAGCCCTTGTAGTTATAAGAGCTTTGAAGAAATGCAAGCACCTTCTATCACACAACAAGATCCATTTGTTAGTACCCCATGCAAGTGTGAAGGACTTTTTTTTAAGCAAAGATATTAGTGAGAAGAGAGCTAGGTGGATCACTAAGGTAATGGAGTATGATGTGGACATTTAGATTACCAAGTTGGTAAAAGGGAAGGGATTGTGAAAATAGATGATCTCATATCAGGAGTCAAATGATGCAGTCATTATGGTATTAACAAAGCAACAAGAAGCAAGAAATGATAACCCAAGGAATTGGATGGATGACATGATGACCTTCTTGTTGGGCAATGGATATCCTCAAAGATTGGATAGAACTAAAAGGAGACAATATAGGTTGCAATTAATTCCTTATGTCGTAGTTGATGGTATCCTTTTCAGGAGGGATTTCAATGGAACTCAATTGACATGCATTGATATAGACCAAACTAAAATAATGATCAAAGAGCTCCATTATGGTCTTGATGGTGGCCACTTTTCAGCAAGGACAACTACAATGAAGATCATGAGAGTTGGTTACTACTAGTCATCCTTGTTCCATGATTGTCATAAGTATGTGAGGAAGTGTGAAAATGTGCTTCCTTTTTAGGTAAACAGAGGCTTGTAGCTCTTCCTCTTCACCCCATTCAAGTAGACCAGCCCTTTTCTCAATGGGGATTGGATTTCATAGGCCCCATCATTCCTCCTTCTAGCTCTAGTAACAAATGGATACTAGCAGCTATAGATTACTTTTGTATATGGATAGAAGTAGTTTCATTAAAGGATGCCATAGAATCTTTATTTGTTTAATTTCTTGATGGAATTATAACCAGGTCTTCAGATAATGCAAAATATTTTATAGGAGCTTAGATTTGTGCATGGGTGGTTGATCATAATATCTACAAGAGCACATCCTCAAACTAATAACCTCAGGGCAATGGATTGGTTGATTCATCTAAAAAAAACCTAATCAGGATTATAAAAAGGACTATAGAGGATAGCTAGAGGTGTTGGCTTCAAAATTTGAAGACAACACTGTGGGCTGATAGGATAACACCTAAGAGGACAATTGGAAATTCACCCTTTATGATGGTATATGGTAGGGAAGAAAGGCTTCCAATTTAATTAGAATTCCCATCTTTAGAACTGGCTCATTATGGAAAGTGATGCCATGACAGTAAAAATGGTAGAGCTAATGGAGTTGGAAGAGAAAAGATATTAGGCCATGCAGACCCTAGAAGCATATTAGCAATAGATGAAAAATAACTTTGATAAGAAGGCTAAGGTCAGAATTTTTAGAGAGGGTGACCTTGTGCTCAAATGGGGTGTAGATAGGGGAAAACTAGGGAAGCACTCAAAATTTGATGCACTATGGAGTGGTCCCTATGTGGTTATCAATTGAAAATGGGCAAATACTTTTCAATTAAGTAGGCCTAATGGTGAAATTTTTCCTATTCCAGTTAATGGAATATATCTTAAGTCTTGCTTCTAATAAAAGATGAGTATTTCATGTATATAGCTAGGTTAGTTTCCTTCCCATGGTTTCCTATTTTCCAAGAAGTGTACAAGCACATGTATTTTGCAGAGGTTGCAGAGGATTTTGATTCTTGATTTCAATTGCAAAGAGGAACTTTTGAGGTTCCTAGGTGTATTTTCTACTATTTTAGTGGTTTTACTGGGTGGATCTTCATGATTTCAATGACTCTATTGCCCGATGGATGCGCAGGCTACTGGTCTATGCATAGCAGGCTTGCATCCCCTCTAAGTCACCACAATTGTTGGCCAAATTTACCTTCTCGCCAAAATTGCCATATTTGAATTCAAATGTTAAATAGTCACTTCCCACCTTTAATATTAAACAATGCCATGGAAATACAAAATAAATTAAATAAAACCTTATAATATTTTTGTGTTTTCCTAAGTTTATTTTTCAGCCCCACAACTTTCTCCAACTATCAGATCTCCCACAGATCTATAGTAGTCACTTTCCTACATTTTGGAATAGCCCAGTGTTTAACGAATATGGGGAAGTGACCTTTTGCCACACGTCTAGGGTGGGGTTGTGTTTCTTGTCTATAAGCCATCATAATTTTAGCTGAGGTGGCAGATGTGCATTGGAATATGGATGGATTTTCATTGACCATCACTTTCCCACATTCTGTTTCTTGTCAGAATATTGTATGATGCAGGAAAGTGACTTTCTACCATATGGATTTGTGGGCCAGGTTTTCTTGTGTGGGCCACAACATGACAATGTGATGAGTTAGACTAAGTTGGTGTACAATGGGCATTTCATTGGAGAGTCCCTACACATGTCCCAAGTGGGTCCCATTTCTTTAGGTCACAAAAGATGAAGGTCTGGGCTACAATAATATGACCATGTTTCTATGTTATGATCTTACAATCCAACATAAGACCATGAAGTCAATTATCAAGGCCGCTGATGTTATGTTATGTAGTAATCGTAACATCGTAGAAGCAGATGGTCATGGCAGGTGATATGGAAGGGTTGCGATCTTACAGTATATGGTTGTCATAAGATCATAGGTGTAGCTGCAGAAGGTCTTTTGAAGGTACGAAGATTAATAATTTGTTATAGCATCATGGCGATCGCAAAATCATAAAGACACTTCAAGGGAGACCCAATGTTACAAAAAGTTGATGACCGTAAGATCATAGAGATTATCAAGAGTGTCCCCGACCATAAGATACATTGATGATCATAGAATCATAGAACCTTAGTTGACCATGATAAAGATGTTTCACTCATCCAAGCTAGAAAGGGAAAAGGTTCTTCATCAACCAATAGAATTACAGGAAAGGTATAGGATGAGCATTGAATATCATTGACCTATTGATACATCCAACTTGGTGTGCTGATAACAGAAAAGGAAAATGACCCTTTAATGGTGGATTAAATTTTTTTATCATCTACAGATTGCTCTCAGCATCCCCATGTCTAGTAAATACAAAAGGAGTATGCACTCATCACCTGGTTATCCATCTACCCAACTATGCTTTGATTGGTGTCATTTCCATCACTATAGGGTTTACTCTAGTCGAGGTTTCCATGATTTTCATGCCTCTGTAAGGGTACCAAGTCAAATATATTGTTTGGATTGTCTTGATTATCTGTTGAGCACTTAATGGCAGTGTTGTAGAGTAATTTTAGCTAGAAATATCTTAGTTATGCTTAAACTATAAAAAGAAAAGTTGTAATTATTGCAAAAAGTTGACCCCTCTTTGTTTTCTCTAATATTGCTCCACAAGTTCACTATAAATTCCCTTTTATCTATGGACCTAATGACACCCTATCTTATCTCCTCCAGCCATTGATAACTATGCAAGATCTATTTTCCTTTCTTCAATTTTTTGTGGCTATTTGCAACTTGCATGATTGTATCTCTTTTTGACCTATGAATAATATATAAGTGAATTCTCTTATTCCTTGTATTATCCATTTTGGTTGTTTGATCTGTATGTGATTGTTGGATCTAAACAAGTTTGGATCTATATATCTTGATGTCATAATAGAATGTGCATGTATGGGCAAAGATTGGTTTGAACACTCTTTTTCGGTGCATCACCCCCTTAGAATAGATTAGATAGTTTGATTCCATGCATTCCTTCTCCCTTTTCCTCTCCAACAATAGTTAGGTGCATCCTAATAGCAAAAGAAGTCGGCCTTCTCCAGAGACTCGACCTCATGGTTCAAGTCCCATAGCTTTGAGGTTGTTCCATGTTTCACAAGGTTGTCTTTAGGTAAAAACTTTGGACAAGGGTGCAAACTTTTGTGACAACAACAATCTCAATAAGAGTTTATTTGAATGTAGCCATCATGACATATATGGCTTCCTCGACAGTATTTTGTTCAACCTTTCCTAACTTATCAAAATCTATGTGTGCAAAACTAGATAAATCTGCATTTGATTTAATATTATCACACAAACTATCTAAGTAAGAGGAGATACGGTTGGCTTCTATTGTGAAATTTTCACAAGCTTCTTCTTAGGTTTCTCCACTATAGGCTCCTTAGCCTTTCTCTTCTTCTTTTTAGCAGGCTTGGGTACTTCATCGTCTTCTTCTCTCTCAACACCTTCTTTATTTACTTCCTCATCTTCTCCTTGTCCTTGACTGAGTGCCAAAGGGGCTTGGACTTGTTCATCATCTTCATCCTCTTCATCTTCTTCTTCTTCTCCCCCTTCGCCAAATATCTCCTTCAGCTTTTTCACAAGTTATTCTTCTTCATTACCATAGAAGTTGTCTTCAATTCACTTGCAATTATGGACTTGGCTTCCTCATAGTTTCCAAATGAGGTGGCACTTTTATCTATTTCTTCTACTAGTAGAGTTATGATAGTTGTAGATGCCTCATCAATATTGATCTCATATGGCAAGGGCTTAAGCCATCTAACCCTAGGAATAGATGCCTACATATATGTATAATCTACATCCACTAAGAAGAAAACATCATTGTAATGTTTCTCCAATAGTGACACAAGAATCCTTAGTCTTTGTTTCATGGATTTCTTAAAATCCTAAAAATAACTAGTGATCACTAACTCAAAGTTATCTCCAAGTTGCTCTATGAATTTTGCAATCTGAACTATAATAGACCTACTGGTCTTTGAAGCAACTTTTCCAAATTTAGGAAATGTGTTATGCATATAAAAGAATATACAAACCAGTAAAGAGCCAAATTTGCAAGATGCACTCTTTGTTTTCCTTATGGCCTCCAAGTTTTCAGATAGTTGCTGAAGTTGCAACTCGACAAGGTCATGGGTGTGGTTTCTCTTCACTATTTTTAATCCCAAATCTACTACCATGCAAGATACATTATTTGGTAGGTTGAAATAACTTATGAGCTATCACTCTCACAAAAAAGACAATTAGGGGGTATGAGATAGAATCTATAGACATTCCCTTCATGTTCCATACTACACCTATGTACTTCTCAATTATCTTTTTTGATTCACTTTGCATGCTCTTGGGTTTGTCTAAGGTAGGATACCTTGTCACTTGGTTGATGATCCTTTTAGTGATCTTAATTGGTCCATTTTCCAACCAATGAAGTCATCATGTATTCTACTGAGCAAATTTTTTATCCATTTAGTCTTGAATACATTAGGGAAATCTACGGCATGGGTCAACCCTTTCTTTTCTACAATTTTGTTCTCTTCCCTTAAGACTCCATCTACACAAAGTTGACTGTACAAATCCCTTATCTCCATGTCTCTGATACTTCCAACTTTGCATGTATGACAACATCTAACATCCTAAATCATTAAGACTTTTGGTGGTATCATTGATAGTGCACCATATGAGTCTCCTTTATAAGAAATTTCAAGTATTGCTTGAAAAGGTGGTTGCCTTACATCATTACTAATTAATTTCACATTAAACACTTCCTTTCCTTCCTTCCTAACACTTTCAGAAGATATAGTTGTATTTGATACTTAGGGTTCATGAAAATTCAAACAGCAAAACTCGACACTAGTAAAATACCTTTCAATCTAATGAGTATGTCAAGTTGCAATTGAATTCAATTGGAAAATGCAAGAATATCCTATTGTAATTCACCTTTATGCTTTTTGTGCTCTCTATGATCATTGGTGAATGTAAATGACTTGAGAAATGACTATATAACCCTTAAAATTCTGCAATAAATTCTTAATGCTTACATAATTGTAAGCTCAATCATTATATGGTTTTCAACTCACTCAGCTTATACATGATTTCTATTATGCTTGGTTCACATAGAAAACTCAGCCAATACTACCATACCTTCATTACTCAGCAACAACTAAAATTCCATTCACGCTTGGTAGTAATTATGGAACCTTTCATGCTCGGTAATAACATGAAAAATAACAAAACTATAGATTTCTTCTAGGTTCTAACCAATACATTGCATCTTAATTTATGAATATATAATCTTTTTAGAACTTAAATTCTTGGAACTGATGTAAAATATATCATTGAAATATTTGTCCCACACCTACCTTTGATTGCCTAGCTAGAGGTGATGTGATCACCTGATACATTAGATGAAGTTACCTCATCTGAACTTGATGTGCTACAATCTTCCTTCTTCTTCCATGTTTTGTTCATTTGCACTTTGACCTTCTCAACATTGGCCTTTTCCTTGCCTTTATTGTTTCCATTACTCGGCTCTGGTGATCTGGTTGGACAATTTTTGCTAATATGACCAGTCTTCAAACAACTAAAGCATGTAGTTTCACTCAACCATCTATTGTACTTGCCTCTAAAATGTGTTCTAATGCAATTCTTAGGAACATGTCCATACTCTTGACAATCGTGACAACTATACCTTGTGTTGTAATCCCAATTGTTTTTCCATTTTGTTTTACCTTTGTCTAGTTGTTTGATGTCCAATTGACATTAGATCTGCATTCATATGCTTTATGTCCATACTTCTAACAATTATGGCAATATCCTTCAAATCTATGTGTGCTTAAGATCTTGGTCCTGCATTCATGTGCCTGATGTCCTTGCTTATTGTCCTTATGGTATTAACCCTTGAATTTTTGCTTAGGGTTTCGATTTGCATTATTGCTCCTACAAACATTTGTTGTATGACCTAACTTTCCACAATTATGACAAGTGGGTTTGTAGTTATTACCTTTGTTATTTCTTTGTTCACCACTTTTAGATTATTCTCCTTCCTTAGTACTAATGTATCCTAATCCAACAGTATCATTGCTATATTTGGGAGATCCAATCAGTCTCTCAAAGTATTTGATGGCTTCACTAGGTTTGTTGAAACTTTCAACAAGTTCCTTTTCTTTTCTTAGTTCATTCCTCAGTTGTTCATTTTGTAACTTTACGGTTGTGTTATCAATATCTTTTACATTCAATTCATGATTAACAATCATCAATTAATTCATTGTATCTAGTTTCACGTGAGAAATCCTTTGTACCTTTGATGTCTTCTCTTCCAATCTATTGGTCAGTGTTCTTTTGTCATCTTCAATCATGAATTTTTCCTCCTTATCTTTCTTCTTCTACGTGGTCACCTCACATAGCAATACTAGTTGGACTTCTTGTTCTATCTTAATATTTCTTACCTTAGTTAGGGCACCATTCTTTTCCACCACATCTATAATTGTTGCATCAAACTCACTTGAGTTCCCATTTTCAAATAGTCTAGTAGTGTCTTCCTTTAGGTAATGAGTGTAATTTTTCTCAATAAGTGTCTCTTTCCTTTTCCTCAATGAACACTACAATTCATCTCTTGCTTCCATGAGTTGGTGTAGGGCAAGCTAGATTTCAATCTTTTGGTTCTCAATAGTCTTTCTCAATTTGTAGACTTCCATCTTCAAGATCTTTCCTCAAAGCTATCAAACTTTCCTTTCTAGAGAACAAGGCTCTGATACCAATTGTTGGAAATAAAAATGGGAAAGTAAACTCTAAGATGGGGGGGGGGGGGGGGGGGGGGGGGGGGTGTGAATTAGAACTTCAAAACATTAACCATAAAACATTCACCTAACATCCATCTCACAATTTATCATGTAAACTAAAATAGATGGTTGCACATGTTCATCCATAGCATGAAACAAATAACACATAACATAATAAATTTGTTACCCAAAAACTCTCCAGAGAAGGTAAAATTTGTGGTGGGGATGACACCCACAAATCTTTATTGTTGTAACTATAAAGTGTATCCAATTAATGTTACAAGAAGTTTGACCATAAACTATGATCTACCCTATGAAAGGTCTACCTTGTTAAAGGCTTACAAATGCTATTAAGTCTCACCCTATTAAAGGATTTAAAAACCCTACTAAAAATGTGCCTTGTTAGAGGACTTAAACTTGCAATAAAACAAGTACTTTGTTAAGAGATTTACACAAGTATGTTAAGACTACGATGTTAGGAGATTTTCTTTGCATCACTTGTTAGAATGATTCAACACCATGATCCTTCAATTAACACTTTATTGATAGACATAAGATCTTCTCTTTCTTGTTGTGTACTTCATCCTTTTGATCAAATACATCTCCTATGTCCTCTCTCTCTGCTTTTTCTTTGTTCTCTCTAACCGATTCTACAAGTCATAACATTGTCACAACCTCCATATCCACTATGAATGCTCTCTACACTTAGCATTCGTCTCTCGTGTGTCTTTTTTCCTTCCTTCACACTATCTGCAAACTATTTAGGGTTTGTCTCCTTAAGTAAAGACAAGTTGGCTAGGGTTAGGTTAGAACCAACAGCTTAGGTTGATCTATTTTTTCACTTAGAACATCCCTTAATTTGATTGGCTACATGTACTGCATAGGGATTCATAATATACACCTATATACATCTTGTAGAATCATAAAATAATTGTTAAGTTAGCCCAAAAATAGTTTACAGGGGAGTATGTGCCATTACAAACAACTATGTCCAAAATTGTTCACTCAGCAATTGAAGTCTCTAATGCTCGGCATTCATTGTATCTTCAATGTTGTAACTCATCTTTTAAATGACTTGGCATACTCTATTTACTTGGCTTCTGAGTGACTCGGCACTAACTATCTTCTTGGCACATACTAGTGCTCGACACTATGTATTTTACTCGTCATGTATTGTTTGGTAAGTGATGCTCAACATGCCTTGATCACTAGTCTCACAGTGATTGCTTGGCTTGCTCTGATCACTCGGCTTGTACTATAATTTTGTTGAATAATGACTCAGTGTTTTGTCATTGCCTTGTCAAAACCAATCTGAGATTAACAATGATGAAGAATTCATAACTGATATGAAAGTAACTACATGAGAAAGATGTATAAATTATAGATATCTTTAGCATTATTTTCAAAGAGGGAGAGATTATCTAAGTCATATAATTACCATGAAGAAGGAGAGATTATTATAGAAATATTATTCAACAAAAGAAGATTGAAATGAAAGAGGTAGATAATGAAAGCTGGTAAAGATATATGCAAGAGGGAGAGATTACTTAGAGGGAGTTCATACAACCTAATGATGTTGCCAAATTTGAGATGATAGAAAGAGAGTTACAGACATGAATTAGAATCAAACTAAGGATAGTAATAAAGATTGGATACATTGAGGGTGTTGCTCAATATAGTACAAGTTTTGGATTGCATAGTAACTAGAAGTATTTTAGAGGTTTTTCCATCAATGCCAAAAAAGGAGATTGTTGGAAAGTACAATAGTTATGTTGTCATTGATGTCAAACCTATTGGTGAGATAGTTTGCTATCTTATGTCAATTTCATATCTATTTTATTAATGAAGAGGATTTGAGAAGTTGTTCAAAAAAAAAGAATCTAGAGGATAGGTTGAGTTATGAAGAGGAACTACAAATGGACATTTGATTAGTTGGACATTGACAAGATAAATTGATTATTTAAATCATGTTGCAAGTGGATAAGATAGTAATGCTCAAGTCTTGAAAGCATGAATAAAGATAGATCAAATGCATACTCTTGACTGAGCAATAGAGAAAAAGACTAAAGAATTTTGAAATACATGTCAAGTGATGCTAGTGTCAAACAAGCCACAGTAAGTGCCAAGGAAAATTAGTGTTGACTGAGCATTAGCATCAAATGAGTAATAATGCATGTACTGAGGAAATTTAGCAGTGACCAAGTAACCTAGTGATGACTGAGTGGCAAAACACAATGTTGGTCGAGGAACAACATTTTAACTGTTTATGAGAATTTGTAATTTCCAGCTGACTAAGCTAATTTCTTGGAATATGGAAAGCATGTTGAAGATAAGGATTGATGAGTTGGATCATTTAATATTAGGAGAAGATTAAGTAAATGATCTAAGGATTGGATTCTAAGGGAAGTTTCTAGAATAGAAGAAGAAGAAAAAGATTAGAATCAAATTCATTATATGTGACGAATCTAATTGTAAACGCTAAGATCTGCAGTGTTGTTTAAACAGGAAAAGATCAAAATTACCTATTTAAAGAGGTACAAGGGAAAACTTACTAGGTATGTAGAGATTATATGTGTGTGTGAAAGAGTCCTGGAGATTTTCTAGAGAGTTTGAAAGACTAGAGCAAATGTTGATGTTAGTGACTAGCAAATCTAAGAAGACGGCTGAGACGAGTTGAGAAGAAGTGAAGGGTGATTGCTTGAAGGGTTTCCAAGTGAATCAAGGACACAGATAAAAATGGGGGCCTATCAATGAATTGGCTAATAAAATAAACATAGATCTGTACATGTTGAGTTGTACTTAACATATCAAAACCTTGATGTTACTTAGGATTGGCTCCTAACAGGTCACACTTCAGAAGAGTGAAAATTAGTGACATTTTACTGGTGGTTTTTCCTAAATTGGGTTTTCACAGTAAATCCTAGTGTCAAACTTGTGTGCATATTATTGTGGTTTTTTACTAATTAATGTTTACACTTTGCAAGTCTCTTATATTTAGAATAGTAGCACAACTAGTTGATGTTGCTAATAGTAGATTGTAGAGATTGAGCTATGGAATGATAAGATCTGAAGTTGTTTAAGTGTTTTTTGTTCAATTGGTACATCTGGACCTTGGATAACTGATCCACCCCCCCCCCCCCCCCCCCCCAATATTATTCTAAATATTCTAACAAATATGTCATTCCATTACACGGAAGGAGAAAAAACTAATAGTATCCAATTGATGGATTTCATGAAGAGGATTTTTTGCAGAGAAGGCCACACAACTAACTCTAGTGATATTACCTTAGGTCATCCATATACCATATACATGTCTATATGTTTCAATATTGAAAACTATAAAGAGATCTAGCTTTTAAAAAATATTGTATAATTGATTGTCATATGCTGAGAGTTGTATTTTGGTGTATAGATCAAGTTTGCAATGAAAGTAGAGTAAGGACCACATTACACGGAAAAGAAAAGCTTTCATTCATTTTCTTGCTCAAAGCTTATGTTGAACATCTAAAATAATGGAATAGATAGAGGTTAAACACAAAACCCATACCAATGAAGCCTTTATTGACATAAGGAGCTTTTGAAATCCTTAGTGAAGTCGATAATTTTTTTTATTAAAACCTCCATTAGAAGCTTGGTAGCAGAAAAGTGACTATGTGAGAATTGGTTGAGAGGGTTTTTTTAGGATATTTACATAAAGTGAAAATGAGATTTGGTTGCATGAGTGTTTCTAGTTTAGAGAACCAATCAAATAATCACTAAAAGATGTAAAAGTCACAGTAAGATGGAAATGATAGGTAAATGTCTCACATATCTTGAAAATCCAAAAATGTAAGAGCAAGGTATCCATTTGGTGCATTATAAACCTTGGATTGCCTTGGCTCACCTTAGGATTTTTAGCATTTTTCAATTTTTTTGGTTAGAATAAATTTCCATAGGCATAATAAGTCATTTCATAATCGTCCCAACTAATCAAAAGGTCTTAGAGGGTAATTAAGTGGAAAATGCAAAAAGTTGTCAATTTTGCACTAATGAAAAGATGCAATTTTGATGCAACTTTTCAAAAAGTAGTTGTAAATGGCCTTGGTCTATTGTGACTATTGAAGAAGGCCTATTTAAGAATTTTTGAGATGTCTCAAGATAGAGATGACGTTTTGTGATGATTGCGAACATTGGAGTGTAATAAAATCTGAGTTTTACCATTAATTTTGTTGTTTTCTATGATTGTACAGTTGTGTATGAATTGGCATACCTGATCAAAGCACATGGTTGGATAGAAGGATGAACTATTCAAATATTTCATTTGTTTTCATGTTCATTTGATAATTCTAATACAACTTATTTCAATTTTTGTACAGAAAACACTAGAAACACTCATCAACTAGGGTGTGCAACTAAAATGGGGGCCTAACTTGCATTTCCACCAATGGAATTCAATGGTCATTTATGGAAAGCAATTTGGGGATGTTTACTAGTATATTCTAAAGTTTTGTGGACATGCTCTATGATTTACTATTTTTCCTAATCAGTCCTAGGTCAAATATCTCTATGTATTTAGCCCCAGGAAATGTAACAACAAGCATTTGAATGGTCAAATCATGCCAGTAGGACATGAAATGTCGTATTTATTGTCAATTTGTGTGGGGGGGCATATCCAAGGGGTTAGATTGGTCTTATTCACCCATTTTCCCATACTTGCTTTGTAAATCAAGCCTAATGAGGCCTATTAGGTTTGCGTTCAAGGTAAGGGTTAGGGGATGTTGGAGTAGGATCAAGCTTTGATCTCTTTGAATCTATAGAAAAGATGAAAATGGTGTTTGAATGTATAATTTTTTGGTTTGGTCTTTTGGAAGTTTTGGAAGTTAGGTAGGAAAACCCAATTGGGGAGGCTTAATTGACCTACTAGCCCAAATTGGGTTTTGAGCATTGTGAGAAGTTGGGAATCAAAATAGTTGTTGGAGCACCCTATTTAAGTGCATAGGACATCATTCTAGGGGATTTGGAGAGTTATTGAGTAGCTTAGGGTGAATTTCCATCAAAACAACAAGTTTAGGGACTAGAGTCCTAAAAACCAAAAGTGTATCAAACTTCAAATCATAGCCCAAGTTGCTGGGAGGATTTGGAGTGAATAAAAATTAGTTAGGGGGTAATTTGGAGACCCTAGAAACTATTCTTAATAACAATGAAACTGAAATTCTCTTTTGTAGAAGTGGGTAAGGGATATCAAGGAAACCACTTTTCTTGTTGTGCTCTCTGCATCAGGTGGTATTCGAGTAGCAAAGGTCTTAGGAGAAGACAAGGATGGGAGATGGAAGTGAAGATTTTGGTGAGGGGATTCATTCAAGAGTCACTAATGTTGAGTTGGACAAGATAATGAAGGAGCGCATGGCCAAGACTAAGAAAATGGAAGAAAAGATCATAAAGTTGGAAGAGATGAGAGATATTGGAAGAGATAATGAAGAATCAGACAAAGAGGTCGAATCTAAGGAGGAATCAACAAGCATGGGTGACTTGGAGAACATGAGTTTCATTTAAGCCCTTGGAAAGCTAGGAAGGAGGGAAGCCAAATTGGAACTACATGTGTTCCATGGGAAGATGAATCTAGAAGAATGCATGGATTGACTTGAAGCCATAGAAAGCTATTTTGAATGTGAAGAGGTTGCAGAAAATCAAAAGGTGAAGTTAGCCAAATAAAAAATTAAAGGCCTTTCCTTAAATTTGGTGGAACTTCTTGCAAATTGAAAGAGTGGAGAAAGAAAAGAATCCTATTTCCACTTGGAAAATAATGAAGATGGAAATCAAGAGGAAATTTGTGCTTGAGGATTATGAAGTGTTCCTGCATAAAAAGTTGGAGAACTTAAGGCAAAAGATATGGATGTCAATGCCTACATTGAGGAATTTGATAGGATGACTCTTAGAGCAAAGATCAATGAGACTAAGAAGCAAAAGTTGGCTAGGTATCAGAATGGGTTGAAGTATAGCATACAAGATGAAATTAGTCTACTTGGACTGGATACTATGCACAAGTGCTATCAAATGGCACTAAGGGTAGAAGAAAAGAAAAGGAGGAGAGGAGAGTAATAGTCAAGAGGAAAAGGTAATACTTTTAGGGGAAGAGGAAGATTCAATGGCAAGGGAACTTCCTACAAGGCATATGATGAGAACACTAAATCAGAGAAAGTGGGAGAATCTAGTAAGAGAGGAGGCTTCAAAGGTAGGAGATCAAACCATGGAGGAAGATTTTGTTGGAATTATAATAGCAATGGTAAATTTCTTGTGGGGGGGGAGGGGTGGGTGTGAATCAGTGCTTTAAAATTTGACCCATAAAACATTCACCACACATCCATCTCATACATTCAACAAATAAACTAAAATACCATATAAAGCACATACATCCAAAGTATGTAAACAAGTAATCATTCACACATATATGACACCAGATATGAGTACCCATAAACCCTCGAATAAGAAAGTAACACTAGGGTGGGGATGACACCCACAAATCTTCACTACTGCAGTAATAAAGTGTATCTAATGGAGGTTACAATGTTTGATCATGAAACATGATCTACCCTTTGAAAGGTCTACCCTGTTAAAAGCTTACAAAGACTATTAGGTCTTACCCTATTAAAGGATTTCAACACCCTATTAGAAGTATGCTTGGTTAGAGGACTTTAACTCACAATTAAGTAAGAACCTTGTTAGAGGATTTCAATACAGCCTTTTAGGGCTACTATGTTAAGAGATTTAACTGATACACCTGTTAGAATATCTCAACAATGATATTGCGATTAACACTTTGTTTCTTGATGACAAATCACCTCTAAACTGATGTATAGTTGATAATTCTTGATCAAATGTCTCTTTTCTATTCACTATTTCCTTCCTCTATTCTCCTTTAACTAATTATGTAATGCAATTCATATCATAATACCTTAGTCACCATGAATGTCATGGTTTGCACATGCAAAACTCTCCTTGGTCATTCATTCATTCCCTTTCATGCTCATAGAAAGTTTAGGATTTGTCCTCCTTAAGAAGACCTATGTAACTTAGGGTTAGGTATGAATCAACAGTTGTGATTCACCCATATGGCCACTTAAACCTTCCCTTTATCTGAATGGATGCATGTAATGCATAGGGATTCCAACTTAAGTTTCATCCTTATCACTAGATTATTGTAATTCAATCTCTAAGTTGGCTCAAAGATGGTTTACATAGTAGTTTGTGCCAATATAAATAATTATGTCAAAACTATGTTACTCGGCAATTGAAGTCCCTGGTGCTCAGCACATGCTGACTTCAATACTGTCACTCAACATCTAAATGACTTGGCATGCACTACTTGCTCAGTTCCTGAATTACTCAACATATACTATTTGCTTGGTACTTGAGTGACTCAACACTCACTATTTACTCAGCATTCTCTATCTTGTATGTTGTGCTCGACATATGTTACCTATTTGGCATGAACTAAGTAGATGACTTAAGTGTGCAGACACTGACTAGTCAAAACCAATCTAAGATTGTAACAATCTCCCCCTTTGACATGAGTGTCAAAAACACTTGGTCATACATTAATATTCTTATTCTTATGAACATAACATAAACTATGTTTTGGCTTCTATACAAAATTTCAAAATATCAAAATTTTGCAACAACTTATACCTCAAAATCTTATAACTCCCCCTAAGTTGTTTGATATTTTTTGTACTCAAAATCTCTCCTACTGAGTAGATTTGCCTCAACTGATACTCTTTCACTTGCTTTCTGCTCTTTCTCCTTTTTACTCTCAAAATCTCTCCTGCTCTTTTTTCTCTTACTCCCCCATATTTACTCTATTTACTCTTACTGCTCCCCCTTAGCTTTTAACTCTTTCTCCCCCTTTTTGACACTAATGTCAATGGGTTATACACAGATAATGTGTTTGTTCAAAAATGATTTATGGACCTCAAGAATAATCTTCGAGTGACATCCCAATTGTCACAAGCTACCTCCAAAGACATAATTTGGATGGCCAACTCGGCAACAAGGTGTACTAGGCCATTTAATTAGAAAGATTGGGATCTTTCTTCATAAGAGTTTTTGCATAGCCTAATTCCTTGTGTAAAATCTCCATGTGAGGAGTTAATGTAGTCTAGATGCTTATCAGTTTAGCCCTTATGTTGGCTTCTTCTACAAATAGTGTTTCTAACTAACTTTGGGTTTGCAAAAAATTCCTAAAATGTTTCTCACTTTGAACTGGAGTCATGGGAAATTTCACACCTGATGAGCTCATTTGACTCTCCACGCTCAGGATGTCATTCCTTGTCTCTTATGTGAAGAGTATAGGATTACACAGTTTGGTATATAGAGAGAAAATATTCTCTAGTATCTTCTTCACACTATCTATCTTAGTTGCCAATGGAACTTGTGTAAGCGTTATTTCACTAGATATCTTTCCATTTACTTTACTTTGAAATTTCTTCTCAGACCATTCTACTAATTTTGCATTTGTATTTAGGTTTGTATCACTTTCTCTTTCCACTATGTTGGTCAATTGTTCAATAATTGGCTTTGATTCATCTAAAGTAGGCAAACTGAATGCATCTAAGAAGATGTCTTTGATATCAAGCAAAGCTTGCTTCTACCTATGCTCCCTTCTGAGCATTTATTGATGTTTCCTTCTTGATAGGGCTTCTTGAAGTATACTCATCTACTCAATTGTTATTGTTGCATAATCATACTTAGGCAAAACAATTTCTTCATCTAGGCTAATATCTCCATATGTTATTACCTCTTCTGCCTTTGATGAACTAGGACTCAACATTGAGAATTGTAAAGGTGTTGCATTTGTGTCCGACCTCGAAAGAGTTTGAATGGAAGGAAATCCAAATACTGGTAGTGTTACCAATGTTTGAATTGCTACTAGGTCCTTTGGTTGGGGTGTCGAATTAGTCTCTTTAGGCTTGTCCTTTTTTGCCTTGTTGACTTTAGCTACACCTTGATCTTGTGTTGTAGGTACACATACATCTACCTAACCTGTTTGACTTTGTGTCTCCACCTTATCTATTGCAACTTTTGGTGCATTTGTGACTTGAGGAGTGAGGATGGGTAGTCCTTATGTTTTCACCTCCTCCCTTGTAGTTATAGTCATTGATTTTTGAATTTCATCTACACTTACCAATACAGGATTGTCACATAGTTTGGCCTGTAGTGCAGAGTGGTCAAGTATCTTTTTCAAGTCTTCCTCTATTAGGGGATTGATGTTTTGAGCAGTAGGATAAGAAACATCATTTATTTTAATAGTTTTCTTATTTACACTTGTGACTTGTGGAGGACTGGTACTCGACATTTGTGTATCTTGTTCACTCTATTCTTGTTGTTGCTCTACCTCAATTGTTGCCTAATAATCTATATTCATATTAGTACCTCCCTCAGCTATGCATTCTTCATTGTCATTATCTTCATCATCTCTGACCTTAATAGGTTCTTGTTCACCTTCTTTTACTGTGGCTAGTCCATATTCATTTGGACTTCTCTACAACATCCTCTATGTTGTTTTGTAGTATGTTAAATACCTTATACTTAGGATCAAATCTAACAACATATTTCTTTATTGCTTTAGATATTTCTACTTTGTTGAGTTCTGGCATAACTTGGGCAAGGGATGTCTCCCTAATTTGTCTTTCTAAGTTTCATGCCAAAATTTTAGGCAAAAAACACAACAAATTTTTTTTTTTTTTTGAATTCTTATATTGACATACACATGTTATGACTAAGCTAGAATACATTTAGGTAGTTTGGATATACCTATTCCGCATACATAGATAATAGTTACGTTCAATAGATGGTAAGTTTGATCATAAGTTAAATTCATTATTTGGAAGTGAACTCTTAATTTAGCTATTTATCATAGAGCAATACCCTTATTAGACATGGGTCATCTTAACATTTTACCTAGGGCTTAGGTAACCTAGAATAATAAAATGTAGTTGGTTGATTACTGATTCTAATTGGTTACAATGTTAGATGATTTGTTTCCTTCGACTCTCTAGTGTCACATCAAAATTGGTTGTAATGGTGAATCCAATTACCTTTATTTAGGGTTCTACATTGGTTGTGTTTTAGAAGAAAGACATGCAAGGTCCTAAGCAACATAGGTTCATAGGTTCCACTCTCTATCATGTGGATGGAATCCTTTTGCTTTGTTGATATATTCTAGATTCAACCCTACATAGTGGAATTGATAACCTTACTTATCTCTTTTGAGTTTTACATCAATAGATCCAGGTTCACAACAAGAATCACATTAGGTTTTTTTTGTTGTCATACCCTTATTACAAAGTACTAGGGCGACCCCCTAGAGAACCAATATGTGCTTAAGGGACACACTATCTAGTTTCTAACATAACCTGATGGATCTAGGTGAAAACATTAATCTCTTATGGTTAAATTAATTTTGGCATTAAATTCATCTTCTAACATAACCCTATATCAACTATCAAGATATCTATACTATTATAACCTATACCACATTCTAAACATAACATAAGTACTTCACTAACTGTATGAACTATAATTAGATATTCAGGATGCTTCATTAAGTCATACAAATAATGTAAGATTTGATAACCTTACCCTATCATTTCTTGCACATAGAAAGCATAGACTGAAAAGCTACCTATATTAGCATGCTTATTGACCCTTATACTAACTAACTAATTTTTTTTTTTCTACAATTACAATCTCAATTTGGCTTATATTTTATCAACTTTGATAACCTCCTAATGTCTTTAATCGACCCCATAACATTCATTATCTAGTTTTCATTCCTTTGAACCAAATATAAAATTTATTTTACAAATGATATTTAATGACATAAAAATCCAACATTACATCTACACAAGTTTGATATGCCCATTATAATGCACATTCAAACCTATATAATAACACTTGTCTATCAATATTGCTTCATTAATTTGATATTATAATATATTTATGCAACCATGCTCCATAACTAAATTTGAATTACTTTAATTATTTTAATCCACCCTCTAACCTTATACTCTCTTTTTTTTTTCAATCCCATCACCCAAACAACTTACTTAATATCACCCTAATAAAAACTACATCCAACTAACTCTATTAACATTCTTAATACCGCAAGGTTTAGGAGACCACAGGAAAGAACACTGCCCAAGTTGGTAACTAGAACATCCACGGCAGCCAGGACACTAGGGATAGACAAGAGGACAGACTCTCCTTGGTTGAACAGAAAGTCCAAAAGTTTGAACCCATCCACCAGGTGCTGACTAAACAAATTGTGGACACCCTGCACACTCTGAATGAGAATATTGCCAAGTTGGGTGACTCTCTGATGAGAGCCAACTTAGGTACGAACACTGCACAGAAGACTAGGAAGGATTTTGAGCAGGTGGAGTTTGCTCAGACTGAAGCTAGGGATCAAGTGAACAAGGCAGACCAGGTGGAGACCCAGAACAGGAACCAGGAAGGAGTAGATAGTTAGAAGGACAACGAAGCTACAGAAACTCTACAGGACCTAGAGAAGGACAACCAATAGTTTACTTCACTTTTGGTTTTGTTCTTTGTTTTGGTTTTTGGCCTTTGCCTCCTGGCCTCGGGCCTTTTGTCAGTTTTTGGCTTTTAGCAGCAGTCTCTTGTTAGCTGGACTTTTTATTTTCCTTTATGTTATGCTGTAAACTTTTGGGTTTCAGGATCCCTGTAAAACCTGTTTTACTTAATCAAAAAAATTCTTAATACTATTGCAAATCTACTAATTAAAGTCATGAACTAAATTATAAACTAACATTTGTTAACTAAAACTCCTTTACTTATCTATCAAAAATTTTAATTTTTGACTAAATAATAACCGTTATTATATCCTAACTACTATACTAACTAACTAACATACTTCCTAATAACTTATACTTAATCCATGCATTATTGGCTTACTTATCACCTAATTATAATTTGTTTGCTTAAATTTAGTATTTTACTATCCCTATATCCTAACATGTACCCTTAACATGCACTCCACATGTCAACAACCCAATTAAATCACTATTTTCAAGGTCTGCTCCTTTCCAATTTGAATTCCCATGTTGTGGAGTCACGTACCCACTCTATCCTCCATCTAATGGTGATTAAACATAGGTTCCATTAACTTCCCCAGTGCACCTAGTTTTAAAAAAAAGTTTTTCCAAGTGTGATCCGAAGGCATACCTCTGACATGGGTTACTTTCCCATCATCCACCTACTCCTCCCATTTCCCCAAATGCCTATCTCCTCCTCCCTAGACATGGAGTGTTGGGTGAGGAATATATGTGTCTTACCATATTTTATTTCAAGTATATTTAGGCGCCCAAGACAAGAGGAAGCTTTCTAACTTTCGTCAAAACCATGTCAAAGACTTGTTAAAGTTTAATCATATGGTTCTAAGGCATGTGATGCTTAGGAGGGTGGGCTCAAGTTTTGAGGCCTTTGACATCATATTTTCTTCTTGGAAACTAAGCACTATGTCTTATTTTATGCTTGTTGATGATTAGTAGAAGGGGTGGTCGACTAGGTAGAGGACTTTTTGGGAGTTCTTTATTTTATTTAGAGTTTTAATAGTGTACAGGTCCTAAGTGGGGGTAGTCTTTTCAAGGGATCTTGTTTTTATATGGATGTATTATTTGTTTATATATATATATATATATATATATATATATATATATATATATATATATATATTCTTCTTCTTTGTACCATACTTGAACTAGAACCTATGTAAATATGTCTCTTTCAGAGATCTTAATCTTGTGAGAGGTCTTAATCTTGTGACTTAGGAAAAGACTTAGGAGCTTGGTGTTAAACAACTTCTATTATAACCCCTAAGTCTTATAGACTCCTACTATAAGTATCAAGCATATTCTCTCCATTATTTTATTAGACTATAATTTGAGATGGAATTTAATTGTCCATCCCACAAATTCCAAAGAATAAAATGGTGACTACAGGAGGTTTTACTCCAAGTTTAATACATTATCATCTTTCACATCATAGGATCTAAATAAAAACTTGAAAATCTAATGAACTAATCTTGATGCATATACAAGGAACTATCAAAGATAATGTTAAATCATTGTGTAAAATGCATATCATATGCTTAAAAAAAAAAAAAAGACTAACCCAAATTGAAGGCATGAGAGGGCATCCATTTCAGAAACATGAGTGAATTCCAATTAGGAAACACTTTTCCTATATTGGAGTCCCCATAATACATGTTCTGAATTAAACTTTAATCCATTAACAATCAAGGAGACCATAAACTTTCCCAAACTTGATATAACATAATAACAACTAACCAAGGGCAAAGAGCACATGAAACAAGAATAGAGCATATGCACATAGAGACATTTTTATGTTGTTTCATAACCTATTTTAATTTAAGCAAGAATAATGAATAATTTAGACACCATGATCTCTTTCTTTGTTAAATTTCTAAATTATCTTTGTAGGGTTGAATAATGGAAGGAAGAAGACCTAGTTGTAGATTTGATGTAGAATTGACTAAAGCTTGGAGCAACCAATTCCTTTTTGAATGCCTACTGAATAATTGATAGCAGACATCCTTTATGGAATCTCCTCCACTTTTCTTCCCTAAATACTCTACAAAAAATGGTGATAAAATCTCAAAAGAGTTTCTTCAATTTGATATCCTGGTAACCTATATCATGATTTCTTGACAAGATCAAATTTATAAGCTTCCTTATGGTTGTGATGGTTCTAGAAGTTACACAATGATACAACCATATGGCTCGATTTAATGAATAGCCATATTTATTAATTCAAACTAATTTTATTAATTATTTCTTAAGATATTATTATTACTATTATTTATTTATTTTAATAGATATCTATTTCTTAACAGTTAATTCTAAGAGACTGGGATTTAAGGAAGACAAGTAACTTACTGACCAAGAACATCCCCTACCATTTCTTAGGTCAAGGGTTAAAACCTCTTGGCTAGGCTCATTTAATTTATTTATTAAATTATTCATCTTATTACACACATCAAAACTAAATCTACTCACCCATATTACCAAGGAGCACAAGCAGTACAATGGTAATTTACTAGCTTAGCTTCCCGAAGGTCTAAGGTTTGAGTTTTTAGAAGGTGGGATAATTATGTTATTTATTTTATCTTATTTGTTATTTTTTATTTCCTAGATTATTTTATTTTAATACTACTTAACACACTCATTTGTTTGCACACATGTACATTATCATTTAATTAACTAATTATCATAATCATATTGATTTACATATTTATTTGGGGCATATATCATGCAACCATATATGGTCCTATAAATATACTGTAAATGCAAAAGTTGGAAAATCATACAGTTACATATTCTAAATTTTACAATTACTTTAAAACATATCTTAAGAGACACATAAAACTCAATACAATTGTACGGACTTAAAATGGACACACTTCATTTTGAGACCTTTTACCCCTCCTTAGTGTGGTTTTGTTCACTTTTTATATTTCTTCTTTCCATTTCATGCGTCTTCTTCATTCCTTGCCTTTTGATACAGTCTTCTTATGTTGTTATACCACCTTTTTTAACATGTCTCCTAGTAGGCCTATTATCTATGATTTCATCTGCACCTTCTCCTAAACATGAGGCCTATTTTTTCCCTCCTCTCGGTATAGGTTGATCTATGTCAACCTAGACTAGTCAAGGTTGACCCAAGTTGACCTAGACTAGGTAAAGGTCAACCAAGTTGACCTTGACCCTAGTGGTTGTGGGATTTGGGGCCCAAAGTGCCTTAGGTTTGCCAATTAATTTGTTTTACTCCTCGGTTGGCCTAAGTTGTTTCCTGCCCAAAAACTAGTATATAAGGAGGCTTGGGGACTTCATTTTCATATCATGCATTCATAATCTATCACTCATAAGAAATCAATCAAGTCATCCTTCTTCAAGAAAACATCTTCAAGCATTCAAGTATTAACACCTCCTTCTTGCATCAAGCTTCTTCGTTCAAGGTGGTAGTGAAGTTTGGATCTAAGGAGAAGATTCATCATTCTAATCCATTCAAGCCCTTCTGATATTCACCCATGGCATGTCACATACATTTCCATACATGAGGTTTTAGCTTCTTTGATTTCTTTATGGTTTCTTTGAGTCAAGGCTATTATACTTACATGTTTGATCACATATCAAATGCAATCACATCCATAAAGGTAATTGTATCTTTCATTTGATATTATTTAGATATACTACATGTTAGCATTTCCTATATCAATTACATTTTAAAGGTTGTTTCCTCAATCTAGGGCTTGACCAAGGCAAGCTCTCATCCACCAAACAACAAAAACCCTTCATTTTCTATCTCTAAGAGCAGGATATCAATTTGGCGCATGCAAAGATGGAAATAACTCCCCAAAAGCTTTCTCAAGAAGTTGATTTGACTTTTTTATAGTGCCAATGGTACATGTCAACCTTGTTGGAATGTGACCTTCTAGGTCGACCTAGACCCTACTTCTTTCTCAAATAAAAATAAAATTTGGGTATTGTTTGTTTCATCATTTCATTCAAGAAAGTGTGGTTGGATATTCATAAATAGGCTTACATCTATGATTTTCGGAGCTAAAGTACATCTTCAGCTACATATTTTGAGGTGAGTCTTGTATTTTATTTCCTTACATATCTTTACCCTAGATCTATATCTTAATTAGGTTGATTGTATATACTTAGCATCTAGATTTACATTATTCAATCAATCACTTCAATTTTGAATACACATTATCCTATATAGGCCAAAGAGTGTATTCTTTATATTGCATTCTCCTTTATAATTCAAATCTAGAATTGGCACCCTTTCTATTTTGGGTCCTTGCTAATCTAATTTGGGTTATTTAAAGAGGAATCATATTTGGACATTCCCTCTTTCCCTCACATACATATTTGAATAACTTAGCAAGTAAAGTGGAGGCCTACATCCCATTAAAGCACTTCCACTTTACCCCTAAACAACAACACCAACTCATCAAACCATTAAATTAGAAGATAAACCCAAAACCCTGAACCAAGTGTTTGACTCCCTATTAGAGTTCTAGGTATAGGGGCGCCTATATAGATCATGATGTCATCTCTATATCAACAACTTGTTTGAGGATTTTAAAGTACATTCAAACTTCTATAGCCAAGTGGAGCTGATCTAGTACCTGTACACACCAACGTCAACAACCAACAACATATTGTGCATATCTACATACACACATACACATACACATACACATACATACATACATACATACATACATACATATATACATACACACACACACACACACACACACACATATATATATATATATACATATATATACACACACACACATACATATAGATATGTATATATATATATATATACATATATACATATATATATATATATACATATGTATACACATGTATATACATGTGTATACAGATGTATATACATGTGTATACAGATGTATATACATGTGTATACACATGTATATACATGTGTATACACATGTATATACATGTATATACATATATATACATATGTATATATATATACATATCTATACATATAGATATGTATATATATATATACATATATACATATATATATATATGTATATATATATATATATACATATCTATACATATAGATATGTATATATATATATACATATATACATATATATATATATGTATATATGTATATATATATATATACATATCTATACATATAGATATGTATATATATATATATACATATATACATATACATATATATATATATATATATGTATATATATATATATACATATCTATACATATATACATATATACATATATGTATATATATATATATGTATATATATATATATATATATATATATATATATATATGTGTGTGTGTGTGTGTGTGTGTGTGTGTGTGTGTGTGTGTGTACCTATCCCATTGGAGTGACTACGATTGCCTCCCCTCATCTGATAGACATGCCAAGCAGAAAATACATATATAACACATGGTGGGTTAGTAGGGCTAACTTAAACCAAAATCATAATCATGAATAAAAATAAACCATATCCATAGTCATAAAATTCATATAAACAATGTATCAAAACAATGTTCTAAATTAATAGTGTAAAATACGATCTAAAGTATGATACTAAAATAGAAATATAAACATGTCTAATCTCATAATAGTATCGCTAAGGTGAGTATCACATCATAGGTGTCTTCTACTACCCTCTTAGAGGTTAGTCACTTATTTCTCTTCTTATTGTGTCTTAGATCTTATTTATGGCTCTATATGTGTATCATGCATTTAAATCGATTAACCTTAGGCAAGTTAATACATCTAGCACTTAATCAATCAATCGAATTTACTTACTTACAAATCTAAAGGTTAATTAATATGCACAAAATAGGACTTTCTTGCATACTTTCTTGATATAATGTTGATTTGGTATTGACATCCCTTCACCTAACTTGGTTTGTGCTAATCCAACTTGGGTTATATTGAGAAATATGTTTAAAGCCCCTCTTTGTCTTTTTTTAAATGGATTAGGGTGAAGATGTTTAAGTAATGAATTCATCTCATCTAGTTTACATAAACAAATACATCACTTCTATTTTATGCCTAAACAATACATATGTCAAATATTTAAGTAGAAGGGTACTACTATATAAATATTCCCTATATATCAAAATATGTAATATCTATACATCTACCCAATATTCCCCCATAGGGTGGTGACTCCATTATTTATCAGGCCTACAATGACCGAAAGATATTTGATGTGTATTAAATGGCCTATGAGATGTCATAGATTATGAATGGTTCCTCAATGAGATTTTCTCTAATTAACCCTATAGTCTACCTTCTATATTCTATAGCTCATGCTTAGCCTCTACCAATCATCTCTTGTGTCACTACTTGTTCTCTCTCCTCAACTATAAATCTAATGCCAAAAATGATATATTATCCCCATGTCTTTTGGGATCTCACAATGCCTCATATCTAAAATGTAAGGTAGATGGTACCCTTGATGCTATAGTCATGTCCCTTAGGAAGACATCAACTGTAACACATACTCTAAACTATATCTCAAATACATATTCATATATTTGAATTCATAAAAAAATTATCTATTCATACTTGGATCTCCCTCTTGGTAGTTAGGAGTGTATGCACCCAAAAATGGTCGCCTAGACTATGGGCCCCCATTATTCAATTTATCAATTTATCAAATTTTCTGAATCAATGGTTTGCAATATATTCAAATCAATTTCCTTGATCAAATTCGATTTATTTCATTTCTAAGAGTGATCATTTTATTCCAAGTCTTATTTAATTAAAAGAAAATCTTCTCTTTTAATTAAATAAAATAAAATCCCCATTTAATTAAAAGAAAACCTCTCTTTTAATTAAACAGTTCATCCACATTTAATTAATTAAGAGAAAAACCTCTCTTTTAATTTAATTAAATATCTTCTATTTAATTAAAAAGAAACTTGCTCCCTTTTAATTAAATAAAAATCCCACTTAAATATCTCTTTTGATGAAAGAAGGAAATAAAATAAATTCTTTTTATTTAATTTCTCTACACTTAAAAATGTGATCTAAGTGGGATTTATCTTTCCACTTTCTCCTCAACCACTCCTCTTTTCTAATTGGTGGAATCTTGTCTCACATGGATCACCACTTTCTTCTCAACCACTCCTCTTTTCTCATTGGTGGAATTTTGTCTCACATGGATCAAGCTCTATTATCCCATATTGGTTGTGAGAAGCCTCTCACCTCCATAATTTCCTTTATAAGGGAGAGCCCTCTCCTCATGTTAGACACCCATGATTATGCTATCGTTATGCTGCAGGTTTGAAGACCAATTTTTGAAGGAGTTTGGATACAAAAGCTTTTTGTGGAGAACTTCTATTTTCTTGTCTTTTTCTCTCTTGCACCCATCATGGGCTTTTAGCTTAGATCTTGCATTTATAGATTAGATTTTGCTTTCATAGATTAGATCTTATTTTCATGCATATTTGAAGATCATGGAGACTAGTATTCTTGCTTTTCCTCTTTGAATCTCTCATCTCATGGTGTACTTGCATGGGCACAAAAATAGGTCAAACTGAGGGCCTCCATTGCAAACCCTTGCACTCTATGAGTAGAGAGCTATGGATCGATTTGTGAGGGCTCATTCTTGAGTTTCTTACATGTAATGATTCATAGAAGTGTGACAACATTTTAGCACACAAGGAGCACTAGTAGGTGAAGACATCTAGGTCTTCCCCTAAGATGTTGTTGGGGGCTTGGATTAAATTTAATCTCCATACGCTCAGTATGTAGTTCCTCTCAGAAAAGGTATCTAGAAAGAGACCCTTAGTGGTTGTGACCATAGAGGACAAGCCTTCATTGTGGATATTATCTACTCCTCTAATGCACTATGATCAATTTCCCTTGGTGACTCCTTTGATATGTTTCTTGGCTTCTCATCCTACTCCATATCTATAACTACTAATCTTTCATCATCATCATTAATTACGTCATTGTCATCATCGTCATCATCATCATCTCCATCCTTGGTTGATCCACATTGTACTCTATAAAATGACATCAAATCTTTGGTGGGGTAGTCCATTGGAAGATGGGTTTGATGTCCTGCACACTCAGATATATAAGGTAGTCTCTTGACACATTAACATCCTCTACTCTTAGTACTACCATGATATCCTACTCCCTCTACATCTATCTCTACCACACTATATATCAATCGTACATCATAACACAACCCTAATAATCTCTATATATCTTTTTACCATGAGAATATCATGGTATATGTATGCAAGGAAATTTGTGTAGAAAAAACTACCACATGACTATCAAAATAGTTGGGAACTGTCATGCATTTGTGTCTGCCATCAAGAAAGTTGAATCTCTACATGAATCTTATCTACACACTTATATATCTTCATGCTTGCATATGTCTATATGGTCTCTATATGATCTTTGTATCTGGTAGTTGGTCTAAGGTAGTTCCCTAGAGTACAAAATATCTCCAAACTTTCATATATCACTTAGATGATGGGAAAATTCTCATAACATTCCATTGTCTAGATCCATAGGGTACCCACTAGCCTAATGCATGTAATGTGCTCAAACATCCACAAATATAGAAGAGTGCATACTACCAAACTCTATCTCTAATACCTTATGAACTTCCCAAGCTTTTACTAGAGGTAGGCAAGCATACTCCTAACCAACATAAATACCATCAACGTCTCTCCACGCATCATACTATATTTTCCAAAGGTGTAGAAAATACTACCTCCTTTGTATTAGGCATCACTACACTAGCAACTATACAAGTCAAGATATTTCTAATCAAGGGTACCTCACTTGTACCTCTCCTTTTTCCTTCTACTTCTTCCCAAGAATGCAACAAAAGGTAAGAGCTAAAAATGACTCCTCACAAGGTAAGTTCTCTTATATATACTATTTTGAGTTAAGTTACTTTTTGTATTTTCATTAATATTCATTATTTGTTATTAATATCTATATTCAATCATTTGATCATAAATTGAACTAGGATGCTTTAATTTTACCCCGTTATAGGCGTTGGAATTAGATTCAATGCCCTTTTTGTCCAAGTGTCTTTTGAAATGTTTTTAGTTCATCTGGAAAGGTTTTGAAACACAATTTTTGTCACTTCACATTTTTAGTTTGTTGCAATAAACATGACTCCCTATTTCACCTTTCCTAAATAACAAGCCAAAACATGGGGGCTTATAGCTACCCGTGAACTAAACAATACACTTTAGAAAGTCCTAGGTGATTTTTTATTTTTCCTAAAATGTGAATTTGGAGGATGTGGTTACTAACAATTTCTTGTAGGATCTATGCATTTTGGTCTTTACTATATCCTTTTTTCATTTACTCGTGCTATCTTTACTTTAGCTTGCATATGCATGTAGTGGCATATACAATTAAAGTATGGGCTAAATGTACCATCTTATATTGAAAGAACTAATGTGATCATAAATTTAATGATTTTCTAGAACTCTTCATAGTGTATTTGCATTATACTTTTACATTTTAACACTTTGTAAACAAACTTAATTCACTTCCAATCATTTTCCCTTTTTCACTTAGGTTAAATTGAGGTAGGATCTAATACATCCTCCTTTATTTTCTTCTCCAACTTGTTAAAAAACCAAGGTAGGATATAATCTCTAATGCACCCTCCACTTATTTTCCTCCAATCACAAAATTCATTTCCCTCTTTATCTCTATTTCAAATTCAAATTGCATTTTCTCACTTATCTTTTCTTTTCTTTTCGACCCAATTGTACATCCATGATCCTTGAGCCTTTCCCAATAGCCAGACCTTCTTAGGTCTAGGTTGCCCAAGTTGACCTATATCGATATAGGTTGAGGTTGACCTATGCCCGAGGTTTTAACTTAGAAAACTTTTGGGGCCCACTTCAAATTAATTCATTTTCATGCCTAGTGCAGTTGACCCTTACACAAATTTTAATATTGAAATTACTATAGAAGAAACCTCTTTTGCTTCATTTGGCAGTTGGGATAGGGGAATGAGATTTGGTGGACATCTCAATTTGAAAAAGAGCAATTGCAAGGTGGAAGCCATAGTTTGGAATTATCCATTGAAGTAAACGAATTGATCATTGAAGATTCATCTCCAACATTTCAATCATGCACCTACAATTTTATTCAAGAATTCAAAGACAACCTCATGGAGTTGCAAATAGATTGTGAAGATGACTAAGATTACTTTTTCCATCTTTGTATGATTTCAATGTTATTTTTAGATCTATTCTTTGTTGCTTCACATTTACAAATTTATATGTAATCAAGCACATATTGATTGCATTTGCATGCTAGGGTTTTACTCTCTAGGGTTAGATCTTCACATTTACATTACATAGATCCTTGTATTCTAGACACACATTCTAGATTCATGAGCACTACACACATTACATTTCTTAAAGACTAGTTTTGGAGGTGGAAATCACCAAAGTAGGTGTTTAGCTGAGGCAAACCCCTATATAGCCACCCATACACACATACCATTTTAGGTTTGCATGATTCAGAAGTACAAGTTAAGTTGTAGTTCCAAGGACCCTTTTGAATAACACTTCTTAGATCTAGTCTTCATTTTGAGTCTCGACACTCTTAGGTATAGGTTGAGTTTGACCCATATCTCAACTTTTAACAATACATGTTTTAGTAGTAGATTTGGGAAACTTGATAGTAAATCCATAGAATCTAGTTCTAGTTTCTAAGTTTGGAATTGCAAGGTATAGGTCAACATGTACCTAGCCCATAATAGAAAGTTGTTTAGATTAGATTTGCTAGTTTTAGGTTGCCTAGTTTAGAAACTAAGTCAGTTCAGGATTTCATCAGAAAAAAAAACTTGATCATTTCTCCTCCTCTTGTTTTCATAGGTACACACATCCTATCTCTATTCTTTCTAATTACTTCTTTAGATCAGATCTACATATCTCTCTTACTTACATTTCATCCTCTTCATACATTAAGGATCAACACAAAGGTTCTAAACCTACAAGGTTGAGGTCTCGTGCTTCTATTCTATCACCTTTGGTGGTACTTACTGGATCTAATTTGTAGGTAAGGACCCCTCTGGATTCCCCATGTATTGCTATTATGCATTGTAATGCATCTAAGAATCACGATGAGTGATTTACCTTAATATTGGTCACCATTTTCTTATGATACATTAGAGTTTCTTGAAACTAGTACAAACCAACCATTTGCTCTTGGTTTTTGTAGGAGTTGATCACTCCTAGCTAGGTACCACTTGTTGCAAAGTTGGCCAATGTATCAACCTCCACATTGTCAACTTCTCAATATGCGTGTATTATAGACAAGGACTCAAATAACCCTAAATGAGTCATTGCTCTATCGATAAAGGCCCACAATTTCTAATTGGGAGTATCTTGAGCTATTTATTTATACCTTTTTCTTACTTATAATAAATTATAAGTTTTTAAGGCAAAAATTAATCTACCAATTTTCTCATTTTTTGGGTATACTATAAAAATATAGAAACAAACCAACATTAAAATGGACTTTATTTTTAATTTGACCTTAGTTTTAACAAAGACAATTGAATGCTATAGTAAAACTAAAATAATAAAGGTAATTTTTTTTACAATGATTATGATATTTTATCATAATTTAATTATATAAAATTTCACTCAAAACCTACTTAATTTTTAATCAGTTTACAAAATATGCAATGACCATCATCTCTCTCAACATCACCTAGATGCAATGAGTGCTAAGTGTTCCATTCATTATCATAAGAAAGGGGTTCATGTAGACTAGTACTCCTAATATTGGATCAAACAATTTGACTAAAAAAACTACACAATTGAATCTTAATAAATATATAGCAATTTTATTTAATGCCACCAAAAAATTTAAAATAAAAAAATAAAAAACAAAAATCTCTTGTTATTAAAAAATAATTTTTATTTTCATCCCATTTCGTCTTTGAAAATTTTGGCCTCCAAGGACTGAGTGGTATCCATTCTGCCAAATTCCCCTGGGGCACGGTGTGGACTCTTTGCCTTTCAACTTCCCCAATGGACCAAATGCCCTTTGACAACTAAAAAGGGACTATTGATAATTTCTGTTTAAAATATTCGTATTTAGCCAAAAAAAAAAAAAAAAAAAAAAAAAAAAGATTAACTTGTTGGACACAATTAAACTGCAACTTGCCTTTAAAAACATCTGCGAACAAAGTGAATAACAAAAGGATACAATTTCGGGGTAATTGATTGTAGAATTGTTTTCTTTTTCGTTGATTAATTTATGAAAACTGTCAGATGTAAAGCTCTACTAAACTTAAAATCCCTCAGCATAATAAGAATAAGAAAAAATGGAATAAACCATGTCGAATCGCGATTGAGGATAATCTCATTTGAAAATTATTTTCATACCCATAAAATTCAACAGAATTTTTTAAAAAAAGAGGACGTTCCTTTCTTCGACGGATATATTCACTTCTGTAGGATCTTCAGGTGTGATTTCAGAGGTTCAATACGGAGGATCTGAGGGGTTTTGAAAAAACAAAAGGAAAACGGCTATTTAATTTACGCTCACATAAATTTTCTGTTGTTTAATCTAAAACTATTTTTGAGTCCTGTATGATCTGATAGGGCTTTTTACTTTACAAAGTCAACTTCATAGCGGGAATTACTTTGAGGATAAAATCATGGAAAATGGTGAAGGAGAGGAGACAGGGAGTGATCAGTACGGTTCAGGGGGCGGGAGGCGCTATCGGCCTGTATCAGCTCATGACAGGCCTGTAGTTGAATTATCATCTCTTCCGCTGGGATCTGCAACTGTAAATAAATCTGAGGATACCAATAAGTAAGTAGTTTTTTTGGGGTTCCTTCTATAAAATTATAGGTATATGAATGAATAAATGTCAGATCTATGTATCTTTTCGATGGTTAGTAGCCTGAATTTTGCGTCCTTGCAACCATTTCCGGGAATTCTAGTCATTACGCGTTTCTCTGCATTCCAACCGTAGAGTAACGCGTTGCAAGATTTAGCTCTGTGTGCGACAACTTTGCGTAAAATGTTACTATTTGAAAAAAAACTGAGTTATGCTAATGTTTCAAGATGGTTTATACGTGAGCTTTCTTCAAGTAAAATAGTAGCTTACGTATTGGCATTGAACTAACATCTCTGCTGATATTTTCTGGAGTTGCATGTCTACAAGGAATGCCAATTGGCCCTTGAAAGTCTTCAAAGCTGCCAGGCTGAGCGTGTTCGGGTTTCTTGAAACATTGTCTTACATCCTGATTTTCTCAACAGTCCTATCTCTTGTTCTTTTTCTTCGATTCTCTATTTTCTATTCTTTTTGCATAATTGGATATTTAATCTAGAAGCAATTCAGATCTCTGATTGTTTTAGTTGTCTATTTTTCATTTATTTCCCGTTTACAAAAAAATAAGCAACCTATATTCTTCTGTAAATTGTTTAGTTCACTTCTTTGTATTTGAAGTGTAGATTGACATGTTGTATGCTTTAATGTTATACACGGAAGAAACATTAAGGGCATCATTTCATATCGTTTTTGTTTAATGAAAAATTTGTCAAATGCAATTGTAAAGTCAATTATGTTGTGATGATGTCGATTACAGCATGATTTTATTAGAAAAAAATTAGCAACATGATCCGAAACTGCAAATACTGATTCCAGCCAAGTTAATGATCTTTTAGAAAGGAATGTGGTTGGGTGCAAGGCCAGCAGGTTCATTAGATTTTAATTTTGTCCCTCAGAAATTGGTAGCTTAGCTAAATGAGGTTGGTCATTGATATCAAAGTTTGTTGACATTTTCAACCAATGTTTTCTGGTTGCATCCAAAATGTACCAAGGTAGCTCCGTGGCACTCAAATTTACATGAAGTTATTCAATTAATTTCTAGTGCTAAAGGAAACATGAATGAGGTATATAAAACTAGAATAGGAAACCTGATTGCAATCGGAGAGTGTTGACACTGGATCATATCTTTGTAACTTGACTTTATACTTTACAGTTTTACTCTAAATGGTATGATTTTTTGATTCTGTGAGGCTGAGAGCCCAAATGCTAACCCCTTCTAATTAGAATGTTCGAGTTAATAGCTTAATTTCTCCCTCAGGGGATATTTATCAGCGGCTGGGAAACTTTAGTAGCAACTTTTCCCACAGTTTTGATATAAGGGTCTGTGATTGAACTTATACTGGTAGCATTGCATGCTTCTCTTTTTTTCCATGTCAACGAAGAAGCTCACTTATTTCCAGTAAAAGAGATGTCTTTCTACAACATTATCAGTTTACTAAATTGGTTTCTATCCACATATAGAGTTCCTAGATCATATCTCCATACAGTCACCTTAAAATGGAAACATTTGATTGTAGAAATCAGGGTTTCTGGACTTTGAGATACATGACTAGAAGGCTAAACTACTCTTGTTAGGCCGCAGACGGAAACTCTTGTAAAGAATATGCACCAGAGGCAGGGGGCAATTTTGATGGCTCATGGATAACCAATTTATCAGTAGGTTTTGTAGTAATCAAGCAGGACTTCTTTGTGGAGCTTTTCACTATATGTGTTTATCTTTTTTCTTGTATCAGCTTAAGATCACATCTTACATAATTTCTCTCAATAAATACTGTTCACTTCTATTTTTTATCTATGCATGTTTTAAAAGGTTATTTCAGGTTAGGGGATTGAGTAGGATTTCTTATGAATGGTTTGGTACTTAATTTTCTGCAGTGCCATACTTTTTATTTTAATTGATAAGAGGTAGTTTGTATAGGAGTTCACTCCCATAGAAGAAAGGATCTACAAAACAAAGCATCCAAGAAGACAATGCTAAGAATGCCATAAAATATGAACATGTGAATTGACAGACCAAGACACACATGCCATTAGTTAATTTTTAGTGCGAGTGCTAATGCTAGGCTCAACATTAGGAACAATAGGGGATAAATCCTCCTTTAAAAACTGCAAAAAGGGCCAATCCTCTGGCAAATCTCTATATTTATGAGTAAAGTTTCTGGTTGATACCTCCAGTGGCCACAGGGTCAGCAACATGATTTCCCTCTCTATAGCAGTGTCTAAATTAAGCTTGTAGCTTTTTTCAGAGCCATCTCTGATATATACTGGTTTTATAAATAATAATTCAAAAAGATTTTCTATACATACCCCAGATAACTAATATGATTACTCTGCAACCTCCGAAAAAAGAAAATGTGCTGGAGGTTGCATTTTGAAACCTTCCACGAGAGTAATAGCCTCTGCCTCACTTTTAGATTTGATGCCAAATAAAAAGAGCCTCCCCAAGCAAAGAAAATTGAGCTGGATCTACTAGCCACAGCAGCTCTTGCTTGTTCTGTTCTGGATTTTTTTTGAAGATCTGTCGAAGGTCTGTTAGAACAAAACAACTAAATGAGGCTGCTGCCATTTAAAATCTATCTGTGCTCCCTTCCTGTATGACTAGAGGAAGGTAGAAGGAACTGCCAATTTTTCAGAACGAGCTTCTCCTTAACCAAGAATGGGCCCTTTGCTTTCACCAGAGATGGTTTGGAGAAGCGAAGTATAGCTGTGTATATCCTGTTCCAACAATTTTACCAGGACGAAAAAGTGTCACCAAAGATATGATTGTTTTCCTCTGTCCAAAGATCTTGAAGGGAGCAACACAAAACAATCAGCCATGGCGATCCTAATCACATGGATTCATTTGGTCACATGCATGGGTGGTTTTTTAAACCTGGGAGAGAGAACACACACATTGTTCACTTTGCTCGTAATTTATGCTGTCTCTCTGGTGAACTCACAATACAAGAATAAATCACCAACCTTTTCACTATTTTTTTGGCCAAAATATATATTTAGATGGATCGGGGAATCCATAATTCTTGAGGTTATCAAAAGTAAATTTTTATTGCTTTCTGCTAACCACAGAAATGGACAACATTTTGGAGGTGCTTCTCCACCCCAAATAATTGGTCACTTGGTAGTTGATGAAGATTGGATGAATAGCAGATTAACTGATTAAATTCCAAAGGAATTGCTCACCCAAATGAGGCTATCCTCTCTCTGGAGAAATGGGATTTTAATCCCCTGCAGCATATTCCGAATCCTTGTATTATATTGAGGTTGAATATGAGGTTCAGGAGTACTGGTCTCAGGAATACCAAAGGGAACATCTCAAACTAGTACAGGCTCCACAGATCTGCATGCATATGTAAATGACACATATTCTCATCAAAACTTTTTCTTTTGAAAGGCAACTTGGTTCTAACTAATGGAAATCTAAAAGGAAGTTACACTTCTACTTTTTTAAAGGTGGCGCTGCTAAATTTTTCAAAATCTTGCACATATTTTATTAGCTGCCTGAATGATTTCCTTCTTGACCTTCCACACAACAATTGAAATAAGCTTTAGCTCCCTGAATGATTTCCCTCTTGATACTTCCCCACAATAATTGAAATAAACTTGGGGCAAACCATCTGCTTTTGGAGATTTGCCTTTTGCGTACTGAGTATTGCATCCCTTACATTGTGTTTGGTGGTGGGTGCCATTAGTCCCTTGTTTTGTTCCTCACATCTGATGGACAATAGATTTGAGAAATCTGGATTTTTTCCCTCCCAATTTCAGCCTTGTAATGTTTAACAATATTTTGCAAATAATTAAACAGCATCCTGCATGGTCACTTAGGATGTTCTTTAAAAGAGAATCACTTTCATAATAACTAGTTGCTATGTGCTTCAGAAATTAGAAAATTTATACCATTTCACTCTCCAAACTTAACACAAGTGGGATTTTTGCTTCCCAAAGAGAGGCAGCTAATTTTGGTGGCAGCTTTCTGTACCAAATATAGGGTCCTTAAAAGTGAAATATGGGTGGGAAGGTAGCGAAGCTTAAAGGTTGGCTGGGGGTGTGGCCATGTAGAGCTTGTTCTGTACTTTCTAACATGGAGCACTGAATTGCCAATGATGATTGAAAGATTATGGAGTCAACAACTTCCAACATCATCTTCTGGTCATTACATTGTGTTTGGTGATGGGTGCTGTTCGAGATTGTAGCTGGGATAAAGATCTTTATCTCTGGGTGTTATTATTGTTATGGTCACCTTCAGCTGAAAATGACATTTATTATAAATTGTAATGCTAAATATAAAGACGTGTCATCCGACATGCATTTTGGGGCATGAAATACGAAGAGTTGTATTTGAATATAAAGAGTCATGTTTTAGGAAACTGAAGAGACCTTCAGTTGTAATGTGAAGAGTCTCTCTGTGTCATATATATCGCATCAAGCGAAAGACATTGTACGCTGGAATATTTTATGATTAATAAATGTGATCTTTTGTTGTGTGACTGGGTTTTTCCCTTCAACTGGAAGGGTTTTCTGCGTGTCTCTGGTATCAATCTTGATTATTCCTTATGGCCGTTTACCATCGTAGTTTCTGGGTTAAATTCCTAACATGGTATTAGAGCCAGGCTAGATTTCAGCAATATCAGAATGTTAAAGTTGAGTAGCTTCAATAGAGTTCTTTATTACCTATGATGAAGAGGCATTCTGTTGAAGTTTCTTTTCACTCAGTTGGGTATTTCTGATGTGTTCGGTTCTGTACCTCATCGGATTCCACTTTTATTTATCTCACTTTTGCTGCGTAATAAGTCATGGTTCCATTTCATTGATTTGATATTTTATGTGTGTCATTTGGCATCTCAACCTTCTTGGCATCATGCGGTGCTCTCCCTGTTCTGCTATTTTAGTCATTTCAGGGCTCTCTAATTTTCTATTTCGACATTCACTGTCATAGGTCAAGGCAATTCAAGCAATTTTGCAAGGATGTCATTGGCCTTCTCTTTGTCTCTTTGTTTTCATCTAGGTTAAGTGTCCATGTTTATCTTGGATTGTCAGATTTTGAGGATCTATGAAACTTGAAAGTCGTCTTTTTGAAGGCTTATTTTGTCTGTGTTTGTTGCATTTTCTGCATGTTTTACTTTCTAAGTTACTTTTTGTATGTTTGAGGAGCCTCTTTTGTGATTTTCTGAGCATTTTTTTTAGCTTCGTGCGGCATAATCTTGTGGATTCTATTACATATTATTTATCCCATTGTGCTCCTTGGATGTGATTAGGCGGCGTTCATTTTTGCAGAGTCCTCATAGACTTTCTATTTGATGTCGTATTTCTTTTCTGGCTTCTGTCTTCTCCTTTATTCATCTCCTCCTGTTGCTATGTTGGCACCTCTCCTTTGTGTTTCCCTTATTGTGGAACATCTTCTAATGAAATTTTATTTTGTTTACAGCTTATCGTTTTCTTGTACCGTTTACCATCTTTATGTATCTTGTTGGCTCTTTATTGTCATCAGTTATAGTTTTACTGCCATTGGTGGTCTTGTGCTGATTCACCTTCGACATTCATATATATATATATATATATATATATATTTCTTGTTTGGTCATTATTATCGTGTGTAGATGTAATTGCAGAGCATATTTTTCATAAATTCTGCAGCTCCCAAGATTGCAATTGATGGTATATTTGTGAATTTTGGTGATCCATATATATTTCTGCAATTTTTATAAACCAGTCATCTTCGATACCATCTGCTTTGAGTTTCTGGTTTTGAAGCCTTTCTGCGCTTTCAATTCAATAAAATATTTAACCCCTAGTGTTTTTCATTTAGTGTTTTCCGCTTTTGGTTTCTGTTGAATTGGCTAGACCTCTAGAAGCTGCTATTATTAGTGGTCTCATTTTTCATGTTGTGGGGGCAGAGTTAGCAGAGGAAGAAACAAAAATATAACAAAAGTCTGGGCAGTTCTATTTTATTTCAGCAATTTATTCAATATGGATATCAGGAAATCGTGGTCTATTTTTTGTAGCATTCATTCTTTGTGATTAGGTGATTGATTTTAGTTATTGAAGACAATATTCTGCTTAGCTTTGAAGTGTTGGGCATATACATCTATATTTCTTCTCTGAATTTTGTGTGTTGTGTAGGGCACTTAGTGTATTTTTAGCTGCATGTTCTTGGAAATGGAAGGTATCGGGTCAGTTATGTTATTGCATACATCATGTGATGGAAAAGTCTGGATGCTCTCCAAATGGCGTATTCATTTTCTCCATCTGCAGGGAGTATGTCATCTGGAGTTCTCTCTTATATGAAGTTATTATTCTTGTTAAGATATTACGACCTGAACTTTTGTCGATAGGATTATTTTATGCTTGATCTGAAGTAGAGATTTTGATGATTGTCGATCAGATTTCTGAGGATTTCATATCAGTTGTGGTTGTGTTCAATTGATTATAGTGTTCATATCAAAACCCTGAATGTTTGGGGATTTGGTTATATATAGAGACTGGCTGTATTCAACATTTTCTCAGAAAAAAAAAATTTTGGTCGGGAATTCTGTATTTTTTTTATAGAAAATTTGGAAATATGGATAAATCACCTATGGCCTTTACTCTTATATATATATTCTTTTAAGAAAAGGGGAGTTTGTGACTCGATCTTGGAGATAAGTACATCTTCAAGGAGATAAGTATTCTAGTTTTGTATAGCTCATGAATTTGATAACTAGAAATAGTATATCTTTGATATTGATGATAGGTTTATCTCTCTTGGTTGCAGAATCAGGATGCAACAAGAAGTAGTGAAATGTTTAACTTCAGCGGGAGAATATAATCATGATCTCATTGCATTAATCAAAGTAATCCTTGATTGATCTATATGACATAGTTGGAAAACTCGCTGCGTACTCGTCGATTCTTTACAAAAAAACTCATTGAATTTTTCAGGAAAATTCTTTAAAAAAAAGAAATATTTTAAAATTTTTTTAGAACTTTTTTTTTGTTAAAAACGAAAAGCAAAAAGCCTATATATATTATATAAAATAGAGAATTATAGTATGCTAGTAGAGCTGGGAAGAGGAAGATGTGATTGTAATGATGTATTTGCTTCTAGTTTGACACAAAGTATTTACTATTTTGCTTCCCTCCATCAACACTCCACATGAGAATGCGATTTTGTATCCGCTATGCATTTATATATATCTAAACTCTGTTTCTTTCTTTTGTGTTCTCTTCAATCAACTCATTACATGCATCTTCTCATTGAAGTTTACAAAAAAAATGTATTTTAAATTAAATTTAAGCGGGTTTTTAGGTTCTTGAGTTTCTCTTGAGTTCTTTTGAAAAATTGGCTGAGTTTTTCCTAATTTATTTTTGGGGGCTTGGCGAGTTATTGCTGAGTGAGAGTTTTGCAACTATGCTATGTGATAAGTTAATGTTAATATAATCTGTATTGGTTGCAAAATGCAACAACAATAATCTTTAGAGGGAGATGCTCAGCCTCAGAGGGAGGTACTATCACTATCGTTTGTGTCGATCAAAGCTATCCTTGCTGAGAGGGAGTCTTTGTTGAAAGGGTATTTCAATTATTCCATACATGTTAATGAGTTTCCTTATCTGTATAGTAGGATATTGAGACTCTTGATGGAAATGGGTCTTAGTTGTAATTTTCCTTCTTTTTAATTATGGGAATTAAAGTTGTAAGGTCAACTTGATAACTCTTTCACTTATGAGCACCATTTAGAGAGAGTCCATGATGTTATCACATTGAGAGATTTCGTGATAGGAATTGAAAGTCATGTCGAGAGAGTCCGTGATAAAATGCTGTTTGTAAACCTTACTAACTTACCATGTTGAGAGATTCCATGACAACATCACGTTGAGTGAGTCCGTGATGAAAAGTGATTGTGATTTTGTAGGTTTGTCATGTTGAGAGATTTCACGACAACATCACATTGAGAGAATTTGTGATGAAAGCTGATTGTGTTTCTTGCAGGGTTATCATGTTGAGTGATTCCATGAATTTTATAGGGTCTATAGGATTAGATTTTATCATTGACATTTTGATTGCAGTCTTCCGTGATAGGAGTTCAAAGTCATGTTGAGAGAGTCCATGATTGTATCACGTTGAGAGAGTTTGTGATAAAATGTTGTTTGTAAACCTTACTCACTTGTCATGTTGAGAGATTCCATGACATCACGTTGAGTGAGTCCGTAATGAAAGGCGATTGTGATTTTGCAGGTTTGTCATGCTGAGAGATTTCATGACAACATCACATTGAGAGAGTTTGTGATGAAAGTTGGTTGTGTTTCTTGTAGGGTTTTTATGTTGAGTTATTCCATGAATTTATAGGTTCTATATGATTAGATTTTATCATTGACATTTTGATTGCAGCCTTGTGTAACCATTCAGCTAAAGATGTCTCTCTTGCTAAGAAGGGAGTGTTGGAAATCGTAGCTGCGATAGAGATCTTTATCTCTGGGCGTTATTATCATTATGGTCAGATTTAATTGAGAAAGGACATTTATGATAAATTTGTAAATATAAAGACCTGTGTCATACAACCTATGTTTTGAGGCATGAAATACAAAGAGTTGTATATGAATATAAAGAGTCATGTATTGGGAAATTGAAGAGACCTTCGGTTGTAATGTGAAGAGTCTCTCTATGTGTTATATATAGATATATCACATCAAGCGAAAGACATTGTACACTTGAATATTTTATGATTAATTAAAGTGATCTTGTATTGTATGGTTGGGTTTTTCCTTTCAAGTGGAAGGGTATTTTTGTGTGTCTCTTGTAGCAATCTCGAGTATTCCTTATTGCTGTTTATCATCATAATTTCTGGGTTAAATTCCGAACAGGTGCCACTAGTGAGCTAATTCATTTTAGAAAACAGGAAACATTATATTGAGCTGAGGCTAGGCAAAGAAAGTATAAATGTGTAATGTGTGATGTCCAAAAATACCTGAGGCAATCAGCCAGAAAAATGCACCAGGCATGAGACATTACCAGATCCAACAAACATTCCGTCTGCCAAAACTAGCAGCATGAACATATATAATTTCATCAATGATAGCTATGTGGATAAACAGATGTGTGAAATAGTGACTTCCATTGATACTTATTAGACAATGGAAATCTTCCAGATTTGATTTTTGTTGTCTTAGAGTAATTGTAATATTCTGTCTCTTTCTGTATATCTGTATCTATGCGTATCTTCTGGCATACCTTTTATTGTATTTTAAATTTTGTTATTAATTGTGTGCCTTTAAAATGCTTGATATTTTTATGAAGCATTCTCTAATACAATGCAGTTGTAAACATTTATAGCAGGAGAATAAAGATTCCAGGCGCGTCAGAAGGAAAAAATGGAAGAGATGAAGGGCCTTCTTCTCCTACTAGGGAAATTTTTGATCGTACCGGGAGGGATTCTAAACTGGAGTTGTTTGGTTTTGATTCTCTTGTTGACATTCTGGGACTTAGAAGGTAGGGATATAATTGCATATGCACTTGAAGTCATGAATTTGTTTTTTTGAACTCTTAAAAGAGCTCAGAAAATGCATCTCAATGCTAAGATCTATAATGAAAGTTGAATGGCATGCATTATGCAGTATGGCAGGGCAACAGGCACCAGCAAGAGCAAATTCTATGGAGGGTGAGAATGTCTCAATTACTCTTGGACAACCAAAGGTGAGTTAAGTTTTTTAGTTTTTGTTGTACTTGTTCTGCTGGCCCACAAGATTTAAATGACTGCAAATTTATTTATCAACATCATCATGTTAAATCTAACTATTATAAGCCTTCGAGTCCAAGTAGTGTATTTTTAGGTTATTTGATTGGCAACCACTATGAAATATGAAAAATGGTTGAGGTTTTGTTCTCTTCATCCACAAATCATCTTCAACATATATTGAGTGTGCTGAAAACTGTTTATCAATCCTTCCCCAGTATTACCTAAATGATTAATCACAAAAGGCTCTTATAAGTGTTTGCATTGGTTTTACACCTGTTCATTTAACAAGGTAGAAAATGAGGAAGATCAAGCAATCTCAAGTTTGAGTTAGTCCAACCCTACCCTAATTTTAGTGTAGGTATGCATAATTTGCAGGCTGTGCAGATTATAACAGCTTACAGTGAATCTGAAATCCATCATAATTCAATTGCCATTTAACTTTAATCTTATATAGAACTCAGACAAAAATAAATAGAATCAGATATGATGGATCCTTGAACACAAGCATTTGCGCAGCTGGTAGGTTCTTTTGAGTATGTCCCAACAATTAACATATTTCAAACCTTACAGAGAAATTCTTCACTAATCTATATTCAAAAAGATTTTTGCAGCTACATAATTTACTTTTCTGATAGATAATACAATGGTTGCTAATGTTTATAGAACAAGAGAAGAAAATTTTAAATCAATTGCTGATAGTGATTCCACAGAACTTCTTCTTACTAGTGTAAAACTCTGATGAAGTTTCCAGGGGAAGATAAGATTGTATACCCAAATTGACAATTAAAGCTACATGAAGTACATGGTATTTTATTTACTTCAATGTTTGATGTTGAATTATAATTGTAAGATGGGTTTGGTGACTTTGTTAGTTTCCTCTTTACTAATTGTAATGTCATTATACAAATGGTTAGTTTCATTATACACAGACATTATTTGAACAGAATTGGTCCAAACATGTTATAAGGCAGAGCCAAACCCAAGGTCCTTACAATTCCATTAGCACGCTAGGAAGAAAGAGCTGTTAGAGTTGTGAAAACATTAGGATGCAAATAACAGCAAGAGTGTAGTGATAGTGCAATTGAATGATATGCCTCTGTGGACATGTTGTCATTACATTGATTCTGTTGATTCAAATGGTAGCAAACATGAGCTGAAATGAAGGCTTTCTTTTAGATTTTTTTTTGTTGTTGCAAAAATGGTTCTAAATTACCAAGAAGTCATAGGGTAAATCAAAACTTGAACTAATGGTTCTAATGTGACACCATAATTGCACAAGGAGGTAGAAGATAGAAGAGGCAATTCAATACAATGGTATGGCCAAGGGCAGTTTCTCCCATAGGACATTTACAGAACTATGAGTAGGTGAAGAAGGTCTTGAATGATGCCATCATCTAATTGATAAAGTTAAGGCTGTTAAGCCACCAGTCCACAATGCTTCAACGAGTTCAACATATTTTAATGATTTTTATTATCATAAACATCTAGGCGTGTTAACTACCATAGGAAATAAATCCATTGATCAATCTTGAGAAAGGTGTGCTTGGCTGAAAAATGGATTCTGAAAACTGGGTGATTGCTTATTCTGCCAAATTCTTGAATATTTTCATTGTAGCTGAAAACTGACAAAAGCCACATTATAGTTTTGCTATTCTACTCCACTAGGTCCAAAATGCTGTCCTAAAAGTCTTGAAATAAATAACATAAGATAAATATTCAGATAAATGCTATCAAAAACATCAGCAAGCTGATCACCCAAACTGCAGTCAGACATAAAAGAAGTGTAATATTTGTTACATTACGCTTTTCTAAACAAAACTGCTACCTTTGTGACAACACGATCTGGTGTTATTGATTAAGTTTGAATGATCTTGATTTACTTTGGGCTGTATTGCCACAAACAGGGTAAACTCCAAGTTTAGTCTCTTCCATTCTCAGAGTAGAGTACTGGGAAGTGTTCAGGACTTCAGATAGCCTACAGCACTTTATAACACAAGGTCTAAAAACATCCAGGAGAGAAGGATTCTAAATGATGGAATGCATCCAAAAATTAAAGTGTGGAAGTAATTTAACTCCTTTAATCTATGACAGACAAATGAGGCAACTGGTTATCTTGTGATTTGAGCATGCATAGATGATAAATATGCCCAACTATGTGGCACATCTGTGTGACTAGTATAATTTTGTAAAGACTTCCATGCACACATTCATGTCTTATAATTGCCAAGAAAGATCAAGATTTGACAACCTCAAAAACATTTTTAATATTTAATGTATTGATAAAAATTGTGAGGATACAACTTGAGTTCTATTACATGACGAAAAAGATGTGGTCAGAATGGTTCAATGTCTTTAATTGGCATAACTGAAAATGCCTTAAATGAAAGATGGCTCATAAGTTGTTCATAAAACCATAGCTACAACCATGCATCATCAGAGAGTAAGGCTCCAAACAAAATTTCATTAGCCATAGGATAGTGTTATATTATTACAGGAATGCGAAATCCAATCAAGAAAGACATTCTTTAGAGATGCAACATAAGGCCGCAAGCACACAAGTACTCAACAAATGAACATTTAACAAACTTGATGGAAGATTCTTCAATTTTGTCATATGCATTCGAATCTGGGTGGCCACAAGAGTCCACACAATACTCCAAATGCTTCAAAACAAGTAATGTCTCTACTGATGTATTCTGATTCTAAAGGTAATCAGACTTACATACAAATTGAAAGGAAGATGGAAACAGTAATATAAGGAGAGGTGTAATTAAAAATGATATATAGTTTTCAACACTGAAAACTGATTACTCAAACATAACAAAGCATATACCTTGACATTACCCTTTTGGGAAAGATTTGGACTTGAAATATTGGAACAATTGTATTATTAGCAATGTAAAGAGGGCCACAATACAAATCTATGCTGAGTATTTGCATGAAATTACACAAACATATTAAGTTCAAGATATTCTGGCAGTCAAGAGATGGCTTCAGTTGACCCTTCTTTTTGATTATTTCCCCATTAACACTCACTTTAACCCAGACCCAGGCTGGGTGCCCCCTCCCCCCTTCTATATTTCTATGGAGTTATGAATAGATGCAAATGGACCCTACTATTCTACGGGCTTCCATAAGTTCGAAAGTGGAGGGAACTATTATGTAATTCCAGATAGTATTCATGGAATACTTTTTGTGATTCCAATTTTGAAATAGCCCAGCTTGGGTATTGAATTGAAAGAACTCTTGAAAGAAAATAGAAAAAGCAAAACCCTTATTTAGAACTGAACACAGAATTATTCCTTACAAATTTCTGAACATGATTATTGGTCCTGAACTTCTACTGAAAGTACTAAAATACCATTAACAATTTCTTAAGACAATATCAATGAACACAGGACTATCTGTAGAATGCACACACTATTATTACTGATTTGAAAAGAGAAATCACAGCTGACATGCATGCATTGGTGAGTGGTTGTTCTCCTTCATTTCATTATCGCTGAATCTATGGCTAAGCCTTATAATTTAATGCATTTTTCTCTGGTTTGGAATCATACCTTACTGAAACATTTGGAAACATTTGGAAAGCTGTTGGTGATTAACTCTGGGTAGGTGTACAGGGTTGCTTGCTACCAGGGGTTTCATCCTGAGCCTTTGAACTGAAGGCAGCAACAAGACATAAGAAAATTATAATAATCATAACATGCCTTTCTCCAAATTCCCAATAAATATCACCCAACAACCCTAAAGCTTACCTTCCATCAAAAAGTCTATCAATCAGTCAAAATTCTAAGAAAATTTCATCAGCGTCCAGTAATAAGGAGAAATAATCACTTAAAAAATAATAAATCTGAGTGTAAATGGCTTCAACCCAATGGCTGAAAAATAGGGACACACTTAAGTGAACATGGACCCACCATCTTATTGAAAACTATTCACTAAAATTGTATAAGTGCTGTAGGAAAACTACACTAAGTGCTGTATGGGGTGTATGCCTACAATTGGATGCCGTTCAGACTCTGTAATGCTCTCACAACATTCCAGAGGATAATTTTACATAACTTCAACAAAATGTCCGTTGGAAATTTCAAGGCTTTCTTAGATGATTGGTCCATTTTTTAGTGTAGAGGACACACACCTTTTAGCCCTTCGAGAATGCATGTAGAGGTGTAGATGGGCAGGACTTCCACTCAAAACCCTAAGAAGTGCAGGTTCATGGTACCTCAGTGGAAGTTACTCAGACACATTGTTTGAAAGGCCAAACACAAGACAAATCCTTACAAAATAATGGTGATCATTGAGATGGGGCCACCCATGGATGTCATGGGAGTTAAATCATTCCTCAGACACATCTGATGCTATCGAAGGTTCATTAAACATTTGCCCATCTGTCGTATCCAATGGATGAACTAACTTGGAAGGGGGAGTCCTAACTCTAAAGAGGGAGTCCTACATGTGAGGAACATAACAAGGGTAGGCATTTGGAGAATTATAGACGAGCTTAGTAGGTGTACCCATTCTGGCATACCACAATTGGGATAAAGAGTTCCATGTTTATGTCGATGCATCCAATTTCACAATTCGAGCTATAGTGGCATAGATGAGTGACCATGGGTTGGACCACCGGATCTACTTTGTCAACAGACTTCTGTCGAAGTTAGAGAAGAACTCTAGCACGATTGAGAGTTGTATAGAAATTTAGGCACTACTTGTTGGCTGCTCCATTCACTTTTTATGTAGACCATCAGGCATTAATGTACCTGGTGAATAAATCGATCATCAAGAGAATAGTAAGTAGATGGTTACTCTTGTTACAAGAGTTTACATTTACTATTGTGGTACGGCCCGGAAAAAGCCACATGAGTGCTGATCACCTTTCGTGCATCGAATCTAGGGTGCTGCCAGGAGGAGTGAATGAAGATATCCTTGATGCCCATCTTTTCAAATTGCAGCTCTGTTGGCTTGGTATAGGAGTATCGGAGAATATCTTTCGACGACCCAATTTGCAAGAGGGATGCCATAGGGTGAGAGAAGGAAACTTGTCTTGAGAAGTAGAATCTTCCAACTTATCAATGGGTTACTGTACAAGATGGGACAAGCCTAGGTGCTTCGATGGAGTGTGATGGACGAGGTCTCGAGTGTGTTAGGGAGGCTCACGAGGGTCCGGTTGGAGGGCACATGGGGCCGGACATAACGAGATGCAAAGTCCTACTTGTAGGTTTATGATGGCCAACACTATACAATGATGCACGAGAATGGGTGGTAAGCTGTGCACTTGCTAGAGAGCTAGAAGATGTTGAAGAGGGACTTTATGCCATTGAAACCCACTTGTGCACAAGAATTGTTTGAACGATGGGTATTGGACTTTGTAGGGCCACTTAAGGCCAATAAAGCACTGAGGTCTATGTACATCATTGTGGCGATGGAATACCTAACCAAGTGAGTGGAGGTACAAGTCCTACACCCAACGAAGTTCATCTACAAACATATAATCACAAGGTACAATATCCCCATCCAAATAATCAGTGATAGAGGGGGACACTTTGTAAACTATGGTAATAAGTTGCTCACCATCGAATTCAAGATTTTCAACTCTTTCTTGAGCCTGTACTATCCAAGAGCAATGGCTAACCAAAAGCAACTAATAAAAAATTGGTATTTGTAATTTACAAGTCCTACGGAATTGAAGGAGAAGACTTGGAAGAAAGGTTACCGTTAGTGTTATGGGCCCACTGAACAACATACAAAGTAACGACAAGTCAATGAGTTTGACTCAAAAATCACATAGTTAAATCCTGATAGCAATATCACAAGTCAAACTCCCTTTCCGCTGATGTTTGGGCAGTAGGCTATAGTACCCGTTGAGTTCATGGTGCCAATTCTACGAAAGCAATAGAGAATTGACTTGGAGACATCAAGAGTTTAAGGGAGAGATTGTACGCTCTTGGATGAATGATGAATGATGAATGATGGCACAATGAGCAATGGATGTAGGCCAACAACATAAAGGCATGACACGAAAGATACCTTAGACAAATGAGGTTTACACCAAGGCAACTTGTGTTGAAATACAACGAGTGAAACGAGATAAAGCCATGAAAGTTTAAGGTCAAATGGTTGGGTCCATACAAGGTGCGGGAGGTGTTGGAGAATGGGGCCATCAAATTATGGATGTTGGACAAAAGGGAGATTCTCAATCGTCAATGGTTCAAAGTTGAAGCCATATTTTGAGAGTTGAAGGTCAATGAGTTTGACTCAAAAATCACACAGTTAAATCCTGATAGCAATACACAAGTCAAACACCCTTTTAGCTGATGTTTGGGCAGTAGGCTATAGTACCTGTTGAGTTCATGGTGCCAATTCTACGAATAGCAATAGAGAACCAACTTGGAGACATCAAGAGTTTAAGGGAGAGATTGTACGCTCTTGGATGAATGGTGAATGATGAATGATGGCACAATGAGCAATGGATGTAGCCCAACAACATAAAGGTATGACATGAAAGATACCTTAGACAAATGAGGTTTACACCAAGGCAACTTGTGTTGAAATACAACGGGTGAAACTAGATAAAGCCATGGAAGTTTAAGGTCAAATGGTTGGGTCCATACAAGGTGTGTCATCGGTAGATATTGTGTAGCCGATGGGTGCATGTCGTCGGTAAATATTGTGTAGCCAACGGGTAGATTAGCATTGTCATGTAGCCGACAGACCCCTTTGGGAAGGTTTGGTGGAAAGTATATATACTCCATCTGGGATCATTGTAAATCATCATAAGCTGTATGTAATCTCTTGGCATATGCGAATAATAAAAGGAGTACTGCTGTTCTCATTCATTGTTAGATGTTGCTTTCTCGACGGCCGTGGCCGATGTTGTTTCTCCTATGGCCACGATCAAGGGCATGCCTTCCCAGGATTGTATGCTAGACTTTGTTGCACTAGCAAAGCCAGAGTTGATAGAGTTGCCAGTGCTAGAGTTTGAACCCCAGGTTCGGTGGATGTGATTGGCTTAGATGCTGTGGTCACTATTTCGTCCTCCTTGTTGACGGAGGCATAGTCAGCACAGCCAACACAGCAAAAGGAGAGCATCGAGCCAGCACAGACAGAGCAACCCGAGAGAATGGAGGTGATAGATAGAGCGAGCGCATTTCTGCGGCAGCAGTTCCGACTCATTCTTGCAAAGGTTGGACCATCCATTTAGTCTCCGAGGCATGGAGTCTTCCCAGGACCAGTAGCCGTATCAGAGCCATAGGAGGGGGCAGTTCCATAGTCTGAGGATGTGTCCAGGAAGGAGGAGGCGGCACTAGATGTGGACATGGTTACCAAAGGAATGGCAGAGACGAGTAGTGATGGGGACTGGACCATGGACGATGTGGGGAAGGAGGATTATGGGTTAGATGAGGACAGATGCAGGGACTACCTTAGAGCCATGCGAGTTGCATTGAAGAAGGGACACACCATTGCTTTGTAGGTTTTGACTCGGCGGAAAGAGTTACATTTGATTTGGGCTTATATCAGGGGGATTTGTCCGGAGCAGTTCTGTTCGTGCTTTGAGGATTGGGGTTGGCCAGTAGTCGAGACACCTGAGATGTTGGCGGATTGGGCCACTGAGCCTGAGTTGGGGCCATGCACCACTCCAATGGAGAAGTTGGCGCACGAGATAGTAGGATTGTACAAAGAAGTCTATTATGCTTGTAGGCATGCAGAGGTGGACAGGGCAGCAGACAGGGTCATAGTTGTGAGGTCTTTGGCGGCAGAGAGGGAGGCTCGAGAAAAGGTAAATGCGGATTTGGCCAGCCAACAAGCAGCGTGGGCAACTGAGCGTGCAACATTGTTACGAGATAAGGAAGCGGCTGAGCAGGAATTACAGTCAGCGAAGAACCAGGCTATGGACGCAACGCTTCTTTTGAAGGAAGCCATAGAGGTTAATACACGGATTCAGAAGGATCTAAGCATCCAGACGGATCAAGTATATGAATTGCGTCGACAACAACATTCTTCAGGATCACAGTCTCCTCTCTAGCATATATTCCTTCTATATTGTATTTTGTGGTCTACTATTTTTGTTAGTTTTGAAGTCGCTAAGAGACAACTTCTCTTTTGGGGGGGATGATGTCGTTGGTAGATATTGTGTAACCAACAGGTGCATGTTGTCGGTAAATATTGTGTAGCCGATGGATAGATTAGCATTGTCATGTAGCCGACGGACCCCTTTGAGAAGGTTTGGCTGGAAGTATGTATACCCCATCTGGGATCATTGTAAATCATCATAAGCTGTATGTAATCTCTTGGCATATGTGAATAATAAAAGGAGTACTGCTGTTCTCGTTCATTGTCTGTGTGCATTAATTCATTTACTCCATGCGGTAAACAAGGTGCGGGAGGTGTTGGAGAACGGGGCCATCAAATTATGGATGTTGGACAAAAGGGAGATTCTTGATCGTCAATGGGTCAAAGTTGATGCCATATTTTGAGAGTTGAAGGAAAAAGAGCTTGATTAGTCAAACTCGAAACTCAATTTAGTGGAATAAAAGAACTAAAAATAAAAAATGAAAGAGACAGAGGAATGCCACGCTGTAGTGTATACAATGTACACATCGTACGAAACCCCATTATATGGGTGGAATACTGCATGACTTGCTTAAGAATGACGCACCATGTACGATGACTGCTAAAAAACAAAATCTTGACAAAAACCCTATGACATCAAACACTACAATAAGCTCGTGGCAATATAAGAAGACAAAGGGGTCATAACATGATTAGAAGGCAAAGAAATTATGCACAACCAAACATTAAAAAGGATGAGGGCGTACGATTTTAGGCAATGAAAAAGAAAACCCCATTTATGAAACCTGCAAACTGTCGAGAAATTGCAAAGATTGCTAGCGATCAAAGATACGATCCGCCGCACAGATAAGAATAAGGCTATGGTGTTGGGAACACAACACAGGGATACGGTGTGGAGTGTTGACAACATCACTAGTACACAAAAAACCTCACAAGGAGAAGGAAGGAAAATGTTGATTAATAACGCTCGTAGGAGAAATTGAGAGGCCATCAAAGAAAGATATGCAAAGCCATACAACGGCAACACACGCTAAAGTACACTAGGGGATATATATGTTGAATATTAGAGTTAAATCTCTCTATTTTTGTTTCTCTTTGGTAGATTTACTTATATTTCTAATGGTCACTCATCTTCTATGCATCCATATTCTTTCTCAGTTCAATATGGAAACTTTCTCTCTCTTCAAAATGTTTCTATTTCTATCTGTTCATTCATTTTAGAAACATTCTTGTGTATACTTGTATATATAGATCATTTATGATCTCTGTTTAATAAGACATTCATTATTCCACCATAAAGTCATATCAGATCTATTTTTTTTGAAAAGTAGTAATTTCATTATTGAAATTTGCCGAGTTATTTTTTGAAATAGGTTTTGAAAATCTTTAATTTCTTCATGAAATTTTAGACTCAAGATTTTCAACATTCTTTGCCTGGGTGTGTTCAAAAATTTGTTCAGAGGGATAATTTTCCTAAAATCCGTCTAGGGTTTTTGTATTTCTTTTCTTTGGGCAACTTTTTTTTATGCAACTCCTGCGTCATCTACCTTTCCCCTCCCTGCGCGACCAGCTTCCTTTGAAAAACAACTGATTTTTTGGTGTTTTTGGGCTTGTATTTGATTTTTTTAAGCCTTTTTTTTGCAAAATTTGTGGCATTTTTGGGCATTTTGACCTATCTTTTTCTCCACATCTTCTGCATAGGGTGGCGTTTAGGGTGTTTTAAACCCTTTGTCCTTGATTTTTGTCCAACAGTTTTGTTTTACACAACTTTTTTTTACAGTCAAATTGTTTATTTTTTTTGTGTTTCTCAAAAACAGCTAGAGTTTTCTGTGAAAATCAATTTATTCGTCGTTTTGAAAATTTTTTTGCAGATTTTTCGAAATCTCTTTTGGGTTGATCTCCATTTTTCTAGGTTGATAGTCTTCTTTGCCTTGATTTTCAAGCCAGCTTATCCAGAATCTAATTTCAGACTCTTTTTGGGTTTTCATGCTCTCTTTTGGGTATCATTTTATTTTGTTTGGTCTTCCATCAACTTGCCTCAAAGTTTGTGCCTTTTCAGATATTCACTTTTTTTGCATAAAAAACGCATCATGGCATCTCTCACTAATCTTCTCTTGGAAGGCAATTACTGATTCAACGGAAAGAATTACTACACTTGGATGTAATGTCCCCATTTTTTGCCACCATCAGAGTTTGAGGGATTAGCCTATTATTGTGATCCTCGTTGGCTAATTATTGTGGATAGAGGGTCTTCTGAGGCAGAGGCTTGGCTATGAGAGGGTCTTGTCTTCTTCAAAATTCAGTATGTTCCTGTTTGGTGTTTGTTTGACTTAGATTGGATTTTGTTTGGGTTTAGTTTCATGCACTTGCTATTTATGGCAAGTCAGGTGATGATTGAAAGGGACCCTTTCTATTTTCGGAAAGTGCATTTGGTCACTTGGGGAAATAATAAGAGTGAAGCTTGTTTCAGACGACATATTTAAAGGATAAGTATTCTGGGAGTTATTATTATTTTAGTGGCCAAATTATTATTAAATCATTAAATGACTTATCATAAAGTTATAATTTAACTTAATAATTTCACTTAAGTTGAGGGTTGAGTCATCATTGGAAGGGGCCATTTATTTAATTAATTCATGGAAGCCTATGCCAAGGAATTTATTAAAGTTTTGGGAGGAAATGATTATCATTTTATATTATTACAAATTCAAATATGCAACCAAAAGTAAAGTTTGCATTTAAGTGAAAAGTGTGATGAAGAAGCCAAGTTGCATTATAAAAGAGACTTCATGGAGAAAAAGAAATCATTCTTGTCTCTTTGATTTTATTTGTCTTGGTGCGGGTTTCTGAATTTCTGATTTTCAATTCCACTGCTGAAGTATAGTGGTTTTGTACTGAGATTTCTAGTCTGATTTTCCAAGCATCTTCTCCACTGTTGCTACTGTGGCTGAGAAGAGTAATTGTTTGTGTCTTCCATTCTGGTTTCTTTGACTGGGAAGACTTTGTAATTGTTGGGGTTGTCACATATTTTTTTCATCTGGTATTTGTTGTTGGTTATTTCTGAGTTTGGCATCAAGCATCATAGTTCTAATTGTGAATCGTCATTGCATTCCCAGTGCCCAAGCTGTTGTTTCTTGGTACTGTGAGATATCTGCAATATAGGGCATGTAAGTGCAAGGAAATCAGGCATCCATAATACCTGAAATTGAATGCCTGAGTGTGCTGCATACTAGCGTTTGCAATTAAGAGTTTTCCAGGCTAAGGTGGCTGCATATTGGTGTTTGTTTTTCCATATCTGTGTGGGACTTCAAGGGCAGTTACTACTCTGTTTAAGGCCTGCAAATATCATCGAGAGAGGATTTAATTGGCACGCAAAGTTTGACCTATGTGGGCATTGTACTGCTGTAAGTTTCTATCGAACGCCATTGATGGTTGCAGGTGCAAATTGTAATTTGGTTTATATTATAGTTGAATTCAAGGTTGCAATTATTATTAATTGTCATTGTAAATGGTTTGGGGTTACAAGGTTGCATAACAATTGTTTGATGAAATATCAAGTTGAAGTTATGTATTTCAGTCCTTATTATTCATGCCAAGTGTTTGTAGAAATGTCTAGTGGCTGTAGGTGCATATTGAGTTGCGTGGCGAGTGTTTGTCTTTATGTCTATTAGCTGTAATAGGTAATTTCAGTCATGTAATTGTTTACCAAAGGTCTGAAACAACTATTGTATCATTTTTATAACAACCTTGCATTGCTAGAAGTGTTCAATAGCCTCATTTGCAGCCTCTAAACTTAAAGAGCACAATCTGAAAATAAAGTACAGCGAGATTAAGCTTGCATGCAAAGTGTTTGAAGAAACATCAAACATCTGAATCTTCGAGTACCGTTGCCTTGAGGCGTGTGTTCTGGGTACTGACATTCATCCTACCACAATCTATGTGGCCACAAACCATTATTGTAGAACATACATGGCAGATCCCCTACAATTTTTTTGTTTTGAAGTTAGATTGACCATTAAGGGAGGGTATTAGAGTTAAATCTCTCTTTTCCGTAGATTTACTTCTGTTTCTAATGGTCACTCATCTTCTATGTTTCCATATTCTCTCTCTGTTCAATATGGAAACTTTCTCTTTCTCTCTTTCGAACGTTTCTATTTCTCTCTCTTTGTTCGTTATAGAAACATTCTTGTGTATACTTGTATATATAGATCATTTATGGTCTCTACTTAATAACACATTCATTATTTTACAATATTATTGAAAGCAAAGCGCAACGAGAACAGAACTTGTGAAAGCTGTAACATTCCATTTTTCATATATTGGAAAAAGAGATTAATTCTAGAGATTAACCCATTCTTCATAACTAAATGACATAAGGCAGTTATATTTGTTACTTCTTTTAAAAGAAAAGCTAACAACTGATTTTAATGTACAAGAAATGTAAACAACAATTAAGAAACGATCCTTTTCCTAGTTACATGAAAAGAAACTAATATAACTTCCATAACTACTTTCTAACATAACCATTTGATACTATGATGATCATCACTAATTACACTTCAAGGAATAACACGAAAATAAGATGAGAAACATGCACAAGTTCAAGAATCATACAATTGTGATATTGCTATCAGGATTTAACTGTGTGATAGCAATATCACAATTTGACTTGCTGTGTATTATCTCCTACTTATCAATCATACAATTGTTAGAATCTGAAACTGTGTTGTGCAAGCCTCAACATTTGGTGAAGAGGAGACGCATTGACATAGGCTTAACCTCTCAACCGCGGACCTTAACTTATCCCCACACAATCTCTTACGAGAAGGACCCTCCTACCCTGGGTTTAGGCTTGGGACATCATGGTCCTGCCATCCGAGCATCTAAGTGTTAGAGTGTCGGCTAAGCAATAGATAAGGCATTGTATATCCTCCACCAACCTTCCCCTCTTTCAACTAGCACCCAGACCTTTGGTGATCAAATGTGACAAGCATGCCTCTACCTACTCTGGCCAAGGATTTAGATGGGCAGTGTATAAGCCCGATCACCTACTGCTCGACATTGCAACTGAAATATTTATACATTTGGACAATCATGAGCTGACCCGACATATACAGTTTTAAATTGTTTATTTGTTCCCATACTGACATTTAAAATTATTCGTGCAGGGGTACTTCTCCTCACCTACTTGACCTTTCCTGGTCTAGGGTGTATCTTGGGAGGTTTTAAAGAATACAATGCATTTCAGTATAGTAATCAGAATTCTCTTCTTGAGTCTAGTTCTTATCTTCATGCTATATAGACTATACCACTATATAATCTAGATCTCATAAGTAATATCAGAACAAGCGCTGTATACTTATTTGTTGTTCACAGTACATATTTGGCTATGATTACTAAGCAAAAATAATATAAGTGAAGAGTGACAATTGATTGGGTCTGTACACTCTGGATGACATCCATCACCCGATATGCACAAAAAGAATATGAAAAGAAAAATAGAGTAGCTTCCATGCTCTCTAATTCATCATTCAAGGCCTTTAAATAATACTAGTGTTTCTAATCTATGAATCGTGAATGCAAGACATTAGTATGATCATTCATTTACAATGGTATGTTTGAAAGAAAAGGCTAAATGCATGTAAAAGTGAAACATGGTGGATGGTAGCATGACCTGAGAATTGATATTCACGTTGGTGATCGTTGACGTCACCAAGAGCTTTAGTCACAAACTTGCTTTTTGAACTATGAGCAATCGCTAATTATTTTGCAGTTTGGGATGCTGTAATGCAACAAAAATGGTGATATATCAATGCCACATATATTTCTTTGATTAGTTTTCAGAGTTCTTATGATTATGAAATGAAATAGATGCGCGAAAGAGGAAGCTCACATTGGTAGCAGAATGCTCACATATTACACTGCTCACTCCCTCTGTAACAAGAAAGGGAGTCGTGTAGCATGGTTGTCCATCAATCATTAATAAATCCTCATAAATCTTTAAATGAATTTTTAAAAGAAGATTATAGTCAATATGGAGGACGCAATATCTCAACGTCATGGAACTAATGAGAGACATATAATTATAATTACTTAAGGTTGATATATATACACAATATAATTATATATTGGCATCATGTTATTTGATGTCAGCTATGATTGTACGTACACCTATGGCCTATGTATATATACATATGCGTGTGTAATTTAAAATCATGTGGGTCTCTTTTTTTCCTTTCGATATATTATTTATACACACACATGTACGTATGTATGGCCATACATATAGGGGCAATTATAGGTCTTAAAATATCTTGGTGTCAATATAGAGATTCATATACTGATGATAACTTAATGCCACAACAAAATTAAAACAAGATAACATCTCCCCTCCCAATAATTATTTAATTGTTTACTTGTTTTAAGAACTGACTGGGTAGCTCATGATTGTCCAAGGTACATTTCGTATTGCCTAGTCATTAAATCCTTCATCAAGGTGGTTAGAGCTCATACCTAATAATTTGTTGATGGACCTTTTTTTTGGGTGCCCCATTCAAATCCTGTTTAGCAATGCTTCCCCCCTTCATTTGCTCCTGCAGCCAAAAGAATATTTCCACGATAATAACATATTCCTTCCTTTTAAATCAAGTTAGCTAAAAACAACAACTCATAAGTGTCACAACGACTAACCACCATTACCACTAACGTTTATCTTAAGATATAAGCATTCGTTTTTAGTTAAAATAGTAACGAACAACTAACAAGTCATTTTCACATGAATCAAAACAATTAACCATAACTTCCATTTCACAAGATCATGACATTCGAGAGTTTTAACTAACCATTATAACGGCTATAATATTATTTTAAAAGATAAAAAATTTGGCATCTAACAAAAGCCGTTGTAGATATATTGAAGACCATAATGGAAGAGCGCAAGAGGTTGTATGGGCAGCAATAACAGAGAAATTTAACAAGTTGTTTTGCAATCCACCAATGACATTGCTCAAAACAACATAAGGGTATCACCATAGGCAATAGTGGGTGGAGGAATAATCTCGCATAGGGAGGCAGGGAGAGTCGCATTGGCTGAGTCAATCTGAAAGGGTGGACAAGGACAAGGTGGTGTGCATACCTAACCGTTTTCTGCTGCACAAAATGACAAGTAACGATTATGGATTCAGCAGGCAAAAGGAATTGGAAAGCTAAGTTGCAGTCATAAACAAGTAGTTCCGACAACATGGATAAAATTGCATGCGTTACTCTCTAGGGTGAAAGTGGTAGGCAATGTGGATGTGGGGATGAGTAGTGCAGTGGAAAGAAGAAAATCAGGCCATGAGTACACACAGTTGCTTCCCTGAGGAATGCAGACATAGTACAAACTGTGACATTCGAGCCCTTGAATGGGCTCGAATGTAGGAAATGGTGGCAAGACATGTTGGAGGATGACCTGATAAAACAAAGTTTGAAGAGGGCGCAAATACAATGGGCAATACAGATGCTTGTGTTTTGTATTAAAGATTATGAGGGCACGCTTAGAGTCATAATCGACACCTTTGACAGTTATTGACGGACAAGCACATTTCCATATCTTGGGCGGAACTTGAAGGTTTCATTCATTGCTGTGGAGTTGACATGAGTGTTTAGCATACTCAGACGCAATGAGAAAAAGATTGATGTCAAGGCATGCAAGATGACAAGGGAGGCCAAGTAGTTTTGGATAAAGCTGGTATTTCAGGGCCTTACACATGTAGAGTTGGAATCCATGGTGAAGGAATCGAAAGGGCGAGGGATGAAGTCCTTTTTTGCAGAAAGAGCATAGCAATGTATCATGGATGTATTGAAGAGTAGGCTAACATGATCTAGCTGCGCCTCTGATATTACACTCCCTCAGATAGTATTGATGAAAAGACTTATGAATGGCACTGTTTATGATTGGGCAACACTGTTGGTAGAGAGAATGTTCGAGTTCATGACCTTGCAACACAAAACATTTTACATGCCATACTATGCCATAGGGCTATTCTTGTATGCCACAAGCATGTAGATTTCACTTGACCAATTGGAGGTGCATCTTGGCCCCTTGACGCATGACAAGCTGCCCATTATGCACTGGAGACACTTAGACATCAGCAGGACACCAACAAGTCAAAGGTACTTCTAGGGTAGAAGTGGCGAAGGCAAGTTGTATTTGAGTTGGAGTCAGAGGATGTGGATAGTGGGTGGGAAGAGACCTCAAAGAGCTTTAGTGCCTTAGGAGAGGAGGACAGTCAGGTAACCGAGGACAACCCCATTGAGCTAGCAGTTGCTATAGTTGCCTTGATGCCGATAATTGCATCCACTTAGGTTCTGTTTTCCCAACTTGTATTGCTAGACACTACACACTTGACTCCATTAGACTTGATAGGAGTGGCGACCTCTGCAACAATTGCAGCATTTGACCGGATTTGTATGTTGGTGAGTATGACTCCAATGACATTAGTACCACCAGTTGAGTTAGTTTCAACACTTTCCATAGAGATAGTTTTAGTACCTTTGGCGACGGAGTTAGTTTTAGCTGCACTGTCACCACCTTCGATAGAGATGGCTCTACCTACGATAACACAAAACATTAGCATGAGTAGACCTGAGATGGAGTTATCAAGTGCTGAGTCACAAGGGGGCGAACCCTGACAAATAGAGATAAAGGAGAGAGAGCTACATGGAGTAGTGAAGATGTTAGGGGTGGTGAGATGCTAGGGGAGGAGACAATAGAGGTAAATTTGTGGCTAAGTGCATATAATATGGCAATGATGAGGCTAGTTGGAGACATTGTCACCTCTCCACGAGGGTAACCACCTGCCACTTAGGAGATAATCAATTTGGAGGTTGAGAGTTTACTAATGCGGTTGATGCCCATGGAGTTGGAGCAGATAAACTTTGAGCCCACCAAACAGCCAAAGACTTTATTGGAGTTAGTCTCTCAGTCTACTTAGGAAATGCCTATGATAGTGAGTGTGGTGCAGGGCCTCACACAGGAGCCTAGTAGGATGAAGTCTATAGAGGGCAACTGAGAGCAGTACTTGCATGAGATGGCCGCATGAGCGAGGAGGGTGATAGCTTTTGCTCAATTATGTGCTCAGGAGGAGGTGATAGAGGAGTTAGAGAGGCTCTTGACATTTGTACGAGTGGGATGCACATAGGAGTTCAGAGTTTTCTCTGAGTCTAGGGGGTTGTCTACGACGGAGTCCCTTGCCATGATGGAGGACTGGGCACTTTGGGAGAGACTAAGAGAGACTTGAGTGGTTGTGTTGGTCAAGGAGATTGAGTAGGCCTTCAGGGAAGGCTGCTACATGTTACAATGCTTAGAGCATGTCTTGGACACACATGAGTAAACTAGGATGTAGTTGGCAATTGAGTTGTCGATGGTGAAGGGAGAGATGATTCGAGATAGGGAGGCATGGGCTGCAAAGAGGGCAGTTATGCAGTCAGAGAGATACTTTTTTGGCTCTGCAGGAGGAGGACAGGGCAGATAAGGTTGTGTTGGAGTCACGTTTGGAAAGTTCGATGGAGGAAGTGGATTCTAAGGAGAAGAAGTTACTAGAGGATGGAGCGGAAGTTGGTGGCAGATTGAGACTTGTAACTTAGAACACAATAGGTGCATGCACAAGTTGCGAGCTTGCCTAGCGACAATCCCATCACCACCAACGGCCACGACATCAGGGATGCACTCTCAAAAACTAAAAGAAACGAAGAAAGTTTCTAAATGCTAACAAACATTGTTGTCCATTATACTAAATTTAACAATATTATTTTAATAATACTTTCCAGCCATAAACGCATCTCCCAAAAACATTTTGACAATTTGTGGAAACATGGGGTCCTCGATGGAAAAGATGTGTTGTAGTTTATCATTTGAAAATTTCCCAAAGAAAGCCATTTGCTGCTTCTTTGTTCTCGAGCTAACATTCATCTCCATTGCCTTTGCTAGTCACTCACCCACCAGTTGTTTTTGCAATAAAAATGAGAAGTAATCACCGTTGCCTTTGCGTTCTCTGATGAGTACCATTCATATGCTTCAATTCTCATAATGCACTCACAATGCACTCACCAAATTTAACACCTTGGCCAAATTAGCACTTGGCTATGGGACATACCCACTCATCATCAATGGGAACCTTTTGAAAGTCATATCAAACTTCATCACAATCATTATTTTTTAATGCAACTGCCCATTTCAATAGCACATTCACCACTCCATTGCCATTCTTGTAGGTCTGGGTTATTATGAAATTTTTAAACATTTGAAGTTTGAGTCTATACATAAATTTGTATTTGAGATTCCACATTTATAATTGAATTGACAATGATTTGCAAATGTCCTTGTAGATGAAGATTTGATGTTGAAAAATTGCTCACTAAGTTTACAATGAGCAATGCCTTGGCCTTCTTAGACTTGGTCCAAGTTTGACTGATTGTCCCTTTCTCTTGAATATCTTCTTATGAACTGAAATTCCATATGACCACAAAAAGCCCACCTAGGGCTGTCCTGAAAGGGGATTATTTATAAATTCCCCAATCAAGGTTAACATGCATTGTATCCTCAATCTATTCCAGAACTTTCTCTTCATTTGCAGAAACGATCCTAGAAATTAAACATGGTATCATAGCATGCTGCAAATGCATCAATGAACCATGGACTAAATAATAAGGAGACAACACTCATTTGATTACTTAGTAAATTACAAATGTCCAAGTCAGTGATAACTGAAGCAAGTATCTAACATTTTTATTTGAGAAGTATTTATTTGTATTCGGTATTCAGTCCTGATCAAACAGAAATAAAAGTCAACTCTAATTGGTAATCTGCAAGAAAGCAACGATATAATAGTAGGTCTAGATAGAAATATCAGACATGAAATTAGAATAAGGGCATGATTGGTGAAGAACTATATCAGTGTCAGAAATGAAGATCATTGTGAGACAACATAATAGACATACGTACTCATCAGTTAATATCTACATAGTTCGATATCTCTATTGAATCTACTTAAGGATTGATGACATTGGCACGTGCATGGTGAAGACTTAATGTCAGATTAGACCATTTTACCAACAAATGTAATAAGAATCACATCATCTATTTAATCTATGTGTTTAAGGACATGCATGAGTGACCATGATGTAAGATAATATAGCAAAACCTTAAACCATCAATACATACGTCTGCCGATGTGAGAATATGAAATATTTATGATGAGATGTAATGCGCAAATCTAAATTAAAGAGTGTGCACAGTTTGCAAAGATAGTTTAGAATCAAATACTTGCCACGTGAAGGAATCCCAAGCAGGTAAAGCGTCAGCGAGAAGAAACAAACCTTTGAGGTAATTGAACCAGTAAAGTAATCGGCGGAAATTAAAGGGGCAAGATAAAAGGTACACATACACACCTTAAATAGTAAGTGACAACTACAAAAGAGCCCAAGCTACTGGGAAAACACAATGGCACTAAGAAGAGTTGTTAGTAATAAGAATTGGTGACAAACTAGTACGATCAAGGGAAGAAATGACAATCACGATCTGTACATTCATAGGAGAAGAACAAGGAATCAATGAAAGATAATTGCACCAACTTCATTCACTATTTTCTAGTCACGTGGAAGGAATATAAAAGGAGACGGAAGGAACAATCCTAAACTCACCCACCACCTAAGAAAGGACGACACCACATGCTTGCATAGGAAACAATGAAATTCAAGGATCGGGTATGCCCCATAAGATTTATCCAAATATAACTATCCATGTCAAGAATCATAAAATGGGGGGAGTAGTGAATAAATGGTATGATAAGAAAATGGTAGACTACACCAATCGAAGGGGTCCACCATAGTCAACAGATAAGGGATATAATGGTGACGTGGAACTCGAGCAGAAGCCTAGGAAAGCATGGACCCACACGATAGGTACAAGGTATGATAAAATGTAGTAAATATCAATGTATTGTTATAATATAAAAAAGTGTATTTATATTGAATTATTATAATGTAAGGTATGATGCGTATATATTTATTAGGACAATGTTGTCATTAGATATGAAATCCATTCAATAATATTATAATGGAATTTTATTAATAATTTGAATATAGATATATATGATTTTTATTTCTCATTTGGATAATGTGACAATCTTTTATTTGTAATAATGATCAACATAGTTCCTTACATGAGAAACATTTTATCTTGAATAATAGTGTTAGTGTCATGCCCAAAATATCGGGGCAAAAACGCACGGATTTTTATATATTAAAAAAAGGTTAAATAACACCATGTTTAACACATACTAATTTCAAATAAGTTACTGAGAGTTTAAAAGGAATAGAAGTGAGTTCCAATTGTGATTCAAAATGATGCAGAGTTGACATCTCAATTCGAGAGTGACATCATATATTCGAGCAAAGCATTAGGGTTCCATAGTTCCTTAAAATTGAATTGATATGTTTAAATAAGACACATAAGACACTCTAGGTTTGCTATGGTTCCATATTCCCTTTCCGAATCGAATTGGACTCCTGTGCAATCGCATTCTCAAGCAAACTCTGTCTTCGACTCTATATTATCGATCAATCCTCTTAGCATCATCATACTTCTTCTACCTAACTTGGGCCTCTCTAAGGCATTGGCTAATCAAAGTCACCTGCTGCTCCATCTCTCTGACTATTTGAGGACCAATAGATGCTCTATCCTCGATCTTGTCCCAACTCAAGGGTGTTTTGCAAGGTCTTCCATACGAGGCTTGATAAGGTGGCATACCTATAGAGGAATGGTGCCCATTGTTATAGGAAAACTTGACAAGATGTAAGTATTCCTCCCATTTGACACGATGGTCCATCACATTCATGTGCAACATATCCTCCAACACCTGGTTCACTCTCTCAGTTTGACCGTCTATCTGAGGATGGTGCGCTATACTAAAATTGAGCATAGTACCCAATGTTGCCTGTAGCTCTCTCCAAAAGGATGATGTGAACAGTGAGTCTCTATCTGAGATGATCTTACAGGGAATGCCATGAAGCTTTACAATATCTCGCATAAACACCTAAGCTTTGTCTCGTGCTGTGAAAGTAGTATGCACAGGTGAGAAGTGGACAACCTTGGTCAAAGTGTCAACTGTCACCAAAGTAGCATCATGGCAGCATGAAGACATGGGGAGACCAACAATAAAATCCATAGAAATGGTATCCCACTTCCACTCTGGAATCTCATGAGGCTAAAGAAGCCCACCGGGATGACGGTGTTTTGCCTTCACCCTCTGACACTTGAGGCATCTCGCAACAGTGCCAACAATTTGCACTCTCATGCCTGGCCAATGATATAACTGCTTTAGATCTATATGCAACTTCTTAACATCAGGTTGTGCTACATAAGGTGCTTTATGGGCCTCAAGTACAATGAGCTCGCACAAACCCCTAATGGAAGGTACATAGATACGTCCTCTATGACGCAAAAGTCCATTGGATTCCAATGAATACTCTGATTACTTTCCTTCTAAGGGTCTCTGAGAACGCACCAACTGACTAACTTTTGCATAAAACTCATCTTTAGACAAATGATGTAGGATACGCTCTCTCAAATCTGTGCAAGTAGTCACAGATGAAAGCTCATGACGCCTTTTACTTAAGGCATCTACAACCACATTCTCCTTTCCCTTGATGTAATGAACATCAATATTGTATTCATAAAGAAACTCCATCCACCTTCTTTGCCTAGCATTAAGGTTTGGTTGTGTAAATATGTACTGCAAGCTTTGATGGTCGGAATGAAGCTCGAATCTATGACTTAGAAGGAAGTGTCGCTACCTCACTAAAGCATGTACAACTAGTGCAAGCTCTAGGTCGTGAATAGGGTAATTAAGTTCATGAGTCTTCAACTTCCTAGACTTGTAGCAAATAGGTCGCCCATCCTACATAAGGATTGCTCCTATACCATTCAAAGATGCATTCGTGCACACCACAAAATCTATAGAAGGATCTGGCACTGCAAGGATCGGTGCACTCGTGAGGGCTCTCTTGAGCTCTTGGAAAGCTCTCACACTTCTCTGTCCATTCATACTTCTTCCCTTTCTTTGAAGAGATGTGATCGACTGTGCTAATCTAGAGAATCTCGCAATGAAGCGTCTGTAGTATCCTGCTAGTCCCATAAAACTCCTCACCTCTGTGACACTAGTGGGTGCTGGTCAACCCATGATGGCCCTAATCCTCGATGGATCTATTGAGACTTCATCACCTGCTATAAGATGACCCGAATAATGTATCTTAGGTCTATAGAATGCACACTTCGACAGGCTGCCATACAACTGGTTTTCTCTCAACTTCTGTAACACTTGTCTCAAGTGCTCCTCATGCTCCTTCTCATCATGAGAATATATCAAAATATCATCCAGGAATACAACTACAAACTTATCCAAAAAGGTACGAAATACTTCATTCATGAGGCTCATGAATACAGCTGGAGCATTCATTAGGCCAAATGGTACCACAGTGAACTCGTAGTAACATACTTTGTACGGAATGTAGTCTTGTGGATATCACTATCCACAATCCTCAATTGATGATAACCTGACTTCAGATCTATCTTCAAGAATACTCGGGCACCCTGTAACTGATTGAAGAGATCATCAATCGTGGGAAGTGGGTATCGGTTCTTAATGGTTACTTTGTTCAACTACCGATAAATAATGCACAACCTAAGTGATCCATCCTTCTTTACGAAGAGCACTGGTGCACCCCAAGGTGACACACTAGGTCGAATATGCCCTTTCTCTGAGAGTTCCTCGAATTGGGTCTTTAGCTCACCAAACTCATGAGTGGTCATCCTATATGGTGCTCTCAATATTGGCTCGACTCTTGGCACAAGATCTATGTGAAAATCCACTGCTCTTGGTCGAGGCATACCAGGGAACTCTGGAGGAAATACATCTGCAAACTGCTATAGAATAGGAAAATCATCGAGGGATGACTCTCCCTCTAAATCCTCCTTTGTCAGTAATGGCGATAGAAAAAAATTGGCATCCTTATCGCATGCACCGTCTAAGTTGCATAGTAGAAATCATACGAAAAGATACTGGTCTCTTCACTCTGAAGATCACTCTAGAAATCCCATCTTCATCCACACACTCTACCTTCTTTTGTCAACAATCCATCTTGGCGCTGTGGGCATAAAGCCAATCCATGCCAAGGACAACATCATATGAACCTAGAGGGGTAATGCGTAGATCAGACATCATGGTCATGTCTCCAATCTGAAGTTGACAATTCTGTACCATGGAACTTACACACACCCTGGCTCTTGAGGCTAACTGTACTTCCCTACTGACATCCTGTCTAACTGGCACTAGCCCGCAACACTTCACTATAGATACAAATAAAATAACAACCATACTACCTTGTATTATACCTGTTGCCTCGATAATTGTGGCTTGATGCTTAGCCTAGTGGTTATCAACCGTTACAAACACTTTATGGGATCTACCCATATCACCAACTGTAGGCTCTAAGGTAGCCCCTCTCTGACCACCGGCTAATTGTCCCTGCAGACACTCTCTAGCTAGGTGACCCATGCCACCACAAGTGTAGCATGGTCCCCAGGTATAAGCTTGTACACCCTGTGATCTAGATTGCTGTGGACCTCCAGACCTATTAGATCCACTGTAACCACCCCTAGAGGACTGCTGAGTCCTCGCTGGCTGTGACTGTGGGGCTTGTGCCTTCTGATCCTGTTTAGGACCCTGTGATTGCCACTGCTTGGGCTTAGAGGCTTGATACCCCTGTGATGGTTTTTGCCTAGAGTCCTGTTATGGTTTCTGCTGCTGGGAGTGTTGGCCCTTAGAGGACCCTGTTGAGTAGGTTTGATTCCCTTTCCAAAGGGGCTTCTGCCAACCTGACTGCCGAGTAGAATTTCAATTTTGAGATTGATCCCGAGACTCCTATCTACCTTGAGTATCCTTAGCAACTAGTGCTATCTCAACTACCCGTTTGAAAGTAGTAGGGAAAGCCAAGCGGACTATACCCTGGAGAGAGAAATTAAGGCCCATGATGAAATAGTGGATCCGCAGTTTCTCATCCTTCATGTATTCAACAAAAGGAAGGAGCTCGAGAAACTGGCTCTCAAATTGGGCTACTGTGAGACCTCTCTGCTCTATTTGCTTCTGTTTAAAGTGCTTAGAAAGACACCTCTCTCGAAATTTGGCCAAAAATGTCTCCCATGTGAGGGTGTCAATCCTCACTCCTATAGATTCTTCTTGTTGCTACCACTTAAAAGCATTCTCTCGTAGCGAATGGACTGCTAGTCGTGCCTTTAGATTACTCCCATAAGGACGTAATCCAAAGCACCACTGTAGACTTTGTAACGTCCTCGGTACTGCCCCTTTTGTGGAACTTAGAAACAATGGGAGTTGGAGTTATATCAATTGCCTGATCTCATCTCCTACATATCTAGGAGGTCTATTGGGTGGTGGCTCTAATTGATGCACCAACTCACCCTCGTGATCCCCCTGTCCCTTAACCTGCTTCGGTGGGGGACTCCTACTCCTCTCTCTTTCATTTGCCTTGCCTCCTCTGGGTACCTATGCTTCCCCTTTTGGGAATCTGTTGCTCGGGCTGTACTATGGGTGGTAGCCTCTATTGGACTGTTCCAATCAGGATTTGGAGGGCATCCAAAATATTGTGATTAGGGTTCTGTGGTGGTGGTGGTGGAGGTGGTGGTCCATCCTCCTGTTCTGCCCCAACACTTGCAGCTCTACGACCTTTGTTTTGTCTGACATTTTGTGTGATTGGAGGCATCCTACACAATAGCTAAATTTTTGAATAAGTTTAAAATATAATGGGTTTAGGTTCCTAGTGTTGAAACTGACACTCTGATACCAAAATGTCATGCACAAAATATCGGGTCAAAAACACATGGATTTTTTTATTATTAAAAAAAAAGTTAAATAACACTATGTTTAACATATTCTAATTTGAAATAAGTTACGAAGAGTTTAAAAGGAATAGAAGTGAGTTCTAGTTGTGATTCAAAATGATGTAGTGTCGACATCTCAGTTAGAGAGTGACATCGTACATTCGAGCAAAGCATTAGGGTTCCATACATAGTTGGAAAACTCGCCAAATGCAAAAACTCGCCAAGCCCCCCAAAAGTTTAATCGGGAAAAACTCGGCGATTTAAAAAAAAAACTCGGGAAAAAATCGGGAACCTAAAAAACCACTGAAATTTAATTAAAAATACATTTATTTTGCAAAATTTAATGAGAAGATGCATTTAATAAGTTAATTAAAGACAATACAAAAGAAAGAAACAAAGTTTAGATATATATAAATGCATAATGCGTACAAAATTGCATTCTCATGCAAAATGCTCATGGTAGGAAGCAAAATAGTAAATTACTAAATAGTTTCAATCTGTCAAACTAGAAGTAAATACTAAAAGTCTAAATACATCAATACAATGTGACAATGCCAATCACATCTTCCTCTTTCCACTTGCACTAGCAGGAAAGCGAGGGGGTCTAGTCCTAGAAGAAGTGCCCCGCACTGGGATAGGGCGTGAGCTGCGTGACTGTGAACTCTGTGGCTGTGCCCCCTCGCTCGACGTCCCTACTGACTGGCTCGGCGTCCTAGAAGAGGATGCATCTCCTCCTAATGGTAATGTCTGATCCTCGCTTGAATCATCATCATCCTCGTCCTCATCCTCAATGTCATCCATAGTGAACTGAAAATCAGTGTCAACCTCCCCCTCCATGACCTGCCTCTCCAAATCAGCGATCTCATTTGGTGTAAAAAATGGACTTGGCTCCTGTGCTGTCCAATCAGAATAAGGATCTATCTCATCTAGATCAAGCGGACCAGGTAGTTCTAAGAGTTGTGACTTTTTTATGCGCAACTTAAGATTATAGTGCACATAAACAAGGTCATTAAGCCGTTTTTGAGTCATTCTGTTTCTTTTCTTTGTATGGATGGACTCAAATAAGCTCCAATTGCGCTCACAATGGGATGAGCTACAAGGTTGGGATAGGACTCTGAGAGCAAATTTCCTTAAATTGGGGGTATTGCCACCCCAACTTGCCCACCAAGCATCTGCAAAACAAAATTTAAAAAGTTATAAAGCAATAAAAAACAAAATCAGAAGCACAACTTATCAATTAGCAAAAGTTTTAAAGTTTGACGCTTTACCTGGTGCTTGAGTAGATCTTGCTCTCTTTGCTAGCATAGAAGAGAACAAAGGACCCCTTGATTCCACATAGATTTGTTGTTCGGTCACAATAAGGTTTCTCTCCTCTTCACTTGATATCATTCTCTCAATGCATTTAGAGAGACCTTCCATGACCTCTCCATTAGGATATGAGTAGGAATCATCAGCCCTAAAACAAATAGAAAATGATATCAAGTCTTACTAGACAACCTTAAAAAGTAAAGTAAAATAGAGACTTATTAAAATCCCAACTTCAAGGACAATCAATTATCATAGTACCTGAATTTGGGATTGAGGAAGTAGCCTGCTGCATGAATAGGTTGGTGGAGCATATTGTTCCACCTCCTATCAATTATTTCCCAAATGGGGTCAAATCTGAGACTGTCCCCGTGATAGTAACTTCTAACAGCCTCTTTCGCCCTATCCATGGCCTCATAAAGACCTCCCATTGGGGATTGCTGCCCATCACATGTGCGCAAGACTAGAACCAGGGGCAGAGACATCTACATTTGAAATTTGAAAAATACAAATTAGTTAATAACATAGTAAGTTATGAATTGAAAATGAAACTTGAATAAACTAAAAATATAATGAAGTTACCTCCACAATCTCCTTAGCCTTTGCAAAAAAGCTATCATCAAAGACTATTCGTGCCACAGCTTCTCCTTCGGGCTTCTTTGAGTAAGGTGAAGCAACCCAATCAGCACACACAAACATTTGCTTCAAAGCCAATATGTGGTCAAGAATACTTTGCAACGTTAAGAAGACCGCTGCAAACCTTGTCATAGCAGGTCTCATCAAATCTTTGCCTTTAGTGGCTTTTCTCATCAAACTGAGAACCCATGGGTGATTATAGATATATTTCGTGACTCGCCTAGCATCTTCCACAACTGGACTCACCCAATCAAGTTTTCCTATGTCCTCCAAAAGAAGGTCAAGGACATGTGCTGCACAAGGTGACCAAAAAAGTGTGGGATGCCTCTCTTGGAGGATTCTACTTAAAAGATTAGCAAAAAATCAATAATCAGTAACAAACTTTCCATATTTAGTATTTACAAATTACATCAAATCTAAATTGAATAATACCATAGCATTACATTCATGATTCATATTGATTCAAATATAAAAAATTAAATCTACCTGCTGCCACATATGCTGCTGCATTATCTGTGATTATTTGCACCACATTCTCTATTCCCACCTCCGTGACAACATTCTCCAACATTAAAGCCAATGTGGCTGCATTTTTCACTTTGTTGGAGGCATCGACAGATTTCCAAAACACCACATCATCTTTGCAAGCAATCAAGAAGTTAATAATGGTTCTACTTCTTCCATCTGTCCACCCATCAGATAAAATGGTGCAGCCATACTTCTTCCACTCTTTCTTTTGGTCTTCTATCAACAATCTTGCCCTACCAACCGCTTTGTCAAGCAACCTACAAAATTTAAGTGTAATATTAAATAAAGTGTAAGTGTTAGTAAAAAATTAGGAAATAAGTTATAACAATTAAGATTTAAAATATAACAATGAACTAAAGTGAATCTCAATTATTTACAATTACTAAATAATAAAATACTAACCTTCCACTCATATCCTTGCGATTAGGCGGCTTGTACCCTTTGCCTGATATTGTCATTGCATTCACCATATTGACCCAATAGGGACTATCAGCGGCATTCATTGAGATATTGTTGAAAAACCAAAAATCAGCTGCTGCAATATCAGTTTGCTCATGCACCTCCTTAAACCATGCAGTGCCCTCTAATGATGGCTGTGCTCCAGGTGTGTTCCTGGGCACAAAATAACCACCTATCCTTGATGGGGATCTGGATGGTGATGATGAAGAAGTAGGAGATGTAGAAGAAGTGGAACCGGTAAAAGAGAAATTTTGTTTGCGGATCTGTGGGCCACGAAGAGATCTTGGTATGTTCTCAAGTGCTTCTTCTTCCTCTTGCATATCAAAAGGAGCTCCTTCAGATTCAGCTATGGCTGCCCTCATAGCTATTTTTGCCCTCTCCCTATTCAATTTTTTCTCTTCAGCAGCTGCAAGTAGGGCATGGATGAATCTTTTTTCTTCATTAGTTACCTTGAGACAAGGATTTGAGTCATGTTTCTTTATGCCTGCAAGGTGGTATTTGAGGCGGTTTATGCCTCCAGAAATAATTCTCTCACAGGGAATGCATATCACCTTCCCAATATCATTTGGATTTGGAGCTTCATAGGCATACCGCCATGCCTTATCTCTTGCATTTTTAGGCCGAGTGCCTATATATCCAGATGGGCATGGTGTTTGTGGCCACTCTTCTTGTGGGTTTGTCATTTTTTTAATGGTTGACCGCTGCCCTACACATAAATATATAGAGAAATGAATAAACAAAGTTAGAACTTAGAAGCTAGGGTTTCAAATGATTCAAACTTCAAACTTGAACCATATCCTTAGCAAACAACAAACTTCAACCATATCCTTAGAAGCTAGGGTTTCAAATGATTCAAAATGATTTTAAATGATTTGAAAACATTTACAAAAAACAACAAAAACAAAAGAACATTTGTTATAAAACTATAAAAAGTTTTCAAACTATGATAAGATGAACATACCTGGAAAGAAATTTGTCTTCTAAAATCGGTTAGAATCCTCTACAATCCACTCAAATCCGCCTTGAATCACTTGCAATCAGCCAAGAATGCCTCCAAACCTTCTTCTCTTCACTCCTCAAGGTTCTAAACAATGCAAATACAAGAAAGAATGAGAAAAAACACACTCACTGCCGCTTAAATCCGTCACAGGCCGTGTTCACCAGTAAATCGCGAGTTTTTAGGAAAAACTCGCCGAGTTTTTGCTGACTACTCGCCGATTACTCGGCGACTTTTTACCAGATTGCCGAGTTTTTAAATCGGCGAGTTAACTGGTTAAAAACTCGCCGAGCTAGGAAACTCGGCGAGTTTTAAAAACTCACCGAGTACTCGGCGAGTTTTCCATCTATGGTTCCATAGTTCCTTAAAATTGAATTAATATGTTTGACTTAGACACATAAGACACTTTAGGTTTGCTATGGTTCCATATTTCTTTTCGTTATGTCGGTTCAATTTCCTAGGTTAACTAAATCTGCATCTCTTAGGAAGTGATTTGGTACTTTAATATTTGATCTTGTTTAGATTCATACTTTAATCTAACTAATTACATCATTAGTATTCATTATTTAGTTACCTTCAACATTCATTTTATCTCTACGAAATCTCCCTATTTCACTATCGGGTCGACTACCTAAGACCCCTTCATTTGCATTTGATTCCTAAGATCTTAGCCATTTGAGATAAATAAACCATAATTAAATATTATGAAATATTAAATACAATAATATACTAGGATTATTTACCTAATTAACATAATATACCTTTCTTGATAAAATGACTTACCTAATAGTCTAACATGAGAAAATAAATCTAAAACCTAAATAATCCTATAAACAAAACACTTTAATATAATCTCTCTTTTAATAACCTTTTCAATAACATAACCAACTTTATTATTTACATGTTAACCCACATTACTGCTAAGTAAAAACCATTTAACTACTAACTAAACCTATCTAACACCTAACACTATCATTTTAATATAATTAAATATTTAAAATAAAAACAACCATTTTGCTCAACACCTATTTCTAACACAATCTCATAAAACAAGACTTATAAAACAAAACTATAAACTAACACTAAATCACAACTAACTCATCCTAACATTAAACACTTAATAACTTGATTAATCTTTTTAAAAGTAAAACATCACACGACATAATAAAATAGATAATGTCCAGTCCATCAAATAATGTGTAAACATATCGAGTCTTAATGTGTCAAAATATAATGTATCAGATGTGATATGATGGATTGGGGCGAGGCCCCACAGTTAGTGCATTGGACTGGCACCATGAAGATTAATAAGACTGGTAGCATGGAGTATGTGAGATGTTAAGATCTCCATTTGACTACCATGACTGAGAATTAATATATAATCTCCATCTGCCAGAATATTCTAATGATTTCCAACATATGCATATGTGATTGGCCTTGGATAGAGGATGTCCTGTCCAAAAAGAATCTTAAGGGGTGTGCTCTAGGGAAGACGACAAGCTAGCTATGAGCTAGAAATCTCTATCTAGAGACGTCCTTAAGATTGGGGTTAAATTTGAGGGCAAAATAATATAGTGAGTTTTTTTTATTATTGTGAGTCTAACAATTATTTTGCAGGTATTATTTGTCCTAAACTAACCCTAATAGAGGGTACATTACAACATCATTAAGCCGTACCACGTTCCTCTCTTAATCATGTAGTTACTTGATTTATGCTCTTTCCAGAAATGTTTACCATATAAATAAAAAATAAAAATAAAAATAAAGACTTCTATAACCTTACCCGAATGCCTAGCATTATCTCTGTCCATTCTTGGCTGATAATTCCAACTCACTATGGTGACCCTCAGTTAAGTGTTGATTTTACAGAGATTGGCATGATTTGCATACAAAGACTATTCAAGATCTTATCCATAATTTTAGGATCACCACTGCTTCTCCTAGTCACAATCAGTTTGTAATTACATATCCACACACAATAGGAGGATCCTTTATTGAAACTGAATCGAGGAAGATAGATAGGAAGTGAGGAAGCAAAAGTAGCTAGTTCCCATGCAAACTCATCACTCCAAATTGACCGCTATGAAGTCAAAAGGAAAACCTTTGTGAATATACACAATAGATACAAACAACAAATCATTATCGAATCATATTTGTCTTGCGATACGATACTATACTATGTATTATTTGATGAAAAATCTTTATTTCCAATGTCTAACAGACATGCAGGTTACTTCCGTAACAAGTTCCCCATATTGGACTTCTACTAGCTCATTGTTTTGCTACTGCATTGTGTAGAGGAGATTGTGGTACATATGACCTTGTATGTTCTGGTCGTTCGTGTATGTTGCTTGTTGAAGACAAAAGAAACTTATTGCTGGACAACTGTATGAAGTAATACTATAATAACACAACAGGGAAGAAATTAATGAATAAATCATAACTGAGATAGGCAATATGTGATCTGGTCGAATAGTGTTTTTCCAATCTGGATGACAACAATCATGTCCATGCAAATATACATTGGAATCACAGATAGATTATACGCTCACTTCCTAAAGAAAATTGAAAGAAATAAGTGGAAATTTTACACTGTGGGGGGAATAATAATAATCAATGATCAATTCCCACTTGAATCATCTTTAGAAAGGAGATGTTTTGTTAATGGAGCCTCATGTGTAGATAAGTATTCTTATCTTTTACATTATCTACTCATTGTAGTCCCTCTCTTAATTATAATTCTATACATACTAAAAGAGTTATTTGCCTTGATATTCTCCTTTATGTCTGAGGATGTTCTTGCAGGAGGGTTGGTACTTTACATAATGCTACCTAATCTTGTGTAGACTCAATCTAATGATAGTAGCTCCAAAGACCCTGATGATCAAGATGGATAAAATGAGGCTTTTGAAGCAAACATCTTTGATGATCAAGAGTATGAGATTCTTCTACATTAAGAGGGAGTATGACACTTCTTCTAAGGCAACTCAGGAGCTTAAAAGATTGATACTCAGAGGGAGTCTAGAAATACACGTGTGTAACTGCATGATTTTGATGGGCCCACTCCTATGTATATCATGAGGAAGTGATGACTTATCACTAGAAAATTAGATATCAAATTCAGAGTGAGTTTGACAAGAATCCTTGGGGAAGAGAGTCTCTAAGGGAGTAACTATTGGACTTGACTTCCTAGGATCATTGTTCAGAGGGAGAATTTTTTGAGGTGCAATCCTTTGTGAATGATTTCTTTTCTATGAGGAGAAGTTCTAAGTGAAACTCCTTGTAGTGCATTCTTCTGTGTGAGAGAAAATTAAGGAGATGTTCTAAGTGAAACTCCTTTGTACCACTCTCTGACTGGGTTCATGGTGGTTACTATTTCACATATGATATGTAATCAAAGGTGATGATTTTTCATTGACATATATAAACAGAAGGTTATCATTGTAAGATGATGATCTTATAAATGGTAGACCTGTTATCATGACAAACTTAATTAAATTGTTGTCCCAAAGTGTTGGAAGTCATGATAACAAATAGATAGAAGGTAACCATTGTAAGATGGCGATCTTATAAATGGTAGACTTGTTATCATGGTTCTTTGGGCTGGATTTTGCCAGACACTATGAGAACCAACTCATAATGGTTCTTTGGGCCGGATTTTGCCGGACACCATGATAACCAACTTGTTATGGTTCTTTGGGCCAGATCTTGTCGGAGACCATGACATAGTTACTATTATATACCACACTTAAGGTGGTGTTTAAGCTTATATTAAAGTTATGGAATTTAGTTCAATTGTGTTATAAAAGGTGAGATGATATCTCTTCATATACTTGAGAGCATAATGTGTTCCCTAACTAAGAGGGAGAGTTAAAGTTGTAGCTTTAGTTAGATTGATTCGATCTGATAAACATTATTGTTGTTGGTAATCATCATTTCCTATATATACTTATCCATGTTAATATTATGTATTATTATATATAAGACTTTTATATATATATATATATTGTTATACATATTATTATTATTCATGTTAATATAATATTATTTAAATGATGATTAAACCATAGAGACATATGTCTTCATGAGGCATGTCTCCTCTCATATTATATGAGATCCAAATCTGCATTTGGAAATCATCAATAACAATGGCTATGATTCTACATTTGCAGAAACGATGGTAGAAATTAAACAGTAGCATTCTACATTGTCTTCTACCTTAACCCTCTACTTCCATATCCCTGCATCTAAGACCAGCTCAATCTGTTCGGGGATGGGAGATGTTGGACTCAAGCTAATACATATTCTTCCATACATAGTGAAATCTTTCTTCTCTACTCCTTCCCCCATTTTCGAAAACCTCACAACTGAGTTCCTAGTGTTCTTTAGAATTTCAAGCTCCCAATCCAAGCCAAACTAGGATTTCCTCAACCTTCAAAGGCCATGACTCAACACACCATCCCTTCACCTTCTAGATAGCTGGCTATTTCCCAAACCATTTGAAAAATAAACCGTTCTTTTTAAGCCAAGATACAACGACATTTCAAGACTCAGTACTAACATTAACAAAGACAAAGCCGACCTTTCAGAAGTACCGCACACCTTTTCCATATTCCTGATGTATTCTTTTGCCTAGCCCCCATTGTTGTGCAATTTTTTTGGTAATCTTATTCCAATCTGATGTATCATGCTCTTGGTTTTTGCCATAACCAATCCTGTTCTATGGTCTTAACCCACAACTTTTCGCTCCGTATAGGACAAAACTCCTCCGGCACCAAGGCTCAAAACCAACCCTCCTACTTTTAGAGGACACATCAAAACCTTGGGCATTTCTAGGTAGACACCAAGGGTTCATCATCGACCTCAATCAAAAAGGAAAAGCTTCCGGATCCCCCCATGTTCGAATACCTTGTCTTCCACTTGCAACTCCTTTCCAATGACTCCTTTCTCCCATCCCACTTCAACTTCAAATTTATTTTCTTATTCTGATTCTAATCAATTAACTTAAAAATAATTATCCTAAAGAACTAGTTTTAATATTATCAACAAGAAATATTAGATTTAAAGAGTATTTAAGTAATTTTACTATTATGAACAATTCTTTTCCCATGAATGTGTTTTTTGAAGGGCATAAGAAATCACAATGAATAACATTCCAATAAAGAACACTGTGTAGAATGAATCCACCTTCTCTTATCACTAGAGAAACATGGGCACACACACACACACACAAACAGACACACAAACAGACAGACACACGCACAAACATACACACACATACAAATTGTTTGCATTAAATCAATAAACATTATCGGTTGAGAGAACACCGATTGATTGCATTATATATCAGCAGAGGTTATGTTATTTGCAAGTAGTGGCAGTATTACTTGTGATTGCCCATTGCTTTGTGTTAAGATTATGCTTAGTTAACAAACAAGAAAAGAAAATTCAAACACAACAAAAAGGAATCTAACAAATCATACAAGCAACGTGATTGGTCCAAAGTTAGATGTTTTAAATGTGATAAAATTGGTCACTCCCATAGCTTCTTCCCCGAAAAGAAGAAAATTCAAACAGCCTTAGTAGAAATCAAAGGAGAGGGTGTAGAGAAAGAAGAAAAAAAAAACTATGCTTTTTACTTAGCCCTTTCGAGTGAATTAAACTCTAACCATAGCACTTGGATCATAGACAGTGGAGCATCTCGGCACATCACCGGTTTTAAAGACAAATTTGAAATCTTCTCTGAACAAGTCTCAAAAGAAGTTACCATTGGAGATAACTCTACTCATCCTATTAAAGGAATTGGTTCTTTTTCAATTCACTTAAATTCAGGAATTACACTACAACTCAAAAATGTCTTATATGTACCAGGAATAAAGAGAAACCTAGTCTCTATTTCTGGTCTTGCTGATCAAGGTTTCATAATCACATTTCAAGAGGACAAAGTTCTATCTTGGCCCAAGAACTCTAATATTAAGAAAGCCATTTCCATCGGTTATAGAGATGGAAGTCTTTATAAACTTTGTAATAATCAAAACCTAGCTCTTAGTCTATAATTCCATAGAAATTTGGCATAGGAGGCTAGGTCACCTTCACTATCGTGCATTGTCATCCATAGGAAAAATTGTAAAAGGTTTACGTAGTCTCAAAACTGATCATTTAAATATTTGCAAAGGATGTGCTTTAGGTAAAAATACTAAACAATCATTTCTTAAAAGTATTTGCAAATCTAAATCCATTCTTGAACTAATCCACACTAATCTTTGCTGTCCTATGTTTGTACCTTCTCTTAATGGGTGCTTCTTCTATGTAGTTTTTATTGATGATTATTCTAGAAGAACCTAGATCTATTTTCTGAAACAAAAAGAATCAGCTGAAGTTTTATCAAAATTCAAAGAGTTCAAAGCCTTATTTGAAAATCAGTCAGGACAGAAAATTAAAACACTAAGGTCAGACAATGGAGGTGAATACATCTTTGGTACTTTTTAGAATTTCTGCATTGCTGTTGGGATTAAGAGAGAATTTTTGTACCTTATAATCCTCAACAGAATGGAATTGCTGAATGTAAAAATAAATCAATTGTTGAATCTGCCAAAGCAATGATGCACGATCAAAACCTTCATACTTCCTTTTGGGCTGAAGCATCTAACACTGCAATTTACATTCAAAACAGATGTCCACATTCAATATTAGAGAACATCACTCCAGAAGAAGTATTCACAGGCATTTAACTTGATCTAAGCCATCTAAGAATATTTGGATGTCCAGTTTATATCCACATTCCTAAAAAGAAAAGAACAAAACTAGAACCTTTTGGAAAGAAGGAGATATTTATTTGATATAGTGAAACTATACAAAAGGATATAGGGTCTTCATTCTAGGTCAAAGAACAATTGAGATTAGCAGAGATGTGAAATTTGACGAAAATATTGCCTTTAATGTTTCTAGAAATAGTGATGAATCCATTATTGAATCTATTCCCGAAGTAGATGAAAATCAACAAGTAGAAATTGAGAGGGAGAATGATATTGAACCATCCTCTTCCACTATGTCTAATCATGAAGATTCTGAAAATGTCAATAATAAAAAGAGGCCACTTTGGGCTAGGAAAATGATAGAAGAAAATCAGGTTGAACTTAATGAAGTGATTTGAGAGAGCAAAAGAACAAGAAATCAATTGTGTTATGTTGCGTTGTTAACTGAACTTATAAAAACAAAACCTTCCAGTGTTAAAGAAACACTTTCAAATCAGTCTTGGAAAGAAGCAATGATTGAAGAATATAACTCTATATAAAAAAATGATGTATGGGATGTTGTACCAAGACCTAAAAACAAATCAGTTGTCTCTTCCAAATGGCTGTTTAAAATTAAACATGCATTTGATGGTAGCATTGAAAAATACAAAGCTAGGTTTGTAGCACAAGGTTTCTCACAGAAAGAAGACATTGATTATGAAGAAACATTTGCTCCAGTTGCTAGATATACTTCAGTCAGAACCATCTTGGCTATCGCAGCATCCAAGGGATGGAAGGTTCATCAAATGGATGTCAAAACAACATTTCTTAATGGCAAGATTGAAGAAGAAGTTTGTATTGAGCAACCAGAAGGATTTAATACTCACGACAACAAAACTCATATTTGTAAATTAAAGAAAACACTTTATGGTCTCAAAGTGGTATGAAAGGATAGACAACTATCTAATGAAGTTAGGATATTCTAAAAATAAGCTGTTCCCAACTTATATTTCAAAATAGATGGCGATGATATGATTATTCTTGTGTTATATGTTGATGATTTGTTGATAATAGGTGAGGAATATCTCATAAAGAAATGCTAACAAGAACTCACAATAGAGTTTGAAATGAAAGACTTAGGTTTATTTCACTACTTTCTTGGATTAGAAGTTTGGCAACAGGATAACTACATTCTTCTGAATCAAGGAAAATATACAGTCGACATTCTAACAAAATTTGGAATGTAAACCAGCAGCTACTCCTATGGAAGTAAACCTACACAAGTTAAAGGATGATATGATCAAATTAGAACCTGCAGATTCTACTTACTATAGGCAGATTATTGGATCTTTAATGTATTTGGTTAATACTCGTCCTGACATATGCTATGCTACTCACACCCTGAGTCAGTTTATGTGTGCACCAAAGAAGATACATCTACATGCAGCTAAATACATTTTGAGATATCTAAAGGGTACTATTGGAATGAGAATCAAATATGATAAAGTCAACATTGAACTTTATGAATATTCAGTTTCTAATTGGGCAGGCAGTTCTATTGAACGCAAGAGTACTTCTGAATCTTGCTTCAGTCTAGGATTTGGAATGGTTTCTTGGTCTAGCAGAAAATAGACTTCAGTTGCATTAGGTTCCATCGAAGTAGAATACATTGCATCTTCTTTGGGTGCTAGAGAAGCGGTGTGGCCACGAAAGTTGTTAGCAGATTTGTTCAAAAGACCTTTGAAGCCCACTGTGATTCATTGTGATAATCAAAGTTGCATCAAGCTTTCAACCAATCCAGTTTTCCAGAATCACTTCAAACATATTGAAATTCCTTATCATTACATTCGAGATATGGTGAATCAAGGAATCATTCAACTGGAATACATCTGCACTAATGAGCAAACAACTGATATCTTTACCAAGCCTCTTGCTAAAGTGAAGTTGAAATACTTTAGAGAAAAACTTGGTATGATTAATTTGTAATATTGAATATTAAATTAAAATTTTTAATTCATGTGAGTTTATGCTTCTATTGTTGTTGTTTAGTTGCATCGGATATGTAATAAAAGGTGACAATCTTTCATGGACATATTTATTTAGAAGGTAATTATTTGCAAGGTGACGATCTTGTAAATAATAGGCTTGTTATCATGGACATCCCTACACATTGCTTCGGACAATTAGAGATCATAGATAACGAACTTAGGTTATTATCATGGACATCTCTAGGCATTGCTTCGGGCAATTAGAGATCATGAGTAACAAATTTTTATGTTATTACTATGGACATCTCTAGACATTGCTTCGGGCAATTAGAGATCATAGATAACATTTTCATTATGTTTATTTATTGTTTTGTACAATTAGAGATCATAATGTATGTTATGATAGTGTTCATAACTTGGTGATTTTTTGTTATTTGACTAGTCGTTGTTTCATGGTGTTAAGATCAGATAAAGTGATCAGGCATTCTACTCTGAAATCCAAATGGTGTATTACTTCTCCCTTGCTAAAGAGGGAGTGTTAATGTTTTAGCATCAGTAAAAGTAAATGATGCTTGATTGATGTATTGATCTGTATTTATGTTCTCTAATAAATGTTCATTGTAGTTATATATATGTATGTATGTATGTGTGTGTATATATATATATATGTATACACACACACACATACATATATATGTATATTGTTTGGATTAAATCAATAATCATTATCGGCTGAGAGAACACCGACTGATTGCATTATATATCAGCGGAGGTTATGTTATTTGCAAGTAGCGGCAGTATTACTTCTGATTGCCGACTGCTTTGTGTTAAGATTACGTTAACAAGGCAGTTATTGGTCATGCCATCATAGAGGCATGACTCTTCGTGGCCAAAGGCCACGTAGAGCCATGACTCTACGGGGGTCATGACCCTTCGCTGCAATATATATATCCAAGCAATCAGATCGCTGTAGTATAACATCAATACATGGCATCTTGTACTCAGCGATCTGCATTCAAATAATCATCAGCACTTTTCTTTATTATCTAATCTGCAAGGTCATTGTTACATACAGCATACATCTCACATTATCAGCAATATTGGAAGAAGTAGATTCTGCATACAAAATCAGATATCATTAGTATTTGGAGGGCAACACTGCTCTCCAGTAATACAAGTAAGAGTTCCTTTGTTTCCATATTTATTGTAACAGTTTTATCTATCAGAGATCCATAAAACTTAACAGATTGTTTGTCTACAATATCCTATAACTCATGGATTTTATTTGTATATCCGCCTCTTCAAGTAGTGCATCTTTGTCTAGGGTCTGTTAAGAAACAAATTAGAAATTTTGAGAAAATTATGAAATGACTTAACGGAGAATTTGTTAGGGCAGGCAAATTATTTGTTAGGTTCTCCTAGGTTTCCCCAGATTTTCTGGGGATGAGCCCAAACTTGTTTTTGTACATGCTGGCGCGAAATCTTTGACAATTTCACCCTGAATCTGGACCAGGTACGGACTGGAACCTGAATTTGAGCATAGTAGAGGCTGAACAGGTAACACAAAATTGAACTATAAAAACTCTATTCAAGGACTGAATGAATTGAGAAGCATTACGTGAAAGCATCAAACCGTAATCAGGAAAACATGAGCTAAAAGTAAATTACACCAAAATGTGGTACCCAAATCTAATGATGAGTCCATACACTGAAATTGCATATTCCTTGCACCTGTCATCAGCTTCTTGTAATTCAGCTTGTTGTTATCCATTTTGACTTCATTATCTTCATTCAAAGATGCCTTATGATGTGTCGTAAAATGCAAGGTAAGTTTGTCAATAATTCTAGCTCTTTTACACAGCAATCTTTTGCGTCATAGATGGCCTTATGTTTTAATGTCAGTCGTAACTTCTGATCTGGGATGTTGATTGAGCTTTTATTCTAATTTTAAATTGGAAGTCTTGGAGAGCTCCGTGTCACCATAACCAGCTTGCTGTCTGGATGAGGTTCATTTTGATTTTTTTTTCAGTGCTAAAATCGACATCCATAACACCATTACATTTTTTGTTTTGCTGTGAACATTAGAATGTAAGGTTGAGGCACCTTCTTTAACAATAATAGGGTGCCATGTTCAATGCCATAGCCTTATAAGATATTGCCCGTTTAAGTAACATGTTGGCATCCACTGATTTTTAGGCAACTTATTTTGTCTCTCATTTCTTGTAAATATAGCTGGCCAGAAAGTTTTATTCCAAGGCTTTTTACTAATATTCTATTCTGGACAATTATATGATTTAAGAGGGATCTTGTTACAGTCCAAATGGACATTGTCCTAGGTAGAACGATTTAGAATTTTTTTATTCTAATACCATATTTTTCTCCAGTTTCAATCTCTAAACAATTTGTTTCCCTCTTAAGTCAAGATTCAGGCACACCTGTATAGACTATATCAGCAGTAGTATTTTAACGAATTTAGCTGTTTTGAATCTAACCAAAATATTATCTACATGCAGGAAAAAGATGTTAAACTGGGGACGCTCATGGGGGTGTTTGTACCATGTCTGCAAAATATTTTAGGAATTATATTCTATATTCGTTTTACTTGGTAAGTATTTCTTTAGTGTGCATAATATGTTTGATCTCTTTGGGTTTTAAACTTTTTGCATAATAGATTTGAAGCATTGGAAACCAAAAAGTTGATAATGCATAACAATTCCTATGGATTTTGTGCCTTCGATTCTCGCCCTCGAAGAATATTGAAATACTTTTGTTGGTCTGGAAGAATAATTACATTATGGTCAACTGGATGGAGGCGTTCACTATCAGATTATTTCCATGCCAATAGCAGGAGCGTATGTCATTTTCATGGCTTGAAAGCTAGCAAATAAATGGTATCAAATTTAAAATGTACAATAAATAGACTAAAGGTGGGGCAGCATATGAGCACAGGGTGATTAGTGGTATTGAAACCAACAAGCATTAAAATAAGCTGGCTTATATAATACAATAAGCTACACCAGAGCAATCTTACCACCAAGGGCTTGCAGTGATCAGGTTACAATATGTGATGGTTTCTATATAAATCACACTAAAAAAGTCATTCTGAACATCGCTGAATTTTCCATAAGAGAGCACTCCTATTGTTAGTATCAGTAGACAATTATTCGTACCTCTCATTGTGAGTGGCTCATACTGGCATCATGTGCCTTATCAGCACAAGATGGTTGCACTTTCAACCTCAAAATAACTTTGAATAGAATTCCTTGTTTAGGCTATCTTCTATACATCCCTTTAGTGCTGGCTCACAGAAAAGAACCATTGATATAGAAAATTGTGGCAGATATGTCTGAGAGTAAATGCAAGAAAAATGCCAGTTTGTGGAATAAGATGATGCGTAAAATGGATCCTGAAACAATGATACAGAAGGCATACTTGCCACCCACTCTTCCAGAATTGTAAGGATGGCCGGTGACACAATTTGCACCTATCACCAAAAGAGAAATGTACAGTCAGCAAGATCAAACAGTTTCTTACTACTGGGCTGTTGTGACAGCCAAACCCTTCTAACATAATCATGAATAAAATAATTTTTTTGTGTGCGGTAGAAGTAACTGATGTAACTAACTTACAATTTGCTATGAACATAAAATAGAAATTATAATTAACTATCCCAATTAAGTTACTAGCTTCTTTTCATGTGATAACTCTTCCAATTATTTTCAAGGAAATAAAATGTTAAAGAATATAGAGATTGCTTTGACAGAAATCATTTGACTATCTGAACCTGTACATGCTGCTCTTTTCAATTGTTCCTTGGAATTCGTCCACCACGAAACGGAGAGTATCATCAGGGGTTTTTACCACCCACCAAGCACACGAGCATGGTTTTTTCCATTTTCTTGCCACCTAAGACTTAGTGTAGAACCTGCAATCGTCATAGTGAGTCATCTTAAGGACATATTCGCCTACCAGTTGACCTTCCTAGCTAGATTCTGCTCTAATGGTTCTAGTGACTGATATATACTACCCGTAGCACATATCTTGTGCCATCAATGTCACCATCAAACTTATTCCATGGACCTCTTGCCCTGATAAATTGGATATACCCATCCTGATGGCATTAACTTTCCCAAGTATCACATGTTATAGAAACATCCAACCTATCCCGCATCCCAGGGCTATATCTATAACCATGACAGATTTATTTTTCTAAAATTGGTGTTAGGGAGGTTGAGTTCTAAACAGGCTCTAAGCTCAAAACCACTTGGTTCTGATAACTCAAGGCATAGACACAGGTTGCTAATCATGAAATTCGGATTGACTGTTAAATGAGATGTCATACCAAAATTAACAGTCCCAAACTGGTTAAATCTTAAATGAAATCAAATTAAAGATACTCTGGCCCTACTGGTTCTTCCACGACAGAATACAAGAATACATCCGCATCACTCACACCATTTCATTAGAGTTCTCATATACAATGCTAAGAGTAAACAGACTCCTAATCATTCAGTATGCAGGTGTAACATGAAACTGCCATTAATATGAAATGCAGATATAAATATAAAAATACAACTAGCTTCAACTATGAGCATGCTGGCCTAATATGAGACTACATGATCGAGTATTTTCAAGGAGTGAGATCTAATCTATACTTAAACTCCAATGCTGTGGATTAAAGATGATGTTTCCGTATTTATATAGGTGTTAAACATATTTAATTGCATGATATTCGAACATCTTCAGTCAGAGTTGAGGTTTTCATTATTGACATAGATGCTAAACCTATGAATTCAGCTTACGTTATAATATTGAACTGAATAACACTTAGATATCTTCTCAATCAGATTCAAACAAGACTCAATAAATGCAATCATCCAAAGAGAAACCACAAATTCTTTTTGCTTAACAATACATCGACACTTAAACATTTCATAATATGTAATGCAAGAAAACTAAATGAACTTCTTCTGCATAACTGTTTAGTTTTAGTAGATTTGTCATTTGCTGTAATTCTTCTGCATAACTGTCTAGTTTTAGTAGATTTGTCATTTGCTGTAATTGTAATAGCATTTATAGCTTTCTGTGTTTTCCAAATTACCTTCTCAATGCATATGTATATGATATTAAGAGGCATGCCTTTGTAGAGACATGTCTCTTTAACTCTCATTAGTTGTCAATAACATTTGCTTATGGTTAAGAATGTGATAATAACTTTTATATACACATACATGTATATGTATGTATGTATGAGTTAAGTATATATCTTATATATTTACGGAATATGTATATGTTTTAGCTTCAATGAGTTTTATCCGACTGGAACTATGCTAACATTAACACTCCCTCTTAGTTAGGGAGGATAAGCACAAGAACAGATATTACCTCAACATAATATTAGGAATGACAGTTTTAAGGATTTCTTTGATTAGAAGATATTCACCATTTAGATACCATCTCATGATATCAAGAGTAATAGCCTCAAAATATCGTCACATGATATTCACCAAGTACTCTGAGTAAAGGCTTCCTGAATGTCATTTTGCAAGATATTCATCAAGTACTTTGAGTAATAGCCTCTTGAACATCAAGTCACATGATATTCACTAAGTACTCTGAGTAAAGGCCTCTTGAAGATACAAGTTGCATGACATTCACCACATACTCAAAATGTTAATAAGGTATGTACACAAGTTACCTCAATAATATTTACCATATGATCATTCATGGTTTGTTTAAGGAACTTAATCCACCATGCAAGATATAATCTATCATGATCTGCTTAGACATCATAAGATATCCATCATAATATAAGATGAAGTTATTGTAAGATCGCCACCTATTAATAACTTCTACAAATACAAGTGATAATCACTTGGAAGTCATCACTTCCTAATGATGTACATAGGGGTCAAGCCCATTAAAATTCATGCAGTCACACACATGGATTGTTAGACACCCTTTGAATATCAATCTTTTGAGCTCCTCATCCAATGTTGTCTTTGATGAAGTGTTAGACTCCCTTTGAGTTGGATATCAATCTTCCTTTTCCTATAAGAATATCCCCGGAGAGAAAGGAAAAGATCAAGAAAAATAACTATTATAGTACGCATAGAAATACAAATAAGAGAGTCTACAACGAGTAGATAAATGTAATACTCAAAGGTAATAAAAATACTTGTCTCATTATTCAGAAGCAAACTACCAGCTTGACCCTTGGTTCGTTCTTACAACAACATAAGACCAGTCCTTACTCAAGGCTATGAGAAAAGCCTCTAATGATGACAATCAGCGCTGCACAACCATTGTTAACATATTCATACCTACCTTGTTGGTGGGACCCTTTATATCCCTTGCAATGACCCTTCATAATTTATCTTAATACATTTATTATTTTAATCCACCTTTATTACTGCTTGACGCTTGTGGTGGGTCCATTTTATTTGCATGGTGTGGGAATTAACCAAGGAAGGTCTTTTGTTACTTGTTCACGTTGGATGGCCCCCTCTTATATTAAATCTTCTTGTCTAGCTGTCCGTTACGTCTGCAGTTGGACGAACTTATTTTTACCGTATGTCCTTCCTTTTGTGATGATGTGTTCAAGCTGTTATTTCTTGTGATGGGTTTATGGGTCCACCAACACATTGGAGTCACTCTTCTCATTGCGCACTTACATCCAATCTGGGCACCAGGAACAATAAAGCCTTGAGCTCCTCTGCAAATTTGTTTTCCTTGACATTGCATTAGCTGCAACAATCCCAAAATTACATTGTCCAGATTGGGTAGTTGAGTGACAATTATGAGTTGCGACTTCAGATCACAGTATTAGATCTTTACATTGCCTCAGATCGCAACTTTTCCAAGCGGTCATCATGGCAGTAAATTTGACTTCAACCCCTGTTCGCGGGACACCGAGTAGCTACACAATCCAATTGGACGACGAACACATTGTCAACATTCTTGAGATTGACTTGCAACATTGGAGCCTGATCAAGCCAAATAGTAAGTCGACGACTTGATAGACTTCCACCCAACCTTGCCCAATATATCCAATCAGCAGATCTGATTTGGCATCAACTCCTAGCTAGCAGTGAATCATCAGTCTAACTTGATTAGTAAGGCATACACATTTTAGTTGGTGGTATGAGCATTTTGATTTTTTCTAAAAGCCATCGAGCTAGCCACATCGACCTTGTAGACACGCAAAGGCATTAAACATTGTAAATCAATCACAACCTTTTCTGAGTGTCTATGCTCTCTATTTTCTACGTGTCATGTATTTTGTCAGACTTGGCAACCATGATTGACCTTCACTTCCACTGCATATGTTTGTACTCCGTGTTCAATTATTTTAGGGAATGACAAATCTCTTCCTACGCTTTGCTGTGATACAATTTTAAGTTTTAATAGATTTGTCATTTGCTATAATTTGTAATAGCACTTATAGATTACTGTTTTTTCCAAATTACCTTCTCAATGCATATGCATATGATATTAAGAGGCATGTCTCCACAGAGACATGTTTCTTTAACTCTCATTAGTTATCGATAACATTTGCTTATGATTTTATATATATATATATATATATATATATATATATATATATGAGTTAAGTATATACCTTCATTCCCTGGGGATGTGTTAAGTATATACCTTCATTCCCTGGGGATGTGTCCCCACCCAAAAATACAGAGTTTCGGAAGCGGGGACGGGTATGGGATGTCCCCTAGCCATCCCCAAAATCCCAAAAAATGAGGTAGACATCACAGAAACGGGGGGACGTCATAGGGAATAATGGGAGACGACTGACCATTCTCGGTATGGCTGGGGACATCACAGATGTCCCTTGATTGTACCAGGGGTGACCAACTGTCGCCAACGTTAAAGCACATAAAAAGTAAAAAAAAATAATGTTGAACCCTAATTTTAGAGCGTTAAATAGTCCTTTCGCTGCTACACACTTTAAAAAATCAGAATTTTGAAGTCATGAAATCTGAGAAATTACTTGAGGACATATGTCTGAAGGCAAAGTTTAAAGATATGGTCTGCAAATAGGTGCAATCAGACTGTTTGGACATCAAGAGCATGATTAAATTGACTTATGTGAACTCCCAAATGCACAGCTCAGATCCCCTTACCAGTGCATAAACCTACATTTTTCTCTAATATAGTCTTAACCCTGCATTTTCTCCCAATCAGATCAGATCTGATTTTACTGAGGACCGACTTGCAACATGTCAGAAACTTAGAAATCAATGCACAATTTGTTAAATATTACCCTAAACATGTATTGTGAGGCCTGATAATGGGGAACAAGTCTTAGGATCAGAGTCCAGACTGGTTTTTAAGACAGAGTTTCAGATTTCTCTGATATTGTTCATTGCTGAACTTATATTTTTGTTCACATATTAATATGCATATTGACAATTGAAAATGTTTTATGAATGCATAATAGACTAGAGTTGAATTTTAATACATATTGAGTAATGAGTTGATTATTACTTCCTATATGGCATTCAAATGGTGTATGTTAAGGTTCTGTAATGTTTAAATGACATGCTTTGTGCTTAGTTTCATATGAATGACATGTATATTTGCAAATTTCAGTGTATATTAAAAAATTTCCCTATATTTATATAGTCGACCCCCCGTCCTCAAAATTGACAAATTTTTTGCCGTCTCGGAAACCCATCGCACTATTCCCTGCCGTTCCTGTCCTTGAAACTCGGGGGAACATAGGTATATATATCTATATATACATATATATACATATACACACACACACACACACATATAGATATATATTTTATCCCACTGAAACTACAATTAACAATAACAACAAGCCAAGTCATTCAATTTAGAATTAGCAAAAGAGAGATACGCCTGCCAAAAATTGCATGGTCAAGGGAAAAATGGAACAAATTGCAGGTAGTAACAATTAACACAGTGCCAGACTCCACAAAAGGCAATGATTTAAGAAGGAAACCACTCTACGCAGCTGGCAAAATCAAAATGGTGCACTGAGCCAAACCCCAAAACAAATTAAAAAAAACTTTTTCCAAAAACTATGCTGCTCAATCACAATAAGAATGCATCCTCTCTTGCCCACACCAAAGCTTTATGGCATGAGCGGCAAGAAGTAACTCCTTGCCGCTGTGGAAAGAGGGAGTTACTCTTGCTATCCCAGCAAGAGCAGCTCACAAAACAAAGGGTCAAAACATACGAATATGACATGCATCGGACATTATAATGGTTGGAATTAATTTTCCATATGTATGCTATATGCACATATGTACACACACACACACCCAGTATCATACATCTCATATATTATCTATACACACACACATTTACATTAAGAAAAGTACCTGCTAAAAGAATGCATAATAAATGATTAATTGAGTGTATAAAAATATATTTGTGTATGCATATTTATGTGTACACACACACACATACACTTGTTTGTATATTTATACACACAGACACACACATATATATATTTGTATGCATATAAATATTAAATATATTTATCAAAGGATCAAACAAACAATATACGAAGAACTAAATGCAAAACATACAAAAAATACGATCAATTAATGATCACCAAAGTTGCTTTATTAAATCAATGAAGATTATTTATGCCTGGAATATTAGCTAGACTAACTAGGCATCAAAATTCCACCACCCAAACTTTACTGACAAAGGTCGAAGTTCTAGTTCAGATGGCATTTCTGACTTCGGCCATCTGCTTCTGCACCCCTACACTGATGATACTCTTTCCCTGCTCGTGGGTGGTTTCTCCTCCTGCATCCACTGATATGGAAGGGTTAGATATTCATGCCATATTAATAATCTCATGTTACCGAAAACTCAATATAAATATGGGTCAGTTTTCCAAAGTGTTTTTGTTGCAATTCATTTCCAAATATTCCACATAAGAAATATTCAAATCCTTCTACTATCATTTCCAGTAACAGAACGATATATACTTATCTATTCTCATTAGCAATCTACTTAACTGAAATTTACTGAAAACCAATAAACTGTTATTGTCATACTTTACATGAAATAGTAATTACAGTTGTAAAATAAAATGGTCACAAGGAAGGGATGTAACAGCTGTTACAATATGAACATAATTCTCTTAATCATGAGTGCATGCACAACACCCATCACTGCTATTCCTGCAGTATGATCATGCTTGATTCTTCCCTAGGAAAAGGGCTAGGGCTTATGAATGCATATATGCATTGATATTTGCCATTGTTATAAAGCGAATTTTCTCAACAAGTAATTATTTACAGGTTATCTTCTTCTAGCCAAGAGTATGTACCATAAGTAAAAAATGAAAATCTATAAATGAAAACATAAGAACAAATTATAAAAAGGTAGATTCAGGAATGTAAGTCTGTTATGAAAAATCTGGATAGAAAAGTAGTTTTAGACTATTAAAAAGTACAAGTGGTCACTTTTAGACTGTAAGTGCTAGTGCCCACAACTAGGATCTTGTAGAAACATCTCTGCCATGAAATCGACTGCATTTTGTCTTATTGATCTATTTGCCAGCTAGATAATGGAAAGGGGGTTGAAAATCAGGTTTTGTGTAGCGTCAAATCTGTCTTTTGTTGCATACGATGGGTAGAGCAGGTATGTCTTCCCTATTTGTGCTCTGTATGTACAACTTAATATAGGAAAAAACATAGGAAAAAAAGATAAATTAAATTCTGAAACAGTTGTAAAACTTTTAATGTATTGAAAGAATAATTGTACTGAAATTTCTGCATGGATCATTTAATATACCTTCATTTTCCAAGAGTTTATTGTTGTATTTGTTGGGAGGATTCTGTTACTAATGCCAAAGAGATTATTTCTGCAGGATTATTGGTATTGCAGGCATTGGAGGGAGCCTTATTCTTGTATCCATGTGTTGCCTGTGCACTTTTTTAACTGGAATATCATTAAGTGCCATAGCAACTAATGGAGCCATGAAGGTAGGTTAAGCACAACTTGTCCTTTGTGAGTTTAATAAAGTTATGTTCTAGAATTCTAGAGACTAGAATGGTGCATGGGACCAATGCAAATCCATAAATCTTGCACAATTCTTATTTTCTTACCTTAAAGTGGGCTGCCAACATCTTTATGATTATGCATTGGGCTCAAAAAATTTCATTTTGTATTGGTAATTTGACATGAGATTAGCTCTTAATATAGATGAAAGATCCCTGATGGATCTCTTTTGCTGATCTGCTGTAATTTTATTATTTTTAAATTTGTTTTCCTTGTTTAATAATATTTTCTTGCAGAGCTAGACAGAAGTTGCAGAAGGGTTTGAGTGTTTTATGTTTTTGATGGTTTTGCAATGAGTAATAACAAAAGTACAATAACCTGAACCAGTTCTGAAAATATATTTCAAATACAGCCAAAGTAATTTCGCTTCAAGCAGATTTTTAAATATAAAACCTAGTTTGTAATCGGATGAAGATTTACAATAATATCCAGATGATTACAACCAAGGATAAACCCAACCCGAAGGCGTGAAGAAGAAATATGAACCCAAAAAGAAGATACGGCCGGATTCCAGCTCTCCAATGCTGCACGTGGGAAAGAATATGGCTGCTAGGTGTTACCGTACAGCTGCAAAGTGCCCACACGTGGATAGAATGCCCAAATCCCAGCTGAAACTCTGATTGAATACTGCGTTCCCAAGAAGAAACAATGCACAATCTCCAAGACGACTTTGACTGCAACAAATCCAAACCACTGTTTTGGGGGCTACGTCCCAAACAGGCAAAGCAAGTGGGGTTGGCGTCCCAAGTGCTGAAAGCTCAATCAGAGCCCAAATCGCAAATCCAAGATGTAATATGGCAATAATGAATTAGAACTTTCTCTTTACCTCCTTATAACCCACCATACTTAGCTCGAACCCTAAAAATGTTTCCATGTGGTGTTGGATTATAAAATAATATATTTCTCATTTTTAAAGTGGTCAAGTATCTAGAAATTGACCTTTTTCCCAATAGAAAGAAATCCGTTCACCGAAATGCTCTGAGTCAAAAGAGAAATATTTAGAAAAGTTCAAGAGCTTTCCAACGAGCTATTACACCAAGGGATACTCATCTAGATGAGGCCAAAAAACCATGTATTACACCAAAATGGCTATAACTTAGCCTTATTTAAATTATTAAAATGCTAACTTAGGAGAATATTTAAATATAGTAAAATATTTCCCAAATAGCAAACTGATAGCCAAAACACCTCTACAATGTGAAACTGAACTCGTCACCTCCTGTGATTGATGCCGGATAATTTGAAATAACTGACAGTCTCATCCCTCAAAATTAGGGATACTCCTAAAAAATGGAACTTCTCCAAATCTCCCGAAATTGAAACCATAGAATGATCTCGTAGAGACTCAAGATTATAACCCATCTCCACCTCCTAAAATGTAGGAAACTCCTCCTACAATTAAGGAACTACTCTCAACTGCCTCCTATTGTCTGAAACTCCAGATCTGAACACTGTATACCTTGACTAAGTCTCTAAACACCACTGCCAGCCTACGAGATTCCCTAATAGGCTAACTCTATCATTTCTGATGTCCACTCTAGAGAGCAGACATGACAATAGAGGATTTTGAAATTTCAAATTTTACATAAATGAGAAATTTCTCAGATATAGTAGCTAGTTCTGGGTGTGAAAAAATGAAATAATATTGCTCCAATTATTGACTTTTAGTACTTATTTCTTAGCATCTATCAAAAATAGAATGTTTAAATGGAATTTTAATAATAAATCTTGTAAATAAATGTTTTGAGAAAAAATAGGAGGAAATAAAAGAGAAGGCAAATATTTTGTGGAGCCATCTCTCTCAATAAGAAGTGCCCTTTTATTCCAGCCCCCCCTTTTTTAAAAGCTTACTTAAAAATTTTAAGTGGTGGCCACTCCACAAAAGTAGGGATGTTACAGATTATCCTTTTCCCGTGATTAAAAATGGCTTGGGAACACTTAGGCTATTTAAATTTAAGCACAAATTGCAACCGCATGGGAACATGGGGTTAGAGACCATTCATAATGTTTAATGGATGCATGAGCTTGGTGAGCTGGTGCATAGGGAGGAGAGTAGTGGATCATAGTTTGTAGTCGAAAAGGGCATTTTTGTAAAACACCATGTATAAAACTTGTGTAAGGTGGGATTTTGTAACTATATGATATATGGGGAAATAGTATAGAAGTATGGCTAGGGTGTTCTAGGATTAGTATGGTTTGTTTTGAATAGATAACAATTTTTAATTTTTGCGTCATATTAATATCATTTTGCAATCCTAGAATGTCGCTAATCAATAAAAATAATATTAAAATTAAAAATTTCAACATATTTATGCTATAATGTTTTTCAATTTTTAGAATGTATTCAAATTTAACATATCATTGCTTTATTTCTATGAATTTATTGCTTATGTTTTAAAAATGTTAAAATTTGTACATGGCAAATATAATCAAAATTTTTGTTGAATTGTTTCCTCATGTCAATATTCATCCAAATTTAAACATAATCTCAAACCTTGTGACATAGGGGTTGGGTACCATACCTATTTATTCCCGATTTTACAATAGATTCTTAGCTACGTTTGGAATGTGTAGATATGACACTCTTCTTAATTGAGATTTAATTATCAATTAGGAATAGAAAAAATAATGGAGTTAGCTCAGAGCTTCTTTTTATGGCTTCATTGCCTCATATATTTTGATTGCCTATGCTATCATTATTGGGAAATAATATTGATAAGTTGGATCTCAAATTACTTGTATTGGGGAAACTTGCAGAGCCAAGTTGGTTTCATCTTCTAACAAGTCTATGACATCTCATATTAAAGATATTTCATTAAAGCAATGATTTGTGACTGGAATCATTGCTAATCTACCAAATGCATTTGGAAAGTCTTGGCATTTCCTTGCTATGATTATTTATTGTTAATTTCAGTACTATTAAAAAATCTATGAAGTTTTTTTTAGATTGCAGGAATTGATTGGTCCCCCATAAGTTGACGTGTGCTTGGTAAAAATTTTAACGTGATTAGTGACATTGGCGTAACACACCCTATAGTACTATGTTTTTAAGGGAGAGACTAGATCTTGTGACCTTGTGTCTACTACAAGAAGCTCTTCCCAATCAGTCAAGCTAGGCCCCTAGTCCATGAATTTCATCTATCTATCAAGTAAAAAATAATTAAATCTTATATAAACTATTTATAATTCTTTATTTTTTAAAGAGGTGAATACTTTTGACTGGAGCTATGAACCAACAAAGTCACAAATGGGGGACCTCATCCTTGAGTGTGGTTTAAACTTTGATAGCAAGGACAATTCACAACCTAACCATCATACTATTCCAATATCAATATTTATAAACTATGTTCATCACTAATATGTTTATGGTTTAATCTTTGATGGCAAGGACAACTTACAACCTAACCATCACACTATTCCAATATCAACATTTATAAACTATGTTCATTACTAATATGTTTATTTTTCATTAAATTCAATATTATTCATCATTATTTTATCTCTTATCTATATCTATTATTTATTATATTTGGAAATTCATTTATTTTATAAGTTTATTATTTATTAAGTTTACTATCGTTTATTATTTATTTGATCTTTACATGTATTTAGTATTTTTATCAATGCTTACATTTAATAAACTCAATATTTGCTAGTAAAAATTCAATATTTTGGTATGATATAATTAAGTATAGCGTAACATTAGAAATTATTAACTGTATACTTTTCAAAATCATTAACGGATCAAAATCGATAGTGTTATATACAATTCCTTTAAAAAAATGCTTGTGATAAAAAAATTCAAATTTGTTGTGACCATCTATTCTGTTGAATCAATTAACTATCAAGTCTTATTGCTATTGGGTTAATCACCATTGATTTAAGCCTTGCCTTGATATGCCATTTTTCAAAGGAGATTCGACTTCCATTTAGCTTGAGAAATTATTCTATTTTGTTATTTCCTTGATTCATATGTTTAACTCCTTGATTGGGCCAATGATGCTTTATGGTGCAATGGTTTGGGGGCCATCTCTCATCTAGTCAAACTGGGCTTTGATTGAGACAGTTCAAACCCTTCTTCTTCAACGCATCATCAGGTGTCACTAGTCTATCCCTCCTAGTATTGATTTGGCTGAGTTTGGGGCCCATCCTCTCAGACTTAGAGCCATCTTTGATTTAGTTTGGTTCCTCCATCGACTTTGTTGCTTTACAAACTCAGCTGAGGGGCACCTAATGCTTCTCAGAGGAGATTGTGGATACCGACCCCATTGGTTGGGCCTATTGTTGGTATGTTCAGGTTTCTACCCTGTTCCGCTCAGTGTGTATTGAGATTGAACACCTCCCCCCTTCCAGTTCTCTTTGGATGCCCCCTCTCATCTCCTTCCTTCCCAACAAGAGTTGAATAGACACATTAGGATGTTCATTTATAGGCAGTATATTCGTACGACCTATAGATCAACCCTCTGGGGGGGCCCCGTCCATGGATTGCCTACTATGTAGAGCACTTTTTGGATATGTACGATGGGGTCACTATGTGTCCTTCATGCCTTGTCATACTTGAAGATGACCTCTATCCAACAAGCTAAAACCTTCTTCAGATCCTCATTTGCCACCCCCCTAAGGACCACCTTTCCATCAATTACGAAAGTGAATTCCATCTATTTGCAGCTCTGTTTGTACTCGTCCAGAGTTATCATCCACTGGATACAGAGTATAACCTCCATGTCATCCAAATCCACTATAAAAAAGTTTTCAGTCACCGTGTAGTTGCCCACGGTAATACTCAATCGGGGAACTAGGTTTGTGCATGATAAAAGTGTTCCTTGATCTACCTTGACTTTGAAACCCGCATGTGCTTCTATAAGTAAACCCCTTTTCTTTACAAGTGACAAGTTTATGAAATTTAGAGTAGCTTTGTTGTCCAATGTCACAATGATCCTCCATCCCTGGAGGGTTCCCAGTACCTTGAAGACTGTGCACCTCAGAGTACCTGTGAGAGCGATAGTTCCCACATGTCGTAAGAGCGTGGCTCTGCTCTCTGTGCGGTTAGGTTTACTTCTTGTTTGTTATCCCATTTGGGTGATTGATCATCCATTTCTTCTTTACCATCCGACATGACCTCAATGTAGTGTGTTTCTCCTTTTCCTTGACATCTTTGTCCTAGTTCCCACTCTTCGTTATAGTTGAAACATAATTTTCTCCTCCTAAGTTCTTGTCTAGTGGCTTCATCCAACGTAGACTTCTTCTAGGTGGGTTTGTTGTCTTTTTCCTTTGGAGCCAATGGTGGTTTGTTGTGCGAGTAACTCCAAGATGATGAGGTTGAAGATAATGCCATGCTTCGAGCCTCCTTTATAGCTTCTGAGAGGGTGACATGATTGAAACCTTTTACCCATCCTTTCAACGGTTTGTTAAGCCATCCATGAATAGCACGGTTCGCGGTCTCTCTAATAAGTTTGTAACGAGTATGGAAAGTCTCTGAAACTCCGTGATGTAAATGTCCACCAACCCAATTTTCCTTAGATGTGCGAATTCTTTAAAATTGACTTTTGGATCTTTTCTAGTGATCTAATCTATCAGTCATGTCCGAGAGTAACCATGCCATGGTGCCACTTCCTCTAGATGGAGTGTAGAAAATTTAATAGCTTTCTCATCTAGTATTAGGTTGAGCTAGAAGTAGGTATCCACCATCATTAACCATACTTGTGCCACTATTGATCTAGATCCATCAAATGGTGATAGATTCACTTTACTTAATTTTCTTTTGAGATCATCATTGAAATACCAATAGTTGTTGCCACCAGAAAACCTCATTCTTAATTCCATGTAATCTTTGTATTATATATTCCCTTCCATGTTTGCATTCCTCCAATCTTCTCATAACCATTCTTGAACTTCTTCTAAGGTTGTTCCGTATGATAGTGGTAGACTCAAATCCGTACGGTTGCGTATATGTGCGTATGGTGGGATGTTGGCATGTATGGCGATGAGGGAGTGGTTGAGGTATACCTAGTGGGATGTACGGTGTAGCTTCATACAGTAATGAAGATACATGGTATGAATCGCGTAGGCTATAGGGACAAGTAGAGCTAGGTTGTACGACCAACCAAGTCAATGTCGTACAATGGTGGTTGGATGTCTGGACCAAAGTTGAAGGGTATGGAGTTTGTATATGACCTTTAGGGCATGCAAGCCATATGGCTAGGTGGTCGTATGGTTAGGAAAAATGATTGAAGTTCTTGAAAATGGTTGAGATGCCAAAACAAATGCACACTATTAATTGGATGCCATGAAACAACATATTCACCAACAAAGATATTCGCTAGAGAAAAGGAATGTATGCAAATTGTCATTGAACATAGAATTTATCTTAGTAGACAAAGATGGTGCTCCAGATGTGCTACACCTGAAGCAAAGTATTATGGATAATGGAATCGGGTAAGGGTTGAATCCCACCGAAAACACAATAGCGAAGTAGGCAAGATCTTCCACTTTTGAAATGGCGAACAATAGTGAGACCCAACATGAATTTGCAACATAATAAAATAATCCAACTCAAATATCTAAACAATTTAACCTGACAAACATATATACACTGTCGAGAGAGAAACTAAGTGTTGACACAAGAAACGACAAACACCTCTGGAAATAACCTATGTTACCCCAAGTTTCCGGGACGAGGGGACAGGGGGACAGGGAAACGAGTTTTCGGGACGGTTTTTTTCTTGTAGGAATAGGAGACAGCAGGGGATGGCTATATATATATATCTGAATTTTTAAAAATATTCATCAATTCTACATTCATCACAGCAACATAGTTAAAAATTATCAATTCCATTCATCAAATATTGATTCATCAATGATCATAGGGCATAGCAATCAACATCTAATTGAGTCGTCATAGAAAATCAAAATTCTAAATAGCATCATTTTCAATTATCTAAGAAAATTCAAATAATCACTTTCAATCATCATCTAAGTACTTACAATACCATTAGTAAGTCATGAAATGAATCAAATGAGACAATGAAAAATATCAACTTTCAGCAAAATGAAAACATTGAAAAGTTAAGACTTAAACAATTAAACTTTTAAATTAAACTAGATCTGTAATATAAATTAAACCATAAAAGATAAAGAGATCTGTATGATATTTGTGGTGATAATGGATCATGTAACAGCAGAAGTATATAGTTATTATTATTATTAATGGATGCAAGGTTATGATTATATATAATAAAACATTAAGATAGGAAATGAAAACATTGAGTTATTATTATATTAACAAACCTAAGTCTATATAAAAAATATTAAAAGTTTTATTTTTTAATATATTTGAAGCTGCGGGGTCCGCAGGTGGCTTATTTAATTTTTGTGGTAAAAATCGGAAATTTTTTTAGAAGTCCCGGAAACCTCTAGGAAACGAAAATGCAGTCCTCGGGACAGTCAACAAGTTTCCGAAACTCGTTGACTGATTCTTGTGTTTCGGGGATGTGTTTCCGATTTTCCTATCTAGGTGGGGACGGCTTGGAAACGTTTCCTGCCGTCCCCCTGTCCCCGAAACCGTCCCTGTTTTTGAAACCTGAGTCTTAGAGGTGGAAACGTGTTTCCGGGTAACATAGGAAATAACTAAATTGATGTGAGTCCAAGATATAATAAATCAAGTGGTCCCATATATAAAGTTTTTACATATTATTTATTTTATGACGGGGATATTAAACCTTCATTTGGAAATTTGTTCCATGCATGTGACTTAGCAAGTGTATCATGTTGTAGGTATGGCTAAATGATGCAATTAATATCCTATTGAATTGAAACATAAATATGGTGGTGTACTTTGCTATGTTGCTTTACTATTATCATGGTGGTGTATGAACTTATTTGCTGCTGCATATAGGCACACACATATATTTAAAAAAAACATGTTTTTGTACAGACGAACCCCAAATAAACTTGAACCCCCCCTGGAATTTTTTTGAATGAATTTCAAACCCAAATCTCAAACCCGAATCTGAACGACCACTGAGGTGGTTTGCAATCTTGAGGCTGTGAAAGACCAGCTGAAATCATTGCTCGACTGTGGGCTTAATTCAGAGGTCCAATTTGTGCAAATTGCTTGAAGTTTTTGCAAGATTTGAATGCTAGATCAAGAGTGAGTCCATAGCCGACATATAGCAGCTGTTTGCAACATTTTGTGACTGAAATTCTTGTATCTCAAGGGAGGCCATACAACATTCTAGGTCCCATGTGAGTCCCAAAGCCAAGGCGTTTTGCTTCTAGACAAAAATGCCTTGAGTTTTTGCTCTCATCATCCAGTATTGGGCATCTAGTAATAAAAGTGCATTGCTTACTGAATTTGAAGGGGTCTTGGAAAATTTTCATGCGCTGCATTTGTACTCCAGGTTGTCTTTCAGCTGCAATTATATTTCCAGAATTTAATAAATCAATTTCTCATGCTTGTATCTATCTTTTAGTTAGTAAGATAGCACTCCAACGCAATGCACTGAAAATTAGTTTAATTTTTTCCCTTTTATGCAAGCATATCTGTATATTTTCTAATTATCTGCATAAAATCCAAAAAAAATATATTTTCAAAGAAATACAAAAAATATACAATGCAAAAACAAATTAAAACACAGATAGCCATAGGTTTGATAGAGGCTGAAGTAGTAGGGTTGATCACAAGAAACCCAAGTTCACTTTGAAGGATCCAAGTGTATAAAGCCTTCATCACTTCAAGAATATCAAAATGGAAAACAAAAGCAAGTTCAAAACCACAACAATTAGGAGATTTCCAAATGAAAGGAGTTGAAGAAAATTTGAGAAGATGAAGCAATTTGGGAATATGCCGTCACAATTGGGAATTTTGAGTTTCAAGAGATATTTTCTTCATCGATGAATCTCTTTGAAAATGGAACCCTGTAAGAAAAACGAAGCCACTTTCTTAATTTATTCCACAACCATTAAAGTAATTTTTTAAAGGTTTAAAGTCTATATAAGAGAGAGTCCCTTTTACATTCTCACCCACAGAGATTGAAAAACGAGTTTGAGAGGAATATTTGAGGATTCTAGTAAATTTCTGACAAAATTTTGAAGCAGTGTGAAAGATCTTGACAAGAGAGAGGGAAGAATATTGGAGAGAGAAAGTTGTTCCTTGATTTGTGTGAAGTCACTTTCAGTTGGAAAAAGTTAGGAGAGGCTGTGACATCCAGAAAAGGAAAAAATTTGCAGTAAGTTTGGAAGTTAGTTAAAAGACATGAATATTTGGAGGAAAAGAATCTCCTAGAGAGAGAATGCAAAGTTTTTAATAAAATTCAATTTTTTTCCCTCCATGGACAAGTTTTGTGAAGAAGAGATATGGGTTTTCTTTTTCAATTCTTACCCAAAGAAACAAGTGTGACTGGAAAGCAACTGATCAAGAACAAGCAAAGGGGGTTTTATCTTGAATCCAAGATAGTGTCGAAATGGGCAGATGTTGGTGTCAAAAACCTCGAATGTCTGGACATGAGCGAGTTCAACAAGAGGATGTTTGGAAACAATGATTACGAACCAACCCACTTGGCAACCCAGATTGTAAACAATAAAATTGTGGCTGTAATAGGTTTTCTTCTAGCTTTTCAACATGCATAACTAATCTTGGAATAATTAAGATACTACAATGCAAATGACATAACAATCAGGGATTTAGATGGAAAAGTTATAGCAAACTTTTCTCCATGGGCCATTTCCGAAACATTCAGAATTCCTACATTTCAGGAGATGACACTGATATCAAAAGAGCAAGCAGTTAGAGTATTCGCTGTTGGGATTCAACATTGCGAAAGCATCATAAATAGTAAATGGTTGCAGAAGAATAGAGCCCACCATTCCAAGTTGTCTAAGGAGCTAGTCTGGCTCAATCTTCAGTGTGAGTATAGCAGTTTAGTCATGATGTTGATCAAGATATTTGGGATTCTACAGTCCTATGAGTTCGAGGCATGGATGTGGTACTTCATTGAATAGGTAGTCAGGGGATTCAATGATGTGGATTGGGTTGGACTAATTAGCAACAACCTGAATGAGCAACTGATGTATCTGGAGCAGTTAAGAAAGTTATATATGAGCTCCTATGTCTTCCACCTACTACCTTGAAATACAAAGTATATCGGATTGAGCCTCAAAGGAACGATTGGGAGCAGTGCTCAATGCTTAAAGGTGCATGAATTCTATCCTCAGTTGCATTTATATGTCAAGAATGATTATGATAGTGTTAATGATGCCTTTGCAATGTGCATTGTGAGGACTCTATAGAAGAGGTTGCACGTGAGAGTATCAGTCGGGGTAATGGAATTGGTAAAGTATGGAGATATAATTCTATGAAGGTATGTGGATATAGGGTTGGGCAGTTTTTGGCTAATAGTTGCTGATAACTGTTCCTTCTGATGGCTCCTTTGGTTCTTACTCGATATTTCACTCTGTTTGTTAGTTTCTCTGTAGTCTGGCTGGGAGCATGCAAGTGTGGTTTTTCCTTGTAAGTCTGCATGGCGTGTAATGTAATTACGATGGATAAGCATATAATGGCAGAAAGCCCTTTTTGTTTACAACTAAAAAGACAGGTAGTAATGACTTTCAATAGTGGTAGCTATGGTCCACTATAGATTGGCCGAGACATCTCACTGTAATTTTCCAATATTTATATCTACTGCCTCAGCACATTTTCTAGCAAAAAGAAAAGTTAGACGTCCTCTGTTTATTTTTCTTTTCTTTTAAGCTAGATTGAAATTAAATCAAATTTAGTTTGCTTTTTAGGCTTATGTTAGATCTAGTTTATATAAGTTCTTAGTTTCTAGTCAATTTCTAAATATAATTATTAATGATAGTGTATTCCTTTTATACACACTACACACACACACACACACACACACACATTTTGGAATAGCATCAATGAATTTATATTAATTCTAAACTTCCAAGTAATGAAAGTCTTCTGTTACAGATTATATGACTTTTGTGTCCGGACCCCAGCAATATTCATTTTAGGTCTTGAAAAACAGTAGTTTGTATCTGTTTCCTTGCAATTCTGCTTTTAACACATTGGGTCTATTGGGAATTTGTTATTTATTGATAACAGACCTTCGCTGAAGTTTATCAGCAAGACAATATGTTGCAGGCATTAGATTTAGTGAATGTTGTGTATTTGTGTGTGCTCTAAATCACATTGAATATATCAAACCTTGGGTATGTTTTTGTATTGGATGATCTTGAGAGAACAGGATTACAATACTGCATTCTAGTCATTTAATATCAACGGTTTTTAACCATTTACTTGTCATTGAAGTTTTTATGTCTTCTGTAAATTCAGGGTGGTGGACCTTATTACCTTATTGGCAGAGCACTGGGTCCAGAGGTTGGAGTAAGCATAGGCTTATGTTTCTTCCTTGGCAATGCAATCGCGGGTGCACTGTAAGCAATTTATATCCATTTATTTCCTTTCTTCTAATAGCAATTATAATTGTCCATTTAATTCAAGTAACCCCACTGGGCTAATCTAAATTCGCAATGCATAAAATCTGTTCCCTGTGATAGTTGAAGGGTCCCGAGACAGAGTAGGTGATCCTTATTGTTACATCCTTGAAGTGGCCATTGTCTTTTTTCTTTTTTTGTTAGATGAAACGGACCTATTGATATTCAAACAATTATAACAGAAACTTAGTTTAAAGTTTAAACAAACATTTGGCAATTAATGTATCACAGAGTTTTGATCTTGCCACAAGCAAGGATTATAAGGAAACTTGTATACTTATTGCAATGGAAAGGTGGAGATGTAATCCTATGCTAGCTAGATATTACAACAATCGTACCTAGTTCTACCAAGAAGACCATGAACTGAAACATGAGAAATCAAGCCTGGCTTAGCACCAGGTGTGCCCTCCAGCTGTGGAGGTGCTCGACCTGCTCATGGGTTGCTTCCTGTTTTCTTTCTATCCTCTATTGAAGAGAAGCGAACTGAATTTTTTTTTAAGAACATCCACGAGGCCAAAGCAGCTTGGCAACCAAGAGCAGCACACAACATAGCCTTATAAAGTTTGTAATTTTCTCTTGAGATAAGATCTTGGGCAGTAAAAAAAAGATTAAAGAAGCAAACAGTTTTTAATGTTTATATTTTCTTCTGCAGGAAAGTTTCTGGTAAAACTTTTCTATGATCTTTACATCCATATTGGACAGAAGTGAAGGAGATCAAGCATTTGAAATATTTTGCAGCATAATTTTTTTTAAATTTCTCATATTCACAATTTTCTTTCCAGTAGATTCATCAGGCAAGATCGTTTTCCTTCAATTGTTTTATTAGTAGTTTTATTTTTTTTAAGAATAAATGAGATAGGGACAGCATAAAGTGGCGTTTGACTCCTGTATAATGGTATTTTAATCATGACTGAAATTTTACGGGTCATTGAGAATCTGGCTGACAACATCCAGCTTTAGATTGACATCTATAAATTCCCCATGAATGGGGTTGTGCAAATTTTCTTTAGAGAGGGACAAGATTTACCAAGTATTATCCATGGTTGCCTGAGCATGAAGATTGTACACTGCCCCACCATCCACTCAAACACAACTTTGTCCCTTACAACAATAGCAAAGTTTCTGAAGAAAGTGCCTTGGGCAGAAGTCCATGATTCTTTTATTAACTGGTATTGCAAGCCTTGCAGATTCAAAACTGTACCTGCTAATTGCCAATGCAGATGGAGAATATCCTGTTAAAGTGTAGCTTCAGTAGAAGTGAAGTACACATCAAATTGAGTATATGTATTCATGATTCTACATGAACATTTGTTTTATGTCTTATATTCTTGATAAGAATTATATATATATATATATATTCATAAATGACATTCCTTAACTAATCGGGCTCTTATAATAAGAAGAGACAATCTGAATGTGTTTATTAGTACAGCAAATGGTTATCGGTTATGTTTTGATCAAAGATTATGTCCATGTAGGGACATGACCCTTTGTGGGCATTGGCCACGTAGAGTCATGTTTCTACGAGGACATGATGCTTTACATATTTAATATGGAGACATTGGTGTAGACTGATATCAATCACACGGCATACTCAGTCACAGCGATCTCTCTCTTCAGCAGACAAAGGTATTGATCAGATCATAATTGCTCCTTCTCCATTGCTGTCCTGTTACAAAGATCTGCACAGGAAGAGCGACATAACACATACTATCAGATTTAGTACATCAGATTGTAAGTAATTCTGAGTCAAGACTGTTTAGTCTATAATATCATTTGTTGTCTCTATCAGAGATCCTGTTTTTTACATATCCAATCTTGGTTGCATATTGAATTTCCTGTTGGAGACAGCTTCGTTAAGGGAGAGTTACTGTGATTCTGAATGGTAGTCCCATCAGCTGAAATGCATAGATGAAACTTTGAAGATGTATGAAATGAACAAAAAGTTGAATGAAAAAATAGCGGAGATGGACATGGGAATGTTGAGAGAGGTGGTGGTGGTAGGGCATATTCATAGTTTATACTTTCAGCCTACCTTCTTGTTGTTCTCTCACTCTTCCCACAAACTCTTTACATGTTTGAATTTCTAAACATGATATATTGTTATTGCAATATTAAGAAATTAATTATATATTATTATTGTGGCATTGAGAAATGAGGATCCAAATTCTTATTAATAGATATTAGTCAGAGAACATCTATAATGTGTGTAATGTCTCTAATCCCTAATAGTCAATTTCATAAAATATTAAATTTGGCTTATGGGAGCTTAATGCAAATTTATTAAATGGGTCAATTTAATATTATAAAGTGGGTTAAAAGTGACAAAGAAGAAAAAGATGAAGGACAAGAGAAGGAAGCTGAAGGGTCACTGTATTGAGCATAAAAAGAAGGAAGCTAATTCATTTTGGGTATGCTTGGATTTTCAGAGATTGTTTCAGATTTTTCTTTGAGCAAAGGGAAGCTTTAGCTTTCAGTTTCTAGAATGTGAGGACAGAAACCTTTAGGGTCTTCTTGCCGGATCGGATGCTAACCCAGTTCAACATTGGTGGTGGATTCACATCAGTATTCACATTGGAGTTGCATATTCTTCTCTGTGTTTCCAATCTGGCTGTTATTGTTATTTGTAAGATTGGATTTCTATGCATGCTATTGTATTGCTTTTTTATAATGTAATAATGAATTCTGAGGTATTCTGCATGAGTATTTTATTGGTTATTTGCTAATATTAAATTGCATAAATCATCTCCTGTATTCTGAAATTGTTTGTGAGAAAAGGTTTGGAAAAATATCTAGTAAGATATTACAATAGTATTAGAGCATCGAACCTGCCATCCTGTTTGGTATAGTTAGAGGTTTCAACAGAACTGAGTTACAAATATTTAGATGGAATAATAGGTATATGCAATTCCTAAAGAACAATTTTAAGGTGTTTCTACTGCTTGTTTGAAAAGAGTTTATCTGAGTGAAATATTTTTAAATTTCAAGCATTTCTTATGGGCCATCGTTTGAAACTAAAAATACTATAAAATTTCCCTTCCATCCTCTTTGTGGAGAGTTAATACAATAAAGGCTTTGGCAGCTGCAGTTTGATATTTGTAGTAGACTTGCAGTGATTGAACTAACACTTGATTGTGGTTGCTAATATCTCTTTTTGAAATTAAACTCTGCGTTTGAGTTCCGTGAAGATTGTCCTCTGCATTGAGATTTCCATCTCTGCCTGTGACTTCGTATGCCTTTGGCGGAATCATATTTCTTTGGTGCTGATATTTTATATAGTTTGACTATCCTATGGTCGAGCTTTTTAAAGTTTTTTTGGTTGGTATTTAAGTGTTTGATTTTCACTCAATTAGAAGTGGCGATTATGTATTTGGTGGTCGCTATTTTATTATAAATGCAGTATGCATTGTGTTGAATCGGTTCTATGTGTAGAGAACACAACACAGAAATAATATGCTATTGGTAACATGCGACATTAATAAAATTTGATGCCCAGATGCACTGGTGTGATTACATTGTGGCTAGAGAAGCAGTTGCGTAGGATTCAAGTACACAATCTGAAGTGTTATCGTGAAGTGTATCGGATGTAGTAACAATAGGGATTGTTTCAATTTTTGCTGGAGAAACATCAATATCAGGGGTTAATCAAAGGGATGTAATCAGAGAAACCATCTGTGCAATTCTGGAAAATGTCAAGAGTGATTATTGTGACTAAGGTTGCTGGTAGCGGAACCATTTCACTTGAAGGGAATATTTTATGATTATATTGATTGTTATTGCTAAGTTATGTTGATAAATTAGCTTCATAGTGAATTGAAGAAAATTCCATAAGAAATATATGATAATACACACACACACACACACACACACATATACATATACATATACATATACATATACATATAAATATTTATCGTCAACATATATTAATATATCATTTAAAATAATGGTCAAGTCAGTTTGTTTAAAAAATCGATCAAGTATCGACTATCATATAATGGGCATGTTTCCCACTCTATTTAATACCTCTTGACGACTGATGGAAAACATCAATACAAGGCAATGTAATAATACACAACGATCGATACATTTCAGTTTGCCATCCGCTCCCATTCGATCAATAAGTTTTGTGCACACACACACATATATGATTCATATTATTCAGTAGTTTATCAGTGCCATACATATTCGATCATCTGAAGTTGATCTGCTCTCAAGAGAAATTTAATGTTCACCATTCGATCACATCATTGAATTGAAAGGAACGTAATTATCAAAGTTTCAAGAAAGAAATCAGGACAATATTAATTAGTTTCTATCTCCACCAAATCGATCTTATAAATTAACATGGTATCAGAGCCAAATTGGTAGAGAGATTGCTAAACTAATTTTTTAAAATAAACATCATGGCGAAGAGTCGAGGATAGGCTTGCAGGAGCAACAAATTTCTTTTCATGGAAAATTCAAATTACAACAATCCTCGAAGAATTGGAATTAGAATCATTCATTGAAACAAACAATTCAATACTTGAAGACGAGGCAGAAAAGGCCACTTTGAAAGGTGAAATAATAAAGCCAGGAAAATCATTGTTGATTCAATAAAAGATCATATTCTTCCTTACATATCAAATCTCAAGAAAGCATTTGAAGTATTTAAAACAATTAAGGATACATTTGAGGTCAACAACTCAAGTAGATTGCTTACATAAAAAAATCAACTTATGAATATAAAAATGAATAAAGGAGAGTCAATCTCATCCTACTTTGGAAGAACTTCTGAAATAAAGAATTAACTATCTTCTATTGGAAACAAAGTAGAAGAGCAAGAAATGTCCATAATAGTACTTAGAGGACTACCTATATCTTGGGAAGCATTCATCCAAGTCGTCAGTAGACCTTCAATACCAGCTTTTGATCAGCTTAAAAATGATTGCACCTTAGAAGAATCAAGACTAATTTCTAGAGGGATAATTTCAAATCAAGAGGGAGAAAATCAAGGTCTTTTCTCAATCTCTTATAACATAGGGAAGAAGAGAAAATTTAAACATAAAAGGAAGAAAAATGATCAATGAAAAGGAAACAATAATCACAATAGAAAAGACTTCTCCAAAGTTCAATGTTACAAGTGTGAGAAATTTGGACATATCTTCAGACTTTGTCCAAAAAGGGAAAAATTTCTAGCCTCCTTAGTCAAAACAGAAAAGGAAGAAAATCTATTATTCTACTCAGCTCTATCAAGTAAGATGAAATCCAACGGAATTTTTTGTCACATATTATGATTCAGAGACAAGTTTGAAACTTTTAGAAATTATCTCACTAAAGGAGTCACCATTGGAGATAACTCCACCTATTCAGTAAAAGAAATTGGGACCTGTTCTACACAACTAAGAACTGGGATTACTCTAAAATTAAAAGATGTTCTTTTCATACTTGGCATAAAAATGAATCTAGTATCCATCTTTGGACTTGCAGATGAAGGGTCTCAAGTCACCTTTAATGAATACAAAGTTTTGTACTGGCCTAAAAACTCAACCTTAAGAATGCTATCACCTAGGGTCTAGAGATGAAACCCTTTATAAATTGTGTAACATCCAAAAGAAAGCTCTAAATAATTAAGTAACAAAAATGGCTTAGAAGGAACAAACCCTAATGAAATATGGCATAGAAGGCTCAGACATATTGGATTCAGTACACTACCAAAAAATCACCACTGGAACACCTAACTTAAATTCAAACCATATAGGCATTTGTAAAGGATGTGCTCTAGGAAAGAATGTAAAAAGATCTTTTCCTCCAAGTGAACACAAATTTAAGTCAATTCAAGAACTAGTCCACACAGATTTGTGTGGACCTATGCCAACACTTTCTCTAGGAGGATGCTCATACCTACATAATCTTTATTGATGATTTCTCTAGGAAAACCTCGACTTACTTTCTAAAGGTCAAAGAATCAAATGGAGTTCTATTAGAATTTAAAGAGTTCAAAGCAATTGTGGAAAAGCATTCGTCAAAAAGAATAAAAACTCTAAGATTAGACAATGGGGGTGAATACACCTTTGAAAATTTCAAAGACTTCTGCACCTCTGTTGGGATTAAGAGGGAGTTTACTCTACCTTATAATCCTCAAGAGAATGGGGTGGCAGAAAGGAAAAACAAAACCATTGTTGAAGCAGCAAAAGCCATGCAACATGATCAAAATTTACACTTCTCATTCTGGGCTGAGGTCACTAATACTACTGTATATATTCAAAACAGATGCCTGCACTGAATCCTAGAAAACATAACCCCTGAAGAAGCCTTTACAGGAATTATACCTGACCTACTTCATCTCAGAATATTTGGTTGCCCTGTTTACATTAACATACCTAAAGAAAAGAGAACCAAGTTAGCACCATCCAGGAAGAAAGGAATATTTGTTGGGTATAGTGAAAATAGAAAAGGGTATAGAGTCTATATACTTGAGCAATGATCAGTTGAAATCAACAAAGATGTCAAATTTGAAGAAAACACTGCCTTAAAACTATCCTCTAGTACAAAAGATGAGCCCATCACAATATTAGATGAAAATCTACAAATTAAAAATTAGAGGGAGAACATATTAGAAGAGAATGAACTATTACCGGACACATAAAATAGAGCCATCTCTAATATCAAGAAAAGGCCATTATGGGCAAGGAAAATGATTGAAGAAAATAATGTTGAACTAGATGAAATCTCTAGAGAGAGCAAGAAGACCAGAAATAAATCGTGTTACACTACACTAGTAATTGAGTTTACAAAATTTGAATCATCAACTGTTGAAGAAGCCCTATCTTGCCAAGCATGGAAAGATGCTATGGTTGAAGAATATCAATCCATATTACAAAATGGTGTTTGGGATATTTTACCTAGGCCAAAAGACAAATTGGTTGTTTCATCAAAGTGGTTATACAAAATCAAGTATGCTTCAGATGGTAGTATTGAAAAACATAAAGCAAGATTTGTTGCTTGAGGTTTCTCTCAAAAAGAAGGTATTGATTATGAGAAAACATTTGCTCCAGTTGCTTGATACACTTCAGTAAGAACAATTATTGCAATTGCAACATCCAAAGGATAGAAGATACATCAAATGGATGTCAAGACCACATTTCTGAATGATGTCATTAATGAAGTATATATCAAACAACCTAAAGGTTTTTTTATAAAAGATAAGAACCTATATGTATGTCAACTAAAGAGAGCTCTTTATGGCCTCAAACAAGCACCACGAGCTTGGTATGAAAGGATAGATAACTACCTCTCTAAACTAGGATACTCTAAAAATGAAGCTGATCCTAACATATATCTCAAAATATCTAATGGTTACATGTTAATACTTGTTTTATATGTTGACGACTTATTAATAACAGGTGAAGATCATTTAATTGAAAGATGCAAACAAGATCTTGTAGCTGAATTTGAAATGAAGGATTTAGGCCTACTACACTACTTTTTGGGTCTAGAAGTATGCCAAAAGAAAGATCATATTTTTTTAAATCAAGGGAAGTACACCCATGACATATTAACTAGATTTGGTTTGATAGACTATAAACCTCTAGCAACTCTGATGGAAACAAATCTACATAAGCTAAAAGAAGAAGCTATGAATTCAGAATCTATTGACCCTACTCTCTACTGACAGATCATTGGATCACTTATGTATTTTGTAAACACTAGGCTTGATATCTGCTATGCCACCAATGTTTTAACTTTTAAGTCATTTCATGTGTGAACCAAAGAAGATTCATTTGATGGCTGCTAAACGTATCTTGAGATATCTACATGTACTATTGGTCTTGGTTTGAAGTACAAAAATGTTGAGATTAAATTTGAAGGATATTCTAATTCTGATTGGGCTTGTTGTTCCTTAAACCGCAAGAGTACTGCAGGGTGTTGCCTCAGTCTTGGATCAACAATGATATCTTGGGTCAGTAAAAAAAAACCAACAGTTGCCTGGAGCTCGCGAAGCAGTATGGTTGAGAACGCTATTATTTGGACTTTTTGGAAAGCAACTAAGTCCCATAGTGATTCATTGTGATAACCAGAGCTGCATCAAACTTTTTGCTAATCCCGTCTTCTACAATTGATCAAAGCACATCGAGACTCCATACCATTACATAAGAGACATGGTTGACATAAATGTCATCAAACTAATTTATATCAGCACTAATGAGCAAAATGTTGACATTTTCACCAAGCCTCTTGCAAGGTTGAAAATAGAGTACTTCAGAGGTCTTGGGATGACAAGTTTGTAAGTATATTTGTAATTTAATATATTCATGAATAATTGAAAAATAGATTGTTTGCAATTTGTGTGTTATGAAAGGCGACAATCTTTCATATGTGTGAGGTCAGTATTGTAAGGTGATGACCTTATCAATAGTTGATCTATCTCCTAACACCAAAATGTGTTGGAGCAAGTGTTATCATGGTTCTTCGGGTCGGATTTTGTTGGACATCTTGATAACCAACTCATCATGGCGCTCTTCAGGCCGGATTTTGTCAGATACCATGAAAATGTATAAATGATATGGTTCTTTTGGCCGGGTCTTTCCGGACACCATGACATAAATCTATCATAGATCACACTTAAGGTGGTGTTTACTCTTGTATTATAACTGCTTCAATTCCCTCTTTGCTAAAGAGGGAGTGTTGAGAAATTAGCCTCATAGTGAATTGAAGCAAATTCCATAATTAATACATGATTATATGTGTGTGTGTGTGTGTGTGTGTGTGTTGATAGAAATCAAAGTTTGATATAATATGCACACACACACACACACACACACACACACACACACACACACACACACACACACACACACACACATATATATGTTTATATATATAAATAATTATTATCAACACATATTAATATATCATTTAAATTATTGTCAAGTCGGTTTGTTAACGAATCAATCAAGTATAGACCATCATATAATGGATAGTGCCAATGTAGGGTCATGACCCTATGTGGGCATGTTTCCCACTCTATGTAATACCTCTCAATGATTGATGAAAAACATCAATACAAGGCAATGTAATACACAACCATCAATACATTTCAGTCTGCCATCCGCTCCCATTTGATTAGTAAGTTTTGTGCATATATATATATCAGAGTAATGTGAATCATCGTGATTCAGGTGATTTGTGCAATTTTGCAATCTGACTTAAGGCATGTGATTCATGGTGAGTCGGTGAATCGACTCACCGATTGTTGTGCCAAAAATTGCTTGAATCGCCCAAATTGGCAATTTTTTGTTAAAAATTGCCAAAAATTGGAAAAATCGGCCTCAAAAATTGGCAAGTTGGTAAAATATCGCCAAAAATCACCAATTTTAAAATCTTTGAATTTCAAGGCTTTTTTCGCCTTGCCAATTCATAGCCGATTTATAGGCAATTCACCAATTTGAGTACATGTTGCTGATTTCGATCCGATTCAGATTTTTGGTTCTTTGATATATATACAAGCTTAGTCACAACATTCGGCGAATATCAGCCATGAAATTTGGATTTTGCCGAATTTCAAATTTCTTTTAAAAATTTGATAAAATTCGATTTAAGTTCGTATGTGAAAACTAGCAATTTATTTCTATCAAACTAAACACTCAAGAAACTTCTATTTTTTCGGGTTTACCATCCATTTTTATTTATAAGAAGCCATTTCTGAACCTTAAAACACACATGTCAGTCTCAAGTGAAGGCAAAATTTGAAGGTTGATATGGCCATTTCCGATCTGAAGATTGATTCCGTTTGCCTATGCTGTGACGGAGTGAGAAAGAATCTGCAGCAGTTGTGTCACAAATCTCTTTGCGTTTTGTCTTGACTAATTCATTTCCAAGTCTATCTGCACTGTGTTGTGAGTTATGAGCAGTCCGCAATGAGAGCTTTAATTTATTTTTATTTGAGATTTTTCACAATTGTATATAGTTTATAAATATTTTTTATAAAATTTATATATAAAAAATCAGATAATATATTGATATTAAAATTATAATAAGATAAACTAAAAAACTTATATCTAGTTATTTACAGATATGGTCGATTTAAAAAATTGTCATACTAATTTAAATTAAATAAATGTATATTATATTATAATTTTATTAATTAAATATTATAAACATATATAAAATATGTTTAATAATAGATGTTTATGAAATTATTGTTTACAAATTATTGTTTCTATTTTATTTTATTTAGCAATGTTAACTATTTTGATAATATATTGAAGATATTACTTTTGTTGAAAAATAAATAAAATTATATAAAGCAAATTTAATTCAAACTTTTTCCCGAATTTTTACTCTTGTCAAACTTAATCCAAATTTCATGCATGTCGAACTCGAACTCAATTTCGAACCTTGTGACTTAGTATACAAGATGTATATATGATTCATGTTATTTAGTAGTTTATTAGTGATATATATATATATATATATATATATATATATATATATATATATATATATATATGTATGTATGTATGTATATATGTATACATATACATATATATATATATATATATATATATATATATATATATATATATATATATTATATGTATACATATACATATATATGTATATATATATACATATATATGTATATGTATATATGTATACATAAACATATACCTATCTATTCAATCATATATATACATATACATATATGTATATATACATATACGTATACATATACATATACGTATACGTATATGTATATGTATATGTATATATACATATACATATATATTCAATCATCTGAAGTTGATCTGCTCTCAAGAGAAGTTTAATGTTCAGCATTTGATCACATCGTTGAATTGAAAGGAAAGTAATTATCAGAGTTTCAAGAAAGAAATCGGGACAGTATTTCATTCAATATTAGTTAGTTTCTATCTCCACTAAATCAATCCTATAAATTAACAAGTTAGGGGTGCCTGGTCTATTCCTAGGTGTCATGCAGTCGAATCCCTTATACGCAGAGTTATATTGGAAGGATAAATGTTGTGGAACCATTCCAAATGTGATTTAATTCTGCAAAATATTCAATCATCTGAAGTTGATCTGCTCTCAAGAGAAGTTTAATGTTCAGCATTTGATCACATTGTTGAATTGAAAGGAAAGTAATTATCAGAGTTTCAAGAAAGAAATCGGGACAGTATTTCATTCAATATTAGTTAGTTTCTATCTCCACTAAATCAATCCTATAAATTAACAAGTTAGGGGTGCCTGGTCTATTCCTAGGTGTCATGCAGTCGAATCCTTTATATGTAGAGTTATATTGGAAGGATAAATGTTGTGGAACCATTCCAAATGTGATTTAATTCTGCCAAATACCTTGGGTGTGGATACTATCATTTCTATGCAACGGGGAAGACACGATGGTAGCTGTTTCATATTCCTTTCATCAGTAGACGTTTGTTGAACAATCAAGTGATGCCTTGAGCAATAATAGGAGTCAACTATTTGTCACACTATGAGAGATTTAGGTGTCAGAGTTAGTGGAGTACTGCTGAGAAATATTAATCCTCAATGTAAGGGTCAACGACAAAAAAAAAATGTTTTTCCTTGCCACAAATTATCTGCAAAGGAAAATATTAGAAAATGAGCCCAAATATTTGACATGATTATTGTCGTGATATTGCTATCAGGATTTAACTGTGTTTTTTGAGTCAAACTCATTGACCCTTTTTTTATTAGTAGTGGTTCATCGAACCCATCTCTCATGAGAATGAATGGAACACTCAGCATGTATTGGATCTAGGTGATGCTCACAGAGGTGAGGTCACCCATCCTAGTACTACTCCAGCTCGAGCACGCTTAACTATGGAGTTTCCTCTATGGTTAAATCCACTCTGCTTGGAACCCCATTTGCAAAACCTTCACAAAGTGTTGTGCCTTATGAACCATTCATTAGAAAGCCCCTTAAGCTCATCAAGATAAGTAGGAGATATTTTCCACAGTAAGTCAAATTGTGATATTGCTATCAGGATTTAACTGTGTGAACAATACTTGACATTAATATTATTAAGGTTGTTGGATTCAAAGCTGTATTTTACATCTTAAAGTGCAGTATTGTTATTTCCTTCAGCATTTTAGAGTTTTTGGGTTTAACGCTTTGGAGTGTAACATCTTTGGCACATTTAAAGCGACAACATTTGTGTAAGTCTCAACAACTGAGGAATGTAAAATGTCATCAGGAAATATTGTGCTAAGAAAACAATTGTGAAGACTTACTAAGATTGGAGCTATTTTGGCAGAGCATTTGGTTGGACATAACATTTGGTACTTTCACTATCGACAGTAACCGTCTGGGTTGATTATTAAAGATTCAAACAATTTATCTAAGACAATTTTTGGTATGGGTTGAGGGTTGTCAATGAACTTATTTACCATTGTGGTAAACTTTTGAAAAGGTTCAGCTGTTGGATGAGTGGGGCAGCGGATAGAAACAGTGATCATTGTGTTCAACGCCATAAACATTCTTGACAATGTGAAACAGATTGTATTCCAACCAAAGAACTTTATTCTGAAGTTGCTTTGATAATTTACGAAAAGTTTCCTTCTTGTTGTGACTCCAGCTCCAAGGTATTCTCTACCACCTTCTTGCAAATCATAGAGCAAATTGCTTGGGTGAAGCACCTTTTGTGCCTGAACCAACTTTTGACATTACTGGAAGGTCTCTGTGAAGAAAAAGTCATTACCAGTCTGCTTCCAGACAAAATTCTTTGCATTAAATACGCCTGCAGTAACAAATGTTCGAACATGGGCAGGTAAAATAATCATTGTATGTAATGTGCTATAGTTAAATGTTTGTAATTATCATAACAACAGAAAGGCTACTTACAGGTGTTGTGGCATGTTTCTTGCAACACTTGAAGTGATTAATCAAGAGGTGATTTCAGTGCTTATTTCTTGATACCAGAATGGGACAACAAATAGAGGAACTACCCCAAAAACATGTTATTTATAGCTTCTTGTTTGGTGGAAAACAAAGAATCATTTGAATTGCTATAATTAGAAAATCCTGCAAATTTTACAAGGCAACAATAATTTTCAGTATAGGGGATTTATATACTGACAACATAAGACAATGAAAAATCTGAAACACAGTATATTTAAAAGATTTCAATGAGACATTAAATGGTGAGCGATCAAGGGACTTGAAGAAAGAAATTGAGATAGGGAATGGATTGTATATCATTGGGTGGCATTTAGAGTCTATAAAATGTATGGATAGTTTTCTCTTAAAATTGAAGAGCTGGATTCTTGTTTAACCAAAGTAAATTAGTCTGATTGGAGGCTTAAATTGGGCCTTACAATCTTCCACATTTTCCTTAGTGCAACCAAAGTTGATGGAGCATCCAAGTGAAGGTATAAGACTAACGATTGCTTCTTGTCTTAGTGAATCCATCCAAATGACAACTCCTACTCCACCTTATAGTGATAACATATTGAACAAGGTTCTTCAGTTGATAGTGGGCAGTTTGTGTGGGTTACATGATGAACAACCCTTCTTATGGTAAGAATGCGAAGACAATGAACAAGAACACATAACTCCTTTTATTATTTGCATATGCCAAGAGATTACATAAAGCTTATGATGATTTACAATAATTTCCCACGGTGTACATATACTGTTCCAAAGAACCTTCCCGAAGGGTTCTGTCGGCTACATAATAAATAATTACCATCTACATGCTAATCTACCCGTTGGCTACACAATATCTACCGACAACGGGCATGGGAAGTTAAGGATGGACTTGAGATGATTGCAATCAAACAATGCAGTTGTCGACTCTAATCAAGGCCTAGATTAAGCAAGAAAAAGGGAGAAACATAATCACAAGAGTGAAAACAAAGTGAACAAAATAGAAAATCTTAAGAGTGATGGTGGAATCCGCTGCACTCTTAGGATTCCTAATCCTAGGAAGGCTGAGAATTCCACCCATAATTGAGGCTCAATGCTAGCCCATTAGTGTCTTATGCCATAGGCTTCATGTTATTTAATACATAACTAAACATTCAGCTTGCATGAGGAAAAGAGAATACGAAGGATTTTGTGTGAGTAATGTTGTGGGAAGAAGAGATGAAAACCAAATCAGTTTGGCCTTGAGATATTCCGAAATTGGCTGATCTCGTCAACCGAGCTAGGTGATGAAAAAGAAAACAAAATAAGATTGTTATGAAGGAGATGGAAATTCAATTAGAAATGTTAGAGTCAATCCTGGGTAAGGGGCAGAATTGGCCCCCTAGCTGGGATTCACAATCCTAGCAGGCCTTCAAATTCTGTCCACTCGTAAATTCCCTTTAAATCAGAAGTAAGGGTGCAATTACATGATGAGTTAAGGATCAAAACTTGCCTTCACCACCTTCAATCAGGCCAGCCAGTATGGGAGAGCAAAAGATTGAGTTAAAATTGATTTTATTAGCCAATAAAAGTGCAAGTTGGCCCAAATATAGACATATCTCTTCAAGTATCAAGATACCTATATACGAATGCTGAAGGATAAACATTTCCTCACCACAAGAAGACAAGACTTACCACTTTCAGCAGCAGATTGGCAAACAAAATGTAGTGACTCCCTTTCTTAGCAGCAATTTCATGATTTAGAGAACAATCTTGGGGAGTTGGGGAGGAAACATCACTATTTTCCAAGTAATTAGAGATAAATGTTGTCGGTAAAATTATAAAATAGCCGACGGGTAGATTAGCATGTTGTCGGTGAAGTTATAAAATAGCCAACGGGTAGATTAGTATCCGAATGGGAGCGACGGTTGAGTCACCCCTTCGGAATGGTATATGTACATTGTCCGGAATGGACTTTGGATCATTGTTGTAATCATCATTGGAAGCACTATGTAATCTCTTTGGCATATATGCGAATAATAAAAGGAGTACTGTTGTGTTACATATTCTTGTCTGTTGTTTGTATGCATTAAACTATTTACCCCATATGGTAAACAATAAAGTGCTGGAGAAAAGATAAAATCTGGGCAGATATACAAATACCAAGCCTTAACAAATCAAAACCTAGAGAATATCAAAATTGAATAAAGAGAAATTTGCTCTTGAACCAAAGAAAATCCATGCTCAAATGCCTCTTGTGGTTTTGATATAGAAGCGAGGGTTGATGCAATTTTATTTCATGAAAAAGTTTTATATTTCCTTCATTTCACCATTTCATGAGCTTAATGCATTTCTCTCTTTTGCTTTTGCAAGGTAAATATGGAGCAAGGAGATGTTCGAAAAGCAAGTGGAGGTGACACGACAATGTTCAAGGACTTCAAATGAGAAGGATGTTCGAAATCAGATTATCAAAGTGCAAATTCAAGGCAAGATCAAGATGGAGTTCAAGAAAGCAGAGGAGGATAAAGAAAAATTAGAGAAAATTATCACCAACTTGAATTTCCACTAGATATCCAAGTTCACTTTGAAAGCCCAGCTACATCAAGACTTCATCACTTCAAAAAGTTCAAGATTCAAGTTTGCAAGTACAAGTTCAAGATCATGGAAATGTGAAAGTTTCAAGAGGGAAGATGGAGAAAGTATGAGAAGATGAAGCAATTTGGGAATATGCCATCACAATTGAAGGCTTGATAATGTTGAGTATCAAGAGATATTTTCTTAGCATCAAGAAATTGATCAACTTTGCAAGATAAGGTTGTTGAGATAATACCCTCTTGTCTTCTACCAATCAGAAAATTCTAGTTACATGTGTTTAGACACATTCAATCATATTTTGTCGAGTGTATAGTTTCCTCATTGGCTCTTAAAAGCATTGTAGTTTTCTTATTAGACCATGTGGTGGTGCCTTAATGTAATTGGATGATAGTGTGGCAACCCTAATTAGGGTTTGTAATGGGTAAATCCTGGCCCTTGATCTTGGCCCCTCATTGTAATGGAGCACGCCATGGCCTTCTCATTTGTAAGGGATTAGAAATCAGATTTGTTAGAGAGAAGATTAGGATTAGGGTAGAGTAGGAGGAGACTTGTAGCAATTGTTTCCATAATGTTATCAAAGTAATTGTTGATTAATTGTTGGTCTTCATGGTGGATTACTTGTGTTGCTTTGGAGTATTGTATGGTTTCTTCAATTCGTCATTTAGGATTTTATTTCATGTCAAGTAGAAGTAGATGGATGAAAGATATTGTTGAAGGGTGATTAATGGTAGAGCTAGTGTCCATAGCTTTTGGTACTTGCTAATTGTGAGTAACAGTGCAAGGTTAATCTGGGCCTAAATTGCAAGTGTTTAGCTTTTATTGGAGATTTTCAGTTAGATAGCACCTTCATAGGGTATTTGGATGAATATTGATTGTGTGAAAATTAAACCTGCATTTGTAGAAGATAACACCCTCCTATGCCTAGTTGACATTATGAAGCAAGGATTGTGTAGAGGTTCACACCATCATCAACATTATATTACATTCTTAGAGTTACATAGAATTTCTAAACCCATATCTCTTTGCAAGTTGTTTGGTTGTGGAAGAGATTAAAAAAAGTTAAAGTCAAGTTGCCATCAATTGAATGGACAACGTAAGTCCCTTTGTGATAACCAACTTATCACATCATAAACCGAGTCAAAGTCAACAACTAACAAGTAACTCATTTGAATACATAATTCCTCTACATTGTTTAGTATATGGGCATCACTATTGAGGAGAGAGTTGAAGATTTGGTATTTCATCTTGGAATACTAAGTATTCAGTTTTGTATGTTGTAGTGGAACAAAACTCACATCAACAGTATTTCACATCACAATACTGAGCTATGCCCATGACTAGAAGGAACTTTTGGGTTGTCTTTGTTGATTACACAATCATATACATTGTTTAGCATCTAAACTTCCTTATTCGAGACATGATTTGATATTCGGTGTTCTATCTTGGAATACTGGTCGTTTTATCCTGCATGTTGGAGTGGTAAGAAAACTTGCATCAGCAGGTCATGACTACAAAACCATATAGGTACCCATGTATAAAGCAAATGCAATGAGAAACAAAAACCTCTCATAAAGAGGAGAAAAGGAGAAAACCACATGGCAAAAAACTCCTCTCCAGAAGGGAAAATCTAAACAAGTTGCATGGATGGAGGACTCAATCGCTCCCCCTGAGGACTACATACATCATGCATTTACAAACAAATATCTTCTCATAAGAAGGAAGAAAGGAGATAGCATAGCCCCCCTATAATGACGAATGTGTTGCAAGTATGGCAAGTGCTTGAAGGCAAAACATAGTCCACTGCCTACAAACAACAATTTTCCCCTTGGGAAGAAGACGGACCAAATACAAATGCAGGAATGCTTCCATTTTGGATAGGTATTGCTAGGAAACAAAATCGAAATGTTGGAAGATGTTTTTGAGATTTGCTCTCGTGTCCCCAAGTCCTTGGAAAGATTGATCACTCCTATATTTGTGATGGCACTTATTCTTTTGTGTTTTTGTTCCTTGGTACATTACAGGTGCTAGTTTCAGTGGTTCATGCCAAGTATCCGAAATGCATTGGTGGTGAAATAAAAAAATCGAGACATGTATAGTGACAATATGATGTATATAATAAATCTATTGTTGAATAATCAAAACATTTTTATATTGTTTTTAATAAAATATAATTGTTGTTTATTTATATATAAATGAATGTTTAAAAGTTGCATTAAAAAAAAGTTGTTTAATGTAATATATAATTGATTATATATTTTTTTAATCTTTAAAAAATTAAATTTAATGTCATTTTCAATTGTAAATTCATCAATTTTATAATTAGTCAATTTTGATATATAATTAATATAATGATATAACTTTTATAAATAAATTTATATTGAACCCATACCCGTTCTCATTAGGATTAGCAACTTATTTTTTGTTGTTTGTTTGAAGTCATTTTGCCTTTTTAAGAAACATTTAGAGGCATTCGTCAACAATCTATTCTGATTAATATAAGTCTTCTTTCAACAATATTTTTTTTTGTATGGAAAGTGGAATGCTTTATGTACTGTATATTTTAGTCAGTTTTTATGAGCTTTTAAATATTGGGTATCATTTTCAGATATATTCTTGGAGCAGTTGAGACCTTTCTTGATGCTGTACCTGGTGCTGGAATTTTTCAAGGTAATGTAGCAAAGTTTTTCATTTTTTTTTTATCACAGTAGATAGTAGAGCATTGATTGGGTTTATGGTGTGTCAAGATAATAGTAGGCGGGAATGAAGCAATGCAAATAGAAGCCAAATTCTTTATATTGCACCACTGGTCCCAGTCTTAGTAGGGATTTTCCTTTATTCCTTTGGTCAATTGTGTATGGCAAACAATTTCACTCATATTCTTGACTAGTTTCTATTCCATAATCTTTACACAATTTTGTTTTTGTATGCTATAAGTCAAAGTTGAGACGATTTGTTTCTCAATCTTCACGCAGAGAGTGCAACAAGCTTGAATACGAGTTCTATAGCAGGGGCACCTACTGGAGCTCCTGCAGCAACTATTCTGAGCCCAAGCTTGCATGATTTACAACTTTATGGAATAGTTGTAACTATACTTCTGTGTTTTGTTGTATTTGGTGGGGTGAAAATAATCAACAAGGTTGCACCAGCATTCCTTGTTCCTGTTCTGTTGTCGCTATTTTGCATTTTTATTGGTGTATTTGCCTCATCCAGGCATCATGATAAATGTAAGTATAACACATTACCATCATTATGTTCTTTTGTACTGCTTCTTGGACAGTTTTGTACTCTTTAATGAATTAATGCATATATTATTCACAGCAAAAATTACAGGATTGCGATGGCACACATTCAAAAATAACTGGAATTCAGAGTATCAGCGTACCAACAGAGCTGGTATTCCTGCTCCAGATGGAATAATCTATTGGGATTTTGAGTGAGTAAATTTCTTCAGATCAAATGTTGTGATAGACGTGTAGCTATACACATTTTTGAAATTCAAATTAATGGATTTATCTACAACTAATGCTAATCCCTCACTCTTGAAAGAATCACATCTATTGTTTTTGCTATGGATGATGGTTCACATCCTGCATCACTAGTATAATGGATTAGACCATGATATTTATTTCCATTTCATTGCAGAGAAATTGAATAAGTATTCCCTTTTAATCTTTCTTTCTGTGAGCTAACTGGTAGTCGCCCTTTAAGGAAAGTACCATAATTATTTAACCTTCCAAGTATTCGATACAATCCCGAGACAATATCAAACAACAAACAACACAAGTCTCTTTCCATGGCCATATCCCCCAACTCTGAAAAGGCTGAGAAATAATTTTTCTTTTTTAAAATCTGGACACAGTGAGACGGATGAACAGGCTATCCATGCTCTTGAAAGACATGACACAGTGTTCTTTTTGTTTTAGATTCAAAATATATGCATTGTGAGGCTATTTAAATAGACATGTAAGGTAGTGTACCAGAATATTAGTGCTCGTATATCTTTTTAATATATTATAGCTTTATAATATTCAGAATGGTGAGATTGTTAATAAAGTGAGTTTTACTAGTCAAGTGAAAGCTCAATTAGTATAATATAACCAACAGTTTACATGCCTAATATCATGTATAAACACAGCATTTCTTCATAATTAAACTTACCTCATGTTTGTGCCTCTTTTAATTAATTAATTAATGTTTTTATTTTATTTTGTCAAATGGATAAATCCAGTACTTGGGTAATGGATGATATTCTAATTCAAGATTTTCATACATGCAAGCATAAAAGAGGCTCATATACGAATCTGGTTATGGCTATATATCCATGTTGCCAATTCAGGTAGAGAGTTAGGCAAGGGCTTTGTTGACTAGTATAACAAACATTTTCCCTCATGTATGGTATAATTGGGAGTGATGCACAATATATACAAACATTAAAAATTACAGTGCTTAGCTTTTGGAGTAGGTTGTGCTAACATTTTTTACCATCAATTACTGTAATGGCAATGGATTGCAGAAATCTGATATCTCTGAACAATAAAAATATTTAAATAGAAATTTTATATTAATAAATATATAATTTTTAAAGATTCTATTAATATAATATCATGTAAAATATAATATATAATCTTACAAATAATATATATAACATACTATGATATAGAGAAATTGTTTATTGGGGGTTATTTATAATATGTCGTTGGACACGTGGTTTGGAATAATGGCTGTTTTGTTTTTTGCAAGATTGGCAGTCAAAGACTCAAAAAATGGGATAATGTTAGGTTTTGGAGTTGATGGCTAACACCACAACTCCCAAAAACAATTTGCATATCACATCTAGAGAGAAAAAGTCATGATTGTTGATATGAAACCTTAAGATAGATTGATCCAAAGAGGAATCTAATATCTAGATTAACCTATATCTGAAAAAATTACGATGAATATGATGAATGCTTTTAAAAGGATAAATATAAATCCCTAGAGGCAAACCCTAGGAGAGGATTAATTACAGCATGACAAGTGTCTTAATCATATGACTTAGAGACAATTTAACCTACACTTAACCTAATAATAGAAGAGCATTCCTGATTTTAGCTTAAGGGTAATGAAGTAATAAGGGACTTGTTTATAGGTATTTATGAACACACCAACACAGAATAAAGTGCTAATGGACACTCTAGCCTCTTGTATGCTAAGATTGCAAAGACTAAAGAGGTGACTCCAAGTTTTCGACTATCAACATGCAACTTTATGATGGATATGAGCTTGTTTGGCTTGATGTATGTTTATAATCCAAGGGGACTTATGTAATTTATTTCAAGATGACTTTGAAAATATTGGTTTTGGGAGCTATTTGAATGATTGGGCAATGAAGAGTATGTTAAAAGTATTTCACAAGATATGCTAAAAGTAAATAGAGATAAGGGTTGAGATATTGTATTCTAATCCTAAGAACTTGAAGTATAACGATTGCCTAGGTGAGATCTGCCACACTTCACTTTGCTAAATCAACTATACAAAGGAGGTCCAATCTTCAAAAGTTAAAAGGAATTTTCATATAAAAAATGAACATCATCATAGAACAATGCACAATCAGTGATTGAAACTAAGCATCTACATAATAGATGAGACCAAGCCTATAATGTGCATAGAAATCATCTAATTGCAAGCGATATGAGCGAACAATTTCACCATAACAATGTTATGAATCTCCATCTAACAACTTGAAAACTAATTTAATCTATGTGAGGAACAAGAAACTATTAAAACTTCCAAAATAGTACAAGTAACAAACCAAATCAAAACTGAATTAAGGCCTCAAGTTTTGCAAACACAGCCCTAATTAGGGTCCTACCAAGGAGATTCTCTGTCATAAATGGTGGTGGATGCATATGGGCCAATAGGAGGATAGGTCACCCACTAGCAGGAGAGTGGGTCAAATTGACCCTTAATGGAAAAGATTACCGCTCAACATTAAATGCCCCTTTACCGAAAATAAACTATGCTTGATTGGTTTCTTTAAACAATGAGAATTTGGAAATTGTCATTTCTAGCTCATCTAGGCAAATGCTTGGCAACATTTCACGCTCGAACTCCATAATGGCAATAGTCTTTTCACACTCATCGAAGTTCTCCCATTTTGGTGTTGACTCCCAAATTTGGTAAATAATGTTTGAGATTCCAAAATTCTTCCCCAAGTCTTCTTTTGAGAAGGCATTCATGCTAAAGAAGGTTATCTGCGGTCATCTCTTCATCAATCATCCTCTTTGCGAAGAATGCTTCAACTATTGGGGATTCTTTCATGGATGTTCCCAATCATCTTCATCAATCAAGTTGACTCCTTATTTGATTTTTCTAATAGTTCCTTCCCTATGACCATTGCACCATAGCGTCAGGAAAAATCACATGCTTCATTTTCTCTGATAACTTCATCCATCAATGCCTACCTGAGAAGCTTCATTAAAGCCTCCAAGTGTGGGATAGTCTCATTCTAGTAGATATGTGTGTCTTTCTATGCTTGATCTATGCACCATATCCTACCAAGTACAACTAGGTTTCTTCCACACATGTGAATCAAATCTTCAACAAACTTATATGCAACATGCTAACATTCTTCATCCTTTTTTTGGTGCCTTGGGTGTCTTTCCTCAATTTCTCAGTGCCATCCACTAATTCTTTTGGAAGAGTTGGAGGAACAAACACCTGATCTTCTTGTCTAATAGGGTTCACTAGACACTGCTAATACTCACACAAATACTTGTTCTCACTTTTTTATTTCTTTAATTTCTCCTTCATCTTCTATATTTGTTCCTTCAGTACCTAGTCGGAATCACTAGATTCCTTCATCACCTATGCCTTGGTTGCATGCTTTAAGTCAATTTTTGTCACACCATACTCTTTTGGAGTAATTTTATCTTTGGCCCTATCAACCTTTGGCATTGATACATGTAGAGTTCTGGATCTTGACTCATCCCTGGTGATCTTGGAGAATTTCTCTGCCTTGCCTTTCTCTACTAGTTTGTTAATTTAGCTTAATAATTCATGTAATTCTAATGCAGGATCAGTTTTTAGGATCCTTTTGTATCCTCTCCTTCAACCATTTTGCAACAGTTGAATGTTGATCATATGCTTGTATCTGCCCTTGCTTTGGCATTGTCTCTTTGTAACATTCCTCTGGGATGAGAATCTTTGGCTCTACTAACTCTTCAGCTATGATTGCCTAGAGATTCCTAAAATTAGAAATCTGATTTTGCAAGAGGTCCTTGTTCTTCATTCTTGTATTGGCTAACTTCTTGGAAAGCATTGATACTTTGCCTATAATGCACTGGTAGAGTTATTTGGTCTTGTGACCATCTTTTGTTAGTTCCGATCTTTGTTTACCGTATGGGGTAAATAGTTTAATGCATACAGACAATAGACAAGATCATGTAACACAGCAGTACTCCTTTTATTATTCGCATATATGCCAAAGAGATTACATAGTGCTTCCAATGATGATTACAATAATCATCCAAAGTCCATTTCAAACGGTGTACATAAACCATTATGAAGGGGTGACTCAATCGTCGCGCCCATTCAAAAATAATTAATTCTACTCGTCGGCTAAATAATAATTACCGACAACATGCTAATCTAACCATTGGCTATTTTATAACTTTACCGACAACATCATCCCCCCCAAAAAGAAAAGTCGTCTCCAGACGACAATTACAAAATATTCACATGTGCCGCTTTCTCTGCTTCCAACTCCTGGGTACACTGAGCCAAGTGTCGTTGAATTGCCTTCAACTGGATGATCAGCACCTCCCGAGTTCTCTATGCATGCACCAAGACAGCTTCACGTCCAACACCTACTCCAAGTGCCTCAAAGCGTATCACCCTTCTTGAAAGGCTTGCTCTAGTGCTCTCTCTACCTTTGATACAGAGACACTCTATGCCTGCAGCAGCTCCAGGTCTCATCAATTGGTCACACTTCCCACAATTGATAACTGCACCGACTAGGGGTCTAGGGGGCATTGCCCCTAGCGGGGTCGAGGGGTAGTGCCTCAGCGGGGTCCTGGGGCCCCAAGTGCATTCCTTGTCGCGATACAGGGCGGGGTCGAGGGGTAGCGCCCCCGCTGCCAAGACCAAATCAACACCCTCAAACTCACACAGAAGTCCATGGAACACACTATTTTTTGAGATTTTCTTCCGATCCCACACTCTTTTTGGCAACTGCTTATGTTTTACTACTTGTTTATGTCTTTCCCTTCCCTTGGGCATCATGTGTTATTTATTCTAAACATTTTTTATTTGTCGTCGTTTTTTTTTTTTTTTGCTCCTTTATTTCTTTCTGTTGTACGACTACATCTTCCTTTTCTCTTTGATCACTCAGAAAATGTTTGCAAAACCCAACCCAGAATTGACCTTTGCCTCATGCTCGTACGACGGCAATGCATCTGTGTTTGGCAGAATAAATTATATACTTCCCCTTTCTCCTATACCACACAGTGTTTGAAGTAGCCCAAAATCATATAACTCTTCTCTACTCTGCATGGTACCACCTGCCCGTACCACGGTATTGCTTTTCATCTCCTGCTCTGTGTGACTGTACGGCGACAATGTGCTTGTTGTACGTATGGTGCCCAACTTATACGGTTTCTAGGATGTCTGCACACTATGTTAGATTCTTATGCACTCCTCCTTTCTCCTGTACCATACACTATCTTATGTGTCCGTATGGTGGCCACAATTGGTGTCTCTGACTTGCCGTACGATGTATGTAAGAAGTCTGGGCGTCTGTACAGTCCGGTCATTGGTGTCTGGAGTTGCTGTACAATGTACTGTATTTTCCCTTTGTTCTGTTCACTCTAACTCCATCGCCCGATTGTATGCTTCGGTATATGATGATGGCGACACAATCTTCATTTTCTTCCTTAACTCTGGGCATAGTCCTTCAATGAACCATCTCTTTTTCAACCCATCTGCCTTCTTACTTTCCATTTTATTTATTAATTCTTTTAGTTTTCTGGCATATACATGGACTGTTTCATTTTTCCCTTGCTTTGTGGTGTAGATTTCTGCTACAATCTCATTGTCGTCTTGTAACAATTGAAACTTGGTGATAAACTCCTTTTTAACTGTTGCCCAGGAAGTTAATTTTTGGGGATCCGCATCTGCAAACCAATCAATTGCTACACCCCTTAGGGTTGCTGGAAATTGTCGGACCCATTCATTTGTATCAGTAATGCCATTCGCTTTCCAAATTGTTTCACATGTCTTAGAGTGTCTGATTGGATCGGCCGTTCCATCATCATCAAACTTTGACAATTTTTACTTTGGTCTAGCCATTACTATTCAAGTTGGAGGTACTTGTGTGGTTGCGCTGTTTCGCACTCCCACACTGTTCTGCACACCCACGCTGTTTTGCTCAGCCGCGCTGTTCTGCACACATGTGCTATTTCGAACAATCGTCTTATTTCCAACAACCACATTACTTGGTGAGAAAGGGTCTTCGTTAAGCGAAGTCGTTCGTTTTGGAAGTGTATTGCAGACAAAGAGTTCACTCCACGCTCGTGCTTCCTCGGCACTTCGAGTCGTGCGAGTTAATTCCCTTCCGTCTGGATTCTTTTCCCTTGGCGTACACAGGTTAAGAAATTCCCCCCTTGCTTCTTCCACCAAATCCAACCGTTGTCGAGTCTCTTCCAACAATTCTTTGGTGCTTCGGTGTTTCTCGGCAATCTATTGAAACCTTTGTCTGTGTTCGGCCTGTTGTACCAAAATTAAATTCCCTTGTGCGGTGCGTATTTCATCTTTTTCCTTTAGCTTATTCTTATTTTTGTTTAGCTGATTCGGCATTAGTCTTCATTCCTCTGCCTTTGTTTCAGGTCCATGGGGCAACGATGCCAAATGTTTACCATATGGGGTAAATAGTTTAATGCATACAGACAATAGACAAGACCATGTAACACAACAATACTCCTTTTATTATTCACATATATGCTGAAGAGATTACATAGTGCTTCCAATGATGAATACAATAATCATCCAAAGTCCATTTCGGATGGTGTACATATACCATTTCGAAGGGGTGACTCAACCGTCGCGCCCATTCAGAAATAATTAATTCTACTCGTCAGCTACATAATAATTACCGACAACATGATAATCTACTCTTCGGCTATTTTATAACTTTACCGACAACAATCTTCTCGTGTGAAAATATCGAACTCTCGTATAGATGAAGTATTGGTGGGTGATGATGGTTTTATCTGTGGCCTTCACCTTTTTTGTGGGGGCCTTTCACTTGGCTCATCTGATTTTTTATTTGGCCACTCATCTTAGACGATGCTTTTCCCTTATCCATGCTCTTGTTTTGGTGGTGGATTTTCTTCTTCATTTGCTCCAACTTTTCATGATTGCCCATCTTTACTATCTTGCAACTTTAGATCTCCCATCAGGTCATAGGTCAAGGGGACATCCTTTGTCTTCTATTTATTTGCCTTGATGTTCAATTCACCACCTTGTGGTTTTTTGTGACTAGCTTGGATAATATATCAATATCTATTTCTCTAGGTCCAATCGCATTTGGTGGTTGTATGGTTTTGTTTCTCTCCTCAAACTTAGGCTGAATCACATTTTAATGTTCCTTCCCCCTGATTTGGCATTGGTTGAATTCTACATGTTCAAATCATTTTGAGTGGTAACTTGGAACACATTCTTTTCTCTACTTCATATTCTTTTTACGACGTATCATTAGATGTCACAGATTCACCTCCCACAACACTGTCTTGGCCGAGTTTGGAGCTCATCCTTTCAAACTCGCACCCATTTTTGACTTGATTTGGTCTCTCTATTTCTTTCGTGGCTTTATGGAGTCTGAGGTTGACCGACACAGATACCCTCATCTAGCATACTGTTCTTCTATGGCGATTATGAGATCCAACACTTGTACTAGATCTCGTTGTTGGTATGCCCAAGCCCTCTCTGTTGGGTTTGATCGGTATTGAGACTCACTTTCTATTTCGTTGTCCTATCTACTATGAGATCAAAGGGAGATTTCACTCCCTATTTAGTGATTGTTTTTCTCTTTCAACGTTCTTCAACTATATTGACTAGTAGTGTCTTACACTTTATCTTTGGGAGGCCACCCAGCTTCGTGAGCATACCTTGTAGTCATTCATACGTTAGGGCCATATCTCAGACCAACTTATCACCACCCTTTTATCCCCCTTGTCTCCTCTACGGGGATTGAAAAGGCCTAGCAGTATAACTCATCCTAGATCGGTCAGACATTGCACCAGTCTTTCTAGGCAATGACACTGATACAACAGTTCTCCGTGACGATCTAAGACTCTGAATTGTCCACGGCTATATCCCTCTATAGCTGATTTCTTTGTACCAAGGAAGGATCCTTAATGCTTACCTTGGTTTTTCTATGGTTTTGTGTCTTGTTTTGTTTCTTCTTAGTCACCGTTTGGTGCTCCTGCTTTGGTTGACTCTTTTGTTTGTATGCTCAGTCTCAAAAACCCTTGTGGCTTTTTCGTTGGACATTAGTATTATTATCTTATCTTCTCTCATCTTATCAAGATGCATTTTATGCCTATATTTTCTGCTAGACACCACTCTAATTTTATTTTAAGGATCAAAAGTCGGCTTTGCTGTATGAATTGATATATGATAGTATTGCAATTCCTCCATGCTTCTTCTAGATTTAGCCACATGCCGTCAACTGCCTCGTGACATCCAACACCACCATTTTATCTATGGGTAATTCGGAAGTCTGCAAGGATGGGAAGGGAATCCTTAAATCTAGATATAAGAGAATTTTGAGAATTGGATGAACCACGAGCCTTATTTTCCAGCAACTTCATTATTTACCATGACAATTGCATGGGAAAGCAGCCTTGGTGGGATTTGACAATATGCATGGAAAAGGTGTCATTCACTCTTAGGTAATTAGACACGCTATACAAGTGTAATTGAGGATAACATTTGTGCACTTCCAATTGGTTTGGACCACATCCCATGGGTGCTCTATATCTTAATCCATATTTGGCTATTCTTCCAACATGTATACAACATAGGAGTTCATAAAAAAAGTCTTGGATTACTTCAAATTCTTGAATTGCTTATCCAAATTGTTAGTGATCACTCTTTGACTAGCCCAAAGCCTTGATTCCATGTGTTACTTCAAAATATAATACTACATCCATGGCTTGAAAATGTAGGATTGTGGGTATACCTTTATTTTGTTGAGTGACATCACCAGGTCCCTATGCTCCCGCTTGAGTTAAACCAGACAATCTACTTGGGAAATTTGGAATGATGAGCCTTGGGCTTCTACGACCAGTTACGATTGATAACTTCATAACAAGTGACAGTTCTAAAATTGTAAACCCTTAGTGCCCTCTCTTTCATTCTTCCATGAACTGATATGTTGGGGTTCTAAAAGCCTCAACAATTATTGGTTGAGTTAGATTTTCCAACTACTTTCCATATAGAGTTCAAATTACCCTCTTCTTTGACTTTAAATGCTTTACACATTCTACAATAAGATTTGGACACTGGATGGTAGGAAGGAAGCCAACTGCTGCCACAGTTTTGGTTCTAGTTATTTTCTTGTCTAGGAACATTGGAGTTTTTTTCCTTGCAATCGAACATCCTTCTATTGAACTCATTCATATTGAGGCCTCCTAGGTTTGTGTCTCCAACCTCCTTCCATTTTGACATATTCTTTGACCCTAGAAGAAATCCCTTCAGCTCATTCTTGATTAAAGCCTGCCTTGATAGGCCTCATCTAGATTCCGCCATCTTCCTCCTACAAGACGAGACTAAGTGAGTATGGCATCCAGTAATAAAAATAATATATAAAAAGCATTTCTACACTTTGCATTCTAGACTTGGAAATTTTTTCAGGAAGAAAAGCTCTTTATTTTTACCACAAACTTGCTTCTTCTTTCTCAAATCTCACGCCCCTGTGAGTTTGATTCTTCAGCTTGATGTGTGGAAATGAAATGAAGCCTCTATTATATGGAAAATTCTCCCACCAGCTTGCTAAGTTGGCAATGTTTTCTTTTTAGCTATTACATTAAATACTCTCCAAAAAACACTTCAAGTTTCTATTTTGGGAGAGATTCTCTCTTGTCATCTTGCAAGTTGCCTAAAAATCTCTTGCATTTAATACTATGTGTCATGCCATCTTAATTGTTTTTTGAAAAAATATGTTTTAGCATTTAACTTCATCTTCACACCACTTTAATTGATGGGTGTTATGGATGTGAATTAACACCAGAAAATTTTAATATTTCCAATGCTTTGTTCAATTAAGGCCACATATTAGATAGGGATGTGAATTTTCCAAAACTAGGGTGAATTCCAATATTCCAACATCTATTGCGATCTTGATCCTAGATTTTCTACGGGTTGCCAATTTTACCCATTCTTTGCAACTCCTCCCTTAGATGCACAGTAGACAAGGTAAGGGGTTTAAAATTTGAAACAAATTCCTTAGCAATATGAAATCCATGTCCTTCACCCCTAATTAGATGGGGTGGTGGATTTGAAAATTTGAAATATGTTCCTCGGCATAGGTGAATCCATGCCGATTTTATGATTTTGAAAAGATTCCATTCCTATAGAGATTTGTGTTGTAGAGCACACTTGAGGCATGACTAAGGATTTTGCACCTTCTGAGAATTCCTTGCACTTAGTAACTTAGTGCTCATGAGTGCATTCTAGACATGGTTGTAGATTTTAGACTTTTGGAGAAATTACATGACACTAGAAAATTAGCACCCTTGAACGTGTTTTATCATGTGAAGTGGAAATTCAAATGTTGAGGAAATAATTGCTTGCATACGTAGGATTAGTGTCCATAAGCACATTTTAGACTTAGTGAATGAACCTTTTTCATAGTTTTTGTCATTTTTGCTCCCTTTTAATCAACAAGTAGCCATTTTGATTGTTTCTCACTTTCTCGAAACAGGCGCATATGAGGATTCATGGAATTTTCCAACACTTAACATCTTTCATGATTCTCCACTTTGAGAATTCATTGGAATGTAATCAAGGACTTTCCTCCATACCTAGTGAAATCTCAACATTTTCCCCGCTTCTTCCTCTTTTGGACATTTTCAATGTTCTTAAACGTGGTCATTTTTTGTATCATTTAGCTCATTTGCACATTTTCGAGATTTAGAAGTGGAAACCTCTTTGTTTCTTCCTTTGTGAGTGCTCATCATTTGCTAGAAATAGACCTATAGAAAACATACATACTAAAAATTGTAAGCTATTCAAAACTCAAAATTATGCCAATCTAGGACTTCTAAAATTAGACCTGCTAAAATAGAAAATTTCAAAAGTAATAATTTCATCAAAATGCTCAAAATTTCATTAGCATTTCCTTCAAAAGATCAATTCCCTTTTCATACTTTAGCGAATTTACTATTTTTCACAAAATTACCCTTTTTAGAACTAAAGACAGATGGTATTCTATTCTAGATTAGCACAAACAATTCAATCTAGATTAGCACAAACAATTCAATGCTTACTCAAAACACAAGGAACTTTGGGGAATTGAGCCAAAACTACCAAGGACAAGAGAAAATGACGAAGTAGGCAAAACATGTAGGGGTTCCCATTTGTAATGGGATGATGTTTGAAAAGATCACAATAGGACCTAAGTGATTAATTAGTTACTAAGGTGATATCGTAATTGTTGATGTGTGTTTTGCAACACTTCTCAACACAAAATCAAATACCAAGTATTCTATCCTCTCTTAACAAGGAAACCTCAGATTCTAAACAATGCGATAATGAGTGGTCAAATAAGGCAACCCCAAGGTTTACATTGTGAACATTAGAGTACTCTTTGTCTAGGAGAGCAGTGCATAGTTAATGATATGCATGGGGTACTAGTAAGGAACAAATAAAGGCTAGATCTTTGAGCGTTTGTTTTAATTAAGAGGAATGAGCTATTATGGTAAAATAATGAATGTGTTATTAAACAGAGATCTTAAATGAGCTATATATACAAGTATACACAAGAATGTTGATATAATGACCAAAGAGAGAGAAATAGAAACATTCTGAAGAGAGAAAGAGAGTTTCCATATTGAACGGAGAGAGAATATGGAAACGTAGAAGAGGAGTGACCATTAGAAATAGAAGTAAATCTACGGAAGATAGAGAAACAAAAAAAAAGAGATTTAACTCTAATACCCTCGAAACAAAAAAAAAGAGATTTAACTCTAATACCCTCCCTTAATGATCAATTTAACTTTGAAACAAAAAATTTGATGGCGAATCCTCAAAAGGCGTAAAAGGCAGACTTAGCTTGATCTGTGACCTCTGCATGTTATGCAATATTGGCCTGTGGTTGAGACCCTCCCTACTTCTGTTGTTCAAAAGCAATGCGAGTCCTACATTCTTGGACCACATGACCAAATTTGTGGCAATAGTTGCACTGGATTTGCTTCTTGTTGGAGCTATCTTGAGACCAAGAAGATGATTGAGACGGGCCTTTATCCTTGTGAAAGCATTGGGCTGAAAATGCTTGTTCAAAGGAGGATGAAGGAGCACTGCTACCAAACTGTTGTTTCCAATAGTCTTGCTGTAGGGTAGAAGTTTGGTGCACAAATCTAGAAATTTGAGGTCAAAATTAGTTGCAGTTATGTTGAGTGTCTCAATAAAGTGCTCATAGGATGGTGATAGGCTTTTCAAAGTAATGACCACCATATCCTCTTCCTCCATTGTACGATGAATGCCTTCAAGTTGATCTCTGATGTCCTTAATCTTTAGAAGATGTTCCTATAAGGACACGTGCTCATTTATAATACTAGATCTCTGTAGCAATCTTGTCGGACGACACTTGAGGCAGATGATCATCACTAACTGAAAGCTTAATGAGCATAACCACTTCACGATTATGCTCATCAAACTTCTCTCGAGTAGCATTGACTATGGTAGGATGAGTCTCGGTACCCATAACAAGTGCCTCAAGGCGACAGTACTTGAAGATTGTCATCATTCTCTACTTCCAGGTGTTGTAGCAGATTGCCATGCAAGAGAAGATTGGTGAGAGATGCCATGACACATTTTTGATGCAAAAAATATGAATATCTGAAAAGGCACAAACTCTATGCCATTTTTGAGAAAACTAAAAAAATTGCAGGTTTGACTGAAAAAAATAGTGGAATCAGCACCTTTTGGTTGTAAACTAGATGATGCTGGAGTAGAAGAAATTGACCACTATAGGAAGGAAAAATGGCAGAAAACAGGCCAAAAAAAATCAAAATCACATCTGGGAAAAACACGTTCAAAATAGAGTTGAAGGTCACATGAAATTGGCCATGATCTTGCCAAGAAAATGAATGCAAGTTACCAAAAAATGGGTGTATGTGGATAGTAGAGAGCAAAAAAATGTGGGCTATAGAAGCTACGTGATTTGCATCAAACAAATCTGCAAAAAACAAAAAATGCTGAGAAACCCACTACAAAGGAAAACAAACACGATTTGTAGAGAAATTGGCCTCCAAAAAAAATACAGAAACCCTAGACGGGTTTGAAGAAAAACAGGTGATTCCTGCTAAAAAAAAACAAATTTGAACACATCCAAGCAAAGGATGTCGAAAATCTCGAGTCTAAATTTTCATGAAGAAACTAAAGATTTTCAAAACCAATTTCAAAAAATAACTCAGGGAATTTTAATAATGAAACTATTATTTTTCAAAAAAAAAGCTTTGATAATATTAGGGTAAAGTAATGAATGTGTTATTAAATAGAGGTACAGAAGAATGTTTCTATAATGAACAGAGAGAAATATTAACATTTTGAAGAGAGAGAAAGTTTCCATATTGAACAGAGAGAGAATATGAAAATATAGAAGAGGATTGACCCTTAGAAATAGAATTAAATATACGAAAGAGAGGAAAAAAAATAGAGAGATTTAACTCTCATATGAGCCACATGAAATGAGATGTCACTGGCATAACAAAATTTGGCTATGGAAGACTTTTTTTGCATCTTGTGATTGTGCATTAAACATGTTATGGTAAATCGATGTTTTTATTATTTAACAAAGGAGACAAAAGCTCCTTATATAGATTTACAAATACAATGTTTCTAAAAGAAACAATCGCGAACTAAAGACATTAATAGAAACTACCTATTAAACTAAAGACTAAGTAAGATGGCTATTAATGAAACATTGTAATTTTTTAATATCCTCCCTTAATGGTCATTGTCTAATTGTTGTCCTTTGCTTAGAAATTCTGCAAAACATTTTGCTGCTGTCGAGACCCTCCTTGGATTTGCAAAATATTAATGACCAAGAACCCTCAACCATGCTTGTGATTTTCAACAACAATCTCCGAATACGCACTGCAAAAGTTTCATAAAACACCTCCAACATTTTTTATTTCAAAAAATTGAAAAACAAATTTCTAGAAAAAATTCCATAACAAACGAGGTTCAAAATTTTCTTTTAAAAGTCGCCAAATTTTATGAAATCCCATCGACCCACTCTGATACAATGTTATGGTAAATCAATGTTGTTATTAAATAGAGGAGACAAAAGCTCCTTGTTTAGATTTTACCAAAATGATGTTTCTTAAAGAAACAGTTGTGAATTAAACACATTAATAGAAACTACCTAGTAAACTAAAGACTAACTAAGATGACCATCAAAAGAACATTATACTATTCTATTAAAACTTGCTTCCTCTTCCCTTGTGGCAATATCACTACTACTACTAACTAGGGATGGCATGGGCATAGATGATTTGTCCACTTCTAGAAGAATGTGTTGGCAATGTGACAACTTTAGACCTCATTTCTGCTTCCATGCCAATCTATGAGCCTCTACCTTATCATTCTCTTTTATGTTTTTACAATCGTTGCCTCTACAGTCTATGACAGCCAAGAAATGAGACTACACCCTTGTGTAGCTCCCTCTAAATTCTTTCTTGCAAATGACAACCACACCTTACTCTCCATTGAATTTTTATTTTTATTTTCAGCATTTAGGGCTGTTACAAGTTGTAGAAAAAGGTATTTTCGGTTTAAAGGTCCATTTGCATAAGGTTGCAAGATGACACTGAAGGGCATTCAAACTGATTTGGAATTTGTTCACATCCACCCTCAACGCTTCCACAATCCGAGGAGGCTTAAACTCTTGCATCATTTTTGAGTTTCTTCTACTTCATTATCACTTCTGCCCATGTTAGTTTTGTGAGGTTTAATTAAACTTTAAAGTCAGAACTGAAAAATTAAAAAAACAAAATCAGACATTTCATACTGTTCAAAAAAATGTCAAAATAAATCTACAACTGCTTCAATCCATGCTAAAAAATAAAATATTTCTTACCAATCAAAAAGAAAAAAACTATTTCTCCTTAAACTCTAAACTTTATTACAGCCCACAAGCGTTTTGACAATCATAAAATGAAATCAAAATGCATTCAAATGAAAGATTTTTTTCCCATTTAGATTGACTTGGGGTGTTGGGGTCCACCAAAAATGAATAAAAATTAATGTCTTTTTAAAGTGTTTTGTTTCTTTTAGAAAACAAAGGGGACGACAGGCCTTCCCCTTTACGTTTCATCCCCATCTCTGTGTTTTGGAGAGGTTTCTGGAGATTTGTGGTTCTTTGGGGATGTTCCTGACATGCCCCCCCATCCTCAAAATGTGCTGGAAATGGGGACGCATCAAAAAAAGCTTGGGGTGCATCTCCAGTTTTCCTTGGACTCTATGGTGGTTTTGTTTGTTAGATTATGCTGTAGTATTCTAAACTTAATTTTCTTACTTCAAGGCTGCAAATATATGTATATATTTATTATTTTTACACGTTTTTTTATATGAATGAACCTGATATGCACCCAATCTCTCAAAACAATTGCTAGATCCCAAAATTTGACCCAGGCTCTGAATTAGAACCAGCAACTTAAGTCTTAGTTTAGGTGATGATTAACTCAAGCCACACATATTCGTGGCGATATCCACTTGATTTGTTATCTACTTTAGAACTACAGCAACCTGCTTGCAAGGGGAACCTTACAAACCATTTTGGGTACCATGTGGGTTGCTAAGGCCAGGGCTTGGCAGACCAGGTTTTGCAAGAGTCCAAAATTGTCTTCCCCTTTAACCCCCTCACAAATATTTTTCTGATCGGAGATTCTTTACTCCATTTCTTGAATTTGTGAAAAAAATGTCTGGTGTTGAGGGCGTTAGTGCTAATGATTTAATGCATGACTAATATCTAAATTTGGATGCTCCCTCTAGTAAACGTGAACTTTTTTCCTAAAGTCTTTGTTTTCCTCAGAGCGTTACTAGGACTTTTTTTTCCTGCTGTGACTGGAATTATGGCTGGTTCAAATCGGTCTGCATCTTTGAGAGATACTCAGCGCTCAATACCAGTTGGAACATTATGGGCGATTGCTACTACTACTGTTATGTATTTGATCTCTGTATTGTTGTTTGGAGCTATAGCCACAAGAGAGGGACTTCTAACGGACAGGTATTCACTCCTAATATTCTGTCACTTTCTGATAATCAGAGTTTATTTTTTCTATAGTTCATTTGCATATTTTATAAAATTAATGTAATTGTAATGTTCTCCTAGGCCTTATTTGAAAGGAAGATTGGCATGCCAGTTGCAATGCATTTTGAAAACTGCCTATATTGCATATAAAGTGCCTTGAAAATAAAAAATAAAAAATTTAATAAATTATGCCTACGCAAGACAGTAATTTGTGCATTTATATGCTTGTTCAGGCTTTTGACAGCAACAGTAGCTTGGCCAGTACCAGCAATTATCTATATTGGTATTATATTATCTACTCTTGGAGCAGCTCTTCAGTCTCTCTCAGGTGCTCCACGTTTGCTTGCAGCAATTGCTAATGATGACATTATTCCAGTTTTGAAGTATTTCAAGGCTGCTGACAGCATTGAACCACATCTTGCAACGCTGTTTACCGCATTTATCTGTATTTTCTGTGTTGTGCTTGGGAATCTTGATCTCATCACACCAGTGATAACCATGTTCTATCTTCTATGTTATGCTGGTGTGAACTTATCATGTTTCCTCTTGGACCTTCTGGATGCACCAAGCTGGCGTCCCAGATGGAAATTCCACCACTGGAGTGTTTCCCTTGTTGGTGCTGCGCTCTGTATCGGTACATCTTCCATCTCTCCTTTGATTTCAATACAGTTGCAGAATGTCATAGATGCAATTTCCATGATTGCTTACTGGTGGAAAATGGAATAAATCAGTGCTATTAGACTTTCTAATTTAACTATCTGGAAAGCCCAAGTCCTATGTTTTTGAGGAAATGAATTATTGGTATCAAATGTCTATTAATTGGATTTCAATAGTGAATTCTGTTGAATTATTGGAATTTTATGCATTTGAGCAGGGCATATTCTGTCTTATCACTGTTTTGATGATGGCTTCTGTTCTGCAGTTATCATGTTCTTGATATCTTGGCCATTCACCATTATTTCATTAGCACTTGCAAGCCTATTATACTACTATGTGAGTATCAAGGGGAAGGCTGGTGACTGGGGAGATGGCTTCAAAAGTGCATATTTTCAATTGGCTTTACGAAGTCTTCGCTCCTTGGGAGGTGATATTCCTATATTTTAATCTTCAAAATACAACTGTTTGCATTTGCTTTTGTCATCATCTACAGTAGTGCATGTTTTCCACAGTCCTTAGCAAACAGTTAACTAATTAGGTTTGATCTCCTCATCTTGATTTCTCACAAGTAGTAAATTGATTCAGGTTTAATTTAAAGCCATAATGTATATTTTAGTATGTGTATAGGACTCAACAATTTATGTTAGTAGTTAAAGATCATCAAATCAGGAGAAATACTTAAAAGACTTGTTTTCATTAGAGTTTTTTGTTTTACAGCAACTTTTCCATATAATAATATAATTACAAATTTACAGATAGCTTGCTTGAGCTACATCCTTAAAGTATTCAGTCTTGTGAGTTAAGACATAACTTGTGTGCCCTGTCATATTAGATGCCTTGTAATGATTCTGTCCTTGTTTTGTCCCATATTTTAGTTTTGTTCTATATTTTCAATTGTAGTCTAAAATCACCTGGAAGACCATTCATTCAGCAAATATTTAAGTCAATTGCAGGAAGTTGGATGGGAAACGTAAGTGATGGATTTTATATTTATTTAGGAGATAGTTTAATTGGTAAAACCTCTGAAGGATGTTTGGGAATTCGCCTTTCCCTCCCAATCAGCTGAGCTCAAGTTTTGAAAGAAGTAAAAAACTCCAAGCACCAAAAAATCTTCAAAAATGAAAAAACAAGTGGGGGCAATTTATCATTGCAGACTAATTAAAAATTGGTTCTGTATTTACTGGGTAGTTAAAATTGTTTAAATTTCCATGCAGAAAACATCAGATTTTATAAATGCATGACCTAATGCTATTTGGCATTCCCTTCTCAGAGCTGTTCTGTTTTTTCTTTACCCCATAATATTTTAGTTCAATGATGGACACTTACTTTTTAGTTTCTTTCATTAGTAGACTGTCTTATATACCTTTTTTGAATGCAGCCAATCAAGTCCATCCAAAGAATTGGTACCCAATACCCCTGATCTTCTGCAGGCCATGGGGCAAGCTACCTGAGAACGTACCATGCCATCCAAAGCTTGCTGATTTTGCAAATTGCATGAAGAAAAAGGGTCGAGGAATGTCAATCTTTGTTTCAATTCTGGATGGTGACTACAATGAAAAGGCTGAAGAAGCAATTGCTGCGAGGCGACAATTGGATGCATATATTGATTACAAAAATTGTGAGGGAGTTGCAGAAATCATTGTCGCTGAGAACATGCAACAAGGCTTTCGTGGCATTGTCCAAACGATGGGCCTTGGAAATCTAAAACCGAACATTGTTGTCATGCGATACCCAGAAATATGGAGGCAAGAAAATTTGAAAGAAATAACAGGGACATTTGTCAGCATAATAAATGACTGTATTGTTGCTAATAAAGCAGTCGTCATAGTGAAGGGTTTGGACGAATGGCCCGGAGAATACCAGAAGCAGTATGGAACAATTGACCTTTACTGGATTGTACGTGATGGTGGCCTCATGCTACTTCTCTCTCAGCTTTTACTCACAAAGGAAAGCTTTGAGAGTTGCAAGATTCAGCTCTATTGCATAGCTGAAGAGGACACTGAAGCAGAAGAGTTGAAAGCAGATGTCAAAAAATTTATATATGAACTCCGTATGCAAGCTGAAGTAATTGTCATTACAATGAAATCATGGGAAGAACACAGAGAGGATCAAGGCCTAGAAACTGAACGTGAAGATGCCATGGAGTCGTTTTCAAAAGCACGGAAACGAATAGCTTTACAGGCAGAGGACATTAAGAGGAAAATGAAAGATGGAGGTGTTTCAGAATCTGTAACTGAGCAACAAGTGAATAAATTTCTCTATACTACTTTGAAGCTAAATGCCACTATCTTGCGATATTCAAGAATGGCAGCAGTTGTGCTTGTTAGTTTGCCACCCCCACCGCCAAACCATCCTCCATACTTTTACATGGAGTACATGGATCTTTTGGTGGAGAACATCCCTAGGCTCCTTATGGTCCGTGGATATCGGAAAGATGTTGTTACTCTTTTTACATAGAACTTTGTCTCATACTGATCCATGATTTGAGTTTTTCATGTCATCCATTCTTTTACTGGTATGTGTCAATTCTTTTGGCAAGGGAAAATAGTTGTTATTAATAGAGTGTAATATTGGAAGAATGCTCAAATGGAGAGGTGTAATCATGCAGAGTTCCATAGTCAAATTAAGGATTTTGTGTTTTGAGCCATTGTGTCCATAATCATATGATGTTTTGGAATTCTTTCCAACATTACTATTATTTTCTTTTAGCCATGTTGACTAGTATAGACTGATGTAATTATAAATATTTCTGGTTGCTTATGTATTGCTACTGTAGAAATCATCTGTATGTATTTTCTTCCCCATGACAAGTCGTATGTGGCAAAGACTGGGAATGGAATTATCTGTACCTCACCTTGTAGTAAATCCATCTAATGTGGTTCATTAGAGGAAGAGACAAGAAATTCTACACATATGGCCAAAAGAGCCATCTCATATTTTAACAGTTTAGAATAAGTTACTGTAACTTTGCAATACTTAAGGAATCTCCTTGCTGACACCCTATCTTATCACAATAAAACATGTTATTAGATAGTTGGGGATGTAATAACCCCAACCAGTTATAACTTTGTTAAATATGAAATCCTTCTCAAATTCATTTGTTTGACATTTTGTCAAACACTTTGCAAGCAAGCTCTGATACCAATATAATATCCCTTGCCCAAACTGACTGATTTTAGCTCAAGGAATATTGTCAAACATTTGTATGCTGCTTTTCTCTTTTTTGATTTTTTGTGTTTCAGATTGTTTGATATAGTTTGAATAATATTAAGAAATTCAGAATGTTCGCAAATGATATTACAATACCTCTTACAATGAACTAACATGCAAGTGTTTTACTTTTGAGTGTTTTCAATGCATATAAATAGAAACTAGATATGGAATGCATACCTACAACTGACATTTTGACAAACAATTGACATACAACTAGTATGCTGATCATATATGCTAATAAATGGACATTTCGTCAAACAAATAGTATGCAACATATATCTCCTTTATTGAATTCATTCCCATGTACGATCTTGCTATGAATTTGCCAAGACAAATGGGCTTACAATAATGACTACAACAATGCCAAATCTGATTCTGAGTTATCACTCACAACAACAAAATTCTATGCCTAAGATTACAATGCTAACTACTAATAGTTGCAAAGGAACCTGATAATAGTGATGCCCAATGGATGGAGATGAAAGTTGCAATTAGAATTAAGCATAAATATTGTAGCGTGACATTGTTCACGCATACTATAGTAGCAAGGGAAAAAACAATTACTAATGGCTACCAAAAATGAATCTTCAGATTTTAACTCGATAGTCCTTCAGTATTCTTCAAACCCTTTGGTTATTCCTTACTTTAAGCACAAATAGAACTTCAAAATGAAGCTCTCTTGAATGCCAAAAATGCCAAATTCAGTGGATATTTCACCACCTCAAATGGTTGCAACACTGAAGAACTGATGCTCTCCAATGACTAATTGAAATCAGAAACCTTTAGTCTCTTCTCCCAAGTTTATATCTGTAATAATCTCAATAAGTTTTCCAGTCACTGTATTCAGATTTATTGCTGTAGCATTTCATCAAATAATTGTCATACAACTTCCAATGCCTCAGAACATAAATACAAACCAAATAATCTATTTAAATTCGCTTTCCTCTATATATCGCAGCAATAAGGGAATGGTTTAACATTTAAAACAAACACTAAGACAACAACTATGATTTAAAGTTATGTATGCAAAATACATTAAACACCATAGCATCCAACCTACATATTCAGCAAACAGTGTAACTTATAATTTGACCTCGTATTTGCCACGTAAATCCGTGGAAAGTAGCCTACAAACCCATGTTCGTTGGAGATAGAGGGAGAATGTGGATTGGAAAGCAAACCCGATACCACTATTGGAGCTTCCCATGATATGCTCACTAGGATGATCTTCCTATTGCTTGTCTAAAGAACCCGAAAATATGAATGACCTCTTTAATTGGTTGGGTGCTTGTTTGGATGGGTGCTAATTCCAATTGCGTGGCCCTTTCCTCCCACGTACTTCTTCTAGTTTGCGGTGACAATAAACAATGTTGAAGCTTCTATCTAACGTGGCTCGGTTTGTCTGATACCTTGCCCTCCACATGCAACATGCTGGCTCGAAAATGGGATATGAAGCTATAAGTTACGTCCAGTCTGCTCAAGGTGAGAACAATCTATGCCTATATACAAACCAGCCCGCAACTATTATGTAACTCGACTGAAGTCCTTCCTTATACTGCTGTTTAGTCATTGTGCTATGGAGGACATCCCAACTCCAAAGCTAAGAACAATTTGGTAATTGCCTTATCAGGCCCAACGCCTAGATTTCCAATCAGAACCACTTCCTAAAGCTGGGGAATTAACAGTAATCTGTGTGTGTGTGTGTATAAATCCCCCAACCTGATGCTCCCAAACAACTTTTGAAAGCTTGAGATGTTTAGGCTCCAAGTAAGAAGACTGGGGCTACATCCGACTTCTAGTTCCTAAGGGGTTTCGTCCTTGAGATAACTTAGTCACATTTAAGCAACCAATATTCTAGATATTAAGTTTATAAAATTCTTGTGTGTTCAAATCCCAATGCAAGTTCTTTGTTTATAACCTCAAAGTGAGGGAAAAACACAAGGAGCAAGGAATGTGGGATAAAAACACCATTTTCGTCCTGTAGTAATTTAAAACCACTTTATAAAGCAAATAACTTTATAACATAAAGTGACTTTATTCCGCACACTTTAATAAAGTTTCGAAAAATATAAAATTAAACCTCCATTGTGACCGGTAGGCATGTTGTTAGATAATGTCGTTAATCTATCCGGATGTGGAGATAGATTAACCTGGCACCAAAACAGTAGCACTGAGAAGGGGACATGACAGTCCTCCCCTCCTGGGATTGCTTTCCCTCAAGCAGTTTCAATGTTGGATGTTGTAGTATAGACTCACCTTCCCAAGTGGCATCCTCATATGGTAAGTCTTTCCATCGGACTAAATATTCCCTGACCGTTCTGTTACACAACTTCCTCTCTTGGGTTTCAATCACTTCCTCTGGCACCAAAATAAGCTTAACCACTTCATCAAGCGGGGGCAAACTCTCTTGAGGGTACAGTCTGCTGGCCCACAACCTTCTTGAGGCATGAAACATGAAAAACATTGTGGATTTGTCTGTCACCTGGCAAATCTAGCTCACAAGCAACCTCTCCTACCCTCTTGGTGATAGAGTAAGGTTTGTAAAATCTGGGCTTAAGTTTCTCCGACCCACTTTTCTTCAAGAAGCTCTATCTATATGGCTATAGATGAAGAAAAACTCTGTCACCCACCTCAAAACTCCACTCAGTACGATGTCAATTAGCGTATAACTTTTGTTGGTTCTGTGCTTATTGAATATTATCCCTGAGAGCTCAGAGGATGTCCTAATTGTTCATAATCCAATCTTTGGCCAGTGGTGCCCTGCTATCCTGTAAGACCAAATCAATAAAAGAAAGGGACTCGTAACCATAAAGGGCACGGAAATGAGTCATCCGAATGGACATATGATAAGTGGTGTTATAACAATACTCCTCCAAATACAACCACTTAACCCAAGCTCTCTGCTGACCTGCAATATAGTTCCTCAAGTACCCTTCCACCCACTTATTCACTATTTCGGTCTCACCATCTGTCTGTGGGTGATAGCTAGTGCGGGGAGTCAATTTTGTACCTGTCAATGTGAAAATCTCCTGCCAAAAGGTGCTGAGAAACTTACTATCCCTGTCACTCACAATAGTCTTGGGTAATCCATGGAGATAGAAAACCTCTCGCAATAACAACTCTGCTACTTGAGAGGTTGACCAATCTGCGGTGATTGCGAAGAGGTGCACGTACTTGGTCAATTTGTCTACCACTACAAAGATGCAGTCCATGCCCTAGACCCTAAGCAACCCGGTAATAAAATCCATGGAGATACTCTCCCACCTTTGAATTGGAATAGGGAGAGGCTATAGTAAACCTGCAGGAAAGCCCTATTCAGACTTGTTCTGCTTACAAGTCTGACACTCTCTAACATGCTGCAATACATCTTCCTTTAGCCCCTTCCAAGAAAATCTCTCCTTGATTTTCCTGTAGGTTTTAAAAAACCCTGGGTGCCCTGCTGATGGTGCATCGTGTATGGTGCGCATGATATCCCCTTTTAGTTTAGATTCAGGTACTAGGTAGATTCTATTTTTGTAATATATGACATCATTCATTACCTTGTACTACTCGTCCTGAAGTATACCATCCATAACCTAACAAGCATGAACATTTTTGGAATACTCCACTAATAGCTGGGACCTCCAATCTACTGAAATCTTAGAAATGGCGTAACATTCTAGTGCTGGGGGTCTTCGGGAAAGAGCATCAACAATTATATTATTTTTTCCCTTGACATACTCAATGTCAAAATCGTAAGCTTGTATCTTGCTAACCCATTTCTGTTGCCTTTCATTCAACTCCTGTTCTAGGAAGTAGCGTAAGCTATTATGAGCGGTCTTTACTATAAATTTGCTTTCCATCAAGTACTGTCTAAATTTGGCTAAGGCATGCATTATAGCCAACATCTCCTTATCATAAGTGGAGTATAGTAACTCACTACCCCTAAGTTTTCTGCTCTCAAAAGCAATGGGATGACGATCCTACATCAATATTGCCCCTATTCTGTTTCCTGAAGCATCACACTCTAAAACGAAGCGTTTAGAAAAATTAGGAAGTGCTAGCACTGGACATGTACTCATCACCTGTTTCAGTTTGTCAAACATTGCCTCAGAATCCTCCGTCCAACTAAATGCCCCTTTCGATGTCAAATCGGTAAAGGGTGGTGCTACCTAGGAAAAACCTTTGGCGAACCGCCAATAATAGGAACAAAGACCAAGAAAATTGCGCAACTCAGATACATCTCTCAGTGGTGGCCAATCCAGAATTGCCTGTATCTTCTCTTGATGCACCTTAACCCTCTCGACACCAATCACATGCCCCAGGTAGAGAATCTTGGTTAGCCCAAATTCACACTTAGACTCTTTTGCAAATAAGAAATGTTTTTCCATGAGACCAAGGACCTCATCCAAATGCTGCAAATGTTCTTCCCAAGTCTTGTTGAAGATTAAAATGTCATTAAAGAAAACCAATACACTCTTCCTTAGTTGTTTTTTGAAAATATGGTTCATGCACAACTGGAAAGTGGTAGGTGCATTAGTGAGCCCAAATGGCATCACCAAGAACTCATAGTGTCCATAGTGGCATCTAAAAATTGTCTTATGCACATCCTCCTCTTGGACTCGAATTTGGTGGTATCCTAATCGAAGATCTATCTTCGAAAAATAAACTGCCTCATGGAGCTCATCCAGTAACTCGTCAATGCAAGGAATCAGATACCTGTTTTTAATGGTTCTTTTGTTCAGGGCGTGGTAGTTTATATACATCTAAAGGGTGTCGTCCTTCTTCTTCACCAACACCACTGAAGAGGCGAAGGGTCTAGAGTTGGGTCTAATATGTACCATATCTAAAAGCTCCTTGATAGTCTTCTCTATCTCTTCCTTGTAGTGCCCGAGGTGATGATAAGGGGTAGTAATGATAGGTTTGGCACCCTCTTCTAGTTCAATAATATGCTCAAACCCTCCATCTGGTGGGATCCTCGGGGGTATATCCTCAAACACTCTCATGTGCTTATCTACAACTGTTTGAATGTCATAATGATACTGCTGCCCTGTATCCTATGCCGTCTTTGAAGAGATGAAACACTTTCTTGCCCACTCTATATCATCATGTCTCAAAATGGCCTCCATCCTGTGAGCTGTAATCAATCTGGGTCCACTATCTGGTATGACATTTATGACTACTAACCGATCATCTTGTGAGAATTCCAACTGCATGGTCTCGTGATCAAAAGTGTACCTGCAAAGAGTCCTTAACCACTGTCTACCCAGAATGGCATCCAAACCATCCAAATCAACAATGAAGAAATCAGTCTACAAAAGATAATTGTCAAACTGTATCTGAAGTCCTGCTACTTTCTTTGTACACCTCAACACTTCACCACCTGTTACCTTCACCTCAAACTCAGGAATGTCAACTATCTGCGAACCTCTCCTAGATACCATCCGTGTACTAATGAAATTATGAGAGGCTCCCGTATCCACTAGGCACACAATGCGCTGCCCCTTAACCGCACTCCTCACTCTAAAAGGATGACATGCCGGGTCACTAGAAAGAGTGGCTATAATTGGAGGTTGTTCCGTGACATTTTTCTTCTTCTTATCTTTAAGGGGCTGCTCTTCAACTTCTTCTTCCACGATGCCCTCAACATCTTCACCTTCCTGTTGCTCCCCTTCATCCTCAGAGAGAACCTCAACATAATGTATCTTTCCTTTTCCAAGGCATCTGTGATCGGGAGTCCAAGGCTCCCTGCAAGTAAAACACAATTTCTTCCTCCTAAGTTCATTCTGCTTTTCAAAATCCAATCTGGGAGAATTTAGTTTTTGCTGGTTTTTGTTTCCTTGGCTCGATGTAGATCCCCTGTAAGGTTTCTTTGGAGGCTATAATATTGATGAAGGTGAATCCAAATCATGAGCTATCTTGATCACGTCATCCAAGGAGTTTGGTTTAAGGACCTTAACCAAACCCCTAAACCTATCTTGTAACCCCTCTGTGAATAACATCACCTTCTACTACTCTGACATATCTAACACCATAACTAATATATGCTGAAACTCATCAATGAACTTATATAAAGATCCACTTTGACGTAATTGAGCCAAATCCCTATAATAGACTTCAACATCTTTCCTGTCAAAGCGGGTAATCAACTTGGAGCTGAAAATCTCGTATGAAGTTATGAAGCCATGATTCTGGGTGACTCATCCATGATGCCACTTATCGTACGTGGCTCCTTCTAGGTGCACGGTCGCAAATCTAATGGCTTCTGCTTCAGCCATGGGCTTAAGTGTCAAATGGGTATCTAGCTTGTGAATCCAGGCTCTAGCGGATGTCTGATCGCTGCCATTGAAGGTGGGAAGAGTAAGTTTGTTCATAAAATGTTTTAGACCCCTATTAGGTGCTCTCAGTCTTCGATCCTACTGCTTCCTATTAGCCTCTCTTTTTTAATTTAGATACTGGACGAAGGTCATATTTTGTTTAACTAGATCCATAAACAAATCCCACTCATCAAATGTTGCCATAACATTGTCTGGTAATAAGTTCGGAGCTGTTGGTGGTACAACTTCTTCTTCTACATTAAAAACTGACATCAAGGGCCTGTTCGTGTTATGTGTAGGAGCTCTAGCTGCTCAGGGAAATCCAACTACATTACCACCTCCACTGTGATGGCTAGGAGCCCTTCTATGGATCGGAAGCAATTGCTGCATAGTACCTGCTAATTGCTCAAGAGCATTTGTAATGTTGTTCTGCCCATCTTTGATAGCCTGTAATGTTTCTCAGACTTCCCTGTCCTGTTCATCTTCATTAAGTGCCATTTGAATGTTGTTTTTTGGTTCAGCCTGTTCCAAATGATCAACTTGTTGAGTAATATCAGCTTGTTCACCTGTTCCAAAAGTTATTTCCTCATCAACAGAAAAACTATCTTCAATGTCAATATGTTCTGAAGAGTCTGTTTGTTCCAGTTGTAGGTGACTGAATTTATGTTGTCTTCTACTCATTCCTGGCTATCATTTTTGGGCGATCATGTTCTGCAAAATTTTTATTATTTCCTACAAGATAGCAGGTCTTGTGGCTCTAATACCACTGTAATAATCTCAATAAGTTTTCCAGTCACTGTATTCAGAACTATCACTGTAGCATTTTGTCAAATAATTGTCATACAACTTCCAATGCCTCAGAAGATAAATACAAACTAAATAATCTATTTAAATTCACTTTCCTCTATATATCACAGTAATAAGGGAATGGGTTAACATTTAAATCAAACACTATGACAACAACTATGATTTAACGTTACGAATGCAAAATACATTAAACACCATAGCCTCCAGCCTTCACATTATTCAGCAAACAATGTAATTTATAATTTGACCTCATATTTGCCACATAAATCCATGGAGAGTAGCCTACAAACTTGTGTTCACTAGAGACAGAGGGAGAATGTGGACTGGAAAGCAAACCCGATACCACTACTGGAGCTTCCCATGATATGCTCACTAGGATAATCTTCCTACTGCTTGTCTAAAGAACCCAAATATATGAATGATCTCTTTAACTGGTTGGGTGCCTGTTTGAATGGGTGTTAATTCCAATCATGTGGCCCTTTGCTTACACGAACTTCTTCTAGTTTGCGGTGACAATAAACAATGTTGAAGCTTCTATCTAGCGTGGCTCGGTTAGTCTGATACCTTGCCCTCCACGTGCAACATGCCCCCCAAAAATGGGAGATAGAGCTATAAGTTACACCCGGTCTGCTCAAGGTGTGAACAATCTACGCTAATAAACAAACGAACCTGCAACTGTTACATAACCCGACTAAAGTTCTTCCTTATACTGTTGTTTAGTCACTGTGCTGTCGAGGACATCCCAACTCCAAAGCTAAGAACAATATGGTAATTGCCTTATTAGGCCCAATGCCCAGATTTCCAATCTGAACCACTTCCTATGGCTGGGGAATTAACAGTAATATGTGTGTGTGTGTGTGTGTGTGTGTGTGTGTGTGTATAACGTCCAACTTTTATTATCTGATAAGATTGAGATTTTACCATAAACTTGATGCTCCCAAATAAATTTTGAAAGCTCGAGATGTTTAGGCTCCAAGTAAGAAGATTGGGGCTACGTCTAGCTTCTAGTTCCCAAGGGATTTCATCCTTGAGATAACTCAGTCACATTTAAGTAACCAATATTCCGGATATTAAGTTTATAAAATTCTTGTATGTTCAAATCCCAATGCAAGCTCTTCTTTTATAACCTCGAAGTGAGGGAAAAACACAAGGAACAAGGAATGTGGGATAAAAACACCATTTTCGTCCTGTATTTAAAGCCACTTTATAAAGAAAATAACTTTATAACATAAAGTGACTCTATTTTGCACACTTCAATAAAGTTCTAAAAAATATAAAATTAAACCTCCATTGTGACCAGTAGGCATTAATTTAATCAATTTCTCCTTATTTAATCCATTGTGACTTTATAAGACATTAATTTAATCAATTTCTCCCTATTTCTCCACTTAGCCTTCAGAGAATGTAAACGCTAAGAACTCCATTGAGAGGCTAAAAAGATGGGGACATTACAGTTCACCCCTCCTAAAATTGCTTGTCCTCAAGCAATGTCAACTTCGTCTCACCTTCTCAAGTAGTATCGTCAGCCGGAAAGTCCTTCCATTTGAAAATATTCCATGATAACTTGTCTCCTCAATTGTTTCTCACTAACATCCAATATAGCCTCAGGTACCAGAATCAACTTACCCTCATCATCTAAGGGTGGTAAAATTGTAAAATGGACCACATGATGCAGGAGCATCGTGGGTTACCTTGTTGTCTTGCTCAATTTTGTTCATTTTGCAAGTTAGTGCCGAGTTACTGTAGCACTTAGTTGGTGCCGAGTTACTGTAGCACTCTTCATGTGCCGAGTTACTGTATCATTCCTTCATGTGCTGAGTTACTGTAGCACTCTTCATGTGTCGAGTTACTATAGCATTCCTTCATGTGTCGAGTTCCTGTAGCATTCCTCCATGTGCCAAGTTATCCAGTGTATGTCGAGTGCGAGTAATTGGACGTGATTTCTGCAGGTTGACTTGCGAGATTTATTTCGTTCGCAACATTTATGTCAAGATCTTTTCTTGGGATGAGTCCAGACCATTTTTGGGTTAGCCTTCCTCTTATGTAATGTTCTAGAATGATTAGTAAGCCGTTTTGGCAAGTATAAATAGAGTGTTTAGGCTTACAGTTAGACAAGTTTTTGGAAGAGTAGATTGGAGAGCAGAACTGAAAGTGCGAATTTGCAGTTGGATCTTTGAATCTGAATATATTTGTATTTGGTTGTAACCCAAAAGGCCTTACAACTGGGCATGTATGAAGATATTTTGATGAATCAATAAAAATATTTCACTCTTCTTCCTCCTTTGGTTGTTATTCCGTGTGTTTGCTTCCATTGTGTTAACTCTTGTAGGGTAGTTTGGATAGCTGGGTGAGCCTTTGGCCCTAGTTATTCGTTCTTTGCCTGCATCAGTTGGTATCAGAGCTTGAGATTCATCCTTGTGGAGATTGGATTGTGTAGAACCCTGATTTGGATTTGGTTGTAGGATGGAAGATCTGCAGATTTGACCTATAACTTGCAGAGGGTTACGATCTTGCAGGAACTTGATTTATAAAGATGGTTCATGGTAGAGGAAATAATGTTGATAATGCTATAATAGATCAGTTGAGACAAATTGTAGCCAAATTATATGCTATGGAGACAATCTAGAGGAGAGCAGCACATCTTGATGATGTAAGTGATGATGAAGCAGTAGCAACAAACCATAATCCAGAACCTGAAGAAGATCAGGATGAGGAAAGATTGTTGCGATTGTTGTCTAGGAAAAATTGAAAGCCCATTGTAGAAGTTGTTCCTTATGATGGAAAATTGGACACCAATGCTGTGTTGGATTGGATCTCTGATATGGAGAAGTTCTTTGAGTATGAAAACACTCCTGATAACAGAAAGGTGAAGATTGCAGTCACTAGGCTGAAAGGTCATGCATCACTATGGTGGGAGCACTTGCAAAATGATAGATAAAGGAGAGGAAAGGAGAAGATCAGAACTTTTCCAAAGATGGTGAACAAGGTAAAGATCAAATTCCTTCCTGCTGATTACCAAGTTAGTTTGTTGAGAAAGATGCAAAATTTGAAGCTAAAAGACATTACTGTGAAAGAGTATACTGAAGAATTCTATAGACTGGACATTAGATCTGGACATGTGGATGATGATGTTGAGAAAATTGCAAGGTACATAAATGGATTGAGATTTGGAACACAAAATGAAATAAGTTTTGTGAAGTTGGAGAGTGTGAAAGAAGCATACCAATATGCATTTAAGGTTGAGGAGATCTTGACAAAGAAGCATGAACAAAGACAAAGAGGTAGAGGTGGCAGACTCCAGAGAGGTAGAGGTAGATCTTACGGTGAAGGTGGCAGATCTGAAAGTTCTGTGTAGGATAAAGACAAATTCGAATGGAAGAATGATGAAAAAGGCAAGACCGAATGGAAAAGTGGTAATTCTTATCGAGGAGGCACTAATTCTTACCGAGGAAGAGGTAATTCTTACTCTAGAGGTGGATTTCATGGTAATTGTTTTAGATGTGGTAGAGAAGAGCATAGATCTTTTGAATGTAGGTCCTTTGAAAGCAGGTAGAATAATAGAAATGTTGTGATTCAAGAAGACATTGAGAGTTCACCAAAATGGACCTGAGGCTGGAGAAAATTTGATGGTGAGAAGAATCTTATGTAATAAAAGAAGTGATGAGGAACCTGTTTTAAGGAGAAGTCTTTTCAAGACAAGATGTAAGATGGCTAGAAAATGCTGCAAAGTGATCATTGATAGTAGAAGTTCTACAAATCTGGCATCAGAGGAGTTGGTTACAAAGTTGCAGTTGCAGAGGCTGAAACATCCCAAACCCTATCATGTTTCATGGATCAAAGATGAGCATAAGATATTGGTAAGTGAGCAATGCCTTGTGAAGTTCAAAATTGGACATTACTTTGATGAAGTTTTGTGTGATATTATGCCCATGGATTGTTGTCATATTTTGTTGGGTAGACCTTGGCAATATGATAGACATGTTGTACATGATGGAAGATTGAATCAATATACTCTTTGAGTAAATGGGAAGAAACAAACATTGCTGCCTTTGATTGAAAGTCCAGATGAGGTTAATTGTACTGTTGTAAAAATTTGCATGGTTAATGGGAAACAATTTGAAAAGGAAATGAAAAAGAATCAAGTATGTTTTGCCATAGTTCCTAGAGGACCGAGTGTTGGTAGTAATGGATGAGTAGCAGAAGCTAGTAATGATCGAGTGACAACAAATAGTGATAGCAAAGTACCAGTAAAAATTACAGAATTGTTGAATGAGTATAAAGTCATTATTGCTGATGATATTCCTGATGGTTTACCTCCAGTAAGAAGTATAAGTCATTATATGGATCTGATTCCTGGAGCTAGTTTGCCAAACAAAGCACCATATAGATTGACACCTACAGAGAATGAAGACCTTAATAGACAAGTACATGAGTTGTTGCAGAAAGGTTTGATCAGAGAAAGTTTGAGTCCATGTGCTGTACTTGCTGTATTAGTGCCCAAAAATAATGGAGAATGAAGAATGTGTATTGATTTCAGAGCCATTAACAAGATAACAGTGAAATATAGGTTTCCTATGTCGAGGATGGATGACATAATGGATTGTTTGAGTGGAGCAAAGTATTTTACCAAGATTGATTTTAAGACTGGCTATCATTAGATCAAAATTAGAGAAGGTGATGAATGGAAGATTGCTTTTAAGACAAAAGATGGTTTGTATGAATGGGCTGTTATGCCTTTTGGTTTGACTAATGCACCTAGTACTTTCATGAGGTTGATGAATGAAGTTTTGAAAAGATCTTGGGTAAGTTTGTGATTGTTTATTTGAATGATATTATGATATTCAGTAAAACTAAGGAAGAACACCTTGAGCATATTAGACAAGTATTACAAAGGTTGAAAGAGGAAAAGTTGTTGATTAATCTAAAAAAGTGTTCTTTTATGCAAGAGGAGATTGTGTATCTGGGATTTGTGATTTCAGCTGATGGTTTGAAGATGGATCTTGAAAAGGTTAAAACAATTTTGGAATGGCCTACACTTGAGAATGTGAGTGAGGTAAGATCATTTCATGGTTTGGCTAGTTTTTACAGAAAGTTTATAAAGAATTTCAGTGCTGTTTGTAATACTATGACTAAAACAATGAGGGGAGATAAAAAAGAATTCAAGTGGACACATGGAGCTGATAAGAGTTTTGAGACTTTGAAACAAAAGGTTGCTAAATTACCTATATTGGCTTTGCCTAATTTCAACAAAGTATTTCAAGTTGAATGAGATGCAAGTGGTAATGCAATAGGAGCTATATTAAGTCAAGAAGGTAAGCCTGTTGCTTTCTTTTGTGAAAAGTTGAATGATGGTAAAAGGAAATATTCTATGTATGATCAAGAGTTTTATGCTATTATTCAAGCACTGAAGAAGTGGAGACATTATTTTGTTACCTAATGAGTTTGTGCTGTATATTGATCATAAAGCTTTACAATAATTGGAAAGTCAACATAAATTGAATCAGAGACATATGAAGTGGGTTGAGTACTTGCAGAGTTTTACATTTGTGATCAAGCATAAGAGTGGAGCTATTAACAGAGTTGCTGATGCATTGAGTATAAGACATTCTTTGTTGACTGAAATGAAGGTTGAAGTTCTTGGTTTTGATTAGATGAAAGAGTTATATGATGTTGATCCTAATTTTTCTGAGGCGTGGAGAGAGTGCAGAGTACCATGACATATCACATAAGTAAGTACGATGACTATTTCGTTCAAGAAGGTATTTTGTTCAAAGGTATTCAGTTGTGTATTCCTAGAAGTCCTATGAGGTTGAATCTGATTAAGGAAAAACATAGTGGTGGATTAGCTAGACATTTTGGAATTGATAAGATATTGAGTTTACTGAAAGAGAAGTATTATTGGCCACAAATGTATAAGGATGTTCAGAAATTTATAAAGAGTTGTGGAGTTTTTCAAGTTGCAAAAGGGGCGAGTCAAAATACTAGTTTGTATACACCTATTGCTGTTCTTGAGAAACCTTGGACTGACATTAGTATGGATTTTGTTCTTGGATTTCCTAAGACAGTGAAAGGGTATGATTCCATATTTGTTGTAGTGGATAGATTTTTTAAGATGGCTCATTTTGTACCATGTAAGAAGACATCAGATGCTGAGGTGAAATTTTCTTTGAAGAGATTGTGAGATTGCATAGATTACCAAGAAGTATTATTTTAGACAAAGACGCTAAGTTTTTTGGTTACTTTTGGAAGACTTTGTGGAAGAAGATGTGTACTGAATTGAAGTTTAGTTCTACATTCCATCCACAAAAAGATGGAAAAACAGAGGTGGTGAATAGAAGCTTAGGAAATTTGCTAAGATGTTTAGTTGGGAATAAGCCAAGTAATTGGGAGATGGTATTGGCACAAGCTGAATTTGCATATAATAATTCTGTGAATAGGAGTACAGGGAAGACACCTTTTGAGATTGTTACTGGAATGCATCCTAGAGGTATATCAGATTTGAGAGATGTTGCTGGTGAAGAAAAGAAAAGCACTGCAGGAGAAGAATTTGCTGATTTTATGGAGTCTATGCATAAGGAAGTGAAGTTGAGGTTGGAACAAAGTAATCATAAGTATAAGGAGAATGCTGATTAGTCTAGAAGACACCATGATTTTCAAGTTGGTGATGAGGTGACGGTTCATTTGAAGAAAGGAAGATTCCCAATTGGAACATACAGTAAGTTGAAGATGAAAATTTTTGGACCTTGTACAATTTTGAAGAAGTTTGACAATGGTAATGCTTATGAAGTTGAGTTACCTGATGACATGGATATATCTCCTATATTCAGTATTGTTGATTTGTATAAGTATCATGAGTCAGAGGATGAAGTTGTTGTATCAGATGATTATCCTAAGAAGTAGATTGAAGAAGTTGAACAGATATTAGATCAGAGAGTTGGCAAGAGCACAAGAGGAAAAGAATACTATGAATATTTGGTAAAGTGGAAGAATAGACCTATTGAACATGCTTCATGAATTTCTCAAATTGATTCGGATTCAGCTCAGGTTGGGACATCTCAATGATTCAGGAGAATCATTTCTTTCAACCCTGGTTGTTTGATGCAGGAGCATCCTGGGTTGTCTTGTTATCCTGCTCAATTTTGTGCATTTTACAAGTTGGTGCTGATTTACTATAGCACTCTTCATGTGCCGAGTTACTGTAGCACTTAGTTGGTGCCGAGTTACTGTAGTACTCTTCATGTGCCGAGTTACTGTAGCATTCCTTCATGTGTTGAGTTATTGTAGCACTCTTCATGTGTCGAGTTACTGTAGTATTCCTTCATGTGCTGAGTCATCCAGTGTATGCCGAGTTCTAGTAATTGGACGTGATTTCTGTGGGCCGACTTGCGAGATTTATTTCATTCGCGACATTTATGTTAAGATCTTTTTTTGGGATGAGTCCAAACCGTTGTTGGGTCGGCCATGCTCTTATGTAATGTTCTAGAATGATCTATACGCCATTTTTGAAAGTATAAATATAGTGTTTAGGCTTAGAGTTTGGAGAGCAGAACTGAAAGTGCGAATTTGCAGTTGGATTTTTGAATCTGAATATATTTGTATTTGGCTATAACCCATAAGGCTTTACAGCTGGGCATGTATGAAGATATTTTGATGAATCAATAAAAGTATTTCACTCTTCCTCCTCCTTTGGTTGCTGTTCCTTGTGTTTTCTTCTATTGTGTTAACTCTTGTAGGGTGGTTTGGATAGCTGGCTGAGCCTTTGGCCCTAGTTATTCATCCTTTTTTTGCATCACCACACTATGTCTTAACGCCTTCTTGAGACGTGACACATTAAAAACATTATGGACCTTACTGTTAGCTGGTAACTTTAATTCATAAGCTACCTCACCCACACACCTAATGATTCTGAAGGGTCCATAGTATCATGGTTTGAGCTTCACTGTACCATTCTTCTTTAGTGTAGAATGTTTATAAGGTTGTAGCATCAAGTTCACCATATATCGTACCTACAATGAATCTTCAACTCTTTCTTGATCTGCATATTGCTTCTACTAGATTTGTGCTCTCTGAATATTCTCCTTAAGAGCCCTCATGATATCTTGATTTTCCTGCAGCAAAGCTCCAACACTAAGCACTCTACTATCACTAAACAATAAATCAAGAAAGTTGGGTGCCTCATAACCATACAAGACCATACATGGTGTCATCTGAATAGAAAGATGGTAGGTAGTATTATAGCAATATTCACAAAGACATATCCACTTAACCCATCCCTTTTGTTGCCCTGCAATATAATTCCTGAGATATCCCTTCTTGGTTAATCAGAAAGTGGTGTTGAATGTTGTGAATATCCATTAACAAATTTGCAGTAAAAACCACATGAGTCCAAAATTCCTCTAAGTTGTATGAGACTTTCAGGTGTAGGCCACTTAATGATTGTCTTGGCCTTGTTTAGATCCATGCATACTCCCAGTGTGCTAATGATGTCTCCTAAGTACAACAGCTCTCTAGAGCCTAACTTACACTTGAATTCCTTGACATGCAAGGTCTCTTTGCCAAGAATACCCAAACTTGTATCAAGATGTAGAATATAATCCCTCCACAATTTGTTGTACACAAAAACTAACACAAATCGCCTCAACTGTTGTGTGTCAAGATAATAAACATGTTTTTTTTGCTTCTCATGTATTGGCATCAAAGGACATTCTATGTCATGGAGCCATGTCATCAACAATAGCATATCAGAATCTCTCATGTTTAAAACATAATAATTTGCATTAAACTCAAAGTTATTCAAATGCATGGACAGATCTAAAATATTCCTGTCACACCTAAGACTGTAGCCATTTGTAACCTTTACTCTTATACCCTCAAAGACCTGTGTCTGTATGTTGTGTCTTTCAACCAACCAAGCATCAATAAAGTTATGTGTGACTCCTGTATAAAGAAAGGTAATGATCTTCTGCCCAACTAAAACTCCATGCATCCTAAAGGATCCCTCACGATGTATGTTAGCGAGACATGCTTCCTATAGCTGAACTGACTCTTCCCTTTAAGCCCTTTCTTCCTCATGTTCTGATCCTGCTAGCTCAGACCCTTCTTGATAAAATTTATGATCTAAATTTTCAAATTCAGAATTCTCATTATATGCCCACATAACATAGTCAATCTTCCCCTTACGCCTTAATGGAAAATCATGGTTTTCATCATGCGCCCCTTTGCAATAAAAACTAAACCATTTTCTACTCAAATCATTAAGCGTTTCTCTATCTAGGGGTGTTGCTGATTCCCCCTTTTGATCTGACTTTTTTTGAACTGCCCAAATATGATCCTCAATTTTTTTGTGCATCATGTCATGATGAGATAATGCTACAATAATCTCATCCTTCTTCACCTTCAACTGAGTCTTTAAGCTATAAGAAACTCAACCGCACATGAAGAACCCTCAAACTATTCTTGTTCCTTCATGTTTGGAATCTTTACCAAATCCTTTAATTGACCAGACTCATCAACCTCATTGTCATCGGATCCAAGTACATTTTTAGATTCATTCTCTGTTTGAAATAAGAGTCTTCTAATGTTATCCATCCTCTGTTTCCTTGCTATGTTGAGGAGATTGACCTTTCCTTTGGCTTCTTGAAGATGTTGTCTCTCATTGGTAGCCAACGATTTGGCATTTTTAGCTTTTTGCAACCATTCATCATTCATTTTAAAAAACTTCTTCACCTCTTTAATGCCAAAGCATATTAAACTAGCTCTTGTATAATTGATATCTTTCAGTTTACCAATAGGTATAAGGCTTCCATCAATGGATGTTATCATAATGTTGACATTTTCATTATATGGAGAATGGTGGTGCATAGCACAATTTTCCTCAAACAAATCATTAATGATATCATGCCATTGTAAAGATTTAGCTTTAGCATGTGTAATCAAAATACTAGAGGCTGCTCCATTATGTAGAGGATCAACTTTCATATCCACCTTAAGTGGCTCAATCAAATGATGAGGTCTTTCTAACTACCCATTAAGCTCCCTAACTGAAATAAATCTGACTTAGATGCATTATGTTGTGTGCTATCGTCCATGCACACATCAATATCCAAGGTACTGCTGCTATGTCCTTCAAGAGATAACTTAACTACATGTTCCTCTAGCTTACAATCCTGGGGCTCCATGCCAACAACTGAATCTTCAAACTCATTTGCTAAGGTCTGATTTGAAGAATTAGACTCATCAGTGCATGAATCTACATCATACATTGTGTCATTAATACCCCTTTCTTGAGTACTACCAAGTGACATCTCAAGGATAACATTTGACCCTTGTGGATGCAAGGTTTCATAATTGATGTCATAAAAATTAGAAGTGTTTATGAAATCTCCATTCCTGGTACCAGTATCTTGAGTGTCAACACCCACAATCACTTCCATAACCTCTTATGAAACCCCTTGTAAGGACAATGAAAAATCATTGCCCAAGGCTATCAGACTATTTTCTTGATTCAAATTTGCATGTCTATCAAATTCATCATACAAATTTTTACATACCTTATTGGAACTAGTAGACATAAAGTCATTCCCCTTTATCATGGGTCGAAGGTTCTTATGAATCCAAGACTGAGCTCTAACTTTCCCACTTCCATCAAGCATAGATAATGTGATACTATTGGTTACATGCTTCTGATCTTTGTTTTGGTCTCTTGGCCTTCAATCTTGCCTTGCCTTGTAATGATATATCCTTTGACTTAGAAATCTGCCAAAACTTAGGTGTTCCCTAACTTGTGGTGTCAACAATACCTATTCAACTTTCGCTACCATAAGATGATATGAAAATGTTGCCTCTCCTTCAACATTATCATATCCATCTTTATTTATGAGAAAGGTAGGGTGTATAGGCCTATGAATGGCCCAAGAGGAAGCTCTTTGTACTATACTCTTGCCGACATCTAGGACTTGGTTTTGTTTGATCCATGGGTTCATTTCCTGTATTGTTGTAATAAATTTTCGTAAAGCTTCAACTTTCTGTTGCTGCTTCGCTGCCAAATTTCTAAAGAACTCTCGTTCTTCTCTTTCTTCATTGTCTCCACCATCTTTTCCTTTGTTTCTTGCCATCTCTTCTCCCTTATCACCCATTTCTTCTACGAGTATATTCTCAAACTAATTATGCTTTTGTTCTGATCTCCTACGAGTGAAAACCCTAAGGTGACCTCGCTGTTGTGGCTGCATATGAAACTTCAACCGTCCAAGATGGCATGATCAAAGCTCTAATACCAATGTAATAACCCCAACCAGTTTTAACTTTGTCAAACACAATCCTTCTCAAATTTATTTGTTTGACATTTTGTCAAACACTTTGCAAGCAAGCTCTAATACCAATATAATATCTCATGACCAAATTGATTGATTTTAGCTCAATGAATATTGTCTAACACTTGTATGATGCCTTTCTCTTTTCTAATTTTTTGTGTTTCAGATTGTTTGATATAGTTTGAATGATACTAAGAAATTCAAAATGTTCACAAATAATATTACAATACCTCTTACAATGAACTAACATGCAAGTGCAGTACTTTTTAGTATTTTCAATCCATATACATGGAAATTAGATATGAAATGCATACCTACAACCAACTAACATTTTGACAAACAATTGGGATACACCTATTATGCTGATCATATATGCTATTAGATGGACATTTCGTCAAACAAATAATATGCAACATATATCTCCTTTATTGAATTCATTACCGTGTACAATCTTGCTATGAATTTGCCAAGAAAAATGGGCTTACAATAATGACTATGGCAACGCCAAATCTGATTCTAAGTTATCACTTACAACAAAGTAAAATTGTATGCCTAAGATTACAATGCTAACTACTAATGGTTGTAAGCAGAACCTAATAATAGTGATGCCCAATGGATGGAGATGAAAGTTGCAATTGGAATCAAGCATAATTATTGTAGCACGGGTATTGTAGCATGGCACTGTTCATGCACACTATAGCAACAAGGGAAAAAACAATTACTAATGGCTGCCAAAGATGAATCTTCAGATTTTCACTCGATAGTCCTTCAATATTGTTCATACCCTTAAGTTATTTCTTACTTTAAGCACAAATAGAACTCTGGAATGAAGCTCTCCTGAATGCCAAATTCAGTGGATATTTCACCTCCTCAAATGGTTGCAACATTGAAGAGTTGACACTCTCTAATGGCTAGCTGAAATCAGAAACCCTTAGTTTCTTCTCCCAAGTTTATATCAAATGCAATTCACAATAATCAAATGCTTAACAATGAAGCTGTTCCGTCTATTTATTCTTTTCCTTCACCCTTCTAGAAGAGAATAAAATATTATTTAATTTCACTCTCTAGAAGCTTCCCCCTTTTCAAGGCAATAATTAGTCGCACTTCTAAAAAATTAAATTAATTAAATATAAAGTCATCTTTTAATTTTAATTTATTTAATAACTTTATAAGAAATTAATTTAATCAATTTTTGATTATTTCTCCACTTAGCCTTTGGGAAATGTAAAGGCTAAGAACTCCAAAGATGGGGACATTATAGGAGATTAAAGTCCCTTTGACAAAACTATTGTCAAATGTATAAAGTATTAACATTTTATTAGCAGACACGAGGCTTAACCCATGGTATTTACAATAAAACTTTACCATACATTTAAATGGAATATGAGTTTTGGCCATCTGGAAGTTGCCAAATTGTTATTAACCTATTATATGCATGTCTCTTTGGGAATGGTTTTTTAAATGCAAATGATAATTTGTATAATTGTGAGATGTTTGGTAAACCTTGTTAAAGGTAAGATCCAATAGGCTGGAATGAATGAAATTGAATTCATATATAAAACTTAAAATTATGTGTGTTAGCTTTAGTGTGTACATGCTACCCTTTGATGGTATGGATAGATGAAATGAATTTCATTTAATTTTCTAAGACCAAAATTATTGCTCATCATGATGTGTTGTCTTCTATCTCTTTTAGCCCACTGTGACCAATTTTCTAGGTTCTCTTTCTTGTAATATTGGATTGATGCCTATACTAAAATAGACCATATATTTGTGCTAATAATGAATGCTAGGCAGTCTATATCATTTCATGTCGACTTAAATTATGCCATTCTGATTGAAAGTTACTAGGGAGTTCTAAACATTTAATTTGCTTGAGATTCCAGGATCAAAAGTGCATTGAGAATGGAGTAGACACTTTAGGCTAACAGATCAAATGCTAACTTTGAGGATCTATGCTGAAAAAAACTAGAGAATTTAATCCCATGTTGTCTTTTGGTGGCTGAAGTTTATGAACTTTGTACACCATTTATGTGATGCTACAGAAAAATAAATGTAGATTTATATCCAGCCATCCATCCTAAAATATCTATAGAAAAGGTAATGACATGGTCCTGTTATATTAATGTTTTTGAACCCAACTTGATACATTTCTCTAAGTCCATTCCTCTAACTAGTTCAAATGTTAAATGCCAATGCTATAGTCCAAAGCTTGCCAAGAATATAAGTGTTAAAGTTGGCTTATTAATATGCCACCAAGCTTTTACAAGGGATTAACAAAATTCAATGCAAAGAAGGAAAGAAAAACAATGGTGTTAATTAACGTGATTGTGGTTAACATCTAATGTTTATTATATTTTTCTATTCATTGAAACTACGAGACTCAAGTGTCCTAATTGTCCTCCTCTTTGTTTAAATTGATTTTAGTTATTAGTCTTGCTTCTAGTTCATATATTATAATTTTGATCTTGACCACAGAGTAATGAGCTAGACATAGGCATAATCTAATGACATACTTACCCGTAAGAGTGCATCAATGGACAATCCAAACATGACAAAGACCACTTAACCTAATTGATCACGTGTTGAATTGTTCTCTTCCTCTCTTTCTTCGTAGGGCAAGGTGTTCGTCCTACATCCATCTTATAACATGTTTGTAGTTAGTTCGTGTTGATGTTTGGTAGCTTCTGTCGAATATACTTATACATATAAATTATATCTCATATATAATTTATATAAGTTTATCTAACAGAAGCTACCAAACATCAACACTCCCTCTTAGCTAGGAAGGTTAAAGACACATTACCTCAAAGTAATATCAAGTTAGCAAGATTATGGAATTATTATCCTTGGGTATTATAGTAGCATCTTTCTTATTTCTATATGAACTATATACCTTGATCTTTTCCTTCAAGAATTTTCTTGTAGAATAAAAGATGCAGATTGAAATTCAGAGGGAGGCTAACATTTCAGGCAACCTTGAAAGAGAGGGAGCATATAGAGGATATGTTTCAATCAACCTTCAGTAATCTCGATCATATTGATTTAGAGGGAGTAAACCATGTTGTGATGGGTTCTTCGGTAATCAATATATTGTAGCAGACATGAGGACTGTGGTTAAGGAATATACCTCATGACTATGTGATTTTAATGGGCCTACCCCTTGTGTACATCATGAGGAAGTAACAACTTTCAAATGATGTCACTTATATTTGCAAAAGTTATTCAAATGTGATGATCTTACAATAACTTAATTTTCTATTATGATGGATATCTTACGATGTCTATGTAGATCATAATACATTATACTTTGCATGACAAATGCTTATATGAGAATGTGTATGCACATACCTTATAAATTTTTTTTGAGTACATGGTGAATGTTATGCATATTGATATTCTAGAAGGCCATTGCATAGTGTACTTGGTGAATATCACGCGTCTTGATGTTCTGGAAGACCATTACTCATAGTATTTGGTGAATATCTTGCATCTCAACATTTTACAAGGCCATTGTTCAAAGAGTATTTGGTGAATATCATTAATATTCTGGGAGGCCAATAATCATGATATCAGATGTGATATCAAACATTTTTGAGTAATTGGTGAAGATCAATTATTTTGGGAGACTAATACTCATGATATCAGATGTGATATCAAACCTTATTGAGTATTTGGTGAATATTATATGTTGATATTCTAGTAGGAGACCAATACTCTTGATATCAAAATGATGGATATCTTTAGATTAAATATTATTAATCTTGCTAACTTGATATTGGAATATGTGTGTTTATCCTTCCTAGCTAAGAGGGAGTGTTGATGCTTGGTAGCTTCTTTCGGATAAACATATATATAATTATTTATGAGATATAATATATATATATATATATATATATATATATATATATATATATATATATATATATATATATATATATATATATATATATATATATATATATATATATATATATATATATATATATATATATATATATATTGTTATATGAGAGAAAACACAAACACACACACACACACACACACACACACACACACACACACACACACACACACACACACACACACACACACACACACACAACAATGATTAAATATTTAATATATTAATTATCTAATAAACGAATAGACATGTCCCATTCATGGGACATGCCTCTTCATGTCTTATTCTCAATTTAAATAAGAGGTCGTTACCATTTGAAAAACACGTACCAGATACAATGACAATGCTTAGTACATTTACAATGATCCTTAGAAAACTATAGTTCGTAACATAGGATCACTGTTAATACATTAAAAATGTAATAATGAGAACATAACAATGATCATTTATAGATGAAATTTCATTCATAGAAGGTTGTGAAAGTCATTCATAGATTATAAACCATATCCATATATGAAAATTCATCATAATATTTCTATGCAAGTAGAAGTTTTGATAATGTCATTAGGAGGGTTTAATACATCTCCCATAAGAATCATCATCCTAGATTATTAGAGTATCAACATAAATGCTAAAAACTATAAGTTTTGAAGCACAAAATTTAGAATAGTTTTTAGTTAATAAAGATATTGTACAAATGACAAAACTTGTCATAATCCCTCCTAGGTGGCATTGTCTTCTACATATTGGCCTCATTGGACCTTGCACATAGATAAAATTTGTGCCAATGAAAAAACCCTCTCACAACACACCTTTCTAATTCATAATTGTCATTAAATGCAAGAATGAAGCTTGCATAAAATAATACTTAAATAGAAATAGATTTGACTAGTATAATATGAGGACATTATTGCATCTTCACACTAATCATAACTCTACACACAACATGAAATATATGTAAATAGGAAAATTAAACTATTTTTTCATCTCATTTGTTAGATTTATTGGAGATGTCGTTTATATTGTACATTTAATCCTACTTTATTTACAATGTATATTTTAATTTACATTCAAGGGTTAATGATATCATTGGATTAAAATTGCTCATGTTAGTAGTTCATTCATGTTCATATATATATATATATATATATATATATATATATATATATATACCACACATATGGCATCATTTTTATATATTGATGAGTCAATAGTAGACAACATTAACATCGTTCTTCAAATTAGATTCTAAAAGTTAAATTCATCTCATTTAAATTTATTTTGTAAGCTTAATAATTGGATTCAACAAATCCTAACTAAACTTTTTGTGTTTAAAGTTTTATAAAAGATACACAAGTGCAAATAATATATAAATATCCTGCATACACAAACATAAGCAAAAAGCAATCATAAATAACATAAATGAGATCTATTGTAAAACACACATAACAAACATGTGAAATTTCTAAAATATATGTATGTAACATAGAAAATATCTAAAATATACATGTAACACATAAAATGTCTATAAATATGTGCAACACATGAAATGCATAGAATGCATAGAATAACTCTAGAAAATATGTATGCATGTATGCATAAAATAAGTTTGTAATGTATGTATAAAATATCAAAGATATATGCAAATATCTCTAGGTGAGCTTTTGCCCTTATTGATCCATGACCAAATCCTAGTTTATAACCTACTTGAGGGATCCTATATTGTAAATAAATAGTGTTAAAATAATTGTATATGGATACATGTGTATGTAATTATTGAAGTACTTAAGAAAAATTAATACATGTATAATATTTAGTCTAATATTTTTAAATTTACTTGTGTATTGTAATGAAAAGGATTATCACCTGTCTTCAAATTTCCATGTGCCATACCCATCATAATACCTTAAAATATATAAAATTCAAAAAATATGTACAAGTTAAATTTATATAACAATCCAAATTTAAAAATTATAACAAGCTATGCTCTTAAATTAAAATAAAAAAATTGAAATTTTACCGTTTTTGCAACATCTAATGCTTGTTCAGTCATACTGAAGTCTAAAGAATGTGAGGATATTGTACCTAGAGCAACAACATCCATAAGTAGATTAGAATAAGCTCTCCAAAATCCTATTAGCTGAGGTGTAGGATCAACATATGTTTGACTAGGAGATGTACTATGGTGAATTGTAGTGCACTATGGAGTTTTAGGATGGTAAAAAAAGTATCCTTCAATCTTGATGTTTCTTGAGTATCTCAAACTCCACCATGGCTATTAGGAGTGTATGGTCAAAAAAGAAGTCACCCAATAAATGTTTATATGTCATGGAGAAGGAACCCATGTAGTATTTTTATGTACTGATATGCATCTAGGAGACCAGTCGATAAACATGTGTTCACGACATACAAATGATTCTCATGTAATTGTGCAATCACAAAAAGAGATGATATCTTTGCTCATATGTAAGGATCAATATGGGAATATGTGGGATCAATACGAGGAATGGTAGTACGAGGAATGGTAAGATCCACATGGTCAAATGGAATCTGATCATCTTGAGTCGTGATAGTCACAATACTAGAGAGCATATCTCTCCTTGTCTCATCTATTCCATTGGAGGGTTCTAATTTTTTTGGAAGATCCAAAAGCTTTGAACCCAAAAATGCTTTCTTCTATTATGTTGTGGGGCATCAACCCATTTAAACTTATTAGAAAACATGTCCTTCCCTAGCCTAGCATGCACAAATATAGATGAGATGACATGTTATCAGAAAACATATGCTTTGTCTTTTAATCTTGTTAAACATAAAGGTTGGCTCTAATTTTTATGCAAAATTTTCCAAATTTTCACTTATTTACATAAACTCGTTTCCTATTTAGAGCAATTACATACACTTTCAAATTATAGAATTTGTCCTGATTTCTTGACAGACTAGTTCATTTCCAAGCACACAACTTCGAGTTTTGGTCTAGCTTTCAAAAAGTTTTCTTGTAGAAGGCTGACTTAGGTTGACCTTGTCCTAGACTAGGCTGACCTAGGTCAACCTTCTCCTAGGAGTTTAATTATAAGTTGACTTTAGGTCTGATGTAAAGTTCCTTCTCCTAGGTGCTTAAATGAGGCCGAGATTGCAAAATTTGAGCCTTGAAATGTGTATAAAATGAAACCTCTTCCTCTTATTTTCACATCCATTATCCACATTCCACATGAAAGCAATCTATTGTGCATTCAAAAAAAGTATGAAAGCATTCATTGAAGGAACCCATCCAAGCATTTCAGGGCTACATTCCATCATGCATGCAAGACATTTCCTTCCACAAATATAGCTCTTTTCACGATATTAGATGTTAGGAAAAGAAATCAAGGAAGTATATCTACATTCATCCATTTAAGTCTTCTTCATTTTCCTGAATTCAACATTTCGGCGAATTTACATTATCTACTACATAACGTTTTGTCTTACATAACTACCTTTTGGTTTTCATGTTGAATCAAGGTTATTGCATCAACATATTTGATCACACTCATAGTAAAATTGCGTCAAAAGGTATTGATATACTTTATTTTTTTAGATCTAATCTCTACTGCATGAAAAACTTGTCATAATTTCATTTATTTAAACTCAAGGTTCATTTTTGTATAAGGTATTAACCAAGGAAAGCCCCTCCCTACAATAATTTCCCCTTCTTTCTGTGTGCAAGAATAAGTGATGAAGTTTTGGATTCACATTTTCACATTTTTAGAACTAGTGATTGATCCTCTACAAATTTCACTAGCTTTTAGGTCTCAAGATAAGGTGAACTTTCTTGTACAAGGCCAACTTTGGTCTACATTATCTTGATAATATGAAAAATTGCATCTAGAGAACTACAAGTGTCAGAGTTTTAGATCTAGAACTATTTTTATTTTTGACAATTTTGTAACAATCAAATCCATATCTAACGTGCATATCTCCTTTCCTAGCTTCAAGATGATCTTTTTCTTTCCACTATTATCTTTTACTTACTCTCATAGCTTGGATTTACATATCATTCTCATTCTCCTTCCATAAGTGAAAGGAAGCCACAAAACCACACATTGTGCTAGTCATGAATTTGCACCCTTATTCTCTTAGGTTGTGCTAATTAGGTTCACCTTGTTGAGATTTTTGTATTTCTCAATGTATGAAGAATATGGTGATCTGCGATTGATCACCATTGTCTATATAACATCTTAGTGAACCTGACTGATAAAATTTCTATTTTGATTTTGGTGTTAGAACCCCTTTTGTATTTAGATCTATTTTGAATGTATTGTGTTGATCACTATTTTGTTACATTATATGCATATAAATCTATATGTTGTATCCCATTTGGTGTTTAGATTCTCTTTACATCAATTGTATTGTTGCATTCAATAATATTGCATTTTCGCAAGAAAAAAATAACATCTTGTTTCATAAATCTAGTTTATTTTAATGTTGCATTACATTGCATTTTGTTTATATAATCAAGAAAAAAAAACATTGATCCATATTTGTTGCATTTCATTTTTAATCAAATATTATCTTCTTTATCTTGTTAAATTTCATTTTTTCTTCAAGATCGTCAAGATGTTCCATTTTATAATATGATGATGATTTAGTTCTTTCTTTTATTACCTATCATAATGTTCACCCTCCCTAAATTGATCCCAACCTTGAAGACTTTGTTTCTTTACATAGCTCTAATTGTACAAATATGACTTTTCCTTGTATCTCTCTTACCAAAGAGGCCTTCAAAAAAATTAATAATCTTTCTTCTAACACAGATACTGGACACACGCCTTGCATATCTCCCTTGGCTCCTTCAAGGTGGGCTTGCACAAACTTCGGATACAAGTCAATCACCATATTGCTAGATAGGATTGGGTGTGTAGACTTTGTACCTTAGCAGAGGTAGAATCTGAGATCCATTTCCTTTTTAGATTCCCCATATACTACAAGATTAGAGGGAGATTTTATTGTCTATTTAGAGATTGTAGATCCCTCTCGAATTTTTTTAGGTACACAAATTAGCATTGCATTGTGCTCTATCTTCATGAGTCCTTACAGCTTCATGACCATACTTTATAGCTATCATTTCCCAAGAGTCAAATGTAGGCACATCTTATTACAACCTTCTTCTTGCCCTTAGCTTTGGTTTAGGGTGTGAAGAGACCATACAATTTCTCTAACACATTCTATTCTAGATCTGTGAGACCCCATAGGGGATCTCTTCACAAGAGACACTCCTCTCGTAGCACTTAACTTCATCATAGGGCCTTTGGTAGCCACACAGATTAGTCTCGTTGAACTTTTTCCCTATGAGGACAGATACCTAATCTTTTTTGTGATGTCTCCTAATTTCTTCTTCTTTTGTTGTACTTGTTATTTTTTTGGACACTGTTTGGTGCTCCGTTTGTCTTCTTTCTTCTTGGTGTAAGCTTCCAGTCCCATAGACCCACATTGTGGTCTTTTGTTGGACATTAATAAAATTATCTTATCTTATCTTATCTACAATGTCTCTTCTTGACAAGAATCATTTTGTACAAGAGGATGATGATATGACTATTTAACCTAATGATAAAACACTTAGTATGAGTTTCATTGATAATCTTTCACTACTACATTTGGGCCCAAATTGCGATGGCCATCCATTGCCCAAGTGATAATACCACAAATTGGTTAGGGCTTTTGTTGTTGCAAATTGCAATGGCAAGGGCTTCCATTGTAATTGTGATGGATAGAACTATCATAACTTTGAAGAAGTCAAGGGAAAGAGTTCATCTTCACGTCGTCCCAACTATGATAGTAGACTGTCACACTTACGATGACCTTAACTTCTAGTCTTGCATTGAAAGTGCAATGGTTATGTGACAACTATGCCATGGGAGTAGCGATTATCTATCTGAACAAGCTGTCACAAGTGCGACAAGTATACAACACCTATTAAGTGAGAGCGACAAATATCCTTTAGATTAAGCCGTCGTAATGGCGATGGATAGTCGAATTATTAAAAAAATTTTTGCTTGTCCAATGAGGTCCTTTTATTGCTGAGAAGATTATCAGTTCTTTTTGGTAGTAGTAAAGATCAGTTATACATGAACAACCTATAAATTCAATGGGCAGATGCTCTATGTACAAAATACCATGGGACATTAGAGTCTAATTTTTTTTATATAACCATATTATAGATGATATTTTTGATATAATAATAATGAGTGGCTTACGCCTTTTTTTCTAGTTGGTTCTGTGAACAGGATTTGAGTGCTCATCTGCTTTTGAAGACCATAGGAAAAAGGAGCCAAATATGTGTTTAGCTTTAGATCATCTTGAGAGCAGAGTCATTTGAAGCAATCCTAGAGGCTGCACGACCAAGTTAGACATGCAAAGCTCAATACTATAAGAAATGTTATACAAGGGAAAGTGATTTGACACGTCTTAAAAATGTCTTTAAATTGTAATTTGTAATCATTTGTCATAGATTTCATAGACTATCTCCAATTCCTCTACATATTTGTATTTGGAGTATGATAGGTTCTTGCTAGAGCATCCATTATGGCTATGTGTATCTCCTTCTCTTTTAGCTAATCGACACTGAGTGGGGTAGCTGGTTCAACATATTTGACCTCGACATGGGTCCTATAGGCATCTCCACTGGGCATACTAACTTATGTGGTCCCATGAGGAAAAACTTTGTATCTAGAGATAGATACTTTATGTTGTTGATTGATGATTTTTCTAGAGTGATGTGGATTGTTTATTTGAAACAAAAGTTAGAAGCCTTTCACATGTTTGAAGTGTATAAGGAAAAAGTAGAAAGTGAAACCAATAGGGAAATAAAGCACTTGAGATTAGACTAGGGAGGTGAGTTCACCTCACAAGAATTTGAAGGCTACTATGATAATTAGGGTTGCACATTAGTGTGCCTTACTAGTTGCATCAATCTACTGGTTTAGATTCCTTTGCTTGTCTTGCCAACAATTACAACACCTTTGATGACTAAGTCTATCAATCCTTCTACCGGTTAGTCTTCAACACTTAGGCCAACAACTATTAGTACAATTAAATAAAAAATGAGAACATCAAGCTAGTAGCAATGTATATTGCTTGGAAATATATCAACTTTCAAAATGGATCACCTCAAGCTTAGGTTGCATGTGAAACTTACATAGTTTTAAGTTGAAAACTCATTTCTTTTGGAAAAACTAGATCACTTGAGCATAAAATGATTGTGTCACCATGAAAAGCACAAAATTATGTCCTAAATAAAAAGTTGCTTGAAAAATAGAACCCATGATTGAGATAGATAGATAGATGAAATTTTAATGTCCACAAGAATAAACATAGCCTATGAGACAACCTTCCCACTAAACCAACTTTAATAGTTTGGTTCTTTTTTGTTCAAGTTGATGATGAGCCCATCTAACTTCTTAATGTTTTCCTTGTTGAATAAGTTATACCAAGAGATATTAGATATAATATCCATGTATTTGACCTTGTTGTCCTTGTATGAATCACTTTCTAAAATAAAGAATTTTTTGGTTTCCACCTTCTTAGAATTGAAAAACAAGAAAACTCTCTCTTCCCAAGGCTCTTTTGGCCTCTTCCACCACCCAATCTCACATCGGAGCTGGTGAGAGTTGTTTAGAAGTTGAGCAATAAGATTTTTAGCTCTTCAAGATTTGTTGGCATCTATGTACACCTTTTGGAGTTGATCACAAGTAGGGTTAAACTGATTGATGTAATAAGTCTTTTTTACTTCCAAGCCTCTTTCTCCAATTTTTCTTACAAAATTTCTCCATAACAAAGAAATTGCGCATTTTGAAGTTCCAATACAAAATTGAAACCTTCAACAATGAGGGATCAAGAAAATTTCAAAAAAATTGCCTTTATTAATTATAGTGAACCTTTTCTATATTTAGCAAACAACTAAGTTTGGGACAAGTGCTGCTAAATTTGAAAAGCCTCCAATTTTAGTTGAAACACCAATTCAATACATTGTTGTGCCCAAATTGGTTAAATTGTCCAAATGTGAAACCTTTGCAACATTTAGTGTTGAACTTGGCACAAAGGCCAAAGAGCAAGTGTATCAACTAATGTATGATAACATATGCCTTTGTATTTGCTAATAATACAAAATGTTTTTTGAAGGGATTGAACCCCATACAAGCCATGCAAGCTTCAAGTTTCAATGGATAGATGGGCATAAACTCAAAGCACACAATTGTTTTGAGTTTTCAAAAATAATATAAAATTGTTTTGGCATGCCATGAAGGGCTTGGGAACGAGGTCCTGTGCAGGTGTCAAAGCCACCCCAACCTCAATTGCTCATGAAGAGATGTAGAAAATGGCTTGGTTTAAATAGCACCACCCATTGGAAATGTGTGGGTGCAACCTTTTTATGCGTGCATGGAGTGAGGCCCAAGGGGCATGGTACAAGAAGTTTGCACACGCTGCATAGGTACTCTCAAGTATTGAGAATTTGTTATTAATTTTAGTTTTGGAAATTTAAAAAAGTTTATAATAATAATTTTTTAAAAATATTCTTTTTGTTTTTTGACTAAATTTCACCAAAGTTTATGAATTGATAGTTGATTTTAGCATTTTTGAACTTTCTAGACACAATTGTGAAGTCCATTTGGCCTAAACTTACACCAAAAGATCAAATGCATTATGGATTTGACTGTGAAACCTCTCCTTCAAACCTTCACAGATTTTCATATGGCTCATCTATAAAGAAAAAAGGAGCAATTCTGATGTCATCAAGTGCTTTGAACTCAATGGTGAGCGCAAATTTCCTCCAAGAAGTTCAAATTGCTTGCACTAATAAGAAAGAAATATGACCACCCTAGAAACCACAATTCTTTTAACCATTATAATATTCAATACCATCGTCAAATGCAATATGTACTTGCTTTCAAGAATGAAATCACTCTAGATTCCTAATAAGTTGCTAACCCACAACTCACAATTAGCTACCATACCATGTTAGATTTAGCTGAGAAGCCACCCAAAATCAAAATGACTAAAGGAAAGAATGAATTCAACACTCCCTTAGCACTGAACCAACACTCATGAATAGATGAGCTACTGAGCTTAACATAGGAATATGTTAGAGTTGTTTATGTAAAAAAATAGAGGCATGTAAATCCAAGATTAATATGGGAATATTTGAGGGCGTTACCATGGAATTCGTTGAACCATTAAACTTGAAGAAGTGCTCTAGCTTCCCCAAGAACTAGCCAAGCTCTTATTTCTTAAAAAGTTGATGCAAAAGAACCCATGTTCCTGTAGATTTAACATATATATGGACCGTCTGATCCTGCATCTCATATTTTTAGATTGGAAACTTGAGCCACAACATAGAATGGAACATTACTCGCATCAATATTTTCTTGGAATAAAAAATTTAAATGCAGTCTCACAACCATCCAATACCTTGAAACAAATTAGGTGAAAATGTAGAGAAATATGTCCAATAAATAATGCAGCTTGGAATGCAAAGGCTTAAAATGTAGCAACCAATTTAACAGACTGTGTTTCTCTTTGTAGAAACAAATCAACCAAACTCCAATGATAAAAAAGTACCCTACAATCCTACTCATTTATGCTTAAAGAAGAGCTGAAAAAATAAAATAAAAATGACTTGATGACCACTATGACATCCGCTAATGGTAGTTCAACAAAAAATACAAAAAATCTAAGGTAGAAGAAATTTAAAGTAGATTGTCATGTGATTCATATCATTTTATTGTCAATTTATCCTCCCCATCTCTTAAAAATTCTAAACATCTATGTCCAAAGAAATCTAATTTTGTAATTTCAAAAGTTCCTTGGTGAACTAAGTGTTCTTGGAGTCTTAACTAAATACATCTTATAATTCGTGGAGCTCATAACAAAAAACAATGCTATTTTTTCTCCAATCTGCTCCATTTTTTCCCATGGTAATTGACTATTTAGAATCTCCCACATACCCTCCTCTTGAATTTCATCACTACTTGAATGATAGGGGTTATGATCTGTGACAATAAATATAGTACTAGTATCAAAGTCTTAATGCAAGTCTATCAATTAGGCATTCTCACCAATCTTCTTTGGTATTATGTAAGGGACAATTTTCATTAGCTTCAATTTTTTGTATTTGCCTTGAGGTAATTGCTATCTATGCAAATAAACCATAATTTTCTCACCCTCTTGATACACCCCTTCTCTAGGCTGCAAACTGTATTTCTTTTATATGGTTAGTTGCAACTAACATCTCGCTCATTGCTGCACATCCTGGATATAACTCATGAAGTCCAATAGTTAGCTAATCCTCCATCCTTTTCTAAGGGCAATGAGTTAAGTGACCCCCTTATGATTGTTTCCAAAAAAAATCTAGGAGGAAGAGTTAACAATAGACATGCTAATGCTCAAAACTTAAAGCAAACTCAACTAATAAAAAAATCAAATTCCATTACCTCTATCAAAGCAAATTATCCAAATTTATATTTTCTATCCAATTTGTCCATCAGCTTGGAGCCTAAATGATAGTCTAGTTTACTAGCAATATTTGTCCACAAAATACTCCAAAAGGACATGCAAATCTCAATGATATAAGAAATGTTATACAAGGGACAAAGATTTGACTTGTCTTACAGATGTCTGTAAATGGCTATTTGTAATCATTTGTCATACAAGTGCCAAATGATATCAGTGTATCCTTTATTATTGTGGCATCTATATGGATGTACATTTTTGTTATCAAATCGATCTATTTTAGTTATCATTCACATATAATTATGTATAGGGTTCTATTCTCAAAACTTTAAAGCTATTTGAATCAAAGTAGCATTTACATGTCAATGATGCAATGAATGTGAAGTTTAAATAGAATTCAATTGGATGGTTCATAATGAAAACAAAACAAAACACATTAAGAATAATTGAAATATAAATATAGAAAGAAAACTGTAATTGTTATTCTGATGTCAAATAAAGTGAAAAGAGAAGCATGGCTCAAATTTCAATTATAAGACACAAAGGTTCCATTTTGTCAATAAATATTGTATTTTTCTTTCAAATTTTAGTTGTAGGAGTACATATTGTCATGGACAAAACATAATTGGAGCATAGAGATATCTTATAAGACAATGGTTAAGTCTATGCCCTGAAATCTATTTTCTCTAAACAAGTGTGACCGTGGCCATTCAAAAATTCATTGAGAATAACCAAATATCCCATGAATGAAAGACCTCTAACAAAAATACAAACCTGTTAGGCTTTTTAAACTCCACTTGATGTCATATGCATATGAATTGAGATTGCATATTGAACTATGGCATCCTTCTGCATTGCTTGAAACCAAGAGATTCACATAGTTAGTTGTCATGCAATCATAGGTTAATGTTGAGCTTCACTTGGTTTTGAGAATAATCAGGTCCAACCACGTGAAGGTGGAAGCTCATTTGGCCCCACTTCCCCCACTGCAACATCTAAATTTCCCATTAATATCTAAAATCTTTAAGAAAGGATCAATATTTAAAGTACAAAAAATGTTCCATACTTGCAAAAGTGACATCATTTTTCCATATTCTGGTGCATGTTATTTCTCCATCGCATCAAAAATAAGATTTTGCCACTTTGAATCGAGAATGCATGTGCAATTACGTTCTATATGCATGGACAATAGGAGGAGCTGAAAAAATGCAGCATGATTACATTTATTTAATATGTCTATTAAGTTTTTAAAATTATAGACTGTCATGAACATTATAACTCTAGCTGCTATAGCCAAGAGAATGTCCTCAGCAGGCCAACACATAGAAAGTCTTGATTTTATTGCATGTTGAGGACATTACCCTTGCCTATAAGAATCAAAGTTACAATGTTCATGATGGTCTATAACTTAAAATACCTAATTAAGACCTCTAACAAAACCGCAAACCTATTGAATTTTTCAGCTCCATCTGATGTTGTATGCATATGAATTGAGTTTGCATATTAGACTATGGCCTCCTTCTACATTGCCTAAAACCAAGAGATTTACACAGTTAGTTGTCATGAAATCATAGGTTAATGTTGAGCTTCACTTCGTTTCAAGAATAGTTTAATATTCTCTACTAATCAGGGCCAACCACGTGAAGGTAGAAGCTCATTTGCCTACCCCTCCCAACATCTAAATTCCCCGTTACCATCTAAAATATTTAAGAAAGGATCAATCTTTAAAGTACTTGGAATGTCCTCATCACATCCTACTACTCTCAGGGGGAGTCCATCTTCATTGCTCATGAGAAATTCATCACAATTCTTTAGTAGTTCTCGTATATCTAACACACATACATCCAAGAATGTCCTCATCACCTCCTACATAAAATGAATCCAATATTACAAAATGTCCCCTAAGAAATAATAGTTCAAGTGAAATAAACACATGAAAAATGAGAGAGTAAAAGAGGAATCTACTTACTAATAGGAATTTCATTCACATTTGTGGTCATGCTACATATTGAGTGAGTTTTATTGTTGTACTATTGTGCCAAGATCTTTTTGTTTATATACATACATACATACATACATACATAGATACACACATATGTGTATGTATGTAAGTATATACACACACACACATACATACATATATTTATACATACATATATACATACACACATACATACATATATACATACATACATATATACATACATACATATATACACATATATATACATACATAAATTCATACATACATCTGCGTATGCAAGGAAGAAATAATTTCAGCAATACTAATGATAGTGGAATCAGTGGAGGAAATAGGTGGAAATGACACATTCAACACACTAGGAAGAGTGTAAAAATTATCTAGAATAGAAGGTGCTATAGGTGGGACATTAGGAACCATAGTAGGAGGATTAGGATAAGTATAAGGAACACTAGTGTATGAAGGTTGTGAGATACGAAATGAAGTAGGTGGAACACTCATAGGTAGAGAAGAAATAATAAGTCTACTAATAGGAGGATTAAATGGTTGAATATAAGTAGTCACAATAGGAACAAAATAAGAAGCAATTCTAGAGATAGATTTGGAAAGAGACAAGGTAGGTTCAACACCAGTGATAAGTGATACATGAAGCCATTCCTATGTCAGATGTGGCTTGACCTAAAGGCTTAACGTGAGTGTGGAAAAGGTGAGTAAAACCACACAAAAGACCCATGTCCATCATTACATATCACTTTATTAAGAGCACCAAAAGCAGCCATAGTATCGGTATTATGATTCTCTTGAAGAAGTCAATCATGCATTTTATTAATCTCAATAGCAATCTTATGAACTTGTTCAAGAGAAACCCTTAAAGCCTCATCCTTATCATGAGATGAATGAGAAGAGTCATGCTCCATAGAAGGATTAGGGTCATGAGAAACCTTAGGATACTATAAGTAGGGCTTAAGGTATATAGAGAAGCTTCTAATCAAACATATATCTATTTATATTTCCCTCAGTAGGTAAATAGAGAAGCTTCTCTTTATGTATATGTATGTGTATATATACGTACACACACACCCATGTGTGTTTCTATGTATGTATGTATATATATAGAAGCTTCTCTTTATGTATATGTATGTGTATATATACATATGTACACACATATGTGTGTGTCTATTTATGTATGTATATATAGAGAGAGATCTTTTTTAAGGTGCTTATTACATCTTAGCACAACATAAAAATTGATCCAATTGCATACATATTGTAGAATCCAAATAATAAAACAATAAAACTCACTCAACCCATGCTAAGTGACTTACCTCAAAATCCTACACACAAAAATACAAATTAGGAAAAATGAGTAGAGTTTGCAAGAAATTTTACAAAAACATATCATAGAAGATATTTTTAGAAAGAAACAAGCCATAACACAATTAAATGGGTCTAGTTTCTGATTCATTGGGTTGATTAAAAATTCCTATAGAACTATCATCGGATTAGGTACAATAAAATGAACAATCAATTGTTCCCAGCTAGCAGGATCAAATAAATTTTTTGAAGGTGATAAAAATGCATATGCAGATGCATCACTTGCATGCCAGGCATGAAGCACATTTCCCAACTTATAACGAATAGTTGGATATAAAGGCTCCGTATTGATGTAGAGGTAAGGGTGGTGGGAGTCAAAACCAAATCAATCCCACTTAAACCTATAAGGGAAGTACAAGGTTCCCCAAACCCTATACAAAGAAAAAAGTACACAAACAACTCCAACTCCTCCCCAATGATTAGGATGGGTGTCTTGATGGGTGTGCAAACTAATTTTTTTTTGTATATTCTTTATACATTTTTGCCTTGTCTTAAGCCTATCCTAACCCCTATTATGCCATTAATTACTAAAGAATATAATGCATTTAATAAAGTCTTAAGGTTTGACATATTTCTTGAAGAGTGGATGTTTAATGCATAAATATTGATACATTTTGATTCATTCTACTATAGGAACTAAGGATGCGGGAATATGGAGTCAGACATTTAGTTGGAGGAACAGTTTTGAAGTTGTAGTTTTGCTATATTATTTTAGGCAAGTAGTTTTCAATGAGTAAACAGATTAGTTTTGACCATATGTTATCTTAGCCAGGTTGTTTTGTAAACTATTATGTGTGGCTAGTGGCCAAAAAAAATCATTATCTATGTTTAGGGAGTAGGCCACTGGCCATTCTAGTTCAGTTATCAATATGGTTAAGCATCTTAGACTATATAAGCAAATGTGAATCAAAAGACAAAACAGACATGATATATGAAAATACTCTGTTTATATTATCTCTGAAGTTTCAATATTAAGAGCGTCATGTTTCAGTAGTAGCTGGTTTTTAGAATAGCTCTCACCTTGCGAACCAAAGGAGGGCCCCCTCTCAAGAAACTATGTGAGATTATTGTAGTTTGCTTTGTAAGTATTTTAGTATTATCGATTTCATGTGTTCTTTTTAGATTTGACTATGTGCATTTATAAGAAGTTTGCCATATATATGTTTGCTAAAGCTTATTGATTGATCAAAGATTCAATTTTTTGATGGAGTAATTGGTTGCGATAGTCTTATGAAGGAATTATCTAATACATATCATTATTCTATTACTGTATAAATCTATTATAGATTACTATCTATTGTATTCTCCCTACTACATCCACCTATGTATTGAACCTTAGTACTCATAATACTGTTTGCTGCATTCTTCCTACTGCATCCATTTAGTTATCAAACCATAATACTCATAATACTCACAACTTCCTATCGCCACTCGTAATACTCTCTGTCACCACTTATCATACTTCCTGCCACACTTTGTATTTAGAACCAGTTTTTTGTAAACAACCTCCTACCACCACCAAATCTTCTGTCACAATCTAAGTAGATTACAACTCTTAATTAAACCAACTTTTGATCAGACAAAACTATGGCATTCATAAAAACAATATGATTAATTGTTTAGAGGAGTATTAATAGTATTTTTTAAAGACATTGTGATTAGTTTATTAGAGGAGTGTTAATAGTATTTGTTTAGAAGTGTCATAATAACATTCAGAGCATTAATAAAGACATTATGTTTAATTGTTCGGAGTTACAAAATTTAGATTAGAATCCATTTACAAAAGTAATCTTAGATGTGTGGTAATTTAGACAGTTCAATTTATTAGCAAGTAGTAATTGCATTCATAAACCTCTTGATTTATTGTCTTCGTCCTTTGTGCAAACAACTATTATATCTCTCACGAGTTTACAAATCCCAGATTTCCATTTTTAGGGTACTGTTGATTTGATCATATACCATCAAGTTGAACCTCAGTTTTACCCAACATTTTTGGCGCCATTGCTAGGGAGAGATATTAAAGGTGTGAAACTATAATAAGTCAAGATAGGAATAGTGAGCCCTTGAGAAGTCTTGAGCAATTGTTGACCTTGCTTAGGATAGTACCTTTGGTTTCCATTGTAGTAAATCATTTAGGTGCATGAATAGGCTTAGAGATAGTCAAGGTAGATTTGTTAAGAAGGAATCTATAGGTAGTTTAAAGAATCAAAAACCAAAAAAAGAGAAAAATCCATCAACTATTGAAATCAAACCAAGTGGTGAAGTTAAAATCTAGCCATCTTCTCAATTCACCTCTCCTACTACACCCTCTGAGATTGCTGAACAGTTTGTAAACTCATATGAAATTAGGTGTAGTAAGCCTCCAAAACCTCAGGAAAAACCCTTTAAAACATATTTTACACCTTGGGAAACCAAAGTCTTGGAAGAAGTCATGGTTGACAATCTCAAAATCAACAATGCAAGAGGAGATAATGCTATAAACAATAGGAATGAAATTGTTCAACACAATATGACATTTGAGTTCCCCATTTAGCCTCCTGTGGATGATGCCCCTATGAAAAACATCCCTCACTCTTTTATTCCCATATTTAAAGGGTCAACCTTTGAGGATCCTAATATGTTCGTATTTGAATTTGATGTCCTTTGTAATAGCTATGATTATCAAAGTGATGCACAAAAATTAAAGCTCTTTCTAGCTACCTTGATAGATGTTTATTACAATAGTTTATGAGTCTTAGGGACATTAGAATATGGAACCAAATGAAAGATGCTTTTCTATCAAAATATCAGTACTGTAAGACCAAGGAAGTATGGGATGAAATCTTTCGCATGACTCAACGAGAAGAAGTGTTAGATGAAGATTTCTTGGAATGTTTTTCCTTTAGCTTACAATGTTCAAGATGTCTTGATTTAACTTCAAAAACTATCAAGATGCTTTTCTTAAGAGGGATTCACGATGAAACCATGGACGCTTTAAATTTGATCAGAAAAGGCGATATTTCTAAAATATCCTTTGAAGATATTTGTGATATATGCAGGAACTATTTTTGGTCTCATCGATCTATTCGTGGGAATTCAAGTAAGTTTTCCACTATGGGTAATACATCAAGTATCTCTAAGTGTGAAATTGGTAGTTTAATTGAAGATCTTAAAACCAACTTATTAAATCATATGGGCATACAAATTGACACATTTTATTCTCTCATGAAACATGAGGAAGCTGATAAGGCCTTGGTAGTATATTGTCCAACTTGTTGTAAGAAGCATGGATTGGAAGATTGCCCTTATAATCGAACTCATGTAGAATCACTCAAGGAAGCTAGTAAGACTTCAATGCTATGACCTCTTCCTGGAGGAATGATTCCTATGGAATATACTGAAGAGCCAATTTACTATATGGCTCCACAACACCAGTTTTTACCAAGAGGATTCTCCAATGAATATTTTTCGAACCACCTCGACAATTCTCTAACCAAGTTCCATGGTATGGAGGCTATCAATAACCTCAACCTTATCCACAATGTTTCCAAAGTTTTCAACCTTGTACGCAACCATGGCATCAAACATAGAGGCTGTAACCTTCATAGCCACCTCCATAATCATCATATCTACCTTCACAACCTTATACACAACCCTATCTTCCCCAACAATCCTTTCCTCCACCACCACTAATAAGCCCCTATCAACAACCTCAACAATTTCTTTCTCCCATACCTCCATCTTCTTCGAATCCACCTTCAAATCTGCTACAATCGCCTAAACCCACATCCATGCCAACACAACCAAATCTGAATCCTAATAATAAACCTCCTCAACCACTTTATCATAGTGAGGTGACTAATTTTCCCACCTATCTTGTTAACATGGTTGAGTTGAATGGTGTACACCTCATATCTAGGAAAGCTCTTAAAGGACCTACTATTACAAAGGTCCTAGATGAACCTAAAGAGGAGTCTCAAAAAGAACCTCCCTTTCCTAATCGATTCATTCATAAGCTAGAGCCTAAAGAACTAGCACGTTCTGAGTTTGACATTTTAAATGAATTACGCAATGTTAACATCAAAATTCCTCTTTTGTAGGCTCTCAAGGATGTGCTAGTATACAACAAGATGATATGGGAATTATTTACCCGATGCTAGAAAAAGAAGGATCCAAAAACTGTTCAAGTTATTGGACAAGTAGCAAAATTAATGTTGGGAAATACCAACATTCCAAAATACACAGATCCTGGTAGTCCTGTCATCTAGGTAAGTATCGGTACAATTGTTATTCCTAATACACTTGTGGATTTAGGTGCTCCTATAAATGTAATGAAAAATGAGACAAAAATAAAATTATCCTTAGAGGGACTTAGATCTACTCCTATAGTGCTTCAAATGGTTGATCGCTCCTTAGTCAGACTAGAAGGGGTTATAGAAGATGTCATTCTTTCCATTGATAGTTGGGATTATCCAACCAATTTCATGATCCTTAAGCCCAAAGCTAAGTTGGGGTGATATCCTCTTATTCTAGGAAGACCTTGGTTAGTAGCAGCAAATGCCCACATTAATTGTCAGTCAGGTAACATGATTATTTCCAATGGTGAGAAAACAAAAGAGTTGATCTTATATTCTCCTGCTCAACCATTATTGGACACCGAGGACCCAACATGGGTCGGCAGTGATTCACATGATTATGTTCTAGTCCTTACCATTGGGAAAGTATAGTATTTTGAAGACCCAATTGATGAGGCCATTTTAGTAAACTTTCTTCAGAATAGGTATGAGTCTAATGATATCTTAGAAACCATGGTTTTCCCCTCTCATGCAATTGTTGACTGTCCTTTGGGAAATTTTCCTTTAGTTGGAAATCCTCGATCCATTCAACACTTCCTCATGTTCCATCAGCTTCTGCCACATCAATGTTTGTATAGTCCGATATTGTCCTTGGAAAAACTAGAAACATCATTGAGAACCCTCGCTAGTGCTCCTATTTCATCAGAACCTATGGAGATCCTACCTAGGCATACCCTTAATATTAATCCATAGTTAACATTATCTCATGTTAAAGATCTCATAAGTATGCTTAAAGAACATAAAGATGCATTTGCATGGGAGTATCAAGACATGCAAGGTATTCATCCTGTCACTTGTACCCATCACACTTACATTGAAGAATGAAGTCACCCAATTCAACAACTGCAATGCAGACTCAATCCTGCCCTGCGTGATATTGTCAAAGAAGAACTCCAAAAACTCTTGAATGTCGGTTTCATTTATCCAATTTTGGATAGTAGGTGGGTATCTCCTTTGGTTTTTGTACCAAAGAAAAATGGTAAGTGGTGTATTCGTGTTGATTATTGAGCTTTAAATAAGGCTACTAAGAATGATCATTTTCCATTACCCTTTATTGATCAAGTCTTGGATACTCTTGCAGGGAAGCAATTCTTCTACTTATTGGATGGCTTTAGTGGGTAAAATTAGATCCACATTGTACCAGAAGATCAGGAAAAAATTACCTTTACTTGTCCATGGGGAACCTTTGCGTACAATGTTCTTCCTTTTGGGTTATGTAATGCTCCTGTGACATTCCAACGCACAGTATTAAGCATCTTTGCTGATCTAGTTAATGATTGTGTAGAAGTTTATATGGATTATTTTGTTGTTCACAAAAATGCCTTTGATGAAGCTAAAAATAACTTAGAAAAAGTGCTTAAGTGATGTATTGACACTAATTTGTCTTTAAGCCATGAGAAATGTCATATGTTGATGACAGAGGGAATTGTTTTAGGTCATTTAATCTCATCCAAAGGTATACAAGTTGATCCTAAAAAATCCAAATAATTCAAGACCTTCCCACACCTTCAACACAAAAAGATGTTCAGAGTTTCCTTGGTCATGTCAAATATTACAGGAGATTTATTCAAAACTTTAGTAAGACTGGTTCTCCTTTATTAGCTTTGTTAGCTAAAGATGTTGTTTTCACTTGGACCCTTGAATGTCAAGAAGCCTTTGAAACCATTAAGACCAAGCTGGTAACTACTCCTATTCTTAGAGGTCTTAATTGGGAATCACCATTCCATATTCACACTGATGCTTCTAACTTCTCAATGGGGGTAGTACTTGGTCAAAAGGAGGACAACCTCTTCTATTCAATCTACTACATTAGCAAGAATTTCACTAGTACCGAGGTAAATGACATGATAACTAAAAAATAATTTTTAGTTGTTGTTTATGCTATTAATAAGTTTCAACACTATATTACTGGCTATAAGGTGTTTGTTCATACTGATCATTCAACAATTTAGTTTTTGATGAATAAACCTGTAGTAACTAGTAGGATTATTAGGTGGATGCTTTTATTACAAGAATTTGATGTCACTATACTTGATAAGCCTGGTTGACAAAATGTGGCTGCAGATTTCTTGTCCCAGTTACCGTAGTCTAATAATGAAGTTGTTCATGTTGATGACTCATTCCCTGATGAACACCTTTTTGTGATTTCTGCCAAAAGTCCATGGTATGCCAACATTGCCAACTTTTTGGTAACATGCAAGTTTCCACCACACTTCTCTCCTCATGAGTATCGGAAATTAGTGGGCCTCAGTGGATAGTATACTTGGATCAATGGTCTTTTGTTCTGTACCAGCATTGATGACATCATGTGCTGATGTATTCTTGAGGAAAACATCTTTGATACTCTCCGTGCCTGTCATACCGAACCTTGTGGAGGAAACTTTACTGCTCAACAGACTACTCAAAAAATTCTAACTATAGGTTATTACTGGCCTATGCTCCATAAGGATTGCAAGCACTATGTTCAACATTGTGACCAGTGCCAACACATGGGTTGTCCTACACGATCAAATGAGATGCCACTTCACCCTTAGCTTTCTATTGAACCTTTTGAAAAATGGGGTCTCAATTTCATTGGGCCTATCAACCCACCTTCTAGAAATAAGGAATATATTCTTGTTTGTACAGACTATGTCACAAAGTTGGTTAAGGTGGTTACGCTTAAGCATGCTCGAGATACCAAAGTTGTTGAATTCCTGTATTCTAAGATTTTCACTCGCTTTGGTGTTCCATGTGAGATCACCATTGATCAAGGACCTCAATTCACTTTAGACCTCATTGCTGCATTAATCAAAGAATATGAGATTCACCATAGGAAATCTCACCTTATCATCCTCAAGCGAATGAACAAGTCGAGGTAACTAATTGGGACCTGGAGAATATTCTTACCAAAACTGTTGCACTTCATAAGCGTGATTGGGCTGCATGACTTCTTGAAGTTGTGTGGGCCTATCATACTACATGGAAGACCACCATTGGTCTGACCCCTTATGAATTGGTTTATGGTAAGCAGGTTGTACTTCCCATTGAGTTTGAGATTAAGACTCTTTGAACTGCACTTCAACTTGGATTGAGTTTCTCTGATGCTCAAAAGGAACATCTAACACAACTCCACTCCCTTGAGTTATGTCAAGAAGCACTCCTTCATACTGAAATTGTTCAAAATCAATGAGCACTGTGGCACAACAAACACATTCGTCAGCATTCTTTCCAGCCTAGCGATTGAGCACTTCTGTACGATTCCCAATTCTAGGATTTTAAAGGGAAGTTTCATACAAGATGGCTCAGACCTTATGAAATTGAGCATGTATATGAAAATGGTGCAGTTCAGCTCTACACTGTGGACTCTGAATGTCACAAGCTCCTCATTAATGGTCATCAATTGAAGCTATATAAGAAGCTTCTCTCGAAGGATGCTTTCTTTCTGGAGATTGCCAAGGAACTCACCATGGTTCCCTTTGGTCTCCTTCAACATTGATAGAATATATATATATATATATATATAAGATCCAACAATGAAAACTAGTTCTCTGGCATTGTTGGGCAACTACTTGTTGAAAACTGAGTAATCCAGTGACTTGTAGTTGCTAGACTTCCTGGTAGTGAAAACTGGTTTGCTAGCACTTCCAGGCGACACTTGATTGAAAACTGATTTTTCGACCATCTAGTGTTGTACATAAATAAATAAATATAAGAAAAAAGAAAAAAAGAAGAAAGAGCTCAGCAAACAAACTTCCACCAATTCATTCTATTGGTTGTGACAGGAGGTCTCTTTGTTCCTGTCACCATTCTCTTGGCGTCCCTTCCTTGTGACCCTCCTATTGCTTTGAGCCTTTTGGTGGCCTACACTACCATGTGTCTCTTTGCTTTGGTGGCCATTTATTTGCAAATATTTTTTGGTAGATTTTATTTACTTCTCACGTGTCTGTTGTCTCTCTCCTCAGGGTTGGCGACACTTTCCTTATTGAGATGATCTTCTTGGATTTGCTGATGACTTTAGATCTTCCTTCCTCACTGTCACCATGTCAGGAAGTATTCTCTTACCTTATGCTTTATTTTATGTATTTTATTTTTTTGATAATTACTTGGCATGACTGGGACAAATCAACTACTTAAGTTGGGGGGTTATGTACTAGGTCATCATTTCCACATAAGTCCTTACTAGGTCATCATTTCGATGCCATTAATTACATGCTCCTTTCCATTATTAAGCATTTGAGGGTTCTGCGCCAGGTCACTTCTACACGAGCCCTCTTGTCCTTAAGAATTAATTTTGCTTACTTCACCACTATTACTATTTTTTTGATGATATCACCCTCATTTATTTGTCGCTAAAACTATTTCATACTTCTTGTCATTTTTGCCATAGCTTTTTGCTTGTTTCCTATTGTGCTAAACTTGTTCAAAATTCTGTCACTTGTCATCATGGGGGAAAAACATCTTCGCTTTGAACCAAAATCCTTGGATAAGTTAAAAGCCAATGATGAAGCTTTGAAATTCACTCATGCTAGGTGGATGAATTTATTTGAACGGTTGTGCAGATTTGATGCAACCATAGCCGTAGAGTTTGCTATGGGATTTCAGGGAATCCATGCTATAGTTCAGGGACTACAGTTTCCTATGAATTTACAGACTATTGCAAATGTAATTGAACTACCCCAAATTGATGACCATTTCTTTCCTAATCCATCCTCAAGGGTTATAGATTTAAAGCCCCACAAAAAGCAGTTTCTTCAGCGAGGAGAATTGGTTGAGAATGTCCAAGGGCAAGGAAATCACTTTCGAAACCATGAGATGCTATTGCAAAGTTTTTAATTCATTATATCACCTATGAAGGATGTTACAAGTATGTATTTGCCCACCATTTTTTCCTCATGTTACATTTATGATATGATGTTCTTGTTAATCTTCCATATTACCTCTTTTGCTCCCTGAAGTAGTGCTGTGACTAGTATAATCAAGGTCATGGTGATTCCTTGGCTCACCATGGGTTAATTAAGCTCATTATTGATCATAATATTCATTTGGCTCAACCTATTCTATAATGGGATGCATTTGTTAACCAAACCCATATTAAAGACCCTCAACTTCCTACCACTGATAATACCCTCAAAGCCGACCCTTCTAAGAAGTGGCATTTGAAACAGGTCTCTTAGCCTACTGAAAGAAAAATCCCTAAAACCCAAAAAGAAAACAGGCAGTGAAACACAAAAACCTAGCCCACATCCTATGGTCACTCGGTAGAAGCAACATACCCTTGATAGGTTACAGGGATTAGCAGAAACAGTAGAATCTATGTGTGACATGGAAATTTTGGGTATAAAAGAACTACAAATAAAAAAAGCCCAGCTCTTAAGGAGGTTGAGAAGCCAACAACGTAGAAAAAAAACAAAAAAAAAACAAAAAGAAGACCTTACTAATCATTTGATTCCAAAAGAAGAAGAAACCCCTGCATAAAGAGATGAGGAGGAAATGGAAGACTGTGAAATTACTCAGTTGGGTGAGGAAATTGGTGAAGAAATTGGGGAAGAGACTCTAGCATGTAACATGAATACTCAGACTAATGAAGAAGAGGATGTTATAGGAAACCAACAAGAGAATCTTTAAAACCCATAGGAAGATGTTCATCAAATAATTTAAGAGGTATGCCCTATTTCTCATGAGGGAGGTATTCAAAAAAATAAGGATGTAATGAAGGAACAACCAACCACTAGCACTGATATGGTTCTTTACCAAGATACACAAAGTGAGCATCTTCTTCATGAATCTGCCCTTGCAATGGGTAATGTTAGTAGTGATATAGCTCCTGTCATTCTTACAGTTCAGAGTGACTACAATCCAATTGCTACAGGAATGAGTGGACTTCATGAAGTTCTTGCCAGAATAGGGTATACCACTTTTCGCTAATGTACAATCATGGCAAATTGTCACTCAACTCCAACAATCCAATTAGTAGCTATAGTTGCAATTTTAAGCACTTGTTTCTTAGGAAAAGGGAGTTACTGATGCAACTAGAATTGAAGAGAATACATAGATATCGAATGTCAAACCTATTGGATCCAGCCAATCACCTCATTTGCATGAGGACATGTAAAACCTTTAAGCTGGGGGGAATGATGGGTGTGAAAACTACTTTGTTTTTGTATATTCTTTATATATTTTTGCCTTGTCTTAAGCCTATCCTAACCTCTATTATGCCATTAATTACTAAAAAATATAATGCATTTAATAAAGTCTTAAGGTTTGAAATATTTCTTGAAGAGTGGATGTTAAATTCATAAATATTGATACATTTTGATTCATTCTACTAGAGGAACTAAGGATGCGAGAATATGGAGTCGACCATTTAGTTGGAGGAACAGTTTTGAAGTTGTAGTTTTGCTATATTATTTTACGCAAGTAGTTTTGAATGGCTAAATAGATCAATTTTGGTCATATGTTATCTTAGCCATGTTGTTTTGTAAACTATTATGTGTGGCTAGTGGCCAAAAAAAATCATTATCTATGTTTAGGGAGCAGGCCATCGGCCATTCTAGTTTAGTTATCAATATGGTTAAGCATCTTAGACTATATAAGCAAATGTGAATCAAAAGACAAGAAAGACATGATATATGAAATTACTCTATTTATATTATCTCTGAAGTTTCAATATTAAGAGCATGATGTTTCAGTAGTAGCTAGTTTTTAGAATAACTCTCACCTTGCGAACCAGAGGAGGGCCCCCTCTTGGGAAACTTGGTGATATTACTGTAGTTTTCTTTGTAAGTATTTCAGTATTATCGATTTCGTGTGTTCTTTTTAGATTTGATTGTGTGTATTTATAAGAAGTTTTCCATATATATATTTGCTAATCAAATCTATAAAAAGCTTGTTGATTGATCAAGGATTCAATTGTCTGATGGAGTAATTGGTTGCAACAGTATTATGAAGGAATTATCTGATACATATCATTATTCTGTTACTGTATAAATCTATTAGAGATTACTGTCTATTACATTCTACCTACCACATCCATCTATATATTGAACCTTAGTACTCATAATACTGTTTGCTGCATTCTTCCTACCGAATCCATTCAGTTATTGAACTATAATACTCATAATATTCACAACTTCCTATCGCCACTCATAATACTCTCTGTCACCACTTATCATACTTCTTGCTACATTATATATTTAGAACTAGTTTGTTGTAAACAACCTCCTACTGCCACCAAATCTTCTGTTGCAATCTAAGCAGATTACAACTCTTAATTAAACCAACTTTTGATCAGACAAAACTGTGGCATTCATAAAGACATTATGATTAACTGTTTAGAGGAGTGTTAATAGTATTTGTTAAAGACACTGTAATTAGTTGATTAGAGGAGTGTTAATAGTATTTGTTAAGAAGTGTGTTAATAACATTCATATCATTCATAAAGACATTGTGTTTAATTGTTTGGAGGTGCGAACTTTAGATTAGAATCCATTTGCAAAAGTAATCTTAGATGTGTGGTAATTTAGACAATTCAATTTATTAGCAAGTACTAATTGCATTTATAAACCTCTTGATTTATTATCTTCACCCCTTGTGCAAACAACCATTATATCTCTCATGAGTTTATGAATCCTGGATTGGCATTTTTAGGGTATTGTTGATTCGATCATATACCATCAAGTTGAACCTTAGTTTTACCCAACATTTCTTAGGCCAAATCAAGGCAAATTCAAAAGGTTTCAACTGATTTTTGGTCCTCAAGTAACATCCAAAATCCAAAACCCTCAAACTATCCTAGAGGTCTAATTGATTTCCTAGTAGCCTTAAAACAACACAAAAGTGAACTTTCCTCTCAAAATTTCCAAAACACTCACCAAAAAAATAGTGGATTCAGATACCTATTAAGCCATACTACAACATATTAGAATGGTTCTATGTGTTCCTTTGGACCATATCCTCATGTTACCATAGTGTGGCTCAAAAACACATGAAAAGAGGGAAATTTAGCAAAGAAACTACAATTTTCTTGTATTCCCAAAACCCAAAACTCTAGACAATCTCTCCTTATGTTGCAAATGTTACAAATCCAAAAAGAATTAGTCCCAAAACTTTTGTAACCTTAAAAGCCCCAAATCAATCTCCTACAAACCCTTAAAGGTAGGGTTTTCTAAATCTCTACCTTCCAAGCACCTTCAGACTGAATTGAAGTTTGTTTCACCTTGTCTCAAACATACAAAAGCACTTCTAATAATTAAACACCTATCTCTAATGGCTAGAACTCCTTCTGCTACTCCATAGCCATGAATTTAGTTCCCTTTACTTCACAAAATCCAATGGTGATCACCAATCCTTAGAGATTCCTATCAAAACATTGTTAGATATGATCTGTACAATATGTAAAAAGGCTTATGTGATCATAATACTACAAGAAAGCAATGATAGTCAAGCCACCATGCACCAAATCCTTAAAAAATGAAGTTTTTATTGGCTCTGATTACACCGTCTATACAATTGATCAATCCCAATCTACTCTCTCCATAAAATGCCTCAAACTTGATTTAATAGCATCCCTTACAACTATCCCAACTGATTTGGATCAATTTCAATTCCTAGTTATTACAAAAACTCATTAAATCTAATTTCCCCCCAAAATGGAACTAACCATTGGGATTCAAATATTTGAATTTTCCAACTTACAATTTATTGAATAAAACAAATAATTAACTAAATAAACTTTCCTATTAGGTCATCAAGACCAATTTAACCAATCCTAAACCTTTCTAAGTCTCCTAAGGACCCAGTTAACTCCAATATGCCGTTATGCCCATATTTCACTATCAAAGATCGTAAGGTCCTTAACAGACCCTTTAGGATTCATTACATTTTTATCATCTTTAAAGTATTCTAAGGCCATGATTGGCTTCAACACATGCTAGTTGATTGATTTAAACTCCTCCTTTCCTTTGATCCATCTTTTGTCTTCTTTAGGGAACCTTGCATGTCTTGATGCTTCTACATCACATATGCTGGCCCAACAATGGAAGCCAAGGATGTAACCATATATGTATTGGCACACTCTTCCTATGAGGATCCCAAGTATCTACTGCTGCTATTAATTTGGGCATCACTATATGATCTAGAATGCTATGAAGTACTGAAGCTGGTAGCAACTTCTCCCATGCCTCCAAGAAATGTAGCATAGGTTCAGGGCCCTTTGGCTCCCAGTAATTTGTAGCAGCTATTCTCACTACTGGAAGAATAAATTTAGTGAAGAGTTGAGTGTAAGGAGTTGAAGAAGCAAGTTACGGTTCTGTGTAAATGCCATAATCATGAGGCTCATTCCCTTGCAGAAGCCTCTACCACAATGACATTACCTCTAAACCATGCAAAGGATGTTGAAGTGGTTCCCAACTTTGAAACACTCTTATTAGAAATCACAAACTACATATATATACATACATACACACATGTATATATATATGTGTATATACATACACACACACACATATGTGTGTGTCTATATATGTATGTATGTATCTATATATAGAGAGAGATCTTGGCATGATAGAAAAAATGATCCAACTGCATACATATTCCAAAATCCAAATAATAAAACAATAAAACTCACTCAACCCGTATTGACTTACCACAAGATCTTGCACAAAAATAATGCAGACTAGGAAAAATGGGTAGGGTTCGCAAGAAATTTTACAAAAACATATTATAGCAGATATTTTTAGAAAGGAACAAGCCATAAACCAATTAAATTGGTCAAGTTATTTATTAGCTAGGTTGATTACAAATTCTTGTAGAACTATTATCAGATTATGTACAATAAAATGAACAATCAATTATTCCCAACAAGCAGGATCAAATATAGTTTTCGAAGGTGATAAAATTCAATATGCAGATGTATGTATGTATGTATATATGTGTGTGTATGTATATATATACATACATATACATAGAGAGAAGCTTCTCTATATATACATACATACATAGACACACACATATGTGTGTGTATGCATGTATATATGCACATACATACATATAAAGAGAAGCTTCTCTATTCACCTGCCGAGGAAAATATAAAGAGATACATGTTTAGAAGGAAATTTTATTTTTACATAGGTATCTCTTCTCCCCTTGAAAAAAATCATAGAGCAAGGGTACAAAGATCATAAGGGCTTGGCATGACAACAAAATGCAATGATCACAAGGGAATAACAACAAAATCCTAGATCTCCACTGATCTCCACCAACATTCAGAGCTCTGCACCCTCTTTTGTGTACATCTCTCCATAATCAATCAAAGTAAGTGGGGAATAATTAATGTCACATTTTTTTTTGTTTATAATCCACAATCCACAAGATCTCTTTGTCTCTATACATATATACATACATGCATAGACACACATATATGTCTATGTATGTACACACACACACACACACACATATGTACATAATTATATATACATATGTATATATATATATATATATATACGTACATACATACATACATGAAAATAATAATGCACTTTCTAAAAGTTTACAATTGTTCAACAAAATTAATGTTTTACAAGAAAATGCACTTGAAGAACTGTTATCTTAGAAGAAAGAACATGTGTTGAAATAGTATAGAAAGTGCTTGACATGAGAGGTCTGCAAGTGAGGGTGTTGACCAATCTTGAAAAGTTGAATGTTGAAATGAAAGCTATCGTTGATCAAACACCTATGCTAGAGTTACAACACAATGTGAAGTTGATTTTAGATATGGTAGAGGTAGATATTCATAAGTTTTATAATCAAAATTTAAGGCACGAGAGAGAAGGAGAAAGAGTGGCTTTAGAAAGAGAAGGAGAAGGAGAAGGAGCGACTTTAGAAAGAGAATACATGACAAAAACAACAACTAGACAACATAGAGGATATTATGGGAGTAACTGGATAGAATCTAGGAAAGTTTTGTGGTAGGTTCTATGACATTGGAATCACTTGCAAGTGTTTTTGAGAATTTACAGTCCAAATATTGGAAGGACTACAAGTTGTGAAATTTTTCATGTATTGCATCTGCATTTTCTTAAAAGAGTGTTTCAAGTATTGGTATAGTCTCCTTGCAATGATCCCAATTATCCATTTCTTATAAGAGTGTTTCAAGGTTGGGAACCACTTCAACATCATTTGCATGGTTTAGAGGTAATGTCATTGTGGCAGTGGCTTCTGCAAGGGAATGTGCCTCGTGATTATGGAATTTACATAGAAGAAGAGCTTGCTCCTTCAACTCCTTATACTCAACTCTTCACTAAAGTTATTCTTCTAGTAGGGAGAATAGCTGCTACAAATTCCTAGGAGCTAAGGGACCCTAAATAGGTATGCTACATTTTTTAGAGACATGGGATAAGTTACTATCAGCTTTAATACTTCATAACATTCTAGATCATACATTGATTCCCAAATTAACAACAAGAGTAGATACTTGGGATCCTCATAGGGAGAGTGTACCAATACATGCATGGTTACATCCTTGGCTACAATTGTTGGGCCAGAGTATGGAGCCTTTATATCCTTGGCTACCCTTGTTGGACCAATGTATAGAGTTTTATTATTTTATTATTTAGATTCTAGAATATGTATGCAGTTGGATCAATTTTTTATTGTGCTAAGATGTAATAAGCACCTTAAAAATTATCTCTCTGTATATATAAAGATATACATGTTTAGAAGGAAATATAAAGAGATACATGTTTAGAAGGAAAAGAAAAGAACATTTACATAGCCCCTTGAAGAAAGTCATAGAGCAAGGGCACATAGATCACAAAGGAATGGCATGGTAATGAAATCGTAGAGCAAGGGCACGACAAAAAAATATAGAGATCACAAGGGAATGAGAAAAAATGCACCAATCACAAGGGCATGACAACATTCAGAGCTCTCCACCCTCGTTCAGAGCTCTCCATCCTCTTTCGCACACATATATCACAATCAAAACAAATAGAGAATGGTTTATGTCCTATTTTATTTTTTATTTGTTTATACTCATGCGGGTGTCAAAATTATGGCGCCGACATTGGTATTGTGAGAATGTCAGGGAAAATTGCAAAAAATAATGAAAATCACCACAAATTACAATGCCGTCGCAAATTACCATTGTAATTTGACCCCAAGTGTTGTAGTGTTTCTATAGATGAGATCACGATCAGTTATTTCCTCCATGGTTAAACCCACTCCATTTGCAACCCATTTTTAAAACATTCACCAAGTATTTATCCTTATGAACCATTCATTAGAAATCCCCTTAAGCTCATCAATTGAGACACATGAGATATTTTCCACAACAAGTCAAATTGTGATATTTCTATTAAGATTCGATTATTTTTTCTTTGAGTCAAAATCATTGACCCATAATTCATGACTAGTGTTTTACACAAACCCATCTCTCCTGATAATGAATAGAACACATAACACTCATTGGATCTAGGTGATGCTCAATGAAGTGAAGCATTAGGACTTCATGAGAAGTCACCCATCCTAGTACTACTCCATCTCGAGCACACTTACCTACAAAGTTCCCTCCATGGTTAAACCCACTCTTCTTGCAAATGGACCCATATGTAAAATATTCTCTATTTTTTGTTCCTTATGAACCATTCATTACAAAGCCCTTTAAGATGAACAATTGATTAGTAGGAGATATTTTCCACAACAAGTCAAATTGTGATACTGCTATCAAGATTCAACTATGTACTTTTTGAGTCAAACTGATTGACCCATGATTCATGAGTAGTTGTTTACACAAACCCATCTCTCATGATAATGGATAGAAAACCCAAAAATCATTGGATATAGGTGATGTTCACAAAAGTGAAGCATCGTGACTTCCCATGAGTTCACTTTTCCAAATACTACTCCAACTTGATTGCACTTAACTACATAGTTTTTTCATTGTTAAACTCACTCTACTTGCAACCTCATTTGAAAAGACCCTTAAGCTCATCAATTTATAAGTAGGAGATATTTTTCACAACAAATCAAATTGTGGCATTGCTATCAAGATTCAATTGTGTAGTATTTGAGTCAAACTCATTGACCTTGGCACTCTTCAAGATGATGATTGGGAAGCCTTATTATGTACACCAACATTCCATAGAAATCACAACACTCTTTAGTTTGAAAATTAAACAAATTTATTTGATGAATGTGTGGATATTGATTTTTCTAATTAGGTTTCAATGCTATTCCACCTAAAAGAGAATCTTATCGTACATATACATGAAAAAATTCTGATAAACATTATTTTCAAAAGAAAGAAACTCTAGGTTTCCCACCTTCCCCTTTCTCCAATCAATCTATACATTCTTCTCCTAATTTCTCTTCACAGTAAGAGCTTATTATTATTTTAAGCTTCTTAAGGCTAACTTAATTACTCTTCCTTTGAAGAAAAAACACCAAAATAGAAAACACAAATAAAAAATTATTCCATTTTATTTTTTCATCAAATTCATCAGTATCACAATGAATGGCGTATTTTTTATGAACATTAAAATTAGTTTTTATTATACCTATTGTGTTTCTCGTCACTCTATGACATTGATATCCTATCTTTTGTAGGCTAGTTTTCATTTATGGTGATGCAATATAAGGTGCAATCATAATTTGTGAGAAACATAATGGTCCCTTTTCCATGTCTCCTCAGTTGAGGGGAAAACATCATATTTCAATCTCCTATTTATCTCAAAGGATTCATTGTTTTATATCTTTAATGACTCATTTATTTTATAATATGACATCCCAAGTTGAAACTTTATGCTTTCTTGGAAGAACATTTTAATTATAAATAGAAACCACTTAGGGAACATAATATGTCATCTTTGATCAGTAGATTCAAATATCCATTTTCACCTTGCATTTTTTATTTGTATGATGTCCTTTCTTTCATGGAGTTTTTTTTACACAAGAATTTTATCCTGAGTTGCAACCTTATGTTTTCTCGAAAGTGTGTATATATTATTAAAGATCAAACATTAGCGGATATATTGAATCAATAATTCAACCTCACTCCTCATCTTTTTATCCGATAATAGGTATATATCCTTTATTAGAACCTCTTCTTTATTTGCAAAACTATGTTCATTATTAAAACCTTCCCTTTGCATTTCAAAATTTTGTCATCCTTCATAAAATATCCCTCTTTCATGTAGCAATAGGGGGTTAAATGGGTGTTTTATTTTTTCCTCCCCTTTTTTTTGTTCTTGAATGTGTTATATCTTTTTTCAAGAGTGATGCAAAGGAAAAGGTTTACACAAAACTTGGAACCAATCTAATGCCAAATGGGTATACTTCCCAAGAAATAGATACAAACCTAAACTTAATTTGGGTATTCAATCTACACAATATGACATCTTAAGAAACCTTTTTAATGATAATGAGAGATTCCCAAACCATACATGGTCACCAAGCTCATGAGTACACATATAACAAATTTGTACCACCTTCCCATAGCAACAATGTCATGAAATCATTTTAAAAAGTCTATTTTTGGAAATTGGTTTGTTTGACCCCTCAAATCACAAGATAAATGTTCTTGTGAAAAATGAAAGTTGTTCAAAATATAAAACTACCAAACCACCATTTTTTAGGCCTTAATTGACCATATCTAGCTGTTACAAATTATTCTTTAGAGTACAAATTTGAGAAACTAAAATCTGAATAGACCAATTTTACAAAAGTGGGCATAACTTTCTCATTTCTAAATGAAAATGAGTCAAAGTTGAAGCAAGAGAATTTAGATTCAATAATATTTTCAAAAAAATTACATGAATACCCCAAACCTTCAATATTTATCCACCACTCACACATGGAAACTAAATTTCTTCAATATTTTGACTGGTACATATGAAATATCAATCCTCTTTCATCTCAAAATCCATTGAAAATGAACTCCTCATGAATTAAACCTATGGGAAAATTAATAATATATATAAATAATATATATAAATAGGCTAATATAAAATATTTTAACATTTTTCCTTGATCCAAATGGAATTTTTACATTTTACAAGCTTATAGGTTACCATAAGCAAGGTAATTTTTAACCCTCAACACCAGAATTATGACATTTTAATCAAAACTAAATGAAATAAATTTAAACTAACACAAAAATAATTATATTTAAATTATTATAAACATAAATCACTTTGAAATTGTGAGGATGAAGAAAAATGAATCAAAATGAGCTATCTTGAGAATTTTTCCAATTAGAAAAGTAGAAAACTAGAGAAATTTCATTGCAAAACTCGCTTCAAATATTCATTAGTCTCTACAAATAAAGACCAAAAGAATGATTTAATTCTATAATAATTTAACATAACTGATCCAAATTCATGAGGTTACTTTTCTACTTCTTTCCTTGTTTTTCTCCCTCTTTTTGCAAAAATGTTGATTTTTACAACTTGCCAATTTCAACAACTTTTGCATTTTAAAGTCTAAAGACTTAAAAATTTGGAAATATTTGGAAATGGTCATAAATTATTTAAATGTCTAAATGATCGTACAAAATATTATTTAACTAAAACTAATTAAAATTCCTCAAAAATCACATTTTGCTTATATGAGGCTGATTAGCATGTATAGTGCCTTGCACAAAAGAGTTCCTCTTGAAGGTATAATTATTGTCAACAAGATATCTTCCTTTCAAGAGTCCCTTCCCACAAGAGGGATATCGTTTCACAATTATCTATTTTATTATCTTATTAGAGTTAACTCTCTTAATTGAGTTTATGGAATACCTTTTCGCTTTGAGGATATCTTCTTATCATTAGAAGTAGTCCTAAGTACTAGTCGAATTGTGGGCCTAAGTGAGCTCCCAATAGTTAGGTGCCAGTTATTATTCCTTGTTGGTCCCTTCCTATTCCCTTCCATCTATTTTTGTCTATTTGGTCAAGTCCCCTTTTGGGACAATTTTAAGCCCATTTTCGATTTGAGGAGTTTTAGAGGTCTCATAGGCCGTAAAACCTCCAACACCTTGAAAGGATGCTTTCTAGGATTACTTTTTTCAAGCCCATTTTGGAATTTTGGCATTTTAGAGGTCTTAGGAACTCCGAGTCCCGACACTCCTAAAGGCCAAAAGGATACCCCCTTGCAAACAAAAAAATGGATAAGATGTAGAGAACTATTGGAATTTTATAGTTTGGTAGTATAAAATAATGGGCGATATCAACATCTTATCCATGCCTATAAAAGTGGCATTATTCCATTTCTTTGCAATTGTGCAATTATCTTTCTCCTTTGAGTTTTGACCTCTAGAAGTGTGACTCTCCCACAACTACCTAGTAGCTATTTGAAAACCCTTTTTGGCACACATTACATCTATTTGATTGGATTTGATCACCTAAGTCATCATTTTTGATCTCTCACATCATAAATGGTGTCTATCTTTCATGTTTAGAGGTAGGGTTTTTGTTTTTGTTTTCTATCTTGGCATTTTCCCCCTAACTTTTAATTCTCATTATAGTTTTAAGTTTTATTTCCTTTAGTTTCAGTCTTGAGGTTTTTAGCTTGATTTTTTATGGTTTAGTGGTAGGTTTTGTTTCTTTTATATTATTAGGGATTGATGTCTTTTAATTTTGTGATTTTTGAAACCCAAATTTAGCTTTTTTTCAAATTCTAAAGAGGTCACCATTTTGTACTTTTTCTCCTTCTACAAGTTTTCATAGATAAAAACATTCAAGAGGATCATAGTTTTGGATCATGACACCCTAAAAGTATCTCCCCCTTCTAAATTGAAAATATCGTTAAACTAGCTAAGTCATCTAACTCACAAGTTTTTCGCACATTCAGAGTGCAAAAAACTAAAACCTCCATCATAATCCAAATTTTGATCCTCTCTAAAACCTCCCATATTTTGTATCCCTGCAATCCTTCCTATGAAGTACCATTCTAAGGGAACCATAAACTAGCGAGGATGGGGAACACACACACACACACACATTATAGATACTGATATTGGGCATATGGATTGGGACCAATTCTTGAACCATTATACGAATCACCATGGAAGATCATCTGACTGCAAAAGGATGTTTGGTTGTCCTAGTTAGTGTTGTTGCACATCTAGTTTCAATTCTCTCTTCCTAATTTAATAATGACCTTTTCTTATCATTACATCCCAGATGAGAAAGTAGTAAGGAACAAACTAGGAGACATAGCATTGGAATTGAGACCTAATGTTATAGAAGATTTTTTTCAATCTTAAACCATCCCTAACATATAGAGAAAGAGAGGCATCATTCCAAAAACTAACGCCCTCCAATCCTAGACTTGTGAAGGAAGCACAAATTGAGAAAGGAGTCAAAACAACATTACAAACTGAGTGGGATAACAAATTCAAAAATTTAATCCTTAGGAAAGGAGTAAAGTAAAGGCTTATTGATCATTCATCCATCAACCATTATGACTCCTTTTAACCTCATCACACATCTTGCACTTTGTTGTTGTGATGTTTATCATTAAGTAATGAAATTATGTTAGCCAGTCCATTCACAACAACCCTAGGATTTGTTCCAAAGAAAGGAGTTATTCAACCAAAGCTAAGGTATATTTATCATAGTCACTACCTAATTTGAAAGTTTTATACTAAGAAAATCCAAAAAGGATGATTCCTCATGTTAGAATGATCCAAATCCAAGTTCAAAAAAGTTAAGCTCTAGCCATCCCATGTATACAAAGAAATAGAAGATGAACACAACAAAGTGGTGCCCAATTTGAGAATTTCACAATTATATCAAATTGAGAGAGAGGGCATTGAAATCACATTACAAGTAGAGTGGAAGTGCAAGATCGATAGATCGAGAGCCTACACTAGATCTAATTACGCCCTTATGGAGATCACCACTTATGACTATTATGATTAGTTCCAACTTCTTCCTCACATGCTTTACACTTTTTTTACCCTAGAGTTCTTTCTTAGAGCCATTGTATAGCTTATCCTCTTCAACATTGTTAGTTTCATCATCACTTAGAAGTACATCTAGAATCCTTTCCCAGTTACATCTTGATCCACATCCTCTACCACATCTTGTCTTTAGTATCATCATCCTAGCAGCCACATATCTTATATCTTGCATCCACATAGCACTAAAACTATCCCTTTGAAAACACACTTGTCCAAGGTAGTTCATCTTGTCAATTGTGTCCCTCATCACCTTGATGAAAAGGTTGCACTCCACACTATATTATCTACCATCATCTTATAGCTCCCATACATATTACATTATATCCACCTTTGATACCAAGATAATCCTAATGATCCTATAGGCATCACATCCTTATAATTTTTCTCCACCATTAGACTATCTTCCAACATTGGTCACCTCCTTTATCCTCTTAGGAAATTTTTTCACTTTAGAAAGATCATAGATTTGTCTCCTATCTTTCATCCACTATAATATTGTCTTTTTGTACCCCACATCTAGATTATATTGTCATTTCATGCCACCAACCACATTTCTTAGTAAAAGAAAGAGAAAGAAAAATGCTACATATCCTCTTGACACAAAAACTAGTGCACATCTCAATTCTAAGATTATAAAATACATGCAAGACCCAACATCTCAAGATCCATAACCCAACACTGAAAACATCATGGCTTCATAACACATAGATTATGCTATATAAGAATTTATGGGTTTCTGTGGGAATGTATCATTTATCAATTCCATCATCAGAAAACATAAATATACCATCAGAGCACATTTTCAAAGAGAACACATTGGAGGTTTTGACTTTGGGTGAATGCCACCATCCAACACTATCACACATCCCACTCCATCATATTCTAATGATGATGAGATTCTTGTTGACCATTATGCATATGTTGAAATCCTTAGAAACCCTACTCCAAACATCCTCCAAATTGTAAATAGTCCTCCAAATTAACCCATTGTGTCTCCATGCATATCCACCACTAGTACTTATCCTACCTTTGACAAGGGAAACCCATTTTTGCATTCATCAACACTTCCTTCCTATATCGCACCCACGTATCCCCCACATACATCATTAATGTCTCCATCTTCCTCAATATTCATAGCCCAATCTCCACCTTTCCATGGAAATGCTACTAGCTAGATCCTTAGTCCAAATCCACCACCTTCATATCCTCCAACCCATTTTCCAAATCCTCAACTTAATCATAGTTATACAATGCATCAACCTAACTCTCCTACTCTTTCTAATCCAATTCCATCCACTCTATCATTCATTACTCCACCTCATATTAGTCTGCCATATTCCATTCCATCCTATTTCATTGCAAACCTTTCAAAAGCAACATACAACCCACAATCTACTTCATATTCCATACCCCAATCTATCACAACTTCTCCACTAGAAAGAAAAATACCCATCACCAATAACCTAGTAATGCTTCCTCTCAAAGGTGGCCAAACCATTCCACCACCACAACACCAACAAACATGGGTAACCCCTTATGTGCACTATCTAGCCATGCCATCTCATACATCCATTTCTAAACCTTCACTCATTCATCCAAGCCTACAAAAATGTCACCCCACCTCTATGTAGCTTTCCACCATCTACTTTTGCCAATCCACCACCTCAAAATATAACACCCAAGTCTCCAAGGAATTTTACAATGAATCTAATATAAATTGTATCTCCTAAGTTTAATGAGTCATATCATCTAATTCCATCATGTGAAATTTTTAGTGATAAATTATTTCCATCATCCACATCCATTATTCCTCTGCCATCTCTTACAATTATCATCCCTCTTTCATCCACCCCACTTATTGATCTCCTTCCATCTCGTACCATTATTGAAACCCTCCCATCCATTGAATCCCTCCCATTCCCATTCACATATTATCCTCCTAAAATTATCCAAACCCCATCTAATAAACCTCATGAGCCTATTTTCCATATCCCCATCCCCATTAAAGAAACTCTCGTAATGTCTTGTTTAGGGCATTTCCCTATTCACTCCTTATTTGTATAAGTTTTGATAACGATCCATCTGATATCTTTCTCAAAAGTTGACATTCTGATGGAGACACGACCCAAGCACAGAATGGACACAACAGGAAAGGGAAAATTTTATTAACTGTAAAAAATATTCTAGTACACTTAGTACAGAGAAACAGACTCCAAAACATGCCCTACGGGCTTACAATAGCACAAAACTGGAGATAATTTCTTCTCCTAGTACCTTCTCTCAAACTCCACTCCAAACTGCCTTTTACAATGCTAGAAATGTTCTTAAATAGACCTCAGAGGGTTAAGGATTAGGAATACATTCTAGAAAGTGCTAGTTGGCATCCACCAACTAAATAGAAGGCTTTAGAAGTCACATTAGAAGTCGGTACAAAATTAGAAGAATCCAAAAATGACAACCGAACTTTCGGGAGGCATAACTTTTGAACCGTAGCTCCAATTGACGAATCATTTACATTTTTGGAAAGCTCTCGAAGTGCTCTATAGCCCTATGGACTAGCATTGCTTGTCCCCCATTTTTGGCCCTGTTCAAGGTTATTTAATGCCCCTAACCTGACTTTGAAGCATTCTTAGGATGTCTCCAGAAACTAAAAAACTGCGATAACTTTCAAACTATGGGGCCTTTTGACTTGATTCTTTTTCTGGAATGCTCTAAATTACAATGAAAATCATTTGACCAATTTACACAATCTAGTTCACCATAATGATGGCTCATTTACATACTCCTATTTTTTTAGCATTTACACGTATCCCAAGGTGATTAAAAAATCTAACCCAGAACATTAATAGTGGAACTGTGAGAGTTGGAACCTTTATTTGACCCAAATGGGTATCCAAAAATGAAAACACATGAAACATAAACTAAGTCTAAGTACGTTTTTTTGGGTGACATAGGATTGCCCTTATACCTTTGGATGCTCCTGCATCAGACACCCAAGGTAGATTGAAAAGTGACCCTGTCACTTTATGAATGGTAGAGGAAATCCCAAATGGGAAACCTTAGCTACTAATATCCAAGTTGAGTCCTCTATCGGCTATCCTTTCCACTTGACCAGATACTGCCTATTTATAGTACTCTTGCCCACACGATGATCTAGAATGTCTTCTATCTCCTCCTTCTTAGAAGCAAGAATTAGACATGGCTTTAACATCGACTCCTCATTTGCACCATCATCATGATACTCTGTTAAGTCTGTAATGTTGAAAATAGGAGAAATGTGAATACCATCTGGCAATTCCACTTCATATTCATTTACTAAGTCATGTTTCTTCAAAATTTTGCAGGGTCCAAATTTCTTCATTTTCAGCTTGTTGTAAGTACCGGCTAGAAATCTTTCTTTTTAAGTGTACCATGACTAGATCCCCTACTTGGAATTCCTCATGTCTTCTCCTTTGATCAGCCCTAGCTTTATACTCTTGATTCATCTTGGTAATGTGTGCCTAGACCTCCTCATGCAGATGCTTGATATGTTCAGCAAATTCTTCAGCTTCAGCACTTGTCCTCTCCCCTTGCTCTATCTTCCTCAATTCTGGTGGTCCTTGGGCTACTTCCATATACAATTTGGAATGGTGATTTACCAGTACTCCTATTTATAGAGTTATTGTAAGCAAACTCTGCTTGTAGTAGAATCAAATCCTGCCCCTTGGGCTTATCCCCAACTAAACATCTTAGCAAATTGCCTAGACTTCTGTTTGGCCGTCAGTCTGCGGGTGATGTGTGGAACTGAATTTCAAGTCTGTTCTCAACTTCTTCCACAATGTTCTCTAGAAATACCCCACAAATTTAGTATCTTTGTCAGAAACTATACTCCTTGGGAGACCATGTAGTTTTACCACTTCTCTAAAAAACAAGTATGCAATATGGACAACATTATGAGTTTTGTGGCATGGAATGAAATGTGCCATTTTGGAGAACCTATCAACCACCACAAATATTGAGTCATTACCCCTTTGTGTCCTCGACAATCCAAGAACAAAATCCATACTTATGTCCTCCCATGGCTTTGATGGAATAGACAATGACTAATATAGTCTAGTATTGTTACTAAATCCCTTGGCAACTTGACAAATCTGACAACTCTGTACAAACTTCTTCACATCTTGTGAAATTTGAGGCCAAAAAAATGTTCTCTAAGAATGGCAATGGTCTTATCTCGACCAAAATGTCCTGCCATCCCTCCACTGTGTTTCTCCTTAATCAGATTTTCCCTCATGGAGCTCCTTGGAATGCATAATTGACCATCCTTGAACAACATACCATCCTAAATCAAATAGTCTAGCCACTTGGTTCTGTCTACATCAATAGGCTCTTTACAAACTTTCCATGATTCAGAAAAATCAAGATCCTCAGGGTACAGATTCTTGAGTTCATCAAACCCAACTACTTCAACCTGCATTATTATAAGCAACAACTGTCTCCTACTTAATGCATTTGCAACCCTGTTAGATTTTCCACTTCTATGCTTCAACACAAATGTATAGCTCTACAAGAACTCTACCCACTTCATATGCCTCTGATTCAATTCACCTTGGCTATTTAGGTACTGTAATGCCTGGTGATTAGTATATAAAACAAATTCTTTTGGCAATAGATAATGCCTCCATTTCTTTAAGGCCTGAACCATTGCATAGAACTCTTGATCATAAACATAATACTTCTTTTTTGCATTATTCAATTTTTCACTAAAATATGCAATAGGCTTACCTTCTTGGCTTAATACAACCCTAATAGCACTGCCACTAGCATCACAATCCACCTGGAACACCTTTCTAAAATCTAGAAGTGCCAACATAGGTTGTTCTGTCACCGTTTTCTTCAGCAATTCAAAACTTCTTGCAGCTGCCGCAGTCTATTTGAACTCTTTTCTATCCCCACTTATTGTGTCAGTCAGGGGTGCAAATATGCCACTAAAATTCTTAATAAACTTCCTGTAAAAGCTAACTAAACCATGAAATGATCTTACCTCAGTAGTAGACCTTGGAGTAGGCCATTCCAAGATGGCTTTTACCTTCTCTAGATCCATTTTGAGATCTTCAGGTGATATAACAAACCCCAAGTAGACTAACTCCCTTTTTGCAAAGATACACTTCTTCAGATTAATTAACAGTTTCTGTTCTCTTAACCTTTCAAGGACACTATGAATATGCAATAAATGTTCTTCCAAAGTCTTGCTGAAAATTAAAATATCATCCAAATAGACAATAACAAATTTTTCCAAGAACTTCTTAAATACCTCATTCATAAGCCACATGAAGGTGCTTGGGGCATTCATCAATCCAAAAGGCATGACTAACCACTCATAAAGACCCTCATTGGTCTTGAAGGCAGTTTTCCACTCATCTCCTTCTTGAATCTGTATCTGATGATAGCCACTCTTGAGATCTATCTTTGTGACGTACTAAGCTCCACTCAAGTAGTCCATAAGATCATCCATTCTTGGAAAAGGAAACCGATACTTGATGGTTATTCTATTTATAGCTCGAGACTCTGTACACATCCTCCACTCTCCATCCTTCTTTGGTGCCAGTACTGTAGGTACTGCACATGGACTTAGGCTCTCTTGAATCAAGCCCTTCCTTAATAGCTCCTGAGCCTGTCTATTTAGCTCCTCAATTTTAGTAGGAGTCATCCTATGAGCAGCCTTGTTAGGCAGACTAGCTCCTGGGATTAAATCTATCTAATGATTGATTTGCCTTACTGGTGGCAATCCTTCTAGAACATTATCAGAGATGATATCTCCAAATTCACCTAGTAAATCTGAAACTTCAAGTGGTATTTCACTACTACCTTCTTTATCTTTCTTAGGAATCAAAGCATAGCACATATGCTGATGTTTCATGCCATCTAAAAACTTCCTTCCATCAACAAGACAAATCCTAACACTGCTACATACCTTTTCACCTTCCTTTTTCATGTGCTTCAGTTTGTGGTGAACTCCATCCTTTGTTAGAGAGTATGTGTTTGCATGACCATCATGTACTGCATGCCTATCAAATTGCCACAGTCTACCCAACAGTAGATGGAAAACATCCATTGGAATAACATCACAGAGAACTTCATCATGGTAAATCCCAATTTTAAACTTCACTAAACATTGTTCACTTACTAGGACCTTATGATCATCTTTCACCCAAGCAATCTGATAGGGCTGGGGGTGTTTCTCCCTCTTGAGCTTTAGCTTAGAGACCATCTCCTTTGATACCAAGTTATCAGTACTACCACCATCAATGATCACATCACAACATTTATCCTCACACTTACACCTGGTACGGAATAAATTCCTCCTTTGTCCTGGTTCAATCTCAACACTTAGTAGGACCCTTTCATTTATTAAAGTCTCTCCTCTTTTTTCATCCTTTGAATGTGATGATTGTGCATCCTCATCCACATGAGCAACCCTAGCTTAACCCTCAGCTCTCCTATCTATCCTTCCTTGTCATTGAGGGCATTCAAAGGCATGATGACCTTCTTCACTGCAATGGAAATAGGTACCACAAAAGCCTCCTCTTCCTTGTCCACGTCCTCTACCTCTTCCTCTCTGATATCCAAAGTCTTGATCTCGAGAGCGGTTGAAACTCTTGTTCCTCTGGTTCCTGCTAGTACCTACATCTTCATTTTTCTTTTGGGTTTCATTTCGGCCTCTAGATGAAAACTCTTGCCACCAAATTTTGGCATGGCCTTTTAGTTTGGCCTTTGCAAACTTAACCCTATCTAGATCCCTAATATCCTCATACTCAAAGTACTGTTTCAATTCATTGATCCAATTGATCAACTCATCTGGTTTTAAATTTCCTAAAAATACACCCACATCAATTGTAGGTCTTTTCCCAAACTTAGTAATGGCCCTAAAAAGCCTTTCCTCTGCCTGATTTAGAACTTCCCTATCAAATTCCCCTTCTGGTCCAATTTCTTCTTCTTCATTGTCATCCTCACTTTTGTCACCTGCAGCAACATTTGTTCCTCTACGAAGCTCCTCCTGCAATGCTTGTACCTCCCTTTAGAGGGCTCTAACCTCCTCAAGATTAATAGCTCCAGCCCTTCCACCACGCTCTCTTCATGGAGGCATCTTCTTAACTCAATCCCACAACCACACAGTTCTGGTGCAAACTACCTCACAGTCGGTGCTTTGTCTACACACTCAGAAAAACCAGCTCTGATACCACTTGATGGGGACATGACCCAAGCATAGAATGGACACAATAGGAAAGGGAAAAATTTATTAACTGTATAAAATATGCTAGTACACTTAGTACAAAGAAATAGACTCCAAAACATGCCCTATGGGCTTACAATAGCACAAAACTGGAGATAATTTTTTCTCCCAGTACCTTCTCTCAAACTCCACTCCAAACTGCCTTTTACAATGCCAGAAATGTTCTTAAATAGACCCTGGAGGGTTAAGGATTAGGAATACATTCTAGAAAGTGCTAGTTGGCATCCACTGACCAAATAGAAGACTCTAGAAGTTGCATTAGAACTCGGCACAAAATTAGAAGAATCCAAAAACGGTAACCGATCTTTCGAGAGGCATAACTTTTGAACCATAGCTCCAATTGATAAACTGTTTAAATTTCTCAAAAGCTCTCAAAGTTCTCTATAGCCCTATGGACTAGCTTCTATCATACCCCATTTTTTGGCCCTATTCAAGGTCATTTAATGCCCCTAACTTGACTTTGAAGCATTCTTAGGATGTCTCCAAAAATTGAAAAACTGCGATAACTTTCAAACCGTGGGGCCTTTTGACCTGATTCTTTTTTTGGAATGCTCTAAATTAAAATGAAAATCATTCAGCCAATTTACACCTTCTAGTTCACCAAAATGATGGCTCAATTACATACTCCTATTTTTTTGACATTTACACGTATCTCAAGGTGATTAAAAACTCTAACCCAGAACACTAATAGTGGAACTGTGAGAGTTGGAACCTTTATTTGACCCAAATGGGTATCCAAAAATGAAAACACATGAAATAGAAACTAAGTCTAAGTACATTTTTTTGGGTGACACAGGATTGCCCTTATACCTCTAGATGCTCCTGCATCACATTCTATATATATAGATGGTATTTTATAAGGACATATCCTTTCAATAAAGTTAATTATATTTAATAAGATAACTATATTTTATATTGTTAAATTATATATGATTATATTATCATATATAAATCATTTATTTATAAAAATATTATTTTAATATATAACAAAGATATAATTGCCATATATACTATAGTACTTAAATAGTGTATATATATATATGTATGTATGTATGTATATATATATATGTATGTATATATATTAATCATCTATAGCATGTATTTAAATATCTAATTATATATGGATGTATAATAACATTCATATATATAGTTGATATTTATAATTATATTATTATGATATAATTTATATTTGTATCTTAGTATAATTATAATACTTTTATACATTATCGATTATTTAATATTATAAACTTTATGTATTATTTAATTTATGTGTCAAAATGGGGATATCACTGTTCTTCCCTCTCAAATTTTCTTGTCCTCAAGCAAAAATCATTTCATAAACAACTTATTTGTAGATACAAAACTTATTTTCATATAAAGGACTTAAAAGAATTTTGAGATATACATCTTTAACAAATGAAAACACGAAGCGAACACAAGGTAGTCACAATATGTAGACAGGTGAAGACACGAAGTATACATGATGCAAACATATCATACATTCTTTATTAATTCTCTATAATTTATTTTCCATAATGAAGTAGAGTAAAGTGAATGATTTATAAAATATACCACCCCAATATGCTTTTTGATCATGGATCCTACAAAAACAAACAATTATTAGCATGTACATGTATATAATAGCTCCAAAGAAAAGTTGAGTCATGATAAAGTAGTTCTCAACCAATATCCTACCAAGCCCAAGAGCGAAACTTTGGGCCCCTTGGCCTCAATGGAAGGCATCAATCATCTTATGAGGTGGTCTACTTGAAAAATTCTTAACTGAATTAAGTTGACACGATGTCAAATTTTTCTTAGCTTAACCAATCTAAGCCCGAGTGAAACTTTTGCCCTCCTAGACTTGATGGAAATATTCTACCATTCCATCAAGGTGGCCTACTTAGATGTCCATCTTAACATTCTTTTTCCAATCTAAGCCCAGGAGTGAAACTTTGGCCCTCTTGGCCTTGACATCAGCACTTTGGCATCCATCAAGGTGATCTACTTAGATGAAAATTCTTTTCCTTCTTAAATATCCTACCTAAGCCCAAGAGAAAAACTTTGGCCCTCTCGACCTTGATGGCAACACTTGACATCCACCAAGGTGGTCTACTCAGGAGGTAATTTTATTCTCCTTAAATATCCTACCTAAGCCCAAGAGTGAAACTTTGGCCCTCTTGGCCTTGATGGCAACACTTGACATTGATCAAGGTGGTCTACTTAGGAGGTAATCCGAATTACTAATTATTAAAATTTTATCACCATTAAATTTGTAGCTTATCTAGTTCTTTTCGGTCCTTTGTATCTTCATTACTCTCTTGATTATGTTTAGGATTATGTTTAGATCTCTTGTTCATCCTTTCCTTTTCTCCCTTATTAAGTGTAGCATCCATTCTTTGAACTTGGCTTCTTTTCCCACATATATGTCTTGGTTCCCAACTTTCCTTGCAATAAAATCATACATTTTTTCTTTTTAGTTCATCACGATAGCTTTTGAGCTCTATTATGCATTTATGGCCACGTTTCCATGGTTCCTTACAATGGTAACCTAACTCAATTTTTCTGAATTCCTTGGAGTGATTTCTCATTTAAGGTTTGCTCTCAACATTCTTAATTTCCAATTTGAGGTTCTATGAATTACTTCAAGTATTTACTCTTTGCTTGAAATTATATGAAATTAGTATTTATTTCCAAGAATTTTCGAGTTCTTGAATAGTATATATACATATAAGAAATGGTAACTTCATGTATAAAGTAAATAGGAATATAATCTTTCCTAATAATAAATGGTTTCATGCCCCTTTATTGATAAATCAAATCTACAAACTTATTATCAATACATGCTTCACTTATGGGTTCTCCTTATAACATTTACCTTTTTCCATTTAATGTTGATTTAACATTCCATTTGCATGCATCTTACCAAGGTACGATGAGGTCCATGTGAGTGGACGATGGTGTCCATTGTACCGAGTCCACATCCTCCAAAGCTGCTACCTTATTCTGGAATACATATTTTGGAATAGAACGTATTCCTATTCTCCGTTTGGTTCAGCCAATATTTGATGGGAATTCGCAGACCCAAAAATTTATGTTTTTTAAAATTAAAAAAAAATGGAATAGGAATACGTATTTCAATAACACCTATTTGGGTGGAATTGCAAAACCCCATTTTTGGGCCAAAATTGGAATACATTTTCCTATTTTACTTCATATTCCAATCCTATTTTGGTGCATCCAAACAAGGAGTTCAAATTTTTTGAATACTCATTCCAGAATACGTATTCCTATTCCACTCACCAAATAGGCCCTTAATTCATTGGTATAAGTGTTAAAATCAATGTACTTGGTAATACTGACGTGCCACTTTCATGACAAACCCGATCTTCTCCTTTGCCCTCATTCCATGCCTTTTATTAGTGAATCAAAATGTTTGATGCTACTGTAGTTTTTGGTGATGCTCATACCTCCTTCCTAATATGCTTCAGTCTTTTCTTTAGGCCCACGTGATTCAGTCAATGTGATTTCTTGCTGCTCACAACTCGGTGATAATGATCTTGTGATTCGGTAGTGATTGGCCTATGTTTACAAAGTTCTTTTTGATAATTATCTTTGTCCTATATTCCTATGTAACCTTTCGCATCTCCAACTTAACATGTTTCCTGTGTATAAATAGTGGGCTACGACACTCTCATCCAATTTTTAATTATTTTTTATAATTCTTTCTGGGATAATCTTGATGTTGTTTTGAATTCTTTGGATGAATACCATGATCTATATATATTCAAGGCACATTTGCTAAAGGCTGGAACTTACATGCATTCTTTGTCATTATATTACAACTTAGAGTCTTTGTAGATTAAGCTTTTAGATCCTATCATCATCCTTCTTTCTAACCGGGTAAGTCTCTTCTACCCTAAAGCAAATTTGGCATCTAGTGCTAATTGGAAATGTATCGTGATCATATATGTATGTATCTTCTTATGTGGCTCTAGAGTATATCTTTGTATTTGCTAGTACTATTACCTCTATTCAATGATATTGCTCTTGGTAGAGGGTCTCCATGTTTGGCGTGAAGTATTTGCTCAATAATAAAAGTCCTAATATGCTAATTTTTTTAATAGACTATAGAGGACATCACCCATACAAGGGTTAGTTTCCATGACTGGCCATATCTATATGATTTTGATACCACACTTAGATAATATAAAAGCTTGGAAGTGTTAGAATAAATGTACCAAATATGATCTGTAAATAGTTCCCATTAACTTAAAATTCTTTCATTTATGTCTAGTATTGAATGATAGTGGCAGTACATCCAATGATTAAAGTGTATACCATTATCACTAAAGATATATAGTTCTCCATGTTTTCATAAATAATCAATAGATGATCAAGCAATGAATCTGTACATATTTTTTTATTTCCTATGATAATTATTCTTTAGTCACCAACTCAGTCAAATTAAATCTATTCATATTTTAGTACAAGTTCTACAGGATGGCAAGATCAATGCTCTAATACCACTTGTAATTTCTTGTTTAGGACATTTCCCTATTCACTCCTTATTTGTATAAGTTTTGATAATAATCCATCTGATATTTTTCTCAAAAGTTGATATTATATATATATATATATATATATATATATATAGATGACATTTCATAAGGACATGTCCTTTCAATAAAGTTAATTATATTTAATAAGATAACTATATTATATATTTTTAAATTATATATGATTATATATCATATATAAATCATTTATTTATAAGAATATTATTTTAATATATAACAAAGATATAATTACCATATATACTATAGTACTTAAATTATATATATAAATCATCTATAACATGTATTTAAATGTCTAATTATATATGGATGTATAATAAGATTCATATATATAGTTGATATTTATAATCATATTATTATGATATAATTTATATTTGTATCTTAGTATAATTATAATACTTTTATACATTATCAATTATTTAATATTATAAACTTTATGTATTATTTAATTTATATGTCAAAATGGGGATATCACAACTCCCATCCATCCATCGACCCCATCTGAAAAGTTTATCCATCCATCTCCTATCACATCATCTACTCCCAACCAATCCTATCAAGATCTTGTCCAAAAGAATGTTGAAATATCCATTGGCATAAATTACAATCCTACCATTCTACCTACTCCATCTCAAGATCCTCCCATCCCACTTATTCCCCTACATGATCCATTTTTACCATCTACTCCATCGAAAGAGAAATTACCATCTTCTCCATATCAAGATCCTACCCTTTCATCCACCACTCCTCTTCAACATCCTATTATTTCATTTATCCCTCCAAGTCAAGATCCATTTCCATCCACCCATTCAAAGAGATATAACCAAACCCTATCCCCTCCACTTCATGATCACACATCTCCTATAATCCATAGAAATACATCTACAGAAGAAGAAATAAGTGTCATACCCAAAACTTCTACTCCTCCATCTACTAATGTACTCACATATTTTGTTCCAAATAATGAACATCATATTTTAAAAAGAAATAAAAGTGTCTCTCTAGATGTTGGTATCCCTTCTAACCCTTCATGGTCCCAAGTCCTTCCATCCTCACCCAAAACTTCCCATCCATCTTATTCCACATACATTTTGGGCCCTTATCCTACTACTTCTTTCCATCCCTCCATTATTGGTCCCTATATCCCTTATCTAAATCCTTCACCCTTTCCATCCATTTTTGGTCATTATATACCTAATCCAAATCCTTTATCTCCTCCATATATTTTGGGTCCTTCTCCTTCCTCTCTTCCATCTGTTTTAGGTCCTTATCCTTCATTCTTTCCATCTATTTTGGGAAATTACATGCATCCATATCATGTATCCCAATCCATCATTTTGGGAATTTTAGATAGCTAGAGAGGAAGAATGGGATGGGGTATGTATTCCTTAGAGACCCTATCCTCATGCATGGCATATTATAACTAAGGGCATTGTATTCCTTAGTGACCTTATCCTATCTACCTTATATCTCTTTATTCTTGTTCCATTTCCATTTCCATCTTCCAATCTCTATCTTCTTGCATTCCTCTACCTAAATCTTCCTATCCACCTTACCTTTTGCTCCTATCCTTGTACCTCCCAACATCTCCTCCATATTTTCATCATATCCCTTATCATTAGTAACTAGATCAATGTTATTATCATGCAACTCAATACCATCCATTCATATCCTAAATCTCCTAGCCATATACCATCACATACCCCATCCCATTCTCCCCCTCTAGCAATCTAAAAGTGTGCATCAATAAACCCATTCAACCACACCCTTAGTGTTCTTTCTTGCCTTGTTGAAAGACTTGATCAAAATACAATCATCATTGGGATGCATCCTTCCCAATCCTTGCCTTGTTTTGAGGTATATCATTCCCATTATCCACATAATCCTATCCACCATCAATCCATCTTAGTGTTTTAACATTATTGGGACACTATCATGTATTTCTTTGCACCACAAAAAATCCATCCCATTCAACCTTCCACCCTTGTACATAGCATCAACGTATCCTCACCATCCCCTATATATAGCTCTTATACATTGTCATCCTTGTAAATATCTTAGTTATTTTCATGGTACATACCATCCCCCATAACATTTTTTGGTCATTACTATTACCCTCACCAATCATCAATCCTCAATTATTAGTCTAGTCCTATTGTACATGGACCAGTCTCACGTTAGTTCATTGTCGATCAAGTCCTCTAGTTCTCTCTATTTCATGCTTCAAAAATTCTTTCGATGAGATACTTTGCAACTAAAGTGTTGTCCTTAGAATTTTTGGTTGCTATTGAATTTAGGTGCTAGTTGCTACCAATAAGTCCTTGCATGATACATCTTTCCTCTCATTAGACTTGGGTCTATCAGTATTGAGTCCTATTGATCTTTGTAGCACACATTTATTCTTTGTCAATTTACTCTTTCTTTCGATGTTGGATTTCAATTTTGGTTCTTGATTATATTTTCTAAGCAATTTGGTTATCCCTTCCTCAAGGTTTCCATGATCATTCATTTCATGGTGTGCTACAAATGGGGAGATTAGAGCACAAGGTCTTTATTAGTATTTCATCAGTCCCATCATACATAGCCCAGTCTCATGTCAATTCACATCATCAAGTCCTTTAGTTCTCACTACTCCACACTTCAAAAATTCCTTATGTGCATTCCTCTATCAATAAACTTTTTTTCTTAGAAGGTATGGTTTCTTTTTGAGTCTAGATGCTAGGTGCTACTAATAAGTCCTTACAGGATACATATTTCATCTTGTTAGATTCGGGTCTGTTAGTATCGAGTCCTATCAATCTCTCTAGCACACATTTATTCTTTGTTGGCTTACACTTTCTTTCAATGTTGGATATCAATTTTGGTTTTTGATTATCTTTTACAAGTAATTCATTTATCCCCTCGTCAAGGTCACCACAATCATTCATATCATGGCATGTTGCAAATGGGGCAATCAGTGAGCATGTTCTTGATCCATCTTTCATTTTTTCTTTTTTGTGTGTGAGTCACTCGGGTATAACCCTTACATATATAAACATATGATCATTTATGATTACATGGTGCACTTGGGTAATATCACTTGTTTATGCATTACCCAATGTCATTTCCACTCTAATTCCTTTTGGGTTTTATGTGTGATGCTTGGGAAATCCTTACGTATTTGTTTTAAGTCATTCCTATGAAAAATGGTTACAAGGCTTTGATGCTCTTGGTAACCTTGACCAGTCCTTGATATTACTATATTAAAATTAAGTGCTCAACTACATGTGCTTCTCTTTATTGAGAATCCCATGCTCAAGCTTCAAATGGATTCCATCTCATCCCCCCATTCATAAAAAGGAAACACCAAAAAGAGTTCATTTTTATCCTACCGACATCTATCCTACATCCTTATCCTATCTTGAAACCTATCCAAAAATCCCAGAAAAAATCTACAATTTTTTAAAAATCCCACCCATTCATCCACCACATCCTAAGGTTTCAATTTAAAAAGAAAAATTCCCAATTTACCCCTAGCTCTCATGTCCTCCATCCTATCTCACAATTTTGTCTAAACTAATCTCCCATTGTCTTGTACTCCCATAGTGAGAGTATGAGCCATTGTTAAACCTTTTTCATCCTTTGTGCATCTTCTATCTTACCCCAATTTTTTTAGTTTTCAAGATATCATCTAGTCTCATTTTCTCTCCTCGTCTCCTTCTCGAGGGGCCATCATATGTTATAGTCTTTTATCAAGACTGGGGCAATGCAGTTTCTTCAAAACCTTCTTCACATCGTCTATTATTAAAGCAATGTCTTCAAAATAGTGTTGTACCAACATTATATCAAAGAGGGGCAAAATGTAGACACCTAAATCTGATCACATAAATTCGTAATCAAATTTAGTCATCTTCTAAAACATATTTTAATAAAATATTAAATATTAAATAATTTTATTGCTATCTCCTGATTAATTAATTTAATTAATTAATTATAGCCCAATTAATACATTAACAACTAACCATTAATATTCAAATTTATTAATAAAATCTCCCTTCCTCTATTAAATAAAATAAATTAAACTTCTATTAGACAATATATCTTTTACTTTATTAGTATATAGATAAGATGATCTGATATGTACCTTTTATTCTATATGTATTGATTCAACAATATTATGATTGCAATTACAATCTTCAATTTGAATACCCAATCTCCTTATACAAATGTTTGATCTCTTCTTATAAATATCTTGATCTAATGTATGATAATTGCTTGATATGGTTTGTCTATCTGCACTTATGGAGAATGATCTAGTATGCAAGTAATATATTTGCTGTAGAAAAAGTATTGTAAGTTTATTCAACTTGAAGAAGAAGAAATTCATATGTTGATTTTGATGATTTCATTTCCTTCATCAATCTTGCATATATAATATATTCAAGGGTTTCATTGTGATTGATTAAGATCTTTCAGCTTCGAGAGACATGATATGCAATAGTTAGTATTCACTAACTAATCCGGTCCTTATGGACTTGATCAGTTAGTGAATACTAACTATCTTTGTCATCAATGATTAAGATTAATATATACCTTAATGATACATGATCTAAATATCTATAGATGCATGGAATTCACCTTAGTTAGATGATTATACTAGTGCAAGATCAACATAATGCTTTTCTAGTTTTCTATGATATACAAATGTATGGAACATACACTCACATACATGCACAGTTGCAATCTTTAGTGATCTGACCGATGCTACTTATCAACACCTCCTCTTAGCTAGGGAAGATAACTATGAATGGATGGGTTTAGATATCACCTTACTTGTAACATTGAGTATATTGAACATCAAGTCACGTGAAATTCATATATCCTGGTTATGGCATGTGCACTGACATCACGTCGCATGATGTATACCATAACATATCATGACATCTCACCATGATCATCTCATAAAAGAACATAATAATCTGAAAAGACATCACTTCTCATGATTACCATCAAAATTCTCAAGAGATACTACTATCATGAGCTACATTAGAATATAATGTCACATGATATGCATCATGATAGGAAACATTGTAAAGTTGTCCCCTCACAATGTTTAATACAAGTATACATTTTCAGAAAGATCATCACCTTAATGTGATGTGCATAGGAAGAGGGCCCATAAGTCATAGAGTCACACATATGACAAAAAGAGTTTTCACATTAAACATATTGAATATATAATTTTACAAATGAAATAAATTTAGAGATTGAGTGTTGATTACATTTCAATCATACCAAGCTTCTTCTGAAGTGCTCCACTTCAACTCTAGAAAGAGGCTTGGTGAGAATGTCTGTAGTTTGATAACGAATGTTAATATACTCCAACTGACTGGCTTTCCTCTCTACCATATCTCTAACATAGTGAAAAGGAATTTCAATATGCTTGGATTGATCATGGAACACTAGATTTTCTGACAACTTGATACAAATTTGATTATCACATAGAATAGTAGTAGGCTTTAGAGGTTTTCCAAATAGTCCCATAATCAACTTCCTAAGCCATATAGCTTCTCTGGATCCCATAGAAGTTGCAATATATTCTACTTCAATACAACTTTGTGCAACAGAGGATTTTTTTATGCTTGTCCAAGAGATCATAACAGATCCTAGACTGAAATAATACCCAGATGTGCTCTTTCAATCTGCCACACTACTAGCCCAATTTGAATTTGTATATTCATGTAGATCAAGATCAATCTTCTTGTATTTAAGGCCATATCCAATAGTACCTTGTAGGTATCTCAAAATATGTTTAGCAGAAACAAGATGAATTTCATGAGGCTCATACACAGACTAACTTAAAGAATTCACTGCGTAACATATGTTAGGTTGAGTGTTAACCAAATACATAAGTGATCCAATAATATTTCTATAAAGTTTAGGATCTACAAATTTGGATTTTTATGTAGATTCTTTTAATTTGTGCAAGTTTTTCTCCATGGAAGTGGACATAGGTCTATAATTTAACATTCCAAATCTCTTAAGTATATCAACAATGTATTTTCCTTGATTTATAAAGATACCATTAGGTTTTTTCCATACTTCCAATCCTAGAAAAAAGTGTAGAATTCCCAAATCTTTCATTTCAAATTATGAAGTTAAATCTCTTTTGCATTGAGCAATAAGGCAATCTTCTCCAATGTGTAATAGGTCATCAACATAAAGAATTAAAATTAGCATATCACCATTAATAAATTTAAAATAGAGATTTGGATCAGCAACTTTCTTTGAGAAATTTAATCTCATGAGGTATTTTTCAATTCTTTCATACTAGGCTTAGGGAGTCTATTTAATTCCATATAGAGCCTTCTTTAATTTTCATACATGAGGTTTAATATTATGAACTATAAATCCTTTACATTGTTCTAGATAGACTTCTTCTTCTATTGTTCCATTTAGAAATACAATCTAAACACTCATTTGGTGAACCTTCCAACCTTTGGCTGCTACAATGGCTAGCACAACTTGAACGATGGTATATCAAGCTATAGGTGCAAAAGTTTCCTCATAGTCAATGCATGCCTTCTAAGAGAATTCTCTTGCAAAAAGATAGGCCTTATGTTTTCTATTCTACCATCTGCAACATGTTTAATTTTGAACTACCATTTGGTAGAAATAATTGATTTTACCTTTGGTCTAGGAACTATATCCCAAACATCATTCTCTAAAATGGAGTGTTATTCTTCTATCATAGAATCCTTTTAGGATTTTTTTTTGAGGACTTCACCAATATTGGTTGGTTCAGAGTCAACAATGTCACTCATTAATGCATTATTCCATTAGGTGCTACATATTTTTCATCTTCCTTCAAAAATTTACTAGCCCAAAGTGGTTGTTTTCTTTTGTTGGAAGATTTATCTTCATCATGAAACTTATCTTGAATCCTAGATTTAGGTGGACTTTCATATGAGGTGTCTTTAGGATATTTTGACTGAATTTCAAGATAGAACATATATCCTTGTTTATGATACAATTTTGATTTTATAACTCATCATAATTCTTTTCCCTTTTAAAGGCAATATATTCCTCAAATATTACATGTTGACTAAGTTCTATTCACCTTTGTCTAGGAGTAAATATTCTATATGCTTTTGAAGTTTCACTATATCCCACAAAGATTCCTTTTCTTCCAGAGGGTTCTAGTTTTGTTCTCCTCTTTGGGTACATGAATGTACACTAGGTAGCCAAAGATTCTTAGATGGGTTATGTTAGGTTTTTGTTTGGTAAATTTCTCCTTAGGATTTTTTTTATCAAGATGGGAATGTGGAAATCTATTTTGAATATAAACAGTTGCTCTAGATGCTTCTACCCAGAAAGAGGAATCCAAATTTTGATCAAACATCATGGATTTTTCTGCCTCCACAATAGTTTTATTTTTCCTTTCATCTACTCTATTTTGTTGAGGATTGTAGGGCATGGTGAACTCCCTCTTAATCCCTAAACTAAAACAATATTCTTTGAACAGTTATGAAGTGTACTCTGTCCCATTGTCAATTCTCAAGGTTTTAATTTTCTCTCTAGAGAAAATTTTAGTTAGAGGTTTGAACTCTTTGAACATATTTAGGATTTCCTCAGATTCTTTACAGTTTAGGAAATATATCCATGTTTTCCTTGATAAATCATCTATGAATATTACATAGTATAGGGCTCCTCCCTTGGAGGGTGTTGACATAGGTCCACATAGGTCAGAGTGGATTAGTTCCAATACATTTTTGGTATTTCTTGAATTGGTGTGGAATGATCCTTTGGTGTTTTCCCCTAGAGCACATCCTTTGCATGTTTCAGAATGTGAGAAGTTTAGTTTGGATGGTCTAGTCACCAATTTATCCATTTAATTTATGGCTTGAAAGTGTATGCACCCCAATCTTTTGTGCCAGATTTCATTTATGTCAAGAAATTCAAGAATAAGAGCTTGTTTAGGTTCAGTACATAGTTTATATAGATAACTTTCCTTATTCCTACCAGTTTGGATTTCTTAAATGAGGTGGATTTATGCCATGCCAAAACTCTCCCTTTCATGAATGTGATTTTGTATCCATCATCTTCAAGAGCCGATATAGATATTAAGTTTCTTTTGATTTCAGGTACATGTAATACATCCTTTAAATGAATTTCCATGCCTAATTCTAGTTTGGTGGTATAGGTCCCTACACCTTTTACATGATGTGTAGAAACATCTCCAATGGTCACATCTTCATTAGTTTCTTCTACTATACTTTCCATATTTTCTCGAAAACCCTTAATATGTTTGGATGATCTACTATCAATTACCCAAGTGCTTGATTTATTTGATACTTGATTTGATAGTGCTGAATAAATAAAAACTTCTTAGATTCTACTTGTGAGTTTACTTTTGCAACATGGGTATAAGATACTTGTTTCTTTGTCCTATCAGGAAAGTTTAAACATAGTGCCCATTTTGGTCACATCTAAAACATTGGATTTGTGAAGCATCTTTTTATATTTTCCTTTCCCATAAAAATTATTATTTCTTTTAAAGTTCTTCTTTCTTTTCTTCTTTGCATTTTTATTAAGAACTTGTATGTCTTCATCTAAGAATTTTTGTTTGATTCCTTTTGGTTATAGCCTAGCTTCTTCTTGTAGATAGTTAGATCTTACTTGGTCTAGTTTTGGGAGTTCTGATCTTGCACTAATACCTTGTTTGAATGGTTCCTATGAACTTGGGAGGCCACTTAGTGCTATTAGAGATAATTCCTTAGTGTCTATTTCATATCCAACATTAGAAATCAATCCCTTAATTTTATATTTCTCATAAAGTAGGCATTTATGGATTCACCTTTGTTCATGCTTATGCGATTCAGTTGTGTTTTTAATGCAAGATTTCTTTTGGTATTATTTACCTCAAAGGTATTTTCTAAGGATTTGAGCATGAGGCATGCAATTGTTTTTTTTCTAGAATAGGAACAACGGGATTCCTTACAAAATCCATTATTAATTTCATAGCTTTCTTATTTTTTCAATCCATTGTGATTTTTCTAGCTCATTCTCGGGTTCAATACTTTTGGTTTTAACAAATGAGTCTACTTTGTTTTCATCTAATACCATCATGATTCATAGCTTCCATGTTGTTAAGTTATTTCCTCCCTCAAGGCAATTATTGAGTCTTATTGCACTTGTTATTTTGAAGGATGCATTTGATATGTTAAAGGTATGCAATCTGAATTCTCAAGTTTAACTTTAGGTTTTTTATAACCATAGCTCTAATACTGGACGTAAATGATTAAACTTCTATCAGACTAAATATCTTTTAATTTATCAATATATAGATAAGATGATATGATATGTACCTTTTATTCTATAGGTATTGATTCAACAATAATTTGATTATGATTATAATCTTCAATTCGAATACCTGATCTCATTATACAAATTTTTGTTCTCTTATAAAGATTATGATCTGATGTATGATAATTGCTTGATATGATTCATCTATTTGCAATTATGGAGAATGATTTGTTATGCAAGTAATATATCTGTTGTAGCAAAAGTATTATAAGTTTATTCAATTCAAAGAAGAATTAATTCATATATTGATTTTGATGATTTACTTTCCTTCATCGATCTTACATATATAATATATTCAAGGGTTGCATTGTGATCAGTTAAGATCTTTCAACTCCAAGAGGCACAATTTGATATAGATAGTATTCACTAACTAATTTGGTCCTTATGGACTTGATTAGTTAGTGAATACTAACTATCTTTTTCATCAATGATTAAGATGAATACATACCTTTATGATGCTTGATCTGAATATATCTATAGATGGAAGGAATTCACCTTAGTTAGATTATTGTATTGGTGCAAGACTAGTAAAATTCTTTTATGGTTTTCTATGATATGCACATGTATGTGAATGTATGGAACATACCTTCACATACATGTACAGTTCCAATCTTCATTGATCTAGTCAATGCTACTCATCAACACTACTTAATTAATTTAATTAATCAAATACCTCCACCCACAAACTAACCCTTCAATCCAACAATTACCCAAATTAAACCAAATAATTCCTATTTTAATTAATTACATCATTTATTCAATTAAAATCACATGCACCAATGGTTCCCATTTAAATTAAATAATTCATTTATTTAATTGAGCTCACCCACCAACCTTTTCTCTAACAAATCCATCCACCTCCCACATCATCTAGTCAACTGATCCACCTCACCCACCTAAACTGAAACACAACACCTCTCCTCTTCAATGTTTAAAATCCTTCTCCAAACCACTTGCACGAATTAAGGCATGATTTATTCCTTCTGAATCAAGCCCAAGTCCACTCTCATGCCACATGATCTCCCTCATACATCTCCAAATACAAAATTCTATCTCCTCCACCTATCTTAGTTAACTGAAGCCTATCTCACACCTCACTTAGTTAACTATCCATCAATATTTCTTATTTCCTCCTCACCCCCAATTGCCTATAAATTTACCCTTTGTTTCTCACAAATCATCCACCTTTTGAGTAGAATTACTATACCATTTTTGAGAGCTAACTAATTTCAAAGTGCTATTTGTTGATACTCAAATTTCCATGCATCTATCAAATTCATCCTTTGTTGAAGCTTGAGCACCATATTTGAGCACACATTCACAATCACACCCACATCTACATATCAACAAGGCTACATGAAGATGCAAGTTTGCATGTTCTATTATTTTTTTATCATATGTGTTTGTTAATTGATTTATTTTGTTAGATGTATGAATTTGGCTTTATATCTTTTGCATCCTTATTCTAACACAAATAATAAATCTCTCTTAAATCCATGCTCAACAAAAAAATTAGTTAATTCAACAGACATAAACTCAACACCTCTACTAGTTCTCAAAAAATTTAATTGTTTACTTGTTTCTTTTTTAACTCTAGCTTTGTATCATTTGAACATATCAAAAGAATGTGACTTTAATTTCTTAAACATGACTATCATCATCCTAGAATAATCATCAAGAAATACTTTGAAATATCTTTCACCATAATGAATTTCTACTCTCAATGGTCCACATATATATGTATGCACTAGTTCTTGAATGTCATTTGAAGTATGTGTCTTTCTTGAAAAACTTGACTTAGTCATATTACTGAGTTGACATTGTTTGTGCATATGGTTCTAAGGTTTATGAAAATTCAATAAGACTAACTCTTTTCTTTATACTAAACTTGACCATATTCTCAAAATTCACATGACATGGCCTCTTATGCCACAACCACACATCTTCAACATTTACAAACAAGAATGTATCAACTCTAGGATCTAGCTAAAACATATCACCTTTTGTTTCATGTCTAGTGCCAATCAAATTTTCATCATCATTAGAGATCTTGAATTTCTTGTTTTGAAACTTCAGATTGTGACTTGTATTATTCAACTAAGAAACACTCAATTATATATTATATTTTACGCCTTGCACCCAATATGTATCATCACATATGATTTATCTTTTAACATTAGTCAACCTCTACCTTTCAATGGACATGAAACATCATTCCCTAGTTTAACAAATCCACCATCATATTCCTCAAGTTTATCAAACTTACTATTGTCTTTAGTCATGTGATGTGAACATTCACTAACAATGATCCATGTATCATTCTTACTAACATGTGAAATAAGAGATCTACCATTATCATACCTTTCCTCATTAGGGTGTTCTTTCACAACAACATACACCACTTCTATTGCTTCTTTGTCATCTTTAGTGTCTGACTCAGTGTGTTCTTCTTCAACAACATAACATGATTTCTTCCCTTTGTCCTTATAATCTTTGATCTTTCTATATTGTAGTCCTTCTTATTATTTCTATAAATCTTGCTCTTGTTATGACATCTTGTAGCAATATGACCTACTCCATTGTATTTGAAACATATTAGAGGTAATTTAGCTTTACCTCTCAGTAACCTCCTTACAAGAAATGCTTCAATTTCATCCATACTATCTTATGATTCTGACTCACTTTCATCTTTATTTCTCTTTTCTTTGTTTGAAATAGAAATTATTAGTGAAGTCTTCAAAGCATTCCCAATCGTAGGAAAACTATTATAAAAATTACCTAATTCAAATGTAACCAAACAACCAACTAAACCATCAAGAGTAAGATATTACTAGGCATAACTCTAACTTCCTAAATTGCAGACACTTTTATAGAATATATAGGTAAGATATTTTTGAGAACTTTACTTACGACTTTAGTATCACTTATAACTCCTTCAACAACTTTGATAACACTCACAACTTCCTTGATTTGGTTCACATATTCCACAACATTTTCATCTTCTTTCATTCTCGTGTCATCATATTTTCCTATAAGACTTTCTACTTTCTCTCTCAGTGCATTCTCATATAACCATGTACAAGTGCCAACTTGAACCACAGTTCTTTGATAGTATTACAATTCTTGACATCATTTTAAACTTGACATCATTTAGGGAAGATGGAATCTTAATCATCAGACTATTATGTTCTCTCTTTTGGCTCCTCTCTTCCACAATCATAGAAGGGGTGGGAGAAACATACTGATGGTCTAGCCAATGTCTATGATTGTCTCTAATTCCAGATAAATATAGCCTCATCCTATTTTTCCATGAGGAGAAATTATCCTTGTTTGTCTTTGACACTTCTCTATTATACATCTTCAGATCTTTAGCTCAAGTCCCTGCAAACTTATTCCTTCAAGAACTCATCTATGTTACCAATTGTTAGATAACTGAGAGTGAGGGGGTGTGGGTGAATAAATTATATCTAGCTATCCTACATGCCTTAAATCATTTTAGTAATAATTAAAATTTCATATACTTTCATATCAATAACTCGATAACCACATCCAACATCTCAAATCATACTTGTAAATTTTTTGCATCAAACTATTATCTAACTATTCCTTACTATATAGAGTATCAAAGTAATTAATTAGCTTATACCGAGTTGAAATATTATGCAATTAACATGAAAGTGAACTTGCAACACAATAAGCATTCACACATTTGAAACATACATTTAATGTGGAAACTTTGTAAAGGGAAAAACCACCTAGGAACTAACAACCCAAATAATTTCCCTCTTCTAAAGTGAGATCTCTTAGGAGCCAACCTTGTAAAAGGTTACATGAACATTTTTAGTGTGACCTAGTTAGAGGATTTTAACAAAAGATCATGTAGACCTTATCACTCCTTGAAATTTCTAAAGAGTGTACTTCTCTAAAGGACTTACAAACATCACTAATGGATGCTACCATATAGGATTTCAAAGACTTGTTAGGTCCACTTAGTTAAGATATTTGATCTACTACAATAGTAAGAAAGTAATACTCAAGTGATCTATTAGGTTTACCACTACCTTGCTTATTTAGATATTTGCTTCACTCCATCTCTTCCTTTTGATCTCTTTCTATCTAATTCATGTACTTTATCTTTCATTTAGCACTTCCTCTACTTGATCTTTTCACTTCTGTTATACTCAATTCATGTTCTATCTTCCTCTAACTTTAACAAATCAATCATCAACACCAATATCAAGAATAATCAATCAAGAACAATCTTGTTCATCCCCTTAAATAGAAAACTTTATCATTCTAGAATCTTCCAATTTTTTCCACTTAAACATGATCATAGATCTTAGATTCATAGAATCTAGAAACTTGATGTATTCATCCTCTCCTGTAACTTTCTGCTCATCTTCATTCTATTAAATCTCCTTGATCAGATCATCATTACATTTCTCTAGCCATAGATATCATAACTAACTTTGACTTTTACCTTTGAACTTCTCAAACATTATTAATTTTCATTAAATGTTGGCCTCAGATTTAATATTTTCTTAACTTGTTCTTCATTTTCATGCTCGGTGAACATTATAACTTGACTTGGGAAATACATCACTTGGCTAACTATAGTAGCTCAGTTAATACTATGTTCCTTCATTCACCAATAAAATTGTCTTGCATATACATGATCTTCATCAATTAATCACAACATTAATTGATTGCAAAATAATCAAATCAACATTATATTTATTGATATATAAGCCTTGTTCCCTATTAGTGTCTACCACTTAGTCATTTTCTAGGCAGAATTGGTCATTCATCACTACACCTGAGCCATCTAATAAAGGCTGACATACATGGATATGTTTTATTTTACTATATGGCGAACAAGTCAAAGATTGTTGAGCACCCCAGTATAGACTAAGTCACAACATATGCCGAGTCAAACATATAAAGACCGAGAAATATAAAGTTAGTTAATGCCAAGTGAGTCAGAACATGCTAAGCTCATAGAAGTTAAGGGACAACATGAATATTAGTTATGACCGAACGTGAAGATATTCAATTGCTGAGTAAACCAATTTTGGCATGTGTTTGTAATGGCACAAAAACTTGCGTAAATTTTTTTTGGCCGACTTCTATATGATATTTATGGATTATAGGGACAACTAAGGAGAAAACTACATGTTTTTTCAAAGGACATCAATCTCTAGGAAAGAAGAATTACAAATCAAATAACATAAGGAAAAGACAGAAAAAGAATGAATTCTAGATCACTGATTTTGATCTAGAACCTTCCACTATTATCTATTTAACAAGGAATCAAACCCTAAATTAGTAAGTGTTATGATATGCACATAAAGGCCAAGTATAGAGAAAGGAATGATAAGTGTGATATATAGATCAGACATAGCAACCTAGTAGTGAAGGACAAAACATAGAAAATTAGATAAGGAGATTAGATTTAGATATTGAAAAGAGAATATCCATAATCAGCTTTAAGAGAAAATAGAAGGATAAGGTACCGAGACATTATTGTTCAAATTATTTAGAATAATTGAGAGGGGGAAAATTAGTTATCCAAGGTCCAAATGTACAAATAAAGCTTTTTGGTACTGCAACTTATCCTTATGCATGCATTGACCATTCAATATATTAAACATATGCATATTGGTGTCCTATGTCAAAATAACTTTGTAGAAATATAAATATGCAAAACCACAAAATCAATCTCACATTTTGACACAAGGATTTTACATCGAAACCCAATTTGGGAAAACCACCAGTAACATGCTACAAATTTTTACTCTTCTAAAGTGAGCTATGTGAGGAGCTAACCTTGTTAAAGGATAAACACTATTAAATGTGACCTGGTTAAAGGATTTCAATCAACCTATTAGGAGTGTGCCTTTTTAGAGGACTTTAGAACATTCCATTAGAATATCACTCTATTAAAGGATTTGAAAATGAGTCTCAGGTCAACCTTAATCCAAAGGATATATCCAGATGATTAGAAAGTAGCAGTAGGACTTGATCTGATAGTAAATCAAAACTCACTTGCAGATTATAGATCTTTGGTTCAATCCTCTATTTTTATTAGCATTTATACCCTTCATTTCTGATTGCTTGTTCACCCTTCAAGCCTTCAACCTCTTAAGCCTTCTTGTTTTGCATGCCAATTGCAGACTCTTCTATTCGGCCACCATATGAAGCAACACCCTAGACTTCTTGTCTTCCTTAGGTTCTCACACATGACAACTATTGCTTATGGCCTTCTATCTCTATAAATAGAGAATTTAGATCTTTTTTGCTTAACCACAATTGCCCAATTCTAGGGTTAGGTAAGATTCAATGAATTTACCCACTTTTCCATTTTAGTCCCTTCTAGAAACTTCTTCTACAATCCGCTTTGAGTTTATCTCAAAATGGTTTATCTTGAATTCTATGCCACCATCTCATCATATAAATATTCCACACACTTCACACAATTCAAGAAATCAACTTTGTTAGCTTAGATTTGTTAAATCTTAAATCTAACACATTTTACTATCACTCAACATGTACACTGTTCATTTGGCAATAGTAGTCTTCTGATGCTTGACCAACACTAGGTATCTCAGCATCAACTAAGTCATCTTTTCTCAGTCACCATTGTTATTTCCCTGATGCTCAGCACTTACTATATTTTTCTGACACTTAGCACAAGTTGAATTCTTCTCGGCCTAAACTAAGTTTGCTTGGCTTACACTATTTTCTTAGTCAGGCTTGGCAAACACTTTTCTTTACTTAGCCTCCTTCTAGTCTTTCTTTGGTATAATTTCATTATAGACTTAAGTAAATAAATAATGCACTATATCATTAATGTCTTGCTTGGTCATAGTGCTCCTTTTATACATCAAATAACTCAACCTTTCTCTAGGTTCTCTTGATATCCTTTCTTTTCAAATCCTCTTCATCAATCAAACAAATGATATCATTTGGACCAAAGAAAGAATTGTCTCACTAACAAGTAGTAGGTTTGACAGCAGTGACAAAATAATTATTGTTCCATGATAGTTTCATCAATCTTCTTCACTTCAACAATCTCCCTCTTTAGCATCGATGGAAAACAAATACCAACAACAATACCAAAAATAAACTTTATATCTTGTATTGAAGTATCTCCCCTTATCAATATGTGTGCCTTCATCTGATCTCTAATCTTTTCAGTTGATTTCTCCCTCATCTAATCTCTCTAATATCTCTGTCAATATATTCTCAGTAAGCTCTTCCTCTTTGTCATATATCTCCCTCAAATTTATATCTTATATCTCCCTCTTTGACAACAATGCAAAAGACTTGTCATCTATACATGTAGATATAATCAATTTAGGTTCTCCCTCTATCACCTTGCATGTGACTATAAATATTCTATTTTAGCTCCTTCTTTACTTTAGGTGCATCCTAAATTAAGATCCACTACATCAATTTGTAAAATATGTCATTCAACTTAGTTGATGAAGGGCACTACTCTTTCTTCTTAAGTAGCTAGTTTGGAAAGGGGTATCACCCCTAGTTTACCTCTAATATATTCATGTGCATCCTTAGGTAAAGTTTTTGTAAATAAATCAGCTATTTGTTCTTTTGTATTCATATATTCCATTCTCACTTCTTTGTCTTGAACCAACTCTCTCGAGTAATGATACTTGATTGCAATGTGCTTTGTCTTGGGGTGCATCACAAGGTTCTTTGATACATTTACAACACTTGTATTGTCACAATAAAGTACCATAGGTTTAGTAATTTCCTCCTTCATTCCTTTGAGTATTTTTTTGATCGATACCAAATTTTTGCAATTCACTGTAGCAACCACATATTCAGCTTTAGCAATAGATTGTGATATACAATTTTGTTTCTTACTGGTCCAAGTGACCAATCTCTTTCCTAAGAAAAATTCTTCTCCACTTGTACTCTTTCTATCATTGATGTTTCTAGCCTAATCAACATTAGTATAGGCTCTCAATTCAAACTTGTCATTTTTTCTTGCAGTATAGACCATAGTCTTATGTTCCTTTCAAGTATCTCATGATCCTTTTAACAACCATTAATGATTCTCCTTAGGATTTGTAGAATACCTTACAACAATCCCAACAACTAATGCAATGTCAAGTCTACTATGAACTAGATATTGTAATTTTCCAACCATAGACCTATATGATGGTTTATTTACTTTAGCAAAATCATTAGTTTTGGATAGTTTGTGTCATGTCACCATTGGAGTACTAACGGGTTTTAAATCCTCCATACCAAAATTTTTCAATATTTCCTTCACATACTTGGATTGAGTGATGTAAATACCATATTTCATCTAATATACTTGCAATCCAACAAATCACTACATCTCTCCAAACATATACATCTCAAACTCTTTCTTTATTTCATTTACAAATGTCTTGCACAATACATTTTTCCCTCCAAATATGATATCATCAACAAATATTTCAGCTAGTAAAATCCCTTTACCTCCTTCTATCTTCAAGTGTAGATTGTTGTTATCATCAGTCTTCTCAAAACCAATCTTCACAAGATGGTTGTGAAGCCTCTTATACCATGCTCTTGGAGCTTACTTCAAACCATATAAAGATTTTTGTAATCTACATACCATGTTCTTGTTGTTTGGATCAACAAATCCTTCTAGTTGTTCTATGTAAACCTCCTCTTCTAGTATACCATTCAGAAATGCTAACTTTACATCCATTTGATAAACTTTAAAACCTTTGTATGCAGAGTAAGAAATCATAGTTCTTACTCCTTCCAATCTTGCAATTAGGAAAAATGTCTCTCCATAGTCAATTTCTTCTTCTTGTGCATATCCTTTGCAAACTAGTCTTCCCTTATTCTTTGTGACTTCACCTTTCTCACCCAATTTGTTTTTGTATACCCACTTGGTTCCAATCACATTCTTGTTCTCTAATCTGGGTAGTAGAGTCCATTTTGTGTTCTTCTCAATCTAATCAATCTCTTCTTTCATGGCTTTACTCCAGTATTCATTCTCTAATGCATCCTTCATTGAATTAGGCTCATGCATGCTTAGCAAACATGTATAATTTCTCAACCTATTCATTTTCATTGGTTTGTGTTCTTTATCTCCAATAATTTTTCCAGTAAGGTGATGTCTCTTGACATACTTTGAAAATTTTGGTTATGCTCTTCTTTCTATAATGGGTCTGTCAATTTTAGAATCACTATGCACTTCACTATCCAGTAACTCGGCATTCCTTTCATGTACACTAATCAAAATATCATAATGTACCTTGGCTTTTGACTTCAACTTGGCTCCTGAATGAAACTTAGCTCCTGACTACAACTCGACATCCATTGTATGTGACTCAACAATCACTAATTCTTATTGATTAACAACTTGGTTTGCAGAACTATCATCATCAATAGGCATGTCTTCATAGTAGTATATGAGGGTTCTATAGTTTTTAGGTTCCTTCTTTGGTTCATCTTCATGCACTTTTATATATTCATCAAACTTAACATTTTCGCTTTTGAAAACTTTGTTAGTGTTAGTATTTAAACACTTATAAGCTTTACTTCTTGTGTAATAGCCTAGGAATACATCTTTTTCACTTTTAGCATCACTTTTACCATTTTTTTTGTCCTTAAGAATGTAACACTTGCTTTCAAATACTTTAAAATGTTTGACATTGGGTGAGTATCCATACCATAATTCAAAAGGTGCAAAATTTGTACCTTTCTTGACTTGTACTTGATTCAAGGTATAGATACATGTACTGACAACTTCTCTCAAGTATTTCAAAGAAATATTATTCTCCATCATTAGTGTTCTAGCACAATCCATTACAAATATGATCCTCCTTTCAACAATCCCATTTTGTGGAAGGGTCCTAGTTGCAAAAGTTTGTCTCTTGATAACTCTGTCATTACATAAGTTTTCAAACTCATTTGATGTAAACTCTCTACCTCTGTCAAATGTCAAACATTTCAAGCTCTTGCCAGTTTCCTTTTTAACTATTACTAGATACCACTTAAACATTTGAAAAGCATCATATTTTTCTTTTAAGAACATTTCTGTCATCATTCTTGAGTAATCATCAACAATTAGGATAATGTACTTGTCACCTTTGTAGCTTTGCACATCAATTTCTCCACATAAATCAATATGAACTAATTCAAGAATTTCTTTTGAAGTATGAGTCTTAATTTTAAAACTAGACTTTTTCATCTTGCCTAATTGAAATTGTTTGCAAATTACATTATGAGGCTTCTTCAATTTTGGCAAACCTCAAACTCTGTTCATGATACTAATACTAACCACTTTATCAAAATTTACATGACATAACCTCTTGTGTCATAGCCACACATCATGAAATTTTACAATAAGACAAGTAGTATCATTCATATCAAGATAAAATAGATTAACTCTAGTCTGATCTCCACTTCCAATTAGTTTTTCTTCAATGTCATAGATCTTAGCTTTTTTGTTATCAAATTCAACTTTACAACCTCAACTATTCAATTGTAACACACTTAACAGATTATACTTAAGTCCTTCCACATAGTAAGCATTGTCACACATGATCTTATCTATCAATCTTATTGATCATTTTCCTTTAATTAGACAGGGTGCATCACTACCAAATCTAACACTATTTCCATTTTAATACTCAAGGGTAATGAACTTACTTTTGTCTCTAGTCATGTGATGTGAATAGCCACTATCAATGATCCATCTATCACTTTTGTTCACATAAGATATTAATGTAGTTGCTCCATCTTCATAGAAACATAGACAACTTCATCATCATGATCTTCATATTCATCATTAGATTCTTCTTCAGCAATGTAACAAGCCTTCTTTTCCTTGTCCTTATGGCCTTTGTTATTGTCATCTTTTCTACCTCTGAATCTATCTTCATTCTTGTTGTTTGACTTATCAGAACATCTCGTTGCAATATGACCAACCTCGTGAAAATTAAAGCATATGACAGGTAACTTACCTCTATATTTTCCTTTACCTCTATGAAACTTCCTAGCCAACAATGCTTCCAATTCTTCTAGCTCTTCCTCATCTATATCACTATCACTAGTAGTAGGTTTGACCTTTTTATTTTTTCTTATCTTTAGCTATACAAGAACTAGGGGTACACCTCAATTCTCTTATAGTACAGATTCTAATACCATAGATAGACAACAAGGTTCTCAATACTTTGCTGATCACAGCATCATCTTCAATCTTTCCATCAAATCCTCGAATAGAATTAACAATATATTTGACCCTTTCACAAACTAGACTATAGTCACACCCTCTTGCATTATCATTTCATCAAATTTTCCTCTAAGGATTTTAGCTTTGGCTCTCAGCACATTCTTTGCTCCTCCATAGATCACCTATAGGGAATCCCACATCTTCTTAGCAATATCACATCCTTTGATGTCATCAAACTCTGAGTAGCTTAGGGTAGATGCAATCTCTAACATTGCCTAATTGTGTTCTTTCTTCTATTTCAATTGATCAGCAGTTGGGGCTCTAGCTAGATCAACATGCTTAGTGGTGATAGTTGACTATGTATAATCTCCAAGACCTCCTAGATGTAGCTTCATCAATATTTTCCATGCAAGAAAGTCTTCCTTGTTTAACTTGGGCACCTCATTTCTATACATCTTGAACTTTAACTTTAAGTACCTTTAAAATTTCTCTTCATAAGAACTTGGTGCTCTGATAACAATTGTTGGAATTCTTTAGAATAACTGAGGGGGGGAGGGGGGGTGAATCAATTATCCAAGGTCCAAATGTACAAATAAAACTTTTCAGTACTACATATTATCCTTATTTGTGTATTGACCATTCAATATATTAAACATATGCATATTGTTGTCCTATGTCAAAACAACTTGGCAGGAATATAAACATGCAAAACCACAAAATAAATCACACATTTTGACACAAGGATTTTATGTGGAAATCAAATTTGGGAAAAACTATCATAACGTGTTACAAATTTTCACTCTTTTGAAGTGAGCTCTGTGAGGAGCCAACCTTGTTAAAGGTTACAATACACACTATTACATGTGACCTAGTTAAAGGATTTCAATCACCCTATTAGGAGTGATCCTTGTTAGAGGACTTTACAACATTCCATTAGAATGTCACCCTGTTAAAGGATTTACAAATGACTATTAGGTCAACCTTAATCCAAAGAATTTATCTAAATTGATATAATGATTAGAAAGTAGCAATAGGACTTGATCTGATAGTAAAACACAACACTTGCAGATTACAGATCTCTGGTTTAGTCCTCCATTCTTCTTAGCATTCACACCCTTTATCTCTCATTTCTTGTTCACCCTTCAAGCCTTCAACCTCTTAATCCTTCTTGCTTTGCATGCCAATTGCAGACTCTTCTATTCGACCACCATATGAAGAAACACCCTAGACTTCTTATCTTCCTTAAGTTCTCACACATGACAACTATTGCTTCTAGCCTACTATCTCTATAAATAGATAATTTATATCTTTTTCCACTTATCTAGAATCATTCATTCTAGGGTTAGGTAAGATTCATGAATCTACCCACTTTTCAATTTTAGTCCCATCTAGAAACTTCTTCTACAATCTACTTTAAATTCACCTCAAAATGGTTTATCTTGAATTCTATGCCACTAGCTTATCATAGAAATCTTCCACATGCTTCACACAATTCAAGAAATCAACTTTGTCAGCTTAAATTCATTAAATCTTTGATCTAAGAAATTTTACTATCACTTGACATCCACATTGTTCACTCAGCAATAACAGTCTTTTGATGCTTGACCAACACTAGGTAGCTTGGCATCAAATAAGTCTTCCTTGCTCAATCACCACTCTTATTTCCCTAATGCTTGGCACTTACTACATTTTTCTGACATTTAACACATGTTGAATTTTATTTGGCCTGAACTAAGTTTTCTTGGCTTACACTATTTGCTTGGTTAGGCTTGGAAGAAACTTTTATTTACATAGCCTCCTTCTATTCTTTTATCAAGTATAATTTCATTATAGACTTAAGTAGATAAACAATACACTATATCATTAATGTCTTGCTTGGTTGTAGTGCTCATTTTATACACAAAATAACTCAATCTTTCTCTAGGTTCTCTTGTTATCCTTTCTTTTCAAATCCTCTTTATCAATCAAACAAATGATAGCATTCAGACCAAAGTAAGCAGTTGTCTCACCAAGTAGTAGGTTTGACATCAGTGACAAAATAATGATTGTTCTATGATAGTTTAATCAATCTTCTTCACTTCAATGATCTCATTTGAACAATTATAACCAATCTATTAGGGTGAATCTCTTAACAGAGTGGTTGTAATCGATCTAATTAAATTTCTACAGAGTGCTTACTTAATGGTAAGTTTAAATATTTTAATCAAGGTAGACTTAATAGTGTTGCAATACTTCTAACCGAGCATACTTCTCATAGGGAAGATCATTAGAAGTGATCAATATTGTAACCCTAATAGATGAACTATTATGGTAGTAGTGGATATTTATGGGTGCCATCCCCATCGTAGTTTTACCTTCACCTTGGAGGATTTTTGGGTAACCAAAATCTCTATGTTATGTGTTTACATTCTCATGTTGATGGATTTCATGCATAGCTAAATTTATTTTAGTTCTATAATGCATGGTTATATAGCAGAGGATATGAGATGGATTAGGAATGAATCTAGCTAATTAGTTATTTTGTTCAAATAGTGAATTTTTTTATAGATCTCGATCCACCACCACCTGCTCCCCCCTCCCGCCGACCTCTCAGTATCTTGTTTCCCAATAAGACTTCCAACAATCAGTATCAGATCTTAGTTATCTTTGAAGAAGTCTATAAACATGAGAGTTTAGATCTTGGAGATAGAGGCTTACAAATTGGGAAAGATTATTGAGAACCAGGTGATTGAAATCTAGATCATACAATAACAACTTGAAACAACAACAGAGGAACTAAGAAAGTCCTTAAAGAGAAGGAAAGAAATGGCCATCCAATAGAATGACACACTTTATCAAGAAGTTGACAAAAAAAGATTGTTCGACAGTGGGAATGCCAACGAGTGATGCAACAATAGAAAACCTACTAGAGAAAAAAATAACACTCTAAATGAATAAGTCAAAGGATTAAAGAGATAGCTTTAAATTCAATAAGTGAGGCTATCTGAAGCTACTGAACAAAGAAGAAAGATGAAGAAGAAAAAGTCACAATTTAAGAAGACAAAAGAAAAATGGTTGTCAAAATTGATGAAAGGTCATTTGATGTGAAAAAGTTGACAAACACTTAGTTATACATGATGACTCAATTGTTACTTGCAAATCATGAGCTAAACAAAAAGGGCATGGACATTGAAAAGCTGAGATCACAAAGTGACCAACTGAGAAATGAGTTAGGATCTGAAAAAGAACTACTGGAAAGGATGAATAAACTAAGTGAAGCTATAAGATACTTTGAGTAACTGATGAGTTCACCAATGTCATCTAGTAACACTTCTGGATTAGGACACATCAAGCACTACTCATGCACTGAAGAAGGTGAATCATCCAATGGTGGAGAACAAAGAAATGCAAATCCTAAAGGAAAACCTACATGCCATCATTGTGGCAAGGTGGGACACACAACAAACATTTATGGGAGTAGGATTGTTACAAAAAGGCCCAAATCTAATTCTACTATTATTTATTTTAACAATAGTAAATAAGGTCACCAAGAATATGAGTGTATGACAAAGATAAGTGAAGCACCTATCGCACCTAGATTTTAAGGACATTTCTATATCTATTAGAAATATGGACATAAAGCTCAAGAATGCAGAGCCAAGAAAAAACCAAACTAGACATCTAAGAAGCAAGAACATGAACCTAAGCAAGGTAACTCCTATAATTGGGATTATAAAACATGGTATAATTGTCATTATTATGGGGAATTTGGCTGCACTCAAGAGAATTGCACGAGGACACATTTTAGAGGCACTTATAAGAAATGGTTAAATGGAAGCTTAGTTTGTTTTTGTTGCCATTGGACATGTTAGTAAGAACTATATGACCTGAGCACCAACACCAAGTAGTGAATACAATAGAGGAAAAGGAAAAGTTGGCATAGAACAAACAAAGAAAGAGATGAATCAAACTTGGAAAAAGAAAGAAGAAGGTGAAAGTAGTAAATCCAAAAAAGCTGAGATCACCCAATCCAATGGATCAAGTGATCACACCACATCGAACTAAGCAGAGAAGGTATGTGAGAAACTGTATACTTAAATGACAAATTACACATTAGTTCCTAACAAGAAAATGACTAAAAGTCCATATATCCATGAATCAAGATGCACTAGGACAAATCTAAGGGATGAATTGAGAAAAATAATTCACCTTCATAATAGATGTCAAGTATTAGTATTATGGTCTATAGCAACTAAGCGATGTAATATGAGCTGAGAAATCATATAAATCCAAGGTAATATGTTGACTGAGCCTAGTAGTAGTGACCAAGTATTGAAAGGAAAAAGCACAAACACAATGCTATGTGAAGGTCGAGACAACTGTAATACACCTACCTCAGTACAACACATTAATTGTAGACCTAATTCAATAGACTAAAGGTATATATTGAATTTTGATGATTATTTTCATTTACCAAGTGATTTCAGTGTACACAATCTATTAAAAGAATTCTAGGGAAAGAATGAGTGAATCACAATGTGTTATCGACAAGACTTGAGGAGATAAGCAAGTAAGGTTTATAGTGCCAATTTAAGATGTTTTTAATTTTTTTGAAGTGAAGATATTCTAACCCTAATTTTGATATGGCATCCACTACATCTACATCTAGGAAGGAGATATTGAAGGAGAGTAAAACACAAATTCTGAGGAATGATTAATGTTCTCCACCTACATTCATGGCATACCCCAACATTGTGATGACTAGAGATGCATCTAGTGTCCTGTCATCAATCAATGTGTGATCTTGCTACATGTGTGAGATTACAGAAATTGGAGACTATGAATTACAAGCTGCTTATGAAAAGCTATGTGATAATGGAATGCTGAAAGATGAAAAAAAAGGATCGTTTCCAAGAAAGGGCTTACTCATGCCCTAGTATCTCCTAAGGTTTTCAAGGTAGAATGGATAAAGATTATATTGAGCCAAGTACATGACATGAAATTGTGGTTGGAAGGTGGAATAGTAAAGATCAACAAAGCAATTATTCACTATGTTACTAGTTATCCCATACTAGATAGAGTAAAAATGATGAGATGTGCAACAAAGAATGTTGTTGAGGGGAAAACAAAGGCCAAATAGAATGGTTGAGGAATTTCCATAGATGGAATTGAAGATCCAATTATTGAGTTTGTAGTGCATGTAATTGCACACAAACTATATTAGTCAAGCCAACTAAATAATGTTCCTTGCATTGCAGTCGACCTAGAGTACAAAATTGTAAAGAAAGACCATAATTATGACCTAGATGAGTTGTAATTAAAATAATTGTTAGAAAATCTTGGAACAATTAAAAAAACCAAGAACACTTTGTGTAAGTTTTGATCTTTGCTAGTATGTATATTTTTCTATGTGCATAATTCATTTCCCACTATAGGAATAGTTGCATGGGCTAGCAATAGACAAGTTACTGAGAAAATTAGTGTTTTCATTGAGTACTTAGGTGAAAAAATTGAAACTATAATGGATAACTATTTTGATGAGTTTAAGGGAAAAATGGAGATAAAAATGAGGATCCCACAATTGGTGTTGGATCACTACTATGAAGACATTTGTTTCATGGTAGATAAAAATTACACATAAGCACATGCAATGCTATCAATGGTTGCATGGCTAAGGCTAATGAAATATTAAGTTAACGTTGATGAGATCACTGCAACAATTACTGCTTTTTTATTTGAAGAGATAGACAAGAATGCCAAGCTTTTCAACAATTATGAGTAAGCCAAGATTAAAAGCTTGATGCAAACAGAAGTGCCCAAGATGAATAGAAAATGGAAGAATATGATAGAATTTCTTGAGGGAAAGTTTGGTAGAGGACCATTGTAGATAACAAAGGGCAAAGGAGAAGATAAAGAATCTGGCAATGAAGAAGAAGAAGAAAATAAAGAATCAAAGGGTAAATAGTTAATTGTTGCCAAGCCCAAGGCAACAAAACAAAACAAAATTATCATTATTGTTCCTAAGGTCAATAAGGACCTAAAGAAGAGTTTAAGGAAGGAAGCTACACCTCTTGAAATTGAACCTAAAAGGAGGATAATAAGAAGGTCCAAGGAATAAAATCCTCAAATGCTAAACCCAAGAAAAGTCCAGCCAAGAGGAATCAACCTAAAGGGGCTGAGAAAATTCTACCAAAGAGATAGAGAAGAAAATTGGTTGCTACACCTAATGAGGAGGGGGATGAAGAGGATAAAATAGAATCTAATGATTTGAGAAAGTTTCAAATTGTAGGTAGATTACCTTGCATGTCAATTAATCAGGTATGCGATGATATTCAAAACTCAACTAGTATAGCAAGTTTTCAAAAAATAAAATATGATTCTTTGAATAAAGAAGATTAGGAAATGCTAGAGAAGGTTGTGCTAGACATGATGGAAAAATTGAAATATACAACCATTGAATTAGGAAAGGGTATTCCTGAGGAGTTATAAATAAATTAGATGTGAAGTGGAAGTGGGCATTCTCTATTGAAAGGAAAATAAGGGAGACCACATTGGCTCAAACTATGCCTAATTTATGAAAGACACATATGTTTATTTCCCTAAGAGATTTTACAAAGAAATTTGTGCCAAAGGTAAGGGCATATAAAATTTTGAAGAATAAAGAAGATGAAGAAGAGAAAGAAATTAATTAAATATGGAAAAAAGCATTTGGATTACTTTTTCCATTGGAAAAAGAGGAAGATGGCATAGATGCTATAGAATTAGAAAGTCAAGATGATGATGAACTTGACAGATTAGAAGATGAAGTGAAAAAATTGGTAGAGGGAAGTGAACAACAAGATGTTGTCACTATAGAAGATGTTCTTGATTCATCACCACAAAATTAGAACATATTAGCTAAGAAAGATCTAAAAAATGTTCAATCTAATACCTTAGACACCTATCCCCTATGCACCAATCTCATTTTGTTATAGATACAAGATTATACAAGGATTAATAGTGCATCAATTGATGGTCCTCAAGTTACATTAGTACCATTTTTTCATGAAATGAGTGTTGAGCAATAGGGCAAGGCTATTATTGTGCTACCAAAGTCTAAATAGGTCATTGATCAACAAGGATAGGAAGAGAAAGTTGGAAAAGAGCAATTTTTTCTAGATACCACTGAAGGAGAAAATAAGGTAGAACCATCCAAGCAAGAAGAGACTAAGAAACCCAAATAGAAAGAGGCTATTCAAGCTCTTATTCAACTATTGAGTGTTTTTCCCACTAAACAAAAAACACCTAGACCAACTGAAAAAGGGGAAACAATTGCAAATATTACTACCTAGTGACAACACCCCTTAGTTGCAAATTATAAAACAAAATTTTGGTACACTAGAGACTCCAATAAGCTTAGAAGAGGTGATTACTTTACCCAAGTATGATCATAACAACATGACATTGGAGAAAATGCAATAACTACAAAATTTGTTGAGTCACAAGACACATCAAGAAAAATTAAGGAGGGAGTTCAAGAAAAAGAAGGTACTCCATGATATAAAATACATTTTTGGAGAACATTTTGATATACAAGATGTAAATGAGAAAAATCCAATTTTAGAACAATTAGTGTATATAGTTGAGAAAGTGAATAATGAAGATATAGAGACCAATGATAAGATGATGAGATGGTCTGAGAAAAAATTTGAGCACAAAGTTTTGGAGAAAGTCTCAACTAAATTTGCAATAAAGCATGTTGAGCTTTCTAACCATGCAACTAGTTTGGAAGGAATTTTTTATATATTGAAATCATTTACAAATATTGTGCTTATTCAAGAAAAAAAATGATACTTACAATCTTATTCAAGCTCCTTACGAGCAACCACACTAGAAACAAAAATTGGAAGACCAAGAGTCACAACTTAGAATCCACCTTTTACAATGAGACAAATACAACCAATAGAAGACCAAGAGTCACAACTTAGAATTCCACAAAGATGTCCCTCTTGGGATTTGAACTAGGGTCCCCATAATGAGAACTCATTGCCTCAACCAACTAAGCTAAACCCCATGGACATTTGGAAGGAATTTTGACAACTATTCATTCATTTTATATAAAGGTTTGTGAAGTTGGTTTCTTCACTATGGATAGTCAATGCTAATTGATCAATTACAAGCATATTTGAAGGCTTGTGCCAATTATTTGAGCAAGAATACAAGGTCAAGCTCACAGTCATTCAATAACTTGACATTTTCTCAAGGAAGGTTAGTCATGCTCATGGCTAAAGACAACAACATAAGGATAAAATTGATTACTATACAAACTATGTTGCTACCTCATATTGAGGTCATTTAAAAGGAGCTATTAGTTGCACAAGAATTAGTTAAGAGAGATACTCATCTCTCCATAGTAGATAGTTTGGTTGATCTTGTTGCTTAGCTAGAAATTTAGATTCAAGTCCTAGAATCAACCCTCTTTAGATGGAATCAAGGATTAGAGCTGATTTGGTCGAATCACAAAACAATTTTGATAAGTATCAATTGACCCCTGAAAACCCCAAGTTATAGAATGCCAAAAATAAGGGGGAAATTATTTATGACATCAGTGGGGAAATTAGACTAGAACATCATGTATTAGCATCAGAGATCACATGTATATACATATTGTGTATAACATAATAAAGTTTTCGGAGACTGAATCACAAACTAAGGGGGAGTGCTAATTTTTGACATTCTAACATTTTGAATGAAATTCTAAGTCATGACAAAGTGTTTTTGCCACTAATATCAAAGGGGGAGATTTTTGATCTCTAAGCCTTGTTACCTATTAGTTTTCAATACTTAGTCATTTTCTAGGTAGCGTTGGTCAGTCATCATTATGACTGAGCCATCCAATAAAGGTTGAGCTACATGGACTTGTTTTATTTTACTACATGCCAAACAAGTCAAGGGTTGTCGAGCACCCTAGTATAGACTGAGTCATAACATATGTTGAGTGAAACATATGAAGACCGAGCAATATAAAGTCATTTTATGTCAAGTGAGTCAGAACATGCAAAGTTCATAGAAGCCGAGGGACATCATGGATATTAGTTATAACTGAGCATCAAGATATTCAATTGCTGAGTAAACTAGTTTTGGCATATGTGTTTATAATGACACAAAAACCTATGTAAACCCTTTTGGCTGACTTCTATATTATATTTATGGATTATAGGGAAACTAAGGATAAAATTACACATTTTGTTAGAGGACATCAATCCCTAGGAAGGCAGAATAAAAAATTAGAGAACATAAGGACTAAACAATAAAAGAATGAATTATGGATCATTGGTTTTGATTTAGAACCTTCTACTATTGCTTATTCAACAATGGATCAAACCCTAAATCATTAAGTGTGAAGGAAGATCATGATATGCATAGAAAGGCTGAGGATAGATGAAGGAAGGCAAAGTTTGATATATAGATCAGATAGAGCAACCTAGCAGTGAAGGGAAGAATGGAGAAAATCAGATAAGGAGATCATATTTAGATATTGAAAAGAGAAGACTTGTAATTAGTTTTAAGAGAAAATTGAAGGATTATGTACTAACACATTATAACCAATGTATCAGGGAAAACAAACCTAGTTAAATTTCCTTACAGAGTGCTTACTTCATTGTAAGTTTAAGTCCTTTAATGAAGGTAGACTTGCCAGTCTTGTAATGCTTCTAACTGAGAAGACCCCTCACAAGATAGATCACCAAAAGTGATCGACATTGTAGCCCTAATAGATGAACTATTATGACAATAGTAGATATTTGTGGATGTCATCCCCACCCTAGTTTTACCTTCACCTTGGAGGGTTTCTGGGTAAGTGTTATGTGTTTACATTCTCATGTTGATGGATGTTATGCATAGTTAGATTTATTTCAATTCTATAATGCATGGTTATATGAGATGGATTAGGAGTGAATCTAGGTAATTAGTTCTTTTTTTCAAATAATGAAAAGTTTTATAGATTCTTATTCACCCCCCCACCCCCCAAGTATCTTGTTTCCTAATGAGACTTCCAACATATATTGTCATAGTCCAACTCATTCAAGTGCCCATTTAATACATTACACTTATAAACTCTTTCATCATAATACTTTCTTCAAATCCTCTTCATCAATCAAATGATATGGCACTCTACTAAATTAGCATAATGTAGAATCAACTAAGGCTGGAAATTAATAAAAAACAACAATTGATGACTCTTTCACATACATTAACAACATTATTATTTGGGGCTAACACAAATTCCACACCAAAGAAGGTTCCATCCTTTAAACTCTAGAGTCATAAAGGAAATGAACCTCAAATGAAAGGCATATTATACAAGCAAAAGAGTGGTTGACTTAAACATCATACATAAAGGGTTCATTCCTAAGCTAAAAGTGTTAAAAAATCAAAGTTGAGTTATTTTTCCAAAATTAATTTTTCCATTAGTGTGTAATGTTTGAGGATGGCCACACAAGAGAGCCTTAGTGTGTCCATATTTGCAATCACTACCTAGAGACGTCATGGTTGAGGAAGAGGAAGATGTATCACTAGTAAGGAGAACTCAAAAATTAAATTTAGAGGATAAGTAAATGAATCATTCTCAAAAAATCTTTGAGGAGACAATAAATGTTGAGTTAGAAAAAAATAATGAATTAGTCCTTTGGGATGCACTTGGTTATGATGAATTTTATATTTTAGATTTTGAGAATATTCTAGGTTTTAAAGCAACCTCTGAAGATATGCTCATTGTAGGGGCAGGAAACAATATTGATGTATAAGTAGCATAGGGAAAATATGCCACTTTTCCTCCTCCATCACAATTTATCAAAGAAAAGAGTTTAGATAAGGATGGTAATGAAGGATCGGTATTTGATGCACAAACTAAAATATAGATACATGTTCATCCTTCCTTGGATATATTGGATGAATAAGAAAAATAAGTATAAGAGTGAGTGTCTAAGATAAAAGAAGGAGAAATTGAATCCCAAAAAATTATTGAAGAGCCCAAATGAAATGACTTAATCTTGACTATTAAAGAACCAAAAACTAGCTCTTCCATCTTAATCAACTTACTAAGGACAAGAAATACAAACACCGACAAAGAAGAAACCAAGGCCAAAGAAAGGACTCTAGGTATAAGTAAAATCCACTTCATCTCCTAAGGATAAGACAAAGAACACATTAGATAAAACAAATAAATAATAAGAGAAATCTCAAGAGAAGGAAGAACAATTGTAGGCTCTTGAAGCTTCACCTCCTAGAGAGAAAACACTAGTACTAGAGACCAAACCAAAGTTAGAACAAGAAGAGTAAGAAGAGGAAGAGACTCGAAGAGAAGAGGATCTAATAAGGCCATATGTGACACTAAAAACTTCTAAAAACCCCACCTTGCTAGGAAGAGAAATATAACCCCAAAAAAGGGCATACATTCAAGATGATGTTGACATGCCCATATTACGATAAAAATTCCATATGGATGATTCTAGTCAAGTCACAAAAAGAATATCATGTGTAACACATGATGATTATGAAAAGTGGCAAGAACATGTAGTAGTAAATCCTCCTCACACAAGCATGGTAGATGTGAATCCAAAAGACAATATGATGGAAGCAGTACTCTTGGGAGAACCAAACTTTAAAGGCATTACCTTTTTGGTAGTATTAGGATTGAAACAATTGTTCAAGTACATCGTGAAGATGAGACAAAGATTTAGGGTCTGAGAAGGTAAGTTGCTACTTTGAAGGAATATGTAATGAAGTTAGTCATTCCCATTGACTAGACTAATCAAGAGACTTCATTTCAAGATGCACTAGAAAAGCAAGTGATGCAAGATCATTCCATAAAATTTCATTACTATTTTATTAAGTAATGTATAGAGTGGAAGGGAGAGCTTGATAAATTCATAATTGAAACCATCCAAACAATTTTTATTCATTTAAATAAAATATTGGGTGAAATGAGCCACTTGATTAATTTGGAGGAAGGCATTGACAAAATCCATAGTTGTACAAAGAGATGTGAAAATATAAAAATGACATCCTTACAATAATACAACAAAGCTTCATAATTTTGTTCGAGTTATATCAAGGAGTGAAACTAGACAATTTTGGCAGATGGATAAACTCCATTAAGGCAACACTGCAAGAATATCAAGAGCAGTTGAATATGATTGAGAAATATAGAAAAGACATGTTTCTTTGGGTCAAATAAGATAGAAAAAATATTTGGTAGAATTAATTTATAAGTTTACCAAGATGAGGATAGACACTAACTTTACAAAATAGATGTAGTTATACAACAATTCATGTGGTTAATACCTGCAAAATAATACTAAATATGGATTGCAAAAAATGTTTACATTCATGGAAGAAAATGATGGATGGGAAAGATGAAGTGGAGAACTTGTATACACACCTTATGAGGTTACGTAAGAAGCAACAAGAGAAGCTCATTTCTATGGATTTACATAATTTTGAAGAGGTCAAAGAAGTAACATAGTAGTTTCGTAAAGCACATCTGATAATCCTATCAAAATGATAAGTCTCTGAATTTTGGACTGAAGAGGAGTTGGGGACTTATTCATTTTTAGAAGTAAAATTTTTTGAAGGTCCACAAACTTGAAATTCACAAGCTATGAAAATTTTATAGACTTTGCCAATTTCAAAGGTTTCAATTTTTTGGACTTGTCCAACTCTGAAATTCTTGTGCATACACATATTTTGTGTTTTTTATGTGAAGATTCTATCTTTAGCAATATTCAACGTGAGCCATGGGTCATTTTTTCATGTCATAAAATATTATACTAGTTTTAAATAAGAAGGGCAATTAATGTGAAGCATTTTGGGATTGAATTTCAAAGTTCAGGTCAACCACATCAAACTAGAAGAAGAAATTATTGAACTCTAGTTTTCCTTTATGCAAAACAAAGCCTTCACACGTGACATCAGATAGTGCAAAATCAATAGGATGTTGACGTAGTAATGGTATTTTTTTACTGAGGTTAATATAACATGGTTAATGATGGTCCACGTGTTGGTTATGTGTGGTAGATTTCAAAACATGATTAAGTGATTTTTGGTTAAGGAATATTTTTCTAATTTCAAGGAAAGTGTCTTTTGTTTTGTTCAGTTTATGTAAACCCTATCTCAAAGGGTTACGACCATTGAAGGAATACTTCTTCTACATTTGGTTTTGGGTTTTTTTTAGTATGTTATAGTGCTCCATGGAGAGAACATAATAATGTATTTTGAAGCATATACTTGTTAAAAAAAGGGTATTTAAATAGAGAATGTGTTTATTCAGAGGGTTTTTCTATTGCTTGTTTTCTTTTGTTATATCTTCATCATGGTGCACCAACACAAGTTTATCTTGTGTATCTTGTTGCTTATGAGGATGCTATATGGTTATCTTGAATTAAAGCTCCATTTTTTCAGCGATAATCATAGGTATTTGAAAGTTTTATTTGCATACACTTCAGGTATGTTTCTACAATTGATACTTGATTGTGGGTAATCCAAGATGTTTCTCTTCTATCATAAATCTGGTGCATTCATGTAACAAATTATTAATATTTAGAGATGGAATTATTTTTCTTCTTGTGAAATTTCAAGTCAATTTTTTGTTCTCAATCTGTATGAGGGGAATCATGAAGAAAGTCCAATCTGCTCTCAGCATGTTCATATTTTTATCAGATTTGATGAAAATCAATTTGGCCACTAATATAGTTTTAAAATGTCATTTGTGAATAGTTTTCAAACAATTGTTGGTTGCCCGTTGATTATTTTTAAGAATATAAATTAGTCAATCAAATCTACATCCAGCGATAAAAAGGAGAAGTAATTTTTTAAAAAATAGCATATTTGTTGTTTGTTTTGTAAAAGAGGGTTTTGTTATAAATCCTATTTACGAGTGTTTCAAGATAGTTATAATTATCTCAATTTGTGGAGAACTTTTTTAGTTGCTAAATGCAACTATTTTTTAATTAGTAAATGTAAATACTTATGAAGTATTTTTATGTATAAAAATAATATGAAGGTGTGTGTAAAAGTGAAGAAAACAAAGGGGATTAAAAACATAGTTGTACTATTGTGCATATGAGAGATTCTTGATGGAATTCAAGGAAGAATAATTTGAAATTGTTTACATGTATAGGTTTATGAGTTTATAAACATACATTTATATGTATATTCAGTTGGAAGATAGACATTGATTTCAAAATAGTGAAAAGGGGTTGTTGTTGTTGTATACAATTGTTCAATTGTGTGTTGTCTTTGATGTTACAAAAATGTCATATCAGTTATTAGATAGAGTCTACCAAGTTCAGCTATTCAACAAGGTAATTCTCAGAGTCTACCAAGCTCAGTTGGTTAGCAAAGAAAACTATAGAGTCTACCGAGCGTTCCTAGAAGTTACTCTGTAGAAAGAGTTTCTACTGAGCTCACTTGAGTGTTGAAGGTTTCTATGGTAGAAGTTAATTTCTATTAAGCTCACAAGGTCAATGAAGGAAATTTAGTGTTTACCAAGTTCACTCAGTCTCCAAAGGATTTTGTAGAGTTTGTAGTGTTCATCGAGCTTTAGTTGGTTAACACTAGAAATCATTTTCGAAGCAGTGTTTACCAAGCAAGGTCAGCCAACGAAGGATTTCATTGTTTTGGAAAATAAATTTTAATTTTTTCATGTAATGAATGTAGCCGACTGGATAATTTGTAAGGTATAAATAAAGGTCAAATTTTGAATTCAAAGTATGGATGGATGAATGAGCGAGCATGCAAGTGTGAAGAGGAAAGTATGAGCGAATTTTGAAGAAGGATTAGATATCTTTGAGGAGTAGCAAAGATTTATTTGATCAGTGAGGATCTAGTGAAGCAGAACAGAGATCTGTATTAGAAAATTCAGTTGCATCTCATTCAGGTCAACTCATTGTTACTTTCTCAAAATTGTAGCAGTGATTTCTAAATCTCTTAATAGAGTTGGTTTAACAACCATTTTGTAAATCCTCTAACAAGGTGGACAGTTCTATTGAATTGTTCTAAAGTCTTCTAGCAAGGCCACTCCTAGCAGGGTGATTAAATCCTTTAATAAGGTGACACCTAACAGTGTTTTTTGTAACCTTTAACAAGGTTGGCTCCTAACAGGGCTCACTTAAGAAGAGTGAAAATTGGTAACTAGTTACTTGGTGGTTTTTCGCATATTGGGTTTCCACATTAAATCTGGTGTCTCTTGTGTTCATGTTATTTCTTTCATGCATGCATGTTAAATCTCTGTGAATGCTTAAAGATAAGTAATTAATTCATCTACCAAGTTACAACAATTTTCTGTGTGGCTATCGAGTGATAGCAGTAAGTAGTTTGTAAGACATCTAAGGGATCTATGGATTTGTTTTTGTGATAACTGATTCACCCCCCCTCAGTTACTCCATCTATATTTCAAAAATTGGTATTAGAGAACTTGGTGCTTGCAGGAAAGATTTCAAGGATCTAAGCTAAAGATCAGGATGTCTTACAAGAGGAAAATTCCAAGGCTTAATAGGGATAACTTTTTAGCATGAAAAGGTCTCATGAGAATTCATTTGGCTTCCATTGGAGATACAAGTTTGAAATATCTTGATGAAGAATATGTGACTCCTTCTAGTACACTATCTATCAATGAAATTGCTGAGAAGAAGACTCATAACACCATGATGATAGACATTGCATCAACCCTAAGCTATGAAGAATTTGATGATATCAAGGACTGCAAAACTGTATTTGCTATGTGGAACAAACTGAAGGAAATCTATGGAGGTGATGATAATGTGAGGAGAGCCAAAGCAAAAAGTATAAGAGGACAATTTGATCAGATGAGGATGAGAGAGGATGAGAACATTGTCAAATATGTTGAAAGAGTCAAAGAAAGCGTCAGTGCAATCAAAGCTTCTGGAGGAGATATCAAGGAGGGAACAATTGTAAGTAAAGTTCTTAGAACATTGCTTCCCATTTATGCAATTAGAGTTTCTGCAATTCAAGAAAGAAGATGTGAAGCAAATCATAAGATAAATTTAGAGGCCATAGTAGGAAGATTGACTACATTTGAGCTAGATAACTATGACAACTATATTCCAGCTTCCAAGAACATTGAATAAGCATTTGAAGCCAAGCTTTCACTCAAAGAAAAGGGCAAGAAGATAATTGAATCTCAATTAGAAAGTGAGGAAGAATTAGAATAGAGTTTTGACAGTGATCTTGAGGTGGTTGAAGCTCTACTAGCAAAGAAATATTCTAGAGGCAAAGGGAAATACAAAGGTAAAGTTCCTCTAATTTGCTTTTCATGTGAGGAAATTGGTCATATTGCTGCTAGGTGCCCAAACAAGAAAAACAAGGATGAGAAGAAAGGTCACAAGTGCAATGACAAGAAAGACTTCAAATCATTCAAGGACAAAGGTAAGAAAACATGTTTCATGGCTAAAGATTCTAAGGATTCTAAAAATAGTGAAGATGAGATTGTTTACATTGCTGTGAAAGATGAATTTGATAATGATGAGGAAGATAAAATGATGTGAGCAAAAATGATACATGGATCATAGACAGTGGTTGCTCTCATCATATGACTAGTGACAAAATTAAGTTTGAACATTTTGAAGACTATGATGGTGGCAGTGTGAGATTTGGTAATAATGAACCTTGTTGCATAAAAGGAAGAGGAAGAATCTCACTAACCAAAGAGCTTGTATGTGATAATGCCTATTGGGTTGAAGGTCTAAAACACAATCTATTGAGTGTGGCACAACTAATCAATATTGGATTCAAAGTAGAATTCATGCATGGAAAAGTAAGATTGTTGGGTGACAAAGGAAAGCTGATTGGATCAGGCATACAAACAAAAGGTAACTTGTTCTATCTTGAATTTGGAAAATCTTCATAATTTATTGCTCAAATTGAAGAAAGTTGGTTATGGCACAGAAGGTTATGTCATGTGAATTTTGATAACCTAGTAAAAATAAGCAAATTCAAGAAAGTAAGAGGCATTCCTAGTATAAAGAAACCTAAGGTTGGTCTATGCAAGAATTGTCAGATTGGTAAGATGGGAAAGACCAACAATAAAAGTAAGAATTATTAGTCTAAAGAAATTTTAGAAATTGTGCATGCTGATTTGTGTGGACCTATTGGAATTGAGAGTTATAGTGGAGAAAAATTATTCATTCTTTTTGTTGATGATTACTCTAGAATGATGACTATCATGTATTTGAGAGAGAAATTAGAGGCATTTGAGAAGTTCAAATGGTATTTGGCTAGAGTAGAGAAGGAGATAGGGAAAAGACTAAAATGCTTGAGGTTAGACAAAGGTGGTGAATTCATCTCTCATGAGTCCAATAACTTTTGCATTAAAAGGGAAATCAAAAGATAGGTATCAACACCTGGAACTCCTGAGCATAATGGAATAGCTGAAAGGAGGAACAAATCTATCATGGACTGTGCAAAAACTCTAATGATTGAAAAGAACATTGCTATCAAATATTGGAAGGAAGCTATCAACACTATAGTCCATACCTTGAACTGAGTACAACTAAAGAAGGACTCATTCAAAACCCACTATGAATTATGGTATGGCTATAAACCTAATGTAAGCTACTTAAAAGTATTTGGATGTAAATGTTACATTTTGAAAGAATCTAGAAAAGGAAAATTTGATATGAAGGGTGATGAAGGCATATTTTTGGGATATTCTTGCAAGAGTAAGACATATAGATGTTTGAATTTATCTACTCACAAAGTCATAGAAAGTGCACATGTGAAAGTTGATGAGTTTGCAAAAAAGACTGAAGAAGAAAGCAAAAAGGAACCAGAAGATTACAGGAGATTTTTTTTCATTGAACCTGATATAGTGCCATATACATCTATCAATCAAGAAACTTCTACTCCCAAGTCCTTAGTCACCAAGTTGCAAGAAGTTCAAACCGAGTTGAAGGAACCAGAGTCACATTCAGATGCTACTGAGCCAATGCCTACCAAGTCTAAAGGATCCAAGCAATAGTCAAAACTTGAAATTGAAACTCAAAATGAAGACAATGGAACTTAGTCAAAAGGCAAGGAACCTATATTAGCAAAGTATGTCAAGAGAGATCATGCATTAGATCAGATTATTGGAGGCAAATTTGAAGGTACTATGACAAGAAGTAAGTTAAAAGGTACATGTTTACTTGCTAATTTTGAACTTAGAAATGTCAAAGATGCATTAGAAAATGAAAGTTGGATTGAGGCTATGAATGAAGAGATAGAACAAATAGAGAAGAACAAAACTTGGACTCTTGTACCTAGGCCTAAAAAAAAAAATGTGATTGAAACTAAGTGGGTATTTAGAAATAAGTTGAATGAAGATGGTAATGTATCAATAATCAAGGCTAGAATGATATGTAAAGGCTACTCTCAAGAAGAAGGGAATAGACTATGGAGAGACTTTTGCTCCTATTGTAAGATTGGAAGCTATTAGGACCTTACTTGCATATGCTACATACAAAGGATTTAAGGTATATCAAATAGATGTCAAATCTGCATTTCTCAATGGTATTCTGGATGTAGAAGTCTACATTGAACAACTTGAAAGTTTTTTTGATCTAGACAAAAAGGACATGGTTTGCAAATTACACAAAGAATTGTATGATCTAAAACAAGCCCCTAGAGCATGGTATCAAAGATTGCATAACTATATTATTCAAATTGGTTTTTAGAGAACTAATGATAATAGTAAGGAAGGACCAGATAATAAGATTGTTTTGACATAAATATTTGTGGATAATACTTTGTTTACAAGAAATGATGATCTATGCAAAGAATTTTCAGAACAAATGAACAAGGAATTTGAAATGTCTATGTTTGGTGAGATTAAATTCTTTGTTGGTCTTCAAATACAAAAGAGCAAGAATGATATCTATATTACTCAAGTAAACTCAAAAATTTTGGTATGGAAGATTGTAAACTAGTTGGGACTCCCATGTGTACTGGACTAAAGCTTACTAAGGATGATGAATCAAAAGAGATAGATCAGACCTTATATAGATCAATGATTAGAAATTTGCAATATGTAGTTCATAAAAGACTTGATATTGCTCTTGCAATTGGTATTGTAGCAAGATTTTCAGCAAAACCAAGAGAAAATTACATGATGGCAATCAAGAAGATCTTGAAATACTTGAAAGGCATTGAAGAATATGGATTGTGGTATAAATTTGGAGGTAATCTGAACTTGAAAGTGTTTACTAATGCTGATTAGATAGGAAATATTGATGACAGGAAAAGTACAAGTGGAGGAGCATTCTTTCTGTGAAAAAGGTTGGTTTTTTGGACAAGCAAAAAGTAAAATTGTACATCCCAATCTACAATAGAAGCAGAATATGTTTCAGCAACAACGAACTATTCTAATATTGTTTGGTTCAAACAATTGTTAGAAGGTATGAAGGTGGAAATTAAGGAACCAGTTGTTATGTTTTTTGAGAATACAAGTGCAATCAACATATTTAAGAATCCATTAATGCATTCCAAAACCAAGCACATTGCAATAAAGTATCACTTTGTTAGAGAATTGGTGCAAGATAAGGAGATCAGATTCGAATATGTCCATACAAAAGAACAAATTGCTGACATATTCACCAAGCCATTACCTAAGGATGCATTCTTGTATCTAAGAAGTAAGCTAGGGGTCATTCCCCTATCTAAGGCTCACTAAAATGAAGTTTTAGTGATGCATTAATATGAACCAAGTTGAAGATCTATTAGTTGATGCAGCATAGTCATGGAAACATTGCATATAAATCAGTACTCAAGGTACATTGCTAGTCATTTGGCTTGTGTTGTCTTTGGCATGTGTTGTCAAAGAGGGAGAGTATATTGTCATATTTTTTTGAAATTTGAATTTTTTTGTGGAGAGTTTGTTGTTTAGAAAAGAAGCTCTGTAATTCTTTCATAGAGGGAGATTACTAGATTTGAGAAGTTTGTGGCTTAAAATCCAAGAGGGAGAAATATTCTATTAGAAAAGACTTGTTTTCAAATTTTATTTTCTATGACATGTTGTGTTGCCATCAATGCCAAAGAGGGAGATTTTTGGATACAATTGTTCAATTGTGTGTTGTTTTTGATGTTACACAAATGTCATATCAATTATTAGATAGAGTGTACCAAGCTCAGTTGGTTAGCAAGGAAATTCTCAGAGTCTACCAAGCTCAGTTGGTCAGCAAAGCAAATTACAGAGTCTACCAAGTGTTCCTGAAAGTTACTCTATAGAAATAGTTTCTATCGAGCTCACTCGAGTATCAAAAGTTTCTGTGGTAGAAGTCAGTTTCTATTGAGCTCACAAGGTCAACGAAAGAAAGTTAGTGTTTACCGAGTTCACTCAATCTCCAAAGGATTTTGCAGAGTTTGTAGTGTTCACCAAGCTTTAGTTGGTTAACATTGGAAATCATTTTGGAGCAGTGTTTACTGAGCAGGGTTGGTCAATGAAGGATTTCATTGTTTTGGAAAATAAAGTTTAATTGTTTCATGTAATGATGTCGCTGACTAGATAATTTGTAAGGTATAAATAAAGGTCAAATTGTGAATTCAAAGTATGGATGGATGAATGAACAAGCATGCAAGTGTGAAGAGAAAAGTGTGAGTGAATTTTGAAGAAGGATCAGATATCCTTGAGGAGTAGCAAAGATTTATTCAATCAATGAGGATCTAGTGAAGTAGAACAAAGATCTATATTAGCAAATTTAGTTGCATCTCATTCATGTCAACTCATTCTTACTTTCTCACAATTGTAGTAGTGATTTATAAATCTCTTAACAGAGTTGGTTTAACAACCATTTTGTAAATCCTCTAACAAGGTGGATAGTTCTATTGAATTGTTTTAAAGTCCTCTAGCAAGGCCACTCCTAGCAAGGTGATTAAATCCTTTAACAAGGTCACACCTAATAGTGTGTTTTGTAACTTTTAATAGGGTTGGCTCCTAATAGGGCTCACTTCAGAAGAGTGAAAATTGGTAACTAGTTACTTGGTGGTTTTTCCCATATTGGGTTTCCACTTTAAATTTTGTGTCTCTTGTGTTCATGTTATTTTTTTTATGCATGCATGTTAAATCTCTATGAATTCTTAAAGATCAATAATTAATTCATCTACTGAGTTATAACATTTTTCTGTGTGGCTACCGAGTGACAGTAGTAACTAGTTTTTAAGACATCTATGGGATCTATGGATTTGTTTTTGTGGTAACTAATTCACACCCCCGCCCCCAAATCTATATTCTAATAGTTGTCATAGCCGTTGTTGTTGAATTTGCAATAGAGGTCTTACATTCAATAAAGGAGATAGGTTAAAAAGAGTTGGTTTTTCTCCCTATGACAAAATTGAAATGCTTTTGAGGGTTTTCCACTCGTCACAAAAGTATATGTTTCTTGTTCTATGAGTTGTTATCTTTCCATCTGAAATTTTCTTTAAAATCTATTATTGATACAACATGTAATGCCCTGCCAAGGGATCCAAAGAAATAATCTAAAATATCACTAAGTTTTTCAAACAATTTTTTTTTTTAAAACATGAAAGATAAACCATTTACAACTTATACATAGTAACGGAAGCATTAGCATCAATTTAAGTAAACATAACATACATAAAAAGTTACATTCTTTAAGGATCCCTTAATGTTGAATCACATCTAACATAACTAATAATGATACCATTTAGTACTACATCCACATAAAATAATAATGAAAAGTTCAACATACTTAAATTACAATTCTGATTGCTCAATCATCCTCTATACATGTCACAGGGTATGAAAGGCTTGAAAGAATAAACATTCGTGTAGATAACTACATCATCATACTAACTCTAATCCATGGTGCAATAACATAAACGAAACCACATGTCATACATGATACATCATCTCAAAAGATATAATCATCCATCATAAAAGATAACCATATACCACAAACATAAATAACTAAGTGCACGGTTCCTCCCAACCGTAAATAGCATCATTAGACCATCATGGATCTTAGCCATCCCTCTGTGCATAACATTCCAAATTACCGAAGAGATCATCAATATTAACATAGTAGGAATGTCACACCTAAACATACTACATCAACTACAGAAAGTAATCTAACATGCAAATATAAGCATAAGATAACATCATCTAACATATGCTAATCATCAATGAAAGGATACATATCCACCATCGTAAAGGACACATCAGCCACGATGTCTCAGACGGATCTCAAATGATAAGAGTGGAAATACACTACCACCCGACCACATGGAACGTAAGTGGTCCACTCTCACCGTGCTGAGGAGATAATCTCAAGTCCCAAATAGGCTATCCAAAACACATAGTATAAGAATACTCTCTAAGTCCAAGAATCCTAAAAGTATACTAACTCAAAGGTTCCAATCACAAAATGACATCTAATCCCAGAGGAACAAAAATAAGCACACCACGAAACGTACACAAAATCTATAGAGGAGACTCAGGCTACATACTAGGGAGTGTCATCACATGGTTGCTTGAGTTACCCTGGACCGGTCTCTCATTAGACCCTAGACCCTCAAGCATTGAGTTACCCTGGATTGGTTACTCTAAACCCCAGACCCTCAATGTGACACATGTGAAAACCAAGAAGCCCTCTCAAGAAGATGAGACACTCATCCCATTCCCATCCTTAGTCTATACAAGCACTCAAGGCATGGGTGGATCAAATATTTCTAACTTATCTTTTTAGTGTATTTCCCCCCATAAATTTTAATTACTAGATTATCACTTATTACATAACTTGCATTAGGTTACCTTGGTACTGACCACTTTGGGCCCCGGACCCCTATGCAAGCCACTCCCATAGTCATGTACCTAGACAACCTCTCCCAAGCACATAAATCCACAATTGTGTCCCATACCACAACACTCATAAAGATCAAACTCGGTTCCTTAAGAAAAACCTGATAATAAGATGGTTCTCCCATCCAAGAACACATAAAACTCCACAAAATAAACCTCATAAATATAATCTCCAATATGAATCACAATATCCATTGGTTCTTAACAAGCAACCAAAAAGGTATCTCAAAGTAATATTGATCGAAGACTCCAAAATGATTGAGTCAAACATGTCACAAAATGACATCATAAATCAACATTTCAGTCCCATCATGGCGACTGAAAAGTAATCCAAGGTTAACTAATCGATGACTCAAAAATATGGTTAAGTCAAGTGTCTCATATACATATAACTCGCTTCACTCAAGAAGACTGAAGAGCAATAACAATCAGTAAATACAAACATCTCATAGAGCATACCATCACATAACCATGGTTGGGTTTAGAAAGATCAAGACCAAATAAAATCAACATACCATCACATCTCATAACCCTCGAGCCTTTGGTAACAACCTAAGACTGGTCAACACTAGTCAACCCAAAACCCAAAACAGATAGCATATAGAATACACAATGCAAACACATGTTTTGGTTTACTATAATCACATAGTTGAATAAATTGTAGAGGTTTCAGTTTTCATTTCAAGTATACTAAGAGTAATCATTTGACCTACAAGTCAACCCATTTGTTTCCCTCGATAACATTATCCTTCCATCATTTAAAATAATATTCTAAGAATAGCTTAAGGGTAAATACTTTGCTCATTAAACTAGTCATCATTGACCTTTAATTAAATTGCTTTCTTTATTTAACTATGATCCATAATCTAATTGATTAACTCTTCTTTAATGTTACTTCAACTTCTCAACATAATCAAAGGATCATTATTTGTTTAAATTATAAGAAAGCCAGTTATTAGTCTTTGAATAAGAAGATTATAACTTTATTAAAATGATCAATTAAATCAACCAATTAACATAGGTACACAATCCATGACCCTATATCATTTAATTAAAACTCAATTAAATATTACTAAATCTTAAGTCTCTTAATTTAATCGTTACAATAATTAAATCATCACTAATAACCATTAAAATATCTAAAGTCATTAGAATAAGATTTATCAACTTCGATGTAAGAATCATATCAATTAAAAATTCTATTACATAACTTAATTATTAATTAAATCTAATTAACTCTAATTGATTTAATTAATAATTACATAACCATATCAACGACCCAATGAATATCAGTTGATTAATTACTAACTATAATTTGTAAGTTAAAGGTCAACTATAATGCAATTCTCCAATAGTTCAAGCAAGTTATTTTGGAAATCTTATTAATAATCTACAATGACCACATTTGTCACTCTTCAACAATGTTCCCATTAATATTTTAATAATAACAAGTTATAATAAATCTCCAATACCGAGTTTTATTATCTCAAATAAGTTTCCCCTATGTACGATGATTCAATTAATTAATAATCCTCCAAATTATTAACCAATTCAATCTAATTAATATCTTTTACAGAACTTCAATCGTTAACTTTAATCCGATTAATTAATAACTATTTAAACCATTTATACCATTATTTATTAATAGTTTGTTAGACCCAACAACATTAATAAATAATAAACTCATCTATAAATAATCGATCTAGAGAATCCTTCCATAAATTTCATTAGTTAATATTTTACTAACTCTAAACACCATTAAGTTATTTATTAATACATAACGTATTAATAATAACATAACAATCATTCAAATCATAGCTATGTTATAACAAGGTCAAAATGTAACAATGACCCATTGTCCAATATCATTAAAAATTTAAGTCTCTTAATTTAAAATCATCTCGTAATATAAAATTACCATCTCTAAATTATTTAATATATATTAAATAGTATTTAATATACATTAAATAAATATGAAAAATCCACTATATAAACTATATTAAAATCTCTTCTCTATTAATAATAATTGACAAATTATTATTAATCATTTATCATTTTTAATAAGTCGATTAAGAATCCCAAAATAATAGATAACTTAAATATTTAAAACTCATTCTATTATCACTATTTGAAATTTAATTGACTTGATTAATTACTTAAATAAACTTTTTTTATTATAATTATATATATATATATATATATTGATAATATAAAGACGACCTAGAAACTTGGTTAAGATGGTCATGATTCAAACTACCTTTCCACACTGTTCTACATACTATCAACGATCTTAGTTTTAAAAACAATTCATATATTTAGAACTAAAATTCTCTGATCTGAAATGCTGATCACGAAAAATTAAGAAGCTACGAAATACAAAAACGTGCCCCAACTAAACCCACAAACTTACTACTTAAAAACAATGACTGGAAATACCTTTCTGAATGGTTTTCAATAGAATGCTGAGATCAATCTTATGGATGAGCTTGTGCACCAACTGAGTCTTTTCTCCATATGCATTGATGGTGTCATTACAACTTTCTTCCCACTCCCCTCCCAAGTGACTAGGAGTGCCTGGATATAAAGACCTCTCAAGGAGCACCTAGAATCCTCTAGAAGCAACTAGGAGATAAGATAAGCATTGCCAACTAAGCGTAAGCCTTATCCCAACCTTCTAGATGAGTGATGACAAAGATATGGTTGTAGACACCATGTGCTCAATTGGCACACTAATTCTCGTGCTGGAGACAACTCGTGCATAATAGAGGTGCACATACTCCTAGGTAAATATTATTAAAATAATATGCATTAATTTTACTGATATTCACTTGACCCCTTTAAATTTAATTTATAATTCAATTAACTAATAACTATTTAAACCATTTATACCATTATTTATTAATAGTTTGTTAGACCCAATAAACATTAATAAATAATAAACTCATCAAAACTATAAATAATCGATTTAGAGAACCTTCCATAAACTTCATTAGTTAATATTCAACTAAATCTTAACACCATTAAGGTAAATCAATAAGTTATTTAATAATACATAATGTATTAACATAACAATTCAAATCGTAGCAATGTTATAACGATGACTCCTTGTCAATTAAATCTTAATCTATTATTATTAAAATCTCTTAATTTAAACTCATCCTCATTAAACAACTATTATTAACATAATATAAAATTACCATTTCTTAATTATTTAATATATTTTAAATAGTATTTAATATACATTAAATAAATATTAAAAAATCCACTACATAAACTATATTAAAATCTCTTTTCTTTTAATTTTCCCTCGTTTAAAAATCCATTTACTTAGATTGACTAATAATTAATTACACTTCTTCTACTATTAACTAATCTTAATTAAATTTGATTTAATTAGATTAGATAATAAACCATATAAAACTAATGCATATTAATAAGATTCTACTTTTATTCGAATCCAAACCCAAATCAATTTCCAAATCTTGATTATACATGTCTTAGATCTATGTTGATTTAGTTTTTAATTCATTCCATGCTTTGATAGATTATTTTTGTGAAGTTTAAGCACAAAGAACTCTTGGTTATGAAAAATGGTGGAATGATTGTCATTGAATAAAACAGTTGAATGTGTCAACGAAGGTAGTAAAGGCTTTTCCTATTAATTATTCTTTATGGGCATCATTGGGAAGAATACCGCTGACAACTAATAATAAGTGGCAGCTACCAGATCTTTTATCCCTGCTACAAATGTCTTCAACACACCATCATACAATTTAAATACTTAGTGTTCATTTTTATAGATTGCTGATGCTTTAGATATCAACATTTAATGTATATAGTCAACATCTCCTCTGCAAGATTACACACAGCTTTGATGTATCTTCTTATAAGAGCAATCATCTTCAAAATGAATGGTTGCGTCGTAGTTTTGATAGTCCTCATAGAGCTGCCCTTGCGAACCCTAAACTCTAAGCACAAAGGCAACAATATCAAGTTCATTGATTAATGCAATACAAGATAGTATTGCTCTTCCAGCTTTTTCCTTTCTTGCAATACCGTGCGCGAATATCTTCAGGTAGTGATTCAATTCACACGACCATTTATTAAACCATGGCGTGTGTTTATGAGATTGCTTAATATTATTTAAGTTATATTTGATTTAGTTTATATAAAATTTGTGTTATTTAAAGTTAATTTTATGTTAGATATGATTTAGTATATATTAAATATTTAAAAAATAATAATAATTTATAAAATGGCAATAGATAATTTTGGATAATTTTAATAGTTGTTTAGTAATGACTTAAATTATAATAAACAACTATTATAATGATTAAATGAAGAGACTTAAAATAATATTTAATTAGGTTTTAATTAAGTATTATTAAAATGACTACAAGTCATAGACTGTGAATTATGTAATTATTAACTAATTTAATTAGATGTGATTTAATTAAGATTAATTAATAATAATAAAACGTTCAATTAAGTTCTAAGCTTATTTAAATTTTATTGATAAAATTACAAGCTTCTTATTCCATGGCCAATAAGTATTATTTTAAATTATTACGTTTGATTATTTTGAAAAAAATGACTTGAAAGCATATAGAGGAAACTTTGTGAATGTTTGGGAACAAGAATGAGTTAATTACAATGACTAGCTATAAGATTACTTACTCAAAACATATACTAAAACTAAAATGGAAACCCTTATCTTTAACCCTATCATGTGAAACGAAAACTGAAGTCTCATGTGCAACTTAACCATGTGATTTCATAAGCAAACCAAACATGTGTTTGTACCTTGCTTCTCTGTGCTAACTGCATTTTGCAGTCTTCGATCAATATTACTTTGAGATACCTTTTTGGTTTCTTGTTAAAAACCAACGGATTTTTTGATTCATATTGGAGATTATATTTATGAGGTTTATTTGGTGGAACTTTTATGTGTTCTTGGACGGGAGAACCATCTTATTATCAGGTTGCCTGTTAAGGAACCGATTTTGATCTTTATGAGTGTTATGGTATGGGACACAACTATGGATTTATGTGCTTAGGAGAGGTTGTCTAGGTACATGACTATGGGAGTGGCTTGCATAGGGGTCTGGAGCCCAAAGTGGTCAGTACTAGGGTAACCTAATGCAAGTTATGTAATAAGTGATCATCTAGTAATTAAAATTTATGGGGGGAAACACACTAAAAAGATAAGTTAGAGATATTTGATCCACCCATTCCTTGAGTGCTTGTATAGACTAAGGATTGGATGAATGCCTCATCTTCTTGAGAGGGCTTCTCGGTTTTCACATGTGCCACGTTTAGGGTATGGGGTTCAGAGTAACCAATCTAGGGTAACTCAACGCTTGAGGGTCCAGGGTCTAATTACAGACCAGTCTAGGGTAACTCAAGCAGCCATGTGATGACACTCCCTAGTATGTAGCATGAGTCTCCTCTATAGATTTTGTGTACCTCTGGTGGTGTACTTATTGTTGTGCCTCTGGGATTAGATGTTAGTTTTGTGATTGGAACCTTTGAGTTAGTATACTTTTAGGATTCTTGGACTTAGAGAGTATTTTCGTGCTATGTGATTTTGATAAACTGTTTGGGACTTGAGATTATCTCCTCAGCACGGTGGGAGTGGACCACTTAGGTTCCACGAGGTTGGGTGGTAGTGTTTTCCACTCTTATCATTTGAGATCTATACGAGACACCGTGGCTGATATATTCTATGATGGCTTCTATCTTCATGGATTTTGATGGTGGATATGTATCCTTTCATTGATGATTAGCATATGTTAGATGATGTTATCTTATGCTTATATTTGCATGTTAGATTAATTTTTGTATATGATGTAGTATGTTTAGATGTGACATTCCTACTTTGGTAATACCGATGATCTCTTCGGTGACTTGGGATGTTATGCACGGAGGGATAGCTAGGATCCATGATGGTTTAATGATGCTATTTACAGTTGGGAGGAACCACGCACTTAGTTTTTTTATGTTTGTGGTATATGGTTATCTTTTATGATGGATGATTATATCTTTTGAGATGATGTATCATGTATGACATGTGGCTCATTTATGTTATTGCACCATGGATTAGAGTTAGTATGATGATGTAATTTATCTATATGGATGTTTATTCTTTCGAGCCTTTCATACCCTATGACATGTACAAAGAATGATTGAGCAATCAAAATTGTAATTTAAGTACATTGAACTTTTCATTATTATTTTATGTGGATGTAGTACTAGATGGTATAGTTATTAGTTATGTTAGATGTGATTCAATGTTAAGGGATCCTTAAAGAATGTAACTTGTTATGTATGTTATGTTTACTTAAATTGATGCTAATGCTTCCGTAATTAAGTATAAGTTGTAAATGGTTTAGCTTTCATGTTAAAAAAGAAAAAATTGTTTGGCAAACTTAGTGATATTTTAGATTAATTCTTTGGACCCCTTGGCGGGGCATTACAACTTTATTCGAGGAAAGGGTCATGCGACCCACAGGTTGCAGGTACCCTGTGAACACGTGGGTACTCTGCTACTCACGTAGGTACGCCGCCGAGGGGGGGTACGTTGGGGTCGCTCCAAAATATTTTTGTTAAGTTTTTTATAATTTTCTTTAATAAACGTTTCCCACATAACAATTTTAATATCAACATTTTAAAAGAATTTCAGAGCTAATACATACATACATACATATGTGTGTGTGTGTGTGTGTGTGTGTGTGTGTGTGCATGTATATATATGTGTGTGTGCATATACATACATACATACATACATACATACATACATACATACATACATACATACATACATACATACATACATACATACATACATACATACATACATACATACATACATACATACATACATACATACATACATACATACATACATATATATATATATATATATATATATATATATATATATATATATATATATCTGCAAATTAGTATATTTTAAAAGAGAACATATACGTAATATTTAAAACAAAAAGGGCTTTCAATTTTAAGAATTTCTCCTAAAGGGTAATTGTTCTCTAAATTTATCCATTAATTTCTCTAATAGGTTTGACTGTAGATTTAGAAACCCTTTTCAAATCTATTTATCAATTTGATTCTAAGTCGAACCCAAACCCGATTTAGATCTAATTCTTTCTCATTTGGAACTAGGGTTTTCTATTGTTTTCTTTGCAACCAAATAAAATATCTAGATTCCAATTTCAAAATTGAAGATTCATTCATGGAATATATTTAGACAAATATAACAGACATGATGAAGATAGGAAGAGAAAGAGTGCAAATAGAATAAGTGAAAATCATGAGTGCACCTAGACACTGATGCTAATTTTCCATCCCTTAGAAGTCCATAGAAAATCCCTTCCTTCTCCAACATTCGCAATTCCTCCAAGATCCAAGCCAATCAAAATTTCCACATGATTAGAAGTGTTTGATGAAGCATAAGAGCATGTAGAAACATATGAGCATGTAGAAGCATATGAGCTTCTCAAATGTATGTAAGCTTTGAAGCTTGTCCAAACACACTAGGAGAGCCTCTATTTAAAGGCCTCTAAGATGCATCTAGAATGTCTCTAGAAACAACTAGAAGATAAGCATGACAACTAAGCATGAGTCTTCTCCAACCTTCTAGATGAATCATAAGGTTGTAGACACCATGTGCTCAAATAATATGCAAACTCCTAAGTGTAGACAACTTGTGCATTCTTAGAGTGCAAACTCCTGTGTTGTCTACATGACAACTCTCGAGAATTTGCAAACTCCTATGTGAGCAAATATTAAAATAATGCACAATAATTAATGTAATATTTACTTTACTCTTTTCAATTTAATTTATTAAGTTTTATTAAATCTCATGCACTAACTTTAATAATTCCACTTGTTTTTATCTTAATATATATTTATATTTTAATCACATGAAATCTAGAATCTTTTAATAATTTTAATATATTTTCCACTTTTTAATTTCATTTTCGAAACTTAATTGCTAAAATATTTATTATCTTTAATAATAATAGTATTTAGTCATTTATTTAAAAATGAACTCTAAATATATTACTATTAAATAAATATTATCACATTTCAAATTTCAAATTATAACTTTTATCTTCAAATTTAATTATTTAATTATTTAATTTTCCAATTAATTAAATAAAATAAATATTAAAATATGATATTAATTTTTCATTAAATTAAACCATTAATTAAATCTTTTAATTAGGCTTAATTAATAGAAAATACACCAAAGACTCAAAAAGTAAAATGCGAAAACCCATCAAAGCAAAACACATACAAAATCAAACAAAGGGTTAATATCATGACTTACATTATCCAACGTATTCAGAGGGTACTCAACTCAAATACTTGTCGTAATTTCCAATTAGGACAAATGGCTTAAAGGGTTGGGATTTGGACTTGAGAATTTATCTCCCCTCTCTTACCATTGAGATAATGTGATAGGGTACACTCATCCTGGAAATTCAGGCAAGTTGATACTCGGTACCTACAACCTGCATAAAAACCACGCATGTACAAGCACAATATATACTAAACTAAATAGGGAATGGTAGGAAGTGGTGCATCGTGTAGATCCCGACTAGCAGGTGACTACAACTCCCTTCCTTAACCACATCAGAAATGCCATCTAGGAAAAAACACACACACCATACACATGCAAGTATGGGGTAAGTATCCATAAGAAAACACATGTGATAATAAACCATCTAACTAATCATCATTAATAACTGCAAACACTAAAAATAATCATCATGCATACATGAAATGTAAAGTACCAAGTAATCTCATCATATATTAACTGAATCCATAACACAATATTTGATAGTCTCAAAACAATGTTGCTAACCATCAACATAAAACTAGCCCTAAAAGATCTCAACAATGATAACAAAAATGCGACCTAGGGGCAGGCACTACACAACATTTTATATTTTATAAATGTTAATCGACTATCACAAATAAAGGAAAAACTCAATTCTAATGCACCCCCTCCCCCTCTCAGAATTGCCACTGCTTCCAATAAGTGGTATCAGAGCTAAAGTTCCTTCCTAGGTCTTCCTATAGGAACTGTTCCAAGGAAATTTGCAAGTTTAAATGACACAGGCTGAAGGAGCTTCTCTTAATCGGGCTCCATTGTTTGATGGAAATGACTATGTGTTTTGGAAAGTTATGATGGAATCTTTCATACATTCTTTAGATATTAGAATGTGGGATGTTGTTGTTACTAAGTATACTATTCCAAAAACAATACTTACTGATCCAACTGATAAGCTCACCTATGAATTGGATAAAAAGGAAAGATATGCTCTTCTATGTGGTCTTACTAAAGATGTATTTGCTAATAGTATATTGTCAGTTTGCAAATGACATATGGGTTGAATTAGAAACTATCTATCAAGGAGATGAAAAGGTCAAAGAGTCAAAACTATTAACTCTAAAAACTCAATTTGACAATCTAAGAATGAGTGAAGATGAAAACATAATAGCATATTTTTTGAGAGTTGATGAAGTTTTCAATGCAAGAAGAGGTTTATGAGAAAACATTGAAGAATGTGACATAGTTTCAAAAGTCATAATGTCTCTTTCACCTAAGTTTGAAACTATAATCTCCACTTTGGAAGAGAAGAAAAGCTTCTCGAAAACAACCCTACATCAGTTGCAAGGAACTTTAATTGCCTACGAAATGAGAATAAGTAATCAACCTTATTCTCCAATAAAAGAGATAGCTTTTAAGGTTGAAAAATAAGATGATAGTGATATAGATCTAACTGATGCCTTAGAAGCATTATTGGTTAGAAAAATGAAAAAGAAATATCAAGGAAAACCTAAAAGTTTTAGCTATGGCCAACTAGTACACTTTGTTGCAAAATGTCCTAATACTGATCAAGATGATGATAATGAGAATATTGAAAAGTTTTTTAAAAAGAAACCATGGAATCAAAATAAAGGTTCAAATATTTTTAAAAGAAAAGTCTCTTCTCAAAAGAAGACTCCAATGAAGAATCTAGTGATCCAAATGGCGAAGAAGAAAGGTTGTTTATGGCTGAAATAATTAATATTCCCAAGTTAGATTCTAGTCAATCAGAGTCTTCATTTGATTTAGATGAAGAAGTTGATCTTTAGGAGGAACTCCTTCAATCCTTGAAAAAAATGAAGAGATTAAAGAAGTTAATCTCAAACCAAGAAATAGTAAACAAAAAACTTCAAGTAGAATTAGAAGAAGCTAATCAGGTTATTGAAAATAAAAAAATATTACTTGATGAAAAGAATAAGGAACTTTTTGTTGTTGCCAAAATAGGTTTATTTAAATGTTAAAACATTTGAAGAAGATAAGTCTTCAAAATAGGACTCAAAATATTCTTTTAAAGGTTATTGTTTCAATTGTAACTTTCTTTGTCATAATGCATATCAATGTAGTCTGAGCAGGAATGATTATGGGTCTAAGAAAATAATTAGGTGCTTCAAATGTTTTCATTATAGGCACTATGAAAATTAGTGCAAATTAAATATGAATCTCAAAAAAATATGGAAACAAATTAATGAAAAATCTCTAATTGTTGAAACAAACTTATTTGCTCAAAAACCCATAGCTTGGGTTTTGGATAGTGGTTGTTCACACCATATGACCAAATGTAAAAGAAAGTTCAAAACACTAGAAGAGTTTGATGATGGTTTTGTTCACTTCAGTGATAATTCAAGTGCTTATATCATAGGTTGTGGCTCAATAATATTAAACAAAGATACACCTATTTATGATGTATATTATTTAGAAGTATTGAAACATAATCTTCTAAAAGTATGTTAGATTTGTGATTGTGGATATTCAATATTCTTCAATGCTAAAGGTTGTTTAATAAAAAATAAAAAAAGGATAAAGTCATTGCTAGTGGCTTAAGGATAGGTGGAAATCTATATAATATGATTGATTCTATAGTTCATTAATCATCACTAGTAAATACTTGTCTTGTATGTCAAGTTGAAGACAACTGGCTATGGCATAAAATATTAGGATATCTGAATTTTGTTAATCTTACTAGGATCAGCAAGAACCAAAAAGTTAGAGGTTTGCCTCTAATCAACAAACCAAAAAATATTTGTGAAGAATGTATAAAAGGCAAGCAAACAAGGACATCTTTCAAAACTAAAGAATACTTATCAAGTAGACCACTGGAACTTGTTCACACTAATCTATATGGTCCAATTAAAACTACATCTTTTAATGGTGATTTTTTTTTTATGTTGTTTGTATATGACTATTCAAGGATGGTTTGGGTGACCTTTTTGAAACACAAGTCTGAAGCTTTTGAACAGTTCAAAATCCTTAGAAAATTGGTAGAAAGGGAAACTAATATGAAGTTGAAGTGTTTAAGGTCAAATAGAGGTGGAGAATTCACCTCACAAGATTGTTTTAAATATTGTGAAAAACATGGCATCAAAAGGCAATATTTAGCTACTCGTACACCACAACAAAATGGTGTTGTGGAAAGGAAAAATAGAACTGTTAAAGAAATTGCTAAAACCACGTTAAATGAAGCCAAATTACCTGAAAAATACTAGAAAGAAGTTGTTCATACATTTGTGTATATTTTAAATAGAGCTCAAATAAGAATAAGGACTGCTCATACTCCTTATGAACTGTGGAATGGTAAAACAACAGATGTAAATAATTTCAAAATATTTGGCTGTAAATGTTTTATTAAAAAGGATAGTGATTCTTTGGAAAGTTTTACTACTAGATCTGATGAAGGAATATTCCTTGGATATTCCACACATAGTAAAGCTTTTAAATGCTACAATAAAAGACTGAATAAGATTGTAAAAGCTATAAATATGGTGTTTGATGAAAGTTCATTATTACACAACAATAATAATGATGATCTTGAAAACATTTCTTTTCAAAGAACATAAATCATATCTAACGATAAAAAATTAGATGATGTTGATTTAGATACACCTGATGTAGTTGAACAAGAAAGTTATACAACTCCTAAAATAACAAATACTGGTTTGAAAATGACAAAAAATCCATCCAAAATTATTGCCAAAAGACATCCCAAGTCTCAAGTTATTGGAGACATAGAAGAAGGAATCTTTACTAGAAGAAAAGCCAAAATAGATGAGCATGCTCACATTGCTGAGCATTTATGCCTAATATCAAATTCTGAACGTAAAAATGTGAATGAAGCATTGGCAGATACTTGTTGGTTGAATGCTATGCAGGATGAAATAAACCAAATTGAGAAAAATAAACTATGGGAACTTGTTCCTAGACCTGATGAAATGAACATCATAGGTGGAAAATGGGTGTTTCAAAATAAATGGAATGAAGATGGTAAAGTGATAAGAAACAAAGCTAGATTTTCATGTAAGGGTTATGCTCAACAAGAAGGTATTGAATTTGGTGAGAATTTTTCACTAGTTGCAAGAATGGAATCCATCAAAATATTTCTTGCATATGTTGGTTATAAAGTTCATAGTTTATCAAATGGATGTCAAAACAACATTCTTAAATGGATACCTTGAAGAGGAAGTCTACATAGAACAAACAGAAGGTTTTGAATCTTTTGATAAACCAAATTATGTGTATCACCTTAGAAATACACTATGTGGTCTAAAACAGGCTCCTAGAGCTTGGTATTCTAGGCTGGATAAACATCTGACTACAAATGGTTTCTCTCGTGGTAATGTAGACAACACTCTATTTATTAAAGTTTTCAATGATGATATTTTAGTAGTTGAAATTTATGTGGACGATATTGGATCTACTAATGATGAATTGGCAAAACATTTCTCTAACATCATGGAATCTGAATTTGAGATGTCACTTTTGGGTGAAATGATAGTCTTCTTTGGTTTGTAAGTCTCACAACTTGAACATGGTCTATTTTTGTCTCAAACCAAATATGCTAAAGAAATGTTGACAAAATTTAACATGACTGAATGTAAACTTGTTAGTACACCTATGGAAATGGGTTGGAAGCTGTTAAAGATGATGATTCCCCTTCAATAAATCAAACTGCATACAAATCCATGATTAGTAGTCGCTTGTATCTTACAACTTCTAGACCTGACATAATGCAAGTAGTTTGTATGGTTTCTCGGTTTCAATTTGCTCCAAAACAGTCCCATCTTAATGTTGTTAATCAAATATTTAAGTATATTCAAGGTACTCTTAATTTTGGTTTATGGTATCCACATAATGATGATTTCACTCTACTTGGTTATACAGATGTAGATTGGGGTGGCTCTAAAGATAAGAAAAGCACTAGTGGTGCTACATTTTTCGTTGGTGATCATTTGGTTGCTTGGCATAGTTTAAAATAGGAGTGTGTTACCTTATCCACTTGTGAATCTGAATATGTTGTTGCTACTGCATGTTGCACTCAGTTAATCTAGATAAATTAATAGCTATCTAATCTAGGTATTCAAGTTCCAAAGCCTATTACTATAATGTGCAACAATATGAGTGTTATCCAACTAAGAAAAAATCTAGTAATGCACTCTCGTACTAAACATGTGGCTATAAAATTACATTTTCTGCATGATAAGGTTATTGACAATGAGTTTCAGTTGCACTATGTTTCTACTCAATGCCAAGTTGTAGATATTTTTATAAAACCTTTGTCTCGAGATAGTTTTGAATAATTTCAAGCATGGTTGGGGGTTATCTCCCACTCTCTATTGCACCAATTCTCTAAATCTGGGGGATTCTACTATAGGTTTCTATTCCTATTCAAACATATCAAATGCATAAAAGTAGTAGTATTTGACAGTGATTTCTTTGATCCTTGATGCAAAATGGGGGACAAATAAACTTAATGTTGACAGTATGACAAGTGCAAGTATAATTGTGGTAGGTACAGGTATAATTGTGATAGGTATAGGTATAATTGAGTACACTAGTATGACATGTACTAGTATGATAGGTATAACACTCATCTATATCTGCATATTGTGTTGTATGAAGTAGAGAAAATAAATTTTGCCTCAAGGACAAATGGGAGAGTTTTTTGAATTATAGTTTTCCTTGATTCAAAATAAAGCCTTCACATGTGGCATCAGATGGTGCAAAATCAATAGGATGTTGATGCAGTTTTAACTTGAGCATGAGTTAAAAGTAATGGTTCAGGGATTTTTGGTTAAGGGATGTTTCTTTCATTTGAAGGAAAGTTGATTTTGTTTTGTTCAGTTTATGTAAACCCTATATTGAGGGCTTCCACCATGGAAGGAATACTTCTTCTACATTTCATTTTGGGTTTTTTTTAGTAAGTTATAGTGCTACATGGAGAGAACATAATAATGTTTTTTAAAGGACATACTTGTTAAAAAAAAAAAGGTATTTAAACAAAGAATGTGTTCATTCAAAGGGTTTTTCTGTTACTTGTTTTCTTTTGTTATATCTTCATCATGGTGGACTAATACAAGTTTATCTTGTGTGTCTTGTTGCTTATGAGGATGTTATATAGTCATCTCGAATTAAAGCTCCATTTTTCAGTGATAATCACAAGTATTTGAGAGTTTTATTTGCATACACTTCATGTATGTTTCTACAGTTGATACTTGGTTGTGGTAATCCAAGATAATGCTCTTCTATCATAAATTTGGTGCATTCATGTAATGAAGTATTAATATTCAGAGCTGGAATTATATTTCTTCTTGTGAAATTTCAAGTGAATTTTCTATTCTCAATCTATATGAGGGGAATCATGAAGAAAGCTCAGTCTATTCTCAACATGTTCATGTTTTTATCATATTTGATGAAAATCAATTTGGCCAGTAATACAATTTTAAAATGTCATTTGTGAATAGATTTCAAACATTTTTTAGTTGTCCACTGATTATTTTTAAGAACAAAAATTGGTCCATCAAATCTACATCCAACTATAAAAAGGAGATGCATTTAAAAAAAAAAAAAATAGCATATTTTCTATTTGTTTTGTAAAAGAGGGTTTTGTTATAAATCCTATTTACGAGTGTTTCAAGATAGTTGTAATTATCTCAACTTGTGAAGAACTTCTTTTTAGTTGCTAAATGAAATATTTTTTAATCAGTAAATGTAAATACTTATGAAGTATTCTCTTGTATAAAAAGAATATGAAGGTGTGTGTAAACGTGAAGAAAATAGAGGGGATTAAAAAATAGTTGTACTATTGTGTATATGAGAGATACTTGATGGAATTCAAGGAAGAATCATTTTGAATTGTTTGCATGTATAGGTGTTTGTGTTTATAAACATACATTTATATGTGTATTTAGTTGGAAGACAAACATTGATTTCAAAATAGTGAAAAGGGGTTTGTTTCCCTACTAGTTGTTGCTACAATTTGTAATAGAGTTCTAACACTCAATACAGGAGATAGATTAAAAGGAGTGGTTTTTCCTCCCTATGACCAAACCGAAAGGCTTTTGAGGGTTTTCCACTTGTCACAAAAGTATGTGTTTCTTGTTCTATGAGGTGTTATCTTTCCATCCGAATTTTTCTCTAAAATCTATTATTGATACATCATTTTATGTTTTATAAATGTTAATCAAATATCAGAAATAAAGGAAAAACTTGTTGGAAATGATTGAAATGATCATAAGAAAAGTTGTTGGAATAATATATGGAACTGGTAAAGAATGTCCTCAATCATTGTTTTGTCATTGATGTCAAACTTGCTACTTGCAGGGATGACAATTGCTTTAGTGATCCAAATACTATCAATTAGTTGATTGTCAAGGTGGAGGCAATCAATAAGATGTAACTAGAACATCTAGAGAAAGGTTGAAGTTATGATGTTGTAATGAAGTACAAGGATCAATCAAGCCATTAATGAAACAGTGTATTGGATGACATACTAAAAGATACAAAGAATGAGCACACTGAAACATATCAAAGATCTAAGGTTTTAGCCAAGTCTTTTGTAAAGCTCAAACTAAGTTCATTAGAGAGAAGGTGCCGAGCAAAACTAAGTGTCGAGCAGAATCAAGTGCCGAGCAAAACCAAGTGCCAAGCAGAATCAAGTGCCGAGCAGAATCAAGTGCCAAGAAAAACCAAGTGCCGAGCAGAACCAAGTGCCGAGCAGGTATAGGTGCCAAGTAACACAGAGATGTTGAGCACCAGTAGCTCAATAATGCTGAGTAACACAGAGGTGCCGAGCACCAGTAACTCAATAATGTCGAGTTGCTGCATTATTTTGGAAATTGAAGATTCGTCAAATCTAAGCTGACAAAGTTGTTATCTAGAAATCTGTGAACTAAAAGGAAGATAAGAATGATGAGTTGGTGGCACAGAACACCATGTAGAACATTTTTTTAAGATACAACTGGAAAAGTTTCTAGAAGAGAACAAGATATGGGGTAGATACATTGTATCCTACCTAATCCATTTTGAAACCCTAAGATTGGAAAGGAAAAATTGAGCGGCGAAAGGAAAATCAGACTTCTATATAAGAAGACATAAGTTAATAATTAAAGTGTGGAAAATAGGGAGATAGTGAGAAAGAGAGCCGTGGTCAAGCATAAAAGCATGAAGTGTTGTAGAATGTGCTAAGGAGAAGAAAGCACAGGAACTTTGTTTAATAGATGACCACAAAATTGATTGCATTGGCAGAATGAGTAATAAGACTCAAGGAGACAAAGCTTGAGAGGGAAACAAGCAATCAGAGCTGAAGTGATTGAAGCCAAGCATAAGGATTGAACTGAAAGAGTGATCTGAAATCTACAAAGTATGTTGTAAGTTATGTCAGATCAAAAGACCAATATCGTTACTTTCTAGCAATTGTAACAGTAAGATAAATCCTATGGACTTAGGTTGGTTTAACAGCCATTAGATAAATCCTTTAACAGGGTGGCATTCCTAGTGAATGTTCTAAAGACCTTTAACCAAGCCCATTCCTAATAGTTTGGTGAAATCCTCTAATAAGGTCACATTTAATAGTGTGTTGTAAGCAGGGCAGGCTTTTAACAGGGCTTCACTTTAGAAGAGTGAGAATCAAGTAGCATATTACTGGTGGTTTTTCCCAAATTGGGTTTCCACGTAAATCATTGTGTTATGTGTTGATCTTGAATGTTTTATCTTTGCATGTTGATTTACAGTAATTTTCTTATATGACTGATTTAAGTTTGAACAGATGAAAAGGGTATGGATTCATTAAAAAGGTATTAATAGGGCATTTTGGACCTTGAATAACTAATTCACCCCCCCCCCCCCCCCTCTCTCAGTTATTCTAAAAGAATTCTAGAAAAACTCAATTCTGATTCACTCCCTCCCCCTCTTAGAATTGTCACTACTTCCAACAGAAACAATAAAATGTAGTTAAATCTTCTCTATTTTGGGGGATGATTCCAACCCGAGTTTTCATGTAATCAATGCAAGAATGGATGACAGTCCATGAAAGCTAGTTAGAAAGTAGTTTAAGGGTAGTTTAGAATTGTTAATCAATAGTTTTAATTAAATTTATCAGTTCATGGATAGACAAAACCCTAGTCTTGGGTTTCTTATTTATCAGTTGAAGCACTATTTTAACTCATTCAAGAATGATGCAATAAGGGTATATATTTTATGCAATAAAATTGTATGCAATAGTTTCTTTATCATAGTGTGGATTCATTTCTATCAATGAAAAACTTATGCATACGCACATGCTTGCTCATCAATTTCAAAGAGTCAATTGTGTTATATTATCAAAGTACATATGATCATTTAATTTTGTCTTAATCAGTGCTAGAAATTAATGTTGAGATAAATTAATAAAAAAACCATTCATGTAAGGTTTAAGATAAATTTGTCTCATGTGAATTCATTTGAAGTGACTTCATGATATGATGAATTATGACAAATTTTTCATCTACATTATACTCCATTGATGATTGCATCTATAAAATGTGAATTGTGAGCGATTCTAGTGTGTTTTGTGGGTTTTCTTTATTTCCTTTGTGATTTAATTTGCAAGATGATATTGATCATTGATTTCTATTAGGTTTTAAATTGTTTAAAAAAACCCATTAACTCTTGTAACCTACTTTTGTGATTTCTTGGGAAAATTGGTTAATTCAGGAACTCATACTAGAATTAGAATAATTTTCATACTTAGGAAATTGCATTAAATTGATAAAATAAATAAATAAATGATGTTAAGTTTGATTCTTCAACCTTCAAATGATCGAACTAGCAAAGGCCTCCTTGTGAACAATCATATAAGTCTTCAATTGAAATATCTAGGTAGGTGACAAACAACCTAAAAGAACCTTGTGAGTGATCTCATCATTCTTGTAAGAGAGGGAAGTCCGTCTCTATTCCCTATTGTGCCTTCATGCACATACAAACCTAAAGAACACTCCCACTAAAGTGGAGGTCAAATGTATTATCCTAAAAAGTAAGCACTTAACTTGTGTACATTTTTGGGCCAATTTTAGCCTATTTCAAATGCATTTTTTATGGTAAGGCCTAATATTGGATTTAATTTTTCCTCTTTCTCCTTACATATTGTTTAAACTTGAGGTTGGCTCTAATTTGTGTGCACAACTTTATTTATTTTCATGCATTTACATAATTCATTTTCCATTTAGGCAAGGCTTACATACACTTTCTAATTTTTGTATTTTCCCTTTTTTCTCAGCAAATTGGTTCATTTCTCAACACACAACCCTTAGTCATGGACTAGCCTTCAAAAATTCTTTTTGAACAAGGTCAACTTAGGTTGACCTTGTCCTAGGCTAGGCCAAGGCATGCCATCCTTGTCGCAGGGGCTTGATTTTTAGTGGGCTTCAAGATTGATGTTGAGTTGTTTCTCCCAGGGCTTAATTTGGGTTGGTCTTGCAAAATATGAGCCATAAACTATGTATAAAAATAAGTATCTCTAAGGTTCCTTATTTGTGTTGGCATTGCAAAACTTGATCCTTGAAATGTATATAAGGCGATAACTCTTCCTCTCATTTTCACAACCATTATCCACATTCCACATACAATCACATTATTCTACATTCAAGATAATCACACAAGACTTCATTGAAGGCATTAATTCAAGCATTTGAAGTCTAAATTCTATCATGCATGCAAGATATTTTCTTCCATAGATATAAAAATTTTCCCCATTTGAGGTCAAGAAAAGGAGTTTGTGCAATCAAGAAAAGAGGTCTATGTTCATCCATTGAAGCCTTCTTCTTCCTCAATCCAAAGTTGTGATGCTTATTACAACACCTACTACATGAGGGTTTGTATTACACAATTTCCTTTTGGTTTTGTGTTGAGTCAATAATATTGCATCAATATATCATATCATATTCTAAGTACAATTGCATCTATAAGGTATGATACCATGCTTTAGATGTAATCTATGCTACATGACAATAGTTTATCATTTTCATTTATTTCAATTGAAGGTTAATTCCTATATAGGGGTTTGACCAAGGAAAGTCACACCCTATAAAAAAAATCCTCTTCTTTTTGGTGTATAGTAGTAGGGGATGACATTTTAGATCAAGATTTTTGTAGTTTTGGAACTAGTGACTAATTCTTTATAGATGTCACCAATCTTCAAGTCTCTAGGACAAGGTTGAATTTCTTGGAAAAGGACAACTTTGGTCTAAATCATCCTAAGAACTTGAAAATTAGACATTCAAGAACTACAAGTGTTAGGGTTCTAGATCCAAATCATTTATGTTTCTCACACTCAAATCTAGATCTGAAGTTTATCTATCCTCTCTTAGCTTCAAGGTGAGTTTTTTTTCCTTTCCATTGAACCTTCTCATACTTACTTTCACAACTTAGATTTACATATCGTATTTGTATATCATTGGCATTCTCCTTTAGTAAGGGAGAGAAAACCACAAAGCCCCACATTGTGTGGATCATGAATTTGCACCCTAACTCTCTTAGGTCATACTAGTTGGATTCACCTTGTTGAGAGTTTTTGTATTTGCTAATATATAAAGAGTTTGGTGCTCTACCATTGATCATTATTTTCTAAATTATTGTATTTATGTTATATATCTATATCTATACACACACACACACATGTACATACATACACATGCACATTCACATACACATATACATACAAATACACATACACATACACATACATATACACATACACATGCATATGGACATGCACATATAGACCCATACACATGCATACATATATAAATACACATAAACATACCTATATACACATATGCATACACATATGCATATACATACGCATACACATGCACATACACATACACATACACATGCACATACACATACACATACACATAAACATTCACATACACATTCACATGCACATGCACGCCAACACATACACACATAACTTTAGAAAAATATACATGTTTTGTGCATACATGTATACATGTATGTATATGTATGTCTATTTATAAATGTGTAGACATGTATGCATGTACATGTTTGTGTATGTGTATGTATGTGTTCAGGGTTTGTGTATATGTTTACAATGTATCTAATTTAAAAATTATGAAAAACTATGTAAGATAATTAAAAAATCTATTTAGCATAACATACTTAAAAAATATTATAAATAAGAAAACCTACTTGTGAAATTATGGTCAAATTGCCTTAGCCCCTCATCTGCTGACTCTAGAATTATTGGTGAAAAATAAGGAGATAAAAGCTCTTTCTAGGATTATATAATGAGGGTTTTTTGGCTAGACTAGTTTCAATCAAAACCAGTCTAACCAAAACTATTCTAACCAAAAATCTCTTGCCACGTGACCACTATGTCGCTGCCTCATGGGTTTTGATGAAACCATTATGGATGAAGTTGTTCATATCAAATCCTCTCATTTAGCCTAAAGTACAACATAATTTTGTAGTTTTATCCAACACCTTTTAAAGAAGACTAGTCCAATATGAGAGGTGTAGAAGGAGTAGATTGTCAAGAAATAGAGCAAATAGTACTATTTTCTAAGGAAGCTGAAGATGAGTTTTTAATGTGTAGTGATGATTGTATGATTGAATTAGTAATTGAATTATCTATAGCAACTAGGGAATGAGGAGGCCTATTTTCCCTCATAGGTAAGTATCAAATGCAAAGTCCTTATTGTCAATAAAAAATAAGCATTTGAATTTTTCAAGCACAATAAAAGTTATTCTAATTCAAAACCTAGAGAAAAAGGTTTAATATTCTCTAGGAGAGGCTTGTTCAGAATTTCTAACACATACCTTTGGATGAACTCTTAGATTAGCAAATTTATATAATTTATTTTTACATGATATAACTTTACCGACTTGGGTAATGATATCTCTTAGAAACTATCTAAAGTGTAAGTTTGAAAATGACACTTCACAATACAAAACATAGTATTAATGAGAAGGACCTTCAAGAAGAAAATCAAATGTGTAAGTGTAGTGCTCGCCCCTTGTTTACATTTTGTTATTATTACCAAACTCTTTTAGGCGAGTTTATGCTTGATGATTAGTAGCATTATCTTTCACATTATCAGATACTATTTCATATTTAGTTGATTTTATGATGAGACTACTTGGTACTATTTACTTCATGTATGCATGATGATGATTATTACAGTGACTTATGTTATTGATGATAATTAGTTAAATGGATTATTAAATGTGTTTTCTTATGGATACTTACCCCATACTGCATGTGTATGGTGTGCACGTATATTTTCTTTATGTATGGCATTTTTGATGTGGTTAAGGAAGGGAGTTGTAGTCAGTTGCTAGTTAGGATCTACATGATGCACCACTTCCTACCATTGCCTGTTTAGCTTAGTATATATGTGTTTGTACATGCATGGATTTTATGCAGATTGTAGGTACCAAGTATCGACTGCCCTGAATTCCCAGGATGAGCATACCGTATCACAATATCTCAATGGTAAGAGAGGGGAGATAAATTCTTGAATCCAAATCCTAACCTTTAAACCCATTTGTCCTAAAAAAATTGGCACAAGTATCTAAGATTTTTACCTTTCGAATGCATCATGTGATGTAAATTCGTGATTATAACCCTTTAGTTTGATCTTGTATGTGGTTTTCTATTATGGGTTTTCATATTTCATCCTATAGGTCTTTAGGTGATTTTCTATAAATTAAGTCAAATTAAAAGATTAAATTAATTATTTAATTTAATGAATTTTTTTATGATATTTTAATATTTAACTATATTTAATTAATTGGAAATTAATTAAATAAAAATAATTAAATTTAAAGATAAAATTATAAGTTTAATTTTAGAGCGTAATATTTATAATAATATATTTAGGAGATCATTTTTAAATAAATGTTAAATATTATTATTACTTAAGTTAATAAATATTATATCAAGTAATGCTTCAAAAATAAATTAAAGAATGGAAAAGATATTAATTTATTAAAGAGTTTTAAGATTGCATAAAGTATGCATGAGATTAAAATTTAATAAATTAATTAAAAAGAGAAGTCCAGTGAATTTAAATAAATATATTTTATATTTCCATAAACGTGCATGAAAACATAAAAGAAAGATAATAAAGAGTTAAAGAGTTGTGAGCAAGGAGTCCTCTTGGGTGATCGCACAATTAATGTCTCAAATTTAGGAGAGAACTCCTTATCAACAATTGAGGGTTCAGTTTCAAGGGACTAAAGTTTTGGGAAGGACCACAAATTTTGGAGAAGGAATTTTTAGGGAGAAGGTTTTGAGAGAAGAAATTTCTCTCACAAATATTTTGGGTGTTTGTGATTTTAACATCAGAACCAAGTAGATTTTTGTATTTTGATTCACCCAGTTAATTACATTTTTTATTATTCATGTCTTCTTCGCGATTGTGAATTGTTTGTTCGAATTTCCCTATGATGAATCTTTCAATATTATATTTTGGATTTAATGGAATGCTTGTGAATTTCTTCTGTATACGTGGATATTAAAGTATCATTAAAACCCTCTTCCAATAGATTTAAAATGGAAAATTAAACGGGGAAGGGTTTGAACAAAATATAAATTTTATATTGAAGATTTGACTAGTTTTTCGTATTTTTCCTATTAGAGAATTATTGGAACTTTTATTAAGAAATATATATAATATAATATTGGGAGGAGAGGTGGGTTTTACCCCACCTCCCCCCTTACCTTGTCAACGGTTTTAACCTGTCACTGACTGCAGGGTATTGCGACAGTGACAATATAGAGTACTACTGCGACCGTAGGCCCTTGCGGTAGTCGCAGGGTGGTCGCATGCCATTTAAAGGTCGGCGGGCCTTTTAAAAACAATACACTTTGTTTATATGTTAATTTTTATAAATTTGCTTTTTAATTATTATTTTAAAGAATAATTGTTATTGATAAGTTAATTTATTAATTATTAATTAAATTATTAATTAAATTTTAAATATATTTAAATTTAGTTAATTTTAATTAATGAATTTATTAACAAGTTTGTTAATTATTATTAGTTAATAAGATATTAGATTAGTTGGTTATTTTCTTAATTATTAATTAATTTAATTAAAATTAGTTTAATTAAATTTAATTAATAATGAGTATTATTTAAATGAAGCTATAAATTTATTTTATTATTATTTTAATAATTTAAATAAATAATTACTTCTTAAATCATTTGGAATAATTGACTTGTAATCGAATAGGGGTAATTGTACTTTTTATTCAAATATAAGAAATGAGTTAATTTGTAAGGGTTAAAATATAAAATTCATAAGTTCAAAAACTACATTGAAAACAAAAATTGAAACCTTACTATTAACTCAATTATGTGTTTTTCAAAATCAAACCAAACTATGAAACTACTATGTTATCTGTATGTTGTCTATGTTTTGGGTTTGGGTTCACTAGAGTATTGACTAGTTTTAAGACGTCTACCAAAGGCTTGGGAATTTTGTGATTGTGGTATTATGTTGATTTGATCTTTGATCTTTTAAACTTAACCATGGTAATGTGTTGGTACTCTTTGATGAGTTTGATTATATTGTTAGTTATTATTTTTAGTGTTATTATGGGATAACAGGATGAATGTTATGACATACTTGACTTAACCATTTTGAGTCTTTGATCAGTATTTTTAGGATACTTTCCAAATGCTTGTAGAGAATTGATGGGTTATTGTGTTTTATCTTTTGATGATTTCTAGCCACTTGTATAGGACTAAGGGAAATATTATGATTATTTGCTTTGTGATTTTATGAGCCCAGGGTAGGTTATCTATATGTAATGTTGGGAAGTGGCTTGCAATGGAGGCTAGGTCCCTTAGTGGCTACTAGGATAACCCATTATAAGTTGTTTAATAAGTGAAAACACTACACTAAATGAGAGTAAAATGAACATAATAAGAGTCTTTGTATGTTCTCGTCCATGTCTCGAGTGCTAGTACAGACTAAGATGGGAGTAGAGAGAATGCTTGGTTGTGACTATGCATTGTTAGTATGCCTTGTCAGTACGAGAGGATACTAGTGCCGCATAGAGTCACTAGGGGGCCAAGGTCAAGTTAGAATGCTAAGGTAACTCTAGTGTTGATTCGTGTGATGACACTTTTCCACTTACATAGTAGGTTTCTTACATGTCTGTGTTTTCCTCTGGGTCTAGATGTCGATTTATCTTGGAACCTTTGAGTTAGATTACTTATAGAGTGTCTTGGACTTAGATATTACTTTTAATTTTTGGATTGATATCCTATTTGGGACTTGAGACTATCTCCTTAGCATAGTGGGAGTGGGCCTTTTTGGGTTACCACGTGGTTGGGTGGTAGTGCATTTTTTACTCTTACCATTGAGATCTGTCCGCTGTTGCCTTGGCTAGAGTTTCTTTGTCTTCTTTTCCTTTTATTCTATCTTTGTGTATAATGATGGATGGCTATATCCTTATGATGGATGATGTCACTTGTTGTATTCTATATGCTTCATGGATCCAAAAGGGATGATGTAACCTATTTTTATGAATGTATATTCTTTCAGCCTTTCATACCCTGTGACATGTACAATGGATGATTGAGCATTTTGAATTTTATTGCCGAGTGGCATTCAGAACAAATGTATATTATTTAAATGGACTTGGACTTATAACTATTCTTTCACGAGGATGTGGAATTTATTAGACTTAGTATTATTTAAATTTAAATGTGATTCAACGTCTTGGGATCCTTAAGGAATGTAATCTGTTATGTTTTTTTTGTATGATTGTATGTTATTCCTTCTGCTACTTAATGTTTGATGTGTATGCTATTCTTGTAGGATTTGAGCAAAAGTGCACAACAAATCCACAAAGCCCAAGAAAACCTGCATGTAGAATACCTGTCACGGAGAAGAAAAAGATAAGAAGAGGCAAGGGTTTGATCTGAAAAACTCATACGAAGAAAATATTATTCAATGGATCTTCATAATGAAAAATACAAAGAGATCAATAATTATAAAGGAGATTGAAACTCGAAAAGGGTAACCTAAAGCCTAACAAAGCTAGGTTGCACAATATAATTAATAAAATATTAATTATATGCACCTACAAGATAGCTTAAGAAAACTAGAGTAATAGGCAACTTAATTAATTAAATCAAAATGATTTAATTAATAAGTGCAAACAAATAATTACTCTAACACCCCCCCTTAAGCGAAGCTTAGGAGGTAAGCTAACCTAGCACAACTATGAAAACATAAAATTGGGTCTCGACAACAAGGCCTAATCAGGTACCCAATTACAACAAAATCTCTATAAAGAGGAGAAATAGAAAAAACTACATGGGAAAAATCCTACTCCAAAAAGAGATAGCAAAGAATGTTCTAGAAGAAGGAACAAAGAAAGATCATGAAGAGAACCACTGAAGCATGAAAAGCCGCAAAGCTCTGTTGAAAAATGCTGATCTGTAGAACCTCCATGGAAATAGAAGGCACAAACTGAGCGTGTCTATATGGTAGATGATCCATCTCACCGAAATGTATAGGTAGCTAGCCACTACAGTCACCTAGTATGTAGGATCAGGTACTAAATACATAGCTCACACTAACAAACCATTGAACCAAGGAAACATAGAACAACAATATAACCCCCCCTTAATGCAGACAGGGTGAGGTGACAGACAACTGAAAAGATGGGCCAAAAATCTCCTACAACACAGGAACCAAACACATCAAGAGTGAGGTAAAGACACCTATAAAGGAACGTGCCATCGACACTACATGAGGCAAAAGAGAAACAGGGCCTATAAGTAGGAAACAACTATCCCCCCATGGCACTTTATAAAATAGTGCGAGTACAACGAATCACAATGATGAAAAGGATCTCGAAACGCAAGAGTGGCACTTTATCTCAGTGCGTTGCATAAAGATGCTTACAATGAATATCAACAATGATTAGAAAAAACATAAGGCTGAAACAATAGATGGTAGAGCCCAAAACAAAGTATTTGAAGCAACAAAATCGATCCTCAGACTTGAAACAAATAGGATATCCACCAGAATGCTAAAATGCAAAAGATTGAATAGGATGTTTCTATAATAGAATTTGGAACAACAACCAACATCACTAGAAAGAGCATAGAAAGAGCTTTCTAGCGATATAAAGAAGTCCAAAATCGGAGATCGGATGCTCAAGATACGCCTCCAGGAGTGCAAAATAGAACATCTAGCTTTGACTACCAAAACATGCAACCAAACTACATCAAAACCCAAAAATACCTATACCATCATCTCCGTCTCGAAACCAGCTTTCTGATGCATTTTTCAGATAAAAAAAATACGTCCGTATGCTCAAGTTATGGAAGAAAAACCAATAGGGCCTCTGAAAATGCATGAATTTTTATTTTTTTAATAAAAAAAACAAAAAACAAAAAAGAAAGGCACCACCCCTGCACCACTGGCAGAGTAGCGGTTGGGATGGCAGGAGGGCGGAGGAGCCTCTGTTGAGCAGAGCGGCGGTGGGGCCGCAGCAGGCGTTGCCGACGGAGCTGTTGCAGGCCACTAGCGGACCGCCAGCGGTAACCACTAGTGGTTCCGTTGTAGCTAATTAACCACTGCAGCTAAAAAACTATGAAATCATTTTTTTTTGGTGATTTTTAAATTTTTTTCCTCGATCTTCGTGCTAGGGGCCATACGACCCTGTTCGGCAAAAAAAGGTTGCCTCCCAGATCAACATTGTCCAAATCGAACAAATTTTATATCAAAACGGGGGTTTTGAAGCCTTATGAATCCATCCGTGAGGTGTGTTTGGCCTCAAGCTGCTCTGAAAATTAGTGACCCCCTTGTTCTCTCAGAAAAAGCCTGAAAAAATATCAGATTTGATCTGCCAAACCCTTGTTCTCCCTTTTTCTTGAAACACCAAACAAGCTACAACAGATCTGGCTCTAATACTATGTAGGATTTGAGCAAAAGCGCACAAAAAATCCACAAAGCCTAAGAAAACCTGCATGCAGAAAACCTATCACAAAGAAGAAAAAGATAAGAAGAGGCAAGGGTTTGATATGAAAAACTCAGACGAAGAAAATTTTATTCAACGGATCTTCATAATGAAAAATACAAAGAGATCAATCCTTATAAAGGAGATCGAAACCCAAAAAGAGTAACCTAAAGCCTAAAAAAGCTAGGTTACACAATATAATTAATAAAATATTAATTATATGCACTTACAAGATAGCTTAAGCAAACAAGAGTAATAGGAAACTTAATTAATTAAATCAAAGTGATTTAATTAATCAGTGCAAACAAATAATTACTCTAACAATTCTTTCTTTTAAAAAAAAATGTTCGGCAAACTTGGTAAAACTTTAGGTTAATTCTTTTGGATCCTTGGGCGGGGCGTTATAGTAAGCCTGCAAATAATAGACCTATCTACACATATCTCAATAAGAAAATCAAATACATATGCCTGCAAATAATGTACCTATCTCCACATAATGCATGTGTCATATTGTAAAATTTCTTAATTAGGCTTAGCAAACTTAAACATACATGAGACATCTTTTAGCTAACCCTCTAATTGTTTCAATCTTCCAACCCCAATTTTTCCCAATTCAATTCAGTCCATTTATAAAAGTTGAATTCATTATGGATTCCTCTTTAGAGAACAAAATAACAATTTTTTTATAGTCAATATTTTATTCAACTTGATCATGAAGCTAGAATGCCAAGATTTTACTTTGAACCTATTTGGTATGCTTTGGGTTCTCTTCCTCTTTTTCAATGTTTTGAATATGGGATTCATTGTCTATAATCATTCCATCATTCATTTCTCCTTCCATGTCAAGTGCCTCATTCATCATTACTATGTCACTACTCAATTTTGATACTCGACTCTTGTTAATATTCTTGGCTTCATATATTAGTCTCATCTACTCTCTTTCCTTCCTTTTCTAGTAGTCTTTCCTACACCAAACTATCTAATTCCACCCCAAACCATTTGATGCATATAGCCTTCTATTTTGTTCCCTTCACGACATCAAAACCCTACTTAAACATTGTTTAATCTTTTTTCTTTATCCTTATAGTGCTCAAGTATTCATTTTTCAACTCTCACACTCCACTTAATCTAAATTCGTCATCACTACTACCTATAAAGGTTTAGTATGGTTACAATTCATTCACTTATCTCCCCTTCTCCCTTATAATGATAATAGAAACGTCTCTAAATTTTATTCAAATACTTTAAAAAATTAAAATTTTAAATTATGATTACATTTACAGATTTAACAATATTTCATTTTCGAAGACAAATACTTAGAAAAATCAAAGTCAAAGTCAAAGTTCAAAAACCATATCAGGCATAAAAATTAAGCTGATCTATATTCAACTAACCAAAGAATAACCATCTAAAGTCCTCTTCCACCAATTGAACCTTTATTAATCAAAACCAGCATAGACCTTTAAAATTTTAATCTGATTTACTATTACATACTCTCTCAAAAGGAAATGTTCGATGATGCTGTCTGCTAGAGATTGATGTAAACTATTCGGATATGCAAGCTGAAAGTAGTACCCTTTTAGTTTTTTGATCTGTTAAATGTCATGTGGAGCCAAGGCACTGAAAGAACACAAAGCAGGACCAAGTTCATTTACAAGGCATCTATCAAGTTCCAGGTAACTTCTTTCTATATTTATGATTATCATGAGGTTTTATTTCATTTGAACACAATGCACGTCGAACTATTGTACTCCCCATAGGCAATACCAACATGATATCTTTAACTTCAATGCTGCAACTGAAAACATTTTTGAAATTTAATGTTCAAAAAAACCGTAGGCACATGCTCAAACATGCACATTTAGATTTTTGGAATCAAACACACCCTTTCGATTCGATGCAATACGGTATTGAAGAAAATGTTGGATTTATTTGGACTGTCGCTCTGCCTGAGGAAAGCCTTGGAGAAATAATCAGTAAGGATCAATCCAGAATCGTTAAGAGCCAGCCTTTAACTAACTCTTTGGAAGAATTCAGTAATGGACAGAACCCAATTGAAATTAATGATGGCCGATTCTTAAATGCAAAATTTAGTAAGAAGTATCGAACTGAAAAGTCCAGAAGGTTCGAACATGTAGATCATATTGGTTTGGGTACGGACATTTTCTGTAAAGAAGACATAATGAAGCAAACCCTAGATGCTATGCAACATTTTGGCATTGGGATGCAAATTAGAGCATATGCTGAGCTTCTTCAGGAGTTTGCCAAGGCAAAGGTCTTGGCAGAAGGGAAGATGGTTCATTCCCACATGATCAAAACTGGATCATACCTTGACACTTTCGTCTCAAATCATCTGGTTAATATGTACGTCAAATGTGGTAGTTTGGGAGATGCACGCCTAGTGTTTGAGAAAATGCCTAAGAGAAACGTTGTCACGTGGACTGCTATGATTGCTGGATATGTGCAAAATGGGTGTGGCAGCATGGCCATTAAACTCTTTTCCCAGATGCTGGAGGCAGGTGCAAGGGCAAATCAGTTCACCTTTGCCAGTGTTCTTACGGCTTGTGCGAGTGTGGCAGATTTGGGATATGGTAGACAAGTTCATGTACACATGATCATGTCTGGATTTGACTTGAACGTATATGTTGGAAATGCGCTTATTACCATGTATGCCAAGTGTGGAAGCATGGAAGCCGCGAAAACATCATTTGATGAAATAGCTGAGCCAAATCTTATTTCCCAGAATGCCATAATTGCAGGTTATGTGCAACATGGGTTTGATTGGGATGCCTTGGCAGTTTTTTCTCAAGTGCAACAGTTAGGCATCGGAGCAGATGAGTTTACCTTTGCTAGTGTTCTTGCAGCATGTGCGAGCTTGGTGGCTGTAGAGCAAGGGAGGGTAATCCACGCCCACATAGTGAAATCTATGTTTAAGTCGAGCATCTTTGTTGGGAGTTCCCTTGTTGATGTATATGCAAAATGTGGATATATAACAGATGCATACAAAGTTTTTGATAAAATGCTTGAAAAAGACAGAGTCTTGTGGAATTCAATGATTGCAGGGTATGTACATAATAAGCAAGGGGAGAAGGCCATCAAACAATTACACCAAATGCAACGGGAAGGCATTCAGCCTGACAAGTTCTCATTGACAAGCATCCTTGGTGCCTGTATATGCATAGAAAATCTTAATTATGGAAAGCAGGTACATGCCTACACAATTCGAACCAGATTGAATTCAAATTTATCTTTAAATAATGCCCTCATCAACATGTATGTCTCGTGTCAGTGCATAGATAATGCAAAATTAGTGTTTGACAAAATGGCAGAGCATAATATAGTCTCCTGGACTGACATAATAGTTGGATATGTTCATGAGAAACATGAGGAGGAAGCTCTGAAAATATTTTGCAAAATGCAGCAAGCAGGTATGAAGCCGAACCAGTTCACATTTGCTACCATTTTTAGTGCATGTGGTAGCTTAGCAGCTCTAGAAAATGGAAAGCAGGTGCTTGCTCAGGCAATTAAGAGTGGTTTTGTTACAAATGTATGTGTACGAAATTCTATTATTGCAATGTATGCTCAATGTGGAAACTTCGAGGAATCAAAGAAAGTGTTCAATGATACACCTGAAAGAGATGTTGTCACATGGAATGCAATAATATCAGGATGTGCTCAGCATGGACATGGCAATGAAGCCCTGCAGCTTTTTGAAAACATGCAACTTCTTGGTGTGAATCCGGACTCCAGAACATTTGTTTGTGTTCTTTCTGCATGCAGACATGCAGGCCTGTTGAAAGATGCTCGTCATATCTTTGATTCAATGATTTGTGATTATAGAATCATACCAAGGATAGAACACTATGCGTGCATGGTTGATCTTCTTGGCCGTGTTGGCCAACTTGATCAAGCAATGGACTTTATCAAGCAAATGCCAATAGAACCCAATGCTTCAATGTGGCAGACATTGATTGGTGCTTGCAAAGTCCATGGAAATGTTAAACTAGGAAAACATGCCGCAGAGCATATGCTTGAACTGGAACCACAAGCGGCAGAAACATATATTTTGCTATCAAACATCTATGCTGCAGCTAGAAGATGGGATGATGTGGCATACGTGAGAAATTTAATGAATGAAAGGGGTGTGCTTAAAGATCCAGGATGTAGTTGGATTGAGGTTCAAAACAGGGTGCACATATTTACTGTTGGCGACTGATGACATTCCTGGATTAGAAATATTTATGACAATTGGAGGTCTTGAGTAGACAGATGGAGACAGGGTATTGGCTAGATTCAAACCTTGTGTTTGATTGGTGCTTGCAGGGCCCATGGAACCATCGAACCAGGAAAATGTCATAGAGAGTATTCTGGAGTTGGAACCACAAATAGAAGGAACATATATTCTGCTATCAAATATGATACTGCAGCTGGAAGACGTGACATAGCAAATTTGAGGAATTTATGAAAGTGAGGGATGTGATAAAAGATCCAGTTGTAAATTGGTTTGAGGTCCAACAGAGGGCGTAGCTATTTACTGTTAGGGCTCAGTCTCATTCACTGATGGATAGTATTTATGATAGTTGGAGTTGTTGAGTACACAAATGGAGACAGCATATTCCCAGACACAAACCTTGCATTGCATACCATGCAAGAAAAACAAGAAAAACACATGTTTTATCATGAGAGTAAGTTGTTACTTGACTTTGGGCTTATCATTACACGTCAACCAGTTCTTATGCACATTATCAAGTACCTGCATTTGTCTTGACATTTCCACAGTACCTCCAAGTTTTGAGAACGCGCTATCTTTATATGATCAGTAAGGTAGTGCAGCTTAAAATTAAAGGAAAGATACATGAACTTGAATTACACTCTTTTACTTGTTTAATGAAAGAACAAGTTGCAAGTATGTCAGAGACTCACAAGTTTGGTAAGATCTTTTGTTTGAAAAGGATATTCATCACTACCATCATCACTGTCACTGAAGGCTAGCTGAAAAGTTTCTCAGAACCATCGTCTTTGAAATATCAAAATTGAATGGTAAGATTGGTGTCAAACTGCTTCTCACTACCAGTTTTATCTTTATTCCCTTTCAAGTTCATTTGCATGCGGTAACTAGATATTGCACGAGACAGAAATAAATTTAGAGGTAAACTAATCATATGTCATTGATCTTCATACAATGTCAATGTGTGGAGGGTATGCCCTGAGAAGCAAACTAGGGATGGAAGTTGCAGTTCATAACTTTTACTATTGTTCAAAGAATTTTTTTTGTAAATCAGTTGCTTTAACATTTACATGAGGACATGGAATGCTATGAAGAAACTGTGAGCAACCATGAAAAATATCATATTTTTATCTTGTGTGAGGAGGAAATTTATGATTATCTATGAGTTGAGGCAGACTCTATCAGGCTACATTGACTCCAGGGCCCTCTAACAAGGTCCTCACTCTGGGTATAGCAGCAGATTAAGTCTTGACAAATAAGAATTTAACGATTGGAGCTTGTAGCTTGCACTTTCCCATATAGATTCTTTTGAATTTGATTGAGTTCTTGTGAAGTACACTCCCGGCTTGTTTGTAGCTTTTGATGGTGATTCTCAAGAATAACCTTTTCTCTGTAACATGCTATACCAGCAAAATGAATCAGTCTTGGACTTCATGTTGAACTGAGCTGTGTTAAATTCTCATAACTCTGACCATGTTAAATTTCTCAATAATCCAATTATAGATCAATTGCACAATAAATTCATAGAAAGAAACTCAATCTGATTTATTAACAGTGTTACACGGGGACTCACACCCCCCTCCCAAACCTCGGAGTACCCATCCCCTAGACGTCCCCGCACTGGGTAATTACTTACCCAAGTACCCCCACCTCCACTTGGTGCAGGAGCACCCAAATAAAGATATTTTCTTGGGATGTGCCCAGACCATTGTGGGGTCAGTTTTCCTATTCTGTAATGATCTAGAACATTTTGTAAACCATTTTGGCCAGATCTAGAACATTCTGTAAGCCGTTTTGGCAAGAGATCTCTTTGGGTCGGTTTTCCTATTTTGTAATAATCTAGAATGTTCCGTAGACCATCCTAGCAAGTATAAATAGAGTTTTTAGGTTTACGTTTAAATTTTTTTTTTTTGCATAAGAAGTTATGGGGAGAAGAAATCTTTAGGAGAGCAATTGTATATACTGTTCATTTGATTAATCAATTAGAAGAATATTGTTATCTATCTCTTTCTGGTGCTGGTTCCTTTTGTTTTTACTTCCGTTGAGTTGATCTCTGGATCACCACCATTCAACAACCATGCTACTGCTAGTATGGGGACTTGGATTTCTATTTGACTTTTTCCTTTTGAATGTTACTATTGGGTATGTAATATGTTACTATGTTCAATGTTCAATGGTTCTAGTTCATGTTAAAATTTGGTTATGTTCAAGTATTTTAATTTGGTTTGTTCTACTGAAACATCATTTCATAACAAGCATTTCAAGTTCTATATGTATACTATACAACACTCCTCCTTGTCTCGTCCTCCCCTTGCCACCGTCCCTTGGCTGTCCCCTCACCATCCTGAAAATGAAGCCCATTTCCCCCCCATCCTGGAAACTCATTCTAATGTCCCAACGTCCTGCCATTCCAACGTACCCATACTGGGGTAACATTGGATTTATAACAATTAATACTCTACGTTAATTAATAGAAGCAAATAGCGGAAGCATAATAACAAAAGCCAATCAGATATAGACAATAACACAAATATACCTAGGAAACCCCAGCTTAAGGAAAAACCTACACTGTTGGATCTTCTATTCAGCCTAACAACAAACTTTCTCTTCCAAAATACAATAGAATCCAATTCAATATCAGTTTGCTTCTGCAATCTTACATATATAGAGCCTAGCTGGTTCACTTAGCTTTCAAGAAAAGAGTGTTTTCTTGATTTCTTAGGATTTAAACCATATATAAAATCACTTCTTGTTTTTCTCAAACTCACAAACTTAGAAATATTCTTTTAAAGAATAAAAAAAGAGTTGTTGCTAAATATCCAACTCAAGTTGTTGTAAAGCAACATCACTCCACCTTCTGAGCTAAACAACAAAAAACTAACACTCCCTCTTAGCGAGAAAGGTGTTCTACATGATACCCAACTTATCCTTGAAGAATACAAACTTATTCTTCACCAAAGTTTGTGTGAATATATATCTGCTATATGTTTGTCAATAGGAAAGTGTTGGAGTTTCACTAGCCAATTCTCCACTCAATCTTTGATGAAGAAAACTTGCGACTGCACCTTCTATTCAGCTTCAAGAGCAATTACAGACTACAAGATTGCGACAACAGTTATATAAATATAACTTTAGTCTCACAATCCTCTTTGCTAAGAAAACCACTCTCATTGAATGTGCACACAAAAACTTCTATTGATAACTGTATTGAGAAGAATCTGAAAAGTTCACAACTGAAAATATAATAATTTCTCTCCTTAAGAATAATTGCCTCCGCTTCCCTCGCTAAAAATTTTCTTTCTCCACCTTCACCAACTTCTCTTCGAAATCTCTTCCTCACAGGATATCTAGGAAATCCTTTCTACAAAATATATTTAGGAAATCTCTTCCTCTGATATATCAAGGAACTCTCTTCCTCCAAGAAATCATGTCTTCAATGTCTCTAGGAAATCTCTTCCTTTCAACATATCTAGGAAATCTCTTCCTCTTAACATATTGAGGAAATCTCTTTCTCTGAGAAATTTCCTCCTCAATGTCTCTACACAACTCATCCTTGCTCTTGGATCTGCACCATGCAAACCCCATGTCAAAGGATGATTACCATAGCCACCTCGCAATCTATCTTTACTCAATCATTGGATGTCATAGCCATAAAAGAAACTGGAGATAATTTCTTTTTTCTTTTTTCTGTAATCTGTGTCATAGATATTGGTTTTGTGTTTAGAGTGTAGAGCTTTGATACCATGTTAAATTCTCATAGCTCTGATTACATGTTAGATTTCTCAATAACCCAGTTACAGATCAATTGCACAATAAATATTCATAGAAAGAAACTTAATATGATTTATAACAATTAATACACTAGGTTAATTAACATAAGAAAATAGCGGAAGCAAAATAACATAAGCCAATTAGATATAGACAAGAACTTGGATATACCCAGGAAAACCCATCTTGCGGAAAAACCTGCAATTGTTGGATCTTCTATTCAGCCTAACAATAAACTTTCTCTTCCAAAGTACAATATAATCCAATTCAATACTAGTTTGCTACTGCAATCTTACATATATAGAGGCCAACTGCTTTACTTAGTTTGCAAGAAAAGAGTGTTTTCTTGCTTTCTTAGGCTTTAAATCATATATAAAATCACTTCTTGTTTTTCTCAAACTCACAAACTTAGAAATATTATGTTAAAAAATAAAAACAAAGTTGTTGCTAAATATCCAACTCAAGTTGCTTCAAAGCAACTTCACTCCACCTTCCGAGCTAAACAACAAAAAACTAACAAGATGCAATAAGATACAATGAGGAAATTCCTCATGAAAATATTGTTGTTATCCACATTTACGAGTATTTATATGTGCAAATCATAAAAATACAGGTATAAATGTAACTAGGTACAAAGACAAATGAAAGGGGAAAAAATCCATGCAAGCCAAGAATTGTGGACCACAAGCAAATGTTATAGAAAAAATGGGTGAGTGATGAAAAAGATTTGCAAAAACACATAATTATCCTTAGAGAAGTCCAAAATTTGTGGTTGTGCTCTTCTTCTCTATGCTTTTGCAATCAGAAAAGTATGCTATTAACAATCAATCAACTTCTGTGATATTATGTAAGGATGCATCACCATGGAGGGACATCAGAAAAGTATGCTATTAACAATCAATCAACTTCTGTGATATTATGTAAGGATGCATCAACATGGAGGGACATGTTCCCCATGTTTTAAACCTGAGTAATTATAGTGATAATTTATGCAACTTGCAAGTAAGCTATGGCTCAAAGGTCAATCTTCCTTCATTGTATTAAACCTATGTCATGTTGGCCATTATAAAAGTCCTTTCTTCTACGAGGATGTCATAAGTGACATAACCTTCTAAGTTTGTCAAGAAACAAAAGGGCATTGTTATCATTACTTTTGATAATCTTCTTTAACTTCTGAACGTTTCATGCCAAAATTGTTAATATTTTAGCATCAATAGAAGTAATTATTTATTTGATATACTAATGTGTGTTTATGTGTAACAAATAACAGATAAAGTTATTACTACTGATTATTAAATTCAATGTATATATATATATATATATGTGTGTGTGTGTGTGTGTGTGTGTGTGTGTGCGCACACACACACACACACACATGTATGTATGCATATGTACATACACATACATACATACATACATACATATACACATATACACATATACATGTGTGTGTGTGTGGGCGTGTGCGCTTTGGATAAAATCTATTTACATTATAATAATCATCGTCAGATATCTGTATGTGTATCGGCAGCCAAATATATAATATCACATTACTATGTGATATGGCTCCTTGATATAATGATCACTGGTGGACAAAGTTGTGTTATGTCTTAATCATGCGTAACAAATCATGCCCCTGAAGAGGCATGACTCTACGTGGTCAAGCCATGACTCTTCGGGAGTCATGACTCTCCACTTCATATATTAAGAACCTTGCAGAACACTGATAAAACAATTATCAATACACAACATTTTTGTATCAGCGGTCTGCACTTTGTTTTATCAATATTCTCCATTGCATATATAACTTGCAAGTTCATCAGAAGCCATTCCAAAATCAGTAGCAATACAAAGGGAAGTCGACTTTGTTTCTACAGTCCCAGAAGTCTACAATTTTCAAAGAACAAGCTACTCACTGTTATACAAGTAAGAGTTATATTGGTTCTGTGTTAATTGCTTTATCTATCAAAGATCCAAATAAAATTAACATGGTATCAGAGCCATTCTGATAAGAAAAACTATTACACACACACACAAACACAAAAAAATAAAATAAAATAAATTCTCAGTTTTTGAAAAGAGGCTAAAATCATATTGTTAAAATGGTGAATCGTGTGAGACTAGAAGATAGGCTTGAGGGTGCATCTAATTTCTCTTCATAGAAAATTAGACTATTAATAATATTAAGAGAAATGGAGTTAGAGCAATATATTGAATCAAATCTTCCCATGCCTGAAAATGAATAAGAAAAAGTAACTTGGAAGAGACATAATAATAAGGCAACGAAAATCATTATAGATTTTGTAAAAGATCATATTCTTCCTTCCATATTTAATCTTCAGACTGCATTTGAAATGTTCTCCACTATTTGAGATACATTCGAAATCAACAATACTAGTAGATTATTAACTCTAAAACAAGATCTACTATATATAAAAATGAAAATGGAGAATCTATAAGTTCATATTTTCTAAGGATTTTTGTTTCAAAGGATCAACTCGCAACTATGTAAAATCGAGTTGATGACAAAGAACTCAACATGATTGCTCTAAGAGGTCTTCCTCTTTCATGGGAAACATTCATTTGAGGTTTAAGCTCTCGACCAAACTTCTTAAATTCGATCTATTAAAAAAATGAATGCACACAAGAAGAATCTAGGCTAATTTCAAGACAACTAAGTACCAATCAAGAGGGAGAAATTCAAGTACTTCATGTGAAATCAAACAAGAAAAGAAAATTCAAGTATAACAAAAAGGAATTTAACAAAGATCACAAATCAAACAAGCAACATGATTGGTCCAAAGTTAGATGCTTTAAATGTGATAAAATTGGTCACTCTTATATGTTCTGCCCCAAAAAGAAGAAAATACAAGTGGCCCTAGCAGAAATTAAAGGAGAAAGTAAAGAGAAAGAAGAAAGAGAAAATTATGCTTTTTACTTATCCCTTTCAAGTGAAATAAATTCTAACCACAACACTTGGATCATAGACAGTGGAGCATTTCGACACATCACTGGCTTTAAAGACAAATTTGAAACCTTCTCAAAACAAGCCTCAAAAGAAGTTACCATTGGAGATAACTCTACTTATCCTATTAAAGGAATTGGTTCTTGTTCAATACAACTAATTTCAGGAATTACACTACAACTCAAAAATGTTTTATATGTACCAAGAATCAAGAGAAACCTAGTTTCTATTTTTGGTCTTGCTGATCAAGGCTTTAGAATTACATTTCAAGAAGACAGAGTTCTATCTTGGCCCAAGAACTCTAATATTAAGAAAGCCATTTCCATTGGATTTAGATATGGAAGTCTTTATAAACTTTGTAATAACCAGAATCTAAACCTAACTCTTAGTCATGAAACTTCAAATTCCACTGAAATTTGGCATAGAAGGCTAGGTCACCTCCACTATCAAGCATTATCATCTATAGGAAAAATTGTAAAAAGGTTTACCTAATCTAAAATTTGATCATTTAAATATTTGCAAAGGATGTGCTTTAGGTAAGAATACTAAGCAATCCTTCCCTAAAAGTGATCATAGATCCAAATCCATTCTTGAACTAATTCACACAGATCTTTGTGGCCCTATGTCAGTACCCTCACTTAATGGGTGCCTCTACTATATAATTTTTATTGATGATTACTCTAAAAGAACTTGGATCTATTTTTTGAAACAAAAGGACTCAAATGAAGTCTTATCCAAATGCAAAGAATTCAAAGCCTTAGTTGAAAACTAATAAGAACAAAAGATTAAAACCCTAAGGTCAGATAATACGAGTGAATACATATTTGATATTTTTAAGAACTTCTGCATTACTGTTGGGATTAAGAGGGAGTTTTTTGTACCTTATAATTCTCAACGTAATGGAATTGCTAAATGGAAAATAGGTCTATAGTCGAATTAGCTAGAGCAATGTAGCACGATCAAAATCTTCATATTCATTTTGGGCTGAAGCATCTAACACAATAGTCTACATTCAAAATCGATGCCCACACTCAGTATTAGACAACACCACTCTAGAGGAAATATTCATAGGCATTAAACCTGACCTAAGTCACCTAAGAATATTTGGATGTCTAATTTATATCCACATACCAAAAGAGAAAAGAACAAAATTAGAACCTTCCGCAAAGAAGGGGATATTTATTGGATATAGTGAAACCACAAAAGGATACAAGATCTTCATTCCAGGTCAAAGAACAATTGAAATTAGTAGTGATGTGAAATTTGAAGAAGAAACAACTTTTAAAATTTTCAGAAATAGTGATGAATCTATTATAGAGTCTATTTTTGAAGAAGATCAACCCACAGAAATTGAGAGGGAGAATGATTTTGAACCTTCATCTATGTCTAATCATAGAGATTCTAAAAACATTAATAATAATAAAAAGAGACCTTTTTGGTCTAGAAAAATGATAGAAGAAAATCATGTTAAACTAGATGAAGTAATGCAAGAAAGGAAAAGGACTAGAAATCAATCATGTTATGTTGCATTGTTAATTGAACTTATAAAATCAGAACCTTCTAATGTTGAAGAAGCACTTTCAAATTAGTCTTGGAAAGAAGCAATAATTGAAAAATATAACTCTATATTAAAAAATGATGTATGAGATGTGCCAAGACCAAAGAACAAATTAGTCATTTCTCCCAAATGACTGTTCAAAATTAAACATGCATTTGATGGTAGCATTGAAAAATACATAGCCAGATTTGTAGCATGGGGTTTCTCTCAGAAAGAAGGCATTGATTATGAAGAAACATTTTCTTCTGTTGCTAGATATACTTCAGTCATAACCATTTTGGCTATTGTAGCATCCAAGGGATGGAAGGTACATCAAATGGATGTCAAAACAATGTTTCTTAATGACAAGATTGAAGAAGAAGTCTATATCGAGCAACCAGAAGGATTTAGTACTCGTGATAGCAAAACTCATGTTTGTAAATTGAAGAAAGCACTTTATGGTCTCAAACAAACTTCCAAAGCTGGGTATGAAAGGATAGACAACTATACATAGCCAGATTTGTAGCATGGGGTTTCTCTCAGAAAGAAGGCATTGATTATAAAGAAACATTTGCTTCTGTTGCTAGATATGCTTCAGTCATAACCATTTTGGCTATTGTAGCATCCAAGGGATGGAAGGTACATCAAATGGATGTCAAAACAACGTTTCTTAATGACAAGATTGAAGAAGAAGTCTATATCGAGCAACCAGAAGGATTTAGTACTCGTGATAGCAAAACTCATGTTTGTAAATTGAAGAAAGCACTTTATGGTCTCAAACAAACTTCCAAAGCTGGGTATGAAAGGATAGACAACTATTTAGTAAAGTTAGGATATTCCATAAATGAAGTTGATCCTAACTTATATTTCAAAACTAATGGTGATGATATGATTATTCTTGTGCTATATGTTGATGATTTATTGATAACAGGTGATGAACATCTCATAAAGAAATGCAAACAAGAACTCACAATAGAGTTTGAAATGAAAGACTTAGGTCTACTTCACTACTTTCTTGGATTAGAAGTCTAGCAGCTAGATAACTGCATTATTTTGAATTAGGGAAAATACACCATGGATATCTTAACTAAATTTGGGATGATGAAATGTAAACCTGTAGCTAATCCTATGGAAGTAAATTTACACAAATTGAAAGATGATGTGATCCAATCTGAACCTATTGATTCTACTTACTATAGGTAGATTATTGGCTCTTTAATGTATTTGGTTAATACTCGTCCTCACATATGCTATGCTACTCACACCTTGAGTCAGTTTATGTGTGCACCAAAGAAGATACATCTACATGCAACAAAATACATTTTGAGATACTTAAGAGGTATTATTGGTTTGGGAATCAAATATGAGAAAGTCAACATCAAACTTCATGGATATTCACATTCTGATTGGGTAGGCAGTCCCATTGAATGTAAAAGTAATTCTGGATATTGCTTCAGTTTAGGATCTGGCATGGTTTCTTGGTCCAACAGAAAATAGACTTTAGTTGCTTTAAGTTCCACCGAAGCAGAGTACATTGCATCCTCCTTGGGTGCTAGAGAAGCAGTATGGTTACATAAGTTGTTAGTAGATTTTTTAAAAAGATGTTTGAAGCCCAATGTGATTCATTGTGATAATCAAAGTTGCATCAAGCTTTCAAACAATTTGGTCTTCCACAATCGCTCCAAACACATTGAAATTCCTTTCCACTACATTCAAGATATGGTGAATTGAGGAATCATTCAACTAGAGTACATCTGTACTAATGAGCAAACAGTTGATGTCTTTAGCAAGCCTCTTGCTAAAGTGAAGTTGAAATACTTCAGAGAAAAACTTGGTATGATTAATTTGTAATATTGAATATTAAATTAAATTTTAATTTATGTGAGTTTATGCTTCTATTGTGTTGTTTAGTAGCATCATATATGTAATGAAAGGTGATGATCTTTCATGGACATATTTATTCAAAAGGTAATTTTTTACAAGGTGACGATCTTGTAAATAATAGACCTATTATCATGGACATCTTTAGACATTTCTTAAGTGCAAGTAGAGATCATGAGCAACAAATTCTCATAGACATCTCTAGACATTGCTTAAGTGCAAGTAGAGATCATGAGACATCTCTAGACATAGCTTAAGTGCAAGTAGAAATCATGAGTAACAGATTTTCATGGACATCTCTAGACATTGCTTAAGTGCAAGTAGAGATCATGAGTAACAGATTTTCATAAACATCTCTAGACATTGCCTCGAGCAATTAGAGATCATGAAAACCTATGGACATCTCTAGAGATTGCCTCAAGCAATTAGAGATCATAGGTAGCATTCTTATTGTGGCTTCTCTAGATATTGTTTCAGACAATTAAAGATTTTAAATATGCATTATGATAAGTGTTCATAATTTTGTAGTATGAAGATCAAATAAATTGATTAAATTTCTATACTGAAATTCTAATGATATTTACTTCCCCCTTGCTAAAGAGGGAGTGTTGATGTTTTAGCATCAGTAGAAGTAATTATTTATTTGATATACTAATGTGTGTTTATGTGTAATAGATAACAGATAAAGTTGTTAGTCTTGATTATTAAATTCAATGCACACACACACACACACACACACACACACACACACACACACACACACACACGTATATATACATACATGTGTGTGTGTGTGTGTGTGTGTGTGCTTTGGATAATGTCCATTTACATTATAATAATCATCAGCATATATCTGTATGTGTATCGGCAACCAAATATATAATATCACATTACTATGTGATTGGGCTCCTTGATATAATGATCACCGATGAACAAAATTGTGTTACGTCTTAATCATGTGTAATAAATCATGCCCCAGAAGAGGCATGACTCTACATGGACAAAGGCCATGTAGAGCCATGACTCTTCAGGAGTCATGACTCTCCACTTCATATATTAAGAACCTTGCAGAATGTTGATAAAACAATTATCATTACACGACATTTTTGTATCAACAGTCTACACTTTGTTTTATCAATATTCTCCATTGCATATATAACTTGCAGGTTCATCAGAAGCCATTCCAAAATCAATAACAATACAAAGGGAAGTTGACTTTGTTTCTACAGTCCCAAAAATCTGCAATTTTCAAAGAACAGGCTACTCACTGTTATACATGTAAGAATTATATTGCTTATGTGTTAATTGTTTTATCTATCAGAGATCCAAATAAAATAACAAAATGACTTGTTTATAATGTTTATTTAAGTAGAAGAATCTATCAAAACTTTATAATCTCTTATTCTTTTCTTTTAAAAAAATATCTCAAAGAAAAAAATCTCTCAAATAAAAAGAACCTGAGCTATACATGACAACAGGCTTAGAATTTGACGACCACTCCCACCTGCCATATGATTTTTTAATGACAGTTTGATCATTTTGATGTCTTTCATTTGCGTTCTATGAAAAAAAATCGTTGTCATTTTTCATTTTTGAATAATCAATATCAAATTTCTTAGTTCAAAAAATTATAAATTAATAATACTATGTAATAAATTATATACAACCTTTCTATTTCTTAAGAAAAAAAAATAAAACTAAAAAACAACTACACATTAATAATTCATGCAAAAATCTCAAATTAAATAGGCAAATTTTAATTTTGTATATTTTGTTTTAGAAAGATTCTGAGTTGATATAAATATATAGTAAACAATATAGAAACATTACATTACATACTTTATGCAAACATTAAAAAAAAAAGTTATATAATAATATAATAATTAGTAATTAGTAAGTTTCTAGATTCATATTAAAATAGAATATTAATATCTATCACATTAAAATAAATAAATAAACTAAGTAAATTACTATATTATTTATAATAATTTTTTATGGTTTAGTAATAACTTAAAGTGTCATAATGATGGTCTTAGAAGAATATGACATGTTAGCCTATATGGTCTAAAGAAATTTTAGAATGTAATATATAGTCAAAAAGTGCGAAAACGACCATTACGACCATCAAATACCAGGCTTGCATGACAGAAGCTAGAATCCCTATCTTTTGTGAGAAATAGAATATAAATTTGTCTTTTGTAGTAAATAGAAGATGTTTTATGCCTCATACAAGAGAATATCATCTACCCGAATTTCATTTGAATAACGATTGTGGGAATTTCTAAAGATGTACTTGTGATTGCTTAGGGTTCGTTTGGCCGCGGGCATAGGAATGGAGAATAGGCATGTAATATTGGGAATAGGAATGACTATTCCAATAACAACTACTTTTTGGAATGGGTATAAGCTCATTTTAGAGGCAAAATGGGAATATGTATTCCTATTACCTATTCCAAGTGACAAACCAAATAGAAAATAAAAATCGTATTCCAATTTTTCTATTCCTATTCCATCAACCAAACGAACCCTTATATAAGTAGTTGCTAAGTAATAGATTTGTCTTTTAAGTATTATTATTATTATTGCTATAAATATTATACTCTTTATAGGTCAAAATCTTTGTCAAGATTCATTATGATGTCTTAAAAATATTAAGTTTTACTTTTATAATAGTCACTCCTCTTAAGATTATATAAATATTAAACTATACATAAATTGTATTTATCAAGAGTATGCGAAGATTATATAAATATTCTATTTGTATTGTTTTTCTTTTACATATATGGAAGTAGTTGATAATTGAGTGTTAAAAAGTATATTTATAGTTAAAAGTTATAAATTAATGATAAAACATAAATATGAGTATTATTATTTTTAATATAAATTAAATATATTGGTTTGTATAATATGACTAATAGTAAAAGAAATAAAAATAAGAAACAATACTTTAACAAAATATTTTCAACATATCAAGATTTGGGACTTGTAGTACTTTTATAGAAAAATACTTCCTTGTGTATATTGATTAATTATATTATGATTAATATGAATAGTGAAAATATCATTTGTTAAGTTTAATCTTTTTCAAAGGTTTAATTAATTTTATCTATTTTGTGCTAATTGCAGTACGAAAACTTTAAAACTTCTAACTTTTTGACATAGTCATTAAATGAACAAGAAAAAATAAATAGTTGTATATAGACTTTAGAAATAAATAAATTATATATATATACGGAAAACATGTTTTGAAGGGTCCCTGAAACCTTGTACATAAGATAGAAAGATAAGCGTTGAAAGCCCGAACCAACAAAAAGACAATGAACAAAAAGTCTAGCAAAAAAGGGACAACTAGAGAAACACAACACTAACTAAAACAACATAAAGAAAACATTAACCGATTTTCAGAAGGAGGTTAGTAGCCTCCTTTACTAACAAGTCCATTTTCCTAGCAACCTCTTTGATCTCAGTGGTTTTATTGTAACCCTCCAAGGCTTTCTTCTTATTGTTGGCTTTGGTCCTTTTACTAGGCCCTTCAGTGATCTCTACGCTAGCACCACCTTCCTCTATAATAATCATCATCTTTTCCACTCTAGGACCCTCCACCCTACTGATAAGAGCCTTGAAGTTCTCGTTGGACACCTTCAGAATCTGATAGTTTTGATTAGCTATGCCCCTTAGAGTAGACAAAATGCCTTCCACTTTGTTGTTAAGGTTGAGCACCTTGGCTTCCAAACCATAGAAGGCAACCAGACCCACAAACTGGTTGGAGTCAACACTCTCACCATCCCTATAACCTTCTTACCATTACCTTCTAACTGGTGCATTCTTTCATTCAACCCAATAATCTGATGGTACATCCATTTAATGGACTTGAAATTGTCCATCATACTATTTTTAGCATTATTGAGAACATTCATGTTATCTTCTTTGCTGAAATCACTCATTATGATCATTGCTAAGTTAATGAGCTTCTAAAGGTCGAATTTTCGCTGTATGTCTTCATGAATTTATAGATTAGTTTTTTCTCTAGCTATCCCCAGTCAAATACTCTCCATATTCATATTCTTCTAGGTGGTAACCCTCCCTTGAGAAGAGGCTGTGATAATGTCTATTCGGTCTTTCATTGGGTCATCCATGGGTTTATAGGGCTATCGTTCCCCTGCTGATCCTCCAAACCCATCTCTTTGGTGGGGCTTTTCTCCATACCCCTCACATTTCTATCCTCCTCCTCCTGACAGGGCTGCTTATACTTATGTTCAGGGCCCTTCCTTTTGTAAGCAATTTCAACCTTTAAGGTTGTGTCCATTTGCTCTCCTTCCTCATCCACATCCTCAGAGGAAGAGTCCCTCCTTTTCTTCAAGGGCTGCTTGGATTTGTCAAATTTCCTTTGTTTTTTAACATAACTGTTCTTCCCCACAGCCTCCACCTCCTCAATATATGTATCCATGTCCTCATCACTTTCATTGTACTTGTCCTCCAACTCACCAAGGTTCCTTGAGCTATGTTTACCTGTTGATGCTTTGGAAACCCTATTTTGCAGTTGGGCTCTATGAGCTTTCCCCTTGGCATTTTTCCTTTTTCTCTTAATGGGCTCCAAATCCTTGTCAGAATGAAGGCCATCACTGTCCTCCATCTCTGAAAAAATCCTCCTCTTCTTCAGACTCGTCCCCTTCACCCTCAACATCCTTAGTCTCAATGAACTTCCCCACATAATTAGCTTTGCTATCCTCATAAATTAGGAGCATTAGGCTTTCATGAAGTGGGGGGTTGGTAATACTATGGTCTCTAACTCTATTGATGCTATTGTTCAAAGATGAGTAAAGTTTACATTGTGTCTAAAATGATTTAGAAAGAGAAAAGGGTGCAAGTAAATCCTAGAAAATCTCCTATCTAGGATGACATAGGAAACAATAGCCCTAAGTATAAACCTCCATAATTTCTTTAAGAAAAGGGGCTAGAAGTATGTGATACCTTTTTTTCTTGACAAGTTTCTTCCTCTCCTTGGGCATCTTCAGAAAGATATTGATAGCAGAGTTAGAGATCTTCTTGTCCCTATAAAACTTCTTCCCCACAATAGGGATGCTAGTAATCTTGGAAACATACTCATCCATGATGGAAAACTCCTTGCCATTCATAGTCAAACAACCTTCATTTCAATTTTGCAAAAACATTTAGGTAAACTACGAATTACCTCCATGAAGTCTATCCATAAAGGTTGAAATGCCCCAATTAACCAACATTCCTATAGCCACACCCTCTTTCTCCATTTTGCACAGTTTGTTGGCTCCCTTCACCTCCTCTGACCCCCCATTCTCTTCCAAATTTTCCTCATAGAGTTAACAAACAACTTTCTTAGAGTGAAGAGAATAGCAAAATTGGTAACCAAAAAGGCCTAGAAAGCATGTGATTTAACTACGGAGTAATTGCAAGTACCATCGCTAGTCCTCACACTCCTCATAATAAAAAGTAAATCCTCCTTAGCATCCATCACTATCTTTAATAATGAAACCTTCTTCGCCTAACATCACATCATGATTAATCCTTGAAATGACGATATCAAGAAAATTTTCATCCCATCTTCTCAAATTATGACACGTCACAACCACATTGGTCATTGCATCCGCAACCCCATTGGCTTCTTGATAGGTGTGACTAATAAAAAAAATCATCGAAGGCATTAAGGAGACTGATATTTTTCTTAATAACGTTACATATGGTCCAAGAGGGAGTAGAGAGGCCTTTAAGACATTTAACAATGTTGAGTGAATCTCCATCTAGCCACAGTTTGGAAACACCCCTCTTTAGCCAACTTAGTAGCTTGGAGGGCAGCGATGGCTTCAGCCACATGGTCAATCTAAACACCCAAAGGGAGTGCCACTCCATCCAAGCCATCAACCAAATTGTTTCTGATCACTCCCCCACACCTAGCTAGAGAAATATATTAATATTAATATAATTAAATATTAATAATTCTTCATTAATAAGAAGTTTTTTTATTAGTAATAAAGTATGTTATATTAATATATAAAAGATGCATACAAAAGTATATTGCTAGTCAGACAAGATCAAGCTTGAAGCTATCCCCTTACCACCTCAAAAAACCACCTAGATACCACCCAAACCACCATACATATACATAGCATTACATTGGGATCACAAGCCATGTAGTCAAAATGTGATCATTATGACAGTAAGTAGAAAGAAACACTCATATACATTGCAAAAACTGTCCACAACCATTGGTCATATGAACCACTTGGCTGCAATTTTGCATGAGAAATTAAGAATTGCTTCATTCTAAGACACCATCATCCTTCCCCTACACATAGCATCGCTACTAGAAGATTCTGCATGATCCATTAACAATGAGACATCAACGCTAACCATAGCTATATTCTCCTTCATCGAGATGACACAACAAGCCTCACCCAACCGAAAAACTTGTCTACATGGGATCTGACAGTGAGCCATTGGGTGACTAGAGTCATCAATGGGAGCATTTGACAAAATGGTAGTCATTTACTTTTTCTTGAACCTCAACTCAACATTGAGGGCCTAGACCTACATCAATGAGCGAAGATAAAAGGTGAGCTTCCACTAACCCAATCTCACCACTGGTATGCGTGCACATGGTGGGTTGAACTTTTCAAGGTACAATGCATCCAAGTTTCCTTTTTCTATACCATTTACCACAATATGGGATTCTCCCTCAAGATGTAGCTTTCAAATACTGAGTTTGATTCCAAAAAAAATTGCATCAACTGTAATGAGGCACTCAGACTTGTTTATTCATGCCATCTATTACCTTTCTTGCATTGAAAACCAAAATGCCCCCATCCATTGCCCTAGCCACCACACTCACACTTGAGGGGTCCGAGTTTCCTTTGGAAGTCCCATTAGAATTGATTCTAGTCCACCAAGATTAGGTAAGGATCACTCCACACAACTTTGTTAATGATTAGACAAAGAATCAACTCTCAAAGGCCCATGAACGAGTTTGCATTTAACCATTGACCAATTCTTCTAGATGGAGGCATCTCTATGATTGAATGGGATCTTACTCTTATAAACTTGAGACGCTGCATTAGAAGCCACCTCTAAAACATATTTTTACAACCTTAGTAGGAATCTAGGTTGAGCTTTTGATTTGTCCTGAAGCAATCACTTGTTTTGTTCCTTCCAAATTCCCCAAAGAGTGGTGGAAGGCAATATGGTCCATATGGATGCAAAGAAGAAGGATTGAGATTGAGCTAGCTAGGTTTCCAACCTACCATATTTTAGAGAGTGGTGGGAAGGGAGAGGCGGTTGGGTGGGGTGAATAAGTTATGCATTTTAAACAACTTTCAATATCTTTATTAATTCTAAAACATGTAAACAGTATATGCAACAACAATAGAAAGATAACCATACACAATAACACCAGATATGTTAACTAGGGAAACCCTTGATCAAAGGGAAAACCCTGGTGAGAATGATGCATACAAGATGATTTACTAATATAAAAGTATCTTGTGAAAGGATAGACCTTATTAGGAGTCAATGAAATACAATCAGTAGATATGAGTCCCTATGAGGAGACATTGAATCCCTGTTAGGAGATTCCAACCTTGTTAGAAGTTGTCCCAACCTTGTTAGGAGTTGATAGGAGGGCAATTTAACCCACTATCCAAATAATCTCAATACTATTCTTCCTAACTAATACAAGTATGAAATAACAAGAGCTCTTGTTGGAGCTAAAGTCTCTGCCTTATTTGGTATGGGAAGAGAAAAGGATAAAACTAAAATTTGTAAATATTATAAAAGTAAAAAAAATCAAATTAATTTCTAGAAACCTGATTAAAATAATATAGCTAAGTTAGCACCTTATTTTCTTCTTCTTAATAAAAATGAATAAATAATTAAATACAATAGTTTGCATCAATTTTTAACATTTCATGATTTACTAAATCAAATTTGAAAATAAAAATCAGATTTCCTTTAGAATCTACTAAATATTTATAATATTTTATACCATAATTCTTATCATATTTAATATTTTTCCATACAAAATAAAAAAACTTGAAGCATTCAAAGATTCTTCAATTACACCTGCCAATTTACATTTTCAATCTGGAAGTTTCTAAACTATCACCAATTTGGGGAGCAATTCAAAAGGCTTGAATGCACAACCAAACAATGAAGGCATGACTAGATAGTGTCTCCAATGTGTTGTCCCAGCTGAAATCACATTAACATGATCAATTCTTTGACATCATAAATGTTTTCAAGATTTATTTTTCACTGATTTCTTAGTGGAACAATAGAAATATTTTCAAGACTAATTTTTTTTAATAGAACAGTACAAATGTTTTAGGGATTGAACTTTTTTTAAGCATAATTATTTTCAAGCTCCCACCTTTTCTAAATTGGATGACATGGTTTTTATTCACTGATAAGAAAAATGTAGAAACAAAACAAGTGCCCTTTAGTTATGGCACCTCCCCAGAAAATTCTTTTGAAATTGCCCATACCAACAACGACTATAACTAAAAATTTGTGTGACTTTTGTTAACCTGAGCATGTCTTCAATGTTGGAATTGATGCTGACACAACATGAATCTCTGAGCAACAGACTAGGTTTCTTATTGAACTGTGCTGATGTACTTGTTTACGTTGTTGCATCTGTAGGAAGACATATATGATCCTTTGGAACTTTATAGGTGTCGAGAGAAAATAAACTATATATTTTGTGCCCCTAACTAAGGAAGTATGGTGATCACTAGTTGCCTGTAGATTTTTCCTCAGTTTGTTGTTCATTGAAATTGAATTTTGTTCTAGATAGACTAATTGTCTTCAACAGTAAGGATTGCATCTAGGGAGCATTTACAATGACGAATAACAAGTTGTACCCATAGTAGCATCATTTTCCTCAAGGATAGTCTAGAAACTTTGTTGGCAAAAATGATTTTTATTATTTCTAATATATGCAAGAGTAGCACCATTGCCTTTAAATTTTCTCTGAGTTTTTACTAACAAAAATAGAGATAAACCCCAAGAAATTTCCCAATGACCAATCAAAAAATCAAAATTAATATATAATAATTAATTTTAAAATTAGACCTTACAAAAATTTGGAAAATGACATAGTTCTTTCTGACAAAAATTAATAGCCTTTAGAGTTGGGGGACTAATAAGAACATTAGTTTCCCGCCTTATATATATATATATATATATATATATATATATATATATAAGGCAAGGACTACCAACTATCCAACCAACAATTTATCTTGCCAACTCATTTCCTTTTAATCTTTCCATGCATCAACCACACCAATCTATGCTATGATCAAAAGATATTCACATTGAAGTTCGCACAACAATCTCACTAATCAAAACTACACTCTACCACAAGGAAATAATCTTTCCTTTATACCAAGTCCTAAAAAATAAGTATTGAGTCATCCTTGAGGATTTCCCAATCTACATTAATAATATAGAAATATCTTAAGATATTACAATGCACGTTACATCATACCTTTTACATCTTTTCAAGATTGCAAGCAAACTGTCAACTCACAATCTTCATAAATTTTCACTCTATGATCTTCTGATCATGCCCTTTGAACCAAGGCATCTTTAACATTTCTTCAACCTTTATTTCAGTCCGCTTAAGTCAATTTTATCTCTTTGAGGAGATAGAATGAAAACAACAGTACTTGCTTTCGAAAAATGCTATCTAAAAGTTTCCTTCACTAACATCTTCATAACTCTATCTAGTCTTCATATTTCTATACATGCTCATAGTTGCAACATTTAGACAGACAATATAACATAACCTCAAGTGTACATAATCCGATCTTGAGTGTAAGAGCGGCGCCAAACACTTCTACCTCTGTAACTGTGCCAACCTCTATATGATAACAAGTATATTGACATCAATGACAAACACAATCATGAATGCAACACATAAGCTCTGAATAATATCTTCAACAATACTAATATACTCCCCCATAGAAATATCATCAACATTTATACTAAAAATCTACCCCTTTGGCATTGATGGCAACATAGATGAAAAACATCTAAGTTCCATGAATACCAAATATAAATCTTCCCCATTCACCATTGATCCCCCATTCATGTTCCTCATGAATGTAAACACACATCTCCTCATTCTCTACAACCTATCATATCAAGTAACCAACATGCATAAGGAAGGTGTTAATCTTCCCCATACATGACCATCTCTCTATAAACAAGTCTCTCCCCCAAAGGATGTATCAAGCATAATCTCTTTTATGTAATCATCTCTCCCCCATTGAAATCAATGACAAATGTATCATTATGTCAATTCTCAAATTTCAATCATTTCCAAAACAATCTATTCAAGCTCCAGTATCCAAAGACACTATTTGAATACCAATACCAAGAGTCCTCAATTACTTAGCTCAAACACAAATACTCCCACATAGGAGAAACATTAAGCATCTAGTCTAGATAATAATAGTGCTCTGCTACTAGTTGGACTGATACAATCTCTACATCAATTACTCTAAAGTGGGTTGGGGCATAACCCCAAGCATAACTCTCAAATACTCAAATGTGTCTTTAGCCAAAGGTTTTGCAAATATATTTTCTCCTTTGTGCTAACATATTCCAATCTAGTCTATTTTTCTACAACTTTCTCTCTAAAAAAGTGATACTTAATAGATATATGTTTTGTCTTTGAACGTAATACTAGATTCTTTGACATACTTATAGTACTTTTCTTTAGTTGTGCTCTATGAAATGAAATCCCATTTTTGGCTCAACTAAGAAACCAATCTTCCTCCTAAGAAGAATGCTCCACAATTGTTGCTCTTTCTATCATATACACTTCCTACCCAATCAACATCAATATAGGCACATAAAATGAAATCATGTGGTCTGTCATACCATAATCCATGCATAATCAACCATGCCTTTCAACTATCTGAAAATTCTTTTTATTACTACATAATGTGTATCTTTAGGATTTTTCTAAAATCTTGCCACAATTCCAATTACATTAGCTATATCAGGTCTAGTATGGGTTAGATATTGCAATCCGCCAATCATAGATTTGTACTTTTTCTATTTAACACTAGGGGATTCATCTTTGCTAGATAACTTACATCCAATTACCATATGTGTTCCAACAAGTTTACATATTTCCAATCCACATCTTTTCAGCAAATCTTTAAGATACTTAGCTTGTGATATGAAAATGTCATCTTTGATTTGTACAATCTGCAATACCAAGAAGTTTTTCATCTCTCCAATCATATTCATCTCAAATTCTTTCTTCATTTATTCTAAAAATGCCTCACTTGTTTCATCATTACCTCCAAAAATAATGTCATCTACAAATGCTACAACAATCACTAAACTTTTATCATTCTTTCATAGATACAAGTTACTATCAGCATTACCTTTCACAAATCCCAAATTTGTCAAGTGTTTATCCAATCTTGCATACTAGGCTTTAGATGCTTGTTTCAATCCACACTATGCCTTTTTCAATCTGCACACCATATATTCTTTATTTGTCGAAGGAAAATCATCGACCCATTCAATGTATACCTCTTCTTCTAGTTCTCCATTTAGAAAAGATGATTTAACATCTATTTGATAAACTTTAAAGTTCTTGTTAGCTACATATGTCAACAAAATTCTTACTGCCTTTAGTCTAGAAACAAGTGTAAAAGTCTCTTTAAAATCAATTCCTTCTTGCTATGGATATCCTTTGCATACCAATCTTACTTTGTTTCTCACAACATTACCTTTTTCATTCCTCTTGTTTCTGAATACCCATTTAGTTCCAATAAAATTCTTATCTTTAGGTCTAGGAACCAATTCCCAAGTCTAGTTCTTTTCAATCTAATCTAAGTCTTCTTTCACATATTTTATCCAATAATCATCTTTACAAGCTTCATCAACACTCTCAAGTTCAACTTGAGAAATTAAACATAATTCTTCATGTACCTTGTTCCTTTTCATAACACCTTTGTCCTCACTCCCAATGATTCGTTTAGCTGGGTGATTCTATGCCACATTTCTATTAGGTATCACTTGTTCAATTGTAATTTTTTCTCTAGGTTCTGCTCTAGGTTCTTCTCTCTATTCTACTCTTTGTAATCTAGTCTGCAAGTAAGTATCAGTTTCATAAAATAATTCTAGCTCAACATTCACTTTGTTAGTTCTTTGATTGATTTCCTTGTCACAATTATAATAAAGTATCCTTTCTTGAATTCTAAATTTTTTGTCAACTCTCACATTAGCACTTTTAACAATAGTCTTTGATCTCTAATTAAAACATCTATATTTTTCATTTTTCAACAAATATCCAAGAAACATTCCTTCATAACTTCTAGAATCAAACTTTTCAATGTCATCATTTCTCATAATATATAATTTTCTTCCAAAGATTCTAAAGTACTTCATGATAGGTGCATGCCCAAACCAAAGTTCATAAGAGGTCTTACCAATGCCTTGTTTGATTTGCACTCTGTTCATAGTATATACTATTGTATTTACTACTTTTGTCCAAAAGATATGGGATACATTATTCTCCAACATCATTGCTCTTGCTACTTCAGTCACTGATTTGTTTCTTCTTTCTGCTATCCTATTCTGTTTTGGTGCCTTAGGGGCTGAAAGTTGTCTCGTTATACCATTATCTTCACAAAAATTGTCAAACTCATTTGAAATGAATTCTCCTCCTCTACCAGATCTCAAGAATTTAATCTTCAAACTAGATTCATTCTCAACTCTACTCTTAAATATCTTGAATTTTTCAAAAGCTTCAAATTTATCTCTAAGGAATGAAACCCACATCATTCTAGTGAAATCATCAATAAGTAGAATAAAATACCTTTCACCATAGAATTTTCTAGTCCTTCTGGGACCATTCAAATCTATATGAACAATCTCTAACCTCGTTGAAGTAGTAAACCTTTTGCTTGGAAAAGAATTTTTCTTATGTTTTGCCAACACACATTCTTTGCACATTATATTAGTAGGATTCACAATCTTAGGCAAGTCTCTAACTACAAATTTAGTTCTAACCTTCACAATGTTATGAATGTTGACATGGAAAAATCTCTTATGCCATAACTAATTGTCATCCACCTTAGCAACTAAACATGTCATTTCAATAGGATTTAACATGAATACATTATCTCTCATTCTTGTAGTAGTACCAATCAATATGTCATTCTTATCCTTGATAATACAAGTCTTCTCTATGAACTGTAATTGTTATCTCTTATCAACAAGCTGTCCAACACTCAAGATTATGTTTCAAGCCATCCACAAAATAAATATCAATATCATTAGTGTTAGTCTTTCCATTGAGTGTAATAGATCCTTTTCCTTTTATGTGACATGTATTATTTCCAACTCTAACTATTCCACCATCATAACTATTGAAATCAACAAATTGATGATGTCTTATGTTATATGGTGGGAACAATCACTATCTATAATCCAATCAGCCTTTTTCTTTTCAACTTGTGATACTAATGCTCTTTCTTCTTTTTCAAGGCTCTCTTCTTTAATAGCAACAAATCCAATTTCATCATCCTCATCATCACTATTAATAGAATCAAATCCATTTTCATCATTGTCATCATCACTATCATTCAAGAAGTATACCATTTTGAAATCAAATTCACCATCCTCATTAACATAAAAGCAACCCTTAGATACTCTTGATTTATAGGACTTTTTGGGCTTAAACTTCTTTTCTTCTTAGGACATTTAGAAGAATGATGACTAAATTTTTTACATGTCCAACAAACAAGATTTTTTTAACTTTAGGTTCTCTCTTCATAAGCAAGGAAAGTCCTTCTTCAATCTTCTTCTCTTCTTCATCTTTTGTTTAGTTGTTACTAGCATAGTCTCCACTTGTACTTGCACTTCTTGTCAGCATAGGTCTATCTTTTTGTACACTAAAGGCAATCACTACTCTAGGAAATTTTCCACTTTGTTTCATCCACGTTTTAGATGTATGCAATCTTGCAAGAAGAGTCTCTCTTGTAAAGTTAGGTGTACAAGGGATAACTTGTTCAATCATATGTGCTGCCCATTTATAAGTAGGTGTCAATGTCTTCAATATTTTCCATAGAAATTTATCTTCTAACTTTTCTCCTCCACAATTCTTTATTCCTATGAAAATCTCTGTTATTCTAGCAAAATATGCTCTTATAGTTCCATCTTCCAACATCTTAGCATCTTGAAATAAAAATATCCAACTCTGTCATTTGATCTTCTTAGCATGTTTATCACCCTCAAGTGTACTTTGTAAGGCTTTCCAAATCTCATTAGCAAGTCTTAAAGATTTTACATCCCCATATTCAGTTTTAGGAAGAGATGATAACAATTCTTCTCTAGCAAGCATATTCTACATAAATAGATATCTCTCTATTTCCTCACAACCTTCAAGCTTGTCTTCTTCAATCACAACTTTAGTCTTTGTAGTAAGAAACCAAAATTTTGGACTCAAGCATAGCATGAGTGTCTTCATATTTTATTTCCATCTATTATAGGTAACTCCATCAAACTTTAGACCATCTTTCTTGAAATGTTCCATAAATCTCCTTAAGTTTTTAAGATAGTCCTTCAAGGAACTGACGCTTTGATACCAATTGTTAGAAAGTAAAGTCCACCAAGATAACTTTGGGGGGGGGGGGGTGGGGGAGGTGGGAGGTGGGTGGGTGAATTAGTTATACACTTAAAACAACTCTCAATATCATCATTAATTCTAAAACATGTAAACAATAGATGCAAAAACCCTAAAGATAACCATACACAGTAACACTAGATATGTTAACTAGGGAAACCCATGATCAGAGGGAAAACCCTTGTGGCAATGATGCCCAAAAGATGATGTACTAATATAAAAGTTCCTTGTGAAAGGATTAGGAGTCAATGAAATATAATCATTACATAGGAGTCCTTGTTAGGAGACTTTGAATCTCTATTAGGAGATTCCAACCTTGTTAGGAGTTATGTTGACCCTATTAGGAGTTGATAGGATGACAACTAAACCTACTGTCCAAATAGCCTCACAACTATTCTTCCTAAATAATACAAGTATGAAATAACAATTGTCCAAGCAACAACTTATCTCACCAAATCAATTTATTTTGATCTCACTTTGCATCAACCACACCAATCTTTGGTTTGATCAAAAGATATTTGCATTGAAGTTCACACAATGATCTCACTAATCAAAACCACACTCTACTACACAGATATAATCTTTCCTTTGTATCAAGTCCTAAAAAATAAGTACTAAGTTGTCCTTGAGCCTTTCTAAATTTACAATAATAATATAGGACCATCTTAAGATATTAGAACACATGTTACATCATAATTTTACATCTTTCAAAGATTACAAGCAAATTTTCAGCTCACAATCTTCATAAATTTTCACTAGATGATCTCTTGATTATGTCCTCTAAATCAAGGCATCTCTAATATTTCTTCAACCTCTGTCTTAATTTTCTTAAGCCAATTCCATCTTAGTGAGGAGATAGAATGAAAACAACAGTACTGGCTTTCTAGAAATGTTGTTTAAAAATGACCTTTACTAAAATATTCATAACTTTGTCCAGTATTAACATTTCCATACACGCCCTTACTTGTAGCATCTAGACATACAATAGAACATAACCTCAAGTGCACATAAGTTGATCTTCGACATATGAGCCACACCAAAAGATTCTACCTTTGTAACACTACAAGTCTTCATAGGGTAACAAGTATGTTGACATCAATGACAAACATAGTCATGAGTGCAAAACATAAGCTCCTAATAATTTCTTTAGTAATGCTAATATACTCCCCCATATAAATTTCATTAGCATTCATGCTAACACCCTTAGGTTTTTCCGCTATTGGTCCAGACCAATCAAGATGCTTAAATATTGTTGGTGTAAATAAGTATTTACTTATTACACTTACTTAAGTTTACTTAGGTTTATGCATTATTTAATTATTTTGCATTATTTTATTATTTTTATTTGTGATACACTTAGGAGTTTTCCCACCTTTGTGAGTTGTCATGTAGATAACACAGGAGTATGCAACTCTATTTTAACACATGTTGTCTACAACACTGATTTACATGTCACACCCTTGTAGGCTTATCCTTTCATCACCACACTTACTTCCATGCTTAATGGAGGATAACCCATATCTCATGGCATGTGCTTGGTCGTATGACACATCATGATGTTGATTACGAGGCATTCTAGATGTATCTTAGAGGCCTTTATATACAGGCACTCCTAGTGTACTTTTACATTGTACATTGCATGGCATATTGAATACATTGTCATTCTGATCATACTCTGTCTCTTTGGTCTACTATGTGCTTGTGTTTGAGTTCTTAGTTCCTAGGTGAATTTTTCCCTTAGGAAAATTCTTACATGGTATCAGAGCAACTTGGAGACTTTCTCATCACATAGCCATTCAAGACCACACATGCTTCATCACCTCAGCCTGAATCTAGATTGCTGCAGAAATTGGGAGTGTCTAGAGCCAGATCTGACCTCGCCATTGTGTCTGGAACACTGAACTGATGAAAATTGACTATAAACTTGGCTACCTTGGTCCAAAGTCGACCATGAGGCAAATTTTTTTTGCAAATCGAAACCCGAAGGCCACGATTTGCAGTATGGGTATGGTCTTTTGCAGATCTTATTAATTCATTTTCAGATCTATTATTTTTCTCTGTATTTTCGTCATTTTTTTGTCAAATTTTTAGATTTTTTTTTTTCCTTTTGGGCACTAGCAGAGAAATTTTTTTAGCAATCCTGGGCAGTGACACCCCAGATCTGCCATTCCAAAATGGCAGGTATTATTTTTCGTAAGGTTTCATTTAAATTTGTGGGCTCATTAAATTTCGGGTATAATAGGCGAGCCGTATTGAACCTGCATGTACTTCTACGAATTTCATGCCCAGACATACCAGTGCAACCCCTTTTACCTTTATCAATGGCAATCTCATACCGATCACCAACCTTGGGTGTAGTTCTTTGCTTTAAGCTTGCACGAGTTTTATTTTATATAGTGCAAAGCGCTTTCACATATTCAATGTGGGATATATAAATCCCACTTCACCGCATAATCCTACCTTTTTCAGCATTTCCCAGTGCGATCTTTGTTTTCCTGGCTCGTGAAGAAACTCCCACCGGTGTCCTATTTTCTAGCGATGATAGTAGGTTTGGATACTCTCGCTCGCGCACAGTACTTTCCCGTTGAGGGCAGCGTCATCTTCGGCAATCGTTGTTTTATAATTAGGAACCCATTTTTTAAAACTCTAACACCCGTGTTTGAAACATCTAGCACAATAGAGCAGATAAATCCGATGCCAGTATTTATTTATTCTGGCATGATTTGACTTCCCCAGCGCGGACTGTACATCGCATTTTTTAAAAAAACACCGACAGTCGCAGTGAATATTTCGGCATGACGATCTGATTCCATCGTAGGCATATTCTAGTGGATCTTTCATAGACCAAGAAAATCCGGTCCGCACACAGACCCCTTTGCAGCTTGTCCATGTGTATTAAGAGTTTGCCATGCAGCCCATACATTAGCCCCCACCTGTACCTTTCACCTAAGCCACAAAGCACTACGTGGACAATACGCAACTAACCTAGGATTGCCACGTCACCCATGGAACCTACTATTTCTTACCACATCATTGTACAGTGTATGACACGTGTACGACCCATACAATACGAAAAACTCTGATCAGCTGACACATCATCCCAAGGCATGAATGTTTTGCTGACATTATCATTTCCTAGTGTTAAAATTGATGCTCATGTGAATGTCACTCCAAGGCATTTTTGAACTACAATGACGGTTGTTTGACCGTCAAATTTAGACTCATGGTTTTGCTCAAGACCCCTCTCCAGATTGCTTTTTAGTTTGACAGCCTGACTTTGCGAGCCCTTATCTCGGGCATCCAAGACTCCTATTTAGGTGCAATTTTTTTTGAAATCAGGTAGAATTTCCTAAATTTTCTAGTGGTGGTGTTGTTTTCTAGTTTTGGTCCATAGATTTTGCAGAAATTGCATAATTTTGGTGATTGTACCTACATAATCCTGTGTTTTGCAACTTCAGAAGTTCCGTACGGGCACATCTGGTCACTTTTTTAGGTTCTTTTTTTTTGAAAGTGCATTTTTTTTGTCTACTTTCCAGATCTAAAGTCAAATTCTAGGGTTGTGTGGACCAATTTCTCACTTTCAAAATTAGGCCTTTTTCAGCTTTGTAAAGCTTTGATTCTTTTTTAGAATTTTTGTAAAACTAAGCTAAAAGTGCTTAAGTGACAGATTTTAGCCTCATAAGGCAGTTGTAAAAGAAAAATTAGAAAGTCCACTTTGTTCATTTTGACAAGTGGCCCATTGTAAATGCACTACTTATAAAGTGCCAACAACATCTTTTTTGGGGGGGGGGTTTTGATTGAGTGAAAAGCGGTGGGGGGGTGTACTATGTTTTTGTGTCTCTATTTTGTGCTCTTTTTATTTCTACATCATGGGTTTTAAATGTCCTCCTCTTACTTCACACAACTATTCTACGTGGAAAGATATTGTATGGAGTAGATTAATGGAAAAATGATTTAGTTTTTATGTTGATGGTACAATTACCAAACCTACTGATGCTAAAGAACTCATTGATTGGCAAAATCAAGAACGACAAGCTTTAGGTGTTATCAGGAGTTGTGTACAAGGGGATCTTCTCTTTCACATTAAAAATTGTTTAGAATCTAAAGAAGGTTGGGATAAACTTGAGCAGTTGTATGGTAAGGTGGATGAAGAAAAGGGATTTCAGATTGAAGATGATCTACTTCTCTTGGATCCTAAGAATTATGACACAATTTAGGATTATATAATCAAAGTCAATGAGTATGGGGCACTTCTCAAGGATTGTGGAAATCCCATGAAGGATGACAGGTTGATTCATCACATCCTGAAGAGGCTACCTTCTGAGTACACCAACTTTGTTTTGAGTTTTAATACTCATAGGTTAACCGTGGGATCTGCTTACCAGAAGCCTTCCTTTGATGGATTTGCAGACATGTTGATTGTTGAACAATCTCACTTGGTGGATTTTGGACTTCTCAAGTAATCTAAGAACAAAGCCTTAGTGGCTAGCGATGATCAAAAATCAAGTCAAGGGGGAAAAAGCAACAAGAAGAAGAAGAAGTGGAAGCAAAAAACACAATTTGAGACACAACGATCCTCCTCTCAACTAGGCAGTTCTTCTTAAAACAACAAGGGAAGTAATGAAAAGAAGGACAAACTCTTTTGTGCATACTGAAAAAAGCCAAATCATGACAAGCATCATTGCAAGACAAAAAGAATCGATGAGTTATAAAATCTACTCAAGAAGAACAAGATTCAAGTGCCAGGTACTTCCAAGGATTCAACTCCTACCTCTTCAAAAGGTAAAGGTCAAGCACTTATGGAAAACACAAGTTCTTTGGAATGGGTACTTGACTCAAGTGCCTCCTACCACATGGGTTCTTTAAGGGAAGACTTTTCTTCATTGAAGCAGTCAAAGGCACCACACATCTTTTTGGGAGATGAGACTAAAATGGAAGTTGAAGGGAAATGACATGTTGAAATGGAAGATGGGGAATTCAAAGATGTTCTCTACATTCCAAATCTAAGCTCCAATCTCCTATCAGTTTACCAAATCACTCACCTTGGAGATGGTCATAAGGTTGAGTTCCTTCCAGATTAAGTGATGGTGCGAAGTCTTATAGATGATTCATTGGTAGCAGTGGGGAAATTCAATGATGACAAGAGGTTATATTCCTTCTTCCACTTTGTGCCTAAGAGTCCTTCCCAAGCCTTGTTAACTCACTCTATTTCGAACATAAACTTATGGCGTGAGCATTTTGGTCACCTTGACTTCTGCTCTCTTCAACAACTTTGCTCTAAACATATGGTCAAAGGTCTACCTAATATCAACTTTTCTAAGGGAGAGTGTTCATCTTGTTCAGTGGATATGAATCTCCAGGAGAAGTATGATAATGGGAAGTCTTCTCGAGCTCCAATTGTTCTTCAGTTTGTTCACATGGTATTAGCAGGACCCTTTGCAGTGACTTCAGTCAGCCAAGGTTGCTACATACTCACATTTGTTGATGACTTTTCAAGATTCACTTGGGTCTTCTTCCTTCATCGTAAGAATGAAGTGGTTAAAGAGCTTCAAGACTTCAAGACTCATATTGAACACAAGTCAAGGAAAGCCATCAAAGTATTAAGGGTCGACAATGAGAACAGATATGTAGACAGACGACTTAATAAATTTTACTGAATTGAGGGGATTGATCTTTAGAACTCACCAGCATTCAATCCGCACAAGATCAATGTTGCAGCTATGAGGATTAGGACTCTCAAGACCATGGCAAGTTGCATGATAAAAGCCAAGTCTCTTGATCCTACACTTGAAGTTGAAGCCATTAGTAGTGCTACTCACATACTTAACAGGTCTCCTCATCCAACCTTAGATGGCAAGACTCCTTTTGAGGCATGGTGTGGTAGAAAACCAGTTGTGAGTCACCTTAGAGTCTTTGATTGTCCAGCATGGGAAAACCTTTCTTCTAGGAGTTACAAGGCATTGACACCTAGGCCTTGTACCTTTATCGGTTATGAAGACAATGTGAAGGCTTATAGACTTATGGATCCTGAGACACATGAGATTTTTGTAGAGAAGGATGTTCATTTTGAGGAAAGTTCTCCTAGCTTATCCTCTACTCCTCTCTACACTTCATACATAGTGGAAATTGATAGTGACACTAGCGATAGTGCTTCAAAAGGTTCAGACACGTGGGGTTCTATTGACAGTTATAGTGAGAGGTCACATCACTCTAGTCCACATGCTTATATTTCCATAGTGAAAAGTCCATCTCATCATGGTACATCTTGTCTTCCAGCTCCAGCCTCACTTGATTTGGGAGACAGACTTGAGGACTTACATCTTCTCATTGATGATGATTCTTCTACAATTGTTGCGAGGGCTCACTCTGACCCTCATGTCCATTCTCTACATGATGAATCTACTCAGGTTGGCATGATTGTAGATCCTTATGAACATCAATTAGTGGAGGTCTCTTTGTCAGTTGAGGAGACAAATGGTTCAGTGGAATAGGTTTAACAAACATCCTTGCCAGATTTGCATTCGTTCTTTTCAACACATTTGGAAGGGGTGAACTTCAGCATTAGTATAGGGATACTTGAGTAGGTTTCAGGGCCACCATACATCTTCAAGACTGTACCTTTGCCTTTGTTTCTTCCTAAGGGGAAGAACACCATTCTGCATTCATGGATCGACTTCTTCATTAGAGCGGCTTTCACTTGTTGGCATTCTTCTTTTGAGGGGGGAGCCTATTCTGTCTCTCTTGCTTCTTTCATTCTCTTATGTATATACTGGATGTATTTCGTAATGGGGGGGTCCTGATTACTCCATCCATCGATGCATTCATATTTATCTCTCTTTTTGGGAGAGGGTTTTTCCCATGAGGTTTTTGCTCTTTCCTCGCTTTATGAGAGATTTGCATTTTCATTATGTACATGGGTACCTAATATGGCCTAGTAGCTGGGACCCATTATGCATCTTCATCGTAGTTTGTAAGCTTAAGGGCATTCCCCTAAGTTGCACTTAAGGGGGGGTGTTGGTGTAAATAAGTATTTACTTATTACACTTAAGTTTACTTAGGTTTATGCATTATTTAATTATTTTGCATTATTTTATTATTTTTATTTGTGAGACACTTAGGAGTTTGCACACCTTTGTGAGTTGTCATGTAGACAACACATGAGTACACAACTCTATTTTAGCACATGCTATCTACAACACTGATTTGCATGTCACACCCTTGTAGGCTTATCCTCTCATCACCGCACTTACTTCCGTGCTTAATGGAGGATAACCCATATCTAGTGGACATGTGCTTGGTTGTATGACACATCATGATGCTGATTACGAGGCATTCTAGATGTATCTTAGAGGCCTTTATATATAGGCACTCCTAGTGTATTTTTACATTGTACATTGCATGGCATATTGAATACATTGTCATTCTGATCATACTGTCTCTCTCTTTGGTCTACTGTGTGCTTGTGTTTGAGTTCTTAGCTCCTGGGTGAATTTTTCCCTTAGGCAATTTCTTACAAATATGAACTTCTAGACTTCGTGGGAAAAATCACACTCCAAGAATAGATGATCTAATGTCTCTTCTATCTTATTGCATAAAACACACTTGAAGGGTCTCGAGTAGCCTATATTCATTGGTCTATCTCCTAATAATATTTTGGTGTTTGGCTTGCCATTTAAAAGTGCTAACTTTCAATAAACACACATTGTGCCAATACAACTTTCATTCCCATTCTATTACTACATGGTTCTCTCTGATAGAGTATCTGATCTTAATATAATAATGACTACTCTTGACCCCACACCATCTTAGGACATCATCCTCTTGAGACCCAAAATTTTTTCAGTTCCTTAAGATCCACTTGAAGGCTTCTTGGTCATTGAGGGATAGATCTAGGGGAGCGAGATCCTTTCATTCCAAAGGATGACCATGAAAAAAGGATTGATGATTGATATAGTTTACTGCCTTCTCACCCCATATTGTTTTGTGGCAAGGATGATATTTTGGGGAATTTCCTCCTCAACCAAAGGTATCTTCCTATCCTAGGAACCATACCAAAATTTATCTTTCACTCCATTTCCAACTTTCTATGTGAGCTTATATGTGATTAGGCTCCTACAATTGACCCAAAATTCCATAAAGATAATCCCTTGAGGGGGTGGCAATAGTGAGGATCCTTTCATCCTCCATGCTATCAATGTACTTGGGTCTCCAGCTCCTCACCCATCATTGATTTGATATTGTGTACATTTTCTAGATGAGTTATGCACCCATGTTTGTGTTATGAAATTTCTAACTTCTTAACCCAATTTCTCCACCAGCCTTAGGTTGATAGATCCTTTACCAATCCATAAGTGGGGTTTTGTCATTTTCCTGATTGTCATTCCATAGAAACTTGCACATCCTTTGTTGGATAGTGGAAATCACCTTGTTGGGAATTCTGAAGCATGACATGAAAAACTGGAATTGTTCTAATGGTTGACATGAGCATCTATAGTCCCCAACCAATGTAAGCTATCCTCCTTCCCATCTATCTAATTGGGAGAAAAAACCATATATCAATGCCTTCTAGTAATCATTCATTGCCGCTCCTTCGAACTATGGGGTCCCAAGAATTTTTCTAGGCAATTTGCCAATGCATACCTCGAAGACATTAACAATGGTACACTGAGATCTGACTTCTGTGTTAACAAAGACAATCTGTAATTTGCTCCAATTTGTAGATTTCCCAGAGGCCATGCTATAAGCATCCAATACTCTTTTCATTATCCTTGCTTCGACTATGGAAGCCAACCCAAAGAAGAAAGTATCATCAACCAATTGAGAGTGAGTCTTTTCCTCTGTATCCCATTCTATGTAGATTCCCTCAGTAGTACATTTGAGGCCATTTTTTGACCAAAAGTGGTCAAAATTTTGACCCAATTTTTTACCAAAGTTTGACCAAATTTGACCAACCCATTGGTCAAAGTTTTTCTCATCAAAATTTTGACCAACCTACTAGTTGGTTGAAATTTTGACCAATACATTGGTCAAAAATTATCAAACATGTTGGCCCAAGTTTTGCCAAGCATTGGTCAAAATTTTGACTAATGCTTGGTAGTTCTCGACCAAACATTGGTTGAAATTTCGACCAACACTTCGTAGTTCTCGACCAAACATTGGTCAAAATTTTGACCAATACTTGGTAGTTCTGGACCAAACATTGGTTGAGAACTATCAAACATGTTGGCTTAAATTCTACCAAGCATTGGTCAAAAATTTGACCAATGCTTGGATGTTCTTGACCAAACATTGGTGAAAATTTCAACCAATGCTTGGTCAAAAACTCCAAGTATTGGTCAAAATTTTGACTAGTGTTTGGTCGAGAACATCCAAGCATTGGTCAATTTTTTTTAGGCTCACACTTGTTGAGGTCCACTTTAGAAATGGCCCTTCCTATGAAATTGTTTTCTAAAACCTTTCTAATGAGATAATGTGTTATGAGCTCTTCATCAGTGGGATGGAATGTGAATCCAGGAGGCAATTGTACATCACCCATATCATGACTATAACTAAAGTTAAGAGCCTCTATTATTGAATTCTCTTCCCTATCACCCATATTCATTTCCTTTGCTATGGGAAATAAGGAAGAGAATTCAATTATAGAGGCTCTTAACTTTAGTTATAGTCATGATATGGGTGATGCACAACTACCTCCTAGATTCATGTTCCATCCCACTAATGAAGAGCTCATAACACATTATCTCATTGGAAAGGTTTTAGACAACAATTTCATAGGAAGGGCCATTGCTAAAGTGGACCTCCAAAAGTGTGAGCCTCAGGGAGGGTTCAATTCCCTCCTTTATTATTCATTGTGTATAATCCCACACACCCATTTGATCTCGAATGATGATGTACTGAATGCTGAGTGTCTGTGTTGAGTGCTCCAAAACCATCCATTTCATGCCTTCATCTATACACACTATCTTTCTAGTTTCTTTCTACTTGCACACCCATTTCATTTAATATGATCATCTAATAATTGTGTTACTCTAAGCTCTCAATTGTTTCCTCTTGATTGATCATCTCATAATTGTTGAATGAGAGCTTTGGGATAAGCTATAGGCATCCATCAAAGCATAAAGGATTTTGTCAAAAGGTGTAGATGAAGTAGTAGCATTTTCCTTGGGAGACATGCTTGCAAAATGGAAGCATAGATAAGTCATGTGAACTATTTGACAAGATGCCTGAATGTAATGTGGTCATCAAAAGCCATGGTTGCTAGATATGCACAAAATAGATATATTGAGAGAATATATTTGTTTAAGTTGCAACTACCCTAGTAGACATGCATGCAAAATGTGGAATCCTAGATGAATAGTTCAATTGAATCCTCCTCCTGGAGGAAGGCTACAACAAATACATAGTTCAATTGAATGTGTTGGTGTTTGAAACTACTGAGCAACAAAATGCTCAATATCACAGTGAAATTACTCACACAATCTAAGGATTAGCCAATTCCTAGTAGCAATTACATGACTAAACCACTTTGACCCAACTTCAATAAAACCAAAAATGTTTTTCTACTCTTTAGGCTCTGCTAAACCAAGGTAGGTATACCTAGGGATGATTCTAATGCAAATTGTGGTATAAAATTATCTTAGTTTCATTCTGATTCTCATCTTTTACCCTTAGGCACATACACAGTTTATCAATTTTCTCTAAAAGCTTCTCAAATCTATATGCATCCTCTATAAGTAGATCTGGTTATAAATATCCTATTAGTTTACAAGTATTCCTGGAATTAGTGGCTATCTAAGACTTAGAAAACTATATGCAAATGAGTGGTAACTAGAATTTGTAACTTTAAACAAAATGGAATGAAATTATTTTGATTTTTTAAAAGTGATTTGATATGTAGCAGCAGAATTCATCCTTGCCCATTTCTGAGTCATGTGAGTAGTGCCTTATCCATTGGGTAGAAAATTGACTATTGGCGGGAGATCTAATTCAAATAACTTGCAAATGAATAAATAAAATGTAATCACCCATTTCCCTTCTTATGAAATATCTCTTTTATAATCTCACAAACCCTACTGATTCACTGAAGCATTTCCATAATTCCTTGAATTATAAGCAACAATAAAACTAGCATACAACCCATCCAGATTGCATTCAGCCAATTAAACCTTATCTAAGTAACTTCAAAGTAAACAAACTCATAAAATGGAGATAGAAACTGGTGACAAAAATATATTGTTAATACCCCTTTGTATTATCCTTTTGAATGACTAATACAATAACCAATAGAATTCAAAGAAAAGCCCAGAACATCTTGCTAATTCTATCATTTCAATATCACCAGACAATACAAGTGGAAGCAAACTCAAAACAACTACATACTATTGGATCGACTATTTGTACTTGTCTTGAGAAATACAAAACTTATACAAGTTTTCAGACCATCACATTGCCTTGAAAACTCATAGACATGAGTTGCAACAAGCAAAGGGCAATTGTGATTAACAAGTGTCCTTCCAAACAAGAATCAAAACATCATAACAAGAGACAAAAATGAGCATAATAGAATGCTAAGCGCATCAAAAATTCTTTGGGTAGGCCCGTTTTTGTTATTGCTACAAATCATCAAATTTTGATTTTTCCCCTACTATTTTGGATCTTCAGAATACGTGGCTACCAAACTAGCCAACAAAGGGTTATCCTATGGTGCCTCCAAATCAATTTTTTCCTATGGATTTTCACTACTTTCACCTTGAATAGGCAATATTACTTTTTCACCTTCTTCTTCTGTCAAATCTGGTACTGATGTGTCAGTGATCTACACCTCACCTTTCAATTCTTCGTCATCATCTGTACTACCTTCTTCTAACTGCTCATTAGAAGTAATATCTGCCATCTAGGTGTTAAACTATGCATCATCAGGCCAGCTGAATTGGAGGATATCATCTTGCTTCTTTAATATATAGTTAGCCTCATTTTTGAGACCAAGAAACTCTTGTCTCAAAGAATCAAAAAATAACTAGACTTTAACCAATTCCTCTATTGTGATGGCCCACCAGGCATGTCCCTTTTTGTTTACAACTTTATTTATCCTTATGTAGAACAGGTCATCTAATTCTTTACTCCATGCATCTTTATTTTTCAATTTACTTTTTCTATCCAAGGCACAAGGAAAAAAATCAAATTTTTTATTCTTGTACTTGCTTAAATAAGAAACAATTTTCAGTTGCAGAGTAATTCTCCTGTTATCAAAATTTGACAGGTCATTAGCAACATCATACATTTTTTCAATATGGTCATGGGAAGACATTATAACTGAATAACATAAAAGGGTGATTTATTTCTCCCTTTTTCCGCACTTATTAACAATAGGCTTGAGGGTTTCATCATGGGTTTTTAGTTCCTCCCATATACTTGTTACTCTTGCCAACTGATCATAGAACAAGGGCCATTCAATTTTATCTACTAAATGCATTAGGGCCTTTCTAAGCTTATCCTCATATTGCATATTTAACTCTACATGTAAGGCCCATAACTTGCTTTTCTCTTCTTCAAAATCCTCAGCTGTGTAATATTCTGGCCTTTGAGGCGTGTTTGGTATTTCTACAAGGGGGGTGGATTTAAAAGGTTCCACTAGAGAATGGGGGTATGCTATTCTTGGCTTGGTAGACTTCCCCATTAGCTTGTCTTCAAGCTCAATTCTCCTTTTTACCTCCTTATTATAGGCCTCAAGAATTATTTCATATTTATTCTGTAACTCAAACATAGCCTGTTCCTCCTTCCTAGTAGTGGCCAACAGAAATTTGGATGAATCCACATTCTAGTGTGCTACCTACACATGTGAAGTATCAGCAACCCTTCTTATAATTGTGTTTCCCATCAATCCAGACTCATCTAATTTTGATGGTGTGGCTCTAGATCCTCTTGTTAATGATCAACTGACTAATGTAGCTTGATCCTCAACAAATGTAGTGCCCCTGAAATCCTTTTCATTGTGATTTTGCAAATTCAATTTATTTGAAACAGAACTAAAAACTAAGGCATCAGCAATATCCCAATTTGGTAACAATAAAATGTTAGATGCCTTCTCCATTTTCCTCCCCTCCTCAAGGCTTATATTATGAAATTCTTTCATCATTTCTTCTTTAGTTTGTTTTTGGGTGGAAGCTTCATCCATTTCTGGATGCTTTGTTTTTAAGCTTTTGCATCTCTCTTCAAAAATATCCATGTTTTCCCTCCATGCAAACTGCTAGAAAGCCCGAGACCTCACGAAACTGTCATCAACCAAAAATTGATGACTTGCCTGTTCTAACATAGGGTCCAATTCCCTGCCTCTATAGTTTGCTACTGTTAGATCCAAACTTGGGAGGGGAGGTTTTGGAGGGTTGCCCTCATCTAATTTCGCTTGAGTAATAACAATACCTGCCTGTGATCCCATATGTTCAATCTGCTCACTAGTGAGATGTTCTTCTCCAATCCTCAAAGGGGATTGAGTGGGTGAATATTCCTCAATTTGAGGCCTCTCTTCTTTCATTACCTTCTGCCTCTTGGGACTAGGTTCATCAGGTCTCTCTTCTTGGGTTGTATTGGTGGATCCCATTATTTGCTTGCCCTTATCTACAGGAGCCCTTTTATTTTGAATTATAGTGTAACCAAACTTCTTTTGTACAATTATTTGACCATCACCTATATTAGGAGTGAAAGCCAACCTCCTCATAACTTCTTTGGCCATATCAGTATAAGAATCAATAAAAAATTGTTTCTTCTCATTCATAGCTTCCATTATTTCAAAGAAGTTATTTATGAGCTTATTTATTCTATCAGCTTCTGTATTAACATTATCTAAAGGACTATATCTCTGATCAAAACAATGAATGAATTCTAGGACCTGGGAATAAACTCTCCATTTTTCTTTTTTAGTTTCCTGCTCCTACAATGAGAATTCATTCCTTATAATGTCCTCTAGATAATATGAATCATGCTTGACCTGCCCCAGCTTAATTCTACGCCTCAAGGTCTGATTAAAAAATCCCTTAGAATAACAAAAATGGGGTTGGGAGATAGCCATCATATACTGACCCAAAATTTTATGCAAAAAGAGCCAACCCCCTTTGGTAATCACAAACTAATGGGCCACTGTACAGGTAGGGAAAATTGACCCTAGTTGCCTTTTCAACAGAAACATTTCTTCTACTCCTCCTAATTGCCACAAAACTTCAACCATTCCCACCTTCAAAGGTACTTGGTAAGGCAAGACATGAGGACTCCTTTTAAAACCATAGATTTTGAAAACTATAGAAATAGGGTAAGGAATGATATCTCCCCAATTATGTGAAACTTTCAAGTTATGGGGTTTGTCCATAGGTCTGAGGAGGTCCATTAATACCTTAGGGATTATAGGATTGTCTCTTAATATGAGACATCTCAATTTAGAAGCAAAATACCTATCAAATCTGACAAAATTGGCATTATTTGCATCCTAGGTCATATCCGCACTCCACAACTGGACTGGCAGTGCTTCCCCATTCTCTTCTCTGTAAAATTCCATCTCATTACCAAAATATGTCACCCCCTTGAACAAGAACATATGCATCAATAAAGAATAGTGGCCAAAATTTTTCTCCGCTTTGCCCTTCACAATTCAAACTAAACCAGTATGAATTTCCTCAGCCAAAAAGGAGGCAAAATCAAAGATAACATCTACATCAAAAGAAGCAATCTGAACCATCATATACATAAGGCCAATGGGCATGAAATCCTTTTCATCCTCACCAAAAACACGACATAGGGTTCTATATATTTCTACAGCCCGAGAAGTGAAAAGACTCTTCTTAAAAGGTTCCCTAGAGGTTGCGATAATTACCGACAGAGTTCCTATTGTGCCCATGTGTGCCCTCAGTGCACCTCCCCTAATCACATCCTTCTTTGCTTTGTATTCATTTTCTAGTTCTGGCAGATTTATTGGCACATGGTAATCTGACAATGGTTCTAGGTGAAAAACCTCTCTAATTTCTTTAGGACTAATCGAGATCAGAGTCACACCATCATTTCTTCTTACCATCCTAACAACTTGGTCATAATTCTTGGCAATGGCTTTAAGCAAATCATAATACATGAAAACACTTGGGACTACTAGCTATCCCAAATCAAAATTCTAGATGTTAGCATGTGTGACAAACAAATTCCTCTCTAAAAACCACTTTTTAAACAAGACAAGACTAGTTTGCGTAGTTGTTGCATCCCTAACCTAGTTCCTCTTGTCATATAAGCCATCAACATTCTTAAGCCTAGGGTTTAAGGAAATTAACCTTTTGACTTGTGTAGGCTCGGTGGTGGATTCTAGGAGTAATTCTAGCAAATCATCATGGACATTTCTATCCATATAATTAATTTGCCCAGAAAATGCTTTCTTAGGAGGCATCTTGATCGCAATAATAGGAACTGGAATGCTACAGAGGTTGTATGTGAATACTTACTTGACTTGCCAGACTTGTTCTTCTCTAAAACTCTACAATTGTTCTTCGAACAGATAAGAAATTTCCTCATGTCTTTACCAGGCTTAATACAATACAATCAATAGGCTCTTGTGCTCAAAAAATGCAAAATCTTTGTTTGAGTGAGATTGGAAGTGATGAAATCTCCTGTATTGTACTCTATTTTTCTCACACATGAAGCTTTCATTCATCATAAATGCATAAAATTGAGAAATAGAGTGGCACCATACTTCCTTTTAAATTTGCGCTGTCGATCTTCAAAAACTCCTATGATCACGGAATGAAAATTGGGTTGACTCACATTCCCTCTTAACATGCTGTGGTCAACCTAATAAAATAACTCCATTTTTACCTTTCCTCTAATGTTGGCATTTCAAAATGGTCCCACAGATGACTGAGGACATGTGTCATCAACACGTTACCTCGCTATACATAAATTTTGAGCACATTTCTATAGTGAGCTAGTGATAACCATTGATTTTACTTTGATCCTATGGTAGACATTTGATACGACCCTTAAGAGAACAATGGTGGGTCCCTCACTCGCTACCTCGCTATACATAACTTTTGCACATCTTTCCATAGTGAGTTAGCGAGTATCATCAATTTATGCTTGATTTGACGATTTATAATCATTTACATGTTCTATGCATGGGGAGTGGGTCCAAGATACTGCTGTCCCTAAGCTGGCTTAACATGCTGACACACATATATATTATTTAATTTCAAATGACATCATTTTTCCTTGACTCTACCATGTTTTTCATTTTCAGGCATGTCACTACCTCACTACCAGCAAAAAATAAAAACTTCTTGGTAACGACATAGCGAGCTCCGAGAGAGTCAAAACTTCTGGCCTATAAATGCTAAGTAGGATGCCACTGTGTCATTTAATTTGCACAACTCATTTCTGACGAATCACTTGTTCGGGGCCCATCTCTTTTAAAATTTCCATTACATCACAACCCTCCGACTAGTCGCTACCTCGCTACCAGTGAAAACACCAACTTCTTGGCTAGTGAGATAGTGACTTCCAACAGAGTCAAAACTCTAATGACAGAGAACAAAAACACATTGATTGAAAATTCATCAATTAGTATTGGTGTTAGAGAAGGTGGTCACACATATTTATGAAATTGCATGGGAATTTCCATGATGACATTAGTTTTTAAAACAAATTGCTACTTCCTTTAAAATCCAGGCACTCGCTATGTCACTACTGGTAGGTCGCATAGATTTTTTGATAGTGACTTAGCAAGTCATTGGAGAAACTTCAATTTCGGTGACACCATTTGCGAATTCCTCCTCGTGCATCCTTTTTTGATACTGACAATCTTGGGCCAGTTCACTAAAGCCTTCTTTAATACTGACAATCCTAGGACATAGCACGTGATCATAATGTCCTGATATTAACACACGTTTTTCGGCACCGGACTTCATTTTTCAGCACTAGGACATAGTTCTCCAATGGTCGCTACATCGCTATAGGAAAAAACCTCGCAACTTTTTATAGCGAGTATGCGACATCCGTTGATTCTAACAAGATCCAACGGCGGGATAAGATTTTTCAAAAGGACTCAACAATGACCTCGACGTAGGTGGGAAAGAATATTCAGTTGCTATTAAAAATTTCACACCAAAATAAGATTTAAAAGGCAAGACCTAGGGTTTTACATAGATTTTAAAAGATATCAAAAATACGAGACCAAAACCTAAAACCCTAGGACCTAACAAAAGAACTCACATCTAATTTTTTCACCATGATTCTAAGAAAAATTAATATGTAAAAGATTAGACCAATAGAATGGTCTGTAGATACCATCAAGATAAATCACAACTATGGATAAATCATCATTTAGAACTATTTTCACTAGTAGCTAAGATATCAATTTGCATCATACATGAAAGAGTTGAAGAGCAGTCAATACACATCAACATCATGAGAAGAAGTGATTTGGTTAATGAATTGATTACTAAATCAATATGGAGTGATACAGAATAGAAAATGAGGAATCCGTAATGGGTATTCTAGTTCCCAAGTGCTGATAAGTATGATAGCTACTATGAAGACCAAAAACCAAGTGATAATTGATCAATGATCATATGTATATCCAATGACGGTCCATGATTACTATATAATAGGATAATACACAAATTAGGAGAAGCTATATCAATAAACATAAATAATCAAGAGGACATCAATCAACATATGACTAAGCAATAATAAGCATACAACACTCATAACTGATACTGATATGGAGGAACAACAATATGTTATGATAATGATTAAGTAAAAAAATGACAAACTTTGAGGTTTATTGAACCAATGAACCATATTATTATACTAGCTTACGCACACTGACTAGTGAGATTATTACTATTGGCATCCAATAAGGAGAATATTATAATCAATAACTAAAGTCTGATTAATTATTGAATGAAAGGATGCAAATCTAACAAGGAAAAGGTGCGTCTAGAAATGATCATGAAGGGATACAATCTTCATTATTAAAAAATGTTATACTAACTAATCTTATTGTTAGAAGACTTGTAACAAAAATGTGCAATTAGCAAAGGAAATGAAGGGACATGAGACATGTCCCATACAATGGCACTCCTCACTCAAGGATGCAGATATAAGAAAGCTTTTCCATTGATCATTCGGAAGTACAATACAAATTATTCAAAACACAAAACAATTTAACACAAATGTCTTATATTCATTTAAAGAGGTTCTTCAAAATCTATTTCTTCCTTCAATCATTTTATCTTTATTATTCCTAGCTAAAAGAAATGAATATTTCTAAGTTTTGATTCTACATGAACAATGCACAACTTTTATTCAATAGAGGTATGAAGAATACTCATGATAGATAGTCGTTGTCAGTACACTCTAGAATACTGTCAGCTAGCTTCTTCTCATATGTTTTGATTGTCTCCAAGTAACGAGCACACTCTTCCACACTGCAATCTCCAAACAACAATCCTAATTAAAGACAAAAAAAATTCTCCCATTTAAAAGAAAAGAAAATAGTTTTTTATGCATGTTTGACCCTATGTTCTGAGTGTTCCTTGGTGGGGTAGTACAAAGGATCCGTGATGTCTTCCTACACAAGTTTGCAAGAGGTTGGAACACAGTAAATTAGAAGAAAATCCTAGTAACAAATGTATAATGTATAGTAATATTAAAACCTAGAAGGATTGCTACCGAAGAGGCAAAACTGATGCTAAAAATAACAATATGATTTTGGAAGGTGAAGTAAAAGCGATTGCAATAGATGATCTAGTACTCAATTATGAAGTATTTGCCAAGACTTCAAAAATTGTGGGAAAACATTCATGTGAGCCAATATTTTAAGAAAGAAGCCCCATTTTATACATTTGTGAAGTTGTATATTAAAAGTGTTACTCAACATTTTGACTTTTACTAGCTTTGAGGATGATTCTCTTTAAGGAAAAGGGCATGTTGTGTGCCTAGATACAAAATAACATTATACTTGTTTTCTAGCCTATAGCCCTAGTTCCCAAAAATACATCTCTTCTTTTCAAAATGCAATAGACAAAACCACCATTGTTTGAGTACTCTTTCTTTACAGTTAGGAATTTGTTGCTGCAATTTATCTTAGGAGAGCATGTACTAGTTCCCATATTTTGCAAATATGGTGTTGCTTGATATTTTTCTACAATTCATTCTATGAATTTTTAAAGAACTCCTCATAATTTGCACTATGAAGGAAAGAAAAAAATATTCAAAACTAAAATGAAAACCATTTATTTCATTGGTAAACAGTAGGGAACACAGTCCTCTAATGGTAGAAATGATAGCTCAAGGTGAAAAAGGCTTCTAAGGAGATGTAAGCAAGATGATTAAAGAATTTTTTCATTCTTGATAGATATAATCATACCTCAAAAATCCATCCACAGGTTTAATGAGAGGTTCCCAAAAGTCATGCTTTTCATTGTATGACCTTGTCACTAAGGACAAATTTATTGTTGAATTTAAGTAATCGAGTCTTCCATGTAAACTAGACATGATGCCAGTGAAACAAATGTTCAACAATGGAACCATCTACATGGACAAATGAAAAGTGAAAACCAATGTCAAACCACTGATGGATTCCATGATTTAAACATCATCATATAGATCAAAACTATTGAGATATAAGATTTACATAGCCATTTTCATCACGAAATTGTGAGAGTACATGCAAGTGAAGTGTCACATTGCAACATTCCTGCCCATGAAATGCTTACCAAACCCCCAAAATCATCAAAAAGTGTTGTTGAAATCCTTTGTACTTGGGCATCAATCACTAAGTCATTTAGTTCATGGGAATTGGTCTGATCAACTAGTCTCAGGGCAAACCTTCTTGGTGGCCTTTTTATTTCAATTCTTATAAGCAATGTACCAGCCTGTAAATTGCCTCACAAGGTCAAATTCTAGAAAAATAAAAAAAGAATCTCAATTATCCTTCTGCAAAAGTTATCAACACATTATACCTCACTATCTAGCATCTATGTGCTAAAGTATTCTCTTGTCTGTTTAATTTTAGTTGCATCCCAAATACTATTATCAAGGAACTAAGCTCCAGTTACTAAATCATTGTGAATACAATGCAATGAATTGAATTCACTTGGTTTTGGGGGAGATTTTGTTGCAATGCATCCTAGAGAAACATATCCAGGAGGAGCTTGAGGCAACCAGAAGGAGATACTTTCCATGCCTCTATGTTTATATATTTGTCCCATTTTTATGAAGTCTAATGTTGGTTTTAAAAGAACCCTGTCATTTAGGTCATGAAGAATCAAACTTTCATTTGGAGGCTCAAATCTGCATTCTAGAACATTTCAACAATAGGAGAAATGTTAATAATAGGAGTTGCTTGAAGTACAAAAAAAAGAAAAGCATTATAACAATTGACCTGTACAGTGAAGAATTGAACATGTAAGGAAGATATTTAAGAACCAAGATTGATGTACAACAATTAAAAAATACACATAAAGTGTGCTTTGCCTATTGAGGTATAAGTGGCATTTGCTGTTGTTGCTACTATTGTTGAATGGGTGCAACTCTAGACCACCTAACATTAGATCATTGTCCTTGTTGTGGCTGAACCAAAGAAAGATAGAAATTTGGAATAGGTGCATTTCCTGGCCTAATACCAGGGATAAACTGTTGTTGATAACCAAATCCACCAATGTACGACAAAATTGGCATCAGATCATAAACTACCAATGAAAACAATGCTGAATGAAGAACTTGCAAAAATTTGGAATGGTTTTCCAAGCATGACATGCTAAAAAGGAAATTTTTTTCTTATATAAGAACATAACAAATAAAAGTTGATGAACGTTGAGCTTTTCATTTCAGATCAGTCACCAAATAAAAGTTGACACATCCTTTTCTTCAAGATGAGCATAGAGCCATTTGCAAGGTATCAAAATTAACTTTGAATTGATTAGCACAGATTAACAACATCAGTAGCAAATATATCAAAAAATATGAATATATATCATATTTACTTGAGGTGGCATGAGTGTGGGTGGCCCCTGTCCATAGAACATTAGTTGGCTTAGACCTGGACCTCCAGGAGGGTATATAGGAAGATGAGTTGGCATAGCTTGTGCCACGCCAATCGGATTTCGCATTTGTGAGAATTGCGCTTGCATAAAACAATCAAGATATGCCAAATTAGTATGGCATTTCCATTGATAGAATACTAATAATTTCAACCAACCAAATAGACATTGTGAATCAATAATTCCCAGAGTCATACTAGTTACAACAATATTTTGAGTAAACAAGTAGATTCCAGTAATAAACACACATTTAGGAACCCAACAATTCCTAAATTTCTACCCAGACTTAACCAACAATTCTTGCTTTTTAACATACTAGTTCCTCTAACCTTGCCATTTCACTCGACACTTGCAGATCTTTTCATGCTAATGCATGGGTTCTTTTTGGTCACAATGTGGATTTCTTTTTTTTAATGCATGGGTTCTTGCTTAACGCTAGTCTACCCTATGATTCAACATGGAAACTTGGATCTTTTTCTATTCAAGTCATCCCTATGGCTTGTTCCCTTTTGTTTTCATGTAGTGGGTTTGCCCTGCTTCCATTCTTTACATGAGATTCCTACTTTGTTTGCAGTAGATTCCTATGACTTCAACTGGTGATTGCTCACAGATTTTGCCTCTTTCATGCCTTCACCTGTAGCTTTTCTTGAGCATGGAGCTCCCTATTCTTTGGAGGTGATTTGCACACTTTCAATACGTGAGTTCATTTGTTTGACTGCGGTCTCATGCTCCTCTGATCATGGCATTTCCATCTGGACCCACTAGCAACTGAGGACACATGTCGATAGGTCACTACTTTGCTATACATATAGAATAAGCACCTCACCCTAGCAAAGCAACAACAACCATTGATTCGACCTTGATCCTATGGATGACATGTTACCACATTGCTTAGAAGAATAGTGGTGGGCCCTTATTTGCTACCTCGCTATACATATCCTTCGAGCAACTCTTCATAGCGAGCTAGTGATAACCATTGATTTTACTTTGATCCTGTGGCAAACATTTGATACAACCCTTGAGAGAAAAATGGTGGGTCCCTCACTCACTACCTCGCTATACATAACTTTTTCACATCTTTCCATAGCTAGTTAGTGAGTATCGTCGATTTATGCTTGATTTGATGATTTAGAATCCCTTATATGCTTTATAAATGAGTGGAGGGTCCAAGGTGTTGATGATGCAGGAAATTCTGCACTGCCAACAACAAGAAAAACCCTTTTTAAATCTTAGTCATCTTTCCACATTGCTTGAGGTCCCACCATGTGTTCATTTCACGGTTCTTTGCTAAGACACGCAACATGGTGGCGCATTCTCGCATGCCTTAAATTTTGAGCAGTTCTTTATTGTAGGTTTGCACCAGCCCTTGATCTTTGAAGGATCTATGGATGACCAAACTTCAATCACATCTGGTAGGGAAACCTCCTTAACAACAAAACTGGCAGTACATGTTAGAAATCACTTTTCAATTTGGTACACTGCAACATATACTAAGAACTCTTGACCACACCTTGCTACGTGTCTAAAAAACTGCTTGCCCGCTTTATTAAAAAGCCTTGCATCTCAATATTGTGGGAATGTGGTACCCATTGATCTAAACGAGATCAACGGTTGCAAAAAATTTGTATCACATTGGGCTTTTTTGAATAAAATAATATCGTCAATAAGTTTTTAAACAAGATTTTAAATAAAACTAGGCTCACGTAAGCTCGACCTTAGGGTTAAATGATATATTTTCAAAATCATTTTTATGAAAAACTATTTCGAGGGCTTTTCAAAACTAGGGTAAAATAAGGCATGGTAATAGGGTTTCTAAGAAATTCTCTGAAGACAAACCTTGAGAATTTAATAGGATTTTAAAGATATAGAGACCAAGCTATGGACTAGGGCAATCTAAGGGTTTGAAAAATGCAAGGAACAAAAACCTAATTTGCAAGACACAGACTCAAATGATTTTTCACTAAATTTTTTCAAATTTCTGCACTGTGAAAAATTAGACTCAAGTGATACTTGGACAATTATGTGAAGTTTTGGTTATGATGATGAGATTAAGCTAAAAGATGAACTCCTTCCAACTACATAGTTCAAGTGAGCACCTGACCAGGTTTTTCTTAAGATTATATAATTTTTGAGGGTCCTCATTCATGTTTGACTATTACCTCATATAAATCAATAATCCACTTGGATATAGAAACTAAGTGACTATTACTTGCCAAATAAGGGTTCAACTATAATAGCAATTGAGAGTTGTGTAGCATAAACAAGATATGGTTGGAAGTAAGCAGTCATGTATTTTGTGCAGCTGGATAGTCTACAAATGTCCCAAAAGGGATCAGACATATGTCATAAACAAAAACAATGTTGTATGGTAAATTTCAAAATGATATCCAATATGACCAAGCCTCCTTCATGATGCTCTTGATTTTCCTATTCGAATATTGCTAGTTTTTTAAATGCAAGGTAAATACCATTCAATCACCTTTGATTACTATATTATCCATATTAAAAGCTCTGATCATTTGGAGGACAAGAAGTGGAGCTTCAACACCTATTTGTCTGGGGTGAAGTACCAATGGTGGTCAAGTCTTAATTTCATAATTAAGAGAATGTTGAACAAAAAGACATAACTGATATATATATATATATATATATAAAGACTAGATAAAATTTTGCATTAAGAGAAATTACAAAAATTTTACCCATAGACTGGTTTGCATAAAATGTCGCATGGCCTGGTTTCCTTGATCTCGTGTGGGCTCCATTTTGAGAGGAATTTGATTTTCCTTTATCTGTTGTGGTTGCACTCTTGTCTCGTGAACTAGTCAAGGATCTTTTAGAAGTTGATTTAAATACTGCCACAACCATCACTAGTTTGAGCACATGCCAACCTAATTGAAAAGAAACAACACATATAATATCAACTTACACGTAAAATTTGGTAATTCCCCAAAAAGGCACTAGAGGATGTAAAAGACACTAAAAGTGCAATATTGCAAGTTTCTTCTAACAGATCTATTTGAAGTTCTCTGTTGTCATAGGAAACGTGGCAACTTGTCACTGTTTTGAAGACATTTAAGGAAATATGCCTCTCCCACTTTTTGTGATTAAAATGTAACTTGTGGGAGAGGTACTTAAGCCTACAAATATGATGTTTTTACTGTGATTTAGATGCAGGTGACAATGAATAGAGAAAGGAACAGTGGGCGACTAATGAACAAACAGTAAGGGTGCACTTAGAAAGCACCACATGGTGAATATAGTGATCTGAGGGTTGGAGTGGATAAATGAGTGTTGGAAACAATTGAGGGAGTGTATTGTAAGGTGTCTAAACCATTAGAAAGGTTTTGTGAAACTGTTAAGGGTCTTTTCTAGAGAGCCTTAGGCTAGAAACCCTTAAAAAAAGGGTTTGATGAAATAATTCTTAGATGTGAGTGGAAGTTCAATTTTTTTTAGGAATCCTTCTATTTAATAGATTCCTTAAGACTATGTCAAGGTTTGGAATGTTGGAAGTAAGAGAAAAAAGGAGTTGCTTTGTAAATGGAGGGCTAATTAGGCCTAGTTGCATGTAGGAGCAGTCATAGAAAGGTTCATCAGTCATAGGATGAAAGGACTGAGATTCATAGAGTTTGAAGAACTCAATAAAGGGTATTTGAAAAGGTGAAGAGGTTACTAGGTTGTTTGAGAAGTTTGGAAGTAACGTGCAGATTACTTGCAGGACAGGGCTAATAGGACATGCCTATTGAAGGCAGTTTTAAGTTTGAGATAAAAATAATATTTGGTAGGAGTTGGAACTCCTTAGTTATGTTATTTGAAGGGTATTGAAGCATTGTAAGGATCAAGGGATTCTTTGAGTATAGAGATCAAGAGTTGGTATTGAAGCATTGTGATCCTTAAGATTTCTAAAATTACAAGAAAAGGTTTTAAACATGACTTTTTGGAATATGGAAACATTTTTTTTTAGGGCATTGTATTCAAAGCTTGAGCTGACTCCTTGTGATGTCAGTCATCATAAGTATGATGCTCAAATGGCTTCAGGTATTGAGTGTTCTAGCATTGGTCATTAACCTCATTTTCTTTGAAATTGTTTGGTGAAGATTTGCACATGAAATTGAATTTAACCCTAGCTTACCTAGATGCTAGGGTTCTAATTTTTGCAAACTTGGAAGAAGTTTTATTCTTCCAATTGGACATAGGGTTCTTCAGCGTAATTTAATTCAATTGGGAAACACCTTTTTTCTTTGTAAAAAGAATGACCATCAAAGAAAAAATTGTCCTATTTCAAAGTAAAAATGTAATGGCCTAACCCTAGAATTCTTATACATTCTAAAGTCTCATTTTTTTGTCAAGAACAAGATAAAATGCAGGCAAGGTAAGCACATACTTTAGAGAGCTGTAGCTTTTGTTGAGCAACTTGAGCAAAATCATATTATATTAATGGGGAGTCTAAAAGGAAAACACCTAGCTTAGAAAAACATACTTTTAAGAGGAATCCAATAATAAAACAAGCTACATGAAATGTGATGATAATGAAGACAATTATAAGAATAATAAACTCATAGAGATAAAAGATGAAACCCTCTAAATCTAACATCATAACCCAGAATCTGGTAAAATAGTTAGAGGGAAAAATAGTGAGTTACTTTGAAACAATATATATGAATGCCAAATCCTCTCCTCTTCTGCCCCATAAATGAAGATAAATTCTGTTTGTTGAAATTTCGAAGGTCTTGGTCGATTGTTACTCATTTAAACATTTTGCAACTCAAGAGACAATTTGGGTTTAATACGCTTTAGCAAGTAAAACCTTGTAGATTTTCTTTGGAGTGTACTTTGGAATTTATTTTGAAAAATGTCATCGTTTGTAAATATATATTATACAAAGAAAAGGGGGTCTGCTATTTTGTTGTCTTGGTTTGTTGACATGGGTTGCTCCCCATGTAATAAAGCCATGTGGGTCATTATTGAGTGTTAAGGTTATAAATTTGGGATTTGTTCTTTATATTTTTCCATTTTGGTAATGGCTATTATAGAGAATGGATAGAGGAGAGGAGTTAATTAGCCTCTAGCCTTCTTAAAGTTCCTTGTATTCTTGATGGGCCAGAGACGTGGAATTTGTTAACCTATAAACTTCCTAAAGTTCCTTGGATTCTTGATGGTCCAGAGACATGGAATTTGTTAATGTATAAACTTCCTAAAGTTCTTTGGATTCTGGTGAGGACATCAATATGATAGGAAAGTAAAGATACATCTTGTTTTAACATAATACACTTACTTTTTAGACTAAAATGAAAAGGGTCCTTAGCTTGTCTGACCCTCTTGAAAATAATTAAAAAGGGTCCTTAGTTTGAGCTTCACTTGGTTTCAAGAATACTATAATATTCTCTACTTAACAAGGCCAACCACGTGAAGGTGGAATCTCATCTGGCCTCACCCCCTCTCCCTAACATCAATCTAAAGTACCCATTATCATCTAATTACATACTTCATTCATTCATTCATCCATTTATGAACTATAACATTCAATCAATACAATCACATAATTGTCATTACTACGATATAAAATTCATTAATACACAATACTAATCAAGACTTTATTAACACAACAATATTCATTAACATAAAATAAAAATCTATATTAATACACATCATTCATACATAATTACTTAAAACAAAGTTCTTTCATTATCCAACAAGGTTTATAAAAGAAGATTTTTAAAACATCATTTCCTTTTTTTGTTTTTCTGAGCTCTCTTAAGAAAAGTGCTCATAGGAGCATCCATATCTGCATCATTCTCCTCCTCTTCTGGCACGTGTAATGTCAAATTATGATGGCTCCTTCTCTTTGGAGGAGTAGGAGTCTGCTACACTAAAGGGGGGCTCTGTTGCAAGAACAAGTGAATGGGATAAATTGGCATACTCTTTTTCTTTTTCTAACTGTTACAAGTATGTAATTAAGTATGAATACAACATAACATGCATTTTTCTTACCTGACAATGCCACATCATGTACATTAACATTTTGATCCGCCATCGCATCAACATGTTGAATACTTGGAACATGGTCCACTCCTTCTGCATGATGTTCAACATGCTTTGAAATATTCAAAAAAAGGATACACATCAAATTGCAATTGAAGATGTTAAATTGTATTCATAATTGCATAATTAATTTCCAATAGCAAATTAATACCTCCACCACTATAATGCACATCATGGCCTTTTTCATGAGCAAGTTTTGTGGTAGGATATGAAGGCTATAGTAAAATGTTATGCACATTGTTATGTAGTCAATTTACGTTTAAAACTAATACCAAAAAATAATCTTCTCAACTATTAAATTTCATTTACTTTTCATCTGAAGAATTTACCCATGAGATATCATTTGGTGCACTAGATTCTTGGGCAAGGCTTACAGATTCTTCCCATAGGCGTGTAGCCACAACTTTATAACCTTCCTTCAAGGCAATTTTTCTATCTTCATCTATGACCTCAACATTGAATTCTGTGCCCTATATTTTTTTCTTGATAATGTCAATTTTACATGTATGGTTTCATTAAACAAAACTATTTGCAACATTATATTAAAAACAAAATGAAATTTCATTATTCTAGTTACAAGTCGAGACTGGAGATTCATATAGCCACCAGAGCCAAGTTTGTGTTGGCCAACCTTTTCTACTCTCGCTTTTGTAGCCACGGATGTGTCCTACAATCTATGAACAATTTTAAACATCTTAGATTATATATTTACAAATATCAATAATTAGTGCATGATTACAATGTACTCGATACTATAATGATATATCTCTTTTTTCCCTATGCTGCTTCATTATCTCTATCTTCACATAGCCTTTTCTCCTTTGCATCTTCTATTATTTCATTCCACTCCATCGGTGAAATCATAGGAGGATGGTCATACTTTGAGTTATCCTTAAGATCCCTTCTATATTGATCCCTCATAGTCTTTATATGCTTTACTGCTCTTTTCAGAAGTAGGCCAGTGTCAAAAATGTTTTTCCCAAATTTCTCCTCAAAAGATGTAATCAGCTGATTTTTGAATTCCACAGCTTGTACATTCCACCTTTTTAAAAACAAATAGATTGTTAGATCAATAAATTTAATATATTACAATAAATGGAAGAAAAAGAAAAAGAAAATTATGTAGCAATGATATGAAACTACGTACCTTTTACGTATGGTGGGTCCAAATAGTCTCAATGTCATATGAAAAAAATGTTCAAAGAAAGCATTATTACCTACAAAAATATAAAGGATTTATTAGTCCAAAATGAGTAATGTAAAAGTAAACTAAATTTACACTTTAAATAATAATAATTTTAAAGCACCTAGAAGCTTTCGTTCTTTTAACGAAAACACAGTTTTCTTATTCAGCAATAATGTCCCTTCATATGAACCAGTAATAATCACATGAACTACTCCAAGAAATGGATCAACTTCAGTAGTACTGCTCTCTGTTGGTCTATCAACTGAAACATCATGATAATTAAATGACAATTCTAGTACTACTCTCTGTTGGTCTACCTCCCTGCCTATCTCCATGTCTCTCTATGTGTGGGTATATATATATATATATATGTATGTATGTATGTATGTATGTATGTATGTGGTGTGTGTATGCATGTGTTTGTGTGTATGCAAGCTTCTGTAGACATCATTTAAACATTGATATGCTACTTCGTTGTTCATCAACTTGTAGAAATACATTACAAATAGCACATTACAAAATATAGCAAAACAAGGTTTTACCAGTTCTAGTGGGCATAGAAAAGGATGTTTGCATGGTCATTGTTGCCAACAATACACCAGGCAATACTGGACTGCCAACCGAAGGAGGAGTCCGCACTTCATCATGAGCTGAAGAATAGAATATTGTTAGCAAAGACATTTGCAATGGATAAAGATCAAATGGGATACTAGTGAGAAACGTCCACAAAAAAAAGGTAAGTGTTATAATGTTGATCAAAATAAATAAAGTGTTACTTACACGAAGGTTGTGCGCAACAACCCTCACCATGTTCACCATGTGATGTTGCAACTAGCACATATGTCTATACAAGAACACATAAAATTAGAGATCATGATCCATAAGATACTATAAAATATTAATATCTATTGAACTTTTATTACTGCTTTAGTCAAATTACTACTTACCTTCAAAGATTGAATTCTATGGTCCAATTCTATTCTCAGTGCCTCTTTCTCCTCACTTCTATCACCCTCAATCATAATGTTAACAAGTTCATCAGTGTATCTTTGCTTAATTTGCTGGGTGATGAATAAAGGTTCAATACTAAGGGCAATGTCACATAGATATGATGCTCATATTTTAGATCGCATTTGATCAACGATCATTCTAGCTTTTTCCTATCATTTGTGACATCAAATATCGGTATAATTTCTTCAAAATAACTCTAAAGCCATAAAGAAAAGAACATAATAGTACAACATTTGTTTCTATATTAACATTAAAATTTACAATAATTAATGTTTACCTCTATTGAAGGTGTCTGAGATGGAGCATCCATAGCACCCTATGAAAAAAATTAGTAAGTCTTAGAAATCAACAGCAAAATTAAAGTAATAGACTTACCAAAAAAATATTAATAATAAAGTAAATTGTATATGTAAATCATTTGTCTTAAGTTAAAAATTTAGTGTAACTAATGTTTATATCTAAAAATATATTTGACATATTTTACTTAATGTTTATATGTGCACATATGGTTTGGAAAGAAAAAGTTGGTCATACAAGACCCCATTATAGTTGATATTGATCCTACCTAGACATTTCATTGATCATCATGATCATCATCCATGTCATCATCATCATCATCATCATACTTGTCACTTTGATTGTCGTCGTCACCACCACTATCTTCATCACCATCATCATCATCTTGATCACTATCATTATCATGACCATCATCACCATGATCATCACCATCTTTATCACCATGATCATGATTGTCATTAGCATCATCATCCTCATTATCACCATTATCATTAGCATGACCAAAATCATCACCATCTTCTTCTTCTTCATCACTAGGTAACTGTCGCTCCTGATAATCATTTACTTCCTCTTGTGCTTCTTCAACATCTTCTTCTTCGATCACATTATACTTTATCGGCCTTCCTCTTGGGTCATGTCTAACAACAAATGACCAACCTGGTTTGTGTGGAACACCAAAGTAAAACACTTGCTCGCATTGGCTTGGAAGAACATAGGGCTCATCTTTGACTGAATCAAATAACTTTGTATTAATCATAGTAGATCTACTATTGTGTTCAATAATAGTCCTATCAAGATCATTTTGATTCAATCGTAACCTGAACTATTTGACAAAAAATAGAACTATTTTGAATAAATTAAAGTCATACTCAAGTATATCATCCAAAATGCCATAGTATTGATTTTTAGATTGTTGAGGATGTATTAGTTCTAGATGAAATATTGGTGACCGCGAAGACAACACTTATCTTGGAATCACACGTTTTCTTCATTTCATCTAACTTTTTTGTACGAAATTTATAGCCATGCTAGTACATAGCTTTGTGGTGTTTGACCTGTAATTATTCAAACATGTCAAGAATCTTCTCATTGATTTGTGAGTTGATATTAAATTTATGTCTCATGATTAGTAATCTTATGAGTACCTTTGTATCTCTTAAGTCATATATTAGATCAAGTACCATTAGCATAACATTGGGATCTCCATTACGATGAAATTATTTAACCAATGATGCAACACCATCCCATGTTAATGAATGACCATTTTCTTGAGACCATTCAATCTATACTGTCATCCAATCAAGATTGTTTGCAATATATAAGTGTATTGCATCCTACTCACGACCAACTATAAAGAAGACAATTACACTAGTTAGAAACAACTTATATATATTGATGATGGATAAGAATTATTAAATTACAAAAAAAACTTATAATTACTTCTCACCCTCCTCAATCTACCTTTCCCTGTTAGGTACTCCCCTTTGAATTTTTCATTATAGTTGGGACCCCAAATGCGATCTACATGGATATTTGTTGCAAACTTTAGAAGATATTCACTAATATACACCATGGTCTTGTATATCATCTATCCCTCTATCATAAAACCCTCTGGATGTGCTCTTTGTCAAACCAAGCCCTTCATAAATTTCAAGTTCCTCTCAACCATGCACATTGATCTAGCTTGTACAGGTCCACACAATTCAATCTCCTCAACTTGATGTATGAGGTAGTGTTCTTGAGCATTGAAAAATATTGGAGGTAAGCACTTTTGCATTTCACACATAAGTTAAAAATTTTTCTCTTCTAATATTTTATATCTTTTATATCAATTTCTTTAGATGATAACCACCTAAAAAAGATTCAACACACAAAAACACATAAAGGAGATTTCAAATAAAATTATATAGTAGATTTCAGATTAAAAGTTACAAATCTAAGAAAAAACACTTCTAACCTTATGTATTTTCCAAGATCATGTATAACTTGTTTAATACTGTTGTTAAACTATTATGGAAGGGATAGAGGTAGGACGAATTAAAATCATTAAAAAATGATCATTTCAATATATTATTAAATAATGCAATTGGTACTACATTCAATCTTACAAATATACTGTAAATAGAGAACATGACTTACCTTAAGGAAGGTATGCCAATCATGTGTTTTCAACCCTAGCCCAAAATCACCTTTCTTTGATAGAAGAGTGCTTATATTTGTAGCAAATCCTGTTGGAAATTTTGCTTTTTTTATGACTTCTTTTAATGCATCACTTTGTTGCTTTGTTAATAACCAAGGAAGGGAACTTGTATTTATGTGGTCTCCATTGCTATTTGATTCAATGAAAATTTTTAGTGCATGATTAGATTCATGAATGTCAGTACAAATTTTGGCAATTTGTTCTCTATCATGCCTTCCATCCAACATTTTCCATAGTGTCTCTGTTACATTCTTTCCAATATGCATAGCATCAAACAAATGCACGATTGAGAGATCTTTGTAGTATGGTAACCTACTAAATTGAGTAGGATAACTTTTCATTCCTTTGGGAAGTTGGTCATTGATGCCTTGATGACCTTCACGAGCATCAATTACAGCATTAGTAAATATAAGACAATATCAAAATACAAGTTTTAAACTTCGGACGACAAATTGGATATTACTTCGATGATTTAGTCGATCGTATTCCAACTTCCATAAATGAGGTGTCATTCTTTATGGCCTTGATGATGTCTCTTCTTTTCCATTGAAAATATATTTTTTGGCAATTCGATACTTGTGATTATTGTGGAGAAAGTGTCTAAACTCATCAAACACCTACTTTCCTAAACTTCTTGAATGACAACATTTCATCTTCGGACCACAAATTGGACATGCAAATTTTTCCTTTGTCTAAAGACCTAAAAGATCATGTATAATTGGATCATGTACAATTATCATGCACAACTTAAGCATTCAATAGTAATGTGTAAGCACTATAATAGACCAAAAATATGTGATCTTAACAATATAACATACCACAAAAATGAGTTAGCCTTGGGGCATCATGTATTGTCCATACAAGTATTGCATGGAATTGAAATTGTCGATGTCCTATCAGTTTAGAGATGTCATGCATAGTGATGCCATTCCATAACTTCAACAACTCATCAATTAGGGGCTCAATAGACACGTTCATATCTTTAACTTGGTATTTACCTAGCAATTGAATGAACATAAACATTATGTAATTATTATAACTATTTTAATACACTATTTATAAATTAATTTAAATAACTATAAAATTAAAAAAATACTTGGCACAATCATTGACAACATTATGTGCTCCCTATTTATGGACATCAAAGAAAGAATGTTATTGTTAATAACAAAAATAGGCTACACTAAGTAATCAGATCTCATATCTCCATATGGATTGATACCATCCGCCGCTAATGAAAGCTTTAGATTATGAGGTTCTTCTTTAAAGTGTGACCATGTTTCTTCTATCTCTTTAAATGCAAAACCATTGGTAGACATTCTCATAATGCCATCTTGACTTCTATTGCATGCATGGTAATCCATAAATTGTGCTAAGATAACACACTTGAATAACTGTTGAAGATGTGGAATAATGAGAATGTACCAAAGAACCTTTGTAAGACAATTTTTTTGTTATTTGATCTAATTGATATCTACTAATATGCCAATCAGGGCATTCTATTGCAAATTCATATTGTTTATGATATAGAATGTGATCATTGGGACATGCATGTATTGTCTGATACTTCATTCCAATCTGATCCATAATGTTATATAATTCTCGATATGAATGAGGCAAAATGTTTGATGGTGGTAACAAAAACTCACTAATCAACCTACAACAACAAATATACATTGTTAATATAATGAATAGTAATTGTATGCTAACAGTGAAGATGAAAAAAAATGGCATACCTTAGCATACGTGACATTGCTACATTGGATATACCATTCATAACCTTTAAGTTCACCAACAACACTATAGCCGAGAGTAGAGTTGTTTGGGAGCCTTTGTATAAGAGCTCGTGTGCCTTCTCAAGTAAAGGTATATCAAGACCATCTTCATCATCATTATCAAATTCGCTAGTACCATCATTGTGAGCCTCTTCATCACCTGCCCCAATACCGTCTTCTTCAATCGTGTCCTCTGGCACATTATTGTCTTCTTCCATGGGAGTGTTATACTCAGCTTGGATATTCACACCTCCATGTTCCTCTAGTAGCAAATCCACATTCAACAATGGACATAAATTGTGGCCCCCTTCAACATGACCATATTGCCTATAATGACTCTGAGCTATTGTGATTAGAATTCTTCGATTCTTTAAGCCTTTACACTTTTTGCAAGGACAATAACATTTATTAGGTTTTCTTCAAAACTGAGTCCACAATGTAGCCATTGTCTCATTATTTTGTTTTGGGTTCATATTGTTAGGCAAGGGCTTTCGTCATAGGAAAATATACCTGCAAATAAATTGGACATGTTGTAGTTAATGTTTATATCTGCACATATGGAAATTGTTGATTAATATTTTCAAATGTAACTAAAATGATCCTATAATTTCTAGAAGGCCTAGATGTTTGCAAAATGTGGATTTATAGACAATGTATCTTAGTTATTTGCAAAATACCTCAAAGAGATGTCACAAGGTGAACGTTACTTAGGTGCTAACAACAACATGCCATGACTAATCCTGATAGCAATGTCTAATGTGATTAATGCATCAACTAATGAAGATGAACAAAAGATTGAAACATATTAATGCAATCTTCAATCAAGAATATGTGAGCTCAAAAGATGGGTAAATCTCAAAAACTCGTGAGCCTAAGATCATTTGTCATGTCCCCTTTTCAAATAATTAAAAAAGAAAATCTTTTCTAAGGCAAGCAGGCCCAAGAAAGTGAAGTTTCGGAAAAAGGGGGTTAATCTTTGGAAACCGTTGGACTAATAAATGAAAATTATTATTAAAATAAGTTTCATTAACCTCTCTTGGACGTGAGTTACAGTTATGCCCTCTTTTAAGGGGTTTGGAGGCATTTTGGGCTCATTCCAGAACTTGATTTTTGCTCATTCTTTGTTATTCTTCAGAGGCTGCCAAACCTGTGGAGAAGGAGACCCAAGAACGGGAGTTTGCAGGTTTCCAAGGAGACCCAAGAATGGGAGTTTGCAGGTTTCCAGGAAGGCTAAGGATGGGAGTTTGAAGCCATTCCATGTGCATGCTCATACAGAGTTTACCTTTGTGCTGAACAGTGCAGATTTGTGAGTTTTCGGGTGTGTTTTTGTATGAGTTTGGTGTTTATAGTTGAGTATTTCATATCAGTGTGGGTTTCTGCTGTATATTAGACTTTTAAATGTTAAAATAGAGCTGAATATATATATTGGGATGTGATTAAACTTCTAAGATAGATTATTAGTGTTTTTGTGGTGTTTCCGAGCATATTTTGTGCTATTTCGGGAGCCCGATAAACATAGTTTTGGTCCTACATTTTCGAGCTGTTGTGTAAAGGCTATATGGATCTAGAAATGTAAATTTGTAGGCTGTTATGCTGCTAAAAGTTTTGTAAAAATTTCCATTTTCAGATTTATTAATAATTTGTGAAGTTGTGAAGCTTTTAGCACTATTTTCAGCATACCCGATTTGGGGTTTCTTGAGGAATTTGGTGGATCTTTGTGATATTAGTTGTTTGATTTTAAAGATCTGATTAGAGGCATGAAATATCATGAAAAATCAGAAAAGAGACATTTCAGTGGTATCAGAGCCATGATCTTGCCAGCCTGAGGGTTTGTAGAAGTTTGCAGGTCAGTTTTGACAACTACCCAGATCTTGCATTTCAGTTTTGAGAACTACCCAAATCTTACATGTCATAATTTATGATTGCATGTTGCTTCTAATCAGCTGCATGTCAAAATTTATGGTTGCATGCTACTTCTAATCATTTTCATGTTAGTTCTTGGTGAATTTGGTGGTTGTAGAAGTTTGCATTTCAGTTTTGACAAGTACCCAGATCTTGCATATCAGTTTTGACAACTACCCAGATCTTGCATGTCATAATTTGGTGGTTGCATGCTTCTAATAAGTTGCATGTCCAAATCTATGGTTTCATGCTACTTCTAATCATTTGCATGTTAGTTCTTGGTGAATTTGGTGTTTGTAGAAGTTTGCATGTTAGTTTTGACAACTACCCAGATCTTGCATGTCAGTTTTGACAACTACCCAGATCTTGCATGTCATAATTTGGTGGTTGCATGTTGCTTCTAATCAGTTGCATGTCCAAATCTATGGTTTCATGCTACTTCTAATCATTTGCATGTTAGTTCTTGGTGTTTGAAGAAGTTGTATCTTATTGGGGTTACACTCTACTTTATCCAGAATGGACAAGTATAGTACAGAGTCTCAGAGGGAACAATCTTGGACAATTGATAGCCAGAGTCAAAATAATAGAAAGGATGGTTATTTAGACATTCGAGATAAACTTATGAAAATAAGCCATGACATGTCTAAACAGTTGGTTGAGCACCACCATATAAATGACATGTTATCTGACCCAGCTAAGGTGGATAAGTTGACTGGATTTCTATTTGGCAGATTTTCTCACAGGACAGATGACACAATTGCCAAGAACTTGCATGAGGAGTTTGAGAAACTAGTTGATAGCCAGGTAGAGGTCTCAGATTCTACTCTGCCATAGGAGGTGGTGGGAAAGGATATTACATAGATTGATAGTAACGGTCAACTTGATACTCAAATTGAGACAATTGTTTACAAGTCATCAAAGGGTGATGCCACAGGTATTCAGGATGGTATAGTTACAACAGGCAGTGACTACAGTGTAGTGGGTTCAGATGATGATTATGAGGATGTTGTTGTGTAGGATGGTGAGATACCTGGTAGAGATGAGCAGACATTGAGCATTCATGACTTTGCTGAGAAAGAGTACCAGTCATAGTTAGATGCTTCATCACATGAGGTTGAGGCTGGTAGTACTTCACATGATTTGTCCAGCCAACTGAAGGTGAACAAAGATAGTAGTGTGACTTCATTATCTCATCATGACAGGTATGTGGAGTTAGTTGGTATTGGTCATATTACTCAGGTGAGGAGTTTGCTTGAGTTACCAGTTGATTCTAGTTTACGGATATGGACTCGAGATTGTTATATTGGCATTTGGGATTCAGTTGACTAGAGATCTTTAACACTTTTTGGTAGCAGTGTTTGTTTGGGTGCTATCATGGATTTGATTAGCAGATTACACGGTGTTGTCTTTTCTTGTGCCAGTATCTTTTCTGATGTTGGTATTAGTTTTTATACACCAATGTTGAGCTTTGTTCATATATCCAGTCGGCCATACTTGCTGGAATGTGTTGATGATATTTCATATTTGGCAGTGTGTATAGATGAGTCCCAGGATCATATTGGCATTGATGACATCCAGAAGGATGCAGTGGGCAGTTTTGAAGACTTAGTTTCCTTGGGTATAGAGGAGTTGGACAGCAATGCTAATGTTTTTGATACTCTGTATGTTGATATGAGCTTTAGATTTTATTCACAGGATATGGATGGTAGTACTCTAGAGACTAGTAACTTTGAGGACACTCCTTCAGACAATGCATCAGAGGAGGTTTGTAGGAGACAGTCAAACCAGTGCCATCATGTGTCTAATCAGTTGAGAGTTAGTGACCAAGACATTGCTATCACTTGCCAACATTTCGATGCTGCTCGTCAGTTGTTAGCAGTTTATGGATGGGGTTCTCCTACTAGTGATGAGCAGGGAGGAAGTTATCTTTCCTTGACTTTGATCCACTCTTTATGGGAGGCTATTTGGATTTTGAGACAGAATTATATGCAGTTGGTAGCCGACAGAGATTATCTTATGGAGTGGGGCAGTACAGCATATGATGCATTGTTGCCCAAGGAAGATGAGGTGAGTGAGTTTACTGAGCAGCTTGAGGTGACTTCTAAGATTCTTGAGAGTACACAGTTGGCTCTCAAGGAGTCACAGTTTCATTTGGCTAAGGTGACCATGGAGTTAGAGCGACTACAGTCTTTACCTGATTCTATACAGTCACAAGCTGTGGTGTTTGGTGATCCGAGGATGTCCATGGTCGAGATTGTTAGAGACAATGGAGATGGGGATGCATCCATCCTTGATACTAACATTGGCATATTAGGTTCATTCCCACTAGAGTCAGGTTCAATTGAGTTGGGTGCTGTAGCAGATTTTTGTGGTGTGCCTGACATGGTGGTGACCTCTAGTACTAATGGCACGAAGACTAGAGATGTTGTATCAAAGACCAGGTGTGATGTTGGTGAGCTGATAGTTGGCATGGTTCCTACTACTAATACTACTCCCTTCGCAATGTCTTCAGAGGCAGTAGTCAGTTCCAACTTGGTTAATGATCGATTGCAGTTAGTTACATCTGGATTGCAGTCTGAGCCACTGACTGAGATTGGTGCATTCTATCGGCATTACACTGTGAGGTATGCTCATCTATCTACCTTTGATGACCATGTTGATGAGATGATGATACAGAGATGTAATTTGGTTCCTAGTGCTTATCATCAGTTATGGGATAGTTTGATGCCTCGGGATGAGAGTTGTGATGGGCATGACATGGTGATAGGTCCTGCAATTGACAGGTTGATAATACATGACTTAGAGAAGGAGTTTTGGAGTGATGCTTTAGCAGGTGTTGTTATTGATTCTACTCCTTTGGCTATGACATCTCTTGACTTAGCTGGTGATCAGTCACAGTGGGTTGTATCCTTCTTCATGGTGAACTGTTGACTAAGGTTGGTTTTTTTTATCAACATTATATTGCAGGGTATGTAAATCAGTTAGCATTTGATCCTTGTGCTGAGGAGTTGATGGCAGACAAATTTGGTTTGGATTCCATTTCTTACTCTTTATTTTGTAATGTCTTTTCACCATCAGCAGTGTATGGGAGTTATGGTTATGAGATAGTGGCCGATGATTTGCAGAGTTGTGTTGACTACAGGAGTTGTACAGTGTGTGGATTCTCCATACTTGGTACAGTTTCATTCGAGAGGGTTCACCATTGTTGCAGAGTTGGATTGTACATTCCATATAGGCCAGTGGGATGCGTTGATGGTAATTACTGTGTTGGTAGTTTGATTTGTCCACTTTACTTGGGTTCTGATGTTCTAAGAGTTTGTGCCTCATGGGTTTTTGATTGTGGTAGTGGTGATTTCGGAGTTTGGTTGAGCTATAATTGTCAATTTGATTATGGATTCCTCTTGGTCATATTGCAGAGGATATTGCAGGAGCCTGTGTTAATTGGTAGTAGTATAGTTCATGACTACATTTGGGATCCAGGTGGATTGATTGGTTTATTGTTTAGCCATTGCTTGAGGACAAGCAATGATTGGGAGGGGAGGACTTTTCATGTCCCCTTTTCAAATAATTAAAAAAGAAAATCTTTGCTAAGGCAGGCAGGCCCAAGAAAGTGAAGTTTCGAAAAAAGGGGGTTAATCTTTGGAAACCGTTGGACTAATAAATGAAAATTATTATTAAAATAAGTTTCATTAACCTCTTTTGGATGTGAGTTACAGTTATGCCCTCTTTTAAGGGGTTTGGAGGCATTTTGGGCTCATTCCAGAACTTGATTTTTGCTCATTCTTTGTTATTCTTCAGAGGCTGCCAAACCTGTGGAGAAGGAGACCCAAGAACGAGAGTTTGCAGGTTTCCAAGGAGACCCAAGAACAGGAGTTTGCAAGTTTCTAGGAAGGCTAAGGATGGGAGTTTGAAGCCATTCCATGTGCATGCTCATACAGAGTTTGCCTTTGTGCTGAACAGTGCAGATTTGTGAGTTTTCGGGTGTGTTTTTGTATGAGTTTGGTGTTTACAGTTGAGTATTTCATATCAGTGTGGGTTGCTGCTGTATATCAGACTTTTAAATGTTAAAATAGAGCTGAATATATATATTGGGATGTGATTAAACTTCTGAGATAGATTATTAGTGTTTTTGTGGTGTTTCCGGGCATATTTTGTGCTATTTCGGGAGCTCGATGAGCATAGTTTTGGTCCTACATTTTTGAGCTTTTGTGTAAAGGCTATACAGATCTAAAAATGTCAATTTGTAGGCTGTTATGCTGCTGAAAGTTCTGTAAAAATTTCCATTTTCAGATTTATTAATAATTTGTGAAGTTGTGAAGCTTTTAGCACTATTTTCAGCATACCCGATTTGGGGTTTCTTGAGGAATTTGGTGGATCTTTGTGATATTAGTTGTTTGATTTTAAAGATCTGATTAGAGGCGTGAAATATCATGAAAAATCAGAAAAGGGACATTTCATCATTACAATTTCAGCCATGAAATAATTGCAATTGAAATTTGTTGAAAAATAGGCCTAAGTGGGTTGGCCTAAGGGTGAAAAGAAGAAATCAGATTTCACTTAATTAGAAATCAATTAGCTTATGCAAGTTTGGCCTCATGGTGGTTGTACAATTTTAAAAAAATTAATCCTTAGACCATTTGGGCCTAACATCAAGGGACATGAATTTAGGACTCAAATGTTTATAAAGGTTGGATGTTGAAATTCTTTGGAACATCCAAAACAATTCCATAAGCATATAAGAAGAGCAGATTGACAAGTTCCACCTTGGAGGATGATTTTGGAAAAGAAATTAGAAATCAAGATATCTAAACTCAAATGGATTTGGTATTTAACTTAGAGTTTATAAATTAATATTATATTTGGAGGGTTCAAATGCTTGTAGATCTGAGTTTAGAAATGTAGCATTTTGTTACAAGCAATAAGGTAAGTGTCGATAAATATTTTGTGGGAATCATAGGTCTGGAGGTGTTACTAGGTGTTGGGACAGTCATAGGTCTGGAGGTTCCATCTAAAGGAGGATTACATTTTATGAAAAGGAAGGTCATGTTAGGGCTATATGAAGGTGTTGGATCAATTGGAAGGATCAAGAAATGTTTGGAAAGGTGAGTTTGGTAAAACCCTTGGTTTAGGCACCTAGGAAGGAGGGTTTGTTGGTTGGGTGTGTAAAACTTGATGGAATCTCCAATGAATTTGAAAATCCTTTTTTTTGGATGACAAGACAACTCTATTTGAGGTCAGATGGTTTGTGAGATGAGATATGTTAGTGGTTGCTTTGTAACAGAAGGTGTAAAAGAGGGTTAATTGTGGGGCAGCAATGTTGGTTTGGGCATTTGGTCCAAGGGAGTAGCATGAGAATTTGAAGTATGTTGTGTAGAATCCAAAATGGTATCTAGATATGGTCTTAGTTTTCTGAGAGTTTTGGGAAAAGTGAGAGAAAAGTGTGAAAAATCGATTAGGCAGGGCTAATTGGGAAATATGCCTAGTGAAGGGCTTGTAGTGGGTTTTTGGTATCAAATAATAAGATGCGCATTTTGTAATCTTGGAAACAGGTTAGTTGAAGTTGTTTGAGATGTGTGAAGGTGACATAAACACCTAGTTGAAGTGAAGTCAAGATTGGAGCCTATTGAGGCATTGTGGGAATTTGATGGTTGTTGAACAAGATTTCTTTGTGAATCCATTTGAGGGACATGGGATGATTTCTAAGATGTAGAGCCTATGGTGGCACAAGAGAATGGTATGTGCACTCTTATAAGGTTTGGAGTTGATTGGATCAAGGAGAGTGATCCTATGAAGAAGCTTGATTGTGTTATGAGAACACTAGGAAAATCCCTCTTATTGTGAATAACTGAAAGTCCACCCAAGTCTCTGCATCAACGTTGAGAGCTAAAGGTGGAATGATTTCAATGCAGGAAAGAAAGCTCCACTAATTCCTCTTTAGAATTGCAGCCAGAGTCCTAAGCATTCCAATCCAAATGATTGTGTATCAATAGGATTTAACACAAAATAATCCCAAGAACATTAAATAAGTTAAGTTGAAACATATAAGAAAATGAATGAGAGAAATTTTGTTACCTGTTACCTGAAAATAAAACTAGTTGAGGAGGCAAGGGTGCATGAGTTGTAAAAACTTCATGTGCTTCTCAATCAGTTTCTGTGGATAACAGGAAAAGTCTTCAAGAACCCTCATACATTTTAATATTGAAACAAAATCATTATTTTGTTGATAGGGAATGTTTAGTAAAATGAAGTTGAGAAAAAGAAACACAGTTGTAGTAGAAAAATAAGGTTAAATATAGTAGTGATCATTGCAAAAATGCCAACAAGATCACCATGAACCATCTGAGAATCAAAAAGATCAAACATAGAGGCAACCCAATGTGCCATCATGCCCTTACAATCTTATCCTGATTTTCTTCCTATATCCAGATAACCACATTTTCTCATTGTGATGCTAACATTTTGATCTAGTACAAGCCACAAGAAATTGGAATTTTTTTAGTGTTTTCATTTGGGAATATTGTTAAGGAAAATATATGGTAAAGGTGATGATGAAGCTAGAATGATGAGAATTCCATTAGTGTCCTAATTTCCTTTCTTATTCATGTGCACTATGTTGTAATGTTATTATATTATCTAATCTACTATCCCCCAAGTCTTTATTGTATTCATCTCCAGCTGATCAAATCTCTTGGACTATTATATCCATTACATATTTCCCTCTTTAAATTTTAATAAACCTTCATCCTATATAAATGAAACTATATTTTCTAGGTTTTTGTCACAAAACATCCAGCTACTCTGTGGTGATTTGCTAGTTTACAAAATTTGGTTTTGCCAATATGACAAAACAATCCCAAAATTAGTCTGGTTGGGTTCGCTGTACAATATAATATATAATTTGATATTCCTATATATATTTATATAAAACAATTTATATGTATATACAATAATGAATAAACTAATAGGAAGATATATATTTCACATCCCTCCTATATATCTTTATAGGATTACAAGAATATTATATTAATTAATCAGTTTACTGATTTATATATAAATTTTTTATATAACATGATTTTGGGTTGCACATATTACACACATCATTGGTTGTCCAATGGGGAGTGTAGATTATCCAAAACATCCAATGCTATTACTATCAACTCCATGACAAATTCCTATGCTTCGAGTCTGTCCTACCAAACTCTAGCCCACTTGAAGCATTCAAACATGGTTGTTAAGCCTTGGAGAACCTTCTATAAAATTTTAAACAATGGGCAACCGAAATTTTTTTATTAACAACATATTGAGCTCCTAGACCTACAACATTTTCTCCTTCACACTCTCCATGCTTTCTTTTCTGCAGATGCAAACAAATTTGTACTGGTCTTGCAACAACAACACCAAATAAATCTCAAATGTTTCGAATGTATGAGGATCACATGGATGCAATGAGTTCTAGGTAGACTATTTGTAATCACAAGAGATGAGCTCTTGTAAACCACTACTCTTGCAATTGTTTCAAGATCGATACTAATTAAACATCACATAATTTGACATGATGAAAAATACCACCTAGTTGTTAATGAACGAACTGAGCAGATCTATGATCAATGGTTCATAGGGCACATAACTTGTTGAAGGTTTTGCAAATGGCATGGCAAGCTAAGAAGGCTTGATCTTGGGTAAAACTTTATGGTCAAGGAAAGTTGGATCATCATGGAATTGAGTAGGTAAACCTTCTAGGAAGTTGCAATACTTCAACCTTGTAAGTGTCACCTCAATGCAATGGGTACTAAACAAATAATTTAAGTTGATGAGAAATGGTTGTGATGAATTCAACTTGTAAGCGTCACCTCAATGCATTGGGTATTGAACAAACAATTCAAGCTAATGAGTATGGGTTTTTATGAACCACAACTCATGAAATATGCATTAAGTCCTAATAATTCATCCCAGTTAAAAGCCAGTGATTGGAATTTATGAATGAAAATGGAAAAGAAGAATTAAGTCCATAACCAAAACTTTTCAAGATTCGACATCACCTATAAATGAATGAAAGTTATATCTTTATTTTCAAATCCGACCCCCATCCTATAGGATGAAGGGAAGGTTAAGAGGGCATCAATAATAATAATAAAAAATCATTGTTCATAGTGCAGCCTGTGGATTATCTCTCATATTCTACATAAATAATGAGGAATATAAAAGACTTATTTTGTTCCATATTCATATTTGAAAGACTAGGAGAGTTTCATTAGGACTAGCTACCCCATAGTATTGGAACGACTTGTAACATTATTTATCAAGGTATCAGAAACAAAGATGAATACCTCACATTGAGTATGAGTATCAAGACATTCATTCGCAAGTGGATATAATATATTAATCAAGATCAACATTTCCCCAATAAGTGTCATCAACTATCAATGGATACCATGGTATAAGTAGAGTTTTGGTTTAGAAGTATTCTCTTATAATCAAATCATGAGTGAATAGTCCCTTATTCTTAGAATGTATATAGAGCAAGGAAATTACATGTATAAATTGCCACCATTACAAGTATACAAGTAAATATCAAAGCAAGAGTCAGTAACTAATAGTTCCATCCATAGATATCTAAATGATTCTTTCCATAAACCATTATAAAGAGTTTGATCTATTAGTAAGACTAGAAGATTGCATTTGAAGGAGATTCTAAAACAAGATTTAGTGATCGGATTATTATACAGTGACTACATCAAGTCCTTACCAAAGCTAGTGACCATCAGTAAATAATTTAATTACTTTTCAAAGGGAAGAAAACTATAGCTGAAGAAATATTGATTATGTGTGAAGAAAATACTCTGGTAGATACATAAATCTGATATGCAAATTATATTATTTAAAAATATTGTTAATTGGGACAAAAATAACAATTGAAATGATGTATAACTTTTTCTACTGAAGTACGAGAATGGCTAGAGAGGGTAAGGAAAGTAAGTTATTGTCTTAATATTCAAGGGCATATGATTAAGGATGATTAAGATCCCAGATTTATTTTATTTCTTTCCAAACTAAGAAAATAATTTGAACTAGTGTGTATTGAACAATTCTCCGTTGATTAATGCCCAGATCCCAGAAACACTCGAAAATATGTTATACATCTAAGTCGAATGTTCAAAGATGTAGTGGAAGATATTGTAATAACAAACTGTGCAAGAAGAAAAGAATCCTGCCTTGTTTGTGAATAACATCAAGAATCCTACCTTGTTTTGTGAAGTAAAGACGTAGTGGAAGATAATGTCAGCCTTGGCTAACTAAATGCTTCTGACTGCAAGGAGGAAGATCTAGAAAATGCACACAGTGACTGTTCTTGCCCACATCCACTACTACAGTAGATTTTGAAGTCTTCCCATGAGTACAAGTTTCTCATAACAATGAAAGAGGGAAACTAACTTTTTTCATTTTAACATATGAAGCCCATGTTGGCCAAAATTTTGACCAACACAAGCTTCATTTTAAAAAAAGAAGATTTTTTTTTGCATCTACCGACCAATCTAAAACATTTTAATAGATGGTCAAAAATTTTGGTCTAAAAATGGGGTCAAATGTACTCCTTCCAGTGAGTATTTGTTCTAAATCTCTAAATTAGTCTACCCAATACTTCTGCCAATAAAATGAAAGCAAAGGGTGACATAGGCCCCCCCTACCAAATTCCTCTAGACATTTCAAAAATATCCTGGGGGCTGACATTAACCAAAATGAAAGCTCGATATTCCTAAATCATAGTTCTAATCTAGTTGATCCAGGATTTACTAAACCCAAATCTTTTCATTACTTGTAGTAGGAATGCTCTGTCCACCCTATCATATGATTTCCTTATATTAAGTTTAAGAAACACATGTCTAGCATTTCTTGAGCATGTAGAATAAATGACCTTGTGAGCCATGATGATGCCATCCACAATATTTGGATTGGGATTGAATCCTCTATGTTATAGAGAGATAATTTTATCAAGGATGAGTTTGACTCCATACACTGCTACTTTAGTAATAATAGGTTCAGACTTCAATAGGTTCCAAAAATTTTGATAAAAAATTTCCTAGAATCCATCCAGGCCTTAGGCTTTGTCCCCACCCATCCTGAATACTTCTTACTTAAGTTCCTCTAAGGATATATGCTCTATGAGTATCTAGTTGTCTTCTATTGTAACCATGTTCAACACCCCTAAAAACTCTTCTTGTTCTTGCTATCTATCAATTGAATCAAAGCTCCATAAAGTATAAAAATACTTGATTTCTTCTTGATTGATAGCTTTAGGTTCCTTAGTAATAGATTCATGTTCACTAAAAATGGATAAGATTCTATTGATGCTCCTATAAGCCTTGACCGAGCAGTGAAAATATTTTGTATTTTGATCACCTTCTCTCAGCCAAGTCTCTCCCAACTTCTATTTCTAGTTAATTTCCTCTCACAATAAAATTTCACTGTACTTGTTTAGTAGGTTTTTCTTATTCTCAAAGTCCACCATATCCACTCCATCCTCCAAAAAATTTCTATTCAAAGCTTCCAAATAACCTTCAATCTTTGCCTTTTCTTTGAAGATGTCTCCAAAGTGTGTCCTATTCCATACCATCAAGTTTTTCTTGATATATTTTAGTTTTTTAAATGAACTAAAAGACATTAACGTCATCTTTTATCGGGGCTATTTTCCACCAGTTTGAAACTAGTTCCATGTATCTAGGTTTCCTAAGCCATATTTTTTCAAACTTCAAGGGGTACCTCACAACAACACCATCCCTTTAAATGATTAAGGAAATGGGAAAATGGTATGATCTAGAGATCCCCAAGAAGCACTTCAAAGAGCATGGGTTTAATAGACCAGGGGATAACAAGAAAAAAATGGTCCACTTTTTCAAAAATATTGGAGAAACTTCACCTATGGTTAGTCTAGGTATATGATCCACTCTTCACAATAACTTCCCAAAGTTAGATACAAAGTCTTGCTATCATTTTGAACTTGATTACATACACCTTTCCCTCTGCACTTGTTTGCAGAGGACAAGGTTGTATTGAAGTTACCTGTAACAATGATGACCTCCTGAGCATGGTCACTAATCATCCTTGTGATCTCATCATAGATCACTGTCCTTTGGTTTGAGCATTTTGGGCCATAGACTAATTAAAAGCCTAGGAAACTTCACACTTTTGGAAGTGAATTTCATCACTTGTCAACTCTGTGAGTGATGAGCCCCAATTTTGGCATACTTAGGCTAGTAGATAAAATGCTTATCATATACTTTGAAGAATCTTTTCAAGACCTTCTTATGTTGTTACACATAATTTAAGTATTAATTATGGACAATATGTGGAGTTTTATAATTAGTAGCATATGCTAATATAAGTACACCTTTATATTATGCCATGGATGAATATTTGTTATTTTAATGATAGTATGCAATGTGTTTTGAAATCATGCTCTTAAGAACTTCCTATAGCCATTATTATTATGAGTCTTATAGCCACTATGTGGAATTACTACTTTAACTCTGGAATGATGAATCATATGTAAGATTTAATGTTGAATTAACCCAAGATTGTAGGACTAATACTTAGAACATGCACATACCAAAGTTGAGAAGAAGATAAAGATGCTACTTATAGACTACCCTAGAACTATGTCAAAGAGGGACACTTCAATACTAAACAAGGAAGTAGTTGATGGTCTAGCTATCATTTAGTAGAGTTCATTAAAGGATTTTACTAGAGGTTTATTGCTCAGCATAGATCTAGTAGTACTACTTCTTTATGATTCAACAATCTAGGGCAGTGGTTTGTTAATTCTTCTAGCCATTTTGACTCTTTCCTCTTTCTCATTTAGATCCTTCTCCATTGTAAAAAGAGATAAATTTGTAATAAAAATATCCATACTTCAAGGAAACAATTAGTTAGTTAGTTAAGAACTCTTGAATAAAAGGGCCTTGTTTGCTCTTAACAAGAACAAGGATGATAGGTTAATGCACTTTGTAATAGCAATTTAGTTATGATCATGCTGATGTACCTATTGAATATGTTATCAATAAAGTTATGAAGTTTTCCATGTAGATCTGTTTCATTAATCTATACACTACCTAAGGGGGCCTACTTTGGGAGTTTTCCTCTTTAATTTCCACTAATGCATGTTAGTTATCAATATTTCCAATTGAGTTCTAGTAATGCTTTTTGTATTGGTTTTCAATAGTAGCTTAGCACGACTTCTCTTGTAGCTGATAGAAATACAAAGCTATCTAATGGTCTTGTAGCCATTAGGAATAAAGTTGCACTTATTTGTTGTAGGAGTGAAATCAATATTTACATTTTAGTAGGATGATTCCTAGCAGAATCTATGTCCAAAGAGGAACTTAGTGCATATATCATGTTGACCCATTTCAATTTTAACATCCTTGGGTTGATGATTAAATGATGTCTTAGGTTCTAATTTGGTTGCTAGTTGTGAGGTTCTATCCCTAAGTAAAGGAATATATGTTCCCAATTCATTAACCATATCTAGGATACTATATTAACTTGGAAAGAGGAAGAGTTGAGACTACCTTGGGATTCCACATAATACCTAGCACTCTAGAAGCACCTACCGAATCAACAAAAAATCTTGACCATCGCCGAGGAACACCAAATTTTTTGACCACATTATCAACCTCTAGCTTAGTGTCCTGAAAACAAATTATGTTTTCTTTTTCCTGGTCAAAACCTCTTGATTAGGAAAAAAATTTCAGTGGCATTGCAACCCCTAACATTCTAGGTTAGGAGCTTCATTTCCACTTGGGAGATGTAATGTTTCTCCATGATCTGAGTTTTTTCTAGCCCTTCGTGTTTTCTTCTTCTTCTAGAAGGTGTTGGATTGACCTTCTCCCCCTAGATCTCTACCCTCTGATCTTGGTTTTACACAAATTTTCCTTTGTTTGTGTGATAGATCAGACCTCCTCTATGTCATTTTCGTAAAAAATACTAAAAAAGTCTTCACCCCCTTTGAGATCATAAAATTTTTCTTTTTCCCTTTCCAATGACACTGTATTATGATTTGGGGATAATAGGGATCTTATGCCAGTATCATGCTTCAATGAATTACCATCACTAGCTACCTCACGAGAGTCAATTTTAGAAGGATTTGGCTCACCCTACTGAAATTCTTTAGATTCTTGTTTATCTATATCTCCTCTAACAATCACTAATTTGATCAAACTCTTGGCTCCCTAGGCATAATCCAAATCAACTTGATAATTGGTTGAGGATTTAACACTTGCTAAAGTATTCAGGTTCACATTAGCTTCCTATTTAGTATTTACCATTTTAGGATTAGAGTGTTCAAGTCCAACATGTAGATGAGGGAGAAAAATATCTAAAGATGGAGATTGAATTCCATTTGGGATGTTTGGACATGATGTTGTCATGATCTTGTCTTCCAATGCCTTTTCTTCTATTCTCTTTCCTTTTTTTTTGCTAGAAATTCTTCCTCTGAGTGTGCCCACTCCTTGCAATTTTTACACTGCTCTATGATTTCCTCAACTTGCATGTATTTCCAAAAAATTCCTTCAACTAAGTGAATCATAATTTCCTTCAAAAGTAGAGGATAATGGTTCCAAAGAGTGCATATACATGTGTACATAAAGAAGTCCTTTGAGATCGCTTCATCTGATTTTATGAACTTTCCCAAATTGTCCCCTATAGCCTTGAAGGATTCCTCATTCTAATATTCATGTGATAGATTATACAATCAAATCCAAATAGGAACTTAATCTATTGTCACTTGTTTTGGATTAAATTTGGAGATCCAATCCTTGATACAAAAACCCACATCATCCACCATGAAAGGTTTCATTGTAAAAAACCCAATCTTTTTCCCTAGTGTTATCCATTATGATAAAAAAAATTATTTGAAAGGGATATGCTTTCCCCCCCAAGTCTCATTCACCTATTTTCTCATTTTTTGGAATGCAGGCCAATCACTTCCCCATTTCATGCAAAAATCCCTTTCTTTTAGAGATTGGACGAAAGATCTCCAATCTTCAGAATCAATTCTAATATCTGTGACTTTATCCTTGCTTGTTGAGGGCATGGAATTAGAACCATGATCTTTTGATAGGGTGATCCCTTTGTCACCACACTTTTTTCTCCATGTGCTAAGGGTTTTTGTGAGCACCCCTAGTAATTTTGGAAAATCCCCAATGGTTATGGGATTGGTTGTGATCAAAATCCTAAAATCATGACGAAAGTCTATATCAACCCTAGGGTTCTAGGGTGCAATGGAGACCATGGAAGAAGGCTACCTCAGTTCTAATAGGATCCTGATCTACCAATGTTTTTTTGCCTTGGACCAATTTCCTTCTCCCGTTTGAGCTTTTTTGCCTAATGCCTCAAACTTGATGCCTAGTCTAACCCATAAATCTTGTTATCCTCCTATTGATGCCTCTATTAATTTCCATTCAACCCCTGTGCCTACGTCTTATTCCACCTTTATTGATCGCTCACCATCTCGCCCCTTTCATTCATTTATAAGAAGTTATTGAAATGTAATAATGTATGAGAAAATAATTATAAATTTATAATTAAAATTAACAAAATACAAAATACATAACAAAAATATTAATGACAATTTAAAATTATTCTTAATTTATAATTATTAAGTACAAATATATTTATAAATAGTATTAATCTACATGTTATTTTTCTAATTTTTAAATTATAAATCAATTAAAAATATCTCTAGCAAAAAATAAGAGAACCGATGATGAAAAATAAAGTTTGAAAATTTCTTTGCTAGGGCTTAGTTATGGTGAAATGACTTAATTGACAATAATTTTGTCTCTAATTCCATATATCTGCAAATGCCTGAGAAAACCTAAATGTTGTAATTTTTTGTTGTTGTGTTAACTTAAGTTTTCCTCATCAAGTCAAAAGGTAAAATTCCATTCGACATTGTTTTATGAGAAATATACCATTGAACACGCTACAATGTTTTCTTGGATACAATTGGTAAGCACATTGTACGAGCAATAACATCACACGCACAAAGGCGATGTTTTGCTCACAAAATTAATTCATCACCATCTTGACAACTCTTTATGTTATTTTTCAATTTAGAAAAAAAAAATTATACTCAAGAAATTGGTTTCTTGCTAATTACAAATTCAAATTCAAATTTTATAATTGATTTTTAAAATAGGAGCTCAAAAAATTTAGCTTCTAGCATTTTATTTTTCCCATAAAAGTATATTTAGAAACAAACTTACAAGATTTTAAATAAATTAAATATGATAACTAGCTTGAATCTTGTTAATGAAAATTTTTACTGAAGATGCTACCAATAAACTTATTAAAGTGTAGAAAATGAGAGCCTTGATCTCATGCCCAAAACTTGAAGGGGCAAAAACTCACCAACAATTTCTTTTCAAAATAACTAAATTATAAGTTTAAACCCTAACATGATACTTAGTAGTTAGGTTCAACAATATATCTAAGTCCAAAATTTTTGATTAGTTTTCTATACTATAATTTGTAGGATAAAATTTAAATTGAAAATCAAGGTCGATGAGAAACCCTAAAATTTGAGTAATAGTTTTATTTAAGTTAGTTTCAATAAAACCTGTATAATGGTTAACAATGCCCTCTGCAACTTCACTAGAAAAATGCCCATCGTAACCTTAGTTTCCTTGCCTAACAAAAGAAGCCCCATGAAAATAAATTTATTCAAACTATTACTTAAAAGTAATTAGGGTTTCATTAGAGTGATAGATGACTTTTTTTTAAAGATGTCGACAGGGTTTTGGGAGGACACATTGCCACAGATTAGCACTAGAACCCTAACATTTTATCTATATGAGTATGAGTCTTTGTCTATTATGACAAGTGGGGGTTTATACATTATCAGAATAACTTAAAATAAATTTTAATTTTAATAACCTTCTAATTATGAAATGATTAAAGTTCACAAAACACACACACACACACACATGCACTCGTTCATGCACACACACACACAAGTGCGCGCACACGCACACACACACACACACAATAATTAATTTGATTTTGAAAAAAATAATCAAAGTTAACATCTTTGAATCTACAATATATTAGTGGTTGTAGAATGATAAAAATTAATCGTAATATATTTTTATAGAATGGTAAAAAATAATTTTAATAATTTTAATATAAATAGTTAAAGTAAAATGATTTAAAAAAAATTATATTCTTTATTTTTCAAAAGGTTTAATTTTTTAATTAAAATTTGTAAGTTTTAATATTTAAAAAATAATAATTTTATATATGTAAATAAATTATTATTTATAATTTTTAAAAAATATTATAAACTAATAAAATTAATTAAAATATTAAAATTTTTGAAAAATAAAAATAAAAATAATAAAATATCACTTAAATGAATACATTGAAAACATTACAATTAATTTTAATCATTTTATAAAAATATTACAATTACTTTTTATCATTTTGCAACCACTAATGTCCTATAGATTCAAAGAAGATATTGAACTTCAATTATTATTGTTCTAAATCAAATTAATTATCAGTTCTTGTTGTAGGCAAGTAACTTATAGAATCGTTAAGGAGCCTATTTTCTTATTAGACTAGTGAACCGACCAATCAATTGAAACTATTCAAATTTAATGGGAAAAACTATTAAAGTTCACTATTATTTTTATTTTGAAGAATTTAAAAACATGATTTCTTTGATTTCTCATCTGTTAGAGCAATGAGGAAAAAACATTTTTCTTTAGAAAAATATTTTAAAATGGCATCATACCAAAGTTTTAAAGCTTGGTCTAGAAAAATCTAGAAACGAGTGACCTAACCCAAGTGGTGACTCTAATCTAGAAAAATCTAGACTAGTCGCTAGTCCTCTCTAATAATGCAAAAGGTAGAAGCACAATGGAACTTGAGAACACTCTAAAGCCAAGGTCATGGAGACTGTAGGATCAACAACTATGGTTATTTTAATGGGCAGCAGGAAAATTGTGGCGGGCAACTATGGAGGTTCCAGGGTCGTTCTCTCCACTAGTAACAACTTTGTTGCTATAATAATAATGTTGCCTACTTTGACAATTGAGGACAACATGATCTCAGTTCAACAACCCTACTTGCCTTCTTGTCTCACCAATCTCTAGCTATTATGCTCTAAAAAAAATATAACCCTTGTTGTATTTGAGTGACACAATTTGTGGCACCAATTCTTTGGGGGTGACTTCCTAACAACACTAAGTTGCACACAAACACAACCACCTGGCCAATCTATACAACATGCCCATTAAGTGGCATACACATGTTCATTTAGTTGACCCTAAGCCACACACCATGTAAACATGTGCATGCACGATTTTTATATACCAAAAAACATATATACATGCCCTAGTCTATAGCCCTTTACTTGTTCTCTTCACTTCTTCAATTCTAGTTGTTGTTTGTGATCCATTCTCTCAACATATTGTACAATGATTTTCCAAACAAGTAGAATATAAATCATTTTGATGGTCAAGTAAGGGAATTTGGTTGCCCAATAATATATTCATGCCTTGAAATTCCTATTTATCCACCTGCAAAAACTAGAATTTCCACCATCAAATGAGTAATTGATATTCAATATTGCAAATACTCTAATCTCATTTCATAATTCCACTAAAACAAGATTGACAACACACCCTTAAATCCTTCTAGTCTTTGAAAAATAGATTCTTGAACCAATTTCCTAATCAACACATGTTCTTCATATGTTCCTATACAACATATAGTATTTTAATTGAGATTTATTTATTTTTCACAAAATTTGCATGGAGAAGTTCAATTGCAAGGGATGAGCATTATACATTGACTGACTACTTTAATTCTTACAAAAATGGCCTTGTAATTGACGCTAAAATATATTTCAAATATTATAGCTATATTTATTCAAGGACCTATTTTTATATATAACATCTACTTCTCATTACCAATTGTAGACAATTATGTCTATATCCGACAAGGTATACCATCTAAGCTGCAAAACTTGTGAGGCATCTTGCACTTAAACATATTGTTATAGTAAAATATTGCTTGACTCCACTAAACATAAAACATGGTCCAAAATATTTTACTTCACCATGCAATACCTAGATTAGTCTCTTCTTGAGCTACTTTGCTAAGTATTTAAGAGAACCACAAATATCTAGTAGAGAAGTATCCCCCATTTACAATTGCCAATTATGGATTGCTAGTTGTTTTCTTTATAGCCATCAACATTGATTTAGATTTTTTTAAACATGAGACCTTTTTGGTCAGCATCCTCCCTAGGTAGGCTGAAATAGGAGCTTCATATTCAAAAATTGGATTTTCTTAAAAGACTTCAAAAACTTTCAAGAAAATTAAATTGATTCTATAAAGCCAAATTATGCAATCTTTGTTGAAATCTTCCCTACCTAGGCCAAAATGAGAGCTTTACAATGGGTCATGGAAATCTATCTAAGCATAATGAAACCACTATTATTGTTAAATAATTTTTATAGATGGAAATTCACTAGTAGATACCTATGCAAAATGCATAAGAATAGACAAGGCACATTATTCTTTCACATAAATTTTTGAAGAGGTGTTATCTCATGGAAATCCATGATCATGGGAAATGTAGTAAACATGCATATTAAATATAGGTTGGTCAAACTTGTAAAAAATGGAATTGGTAGTTGCTAGGAAACATTGTAACTTTTTTAGCATGCTTCTTACTTATGCTAAAATAGGAGCTTGAGAACATGGTATCAACATCAAGAAAAGAACAATGGTTAATGGTGGAAGTCTCTCTCTCCAACCAATAGAATCCTATCAAATTTGGAACTGTACATCTAGATGATCTATAATGGGAAGACCCTTGTTAAAATTTGGCGCATAAAAAACCTATCAACTCATTTTTAAACTGTTATCTAGATTCCACAATGTCCCCACATAGGAAAAAGTGATTCTCCACATCTATGGAGGAAGGAAAACCAAGAATGGTAAGCTCCTTGAGTGTAAACTTGATACTTTGATTTTTCCAATGATGAGGAATGTGTGTCATATGTGCTCAATCTTCAACTGGTGGGTTTTGTGGTCAAGCATAGAGATGGGTGAAGGATTTAACAATGGAGGTTTGGATGTATCTTGACATGGTAAGGATGCAATATCTATGTTGTGGTGGTAAGTGAAGCATTATAAGCTTGCATTAAAAGTTTTTGATTTATGAGAGGGCAAGGGTCCAATTTATAGGCTAAGGGGTAGTGAGATGGAGGGTTAGGATGCAAGGATGAGAGATCAGTGAGGAAGGGCTAGGATGCAAGGAGGGGGAAGCAAATGGATTGTGCTTCTTCAAAGCTCTAGCCTTGTGACAAGTGTCACAAGGGGATTGGATGGTCAAAGTGGGGTCAAAGGGAGTAATGAGGGAGGAGGAGTGTGGAAGAGGGGTGTATGAGGCATTTAAGAGCATTTATGGCATGTAAGAGCCATTAATGCTCTTGGCTAAGAATGTAAGAGGGTGAGGGAAGACTTTTCACTTTGGTTTGGGTTAAAAAGTCTTAACCTATGCTTAAAATTGTGCAAATGCTTAGGAGGGGGATTAGGCTTAGCTTAGGAGGTAAGTGGCTTAGCATTGATGGGATGGGTTAGTTAGTTGGCTAAGTGAGGTTAGTATGGGTGAATGAATTGGTTTAGGGTTTTGGGATTGATTTATTAAATATATTATTTAGTAAATGGGGATGTGGGATTAAATTAAAAAGATTTTTGTATTTATTTAATTTAATAGAGGAATAGGGATTTAATTGGTAAATGGATTTTGGGTTATCATTTGATTTTATCAATTAGACTATAGTTAATTAAATAAATAATTAACTAGGGGATGAAAATTAATTAATTAAATATAAAATATTTAATCAATAATGTCCTAGAAGATGACTAAATAAGATTACTTAGCGGTGTGATCAGATTTAGGTCTCTACACTATGTGTGTGTGTACTTATTTGTCCTACATGATATGCTATTTACTTACTAAATGGTTAGAATATAGATAGTTATATCAACCTAAAGGTAAATGATAAGATTTTGAATTTCCTAGTGATATATTGATTCACTCCCCCTCTTAGTATATTTAGTATTATATGGACCAACAAGACTATCTTTTGTCTTCAAGAACTCACCATTCTTGGAGGATATTATTTAGTATGGGGGGATTTAATTTCTTGTTATGTTCTTCCTACATGGGGGGGGGGGGGGGGGGGGCGGGGGGGGTACTTTATTGTATATGCATGATGTATTATATAATGGTGGAATCTTGACTACTCCATCCATCCATGCATCTTTCTTTCTTTTTCATCTCTCTCTTTTGGGAGGATTTTTCCCATGAGCATAATCCTCTTTCTCCATCTTATTAGAGATTGAATTGCATTTCTTTTTCACTTGCATATTGTACATGAGTTCCTAACATTGCCTAGTAGAAAAGGATTACCATGCATTCTCATCTACATTTGTCATCTTAAGTGTATTTCCCTATATTGCACTTAAATGTGGAGAGGGGCGAGGGGGCACAAGGTGACATGATTAAATTTTACTAATTATATTTCTCAATTTAATTTATGATAATGCATTAGCATGTTAGTTTTCATGAATACACATATTAGTTTGCACTTTATTTTAGCATATTGGGTAGGAGAAATCTTGTAAGATCCACCTTTCTGTTCTTACCACATTAACATCCTACCATTGTTGCACATAATCTGTTGCATAATGGAGGAGGATGCATCTTTAGTGGTCATATGATTACACCTTGTCATGTTGATAGGTTATCACTTGCATCACTCTTAATTATCATGTATTGCATATATATTCAGGCACATCTGCATTGTACACATTTGAATAATTAGGCAATGGGATATTGAGCAGTATATTCATGATTATTATTAACTTGATCATTTGATCATCATTTTTCCTATATTTCTTGTGCCAACTCTTGAGCTTATAGATATTGACATTATATTCATTTTCTTTGGAAAAATCTTGCATTGCATCAATATTGATGTCAATTCTTACAAATTTGAGTATTTATATCTTGCTATTAAAGTGCTCTAATGAGTTTAAAATGTGAATTTCACCCCTTTTGCTAGATTTTTATAGAATTTAAGGATTTCTTTCCTTTGGGCATTGTGTGCCATCACCATATGCTAGCAAAATATTTTATGGATTCCATACTCTTGGAAAAGTGTCTAATTGAGCTGTGTGTTGTTGTGCTTCCTTATAGTATCCACTCAATTGTTTTCTTGAGTGTTTGTATGATTTACTTGTGATATTTTATTGTTGATCAATCTATCCCCCTTGCAAGTTTCGTATGTCACATTAATACATGGGAGTTGGTTTTGTTCTCCCACAGGAATGTGAGTGTACCTTGATAGGATCTTGTATCTTGACCCAAACTCTTGGATATAAGCCAATTGAGTATTTGAGCATTTGGGCTAGGTTTAGAAATGCATTGCCTTATGGAGTTCATTGTATGACACAAACAATATGTACAAGTAGACGTGTGGAGTGACTTCTCATGACAACCCCATCTTGGAAGTGAATGACAATATAACATGAAGAGGTTTAAACAAGTGATAGCTACTTAAACACATGGGATAATAGCTTATTATAAGATGAGGGAAACATTAGTACGATAGTTAAGCATCTCAAGGGAGCTAGTGTGAGGGCGTTGTGTTTGTATGATAGCTAGTCTCCCACACAAGTTGGTGTAAGGGAACAATATGAGGCCTCATGTTAAAGTCGAATTATCATACCAAGTATGAGGCCTCCCAAAGAATCTGAGTTACCATACCATATACTACTTGGGCTAGTAGGAACCAATTGATTACACTCCACTAGAGTCCCTACATAGTGGCCTATAACATGCTCTGACTAATGAACTAGAATACTACACTATGATATTCATGAGTATTATGCTATTTATGCTATTTATCTAGTTGGTGTGTGTGAAGTCCTTGTGTGTGTGTGTGTGTGTGTGTGTGTGTGTGTTATGTGACTGTGGCCAAGTTGCTAGACCCATGAGAACAACATGGTGGGATTGTGGGTTCTACATGGTTGAGAAGTGTTGCTAACCTATACCATTACTAGGGATTTGAGTACAGAGATAGTTTCCCTCTAGCTACATGATTAGAGCTTTCTTTCTCACTCATCTCTTCTTGTTTACTCTTGTCCTTGCACTTTCTTACATCTAATGATTATGCATATATTAATGTTATATATTTTCACTTAAAGATGCACATGTATATGTACTTGTTGTTTTCTTCTAATTATGATGATGATTAAACTAGTAGATCTATGTTGCAATGATTGAGATGGAAGATCCTTGATGTTAGATGATTTAGATGTTTATGTATGTTATATAGATGTTCAAAATCATTCAAGTGTTTACCTCCTTGATTCGCTATTTTTGGTACTCCCCAGTGTGGAGAATTTATGTATTCTTTTATCTTCTCTTCATGACCAAAAGGTTTTGTCATTTTACAATATAACATTCTATCATAGGATTAGGCATTCAATTGTACAATAGATCACTCTATTGTATGTAATGCATTGTCTCATATGATTCAAGATAGCATACCATATGAGGTTGGCTTCTTCATCAGACATGTATTGGAGTTTGATCATATGATACTTTGTGGGAGACAATCATATCTCATTTAGAGGGAACTTTTGTGTTGTTCAAAACATGCATTATTGAAGATTTGGATACCCTTTTTAGAGACACATCTTTCCAATACAAAACCGATTGGATATTGACCACCTTAGAGATAACTTGATGCAAACTCATTTTAGACGATGCATTACAATTCAATAAATGAGCTTGTATGATTAACCATAGTAGAAATTGTACTTTGGTTTTAAAAGAATACCAATTTGTGTGTTAACATAGTAATGTGGATGGACCTTGTATATTAACCATATAAACATTAATTGATCTAGTGGATGTAGTAAAGGCTTTGGAATCTTTGGCAAGCTTAGCAAGTCTTCTACTTGCAATATGTTATGCATGTTCTTGGTTATGACTTTGATGTTATAACCTTTGTTTAAAACAAAAATAAGATATGTTAGTCTATGTTTGATCCTTGTGTCCAAAGATTCTCAAGTAGGGCATTACACTATATGCAAAGACAAACTACAATATTGAAATATAAGAGCTACATATTAAAAAATAAAATATTTCTTAATTTATTCTTATACTATGATTCTTATAGTTACTATAAAATCTGCAATAAATCTTATTATATATTTGATAGAATCTATAATAGTATCTATTCTTCTTATATCAAAACTTATAAAAAATTCTTTAAAAAAATCTCAAATTTAAAATAAAAATTCAAATCTTTATATGAAAAAACCACTCTATCTTATATACCTTATTTAACCAACCATTACAAAGTCAATACATTAAAAATGTCAAAATATGTAAACTTTTCAAGATTGCTTTATTTCCATAAAACAATAACAAATTCTACTTTAAAATCACAAAATCCATCAAATAGTATAAATTAAGTACTCATAATAAAAACTAAATATGGAATGATTTTAGAAGTCAAAGAAACAATTAAACATTTTCCCTACTCCAAGGACTCTACTCATCATTAGCTTAGACTTAAATAGTGTTTTGATGATCAATAGAAGTCAATTACACGACATCACTTACCCCGACTATGACATGATGTGGTCTATACTACAAACGTATTCAAAATATGAGACGCACTTAACAAAGAGATATAAAAAGTGGGAAAAGACATTCACATGGCACCCTTTTCGCATTCGAAATAAATAATTTATTGTGTTTTGTCTAGCAATTTAATGTACTGATAATGATAATGATATATATTAAAAAATAAAATCGAAGGCTTTAATGTAGTCCATATATCAATAATTTATGTGATTAAGAATAGGGTTGAATTGGTCTCTCTTTCTATATAATGACTCCTTCGTTTATTTAAAAATTAAAACATGTTTGTTTTTCTTAAAATTATTATTTTGTTTACAATTATTAAAATTTGTCATAAGTTAAAATTATTATTAAAAGATATATCGAATTAAATAGGTTTTAGTATTTAAATTTTAAATTTTACACAAATCTTAAAAATGATTGAATTCAGGAGAAAGTAGTTCAAAAATGATATTTTAAAGACTTATATTGTATAATTTGAGATACAAATGTATAAGTCTTAAAATTGTTTTAGTATAAATTTAATTTTTATTTAATAAATATTTTATAGTATATAGAATCTTAAGAATCTTCTCTAATATAAAATAATAGAAGAATCTTCTCTAATCTTGTTTTAAAATATTATAAAATAAAAAAATATTGGTTTAAAGTTTTATAAATTTGAAATAGAATTTTGATTCTATACCAAAAATAATAATAAGTAATAATAAGCATCTCCAAGTGAACCACTCCATCTTATATACATTCTCCTACTAACCAATTAAAATTCTTAAAATATAGAAGACTTTGAGAGAAGTCACTTCATCTATAAAATATTAATAATCTTACTTTAACCTCAATTCAAATAGAATCAAATGTTACCAATAAATAAAAATATTAGAATCAAAATAATAATAAAAATCAATGGTCCTTCAAGTCAAACATAATGAATATACATTTTAGTTTTTTCAAAGAATCTATACAAAATTTAAATAATGGTCTCTTGATAATTAATTAAAGTCAATTTCCAAATTATCCCTACAATAAGACAATGTGCTCCCTTACAATTGTTATTCCTCAAAGTTATTTAAAACTTATTATAGAAATAACAAACATATATATATATATATATATGTATGTATGTATGTATGTATGTATACACACACACACACACATATATATGTATGTATGTATATAAGTACATATATGTATACATACATACATATATGTACATATATATATATAAATATATATAAAAATATATACATATATATACATAATATATATATTTATACATATATACATACATACATATATATATGTATAGATATATATATGTATGTATGTATGTATATATGTATAGATATATATGTATGTATGTATATATGTATGTATATATATGTATGTATATATGTATATATATGTATGTATGTATGTATATATGTGTGTGTGTGTGTGTATACATGTATGTATATATACATGTATATCTATGTATATATATATGTATATGCATGCATGTATGTATACATGTATATACATGTATGTATGTATACATGTATATATATGTATGTATGTATATACATGTATACATACATACATGCATATACATGTATATCTATATGTATACACACACACACACATATATGCATACATACATACATATATATACATATACATATATATATCTATGTATGTGTGTGTGTGTGTATATACACACACACACATATACATACATATATGTATATGTATATGTATATATGTATGTATGTATATATATATATATAAAAGACAGAAACAACAATTTTTCTCTCTGCAACTTTTTGCTCTTTTTCAACTCCTTTAGCATTTTGAATTTGGATGAGAAGGAATTACTCCTAGAGGCTAGACTAGGTCTCGAAATCCTACCCAGACCTGCAACTTAATATCATCTTCTTTGGGGTAAGCCAGGGGAGTGTAGATGTTGATCGCCCTGATGGTGGGGTGTCAGTAGAGTCAACGATAGCATCAGTTGTGTGTCAAGAGGATAAAACGAGTCCTACTGTGGCTCAAGGATGGAAGGATGTGGTCCTTGGAGAGAAGATGACTCATGTCTCACTGGAAGCTCCCAAGGTGATTAGTGGGGAGGAGGGAGTAGAAATTGTTGTCTTGAATAACATGGTTGATAGTGTGTCTACCAACTTGAAACTTTGCCTGATTGATAGGTTTGTAGCCTTTCGCCCATCAATTGAGATGGTCAGGAAGTTGGTAAGCCAGAGATGGAAGTTAAAGGGGAGTGTGATAGTTTTGATGATGTCGTGGGGTCTATTCTACTTTAAATTCATGGCTATAGAAGACATGACAATGGTGCTGGTGGGGTTTTGGTCCTATGGAAAGCACAATCTAATGGTGGCTAAGTGGTACCCTATGCTAGACCCAGTGAAAGAACTAAACAGGATGGATCCAGTTTGGGTTAGCTTTCGAGACTCCCCTTAGAGTTTTGGGATGAGAGGATCCTGAAATCTATTGAGAACTCCTTTAGGCATTTTATGGTGGCAGACATGGTGACCCTACAGAAGTCTAGGCTAGTGTGTGCAAGATTCATTGTGAATGTTGCAGTGGATACTTCCTTACCTGAGTCCATTAATCTGAGCTTGATGTGGGGAAAGAAAGTGTAACCCATCATCTATGAAAATGTGGAGCTTTTTTGCTAGAATTGCTCATCATTTGGACACTTGATTATTGATTACAAAAACAATAATAAGTCAGTTGAGGGGGAGTCAGCGGGAGAGAAGGAAGTTGTGCTTGTTTCTTTGGAAATGGGAGAAGAGGGTGTAGGGTCACTGGATAAAGAGGAAGGAGAGTTGGAAGGGAAGGTGAAGACTAACTCACCTAGGAAGGAGCTAGAAGAGAATGTAGTTACCCATCAAGGAGAGGTGGAGAATAATAGGATAGAAGAGAATGTGACCCAGCAAGGAGAGGGGGAGATGAATATGGCAAAGGCTTCTGAGAAGACCTGTGAACCAGATGGATCTTTGAGGGGGTTAGAGGAAGGTGAAATTCTTTATGAAGAGGAGACCTTGCCCTTTCTATAAGGCATTGAAGATCTCGTTAGCATGCCTTTGAGAAACATGGTGATTGAGGAGGTATTTGAGGATAAGGTGGATATAGGTAAGGCTTTGGGGAAAGGAAAAGAGAAAGACTCAGAGGAGGGGGAGGTAGCTAGAGTACTTTTCTGGAGTAAAGATGTTCCCCCAATTTCTAAGAAGGTGCAATTGCTGGCCTTTTTGGAGGACGTGGAAGGGAAATGGAGAACCCAGAGAAGGTAGAAAAGAGTATCAAAGAAATCTAAGGTGGAGATAGAGTTAAGGATGGATGCAGGGAAATCTAGGAAAGAAAGTAGAAGAATGAAGTAGATGGCAAGGGATGTGGCTAGTGGTAACCAACCTACTTGGAGTCCTTGACAAAGGGTAGAAAATGATCATTCTATTTTAGAATATGAGGGGGTTGAATAGCCCTCAAAAATAGTTTTCTCTCAAGAAGAAACTATCTAACCTAAAAATTGATATCCTTTTGATATAGGAAGTTAAAATGACTATGTCTAACTTGCAAGGTATTGCTAGTTATGTTTGGCCAGGTGCTAATTTTTATTGTAGTGAAGTGGAGGGTGCATCAAGAGGTGTGGCTACTTTTTGGAACCCAACTATTCGTAAAGGAAGTTTTATACATTGTTCTAGAAACTATCTAATTATTGAACATAAGGAAGATGATAAGTTATGGAATATTGTTAATGTGTATGCTCCTAATACTAGACAAGGAAGAAGTTGTCTTTGGGAGGAGCTATTTGTCTTTCTGTCTTATAACAAAAATACTTTTTGTATGGGAGATTTTAACTCACCTCTGTACCCCTCAGAGAAAATTGGAGGAACAATGGATTTTAATGACAGTATAAAGGATTTGGTTGAATTCATTAATAAAAATGACTTAATGGATATGGAGGTGCATGGAGTGAAGTTCACCTATTTGAATAATAGGAAGGGTGTTGACCTTATCCAAGTCAAACTAGATAGACTTTTGGTTCTGGTTGGCTGGGAGGGTCTAACCTCCTCCTCTCTCATGAGATTACCCAAGACGGTCTTGGATCATGATCCCATCTTTTTTTATTAGAAAGAAGTATCCTAGGGGGGACCAAGACCCTTTAGATATGAAATCATGTGGAAATCCTAATTTTAGTACTAGAGTGGCAGAGTGGTGGGGCATTAGTGTGGAAGGAACTACTATGTATAGACTTTCTGCTAAATTGGAGAATGTTAGAAGGAATGTGTGACCCTGGTAGAAAGGATTTTTTGAAGATATCTTTAAAACTAAAGTAGAGGTGGAAGAAAAGTTAGAGGAGCTCTAGAAAGAAATGAGGGAAGGTCTAGCCTTAGAAGATATGATTCTTGAGGAGGATAACTATAGAAAGGTCTAGAAGGAAATGATGATTAGAGAGGAGCCCTTCTAGAAGCAGAGATCAAGGGTGTTATGGCTCAAGGTGGGTGATAAGAATACTACTTTTTTTGTAGATCAACATCAATCCATAAAAGGAGAAACACAATTGATAATATCACAAATGATAACAATGCGAAGCTCACTTAAATAGAAGAAATAGGTAACTAGGCTATTGCTTACTTCAAGAACTCTTATTTACTGGAGAAGAGAAATATCAAAGAGGGGGATAGATGATGGTTGATTTATTCCATGTCAACTATGATCTTAGTTGAGGAGAATGAGGAACTAACATAGTTGGTCACTGAAGAGGAAGTCAACGGAGCTATCTTCTCTATGAAAGCCTACAAATCCCTAAGCCCTAATAGTTTTCCCCTGGCTTTCTTCTAACACTTTTAGGATGTAGTTAAATTGGATCTATTTTAGGTTGCTCATGAATTTTTCAGAAGAGGAAAGCTTCTCAAGCAGCTCAATAAAATGTTTATTGTCCTAATCCTGAAGGTTAAAGACCTAGGGGCCCTCTTTGATTTCAGGCCAATTAGCCTCTGAAACACTACTTATAAGATTTTCTCTAGAATCATGGTTAATAGGTTAAAATAATTGCTGCATAAATTCATTGAGAAAACCTAGAATGGGTTTGTTCTAGGAGCCAAATCCTTGATGCAGCCATAACCACTCATGAGGTGCTTCACTCTATGGAGAAGAGTGGTAATCTAGGTATGGCTTTGAAACTTGACATCTCTAAAGCTTATGATAGGATCAATTGGACCTTCTTGTATGGAGTTATGGTTAAAATTGATTTTAGTCAAAAGGTTATAAGGATGATTAAATCAATGGTTGAAATTGTTAATTACTCGATGATGTTGAATGGTTCACATTGGGGGAACTTTGGTGGGGAGAGGGGACTAAGATAGGGTGACCCTATCTCTCCCCACCTATTTATCATGGTTGCTAAAGTGTTGGGAAGGATGTTCCTAAGAAAGATGGAAGGGGGAGGGATTAAAGGGATTAAGCTTGGGTCCATGCTTCTATTATAACTGATTTAGTAGTTTGTGGATGACACCTTCCTAAGTGGGGAATCCTTTGTGGGAAAAGCTAGAGTATGGAAGTATGTCCTAGAGGTTTATGTGGTCAATGCAGAATAAAAAATTAATATAGATAAAAGTAAGGTGTTCTTCTTCAACTCTCCTATTGATATCTAGTGGAGGATCATAAATAATTTGGGGTGTAATACTACTGTGTTACTTGACATGTATCTAGGCCTCCCTTTGATGGTGAAAGATGTAAGTAACAACTTCTGGAATACCATCCTAGAAAAAATGGAAAAGAAGTTGATTGGGTGGAAAGGTAAAACTCTGAGTACTGCGGGTAAGCTTCAACTTTTGATATCATTCCTTCAAGGATTACCTATCTATTTCCTATTGTCATTCAAAATTACTCAGTGTATGGTAGATAAATTGGAGAAAATACAATGTAACTTCCTTTGGTTGGGAGGAAGTGAGAAGAATAGGTTAAGTTTGGTGAACTAGGAAACAATTTGTAAACCTAAGTATAGAGGAGGCTTGGGAGTTAGAAAGATATCTGATTTGAATAGTGTGCTTCTCACTAAGGTGGGGTGGAACCTGATGAAGGAGGAGGCCAATTGGTGTAAAATTTTGAAAGCCAAGTACCTGGAAAATTTTTAGTTCTCTCACTTCACCTGGAGAAATGATCTCCCTATGGGATCTAAGATCTGGGGACATCTTGTGAAAAACATGACTCTCTTGAAATAAGGTGTAAGGTGGCTGGTAGGTAATGGTAATCAGATTAATTTCTTGGAGGACTCATGGCTTACTGATAAACCTTTAATGAGAATGAAGTATGGGTCCCTCCGGGATCACCTCCAGGAATAGAGGGGGAATAAGGTTGTTCATTTTATTGGCCCAAGAAGGAAGTGGAAAAAGGTTAAGTTGCAATAGAATGCATTAGTTGGTGGGGAGTTCATTGAAGAGCTAAATGGTCTGCTGGTAGGGTACATAGTCTTAGGAGCAGACCAGAATGATGTATTCATTTGGAAGGCCATTTTGAGGGGGGAGTTCTCTGTTAAATCTTCCTACAAATTAATGTTTGATAAAAAATTTGAGCCTAATTACTCTAGGGATATATGGTTTAATCATTTAATCCCAAACATTAATATTTTCTGGTAGGCCATCATTCATGGGAAAATACTCACAATTGATAACCTAATGAAAAGGGGTTTTCAATTATCCAATAGATATTGTGTAAGAAATTGAAGGAGAATATTACCCATTTGTTCTATCATTGTAATTATGCTTCTAATGTTTGGGGGAGGATATTACAGAAGCTAGAGGTGACCTAGGTGTTTAATAAGGGATTAGAGCAATTTGTGGAGAGTTGGCAAGGTGCTTTTATCTACCCCCTCCTTGTTAGTATGTGGAAGGTTATCCCTGACCATGTCTGCTAGGGTATTTGGAAGGAGAGAAATAATAGATATGAGGAGGTTGTTCTGGACAAGATACGTAAATTTTTGGTTGAGAATATGAAATGCAATAGGTGGAGAAAGTTGGTGTTCCCCCTTATCAGTTGGATATCAAAATTGCCAAGGGCTGAAGTTTGGAGGAGGGGATAATGGAAATTGATAATTCTAATTTGTTGGCAAGGAAAAAGACACGATGGAAACCCCCACCAGAGAACTAGGTTAAGCTAAAATTTGATGCTGCTACCAAAAAGGAGGGTTTGATGGGAGGAGGTATAGTTAGAGATAGCGAGGGCAAGATGCTTTTGGCTTATAATGGATAGTTGAGGATAGTGTCCAACAATATAGCAGAAGCAATGACTCTTTTTTGGGGTCTAAAATTGGTGATCAACGTGGGATGGGAAAACATGGTGATTGAAGGTGACTCAAAAATCATTATAGAGAGTATTAAAGGCATCATGAAGGAAGCCCGTGGGCTATTAAACATGTTGTAGAAGACATCAGACATTTATTATTTATTTTAAGCAGATTTGATTTGAATCATATTTTTATTGGAGGGAAATGGGGTGGCTGATGGAATGGTAGATGTAGGCCTAAATGTAAAGGGACTAAGATGTTGAAAGGAATTTAACGCCTTGCCAAATTTGATAAGGGATTTAGTGAATAAATAAATCAAGCACAATGAAATCTAGCTGGAGGATCATTTTAAATTTTAGTGACCTATTATTGAATAGGTAGACAAGATAGAGTCATGATGGAAAGATGGCAAGGAGAGGTAGAAAAGGTACTTGTGATAATAAATTTTCATGGCCCAAAAAAGAAAGAATTTTGAATTTTGAGATGAAAGGTTCAAATTTTAAATGGTTTGAGAGTATTGGAAATGATGGAAAAGATTGGAGAAGAGATTGAGATGGTCAACACGTGACATTTATGTCGAGAAGGGATGTTGCTATTATTAATAATAAAGGCCTTTATATCCACTTAAGGGCTATTATTTTTATGGCTAAGTGTGACTTCATTCTTAGTAATTTCCTCTGGGTTTGGAAGAAGAAGAGCATTTTAGGGAAAATTACAAAGATGGAAGGAGATCTTTTGCAAATTGAGTCTTCCGTAAAAGAGGAGAATGCTAGGAAGCCGTTGTTGTGGTACACACTAAAGGAAGGTGGTTTCTTCCTGTTTATGTAGGCGTTGAATGGGTACGATGAAAATTGTTCCCTATAGTTTGTCAATTTTTGGGAGGACCAAAGAGTCACAATTAATGGCATCTCGTTTCATATCTCTAAGGAAGTCATCTCTATAGCGACGAATCTTGCTATGAGGGGAAGGAAATAGAAAAAAGTGACAAGGGTGGTTGACAAAGTGAGTCTGCAGTCCTTCTTCTTGGAAGGGGAGGAAACTATTTGACATAGAGGAGGTTTTATGCGAGAGAAGCTCCCCGAGCCATGGAATGAGGTTTGTCTGATGTTGATGAAGTACTTAACTCTAGAAGGGAGGTATGGTGTATGTTATTACTATCACTTTCCTCTCCAAAACCATTTTCACCACTGTGACTTTATTTCGATTCCATTCTTTCTATTACATGATTTAGTGGATATGGTTACTGATGTTAAAGACAAAATGAGGAAGGGTGTTAATTATACTATTCTACATCAAGGGTTGATGTTCTGATTGTATCAATTTTATCTTGCTTTGGTACCCTCTAGGATTGTTGAGATTGATATTCCTGCTCACCTCAATCCCCGACCCTAACATGTCCCCCTTAGGATCATAGGTCCTAGAGCCCCTACCCCAAAACCTTCACCTAGTGGATCCCTTGTTGAGTTGAAGCCAACCCTCTCAAGAAAAATAGGGAAGTCTAAAAAATGGAAAGAGAAGAAACCAAAGGATTTGGAGGATGAGGTGAGAGGTGGTAGGAGAGGTCAAGAAGGATTGCGAAATCCAATGCTAAAAGGAAATTGAGATCTGCAACCTCACAAGAGGAGGAGATAAACTCAGAGGACATGGTCATCCTAAACAAAGGATGAAAGAGAAGGCTTTGAATTTTGGAGAGGGGAACATAGGGGAGGAGGAAGTGGACGTTTCTGATTCTTCACAGTCTGGCTCAGGAGGTGGGATAAAGGAGAAGAAGGAGATGGCATATGTTTCATCTACCATTGGGTTGGGGTGTGTGGAATTAACTTGGGACCAATTCCCCGAAGCTGTGGATAGAGTGCCCTCCCCTATAATTATTTCCTCTCATGTTAGGGTTTCTTCCAAAGATAATGCTAACCCACTGATTATGTAGGATGTCACTAAGGAGCAAGCCAACAACTACCTTTGCAACAAGCAGGATGTTACCTTGGAGATTAGGAAGATAGCTGGAAATGATATGTGGGAAAGAATCCATGCACTAGAAGAAAGAATTCACCTCTTAACAAAATTTACTGTCAAGGTGACACATGCACCTGCAACCACGCTACACCTGCTTAAAGATTAGGAGGGTGATTTGCTAAAGGAGGACTCCAAAATGTTGTTTGACTTCTTGGCAAAAGACTGGGCCAATATCCTCCTAGAGAGGAAGGAGGCTAAGAAGCCTTTGGGCTCTCTCCTTTTGGGTTTTTATGTTGTTTTTCTGCTGGTTGTTGAACTTGGCTGGGTTTAAGGTGGTAGTGTCTTTGTTTTTATGTTTCCTTAGCTTTTTTGGTTCTAGTATAGGTAGTAGTTATGTTATGCCTATTGAAACTCTTTTAGTTATGTTCCCAAACTATGTTTTTTTGTTTTAAGTGGTTGGGGGTAATTTTGGATGGTGATAATTTGTTGGTGGTTCACTGGTTCAACTATTTAATGGGCCAACCCCCTAGTTTTTGGCTACTTTTAATTCAAAAACAAACGTATATATTTTGAATTGTGATTTTAAATGTCTTGATTTGGACAAAGATATGATTAGTACATTATTTATTTTTAGTCTTTATGCCAATATTGGTGGATATTTTGAAGTTAATTTTACAAATTTTACTATATATTTTATATACAGACTATAGTCTTAAAATTGGTTCAAGTAAGAGTTGTTATACATTAAGAAAAATGTATTTAGAAGTAAATGTTTTCTAATGTATATCAATTAGAAACATTGGAACTATTACATTAGAGTTATAAGATTAAAAATATGTCTAATCTATCAAGAATTTTTATTGACTTAATACAACATATCCAAAGTACACAAAATAACATCATTGAATAAACTATTTAAAGATAACAACATGAAGATTGTCTTCATCAAAGTCAGTAGGCATATCCTGATAAGAATCAAAGTCATTAGAATTTGTAGAAAAAATATTGAAACCTAAGATCTCGTCAACCCTATTCTACAGATACATATTTTGTGTTGTGTAGTGCCTCTCCCATTTGACTTTTGTAAGTCATCCTGATGGATGCAACCTTGTTGATCTTTTTTTGTGTTGGATCATGATTGTGACCATGAGTGGTCTACACCGTAGAGGTGTTTGGATTTATGTTTCTGTATCAGTTGCTTTGTTTATGCTTTGACTGATTTATGAGATTATGATTTGATTTATGTTTGTGCCAGTGCTTACCAGGATTGATGTGGTATTATGAGGTTGTTTTGTGATTACCCTATGATGTGTGCAGAGATTGCACTGTGTACTATTACCATGCTACACTGGACTAGGTTCCTGTAGCAGTGGGTAGTCATGTTTATGACTATGTTCGTTTATGTTTTTTAAGTGTCTTTTTAATGTTGTTTAATCAATCATTAAATGCTTAAGTAATTTAAATGAGTTGTTCTTGTTGGATTCTTTTGTTATGTGTTGTAGACATTTACCTTGTTATATTTTGATCTATGAGATATCTGTACTTATGTGATGTTTTACATTTGAGATGACCTGAGGGTCAGTTGTTATACTTTGATTTTAGTATCATAGGTTTTAGACTACTATGTTGTTCAGTTGATCATATTGCATGATGATGCCATTTTGAGATGACAGTGTGTTTTATGATGATATCTGGTATTTGGACATACCTCTAATTATGTTAGGTGATAGATTAAATGCTATGGTTATTTACTTCATTCCTGCATTGTTATGCTTTATGCGAACAAGAGTGATGTAAATAGATTATTTTAATATAATTAAATAAATGGTTAAATTAGGTGATTTAATGCATTTATTATTTCGGCTATGTTATTATATGCAATTGCACTTGATCGTGTTATTTAGTGTGCAAGATTTATATCCCTGGCAGTGGCACATGGAGTTAGTGATTCAGCCTTTCATATTTTACCAATGTTGTCCTTGTATGGTCAACGTATCCTTAATTAAATGTTTAATTTAAACCTTTTGGTGATTATTAAATTTGAACTCATTTGCATTATCTGACTTAGACCAGTAAGTGTGTCTATGCATTTAGAGGTTCGCATTGTCGCGAAAGTTCTTAAGGAGATTTTTGTGTTTTTGGGTTTTTGGGCTTTTTAATTAATTAATTTTAATTTTTGGTAGCTTTTCCATAGATGAATTCCTATTTATAGGAATAGCCTATTTTCGTTTGGGTTGATTTAGGGTTTAACTAGGTTGGCTAGTTAATTTCCCTAATCGATTATTTACTTGAAAAGTGAATAAATATCCAAAAAAGAATTTAATTCCTCACTTCTCACTTTTGAATTAGAAATTTTGAGAGTAAAACCCAAAATCCTCTTCATGATGATTTACTATTTTGTTCGTTGTGGGAGCTACAGGTGTGGGATCGTCGCGAGGTTGAGCTCATTGGATCCAGCTCGAAGAAACCTTGGATTGCCACAATTTTTGACCATTTCTACAGGCGTTTTATTTTTTGGTTCAGATTCCTATTTTGCCCTTTTGACTGTGAGGTAGGGCTTTCCCATTTTATTGTTTCTGCTCCATTTCTAATTCTATTTTTGGTAGCTGTTTGTTTGGAGGTTGAGAACTAGTGTTCCCCTCTGTTTTTGTATGCTAGTTCTACCCAGTTGGGCGAGTATGAACAATTTTCTATTTTTTAGGATGAGGGTTTGGAGTTTTACGTCGTTATGCTGGCCGTTTTTGCATACGGTGTCTGAATTTCATTATTTTTGGATTTTTGGGGTTTTTGTGCCCAAAGGCCAAATGGGTTTTAATTTTGCAGTTTTTCCAAAATTTGAGATTTTTGCCTCATTTTGCATGCCGCCTTATTTTCTCAGGTTTTTTTGGCACAATGTGGGTCGTGGACTTGGATGATCCATTTGGATATCAGTTAGACCACTATTGCACTTTTATGTTGCATTGGGATGCGTGTTGCATCCGTACTCTGGATGTCATGTTCAGTTGAGTGATTTTATACCTAGTGTTATTGTTTCTTTTAGATCGTTGCTTTTGTTTCTTGAGCACTAGGATTCATGTAGAATCCATACTCTCAGATTGAGGCCGGTTGAGTGAGTTCATGATATTTAGTCTTGTTGCATCATTGGGATTCATGTAGAATCCATACTCTCGGATTGAGGCTAATTGAGTGATTTTATGATAAATGGTTTTATTGGCTTTGGGATTCGTGTAGAATCCATCCTCTTGAGTTGCTTTCAGTTGGGTGTTTTGTTTTGCATTGTGTTCTCATCCTATCCTTGTGTTTTGATCTTCGTGATGGTGGTGCACCACACACGAGTATGTGTACGTACATTTGTTGGGTTACTTGTGAGGCCTGATCTTCTGTGGATTTGCTGGAAGTTATGATCACTGGGGTTGGGATGGGAATATGCATGCCCACGAGCACTTATCTTAGGATGAGCATGGGTAGGGTAGGGTAGCATATGGAGGGGGCTTCTATCTCACAACCCAACACTCATGGTGCCATGGGTTGGCAGAGGAAGCTTTATATAAGTGATAATTAAAACAATGTGTGATTAGTAATAAAAACTTAAAATAATAAAATGTGTGAGCACCTGATTAAGTTCGAGGACACAATGTGTGAGCACCCATTTAAGTTTGAGGACACATGATCCAAGCTTGGGCTTGTTCATGCCAAGCAACTCTTCATTATGTCAGCCCCTTCTTAGTAGCCTATTGAGTGTCTGACCAAGACCTATACTCCTTGCATTGTCTTGGTTTCAGCCATCATATTGCCTGGCATGAGTGTTAGCCATAAATGTTTGTTTTGCATGTATGTGTGGTTGGATCATTATCTCCATCAACATGATGGGTGTGGACCTACAGGTGCCATGTGGTTGGGAGGCTAGCTACCTTCACCACTACTAGGAACCAGTGTACAGAGATGATCTTGTCCTAGTGCGACTGTTACTGGATGTTTTCACTTGATGCTTCGAGTTCTGGAGTATGCTTTCTTGTGATTTATGCTTTCATTGGAATTTTTGGATATCATGTTTAGATGATGTTAGTTCACTTGATGCATTCCCATATTATTATTTTTAGCATATGATTAGATGATGTGAATTGCTGTAGTAGCATATCTATTGCTTATTGATGTTTAGCATGTGATAGGTGATGTTATCTACTATAGGATTATCTTATGCTTTTTTACTAGCATGTTAGATTCTTTATGCTTATATTGTTGCATGTTTTAGTAGTGACGTTCCTATTATGATAGTACTGATGATTTGGTCCGTGGCTTGGGATGTTATGCATGGGGGATGGCTAGGATTCATGATGGTCTTATGATGCCATTGATGGCTGGGAGGAACCACGTACTTAGTTTGTTTGTTCAGTTCTTTGTGATATTCCTTCTATTCTTTCCCTTCGATGTATGATTTAGATGGTTAGGTTTCAACTTTTCATCTTTCAGTTTGTTGAGTGTTTTTGCCTCGAGATGTGGATTCAGTACTCCCCGGTGTGGAGGTTTTTATCTGTGTTTTAGCTTGTTGTTTTTCCTTAGAGTTTTCTTGCTTTTTCCCTAGATGACCATGTGTCAGCATGGTACGATACAATATAGTGTTGCATGCCCATTTGAGGAATGTCGTATGATACTTTAAAGTGTCACACACCCTCAAAATAAATGTCGTATGATACACTTCCAGTATCGCATGCCCTTTGGAGAAGTATCACCCAACCCCTGATTGTGTCACCTTCCTTCTGGAGAAATGTCGTGCGATACTGGTAAAGTATCACACTATGCTGATAAAGTGTCGCATGATTTTTATGAAACCTGTACGGGTGGGAAGCAAGCACTTTTTGGTTTGATCCAAACTTCTCAAGGATGGTTTGAGCTACCCTCTTAGGTGTTCTTCAATCTCTTGGTGTTGCTTTTTGATTTCCATTGTGTGTGTTTCTGTAGTCAGTATCTTAGGGTTTAAAATATATCATTTAAGTATTATACTTAAAATATATTTTAATATATGCGATGAATCTTTTGAGATAGGTTTCAGACCTCTCGAAGATAAGTTAAAAATTCTAGGAAATTTCAAGGCTTCAGAAATCCAAACTTAGCCAATTTTCAAGGCTTTAGGATTTTAGGCTTAGCCAAATTTTAGGATTCTGCATTTTACGCTAGCTAGGTGTTTTTTTTATGTGTGGTCGATTCTTCGAGCCCTAATCATGTGCGTGGTCTTTGTTGGTTTTGTTTGTGTGTGTTAGTTTGGTAGTGGCATTCGAAGATTCGTTGGTTGTCGGGATTGTGGTGAAGTCTTCCGTTGAAATCATTGTGATCCCTGTATGATGTTGTCATGTGCATTCATACTTGTAAAAAAAATAAAAATCTTGGCTTGTATTTCATCCTTGTTTCCAAGGATCTCCAGGCGGGGCATTACATCGTGTACTCTTAGCATTTTGTCTCCATTGATGAGATTGTTTTAGTTGATGTATGAACTCTACTAATGTAATCTTGAACTTGTCCTTTGCTTTCATAGTGGTGTACCCATAGGTAATGTATTTCTTTTCAATAGTAGCCTTCCCTTCATGGAGAACTTGCAAGAATTTTCTCTCCTTCATCTTTATAAAGGTAGTGATCTACATCACAACATCAACATAAATGAGTGTTCGAAGAGACTTAGTAATGTTTTTGTCCTTTCTTGCAAGAACATAATTATTTTGAGTCTTACAAATAATCCACAATAAAACATAAGAAAATATAGACTAGAATGTGTTACAAAATTTTGTATAGTTAATATGTCTAGTGATAATATTTAGCACAATGAATTCCTTATTAATGGTGAGGCCAAATATGTTCTAGATTTTAGAGGAAAAATAATATTTGAACAAAATATGCATAATAGATACACAATGTTTATATACATAGTAGATATTAGGTTCACCTCTAGGTTTTTAAAATGGTAATTTATGTAGTAGGACCTTCCATAAAAAACAAGCAACCTTGGGTTCAATGGGTTTTGACCAAATGCAAGAAGAGTATTTTCTCTATTCAACAAGCTTAACATCTCGAAACCATTTGGAATTTACATGAGACATGATGTCCGTATTAGAGGTGAGAAAATTGTAAATTTTACTAGGATTTGACAGGGTGGAGAGGGATGATATTAGGACAAGATAGCCAGAAAGATCAGCTCTCTAGGGAGCAACAACTAATAAATGGGCCACAAATTTAAAGGGATGCTAAAAGGAGGGAGTAAGTTCTATATTGAGACTCAAAGATATTCAATTTAGATCTAATTTTCTCCTAGAGGACTAGATTTCCTTGATGAAAGACATCGTGGAAGAAATTAATTCTTTTTTCTACCCATTTCTTGGGTGAGTAGATCTAGAGAAAAGCAAGGTGTTTGTCTTTATACTTGAGATTCTATGAAACCCACTTCATTCCACACATCAAGTTCTTCCCTTCTATTGTGTTAGAGTTTGATAAAATATGCCTTACAAACTCCCAACCTTTCCAAATCAATTTAAATACATTGGAGTCCTAAACAAAATTATTGGCTTCCATGGATAAAATTTCTATATAGTTAAGTCCACACCAAATATTAGATCTACTAGGGTATAGATCCTTTGAGTGTAGATACCTTATATACATATAAATATTGGATCTACTAGGGTAATAATTTTAGATGTGGCAAAGAAGGGAATAAATCCATTGAGTGTAGATACTTTGGTGAGAATGAACAAGGTAACAAAAATGTTTTGATTCAAGGAGACATTGAGGGTTCACCAAGAGGATCTAAGGTTGGAGAGAATCTGATGGTAAGGAGAACTTTTTGTAATAAGGGAATTTATGAGGAACATATCCTTACGAGAAGTCTTTTCAAGACCAAATGTAAGATGGTTGAAAAATATTGCAAAGTGATTATTGACTGTAGAAGTTATGAAAATTTAGCATCAGAGGAGCTAGTTACAAAGTTTCAATTGCAAAGGTTGAGAAACCCTAAAACCTATCATGTTTCAAGGATTAAGGATGAAAATAAGTTGTTGGTAAGTGAACAATGTGTGGTGAAGTTGAAGATTGGAAATTACTTTGATGACGTTCTATGTGATGTTATGCCTATGGATTGTTGTCATATTCTATTGGGTAGACCTTGAAAATATGATAGATATGTTATGCATGATAGAAGATTGAATCAATATACTCTTTGGGTGAATGGAAGAAAGCAAGTATTGTTTCCTTTGATTGAAAGTCGATATGAGGTTAATTGTACTACTAGTAAAGTTTGTGTGGTTAATAAGGAATAATTTGAAAGGGGGTTGAAGAAGAACAAAGTGTGTTTTATTGTAATCCCTATGGGATTGAGTTGTGGTAGTAGTGATCAAGTGATAGCAAAAACTATAAGGTTGTTGAATAAGTACAAAGAGATTGTTTCTTAAGATATACCTATATTTTTTACCACCAATAAGAAGTATAAGTCATTGTATGGATCTTATTCCTGGAGCTAGTTTACAAAACAAAGCACCATATAGATTGAAACCTACAAAAAATTAAGAACTTAATAGAGACTGCAAGAGTTGTTGCTAAAAGGTTTGATCAGAGAAATTTTGAGTTTGTGTGTTGTACCTATTGTATTAGCACCTAAGAAGAATAAAGAATGGATGATGCCTACTGATTCTAGAGCTCTTAACAATATCACAGTGAAATATAGGTTTTTTATGCCAAGGATGGATGATATAATGGATTTTTTGAGTGGAGAATAGTATTTTACCAAGATTGATTTGAAGAGTTTTTATCATCAATTCAAAATAAAAAATAGTGATGAATGGAATACTGGTTTCAAGACAAAAGATGGTTTGAATGTATGGTTGGTTATGCATTTTGGTTTGACTAATGTACCTAGTACTTTCATGAGGTTGATGAATGAGTTCTCAAGGGATTTTGGGTACATTTGTGATTTTTTATTTGGATGATATTTTGATATTCAACTCAAGACTAAGGAAGAACATCTTGAGCATGTTAGACAAGTATTGCAAAGATTTAAAGAGAAGTTGTTGATTAATTTGAAAAAGTGTTCCTTTATGCAAAAGGAAATTGTGTATTTGGGTTTTTTAATTTAAGATGACAGTTTGAGAATGGATCCTATGAAAAATAAAGCAATTTTGGAATGGCCTACACTTGAAAATATGGGTAAGGTAAGATCATTTCATGGTTTGGCTAGTTTCTACATTAAGTTTATAAAGAATTTCAATTATGTTTGTAATGCTATGACTGAGACAATGATAGAAGATAAAAAAGATTTTAAATGGACTTATGGAGATGATAAGAGGTTTGAGACATTGAAACAAAAGTTTACTAAGTTACCTGTATTGAATTTGTCTAATTTCAATAAGGTATTTCAAGTTGAATGTGATGCAAGTGGCAATGCAATAAGAGTTGTGTTGAGTCAAGAAGGTTAACATGTTTCTTTCTTTAGTGAGAAGTTGAATGATGCTAAAAGGAAGTATTTTATGTATGGTCAAGAGTTTTACACTATTTTTCAATCCTTGAAGAAGTGGAGACATTATTTGATTCCTAAGGAGTTTGTGTTGTATATTGATCATAAAGATTTACAGTATTTGGGAGGTCAACATAAGTTGAATCAGAGACATATGAAGTGGGTTGAATATTTGCAGTGTTTCATATTTGTGATAGAACATAAGAGTGGAGTCACTAATTGAGTTGTAGATGTATTGAGTAGAAGACATTATTTGTTGCAAGATGAAGGTTGAAGTTCTTGGCCTTGATGAAATGAAGGAATTCTATGATACTGACCCTGATTATTTTGAGGTGTGGCAAGAGTACAAAGAACCAAATCTATCAAATCAAATGAGTAAGTTTAATGAGTATTTCATTCAAGAAGGTAATTTTTTCAAAGGAATTTAGTTGTGTATACCAAGAAGTTCTATGAGAGTTTTAATTTGATTAAGGAAAATGACTGTGGTGGTTAGACTAGAAATTTTTGAATTGATAAGACATTGAGTTTGTTGAAGTAATATTGGCCATAAATGTATAAGGATGTTAAAAAATTTGTAAGGAGTTATGGAATTTGTCAAATTGCAAAATGATTTAGAATACTAGATTGTATACACCCATTTCTCTTCTTGAGAAACCTTATAGTGACATCAGTATGGATTTTGTTCTTAGATTACCTAGGACAAAAAGAGGGTATGACTCCATATTTGTTGTTTTGGATAGATTTATAAGATGTCCCATTTCATACCATGTAAGAAGACATCATATGTTGTGCATGTTGTTGATGTTTTCTTCAAAGAGATTGTTAGATTGAATGGATTATGAAAAAGTATTATTTCTGATAGAGATAGTAAGTTTGTTGGTTGCTTTTGGAGGACCCTTTGGAAGAAGATGGGTACTAAGTTGAGATTTAGTTCTACATTCCATCCACAAATGTATGGATAGATAGAGGTTGTGAATAGAAGCTTGGGTAATTTGTTGAGATGTTTAGTTGGAGATAAGTCAAGTAATTAGGATATGGTATTGGCATAATCTGAGTTTGCATATAATAATTCTATAAATAGGAGTATAGGGAAAACACCTTTCAAGATTGTTACTAAAATGTAGCCTAGAGGACTATCAGATTTGAGGGACATTGTCAATGAAGAAAAGAGAGGTGTTGAAGGGAAAGAATTTGTTGGTTTTATGAAGTCTTTTCATAAGGAAGTGAAGTTGAGATTGAAACAAAGCAATTAGAAGTATAAGGAGAATTGTAAAAAGTATAGAAGACATCATATTTTTGAAGTTGGTGATGAAGTGATGGTTCATTTGAAGAGAGGCATATTTCTTGTTGGAACATATAGTAAGATGAAAATGAAGAAGTTTGGACCTTGTAAGATCCTGAGGAAGTTTGATAGTTGTAATGTTTATGAAGTTGATTTACTTGATGACATGGATATATCTCTTATATTCAATGTTGTTGATTTGTATGAGTATCACGAGTCAGATAATGAAGTTGTTGTACTTGATGATTATACTAAGAAGTAGATTGAAGAGGTTGAGCAGATACTAGATCAGAGAGTTGGTAAAAGGACAAGAGGAAAGGATTACCATGAATATTTGGTAAAATGAAAAAATAGACCTATTGAAGATGGATCATAGATTTCTTAATCTGACTTGAATTTAGCTTAGGTTGTGACATCTCATTCATTCAAGAGAATCATTTCTTTCAACCCTAGTTGTCTGACACAGGAGCATCCTGGGTTATCTTTCTATTCTTCTCATCTTTGTTCATTCTGCCTATTCAAGCCAAGTGCCAGTTGTTTCCAAGTTGTTGCTATTGAGTTGTTCAATGTTGGTTGAATTACTTTAGTTAGTGATGGCCTAGTTACCATAGTTAGTGATGGCCAAGTTATTGTAGCTAGTGTTGGCTAAGTTACTATAGCTAGCAATGGCCAAGTTACTATAGATAGTGATGGTTGAGATACTCTAGCTAGTTTTGGCCGAGTTACAATAGCTATCCATTATTGCTTGAGCTATCCAATGTTAGCTGAATGTTCCTTCATGTGCGGAGTGAGCCTAATATTTACTGATGCTCGGTTCCTTCTTTGATCAATTTTTTCTATGACTGGTTCTTAGTTTGAGCCAACTTATGTAATTGATTTGGATCATGAATTTTATGTTTATATCTTGTCTTGGGATGTGTGCATATCATGTTAAGGTCAATCTTCCTATGATCTAGAATCTTATGTAAGTCATTTTAGCAAGTATAAATAAGGGTGTTTACATTTAGGTTAGATATAACTTAGAGAGTGGAGAGTAGATATTCTAGAATAGCAAAATTGAAGCTAGATCATGGATTTTAAAGTTATTTTGTTGGTTATAACCCAAAAGGTCTTATAGTTGGACATGTATGCAAATAATTTAATAAATTAATAAAGCATTTTGAATTTTCTTCTCTCCTTGGTGCTTTTCTCTATGTTTCTTTCTTCCATTGTGTTACTCAACAAGTTGATTGGATCATTGGGTGTGCCTCTGACCCTAACTTTTCAATCCCCCCCCCACACACACACATTGATGGATGATTTTAATGTAGATGACCTCTTAGTTTAAGAGCCACCCCCACCCCTCCATCTCCACCTCACCCCCACCTCTAAACCCTCCACCCATTGTGTACCTCCATGAGAGCCTACACCTCCTTCTTCACCTACTCCAGAGGAGTTGAGTGAGAGAGTGAGGTGAAATGTTAATGCTATCATGCAAGACATTTCTATGATTCAACAAGATCACCATCCCCCTCCTCAGCTACTTCATCTTGCAGATATTATGCAAAGAATTGTAGATTCTATTTAGAAATTAGACAATGAGCTAGATGGATTTCACACATGAAGCGAGTCCATTCATGCTTACTATTCAAATGACCAATCTTATAAAAAGGTCCATGGATTGAAAATTTCAAAATATAATATGAGAAGATATCTTGTGAACCCAAAGATAGGTTAAACTATTAATCAAAAGAAACCTCGCATATCTATTAGATGATATCATCACCCACACATATGTGAGTATTTTTGGGAGTAGTGGTGGATGGTATTTGACCATCCACCATACACTAACCACAAGGTGCCCCTCTACTTTCTCAAGAAATTATGGGAAAAATCTTAATTGGGTAAAAAATGCAATCATTTTCATATGAGAGCATTTTAGGGGGTCAATAGTGGTGTGTCTTGGGACAGGCCTAGGGCCAAACTCAATGATAAAACTATAAATCGTAAGCATTAATAAGCCCTTATTCCTCTTCATATACCAATTGTTCCTCCACCTATCCATCATCAACTAGTGATCTTCTCTCTTGGCTCATTGAGTGCCCTTTCGTGTAATTTGTTAGAGAAATGGAGCAAGACAAGGGAAATTCCCAACACAATGTACATTTGCATGAGTTGCAAGGATATATGAAATGGTCCCCATAGTGATATAGATGCTGCTAATGCTATCCACAAAGATGTTGATGTTGACTTATGTTGCCCATGGTGATGTCAAGGACTTTGATATGACATCATATGTTAACCTCCTTTGTAATATCCCCACCAAATTAAGAATAATATAATAATTAATTAACTAATAATATATATAAATATTAATATCACATAGGATACTACATCTTAATAAAAATTTATTATTTAAAAGATAATCTCAATATACATCATTATTATTAACTATTGATATAATAATAAATTAAAAATATAATAATTCTAACTATTATAATTAATATGCAATAAAATAAAATTAAACCAGGGTCACAACCTTTCAAGCATGATAAATATATAAGAGATATCAAATACTTTCTCTTAGGGATCGATAGATAAATTCATTTCAATAATCTCCATCAATATTCTGTCATGACAATTATTATTAGTACTTGTCAGAAGGCTAAGTACTATTGTATCACTTTGTGACTTACTCATTTTAACTAGTTATTAAATGAATTGCAATTCACCAATGAAAATGAGTAATATTACATACTTTATTATAAACATTATATTTCTTAAAATATACATGCCAAATTTTTAACTTAATAATTTGTATATATTAATTTTCCCTCTTTTAATTGGATGAATCAATTGAAGCTCTTATATGTGAATTTGTACGTTTGTGAGTTATGATATTTTTATTAAATAGTTTTTTAGCTCATATTCCACTCTTGTAGCCAATATTGTCTCTAAAGGGTATGCCTTATCCCTCATTATTAGAAAATAATCTTATACTTTAAACAACTTTTGTTAATATATATATCATCCGTTTCAAAACATGAACTTTTAATTTATTTCCAAAATTAAGGTATATATTAATGCTAATAATCTATTTTATTTAGTATGGTCTAATATTAATATTTATTTATGCTTGTATTTCACTTTGTACAAAAATCTTCAATAATAATATTAACAAAATTGAAATTTTCTTATTTATATACTAAATATTATAATAGTATATAATATTCTAACTAGAGGCAAGTATTTAGCTACTATGTGGCACTTGTTTAGTATTAAATCTAAGTCTGATTCAGACACATTACAATTGGTATCAAAGCATATTTTTCTACCATCCTTAAACATAAAAACAACTATAATTGCATTGTATAAAAGGAGAGCAAATATGTACTGTATAAAAATAAGAAATAAACATGTAAATATTAGAAGGGCACTAATCTAATGAGAATAGACATTGACTCAGAGACAACATCAAATAAATCAATGTAGAAATATTCATGGACAATGGCATTATAATGTATTAGAACAAAGCATTGTATATAAGGATCTCAGTAATATCAATAAGAGATTTAATTTTTTTTTATTAGATTAAGATGATAACCAATATAATAATCATTCACTCTCAATATATCAGAGTCTCTAGGAAAGCATTAAGATATGCTAAGAAGAAAGACTAACCAAGAATAATATCAATGTAGATTAGGAAACATCCATTTGATACATTGCATTCATGGAATTGTCATGGGATATCATTGACAAGGGTTGAAATATATATATATATATAGTATCATTATTCAAATTTCTATCTCTTTGAATACTACTAAACCTCCATTCTTTCATTTAAGGGAGTCACAAGTAGAAAAGGACATTTCCCAATGAATTGGGGTGTTTTTTAATTTTTGAGTCATTAGGAGGATCATAGTAATAGAAGTAATATAGTTGGGATAGATGGAACAGTGAAGATAAGATAAAGAGTAAGCTTCCAACACATGTACAGTGGCTCACATGGTTTCCTAAACAAGGCGACGCTATTCAATCATGGTTAATGCCTATGCTCTCACCATGAAGATGCCTAAGTGTGGTGTATGTACCATAGACATACTATTCCAAATTAATATTCCCAAATAAACATTAGAAAGAGGAAATAAGAACTCTCAAGTTAGCGAGTCCCTACACATACATGTATATTCAAATTAAATGATACCCCTGATTTGACTCTATTATATGGAGAAACATATACATTTAGAATTATATTACTATACATGACACACCTTACATTGTTATCCGCGATGCCAAATATTTATTTTCTTTATTACATTGAGAGGCATTCTATACAATGACAACACAAATGCTTAGCATGAGAATATGCCAATATTCTTTGTCAATAAAAAAGAAAAGGGAGCAGTTAAAAACTTCTAAATTAAATATTAAATTATTAAATCATAAATTAAAAAATATTTCTAAAATAATAGCAAGCTGAAATAATAGAAAGCCAAATGGAGGCCAAAATAATAGGCCCAAAAAAAATATGGCCCAAAAAAATAGGAGCCAAAAAAATAGGGCTCAAAAAAAATATGCCCCTAAAAAATAGGGCTGAAATAATTCCAATATTATTTATTTTTTTGTTAAATATAATTTTGCATGCACATTTATGCTTTTTTCTTTTTTCTTTTGGGATTGGGGGAATGTGAAACAAATTCGTGGAATGTGAAGAGACATCCATTGGGAGATATAAGGAGCCTCTCACAAGTTATAAAACAAAGACTCCTCATTTCATTTTCATTTTATGTTTTTGGAGGAAAGAAGAGGTGAAGATTATTGGAGGATTAGATTGGAGTTTTTGCACAGGAGTAGATTGAGGTTTCGGAGTAATTTTTTTGCAGGTGAGATTTCTATTTTTTATTTATATTTTCATTTAGATTTAGATGTAGATTGAGATTGAGATTCAAAATTAGTTATAAAATTTTACTTTGATTTAGATTTCAATTTTAACTAGTTTCATTTAAATTTAGAATTCTATTCAAAATTGTTTAGGCTTGCATTTAATAGTTTAGTCTTGCATGTTTGATTTATATTTAGATTTGCATTCAAAATCTATTTGATTTATATATTTTGTAATACTTTTCATTTGCATGTCTTAAAAGTGCATGTTTCAAATTAGTTTTAGGTTTGCATGTTTCATATTAGTTTTAGATTTTTATATTTCAAAATAGTTTTGGTTTGCATGTTTTAGATTTGAATGTTTCATAGTAGTTTCACATTTGCATGTTTCAAAGTATAATTTTATCATTAATGTGGATGATAAGGCCACCATATTAATACAATTTTTATTTTATTAAAGTTAATGATTTCTTTAAAGTAGATGAATCATATATTTTATCATTATTAAATTATTAAAAAAAAACATTCTCAAAATAATAGCTAGCCAAAATAACATGAAGCCAAATGGATGCTAAAATAACAGGGCTTGAAAAAAGGGGCCAAAAAATAAGACCCAAAAAATAAGGCCAAAAATAGAACTTAAAAAAATAGGGCTGAAATAATTTCATTAAATTTTTAAATAAAAAATATTTTCTTTTTGTTAAATATAGTTTTGCATGCACATTCATGCTTATTTTTTGTGGAGAGTGGGGGAATTTGAAACAATTTTATGGAATGTCAAAAGACATCTATTGGGGGATATGAGGAGTCTCTCATAGGTTATAAAAAAAAAAATGCTCCTCATTTTATTTTAATTTTGTGTTTGTACAGGGAGGAAGAAGTGGAGATTATTGGAGTAGATTAGAGTTTTTGAAGAGGACTAGATTAAAGTTTTGGAATAATTTTTTGCATGTGAGATTTCTATTTTTATTTTTATTTTCAATTTAGTTTTGAATTTAGATTTATATCTAGTTATGTATTTAGATTTAAATGTAGATTTAGTTTTAAAATTAGTTATAATATTCTCCTTTGATTTAGATTTCAATTTCAATAAGTTTCATATAGTTTAGTCTTGCATGTTTGATTTAGATTTAGAATTCAAATTGGTTCAAAATCTATTTGATTTAGATATTTGATAATACATTTCATTTGCACATTTTAAATGTGCATGTTTCAATTTAGTTTTACATTTGCAAGTTTCATATTCGTTTTAGATTTGCATATTTCAAAATGCTTTTGGTTTGCATGTTTTAGATTTGTGTCTCATAATAGTTTTATATTTGGATGTTTCAAAATATTTATATTTTTCATGTTTTATAATTAAATTTTATCATTAATGTGGATGGCAATGTCGCCTTGTCAATAAATTTTGTATTTTATTAAAGTTAATGATTAATTTAAAATAAACGAATCATATATTTAATTTATATTTTGTCATTATTTAATTAGATTATGTATGTGTTTTATTTAAATATTTTTCATAGTATATTTAGATTTATTTATTTATTTTTGTTTTTAATGTTTGAAAAGTGGAAGGCAATGTCACCATAGTTCAAACATTACAATCTAACTATTTCATTTGAAATAGTTTTGATTTATATTTATGTTATTTTGAATATTGTTCATTTGAAAGAATTTATGTTAACTATTAATACTTTTTAATTTTGATTGTTTCTAGATGTTGATGTTTGTTTATAAGTTTGCAAGTTACTATATGAGTTATGGATGCCTTGAACAGAGAATCAAATATTATTTGATACTAGCTTGACTAATTCAATGACCTCAAATAATTTTTTTGAGACCGAGTTTGATAAATGCCTACAAATAATTAAAAACATGTGCGTGCAACTATAATTGAAGTGGTGGAGAGTCCAATATTTCCAATTGACTATGTTGAAGAAATGAAAGTAGTGCATACGAAAGATGCATAAAAATTCCTGGGTGGCACATCTAGAAAAGTGGATGGGTTTCCCTTAATGATGAAAGAAGTCTTTCACAATCATTGTTCAAATAAAGATCACAAAAGAATCCTAATCATTGAAGAATGTGACATGTATTTACACCATTACAGAGATATTTTTTTTGTATATAGTTCATTCTTGTCTTCAGTTTTAGAATTTTACTTCTAATTAGTTGTATTGGCAGTTTTGTTTCCCTATTGTTCTATGTAACTTTCATGAAACATTTATTCAATGGATGTGGCTACTAAATGTATTAATTAAGAAAGAAAAACATAAAGTCTAAATAAATGTCCTCAATGATAGGCATATTTATTGATTACAATTCTTAACCATTGCAACAAAAATTGCATTAGCATTATTAAAAATTCAACAATATAAAAATGTTCTCACATCATCACGGAGAAATAATTTCCATAAAATTGATTCTTATATATTCTTTCACACTTTTTACATCATCTAAATAGTTGTGTTGGGACTTATAATTTCCCTTTCATGAATTAAAAATTTTCCACTATTCGAGTCATTTGTATAACATATATCCCAAATTTGACCATATTTGTACTCCAAATACTCCAACACTACACCTAAATCTCATACTTCCCTTAACCATGTCCCTTATTTTAGTGTAACATTTAACCACTTATTAACCCTAACCATAACATCGAGTGTCATATATATGAAATTGTAAACCTTGGATCCCAACTCTAACTCTTACTATATATATGACTGTACTAAGAATTTAGTAAATTATATAGAGAGGGAGAGAGAGAGAGAGAGAGATCTCTAACCCTAACTCTAAATCCAACTCTATCTCTAACCCTAACTCTAACCCTACCACTAATTCTAACTCTAACTCTAACCGTAACCCTAACTGTAACCCTCACTCTAATTATAACTCTAACCCTAACATTAAGCCTAACCCTAACCCTAACTCTAACCCTAACCCTACCCCTAATCCTAACCCTAACACTATATATAATGCCAATCCTAACTCTAACACTATATATAATGCCAATCGTAACCTTAACACTATATGTACCTCTAACTCTAACCCTAATTACATCCCTAACTCTAACTCTAGCCCTGAATCTAACCCTAACTGTGACCCTAAATCTAACCTTAACTCCAACTCTAACCTTAAATCTAACCCTAACCCTAACTCTATCTTCAACTTTAACTCTAACTCTAACTTCGTCCCTAACTCTAACTCTAATTCTAACCCTAACCCTAACCCTAGCCTCAATTCTAACCCTAACACTAGCACTAGCACTAGCACTAGCACTAACACTAACACTAACACTAACACTAACACTAACACTAACACTAACACTAACACTAACACTAACAGTAATTGTAACCCTAACCCTAATGCAAACCCTAACCCTAACCCTAATTCTAGCCCTAACCCTAATCCAAACTCTAACTCCAATTATAACTCTAATTCTACCCCTAATCCTAACCCTAACGTAAATAACCTTAACTCTAATGCTAATTCTAACACTAACCCTAGTTCTAGCCCTAACCCTAACCTAATTCTAACCCTAACTATTACTCTAATCCTAAATCTAACCCTAGCTATAAGTTTAACTATAATTCTCACCCTAACCCTAACCCTAACCCTAACACTAATTCTAACCCTAACTCTAACTCTAATGCTAATTCTCATTTGAACCCTAATTCTAACCCTAACTCTAACCCTAAATCTAACTCTAACCCTAACCCTAACTCTAAATTATCTCTAATTCTAACTCTACCCATAATTCTAACCCTAACTCTTACTCTAACTCTAACTCTAATTGTAACCCTAACCCTAACTCTGACTCTAAACCTACCTCTAATCCTAATCCTAACACTATATATAACTCTAACTTTAACCCTAACCCTAATTCTAATCCTAATCATAACCTTAACTCTAACCCTAACCCTAACCCTAAATCTAACTAGGTAACTCTAACCTTAACCCTAACCCCAACTCTATCTCTAACTTTAACTCTAACTCTAACTCTAACTCTAACTCTAACTCTAACTCTACCTCTTATACTAATACTAACACTAACACTACCTCTGATTTTAACTCTAACTCTAATTGTAACCCTAACCCTAATGCTAACCCTAATCCTAACCCTAACCCTAGCCCTAACCCTAACCCTAACTCTAATCCTAATTCTAATCCTAACCTTAATTCTAACCCTAACTACAACCCTAACTCTAACTCTAACTCCAACCCTTATTCTAACTCTAATTTTGACTCTAACTTTAACTCTAACTCTAACTCTAACCTTAACTCTTATTCTAACCCTAACTCTAACCATAAATATATTTGTAACCCTAATTCTTACCCTCACCCTAATTTGTACACTTACCCTAACCCTAACTCTAACTCTAACCCTAATTGTAACTCTAACCCTAACCCTAACTCTAGCTCTAATTGTAACTCTAACCCTAACTCTAATTCAAACCCTATCCCTCACATTGATTTTAATCCTAATGCTAATCCTAACTCTAAATCTAGCCCTAACCCTAACCTTAACACTAACCCTAACCCTAATTCTAACCTTAACCCTAACCTTAACTCTAATTCTAACCCTAACCCTAACCTTAACACTAACCTTAACCATAAACATAACTGTACCCCTAACTCTATACCTAAATCTAACTCTACCATATTTGGACTCTAACCATAACCCTAACCCTTACTTTAATCATAACTCAAACCTTAATTCTAACCCTAACCTTAACCTTGACTCAAACCCTAACCCTAACCCTAACCCTAGCCCTACTATAACCCTAATCCTAACCCTAACCCTAACTCTACCTAACCTTAACCATGAGCATAACTCTAACCCCAACCTTAACCATAAACATAACTCTACCCCTAACTCTAACCCTAAATCTAACTTTACTATAATTGGACTCTAACCCTAACCCTAACCCTAACTTTAATCCTGGTGCAAACCCTAACCCTAATCATAACTCTAACCTTAACCCTGACTCAAAACCTAACCCTAACCCTAATCCTAGCCCTACAATAACCCTAACCCTAATCCTAACTATAACCATAAATCTAACCCTAACCTTAACCATGAGCATAACTCTAACCCTAACCTTAACCATAAAAATAACTCTAACCCTAACTCTAACTTTAAATCCAACTCTACCATAATTGGACTCTAACCCTAACCCTAACTTTAATCCTAACTCAAACCCTAACCCTAACTCTAACCTTAACCTTGACTCAAACCCTAACCCTAACCCTAACCCTAGCATTACTATAACCCTAACCCTAACCCTAACCATGACCATAACTCTAACCCTAACCTTAACCATAAACATAACTCTAATCTAAACCTTAACCATAACTCTAACAATAACCATAACCATAATTCTAACCCTAACCTTAACCATATCTCAAACCCTAACCCTAACTCCAACCTTAACCCTAATGTTATCCCTAACCCTAATGCTATCCCTAACCCCTATTCTATCCCTAAGGTCAACATTAACTATAATGGTAACTTTGTCCCTAACCATATATCTATGTTTGACTATAAAATTTTACATTACAATATCCCAAAAATAAAATTAATTTAAAAAAAATCTAAATTAAACTCCATATATTAAATTTAAAAATATATATTTTGAAGCATAATTTTATAGTAACTTTATATAAATGTAATTAAAAATTAATAAATAATTTTATAATAACCTTATCAAAATATAAATAAAGAATAAATGTTTTTCCTATTGTACCATAACTGCCACTAGCTTATGTGTGTGTGTGTGTGTGTGTTATAATTCTTTAGAATAACTGAGAGGGGGGGTGAATCAGTTATTCAAGGTCCAATGATGTCTAATGCAACTTTTTCTTCAAATCCTTAATGATACATAACTTAAACTATCATGCATGTAATTGAACATTAAACAATCATGAAAAGTAAAAATGCATCACACCATAACACTAAGGATTTGATAACCCAGAAACCCTCCAAGAATAAGAAGGTAAAACTAGAGTGGGGATGATACCCATAAAATAACTGCGCAATCTATTTCAACCACTTCTGATGGTCTGCCCTGTTAAATGCTTGCCTTGTTAAAGGCTACAACACATTGTTAAATGTGACCTTGTTAGAGGATTTCACCATATTGTTAGGAATGGGCCTAGTTAAAGGACTTTGTAACATTCAATTGGAATGTCACCCTGTTAAAGGATTTAGAACATGGCTATTAAACCAACCTAAGTCCATAGGATTTATTTTAACTATTACAATTGCTAGAGAGTAACAATAATGGCTTTTGACCTGATACAACTTACAACATATGTTGCAGATTACAGATCACACTTCAGTTCAATCCTTTGCTTGGCTTTAATTCAGCTCTGTCAGCTTGTCATCTCAAGCTTCGTCACCTTGAGTCTTCTTACTCATCATACCAATGCAATCATATCTATGGTCACCTATCGAAGCAGAGTATCTATGCTCTCTTCCACCCTAGCAACTTCTTCAGCAGTTCATGCTTTCATGCCTGACCACCTCTCTTTTCTTCATGACCTTATGACTCCTTAAATAGAAATCTGGGATACCTTTCCCTACTTCAATTTTCCCTCTCCAACTTTAGGGTTTCAATAGATTAGGTAGGATACAATGTATCTATCCCATATCTTGCTCTCATCTAGAAACTTCACCTAGAATCCAATTGTATTTTCCAAAAACATTTTACATAGTGTTTTGTGCCACTAGCTCATCATTCTTATCTTCTATCTGATTCATAGAATTCTAGATAACTACCATGTCGGCTCAGATTTGGAGAATCTTTGATTTTCAAAATAATGCAGCAACTCGACATTATTGATTTTCTGATGTTTAGCATCTTCTATGTTACTCGGCACTTGTATCTTGCTCGACACCTATATCTTCACTTGGCACCTGTATCTTGCTCGGCACTTGAAGACTACTCTGCACTTGAAGACTACTCGACACCTAATCTTTACTCAGCACACACTAAAGTTAAACTTTCTTGTCTTCAACTGATAATCTATTCGACACTAACTAGAACTTAGTTAATCCTTACATCGCGTGTCTTAGTGTGTCCATCCTTTGTGTCTTAGAGTATGTCATCAATACAATATTTCATCAATGGCTTAGCTGATCCTTGTACTTATTACAACATCATAACTTCAACCTTTCTCTAGGTACTCTAGTTACATCTTATTGATTGCCACCTCCTTGTCAATCAACCAACTTACAGTATTTGGATCACTAAAGCAATTGTCATTCCTGCAAGTAGCAAGTTTGACATCAATGACAAAAAAATGATTGAAAACATTCTTTACTAGTTCCATTACTCTTCATTCATGAGCTTTTCAATCATTTCCAACAATCTCCCTCTCTGGCATTGATGGCAAACCAAACTGATCACTTGATCAACTTAGTTACCACCAAAATTTTATACGGTTTCTACTACATTCTGCTTCTTTCTTGACTGTTGTATCTTTTACTACTGATCTCATATATCTCCATATCTTTACCTTTTAGTTTCTCATAAATCTCCCTCTTTCATATATATCTCCCTCTTACTTTGCATTGATCAATTTTTCACATATATATCCCTCTTTGACATAAATGCCAAAGATGTAGCATCTTTACCATGCGAAATATAAGCTTTGCATCTCATGTTTTCTCCCTCTGTCACCATACTTGTGACTGATTTGGAGTTTCTGCTCCTGTTGTCATCCTCTACATCATTCTTTTGATATTTCAATGATTTGTTCCTGTTGATGCAGGGTAGCTTCTTTGTTTCTTTAAACTGCTTGGGTTAGGGGCATTACCCCCAACTTGCCTCTAAGATATTCATAAGCATCTTTGGGAAATGGTTTGGTGAAGATATCTACAATTTTTTCTTTTGTGTGAATGTACTCCATCTTTAGTTGTTTGTCTTCTACCAATTCTCTGACATAGTGATACTTGATTGCAATATGCTTGGTTTTTGCATGCATTATTGGATTCTTGGATATGTTTATAGCACTTTTATTATCACAATACAATATCATAGGTTTTATTACCTCTTCTTTCATTCCTTTCAATAGATGTGTGAGCCACACAATGTTTGTGCAATTGACTGCTACTGCCACATATTCTAATTTTGCAGTGGACTGAGATGTGCATGTTTGCTTCTTGCTAGTCCAAGTAACTAGTCTTTTACCTAAAATTAATGCTCCTTCACTTGTACTTTTTCTGTCATCAATGTTGCCTCCCCAATCTACATATGTCTATGCATTGAGTTCAAACTTTTCATTCTTTTTATAATATAGGCCAAAATCATTAGTTCCTTTGAGATACCTCATTATTCTTTTTATTGCTATGAGATAATTTTCTTTAGGATTAGCAAAAAATCTAGCCACTATTCCAACTTCTAGTGCTATGTCTGGTCTACTATGTACAACGTATTGTAGTTTTTCAATCATGGATCTGTACATTTTTTGATTAACTTCAGATGATACATCATTTTTGGATAGCTTATGTCCTGTTGCCATTGATGTGCTGACTGGTTTGGAGTCTTCCAACCCAAATTTTTTAAGTATCTCTTTGGTGTACTTTGAATGTGTCATAAATATACCATGTTTTAGTTGATGCACTTGCAATCCAACAAAAAATTTGATCTCTCCAAACATAGACATCTCAAATTCATGTTTCATTTTGTCAACAAAACTTTTGCAAAGCACTTCCTTTCCTCCAAACACTATGTCATCCAAAAAGATTTTAGATACAATAATATCCTTACCTTCTTCTGATTTGATGTACATGTTTTTGTTATCATCAGCTCTTTCAAATCCTATTTGCACTAGATACTTGTGAAGTCTCTCATACCATGCTCTAGGTGCTTGTTTTAGACCATAGAATGCTTTATGTAGTTTACAAACCATATCCCTATTGTTCTCATCAAAAAATCCCTCTGGTTATTCAATATAGACTTCCTCTTCCAATATAGAATTTAGAAAAGAAGACTTTACATCCATCTGATAAACTTTAAAATTATTATATGCAGCATATGCAAGTAAAGCTCTTACTCCTTCCATTCTTGCAACAGGGGTAAATGTTTCCCCATAGTCTAATCCTTCTTCTTGAGCATAACCCGTACATACTAGTCTGGCTTTGTTTCTAGTAATCTCACCATTCTCATCTAGCTTGTTTCTGAACACCCACTTAGTGCCAATCACATTCTTGTCAACTGGTCTGGGAACCAAACTCCAGGTTTTGTTCTTCTTTATTTGACCAATCTCTTCTTCCATAGCTTTATACTAGTCACCATCTTGTGATGCATCATACACTATTTTAGGTTCAAATTTTCTTAATATACATGATTCATTTCTTAGTCTATTCCTTTTCATTGGTCTTGCATCTTTGTCACCAATTATCTATTCAGCAAGGTGATGTTTCTTTACATATTTGGATAATCTTGGTTTTGTCCTTGTTTCTATGTTTGATCTTTCAGATTCAGGGACATTGTTGGTAGGTAGTTCTACATATCTTTCATGTGTACTGACTTCAGAATTAGAATGTGCGTTTCCTTCATTGTGCAACTCGGCTTATGAATGCAGCTCGACATTCACTAGTTGTGACTCGGCTAAAACTGAAACTTGTTGTTGAATTCCAATTTGATTGATAGCATCCTCGTCAACAGGCATTCCTTCATAAGAATACACAAAATTTTTGTAATAATCCATTCTTTGTGGTTTTCTAACTTGGACATCTGCATTCTCATCAAAGTTTACATTTACACTTTCCACAATTTTGTCAACATTAGTATTTAAACACTTATATGCTTTACTTCTAGTGGAGTAACCAAAGAATATGCCTTCATCACTTTTTGCATCAAATTTTCCATTTCTAGCATCTTTAAAGATAAAGCATTTGCAACCAAATTCTTTGAAATGCTTTACATTGGGTGAGTGACCATAACATAATTCAAAAGGTGTTGCACTTGTACCTTTCTTGACTTGTACTTAGTTCAGTGTATGAACAACCACACCTACAGCTTCTCTCCAATATTTTAGAGCAACAGTCTTTTCCATCATTAATGTTCTGGCACAATCAATCACAGATCTATTTCTTCTCTCAGTAATTCCATTTTGTGGGGGAGTTCTACGAGCTTATGTTTGTCTCTTGATTCCTTTGTCATTGCAAAATGTCTCAAATTCATTTGATGTGAATTCACCACCTTTGTCTGATCTTAGGCACTTCAAACTCTTTCTTGTTTCTTTTTCAACTCTAGCCACATACCACTTAAACATTTGAAAAGCATCAGATTTTTGCTTTAAGAACATAACAATCATCATCCTGGAATAGTCATCAACAAACAATATTATATATTTATCTCCTTTGTAGCTTTGTACTTCTATTGGACTGCATAAGTCAGTATGGACTAACTCAAGTACTTCTTTAGATGTATAGTTTTTACTCTTAAAACTTGACTTGGTCATCTTTCTGAGCTGACATTGTTTGCACATGATATTGTCAGGCTTCTTTAGTTTAGGTAAACCTCTGACTTTCTTCATTTTATTGATATTGACCAGATTATCAAGGTTGACATGACATAGCCTTCTATGCCATAACCACACATCATCAAATTTTGCAACAAGACAAGAACATTTTCCATATCAAGATAAAACAGATTATTTCTTGTTTGATCTCCTTTTCCCATCAGTTTACCATCAGTATCATAGATTTTTGCAGTTTTATTTGCAAATTCTACTTTGCACCCTACATTGCCTAACTGTGAGACACTTAGAAAATTGTAGTTTAGTCCTTCAACATAGTATGCATTATCACATAAAATTTTCTCTGTAAGCTTAATGGAACCTTTTGCTTTGATTTGACAAGGAGCATCGTTACCAAATCTAACACTATTTGCATCATACTGAGTAAAGTTAACAAACTTACTTTTGTCTCCTATCATGTGATGTGAGCATCCACTGTCTATAATCCATCTGTCATTCTTGTTCATACATGTTACCCGTGTTGCAGGCTCTTCTTCATCAGATTGGTCCTTCATGGCCACATAAACAACTTCATCATCATTATCATCAGAATCTTCTTCAACAATATAGCACTTCTTGCCTTTGTCTTTGTAATCTCTCTTATCGTCTTCTCTTCTATGTTTATACTTGTTTCCTTGCTTGAATTCCTTTTTTTGTGTACAAATTGCAACAATATGTCCTACTTCATTGCAATTGAAACAAATGATAGGCAGCTTACTTTTGAATTTTCCTTTTTCTCTGTGAAATCTTCTAGCTAGTAATGCTTCTAATTGTTCCACGTCTTCCTCATCAGTGCTACTGTGACTGGATACATATTTCATCTTTCTTCCCTTCTTTGATTTCACCTATTTAGCATCTTTCAATGATAGCTTGGCCTTGAAAGCAGATTCAACATTCTTAAGTCTATAGCTGTCAAAGTTAGATAACTCAAATGTAGTGAGTCTACCCACTATTCTTTCAAAACTTAGATTGTTTCCTGGCACACATCTTAGCTGTTGTATATCTGATACTCTAATAGCATAGATAGGGAGCAAGGTTCTTAAGAACTTACTATTAATAGTATCATATCTAATTGACCACTCAAACATCTTATTGCACTTACCACTTAGAGGCATACTGAGCAACATTCTCACTTTCTTCCATTTTCATATCATCGAACTTTCCTTTGAGGCTTTCTCTTTTTGCTCTTTGGACATTTTGATCTCCTCCATAAATGTTTGATAGGGCTTTCCACATCTTGAATGCAGTGTCACATCCTTTGATATCATCAAATTCAACATAGTTGAGTGCAGAAATAATTTCTAGCATTGTCTGATTGTGTTCCTGTTTGTTTTTCAAATCTTCTGCAATAAGAGTACCAGTTGGATCAACATGTTCAATAACAATTCAATTTTGGGCATAATCTCCTATGGATCCAAGATGTAGCTTCATCAAGATTTTCCATGTAAAAAAGTTGTCTTTGTTGAGCTTGAGAACTTCTCTCTTAGGCATTTTGATCTTTTCTGCTTCTAGTCCCTTTAAACTAAGTCAGTAGCTAGGCTCTGATACCAATTGTTATAATTCTTTAGAATAACTGAGAGGGGGGGTGAGTCAGTTATTCAAGGTCCAATGATTTCTAATGCAATTTTTTCTTCAAATCCTTAGTGACACATAACTGAAACTATGATGCATGCAATTGAACATTAAACAATCATGCAAAATAAACATGCATCACACCATAACACTAAGGATTTGATAATCTAGAAACCCTCCAGGAATAAGAAGGTAAAAATGGAGTGGGGATGATACCCACAAAATAACTGCGCAATCTATTTCAACCACTTCTGATGGTCTACCCTGTTAAAGGCCTGCCTTATTAAAGGCTACAACATATTGTTAAATGTGACCTTGTTAGAGGATTTCACCATACTGCTAGGAATGGGCCTGGTTAAAGGACTTTGGAACATTCACTTGGAATGTCACCCTATTAAAGGATTTACAAAATGGCTATTAAACCAACCTAAGTCCATAGGATTTATTTTAACTGTTACAATTGCTAGAGTGTAACAATAATGGCTTTTGATCTGATACAACTTACAACATATGTTGCAGATTACAGATCACACTTCAGTTCAATCCTTTGCTTGGCTTTAATCACTTTAGCTCTGTTAGCTTGTCATCTCAAGCTTCGTCACCTTGAGTCTTCTTACTCATCATACCAATGCAATCATATCTATGGTCACCTATTGAAGCAGAGTATCTATGCTCTCTTCCACCCTAGCACCTTCTTCAGCAGTTCATGCTTTCATTCTTTTATGCTTTCATGCTTTCATTCCTGACCACCTCTCTTTTCTTCGTGACCTTATGACTCCTTAAATAGAAATTAGGGATACCTTTCCCTACTTTGATTTTCCTTCTCCAACTTTAGGATTTCAAAAGATTAGGTAGGATACAATGTATCTGTCCCATATCTTTCTCTTATCTAGAAACTTCGCCTAGAATCCAATTGTATTTGCCAAAAACATTTTACATAGTGTTTTGTACCACCAGCTCATCATTCTTATCTTGTATCTGATTCATAGAATTCTAGATAACTACCATGTTGGCTTAGATTTGGCAAATCTTTGATTTTCAAAATAATGCAGCAACTTGACATTATTGATTTTCTAATGCTCGACATCTTCTTTGTTAGTCGGCACTTGTATCTTGCTTGACACCTATATTTTCACTTCGCACCTATATCTTGCTCAGCACCTAAAGACTGCTCGACACCTGAAGACTGCTCAACACCTGATCTTTACTCGACACTTGAGCTTTACTCGGCACTTGATCTTTACTCGGCACACACTAAAGTTGAACTTGCTTAGCTTCAATTGAGAATCTATTTGGCAGTAACTAGAACTTAGTTAATCCTTACATCATGTGTCTCAGTGTGTCCATCCTTTGTGTCTTAGAGTATGTCATCAATACAATATTTCATCAATGGCTTAGCCGATCCTTATACTTCATTACAACATCATAACTTTGACCTTTCTCTAGGTACTCTAGTTACATCTTATTGATTGCCACCTCCTTGTCAATCAACCAACTTATAGTATTTGGATCACTAAAGCAATTGTCATTCTTGCAAGTAGCAATTTTGACATCAATGACAAAACAATGATTGAAAACATTCTTTACTAGTTCCATTACTCTTCATTCATGAGCTTTTCGATCATTTCCAACAATATGTATGTATGTATTGCACCAAGAGTAATCATTCTCGAGGTATCTATTTTCATAAATCCCAACTATGATTAAAATAACCTTTGGATTATATAAAAATAGGTGCCCGAGAATGATTGCTCTCGGTGTAATACACACACACACATATATGTATGTATGTATGTATGTATATGTATGTATGTATATATATATGTATATGTATGTATGAATGTATATATATGTATGTATGTATGTATGTATATATATATGTGTGTGTGTGTGTGTGTGTGTGTGTGTGTGTGTGTGTGTGTACACACACACACACACACACACACACACACACACACACACACACACACACACACACACACACACACACACACACACACAAGCTAGTTACTCTCACAAATGCCACTAAGGTGGTAGCTTAAAAAGGGTATTCTAAATAATGGTGTATCTAGATCATATAGGACCGATAAGTCCCATGAAGGATAAATTATATTGCCACATCTACAAAGGGTATCTATGATGCCACTTTATTAGCAAATGGAGGAGAAATAATGAAGTTTAAAAATAGAAATGATGCTAAATCAATTGGATCCAACTATCCTCCATCCAAACTGTATAGTTGACCAATTATCTAAAAATCAAAAGCATCATGGATTTCTCTAAAAATTTCAGCATTTGATCTTCATGATCTACATAGTTTGTAGTCAAAAACAACAAAAAATCACTACATTTTTGTGAATTTGGGAAAAAAAGTTTCACTTTTCTTTTTTCTTTAGTGCAATTTGGATGGAGATTAGCCTATCCAAAATCAATTTGTATTTCCATGCATGTACGAAAGGACCCACCACAAATCAAGTGGGAATTAAATGGAGTGAATTTTATATAATGCAGGAAAATAATGGAAAAAAAAAAAGGAAAGCACTAATATGTATATGTGAAGATTCTCCATGGATTACATGCATGTAGAAGTTAAGGTAATGTTGAGGTACACACTATTTTCCTATTCCATTATGAATATAAGATTTAAGTGAATCATAGATTATTAAATATATTTGGTAATGATAAAGAGATAATATGTTTAGAAACACATATTAAAATGTATATAGTAGTGTACACACACACACACACACACACACACACGCACGCACACACGCGCACACACACACACACACACACATATGTATGTATATATATAATTCAATATTTACTCTATTTGAGTAATCTAATATTATAATGTTGAATTATTATTTAAAATATAATTATTTTCCAAAATTTATTTATATTTGATTTAAAGGAGGAAGATTATGATGTTACCAAGGAGGGGCTTGTCTAAGTCCAAGCAATTGGATCTTTGTCCCAAGATAGGGTAGGGGTCAGCAACTCATGATCCTTCATGACACAAGCTTGGACTAGTAAACTTTGAGGAAATCTATTGCAAATTTGGTATCTAGGCAACTTGGATGATGTTTGTGTATTTCAATCATAAATCTAAAATAATAAACATTATTTGATAACTAAAATGACTATTATGATGATTATAATTGATTACCATTCAATCTATTTACTACTCTGTATTGAGTTATTTTTAGATAGGGAGTTTGTGCAAGGTAAATGCAGAGTAATTTTGGGCACATGACAGATTATCCCTATACTAGGGTTAGGCCTTGAGGGACACTACATGTAGTCAGTTTCACTCGACCTTTGTATATTAAATCTACCATCTAAGAATGACCTTAGTAATTAGAGAAAGTAATAATATTTTTGCATAAGAAATGAAATTAAATAAGTTCAATTGATTAGAATCAAAATTTGATAATATGTTTAAAAATTTCATAACATAAATATCCCCAATTGATAATAATTATAAGTCAACAAGTATAAAAATGGATCACTACAATTGAATAAATATATATATAGAGAGAGAAAGAGTTGAAATCTCATCTCCTATCTTTTATTAAGTTATCTTAAGGTAGGGAGTTGGTGAAGGGAGAGGCAGAGTAATCCACTTGTAGTCTGTTTCATGCAACATTTGCGTAGTAATTCTACCATCTTAAAAATAACCTTAGAAAATGGGAAAAAGTGACATAATTTAATGAAGTATAAAAATATTATACTATCTCTTAAAATATTTCCAAACAAGGGGGAAGGAGCATGCCATTCATAGAGAAAGTTGGTGAATTATTTCCTTAACCTTTGCTTATTTCAAGAAGTATCTAACCAAGTTTTAACATGTATACTTTATGTTTATGTCATGTCTTCTTTGTGTCTTCATGCATTTATGTGTCTACATCATGTCTACTTTGCGTCTTCATGCATTCATCTATTTATTTTGTGTCTACTTTGTGTCTTCATCTACTCATGTATTTATTTACTATAAACTTCAACTTTTTATGCATACCCTATATCTTCCTACATCCAATTATATATTTTAATTTTTTGGCTCTCTAAGAAAAGCCATGTATAAATGATTTTTGCTTAGGGACAAGCAAAATTTGAGAGGTAAGGACCATAATATCCCCACCAAAATAAGAATCATATAATAAATAAATAAATAAATAAATAAATAATAATATATATAAATAATAATATCACATAGGATACTACATCTTAATAATAATTTATTATTTTGAAAGATAATCTCAATATATCATTATTATTATTAACTATTGATATAATAATAAATTAAGAATATAATGGTTTTAACTATTATTAAATTATAATATAATTAAATTAAATTAAGCTAGGGCCACACCCTTTCAAGCATAATAAGTATATAAGAGATATCAAATAATTTCTCTTAGGGATAGATGGATAAATTAGTTTCAGTAATCTCCACCAATATTATTCTATGACCAGTATTATTTAGTCTTAAACCTAAGTCTGATTTACGCACATTACATGATGATGTTTATGTTACTTACATTGCCCATGGTGGTGCTAAGGATTTTGATATGATATCATATGTTGACCTTCTCTATGTAGAGGATGATATTCATGAGAAGGTGCAAATTTAATTATAATTTAGTGTATAAATAATTACATTCCACATATATAAACACATAAACCATAACATGTTGATTTTATGAATAGAGCTTAGATGATAGTGTTCATTCTAGGGATCACCATCATATTACCTTGAGACCTAGAGGTGTTGGCATCCCTCATATGGTATGCACTTTGGTTTAGATACACTGAGCTATACTTCAAATAAAATATATTGGACTCAAAATAATAACATGTGCTAATGTATTTTTTGTTTGTTTGTTTTTGATTATGTAGGTTTCATCATGTATTATAGAGATAGGACTCTTCACACATCAATCCATCCAACAATAATGATCAACCTCAAATACCTAGTGTATTTTTAAAGAAAATTAATTTGTTGTGTTTATATGTACATATTTACTAATTTATCTACAACTTTGATGCATTGCTATTTATTACAATTCTAGGATATTGGAGTATGTGATGATGCATCATGCATGCGTCCTAACCCATTTGTGACTATGGCTACACATTAGGCATGATATGCATGCTTTAATTTCATAAATTTGTAGTCTTAATGTACTTTATAATTTATGAATATACAATTTTAACTCATGGTTTATATATATTTATGATGTTTAGGTGGATACCACCACAAGTCTTGGTGGGACTAAAGGATGAAGCTAAATACAACTATTGACATCATCCTTTAAGGTCCTAATTAAAAAATATTTTTTGCAGTTAGTATTGTGTCTATTACATATATATTTCTTTTATAGGGATCTTATTAAAAATTTATAATTTATGCATTTATACATGACTTGAGTGCATCTACTTTCGATCTTCTCCTATCACTGAGAGTGATCATAGTCACCTGGTAAAATTATAAACATGTTCATTATCCTCAGGTCCAGATGTACCAATTAAACTTTTAAACTCATCAAACAACTTAGATATATTCATTAAGTAGCTTGGTCTCTATAATAACTTATCAATAACATAAAATTATAGTCCACTCTCCCAATAATCACTAACTCATAGAATGTAAAACATAAAATAGTAAAACATCTTAAGTAATGTCCACATAAGTAAGACATTGGGATTTAATGTGGAAACACAATTTGGAAAAACCCACTAGTAACATGCTATCGATTTTTTACTCTTTTGAAGTGAGCTCTATTGGGATCCAACCTTGTTAAAGGTTACAATACACACTATTAGGTGTGACCCTATTAAAGAATTTAATCACCTTGTTAGGAGTGGCCTTGTTAGAGGATTTAAGAACATTCCATTATAATGTCACCTTGATTAAAGGATTTACAAATGACTATTAGGTCAACCTTGATTAAAGTATTTCAACTAATATAATGGTTAGAAAGTAACAATGGACTGATCTAATAAATACAACTCACTTTGTAAATATAGATCACAATGTAGCTCATATGCTAACTCACCAACTGAAATCCATTCATATCTCCATCACTATCTTCAATCTTCTTAGAAAATCCTTCAAGAAATCACTCTTCACCTTAATTCTACTCCTTCTTCTAGAGTTCACTAGTCAACAAAATTAGCAATTGCTTTCCCCTATCAAGCTAATTCTTATGCATCCTTAAATAGGTAGCTTTGGTCTTTTTCCACTTAAACACCATCATTGATCTTAGCGTTATGATCAGATTCAACTCATAAAGTGAATCTATCTACCTTCTCATTCATCTTCTTCCTTTCTAGAAACTTCTTAAAAATTCTTTTTGAATCCATGCCTAGAAACACTCCAACATAGTTTCTCTTGCATTAAATGCCCCATCTCATCAATCATTATCTTCAACATACTTTACATATTTCAAGAATTTATACTATTCCTATTGGGAATCTCAATTCCTTCACAAAATAATAAATGCTAACGCTTGGCCAAAATTGTGTTCCTCGATCTCAGTCATCACTATATAACTCAACCTTCACTAATTGTCTCACTTAGCTTATACTATATTTTCTCGGTCCAAATTTTCTAGTACTCTATCTTTATTGGTGCTTAGTTGACACTAGTACATCTCAACTTCAACTATAAGTTCCTTAATCTTATTCTTTCAAGCTCAGTTTAACCTATGTATTTGGTCCTTCATTGATCATCTCTTCTAGGCTTCAACTCAACTATCTTCTCCACTTAGTGTTATGATTAAACAATACATTATCCTTTTAAAGTCCAACTAATGAAGTTCCCATTATAGTTCCACATAACTCAACCTTTCCTCTAGGTCCTCTTGTTATCTCTTCTTTTCAAATCCTCTTAATCAATCATCTTGATATGCACTCTACTCAAGTAGCAACTATCTCACCAATAAGGTTTGACATTAATGACAACATAACAATTATTCAAATTCTAGTTTCTAAGAATCTCCTTCTTTGGCATTGATGGAAATGCCTCTAGTTCCCATACAATCCAAAAAGTCATTTGAGTATCCACTAGATTTGTTTCTATCAACTCCCTCTGTGTTCAATAATAGATTTTCATTAATATCCTTAGTTTCATTATGATCCTTATCTCATGCACCTCTGATAGGCAACACCTCTAGATATCACTTTTTCATTCATTACTTGTTCATATCAGAACATGAACTCCCTCTTTGATGGTAACACCTTCACTAATCTCTTTCTCTACTCTTCTTCTCATGGTGACTGTGCATACTCTCCCTCTTTAACTATTTAGACAATCTTTCCCTCTTTACTCATCTAGATGGTAACTTCTAAACTACTCCCTCTTTCATGTACGACTTCTTTCATCTATAATCTCTACCTTTTTACTTTTTTGATATGGTAACTATATAATCTCTCCCTCTTTGACAACAATGCCAAAGACACTTCAACATCTTTAGTTGATTGTCTCATACATCTTAAGCATGTAGATATCTCTTTGTTAGATCTCTAAACTAGGTTCTTCTTCTATCATCTTTCTTATGATTGATTCAACATATTGTGCTTCTCTCTTCACATCTTTAAGTAGGTCCTAAAGTGTGACCCTCTACATCAATTTGTAAGATATTCTAGTCAAAAAAATTGATGTAGAGCTCCATATCAACTTAAGTAGCCTCAGTTAGGGAATAACCCCCAAGTTTCCTCTTAGATATTCATGTGCATCCTTAGGTAAGGCTTTTTTGAATATATTAGCTATCTATTCCATTATATTCACATACTCCAATCTCACTTATTTATCTTGTACCAACTCTCCCAAGTAATGATACTTGATAGAAATGCGCTTGGTCTTCGCGAGCATCACAAGATTTTTAGATATGTTAATAACACTTGGGTCATCACAAAATATAACAATAGGTTTAGTGATCTCTTCCTTCATTCCTTTCAATAATTTCTTGATTCACACTATGTTGCAACAATAAATTTTCACTGCTACATATTCAACTTTTGTTGTAGTTTGGGAGATGCAATTTTGCTTCTTTCTTGTCCATGAAACTAGTCTCTTTCCTAGAAAGAAAGCTCCACTAGGTGTACTCTTTCTATCATCAGTATTTGCATCCCAATCTATATCAATATACACTTTCATTCAAACTTGTCATTCTTCTTCTAATAGAATCCATAGTCCTTTGTTCCTTTTAGATGTCTCTATATTATTTTTACATCCATCATGCAATTCTCCTTAGAGTTTTTAGAAAATATAGCAACAATCCCAACTACTAGTACAATGTTTTCTATTCTATGAATGACATATTTCAACTTTCCAATCATATATCTATATAATATTTGATTCACATCAATGAAATCATCAATCTTTGAAAGTGTATGTCTAGTAGCCATGGGTGTTCCAACTGGTCTTGATCTTCCATACCAAATTTTTTGAGTATCTCCTTGATATACTTTGATTGTGTGATGTAGGTAACTTTCTTCATTTGATACACTTTCAATCCAACAAAAATTTTGATCTCTCCAAACATGGACATCTCAAACTCTTGCCTAAGTTGATCTACAAATGACTTACACAATACATCCTTTCTTCTGAATATGATATCATCCACAAATATCTTTTCTAATAGTATCCCTTTTTTAGATTCAATCTTCAAGTATAGATTTCTATTATCACTAGTCCTTGCAAAACCAATCTTTAACAAATAAGTGTGCAACCTTTCATACCATGCTCTTGGGGCTTATTTCAATCTACACAAAGCTTTGTGCAACTTACATACCATATCACTTTTGTTTGGGTCAACAAATCCTTTAAGTTGTTCAATATACACTTCCTTTTCCACAATTCCTTTCAGAAATGCAAACTTGAAATTCATTTGGTACACTTTGAATCCTTTATAAGTATCATATGCAAGTAGAGTTCTCACTCCTTCCAATCTTGCAACAAGGGAAAATGTCTACCCATAGTCAATACCTTCTTCTTGTGCAAATCCCTTACAAATCAGTCTGGCTTTGTTTCTTGTTACTTCACCTTTCTCATTTAGCTTGTTTCAAAATACCCACTTTGTTCCAATAACATTCTTGTCCTTTGGTCTAGGTACTAGTGACCAATTTTAATTCTTTTCTATCTTCCCAATCTCTATATTCATTTCTTGAATCTAGTGTTCATTATCCAAGGCATCTTTTATTGATATAGGCTTAAATTCACATATTAAGCATGTATCACTTCTTAGTCTTTTCCTCATCATAACTCCAAAGTTTTTAACTCTAATGATTTGATCAGGTGCATGATGTCTTCTTACAAATTTTTCTATTATAGGCTTAGGCCTTCTCACTTCTTCTTTAGGTTCAGCTTGTGGATTTTCTTTAGGTAAAACTTCATGTATTTTAGCTTGTTCTTCTAGTTGTTCAAAAATCATTTGATGATGCTTGGCATGCTCTTCCTTATGTTTGACACCAGTTTCCTAATGCTTAGTACAATATTGTTGTAACTTAACATGTACTAACTACTACCACTCGATAGCTTTCTTCTCAAGTTTAGGTAAAGTGATGGGATCACCTCCATCAATGTATTTGAAATTTTTGTAATCAAGTTCTTTCTTACATTCAACTTCAATATTTTCTACATATTCATCAACTTTCACATTTCACCATCCGCAACTTTTTTAATGTTACAATTCAAAAACTTATATGCTTTTCTCTTAGTGGAATATTTTAAAATATGCCTTCATCACATTTTGCATCAAGTTTTCCATTTCTATTATCCTTCAATACATAAAATTTTCTTCCAAATACTTTGAAATATTTCACATTAGGTGCATAATCATACAATAACTCAAAGGGTGTGATACTTATACCTTTCTTGACTTGTACTCTATTCAAGGTATAAACAATTGTACTTGTAGCTTCTCTCCAGTAATTAGGTAAAACATTCTTCTCCATCATTGATGTTCTAGTAGAGTCCATGATTAATCTATTCCTCCTTTCAGTTATACCATTTTGTAGAGGGGTCCTTGGTGTAGAAACCTATCTCTTGATTCCTCTATCATTGAAAAATGTATTGAATTCCTCTAATATGAATTCACCTCCTCTGTCAGATCTCAAACATTTCAATTTTTTACCTATCTCCTTTCTAGTTCTAGCCAAATACCACTTAAATATTTGAAATGTATTAGATTTTTCTATAAGAAACATTACAATAATCATTCTAGAAGAGTCATCAATAAATAGAATAAAGTATTTGTTAGCACAGTAGATTTGCACTCCAATAGGTCCACAAAAGACGGTATGAACCAACTCTAAAATAACATCAGAAGTATGGGTCTTTCTCTTGAAACTATACTTTATCATAATTCTCAATTGACATTGTTTACACATCACATTATTAGGTTTATTTAATTTTTGTAACCCTCTTACTCTCTTCATCTTACTAATTCTTACCAAATTATCAAAGTTCACATGACATATCCTCTTATGCCATAACCATATATCATCACATTGTGAAAAAAAAACATGTACCATTAGATAGGTCTAGATAGAACAAGTTACCACTTATTTGGTCTCCACTTCTAATTAATTCACTAGAACCATTGTAAATCTTAGCCTTCTTGTGCTGAAATTCAACTTTGTAGCCTAAACTATTCAACTTTTCCACTCTCAAGAAATTGTAGTTAAGGCATTCAACCCAATAATCATTATCACATTTGATCTTATCGGTCAATCTTATTGATCATTTACATTTCACAAGATATAGTGCATTATTAAAAAACTTAAAACTACCTCCATTATAATGTTCTAAGCTTTCAAACTTACTTTTATCACCAAACATGTGATATGAAACACTACTATCAATAATCCATCTATCACTTTTACTCACATATGAAATAAGTCCAATTTTATCACCTTCATCAAAATCATCTTTCATAGCAACATAAATAACTTCTTCAAAATTACTATCAGAATTGTCATTAGTTTCTTCTTCACCAATGTAACAAGACTTCTTACCTTTTCCCTTGTAGTCTTTGTATCTTTTCTTTTCTTTTCCATCTCTTCTTTCTTTGAACTTGTTGTCTGTTCTCTCATCCTTGTCATCCTTGTTAGGGCATCTTGAAACAATCTGGCCAAATTTATTGCATGAAAAATAGATTATAGGTAGTTTATCTTTGTATTTTCCTTTGCCTCTTGGTAATCTCCTAGCCATTAAAGTATGCACGGGATCATGGTGTGCCAAAAAGCGACAATCTAAAAAATATGTAGTTCTAAAATACCTCAATGTATTTCAAAATCTATTTTAACTTTTTTCCCACTGATTCTAATACCAAACCAAAATATTAATACCTTTATAAGGCCTAGTATTTCTTCGGATACCAAACCTACATGGTCAACTTAAAAAATGCCTCAAAAACATGTTTTTGGCCTATTCTTGCATGTTTTTTACTTCAAACATGTGTTTGCAAACTTTTCTTCACCCAAATTTGATGAAATGAAAAGGGTTTCTTAAGAAAGTTCTTATCTTTCCATAAATGTAATGTCTATCAAATTATGAGTTCAACAATTAATTATTGTTCATTTTCTAATGGAGTTATGCATAAAGTGTTGATTGACAAACTGATTGAAAAAAAAACTTTCAAATGGTATGACATTTTTGAAATCCAAAAGATGTGTCACATTATATAATTCTTCTACTATAAGGAAAATAAAACAAAAATTAAATTCTGTAAAGTTTTGAATTAGTTAAGGTGGTCAGACATGGGAGTTTTTATTCTAAAAATAGTACAGTAGAAAATTCATAATTGTTTATTATTTAGAATAAAAATATACAAAAATATGTGTCACATTCATGCATGAGTCTACTACTTATATCTAGAACCTTATAAAAAAATATTATCATTTGATTTTGATTAAGGTGGTCGGACATATGCCTACTTCTTATTTTTATTCTAAAATTTTTGTACTATTGCATTAAAAATCAAAATTTTGAGCAATCAATTTTTTCTTTCTTCAAAAAAGGCCTAATAGTTTAGAAACTAAATTCAATTTCCCACATATTCTTTTCTCACAAATTTTTGATGAAATTTCATAACAAGTTTAAAATTTCACATCAAGTTGACATAACCCTAATTTTTTGATTTTTCATTACCACTTAAGGGCATAGTTTGGTTGACCATGATTTTGAACATACCCATTGACGCATCCAAATCCTCAAGATCATCATCAGAAGATTCACTCTCACTATCCTCATACTTTCCTTTCTTCTTCTTAGACTTATGTAAAACCAATTGTGACTTCAAAGTAGATTCAATAGCGAGAGTATTAAAATTATCAAAATTTTACAATTCAAAAGAATTAACTCTACCAACCAGACTATCCAAGGTTAGATCATTACCAAGAGTACATCTCAGTTTTTGTATTGCCTGAACTCGAATAGCATAAATAGGAAGTAAAGTCTCATTACCTTGTTGATCATAGTCTCATCACTGATCTTTCTTTCAACTCCTCTAATAACATTCACAACTTCTTTGACTCTTCCAACATATTGAAAAATTTTCTCACCTTCTACCATCTTCATGTCATCAAACTTTCCTCTCAAGATTTCTAATTTGGCCCTTAGTAAATTCTTATCTCCTCCATGGATCTTTGCCAACTTTTCCCACATATTCTTTGCAATGTTGTAATCTTTTATATCATCAAATTATGAATAGCTTAGGGAAGATGAAATATCGAACATTACATGATTGTGTTCTTATTTTTCCTTTATCTGTTGGGTAATCAAAGGTGATGGTACAATTAAACATTTATTTCCAAGTAGAATATTATTGAATCTCCAATTCCAACAATGTGTGGCTTCATCAAACTTTTCCATGCAAGGAAGTTCTCCTTGTTTAGCTTGGGTACCTCCTTTCTGTGCATCTTGATCTTTAGCTTCAAGTACCTTTAAACTTTTCTCTACAAGTGCCATATATCTCTTACCAATTATTAGAAAGGTGAAGGTTGTCGTTGCACCAAATGATCAGCTTATAAATTCTCAATACAACCAATAGTCTTATAGAACCACAAGAGGAAATTAATCCACATCATTAATCCTACAATGGATGTTGGCCCACTACCAATAATCCCCCTCCCAACATCACTCATCATGACCTACAAGATTCAAGCATGTGACCAAGATCTGATACCAATTGTTAGAATGAATTAGAATAACTAAGAGGGGTGAATCAATTATCCTCAAGTCCAGATGTACCAATTAAAATTTTGAACTTGTCAAAAAAATTAGATATATTTATTAAGTAGCTCAGTCTCTATAATAACTTATCAATAACATAAACTTGTAATCTAGTATCCCAATAATCACTAACTTGCAAAATGTAAAACATAAAATAGTAAAACATCTTAGATAATATCCACACAAGTAAGATGCTAGGAGTTAATGTGAAAACCCAAATTTGGAAAAAATTCCAATAACATGCTACCAATTTTTCACTCTTATGAAGTAAGCTCTATTAGGAGCCAACCCTATTACAGGTTACAATATCGACTATTAGGTGTGACCCTATTAAAGGATTTAATCACCTTGTTAGGAGTGGCCTTATTAGAGGACTTAAGAATATTCTATTTGAATGTCACCTTGATTAAAGGATTTACAAATCACTATTAGGTCAACCTTGATTAAAGGATTTGAACTAATACAATGGTTACAAAGTAACAGTAGTTTGGTCTGATAAATAAAACTATCTTTGCAAATACATATCACAATGTAGCTCATGTGCTAACTCATTGATGTCTCCATCACTGTCTCTAATCTACTTGAAAAATCCTTTGAATAATCACTCTTCACCTCAACTCTTCTCCTTCTCAGCCTTGTACTCAAGTTCTCTAATCAACAAAATTAGCAACTACTAACCCTTATTAGGTTAATCCTTATTCCTCCTTAAATAGGTAGCTTTGATATTTTGCCAGTTAAAAACCATTTTTGATCTTAGAGTTACAATCATGTTAAAATCATATAATGAATCTATCGACCTTCTCATTCATCTTATTCCTTTCAAGAAACTTCTCAAAACTTCTCATTGAATCCATGCCTAGAAAAGCTCAAACATAATTTTTCTTGCATTAAATGCTCCAGCTCATCAATCCTTATCTTCAAAATGATTTACATATTTCAACAATTCAAATTGGGTTCCTCGACCTTAGTCATCACTAGATAACTCAATCTTCACTAACTGTCTTGCTCATCTTATAATGACTTTGCTTGGTCCAACTTTTCTGATACTCTATCTTTACTGATGCCTAGTTGATGCTATATTTTCTCAACTTCTACTATTCACTTGATCAACATTAGCACAAATCATCTTCAACTATAAGTTCCTTAATCTTATTCTTTGAATCTTGGTTTAATTTATGTATTTTTCCCTTCATTTATCATATCTTCTAGGCTTCAACTCAACTATATTCTCCACTTAGTTTTATGATTAAACAATACATTATCTTGTCAAAGTCCAACTCATCTAGTGCCAATTGTAGTTCCACATTACTCAACCTTTCCACTAGGTCCTCTTGTTATCTCTTCATTTCAAATCCTCTTCATCAATCATCTTGATATGACACTCTACTTAGGTAGCAATTTTCTCACCGATAAGGTTTGACATCAATGACAATATAACAATGTTCCAATTGTAGTTTCCAATAGTACTTGATACCTAAATAATAAATTATTTAGCTACATGTTCATATTATTCATGACATGTAGATGTTGGTTATACAAGCACATATTAAATGAGTGTAATAAGAAAACACTTACATGTGAATACTTTTGATTCAACCTAGTATGCAATTTGCATCCTCTCTCTTTTCTAATGCATCTACAATTACCTCATGCTCTTCCATTGAAAGTGTCCATAAAATATTATTGGTAAGTCTCCCTTTGTATCTTTCTAATTTGATATTTGTTACTAGAAACAAATGAGAATAGTGTAAAATCTTCTTTTCTAATTGATAGTCTTCAAATGCTAGTAAACTAGTCCTTCTTGTTAGGTATTTGTTTAGCCATGTGCCAACTACCATGGCATACCCAATTGGACAATGAAGACTATCATCATTTACTTGACGACATGCCAATAAATTTTTGGGCTCTAATCATCTAGCTATCCAATACTCAATCTATTCATTATTATCATTAAGTGCAATAAAAACATACACATGTCTTGTAAGACAAGTTAAAGTACATGCATGCACTTGAATTTAAAACTTTTTACAATTTTTATTCAAAAGTATTAGTAAATTAAAAATGACATACATAAATAATATAATTTGAAGTAAATACAAGAAATTGAATTAAATTTTGTACCACATTGTATGATGTTGGAAATGCGATCATAGTCTTTTGATGCAAATGCATGATTTAGGTCTGTATTTATTCTATCATCTTCAATGTGTGTATTACTAGGTGATAATGATTTATTTTTCTATTCTTCATCCCATTATGTATTCTTACATTCTTCTCATTCACCTACAACACAAAATTAACAAAAACATGCAAGCTCCCTAGTCCATGTACTCCAAGTGTTAGTATCAAAACTCCTAAATGAATGTTATTTAGCTTACTTAATAATTGTATCACAATCATTTGTTTAAAGGAAATTATTCTCTTCCTCTAGCTAGAAGAAACTTTTGTAGAAACCTAACTTGATTCTATATATAAACATGTGTTACACCGTTCCACAATGTCTTGTGCATTTCAAAATTTGAATGTCTCAAATTTTTGTTTCTCTTTGTAGAGGGATCTCTTAACACTTGCACTGACCCCATCATGTTCTCCTTTACCATGTCCATCCTAAATAAAACTCAAAAAATATTGGATATTAGTTTTCTTATGTGTCCTACTCAACCAATAGAACATTCTAGCATTCTTCAATTTTCATGTGCAATTATCTAACCATATTAGATGTTATGTTAGTTGAATTTCCCTCCCCCTTAAATTATCACAAGAGACCTTGAAGCAGTACTAGTGGACAAACTTATACGAGTATAATTTATTATCACTCATATAGAAATAGTAGTCTCTCAAACAAAATTTGTCCACTTTTTTACTATTAAGTGTATGCCTATGAATAATATAAACAAAAAATTCTACTTGTATTGAATTATAATATTGTTCTTGTACCTCATCTTGGAATGCAAATGTATAGTTCTCTACAAATTCAATGATTGAAATACTACCAGTTGGAAACTTATTCTTGCATATGTGAAATTGTCCATCAAGTCATCTAGCATATGAGTGTTTAACATATTTTGGCATGATCTTACACTTAAATTCATTTATAAATGCATAGCAACTAACTTTTTCAGTAATTAGATTATGTTGTCTTCTAAACTTTTCTATCCTTCAATGAATATTCAATAGTTTTGAATCTTTTAGATGAGATAATTCTTGTCCAAAACCAATCAAAGAGTTTTCATGCAAACATTTGTATAACAATGCAAGATTTCCACACATATCACATACACTAGATATACATGAATTGGAAATAAAATATTGCTCATTAGGTGGATTACAAAACAAAATTGATATGAACTCCTTTGTAATTTGAGGTGGTATATTTATACCACATTCATGTAAGATTTCATTAGTATGCATAATACTACATATAGATCAAAATACATCATAATGCTAACAAAATTGAACATGAATTTTACAACAACATGGCACTATTTCCTTGTTAATCCTTACATACCATGGTTTACACATTTCTAAAGATCTTTGGCTTGTGTTAATAGTTAACACTTTATCAGCTAATTTTTGTTTGTTTAACTTACTTTGAATCATGTCCAAAAGGTAATTTGCATTTGGATCAAATTTTTTTTTAGCCAACTCTTCATTTAAGAACATCTCTTGAATTAGGTGATACTCTTATATTATCATACTAAAAATTTCAATTAAAGTTTTGACTTCACTAGTAAGTTTCACATCATATCTCAAGAGTGTATCGTTAGAAGTCCACAAATTATTTGTAGGGTCACTTTCAAAGTTAACTATTCAATTTACATCTCTTTCTAAATTTTTATGGCTCACATTAAAATTTCCACTTATGTTACTTATCATTCATTTATTAGAAGTTGTTTTGTTAAATAAAGCTATTATTATTGATTTTCAATCTACATTCATATCTTTGGAGAGACTTTTCTTTTAGATAGCATCAAAGACACTAGAAATAGTGGATATGAATTATTTTAAAGACTCGTATTTATTCTTTGGTTTTACATTAATTCCTTACTTTTGACCTCTTTTCATATTTTAGACATTTTAATTAGTTGCAATATTAATTGATCTCATCCTTCTTTATTGTTTTGATCCCATATTTTCACCTAATTTGAATTCAAATCAGTATGAATGTGTCAAATACAAAATAAGAAGAAGAAAAAGGAATAATATAACAAAATTTTCCTTTTATAGGTTAGGACTATCGATAATGATTGAAAAGCAATATTCCCCCCTCCCCCGCCCCCCCCCCCCCCCATGAACCAATTTTGGGGCCAAAAAAATACATTAGAAATGGGTGCCCACTTTATAAATTAGGTACCCATTTTTTTAAAAAAAAGGTGTCAAATTTATAAACAAGGCAACCATTTTATTCTCAGTGGGAAAATACGAATCAGGTGCCTAGTTTTTGAATTTGAAATAACAAGTGCCCATTTCTGAAGACATGGACATGAACTAAGGCCCATCTATGGGTTTTAGCTTGAGGGAGAGTTGGTATAGGCTTGGTGAGACCAAGCTTATGCCTTGACCTCTCAAGATTTGGCTAAGGCATTGCATTGATGAATTTGGGTCATGCCATAATTTTTAGAGGATATTCCTGATTATTTTTTTTCCATGAAATAGAAACCCACTAAAGTACTCATTCTACTAATTTTAGAAGTGTAAATTTCATAGTCTTGTGATTCTATTTACTATTTTTGCATTATTTATTAATCAAAAGTGACACTTAAATGTAAAATAGTGAGGTTCACTAAAACTTTAATAACTTTTTAAAATTTAGTTTTTTCTTTTCATTTATATGTCATCAATACACATACAATTATTTTGAACTTATAAAAATATTTTTAAAAAAATATTAAGTTTTGATCAAATTATGGTGGTTGTACATGAGAGGTTTCAAAAATTAGCTTGATAGCCAATTAAAATTAATATTAAAATATTCATTAAAAAATTAAGAAAAAATATTATCATCAATCTTTGGTGTGTTAGGTATCCTCCTTTAAAAGGATTCCCAAAATTTCATTTATTTGTATCAAGATATGGTGGCTATACACGACTTTGGCTTCTAAAATAAGCACTTTGAAAAAGTTAGTTTTAAAGATCCACATGAATTTTTTTTATGTCATGAGTACTCAAATAAATTATATATTCAAAAAGTAGATTTTGAGCACTACAATTTCTATTGTTGAATATTTCCAATATTCAATTTCTGAGTGCCTCAAATTTTGACATCAATTGATAAGAAATTCTAAAACTAGAGAAAATGCTTCCACTTTTTGCTCAAAAGTGAAACCCAACTTCTTCCACTTACCCATATGTGTATGCACATGCATAGTTATGTATGTATTCATATTTACATGTCTAAAATTTAAGTCTCTAAGTTATCTAAAACATTAATTCTCTATTTCTTCCCTGAATTTGATGTCATTACTAGATGATGACTCTTAAATAAATTAGTGGATGATGTCATTATGTTGCTTCTTTGAGTATTTTAATGTCAACTTTCTTTTCAAGTTTATTCTTATTTGGATTTTATGATATTTGATTTGTTAGTACATAGGGCTAATGTTTTTTGGATTAACATACTTAGTATAATTTAAGAATTTAATTAGATGTGGTCATCAATATTTGTAAAGAATTACTTAGTATCATTCAACCATGTAATAACTTTAGTTCTTACATTTATAATAGTTTACACATTAAATTCTCAAGGAGAAAACCCTCATGACATTCTTTATATCTCTGTGTGAAAGACAAAGAGATGCTTTTGGAGTTTGATTAATATGGATAATTGTTGAAACATTAGTACATTTGCAAATTATTTTATCTTTTAACTAATCCTAAATGCCTTTGCTGGACATGGTTTCTATCTATCTCATTCAAAGGATTTGTTTCTCTTAAAAGATAAATTATTATAGTTAACACGACATAACTAATGTTGCAAGGCCTGCAAATTGTATTGACCATCAATCCAATCAATGTATTTTTTAAAGATTTATTGTTAGCAAAAAAGTGACACATCTCAAACAAGTGGACATTTAAAGGTTGGTAATATTTATATGTAAATTGGAAAGTTAGGATTGTAAAATAAGTATCTACTTGTTATTTTTTGATTTGATGTGTAATCGAGGCACTTTTGAGTATCTTAGCCAATCATGATGAGAATCTTTGCAAATAAAAAATAATTAAGGATATTACTCCAATTCAATTGAAAATCATGTGATCAAACATGATATAGCCAACATTAAGTATTTTCAATATCAATCCAAGTGAAAACTAGATGGATGATGTTCAAACATGTAATAAGTTACCTTATACAATTTAAATGATAAATGTTCTTGGTATCACAACTTTGTAAGGGAGGGTATGCCCTCTCCAAGTCCCTACTTTATAGAAGGGGTGATTATAATGTCATATCCCCATTTTAAGATAGAATTCTAATAATAATGAGATAATACAATGTTATTAAATAAATAATGATAACGAAGTTATATTAAAACTAATACTAAAATATAAAAATAGGAAATAATAATAATTTAATCTATATTATTAATTAAATAATATTTAGTACAATATTTTAAATAATTAAAAAATAATAAAAATTCAACGAGTAAAAAAAGAAATAAAGTTGAATACAAGAGACAATATTGTAGAAAGTATGTTAGCTTTCTAAACAGAATTTAATAATAAATAAAATAAACACAAATAAGTAAGTAAATAAATAATATAAATTAACTAAATCTAATGAAAAGTCAAGAGATGTTAAACAAATAGACACAACTCCCTAAAATTAAGATATAAAAGGGAGGATAGTTTATTTTAAAAAGAGGGAAAAAAGAGGAGCATAGAGGAGTTCAAAAAGGAAAAATGGAAGAGGAAAGTAGTATGAATAGTTGTGACTTTTTTAAAATGATGCGATTATTTGAAAGGGTCATCATTATGAATAGTTGTGACTCTTCAAAAATATTTAAAGTATTGAGACTTTTCCAAAGGATTGTAGTTATGAAGTGTTGTGACTTTTTGAAAGGATTATACCTATGAAATATTTTGGCTTTTCAAAGGATTTTTATTATGAAAGGTTGTGACTCTTGGAAAAGAAGAAAGAAAGAAGCATATTTTGGCCTTTCCTTATAATTAGAAAATGAAGAGTTTTGGAAAGTAAATTTAGAGTTTAGATAATCTAGAAGGAATAATTCATTGAAGGGCCAACTAAGGATAGAGCCACATGGACCAAGAAAAGAAGAAGGTAAGAAAGGTATGATTGTAGATTATATTTGTTTAATTATATTTATGAGTTTATTTATAGTAATGAATCATAATTTTGGATAATATTGTGTTAACCTATGTAGTTAGCACTATTGATATTAATGAGACTCAAAGCATGGAGCATGTGAGATATTAAGATATCCATTGTCTATCATGGCCGAGAATCAATGTGGACTTGAAACATGAAGCATGTGAGATATTAAGATCTCCATTGCCCACCATGGCTGAGAATCAATGTGCCAGAATATTCTAATGATGTTAACATATGCATATGTGATTAGCCTTGGATAGAGGATGCCCGTTCAAGAAGAATCTTAAGGGGTGTACTCCCAGGAAGTAGGTGAGGTAGCTATGAGCTAGGAAGCACGATCTTGAGATGTCTTTAAGATTGGGGTTAAATTAGAGGGTAGAATAATGTAGTTAGTTTTCTATTGTTGTGATTATGACTATTATTTTGCAGGTATTACTTTTCCCAAACTAACCTTAATAGTGGAGACATTACATATAATTTACTAGAATATAGGGGAAGCAATGCCTTCTCAAGACCTGAATAAAGAAATGACATTGTATGAAACTCTACTATTCAAGAAATTTTCATCCCATACAAGGGTGGGGTTTTCTTCCCCATTCCTTTTCCCCTAGTGTTTTTGATTAAGTAAAATAGGTTTTACAGGGATCCTGAAACCCAAAAGTTTTATAGCATAAAGATAGAAATTTAAAAAGTCCAGCTAACATGAAACTACTACGAAAAGCCAAAACCAACATAAGGCCCAAGGCTAGGAGGAAAAAGCCAACTCCCAACTAAACTATGAGAAAAACCAAAAGAGAAATAGACTAATGGTTGTCCTTATCCAGATCCTATAGAGTTTCTACAGCTTTTTTATCCTTCTGATTGTCTGTTCCTTTCTGGTTCTTGTTCTGGGTTTCCACTTGGTCCACTTGGTTCACCTAATCTTCTACATCATGTTTGAAGTCTAGCTTGGTCTTCTACATCGTGTCCCCACCAAGGCTAGTTCTCATCAGAGAATCCCCCAAATTAACAATTTTCTCATTCAGGGTGCACAGACTATCCACAATTTGTTTTGTCATGATCTGGTGGATGGAATCAAAACTCTAGAATTTCTATTCAACCAAGGAGAGTCTGTCTTCCTATTCATCTTTGGTGACCTAGCTGCTATAGATATTCTGACTGCCTTCCTAATCTCTCTTCCTTCCTATGGTCACCTAGTCCCTATGGATGTTCTAGCTACTGTCCTAGTTTTTCTTATCCTTTAGAGCCTCAATTTCTTGAAACAACCATTTGATGGAATGAAAGTTATCAATCAAGCTATTCTTCACATTGTTCAAGAGGTTGAGGTTGGTTTCCTATGCATTGTCAAAAATGACCAACAAAGCAGGGTCAAATAGCTCATCATAGTGGGTTTTATTGTCAAGGTCTTCCAACACCTGGATGTTCATTGGCTCTCTAAAAATACCCAAACTTGCAGTATCCAAGTTAAAATTCCTCCAAGCCCTCCTCCTGTTCTTCCTAATCACCTTCCTACTTTTTTCCACCATAATCTCAATCATCTCCTTAGGTGGTGATGTGGGTGGGACAAGGCCAGGGGTCTTAGCACTCTGTGCTTTCAAGTCTATCTAGGCCAAGGCTTGGTCAGATTTTCTTTTCCTAGGGTTTCCCCTTCTCCTCTTCTATCAAATTATCCTTCCCAAGCTCCTTATCCTCATCCTTAGAGTTTGTGTTAGTCTCCTCATCTTCCTCACTATCTGCCTCCTGAGGCTCAAGCTTGGAAAGAGGGGGAGGGAGGCATCTAGGGCTCTTTCTTCTAGGAATGTAGGGATTGCAAGCAGAGATGGCATTGGTGACATTATCCTCATCCTTAGTTTTCACTACCTGAACATCCCTAGAATTGGAACTAGCAGTATCCTCTGAAGCATAACCTAGATCACCAAGGGATTTTCCTCTAGTTTGAGTTTTCAAAAAATTGTAAACCAAGAGAAGAAGGCCTTCATGGAGGGCAAGGTTGGTAAGAGGTTTTTTCTTGAAACCCTTAATACTCTTGGACATGGAAGTGTAAAGATAAAAGGGAAGAGAAATTTTAACACCATGCCTAAAGTGGTTTAACAAAACAAAATGGTGCATTCTTATCTTGTCAAACTTGGGGTTGAGAGTGATATACTCAATGAGGATCTTGAGAACATACCTCCAATTTTTTTTGATGGATTCTATGTCATATTAGGTGTCAATCTTGACAAGATTATCTTTCTCCATTTCGTCCTTGACAAAAATGCTAATTGCATTGGCCAACATTTTTTTGTCCTTCTAGAAATTCATGCCTTCCTGGGGAATGTCTGTCACCTCTATGATCAAGCCCTCAGAAATTTGATGGGTGACACCATCAATTTTGACTCTCCTATTGCTCCATGTTTCCACCATGATCTTGGTCACCCCAGCTTCGAAGCCGTGAACCTTTTCCATGAACATAGTGATGGCACCTTTTTCAAGTTTGTGCCACACCTTCTTCTCCTTCCAATTCTCTGACTCCCCCCAGGGCTCTCTTCTAATCCTCTCTCTGACCATGGTTGCCTTTGGCTCTACAAACCCTATAACCACTAGCTATTTTATAGTGCTTAATTTTCCGTTAGGCACTTAAAATGAAACTTTTTGTACGATATTTAATAGTTTTTTTCTTTCCATCCCTCAAAGCGTGCCTTTTGTATGCATAATTATGACTTGAAGAGGGCTCCACATGATTTCTAATAACTCCCTCTCCAACATGCAATTTAGAAAATCCTTTCATTATTAAAATGTGATCTTATTTATACCCTAGATTCTATCTTGCTGGATCAATTCAATCACCATAACTAGGATTTTATCTCCGTTCATCCACATCATCACCGAGTTTCTAGTGACAGCATCATTGACAAACCAGTCAGCAACCAAGTTGGCTTCCCGGTAAGCGTGGCTGACATGAGTCTTTTTGAACTTTCCCAAGTCATATTTGATGTCCTCTATAATGTTGGAAATCATCCAAGAAGGTGTAGATTGACCTTTGATGAAATTGATGAGGTTTAGGGAGTCACCCTCAAGCCATAGGTGCTCAATCATGGAGGCCGAGGCCAACTTAACAATATGTCTGGCCGCACTGGCTTTCACAAAGTGGTTTTTTTGGTGACGAAGAGGGAATGAAATGGCCGCAATTCCTTTGCCCAAACTATTTCTAATTATGCCTTCACTTCCGCCAGACCAGGGTTCCCCTTTGTCACCCCATCAAAGTTGGATTTGTGCCATTCCTCAGGGGGAAAAGACCATCTTTCTTCCTATCTTCTCATGGCCCTGTCTTTCTTACTAGCTCTTTTAATTCCACCTTCCTTGATATTTCCTCCTTTCATTATCGCAATGTTCTCCAAAATGAGACCTTCAATTTTCTCAGTGATTATGAACTCTGGAGATTCTCTTTCTCTGAATATTCTATTGTTGTGCTCTATCTAGATTCCCCAGTAGAAGTGTGGGAGAGTCCAAGAGCTCATTAACTAAGAGTTCAAACTAGAGTGATGGGTTCTCTACTGGCAGAAGAAATCCAGGATACTAGTCATTGGCACCAACTTAATCCAAGATCCTTAGTCAGGAAGATCCACACCTTGGAAGAGTAGGGGCAGTGGATAAATAAATGATTGATCATTTCTAGTTCATGCTTACAGAGGCAACATCTGTTGGGCATAATTTGGTCTCTCTTGGCTAAATTGTCCAGGGTGAGAATTTTGTCTTGCAAGAGGAGCCAAAAGAAAATGTTCATTTTAGGTGTGAGACAAGAAATCCAAGCTTTGGCCCAAATAGGTTTCTCCATCCTATCCCATAAAGAGAAATAGCCAGAAGCAATAGAATAAAGTCCTTTCAAGGTGTCTCCCCAAATGATAGAGTCCCTATCATTGTTAATGAAGATGGCATTTAGTAAAACCATCAGGGGGTTAAGGTCCAAGGATATCATAGATAGGTTGTGCCAGCTATTATTTGATATGTACTCACTAACTTTCATGCCAAACCTTTCTATGCATTGCTCTGCCCATCTTCCATAGCTAGGGTGGTTGATTAGTGGTCCTTGAAACATCCAGTTGTCCTACCAAAATAAAAAAATTTCACCTTTGCATACTTTCCTTTTGGCCTTGGATTTTGTGAGGGGTTTGGCCTTCAAGATCCCATTCCAAATGTAGGACCCCTGGCGAATCTCAGTCTCATAAATTGGGAAAGTGAGGGATTGTTTTCTTAGATATTTCTTAAATAGGATATCCCTCCAAACACTTGTGCTTTGAAAAATGCATCATAGCTATTTGGCTAAAAGGGCATTATTGAGATGTCTAATTTTTCTGATACCTAGGCCCCTATGGCATTTTGGAAGGAAAACGAGGTCCCAAGCAACAAGGAGGCATCTCTTGTGATCTTCAGACCCAAACTAGAGTAAGTCCCTCTGAATCTTCTCCATTCTATCTACATGTCTGGCCAGGATACCAAAGAGGCTTAAGGCATAGGTAGGGAGGTTCTTGAGTATGAATTTAACTAGAGTACACTTGCCAGATTGACTTAGGGTGGCCCCTTTCTAGCCAACAAGCTTCTTATTGAATCTATCAATGATGCTATTCCAAAATGAATCTGGGGATCTAGTGCCTAGAATCAGGCCAAGATAGCTAGCTTGCAAGGACCTAATACCACTTCCTAGGATGCCAGCAATTTTCCTCTGTCTCTCCAAAGAGGTATTGATAAAGTAAATTGAGCTCTTCTCCCAATTGATAGCATGACTTGAGCCCCTGGTATAGGTGTTAAGGAGATTCTTAAAAAATCTGGCCTCTCTAACAAAGGCTTCTCCTCCCAAGATAGTGTCATCTACAAATTGATGATGAGTGAAGGAATAGAGAGCCAAACAGGACTTGAGCCCTTTTAAACTCCTGTCCTCACTTTTCCTCTAGATAAGTCTTCCCAAGCATTCAGCCAGGATGATAAAGAGGACAGGAGATAACGGATCACCTTACCTCAATCCTCTCAAAGGGAAGAAGAAAAGAGAGGGGGAAACATTAACCAAAATAGATAAAGAAGGAGAAGTAACAAGTTGAGAGATGAGCTTACAAACTTGTGCATCAAACCGAAAAGCCTGAAGGACAGCCATAAGGAAATTCCAGTCCACCCTATCATAGGCTTTAGACATATCCAGTTTGAGTAGAAAACCTTCCTTCTTACCAGCCTCAAGAGAGTGGATGACCTCATGGACCGTGACAATGGAGTCAAGAATTTGCCTCCCAGGGACAAAGCCAGTTTGAAGGTTTGACCCCAAAAAGAGAGGACCATTTTGTAGCTCTTTGCTGGTATGCTTTGGGAATTGAAGGAATCTTGACCACTTCCTTGGGGGGGATATCTAGGTCCCCATCCAAAATCTTTGATTGGTCCCTAGTACCTAAAGTTGCCTGACTGCCCCCCCCCTGCGACCCATTTTCTAGTCTTGGGATCCAATCCTGGTGATCTAGAGAAATTGCGCCCTTATGTGAATTCAAATTTTCAAAATCTCCATTCTCTTCACTCCCTCCACTCTTGCTTGCCATATCAAAGTTCCTTTTCCCTTAGTGTTGAACAAAGTAATATTAAAAATTAAAATTGAGAATTAATAAAATTAATACTTGTTTGTTTATCCATAAAAGAATTCAGTTCTTCAACCACTACTACATTTGGACCTGAATTGCGATGGTGGGATGTTGTAATTATGACAATAACCCATCACCCAACTAACATTAGTCAAAATTGACTCCTGTTGGATGGGTGTCAGATTTTTGCTATCATAAGTTGTGATGGTAAGGGTTACCATCACAATTGTGATTGCTACATGTGTCATAAATTGGGCTATCATTCTAGAAATTGGTTCATTTTCACCATAAGAATTAAGATGAAAAATTGTCAAAGACACCATTACAATGGCAACATCTATACAACAAAAATACTATGGGTCTGATGGTAGGCCATCAAAAATCTCCATCGCAATTGGGATGGGCATGTGGTAGAAATTTTGTGGGATTAATTACTAGTTGTTGCAATTGTGACATCATGTTGTATTAATAAAAAAAAATGGTAGCAAACATTGAATAGCTATGATGTAATCATAGGTTAATATTGAGCTTCACTTGGTTTTGAGAATAGTTTAATATTCTCTACTAATTAGGGCCAACCACATGAAGGTGGAAGCTCATTTGGTTCCACATCCCTAACATCTAAATTCCCTATTAACATCTAAAATCTTTAAGAAATGATCAGTGTGTAAAGTATAAAAGGAAGGTTTCAGACTTGTAAAAGTGACATCACTTTCCAATCTTCTGGTGCATGTCATTTTTTTGTCACATCCAAAATAAGATTCTACCACTATGAATCAAGAATGCACGTGCAACTATGTTCTTTATGCATGGACAATGGACAGAGCTAAAAAAATGCAGCACAATTACATTTATTTATAGGTCTATTAAGTTTTAAAATTATAGACCATCATCATGAACAATGTTTGTGATGGTCTATAACTTAAATACCTAATTAAAGACGTCTACAAAAATGCAAACCTGTTGCATTTGTTAGCTTCGCTTGATGTCGTATACATATGAATTGAAATTGCATATTGAACTATGGTGTCCTTCTGCATTGCCTAAAACCAAGGGATTCACACATTTAGTTGTCATACAATCATAGGTTGTTATTGAGCTTTACTTGGTTTTGAGAATAGTTTAATAATCTCTACTAATCAAGGCCAACCATGTCAAGGTGGAAGCTCATTTGTGCCCCCCCCCCACACCCTCAACATCTAAATTCCCTATTAACATCTAAAATATTTAAGAAAGGATAAATCTTTAAAGTACTTGGAATGTCCTCATCACCTCCTACTACTGTTAGGGGAAGTCCATCTTCATTGCTCATGGGCAATTCATCACATGGGTACATCTAGGAATGTCCTCATGCCTTGTGCATAAAATGAATCCAATATTAGAAAATGCCTCCTAAGTAATAATAGTTCAATTGAAATAAAAACATGAAAAATGAGAGAGAGAACTTAAGGAATCTACTTACTAATAGGTGTTTCCATCACATCTATGGTCATGCTACTTGTTGACTGAGTTTTGCTTCTTCTTCTTTTTGTTGTTGTGCAGAAATATCTCTATTTATACACACACACACACACACACACACACACACACACACACACACACACACACACACACACACACACACACATATGTATGTATGTATGTATGTATGTATGTATGTATGTACATACATACATACATACATATACAAAGATCACAAGGGCACAACAACCTATTGAGTGAGTTTTGTTATTTTTATGTTGTACCAAGATCTCTCTATTTAGCAACATACAAATGGGGAATGATTAATGTCATGTTTTTTTTTTTTTAAAATTCACAATCCATAATCCACAATATCTCTATAGTGATGCCCAAATTAACTTTAATACCCAACTAATCAACAAGTAGACAAATTTAACTAGATTATGGCTTAGGCGTGTGTTATTCCCATTTATTATATGGTTGCAATGTTGGAGGCAACAGTTTTTCAAGAGTGGCAACAGGTTTTGCATCATATGATTTTAATGAAGTAACAAAGTGTTTTCTAGGGTGGAAAGGACTATTTCACCCCAAGATTCTTGCTAATGTGAGGATAAAAAGTAAGCTAAATTTAGCCCTTGAAATGATAAATCAAGCTATAGAGGGTACGAATCTGGAACACCATGAGAATAGAGAGAATGTAAGCTATCTTAGGGTGACAGAGTAATGCCAATTTGAGGTACTTCAGTACCAATAAGTAATAGCAACATATGCTCAACAACAAGCCTCAACTTTTATAGGCAATGGGATTCACCTAAGTAATTCCATGGGTGTACCTCAGTTGAGTTTAAAGGAAGTGATTGTAATATATGCATAAGAACATGAGATCCAAATTTTCTCTATAGTGGGATGCACACATGATGGTCTTTAGGTTTACATCTTTGGAACTCTTAGTATCTCTCTAGATTCTATAAATCAACAAGTGCTTGCATAATCTAGAGATAGATGGGTGATTGCATCATTGGAGTAGCTAGTTGAAATGCATTGTAATCAAACTAGAGGAAATCATTGATAAACCAAACCTATAATGAAGAGGAAACTTGAAAACTTGAATGTTGAAATGTTGAAATGAAAGCTATCAAGGACCAAACACCTATGCTAGAGTTACAACACAATGTGAAGTTTATTTTAGAAAAAAAAAAGAAAAAAAAAAACATGACATAAATCATTTCGAATGTTATGTTCATAACTCAAATGCTCTCCCATGGCCTGAGCTAAAACCCTCATTACTGCATCCTAAATTAAGAAATATAATATACTTATGTCCTAAATGGAGAATTGAAATGCACATTTTTCATATTCCACTTAGCACTGTGTCGATAAATTCAAGAAATTCTACTACCATGCAAATTAGCTTACATTGATTCCAAGGCTTAGACTAGACACTAACAATAGTCAAAAGGAAAATTGTTGTCAAAGAAGGTGCTAAAAACAAGAAAGAGTACATATTCAAAATGAACATGGATATTTCCAACAATTAAGAAACATATAATCCTCTTATACATAATCAAAATTATGTGAGAGATGAATTCAATAAATTGATTTGAAATATAGGAGGTGCTTAGCCAGATATTCTAGCCATCTTGGGTGATTTGGTGAGAGGCTTTTGCAAGGGAATGAGCCTCGTGAGTTAACAGATAATGTCTTAAAATAGTTAAATGCTACCTAACTATGTCTAAGATGTCTACAAACTGGAGGCATACTCTGCCTACTAGGTTGCATACATACCCATATCCACAGGATTAAAACCCTTGAACTGCTCACTCTAATGAATATGTGGTTCTAGTTTCTAATTGTTTGATGTAGCTTTATTCCTATAACCATTGGTGAGCTTTGCTCACCTAATACAACTTTTCACCATGATACACCCACTTGAGAAAATTAGGTAATCTTTTGTAATTACAATACTGTAATACCCTAGTGCAACCTCTATGTTGTAGTTTATAGTTAATGTAAGGCTAACCTATATACGTCCTAACTCACTCCTTATATAGTTCAAGTAAAATAAACACATAAAAAATGAGAGAGAAAAAGAGGAATCTACTTACCAGTAGGTGTTGCCATTGGATTTGTGGCCATGTTACTTGTTGAGTGAGTTTTATTATTTTTCTATTGTGCCAAGATCTCTCTATTTATATACATAAATACACACACACACACACACACACACACACATGTATGTATATGTATATACATACATACATACATATACATACATACATGCATGCATGCATACATAAATACATACATACATATATACATACATGTATGTATATATACATAGAGATCTTTTTTAAGGTGCTAAGTGACTTCAAGATCCTCCACAAAAATAATGCAAACCGGAAAAAATGGATAGAGTTCAAAAGAAATTTTATAAAAACATATCATGACAGATATTTTTAGAAAGAAATAAGCTATAACCCAGTGAAATGGCCCTAGTTGCTGAATAGTTAGGTTAATATATACATATATTTAACTGGGTTATGGTTTTCGCAAGGGAATGAGCCTCATGATTATGGCATTTACATAGAAGTAGAACTTGCTTCTTCAACTCCTTACACTCAACTCTTTACTATTCTCCAATAATGAGAATAGTTACTACAAATTCCTAGGAGACAAGGGACCTTAAACCTATGCTACATTTTCTAGAGACAAATGAGAAGTTACTATCGGCTTTAGTACTTCATAACATTTTGGATCATATAGTGATGTCCAAATTAACAACAATTGTAGATACTTGGGATCTAGAGATCACAAGGGTATGCCAATGAAATCCTAGATCTCCACATGATACATACCTACATACATGTATATATACATATGTATATATATGTATGTATGTATGTATGTATATAGAGAGATTTTTTTAACATTCTTATTACATATTAGCCACACAATTGAAAATTGATCCAACTGCATGCATGTTCTAGAATCCAAATACTTAAATAATAAAACTCACTCAACCTGTGCTAAGTGACTTAGCTCGAGATCCTACACAAAAATTATGTTGATTTTTCCTTTTATTGTACCTAATTTGATGATAGTTCGATAGGAATTTGTAATTAACCCAACTAATCAACAACTAGACCAAATTAACAGCAATAGAAGATACTTGGGATCCTCGTAGGGAGAGTGTGCCAATACAATTCAAAATATGCATAATTTAAACCAAGTTATTTATCTACAATTCTTTTATACCTTTAATAAGTTAGGCATAAAATACCAAGTCTTCTAGATCCAGACATTCCAGTTAAATTTACTGGAAAACATAGAACAAGTAATAACATAGTCCACTAAGTTTCCCAACATGTTCCTACATTGTTAATACCTTGTTTTAGATAATTTTCCCAAATCTAATTGAAGTCAAATTGAAATTTTAAAAACTCATATTTTTTGAGCACATAGAAAACATAGTTATAATTAAGAGGCACAAATAAGTGAACATATTTCAAACACCATTGCAAGAGATAATAATCATTAAATGAAAATACTCTTTAAAAACCTAAACAAATTTGTCGTTAACAAAATTAGATATATTCTAGGATTTCTATACAATATTTCAACTAGATTTTCTCATTAGAAATCATGGAATTTGGACAAAAAATACAGATTTGAAATAAAATTTTATATTAGCCAAAACCAAATAATTATCAACTCAATTAGATATATTATAGGATTTCTATTAAATAAAGAAATATGTCTTATCACAAGACATAGGTCTTATCACCTACATGATTAGTTTGGAATTTTGTTCTCCTCAAAAATCATAAAATGTAAGAACAATTGTGCCATAAAGAACGTAAAAAGATGATTATCATGCAAAATCATATTTTTTTAGCTCTTTTGGCACAATCATTCTTACAATTTTTTGGCTCAATCTCCAACTGATCAGTATATGTTTTGAAAATTTATTGTTCGACTGTGAGTTAGGAAAAAGAGAAATATCAAACTTGAAAAATATGTACATAAATGCAATTAATTTTTGAACTTCAATTTTATAAACTTACAAAGAGCACCATAGAATTATAAGAAACTATTGTACTATTTAAAAATTATAGTTATAAGTGATAAACTTATATACCTTTGATTTAGAGAGTGCAAATAGTGGAAATGAAGTATTGTCAGAGGTGCAAGCTCAACTACCCCATCTCACCCCCCCACCCCATGCCCCCCCATGTGGAGGGCACTATTAAGTAGAGAATAGTTACATACATACATACATGGTTAAGTGCTACCTAACTATGTCTAAGGCATCTACACAATAGAGGCATACTCCACCTACCAGGCTACCTACATACTTGTATCCATAGGGTCAAGACCCTTGAACTACTCACTTTGATGAATATGTAGCTATGGTTTCTAATTGTTTCGATGTAGCTATATTCCTATAGCCACTGGTGAGCTTTACTCACCTAATAGAGCTCTTCACAATCATACACCCACTTGGGTGAATCAGACAATTTTCTATAATTAAAATACTATAATACCTTCGTGCAACCTCTGTGTTGTAATTTATAGTTAATGTAAGTTTAACCTATATACATCCTAAATCACTCCTTATACAGTTACATTTAAAAGCTTGTGACAATACTCGTGGTCATGCTACCTATTGAGTGTTTTTTTTGTTGTTGTGCTAAGATCTCTTTGTTTACATACATAAATACATACATACATACACACACACACATATGTATATATATATGTATACACACACACACACATACATACATTTATCACAAGGGCACAACAAGGAAATCCTAGATTTCCACAATCCACAAGATATATATATATATATATATATATATACACACACATACATACATACATACATCCATCTACATATGCAATTCTATCATCTTGGAAAATTGTATTTGATCTTGCTAGTTGGGAACAACTGATTGCTCATTTTATTGTACATAATCTTATGAGAGTTCTATAGGAATTTGTAATCAACCCAGCTAATCAGCAACTAGACCAATTTAACTAGGTTATTGCTTTTTTTTTTTCTAAAAAAATCTGCTATGATACATTTTTCTAAAATTTATTGCCCATTTTTCCTAGTCTATATTATTTTTGTCCAGGATCTTGAGCTAAGTTAGTTAGCACGGGTTGAGTGAGTTTTATTGTTTTATTATTTGGATTCTGGAAAATGGGCTTTGTTTTATCATTGACATTGTTCAAGTCCTGATTTTAATGAAGTAACAAAGTGGTTTTTAGGGTGGAAAAGAATATATAATGAAGAGGAAACTTGAAAACTTGAATGTTGAAATGTTGAAGTGAAAGCTATCAAGGATCAAACACCTATGGTAGAGTTACAACATAATGTGAAGTTGATTTTAGATATTAAAAAAAATGACATAAGTCATTCCGTATTTGTTTTTACTATGGAGAGTTGTGTACAAAAGAGGGTGGAGAGCTCTGAACATTGGTGGAGATTTCATTGGCATGCCCTTATGATCTCTGCATTTTGTTGCCATGCTCTTGGTGGAGATCAATGGAGATCTAGGATTTCATTATCGTGCCCTTGTGATCTCCATGCCCTTGCTCTAATATTTTGTTGTCATGTCATGGCCTTATGATCTCTGTGCCCTTTGCAACACTACAACATTTGGGGTCAAATTGTGATAACAATTTGTGATGACAGTGTAATTTGTGGTGTTTGGGCCCAAATGTAGTAGTGCTTGCTCTATGATCTTCTTCAAGGGGATAAGAGGTACCTATGTAAATGTTCTTTTCTTTTCCTTCTAAACATGTATCTCTTTATATATCTCCTAGTAGGTGATTAGAGAAGCTTCTCTTTATGTATATGTACCATAATATTTTTGAAGGACAAAAATATAATTTGGTGGAAAAAGCCATGAGCTATGTGGCTCCACATTATGGCTATTCCAATGTCTAGTAGTGGAAACTCTTCAAGTTAAATATGAAGATCTTGAAATTAAAAAGGATAACTATCTGAGATCTATATTTTTGTTCTAGTGATAATGAATATACAATCTAATTTTAAGAAAAATAATAGTCTTAAATGTATATGATTAAATAAAATAAACAAGAGTACTAATTGTAGCTGTATAATTCTAGTATTATTGATTATGTTAAACAAAATGTTCAATAAAACAAGTATGAAGTAACATAAATGGATCATCTGCTTGATCCTATTATGACTTAATGTGAATGCATCTAGTCATTACCTAGATGATATTATGCACAAGATATTTACTCTACATACTTAGTTTGGTATGAATAAACTCAATTGAATGTAAGGATAATTTGCTTGTGTGAATCCAAGACATGAATGATTAATTTAATTTAGCACAAGTACTATGCAATTGTGTATGTATGCATGTAAAGTAGTTCACATTGTGAACTGACATACATACATACATGCACATATGCATACAATCATCATAATCAATTATCCTTGAATCTAATGAAAGCTATTATATATGAACAAGAGATACATGTTTAGAAAGAAACGAAAATAACATTTACATAAGTACCTCTTCTCCCCTTGAATAAAATCATAGAGTAAGGGCATGGAGATCGCAAGGGAATTACAAAAAAATCCTAAATCTCCACTGATCTCCACCCTCATTCAGAGCTTTCCACCCTCTTTCACATACAACTCTCCACAATCAATCAAAACAAATGGGGAATGATTAATGTCAACTTTTCTTTTTATTTTTGTTAATAATCCATAATCCACAATCCACAAGATCTCTCTGTATACATACATACATATATACATACATACATATATACATACATACATATAAACATATATACTTATATACATACATACATGAAAATAACAATGCACTTTCTAAGAGTTTACAATTGTTCAACAAAATTAATGTTTTACAAGAAAATGCATCTAAAGAATTTTTAGCTTAGAAGCAACAACATGGTGTTGAAATAGTACAAAAAGTACTTGACATGAGAGGTCTTCAAGTGAGGGTGTTGACCAATCTTGAAAACTTGAATGCTGAAATGAAAGCTATCAATGATAAAACACCTATGCTAGAGTTACAACACACTATGAAGTTGATTTTAGATAAGGTAGAGGAAGATATTCAAAAGTTTGATAATCAAAATTTAAGGCATGAGAGAAAAGGAGGAGCAACTTTAAAAAGAGACAGCATAATAGAAACAACAACTAGACAACATAGAGGATATCATGGGAGCCACTAGATAGAATCCAAGAAAGTATTATGGTAGGTACTATGACATTGGAATCACTTACAAGTGTCTTTGATAATTTATAGTCCAAACATCAAATTCTTATAAGAGTGTTTCAAGTATTGGCACAGTCTCCCTGAGATGATCCCAAGTATAAAATGCTTATAAGAGTGTTTCAAGGTTGGGAACCACTTAGACATCTTTTAAAAGGTTTAGAGGTAATGTCATTGTGGCAGAGGCTTCTACAAGGGAATGAATCTCATGATTATGGCTAGTTTCTTTCTAAAAATATCTTCTATGATATGTCTTTTTTAAAATTTCTTGCAAAATCTACCCATTTTTCCTGGTCTGCATTATTTTTGTAGAGGATCTTAAGGTAAGTCACTTAGCACAAGTTGAGAGAGTTTTATTTTTTTACTATTTGGATTCTAGAATATGTATGCAGTTGGATCTATTTTTCTATTGTGTAGCTAATATGTAATAAGAACCTTAAAAATTATCTCATGTTCAAAAGGAGATATAAAGAGATACCTATTTAGAAGGAAAATAAACCATCATTTACGTATCCTTGAAGAAAATCACAGAGCTAGGGCATGACAACAAAATTGTAGAGCAAGGACACAACACAATAAGAAAATTGTAGAGTAAGGGCATGACATGGCAACAAAATTGTAGAGCAAGGGCACAACACCAAAATTATAGAAAAAGGGCATGACAATGAAACATAAAGATGACAAGGGCATGGAAACCAATTTGTAGACCAAGGGCACAACAATAAAATGCAAAGATATATCACAGGAAACAAATGTAGCAAACACATATGCATAATCACGAGGTTCATTCCCTTGTAGATACCATAACCCGATTAAATATACGTATATATCAACCTAGCTAATCAACAACTAGACCCATTTAACTAGTTATGGCTTGTTTATTTTTAAAAATATCTACTATGATATGTTTTTGTAAAATTTCTTGCAAACTCAACCCATTTTTTTGGTTTACATTATTTTTGTGTAGGATCTTGAGGTAAGTCACTTAGAATGGGTTGAGTGAGTTCTATTGTTTTATTAGTTGGATTTTGGAATATTTATGTAGCTGGATCATATATCTAATAAGCACCTTGAAAATGATCTTCTTTGAATATATATATATATATATATATATATATATATATATATATATATATATATATATATAGAGAGAGAGAGAGAGAGAGAGAGAGATACATGTTTAGAAGGAAATATAAAGACATACATGTTTACAAGGAAAATAAAAAAAATATTTACATACATAGCAGTTCTCACTCTTGAAGAAAATCATAGAGCTAGGGTACATAGATCACAAGGGCACGACACAACAATGAAATTGTAGAGCAAGGACATGACATGAAAATGAAATCATAAAGAAAGGGCACAACACAACAATGAAATTGCAGAGCAAGGGCATGGAAACAAAATCTAGGGATCATGAGAGCACAACAACCAAATACACTGATGACAAGGATGCCATGACAACGTTGATAGCTCTCCATGTCTTTCGCGCACAACTCTCTCCAAAATCAAAAAAATGGAAAATGATTGTCATGTATTTTATTTTATTTATGCTCATGAGGGCATCACAATTACGATACCAATTTTGGTATTATGACGATGTTGGGGATAATTGCAAAAAATAAATGAAAATGACCACAAATTACATTGTCGTCGCAAATTGCCATTGCAATTTGACCCCAAATATTTTAGTGAGCATATTTTGGTGGTGTATTGAGCATAAAATCTATGGTTTATGCTATACAATATCTTTCAATGTATATATTGTTTATTAAAAAATTAAAACTAAGAAAAGTATATATAAATAATAATAAAATTTAATAGACTTATAAAAAAATAAAAAATCCTTTCTAATTTGTATATAGAGTATTCCAAAAAAAAAAAAGAATTTGTGAATCATGTTTTCAAGTGATAAGTAATTTATTGAATAGTGAACTACTCTATTATATATGAATTCTATCATACTCGCTACACATTTAATAAATGTAAAATTTTAAAATTTTAAAAAGAAATATTTTAATGATGATTTAATGTTATTTAAGCATAATTATATCAAGATTGTGATGGTGAGAGAGATAGGGGAGAGAGATGAATGAGGGTGATTGATACAAGGTGGGAAGAAAAGGGAATAATTAGATAATGGGATATATATATATATATATATATATATATATATATATATATATATATAGAGAGAGAGAGAGAGAGAGAGAGAGAGAGAGAGAGAGAGAGAGAGAAGGGGGATGGGAAAATAGACGATATAGAGCTTGGGGAAGAGGAAAATTAAGGCCCATGAGGGAGAGAGAGATGAGGCAAGGATAGAAGACATGGAAATTGACAAAGAGATAAGGGATGGGGGGAAGATATGAGAAGGGGGGGGGGAGAGAGAGAGAGAGAGAGAGAGAGAGAGAGAGAGAGAGAGAGAGAGAGAGAGAGAGAGAGAGAGAGAGAGAGAGAGAAATTGACAAAGAGATGAGGGATAGGGGGAGAGATGAGATCAAGAGAGAAGGGGAAGATAGATGATATAAAGCTTGAGAAAGAAGAAAACTAAGTCTAGAGAGAGAGAGAGAGAATGAGGCAAGGATAGAAAACATATAAATGGAAAAAGAGATAAGGGATGGGTGGATAGATGTTATTGGAAGAGAAAGGGGGGAGATAGATGATATATAGCTTTAGATAGATGATAGCTAAGTCTAGAGAGAGAGAGAGAGAGAACTTGGTAGACATGTGAGATGGAGTGGGAAAAGTGGGAGAGAGTAAGACACACAAGGTGGAGTCAAAGGGTAAATAAAAGGAAAGAGATTGTAAGAGGGTATGATAACTCCTATGGCTGACTTATTCAAGCCATACATTCAATCCAAATAGTATCCTAACTTTAATAGGGAAAATATATATAATAACCAAAGGTTAATATTTACCATAACATTGAAACAAATGCACAGATTGAATTACTCTGAAGTACTAAAATGTAACCTTTCTCTAAACTTCACTAAAAATTAAACATAACCCTAAATTAAACTATATTGAATGAATTCAACCCTAATAAAACTACATTATTTCAAATCATTAAACAAAATTAAACCCTATTACAAACCATATAACTTCTAGTTATGTAAAAAACTATTAGTTTAACACTAAAACTAGACCAAATTCAATAAAAGTCCCTTGAATTAGATAGATTAGAAATCTAGTCTAAACTTAATTGAACCATAATTCTTAACTTAACTCGACATAATCTTACATAAATCTGAATTATAATTGTTGGCATGAATTTTCACCATACTTTTAATCTTGAAGACTTGATGTGAAAATCCAATTTTCTTTTGTGCAATTAGGGTTTAAAATTTTGATGTGTAAAGTTACCCTATAAAATCCCTAGTTCATAATCCATGTCCTTGTTTTGATTAGAAACCCTCATATTTTAATATGTATTTTTGTGCTTTTTAAAGACTTCAAAATTTTCTCAATGTGCAAGCATGCAACTAAGGTGATCGCATGGTTGTTACATGTTTTGGCTCTTAACATATTTATGGTGCGACTCAGTGAAATAGTTAGAAAGCACTTTGATCACTTGGTCATAGGGGTTTGTGGAAAAAGGTCATACTAGATATAAAATAAGAAAAATAGCTAAGAAAATAGCAGTCACATGGTCATGCAGTCAAATCTGAAGTTAGAGTTTCAAGTTATGACCGTGTGAAAAGAGGTCATCACTTAGTCATAACTCTCATAGTATTTCAAATTTTTGACATGTGGTGGCATCTGAGAAGATTTTATTTTTCATAAAAGTCAAGTTATGGTGTGACTTCATGACCAAGGTTAAAAGGTGTTAATCATTGTTTCTCTCCTTAAAATACAAAAGGTAAAGATAATAGAGCGACTCAGTGACTAGCTATGAATCATATGGTCGAAGGCTTAGAGATACAATGTTCTAAGATAACAATGATTACACAAAAATGTGAGTTCAAATGATTGAATTCTTTGATTGTACAGTTGTTAGGCTTAAGAGGTAACAGAAGATAGGAGTTGGGACTGGGCAACACAGTAAAGTATTGTTCAATAGCACAGTCACATAGTTAGAAAGCACATGATAAACTTAAGTTATGACCTAGCAAAGCTGTTAAGAAGAAAACAAAAGGTTTTTAGTCATGCAGTCATGTAGTTAAGACGTAAAGGGTTAAATGATGCTACAACCTAGTGAAAGGGTTTTTAACCTATGAAGGATCCTTTGATCGCATAGTCACACATTTGAAGTTTTAAGTTGAAAAGAAGGTCAGAACTAAGTAAAACTGTAAAGAGCTAGTAAATTTTCAAGTAATCACATGGTCACACATCTAAAGTAATAAAATGGGATTAAGGGAAATGACCAATCAATCACTCAAGATTAAAAGGTTTTATATGATTACAAGCCTTAAGAGTTAAAAACAAAACTAAGTTGTGATCATGCGATGTAGTCAAAAGGATGTTAATATTTCTATGATCACCTAATCACAAGGTTAAGTGCATAAAGTAGGAAGGAAACTATAAATAAACAATAAGGCTTTCAAGGCATTGATCACTAGTTTTCAAGGTTAAGAGGTTAAACATGAAGATAGATCATGAAGCAGTGATTAAAGGATTCACATAGTCGCAAGAAAAAGCATAAAAGGTTAAATAAGCCTCGTGAAGCCATGAGTAGCCAAGTAGTTTATGGTGTTTGCATGATCGCAACATAATATGTTAATGCTAAAGTGACTATTGAGCCTTATGATTACCAAAAAGGATAGGTACTATCTGAAAAAGTGCAAAAAGGATTTTGAAAGCTCACAATACAAGCATTATAAACCTAGATTGTGATGCTTTTTGAAATTTTGAGAATTCTCATGCATTCTAAATTAAAGACACCATGAATGCTATTCTTTTGCTCAATTTCTATTAAAGATTTAATGCAATGGATTTCTAATTACAACATTCATAGAATTTAGAGCAAAGAAGATTGAGCGCAAAGTTTCTTTTAGAGTTTTCAAAGTTTTCAATTACAGAGAGAGTATTTGAAGAAGTTGAATTCAAAGAATATGGTGAAGGAAGAGGGAAGGATGATTGTTCAACTCAATGTGGAAGAGGCTACTTAGGTTTCCAAGCAACCTAAAACTAAATTACTTAGCTTGTATTTTGAGGGATGGGTATATTCTCTCCCAGGATCATCACATGTGCAAACAATGAATTCTCACATTTTCAAGGACACATACAACTTCTTTAGGGATGTCACTATGCCAGAAACAAATGGAAATGAGTTGTTCTAGTATTTCTACAATAACAAGTTTGAGAAGCCACCAATCTACAACCCTTAGATTAGGAACTTGGCTGCAAAATTAACTATGCCAAAGGTAATAGTTGATGTAGACCTAGTTGGAGCCCTGATAAAATCCTATAATCCTACCACTCATGCATTTAAAGTGCAAGATATGAGTCTAGTATGCAAATTGGATAGAGAAACTTTCATTGAAGTCTTCGACCTTGTAGGACCAATGACAAGGAATATTAAGAAAGAGAAAATGAATGAGACATTCAAAAATTAGAAAAATTTCTTGAGAAAGAGGGTCATGAGATGACATATCCCCAAGGACAAGAAGGAAAAGGGTGAGCTGCCAAAGAAGGTAGGAGATTTCATGCCTCTGGAATTTTTTAGTAGATAATTCTAGTATAGTATGTTTGTAGTGGATAAGGTAATTGGACTAGATGGAACGATGAATGCTCCTAGCTATATATACAATATTTCCCTAGACATCTAGGACTCACACCATAATGTAGGGTATGACTTTGTGACACACATAATCAATGTGATGCACAATGAAATTTTTCTTTCTTAGAGGCGAGAGATGGAGAACTTCAAGCTCCACCACTACTCCTTGTCAATGCACATCATCCGCTATAAGAATATAGGACACATCAATCCTAATTTCATTGAAGGAACCAAGAAGAATGGTGAAAATTCTCTCGTGCAGCTATGGACTCAATTTTGGTAGAGGCCTTACACTTACTCCAATGTTGTTTCATTTTACAAAGATTTTTTTTTTCCTATTTCAAATATATGCTTACAAATTTAAATGAGAGGGTTCCTAAGGGGTTAGAATGTTAAATAGACCTTTTGCGTGCCCTAATGGGCATAGAAGACTAAGCCATGATTGGGCTGGTTTGTTTCTTTTTGAAATTTTTTCCTTAAACAGCACTTATGGATGCCCCCAAACCCCTCATGTTCTACCAAGATATATTCTAGAAAGGTTGGGGCAACTAGAATTCTTTTGGTAGTTAATTATGATGAATAGGGAATACCTAGATTCCACAATAAAGAAGGGTTTCTTTATCCCTAGGAATATAAAGATTGGATATTTTGTCATAGGAAAGGATGTTGAAGAGGAAATAGATGCATATATGAGTGAATTCCTATTGACCACTACCCCTGCTAGGACATGTGAGCCTAATGATTTTGTTGGACATCCCTTAAAGAAAATGAGAAAATGTACCCTTCCATATAGAAAACCTTGTAGGGAAGAGGATGTAATAATGAATTGTTTAGAAATAAAGGATTGCAAGAATAGGACCATAAAATGGAGAGAAATCATGAGGAATGGAGAGGAAATGAACAAATTTGATCTCTCATTTAAAGGGTTTTACCCTGAGGAGAGATATTTGGATAGTACAATAAGTGCCTAGACAATTTTGATAGTATAGTGTCTCATGTACTTGCACAAATAAGAGAGATAAAATAAAACCTGAATCCCCACAATAGGAGGATGTGATTGAGATAGAGGTTGAAGATGATCAATGTGAGAGTTCATCATGGGCCTAGGGAGGCAAGAAAAAGAAAAAATTAATAGAAATCCAAAATAAGGCCAAGGAGAATACATTGTAGATATTTCCAAGGAGCACAAAGTATTTCGATGATATCAGACATAATCTCTTAGTCAGGCAAGTTGACCAACCTAAAATAATCCCAAATAAAATAGAGCTTCAAATAAGAATGTTGGATGAAAGAGTAGTCCAAGCTTAGGAATTTATGAAGGATAATGATCTCATAATTCAAAAGAATTCAATTCATTCGTGCTTAAAATTAAACAAAAATGATATTACCTTGCATTTGCAACTAGGAGATTCACCAGAGAAGATAGTAGATCTGGTGCAAAAATTACAAGAATATGACTAAAGCAATAAGACTATCACTGTAGATCAGGCTAGGGTGCTAGTGAAAAGAATCAGAATGCTATTTTCGCTAGATGGGAGCTCAACTCATCTTTCATGCTTGACTAGATTAGAAGGCAAAACAAATCTATTTCATTTGAGGAGAAAATCATTGTTGGAGAGCTAGAAGGGTTAGAATCCAATGTGTAATCTATGACAATAGTAGTATGGAGTATGGCCCTTGAGTCAAACAAGCCAACTCTAATGGAGGTAAGAGACTCATCCTAGGGCAATCTGATATTCTGGAATGTCACTACTATTTCAAGCGACCAGATTCACAATTTGATGAATATTGCATCATTAATGGGGAAGAACAAAATGGATATGTTTGAAGAGAAGCTATAACAAACATATGTGATAGAGTGAAGAATGGTTTCCCTTGAGAATTGGGTGAGAAATCTAAGAAATGTAATCAGACCTATATGGGTCCTAGATAAAGGGACGCAAACTAAAACTGACACAATAGAAGTGGGTGTAGATCAACATATGGAAGTACATGAATTGGAAGCTAGAAAGGAGGTACAAATTAGAGCAATATAGAATTCATTGATTCATAAGATAGGTTCCTTGAAATACTCCTCACAGCATGTGCATAGTAGCTATATTTCTTTACAAATAGCTGAATATCAATTCTCAAAAGCATTATCTTTGTTATTTCCTTTATTTACAAAATGGGGCCCGTATGAACAATTTTTTGATAGCCTTGTACCAATGCTGATATAGAAAAATGAGTTACCTAATGGAATAATTATCCCTATGAGAAAATTGATTAATAGAGTTAAAGAATTAAATGGTTTTTTCTCTAAGAAATTACAATTGGTCCAAAATAAAATCAAGATAATTGCCACAGGGACCCCAAATTTTGTGCTTGACATCATTGATGAGAATAGGAATGTAAAGGAATGACAAGAATTATCTTCCTCTTTTCATTGCATTTTGAGACATACATGATTTGTTGCATATTGTAATAATGAGATAGAAGTCACGAAAGTGTATGAAATGATTAATATGTTATACAAAATAGAAATAGAAATGGGAAAGGTTACTATAGAGGTAAAGGAAATAACATATGCAAAATGGAGCAAGTGCCTTGATGAGCTAAATATAATCAGAGATATCACCTGGCTGGAAGATGATACTAACATTGGCATATGGGAGGTCACAACTAGAATTAAAGCCTTACCATCTAGAGATAGTGACTGATCATTCAAAAAAATTAAAGAACTTCAAGAGGGAGGATAACTATTTGACAGAGACATCTTATCTTTGTGGTTCACTTGCTATGGGTTGGCTCCTATTAAAAATTAGAGAGTTGAACCTGAATAGCAGAGCTGACAGCTTCTTAAAATTTGGCTATCTCCAATATCCTATTTGTAATAGTTTTGTCTCATGTGCAAAAGATATATTTACTAGATTTTGAACACGTGTCCTCCCATCTAAAGCTTGTTACAATCCTTGGTTCTATAAAAATATTTTCAAGATGTGGAGTGAGGGTCTAAATTAGTTTCATTTTAGTGATAATGTTATTTTGTAGTCAGTCCAATTTCGGGTGTAAATTTTGTGTTATTTCAAGTTTTTATTTCAAGAACATGGTGAATGAATGAATGAAATATTGGTCAAATCTTGAGTCATATTTTTATTCTTGTATTAGATACATGTGTCATTCTCAAGAAGATTAATACAAAAGGGAAATTATTGAATATCTGTGTCCTTAATTTTTGTTTCCATTTTCATATACTTTTCATTTTGAGATTAAAAGAACAAAATTCATTTCATTTGATGAAACTTGGGTAGGTTTCATATCAATTAATTGTTGCTATTAATTCAAGAAATTAAGTAAATTCTTATGTGAGTTGATAGGGTTTCTAAGTATATGGAATGGATATCATAAGAATGGGAAATAAGGTTAACAACTGATATATTTGGTTGCAATTCAATTAAATAGATCAAAATTTACTGATATGACTTTATGTAACAATGGATAAGGCATCTATTATCAATTAGGGTAAAAATTGAAGTAGTCATATAGTAAACAAAATCATTTTAAATCAAATCAATATCTAAAGTTTGTGACAAAGAATTATATGTTGGTCATTCACTTATTGTAATAGCTTTTGTCTTTGTAGTTAGCTTCTATAATTGAACAGTTGATTTCAATTCCAAGAAGATTAAGAGACCATATATTGTTTAAGGGATGTATAGTATGAAAATATGCAAAGATGTTGAAATCCCTAGGTAAACTTGTATTGATTAGTAGAGCCTAAAGTTTAGGAAGCACTATTGCTTTGCTAGTTGGTCTAGATTCAAATAGGTTTTGCTGCAAATGGGAAGTAGCTAATCCCTAGGTATATCCTTTATTTATAATGTAGTATTATTTTGAATCTATAGATTTAATCACCATCAAAATGGTGATTCTATTGGGGAGAGTATACAGAAATTCATTGTTTAAAATATTGGAGTCTCTAGTGTAAGTTGTACATCTACACTCATATTTTTAGTCATGTCTTGCCCATACTAGTATTGATCAATTTTAAGTGAAAAACATTGAGAATCTAAAAGATCTCGATACAACAAGAAGTTCATGACATGTGTTGTGTCTGAATAGTGTCTTGTCTATTTAAGATAGAGTTTACATTTCCAAAGTGCATTGTATTGAAGTCATTTTGTGTTGGGCCCTTGTGTTAGATATGTGTTCAAACATTCTTTTCTCATGATATTTTTCTATCTTCTAGCCATATTAAACTTTTTCCCCCTTGGTGGGTGGTGACTCAGTCAAAGGTTTTGTAGCTAGTGCTATATATTTTAAGTGTCATTTCAAATGGAAAATAGGAGAAAAATACTAGAGCATACACAAAGTAAAATCCATAAATTCCTTTCTATATAGATTTACCCCAAGGTGGTAGGAAAAACCAACCCAAGAAGAAAGGTGATCCTAACCACACATGGAAACCCAGAGAAAATAACTCACCCCTCCTAATATCATCATGTGGTAGATAGAGAATCTTTATCCTTAAATTTTGAATATGAGAATACCAAGCTTTTAGGTGAAATTTTCAATACCCCATTGCTAGAAGAAAGAATCTTCTAGGATAAAATTGTTTCTTTTGTAGGAGACAACATTTTCAGACTCAATGTGTCCAAACACGTAAACTATAGGTGAGGGTATAAGAACACCTTGAATAATGGGCCAAATATAGGTCAAGTCCCATATGTTGAAAGGAATCTCATAGATTTAGATGGTCCAGTAGATTCAGAAAGTACTTCTATAGACCTTGATGAATTATTGTCATAAATTGAAACATTGAAGAGGAGGGTTGCCGAGGAAGATAACAAATGATTTCATTTGGAAAAGGAAAAGGAAGCTATCACCATGAATGCTCTCATAGAGAAATAAAGCTTTCTTAGAAGAATGGAAGCTCTGAAAGAGCATAATAAGAATTTGGAAGAGAGATCTTCCACTTTGAATTTAGACATCTTTGAAGATGTAGGAGATATAATGTCAAGAATCAAAGAGCGAGAATGACTTATAAAAGAGAAGAAAGGACTTGTTATTTCTCAAGTCCAATCCTACAAACCTATTGAAGAAAATGTCATAGATCTCACCATTAAAAATCCTGATAAAGTTAAGTAGAAGGTTGTAGGCATACAAATGAATGAGCCTCTTGTTCCTCCTAAGAACAATTTCATGTCAAAACTTGACTTAGAATTGGAGAGAGCAAGGAAGGAGAGAGAAGATCTTGCTAAGGAGTTGGAGAAGATTGAAAATAAAGCCAAAGCTACAAAGGCAAGAGGGAAGATCCATTTCCTTAAATCTACATTTGGCCTATCATCTTGGCCTAATTTAAATACACAAGTATACCTTATGCTCCAAATTGTGGACATATTATAAATAGCCAAAGTTTCTCCCAATCAATACCAAATTCTTCTTCCACAATTACTAGCTAAATAGTTGTAATTCAACAAGTTCAAATCCCTTCATAGACCCAAAAGCCTAGACCAAGTACTTCAAATATCTTAGGTTTCTAGAAGAGACCTATCTATACGGAGAGGTACAAACAAATTTCCTTTATAGGTATCCTTGGTTTTCCCCATCCTATCTCTAATGACCTAAGAGATAAGGTCACTAAATTCTAAGGAAATAATGCTATAACTAGTGAAGATTATCTCAAAAAGTTCACTGATATGTTGAATGACTATGAAGTAGAGCATGAGGGTGTGGTCATGAAAATGTTTGTGCACTCACTTACTAAGGATGGAAGGGATTGGTTCAGAAGAATTTTGATGATAGTATTGGTTCTTGGGATGATCTAGAAAATTTTTTTAAGGAGAAATATGGTGATAACACTAATTAAAGGATCTTGAATGAGTTCAATAATATTAAGAAAAATTAGAATGAGTCAACATTTGATTTTAATATAAGATTCTAGAAAGGAATACATACATTATTTTAAGTTATGAGACTAGGTGAGAATGTATGTCTCGCTACCTATTTTAATGCCTTTGATAACATGATGGCTTATATTCTAAGAGATAAAGATCCTTTAACATTAAGGGATGCTTTCAAGATAATTGTCAATATTGAAAACAATAGAAAAGAATCTGGTAAGCTTGGAAGGAGAGATGATCCACAATTGTTCAATCCTAGGGGAAATAAGAAGGAAGGTGACAAGCCTATCACAACCAAAAATCATGAGGATGGTAAAATGGATCAAGTTTTAAATATGTTAAATAATTTGAATCAAATACCAAACAATACAAATAAGCCTAATCCTAGTGAGAAACCATGGTTTAACAATAGTTATAATAGGAAAACTAAAATACAAAGCTATCCATATAAAACACAATGGAAGGATGGAAAGCCCATTCCTAACCCTGCCCAAGGCCTAGAAGATAAAAGTACACTAGATCTACTACAAAGAAGTTCTATAAATATGATGGAGGATATGCCTCGATGCATTATTTTCCAATCTCCTCATTCTCCTAATTATTGTGTTGTTGCCCAATCATTTTTTGTAGATCAACAAACATAGCTCAAGGAAGGAGAGGAAGAGAAGGGCCATGAGGATATAACATGTAATATGATCAATTTATGTGATGATGGTGGAGAATCTGATCTAGAAGAATCTCATATTGATGTCAATAATTAGAGAAGCATGTATCAACTACATCATCAACAAGTTTTTTTAGATGATGAAGATCAAAATGATGATAGGATGTGCAACATGATATCAGATGGTAAACATATAAATTTGAGGAAACCATCCAAAGAAGAAATTGATAGAATAATAGTAGAGATGGTGGCGTAAGTTCATAGTGCATATAACCTCAAAAATAGGACAATAAATAATACTATTGGAAAAAACTCTACTAGTTTTATCAAGGATATAACTCATAAGATGCATGATGGAAATAAACTAGAAGAGAATCTTGTAATAGTCAAGATCAAAGATAGTAAGGAAAAAAGGTGGGAACCTAAGAAGAAGGTGCAATTTCAAGGTGCAGAGGAAGTCAAGAAAAACACAAAAGAAAAGAAGTCAAGTCTTGATATTGTTAGACAAGTGGAGGAGCCTTCCATTCAAGTACAAGTATCCAAATGTAATTTATACAAACCTCTTATTTATAATCCTATTGAAATGATTTCCATGTTATCACATATTAACTTTAAAGTTCCTTTATCAGAAATATTTAGGATAGAGGAACATAAAAGCAAAGCCCTTTTTTGGTTAGGTGGAATTGGAAACAATTATGTTAATGATAGAGAGTCATTAGTAGGGTAGGAGATACCATTTGTAGTAAAAGAAAAGGAAGAAAAAGGAGTCATGTCCCAAATACCTCAGATGTATTTGGATAATTCATTGACTTCCTATATAGAAAACATTGACCCTTTCTTCCTTAGCCTAATCAAAAAGGGAAAGACCTTAAAGAATTGCATGATTGATTTAGGAGCCTCAAATACTATAACACCATTTAAAATTATGGAATCTATTAGTTTGAAGGTAAATGCAAAGAAGGGTAGATGTAGAGCTATGGATGCTAGAGAGGTCCATGTCATTGGTACAATTAATGCATTTCCATTTAGACTAGCTACCTATCTAGACATTGACCTAACAATAATTGTCTAAGTAGTTGATATTCCTCCACAATATGGAATTTTTCTCTCAAGAAAATGGAGCACTATAATGGGAGATAGCCTACAACCTGACTTATCTTTTTCCACATTTCACATGGAAGATAAAGCCATGAAGGTTGATAGAGAGATGGGGGTTATTCACTGCTTGAGGATAACCTTAATATAGATTCCAGTTATTTTCTAGACACTGAAGTGAATTATTTTAGAGCTAAGATCACCATTTAGGAAGTTGAAAAGATAGTCCCATTAATTTTACAAGAAGCAAAAAAATACATAGATTCTCACAATCTTTGGTACATATATTTTGATGGGGCTAGTTCTAAATATGAGTTAGGGACTGGAGTAGATTTCATATCTCCAAAGAAGAATACATTTAGATACTCATTCACCTTGAACTTTACTTGTACTAATAAAAAAGAAAAGTATGAAGCACTTTTACTTGGATTAAAATTTGTTGCAAAACATGGCATAAACAATTGCATGTTATTGGTGATTTAGAATTAGTTGTGTCTCAGTTTAAGGAGATGTATGCATCCAAGAATAAGAGGCTAAAATAGTACATGATTGTTGTTTGGGATTAGATTGATGCTTTTGGAATCTCTTGGATGGATAGAAGTAACAATAAAATGGCTGATCTACTAGCTAATGTAGCTATTAAGCTTGATGATATACCATTTGCTAGTGTTTCCAAGATTGAAATGCACAATAGACCATCCATTCATGACAACATAGAAAGCTAGCAAGTATTTGAGGATGATAAAGACATTTTGAATTTCCTTTTAAATGAAGATAAATACCATGACTAGGAAATGGATTGCAACACTTTGGTTGAAAATATGGATGGGAAGGACACCATTCTAACCAAGAGATTCTACAGATGAAAAGAAACAAAGTGCCCAAAGGACTACTGGTTTTAGAGAGTGTCTTTGACAATCAAGACAAAGTTCACTTAGATGTCAAGGATCAAAAACCACAAGAACTTGAAGAAATTGATCTAGGGACTGGTGAGTCTCCCAAAAAGGTATATATAGGTAAGGCTCACTCTTCTTCAATAAAAAAGTCCCTAGTTAACTTGTTAAGGAAATTTAGGCATGTCTTTTCATGGTAATATAATGATTTTAAGGCTTATAGGGAAGACTTATTTCAACATGTTATACTCCTAAAAGAGAATGTCAAGCCCTTTAGACAAAAGCAAAGACCTATTAACCCCACATTAGCCCCCAAGATGCAAGAAGAGCTTATTAAGGTAAGGAATGGGGGGGTCATTAAGCCCATCAAACATTCTTCATGGGTGTCTACCCTAGTGCTAGTTAAAAAGAAAAATGGTGACATTAGGTTGTGTGTATACTTTAGGAATTTGAATATTGCTTCACTAAAAGATAACTATGTTTTACCAAACATGGAAGCTACATTACAACAAGTTACTAGTTTGAAATTGATGTCCATGATGGATGATTTTTATGGATACAACCAAGTACTAGTTGATGAGAAGGAGCAATTCAAGATAGCCTTTACAACCCCTTGGGGAACATATGTATATGTTCAGATGCCTTTTGGCTTGATCAATTTAGGAGCTACATTCCAGAGATCCATGGATGTTGCTTTCAAAGAATATATAGATAAGTTCATGGTAGTCTACCAAGATGATCTAATAGCTTATTCCAAGAAGGTTGAAGATCACTGTAGGCATCTAGAGATTTTTTTGTAAAAGATTTTGGGTATGGATTTTTGTTGAACCCAAAGAAGTGTACCTTTGGTGTAACAGAGGTGAAATTTCTTGGCTATATAGTATCCAAAGATGGAGTTAAGATTGATCCAAAAAGGGTGATAGCAATAGATAAGGTCCCAAAGCCAAAAAATGTAAAAGGCATACAATCTTTCTTTGGTTAAGTCAATTTCTTAAGAAGGTTTATCACTAATTTTTCTGAGATTAGTAGGCCTCTTTCCAAAATTCTTAAGAAAGGGGTAGTGATAAATTGGGAAGGTGATCTATCAAATTTCTTCCAAGAAATCAAGGATGCCATAAAAAATGCTTCAGTGCTAAGAACACCAGATTATGCAAAAAGCATGCATATCTTTTCATTTTCATCCTTTCATACTATTGCAGTAGTCCTCCTTCAAAAGAATGATAAAGGGTATGAACAACCCATTGCATTTTTCAATAAGTCACTCCATCTTGTAGAGCTCAAGTATGATATTAATGAAAAAATGCATATGCTCTTGTAAAGTATGTGAAGTCTTTTAGATGTTATCTAGTAGGTGCTACTATTATTGCATTTGTGCCTAGTGCAGCTGTAAAACATATATTTTCCTAACACGATGTGCCTGGTAGGAAGTGTAGATGGATTAACAAAATCTAGGAGTTTAATATTGAGATTCAAATTACAAAACTAATAAGAGGCCAATGGTTAGCAAAATTGATGACTTAGTCAAATTTGGATGCTAACTAGATCAATGTTGTAGATGAGAACCACTAGTCAAACATATGTGATATGGATGATTGTGATTGGTACATAAATGTTATATATTATTTGAGACATATGGAAGCACCTCCTAATCTAACTGATAATGAAAGGATATCTATGAAGCTACATGCAATTAGATATATTATTGTCAATGGATGTCTGTGGTGGAGAAATTTTGAAGGTATATGATTAAATTGCATTGATCATAAGGAATTAGAAAAAAAACTTACTGAAATGCATTTAGGAGTATGTGGAGGTCATTACATGGCCAAAAACACTACCCAAAAGGTGATGAGAGCTAGCTTCTAGTGGCCAAAATTATTTAAGTATGCACATGCTCTAGTTAAGAAATGTGATCCCTACCAAAGGGTTGCTAAAAGGTTAAAATTCTCTTGAAATAACCCTTCGAAGTTAGTGGAAGTGCAAGCAACTTTCCAGCAATGGGGAATGGACTTCATAGGAAAAATATCAACTAAGTCCAACAAAGGTTATTCATAGATTCTAGTAGTAACAAACTATTTTTAAAAATGGGTAGAGGCCATTCCTACTAGAAAAGCTACTAGAAAAGTGGTAAACAATTTTCTATTAAATAATATAATAACTAGATTTAAGTCTCTTGAAAGGATTGTGACTAATAATGCTATGTGATTTAGATCAGAGGAATTCATAAATTTTTGTGATAATTATGGAATTACAAGGTCAACATCATCTCCCTATCACTAACAAGGGAATGGGCAGGTTGAATCTACTATCAAGATTCTACTAAAAATTATCAAGAGGACACTTGATGACAATAAGAAGGCATGGGATTCCAAACTTCATCTAGAAATTTGGGCTGATAGAGTGGTAGTTTAAAAGCCAATAGGTGTTTCACCTTTTAATTTTGTCTATGGAATCCAAGCTAGAATGCATCAAAATAACTTGATAGGCTTGTATAATTATATTTAGATGTGTGATGATGATACAGTAGATGACATGCAGGAAAGAATGGATGAATTGGTAGCATTTACTAAAATTAGGAAACAAGCCTCCACCAACAATGTGAAGTCTAGTTGTAGGAAAAACATTTATATGACAAGAAGGTAGTGGCAAGAAAATTTGAGCCTAAAGATATGATCTTGATGTGGAATGCAAGGATTAATGATAAAGGCAAGCATGGCAAGTTTGATCCAATCTGGCTTGGCCCACACTTGATAGAATCTACATGGGATGAATATTCATATATCTTGAAGGAATTATCACAGAATATTCTTGAATTGCCAGTTCATGGACAATTCTTGAAGAAGTACTTCTATTGAAGGTACTTTTATTTCCATGAATAGTAGTTTAGGCTTGTGTACATATTGTAAATCTTGCATATAGTGTGGTTCTTTGTATATATTTGTCTTGTTTTCCTTTGTGTGTGTGTGTGTGTGTGAAACTCTCTGAAAAAGTTATCATTTGCAAAGTGTGTGGTTTGTTCACACCAAAAATTTAGAATCCTTATATGGATGCTAGTTATCCATTATCCCCAGAATGAGTCACTATTGGCTTGAATTTTCACCTTGCTTTGAAACCTAAAAACTTAGAGTGAAAATCCAATTTTCTTTTTTGTAATTAGGATTTAAAAATTTGATGTGTAAAATTACCCTAGAAAAGCCCCAATTCATAATCCATGTCCTTTTTGTGATTAGAAATATTCCTTATATTTTAAAATGTATTCTCATTCTTTTTAAAAGACTTCAAAAATTTCTGAAGGTGCGACCATGTGACCAAGGTGATCACATGGTCATTCCATGTTTTGGCTCTTAACATCTTTATGGTGCGACTGTCCAAATAGTCAAAAAGCTCTTTGATCACTTGGTCACAATGGTTTGTGGAGAAAGGTCATACAAGACATCAAATGAGAAAAATAGTTGAGAAAATAGTAGTTGCATGGTCGTGCAATCAAATCTAAAGTTAGAGTTTCAAGCTATGACCACACAAAAATAAGTTATTGCTTAGTCGTAACTCTTGTAGTATTTCAAAGTTTTGACATGTGGTGGCATCTGAGAAGAGTTGATTTTTCATAATAGTCAAATTATGGTGTGAATGTGCAACTAAGGTTAAAAGGTTCCAATCATTGTTTCACTACTAAAAATTCAAAAAGTCAAGATAATGGAGTGACTTAGTGACTAGTTGTGCATCACATGGTCGAAGGCTTAAAGATACAATTTTTTGAGATAATGGTGATTGCACAAAGCTATCAATGCAGATGATTGAATGATTTGATCACATAGTCACAAGGCTTAAGAGGTTATAGAAGATAGGAACTAGGACTAGGCAAAGTATGACTCAATCATGTGGTTGCACAATTAGAAAGCACATGATAAACTTAAAGCTACAACCTGATGAAGCTATTAAGAAGAACACAAAAGGTGTTTAGTCATGCAATCACATAGTTAAGAGGTAAAGGCTTGAATGAATTCATGACCTGGGAAAAGGGTTTGTAACTTCTGAAGGATCCTTTGATCACACAGTCACACATTTGAAGCTTTAAGTTGAATAAAAGGTCATAACTGAGAAAAATAGTTAAGAGCTAGTAATCTCATGGTCACAAATCTAAAGTAATAAAAGGGGATTAAGGAAAGCAACCAAGCAATCAATCAAGCTTAAAAGGTTTTTCATGGTCAGAAGCCTTAAGAGTTAAAAACAAAACTAAGCTACGATCATGTGACATGGTCAGAAGGATGTTAAGATTTGTGTGATCACCTAGTCACAAGGTTAAGTGCATAAAATAGAAAGGAAGCTATGAAGAAATGATAAGGCTTTCAAACCAATGATCATTGGGTCATAGGATTAAGAAGTTAAATATAAAGATAGACTGTGAAGCAATGACTAAAGGATTCACATGGTCATAAGAAAAAGCATAAAAGGGTAAATGAGCCTCATGAAGCCACAAATAGCCAAGTAGTCTATAGTGTTCACATGATGACAACATAAGATTTTGATGATAAAGTGATTGTTGAGCCTCATGATTTCCAACAAGGATAGTTACTCTCTGAAAAAGTGCAAAAAGGATTTTGAAAAAAGGTAGTACAAGCATTGTAAACCAGGATTATGACACTTTTAGAGATTTTGAGAATTCTCATGCATGCTAACTTAAAGAGACCATTAATGTTATTCTTTTGCTCAATTTATATTAAAGAGCTAATCCAATGAATTTTTAATTACAACATTCATAGAATTCAGAGAAAATAAGATTAAGCACAAAGTTGCTTTTAGAGTTTTCAATTGCAAAGAGAGTATTTGAAGAAGTTAAATTTAGAGAATGTGGTGTAGGAAGAGGGAAGTATGATTTCTTAAGTCAATGTTGAAGAGGCCACTTAGGGTGCCAAGAAACCTAAAACTAAATTAGCTAGCTTTTATGAAGAGGAATGAGTATATTTTCCCTTAGGATCATCTCATGCACAAATAATGAATTCTCACATTTTCAAAAATACATAAAACCTTTGTAGGGATACCGCTATGCCAGAAACCAATGGAAATGAGTTGTTTTGGTATTTATAAAATAACATTTTTGACAAACCACCAATCTACAACACTTGGATTAGAAACTTGGAAAAATTAATCATGCTAGAGGTAATAGTTGATGTAGACCTAGTTAAAGCCCTAATAAAGTCTTATGATCCTACCACTCATGGATTTCATGGGAAAGATATGAGTCTATTGTGCAAATTGGATAGAGAAACTTTCATTGAAGTCTTCAACCTTGGAGGACTAATGACAAGGCCTATTGAGCAGGAGAAAATGAATGAGACATTTAAAAATAAAAAAAGTTTCTCCAGTGGGAGGGTCATCAGAAGGCATATCCCCAAGGCCAAGAAGGAAAAGGGCGAGCTACCAAAGAAGGTAGGAGATTTCATGCCTATGAATTATTTTAGTAGATACTTCTAGTACATTGTGTTTGGGTTAGATAAGGTGATTGGACTAGATGGCATGATGAATGCTCCTGGCTATATATATATTATGGCCCTAGACATCTAGGACTCACACCTTAATGCAGGCTATGACTTTTTGACACACAAAATCAATTTGATGCACAATAAAATTGTTGCTACTCGAAGGGGAGAGATGGGGAACTTCAAGTTCCACCACTACTCATTATTAATGCACATCATCCTCTATAAGAATACATGGCACATCAATCCTAATTTCATTGAAGGAACTAAGGAGAATGGAGAAAATTTTCTCATACAACTATGGACTCGATTCTAGTAGAGGTCTTACCCTTACTCCAATGTTGTTGCTTTTGACAATGATTTTGTTTTTCCTATTTCAAATATGCTTGTGGATATAAATGAGATGGTTCTTGGGAGGATATAATGTTAATAAGACCTTCCACATACCCTAATGGGGATAGAAGACTAAGCCATGATTGTGCTAGTTTTTCTTTCTTTTTGACAATTTTTTCTTGATAAGGGTTTACAGATGCCCCCTAGCCCTCCTATTCTACCTAGATATATTCTAGAAAGGTTGGGGAAATACGAATTCTTTTGGTATTTAATTATGAAGAATAAGGAATACCAAGGTCTCACAGTGAAGAAGGGTTCCTTTGCCCCTAGGAATATAAAAATTGGAAATTTTGTCATAGGAAAGGATAATGTAGAAGAAATATATGCATATATGAGTGAATTCCTATTGACCATTTCCTCTTCTAGGACATATGACCCTAATGATTTGGTTAGGCATTCCCTAAAGAAAATGAGGAAATATACCCTCTCAGATAGCAAACCTTGCTGGGAAGAGGATGTAAATGAATTGTCTAGAAATAGAGGATTGTAGGAATAGGACCATAAAATAGAGAGAGATAATGAGGGTTGAAGTGGAAATGAAGAAATTTGATCCCTCATGTAAAGGGTTTTACCATGAGGAGATATATTTGGATAGGTACAATAAGTGCCTAGATAATTTTGACAATATAATGTCTCAAGTACCTACAAAAATAAAAGACAAAATAGAGCTTGAATCCCCACGATAGGAGGATGTGACTAAGATAGTGGTTGAAGATGATCAACCTAAGAGTTCATCATGGGTGGAGGGGGAAAGGAAAAGAAAAAATTAATAGAAATCCCAAATAATGCCAGGGAGAAGGCATTACAGATATTGCCAAGGGGCACAAAGTATTTCCATGATATCAGACATAATTTCCTAATTAGGCAAGTTGACCAAATTAGAAGGCAATACAAATCTATTTCATTTAAGGAGACAAACATTGCTAGAGAGCTACAAGGGTTAGGATTCAATGTGGACTCCAGGACAATGGTAGTATGGAGTATGGCCCTTGAGTCAAACAAGCCAACTCTAATGGAGGTAAGGGACTCACCCTAGGGCAATGTGATATTTGAGAATGTCACTACTATTTCAAGTGACCATATTCAGAATTTGATGAATATTACATCATTATTGGGGAAGAGAAAAATGGATATGCTTGAAGAGAAGTTGTACGAAACATACAACATATCCATTGATTCAAGAAAGAAATATGAGATAGAGCTTAAGAAGACACATGTGCTACAGAAGAGAATGGTTGCCCTTGAAGATGAGGTAAGAAATCTAAGAAATGTAACTAGGCCTGTTGCAGAGCCAAACTAAAGATGATACAACAAAAGTGGGTGTAGATCAATAGATGGAAGTAGATGAATTGGATGCTAGAAAGGAGGTAGAAATTAGAACAATTCAGGATTTGGTTGTTCATAAGGTAGGATCCTTTAAATACTCCTCATAGAATGTACATAACAACTATATTGCTTTATAGGGAGCTAAATATCAATGCTCATAAGCATTATCTTTGTTATCCCCTTTATTTATAGCATGGGACCCATATACACAATTTTTGGATAGCCTTGTACCAATGCTAATAGAGAAAAATGAGTTACCTAAGGGAATAATTATCCTTGCTAGAAAATTGATTAATAGAGTTAAAGAATTAAATGGTTATTTTTTCGAGGAAATTACAATTGGTCTAAAATAGAATGAAGACAATTTCCATAGGGACCCCAAATTTTGTGCTAGCATCATTGATGAGAATGGGAATGTAAAGGAATGATAGGAATGGTCTTCCTCTTTTGATGGCATTTTGAGACATGCAAGATTTGATGCATATTGCAATGGGATAGATGTCACGATAGTGTGTGACATGATTGATCTGCTATAAAAAATTGAAACAAAAATAGAAAATTTTACTGTAGAGGTGAAGGCAATAACAGATGAAAAATGGAGCAAGTGCCTTGATGAGCTAAATATAATCAGTTATGCCACCTTGTCAGATATTGATATTGAAATTGCCATCTGGGAGGTCATAGCTAGAATAAAAGCCTTACCATCTGGAGATAGCAAGTGAGCATGCAAAAAAGTCAAAGAACTTCTAGAGGAAGGATAACTATCTGATAGACACACCTTATCATTGCAGTTCACCTACTATGGGTGTACTCCTATGAAAAATTACAAAGTTGATCTTGAACATCAGAACTGACACCTACTCAAATTTTGACTATCTCCAATATTTTGTTTGTAATTATTTTGTCTCATGTGCAAAAGTTATTGTTACTGGATTTTGAACACATGTCCTCCCATCTGAAGCTTGTTGCAATCCTTGTTTCTATAAAAGGATTTCCAAGATGTGGAGTGAGGATCTTAATTCCTTTTTCATTTTAGTGATAATGCTACTTTGCAGTCAGTCCAATTTTTGCTGTAAATTTTATGTTGTTTCAAGTTTTTATTTCAAGAACATGGTGAATGAATGAATGAAATACTGGTCAAATCTTGAGTTATATTTTGAGTCTTGTATCAAATACATGTATCATTCTCAAGAAGATTAAAACAAAAGGGAATTTATTGATTATCTATGTCCTTAATTTCTATCTCCATTTGAATATACTTGTCATTCTAAGATTAAATGAACACAGTTTATTTCATTTAATGTAGCTTGGATAGGTTGTATATCAGTTCATTGTTGCTTTTAATTCAAGCAATTAAGTAAGTGCTTTTGTGAGTTGATAAGGTTTCTAAGTACATGGAAGGGATGTCATAAGAATGGGATTTAGGGTTAACAGTTCATATATTTTGTTGCATGTCAATTAAATAGATCAAAATCTACTGATATGACTTTGTGTAACAATGGATAAAGCACTAATTATTAGCTGGGGTAAAAATTAAAGAGCAATCGTATAGTAACACAAATCATTTAAAATCAAATCAATATCTAAAGTTTGTGATAGAGAATTATATGTTGTTCACTCACTTATTTGTAATAGCTTTTGAGTATGTAGTTAGCTACTATAATTCAACAATTGATTCAATTCCAAGAAGATTAAGAGACCAAATCTTCTTTAAGGGATGCGTAGTGTGAAAATATGTAGAGATATTGAAATCCCTAGGTAAACCCACCTTGGTTAGTAGAGCCTAAAGTACAGGAAGCACTATTGCTTTATTAGTTAGTCCAGATCCAAATAGGTTTTGCTACAAATGGGAAGTAGCTAATCCCTAGTTATATCCTTTATTTGTATTCTAGTATTGTTTTAAATCTCTACATTTAAACACCAACAATAATCATAATCGTAAACAAAATTCAAGTATAACCCTTTTCATAATTGAATATAAAAATATTATAACCTAACTCTAACCACCAACCTAAATAAACATTATAAAAAAACCATACTATACCCAAACCTAAAAACAATCTTTCTAGATTATATAATATAGTAAAATTATATTATATAATATATTATAAAATTTAATTCTTAGGTGGAACACATCTCCTACGTATATATATATAGATATTGAAGTTTTATTTATTTATTTATTTTTAAATACAGTTAAAAAAAATTAAAGCATTGATATTTCTCAGTTTTCTCTATATATTATATATCATATAATATATATAACTAGTTTAATTATATTTATATAAATACTTCTAATCATTTGTGGACTTTTAGTTTTCAAATAAATATAGTAGGTACCCTAATACTATTGCAATCACATTTTTTTAGATTTAAGTATTTTAATTTTAAATTTTTCTAAGGTATATATATGATATTTTTAGTTGCTAAAATCAATAAAATTAATTTACTTTCAATTGATTGGCTAGTGTATTTGGAGTCTTATAACACTACCCGAATTCTAAGACCATGTTTTCGGATGCACATATATAAACATTAGAAGATAAAACATATTTTTTAATTAACAAAATATCAATACACTAACATATAACCGTGCTATAATGATATTATTTTAAAATTATTTAAAAACAAAATAATTATAAAAAAATACAATGAAATTATTTTTTATGATAAATATTTTAATATTAAAATTTTATTACTTTTAAAATATCTAGATGAAATACTTTTAAAAATGCAATGATAGTTTTCTAAAACACTCCATTTTATATACATTTTATAATAGTTATTACAAATTTAATAAATTTAAACTTAAAATGCATAAAACCTAAAACGTTAATTTTTATAAATATCAATTTAAATAACCATTGAATATATTATAATTATTCCAATTGCATTCAATAATTCATTTATCTTTAAATATAAATAAATAATAATAACCATATTCCATAATCGAAATCTTTGAATTTGTCTTCCAATACCTAATGAATGCTTCTCCTCATAATACATCAAAGTCAATTGAAAAACATCACTTCATGATGTGATTTCTCACTATTTGATTTATACTCCTAAATATAGAGATGCCTTGACAAATGTATTCTATTTGTTGACATTTGCCTGCAGCTATTTGTTTTGGGTATTCTTATATTAGAATAAGAAGAATAAGAAATATTAAATTTTATGAAACTGAATGGCAAGTGGCTTAGCCAAGAATCAGAATATTATAGTTGTTTAGTGAGAGAAGAAAGGGCTTTATGATTAGAAAATTAAAGTAGATAGCAACTATTTATTAAGTACAAGAAATAGAATATACAAAGCCAGAAATATGAGAGTCGTTAATTATTCTAATCTTCTTAATTTAGCATAAAATATTAATGGGAATATGTTAGAAGAAAAAAAATGTCCCCATTGTACTCTTTTCGTGTTATAAGGAAATTTGTGTTAGATGGTAATTTGTTGTGGTAATGATGAAAATGACATTTATAGTAGTGGGAGTAGCGTCTACTCAACATGCATATTCAAATTTCCAAATAAAACCAAATTAGATTCCTGGATTCCTATCATACTACATGACCATTGATGTGGAGATAAAATGTCTAGTATTTTTTTCTTTAATATTGATGTATTTAAAAGATTCTTTAAAGGAAGATAGTTTTTCCTAAATCTATTTTACATTTATGTATATTTATATCTAAATAAGGACGTGTGGATTGTTAGGATTACATAAGAAATTCTGTAGGTGATTGTTGCGTTTTTTAGTCTTGCATTGTTTGGAGTATTAGTGGAAAAGGTTTAATAGTAGTAGGTGATTCAAGAGTGTGTTTGGGGATTTATAGATTTCTTTGTAGATATCGTGCAGTGCGAAGTAGTCGAAAAGTGTCATTTTAAAACACTCACCTATACTTGTTATGTTCACTCCCCAATAGCTACTCACCAAAAAAAATTTAAAAATAGTACTTTTGGCACAAATGGATCAATCAACGACCAATAAAGTTACAAAATGATCAACTGTTAGTACATGTGTGAACAACTATTAGTACATGTGTTATCAACTATTAGTAAATATGTTATCATTTTTGAGAACTTTTTTAAAAGGAGCAAGTAGAGAGTATTTCTCATGAAACCCTTATGATCATTCAACCCAGGTAGGTAGCTACTGGATTTCATCCCCTAGTGGATTTGTTGTATTGGGTTATTTTGTTTATCTCATATTTCATGGTACTTGTTTCATTTACTTCTTGAATATTTTATGTATAAGACTATTTAACTCTTTTTTATTTCTTATCCAAAACTTAGTAGTTATTAAATAAATTTGGAGATCACGTTCACTGTAGTTTTATCAAATAGGATATATTAAGATGGGCATTTACCATTTTAATAATTTTAGACTAATATTAAAAAAAATTATATTAAGAGCTACTATAGTTTAATATTATTTTACAAATACATTAAATATTTAATAAGAAAAAATATTAGTATAAATTATTAGAAATATATTATATATTATAAAGAATTATTTATTTTATAATTTATATTAATGTAAGATTTAACTTGATAAAATCTAATTGTATATCTTATAGAGTAATTTTGAAAGGTCTATGAGTTTTTTGTTTCATGTAGAAGGGGGATCTCCTCGATCATTGAGTGGCCAACTCGCCTCAATTTGATTTATGGATTTTAGTGTTTTAAAGATTTGATCTATAAGAGTTTCAAGTCATCAAAAGATGATACTTTGATTTTTGATCTTTAGTTTATTTATCTCATATTCAAGTACAAATTCACAATATTTATGCAAATTAGCATAAGGTTAGTTGGGTGATTTGGACAAATCAATAAAAAATTAATTAATTTTAGATTCAAAGTTAAGATCAACTCAGTTTTTTCTTCTAGCTACTATATATCAATTTTTAAAAAAAATATTAAACCATGATAATTATCAAATCTTACTGATCTCTTACAATATTTGTTAATTACTAGGAGCACAAGATAGGAGGATGACATATATTTCAAAATGATATCATTTACAAAAAAAACAATTTGATAACAATTATTACAATTTTTTACCAGTCAAAATTTATATTTTGTGATAACAATTCTTCCTTTTGACAATTTTTATTTTACTTCTCAATACTCAATAGATTTTGAGTAGCCTTAATTAATAATAACAAATTCTATTATTTCTAATTCAATCTCTAAATTCTATTTTCTATTCCTCATTCAATACATTTTGTTTAATCTATGTTTATAAAAACAAACTCTTTTATCCAAAGTAGAATGATGGAGTTTCGTGTAGGATGGGTTTGGCCTATATCTTTTCTTCATGTTCTAAAATTGTTTCTATAGTGGGTCAAGTTTCTCTATCCATTTTCTTCATCAACGTCTTACCAACGCAAGACAATCCATTCAAAAACTTGAGGTGAGCCACTTGTTATGGTTTTTGTGAGTTTATTTTTGGAATCTATGAATCATTTTTTGGAATGTTAATATTTTGTGTTTTTTTAGAGTATTAATTTTATGTGGTCAATATTTAGCATGAAATCTGAATATTTTGCATTTTTCCTTATCAGAGCATAGTCAAATATTTGAAGGGTTACGATTTCTGATATTATTGGTGAAACTTACAATTTAGGCTCCAAATGTTACTCAAATTTAAAGTGGGGTCCTTGTTACATCTTTGGGATCCAATAAGCTATATATATTTTAGGCATCTAGGCCTATTAACATCAAATGTGGCATCCTGTATATTTTGTTAAGTCTTCATGTTGATGAATGCATTTTCCATAATTTATTATATGCATTGGTTCACAATTTCTCCTTGGTCAATTGAAATATGTTGCATGACCAATCTAATTAGTACAAACTGCTATAAATTTGTAAAATTATCTAAGTGACTTTAATGGAGTAAATACAATAGTCAATAGATTCAAATCTAAGAATGTGTTACTCAGATGTTTCTAATTAATGTTTCTTCATATTTTTGGGATTGGAAAATAATTTTGAATATATAAAAATTATGAAACAAAAGATTATGAAAATAATCTGAACAAATTTAAAAAGTAAAATTTGAAAAAGTAACATGTTTAAATGTCTACTTTTAGCATTTTAGAAGTTTATATCAATTTAATGATTTAATGTTTATATATTTTTAAATTTAAATAGTAGAAACAAATTCTATAAAAGTAGAAATCCAACAAAAAGAGACTTCAAATTTCGAAAGATTTTTAATGATTTAATATTTTATATATTTTAGTATTTTAATAATATAAATAAAATCTATAAAATAGAAAATCTAACAACAAGGAAATTTCTATTTTGAATTTTATATATATATATATATATATATATATATATATATATATATATATATATATATATATATATATATATTTCTAAAAATTGTTTACTAGAATTAAGTAGTTTTTTGAATAATATAATATATTCCAATTTTCTTATGATTTGATTATGGGAAAAATAATTTCAACTTCACATTACACTGAGGACCCTTTGATACTAAAAATACTTTTGTATTTGTATGTTGATAAAATTTTATAGTTCACTATTTCCCAAACAATTGTAATTAAAAAGACTTTAAAAAAAAATTAAAATTAAAAAACTCTCTCCTAGTATAAAGGGATACTTTCATTTGCGTCTCCTCATTTCATTTGTGATTTTGGAAGTGAGAAGTTATCATCAACAAATAATGTTATCAATTTAAAAGAGAAAGCTCATTTGAAGAGCAAGCAAACAACCACATAAGAAGGTGGGACTTTTGTTTGAATTTTTGTTTTAATATTAAAATTTTTATATAGTTTTCGATTGATTTTTATAAGTTTGAAAATATCAATATTTAATATTTAATTTTAGTTTATATTTAGATTTCAATTATGTTTTAATGTTAAGATTTGAGTTTTAAAGTCAATATTATTTTATTTTATTTTGAATATACTTTTCAATTTAGTTTTTCTTGTAAATTATATTTAATTTTTTAATTTTAATGTAATGTATTTAGAAATATTGGAAAAAAAATAAAAATATGAAGGGTTATACATCATATTAATTAATTATTTAATTTAATAAATTTGTTAATTAGTTTAATAATATATGTATTTGTGGCTATAATAGATTTATTGTTAATTTTTTATAATATATTATTTTAAAATAGTTAATCTTTTTTTAATTCATGTAGTAAGATATTTGAAAATTTTGTTATCTTACTTTAAATTATATTAATTTATTGATTTTTCTACAATGCATGTGCTAATGTTTGAGAATATTTTAAAAAAAAAAATTAAGATATTATAAATATTATAAATATATTTTTTAAAAATTACACATTATCTTAAAATATTAATTTTATTAATTTTAATATAATGAATGAACAAATTATTTATTTTTTAATTTTAATAAAATGAATGTGCTAATTTGAAAAGAAAAAAATTTAGTATGGTGCATATCAATTTAATAATTATATGGATGGTAATGCTATCACAATTTTCTTCATTTCATTAAAGTCATCTTTAATGTTTTTTAGTTTTTTATTAGATTTATTGATTTTAGTATTACATTTAGATTAAAAAATAGAATTGGTAATTTCAATAGTAGGCTTAATTTTATAAAATTAATAGCTTGAATATATTTTAATTTTGCTGAGACCCTACTTATCTGCTGAAGGCATGATTTTTCTTATGGCTAGCATTTCAAAATAGGATTCTGATGGCAGACAGATTCTGCAAATTAGGTTTTGAAGGCCCTTCAAGGTGTGTGCTATGTAAGCAAAACAATCAGGATACTGATCATCTATTATACAAGCTACCCTTACTCTTAAGTTTGTTGGGCTCAAACATATTTTAGGTTGGTCTTCCCTGTTGCCTAAATCATTAATTGATCTTCTCAAAGGCTAACCCACCAACCTGTGTAAGGGCATCTATAGTGAATTGTGGAACATTTGCCCTTCCATCCTTGTGTGGGAAGTTTGGAAAGAAAGCAATAGAAGAATTTTTTGTGATATAGAGTTGAAGCCATAAGAGTTAGTCCAAAAAATAGAAGTTAGCATAGTCAAAATAGCTAATTCCCATCTCAGGAATTCCATAAAAGAAGAAGGCTCTGTTTCTATTTGGGATGGTGACATTAAAAAGAAATGACCTAATTTGATTAATCCTCCTCTCATCTATTTTAAGAAGAGCAAGGAGGCAAGGGAAAGTTGTAAATGGACCCCCCCTTTGAAGGGCTAGGAAAAGCTTAACTTTGATGGGGCATCTAGAGGCAACCCAGGGACAACAAGTATTGGATGCATCATTAATGATGATATAGGTTAGTGGATTGCTAAAAATGCCAAGTCTATTAATCCCACTTCCAATAACCTGGTAGAGCTTGAAGCACTAGAAGAAGGTTTGTAGCTATGTCAAAATTTAGGATTATCGAATATCATCATCAAAGACAATTCTCAAATTGTCTTAAACACAATAAGGAAAATAGCGACTCCCAACTCGGATCTCAATTCTAAGTTAGAAGAAGTTCTTAGACTGCTGGATCAGTTTGCAAAAATTAAGATCTGTCACATCTTTCGAGAAGGTAATCAAAAGGAAAACCATTTGGAAAATAAAGGAGTTGACAGTGAAAACTTCTTGTTATACAAAGATGTGATATGAATTTCTAGTCATAGTTTTTACCTTAAGCTTTAAGTCTCCTCTATATTTGGGGTGACTCTTGTAATATGTTATAGATTTTATATAGGATAGTAAGATTTTGTAGTCCCTATATAAGGATAGTTGTAATATAGGGGTATGAGTAGCTCATAATACATCTTAATTAATAAAGTTCCCATTGGTTACATAACAATTAGGCGAGTGGGTGGAGGTTAAGGGTTTGTATCTTCTAAGATACTTCATTTAATTTAACTTTCTAGGACTATTTAATCTGTTATTGGCTTTGAAGTGATAGATTTTATGGTAAGCTTTGTAGAGTATATTTAGGTTTTTACATCATTCCTTTTAATGATGTATGCATGTCTCTTAGCTAGGGTCTATCTACATCATGATTCCTAGGTGGCGTCAAGCTTCTAAGATAGTGTAGGCTGAGTCTAGGTGTTTCTAGAGCCTTCAAAAGTTGATTTGTTCCTTGTTGCTGATAAATTGCCCCATCTTTGTCATCTGACACATCATTTCCTAGATATGGACATGTTCATCTACATTTTTCACATAGTGGAGGTCCGCACAATGGTTTTTAGAAGCAACATTAAGCAAGAAAGGTGGAATCAGATTCTTAGGCCAATTGATGGGATGACTAACATTGCGGTTAGAAAGGCAATAGGTGAGGACTTCTTCAATTACAAATTCACTTGGAGGATGAACAATGACATCATAGGCACATTTATCGAATCTGTGGCTAGAGCTGAGATTAACAAATGGGACATGGTGTGACTCTATTTGAATATTTTTTATCCCATTTGGTGTCAAGGATTAGTAGAAGCTATCATGAGTTTGGATGAGAAGTTAAGAGTGCCCCTCCCTAAGATGTACGTGGACCATCCACGAGGGAGTCTCGATGTGGCAATTATACCTAGGCATCCTACATTAATAATAAGGGATCTGGCAGACTTCAATAAGGTATGGCCAAGAATGGAATCTTGTTTTCACTTCCTCCTATGATGGAGAAGGATCACTGTGGATATTGGATATGAATGGCTCAATAATTACCTCAAAAATTTTAAGGCTTATATCCACCCAATGGTGGGATTTGGTAATCTGGACATTCTAGACTTCTGTACACCCAATATCAAGAAGTGTAGTAGGGAAAGGTCCTCCTTTGTTTTTCCTCCCCATTTTTAGTCAGAGAACCTGAATGAAATTGCAGAAGTCATCATGGTTTTTTGGAAGAAGTAAGGTGTGTTGGGAGTCTTAATCTGTTCCAATTTTTGTTAGGCTTCTCAGTCAACCCTATTCCAATATGATGGTTGGGGCGTGGTTTGTCATCTCCCTCCTTGGTTGGTTTTTTTTAATATTCATTAGTTCTATAGTTCCAATAAGTTCATAAGTATCATTATTTCTTGTTCCAATTGTTCCAGTTAGCAATTTGCTAGCCCTTAATAGGGTATTTGTTTTGGCTATACATTTTTTGTAATACTATATTAGAATGTATCCAGAGGATGGGTAGACTAGTTTCCTTTTGTTCTGAAGACCCCTTTGCATACTTGTAATGAACTACACTCATTATATTTATGTCAATATTAATGAATAGTATGTTATACTTTCGATTTGTCTACTATGACATTTGATAGTTACAATCTTTTATGTAATGTTTATCATGATCTCCATTTTGATTTGGTCAATCTAAGAAAAGTATCTATCTTTGATTGATTGGAGTTGTTTTGAAAAATTAAGAAGTAGCATTTTGATTCTTAGTTGAGTAGATTAATTATTTGCATCCAAGATTTAACAACCAGTGTTAATCACAGCAAGGTGAAATATCTGCACTTAGAAGAGTACTCTATTATTAAAACCCTAAATTGGATGGTTTGTTTTGATGTATTCTTTCATCAATCCAATTCAATTTTTTATTGATTTACCTAATCAAGCTCAGTGTATTAGTCTTAAGTCTTATGAGATAGTTATATAGTGAATCGATTTAAATATAGCTTAGGTCTACCCTTTCGGCTTAAGCCTATCTTAGCTAGCTCTCTTTGGCCTTCTTGAACATTTTTTACTCTGTTTGTAGCTTGAGGTTTTAGTTATGTTTGTCTAGTAGCTTGGTACAAAGAGATTAATATATTGTGTTCTTTAGAGGAAGTTGGGGTTTAGCTTTAGTCTTTGAACAACATAGGAATCAAAATGTGGTAATAGGATAATTTAGACACTTCTCAATATACCAAGAAAGGTTATTTAAGAAAGTATTGAATTCAATTACAACCCCAAAGTGTAATCATTTTTTGGAAGGCATAGCCTACTAATAATCTGATGATGACTTTATGGATTCATTAAATGAAGAATGGTAAGATAATTAATATTTAATGAGGTAGATGCCTTTGTTTAAATTATTATAGGATGTAGTAACTAATAAGTCTAAAAGAAAAGGTATACTATTTTATCCCTTCCAGGTTATCTTTTTTTTCATATCTAATTAGGTAGTTCATTTCATTGTTATTACTAACCAATTTGATTGTCAAGGTAGTAAGGCAATGATGAATTTATGTAAGGCCCACCCTCATATCCTATTATAAATACTAAGGAATGAATGTGATTAGGAGATAAATTAAGTCATGATTGACATTTTCGCTATTAATAAGGATTTATGAGTCTCTTTTGGAGACTTAGATTATCATAATGTTGATAATCTATCTAATAACAATAGGTCAATACCACAAAAAAATGAGATTCAAAATGTTCAAGTTAAGAATCTAGCCACGAGATACTAGGGATGATCTACCAGGAAACTAGGAAAAATTAAATAACATTCATTCCACTAAGAACAACTTTGAGCATAAGTTATGATGACTATAAGACATATGGATATGGTTGGAAATTGGTTCTAACTTATTATGACATAATTATTGAAACATTCCATCAGTCTGAGGGTTAACCCTGGGAAATCACACAAATCATTCATAAGGTGATAAAGGGATATTACTAGGAATGTCACTATACCTAACTTGATTAAAAGGTACTAGCTACCTAGTCTGCACATGAGCAATTTTCACTAAGGTCATATATGTTAAGATTCATTTTATATGTTTTCATGATTTACTAAAGAGGATTTAGAGTTTCATTGGAAGAGTTGGGGGAATGATAAAGAGTTATATTAAGAAAGATCATTGTTGACACACATATTTGATATTTCAATGTTTTGAATATTTTATGAGGATTATTAGCTGGAAGTTGATTGTAAATGTTATGCAAATTATGTGATATTAGATTATTTTGCATTATCTACATTTGTTGTATATTATTTTATTGAGCTACTGATGTTTAAGTTGAGTGTGCAGGAAGAGGAACCATGGAAACTTTAACGGGGAAACAAGGTATAGACACATGTTAAATGACTCTGCCAAGGCGAATCTTTGTAAGATTCGTGAACCTCGTTGTGAAGTGCTTATTTCATAAATGTGAGATGTGTGTGTGTGTGGTGTATTTTTCATGTGTAGATTTTGAATGTATCATGTGTAGTGTATTCTATGTGTGTCACTTGACACTCGTACTTGTTATGAGAAATGACATGTTATTCGTCAATGGATCATGTGGCCACCTTATTCCATGATAAATACCTCAATTAAGGAATTTGATTATTGTCTTAGTTAAGAGAGGACAAGGTTGTCACCTTTAACAAAATAAAATAAAATGAAAATTTGAATTACCTAGCTTTAGGAGGGTCATAAAGTAACTTTAGGGTAAATTGTGATTAAAATTAACTCTACCCATGTTAGTACTATAGGTTAGGGGGTTATTAATGACCTCTATGGTGTCTAGTGGACCTAGGAGACCCCATGAAAATGACATTATTCATTGAATCCGAAAATAAGAGGGTTATAAATAGAGGCAAGGCTAAAATTGAAACTCACTTGGCAACTCTCTACTTTTAGAGACTAATAAGGTTGAAGAAAGAGAAAGGAGCTCTATTGCAAGCATTCATTGCCTTGCTTGGAGGAAGGTTGGTAACATGATCCATGAAGTCTCTTCATTTTTGCATGTAGGTTAGAATGGTGTTTTCATTGCATGATGGGATTGTGGTGTCTTGTGGTGTATTTGTGAGTAGATCTTGTTGTATGTTACATGTGGGTAGTGTTGTGTGAGTCTCTCTTGAATTTTTTGTTCATGTTATATGTCTTGTGAATTGGGTGTGAGGCATCACTCAACCTTGGGAGGGAAGAGATGCCTAGGGTGAAGGGGTTAGTTGGGCTCACACATGGAGTTGAGGAGTTCTCCCTTGTGTGGAGATGGTTGAATATGTTTATGGCATGCAAATGATCTTGCTCATGTGTATCTTGGGAGGTATAAGGTGGTATGAGGAAGGGAAGATGTTGATTGCCCCGAAAGGGCATTGTGAGCATGTTGATTGCCCCGAAAGGGCATTTTGATATTGAAAATATGTGAATTTTGAAGTCTATGCAATCCTCCTCATGATGAGAGCCCACCTTCACCCGATTCTTGATTCATTTGTTGAATCTTTGTGCAAAGCCTTGGGATGGGGTGTGTTGAGAGTATATTTTGTAATCCTATCAATTTTATTGTGCATATGCATGGCATGTAAATGTGAAGCATGAAACTATTTATATCTTGTTTCCCCGAGCTCGGTGGGTGGCCTCCTTGAGGCCTAGGTTGGGATGTGAGCCTCCATGGTTCCATTTTGTTTCTCTTCTTTGTTTGCAGGTAGTCTCTTGAAGAGTTTGGAAGTTGATGTTCATGAAATTCTTTCTTGCATAGAAGAAGACCCTATTGTTGTGTTGAAATGGAGAAAGGAACTCCATTTTGTTATGAGAATTCATCATGTTGTAAAGTGTTGCTATGGGTTCCATGTAATTGCTAGAAAAGTGTAATTGTGAGATCCCTTGTTGCAAGTTTTCTATCTTGTTATGCTTAAAAAAAAAAAAACTGAACATAAACATTTGACACCTCTAATTTCTCAAGTTCTAGAAAAAAAAATTTGTTCAGTTGTTTGATGATCAGTATTGAATTTAAACTTGTTGTAAAATGTACATTTGATAACAATAGATTTGGATGATAGCTTAAAATATGAAATTTGATGTCACTAGAAATTTACTGGATGGTAAAGTTATGAAATTTTACTTGCGAGGATTCCATAGAGTTTTAGATTAGTGTTTTCTTGCAATCAGAATTGGATAGAAAATTGACAAATTGTAACTCATAATGATATAGTAGATCATCTCTAATGCATTTGAAATAATCATGGAAATTGTGTGGAAGAAGTAGTCTAATTAGTTGAGTTGAAAGAAGTGTTGTAGGTGCTTAAAACTCTCTCGAAAATGTATGTAAACAAAACAACCAAAGTTTCCCTATTACATACATTAAATAATAAATATAGAATCAATATTAGATATTATTATGACATCAGATATAACATATAAACATTAGTCACAATAAGTAATGACAAAAGTAGTATAAATATGTTATAATAGCCAAGTACCCTTTTCACATGGGTGACCAGGGCAATTAAATTGCTGACAGGGATATGTGATTTTTGTTTTCAAAAAATAATATTATACTGCAAGTAGGGGATGGGTCACGACAACGTCTATACAGCCATGAAAATGCACTTCCATACAAAGGAGAGGACTTAGTCAATTTTTTAAAAAGTTAGAAAAAGCAATGTAAAGGAAGTGCATTTTCGTGGCTGTATAGCCACGGGCATGGGTCACAGCCTTACCCACCCCCTACCTGTTCAATTTCAAAAAAGAGGCCAATTATGTTTCAAAGTCAAATTTGACATGCTTCTTCTATATCCTAAATTAATGGTGCCTCAATCTTGCAACCCATTTAATGGGGGGGTGGAAAAAAGTTGTCTCATCAACCTCCTTCCATTTCCTTATACCATCTTGCTTGGATTACATAAGCAGCAAGATAGAATAAAAGTTGAAGGAGTGGGTAGCTGTATTAATTGCAAGATTTGACAAATTTTGGAGACTTCTAGCCACCCACGCCAAGATGAGGAGAAGTGTATGTGCAGTCAAGGGAGTAAGAGTTGATCATAGCAAGAAAATGTCTACGCATTTAACATTGCCATTATTAAGCAGCCACATGGATTAGAAAGTTGTATTGGTTAGTATTGACTTGAGTTAACAGGGTAGACTAAAGGTTAGTATTTAGGTAGTATGTTTAGGTTAGTATATATATGCGTTTAAAGTTATGTTGCTATGCTTAGATAGTAAGTAATGTATATTTAGATATTAGTTTATTTGAGTATAGTTTTAAAGTATAGCTAATTTATAGCTTTATGAGTAATAGCTATATAATAGTTTTTTTTTAGATATTATGAATGTAGTCTATTTTAGTAATAGAATTAAATAATGTATGGGTAGTTTAGGGAGTGCATATGATTAGGATAATTGAATTATTATTAATATTTTTAACCATTTGTTTATTCTTATTCTTAGTAAATTAAAGTTAAGAAATTATTTAAATAATGAATGTATTAAGGGTGATTTGTTCAAAGACTTAGGGAAGTTCTAAATTTGATTTTATGACGATTTTGAGAATGAATTGTTAGTACATTGTAATATAAAGTATATTTCTTCCTTGTGTGCATATGCTACATGAATATAACTCAATTATTTTAAGCAGGTTGGAAAATGAAGAAATTGGGGTTCTTAGGATCATTGTAGTGAATTGATTAAGAAATTGAATTATTAATATATTGAAGTTTGAGACATGTTAATTGTACACAGCCCATAGTAGATACAAATAGGTTTTTTAAAAAAGAAGAGAATAGTTAATTAATCAGAAATAAAGAAATAAAGAGATTTGAAAGGCTACTATACTTGAAATAAGTACCCTAGTAAATAATCAATATAATATTAAGACCTATACCCCAAACTATGACATTAAAAGATGTGAGTCATAAATTTCTAACCCTATGTTGTGGATTAAATATATCTATTGCACAAGATACATATGTGTTAATCCTTGCCGTGCGGAAACAAAATTTAAAAAAAAAATATTTGTGTTTTTCCCTAGTTAAATTTAGGGCGTGACAATTTAACTTTCAGCAATGGATGGGTGCATAGTGCAGTGACTGGTATGGTTCTCCGACAATAGGTCTCTATTTGGTATAAGAGTCAACAGATTACTCACATTCATTAGACTACGATCCACTTTATTGTAATAATTACATTTGTAGTAATTTATTTGGGGTATGCCCCTTTTATGTTGTAAAAAGGACCATGGTCTTGGGCTAGACTAGAGGTTTTCTTCTCCATTCTTTCCTACCAATGCCCATTTGAATAGAGGTACTCTGATGTAGTTTATTTTTATTTATTTTTTAATCAATGCAATCAATGCTTAGGCTGTTTACCTCTCTCTCTCTCTCTCTCTCTCTCTCTCTCTCTCTCTCTATATATATATATATATATATATATATATACTTTAATTTGAATATGATTTTGTTATTGATAAAAGATAATTGTTATAAGAATGGAGAAGAAAATCCTAAAGATACGTATGCCTCTTGTTTGGAGAGGGATCTTTAGGGAGGTATTCCTCCCCTTACATATAATTGGAACATAAAGATATGATTAGATTACTTTTATCCCAATTTTGGGGTTTTTGGAGAAGATAGGTCTTCTCTTATCTAAACTTTATAATGTAATTTCCAAACATTTGGGATTAATGCATAGATTATAGTTGTTTCTAAAGAGCACATTTTCTTTAGATCAATTCTTTGACCTTGTTACTTGTTGCACTTCCTTTCAAAAGGGTATAAACCTTGTCCCTTCACACTGCATTCTAGCTAAGATCTTCATTAAAGGATATAACATTAATTACAATTTAGAGAGGTGCAATAAATTAAGATTAGACTCTAAGTTTAATAAAATTAACTCATCTTATGTAATGAAAGGCATACCTCTATTTTCTTTGATAACTATATTATTCTAATTAGAGCACCTGAGACATATTATAAATGTTCTAAATTGGAGGTGTACTTGTGGATTTCAGCCTAAAAATATAGATTACATATTATGGAGGACTAGAACAAAATAATTTATGTCTACTAGATACATATTTGTGAACTTAAGAATGCCTTTCATTATTTTGTATTGAAAGATAATGTTAATGAAAGAGAATTTTTGATGGAGACACAACCAAAGACCAAAATGAACACATAGGAAAAAGGGACACTATTATTATCAATGAAAAATGCCCTATGGGCTTACAACAATAAGATTCTGGAGAAAGAAATCCTCCACACAGTACCTTCTCTCTAACTCCACTAAGTGTTGCTTTTATAATGCCAAAAATATTCTTAAATAAGCCCCAAATGGTTTAGGGTTAGGAATACATTCTAGAATATACCAGTTGGCACCCACCACCAAAATAGAAGGTTCCAAAAATCACGTTAGAAGTTGTTGTAAAATTAGAAGAATCTAGAAATGGTAGTTGAACTTTTGAGAGGCATAACTTTTGAACCGTAGCTCTGATTGATGAATCGTTTACATTTTTGGAAAGCTTTGGAAGCACTCTATAGTCCTATGGACATGCTTTTCTCATCCCCCATTTTTTGGCCTAGGAGATCTCCAAGAATCAAAAATTGTAATAACTTTCTAACCATGAATCCTTTTGACCTGATTCCTTTTTTGGAGTGTTCTATATTACAAATATAACCATCCCTCCAATTTACACCCTCTAACTCACCATAATTATGGCTCAATTACATAATCCTATTTCCCAAGGTACTTAAAAACTCTAACCCAGAACACTAATAGTGGAATTGTGAGATTTGGAACCTTTATTTGACCCAAACGGGTATCTAGAAATGAAAACACATTAAACAAAAACTATTTCTAAACATATTTTTTTTGGGTGATTCAAGATTGCCCTTACACCACTAGATGCTCCTACATCAATTTCATGCTTCTTATCTGATTAAACATTTAAAAAATTACCTTAACATGGTATATTAATACCTATAGCATATCAAATGTTTAAAATAAGAGGAAAATCTTATGAAGAGAACTAGAGAATTGGGTACTAAACAAGCTTAGGATGTTGGCATAAATTATGATAAGGGAGTATAAAAGATCTAATTATTATAGATGGTTGGTGAGTTCAATAATATTTTAAACAAAATCTGATAACTAAAGTTTAATCTAAATATCTCCAATGCTAATAGTAACATTCTAAATATTTATCGTAAAGTTAAGGAGTCCGAATAGTAAAGAGTATTAAGAGCTAATGATTACATAATGGCTTATGTTTGGTTATATAAATGTTGCAAAACTAAGAGGGGAGTTGAATCAGTTATCTTAGGTCTTCGTACTCTAATTTCAACCTTTAAAACCTTTTCAACAACTAACATTACTAAACATATTCAAACATTTAACCAACCACAACAATTTATATATGAAAATAACATGCAAAACATTCAATCACACATTAACACCAATATTTAGAGTGAAAACTCAATTTGGATAAAAAATGATGTGGGAATTATCACCCACAAAAATATTCACTCTTATGAAGTGAGCTTGTTTAAGAGACAACCCTTTCAAAGGTTACAAACACAATTGTTAGATGTGACCTTGTTTGGGGATTTTTACCACTGATTAGTTAGATCTGTCACTCTATAATGAGTGGTCTTACTTAAGGACTTAGTATATTTATTAGAATGCTACCTTATAAAGGATTTATAAATTGCGTTGTTAAATCCATTTGATTAAGATATTTTTTGGTACAATGGTTAGAAAGTAACAGTGAAATGATCTATCAAAATGTGCAACTACCTTTGACTATTTAGGTCTCCTTTCTACTTTTTTGTCTTCTTCAAACTCTTCCTTGTTGGTTGGTCAACACCTAATCTTCATCTTGTCATTGTCTTTCACTCAATTCACTTGATTAAATTTTGTTCTAATAGATTTGAGAAATACAAGTCTTCTAAACTCAAGAAACCTACATGCAAAAGCTTGTCACAAGAGAGAAGAATGGAGACCAGACAAATTTCTATCAAAGAGTAAAATGTAGTAAGAGAGAATGAATATATTCACTATTACCATCCTTATAAAAGGAGAAAGGTAAAACCCAAAAGGGAAATATCTAATGTTACATGATAATAATTAATGAATTAATTAATTATTATATGCCTAAAGTTTAGCGTAAGAAAACTATAAATAATAAGAGAATATATTATTATTCTAATACCTCATCTTAATATAAACTTAGGGAGTAGATAAAAAAACTATAAACTACAATGCAAAAAGTGAATTTGGGTCTTGAAAACAAGGCTTGATGAAGTACCCAATCAAAACCAATTTTTGTAAAGTAGAGAAGTAGATAAAACCATGAGGGAAAAACTCTACCCCAAGAAGAGATGGAGAGAATGAAATAATTGTAAAGGACTACAGAAGCCTCCAAACTAGAGAACATCTTAAAAAATAGGAACAAGAGGATGATCATCAAAACATGAAGCATGTAGTTACAAACGCTGTCAAACTTGTGATCTAAAAAACCTCCACTGAATAGAACATGACCAGGTAGATAAGACTAAGTGTTAAGAGTTGATCAATTGAAGATTGAAGATATCTTCATGGCTTCCAAAAATAGGAATGAAAGAGTAGTGTCCATATGGTAAATGATCCATCTCATTGAAATGCATAGGTACCCATCCATGTCATCCACCTAGTATATAAAAACATGCACTAAATAAATAGATCAATCTATCAAACCAAGGAAGCATTAGAACCAATATAACCCCAATATATTGTGAAGAGTTTAGAAAAGTACACTAAAATTGGATGCATAATCTCTTATAGAAAGAAGAACCAAGAACATCAAGAGTGCAAAAGAAGTACAAACATTATAAAGGAACATGTCATCGATACATAATGAGTCTAATGTAATGGAAGGAATACTCAGTTGACAAAGGAAGATAGAAAAAATGGCCAACATGTAACCTCCCAAAGAACTTTATAACATAGCATGAGTACAACAAGACACAAAGATGTGCAAGATCCTAAGATACAATAGAGTGACACTTTATCTTAGTATGTTTGCATAAACATGTTTCAAAAGATGTCAAAAATAATCAAAAGAGACAAAAAGATAGTGCAACAGAAAATGCAACCCATGACAAGTCATCCCAAGAAAAGAAAATAATCCCTGAACTTGAAATAACCAAGATATACACTAGAGTTTTAAAAGGAAAAAGAAAAAACTAAATAGGATGTACCTAGATTAGAATATAGAAAGACAACCAACATCAATGGAAAGATCATAGAACAAGATTTATAATGATATTAAGTTTTTCCAAAATGGAGATTAGATGCTCAAGATATGTTTCTTGGAGTGTAAAATTGAACCCCTAAATTTGACAACAAAAAAAATTATTAAAAAGGCATCAAAACCAAAAAATTCCTATACTACTATGATAGGCTTAAACCATATTTTTGGTGATATCTCATTTGCAGAAAATGGAGTTCATATGCCTGGGATAAGAAAAACCTACTAAGATGTCTAAAATGAGCTAAAGAGAAAAATAGGTGTGATGATGTAGGAGCTGAGGTCAACAAGTGAAAAGCCCAAATTTGATGGTTAGATAGTCATCAAGGAAAAAAAATATTAGAAAAATAACTCCATGTGTTGAAAAAGTTCACCAGAATAAGATGGGGTCGATGCCAAAAAAATATCTAGTGGCAATGAAATGTGCATGTGGAAAAAACCATCAACAAAGGAAAGATCACATTCATACTCCAGAAACTGCCATGAATTACAAGAAACCAATATTAGTTCTTGGAAACCATTGTTGGTTTATGGAAACCACTGTTGGTTTTCAAAAATTACCTTAGGGATGAGCAAAATAGCCTATAAAAGGGCCAAATAGTCCCTTCAAACCTTTGGAACCACGTTAGAAATGCCAAGACCACCTTTGAAATATAGAAATCACCTTTTCCTTTTTGAAAAACTAGTAAAGCCACTCATTAAAAAAAATAGAAACCACCATGGCCCAAAACTACCTATTAGAAAATTAAACCCACTTAGACACCCAAAAAATACTGATGGAAAACTAGGATCCCCCCTTACATAACAAAAAAAAATCATAATTAAAAATGTTAGAAAATAACCAGTCATGCCAAAAAAATTCTACCCCTAAAAAACAAAATTTATTGCATTGAAACTCACTACATGCTATAAAGGCCACACATAGCATGGGGGCATGTGTATGCACCCATGTGCTAGTGGTGTGAAAGATGAGGTGGGTGACACGTTCCTAGGTTGGAGCCATGCATGTCATAAGGTACAAAGAATATGTAAAGGTGGCATGTACATGACAAGACTTGTAGTTCCAATGGGTACTTGAGGAAAGGACGACAAGGGTTGAGTTGTTAGTGTAGACACCTAAATTTGATTACAACGCTTTGGTAATCCTATTTAGTTATCTCTAAAGGCATCATTAATTAAATTTCTATTTAATTAATCCTTTGCCATCCCCTAGTTGATTAATTTAATTAATCATCTATAGTCCTAATTGATAAATCAAATAACCTATTATTTATCAATTAATCCTATTCTTCTATCTAAATTCCAAAATCCCCATTTATTAAATAAATCTATTTGATAAATAAAGCCCTCAAATTTGATAACCCCTAAACTATCCTAAATCCTCCATTTAGCCTAATCCACCCCATCCACCCATACTAACCAAGCTAAGCCACTAACTCACCCACCCTCATTGAATGCCCTCCACTTGCATATCTCTAACATCCTTAATCTAATCCTAAACCGAAGCCTAATCCACCCCCTAATGTTGTCACATTCCCTAAGCAAGCTTAAGACTTTCCTAAGCCAAGCAAAGTCAACAATCTCAACTCCCTCCAAAATATCTCAACCACCAAGCCTTCAATGCTCTTACAAAAGCCATAAAGACTCTTACAAGCCCATTCACTGCTCTTACAAGCCATTATGAAGGGTCTTTATGAAGATATTATCCCTTGAGCCTCCTTTGTTGACTCATCCATCCCCTTGCCTCCATCCAGTCACCCTGTGACATGTGTCACTCCCTGGTTGGTGCTAAACAAGCACAATCCATGTGCTCCCCTTTGAGTGCATCCTAGCCCTCCTTAAGCTTTCATCTCTCCTTGCATCTTAACCCTCCATCCCTCAAGCCCTTAGCCTATAAATTGAATCCCCTCCCAAGCCATTTCATCACAACCTTTAAGCCAAAGTTATAATGCTAGTTTGAGAACCAAAAGCCATCAACCATACCCTTATAATACCAAATTGAGAGCTCACAAAGTTACCAATTTGCCATTACCCATCTAACATCCATTGAAGAAACTTTTGAGCACTTGAGCATACATCCCAATCTTTAGACTCATCTACCAAGCAAAGAGCTAAATCTTATTGGGAGAGTCCATTCATTTGGCTCAATTGGGGTTTCCTCTTTAGTCTCTCATTTATGTTATGGTATTTTAGTTTGTAAATGCTTTTGATTTCTTAATTTAGTGTTTCTAACATACTAATATAGCATATACAGTTAGTATGTGGTGACTAATTAGGGAAGTAATATACATACTAAAAAAAAAAATTGGGATACTATTTACTAATGGCTAATATTCACCAATCGGCTATCTTTTATATTGGCCAATTTATGGTTGACATGTTGTAACTAATTTTAACCCTAAAGTAGAAAAAATACTTGTATAGAAGGGCCTAGGGTTAGGAATTGTTTCATAAGGTGTGATACCGAATTGATTCTTATGGTAGCATTGAGTTGTAAGGGATTACAAATTGTAATCAACTTGTAATCACTGGATCATAATAATATTGGACTTGCTATTTGGTGGACGTAGCCTAGGGATTGGGTGAACCACGTTAAATCCTGGTATCTTGTGTTCTTTTTTGTGTGATCTATTATTTTTTGATATTGTTTATATTTTCATGTAATTGTTATTTTTTGCCATGGTTAAATCCTAACACAAGTAAATGGAGTGTGTATGCCAAAAAAATGCAGTTACAAAGGACCTACAGGGGGTACAAGTGGTGTACTCCCAAGTACCATTAACATATGGTACAGTGTCATGCCCAAAACTACGAGGGCAAAAACACAATTTTTATTTTTTATTTTTTTAATAACTAAATTAATAATTATAAAACTCTAAGATGAAATAATTGAGATAACATTTTACATACAGGTTCTCAACGTTACGTTTTAAGATTATTAACATGAGGACAGTGACCTCGTTAAGGTTTGAAAACTTTTGTTATAAGATTGATATTGTTAAACTTATGTTCTTACGTTTCTTATACAACATTATAGTAAGAGTTAATTAAATAATGATGTAGATGACTACAAAATTTGTTTAATGAAACAACTAAGCAAATAACGTTGACATTAAAACTTATTTTAGATGGACAAAACCATAAATCTAAAACTAGTTAGTACTCACAAATTCAGACTTACTTCAATAATAAAACTAAATATATTTAACTAATATATCATCAATACAAAAACTAACATTACTAAGAAAATTATATATTAAAATTCTGAGCAATGGGTTACACCAATAACACAAGTAATAGCTAACTAAAACTTACTTGTTTTACGTTTACAACTTAACTAATTAAAATTAATAACAATTAGCAAAAACATAAATAAAATAACTATAAAATTAAATATATGCTACTAATTAAAAACTATTATTAAACAAAAATAGTTAAAATTAACAAAACGAACAACTAATTTAAACTTTAATTAATTAACTATCTACTAATACCAACTAACACATTAAGTTACATTTAAAATTTGCTTAATAAAAAAAAACTATATGAAATGACAATAATAAGAGTAAATACTTACTAAAACATATTTCACACTAATCTAATAACTAAACTAAACTATATAAAACATAAATTAACTAAAATCCAATTAATTAACTAATTCTCAACTTAAAAGTAATATTATCTAACAATAAATAAATAAAAGAAAACCTAAACTAAACCTAAGCTAACCCCTACACCCCTAACTTCCCACACTAACCTAGCCCCCCCCACGGTCCCCCATGCACTCTCCATGCTGCCCAAAATAGCTCACAGGAAATGAGGCCTACAATTCGCAGCCCAAGGAAGACCTGGCCCAAGTACGTGGGTTAGCAGGTCCATCAAACAGGACCTCCCCTCCATGGTGATTGGTGGAAGAGAAAGGGGGGAGGAAACAAATAAAGTTAAAACCAAATTTTAAACAAGTTTTACACTCTTCAAAGGCAACATCCATAGGAAGGAGAGACTAGACAGGTGACGTCATCTACTATGATGACAAAAGACTTTGCAACAAAATTAAAGATTTTTTTATTAGCTCCCTTCAAACTGACGTCTACCAAGGAGAATTTATATTAATGACATAAAGTTTTATAGATGGAAAAAAAGGGATATTTATAAGAGTTACTTCATAAAGTTTAGTGGTTAGGAATAAGATATATATATATATATATATATATATATATATATATATATATATATATATATGTTTTTTTTTCTTTCAATTTCTTTTGAATTTTGAACACTAATATTTATATTTCCTTTTTATTTATCTTATTTCAAAATTTAAAAAAAAAAAGAATATTTTGAGGAATATTCTCTGTTGCAAAGGCATTTAAAATTTCTCCCATACAAAGGGCAGAGAGTTTTACTCTCTAGTAACACATTTTTTTTTTGATGAAATTTTCTAAGTAGAGATTTCAAGCCATGTATATATATATATTTTTCTAAATTTTTGAATCGAATTAAAACATAGGTACAATAGTTTGAGGTATAATAATACCATATTTAATATGATCTCCTATGAATTTTGAATTGCAATGAATCAACCATAAACGCTTATTCCTTTTCGAAACATAGTTAACATTTGAACATATAAGGAACATATAAAGAAACTTGAGAATTTGCTCAATCCAATTAAACCTACTTCCATGGTATAATTTTTGTTTCCAACATAGAATAAGCTTGAAATTTGCCTAATTAAATCAATACCATTTCCATCTTATTTTGATGTGCATCCATCCAAAATAATGCTTACAAAATTTAATCACATGACAAGCAATTATGCTCAAAACACCAATTTCATTGGCAAACCTGATTCAAGGCTCAGTCGGGAAAGAATCAGGAAGAAAAACCGGCTTCGTTACCATTTACAATAAGGTTTAAAATACAAGTTACAATCAGATCTCAATCCCAAATTTCAACAATTAAATCAAATTTTCTTCATGATCAAAATCAAGGAGTTTGTAATATTTTCTGAATCTCATTTCAAGAACCATGGAGGAAGCAATTATCTGATCGGGTGACAACCAAGCATAACCCAGAGGAAATCAAACATGCATAATCATACATGGTTTACACAATAGGATTCACAATGAATCAAAACTAGGGAAAGGTGGATTCTTCCAACAGGAGAAGTCAAGCACAACACCAATTCAGATGCCCAATCAGGGCTAATAACCAAGAACTTCCGTTCTTCCATTTAAACATGCCATACTCATACCAGATTTGTGTTGATGGGTAAGGGCCCATAACACCCTACCCTTTATCCCTCTTCTCATCCTGAGAAGAGACTCTACACTGGTTGGAGTCCAACTAAACAGACCTTTCCCAAAATTGGTCACTTCTGCCGTCTCCAAGGGTGAGTAATACCAAAACACCCATGCAAGGAAAACTCAAAATTGCAAACATAAACAAGAAAGGAAAACAACCAAAATAACATGGTTATCAAATCTTCCCAACATACCCACAACCATACAAATAGTGAAACAACAACAAAGTAGCATGAGCATGAAACAAAACATAAAAACTGAATAAGGGAGATGAGAATTTCCTACCTTCACAAAGAGGTAATGGCAATGAACAAGTTTGAGTAGAGTATCCCTTTTCCTTCCTTCAACCTTCAAGAATTCCTCTCTAAATGTAGAGATTGGGTAACAACCTCCACAAGACCAAGAAGGGCCTCTAAATAGGCCTCCAACTCAACCACCCAAGGGCTCAATAACTACCCCCACCCACTTACAATTCTAGAAACTACTAACCCAACCTACACTATGGGTTAAACCCTAAGTGGAGATGAGGTGAGGTAACACAAGATACCCATGGTCAATTTTCGCACAAAGGCAAAAAGGGACTTTTTGAGTGACCTCAAAAGTCAATAAAAGGGGCTTAGGGGTTGGAAAAGACCCCTAACCCATACCCATACCCTTTGGGTATAATAATAACATGTTTAAAAGCCTTAGGAAAGAGGTTTAGAGTCAAATAAAATCTAGGAATAAAATAGGTCCATCTCGCTACTCTAACTTGCAAATTAAGCACTAATCCGAATTAAGGGATGACTAACCTTGATTAAGAACCTAATAGTAAATTGACACTAACTTAAACCAAATTGGTCCAAAGTTAAACAATTAACCCTAAACAGCATACCGAAGCACATAAACATTTTACGAGTGTCAAGCGAAACTGAAAGAACATAATTACGAACATTAACATTCACTAAACAAAGAAGATACATACATATATCTCACAATACAATACGTGAATTATGAACAACAAGGCTTCCAAAAATTAGCACAAAGAGATCAATTTTGTTCCTCTGTAGGGTTTCTCGGCTAAATATCTACACACTCATTGCACACATCAGTAGTCCTGTAAAATCACATGTACATAAATGTACATGTATTCAGAAATTCACATAAATTAAAACATACATCAATAAGGGTTTCTTTATCCTACTTAATTCTTAATCATTTAAAATCTCTTAAATCAAAGTCTCAATCCTACATTTACTGGTTTTAATCAACATACATATACATGAAACATTAAATGACAATCATCAAATATATCTAAAAATAACATCACACAACATGAAATAATAAAATATTTTCTAAGCATCAAATAATGTCTCGACATCTCGAGTCGTGAATATCAAAAAATAGTAGTAATGCATCACTATGCTACGATGGGTCAGGGTGAGGCCTCACATACAGGGGGTCCACATCCTATGGGTCCCCACAAAACTTTCTCACACTAATATAAAATACCTCCTTTGATATTTCAAAAAAAAATTGTATTGATTTTATAAAAAAGAAAATAAACTATTTCTTACATAAGCATGTGCTTAAGAAAATCATGTTTTGATGAAGAAAAATATGTTTTAGAAAAAAAAATTATCATCTTGAGATTAGTGCCCAAGTTGTACAGCCCGAGCAAAATGTGTTAGCCTCATAATGTAACTTTGTCCAAAATGGACAAGTTTTATATGGATTTGGGGGTTTATGGGTGCTCTAAGATAAACAATGATGTATGTTTGAGCTCAAAGTGGACCAAAATGAAGATCCCCTAGATCCAATACAAAAAACCTTTAAAAACTAAAGTACTCAGGAACTCCAAAATTCTTCAAGCTCTGGAACAAGTTGAAGTAGATCTAGCTATGATACAATGATAGATTTGATAAATACAAATCTTTCAAAACCAAGAAACATGCTTGCGAAAGCTTGTCATGAGAGAAGAACGGGGATCAAAGAAATTTCTCTCAAAGATTAAAATGCATTAAGGGAGAATGAATAGATTTACAATTACTATCCTTATAAAATGATAAAGGTAAAACCTCAAAGGTAAAAACACTAAAGGAAAATATCCTAGGTTGCATGATAATAATTAATTATTATATGTCTAAAGTTTATCTTAAGTAAACTAGTTATTATAAGAAAATATCTTATTACTCTAACATGTTCTACTCGGTGTGCCCTTCTACATTCACTTGGCTATGAGAAAAATCACCCTTCTTGTTCATCCTTTTTATAGGAATTTTTTCCCACTAAGTCATATTCCTTGAATTAATCTCTTCCATATGATCAAATCTCAACTCATATTCAATGTATCTGTCACTCAAAAAAATGTTTTATGAATCATGCCAACTCGATCTCACCTTGGAACTTGAACATTTCTTGGATTCTGAACCAAACATTAAATCTTCATCAGTAATCTAAACTCAACCTTTTTCATCCATTGATTTTGTTAAAAAACTTTTTTACTTCCTTAGAATCTTCTAGATCACACCAAATTGTCACTTGATGTCATCATTTAATCATTTTTTCCAAAATATTTTTCTATACTAACTTGTTTTCTTTTTTAACTAATCAACTTCATTTCCTTGGTTAAGTCTTATTACTTGGTGAAAAATATTTTCTCAATAAACTTTATGTTCTCGGTAACACATGTTTGCTTGATAACATTAATACAACCTTTATTTACTAACATATGTTTGGTACACTTCCAATGAATAGTATATTTTCTTATTGACCACCATTTTTATCTCAATAGCACATAATGATTCCTTGTCTTTTTAGTTCACAACTTCAATCCTCTATTACCAACCAATATAAATAACTTATGCATTAGTATAACGCTTCATCAAATCATGTAAAACTATCAAACCAATATTACCTTGTCAAATATTGATTCATCGATTTCCTAGTTAAGCTCATACACTGAACATCACTTCTTTGTTCCATCTTTTATCCTTTACCAACCATTCTTTTGCTCAACACCATGTATTTCAGATTGATATGGAAATATACATAAATAAGTAAGTCAATAGGCTAGTTGACATCACTGACAACATAACAACTAATTCAATTCTCCTACATATCTTTTCTTAACTTAGGTATTCATTGTCAACATTTGTTTGGGCAACAATATCAGTTAGGGTAATGATCTCCCCCTTTGGCATTAATGGTGGCACATCTAAAATATACCATCCAATACCATGAAATGTACTAGTTTGCTCCCAATTTCTAATCCTCTTACATAGTCATCTCCCCTTTCTTAGGCTTCCACTTTCAATAGTTCTCTCCCCTAGATGTCTTCTCACTCTTTCTTAATCTTCTCTCCCTTATGGTATCTTCTCCTTCTCTATTCATTCTCTCCCCCTTTGATAGCAATGTCAAAGGTAACTACAAAACATAAGCTAAATCAAGTTTCCTTGTAGTTGTACCTTGTACCTTTCTTGTACCAATTTCTTCTATTTCCTTATAGCTTTCTCAAAATCTTTAGGTTGCTCCTAAATAGTGAACATCTACATCAAATCACAAAAGTATAATCTAATAAAGCATAAATTGATGCAAACTACATCTTTCTCTAATGAACATTAGATAGAGGAATTCCCCTAGTTTACCTCACACATACACAAAAGTATCTTTATGTAATGGCTTTGTAAAAATATCAATAACTTTCCCCTTGGACTTCACATATTTTAGCTTTACATGCTTCTCATATACCTATTCTCTCAAATAGTGATACTTAATTGGTATATGCTTTGTCTTGGAATGTATCATTGGGCTCTTTAAAATGTGTATAACACTAGTATTATCATAGTATATTGTCACAAGACCATTAACTTCTCTCTTGTATCTCTTTAAGTAACTATTTGATCCAAACAATGTTTGAATAATTGATTGTAGAAACACTTATATTCTACCTTATCAATTGATTGTGAAACACAAATTTTCTTTTTTCTTATCCATGTCTTCAATTTTTCTCCTAAGAAGAAAGATCCTCCACTTGTATTTTTTTTTTCATCCACATTACCTCCTCAATTAATACTGCTATACACATTTAGTTCAAAATCTCCATCCTTGTTGTACCATAGTCTATAGTCCTCATTTCTTTTTGATATCTAAATATTCTCATTACAACATTCATTTCTATCTCTTTAGGATTATAATACAATCTTTCTTGAATACTAACAATATGTGCAATATCTAGCCTACTATGGACAACATTTTTTAACTTACCAATCATTGATCTATATAGATTTTCACTTACCCCACTAGATTCATCTTTTATTTTTATAATTTGCATCTATTTATCATTGGTATACTGACTAGTCTTTGTTAGATAACTGAGAGGGGTGTGAATCAGTTTTGTCCAATTATCATATAGTCCCTTTCAAACATTTTAGTACCAACTAAACATCATAAATATTAACTTCAATCATTTGATGTAATCATTTGATTTAATAATTAACTTATTCATTCACTTCATAGAAAACTATCAACAAATTGTTCCTTGCATTTACGATTGACACTAAACTTCTAGTTATTACCTAGTGATATCTTAGTTATTATTGAGTTGAGGTAAACTAGGGAAACATATACAATAACTTGAAACACACATAAAACTCACATAATTAACACCATGATTTTAATGTAGAAACCCTATGAAGGGAAAAAACACTTGGGACTAGCAACCCAAAAATTTAACTCTTTTGAAGTGAGCTCTGCTAGGAGCCAACCTTATTAAGGGTTACATACGCATTGCTAATGTGACCTTGTTAGGGAATTTCATCAAAAGATCATCTAGACCTTATCACTTCATGTCCTTGAATAAAAAGTGTGGCTTGATTTAAAGGACTTACAAACACCACTAATGATTGTTACCATATAGGATTTCATAAACTTGTTAGGTCCACTTGGTTCTTGTAATATTTTCTACTAAAATCATTAAATAGTAATTGTATAAAGTGATCTATTTACAATGGCAAATACCTTTGCTTGTTTAGATCTATGCTCTTATTCTTTCTCTATGTAATCTCTCTCTTGGTTCTCCTTTCACATTGTACATTAACTTGGTTGATTAAATCCTTCTCTCTCCCCTTCCACTTCTCAATTCACGTGGTTGAATGCTTCACTTTCACCTTCTTCAATAGTATGCACTTATTGCAACTTTAATAATTTAGCAATATGATCAGCTCAAACATAATAACATTAGCCAACAACCAAAAACTATCATTTTCTCCTCCTTAAATAGTTTTCTCAATGCTTCTAGTTCTTTCCATCTTTTTCCACTTAATCAACATCGTGGATCTTAGGTTTGTTAGCATGAATGTTGATGATATTCCTATGAGAGAGTATTCTAGCATTTCTAGAGTAGTTGAGAGTTAGTTAGCATGATTGTATGTTGCATTCATGAGAATGTTTGTCATTCATGTCAACATACTAAGAAAATTGGTAGAGTAGTAGAAAGATTAAGGTCATATAGATCGAGTATCAACAATGAAGGTATGTGGAGTTGTGGATATGTTCTACAATGTGTGTCCTCATGGCATGGTCAAGTGTGCATGTAGAAAGTAAAAGACATGTGAAAGTTTCATATGATTTATAGAAGATAGTGCATAGATAGAGTACTTGATAAGTGGTTTCACATATTTGGATTATATCTCCTAATAGCTATAGAATCTAGATGAGAAAATTTAGATAGTGAAAGTAGACAACCTGATGATGATGTCAGTTAGTGTGCAAGGTTTGAGGTTGCACATGTGAGAAGTGAAAACTGTGAGCCAAAAATATTTTGTAATTATGAAAAAATGTAATGAATTGTATTATCTTAATAAGGTCCTATTGTAATTATTTGTGAAAGCCTTAAGGCTGGCTCAATAAATTATTTTTAAGGATGCGGTATAAAGGAAATTTATTTTCCTCATGATGGTGTATTGAGTTGTAATAAAATTGTATTGGATATGAAAAGTTGGTAAATGTGAGTAAGCAATCAAAGGGATCATTTTGATGTGAAGTTGGAGATTTGGTATTGAAGATCTTAGAAGTATTTGGTGTGGTATTGGTATAGTAAGAGGATGAAGAAAGAGTTTGAGTTGTTGAGATCAGTTGTATTTCTATTATTCTAAAAGGAATAATACAAAGGCCAGTTGGATAGTGAATTCGATGGTCTTTCCCCTAAAGCTATTTAGGAAGTGGATCCATCTACCTTCTACAACTCCTAACAGGGTAGCCAAAACTACTAATAGGGATTCAAAGTCTCCTAATAGGGATTGATATGTATTGGATGTATTTCATTGGCTCCTAATAGAGTCCATCCTCTTACAAGAAACTTTTATATTAGTACATCATTTTTTGGGTACCATCCCCACCGAGGTTTTCCCTAGTTAACATATCTGGTGTTATTGTGTATGTGTATCTTCTTATGGTCATTGTTTATATTGATCATGTTTTTTTTTATTGATTTGATAACTTATTCACCCCCTCCCCCCCACTAGTTGTCTTGGTGGACCTTACTTTCTAATAATTGGTATTAAAGCATTAGTTTCCTTGAAGGAAAATCTTAACAAGTTAAGGAGATCAATGGTGGGTCATTTTAGAAAAGAAAGTCTTAAGTTTGATGGAGTTAACTATGAAGAAGATGAAGACACATGTGTTATGCATGGTTCCATGATATTTGTTGATGACAAAGAATGAGACGACAATTGTGGAAAAAATAAACCTTGAAGAATGTAGTAAAGTTGAAAGATATATATATACACATACACATATATATACATATATATATATGTAGATATATATATGTATATATATGTCCATATATATATGTATGTATATATATACACACATATATATATACATATATATATATATGTATGTATATGTATATATGTGTATATATATATATGTATATGTATATGTATATATGTATATGTATACATATAGATATATGTATATATATATATACATACATATATACATGTATATGTATATGTATATATGTATATGTATACATATATATATATATATATGTATACATATACATATATACATATACATATACATATATACATATACATATACATGTATATATGTATGTATATATATATATATATATATATATATGTATATATATATATGTGTGTGTGTGTGTGTGTGTGTGTGTGTGTGTGTGTGTGTGTAACATGCTTGCAAGAGAAACACTTTTGTCATTTCTTCCTGGAAATGAACATAGCTAGGTAAAATCCTTAGCAACATCGCATAATATTTGGATAGCTTTGGAATCTACTTTTGAAGGTGATAAGCATGCTAAGAGAATCAAATTGCAAAATTGGATATGTTTATTTTAGGAGGCTAAAATGATGGAAGATGAATTTGTAAGAAGTTATATTGGTAGAATATCAAAAATCATTCTAGGAATCAAGTCTTTTAAATGGAATAAAGATTAAAATGATATCATATGGAAGATATCGAAAACTTTGATACCACCATTCAAGCAAAAAATACAAATGATTGAACTAGTGATACCTTGTACTGATGAAATTTCTAGAGAGACTCTTCTTGGAAGATTGGAAGCAACAAAAGTAAGCTTAAAATAGTTTGGAAATTTTCCTAGAGTAGAGAATATTTTTGGTGCATTAAGTGTTCGCCCTTCCTTGTCAAGAAGTGCAATCACTAGTGGATATTATACTAATAGAAGAATATTTGAATCTAAGGAAGACATAAAGATTGAAGAGGGAATCACATTGCTTGTAAGGAGAGAACTAGATGGAAAGAAAATATTTAAATGTTGGACTTGAAATGAGTTTGGTCATTTTTCTTCTAAATGTCCTAAGAGAGTAAAAAAGTATAATAATAATTTCAAGTCTGGAAGGCATAGAGAATATTCGTATGTAAATGATGATGATGAGTCTCATGAAAGGGTTTAAAGTGAAAGTGGTGATGAGTAAGGATTCGTAGCTATAAAAGAAGAGAACCCTAAAAAAGAAGTTAGAAAAGAGAAATCGCTAGTGTCACAGTTTAAGAAGAAAGTTGATTGAATCATAGACATTGGTTCTTCAAATCATATGACTAGTGATATGAGTATATTTGTTAAGCTCAATAACCATGATGGAGGAATTTTTAGAGTTGATAACAATGTGGCTTGGAATAGGATCTATTACTCTTGATGGGAAAACTAATACAGATGATGTTTACTTTGTTGATGGATTAAAACATAACCTATTAAGTCTTGGATGGTTGTTCGATAAGGGATTTTAGTTACATTACATAGAAAATGTGTGTGCATTATTAAGGACAAGAATGGTAAGATGATTGGCACTGGTATAAGATCTAGAGGTAATATTTTTTAGTTGAACCCTACATAGATGACATGTTTGGTTGTTAAAGTTGATAATAGTTGGTTATGGTATATAATTATTTTTCATATAAACTTTGATAATATTGTGAAAGCAAGTAGTACATTTTTTCTTAGAGATTTTCCAAAAATTGTGATTCCTACTAATGTTGTGTGCAAGGAATATGTTATGCCTAAGAAGAAAAAAAGTTCTCTTCCTAGAAAGAAGTTCACTAAAACAACAAAATTAGAGATTGTTCATAGAAATCTAAGTGGTCCCACTAAGACAAGAGGATTATATGGTGAAAGTACTTCATGATTATTGTTGATAAATTTACTAGGATGATGTCAATAGAATTCCTTAAAGAAAATTCTAAAGTATTTGAGAAGTTTAAGTTGTTTAAGAATAGAGTTGAGAATGATTCTAGATTAAAGATTAAATGTTTAAGATTATATAGAGGTGGTTAATTTACCTTGAATGAATTTAACACCATTTGTAAATTAATTGACATTAAGAGATAGCTATCATCCCCTAAGACTCCTAAGCATAATGAAATTGTTGAGAGAAGAAATGGGTCTTTAACAAAAGAAACAAGAGCTATGATGTTTGAGAATGATGTATCAAAGACATTTTGGAGAGAATAGTATATAAAATGAATAGAGTGCAGATTAGAAAAGGTACAAACAAGACACCTTGTGAATTATTATATGGACATGCATTATCAGTGAAGTATTTCAAAAAAATTGGAAGTAAATGCTATATCAGGAGAGATGATGAGATTGGTAAGCTTGATGCAAGAAGCAATGAACGTATGTTCCTTGGTTATTTATTGGAAAAAAAAGCTAATATATGTTTTAATCAAAGGAATAAGAATATTGTTGAGAGCACAAATGTAAAAATGGTTGTGAAGTTTGGAGTTAAAGAAAAAATGCTTGATTATAATTTTGATGATGAAGAAGTTAGTCCTAAGCCTATCAAAGAAAATTTTGAGACTTTCTATGAGACTAAAAATGATTTCTAGAATGAAATTCAAGCTGTGGAATAGAGAGAGGAACCAAGATTTGAACCTAGAGAAGAACTAAGAATTGAATCAGTGACACCAACAACAAGTAAGAATTTGACAAAGATTCACCCTACTGATCAGATTATTGGAAGTAAAGATAGAGGAGTTATGCAAATAAATAGGGTACATGAAGAACTATGTTTGATTTCTCAAGTTGAACCAAAGAGTGTAGATGAAGCATTCAAGGATGTTAATTGGATTCAAGCAATGAAAGAGGAACTAGATCAACTTGTGAAGAATGAGACATGGGATTGATCCCTAGACCTAAAGATAAGAATGTTATAGGGACTAAGTGGTTTCTTAGAAACAAAATGAATGAACAAGGTGAGGTTGTGAGAAACAAAAAAGACATTTGTACCTATTGCAAGAATTGAAGCAATAAGGATGTTCTTATCTTATGTAGAAAATAGGAAGTTTAAAGTGTATTAGATGGATGTGAAGTCAACATTGTTGAATGGAGAACTAGAAGAAGAAGTCTACATTGAGAAGTATAAAGAATTTCCTTTGAGACAAGAAGGACATATGGCATGTAAACTGAAGAAAGCATTATATAGACTAAAACAAGCACCTAGAACCTAGTATGCGAGGTTGGATAAGTATTTAGCAAAATTGGGATTTTCTAAAGATACTACAGATAGTAAATTATATTTGAAAGAAATTGAGAATGACTTGTTGATCATTGTGATATTTTTGGATGACATAATCTTTGGAGGTAATGATGAAGCAAGTGACAAGTTTGTTGATGAAATGAAGAATGAATTTGAGATGAGTATGATTGGTGAGATGAAATATTTCTTGGGTTTACAAATTGTGTAGAATAGTGAAGGTATTTTCTTATCACAAACTAAGTATTTGAAAGATTTTTTGAAGAGATTTGGCTTGGAAAGTTGTAATCTTGTTGGTACACCTACGATAACTAGTCATAAGTTATCTAGCAAAGATGAGACACCTATAGTTGAGAAGAAGAAGTAAAAATCATTTGAAATATATGACTTATACAAGACCATATATAGAAAATGTAGTTGGAATAGTAGCATTATTTTAGGAAGACCCTAAGGAATCACATTATGTAGCAATAAAATGAATATTCAGATATTTGAAGGGTACACCTAATTTTGAGTTGTGGTATGATAGATCAAATGACTTTACTCTATGTGCATATGTTGATAATGATTGGGTGGACAACATGGATGAAAGAAAGAGTACAAGTGGTGGAGCATATTTCCTTGGAGGAAGATTGGTTTCTTGGCTAAGAAAGAAATAATATTTTATTTCATAGAGTACGATAGAAGAAGAGTATGTAGCAACAAAAAAAAATTGGATTCAGATCATATGGATGAAACACATGCTAAAGGATATTGGGATAGAGTTTTTAGAACTTATTATCATACATTGTGATAACACAAGTACATTGAGTATGTCTAAGAATCATGTGTTACATTCTAAGACAAAGCATATATTGATTAAGCATCATGTTCTGAGAGAGAAAGTTACAAAGAAAGAAATCATATTAGAGTATGTTAATAAAAAAGATAAGATTGCAAATATTTTTAGGAAGCCTTTATCTAAGGATACATTTGAGTATTTGAGAGGTATGCTTGGGGTTATGTCCTTGCCTACTTTAGAGTAGATGATGTAGAGATTGTATTAGTCTAGTGGTACAAAGAATTATTGTTTATCTGGATTGAATGTTGATGTTTCCTCTATGTGGGAGTATTTGTGATTCAGAAGAGTCATCAAGGACTCTTGGTAGTTGGTATTGAACAGTTTATTTGGACAGTTGAGCTAGTTGAAGAATTTGAGTAGCTCATTGACATAATGATCCCTTTGTCATTAATGTCAATGGTGGAGAGAGTGCATGAAAAAAATATCTTGAATATTGGGGAAAGAATGCATGGAAAGATAAGCATAAAAAATGGGGGAGAATGATGAAGAAAAGATAGATTTGATGTCACTAGGGAGAAGATAAGTATATCAATAGGAGAGAAACACTTGTTCCTGAGAGTTTCATAATTGATTGATGAAGAGGATTTGAAAATATAAGAGCAGCAACAAAGTTGGATATCTTGGAACTTAGATACTTTTTATCTATGTTGCCATCAATTACAAAGGGGGATATTGTTAACATGAATGTTGATGATATTCCTGGTTGGGGGGGGGGCGTATTTTAACATTGCTAGAGCAGTTGAGAGTTAGTTAGCATGAGTGCATGTTGCATTCATGACTATGTTTGTCATTGATGTCAACATACTGAAAAGGTTGGTAGAGTAGTAGATAGAGATTGAGGTCATGTAAGGTCCATGGTCACATGTGTGATAAGTTGTAAAAACTGTGAGCCAATAGTATTTTGTAATTATGAAAAGATGTAATGAATTGTATTATCTTATTGAGGTCCTATTGTAATTAATAAGGAAAGCCTCAAGGCTGACTCAATGAATTATTTTAAGAACATGGAATAAGGAAAGTTATTTTCCTTGTGATGGTGTAATGAGCTGTAAGAGAATTGTATTGAATATGCAAACTTGGTAAATATGAGTAAGCAATCAAACAGATCATTGTGATGTGAAATTAGAGATGTGGTGTTGAGATCTAAGAAGTATTTTGGTGTAATCATATTTATTTAATTTAATAATAATATATTTAGGAGTTTCATTTTTATAATAAGCTCTAAATATCATTATTAATTTAATTAATAAATATTTTATTTAAAAGTATCAAGATTTAATAAAATAGAGAAAACAATTGATTTAATAAAGTTATTTTAATTAAATTGCAAAAGGTTACACAAGAAATTAAAATACAATAAAGAAATTAAGAAAAAAGTTTTGCGTGATTGCAAAATCGAAGCCCTAATTTGGGAAAAGCTCTTTATTAAGAAATTATAGCTCATTTCTCCATACATAGGTTTGGAGGAGCCAATTTTTGAGAAGAGGGTTTCAGAAGAAAAAAGTGAATTTCTTGTGAGTTACATGCATTCGGTTGTTTAGCATCAGATCCAAGTAGGATCTTGAGGGTTTTGTACAGTAGTTTTCATTCTTTGAATTCTCTATCTTCTCAGTGTCTAAATGAGATTTTTTGAATTCAATTGGGTTGAAACCCTTGTTTTTGAATTAATTGTTCTTCATTTGGAAATATCTGTAGACGAATTAAAGATTGGAAACCCTTGTTTTGTAAGTTTAAAGATTCATATTACAATTCGGGTAGGGTTTAGAAAAGAGATCAAAATTTGATATACAAAATTTGTGTGGTTGTTCGTATTTTCTTATTAGATCTTTTAGGTAAATGTATATATATATATATATGTATATATATGTATATATATGTATATATATATATATATATGTATATAGATATATATATATGTATATAGATATATATGTATATATATATATATATGTATATATATATATATATATGTATATATATATATATGTATATGTATATATACATATATATATATATGTATATATATATATATATGTATATATATATATATATGTATATGTATATATATATATATGTATATATATATATATATATGTATATGTATATATATATATATATATGTATATATATATATATATATATGTATATATATATATATATATATATATATATATATATAATTAGCACAATAGATAAATCGACTGTGATAAATACATATACGTATATATATTAAAATGTTTCTTTTTTAAAATACCAAGTAACACTATGGTTCAACAATTTTTATTGGCGGTTTTTTTTTTTTTTTTAATCATTAAAAAATATATATATTATATTGTAATGGGGATTAGGGTCACCACTTCCCCATCCCCAACTGTGATTGCAACTTGGCTGCAAAGGCGGTCGAAGTTGCTATGGTAGCCAAGGTCGCCTTGATAGCTAAGGGATGCTTAAACAGTGGGCATTGGGACTTCTCAATATATGTCGCATGCAATTTTTTAATATTTTATTAATTAAAATTTTTAATATGGCTTTTTATTATTTAAAAAATTCAATATAGTTTTTTATTAATTAATTTTTTAAAATAGTTTATAATAATTATTAAATATTAATTGTAATAAAAGATTATTATTATTTTATTAATATTATTATATTAGTTAATTTAATAATTATTATTGTTAATAAATAATATATTATATATATTATTTTATTAGTAATTTAATAATTATTAGCATCAATAATTTAATAATACTTAATAAATTTTAATAAGAGTATTAAATTATGAGTTGTTATAATTGTAATTATTTTATATATAAATAATTAGAATATACATGTTTTTGATTTGTTTTAAGAGAGAACTTTCCATTTGAGATTTGGAGGTGTTATCTCCAAAAGATGGATTCAATTTATATGAAATTTTTTTTTTTAATATCTTTTGAGAACTGAAAAAAAATCTTTATGAATTATTATTCCTTTTGGAAGAACAAAAAATGTGAACCCTATATTGTAATAAAAAAACCTTGTCAAATTATAATACTCGGAGATGAAAATGAAAGCTTGAAAACCTATAATGGAAATTGAACTTTTGTGTTCTCAAAACCTAATGAGTTATGAAAGTTATTTTTGTATGTACTTTATGTGATATGTGGTTTACTTTTGTGGGTTTTGTGTTTGATTTAGTACTTTGACCAATCAGGATGTTTACCAGAGGCTTGGGGTTTTTGTTTTGTGATGATATTATGGTTATAATTTTCAGTCATGATCTTATACTCGACCATGGTGATGTATCTCATGTTTTCTATTATGCATTTTGATCAATGTTTGTTAGTGCTTTCCAGTTGCTTATTTAGAATTGAGGTGAATGGTGTAAATTTTCCTAATGTAACCTTTGAGTTTCAATTAGTTATCTTCTAGTGCTTTCCAGATGCTTGTATAGGGTCGAGGTGATTATTGTGATTTGTCTTGTGGTGTTTTCTATTTGCTTGCATAGGAATGAGGTGAATGTTATAATTTGAGTTTAGGTGTTTTCTAGTTGCTTGTAAAGGACGATGGTGATATTATGTTTTATCTGTAGGTGCTTTCCAGTTGCTTGTAAAGGACAAAGGTGAAAATTATGATTTTATGAGTTGTTCTTTTTATGAGCCTAGGGTAGGTAATCTATGTGTACATTGGGAAGTGGCTTACAATGGTGGTCAAAGCTTTAAAGAAGTTGCCTAGGTAATCCATTGTAAGTTTTTTGAAATAAGTGATAACATTTCATTAAATGAGAATAAAATGAATTAATAAGAGTCATCGTTTTCCTTGCCCATGTCTTGAGTGCTAGTATAGGCTATGATGGGAGTATAGAGGATGCTTGGTTGCGACCTTGCTTCATTAGTATGCCTTGTTTGTAGAAGAGGATAGTGGTGCTACATAAAAATAATACAAGACCGGAGTCCAAAGAGGTTGCCAAGGTAACCTTAGAGTTGGCTCATGTGATGACACTTTCCCACTTATCTAGTAAATTTCCTATGCATCTTTGTTGCCTCTAGGATTAGATGATACTTTTGTCTTGGTACCTTTGAGATAGATTACTATCAAGATTTCCTTGACCTAGATTTTGGTTATGACTTATGGATTGATATCCATTTGGGACTTGAGATTATATCCTCAACATGGTGGGAGTGGGCCATTTAAGTTCCATGAGGTTGGGTGGTCATGCTTTTTTATTTATACCATTGAGATCTATCTGTTGGATGTCATTGCTAGATGTACTTGTGCACTTGTTCCTTTCTATCTGATCTTGTATTTTTTTTGGATAGCTATACCTTGTTATATTGTATTTGATTATCAGAGATCTTTTAAAATTATGTATTTTATTTATGATGTATATTCTTTGAGCTTTTCATACCCTATGACTTGTACAGTGGATGATTATGCATTTTGGTTATGCCAAGTGGCATCTTATGTAATTCTATATTATTTAATTGGAATCATACTTGTGATTATTCTATGATGTGGATTTTGGTTATGTGTTATATTTAATATTAATAAACTTACACATGTGATTCAATGTTATGGAACCCTTAACAAATGTAATATATTTTATGGATTGTTTTTATGAATATGAGTTATTATTTCCACTATATTTAATCTATTGTTGTTTAATCGTTATCTTTCAAAAAAAAAGTTTGGAAAACTTAGTGAAACTTTAGGTTAATTTATTTTGGGTTCCTTGGTGGAGCATTACATCTTCTTCACCTTGACATACATTTATTAGACCATTCACTATATTATCCCCATTTAGTCTATTATCCCCCTTTGATAGCAATGCCAACAAAAATTATAAATTTCATTATGAAACATATAAAACCTTGTAGTTATCCTTGTACCTTGCATTTATAGATTACATTAGTTTCATCATAGTCAATTTTCACAACTTTAAAATTACTTCCTAAAGTGTGAACACTTTTTCATCAACTCCATAAACTTATTATAATTCATCCATGAATTGATGCCGCATGAAACTTCACTTCATGTATTTTGGATAGGGGTAGGTCCCCCAGTCTACTCCCTAGATACTCAAAAGCATCCTTAGGTAGTGGCTTAGTAAATAAATTAGCAATTCATTCCATGGACTTCACATATTCAAGCCTTGCTTCTTGTGAACTTTCTCCCTCAAGTATTGATGATTGATATGTGCTTTGGTTTTGCATGCATCCCTAGATTTTTTTAAAATATTTATGGAACTTGTTTAATCACAATAGCTAGTAATAGGCCCGGTTACCTCTTCTTGCATACCTTCCAAAAATTGTTTGATCCATACACTATTTGAACAATTGATTGCAACATCAACATATTATCCTATAAAAGTAGATTGTAAAATGCAACTTTTCTTCTTTCTTATTCATTTAATCAATATTTATCCTAAAAATAAAGCTCCACCACTTGTGTTTTTCTTGCCATTAAAGTTTCCATCCCAATCAACATCATTGTAGACTTTAATATTAAAGTCAACCTCTTGTCCATAGGCCATAATCTTCAATTCTTTTAAGATATTTGAATATCTTTTTCACAATAGTTAATATGTGTCTCATTTGGATTAGATGAAAACCTTGCAATAATTCCAACAACTAGTGCAATATCTGGTCTACTATGCTCAACACATTGTGTTTTCTAATTACTTATTTTAAAAGGGTTTGATCAACCTCATGAGTAGTGTATTCCTTTTATAATTTCACTCTAGACATCATAGGTGTATTGACAAGTTTAGACTCATCCATCCCAAAATTCTTAAGATTTATTTTTCATACTTAGATTGAGTAACATAGATACATTTTTGTGTTTAGTAGACTTGCAATTCAATGAAATTGTTTATCTCTCAAAACATAGACATTTCAAATTCAATACTCATTTGGTTAGAAAATTTTGTACTCTATAAATCCCACCAAATATTATATTATCAACAAATATTTCAGAAATCAATACCATATACTTTGATTCATCCTTCAAATATAGATTATTGTTTTCAGTTTCTCTATAAAATCCAATCTTAATAAAATAAGAGTGCAATCTTTCATACCATGATCTTAGGGCTCATTTTAGTCCATACAATGCTTTGTTCAACTTGCATACCATGCTCTTCTTTTCAAGTTCAGTGAATCCTTTAGGTTGTTCAATGTAGACTTCCTCTTCAAGTATTCCATTCTAAAAAGTAGATTTTACATCCATTTGATAGACCTTGAACATCTTGTATGTACCATAAGCCAATAGTTTTCTTACTCCTTCCAATCTTGTCATCAGTGCAAAATATTTTCCATAATGAATTCCTTTTTCTTGTGCATATCCTTTACAAATTAATCTTTCCTTGTTTCTTACCATTTCTCCATTCTCATTCAACTTATTTCTAAAAAATCTATTTTCTTCTGATCACATTTTTGTTAGAAATTCTTAGTACTAGTATCCAAATATTGTTCTTTTAAATTTGATCAGTCTTCTCATTCATAACATTAACACAACATTCATCTCCAATTCATTTTTTATTGTTCTAGGTTCAAATTGGCGATAAAGATGTACTTTATCTTATCTTTCTTCTTGTTTGTACTCCAACACTTATATATCCAATTATTTGTTTAGGTTAATGGTTTTTCCTCACATATTTGGCCAATACAGGTTTAGTTCTCTAACTTTCAATATTTACTTCACTTAGTAGAGGTTCAACTTCTTGCTTGGGTTGTACTATCTAGTGCTTGGGTATTGTTGTATGTGACTTGATAGTATTCGTCTATTTCTCAATAGCTTTTTGGTGTGACTTAGGTATAATATTAGGTGCTTGTTCATATAAATAAAAAAAACTTGTTAATGTAACTTCAAGTTCTTTCTTTCTTTCTACATCATTCCCCTCTACAAACTCATAAAATCTCATATTTTTACTTTCAATCATCTTGTTAGTAGTCTCTTTCAAACACTTGTAAGCTTTACTCTTAGGTGAATAACCAAGGAATATATCTTCATATCCTTTAATAGCAATTTTACCATTCCTTTTATCTTTATGAATGTACAACCTAATTCCAAAGATTTTGAAATAACTTACAATTGGTGTATGACCATACCATAGTTCATAGGGTGTCTTGTTTGTTCCTTTCTTTAGTTGAACTCAATTTAGAATCTAAACAATAGTACTAATAGCTTCTCTCCATAATATCTAAGAGAACTCCTTCTCAATCATTAAAGATCTTGGACAATTCATAATAGATCTATTTCTCCCTTCATCAATACCATTCTTTTGTGGTTTCCTCAGTGTAGATAACTAACTTTTGATACCATTCTCAACACAAAAGTTAGTGAATTCAACACACATAAACTCGCAACCTCTACCAAATCTTAAAAATTTCAAATATGTTCCAATTCTCTTTTCAATTCTATCTTTATATCATTTGAACATATAAAAAGCATGTTATTTTACTTTCATGAACATTACACTCATCATCCTTGAATAATCATCTACAAATAGTATGAAGTATTTATCACCATAGTGACTATCAACTCCAATAGGACCACATAAATATTTATGCACCAATTCACAAATGTCATTTGAAGTGTGTTCCTTGCTAGAAAAACTTTCCTTTGTCATCTTACCAAACTAAGATTCCTTTCACATAGCATTCTCAAGTTTTTGCATATTCGATAAGCCTCTTACTCTTTTCTTTTTATTGATTTTTACAATTTTTTCAAATTTTACCTGACATGGCCTTGTATGCCATAATAAAACATCCTCAATTCAAGCAATTAAACATGTCTCAATTGTAGGATCAAAGTAGAATAAGTTACCTTCTATTTGTGTTCATATTCCAATCAGATTTCCCTCATCATTAAAGTCAATCTTTACCTTCCTTTTCAAACTCCAACTTGTGGCCTAAATCATTCAACTAAGAAGCATTCAAAAGATTATATTTTATTCATTGAACCCAATATGCATTATTATATCTTATCTTATCATTCAACATAAGTGATCCTTTACCTTTCATTGAGTATGGAAAATCACTACCAAACTTAATAGTTGTGCCATCATCAATTTCTTCAAATTTATAAAACTTACTTAGATCACCAATCATGTGATGTGTAAAAACACTATCAATAATCTATGAGTCATTCTTAGTAACATGTGATATAAGGGCAATTTCATTTTCATACCTTTCACTATTTGGATATTCTATACTTGCAACATAGACCATTTTACCTACTTCCTTGTCATCATTGAAACTAGACTCAATACGCTCTTCTTTAGCAATATAACATGACTTCTTGCCTTTGTATTTGTAATCCTTGTTCTTCCAATAATTATAATCTTTCTTGTCATTTCTATAATTTTTATCAGACATTCTTCAGTTAGGAAATTTGATAGAAAATTGACCAACCTCATTACATTTGAAATAGATCAAGGTAGCTTACCTTTTTATTTGTGCTTACCTCTTGATAACCTTCTTGCAACCAATGCTTCAATCTCATCCAGATTATCTTCAATTTTAGACTCACTTTTTTCTTTGGTTTTCTTCTCTTTTTTTGAATTATTGATGGTTAGTAAAGATTTAAAAGAATTTCTCCTTGTGACTATATTGTTATCATAAGTTCTCAACTCAAATGTAGTTAACTAACCAACTAGACCATCAAGTGTTAGATCATTTCTAGGCATAGCTCTAACTTCTTGAACAGAAGAAACTTTGATAGCATAAATAAGTAGAAGAGTTCTAATAACTTTACTTACAATTTCAAAATCATCTATAGCTCCTCTAGTAGCTCCATTTGCACTTAAAATATCCTTTATTATGCTCACATATTGAGAAAAAATTTCACCTTGTTTCATTCTCATATCATCATACTTATCTCTAAGACTTTCAACTTTGATTCTTCTTACATTACCATCACTTCCATATACTAGCTTCATTTTATTCAATATTTTCTTAGAATTTTCATAGTTCATGATATCATCATGTTGGAATGTTCAAAGATGGGAAGAGTACTTCTGAGGGTAGGGGCGGGTGTGAATCAGAAGTGCAACACTTTTAACCCTTTTTTTAATCCTTTAAATATATAACTAAAAAGAAAATTGCATGCAAGTAAACATATAAATGAACATGAAGTAAATCACATGCACTAACACATAACACCAGATTTGATAACCCAGAAACCCTCCAAGAACAAGAAGGTAAAAATGGGGTGGGGATGATACCCACAAAAGTTACTGCAACAATAAATGTTCAACCACTTCTAATGGTTTTCCCTGTGAAAGACTTTCCCTATTAGAGGCTTTACACTGTGTCAATAGTGACCTGGTTAGAGGATTTACAAACACTTTATATGAAGTTTGACCTTGTTAAATGATTTACAATAGGCTATTAAACCCACCTAATACATAGGATTTTTAATCACCTTCTCCAAAGGTTCTCCTACCTAGCTATAAGCTAACCTATCAATATAGGATTTCAGCATCTAATACAATGACAAGAAAGTATTATGAATCTTTGATCTGATTGCATATAATCTTCAATTGCTGATTCTAGGCACTTGTTCTACTCTTTCTAACCTTGATCCTCTAAGATCTGATATCTAATTGTGTTCCTTGTCCCTTGTGTTATTCTGATCAACATGATATGAAATTGTTGCTTTGTTCCTCTAAGTCTTACTCACTTCTCACTGTAATTTTGCTATAATCTCCCCATACACTGTTCTCATCCACATACCTAATTGATTTTTTGACCTCCTTTTGAAGCTTGTGAAGACTTAGGGTTAGGTATGGATCTATGATCCATATTGAATCTCAAATTATCACTCATACCTTAAGTTTTTCTCATTGGTTGCATGCCTCCTCCATTTTCTAATTGGCTACATGTAGATCACATAGGGAATGTAAATGATTCATCCTTATCCTTTTTCTCTTTTCAAAATCTCTCTATGTCAGCTCCAAAAATGGTTTACATCCAAGTTTGTGAGGGGACAAACTCATATTCTAATTTTGTGTTGCTCTGCACATATTGGACTAATGGTACTCAGCACATACTATCTTGGATTGTTCAACACCAACTACACCATGTCTTACTCGGCATCAACTATGACTCAACACCTATATGTCACTCGGCACTTATATACTACTTGGCACCTGAAGTCACTTAGCACTTGTTGAAATACTAACTCAACACACACTGTGGCTCGGCATACATAGTGTACTCCACTTCAATACAAAAAGTTATTAAGTGTGTTGACACTCAAATGTCAAAACTATTTGAGGACTAACAATCTCCCACTTTGACATGAGTGTCAAAAATACTTAACTAGACATTGCTAATCTATCCTTATGAGTACCTTATCCAAAAGGTTTCAAAAATTATTCAAAATTATATCAAAATACCTTAACTCCCTCTGAGCTGATTGTGCCTTGTCATTCTTGAAATCAAAATTATGTGCTGAATGTGTCTGATGCTCTTTGTCTTATGTCCTGTACCTATATTTTGTACCTATGTCTATATATCTAATTTATCAAAGCTTATGAAATTTCTACATTGACATAAGAGCAAATTTCCATATGATTGCCAAAATTTTGTATCTCCCCTTTTTTCCTTATTATTATTTCTCTCCCTATCTTATTATCTCCCCCTTTTTGACACTTATGTCAAAGGGCTCTAAGGAGTAATACCATATTTAGCCAAAAAAGTACTATTTACCTCCATTATTATTTTCAAAGTTACATCCCAATTCTCCAAAGCTATGTCAAGTGACTTGTGTTGGATGGCAGTCTCTGTAGCAAGGTGTACAAGTCCATCAAGGGTAGAAAGTTTAGGATCTTCCTTTAAAACTGTTTCAACATAAACTTGTTCCTTGTGGAGGACTTCTAAATGAAGGGTTATGGAGGACTAGATTTGCATCAATTTTGCCTTAATATTGGCTTCCTCTACTGTTAGTATAGCTAACTCCCTTTTTGTGTGAAGCGATTGTGCAAAATGCTTCTCACTCTGAGCTGGATCTCTAGGTAATTGCATGCTAGAGATTTTCAAGTTCCTTTCCAAGCTCATTGTTCTTTGATTAGTTTCTTGTGTGAAATTTGAAAAGTCACACAACTTCCTATATAATGAAAAAATGTTTTCAAGGACAATTTTGGCCTTATCTATTGTCTTGGCCAACTCTACCTATTCAAGTGCAATTCCACTTGGTATCTTCTCATTCACCTTTCCTTGAAATTTTCTTTCTAACAATTCCATGAGTTTAACATTGGTGTCCTGGTCTTCATTTGTCACTTGGTCAACTATGTTTGATAGTTGCTCAATTATTGGCTTTCCTTCATCTAGTGACTGCAAGCTAAAGGCATCCATGAAGATGTCCTTGATGTCATGAAGTTCTTTCTTATGTTTAAACTCTTTCCTCAATATTTCCTACCTCATCCTTCTATCCAATGCATTTTGCATTTTAGTCATTTGTGCTATTGTGATAGTCTTAGAATCATAGGAGGGTATCACAATCTCTTCATCTAATTCAAGGTCTCCATAGTGAAGTACCCCGGTCACTCTTGTTGAACTCAAGCCTGGAGTTGAAAATTACAAGGGGATAGCATCAGTGTTCAGCTTCTAAATGGTTTTAGTAGGAGTGCCAATCTTTGGTAATTATACCAATGTCTAAATGGTGGCCCACTCCTTTTCTTTTGTTGTATCTTCTTTTTTATCCGATTTCCTCTCTTTTGTACTCGACATCTGATCATTTTCATTTGTTGCACTTAGTGGAGGTGGTGGTGGAAGCATCAAAACTTTAGTTCTAGGAGCTCTATAAGTAAAAGGTGGTCTTGTGTTTTCACCTTTTCCCTTTGTGGTGTTGCTACTTCCTTTTTTAGTTCATCTACACTCACCAATATAGGGCTCGTACACAATTGTGCCTATAGAGTAGATTGGTGAAGGATCTTTGAGAGATCCTCTGCAATGAGTGGATTGATGTTTTGAGCTATCTTGTTAGTAAAATCCTTTATGATTACTATCTCTATAGGTGTATTGATTACATGAGGTGGACTAGGAGCTGGCAATTGTGTGTCTTCCACATTCTGTTCATCTTCTTTCTATTGGTTAGTTGTTGCCATAGTTTATTCTCCCTTTTCTGATTCCTCCTCTTCTCCTTTCTCTTCCTCACCTTTCTTTTCCTCCTTTTTCTTTTCTTATTCCTTTTCTTTCTCCTCTCCTTTTTTCTCTTCTAATTTCTTTTCTTCCATCTTTTCTTTGGCACTAGATTCCTACCTTATTTGTTTCTTCCACCTTATCATCAGTTATCCTATATATTGTTTTCCATATCTGTGTGGATTTATTTACAACATCTTCAACTTTTTTTTGAAGAATGAAAACTACTCTATATTTGGGTGCAAATTTCCCACTATGTTTCTTGTTTGCCTTGGTTATTTGAGCCTTTTTCATATCCAGCTTCACTTGTGCTAGGGTAGATTCTCTAATCTCCCTTTCCATCTTTAAACAATAATGCCATTTATTCTCAACTATTTCATATATTTGCTTTGGCATAGTGTTATCAAGCTCTAGAGGTATGTTTTTAAATTTTGTCATCATGGCATACATAGATTACTATATTTTATTCTGTTCTTCCCTACCGAGCTTATTAAAATTGAGAGACTTTAAATCATTTAAATCTACATTTTTAATATTATTACAAAGTTTGTCAATTGCAGATTTAGGAGGATGGCTTACCACTTTAAATTGGCTTATGTCCTATAACTCTATCCTCTCTTCATCATCTATGTCTAGTTGAGCCACATGCCTTCTTCTTTTATTAGAGCTGGCTGTGTAGTAGCTTTCTTCTTTTTCTTTAATGCCACTTTGGCCTTTTGAGTAGTTTCCTTTGTAGTGGCCCTTATTGTTGTTGGCTTAGCTAGAGTTAGTTTGGTTTGGTTTGAGCTTGTTTGGTGACCTTCTTAGGATTAGGCTGAGCTAAAGGTTAAGTTTTAGCCTTTCTCTTCTTTTTCTTGGCAGGTGTAGGTGCTTCCTCAGCTTCTTCTCCCTTAGCACCTTCCTCTTTGTCTTCTCCTTGGCCTTGTGTTAGCTTAACTAGCCCTTGCCCTTGCTCTTCTTCTTCCTCACTATCTCCTTCTACTTCTTCTACTTCTTCTTCTCCCTCAATGTTTGCTCCAAATGTCTTCTTTATTTTCCTTACCATTTTATCTTTCTTCTTGATGGTTGAATCATTTTTCAACTCAATCTCAACTTTGGACTTGACAATGTCATATGTCCCAAAGTGAGGAGCCTTCTTATCAATTTCTTCTACTAGCAATGTTGCAATTGCTACTGAAGCTTCATCTACATCCAGCTCATATCCTAATGGCCTTAGCCATCTTACTCTTGGTATTGCTATTTGAATATAAGTATAATCAATGTCAACCAAGAAACATATATCATTGACATGTTTCTCTACCAATGAAACTGGTATTCTCATTCCTTGCTTCATAGACTTCTTAAAGTCTTCAAAGTAGCTAGTCATCTATGCCTCAAAATTGTCTCCCATCTAATCAATGAACTCATTGATTTGGGTGACTATAGACTTGTTAGAATTCCAGTTCACCTTCCCAATTGAAGGGAATTCTTCCATCACATAAAAGATATACGCATAAGAACTAAGCCAAATTTGCATTGAGCAACTTTTGATCTCCTTGTAGCTCCTAGGTTCTCATTGATTTGCTACAACATGAGTTCTACTAGATCATAGGTATGATCTTTCTTTACCATCTTATAAGCCACATCAACAACTATGCAGGGTACATTGTTAAGTCTATTGGATTGATAGAATTTATGTGAAATTATCCTCACAAAAAAGTCAAGTAGGGGTTAAGTCATAGTGTCAATAGTCATTCCCCTATTGCTCCATTTTGCACTAATATTCTTCTCAATAACCTCCTTTCTATCACTTCTCAAAGTCTTTGGCCAATCTAGGGTTGGGAGACTAGTAACCCTATGCAAAATCCTTTTTGTAATCTTGATAGGTCCTATCTCTAGCCAAAGATATCCATCATGAATTTGGCTCAAAATAATGTGAATGCATTCATTTTGAACACTATAGGAAAAACTAGGGTTTTTGCCAGACCCTTCTTCTCAACAATTTGAAACTCATCCTTTAATATTCTATTGTCACACAACTTATCATAGGCATTGAAGATTTCTAAATCACCTATGCCACCAATTTTGTAATTGTAGCACTTTCTTACATCTTGGACCATGACAACCTTGGGTGGAATGACAGATAGTGCAATCATTTTTATAGACAACTTTAAGGACTGGCTTGAATTCATGCTATTTGACTTCATTGCTAACAAGTTGAATCTCATGATCTTCCTTAGCCTTAGAGTTTCTAGATCTAGAGGCCATTTTACTGAACTAGGGCTTTAAATGTATTAAAAACTATAACTTTGCATAGCTTGGCACTTGATAAATACCTTTGAATCAATGAGTTCATGTTGAATCACTATTGAAATTGATGCAAATGACTATAAGGTTGTTTCTTGATTGCCTCTTTGCTCTTCTCATCTTTTCTCTACATTTGAATGACATGAAAACGAACAAAATTCAACCTTATACCTGTCAAAGATCTAGCATTAAATGCTTCATTCTTATAGCTATAAAAATTGGCACTTGAAGGATTCAGTATGACTCAACTTCCATTGTAGTTCATTTATTCAGCTTCCACTAGACTTCTGCTTCACTTGGCTTCAACTATCAGCTCAGGAGCTATTAGAAATTCATCATCCATTGGAGCTTTACTCCGCATCTAAGTGTAACTAGGTAGCTTCTTCAAAAAATTTCTTGGCATCTTTTCTTATGCTAATTTCTTCCTTGTAGTACTCCTTTGTTCTTTGGAACTGATGTATGTTTTAACTTTGTATATCAGTCCCATACATCTATTTTTGCTTAGTTGGATGAAGTGTGATCACTTGACCTCTTCAATGAAGTGATCTCTCCATTTGATGTACTTGATGCATCTCTTCTTTTAGATGTCTCTTTCATTTCTTCCCTAATGTGTTCCACATCAACTTTTTCTTTACCCTTGTTGCCTTCTGACTTGGGTGCCTTGGCCTTTGTTGGGCAATACTTGCTGACATGTCTTGTCTTCAAGAAAATAAAACATGTGATTTGGCTTAACCACCTACTATAATTTCCCTTGAAGTGTATTCTTATGTAGTTCTAAGGAACATGACTATAATCTTGACAATAGTGACATCTTTGCCCAGTATTATAATCCCAGTTGTAGTGGTGTGCATAGTTGTTTCTCCTTGTAGATTGATTAGGTGTCCACATAGGCTTGATTTACACTCAAATTATCTATGTCCACATTTTTGGTAGTTGTAGTAGTGACCTTCAAATCTTGGTGTCCTCATAGTCTTGGTTCTATAGTCTTGTGTTGAGTGTCCTTGCATGTTACACTTGTGACAATAACCTTTATTTTTGAATGTGTCCTGCTAATTGGTCTTTCTACTCCTGCAAACATTAATAGTGTGCCCCTTTTTATTACAGAAATGACAAGTAGGTTTAGTATTCTTACCATTTTTGCTCCTTACTTCTACAGTCTTGGATGATTCTCCTTTTTTAGTGCTAGTGTAGCGAATTCTTGAAGTGTCATTACTAGCCCTTAGTGATTTCAATAATTGCTCAAAATATTTAATATCCTCATTAGGTTTGTTCTAGCTTTCTACTATATCCTTTTCTCTCTTTAATTCATTTTGCAATTATTTATTCTACATCTTCAAGGTGGAGATCTCAATGTCCTTCATGCTTAGCTCATGATGAGCATTCATCATTTGACTTCAGGTGTCTAGCTGCATGTTTGAAATCTTTTCAAACTCAATTATCTTCTCCTCTAGTCTATTGTTGAGATTTATTTTGTCATCTTCTATCATGGCCTTATCTTCAATGGCTCTCTTCTTTTGTTCAATCACTACACAAAGCATTATGGCTTGTGATTCTTGTTCAAGCTTGAGCAATCTGATTTCTTTAGCTTGTGCTCTATTTTTCTCCATTAGCTCTGCTATTGCTGCATCAAATTCCTTGGAATCTCCATTGGAAAACACTTGTGTGGTATCAATCTCTTGTAGTGTATGTCATTTTCAACAATGGCTATCTCCTTCCTTCTTTTTAAGGACTTTCTCAATTCTTCTCTAGCTTCCTCCACTTTGTGTAGAGCTAGGTGCACATCAATTACCTAATTGTCTATGATCTTCCCAAGTTTGAAGACTTCCATCCTCAGACCTTTACTCTAAGCTGTTAAGCTTCTTTTTGTGAGAACCTATGCTCTAATACCAATTGTTGGAATGTTCAAAGATGGGAAAAGTACTTCTAAGAGGGAGCGGGATTGATCAAAAGTACAACACTTTTAACCTTTTTTTAATCCTTTAAATATATAACTAAAAAGAAAATTGCATGCATGTAAACATATAAATAAAAATGAAGTAAATCACATGCACTAACACATAACACCAGATTTGGTAACCCAAAAATCCTCCAGGAATAAGAAGGTAAAGCTAGGATGGGGATGATACCCACAAAAGTTATTGCAGTAATAAATGTTCAACCACTTCTGATGGTCTACCCTGTGAAAGACCTACCCTATTAAAGGCTTTACACTATGTCAATAGTGACCTAGGTAGAGGATTTACAAACACTTTATATGAAGTGTCACCCTGTTAAAGGATTTACAATAGGCTGTTAAACCCATCTAATACATAGGATTTTCAATCACCTTCTCCAAAGGTTCTCCTACCTAGATGTTAAGCTAACCTATCAATATAGGATTTTAGCATCTAATACAATAACAAAAAAGTATTGGGAATATTTGACCTGATTCAATAGAATCTTCAATTGCTAGTTTTAGGCACTTGTTCTATTCCTTTTAACTTGATCCTGTGAGATCTGATATCTAATTGTGTTCCTTGTCCCTTGTGTTGTTCTGATCAATTGGATATGAAATTGTTGCCATGTTCCTCTAAGTCTTACTCACTTTTCACTATAATTTGGCTATAATCTCCCCATACACTATTCTCATCCACATACCTAATTGAGTTTTCAACCTCCTTTTGAAGGTTGTGAAGACTTAGGGTTAGGTATGGATCTATGATCCATATTGAATATCAAATTCTTGCTCATACCTTGCATTTTTATCATTGGTTGCATGCCTCCTTCATTTTTCTAATTGGATGCATGTAGATCGCATAGGGAATGTAGATGATTCATCCATATCATTTTTCTCTTTTTGAAATATCTCTATGTCAGCTCAAAAAATTGTTTACATCCAAGTTTGTGATGGCACAAACTTATATGTTGATTATGTGTTACTCAACACATACTAGACTACTAGTGCTTGACACATACTATCCTAGATTTCTCAGCACCAACTACAATCTATCTTGCTCAGCATCAAATGCGACTTAGTACCTATATGTCACTTGACACTTGTATACTTCTCAACACTTGAAGTCACTTGGCACCTATTGAAATACTAACTCTGCACACACTGTGGCTTAGCATACATAGTGTACTTAGCTTCAATACAAAAAGTGATTAAGTGTGTTGACACTTAAATGTCAAAATTATCTAAGGACTAACCCATCAAACTTGACATCATTAAGAGTGGATGCAATCTCAATCATTAAACTATTATGGTTTCTCTTTTCATTCATTTTCCCCATAGTCATGGGACCAAAAGGCATCATATATATTCATTCTCCAACCAATGTGTGATATTATATCCAATACTAGAAAGATGTAGTTTCACTCATTCTTTCCATGAGGAAAATTTATCCTTGTTCTTTTTTGTACCTCTCTCTCATACATATTCAATATTTACCTCAAGTTGCTTTAAACTTATTTCTTCAAGCACTAGGCACTGATACCAAATTGTTATGAAACTAAGGGGGAGTGAATCAATTATGTCTAGTTATAGTCATTTCAAACATTTTAGTACCAACTAAACATCATAAAGATAAACTTCAATCACTCGGTGTAATCAGTCAACTTAATACTTAACTCATTCATTCACTTCATAGAAAATTGTTAACAAAATTTTCCTTGCATTACCACTTGATAGTAAACTTGTAGTTATTATCTAGTGATATCTTAGTTATTACCAAGTTTAACTAAACTATAAAAACATATAAAGAAACTTGCAACATAATTAACATTAACATAATTAACACCATGAATCCTACCAGATTTAGGAAGAAGCGGCCAGTTAGAAGGACAATGATGTTGCAAAAACCCTGTAGGCCATGGACATAGATGGCCACTAGCCTGTTCACCTGGCTTTGTCCCTGGCCTTTGTTCTTTGGTTTTGGGCCTTCTTTTGTTTCTAGCCTTTTGAGGCAGTTTTTTTGTTTATTTAGACTATTTTTTCTCACTCTTTTTGCTATAAAACTTTGGGTTTCAGGATCCTTGTAAAACCTGTTTACCTAATCAAAAACATAATTAACACCATGGTTTTAACAGAGAAATTTTGTGAAGGGAAAAACCACCTGGGGCCAGTAACCCAAAAAATTCAAGTTCTTTGGAAGTGAGCTTTGCTAGGAGCTAACCTTGTTAAAGGTTACATACACATTGTTAATGTGACCTTGTTGGAGGATTTCACCAAAAGATCATCTAGACCTTACCACTCCATGCTATTAAAAGAGTGGCCTAATTTAAAGGACATACAAACACCACTAATCAATGTTACCATATAGGATTTCATAGACTTGTTAGGTCCACTTAGTTCTTTTGATATTTTCTGATACAATTGTTAAAGAATAACAATATAAAGTGATGTATTAAGAATAACAACTAACTTTTCTTGTTCATATTTTTATTCTTTTTCTTTCTCTATCTGATCTCTTTCTTGGATCTTTTCATTTTGTACTTTGACTTGGTTGAGTAACACCTTCTATTTCTCCTTCCAATGCTCAATTCACCTAGCTCAACACTTCACTTTCACCTTATTTAATAGTACACACTCACTGCAACTTTAATACTTTAGCAATATGATCATCTCAAACACAACAACATTAGCCAATGACCTAAAACTATAGTGTTCTCCTTAAATAGTTTTATCAATGCTTCCAAATCTTTCAATCTTTTTTCACTTAATAAACATCATTGATGTTAGTTTTATAACAAACTCCCTTCATACAATGGATTTAAACACTTACAAAATATAACTTTCATAGAACTTTGTATCTATCACTATCTATATTCAATTTCGTTGATCTCATCCTTCTTGAATTTTCTCAGTCGTAGATCTCACACCAAACATTGACTCATGCCTTAGACCTTCTTGAAATTTCCAAATTTCCATCATAAGTCAACCTCTAATTATACTTCTCCAAACTTGTTCATCTAGTTTTCACTTAGTAAACATAATATTTACTCAAGCAATAGAACACTCGGTCAATATTGGTTCACTTAGGAAATATTATATTTCCCCTCTTGCTTTACTAATCACTCAAGCAACATTGTAGTCATTCATTAAATATAGTCTCCCTTCATTAACCTTGTAACTTGGTTAACCTTGTGTTCTTCAACACTTCTCAACAACACATGATTGTAAAATAATCAAACTAATATTACATTATCACTATCCAACTCATTCAAGTACCCATTGAATACTTTACACGTCTCTTCTATCTTCATCATACTTTCTTTAAATTATCTTCGTCAATCTAATCCTCTTCATTAATCTAATGATATGGCACTCTATTAAGTTAGCATAATGTCTAGCCAACTAAGACTTTGACATATATTACAATATCACAACTAATATGACTCCCTTACTTACATTCATAGCATCACCAAAAAATCTCCTACTATCAATTATATTATTAGTTAGGACTAATAGTCTTGAGTCTTCCATCCCAAAAAAAATTAGAAGCTCCTTAATGTACTTTAATTGTGTTATGTATATCCCATCACTGGTCTATTGTACTTCCAATCCAATGAAAACTTTGATCTCTTCAATCATTAAAATTTCAAAATCCTTTCTCATTTTATCAACAAGAAATCTACACATCATCTCATTTCTCCAAATATGATATCATCTATAAATATTTCAGCTACATACACCTTATCTTCAAATTCACTTTTCAAATACATATTACAGTTATCACTAGTTTTAATGAAACCTATTCTTATTAGATATGAGTGGAGTCTTTCATACCATAATTGGGATGCCTATTTGAAACTATACAGAGCCTTATGCATTTTACTCTTCTTCTTCTAGTATGTCATTCAAAAATATAGACTTTACATCCATTTATATTCTTTCAAACCTTTATATGATGTATTTGCAAATAGAATTCTCACACCTAATCTAACAACATGGGAAAATGTCTCACCATAATCAATACCTTCCTACTAAGCATATCCTTTGCATACTAATCTTTGTTTATTCTTTATCACATGTCCATTACCATTCAACTTATTCTTGAAAATCTATTCTATTCCAATAACATTTTTATCCTTGGGTTGAGGTACTAGTGATCAAGTGTTGTTCTTTTCAATTTGATCAATCTCTTCTTTCATTGAATTAACCAAATATTCATTTTCTAGTGCACCCTTGTCAAATATAGGCTCAAATTTAGAAATCAAACATGCATTCTTGGCTCCAATTATTTGAGTTGGAGAAAGGTACCTTCTCGCATACTTTTCTAGCACTAGCTTAGTTCTTTTTTCTTCAACATTTCCTTCAATCAGTAGGGTTCAACTAATTCCTTAGTTTCTTTTTGTTTCTTGGGTAAAGTACCAAAACTTCTATCTTGTACATATGAAAATCTTGTTGGAATTAACAATGGGAAAGTAGATTCTTGGGGGGGGGGGGGGGGGAGGGGGGGGAGTTGAATCAACACTTCAAAACTTTAACCATAAAAAAATTCACCACACATCCATCTCACTATTTGTATGTAAACTAAAATAGTTAGCTAAACATGTTCATACATAACATGAAACAAATAAAACATGACACAATAATTTTGTTACCCAGAAACCCTCCAATGAGAAGGTAAAATTGGGGTGGGGATGACACCCACAAGTCTTCACTACTACAGTTGTAAAGTGTAACTAATTGAGGTTACAAAAGTTTGATCATAAACTATGATCTACCCTATGAAATATCTACCCTATTAAAGGCTTACAAAGTTTGTTAAATCTTACGCTGTTAAAGGATTTCAACACCCTGCTAAAAGTGTATCTGGTTAGAGGAATTCAACTTACAATAAAGTAAGCACCCTATTAAAGGATTTACAAAATCCTATAAAGACTGCTCATTTAAGATATTTCACTAATTCACATGTTAGAATAACTCATCCTTGATCCTTTAGTTTGTTGGAAATATAGATGGAGTAACTGAGAGGGAGGGTGAATCAGTTACCAAAAAAACAAATCCACAAATCCCTTAGACATCTTATAAAACTAGTTACTATTGTTACTTGGTAGCTACACAGAAAAATGTTGTACCTTGGTAGATGCAATGTATGTTATCTTTAACAAATCTCAAACATTCACAATGATTAACATGCATGCATAAAAGAAATAACCTGAACACATGAGACACCAAATTTAACATGGAAACCCAATATGGGAAAAACCATCAAGTAAGTAGCTATTGATTTTCACTCTTCTGAAGTAAGTCCTGTTAGGAGCCAACCCTATCAAAGGTTTACAAAACACACTATTAGGTGTGTCCTTGTTAAAGGATTTAATCACCCTACTAGGAGTGGCCTTGCTAGAGGACTTTAGAACAATTCAAAAGAACTATCACCTTGTTAGAGGATTTACAAAATGGTTGTTAAACCAACTTTATTAAGAGATTTAGAAATAATTGCTATAGTGGTGAGAAAGTAACAATGAATTGACCTAAATGAGATGCAACTGAATTGCTGATACAAATCTTTGTTTTGCTTTACTAGATCCTCTTCTGATCAAATACAACTTTTCTGCTCCTCAAGGATATCTAATCCTTCTTCAAAATTCACTCTTACTTTCCTCAACACACTTGCATGCTTTCTCATTACAATTTAGAATTCACAACTTGACCTTTGATTTATACCTTACAAATTGTCAAGTCGGTTCATTTACAAGTTACAATTACCAATAATCATTACCTCAGTTGGTTACAATCATTACATAAAACAATTAAGTTTTATTTCCCAAAATAATGAAATCCTTTATTGGTTGACCCTGCTTGGTAAACACTACTCTAGAAATGATTTCCAGTGTTAAACAACTGAAGCTCGATGAACACTATGAATTTTGCAAAATCCTTTGGAGATCGAGCGAACTTGGTAAACACTGACTTTCCTTCAATAACCTTGTGAGCTCAATTACCCCTAACTTTTGCCACAAAATTCTTCAATGCCCAAGTGAGCTCGGTAAAAATTATTTCCACAGAGTAACTTTTAGGAACGCTCGATAGACTCTAGAATTTTCTATGTCGATCAACTGAGCTTATAGATTTGATCTGATAACTGATATGACATTTGTGTAACATCAAAGACAACACACAATTGAAAAATTATATCCAACAATCTCCCTCTTTTGCATTGATGGAAACACATGTCATAGCACAATGAAATTTGAGAACAAGTATATTTCTGATAGAACATTTCTCCCTCTTAGATTTTATGCCACACACTTCTCTAATGTAGTAATCTCCCTCTATGAAGGAATTACATAACTTCTTTTCTAAACAACAAACTCTCCACAAACAAATTCAAATTTCAGAAGGATATGACAGTACACTCTCCCTCTTTGACAACACATGCCAAAGACAACACAAGCCAAATGAGTAACAATGTACCTTAAGTACTAATTCATATGCAATGTTTCCATGACTATGTTGCATCAACTGAAAGATCTTCAACTTTTTTCTTGTTGATGCATCACTAAAACCTTATTTTAGTGAGTTTTAGATAGGGGAATGACTCCTAACTTACCTCTTAGATACAGGAATGCATCTTTAGGTAATGGCTTGGTGAATATGTCAACAATCTATTCCTTTGTATGGACATATTCTAATCTGATCTCCTTATATTGCACCAATTCTCTGACAAAGTGATACTTTATTGCAATGTGCTTGATTTTGAAATGCATTACTGGATTCTTTTATATGTTGATTGCACTTGTATTATCACAAAACATAACATCTGGTTCTTTGATCTCAACCTTCCACGTTAAATCTGATGTCTCATGTGTTCATGTCATTTCTTTTATGCATGCATGTTAATCATTGTTTATGTTTGAGATCTATTAAAGATAACATACATTGCATCTATTGAGGTACAACATTTTTCTATATAGCTACAAAGTAGCAGTAGTAACTAGTTTTATAAGACATCTAAGGGATCTATGGATTTTTTTTTGTGGTAACTAATTCACCCCCCCTCCCCCCCTCAGTTACACCATCTATATTTCCAACACAATTAGCACCTCATTGCTAGATGATAGATCACCTCTTTTATTGGTGTGTACTTGATCCTTCTAATCAGATGTATCACTTCTTTCCCCTCTCTCAGCTTTTCTTTGTTCTCTCTAACTAATTTTGCAATTCAATCTTTTCACATCTCCTTAGTTACCTTGAATGATCTATCTATGCATGTAAAACCTCTTCCTTCACACACAAACATTCTCCTTCTACTTCTACTTACTATTTAGGGTTTTCCTTCCTTAAGAAGACTTAGATGAGCTAGGGTTAGGTATGAATGAATGATTGTGATTCAACCATTTTGCTACTTAGAGCATTCCTCAACCTGATTGGTTGAATGTATTGCATATGGATTCACAACACACCTATGCATATATCTTCTAGAATCACAAAACAATCCTTAAGTTGGCCCAAAAATGGTTTACATAGGAGTTTGTGCCATTACAAACAACTATGTCCAAAACTACTTACTCAGCACTTGAAGCCTCTGATGTCCAACATCTACCATATCTTCAATGTTGTAACTCAGCCTCTAAATGACTTGGCATCCACTATTCACTCAGCATTTGAATCACTCATCATATACTAGTTGTTTTGTCACTAGAGTGAGTTAGCACTAACTATCTACTTGACACATACTGATGCTCAATACATACTGAATATTTTTCTCAACATGAATTATCTGACAATTGATGCTTGGTATACACCACTTGATCGGCATGCACTAAGTACTTGTTAAGTAATGACTTAAGTGTATTGTCACTCATATGTCAAAACTAATATGAGAATAACAATCTCCCCCTTTGACATGAGTAGGAAAAACACTTTGTCATGCATATATAACCTTAACTTATGAGCATAACTCAAATAATCTACATTCTTTACTCGGCTAACATACAAAATTTCAAAACTTCAAAATTTTTCAAAACTGATGACTTATAAGTCGCACCTCAAAACTTCATAAATCCCCTTGAGTTTATTGTTCTCTGTAGTATCTTAATCTGATACTCCTCTTCAGTAAATATGTGGAACTACTGTCTTACTCAATTTCTGCATTTACTCCCCGTTTGTGTATTCCTTTCTTTTTGTCTCAATTCCCCTTTTCTATTATTATCCCCCTTTATTATTATCATCCCCCTTTTTTGACACTTATGTCATGGGTGGTACACAAATAGTGTGTCTGTCCAAAAATATTTTATGGATCTCCATTATAGTCTTGAGTGTTGCATCCCAATTGTTTTCACGCTACCTCTAGAGATTGATATTGAACATCTAGCTCGGCAACAAGGTCTACTAAGCCTTCATGAGTGGTAAGATAAGAATATTTCTTCATCAAACTTTTTGTAAAGGATAGTTCCTTGTGTAAAACTTCTAGGTATGGGGTCAACATGGATGGGATGTTGATCAAGGTGGCTCGAATGTTAGCATCTTGTTATCATAATGTGGTTAACTAACCTTGAGTAGATAGCAGTCTTAGAAAATGTGACTAACTTTGACTAGGAGATAATTTTAAAGCATTACTTGTAATCTTTAGATCTCCCTCCAATTGGTCAACATACCTCTATACTTCTTGTGTGAAGAGATTAACATCACACAACTTGGTGTAAAGAGAGAAAATATTCTCCAACACCTTCTTTACATCTTCCATCTTGGTTGCTACATCAACCTATCATAGTGCAATGGCACTATAAATCTTTTCATTGACCTTTATTTGAAACTTCTTGATAGACCATTCTAGAAGTTTAGTATTTGTATCCAGGTCTACATCACTAATCTTATCAATTGTTCAATAATAGGTTTTTCTTCATTAGGTGTTGGGAGACTAAATGCATTAAGAAATATTTCTTTGATGTCATGTAGAACTTGTCTTTTCTTATGCTTCCTTCTAAGTAACTCTTGGCACTTCTTTCTTGCTAGAACTTCTTACAATATACTTATTTCTTCTATGGTGATTGTTTTCAAATCAAACTTTAGAAGTTCAATCACCTCATCTAAGTTGACATCTCTAGAAGATGTGTCTTCTCCAACTTTAGATGTATCAGGACTAAGCCATGATTATTGTAATGGTGTAGTCTCTACACTTGACCTATGAAGAGTTTGACTAGGAATAGGGGATGCAGAGATTGGTAGGGTAACCAATGTCTAAATTGGTATCTATTCCTCTAGTTTTATAGTCAAAACTAACTCTTCTATCCTATTTTTTTCCTTCTCTTTTTTTTCTTCTTCACCATTTATCTATGAGATAGGTGTGGGACTGACTTCCTAACCTATATGGATTTGTGTCTCATCCTTCTCAACTGTCAAAACTACTTAAATTGATGTATTTAGCACTAATGTGTTGATATCTGATGTCACTATGTCCTTCACTTAATATACCACAATGGGCATTGAAACATGTGTGTTAGTCATGACATCCTATAGTCCTTTTGTACCTTTTTTCTTTTTGGATGTATGGGACATACTAGATGTGTTAGTTTTCTTTTCCCTTATTAATACATTGTCAATCTTAGTTGTGTTTACTAATATAGGATTAGTGCATAATTTTGTAGCTAAAATAGAACCCTTCAATATCCTTTTCAAGTCATCCTTTGTCAAAGGATTGATGTTCTAAACTATGTTATCAAATACATCCTTTATCTTTATTTTTTCCTATTGACTTTCTTGGTCCACATTAGGGGGACTAATACTCAGCATATGTACCTTAGGTACATTTTGATATTTTTGTTGCTCTTCTTCAGCAGTAGCCTCTTCATCTGCTTCCTTCTCTGTGTCTCCCTCATGTCCATCCTTGACATAGACATCCTTAACAATCTCTACTACCTCTTGATCATATTTTTCTTCACCAACTTCCTTAGGTGCATGATCACTTTCCTTTTTTGTTGTCAGCCCATAGATGACTTTCCATATCTAGGTGCTTTGTTTAACAACCTCATCAATATTGTTCTATAAAATGTTGAAACCTTTGTATTTTGAAGAAAATCTCCCCTTATAATTGTTTATTGCCTTATTCATTGTTGACTTATCCAAATCTGGCATTACTTTGGCTAGAGTAGTCTCCCTTATCTATCTTTTAGTTGTTAAATTGTATTACCACTTTTGCTCAACTCTATCATATAGACTTTTGGGTAATGAGTTGGAAATCTCAATAATAGTGGTGTTAAATATGGCCATCATCTTATATAAAGACTCTTCCACCTTATTCATAGCTATCTTACCAAGTTTATCAAACTTAGTATGTGTGATCCCTAATAAATCTACATTATTCTTGATATTTTCACACAAATTGTCTAAATCATAAAATTGTGGCTTGCCATTTGGAATTGACTATTATCATCTGATTTTGTCCTCTCCTCATCTAAATTGGCTAGAGATACATATTTTCTCCTCTTTCTCTTCTCAAGCTCATACTCCTTTGTAGTAATAATAGCTCTTTTTCCTTTAGGCTTCTCAACTTCCTGTGTCTTCTTTGCATTAGCCCATGTGTTATCCTTGGTAAAAAGTATTGCTAGCTTCTGTTGTGTAGGTTTCAAAACTTTCTTTGGTTTTCTTACTACTGGCTCCTTGGATTTCCTCTTTTTCTTTTCTACTAGCTTAGGTTCTTCCTTGGCTTCTTCTTCCTCGGTACCTTCATCATGTTCTATTTGTGCTTCTTTTTCCTCTCCTTAACCTTGTGTAAGTGCAAGTGGGGCTTGGGCTGGTTGATCTTCTTCATCATCCTTGTCATCATCATCTTCTTCTTCTTCCTCCTTTTCACCAAATATTTCCTTAAGATTCCTCACAAGCTTGTTTTTTTATCTTACCAAAAAAGTCATCTTCAAGTCAATTGTAATTCTTGATTTGGCTTCCTTATAATTTTCAAATGATGTTGCACTTTTGTCAATTTCTTCTACAAGTAAAGCTATGATGGTTGCAAATGCCTAATCAATATTTATCTCATATGTCAAGGGCTTAAGCCATATGACCCTAGGTAGAATTGCTTGTGCATTTATATGATCAACATCAACTAGAAAACAAACACCATTGTAATATTTCTCCACTAGTGATACTTGTATCTCCAATCTCTATTTCATGGACTTCTTAAAGTTTTTAAAATAACTTGTAATTTTTCACTCAAAGTTATCTCTAAGTTTCTCTATGAAATCTCTAATCTAAATTGCAATAGACCTATTGGTCTTCCAAGAAACTTTTCCAAATGAGGGAAACATGTTCTACACATAAAAGAATATATAAGCTAGTAATGAACCAAATTTGCATTGTGAAGTCTTTGTCTTTCTTATGGCCCCTAAGTTTTTTGATAATTATTGGAGTTGCAACTCAGCAAGGTCATAAGTGTGGTCCTTCTTGACTATTTTGTAGCCTAAATCCATTTCCATGCAAGACAACTATTCAATCTACTAGATTGAAAGAACTTGTGAGAAATTATTCTCACTACAAATGCAATTAAGGGATCAACAATTGTGTCTATAGTCATTCCTCTTTTGTTCCATATTGCCCCTGTATTCCCCTCTATTATCTCCTTAGCATCACTTAGCATGGTCTTCAGTCTATTTAGAGTAGGATGTAGCGCCTCTCATGTTTATAGTCTGAACCTTGTTATATTTTGTGTCAAGAGATACTTGATATAGTTTTTATGTTTCATTTGAGATGACTTAAGGGTTAGATTTTATACCTTGATATCAATATCATAGATGCTATACTGCTATGTTGTTTAGTTTATCATATTTTCATGTTGATGCCATTTTGAGATGATAGTAGATCTATGACGATATCTGGTTATTTGATATTTTGGACATATCTCTGATTTGGTTATGTGATGGATTTTATGCTATGGTGATTTACTTTATTCTTGTTTCATTATGATTTATGCGAATGTGAGTGATGTAAATGGATTATTTCAATATATTTGAATAAATGGTTAAATTAGGTATTTAATGTATTTATTGCTTTGGATATGATATTGTACAAAATTGTACTTGATCATGTGCTTTAGTGTGTAGGAATTATATCCCTAGTAGTAGTACATGTAGTTAGTGATTTGGCTATTCATTTTACCAATGTCATCCTTGTATTGTTGACGTATATTATTTAAATGTTTAATTAAACCCTTTCATGATTTGTTAAATCCAAACTCATTTACATTATGTGATTAGACCAATGAACATGTCTATGCATTTAGAGTTTTGCAACAAAGTTGTTAAGACCTTCTGCGACTTTGGTTTCAAGGTTTTTGGGCTTTATTTAATTGATTTTTAATTTTTGGAAGCTTTTCCATAGGTGAATTCCTATTACTATTAATAGTCTATTTTCATTTGGGTTGATTCAGTGTCTAACTAGTCTAACTGGCTATTTACCTTAATCAATTATTCACTCAAAAAGTGAATAAGTATTGAAAGAGGAATTTAATTCCTCACTTCTCACTTTTGCAATTTGGAAAATTAATAGCTTTTTCTAAAGGATTGCATTTATGTTTGTTGTGAGAGCTACAGGTGTGGGATCTTCATAAGGATAGTCTTGTTGGATCCAACTCAAGGAGACCTTGCTTTGTCATCATTTTTAGTCGTATCTATAGATTATTTATTTTACATGGTTGTTTTCTATTTTAGCACTTTTGGCTATCAGGTAGGCCTCTCCCATTTTCTTATTTTAGCTCAATTTCTATATCTGTTTCTGGTAGCTATTTGTTTGGAGGCTTAGAACTAGTGTTCTCCTCTGTTTCTGTTTGGTGGTTCTTCCTAGTTGGTTGGGTATGAACATTTTCCCAATTTTTCAGATGAGGGTTTGTGGTTTTGCACCGTTATGTTGGCCATTTTTTCAAATGGTGTCTGAATCCAAATTTTATTGGATTTTCAAGGCTTTTGTGCCCAACACCAAATGGTTTTTTATTTCAAAGTTTTCTTGTTTTTGGGTTTTTTACCTCGTTTTGCATGCCACCCTATTTTCTCAAGTTTTCTTGGCACAATGATGGTCATGGACTTGGATCATCTATTTGGATGTTAGTCAGACCATTATTACTCTTTTAAGTTACATTAGGATTCATGTCACATCCATCCTTCTAAGCTTGTTTTCAATTCAATGATATTTTTCTTATGTTCTCATCCAGACCTTATGTTATGATCTTCATGATGATGGAGTGCCACACACGAGTATGTGCACATAAATTGTCAGGTGACTTACAAGGCCCAATCTCTTGTTTTTACTTCAGTGGAGTTATGATCATTTGGGGTTGGGTTGGGAATATGCATGTCTACAAGCACTCATCATTGGATGAGCATGGGCAGGTTAGGGTAGCATATAGAGGGGACTTCTATCTCACAGCCTAGTGATCATTATGCATAGAGGATTGGCAGAGGAAGTTCTAATTAAGTGATAACAAAATATAATACTAGGTGATAATAAAACTTAAGATAATAAAAATATTATGTGATAGAGTCTTCCATTGAGGAGTTGAATTTATATGATTGGAGCCTAGGCTTGGCGATGCCAAGTAACTCTCTATGATGTTAGCCCCTACATAGTAACCCATTGAGTGTCTGACCAAGACCTATTGTATGTGCATTGTCTTATGATCTTGGCTTTAGACTTCATTACTGTTTGGTGTGAGTGTTAGCCATGGACATTGTACTTTATGTGTGTCTTTGGTTGGATCATTATCTCCATCAGCATAGTGGGAGTGGACTTACAAGTTTCACATGTTTGGGAGGTGTGGCTACCTATACTACTGCTAGGGACTAGTGTACAGAGATTGTCTATTATCCTAGTATGACCATTGCTGGATGTTTTCACTTGGTACTTTGAGTTTTGGAGTATGCTTTCTTGTGATTTATGCTTTCATTGGAATGCTTGTATATCATGTTTAGATGATGTTAGTTTATTGACAGATTCCCTTATTATGATGTTTAGGATATGATTAGATGATGTTATCTACTTAGTTGGAGTATCTATTGCTTTTGGTTTAGCATGTTAGATTTCTTGTTCTCATGAAATTATTACACTTTAGTAGTGACATCCTTATAAGATAGCTCTAAGTATCTAGTTGGTAGTTTGGGATGTTACACATGGGGGATGGCTAGAACCTTTGAGGCTTTATGGTGCTATTATGGTTGGGAGGAACTTTCCACTTAGCTAGTTATTTCATTACATTGTGATGTTGCTTTGAGTTCTTTTTGTTCATGGCTATGTTAGATAGTTAGATGCAGTTTCCTTCTTGTAGGTATTGTTCAAGTGTCTATGCTTCAACTTTGGATCCATTTTTCCCCATTGTGGAGGTTCTAACTTCTTGTTTTATCTTCTTTTTTGTCCTTGGTGCATTTCTTGCTTTTTCTGGGTGACCATACATCAGCATTGGGTGATACTTTAAAGTATCACACACCCAAAGAAGAAGAATATCATGTTATTGGAAAGTATCATGTGATACTTTGAAGTATTGCACACCCATTAGAGAAAGGTTGTATGATACTTGTGAAGTATCGCACGCCTTCAAGAGAAGTGTCACCCAAACCCTAAAAGTATCGCATGCCTTCTTTAGAAAGTTTGTGCGATACTTGAAAGTATTGCATAGTGCTGATCTAAAGTATCACCTAGGTTTTGGAAAAACCTATTTGGGCAAATAATGGGCACTTTTCAAATTGATCAGAAGTTTTGGGGAGGTGTTTTGACTACCCTCTATGATGTTCTTGAATACCTTGGAATTGCATTTTGATTTTAGAATGTTTTAGATTCAAAATTATTTGCGTCCTTCTATGGTTAGTCATTTTGGGCAGTAGTGGCATTTGGAAATCTTTTGATGTTTGGATTCTTGTTTAGTCTTTCATTGTGATCATTTTGATCCTTGTATTTCATTTATGGTGTGCATCCATACTTGTTTCAATTTTTTTTTATCTTGGCTTATATTTATCCATGTTCCAAGGATCTCTAGGCGAGACATTACATAGAATACCCTATTACTTAGTTTATTATCCTTTTTGGGATCCTGGTATGGCCATTTTCCAACCATACATACTGATTATGTATTCTACTAAGTACAACCTTAATCTATTCCATTTTGAATACATTTGGAAAATCTAGGGCATGAGTTAACCCTTTCCTCTCTACAATTTTGTTTTCCTGCTTCAATATTCCATCTACACATAGTTTTCTTTATAAGTCTCTAATTTCTATCTCCAATACTTCCAAATTTATAAGTGTACCAACATCTAACATATTGTATCATCAAAACCTATGGTGGTATCATTGATAACACACCAAACAGATCTCCCTTGTATGCTATCTCAGGAAAAACTTGAAAGGGTGGTCGTCTAATCCCATTACTTATTAATTGAACATTAAAAACATATTTTCCTTCCTTCCTAATAGTAGTAGAAGAACTAGATGCCATTTTAAAATAACTAGGGTTTATGATAATTCAAATAGTGTAGCTCCACACATGATAATACCTTATGAATCTATTGATTGGTGATGAGTAGCAACTGAATCCAATTCACAAATGCTTGAATTTTTCTTCTCAATTTTCATTATGCTCTCTGTTCTCTCTTCAATCTTGAATGAATGCAAATGAGTCAAAGATCAACTATATAACCCTTAAAACTCAACAATAAATTCTTAGTGCTTACATAACTATCAACTTGGCTAATATAGAAATTCCAACTCACTCAGATTACACATAACTTCTAATATGCTCAGCAACCACAGTGAGCTCAGCCAATAATATCACCCATAATAGCTTGATATCAACTAAAATTTCATTTCACTCGGTAGCAACTATGAAAATTTTCATGCTAAGAAATAACATAAAAACTAACAAAACTTATAGATTTCTTCTAGGTTATTACCATGCATATATAATCTTTTTAGAACTTAGATTCTTGGAACTAATGTAGAATATATCATTGAAATATCAGTCCCTTACACACCTTTAGATTGCCTAGTTGGGGGTGATGTGATCACCTGATCCATTGGATGAATAGACCTCATCTGGACTTAATGTGCTACAATATTCTCTTTTCCTCCATGTTTTTATATTTTCACTTTGACTTTCTCAACATCAATCTTCTCTTTTCATTTATTAAATTCACTACTTGGAGCCTTTGACCTAGTTGGACAATTTCTACTGATATGACTAGTCTTCAAACAACTAAAGCATGTGCTTTGAATCAACCACCTTCTGTAATCACTTCTAAAATGTGTTCTAATGAAATTCTTCAGAATATTTCCATACTCTTGACAATAGTGAAAACTATAGCTTGTATTGTAATCCCAATTATAAGAGTTTTCAGTATGGTTTGCCTTAGCTTGCTTGTTTGATGACCAGTTAGGCTTGGATCTACACTTGTATGCTCTATGTCCATACTTCTTATAGTTATGGTAATATCCTTCAAATATTTGTGCATTCATAGTCTTGTTCTTGCATTCATGTGCCTAATTTTCCTTGCTTGTTGCACTTATGATAGTAACCCATGAATTTCTACTTAGTGTTATGATTTTCTTTAATGCTCTTGCAAACGTTTTTTGTATGACCTAGGTTTCCACAATCATGATAAGTGGGTTTTTAGTTCTTATCTTTGTTGTTCCTTTATTCACCACTTTTAGATGATTCTCCTTTTTTAGTATTGGTGTATCCCAATCCAGTAGTATTATCATTAGATCTAAGACATCTCATCAATTTCTCAAAGTACTTGATGGCTTCACTAGGTTTGTTGAAATTTTTGAAAAATTCATTTCCTCTTTTTAGTTCATTCCTTAGTTGTTCATTTTGTAACTTCAAGTTTTTGGTCTTAATATCCTTTACATTCAATTCATGATTTGCAATCATTAGTTGATTCATTGTTTCCAGTTGCATGATAGCAATCCTTTGTACCTTTGATGTCTTCTCTTCCAGTCGGTTGGTTAGTATCCTTTTGTCAACTTCAATCATGAATTTTCCTTCCTCAACTTTCTTTTTCTTCTTGGTCAATTCATATAGAATTACTAATTGGACTTCTTGTTCTATCTTGAGATTTCTGACCTCTTTAGGTAGGGCATCATTATTTTCCATCAGATTTGAAGCTACTACATAAAACTCACCTAGTTTCTATTTTCAAATAGTCTAGTAGTGTCCTCCTCTTGGTAATGAGTTTCATTTTTCTCAATAGATATCTCTTTCCTTATCTTCAATGAGTGCTTCAACTCCTCTCTTGCTTCATTTAGTTGAAGTAGGGAAAGCTAGATTTCAATCTTCTAGTTCTCAATAATCTTTCCTAGCTTATAGACTTCCATCTTCAAGACCTTTCCTCAAAGGTTCATAGGTTTCCTTTCCAAAGAAAAAGGCTCTAATACCAATTATTGGAATAAACAATGGGAAAGTAAATTTTTTGAGGGGGGGGGGGTGTGTTGGTGAATCACCACTTCAAAACTTTAACCATAAAAACATTCACCACACATCCATCTCACTACTTGCATGTAAAATAAAATAGCTAGCTAAACATATTCATCCATAACATTAAACAAATAACACATGACACAATAATTTTGTTACCCAAAAACCCTCCACTAAGAAGGTAAAATCGAGGTGGGGATGACACACATAAATCTTTACTACTACAATTGTAAAGTGTAGCCAATTAAGGTTACAAAGTTTGATCATAAACTATGATCTACCCTATGAAAGTTCTACCCTATTAAATGCTTACAAAGAATATTAAATCTTGCCCTATTAAAGGATGTCAACATCCTGCTAAAAGTGTGTCTAGTTAGAGGACTTCAACTTACAATAAAGTAAGCACCATGTTAAAGGATTTACAAAAGCCTGTTAAGACTACTTGATTAAGAGATTTATTGATTTACCTATTAGAATGACTCAACCTTGATCCTTTGATTAGAACCTCATTGCTAGATGACATACACCTCATTTCTTGGTGTGTACTTGATCCTTCTAATCAGATGTATCACTTGTTTCCTCTCTCTTTGCTTTCCTATGTTCTCTCTAATTGATTATGCAATTCAATCTTTTTACATATCCTTAGTCACCTTGAATGCTTTTTCTATGGATGCAAAACCTCTTTCTTCACACATGAACATTCTCCTTCTACTTATACTTACTATTTAGTGTTTTCATTCCTTAATAAGACTTAGGTGAGCTAGGGTTAGGTATGAATGAATTATTGTGATTCACCCATTTTTCTACTTAAAATATCCCTCAACCTGATTGGTTGCATGTGTTGCATAGGGATTTATAATATACTTGTATATATATATCTTCTAGAATCTCAAAAAAATCCTTAAGTTGGCCCAAAAATGGTCTATATAGGAGTTTCTATCATTACAAACAATTGTGTCCAAAACTATTTACTTGGCACTTGAAGCCTCTAATGCTCAACATCTACTATATCTTCAATGTTGTAACTAGGCCTCTAAATGAATCTGCATCCATTGTTCACTCAACATATACTAGCTTGCTCATCACTAGAGTGACTTGGCACTAACTATCTACTTGACACATATTGGTGCTCAACACATAGTGGTGGTCGACACATACTGAATATTTTTCTTAGCATGCATTATTTGACAATTGATGCTCGACATACACTACTTTCTTAGCAATATGATAATCTTCTAGTTCCTTTTTTGTATCCCCTCAATTTTTATCTATAAACTCATCAATCCTTACATTACACTCTCTACTATCTTATTAGTATCCTTATTCACAAATTTATAAGGTTTTCTCTTTGTTGAATATCCTAAGAGTATGCCTTCATCTTCTTTAGAATAAAAATTTCCTTTTCTAGTATCTTCAAGAATGTTTGTGCAAACTTTTTATCAATTAACAATGTTCTATCACAATTAACTGTTGATATGTTCCTTCTCTCGGCTATGTTATTTTGTTGTGGAGTTCTTGATGTAGAGAGTTGTCTATTTTCATTACAAAAGACATTAAATTAATCATAATTTAATTCACCTCCTCTATCAAATCTTAAGAACTTCAATTGTTTACATGTTTCCTTCTCAACTTTTTCCTTTTACCATTTAAACATTTGGAATGCATCAAACTTTTCTTTTAGAAACATTACAGACATCATTCTTGAGTATTAATAAACAAACAAAGTGAAATATCGATCACCATAATAACTTTTTAATCTCATAGGACCACATAGATCTGTATGAATTAGCTCTAGCATACCATTAGATGAGTAGGACTTTCTTGGAAAACTTGAATTTTCCTTCTTACTGATCTGACCTTACTCACATGTAACTTTATCTAGATTTCTTAATCTTGATAAACCTCTTATTCTTTTCTTCTTACTAACCTTGATCATGTTATCAAAATTGATATGATAGAAAAAAATATTCCATAACCAAGCATCGTCACTTCTTACAATCAAAAATGTAATTGTAGTTGAATTCAAATAGAATAATTATTTTTCAATTGATCTCCAATGCTCTCATGGCTATGCTAGAGAATCTTACTCTTCCTATTATTAGTTTTGTGCATCTTTCAATTCATTTCTTCCATATTGTTGTAGAACATTTTGTTATTATTTTTCGTAGTTAACACATCTTCTAACACTGCCCTTTTTTCTTCCAAAGACCATAGGTTGTCACCACACCTCTAAGAAGCCTCACCTATGTCCCATTTTTTCTATTGCATCTCTTCAACCTTAGCTAACAATGTGTGAACTTTGAGATTGAGAATCTTAATCCAATGGAAAATTCATTTAGCCAACCAAAATGAATAAAGGGACTTAGCTTTTGTAGCTTGAAGGACTCCCAATGTGAGTTCATGTTTGTAATGAAAATCATATGTATTCAATTGAATAGAAGCTTCCTTAAAAACACTTCAAGTTTTTGAGACTTAGCTTCCCTTTAGAGACCTTAGTGTATTCCTCAGACCCAAAATAAAAAGAAGGCATTTCATGCACAACAAAACTATCATAGTCAACAAGAACAAGGATTTTGTCTTTATCACATGACATAATGTCATGAGAATAAGGAGAAAACCTAATAGTGTTAGGTTTCAAATTTAGAGAGCCCTTAAAAATCAAAATATGGGCCTTGTCTTTCAAATTCTCCATCAAGCTTCGAGACCCCTTGGTAGCTAAAGTATGGACTTCATTCTTGACACAAACTTGTGAGTCCTCCAAATTGTCAATATCATCCTCCAAGCCCTCACCTTCAACATACCTCTTCTAGGTAGGAATCACACCAATTTCAAACATTATCTTTTTATTCACTTCCATAGAGTTAGAAGAGGCACTATCCTTGTCATCATCTTCCATGTCCATTCCTTCTTCCTCATCCATTTTTTAACCTTTTTCCAATCTTGTTCATAGATAAGGGGTGGAGTGGGGAGGAATGGTGGAAGGGGAAAGAGTACCAAGCTGAAGATTTCATTCATTTCCCAAGTTTGGAAATTTTCTTTTCTTATAGACTAGGGTATGGCTTTTTTTGTTTTTAATTACAATATTTATGTGAAATGATATTTATGTTATCTATTAGGATTACAACTTGTTTCCTTGAGAATGTGTTGGAATCACTATAACCATTACACCAAAATCTTGAGCTTTGAATGAATGTTACAACAACTAGAGATAAGGATCCATAGGAGGTGGTTAAGTACATGTCAAAAATCCATTGATCTATGCTAGATAGAGGCACCAACCTAGAAGGGATGGAGGCACTGACCTCCCAAATATCCCCACTCAACATGACCCAAGGAATTTGAACCCGTAACCCAATGCTCTGATACCACTTGCTAGAATCACTATTGGCATTACACCAAAAGCTTGACTTGTTAATTAATATTAAAAAAACCAAAGACAATGATCTACAAGAGGTGGTTAAGCACATGTCACAAATTCATCGATGTATGTTGGAAAGAGGCACCAACCTAGAGGGGATGGAGGTGTTGACCTCCCAACAAAATGCTCTCTACTAGGGTTTGTATGACTTTCATCTAAATCCTCACTCATTTTCTACCCATAATATCACATTTACTATGGGAATTATTTTTGGTTATAATGGTCTCCACCTTCTCCAGTCGAGCAGTTTATGTTGGTGCTAGAGCTACTATTGTTCGATAAAATGACTTCACTAAAAAAATGCCTATGCAAGTTTTTTCCCATGGTGTTCCACGAGCTAATTCCTCTCCTAATATTATTTTGAATGTCAAGGAATTTATTAGTGTATGCACTTTGCTAGAACAACCTTGATTAAGTATTTTGTGGGTCGTACTCCTTCTAAAAGCATGTTACAGGAATGATTTTCCAAGGTCTAGACACCTCAAGGTGTCCACCTTAAAGGTGTTTAGAGCCTTACCAAAAGCTTTTTTCTTTTTTTCTTTGGTAATCCTAGCCAAGTTGAGCATGTATTTATTCGAGGCCCCTAGCCTATCAAGTTCTCTCTTCTAGTTTTTTAGTGTGGTCTCAGAATTTTTCTATCTCTAATGACTACAAACTTAAGGTTCCCATTTGGCTAGATTTCCTTGGGCTTCCTATCCCATGTTGGTCTTTCCTACAATCCATTATGCAAACTATTAGCAAGGTTATTTTCCTTAAGCCAGATGAGTTTTTTAATGCTTGGCCCTAGCATAGGGTTTGTGTTGAGGTTAGCCTCTCTAGGGACCTCAAAGAATCAGTGGAAATCCAAATAGGTGGTACCACCTTTACGTAGAAGTTTCTTTACCTAAAACTCTTGAATTCCTACTATCGGTGCTCATTTATGGAACACGATATTAAGAATTGTCCATTGCTGGAATGCAATCATCCACTAGTCCAAGAAGCCAAACTAGCTCTGGCCACTAGAAAGGATGAATGGAATACTATTGTGAAAAAAGGAAAAGACTCCACTATAGATAAGGCATGCTCTTTTCCTAAAGATAACAGTCATCCCAGCTCAAGTCTAGTGCCATCAAAGCCTTTAGTCCCTTTGCTCCTACCTCCAACTATTTCAAACCTTGGTGCTTAGTGAATAGTGGGCATTCATATGCCCAACTCTTGCCCTTAATGGGCTAGAGTGCTACAAGTGACTTCAATGATTTTTTCATATTCCCTCCATCATTCTCACAGCCCAAAAAGTTGTATGAGGTGTTTTATAATGAGGAGAAGATATGAGTGGTTATCTCTCTTGGGGACCCCTTGTTTGATGCCTCCACTTTTTTACACAACAACTTCTTTGCTCTTGGGGACAATAAAGATATGCAAGTTGTGTTACAATGAATTTTCTCTCATGGAATGTGTGGGAGCTAATAGAACTCCCTAGAGAATATCATGTTCATGATACTAGGTGTCAGCTTGGTCATCTTAACATTCTATGTCTTTAAGACTTAAAGTTTTTGGGTGTCTTCTTAACTTAGCATGTCATGTTATTTGGCTAGATAGTGCCTTATTTGTTTCTCAGCATGAGGTGGCTTTATCACTCTTCTCTCTCCTTGTTTACTTTCATTATTTATTTTGCATGGCTTTGATCCCATCTAGAGGGTTGTTTGGATTTTGTTTTCTTTTTAGAATCATTCCTTTGATATTGTTAACATTTATGCCCCCAATGATGTTTTTGAGAATGCACACCTCTGGTGTTGATTAGAAGATCACTTTCCACCTATCACCTAGGTTTTTGTGGGGATTTCAATATGGTAGAGTTGGCTACTAATAAGGAGGGGCTTCTTCCTTTTCAATAGGAAGCTAGCCAAAAGAAGCCTAATTTTACATCCAAAACAAGTTGGGCCTTTTTTATCCCAATGCTAACCATCACCGGTCTAGTGAGGTTCGGCATACTTGGTCCAAGTTTCAAGATAGGTCTGATAGAGTGTTAAAGAGACTGGACTTTTAGCTCAGTCCTTTTTCTCTTTTTCATATGAGCATGCATTGCCTATCATCCCTTTTCCAAATGTGACCTTGTCATATCATTATCCCATCCTCTTTTCTATCACTTGACACACAGCTTAGCCTCATCCTTGCAAAAATTATTTTTTTCTCAATACTTCCTTGATGTCCCATCCACCTATTGTTGCCCCACATTCTTCAAGTCTAAAACCTTGAGCCTAGACCCCACACCCATGTTGGGTGGATTCAATGATGGAATGATGTCATCCTTCGTACTACATGATTTCTTCACATTTATGAAAGAGAGTTGGCCATATACTATAGAAGATATTATGAAACCACTACTAAAGATCTATGTACAACCTCAAAAGCTCTCACCATGAATTAGTTTGATATGGATTTATAGGTCCAACTTGCCAATCTTTGACACCATAAATAAGTTATAGAGAGTTATGCTACTAAGGGAGCTTAGATCAAGGCCTATATATTCAAATTCTTTAGAATAATTAAGAAGTGGGGGTGAATCAGTTATCCAAGGTCCAGATGTACAAATAAAACTTTTCATAACTTAGTGAACCCATATCCACATAACATATTCATCATGCATGCATCCATTAGATTATGCAATCAATTTTCAGAATTGTAAGCATGAAACATAACAGACTCAATAACACATTTGGCACAATGATTTTATGTGCAAACCTAATTTGAGAAAAAACACTAGTAACATGCTACTAATTCTTACTCTTCTAAAGTGATACCCTATGAAAGGCTAACCTTGTTAAAGGTTACAATGCACACTATTAAATGTGACCCAGTTAAAGGATTTCAATCACCCTATTACGAGTGAGCTTTGTTAGAGGACTTTAGATCATTCACTTGGAATGTCACTTAGTTAAAAGATTTACAAATGAATGTTACATCAACCTTAATCCAAATGATTTACCCTAGATTGATACAATCATTAGAGAGTAACAGTAAGGCTTGATCTAATAACAACTTATAACTCACTTTTCAAATTATAGATTTATATTTTAGTCCTCCATTCTACTTTGCTATCACACACTTCATCTCTGATAGCTTGTCCACCCTTCAAGCATCCATATCCTTAAGTCTTCTTACTTTGCATGCCAATTGCAGACTCTATAGTTTGGCCACCATATGAAACAACACCCTAGACTCCTTATCTTTTCTTGGGTTCTCGATCATGCCAACTATTGTTTCATGCCTTGTATTCCCTTATAAAGAGAAATTAGATCTTTTGTCATTCATCCTCCATCTTCTGTTTTAGGGTTAGGATGGATTAGGTAGGATTCAATAAATCTACCCATCTTTTCATTTTATTCTTCTCTAAAATCTCCTCCTTCAATCTTCTTTAATTTGCCTCAAAATGGTTTATCTTGAACTCTGTGCCATAAGCTCATCAAGATTAACTTTCACATAGTTCACACAATCCAAGAAATCAAACTTTTTAGCTTAGATTCCTCAAATTCATGATCTTCGTCATAATTTTAACACTCGGCATCAACTTTCTTTTGATGCTTGAAACATACTGCATTGCTCGGCATCCACTACCAAGTCACTTAGCACAAACTAAGTTTACTAGTGCTCGGCATCAACTAAACTTTACTTAGCTTACACTATATCACTCGACATACACTAAAATTTGACTTTGCTTGGCTCTAAGTAATTTTCTGCATGGCTTGAACTATCTTTGCTTCACTACTACTGTCCACTCAGTCAAGCTTGGTAGACTCAATTCTTCTCTCTTGTTCTTTTAGACTTTATCAGTGTATCCAACCTTTGCAACCTTAAGTAGATAATCAATGCACTATAATATCACTTTCTTAATTTATCTTTGTACCTCTTATCCACATCATAACTCAACCTGTCCTCTAGGTGTTATTGTTACATCATTTGATCAAATCCTCTTAACCAATCATATAAATGATAGTACTCAAATAATCTAAGCAATTGTCTTACTGACAAGTAGCATGTTTAACATTAGTGACAAAACAATGATTGAAACACATATTCATACCTGCATCAATCTATTTTCAACAATCTCCCTCTTTGGCATTGATGGAAAACCAAACTTAATTAGTACAACTAACAATAATACCAAAAATAAAAAAATTAATTGTATTGAAAGCTCTCCCTCTATCAGCAATTTTCATCTTCTATAGGTTACATAATTATGTTATGTTCTAATCAATAAATAATCAATTCATCCTTATGACTCCCTCTTGATCAATTTTTATATCTCCCTCTTACTAGATAGATATAATCAGTAGGTATATTATCTATATCTAAGTAGATATTCATGTTTCTTCTATCTATATCTTCTATCTCCCTTTATGTTTCTCTTTCTGGATTTCTCCCTTATTTCATCATAATTCTTTCTTATGATTTCTCCCTCTTTGACAACAATGCCAAAGACTTATCATCTTAATATGCAAAAATAAACATTTTCAGTTTCTCCCTTTTTCACCTCACTTGTGACTAATTTGTAGCTCCAAATCTTTGATTACTTTAGGCAGCTGCTAAAGTAAGATTCACTACATCAATGTGTAACATATATCAATCATCTTGTTTGATGCAACGTACTTCTCATGTTTCTTAAATAGCCTTTGATAGGATTACCACCCCTATTTTACCTCTTAGATACTCATGAGAATCCTTAGGTAATGCTTTTGTGAAGATATAAGCTATTTTCTCCTTTGTGTTAATATATTCCGTCTTCTGCTCTTTATCTTGAACTCTCTCAAGTAATGATACTTGATTGAAATATGCTTAGTGTTTGTATACATCACAATATTCTTTCATATATTTATAGTACTTGTATTATCACAATAACGTATCACAGGTTTAGTGATTTCCTCTTCCATCCCTTTGAGTAGTTATTTGATCCATACAATGTTTGTACAATTTATTGTAGCAGTATCATATTTAGCTTCAATAGTATATTAAAATATACAATTTTGTTTCTTGCTAGTCCATGTAACCAACCCTTTTCCTAAGAAAAATGCTTCTCTACTAGTGTTCTTTCTATCATCAATATTTCCAACACAATTAGCATCAGTGTAGGCTCTCAATTCAAATTTTTCTTTTTTCTTATAGTATAGACCATAGTCTTATGTGCCTTTTAGATATCTCATTATTCTCTTTATAGCCATTAGATGATTCTCCCTAGGATTAGCAAAGAATCTTGCAACTATCCCAAAAAATAATGCAATATTAGGTCTATTATGTTCTACATATCGTAAGTTTCCAATCATAGACCTGTACAAAGTTTGATTCACCTCAGTTGAATCATCATTCTTAGACAATTTATGTCCTATCACAATAGGTGTACTTACTAGCTTAGAATCTTCCAACCCAAGATTTTTTAGTATCAATTTTACATATTTTGACTAAGTGATGTATATACCATATTTCATCTTATGTACTTGCAAAACCACAAAGAACTTGATTTTTCCAAGCATAGACATTTCAAATTCTTCCTATATTTTATTTGCAAAATCCTTACATAAAGTATCTTGACCTTCAAATATGATGTCATCAACAAAATTTTCAGATATTAAAATACCTTTTCCTTTTTTTGTCTTCAAGTACAAATTGATGTTATCATCAATCATTTCAAATCCAATCTTCACAAGATAATTATGAAGCCTTTCATACCATGTTCTTGGTGCTTGCTTCAAACCATATAAAGCTTTGTGTAGTCTACATACCATGCTTTTATATATGAACTTTTGGTTGTTATATATAAACTTCTTCTTCCAATACACCATTTAGAAACAAAAACTTAACATCCATTTGACAAATTTTGAAACCTTTGTATGCAGAGTAAGAAAGTAGAGTTTTTACTTCTTCCAATCTTGCAACAAGAGAAAAAGTTTCACCATAGTCTATTTCTTCTTCTTGTGCATATTCTTTACAAACTAATCTTACCTTGTTCCTTATGACTTTTCCATTTTCATCTAACTTTTTTCTGTACACCCACCTAGTTCCAATCACATTCTTATCTTCTGGTCTAGGAACTAGAGTCCATGTCTTTTTTTTTCTCAATTTGTTCAATCTCTTCTTTCATGGTTTTAGTCTAGTCCACATCTTCTAAGGAATCTTTCACTATTCTAGGTTCATGCACGCTAAGAAAACATGTATTATTTCTCAACTTGTTCATTTTCATTGGTCTAGGATTTTTATCTCCAATGATTTATGTTGTAGGGTGATGTCTCTTGACATACTTTAACAATCTTAGTTCTGCTCTATTTTCCTCATTTGGTCTCTCAACTTCTAAATCACTATGTACATCTCTATCAAGTAGTTCATTATCTCTTTCATGTACACTAATCTCATAATGAGAATATCCCTCAACTTAATTCTATAACTTAGCACTTGAATGTAGCTCAATTCCTGAATGCAACTCGGCATTTATAGTATATAACTCAACAATCACTAAAATTTGCTATTCATTTGCAACCTAATTTTTAGCATTCTCATTAGCAAGAATGCCTTCATAATAATATACAAATGATTTTTATTTCTCTAGTTCCTTCATAGGTTCAGCCTCATGTACTTTTGTATATTCATCAAATTTCACATTTACACTTTCCACAACTTTGTTAGTGTTAGTATTTAAACACTTATAAGCTTTTCTTCTTGTGGAATAGCCAAGGAATATACCATCTTCACTTTTTGCATCAAATTTACCATTCCTAAAATCTTTGAGAATTTAACACTTGCTTCCAAATACCTTAAAATATTTTACATTGGGTGAGTATCCATACCATAGTTCAAAAGGTGTTAAATGAGTACCTTTCTTGAATTGCACATGGTTCAAGGTATAGACAACTATACTTACAGTTTGTCTCTAGTATTTCAAAGCAACATTATTCTCCATCATGAGTGTCCTAGCACAGTCCATTACAGATCTATTTCTCCTTTTAGCAATTTCATTTTGTGGAGGGGTCCTAGGGTAGATGTTTTTCTTTTGATTTCTCTGTCATTACAAAACATCTCAAACTCATTTAATGTAAATTCTCCTCCTCTATTAGATCTCAAACATTTTAGAATTTCACCTATTTCCTTCTAAACTCTTGTTAAGTACCACTTAAACATTTGGAAAGCATCAAATTTTTGTTTTAGAAACATAACTTTCATGATTCTAGAATAATCATCAACAAATAGTGTAATGTATTTATCTTTTTTGTATCTTTGCACATCAATTGGTCCACACAAGTTAGTATGAACAATCTCTAGTATTCCTTTAGAGGTATGAGTCTTACTTTAAAAACTTGACTTTGTCATTTTGTCTAAATCACATTGTTTGCAAATTATATTGTCAGGTTTCTTCAACTTAGGAAAACCTCTTACTCTTCTCATGTTAATGATACTAACCAAGTTATCAAAATTATCATGACATAACCTCTTGTTCCATAGCCATACATCATCAAATTCTACAACAAAACAAGTAGCATCATCCATATCAAGGTAGAATAGATTACCTCTAGTTTGATCACCTTTTCCAATTAGTTATCCATCAGTATCACATATCTTAGCAATCATGTTCTCAAACTCAACCTTATGACCTAAATTATTCATTTGTGACACACTCAACAAATTATAGTTAAGTCCTTCAACATAGTAAGCATTGTCATATAAAATATTTTACGTGAGTTTGATAGAACCTTTTCCTTTTATCATACAGGGTGCATCATTACCAAACCTTGCACTATTTTCATCATAATAATTCAAGGTAATGAACTTTCTTTTATCTCTAGTCATTTAATGTGAACACCCACTGTCAATGATCCATTTCTCATTTTTGTTCACACAATATACTAGTGCAGTTGCCTTATCCTAACTAGAATCATCCTTTATTGCAACATACACCACTTCATCATCATGATTGTAATGCCTCATTAGGGAAACCAAAAGAAATTAACCTAAAGTTTCACTAAGTTTGCCAAACATTTTTTTTTGAAAGATAATAACATCAACAGATAACATAGCGGAATTAATAACAAAAATAGATAATATAATAGCAGAAGCATTAACTCTCATACATAACAACAATCATTAGAAGATTATATCCCTTAAGGTTTTGTGACATTGAATTACATTTAATTTTAATTAATACTAAAACCAATATATAAGACATCCACATTAAAGAATAACTTCAAGTACCAATCCATTTAAACAATATACAATTATATAAGATGCCACTTGGCAATAAATAGAATGCAAAATCATCCATTGTATAGGTCATAGGGTATGAAAGGCTGAAATAATATACATCATGAAATAGATTACATCATCTCATAAGATCTATGAAATCAAACACAATACACTTAGAGTATAACCATCCATCATAGAAATACAAGATTAGATAAAAAGGAACATCTGCACAAACACATTCAAGAATGGCATCGGATGGTCAAATCTCAATGGTCTAAGAAAATGCACTACCACTCGACCTCATGAGATCCAAAAAGGTCTACTCCCACTGCACTAAGGTGATAGTCTCAAGTCCCATATAGGATAACTATTAGAAATAATAAAATCAAAATGAACTAAAATTAAAGAATTATAAATTAATCCAAGAGAGCTTGTGATGAACATAATTACCATACTTTAAAGAGCTTTCCAAGATAACCACAAGAATGGAGGCACAAATTTTGAAAGGGGAAGGCAAAGAAAACCCCTTGTGAATTATATGAATGAGGTAAATGCCTAAAGAATGAAAGACAGAGAGAGAAGAGAGAAAATGGAGCCATAGGCTCATTACAAGAACTACATCGTGATTGTGTGTTTTAGAATGAGAGAGAAGAATCTCTTATAAAGAGATGAGAAAAGGATTTATTTGTAACTCCCAAGTGAATGATTGCCACATTCATAAGTGTGTGCATAACAAGGGTCATAATCCCCTTAAGGAGGAATAAACTATTTTCCTTAATAAAGGAATTACAAAAATAGACTTGTCCTCACATGTGGACTAGAGGACAAATAGCATAAGGGATACCTTGGTTTATCCCATTTAATAAATACAACCAAGGAAAGATTACCAAATTCTAACACCCCCCTTTAATCTTTACTTGGGGAAATTACATCAAAGGGTATTAAACCCAAATTTTACAATGATATAATAAATAGCAGCAACTTCTACTTTGAGAATATCTTCAATTATGTGAAAGGTCTCTTGTGAGAGTAGGTAGATCTTCATAGAGCCAAGTAGATAGTTCATTAAAGTACACCAAATTTTGTATATGCCTAGATGGATTACCTGAAAAACATCGACACAAGAAACAAGACAACTATCCACAAGAAGTATTTCATCTTATATGCAAATTAGAAATCCTTTTGAATAAGGATAATAAAACACTCATAGAGGAACAATGAGGAAAATAAAACATGTTACCACAAAACAATGGAGATAACCTGATATCAAAATGAAGTATATGCTCAAAATATTGTCAAAAAGTTTGATCAGAATTCTCATGAAAGGTATATTATACTAATGTACTAATGACCACAGACAAGGCCAACTAATGATACGTGCATCAACATTGCATCAATCACGTGGATATAGATAGTCCACTTAATGAATCATCCCTCTACAAGTTAATGGGTGATCAATCCATAACATGCATGACTCATGATCTAAGCGATAAAGTATGTAGATCATTATCACAATAATATATGAAAAATAAAGTAAAAAGAGAGACATGCTGATCAAATTAGTATTATCATGATTTTTGTTAGGATACTCAAACGAATGGATTATGAGGGTGTAACAACATATTACCTCCAAATTGGAAATCCATCATGGACAAGCGACATCATTGCCACAAGGAAAAAGATCAAAAATGGGTCAAAACAACTTTCTCAAATAGAGTCCCCAATATTGGAGTGCTCCAAGATATGGTAGCCTCGTCACCTATACACTAAAAAATGAGCAAGGTGTAGGAAGTCATACCATGAATAAATCACAACTAGGAGCATACACCAAGGAGACAAGGAGATTGGAATGGGAAATCCCCAAAAAATATCATCCTCGCATTAAGGAACAAAATGGAACAACATGGAGGGAAACTCCATAAATATCAACCTTTCAAAGTAGAGCATATAGAATCAAATGGAGGGAAACTCCATATAAATATCAATCTTTCAAAGTGGAACCAATAGAACCAAATGGAGGGAAACTCCATATAAAATGAGTGCACACAAATATAGGATGGAGGGATACTCCATGGGCCAGATAAGGAAACTATGTATCAGTTATACTGAGGGGACCTACGTAGTTATCCTTGAAAAATTGGTTCCCTATGCAACTCAAAAAAAAATATCATATAAATCATGTAGGTCAATGGTATAAAACCATAAAGTGCCAACATGGGCATAGAACGATGCTATAAAAGCATAAAAGTGCAACTATGTGCACATCAAAATATAATAAATTTGAAGGCAAATGTGTAAGATAACTCATAATGCAACAAAATTGAGGTAAATGCAGAGATCCAATGAAGATTAATGAGAAATAAACAGAATATGGATATCAGGTAGAAAAATCCATTGAGGGTAAACATGAGTACTTAATTCATTTTCTGAAAGTATATATAAATTTTCCTTAATCATTATAGCCATAAACAAAAAATAATTATATATTTATCTAGGTATATATATGTGCACCCATATATACTTAAATAAATATATGATAAGTCACAATATTTACCTTTAACAAAAAATATTGAGAGGATCTTACTATAAAAATATATTTCAAGTAGAATGAATATTTTGAATAAAGACAAAATGTCTTAAATATCCCAAGCTTCATGGGCAGTAGTGCAATGAGCAATTAGAACATATAAATCTAGGTTAAGAGATATACCAATGAGGCCAAGGGATTCCTCATTTTTAGTATTCCATGTTTTTTTTCATCTTGTGTAACCAAGGTACCAGAACTATAGAAGGGTTAGTAGCAACATTTAAAATATGCTTAAATCAAAATATAAAGGAAAGATGTGTTTTCCAAGCATGATAGTTTGAATTATTTAACTTAAGTTCTAGAATTAAAGCTGACATGTTTAGAAGATTAGTGTAACACAAAAAAAAACTCCTAGATGAAATGAATTTAAAAATCAAATTATTTAAGAAAAAAAATCCTTTAACTAAAAAAATCTCCTCTTAAATATTTAAGAATCTAAAGAATAAATTATTTAAAATTAATAATCTAAACCTTAATTAACAATTATTTACTATACTTTAATATTTGAACAAACTTACTTTATGAAATTCAAACAAAATTCTTAATCTTTTATTATTATTTTTAAAAATTCCAAAAAGAGATTAATGACTTTGAAGTTTGAATCAAAATTTTAAAAAAAATTAAAACATCAAACCACGTGTTCCTCTTTGTTAAATGGAATATAATAAAATAGGAGATTGAATATATTTGTTATTTAATAATATAGTACCAAATTTTGATTTTGAGTTTTTAAAGAAATAATTAAAAAGAAAGGCCACATAAAATGGACATAAGATTTTTTTAAAAAGCCAAACAGAAAATGAAAACAACACATGGATCTCAATATGAAATATGTTAAATTCCTTTTTAGAAAAATAATGGTTAAGAGTAAAGTATGAATGTAGAAAAAATAATGAAAAATAAATGATAATAGATAATTATTAAAAAAATGGCTATCAGACTGCAGATTCTTGAAGAATAAAAATAGAAAGAAATAAATAGCAATGAATAATGAATACTTGTTGGAAACTTGTATGATGCTATGATGATATGATCATACAATCCTGCATAAAAAGCGTTAGCAAATAGTTGTAGAAAATAATATAATGAAAACAAAATGACTCAAATTGACAGAGGCTAAAATTGGAAGATGTACAGAAATAATCCTTTGTGAGGAGGGGAATTTATTTCCCCCTGACGATCCTAGCTAGGGTTTCAATAGCATTTTTCACTCTTTTTATCATATTTCGTTATGGGTTGAGATTCCAGACACCTTCAAACTGTACTTGTAGAGGGCATGCAAATATCGTTGGATTGTCAAAAGAATCATGAACTAAACAGTGGAGTTAGAGTTGAGGATTTTGGGGAAACTGTCACTGAAAAATATGGAGCAATGCTTGTAGAGGGTGTAAACAATTCATGGGATTGTGTGGATTCGCACAAACCCACTAAAGAGCTCTTTGCAAGAAATGGCAGGGAAGACAGTAATTTGACAGTGGGTCTTGTGGGGAAGGAAGAAGTGACACATAATTTTTTTTCTTCATTTTTAGATGGGTTTGAGTCTTAGTCCATAGGTAACGAGATAGGTGAAGCAGTCCCCCATTCTGTAACCAGTCAGGTTGGAAAGCAACAACTATAGTTCTACTGCGGTAGGATGTAAGGTATGAATTCGAAAGTTTTTCTAATTGAAATTTGTAATTCTAGAGATATCAGTTTCAACAAATTATCCATGCAGGATCTATCAGAAGGGGATGTGAATTTTCTTCTAATTCACATAAGGAATCATATGGGCAGACTACTCTAGACTTTGAATTTGATAGATGTCATAGTACCATTAAGAATATGGATATGAATTGAAAAGGCCTTGGGACTGAGTTATGTGATATGAGTAGTGGAGGTGGATTATCAGGGCATCCGTCAGAGGATGGGCAATATATTGATTTCGATGTTGAAGGTTTCAAAAAGCCCTTTGTTTTGGAGATTAATTTACAAGAAGTCTAATATCAGGACAAGTAATGGACTTGAAGGTTTAGAACCCAACGAGGGACTTGAGTTAGATACATTAAATCCCTTGGGTGAGTCATTGAAGACTTCTGTGCCATAAGGATCGAGGATCCTGATCATGGAATGTCTAGATCATATTTTTCCTCTTAAAAATAAAGTTAGGGAGGATAGGGGCAGCGATACTAGTTAGACCAAGTAAAACAAATAGATTTCAAAATAAACAAAAAACAGCAAAGGGTGGGCAAGCAAAAAAATCAATATTTAAAGTAGTAAATATAATTTTTGTATAAGGTGAAAGCAGTGAGAAGAAAAAAAATTGAATAGATTTGGATGTTATTAAAAAAAATTCACAGTGATATGTCTAAATAAAAGAATTTAAACCTGTACAAACATGCAATATATTGATTTCCAATAAGTATTAGATATAAAAAAAATAGATTCTAAACCATGTAATTAATGAAGTAAATAGTTTGCAAGAAGATAGAATGAGTAACCTGCAACAAAATAGATTAGATTAAGGAAAATATAAAGAAATGAAAGAAAACCTACAAATAAACTTGTTAGATCCAATCTAATCCAAAGAGAATTACTAAAAAACAAATTATACAAAAAAAAATAGAAAATGATGCTTCACGTTTCACTCTAAAAAAATCTCCAATACGATAACCTTCACACAAACTCAAAAATAAGGATTAGCCAACTCTGATACCATGTTAGAAATAATAAAAACAAAATGAACTAAAATTAAAAAATTATAAATTAATCCAAGAGATCTTGTGATGAACATAATTACCATTAAAGAGCTTTCCAAGATAACCACAAGAATGGAGGCACGGATTTTGAAAGGGGAAAGCAAAGAAAACCCCTTGTGAATTATATGAATGAGGCAAATGCCTAAAGAATGAAAGATAGAGAAAGAAGAGAGAAAATGGAGCCATAGGCTCATTACAAGAACTACATCATGATTGTGTGTTTTAGAATGAGAAAGAAGCATCTCTTATAAAGAGATGAGAAAAGGAGTTATTTGTAACTCCCAAGTGAATGATTGCCACATTCATAAGTGTGTGCATAACAAGTGTCATAATCCTCTTAAGGAGGAATAACCATTTTCCTTAATAAAGGAATTAAAAAAATAGACTTGTCCTCACATGTGGACTAGAGGAAAAACAACATAAGGGATACCTTGATTTATCACATTTAATAAACACAACCAAGGAAAGATTACCAAATTCTAACAATAACAAACTCAAAAGTTAAAACCAACATCTAGGTTCAAGGAATAACCCAAAAGTGAACTAACTCAAGGTACCAAGACACAAATATCAACTAAACCCAGAGAAAACACAGACATGTAGGAAATCTACTATGCAAATGGGCAAGTGTCATCACATAAGCCAACTCTAAGGTTACTCGGTTTAGTCTTTTAATACTCCAGAGCCCCTAGTGACTCTATGTCACATTAGTATCCTTTTGTACAGACAAGGCATACTAACAAGTTAGTTCTAAGGATACCCTGGTACTCTTTTTATACTCTAGACCCTCTAGTGACTTTCCATGGTATCAATATCTTATTAATTTATTTTAAACCCATTTAATGAAATATCATCACTTATTAAAATAACCTACAATGGGTTACACACCAACCACTTTAGGGCCTCAACCTCTATTGCAAACCACTTCCCAACATGACATACATAAAACCTACCCTAAGCTCACCAAAAGAAAAAGATCTCAAATGAATAGAAACCACACATCAATTTTAAACAAGAAATTGGAAAGATATAGAAAACATCACTGATCCAAACCACAAATTCCACCAATACGATCATCCTAACAGGACTGATCCAAAATCAATTACACATAAACCAAACCATGTCATAACATGACATCACCAAAAAAAATCATTTAATCACCTCATTCCTATACAAGCAACTGGGAATCAATCCAAAGATAACTAATCAAAGACTCAAAGGTTATATTAGGAAACTCACACCATTCATCTTAGTTCTACACAAGAAACTCGAAAGCACATCAAAACATCTGATCAAACTCATCATAGCACACACATGAAACATAACCATGGTTAGGTATAAAAGATAATAATCAAAAAATCATCGGGACATCATAGAACAAAACTCCCAAGCCTCTAGTAAACATCCTAACTGGTTAAAGCTAAGTCAACCTTGAAAACCAACATCAGTAAACCACACATCATAAAGAGTGCCTAAAAAGTCATTTTCATAATTCATAAGGTTTTGAAAGCACCAAGATTTAAATTTCACTTATAGGTTTTCAAGTTCTCATTCTCATTTTCAAGTATTGCAGTTCATAATGTTTTCAATCTCAATCAAGGTTTCAATTTCCATTTCTTTACTAGATTCACTATTGTTTTTGAGTTCACTAGAATCCTCGATGATTCAACTAATTCATCTAAAGTTATTTAAACATTGTTTCATAGTTCAATTTGTTATCAAAACATAAGAGTTCAGTAAACATACTCATAAAAAATTTCGTCTTTTTAAAGTATTACACATGTTCATGTTTTCTGAATAATCAAAAGATATAATCAATCTTAGAGAAAATAATACAAATCATTTCCATAAAGACATCATCACGTAAAATCTAAGTTTACTTTAAAATAATTATTTCCCAAATTTCAATTATAAATTTTTCTTTTCAAATCTATTTTAAATACTTACAAATCATTTCATATCTAAATTAAACTGTTAGATAAAATCCGAGTTTACCAAACAATCGATTTCCCAATTGACAATTACCCATTTGCCTCATAATTATGTTGTAATAATAAATTAATTAGAATTTCAATTAATAATAATTACAACAATCTCATAATTAAATTTTATTATCTTTTTTTTTTTTTTTTTTGATAGGTAATCGGTCGAAGCCTTGATTATTTATTTTTTATTTTTTATTATTTGTGAAGATTAATTATTACCATTCGTTAAGCTTGAGTAGTTTCAAACCCAAGACCTCCCCGATGAGAGGCTCACAAGTTACCATTGTGTTGTATGCTCTTGCCTATCTATTAGTAAATTATTAATACTATTAATTATTTAATTAATAATAAAATAATACATATTATTTATATTATTTTATTATTAATTAAATAATAATTATTAAATTAACTATCATAATAATAAAAATAATAATAATAATAATAAACTTTATTTATAATAATATTAATAATTAATAATTGTTAATTAAATTAATAATAATAAAATAAAACTTAAATAATAAAACAAATCAAAAAACACTTCATGTGATTACAAATCACACGTCCTAATAAATGGGATAGTTGCCTACAGGCTCGAGCGGACTATCTTTGAATAGTCGCACGCTACCATGGTAGCACACTGTCGTTGGGATAGTCACTATTTAATGGCAGATGGGGGTGGGGGATACCCCCTTCAAAATTATATATTTTCAAAATTATTTTGTAAAAAAACAATTGCCCTCCTGTAATAAATGTGATTTCACAATTTTTAAACAAAAATATTCTTTTTCCAAAAAAATAGTAAAACCCAGAATACAACTACCATTTTTTTCAATAAATATTACCATAGTAATTTATTTACTATTGTAATTTTTCTATAGTAATCATTTTTTAAAAATCAAAATTTCACCATAGATCTTATAGGAAGGTTACAAGTAACAAATCAAATAGCACATCTCAAATCTATTCAATTTCATTCCAAACCTTGCTCAAACTAAAATACCAAACTCCAAATTAACAAATAAGGGTTTCAATTTAATCTATTCATTTATAGGGGTATTCAAGAACAAAGAAACAGTAAATTTCAAAACAAGGGTTTCAATTAAGTCTAAAATTTCATAAACAAATTTATCCAGACACAAAGAAGACATAAAATTTATGAATGGAAATCTACTATGCAAATTAACCACAAGATTCTACTTGAATCTTATGCTAATTTAACAACACACAAAGCACACAAGTATTGCCCTTTCTTTCTAAAAAGCCTCTTCTAAAATTGCTCCTCCAAAACCTTTTGTTATTGCAAAATGAGATCTAGATCTCTGATAAAGAGCTTTCCCCTCATTTGGGGCTCTGATTGGGAAATCATGTGAGGGAACTCACTAATCAATATCTTTTAATATTTAATTATTTTTACATTTTCATGTACACTTTTTGAAATTTAAAATATATTTATTAAATTATTGTTCACTATCTTTAGTTAATTACGAGATCTTTTAATATAATATTTATTAATTTAACTAATAATGTTATTTAGACTTTATTATTAAAATAAAATACTTAATAAATTATTATTAAATTAAATAAATATAAAATCCTAAAATTAGAAATTTAATAAAATCTTTAAATTTAATTTCTTCATTCAATTAATTTCTCAAATAATTAAATATAATTAAATATTGAATTTTCTTTATAAAATTTCTATTAAATTAAATCATTAAATATTATTTTAATTTGATTTAATTATAACATAGAATCATCACAGACCCATAAGACAAAATATGAAAACTCAACATAAAGAACATAATACCAAAACAAACTCCAGGGTCAAAATCACAAAATCACATGACCTGACAAATTCAAAAATGTGAAACTGACTCAAATACTTGTTCTATTTTTTAGGACAATTGGCTTAGATTAGGATTTGGAGTCAAGAGTTATCTCCCCACTTATACCATTGAAATACGACAATAGAGTGCACTCATCCTAGCAATTCAGGGAAATTGATACCCAGTACCTATAATCTACATAAAATCCATGCATATTGATGAGACCAGAATATGGTCTATTTTATCATTTCATTTTCAGTTGAATTTGCAAACTTTCTAAAGACTTTGATGTTTAATAACATGATGTTTATGATAATTTTAGACAAATGTGTGCATAATTACTTTCCAGGACTAAAATGAATATGCTATGAAATGATATGTCATTTGATTACAAAATAGTGAGAATGATGTTTTTCTTCCTTAGTTAGGTTGGGTAGTTCTCCTACAATAATGTGACATAGGGTAAACTAATTTAGATGACATATTTTGAATTAGTCTTGATGTATGTTCTTACTTTGGAGGCACTAATATTTTGCAAACTTAAAGGTGAAGTCAACTCAACTAATCAAAGTCAACAACCCAAGAAAATAGTCATAGATTTCATTAATGACCTTCCACATCACCAACAATTTTTTCCATAATTCCTAGTACCTATTTTTAGGAAAGTAGGAGTCAAAGCGAGAAATCTAGGGGTCGTGAGCTCCTAAATTCATGTTCCATCTAGCACCACAGTTAATTCATCTATTGTAATATTCAATGTTATCCATTGTTTTGGTAGTTGATGAAGTCTAAAATCTAGGGATTTTTTTCCTAGTTTGTGCTTAAATAACTAGAAGTCTAGGTTCGAAAGGAGTGTTTTATTAACTAGTGGTTTTTGGTAGAAAGAAGAATTTTTTGAGTGCTGAATGTAATCTTGTTGTTTATTAGTACGCACGTTTACTATTATTATGAATAAGAAGATCATTTCAAGTTTCAATCTCTGAGTCATTCTACTTCACTTCTCTATGAAGGCCCACACAGGGAGTGAACTAATTAGTTGGCATAGGATTTACCTTTAGTTTGTAGAACTAGAGTAGAATTTATTGTTCCTGCAACCACTGATAGTAGAATTAGTGGGTTGTCCCTACAACATAGGAAGTTGAATTAGTTCTCAGCTTTATTTTCATGCTTTTTTGAAATAGATTTGATTCTCAACTTTAGCGTAGATTTCCTATAGCATAATCATTTAAATTTCCATAGATTAATTCTTAAGTTGAGAGAAGTTTGAAGCATATAATTTGCAAACATCATTTCAAGTTTACATCTTTGGTAGATAAATTAAATGAGTCCAAATGAGTTGGGCTAGAAACATTCGGGATGTCCAATCCTAGATTAAGCAGTCCATTGCTATAGGATTTTGATCCCTTTTTCTGGCCAAGCATTTTTGGCATTATTGTTGGGGATGGTGTTAATTCAAACCAATCTTTGTAGTTGCATTTTTATTCCTTGTAGAAGAGAGTTAGTGTTAAAGGAGCATGTTATGCATAGAAGAAGAGACCACCTTGAGAGATTGCTTCCTTGTGATAATTAGGAATAACCATCCAATGATTTTCATTCTAAACTAGATGAACCCCAAAGAGAGAATGATGAAGATGAACCTTTTGAAAATTTATTTGCTGATATTCAAGCTGAAATACCTTCTTCATCTTTAGAAGAATCACTTCACTTGAATGAACTTTTTGTTGAGCCCACATATCAAGATAATCCACTAGTCATTGTTATATATCAAGCACCACCTCTTCCTTCAAGAATGGCTATGCCTACATTTCCTTTTCCTATTCCACCTCAGTAAGGGAATCAAAATTTGAAGAACATACCTACTGTTGCCCTTCTAAAATTCTATGGCCTTATTACAAAAGACCCTGAAACCTTTCTCTTTGAGTTTGACATTCTTTGTAGGAGCTATGACTACACAACTGATGCCCATAAGTTGAAGTTGTTTCCCTCTACTCTAAAGGAGGCTGCTCTAAGATGGTTCATGGGGTTAGGTGAAAATACTATAGAAAATTGAATTGAAATGAGTAATTTTTTTATTCAAAAATATAAATAATATGAAGGGGGATGACATTTTTAAAATGTCACATAAGGAGGGTGAAACCTTGGAAGACTAGATTCTTGTTCAATGTGTAGCAGAACACACAACATAACCTAAATGAAGAATCTAAGAAGCATCTTTTTTTTGAGAGGTGTGCAAGAAGAAAGCATGGAAGCCTTGGACCTAATGGTTGGAGAAGATGTTGCACAAAGGAATTGGAATGGAATCAAGAAGATATGTCAAAACTATTCAAAAGCTACTGTGAAGAAAGGTAGAGGACTAAGGAGCCTACCACATAAGACCAATGGTAGGTCAAGAGTATCTAAGATGGAGTTATCTAACCCGTTGTCTAAATTCAAGCAAGATATCATTAATGTTGTCACTACTCAGTTGGATACCATGCATGCCTGAAGGAAAAAGGATGAGGTTGATGCTATGTTGACTAAATTCTGCTCTCATTATAGAGAAAGGAAGAAGAACTACACATGCAAGACCATTACAGCCATGAATGCACATCCAATGCCCACTAAGTTCAAAGCAATTGATGAGGATACAAGAGAAATGATTTATGTTTCTCAAAGATGACCATGGTCTTAGAGAGAAAGTATGCCTCAAGCCCTCTAAATAATTTTGGTTATAATAATAATCAGTGGCAAGGCACTATTCCTCCAAATTTTGCCCCTTAAGGATAGAATTGGAACACTAATTGGCCCAACTAGCAAGCACAATATAACCAAGCCTACCAACAACCACCTTAGTATCCCCAGAAAAATAATCAATGGCTTCAACAAAATAACTAGTATCCTTAGTGGGGCCCTAACCAGTAACCTCTATAATAGGGGAATTGGTAGGAACCACCTCAGTGGGGGCCTAGCCAACCACATTAATAGCAAGCCCTGATGCCTCCACCTCAATAGCAAGCCCTCATGCCTCTACCTCTTGCAACCAATGCTAGCCCATAAAAGCAACCACAACTTCTTACTCAACAGTACCAAATCCCAATAATAAGCAATAGGGTTATTCTTTGGAGATAAATGATATTCATCTAAGGCCTGGAACTAAGTTGCCTACACCTAAAGGACCTATAATAACTAAGGTCGCTGATACTAAAAATGTTCCAACAAGTCAACTAGCTAATGCTCCAATTCCCCTATCTGTATAAGCATCTACTCCTCCATATTCACAAAGGTTAGTTCTTGTAGATCCATCCAAACCACATCCTACAACAACTGATCTACTAGACTAGCTTAAGAAAATGACTATCTAGATTCTCTTATTGGATGTGCTTAAGGAGATTCCCCTTTACAATAAATCTTTAAAGGAAGCATGTGTCAAGCAGTCTGGTAGAAAGAAAAAGGATCCTCCTACTATCCATGTATTGGGACAACTTTCTGATTTAATGTTGAGTAAAGTCCTGACACCTAAGTATTCTGACCTAGGAAGTCTTGTGGTTACCATACACATAAATGGTATCCAAATTCAAAATGTTTTGATTGATTTGGGAGTCTTAATTAATGTCATAACTAGAGAAGTCTTGTTAAGACTTAACATTATTAGATTAAGGGACACTCCTATAATACTTTAGTTATCAGACAACTCAACTGTCAAGCCTGATGGTATGATAGAAGATGTCATTGTAACCTTGGATTCCCTAGATTTTCCTTCATACTTTGTTGTGTTTTCACCTAGAGGCACCCTTGGAGGATATCCATTAATCTTAGGAAAACTTTGGTTGGCCACTATAGATGCATGCATTGCATGTTGATCAAGAAAAATGACAATATCAGATAGTGCCAAGATTAAAAAGTTAACTCATATACTCTCCTACACAACCACTACTAGATCTTGACCAAGTTTCTTGGCCAAACCTTGGTGATGATCCTTCAAAAGTTAATTTTGTTCAATAGCTCATGATGCATGAGAAACCAATTTTTTGTATCCCAAGAAGAAGATGATATACTAGCAGCAGTCCTTACTAATCAATATGATTCTAAGGAGTCTACTTCTGAAAATCCTACAGGATCCTTACAAACTATATTGCCTAAATGTGATGCACCTCAATCTCCTATAGCACCTGATTACCTTCATACATAATTACCCCATGAAATTAAATCTCCATCAATAGAAAAGGTTTTAATGATGCACAAGGTAAAGAGAGCTAAGATTTTTGTAGGAAAAGAGTTGAATATTAGTAATGACCTTAAGGCATCTTAGATGGCAAGTCTCATTAAACTATTTCAAGATAGTTAGCAAGCCTTTGCATGAGACTATATTGACATGAAGGGTTTAGATCCTAGTATTTATACGAATAGGATATTTATTAACCTAGAATATAAGCTAGTGAGACAACCTTAGAGGAGAGTAAACCCAATATTAAAAGATATAGTCAAAGTAGAGTTACAAAAACTTCTTAGTGTTGGATTTATCTATCCTATTTCTAATAGCTAGTGGGTGTCACCTCTAGTTATTGTTCCAAAGAAGGGAGGAAATAGAGAGTATATGTCGACTATAGTGAGCTTAATAAAGCCACTAAAAAGGATCACTTTCCTCTACCATTTATTGATAAAGTATTGGATAACTTAGTAGGAAGGAGATATCTTTTATTTCTAGATGGTTTCAGCGGATATAATCAAATCTAGATCTCTCCAAAAGATCAAGATAAGACAACATTCACTTGTCCATGGGGAATATTTTCTTACTCTATCTTACCATTTGGATTATGTAATGCACCTACAACTTTTCAACGAGTACTTAGCATATTTTCTGACATAGCTACTAATTGTGTTGAGATCTATATGGATGATTTCACCACTTATGGTGACACATTTGAAAAAGCTCATGCTAATTTGGAGAAGGTACTAAAAAGGTGTCAAGAATAAAACCTTTCTCTTAATAGTGAGAAGTGTTATTTCATGATGGCAGAAGGATTTGTTCTTGGACACCACCTTTCCTCTTTTGGAATTCAAGTGGACCCTACAAAGATTGTTGTGATTACTAATCTACCAATGCCAACCAAACAAATTGATGTTAGAAGCTTTATTGGACATGCTGGTTACTATAGGAGGTTCACCAAAGACTTCACTAAGCTTGTTGCCTCCTTGTACAACTTACTCAATAAGACAGTTGAATTTGAGTGGACAGAAGACTCTGAAGCAACATTCTAGCAATTGAAGGATGTTTTGACTACAACACCTATTCTAGAGGACCTGATTAGAAGCTACCTTTCTACATTCATACTGATGCATATGATATTGCTTTAGGATTAGTTCTCAAACAAAAAGTAGGTACAATTGAGCATGCCATTTACTATATTAATAAGAATTTGCAGGGTGTTGAGCTGAATTATACTATCACTGAAAAAGAATTGATTTCTGTTGTGTATGCACTTAATAAATTTTGGTAGTATAGCACAAGCTATGAGGTTTTTGTCTACATTGATCAATCTACTATAAAATATTTGATGAACAAACCTATTATCTCTAGTAGATTAGCATGTTGGCTACTCCTCATGTAGGAGTTTAATGTGAAGATAATAGATAAACCAAACTGAGCCAATGTAATAGTAGATTTTCTATCATGACTTCAAGTACCTGATGATCTTATAGACATAGATGATAGCTTCCCTAATGAGCATCTACTTTCAATAGAAAGTTTAAACTCATGGTTTGTAGCTATAGTAAATTACCTCAATACAGGAAAAACACCACCACACTTTTCACCCAAGTAGCGTCATCTCTTGGCAAAAATGAGTTTCAATTTCTCATGGATAGCTGGGTTGATGTTCTACACTAGACCAAATCAAGTAACTCATCAGTGTGTGAGGGAAGATGAAACCTATGACATCCTATGGGCATGTCATGATGAACCATGTGGGGGTCATTTTGCAACAAGGAGAACAACCTACAAGATTTTGACAACTAGATACTACTAGCCTACTCTCCACAAAGGTGTAGCAAAGTATGCAAGGAAATGTGATTGATGCCAATGCATGGGAAGGCCCACTAAATCTGATGAAATGACCCTATAGCAATAAGTGGTAGTTGCATCTTTTGACAAGTGGGGTATTGACTTTGTCAGTTCAATAGAACCCTCTTCTCATGGAAAATCATACATCTTAGTATGTATTGATTATGCAACTAAATGGGTTAAAGTACAAGCTATGACACATGCCAAAGATCACAAAGTAGCAAATTTTCTATATGAATGCATATTTAAAAAATTTGGAGTACCTAGAGAAATTTTCACAGATCAAGGAGCTCAATTCACATATAACCTAATTGCAGAACTCATGAAGAAGTACATGATCCATCATGGCACATCTTCCCCATACCATCCTCAAGCTAATGGTTAGGTAGAAATCACAAATAGAGAGATAGAAGTAATCCTCACCAAAATAGTTGTTATTCACAAACAAGACTAGGTTACCTAGCTTCCTAAAGCAATTTGGGCTTATAGGACTACATGGAAGAGCACCACTAGATTTACCCATTTAAATTACTTTATGGCAAATCTGCTTCCATGCATATAGAATTTGAGCACAAGACTTTAAAAACTACTTTGGAGCTAGACATTGATCTTTCAAAGGCTCAAGAAGATAGGTTACTACAATTGAATGCCCTTGATGAATACTAAAAATATGCCTTGCATAATACTGAGGTAATCCAACAGCAGTGAAAGAAATGGCATGATAAGTTCATCCACAATAAGAAGTTTTCTATTGGAGACTAGGCATTGCTATATGATTCCCGTTGTCAAGAAACTCTAGGAAAATTCCAAATGCATTGGCTTGGACCCTATGAAATATTTTTTTTGAAAATGGTGTAGTGTAGCTCTCTACCATTGATCTTGTTCACTTTAAATTGCTTGTTAATGGGCACTTCTTAAAACTCTACCATAAGTTGTCTATTCATAAAGAGTTCCTACAGCAATTTCAGCCATCTATCAATCCTACAATTCCTGCAGCTACTACAGATGAGTTTCCTACTCATTTTTTGTCCTCTCTCTAAATGCATTTCACTCATCATAATAAACTACTTTCCTAGTGAAATTATTTTCTTCATAATAATTCCACCTCACTCCACTCTTTCTTGTGTTCCATCTCACCTCATCCTTCATCAACTTGCATGACGGTATTATCTGACAACTCAAATTACAAGGTCCATACACATACTCAAGTTAAATATTTTTTCTTAATGTGTTGTTCTATTTTTAGTTACCTTTGTCACTAGCAATTGCAAGAGCTATTGCCTAATTTAGTTCGGGGGAGGGCTATTATAATTAATTCTTTTTTTTTTGTTATCATTAAATGTTCATGCTATTCTTTATATGCCAACCACATGATAAAAATAATGATGTGATGTCATAGTTACCTTTATGTCACCCAAAATTGTAGCTAAGGTAACGGAATTTCCTCTAGCAAGAAAGGAGTTTTCAAATGCATTGGACATAGTTTTGGCTAGAGCCCAATTTAAAGTGCATACAAACCCATGGCTTCAAATAGACTAGAAACAAGGTACAATCCAAGCATCTTTATCAAAACTATTTAACCAATGTTTTATCTATATTGTAAGATATTTTACTTTTGAGGGGAGACATTCATATTTGCATGCCATGCATTTCAAATTTTTGAGTTGCTTAAGACATGATGACTACCGTTTAAATGTTCCTCATTTTATGTATCACATTTTGTCAAAAAGACCCAAAAAGATGTTTCACATGACTATTTTATTAAAATCATCATAGAAAAAGCTCTCAGGAAACAACTTGGGATATCTTGAGATGATCTTATTTAAAACAATGTGAAAATCCCTATTAGGCAACCTACAGAGAAAATTGAGGAGGAAAAAGAACCTTAGGAAAATCCTGTAAACCTAGCACCAAGTTCTTCCTTGTCCAAACCCAAGGGGTCATAGAGAACCCCAATTTTCACTCATGTAACCTCTACCTCTGGGTTAGGTCCAGCATCTGATAAGGATAAAAGAAAAATTAAATATCCCCAACTACTAGCTCTCTTTTAGTTCCTAGGGTTTATAAGAAGAAGAAGGAGAATGTATAGGTAACATGTCTAGAACTTCTTACAACATCAAAGGCAGAAAAAGTACCCTTTAGGTGTAGAACTTGAAGGATCCAACCATCTATTAAACCCGATGAGGTTGTGTCTTTTCAATCCCCTATGTCTAAAAATGTAACTATTGAAAAAGAGTAATCCTTTTCTGACAAGGATAAGATCATCATTGAAGATGGTTCAAATGAAGAAAGTGTAGAATGTATGCTTGTAGCAGTAGGAACATCCTTTATCTAGCCACCCATCATTTCCATAGATTTAGACAATGATGATAGTGTATCTATTAGAGTTTCATACTCTCCTCCTATTCTTTAGAGGGGAAAATTTCATGAAAATGATATTGGAATAAATTTGGATGTAGTTAACACTATTTATGAATAGATTCTTTCACAAGGCTTGATGCTTTAGCATCTGTAGCCCAACAAGTTGTTCCTCTTTGTCCCTCACCTGTGTCGTATGTTACTTACCATCCTTGTTCCATTGTTTCATTTTTAAGCATTATTTCATAGTTATCTAATCAGTTAATTTAGGAGAGGGAAGAATGGAAAATAGAGAGAGAGCCTCGACAAATCTATCTTCAATCAAACTCATGATTTGATTGAAAAGGATATGGAGATTGAACATGGAAGTGGTAAACTTACAAAAATCACTACCATGATTCCTGAATTGATGTCTTGTCACACTCCTTCTCTTGCTTATGCTCTCTTTTTGAAAGAATAATTTGTCAACTATCAGATGACCTGTGTAATACAAGGTAAAAGTTTAGCATTGAATACTCATCAAGAATTCTTCTAATCTTTTCATACTACCCCTATATCCATCAAAAATTTACTCTATGAACTCTTTTTACATAATTTAGTACTCCTTGACAACACAGATTGAACCCTTTTCCTTAAGTGGGTGATATTCAACTCAAGGCATTGATGTCTTGGATCCAAAATGAAGTTAGCAGAGAAAACTAGGCATGCCAATATAGAGAATTAGAGTATGAGATTCCACTTTTTCTCAGGCCTGAAGCCAAGGATGCCAAAACACTATACTATGATTTATTGAAAGTTGCTCAATCAAAATTTGGAAAATCGATTATTTCTCCGTTAAGGGAGGTAGCCTATCAAGAATATACAACTATGGAAAAAATAGATCTTCCTATAGCAAAGCAAGGAAATCAATGGCATTAGATAGGATTGAGTGAAAACCTACAGAAGAAGGAACCTCATTCTTTGTTGAATCTTATCATGGCTACTCGACGAGCACCCTAGTAAATTAAGCTAGGGGAAGAAAGAAAAAGTGATTAGATTCATTTAACTTTTTAGCCTCCACTATTGTTGTCCTAATTGCTTGCTAATAAACAAGATTTAGATAAATTTGATATGATAGAAGAGCTCTGCAGATGGGAAGGGTATAGGAAGAGTAAAGGTTTTTATTAGAACTACACTATAGGAGGTAGAGGACATAGTGTTCCTTTAGATTTTAGGATGGTTTCAAGGGTACAAAAATTCATGTTTCCTCGAGGACAAGTCAAAGTTTCAGTTGGAGGGAATGATGACACCAAAATATGGTCTATTTTATCATTTCATTTTCAGTTGAATTCACAAACTTTCTAAAGACTTTGATGTTTAAGAACATGATGTTTATGATATTTTTAGATAGATGTGTGCATAATTACTTTCCAAGACTAAAATGAATATGCTATGAAATGATATATCATTTGATTACAAAATAGCAAGAATGATGTTTTTCTTCCTTAGCTAGGTTGGGTAGTTCTCCTGCAGCAATTTGACATATGGTAAACTAATTTAGATGACATATTTTGAATTAGTCTTTATGTTTGTTATTAATTTGGAGGCACTAATATTTTTTATACTTAAAGGTGAAGTCAACTCAGCTAAGTGGAGTTAGCAGCTCGAGAAAATGGTGGTAGATTTCATTAATCACCTTCCACATCACCAGCCATTTCATCCATAATAGCCAGTACCCATTTTTAGGAAAGTGAGAGTCAAAATAGGAAATCTAGGGGTCATGAGCTCATAAATTCATGTTCTATTTAGCACCAAAGTTAATTCATCTATTGTAATATTCAACACTATCCATTGTTTTGGTAGTTGATGGAATCTAAAATCTAGGAATTGTGTTCCTAGTTTGTACTTAAATAACTAGAAGTCTGTGTTCTAGAGGAGATTTTTGTCAATTAGTGGTTTTTAGTGGAAAGAATAAGTTTTTGAGTATTGAATGTAATCTTTTTGTTTATCAGTATGTACATTTACTATTGTTATAAATAAGAAGATCATTTTAGATTTCCATCTCTAAGTCATTCTACTTCACTTCTTTGTGGGGGCCCACATAGGGAGTGAACTAATTAGTTAGCATAGGATTTACCTTTAGTTCATAGAACTAGAATAGATTCTATTGTTCCTATAGCCACTAATAGTAGAATTAGTGGGTTCTTCCTACAGCATAGGCAGTTGAAATAGTTCTCAAATGTATTTTCCTGATTTGTTGAAATAGATTTGATTCTCAACTTTATTGTACATTTCTTGTAGAAAATTCGTTTAAATTTTTGTAGAGGAATTCTTAAGTTGAGAGAAGTTTGAAGCATATACTTTACATACACCATTTCAAGTTTACATCCCTAGTTGATAAATTAAATGATTCCAAATGAGTTGGGTTAGAAACATTTAGGATGTCCAATCTTGGATTAATTTGTCCATTATTGTAGTATTTTGATCCCTTTATTTGGCCAAGCACATGTAAAAACACATATATTCTAAACTAAATAGGCAATGGCAAGAAGTGGTACATCGTGTAGATCTTGACTAGTAGGTTTCTACAACTCCCTTCCTCAACCACATTAGAAATGTCATACATAAAGTAAAATAGATAAGTACACCATACACATGCAAGTATGGGGTAAGTAACCATAGGAATTGCATATAAATCATTCCTCTTACTAACCTTATAAAATAATTGAAAGTCATTAAATGAACATAAATATCATCATTGAAATAATCTTGAAATGACTACAATAACTTAGTAACTCATCACATTTATAAACTGAGTATGAAATGCATTTAATCTAATTCAGTAACCAAGTACTGATAATCATAAAACATAATCATAAAATAGGCCTAAATAATTTGACAATACAACAAGATGAATCAAGTAGGGGTAGGCATTACAATGATCATCTAATTCATCTTTGGTTTCTTCTTCAGCAATGTAGCAAGACTTCTTACATTTGTCTTTGTAATCTTTGTTGTCTTCATCTCTTCTACTTTTGTACTTGTCTCCACCTCTATAAGTTTTCTTCTCTCGACATCTAGCAACAATATGACCAACCTCATTGCAATTGAAACACATGATGGGTAACTTACCTTTGAATTTTTCTTTACCTCTATGAAATCTCCTTGCTAGTAGTGCTTCAAGTTGTTCTACATCTTCCTCATCCATATCATTTTCATTGGAAACATAATTTACCTTTCCTTCTTCTTCTTCTTCTTCTCATTAGATTCCTTCAATGATAACTTAGCTTTAAAAGAAGATTCAACATTGTCAGATTTGAAGTTATCAAAAATAGATATCTCAAAAGTAGTGAGCCTACCTACTAGACCTTTAAGAGTCAAACTAGAGCCTGGTATACATCTTAGTTCTTGAATTGTAGAAACTCTAATAGCATAAATGGGCATCAATGTCCTCAAAAATTTTCTTAATATAGTGTCATCATTTATCTTACCATTTTCTCCTCTTATGACATTAACAACATCTTTTATCCTAGAGCAATATTGATCAATATTCTTACCTTCTTGCATTCTCATATCATCAAACTTACCTCTAAGACTTTCATATTTGGCTCTTAAAAAATTTGTGTCTCCTCCATAAATGGTGTGATGAGTATCCCACATTTTCTTTGTACTATCACAACCCTTTATATCATCAAACTTGGCATAACTTAGAGAAGAGGCAATCTCCAACATTGCCTAGTTATGTTCTTTCTTCTTTTTCAGATCTTTAGTAGTTAGGGCTCCAACAAGGTCAACATGCTCTGTGGTGATGGTAGATTATGCATGATCTCCAAGCCCTCCAAGGTGTAGCTTCGTTAGAATTTTCCATTCAGGGAAGTTATCTCTATTAAGATTGGGTACCTCTTTTTGACATCTTAATCTTTTTTCTTTTAGTACCTTCAAACTAGTCCTCTTAAGAAAATGGCTCTAATATCAATTATTGGAATTCTTTAGAATAACTGGATGGGGTGAATTAGTTATCCAAGGTCTAGATGTACAAATAAAAATTTTCACAACTTAGTGAACCCATATCCATATAAAATATTCATCATGCATGCATCCATTAAATTATGCAAGCACTTAAACTTTGTAGGTTACTATCAAATAAATTTTGCAAAAATGTAAGCATGAAATATAACAGATTCAATAACACATTTGATACAATGATTTTATGTGGAAAACCAATTTGGAAAAAAACACCAGTAACATGCTCTACTAATTCTCACTCTTCTGAAGTGATGCCCTATGAAAGGTCAACCCTATTAAAAGTTACAATGCACACTGTTAAATGTGACCTAGTTAAAGGATTTCAATCACCCTATTAGGAGTGAGCCTATTTAGAGGACTTTAGATCACTCACTTGAAATGTCACCCAATTAAAGGATTTAAAAATGACTGTTAGGTCAACCTTAATCCAAAGGATTTACCCTAGACTCATACAATTATTAGAGAGTAATAGTAAGTCTTGATCTAATAACAACTTACAACTCATTTTGTAGATTACAAATCTCTATTTCTGTCCTCCATTCTACTTAGCTTTTACACACTTTAGCTCTGATTTATTTTCCACCCTTCAAGCATCCATATCCTTAAGTATTCTTACTTTGCATGCTAATTTTAGACTCTATAGTTTGGGCACCATATGAAACAACACCCTAGACTCATTGTCTTTTATTGGGTTCTTGCTCGTGCCACTTGTTTTTCCATGCCTTGTATTCCCTTATAAAGAGAAATTAGATCTTTTTTCATTCATCCTTCATCATCCATTTTAGGTTAGGATGGATTAGGTAGGATTCAATGAATCTACCCATCTTTTCATTTTATTCCCCTCTAGAAAATTCTCCTTCAAAACTCTTTGAATTCACCTCAAAATGGTTTATCTTGAAATCAAACTTGTCAGCTCAAATTCATTGAATTCATAGTCTTCCTCATAATGCTAACACTTAGCATTAACTTGCTTTTGATTCTCTACACATACTGGGTAAGTACACAAAGTTGTGGTGCCAAAAGGGGGGTATAAGTGGACACCTTTTTCCTAAAATCAGCGAATTCTGGACTTCAACAAGAATTTGAAGATAGTTATGCTCAAAATTTTAAGATATGACAAAAACAAAAGTCGTAGTCCTTTGAATCTAGTTTCTAAACTACTAATTTTTTTTCAAAATGGTTTAGTTTTAGGTCCTCAAAAAAGGGGGCCACAGAAAGTGGTACTGTTTATTCCAAAAAAACATAACATAGTACAAAGTGTGGCCCCCCTAAAATTTTAACTTTTTTTTTGAAATTCTTTAATCGCTTGGGTCAAAAGTTACCTAACACTATGTAGTTTATCCCAGATTTTTCAGGTAATTTTATAATGTGTATTTTTTTAAATGAATTTTTTAATTAGACCCATCCCAAAAATGTGAAATATCTATGTGCTCCCCCTAGAAATGATTGAAAACTAATCTAAAATTAAAACTTCTTTTTTTCAAAGTGTGTAGAATGGAGTCTAGTTTCTAAAAAACTAAGTTGTTACAAAATTCGATGAATGAGCTAAAATCTACAGCCCAATTAGTACATGGTGGTTTTTGACAAAAAATGAACATACATTCAAAAGAAATTATAGATGAAAGACTTAAAATAGTTCAAATTAAAAATAAATTATATGGTTAGATAGCTAACACAGAGACCTATAATGTTATGTAACATGATCTTATCGATACCCAACCATGAGGAATCTTGAAGGGGAGCACACAAGAAAAATCAATCATTTTTTGTATGTTTGCTGGAAAACACGTCTCAGACCTGTTTATAAACTCCAAACCTTTGGGTTGGATCTCCAAGGAAAAAACAAGCCTTGGGCTTGGCTTTAATGCAAAGCTTTGAATAGTGTGTGCGCCCTATAGCATGCACGTGCTATTAAAATGCTATTGAATTTGAGGTAGTGCGCACACGCTATTGAGACCTAAATTGCAAACCAAAACCAAGAGAGAGCTAGGGCGGGTGGGGCGAGGGAATGGCTATTTGTGTGTGTGAGAGAGATAGAGAGAAAGTAGGGGATGGGAGAGGGGAGAGAGGAAGTGAGAAAGAGTAGGGGTGGCAGAGAGAGTATAGGATGGGAGATAGAGGAAATGTGAGAGAGTAGGGGTGGCAAAGAGAGTACAAGATGCAAGAGAGAGGAAGTGTGAGAGAGAGAGAGTAGAGGTGGCAATGAGAGAGTATGGGATGGGGGAGAGAGATTGAAAGTAGGGGATGGGAGAGAGAGGAAGTGTGAGAGAGAGTACAAGTTGGGAGAGAGAGAGTAGGTGGTGGGAGACAGAGTGGGAGAGGAAGAGCGAGAGAGAGGAGGATGGGAGTGCATGTGTGTGAAAGAGAGAGTGAGTAGGAAATGGGAGAGGGAGTGGGAGAGGGAGAGAGAGAGGGGGGGATGGAAATGTGTGTAAGAGAGAAAGAGAGAGTGTGTGAAAATGTGAGAGAGGGTAGGGGGTAGCAGAGAGAGAGTAGAGAGGGAGAGAGTGAGAGTTTGAGAGAGAGAGAGAGAGAGTGAGAGAGAGTGAGAGTAGGCAGTGGGAGAGGGAGAGCGAGTGAGAGAAAAAGTAGAGGATGGGAGAGGAGAGAGGGGGGATGGGTGTGTGTGAAAGAGAGAGATTAGGGAATGAGAGAGGGGAGAGAGAGATAGAGAGAGTAGGGGATGGGATAGAAAGAGAGTAGGCAATGGCAGAGGGAGTGGGAGAGGGCGAGAAGGGTGAATGGAAGAGAAAGAGATTAGGAAATGGCAGAGGGAGTGGGAGAGGGAGAGGGAGGGGGGATGGAAGTGTGTGTAAGAGAGAAAGTAGGGGATGGGAGAGAGTGTGAGAGTGTGAGAGAGAGTAGGGGTGGCAAAGAGAGAGAGTGAGAGTAGGGGATGGGAGAGAGAGGGAGAGAGTGAGAGAGAGAGAGATAGTAGGCGATGGGAGAGGGAGTCGAAGGGAGAGAGAGGGGGGGAATGGAAGTGTGTAAGAGAGATAGAGTTGGGAATGGGAGAGAGTAGGAAATGGGAGAGGGAGTGAGAGAGAGAGGGGGGGGAATGGGAATGTGTATAAGAGAGATAGAGTAGGGGATGGGAGAGAGTGTGAGATTTTGAGAGAGAGTAGGGGGTGGTAGAGAGAGCTTGTATAGGATGGGGGTGAGAGAGAGAGAGTAGGGGATGGGAGAGAGTGTGAGAGAGAGTGAGAGTAGGAGATGGGAGAGAGAAAGTAAAGAGGGAAAGAGAGTACTTGAGAGAGAGATAGTAGGTGGTGCAAGAAGGAGTGGGAGAGGGAGAGAGAGGGGGGATGGGAGTGTGTGTGACAAATCTAGAGAGTAGGGGATGGGAGAGGAAAGAGAGGGGGAATGGGAGTGTGTGTCTATGAAAGAGAGAGAGTAGGGGATGGGAGAGAGAGAGTAGGGGATGGGGGAGAGAAAGTAGGCAGTGGGAGAGGGAGTGGGAGAGGGAGAGAGAGGGGGGGAATGGGAATGTGTGTAAGAGAGACAGAGTAGGGGATGGGAGAGAGTGTGAGAGAGAGTAGGTGGTGGTGGAGAGAGATCGTACGGGATGGGAGAGAGAGAGTGAGATTAGGGGATGGGAGTGTGAGAGAGAGTAGGGGATGGGAGAGAGAGAGAGTGAGAGTAAGGGATGGGATGGGAGAGAGAGAGAGAGTAGAGAGGGGAGAGAGAGAACTTGAGAGAGAGAGATCTAGTAGGCAGTAGGAGAGGGAGAGGGAGAGAGATAGGGGGGATGGGAGTGTGCATGATAGATGTAGAGAGTACGGGATGGGAGAGAAGAGAGTGGGGGGATAAGAGTGTGTGTGTCTGTGAAAGAGAGAGAGTAGGGGATGGGAGAGAGTGTGAGAGTGTGAGAGAGAGTAGGAGGTGGTAGAGAGAGAGTACAAGATGGGAGAGACAGAGTGAAAGGATGGGAGAGACAGAGTGAAAGGATGGGAGAGAGTGAGAGAGAGAGAGTAGGGGGCGGCAGAGAGAGAGAGAGAGTACGGGATGGGAGAGATAGAGTGAAAGGATGGGAGAGAGTGTGAGAGAGTAGGGGATGGGAGAGAGAGAGTAGAGAGGGAGAGAGAACTTGAGAGAGAGAGATAGTAGGTGACCTGGGAGAGGGAGTGGGAGAGGAGGAGAGAGAGGGATGGGAGTGCATGTGAAAAATATAGAGAGTAGGGGATGGGAGAGAAGAGAGAACGGGGATGGGAGTGTGAGTGTGTGTGTGTGTGTGTGTGTGTGTGTGTGTGTGTGTCTGTGAAAGAGAGAGAGTAGGGGATAGGAGAGAGTGTGAGAGTGTAAGAGAGAGTAGGGGGTGGAAAAGAGAGAGTACGAGATGAGAGAGACAGAGTGAAAGGATGGGAAAGAGTTTGAGAGAGAGTAGGAGGTGGCAGAGAGAGAGAGAGAGTATGAGATGAGAGAGACAGAGTGAAAGGATGAGAGAGAGTGTCAGAGAGAGTAGGGGATGGGAGAGAGTGTGAGAGAGAGTTGGGGATTGGAGAGAGAGAGAGAGAGAGTAAGAGTAGGGGATGGGAGAGAGAGAGAGAGTAGAGAGGGAGAGAGAGAATTTGAGAGAGAGAGAGAGATAGTAGGTGGTGGGAGAGGGAGTGGGAGAGGAGGAGAGAGAGGGATGGGAGTGCGTGTGAGCGATCTAAAGAGTAAGGGATGGGAGAGGGGAGAGAGAGAGGGGGATGGGAGTGTGTATCTGCAAAAGAGAGAGTAGCCCAAGAGAGAGAGAGAGAGAGAGAGAGAGAGAGAGAGAGAGAGAGAGAGAGAGAGAGAGAGAGTAGCGGATGGGAGAGAGGGGTGGATGGCAGTGTGTATAAGAGAGAGTAGGGGATAGGAGAGAGTGTGAGAGAGAGTAGGAGGTGGCAGAGAGAGAGAATGGGATGGGGCAGAGAGAGAGAGTGAGAGTAGGGGATGGGAGAGAGTGAGAGAGAGAGAGAGTAGGGGATGGGAGAGAGTGTGAGAGAGTAGGGAGAGGGAGATAGAGAGAGGGGGATAGGAGTGCATGTGACAAATCTAGAGATTAGGGGATGGGAGAGAAGAGAGAGGGGGGATGGGTGTGTGTGTGTGTGTGTGTGTGTGTGTGTCTATGAAAGAGAGAGTAGGGGATGGGAGAGAGTGTGAGAGTGTGAGAGAGAGTAGGGGGTGGCAAAGAGAGAGTACGAGATGGGAAAGAGTGTGAGAGAGAGTAGGAGGTGGAAGAGAGAGAGAGATAGAGAGTACGAGATGAGAGAGACAGAGTGAAAGGATGAGAGAGAGTGTGAGAGAGAGTTGGGGATTGGAGAGAGAGAGAGTACGAGTCGAGTATGTGAGAGAGAGAGTAGAGAGGGAGAGAGAGACAGAGAGATAGTAGGTGGTGGGAGAGGGGAGAGAGAGAGAGAGAGAGAGAGAGAGAGAGAGAGAGCAGCCCAAGAGAGAGAGAGAGTAGCGGATGGGAGAGAGGGGCAGATGGGAGTGTGTGTAAGAGAGAGTAGGGGATGGGAGAGTGTGAGAGGGAGTAGGAGGTGGCAGAGAGAGAGAATGGGATGGGAGAGAGAGAGAGTGAGAGTAGGGGATGGGAGAGAGTATGTGAGAGAGAGTAGGGGATTGGAGAGAGAGAGTAGAGAGTAGGGGATGGGAGAGGAGAGAGAGAGGGGGATGGGAGTGTGTATCTGTAAAAGAGAGAGTTTAGGGGATGGGAGAGAGAGAGTAGCAGATGTGAGAGTGTGAGAGAGAGTAGGGAGATGGGGGAGAGAGAGAGAGAGTAAGAAGTGGGAGAGGGAGGATGGGAGTGTGTGTGAGAGATCTAAAGAGTAGGGGATGGGAGAGGAGAGAGGGTGAGAGAGATAGAGAGAGTAGGCGGTGGGAGAGGGAGGGCGAGAGAGAGTAAAGGATGGGAGAGGGGAGAGAGAGAGTGTGTAGGGGATGGGAGAGGGGAGAGAGAGTAGGAAGAGAGAGAGTAGGGAGAGAGAGAGAGAGTAGGGAGGGTGGAGAGTGTTGTGTTCTCACATAGTGCGTATGCGCTATAGCACGTACGCACTATGTGAAATCACCTAAAAATGGTCAAAAAGCAAATTTGGGGCCCGTTTCATTCATTCTCTGCTTTTGTTCTATTCTGCACTCTGTTATCCCGACAGAAGTCGTGGGTTTCAACACAGCAAACACTCTTTCAAGGTGGCAAACACTATTTCAAGCTAACAAACACTATTTCAAGGTGGCAAACACTTTTGGAAGCTAGCAAACACCAAATTCAATCATTGGATACATGATTTGAAGACTTTTTGAATATTCCTTGTATAGAAAAGGTTAGTGCAATCTACTTTAAATATTGTTTGCTGATATGTAGATACAAATTTGATTATAATTTGACATGTTGTTTAATATATAGTGAATTCATTAAAATTTGTATGTTTCAATGGAATGTTATTTCGAAATGGTTAGAAATTTGACAAGTCATTTTATATATATATATTGTGTATTCATTCAAATAATTATAATTTTTATATGTATTTGAATAATTTGTAATTTACACATTCTAAGTAATTCAAATGTTTGAATAATTTGACATGTAGAAATCATCATCATGCCAAGGAAGAAACCAAAAAATCAAACAAATGAAGATAGGGAGAGAGATTTGGCAATTAAAAGAGATAAGATGAAATTACTACGTGAGCAAAGAAAATTGCAAAGCAATAATGAAGAATTGACTTTCGAAGAGGATCAAGAACCACTGGTACCAAGAAACAAAGAGGAAGAATTGGAAAGACAAAGAGAACAAATGAGACTGTTACACTCAAGAAGACAATTGAATTGCGAAGCTACACCATCTTCTAATATTGGAGTCATATCGTCCGCTACACCATCTTCTAATGTTGGAGTCATATCGTCCGCTACACCATCTTCCAATGTTGAAGTCATATCATCCTCTCATGTTGAAGAGACACCGATTTGTAGATCCGATGATATACACACTCCATCATGTCATGTTGAAGGCACAACATCAACACATCAAGTAGGTGATATTCCATCTTTTGCATCTTATTGCCAAGGCACATCATCTTCGATTCAAGGTACGCAATACACTCAACCTTATGTTGATGTTCAAAATGTTGAGAGAATTGAAGAGATTATAACACCTTCTAGAATTTGTTTTAGAAGACCAAAATATTTGATTGATATTGATAGTAACATTTTGAAATCAATGCCTGACAAGATTAGCAAGCGTACTTATCAAAGAAAAGTTAATCGTATGTGGAGATTATTTTTTGATGAATTAAATATTACAGGTCAATGCCAATTATTTTTTGAAATGATGAGAAATTTAAAATTTAGGCCTATCATGAAGATTCTTGGGCTAAGAACGATGGATGATTCAAATGAAAAAAATATTGTAAAGAATCTAATGAATGCTTATGACAAAGTGGGTTCTAAATCATGCACCAAAGATAGTAATATTGCAAGACAAGTACTTACATTAACAATAGTAAGTAGCCAAATGAAGAAAGCTCGACTCATGAGAAAGACAAGAAAAACATTAAAAATTGGTAGAGGTACTCTAAGGAGAGCCATGCTAAGGTGTGAGAGATTAGAAGATCCAACAAAAAATGAGTTATGGACATTTAGTGGTAGACTATCGCAAAAGGATAAAGAAATTAGTGAAGCCTTGAAATCATTGATCGAAGATTTTTGGAAAAATAACACACGTGTCTTCCCTGATCAAAGAGATGTTGTAAGAAGGAGGATTGGTAGCCAAAATTGCGAGCCACATGCGAAACATTTTTTGGACACAACTCAGACACAATTTTTTGCAAAATTTATTGGTATGTATCCTCAAATTTTAATAAGTCAAAGATTTTTTGAGATGGGTAAACCTTTTTATGTGAAGATAAATCACACACGCACAACTTGTTGTAGGATACATATTGAATTTTCTAACCATTTTGATGTTTTTAGGCATATATGCGTAATTTTGCATTCTCAGTTTGTTTTGCAGGATTGTGACATAAATGAGCCACCAAGATCTTCAAGGGAATTCATATCCAACATTTTATGTGAAATAAGGGATGACCAACAATTTTACAAGACATCATGCTTGGATGGTACGTGCTTATTTTGTGGTTCTTTGCAACTTTTATCAACTTGTCAACATATGGATAGTACACATGCAATTGGAAATGAAATAGTAGATTACAAAAAATTTAAGACAGTGACATATGCTCTAAAAGATGGGAAACATGGTAAAAGATGTGATTTAGTCATTGAAAAGATTCTAGTGTATGAGTTCATGAAGATTTTTCATGAAAATATTATTTACAAGTATGCAAGGCATACCCATAGAGCTCAATGGCTGGATTTGCAATTCAAGTTGTGCAAGGATACGTTTCCACTGGATACCATTGTTTCAGTTGTAGATTTTGCAGAGAACTACACACTACAACCACAAAATGAGGTGCAAGCAAAGTATTATAATTCTCAACAGGTTTTCATATTTGTTCACATAACATTCATGCATTCACCTACAAGTATAGAGGATGACAGGAAGATTTTGAGGGAGTACCATTTTTACATCACCGATGATCGATCACATTCTACGGAGTTCGTACATGGTTGTTTTCAACTATTTTATAGAGATTTGGCTAACAGGGGCATCACATATCGTCAGCACATTATTTGGTCACACAATTGTGCATCTCAATTCAAGAATGCATGGATGTTCTATTGGTTGAGCAGGATGCACAAGTTGTGTATAATTCAATACATGTGGAATTTCACAAAGGTTGGTCATGGAAAGGGAGAGCACGATGGTGTAGGCGCATGCATCAAAAGAGCCTTAGCTCGTGAAGAACTAAAGTACAAAGATGGAGCAATATTGACAGATGCAAAATCCATCATCCAGTGGTGTAATGCTACAATGGGTCCAGGTAAGGAAGGTGAGTCTACAGTTCGTAATTTTTTTTGGTTGATAGATAATACTAACATTTCACCATATCAGGATTGTTGCACACTAACAGGATCCAGTGAGTTGCACTCTTTTAGAAGCTCTGATGCAGGTTCATGGAGTATCCACACACGAAAAATGGCATGCTATTGTCCATCATGTGTAGAGGAAAATTGGGATGACTGTGAGTCGACTGAATGGGTGGACAAATGGCATATACGGGTTTTGGACCCAATTGACACCTATCATCCCCCACAAGCACTGGAAATGGTACAGATGGAATCGTCTATTGACTTTGATCGCTTGTCTGATCTAGTGCAACCTGGTAATATATATATTTATATATCTTTGTAATTTCAATATGTAACTTTATAACTTTTACGCAAGTATTTTTTGAATTAATGACCGCATTTTGTACATTTGTCACTGTAGGCCATATTTTTTTTGTTATTGCACCTGAAGACAATGAAGAAGGGACAGATTATTATTTGTGTCGTTGTGTTCAAGCCAAACAAAAATTGGATCACTCGATTATAGATGGTGCAGGTTTAGATTACCATGTTAGTGCGGTGGTTGTAACCGGCACATGGCTTAGACGATATTCTATGAAGAACCCTAACTTATGGTTATTCGAGGATTGGCAAACAGAGAGGAAGATTCTTCATAATTCAAATCTTGTTGTCGCATCAAATGTCCACTTGATAAAATATGGTGGAAAACCACATAATAAGAATCTTTGGAAAGTTCGCGAGTCAGACCACGAGGCAATACTTGAGACATTAAAATGTCGAGCAGATCCAGTTGGCTCATTAGATTGAATAGAGAGAGACGGAGAGAGAGAAAGAGTGATCAACTAGATCCAAATACATTGTTGCAACCTCTTCCCCAAGACTGTCCACATGACTAAGGTGGACCGTATTGTTACGATGCGTAAGTGATGAGATTTAGATTAAATCATAGATTTTATGTTTTGATGTCTCCAATTTTTTTAAAGCTAGAACAATATTTTTCATATTTTCTTATTGTGACGATATGTGAAATCACATTACAATATGTGAAATAGCATTACAAGAACTTGTAATGCTCTTGTGAACATCGTGTTAATTCTTGTAAGAATCCCTAAGATGCTTGTTATACTCAAAATTTTGTTGAAATTGAATTCATTTTTATCCTGTCGGTTAATTGGCTTAGGGTGATATATGCTTCTTGGATGGAATAATGAGTTCGTGATTAACTCTGTATTAAGATTCATAGCATCTTCTGGTTATTTGCAAAGGAAATTTATAAATTACTTGCTAATGTCATATGGCTTGCTTGAGAAAGATGTTTGTGTTCTTATTGATGGGTACTAATGACTATCCACATTTAGTTCTTCAATATCCTATTTGACAAGCTTTCCATAGACATTTCTTTGCCATACTAAGTATTTTTGAAAACATATTTGAGTAGAAGGACTACAGTAGATACTACATGATGTTTTAACAAATAAAGTAATGGGTTAAAGACTATTATTTCCAAGGTATTATGTCATAGTATTTTAATTGTAATGATCTTAGACTAATGATATTCTTGAAGGTAACTTCGACATGCAGCAAGAAAGACAACCTACAGCCAAGGCTATATTGTGCCTACAACCAAAGCCATAAATGCTCACAGCCAAAGCCACTAGTGCACATAGCCAAAGCCATGGATGCTTATAGCCAAAGTTACAAGTGTTCGCAGCCAAATTCATGAGTACATGAAGTCAATGATCACAATTGTTTACAACTATTCACCAGAAACGGCTTCTTTGTAGTTTTTGAGAAATACTAATAAAGCAAAAAAGAACATCTACTAGTTGGTAGACATAATGGAAACTCTCTAGCAATTGAATTTAATTTCATACATGCACATATCTAATTTAATGTCATACACGAACATATCTAATTTAACGTCATACATGAACAAACATATAATATAAAATGATAACCAATAATGTCATATACATTAACAAACACATAATATATTATGATAACCAATAATGTCGTATATGAAAAAATATATCATATATTAACCAATAATGTCATACATCAAATATGTCATACATCAAATATAGAATGTCATATGTACATCAAATGTGTATCGAATATGTCTCTCAGATGCCTATATATATATACATGGGGAAGGAAACAAGTCTCTATATATATGTATCAAATATCTCAACTACATCTTTTCCTTCCCATGAGGGGAAGGAAACAAGTCTCTCGACGTCCTCTATCGTCGTGTGGAGGGAGACATTGGAGATGACGGGGCCCTCCTAACACTCTCACTTGACCTCTTGTTGAGGCTCTTCTCCAAGTCCAACTGATACAAAGAAAGTAGATATGAATCAATATTTATTATACATTGAAATCAAAGATATGTACTCACAAAATCAATTATTTTCTTACCGCCAACAAATAGTCACTCTATAAGTCCACCTCAAATGCTCGTGGATGATCACGTGTGACAAGACCCTACAACAATTCAATAAATATAATCACTTATAAATAACATTAGAAATTTTGAGATTAACTATTATAAACAACAACTAAAATGAAGAAAATTCTTTCATACCTCCGTCAATGGCTGTGAGCTAGCCACAGCTGCGGCCACTCCACTATCAACAGACTGTCGCAGATGAGGAGGTGTGTCCGACATCATGAGCTACATGTCATACAATACATGCTATATCTAACATAAAACATGGAATAAATATAATCAAATGAATTAAATTAACATGAAACAACTGTACCTGTGTGAAGCTCGTATGATGTCTCTGCTTTGCGTCTGTGGTAAAGGTTGAGGGTCCTGTGGAGAACTGATGCACATGCATATTTTTTTGGTCAATCCTTAATATGATTATGTAATAAATATATGTATTAATTAAAATGATTAAATTGATACATACCTCAGGACTCGTTGAAGGGACAAAAAATGGGCCTAGAGGATCGCTGCTAGGCCCAGGAACACTTTGACCCTAAATTTTGAACAATGTCAATAAATCCTAATTAATTAATAATTCACTATAAATATGAAATGTGATCAAATTAGTAATTTACCTATGTGTCAATGCCAAAAGTCTCATTCAGGAACTGATCGGTGACAAGCCCATCATCTGCACCATCTCCGACATGAGTGCCAAATGTGCATAAGGATCCGCATGAAGTGCACATGTGACCACGACGTATAGAAGGATCCCCCTCAACTAATGGGCTCATGGAATGGATGAGGGTCTGCGTCAAAGCATTAATGGTCCCTAGAGTGCTGGCCTCTACATGTTCCTTCATAACTGAAGGAATAATCACATGCTCGCGTTGTGGATGGACCACGGTTGCCCTAACTACATTAGGGCCACGACGTGCTCCTGGCCTCTCAAATGATGACCCCCCACCTCTACCCTGGGAGTCTAACATATCAAAATAATTGGGGATCTCCCCAAGGACAAACTCACAATATAATTTCTTCAAAAAATACATGGGGACCTCGTGATTGTTGCAAGGAGGGGCATCAAAAACCATCCACCATCTATCCCAAAAATTATTTCTAATAGCATCATGTATGCACCAATGGATGGGGAATCATTTAGTACCCTCTCTAATAGTATTTTTCTCACCAGGTTTTCTAAATAATGCACATATAGTGCCTTTTGGTATTTCCTTTTTTCTAACATCTTCATATGACAATTTATTTGCACAAAATCTTTTTTGTTCATCCCTCTTAGCCCGCCAAATATCTAACTGACCACTAACTGAGGCTATCTAAGTGTTAATGGATTTGAGGGATGATGCCAATTGAGCCCTCATTGGATTGGTTTGTTCAGATTCTTTCAAACAAGCAATGATTCCTTCTAATTCAGTTTTGCCTCTCTCTATTTCATTTCTTATATTTTCTTGTGTGCCTGGTGGAGGTCTTGCAATTGGTTCGGGTTGTGGAATTTGTTCTTCTTCTTGAGGATGGTTTTGGTTTTGGGGTTCTTGAGGGTTTTGATGTTCTTGTGGATTTTCTGGTTGATTATGAACATTTTCTCATAAAAAATCAATTGAAATTCAAATAAATAAACAAATCTAAATGAAATTTGTAAAAACCCTACAAAAGAATATAAAAAACTTACAAAACAATATGAAAAATATATCAAACAATGCAAAATTAGGTTTATATCACTTACGGCGTCATCGTGGGTGCACTTGTGGTCTTGGATTTTGTCAACTAGGAGTCATTTAGGCAAATGGTGGTGCAAATGTTGAGTCTTCAACTCGCGTATGCGCTGCTCACTGTAGGAGTAGAAGAAAATGCTGATGAAAATGATGGGCTGCAAGTTTGCAACCCATCATATATAATTTTTATTTTTTTAAAGCGCATACACGCTATAGCGCGTACGCACTATAGTGAGCACGCGCGCACTATAGTGTGTATGCGCTTTTTAAAATAGGCAAAAAAAATTTCCTTGTCACCTTTTTGGCACCACAACTCAGTGCATGTACCCTAATACATTACTCAACATCCACTATCAAATCACTTGGCATGAACTAAAGTTTACTGGTGCTTCACATTAACTAAACTTTACTCAGCTTGCACTATATCACTCGACATACACTAGAATTTGAGTTTTCTTAGTTCTAATTTATTTTTTGCTTAGTTTGCACTATCTTTTGTTGGCTCCTATTGTCAACTCAATCAAGCTTGGTAGACTCAATTCTTCTCTCTTTCTCTTCTAGACTTTATCATTGTATCCAACCTTTGCAACCTTAAGTAGATAATAAATGTACTATAATATCATTGACTTAACTAATTTTTGTACCTCTTTTCCATATCATAACTTGACCTTTCCTCTAGATGTTATTGTTATCTCATTTGATCAAATCCTCTTCATCAATCAAACAAATGATAGTACTCAAATCATTTAAGTAATTTTCTTATGAACAAGTAGCAATCTTAACATCAGTGACAAAACAATGATTGAAACACATATTTATACTTGTATTAATCTATTTTCAAAATTTTCTCCATTGGTTGGAGGTTGACGATCAGGCTTCTAAGAAACTTTTCAATGTTGTGTAGGATCACCATTTTGTGGTAGGCATCAAATGCATAAGGGGAAACCACAAAATTCTTTCTAACAAGCCTAGCATACTTTAGGATTTAGTGTGTCAATATGAGAAGGTCTTCACTATACAAGAGCCCTCTAATGCATTTGGCTAGGCATTAAAAACCTTCTTTGCTGCTACTCCCAATAGGCTTTCTCTAGAACAATATGCCTTTTGTGAGAAAAAGCTCACAGTTGTTGATCTCAAGGAATCTATCATCTCCATAGCTAATGATCAAGCCCCTAGATGTGATGGTTTCTCATATGAATTTTATAGAACTCTATGGGAGGTCATTGGACCTCATCTACATTAGGTATATCAAGAAGCATACAATTCTCATTCCCTAGGAAATATTATTAATAAGGTTAATATCAAATGCATACCTAAAGCTAGCAATCCTAAAGACATATGGAATTGGAGGCCCATCACTTTGTTGAATATCTATTACAAGATTCTCCCTTAAAATTTGGCATCTACTCCTACAGATTGTTCATCCTAAAAAAATTGATTTCATTAAATCCAAATATATTATGGATAATATTATTATTGTTTGGGAAGGTATGGAGTGGGCTTATCAGTCCAAATAGTAGGTCTTATTTCTTACGATTGATTTTACCAAAGCCTATGTCCAGATTAAATGACCCTTTATTTTGGCCATGCTTCAAGCCCTACGGTTTGGCCTAATCTTTCTGCAATCATTTTGAATGCTTTTTGGTGATGCCTATGCTTGTATTACCATAAATAGTTGACAATTTGAAGCTTTTGGGCTCTATAGATATATCCATCAAGGTTTTCCTTTAGCACCTTATCTTTATGTTTTGGTGGCTGAAGGGTTTGGCTATCTTCTTTCCAACACTATCTCTCTAGGTCTTCCATGTGGCATAACTCTCTTGGATTCCACTTTGCAGCTTCTAAATAGCCATTTTGTAGATGACTGCTTTCTCACCCTTCTGGAGGACAAAGATAATATTTCCAATATCTTATAAAGTTTGGATACTTTTAGCCTTATCTCTAGGTCTTCTATTCAATGGCACAAGACCCTTTACTATAGACAATCCTTCTTGCCAGGCCCTCAATGGCTACAACATTATATGTGGAAATGGGTTTGGCATGGTGAAATCTTTCAATTTTTGGACATTCCTTTTTCTTTCCAAGCCTTCCCTATGGAGCTATGGAATGATGTCTTGGAATGGATTGAGAAGAATTTGGACTATTGGATCACCAAACCTCTCTCTCTTGCAAGAAAATTTTTGATTTGTTCTAGAGTGTTGGCTACTATGCATGTCTATTACTCTTCATGTTGGGCCCCTTCCAAAGCTTCATACCTAAAGCTTGAGCACTTCCTAAGGGCTTTCCTTTGGGCATATTATGTTGTGCATCACAAATTTTATAGATTTTCCTAGGACTTTTTTTTTCTATCCTGATGAGACTCAAAATTGCATTCTTGTTTTAAGTACCATTCTAAAACTTTGAGTTACTTTCAGCCCTATAAATGCATTTTCTTGCTTGTGTACCCAACTGCCATTTTAAGATCTAAGAGATGTTTTATGTTTCTAACACCTTGCATTCAACATATCCATGCACCCCATAATGATAAACTATCATTCCAAGTCATTTTGTGAAGTTATGTTTTGAGTAGTGTTCAGTTTTGCATTTGTGCCTAAGTGTCAAACAACAACTAAAGGCCTAGTTTGCATTTGAATATCTTATACCTAGTAATTTATCATGACTCACTAGTTTTGGATTGTTTATTATGCATATCAATGAACCTCTATTTCAATTTTTGAGTCATTTTGATATGTTTTGACTAGGTTTTGAATCCCTCAAAGTTTGTTACTTTTCTTTGTCATGCTAATGCATATTTATTAGAAATCAGGGAAGCCTTATTTGACATATTATAACCTTAACCAAGTTGACCACACTAAGAAAAATCCTTTTGCATTGCATTCTAGAGGTCATACACTTGCTATGTTACATACTTAAGCTTGTGATGAATCTATTTGATCAATTTTCAAACGAAATTTTGAATGAAAATTATTATAACTTTTTATTGGTGTCATAAAATGTAGATTGGTTGATACCCTTGTTTGGGATCTCATAACTATGAATTTGTAATAGATAAGAACAATTGGTTTGTATGACTACATTTTACTCTAAAAATACTTCAAGTGTGCTAGTTTGTAAACCTTGACAAATCTATCTGCACACTTTCCCAGGTCCATTCTATTTGCCAAAAACACTTTTTTGCTAATGTTTCAAGTCCTACAATTCTAAGTACCTAACTTCACACGCTTTCCAAAGTCTCCTCATTATTTTTTATGAGCCCAAATTATAGAATTATATTCCCCTCATTGTAGTGAACTAGTGCTCCAATTTCCAATCCCTCAAGCATCTATTTGCCCCATTTGTAAAGCTAAAACCAAATGCATTTTGTGGTTTTTTAGCATGTTTTGTTGCAAATAGTTTTGACTAGGAAACTTTGAACGTCAATATCTTTTGACTGAGTGGTCAACATGTGACAAGATCTGATAGGGTGAAAGAATACAAAAAAATTTATTGGCATGTCAACTTTCAGAGCCTAGTTATCTATTTATGTTAGTTTTTCAAAGCCAACCGACAGGCCCTATTATCAGAAAATCATAGTTGTTGGAATTCTTTTAGAATAACTGAAAGGGGGGTTGAATCAGTTATTCAAGGTCTAGATGTACAAATAAAAATTTTCACAATTCAATGAACCCATAAAACATTCATACCCATTCATACATTCATTGTGTATCAACTAAAACTTATAAGTTAGTGTCAAATCAACTTGTAGAAATGCAAAGCATAAAACACAACACATGTTGGAATTTACAAGTGGGAAGGTTTACTTCTGGGGGGGGGGGGCAGGGTGAATCAAAATTAACTAACTTTAACCTTTTAAAACTTTTAGTTGAGATCATTCACATGCATCTATCATATCTACTTAACATGAAAAATAAAGACATGCATGAAAATAGATAACACAAGATTTTGGTCGCCTAGAAACCCTCCAAAATGAGAAGCTAAAATTACGTGGGGATGACACCCACAAATCATCACAGTAGCAATATGTAACTATTTAAGGTTACAAAGTTTGACCACTTCCAATGGTTTTCCTTGTGAAAGGTCTATCCTATTAAAGACTTTACACCCTATTAAAAGTGACCTAGTTAAAAGATTAACAAACATTCACTTGGAATGTTACCCTATTAAAGGATTTAACACCTTGTTTAAAGGCTTACAACATGGCTGTTAGACCAACCTATCATCATAGGATTTTCATTCCTAATACAATGGTTAGAAAGTATTAGAAAGTCTTGACCTAATGACTTGCAAACTTCAATTGCTAATTCTAGGTCCTTGTTCTACTCTGTCTATTATGATCCTTCCTTGATCTGATATGTCTCTCCTCAAAGTTCTAATGCTTTGTTCTAACCAAATAGATTCTAAAATGTTGCTCTTCCTTTTCTAATTCTTTATACCCCTCTGAACTTCACTATCATTCTCCCATAAACTCTTACTCATGCACAAATAATGGGGTTTTTTCCTCCTTTTAAAGGCTTTGAAGACTTAGGTTTAGGTATGAATCTACGATCAATATTCATTCTTCTTTTCCTGCTCAATTCTTTCACTTTTCCTGTTAGCTATATGCTTTCTCCATTTTTCTCATTGGTTGCATGGTGATTACATAGGACATATAAAACATTCAATATTATCTTTAAGATCCTTTGAGATTCATCCTGAGTTAGCAAAAAAATGGTTTACATTTGAGTTTGTGAAAGCACAAACTCATATGTTGATTCTATGTTACTTGGCACTTACTAGTTGCTAATGCTCACACATATAGGAATTTTTTCTCACTTGGCTCCTATAGTAATTTTATTTCACTCAGCATCTATACTTTTCTCAACACCTATAGTGACTTGACATCACTTATCACTCAGCACTTGATACTTGCTCAACACCTAAAGTTCACTCAGCACCTGGTGAATTTCTAGCTCGGCACACACTATAGCTCGACATCTATATTATACTTGGAATCAACTTAGAAATTGGTTAAGTGTGTTGACACTCAATTCTCAAAGCCAATCTAAGACCAACAACACATCCATCAATACATTTGACACAATGATTTAATGTGGAAATCTAATTTGGGAAAAACCACCAGTAACATGCTGCTCCTTTTTCACTCTTCTAAAATTGTGCCCTGTTAAAGGCCAACCCTATTAAAGGTTAAAATACACACTATTAAATGTGACCTGGTTAAGGGATTTCAATCACCTTATTAAAAGTGATCCTTGTTAGAGGACTACAGGCCATTCACTTAGAATGTCACCCTATTAAATGATTTTCCAATGACTGTTAAGTCAACCTTACTCCAACATATTTACCCTAGTCTAATACAATTGTTAGAAAGTAACAATAGAGCTTTGATATGATACAACTTACAACTTCACTTCAAGATTGCAGATCTTTGTTCAGTCCTCAACTCTGCTTGGCTTTTGTTCTTTATAGCTCTGACAGCTTGTTCACCCTTCAAGCATTCATCTTCTTAAGCCTTCTTTCTTAGTACACCATTGCAGACTCTTCTCTTAGGTCACTTGATGAAGCAAAACCCCTTTCACCTTCTCCTTATCAAATTCTCTCATCAAACTCTCTCTCTCTTTTTTGCTTCATGACCAAACATTCCTATATACAAGAAATTAGAATATTTTCCCTCTCATTATCCATTGTCTAAATTAGGGTTTTAGATGGATTAGGTAGGAAACAATGCATCTACCCCGTATCTTGTCTTCTCTAGAAACTTCTCTTAGAATCCATTTGAATTTGCCTCCAAAATAGTTTACATAAGATTTTGTACCACCATCTCATCAATCTTATCTTCCTCCTTACTCACAAGTTCCAAGAAAATAAACTTTTTGGCTTTTATTTGGCGAATATTTGATCTTTGTCATAATTTAGCAATTTGGCATTATCAATCTTCTAATGCTCAGCATATACTTTGTCACTCAACATCAACTATGAAATCACTCACCATCAACTAGATTTTACTAGTGCTTGGCATCAATTCAAAATTAGTTTGCATCTACTGTCTTGCTCCACATCCACAAGAAATTTTTTTCACTTGGCTCCAACTAAATTTTTTCTTGGCTTGAACTAACTTTGCTCGACGCCTACTATCTACTTGGTCAAGCTTGGCAAATGAACTTTGTTTAACTTATTCTTCTAAACTTTCTAAGCATAGCTAGCCATTTTGTAACCTTAAGTAGATCATCAATACATTATGTTATCAGTATCTTAACTAATCCTTGTACTTCATTACATAATCATAACTCAACCTTTCGTCTAGGTACTTTGGTTACATCTTGTTGATCAAATCTTTCTCATTAATTAACTATGCGATAATACTTGAAACATATAAGCAATTGTCTTACTAGCAAATAATAGGTTTGACATCAATGACAAAACAATGACTGAAACACATAGTCTTCTTCAACAATCTTTCTAATCAATGATCTTTTAAATTAGATATCAACAATCTACCTATTTGGCATTGATGGCAAACCAAACTGATTAACCAAGTCAAACAAATGATGAACATCTTGTTCCATCAAACTGACTAGGTCAAAATAAGACAATACCAAAAAGAAAACTTGTATGAAATTTCTCCCTCTATCAACAACTTCCATCTTCTAATTAGGTTACAAAATATAACTCCCTATGAGTTCCTTCTTAATTCTCTTTTTCATATTGAATTGACTAGTAGAATATCTCCCTCTTTTTTTTTAATCTTTTTTCTAATTTCTTTCTCCCTCTTTCTTTCTTGATCTTCTGATGATGTACTTTCTCCATTGTTCCTCTTACACTTGATCAGTTTAATGTACTTTCTCCCTCTTTGACAATAATGTCAAAGACATATACTCAACACTTGGCATCTTTAATATATGTAGATATAGGATTTTACAAGTTCTTCAATTTCTCCCTCACTCACCTTGCTTGTGACTAATTTGTAGTTCCAATTCTATAATTACTTTAGGCAGTTCCTAAAGTAAGATCCACTACATCAATTTGTATTAAATGAATGTCAGCTTGTTTGATGCAAGGCACTCCCTCTATCTCTTATAAAGCCTTTGATAGGTGTATCACCCCTAGTTTACCTCTTAGATACTCATAAGCATCCTTAGGTAATGCTTTTGTGAAGATATCAGCAATTTTCTCCTTTGTGTTAATATATTCCATCTTCATCTCTTTATCTTGAACCAATTCTCTTACATAATGATACTTGATTTCAATGTACTTTGTCTTTTTATGTATCACATGATTCTTTGATATATTGATAGTACTTGCATTATCATAATAAAGTGTCACTAGTTCCATAATTTCTTCCTTCATTCCCTTAAGTAGTTGTTTCATCCATACAATGTTTTTGCAGTTAATAGCAGTAGCAACATATTTTGCTTCAGCAATAGATTGGAAGTACAACTTTGCTTCTTGCTAGTCCATGTAACAATTCTTTTACCTAAGAATAATGCTCCTCCATTGGTGCTTTTTTCTATCATCGATGTTTCCATCCCAATCAGCATTAGTGTAGGCTCTCAGTTCAAACTTTTCATTCTTCTTATAGTATAAACCAAACTCTTATGTTCCTTTCAAGTATCTCATTATTCCTTTCATAGCCATCAAGTGATTCTCTCTAGGATTAGCAAAGAATCTTGCAACTATCCCCACAACTAATGCAATATCAAGTCTATTATGTACTACATATTGCAATTTTCCAATCATGGATCTATATAATGTTTGATTCACCTTGGCTAAATCATCATTGTTTGATAGCTTGAGTCCTATCACCATAGGTGTACTTACTAGTTTGGAGTCCTCTAGTCCAAATGTCTTCAATATCTCTTTGACATATTTTTACTGAGTGATATATATATATATATATATATATATATATATACACCATATTTCATCTAATATAGTTGTAATCCCACAAAGAATTTGATCTCACCAAACATTGAAATTTCAAATTCTTGCTTCATCTAATTTGCAAAGTCCTTACACAAAGCATCTTGTCCTCCAAATATGATATCATCAATAAATATTTTAGATAACAGTATACTTTTGTCCTTATCTTTCTTCATGTACAAATTGTTGTTATCATTAGTCCTTTCAAATCCAATCTTCACAAGATAAGTATGAAGTCTTTCATACCATGCTCTTGGTGTTTTTATCAATCTAGATAAGGCTTTGTGTAGCCTACATACCATGTTCTTGTTGTTTTTATCAACAAATCCTTCTAGTTGTTCTATTTAGACTTCCTCTTCTAGTATGCCATTCAAAAATATGGATTTAACATCCATCTGATAAACTTTGAAACCTTTGTATGTAGCATAAGCAAGCATAATTCTCATTCCTTCCATTCTTGCAACAGAGGCAAATGTCTCACTATAGTCAATTCCTTCTCCCTATGCATATCCTTTGCAAACTAGTCTTACTTTGTTCCTTTTCACTTCACCATTCTCTTCTATCTTGTTTCTAAATACCCATTTGGTGCCAATCACATTCTTGTCTTCTAGTCTAGGAACTAGACTCCATGTCTTGTTCTTCTCTATCTGCTAAATTTCTTCTTTCACAGCCTTGTAATAGTCATCATCTTCCAATGCATCTTTTACTATCATAGGTTCCCTCACACTTAGCAAACATGATTCACTTATCAATCTATTTCTTGTCATTGGCCTTGCATCTTTTTCTCCAATGATTTGATCTACACGATTATGTCTTTTGACATACTTAGACAATCTTAGCTCAGTTCTTGTAACTACATTTTGTCATTTGGCTTCAATGTCACTATGTATATCTCTATTAGGTATTTCATCATCTCTTTCATGTGTACTAATCTCAAAGTTTGTATGTGCATTTTCTTCATTCTGCAACTTAGCATCTGAATGCAACTCGATTCCTAAATGCAACTTGGCATTCACAAGTTGTGACTTGGCAGTTATTGAGACTTGCTATTGGTTTGCAACTTGATTTTTAGCATCTTATGCAGTAGGCATTTCTTCATAGATGTATACAAATGATTTGTATTCTTCTAGTTCTTTCATAGGTTCAACCTCATGTACTTTTCTAAACTCATCAAAATTCACATTTGCACTTTCCACAATTTTGTTAGTGTTAGTATTTAAACACTTGTAACCTTTACTTCTTGTGGAGTATCCAAGAAATATATCTACTTCACTTTTAGCATCAAACTTTCCACTTCTAACATCTTTAAGAATATAGCATTTTCTTCCAAATACCTTAAAGTATTTCACATTAGGTAGATATTTGTACCATAGTTCAAAAGGTGTGGAATGAGTAATTTTCTTCACTTGCATATAGTTCAAGGTATATATAGCAATACTTATAGCTTCTCTCTAGTATTTCAGAGCAACATTCTTCTCTATCATAAGTGCTTTGGCATAGTCCATTATAGACTTGTTTCTTCTTTCAACAATTCCATTTTGTGGAGGCGTCTTAGGTGCAGATGTTTGTCTTTTGATTCCTCTGTCATTATAAAACATCTCAAACTCATTTGAAGTGAATTCTCCTCCTATGTTTGATCTCAAGCATTTTAGACTTTTACCTATTTCTTTTTCAATTCTTGCCAAGTACCACTTAAACATTTGAAAAGCATTAGATTTTTTCTTTAGAAATATGACTATCATCATCCTAGAGTAATCATCAAAAAATAGCATTATGTACTTATCTCCTTTGTATCTTTGCACTTCAATAGGTCCACACAAGTTAGTATGAACAATTTCTAGTATTTCTTTGGAGGTATAAGCTTTACTTTTAAAACTTGACTTTGTCATTTTGCCTAGCTAACATTGTTTGCATATTATATTATCGGGTTTCTTCAACTTAGGAAAACCTCTAACTCTTTTCATGCTACTAATACTAATCAAATTATCAAAATTAACCTGACATAACCTTTTGTGCCAAATCCATACATCATCAAATTTTGCAATGAGACAAGTAGCATCCTCTATATCCAGATAGAACATATTACTTGTAGTCTAATCACCTTTTCCAATCAAGTTTCTATTTGTATCATATGTCTTCGCAATTTTATTTTCAAACTCAACTTTGCATCCCAAACTATTCAATTGTGACACACTTAACAAGTTATAATTTAATCCTTCAACATAATAAGCATTTCCACATGAAATCTTATTTGTGAGTTTGATAGACCCTTTTCCTTTTATCAAACATGGTGCATCATTACCAATCCTTACACTATTTCCATCATAACAAGTTAAGGTAACAAACTTACTTTTGTCTCCAATCATGTGATGTGAGAATCCATTATCAATGATCCATTTATCATTCTTGTTTACACAAGTCACAAGTGTAGTGGCCTCATCCTCATCAAATTCATCCTTCATTGCAACATATACCACTTCATCATCATGTTCATCAAAGTCATGTTCATCAGCAATGTAGCATGACTTCTTGCCTTTATCTCTATAATATTTGTCATCATCTTCTCTTATGTTTTCATGCTTGTTTCCTTCTTTATAGTTCTTCTTCTATCTACATCTTGTAGTAATGTGACCAACTTCATTACAATTGAAACAAATAATGGGTAACTTACCTTTGAACTTTCCTTTTCCTCTGTGAAATCTTCTTGCCAACAATGCTTCCAATTTTTCAATGTCTTCCTCATCTTCTTCATATCTTAAGTAGTTAGGGCTCTTATTAGATCAACATGCTCATGATCTCCAAGTCCTCCAAGGTTTAGCTTCATCAAACTTTTCCATGCAAGAAATTTATCTTTGTTGATCTTGGATACTTCTCTTTTTTAACATCTTGATCTTTATGCTTCTAACACCTTAAAACTAATCCTCTTAAGCAAATGGATTTGATACCAATTTTTGGAATTCTTTTAGAATAACTGGGGGGGGGTGAATTAGTTATTCAAGGTCCAGATGTACAAATAAAACTTTTCACAATTCAGTGAACTCATAAAACATTTATACCCATGCATGCATTCATTGTGTATTAACTAAAACTTATAAGTTACTATCAAATCAACTTGCAAAAATGAAAAGCATAAAACACAACACATCCATCAGCACATTTGACACAATGATTTAATGTGGAAACCCAATTTGGAAAAAACCACCAGTAACATGCTACTCCTTTTTCACTCTTCTAAAGTGATGCCCTATTAAAGGCCAACCCTTATAAAGGTTACAATACACACTGTTAAATGTGACCCAATTAAGGGACTTCAATCACCCTATTAAAAGTGAGCCTTGTTAGAGGAGTTTAGGCCATTCACTTGGAATGCCACCCTGTTAAAATATTTTTCCAATGATTGTTATGTTAGCCTTACTCTAAAGGATTTACCCTAGACTGATACAATTGTTAGAAAGTAACAACATAGCTTTGATCTGATACAACTTACAACTTAACTTGCAGATTACAAATCTCTATTTAGCCCTCAACTCTGCTTGGCTTCCATTCTTCATAGTTTTGATAGCTTGTTCACCCTACAAGTATTCATCTTCTTAAGCTTTCTTTCTTAATATGCCATTGCAGACTCTTCTCTTAGGTCACTTGATGAAGCAAACCCCCTTTCTCCTTCTCATTATTAGATTCTCACATCAAACTCTCTCTCTCTCTCTCTCTCTCTCTCTCTCTCTCTCTCTCTCTCTCTCTCTCTCTCTCTCTCTCTCTCTCTTTTGCTTCATGACCATACATTCCTATAAATAGGAAATTTGAACATTTTTCTACTCATTATCCATTGTCTAAGTTAGGTTTCAGATGGATTAGGTAGGATACAATGTATCCACCCCATATCTTTTCTTCTCTAGAAACTTCTCTTAGAATCCATTTGAATTCACCTCCAAAATAGTTTACATAAGATTATGTGCTACTAGCTCATCAATATCATCTTCCTCCTAATTCACAAGTTCCAAGAAAACAAACTTGTCAGCTTTTATTTGGTGAATCTTTGATTTTTCAATAATGCAGCAGCTCAAAATTATCAATTTTCTAATGCTCAACACATACTATGTCACTCATAATCAACTATTAAATAACGGTATCAACTAGATTTTACTAGTGCTCGACATCAAATGAAAATTACTTGACATCTATTGTCTTTATTGGCATCCACTAGAATTTATTTTCACTCGGCTCCAATTGACTTTTTGCTCGGCACCTACCATCCACTTGGTCACTAGTACATTTGAGACCATTTTTCGACCATTATTGGTCAAAATTTTGACCTAATTTTTGACCAAACTTCGACCAACTTCGACCAACCCATTGGTCAGAATTTTTCTGGTCAAAATTTCAACCAACCTTCTGGTTGGTCAAAATTTTGACCAATATGTTGGTCGAAAAACCTCAATAGCTATGTGCAAGTTCTAGCAGGAATTGGTCAAAATTTTGACCAATGAAAGAAAAGATTTTGACCAAAAAAGGTAAAAATTTTGACCAAGCAAGGTAGAAATTTTGACCAACGAGGGTTAAAAATTTTTGTGGATTAAGGTAGAAATTTTGACCAATGAAGGTCAAAAAATTTGAGCACTAAAGGTCAAAAATTTTGACCAATGAAGGTAGAAATTTTGACCAACGAAGGTCAAAAAATTTGACCAAATAAGGTAGAAATTTCGACCAATGAAGGTCAAAAATTTTGACCAACGAAGGTAGAAATTTCTACCAACAAATAGGTGTAAATTTTTTTCCAGGCATTCTATAAAACAGTCACATGTCTTGTGTATGATATGACATTTTGCATGCATCCTACACTCTCTCATCTAGTTGATGATGGATTACAGAGAGTGATCTGAAACCATGATGCTAAAAAACACACACAATCAAATCCAAAATGAACTTGCATTACAAATGGATTGTGGAAATTTGATATTGTTAATTTTGCATGCATGTCTACCAGGACAAATATATGTTTAAGTTGTGATTGTCCTGGTAGACATGCATGCAATTTTACCAATATTAGATTTCCACAATCCATTTGTAGTGCAAGTTCATTTTGGATTTGATTGTGTGTTTTTTAGCATCATGGTTTCAGATCACTCTACGTAATCCATCATTAGCCGAATGAGAGAGAGTGTAGGATACATGCAAAATGTCATATCATACGCAAGGCATGTGAACTATTTTATAGAATGCCTGAAAAACACTAACAGTAACTAATATGAAAAATATATAATTAGTTATATGATTGAGACAAATCATGTACCAGTGAGTTGGTCAAAATTTTGACCAGATAAATTTTGACCAATGGGTTGGTCAAATTTGGTCAAAATTTTGATCAATGAAGGTCAAAAAATGAACCCAAATGCACTAGTATGCTTGCCAAGTTGACTCTTTGAGTTCATTCATCAAGTCACCCCACCAAAGTGCCTCAACAAGGTCAATCTTTAGGTCCACTCATCGAGCTTGCTCACCAAGTCAACTCACTATGTCACGTCTCTAAGTGGCCTCGCTAAGTCGGCTCGCCAACTTGCCCCACCAAGTTGCCACTTTAAGCCCACTCACCATGTTAGATCACCAGGCTGGCTCCCGGCCAAGTTAGCTTGCCAAGCTGACAATTGAAGTACGCTCACCAATTCGACTCTCTAAGTTTGCTCACCAATTTTTCCCCCTAGGCCAACTCTCCAGGTCAGCTCACCAAGTCACCCCCACCCAGTCACCTCAATGAGTTGATTCATTAAGTTAGCTCACGAAGTCGACTCACCCAATGGTTTTACCACCTTGGCCCAGCAAGTGGGCTCACTCAGTTTGCTTACAAAGTTGCCCCATACAGTTGCTTCTCTAAGCTCGCTTACCATGTAAACTCACTTGGTCGACACGCCAAGTTGACACTTTAAGTTTTCTCATTAAGTCACCCCACCAAAGCACATCAAGGTTAGTCTTTAAGTACACTTAGTAGGTCAGCTCACCAAGTCACTTCACGAAGTCGCCTCACCAAGTGGCCTCGATAAGTCAGCTCACCAACTTGCACCACCAAGTTGCCACTTTAAGTCGACTCGCCATATAAGCTTGCCAAGCTGACTCCCATAGTCAACTTGCCAAGTTGACAATTCAAGTATGCTCACCAAGTCAACTCTTTAAGTTCGCTCACCAAGTCTGCCCCCTAGGTCAACTCTCTAGGTCAGCCCATCAAGTCACCCCCACTGAGTCACCTCAACGAGTTGACTCTTTAAGTCAGCTCACCAAGTCTACTGTTCAAGTATGCACGCCAGGTCGGCTCGCCAATCCCACCAAGTCATGTCACCAATTTGATTGTTTGAGTACACTCACAAAGTTGACTGTTTAAGGTCGGCTTGCCAAGCCAGCCTACCAATTCATGTCACCAATTTGCCTCACCAAGTCGGCTCACCCACATGTCCCACCAAGTCCCCAAGTCTGCTTGCCAAGCCGACAATTCAAGTGCACTCACCAAGTTGACTCTTTAATTTTTCTCACCAAGCCCATCCCCTAGGTCAACTCTCCAGGTCATCTCGCCAAGTCACTCCCACCCAATCACCTCAATGAGTTGACTCTTTCAGTCAACTCACCAAGTCTACTATTCAAGTACTCGAAGCACACTCTTCCTCAACAATACTCGAAGCACACTCTGCCCCAACAATGGTTGTTATTCTAGATGTATATTCCCTGAAATATTGTACTTACTTCCACAATGCTTGTTTAACAATACCTACACCAATCAGCAGACACCAAAGAACCAACAAATTCAAAGCCAGATGTTACAAACACATTGCAGAGCTAAGTCTTATATGACAAAGCATTATCTACAAAATTTGTGTTGGGTTCGTTTAACAGAATTTGGAAAGACTTTAGCAAGCATATGATAAGGACTAGACTTTTGCAAGAATGGGACTAGACTTTGGGCTGGCGAATGAAGAATTTGATAACATAGTACTCAATGAAAAATTCCTGCAAAATATATACTTTCAAAAGAAATTTTGACCAGAAAGGCACCTGATAAGCTGAAGGTTCAAGACAAAATTTTGTAGGAAGATCAGAGCGAAAGACACCACTTTCAAGACATTCAACATGGCCTCCAATATATGTTTCACTCTCAAGTAGATGCCCATTGTAAAACTTTTCTGGTTCAGATTGATGCTTGTTGGAACAACTGATGTTTGCCTTGAATGCCTGCAAAGGTTCATACATTAATAAAAATCCAACAATAATATCATCAAAACCCTATATTATAATCACCAAAGCACTAATAATCATGTTTAAGCCTCAAAGCTCCTTTCAAAAAACCTATGAACAAAAAGGATGAAATCGCTAAAGAAAATAAACAGATTTTTCTAAAATGATAATCCGGGACTTGAAGAAAGCATTTAAGCATTATAACACTTAATAAGATCTAGCTTGGATTTAACCAATGTTGTACCAAAATAGTAGGGAACAACCAGGAATGTAATTATTTCAATAGCCATTTCATTTACAAAAATTCTTTAAAAGTATACATTATTGAATTTCAGTTTTCTAAATGTGTGAATATTCCAAAATCTTGATAGATTTAAGTGACCCTAAATTAGATTGGAACAATTTATAAAATATTTCAAGCCATTGAAAGATTAGTCACCTGAACCATAAGCAACATTTCACAAAGAGGTCCACTGCCTTTGCATAACACTTCATCAGGGGGCATAGGGATTATTGTTGCTAAAGAAAAGATAAAAGGGTGTACATATGTCATGTAAAGGTAATATGTTGCAACTGCATCAAATACTAAATAGGAAGCCATTGTCTGCACAAAATAAGTATCAAAAGAACATATCATGGCACTCAGAAATGGAGAACAATGAAACCAATACACTGACAAATAATTTAAACAAGCAATATAAATAGCAATGCAATATTATCTTTTACTCCTACCAGTGAAATACAAAATGAGTGAATCAAGAAATCGGCATCAATATTCAAGTGTATCATTATGACTGACCTGTGGCTCTTCCATTGCAAAGCAGACCATATCCTCAGGATTTACTTCCAATGGATCATAACCATGAATGACCAAGAATAAGTCAACAGGCTGGAATGTACATAAGATATAATACAAGCAAACTAGGAAAACTTGTCCTAGGACAATTAACTGAATTGTTAAGCACTGACATAATACTTGCATATTTTTGATTCGTTGTCTACAACTTAAAATAGGAATACATCTACTAAACAAAATACAAATCACTCAACAAATTTGAATGTGGTAGAAGAGTGATCAAGAACACAGTGAATCGAGTCTATAGGTTTGTGGCATTGACGACACTTGTTGTTTTGAGAATAGATTCAAAAGGAGGCCTAGTTGAGGATGCATTTCAACATCAAGAAAGAGTGAAGACATGATGCATCCATCACTCTAATGAAAAGACTGGCAACGAATAACACGCAAACATATGCTTATTTTATAAACTTCAATGAAATCTATTTTCTCTTGATCAGATCAAAAGACTGCAAGACATGACTCAAGGCCGTAATTCAAAATGGCATGTTCTAGGTACTACATTCAATATGGCATGTTCTCATTGAACGTGAAGCATGAGCTCTATACTAGGAGACAAAATCACCTCTCTAAGGGAGAACAAGTTCATCTTTCCCTCTCAACTAGTCTCCACTTTCTTGTCATATATTACTAATTTCTTCAAATATCGGTCAAGTTCAAAGATGATGTTTACAAAGCATTCAAATACGGTTACTTGACAGAGGAATAACTTATGTTCTTCTTGCAAAATTATGACATATCGTTAGGCTCGGCTCTGGTTGGGGGTATATTCCCATGTGAACATCTCAAGGACAATAGTGAGTTCATATTGATCATAAACGGTATTAGGGATTCTCTTCGCCTATGTAATATTTGTTACTTTTTCTAAATTGTATAAAAGGTTGGTGGGCTTGTTCGGGTGGCCACCATTAGAGATATTTTCACTAAGTTCCATGTCATTTTCACAATTATAGACCATGTTCATCCAGTTGAGATATCAGCTACACCAGAGGCCTAGTTACCATTTACAACTCCTAAGAATTTGGTGAGGGACTAGATGGATCTTCTAGAACTTGTTCCACAAATCTATTATATGCCTGAGCTTGCTTCTTTGTTCATTCATGTTCTCAAAGAGCTCATCTCCAAAAATATTGCTAAACATGGCTGTGGACATTGAAGTCCCCTCCAAAATCTGCAGTTCTTCTAAAATTTTGAAATTGTCACCAACGTCTCATTGAAAGTACTTAATTATAACATATTTGAATCTTATGAAAAATATTTAATTATAATAGATTTGTACTGCTTAAAGAAATGCATAGATAACTTCAAGGAAAGAAATTTATAATAACATAAATGCTCTTACCTTGTTGTCCATCAAAAATTGCATTATGCTCTTTGTTGCCTATTAAGTTTTTAATATTGAGCTAATTGAGAAACATTATAGAAAGAAAAATTCATTGTGAAGACCATTGCACCTATAAAAAAAATATCAATGCACTGGCTTGGAAGCTATATTGAAAGAGAAACTGGTGATAACAATTATTCGGTTGCAGCGAAATTGAGTCATGTATGTGGGATCTGCATTAATCAAGTTTGCTAACCTCATATTCTCATTCTCCATCTAAGACTTTTGTTGCCATCATTAATGAGGACCAAAAGCTTTTGCAAAGCCAGGAAATGTTAGCCCCTAATTTCAATGCCCAGGCGCATCATCATTATCTTGTGATGCAACTAGACTAGAAAAGCATATGCTTGTTTGAAACTTCCTCAACCTCTAGTTTGAAATATCTTTATCAAAGCAACAGTAATAGGACATACCTATTTTTTTTATATTTATAAATGCTCCATGGTCAAATATTTGTCATGAAAACAAGAATAAGAATAAGAAAATGCATAGTAAATATCAATATAAATCCACAATTTACAAAAGTGTTGAAGCTTCCATTGTGTACCCACGAAGCAAGCTAAACAGACTTATAGTAATAGAGATCAAATACTGCATAACTTCCTTTTGTTGTTCAGTCATCTTGATGTCACACTTCATTTCTGTGGATATTTAGTGCTAAGGCTTTTGGTACCTCTGATGCATCTCCTACTTGTAGTTGCTTACAGTCTTTTTGATCTTAATAATTTTAGTTGTCTAGCTTGTCTTTTTGCTAGTTTTCTGATGGCATGTTTTTCTTGCAACCTTTGGGTTACAATTTCAATTACCTTGAGCTTCTTTATTACTTATAATTTCTACAAACTACAATGTTGGATGTTACTGTTTACCAATTAAATCTGCCTGGCAGTAATAACAGTATCATGACAAAGTTGATTAAAAGGTACAGTATGATGATGTGTGGCACAATATGTTCATGTCTGTTCATGTATGTTCATTTCTTGACATCTCTATTTCTCAGGCTTCTCTAAGATTCTCATCTTACTCCAACAATCAATGCAGCAGGCCTTCTTAAAATGATGCTTGCCCTCATGAATAACCATAAAGTGACTGTGTGTTTTAGATAAATCGAATAGTGGACAGACATCTGTTTTTGAAAATTACCCATGCATGGGTAAACTCCAAATCGACAAAGAACGATACAACTTTGAGAAGCAACATTGATTAAAGCTCACACTAATGGTTCCTTAAATTACAATATGATGAGGTCCAGGAAAAGAACTAAACAATGTTATGGATCTTTAGTAGACAATTGTGAAACATGAATGATGTTTTCTCTTCCTAAGTATTTCTATGGCAACACCTTAACCAAATCATAATGATTGTAGCTATCAAATCTCAATGACTGATCTATATCACCAATTCTGATGGATCTAATTGGTAGGAGTTACTTTGTGATGGCCTAAAAAGAAGAGTCAAATCAAGGGAGAATCTTCTCGTGATTTTCATAAAAATAAGCTGATTTATGTTGGGCTGCAATTATAGAAGGAAGAAAAAGAGAAATAGATAGATAGAAATAGAAGAGTTGACAATGCAATCGAATAGAGCAATAGAGTTTTCTATCTTCATCTGTGACCTCCACATTGAATTCTGTGCCCTGTATTTTTTGCTTAATATCATCAGTTTTGTATGTATGGTTTCATTAAACAAAATTGTTTGTAACATTATATTAAAAAAAATTATTTCATATCATTGCTCCTACTTACAACTCGAGACTGGAGATTCATATAGCCACCAAAGCCAAGTTTGTGTTGGCCAAACTTTTCTAGTCTTGCTTTTGTAGCCACGGATGTGTCCTGCAATCTATGAACAATTTCAAACATCTTAGATTATATATATAAAAATATGAATAATTAGTGCATGAATACAATGTACTTAATACTATCATGACATACCTCTTTTTGCCCTGTGCTGCTTCATTACCTCTATCTTCACAGAGCCTTTTCTCCTTTGCATGTTCTACTATTTCATTCCACTCCATTGGTGGAATCATAGCTGGACGATCGTACTTTGGGTTATCCTTAAGAGCCCTTCTATATTGATCCCTCACAGTCTTTAAATGCTTTGCTGCTCTTTTGAGAAGTAGGCCATTGTCAAACATGTCTTTTCCAAATTTCTTTTCAAAAGATGCAATGAGCTGATTTTTTAATTCCACGGTTTGTAAATTCCACCTTTTTAAAAACAAATAGATTGTTAGATCAATAGCTTTAATATATTACAGTAAATGAAAGAAAAGAAAAATTATGTAGAAATGATATGAAACTACGTACCTTTTACGTATGGTGGGTCCAAATAGTCTCAATGTCATATGAAAAAGATGATCAAAGAAAACATTATTACCTACAAAAACATAAAGGATTTATCAGTCCAAAATGAGAAATATAAAAATAAATTAAATTTACACTTTAAATAAAAACAATTGTAGAGCACCTGGAAGCTTTCGTTCTTTTAACGAAAACATAGTTTTCTTATTCAGCAATAATGTCCCTTCATATGAACCAGTACTAATCACACGAACTGCTCCAGGAAATGGATCAACTTCAGCAGTACTGCTCTCTGCTGGTCTGTCAACTGAAACATCGTGACAATTAAAGTAGACACCAAATGAATTAAAGCATACTTATGGATATAATCAAATTGAAGAAATTGACTAGCAAAAATGTTTTTTCATTAGGTAGTCAGATTTGCAAAAATGCAAAAATGCAAAAAGTTGCATATAAAAGTTGCTGACAACTTTTTAAAATGTTGCTCGATATTGTTTAAAAGTTTTTATTGTTTGTTTTAAGTTGGGGAATGGCTACTTGGTTGTTCCAACGGTCCTATAGGCCTCTATATATATCATTTGTGATCTTAGAAGGTGAGGGAGATTAGGTTGTAGTTGATGCTTTAACAAAACAAATAAAAAACCTCTCATTTACTGGTAATTTTGTTGTTACAGTGGGTTGCATGGTTCCGTACGGTACTGTTATGATTGCTAAGTGTGTGGCTTAGTTGCAGGGGTGTGTGCATAAGTTTTTTGGCTTTGATTTGACATTAATTCAAAAATTAGCACAAAATCTTGCCTACGTAGTACAATATATGTATGTATGTATGTATGTGTGGTGTGTTTATGCATGTGTTTGTGTGTATGCAGGCTTCTGTAGACATCATTTAAGCACTGATATGCTACTTTTTTGTTAATCAACTTGTACAAATACATTACAAAATCTAGCAAAACAAGGTTTTACCAGTTCTAGTGGGTATAGATGAGGATGTTTGTGTGGCCCTTGTTGCCGACAATGTAGTAGGCAATAGTGGACTAACAACCGAAGGAGGAGTCCACACGTCATCATGAGCTGAGGAATACAATATTGTTAGCAAAGACATTTGCAATGGATAAAGATCAAATGGGATACTAGCTAGAAATGTCCACAAAAAAAAAAGTAATTGTTACAATGTCGATGAAAAAAAAAAAAGTGCTACTGACAAGAAGGTTGTGCGCAACGACCATCACCATGTTCACCATGTGATGTCACAAATGGCACAAATGTCTATACAAGTACACATAAAATTATAGATCAAGATCCATAAGATAGTATAAAATATTCATATCTATCGAACTTCTATTATTGCTTTAGTCGAATTACTGCTTACCTGCAAAGATTGGATTCTACGGCCCAATTCTATTCTCAGTGCCTCTTTCTCCTCACTTTTGTCACCCTCGATGATAATGTTAACAAGTTCATTAGTGTATCTTTGCTTGATATTCTTGGTGATGAAAACAAGGTCAGTACTAAGGGCGATGTTATGTAGATATGAAGCCCGTATTTCATATCGCATTTGATCAGCAATCATTCTAGCTTTTTCTTATCATTTGTGACATTAAATATCAGTAAAATTTCATCAAAACAACTCCAAAGCCACAAAGAAAAGAACATAATAATATGACATCTTTTTCTATATTAACATTAAAATTTACAATATTTAATGTTTACCTCTACTAAAGGTGTCTGAGATGGTGCATCCATATCGCCCTGTGAAAAAAATTAGTAAGTCTTAGAAATCAGCAGCAAAATTAAAGTAATAGACTTACCAAAAAAAAATATTGATAATAAAGTAGATTGTATATGTAAATCATTTGTCTTAAGTTAAAAATTTAGTGTAACTAATGTGTATATCTAAAAAAAATTTGACATGTTCTACTTAATGTTTATATGTGCACATATGGTTTAGAAAGAAAAGTTTGGTCGTACAAGACCCCAGCATAGTTGACATTGATCCTAGCTGGACATTTCATTGATCATCATGATCTTCATCCATGTCATCATCATCATCATCATCATCATCACCATCATCATACTTGTCACTTTGATCATCGTCATCACCACCACCATCTTCTTCGTCATCATCACCATCTTCATCGCCATCATCATCATCTTCATGACCATCATCATCATGACCATCATCGCCATGATCATGATTGTCATCAACATCATCATCATCATTATCACCATTATCGTCAGCATGACCAAAATCATCACCATCTTCTTCATCTTCACCACTGGGTAACTGTTGTTCCTGATAATCATTTACTTCCTCTTCTGCTTCTTCAATTTCTTCTTCTTCGATCACATTATACTTTACCGGCCTTCCTCTTGGGTCATGTCTAACAACAAATGACCAACCTGGTTTCTGTGGAACACTAAAATAAAACACTTGCTCACACTGGCTTGGAAGAACATAGGGCTCATCTCTGACTGGCTCAAATGACCTTGTATTAATCATAGTAAATCCACTATCATGTTCAATAACAGTCCTATCAGGATCATTTCGATTCAGTCGTAACCTGAACCATTTGATGACAAATAGAACTATTTTGAATGAATTAAAGTTGCACTCAAGTATATCATCCAAAATGCCATAGTATCAATTTTCAGATCGTTGAGGATGTATGTCAGTTCTAGATGAAATATTGGTGACCATGAAGACAACACTTATCCTGAAATCACACATTTTCTTCGTTTCATCTAACTTTTTTGTGTGGAATTTATAGCCATGGTAGTACATAGTTTGTGGTGTTTGACCTGCAATTATTCAAACATGTCAAGATTATTTGCATCAATCTGTGAGTTGATATTAAACCTATGTGTGATGATTAGTAATCTTATGCATACCTTTGTATCTCTTAAGCCATATATTAGATCAAGTACCATTTGTGTAACATTGGGATCTCCATTACGATGAGCTTCTTTAACAAACGATACAACACCATCCCATGTTAATGAGCGACCATTTTCTTGAGACTGCTCAATCCATACTGTCATCCAATCAAGATTGTTTGCGATATACAAGTGTAGTGCATCCCACTCACGACCAACTATAAAGAAGACAATTACACTAGTTAGAAACAACTTGTATATATTGATGATGAATAATAATTATTAAACTACAAAAAAAAAACTTATAATTACCTCTCACCCTCCTCAATCTACCTTTCCCCCTTAGGTACTCCCCTTTGAATTTGTCATTAGAGTTTGGATCCCAAATGCGATCTACATCGATATCTGCTGCAAACTTTCGAATATATTTAGTAATGTACACCATGGTCTAATATATCATATATCCCTCTATCATAGAACACTCAGGACGTGCTCTTTGTCGAACCAATCCCTTCATAAATTTCAAGTGCCTCTCAACCATCCACATTGATCTAGCTTGTACAAGTCCACACAATTCAATCTCCTCAACTCGATGTATGAGGTAGTGTTCTTGAGCATTGAAAAAGATTGGAGGTAAACACTTTTTCATTTCACACATAAGCTGTGGAATTTTTCTCTTCCAATATTTTATATCTTTTTTGTCAATTTCTTTAGATGATAACCACCTAAAAGAGATTCAACACACAAAACCACATAAACGAGATTTCAAATAAAATTATACAATAGATTTAAGAGAAAGCTACAAATCTAAGAAAAAAACTTCTAACCTCGTGTATTTTCCAAGATCATATATAACTTGTTTAATACTGTTGTCAAATTGTTGTGGAAGGGATAGAGGTAGGAAGAACTGCAATCATTAAAAATGATCATTTCAATATATTATTAAATAATGCAATAGGTAGTACATTCAATCTTACAAATATACTGTAAATAGAGAACATGACTTACCTTGACGAAGGTATGCCAATCATGTGTTTTCAACCCAGGCCCAAAATTACCTTTCTTTGATAGAAGAGTGCTTATATTTGTAGCAAATCATGTTGAAAATTTTGTTTTTTTTATGACTTCTTTTAATGCATCACTCTATTGCTCCATTAATAACCAAGGAAGGGTGCTTGTATTTATGCAGTCTCCATTGCTATTTGATTCAATGGAAGCTTTTAGTGCATGATTGGATTCATGAATATCGATACAAATTTTGGCAATTTTTTCTCTATCGCGCCTTCCATCCAACATTTTCCATAGTGTCTCTGTTACATTCTTTCCAATATGCATAGCATCAAACAAATGTACAATTGGGAGATTGTTGTAGCACAGTAACCTACTAAATTGAGTAGGATAACTTTTCATTCCCCTAGGAAGTTGGTCATTGATGCCTTGATGACCTTCACAAGCATCAATTACAACGTTAGTAAATATAAGACAATATCAAAATAAAAATTTTAAACTTCGGATGACAAATTCGATATTACCTCGACAATTTAGTCGATTATATTCCAACTTCCATAAATGAGGTGTCATTCTTCGTGGCCTTGATGATGTCTCTTCTTTCCCATTGAAAAGATGTTTTTCAAAAATTCGATACCTATGATTATTGTGGAGAAAGTGTCTAAACTCATCAAACACCTACTTTCTTAAAGTTCTTGAATGACGAGATTTCATCTTCGGACCACAAACTGGACATGTGAATTTTCCCTTTGTCTAAAGACCTATAAGATCATGTAGAAGTGGATCATGTACAATTATCATGCGCAACTTAAACATTTGATAGTAATGTGTAAGCACTATAACAGACCAAAAATATGTGATATTAACAATATAACATACCACAAAAATGAGTTAACCCAGGGGCATCATGTATTGTCCATACAAGCATTGCATGGAATTGAAATTGTCGATGTCCTATTGGTCTAGAGATGTCATACGTAGTGATGCCATTCCATAACTTCAACAACTCATCAATTAGGGGCTCAATATACACGTTCATATCTTTCACTTGGTATTTACCTAGCAATTGAATGAACATAAACATTACATTATTATTATGACCATTTTCATTCACTATTTATAAATTAATTTAGATAACCATAAAATGATAAAAATACCTGGCACAATCATTGACAACATTATGTGCTCCCTCTTTATGGACATCCAAGGAGGAATGTTATTATTAATAACAAAAATAGGCCACACTGAGTAAACAAATCTCATATCTCCATATGGATTGACACCGTCCGCTACCAATGAAAGCTTCAAATTACGAGGTTCTTCTTTAAAGTGTGACCATGTTTCTTCTATCTCTTTAAATGCAAAACCATTGGTAGGAATTCGTATAATGTCATCCTGACTTCTATTGCATGCATGGTAATCCATAAATTGTGCCAAGGTAGCACACTTGAATAACCGTTGAAGACGTGGAATAATGGGAATGTACCGAAGAACCTTGTGAGGCACTTTTTTTGTTATTTGATCTAACCGATATCTACTACTATGACAATCAGGGCATTCTGCTACAAATTCATATTGTTTATGATATAGAATGTGATCATTGGGACATGCATGTATTGTTTGATACTTCATTCCAATCTGATCCATAATGTTAGATAATTCTCAGTACGAACGAGGCAAAATGTTTGATGGTGGTAACAAAAACACACTAATCAACCTACAACAACAAATATGCATTGTTAATATAATGAATAGTAATTGTATGCTAACATTGAAGATGACAAAAATGACATACCTTAGCATACGTGACATTGCTACATTGGATATACCATTCATAACCTTTAAGTTCACCAACAACACTATAGTCGAGAGTAGAGTTGTTTGGGAGCCTTCGTATAAGGGCTCATGTGCCTTCTCAAGTAAAGGTATATCAAGACCATCTTCATCATCATTATCAGATTCACTAGTACCATCATTGTGAGCCTCTTCATCACCTGCCCCAATACCATCTTCTTCAATCATGTCCTCTGGCACATTATCATCTTCTTCCATGAGAGTGTTATCCTCAGCTTGGATATTCACACCTCCATGTTCCTCCAATAGGAAATCCACATCCAGCAATGGACAAAAATCGTGGCCCCTTCAACATGACCATGTTGCCTATAATGACTCTGGGTTGTTGTGATTAGAATTCTTCGAGTCTTTAAGCCTTTACACTTCTTGCAAGGACAATAACATTTATTAGGTTTTCTTCAGAACTGAGCCCACAATGCAGCCATTGTCTCATTTTGTTTAGCGTTCATATTGTCAAGCGTGGTCTTTCTTCACAGGAAAATATATCTGCAAATAAATTGGACATGTTGTGATTAATGTTTATATCTGCACATATGGTTTTTCTTGATTAATGTTTTCAAATGTAACTAAAATGATCCTATAATTTTTAGAAGGCGTAGATGTTTGGTATGTATAATTTCCACATGATCAGTTGATGGTATAAATAGTTATGTAGTTTGTACTTCTAGCCATCTTAAGCTAGGCATTACTTTCTTATGTCAATCATATTGCCTGAATTGGGCATAGCAAGTCAGCAAGAACAAGGCACATCAAAATCCTTTAAGAGCACTCAAAAGTCTTGGCACTAATTGGTGGATACTCGCTGTAACAACTTGGTCATCCATTGCTATCTAGGATCTTACTCATCCATTACTATATTAAGAAAGATATTGGCAAATATTGTAGTTTGATGTGCACCAATATGAGGAATTAGAAGATAAGGAATCACATTAAGAAGTCAAATGATATGAAGGTATCATGTTGATACTAGTGATAAATTAATTCAATCAAATAAAACATATTCATATGGAATTATTGACTAAAACCACTCTTAAAGAGGAGAGATCCACTTTTAGAGTAGGCCTCTGGTGTTCATCATTTACCTTGACATCCTAGTAGGTGCTTCCAGGTCTACCAAGACACAAACAAATATGTTACCATGCATCCTCTTTTGAATCTAGAAATTTTGTATGAACCTAAGATCCACGATTGTTATTATGAAAAAAATGATGGAATGATGTGGAAGCATTGAGAAAACATTTTAGCATAGCTTCTTCCCCAAAAATCTCACATTGAACCTCAAATGAAGTTTGAAAAATGTCCTCTAAAATAAATATTTGTACAAAAATAAATAAAAGAATGAAAATTTTGTCATTTAAGTGAAATGATATCACTATAACGTAAATGCCTCATAAAGTCCATTTACCACTTTGTTAGGGTATTGAGTGCAAAGATGGCTTCAAAGGAAGAACTTGATGATTCAAGGTTCATCCAAAATATTAAGAAGAAGAAAATCTGCTTGGATAACATTTCGAGTTAAGAGAATGAGGGGAGTGGCGAAGGCTTAAGCAGGTCTCCATACAGCAAAGGTAAGGCAATGGCTACACCAAATGAAGGTGACTTTGGATCAACTGAACCATATGCCAATTGGCTTACCCTTGAAGAAGGCTCATACATTGAAGATGGAACCAGTAAGCATACAGATTTCATAGATGAGGCCAATGCTATAGAAAATAGAGGGGAGGCTTCATCAAGCATTGATGATGGATCAAACAAAAGAGTAGAAGGAAGGGAAGAATTTTTTTTTCCATGTCATATTCCAGAGGAAATCTTGGCCTTGATATTTTGCAAACTTCCTCTCTACACTGTTCCAAATGCAAATAGTTTCTACTTCATAGCAACGTACTATTTTTGGATTTGCTTACTTTCACAATCTATGGGAGCAGGGCAATGCACAAAGGTGGCTGGTGATGGAACTTTATGATGAAACCATTGGATCTTCCAAAGGTCTTGTTTTCTATGATGTCAATAGAAGATGAAGGTACAAGCAAATATTTAATGAAGACTGGAGATGTAGTGACTTGCAGTGGTGTCTAAGAGCTGGAGATGGAGGCCTCTTGGTGTATAGTTGTAAGAGAAATGGGAACCTTCAAGTGGTCAATCCATTGACTATGCAGTCCCATTATATTGAAGATGTAAGACTGAACAGAGAAACCAAACTTTCATATTACATAAAAGATTATAATGATGATGTGGCTGTTCATCTCAACTGTGATCCCAAGACAAAAACCTATCAGGTAACCCTTATAATTGGAAATCTTTACCTTGTCAGAAGTAAGAAATTTGTTGTTCTGATTTATAAATCTGTGAATAAGAGAAGGGAAATAAGAGATGCTCCCTTTGAGAAAAGAAGGTCTTATGACTATATGCCAATTGGCTTTTTACAAGTATTTTCATGCAGAACTAGAAAATCTATTGGGTTTCTAAAGATGGGACATATGTCTTTGTCTGTGATTTGAATAGAGATGGCAATATCAAGTATCTCTAGGTTCTACCGAGGACGCAAGGTAAACTGCATTAGATCTTGGGAATTTTAATGTATAATGGCAGAATTATAATGGTTTGTAGTGGTGAGACACGATATCCAAATACTCTTATTTTTAATGAGCTTGATGAGCTTGGGGAGATCTGGAGATTTAAATATGAACTAACTGTAGCTTCCAAAATTTTGTTTTCTAGAATAACTGTTGTAAATCTGTTAGCACTATCAACTTGATCTATGGCTAATACTTCTTTAGAACTCTCATTCTACTCTAACATTAGTGAAGCAACATAAATCCCTCTAAGCTTGGCCTTCGGCGCTACTTAAATAATAGAAGATGATGGTTCATATTATTATATGCAAAATTGGTCTTTGGTTAATCTCCCACATTATTATTGCACCCTCATCATAGTCACCACATCAACAACACCTTTGATTTCTGAAAATACTTCTCGAATAGAGGAGTAATCATATTGCAGATTTTGTATAGTATCACAGAAAAGTTCTAAATGCACTTATGTAGGGCCAACTTTCATGCAACATAAAATGAAGTAATGTGTAATTCGTTGTCTTAGATTCTATCATCAAGATACAGAGTTAGAATAGAAGAATTTTTTTACATCAACATTTCAAATCCCATTTTGTCATTAGTATAATATAGATTCAGAGATAAACATTTCTAAATTGACATTTTAAATCACATTCTATCGTCAGTATAACAGAGAGTTAAGGGAGAAGAATTTTTTTGCATTGACATTTCAAATCAGATGCTTGTATTGCACTGGCATAAATTGAGAATCCATCATCAGAATAATAGAGAGCTTGAAAAGAAGATATGTTTTTTAATAACTATCTAAAGCCCTATTATATAACTAGGATATTACAGGGGTTGCGAATGAGAACTTTTTGCATCAATGTTTCAATTGTATTGTATTTTCTGTGTCAATACTTTGAATCATCCTCTGATTTTTCATCCAAATAATAAAATCCTAAATAAAATAATAAATCACTTTCTTCCTCTAGTCCATCATATCATCCTTCCAAAACTATCTCATAGAATATAATCCTCTTCAAATAATGTTCCAAATTTGTCACAATCATATTAATAGTCTAATGTCTTGTTATTAAGAGATAGGAAAATATATGCTTGAACATATTGTACATTCTATTAGATAAACATCACAGAATGTTTAAAATGTAATTAGTTTTATGTATAAAAAGTAAATTAAAAGGAAGCACATAAGTAGTTGCACTACTTAAAAATATTAAAAAAATACATTGCTTTTATTTGTGTAATCTTATAATCAAATAATAGGGACCAAAGTATTTGATTTGTGTATTCATTTGCATTTCCTTATGGCTCAAAATACTTTTTTCTTCTGATTTCCTAAAACCATTAAGATGTTATCAAAGATTGTACATTTCTGCTTTCCCCTATCCAACTTATTTCTGATGGTTTGCAATGCTTGGTGGTGTGATGATTTTCTACTCTATAAAGTAACTCATAACTAATCTCAATGCTTTCTGGTCAAAAAAGTTACTGTGCTTATCATGTAATTTTTAATTGCTTTTTGCAAGATAAGTATGCTCTATCTTTCTATCTGTAATGAATGCTTGAATGCCAAACAAGAATATAATGTTTTTGATATGGACCTGTGAATGATTGATAAGTGCACAGAAATTATGGGAAGTGTGCATTGTTTTATTGCCATGTTCCAACTAGGAAAAATGTGGTTGGCACACTACATTTTACATTGATTAATGGACCAGCTGAATGAGAGTACTTTAAAAAAATTTCTTGTCTAGGCACCAGTCTAATAGGTATCTCACAGAAAATTAAGTATTATTCTCAGTACTTGAGATTAATGGAGAGTTCAATCTGGTTTGTTTCTGAGAAGGGAAAATATTTGTTTTTTCTTTAAGGCACACATTGATTTCCATGTCCAATACAATGGTAGATAGAGCACCTGACACAGAGTACCTATTGAAAACATGCAAGGACTCTCCCTTTCTCTAATTATATAGTGTTGATCATTTTCTTACAAAGGAAGTCTGGTCCATCTTCCACTCGATGTCGAATGCTTGGATTCTAAGTAAGTGTCGGTGCATTTTTTCTATTATTGTGGGTCTTCATAAAACTTACAAATAATCCTGATAATTACAAATGGGTGGGAGAAAAGGGAGAGACCTTCACTTCGCCTCCATATCAGCAGGAGAAAGACAAGCAGTGTTAGGTCAAGGACACCCAAGTGACTCTTGAAGGTGAAAACTAGAAACAAGAAGAGAACTATCTCACCCTAGAGAAGCTTTAAGAAACTACAGGAGAGGCAAGAGATTATTGAACAAAGATTTGATGATGTGGCCAAGTTTATGGTAGGGTTATGCACTCGATAATTGGGAATCTTCACCTGCTTCATGCTAAAAAATAAGGCCTCACTACTACAGTGGGGGTGGACATCACTAGTTCTATATATATGTTCTTAGTTGATGATTGGTTGTAGCTATTGTTAGACAAGCAGGAGGCAAAGGAGACAAATTAGAAGAAATATCTCTTCTCTTCATTTGGGATTTTGTTATATGTTTTTTTACTGCAGCACTTAGCACAAGTGGGCTATGTTTGTGGTACTATATATCTCAAATGAAAATCTACACATCAAACAATATAAAATATTGACTAAAATCTTTATGAACTTAAGAAATTTTAAAAATTTAAATGCATGATGTGTGACTTTAATGTTTTATGGTATTTTTACCCCCACAAATTTCATCATATCCCTAGCTAAAACAGTTTAGTAGATGACCACTATAAAACTCCCTCACCACTTTGTTAGGGTATTGAGCATAAAGATCACTTGAAGAAAGAACTCCATGATTCAAGGTTCAAGCAAATGAGAAATGTCTAGTACAAAAAAAGGCAAACATTGTATAGGGTGCATATAAATATATTCAAAACAAGGCAAGAAATGTCAATCTATAAAACAAAACAAAACTTGCCTTTGTAACGCTGGGAAGGAGACTCTTCAACGTTTCTAGCTGTTACTTGATCCTTTCACACCGCCTTCTTTCTGAAATCTCTTTCAATGTGACGCTATTAAACCCTTTTGCCGCGTGCTCCTGGCCACAAATTGTAGTGGTAGAAAATGGTTCAGTGCACAAGTCTTCTGGGTCACGTAACAATAAGATTAGGGTGGCAAACATAATGTTTTTTCAATTTTTGCTTAGTGTGAGCCCATGTTGGTCAAAATTTTGACCAACATGGGCTCATCTTTAACTAAAGCCATCACAATTCAACCAAAATTACCCCAAACTATCAGATGGTCGAAAGTTTTGGTTGAAAATTCGAGTCAAATGTACTAGTGGGTCAAGCTTGGCAAATGAACTTTGTTTAACTTATTCTTCTAAACTTTCTAAGCATAGCTAGCCATTTTGTAACCTCAAGTAGATCATCAATACATTATGTTATCACTATCTTAATTCATCCTTGTACTTCATTACATAATCATAACTCAACCTTTCATCTAGGTACTTTTGTTACATCTTGTTGATCAAATCTTCCTCATCAATCAACTAAGTGATAGTACTTGAAACATATAAGGAATTGTCTTACCAACAAATAGTAGGCTTGACATCAATGACAAAACAATGATTGAAACACAGTCTTCTTTAATAATCTTTCTAATCAATAATCTTTTCAATCAGATATCAACAACAATTTGTAGATAAGTGGTAAACAAGTTTTAAGTAGTGAATTAATGCTCAATTTTGAATCCAAGAAAGTATCAAAAGATCAATTGATCACTTTGCAATTTTAGTTGTTCAAAAATACAAAAAAAATAGCTCGACCCATTTTCGGGTCCGACTGATTCCATTAGACTGATGAAAATTGTGGACAAATTGAAGTCTTTGAAAGGGAAAGTGTAACAATTTCTAATTGTTACAATGTTCACTATATGCATATCATCATTTGAGTTCAAATGAATCTATAGGATCAGATGTATTGTGAATGATAGTGGAGCCAAATATGTGCAGGGGACCATCTGCTTTGATTATATAAGTCAAAAGTGTGCACTACAACATTTAGAGCTACAAAGAATAAATGGATGTTTTAAAAATAATATGTGGCAATGAGTTGAGTGCATTGCTTATTTTCTATTTTGCATGAAACATTTTAATGAAAAGAACAAACATTGAATACAATTTAGATGGATTGTCTACCAATTTTATTTTATTTTTCATTAACCAAGAGGGCATCATTGTGATAGGAAATCAAAGGAATGAGCGAATATTGTTGAAGAGTGGTGTTGTATATGCACCAGCCATTGAGAAGTAGCATTAGAATATGGATTACATTGTGTGCATTGTACATGACAAGAAAGGTATGTGGAAGCATGAATAAGACATGATGAATGGGGCAAATGTGTCATACCATAGAGGTATTTGAAATCAATATCCACTGGTCTTTGTACCAAGTATCCTACGTGAGACAACAGGCAATCTAAGGCATGTTGCAGTCAATAACCAGGGAGGATTTAGGTTTCAAGCTTACACTCTAATCTTTGGGTATGCCTCTCCACCATTCTAGAAAAACTCACCAAGTTTGAATTGTAAGAAAGAGCAAATGAAAGGCACAATCACCTCACAATGTTGAGGGCTCTTCTCCTCCCCTATCATGTGATGATCTTAGTGTTTCATGTATCCAAAATCTATGCAAAATAGGATGAGAGGAAATGTTGGAATATGTTGGGGGAGATGGAATTAAAGGAGGATGGCTCATAGTAGTAGTCCACGTGCATTCCACAATAAAAGAGTTGTAGTCCAAGGCAATCACAAAGCATCCATCCGTGTTAGAGAAACGCATTCATGGAATGGTGTTGCAGGGCATCCACCTCAAGCATTAAACTGGCAAGAAATATCCCACATGCTTCTAACGAAAAATACATATGGTGTTTAAAAGCATACACACTCAAATGGTATTGTGTCTTCAATGATACACACCTTGTAAGACATCAAAGCTCATGAGCAGTAGCCCTATAGCTAGCTAGAGGTAGGGTTAGCAAAATTTTGATTTTGACCAAATGTGCCTAGCCCATTGTATGATCGTGGAAAATTTTTGAAGATGTAAGATACTGTGAAATTTGTAAGATTGTCGAATGAATTTCAAAGTATTATGATGCTACAAAAAGTGAAATGGTTGTATCATCAAGGAGGTAAGAAATAAGGTATAAGATACTATGATAGGGCCCATTGTTGTGAGATTAGGTAGGTAAAGGAGTGTTAAGATCTTAAGATAAACACCTCAAATTGAAAGGAAATTTGGTCGTAAGATCGCCAAGGTAAGATCTTAATGTTTAGATATTACGATTTCATCATAAGTTCATAAGAGCATAATATCATAGGCAAAATCCAAATTTTTCAAATGTGGCATGAGGAAATGTAGGGCCCACTCAAGTGCACTTTGATAAATAAAAAAATGAGAAGTAGCATCCATGGAGGGGGAATGAAAAAGAATAAATTTTCAAATCATATATTTTCAAATAGGCTTTCCATCCTAAGTTTGAAAATTTTATTGATTTTAAATTTTTATATAGTTTTAACATATAGTGATTTAAATTTTTCAATTTTAATGACAGTTCATGGCTTGAGGCTTGAAATTTTGAATGTACCTCAGAGGCACCATTTCTATCCAAAACATGCAATATAATACATTTTTGGAATTGGCAAGAGATATATTATCCATTTTCACAGTTATTTTTCACACAAATATTCACCAGAAGCAGCTATAGGCAAATTTGTGGTTTTGGGGCATCCTCAGTGCAAAGGTAGATTTGAGGTTTTCAAATGAAATAATATCTGGATTAGATAAGAATTTAATGTGATCAAGTACCCTAAGTAGCTATAAAGTTAGAATTGAATGTAAAATGGGTAGTTGGAAGTAATGAATGTTTTGTCAACAGAAGCAATTGAGGATTCACAGTAAGAGCAGATGAAGTCAAGCAAAATTAGATTGAGGACTCCTATACCTTTGATGCATATTAGATTTCTCATTCAGGTGAGATTTTTTGTGATTACTTTAAACAGATATAGCAGACTTTTTGAAGGCAACATTAATGAGTTCGGATTTGTTGGAAGAATTAGAAGATCAATTTATACAAGAATTAGGAAGAAGTTTCAAGGTGACACTTGTCAAAATCAGATTTCATATCTAGGAGACTTCTTCTCTTCTTGTCTATATATTTCTCCTCTATTCTTTTTGTAAAGGTTCCAATTTTGGACATTTTTTCATTGCTATGTGACCACTCTGTTGGTTTCAACCTAATTGAAATGTCCTCCACAACTGTGATTCCACATTTTCTCATTATTTTCTCCATTATCAATAGTAGTAGTGTAGTTTCTTTGAGCAGTTAGCTAATAAAGTCATCCTTTGTGTATCTTCTAAATTTTGGCAAATACATGATGTATTGATTGCAAAGAACATAATACAAAGTTCCATTTATAGTTTCATTCTAAAGTTATCTCCTTTCTATGGGTTTATAGTTCTTTGTTGATATATGCCCAAAGTGCATACCATCCAGTTGTAGCTTGTTTATGAAGTTGTATGTTGTTGGGTCAAGGACCTAAGTAATTTGCTTGATATTGCATTGACAAAACTATAGGGGTCATAGGAGGATTTAATAAGTATGAACTTTGTTTGAAGATTGATGTTTATTTACAAGTTAGATAGATAGATCAGATGTCTAAGTATATTAGTATATTAGGATATCCAGGCATATGTTATAACTTAGTTTATGCCCAATGGATAAGGGATTGATTAGCTTGAGAGATTGCATGTTCTCTATTGTTGCATACCTAGGTTATGTTGAGATCCAAATCTTTAATTGAATATCAATTTATCTTTCTACATATTAAAGAACTAGAAGTGTTGGTTGTTACCTATTTGCATCTACTTTCACTTTGGTTCTAGTTAGCTACTATAATTAGGAATTTTATTAGCAAATCATAGAAGAATATAGACCATTTCTCCTATAGGGGATAGTTGTGAAGAGACGAATATCAAATTGGCAAGATTAATCCCTAAGGTTTTCCACCTTGGCCCTATAGAGCCAAAAGTGAAGTGAGTCCTTATGACTCTATTAATGTTTGCCTAGAACTAAGACTTAACCCTATTGAATATAGGATTTAGCTAGTCCTTAGGCTTGTCCCTATATTATGCTTCCTGATATTAAGTTTTGAACCCACCTAATATGTTCCTTACCCAAAAAGAACTCCAACATGTCCAAAAACTCTAGTGGTCATGCATTCCTTTCCACTCACAAACATGGGATTTTCCTTTGTGCTAAAAGTGCCATTCAGGCTCTCACTTGTGATGAGACCTGGAAAATCTTGTTGTGTCATTGAATTTCTTCAGGCTTTCCTATTAACTAGCTAGCCTAGAAGGGGATTGGCTTTAAAACCCTTCTCATGACCATTGAACCAATTCAAATTAAAGGCACCTTTGTTTCTAAAATCATTTGGAAAGCCTTAGAAGCCATCAAGTCATAGCTTCACTAGGCAAGCAATGGGTTCAAAGATGGGCTCTCTATGAACAAGCAAAATTTGTGGTGGTCTCCCTTGTTTGTTATTCAAGGTGTTCCACTAGCTAAAATTCAAAGAGCTAGCATGTTGCACTTATTTTGAAGGGGAATCAAGACAGCCAAAGATCTCTTTTCTAGGGTTACTATGAGCCTTCTCTCATGGGAAGACTTGCAAGTGTAGTTCAAGCTTATTCATCCATCTACATTGCAAGTTTTTGCAGTGCCTCCCTAAATGTTGCACAAGCTTGGTATTCATTCATCTTGCCCATGGTGGAAATACTAGAAGTAGTATCCTATTACTCCTTTGACCATTTATAAAACCAAGTTTAGTTATTGGTGTTTGGTTCCCCACCTTCCGATGGTTGACACTCTCAACTAGCGTTGGCATTTACAGTCCTCTCACAAGACTTGGAATCTTAGATATTCCATAGTTTGGCAAACTATCATAGAGCCTAAAATAGCTCACTTTTCCTTTTTTCTTCTTTTCCAAGGGTTGTCATTAGGCTCGCATCTTTGATATCTATGAATTTTGGACCCTAGATGTCCTTTTCATGGCTAGCCAAAAAATTTCTTACATATTTTTTAGTTCTACAAGCAAGCCCATAATTATTGGCTATGAATTCATGATTTTTTAAAGCCTTTCTACCCAGAGGCCTTTTCCTGGCATATGGTTGTGCTTGGAGATTTGACTAGACTTCCTTTTAAGTACTCCTAAATATGGCATGCTTTCAAAATAGAGATTTTATTTAGTATCTAAAAGGACTGTAATGCTCTTTTATTCTCTCATAGCTTTATTGATATACATGTTGCTATGTGTACTCTAAAGAATGTATTTTCAATAACGTCATGATGTAGATTCAAGTATAGACAAATAAGGTGGGACTACAGGTAGCTCACTTGGAGGAGCTTTTAGCTCATTGGGGTAATGCCCCTTGTACGATCACTTGGGTACCACCGAATACTTTATCTAGTGGTCATACTCCTCACTATCACTAGAGATGTCAGAGCAGTTCAGTGCCCTACTCACATACTCCTAGGTCGCAACCTTCTCGTCGCTCTCCTAGTGATAGTTTTGGGAGTCATCATCACTCTATCTTGCATCCATAGAGGATGGGTTCAGGCTGGTTCCCAGTAGCTCCTCCTCCTACCCCTGATCGGGTTGGCCTTCTACACAAAAAGACCCTAAATAAACTTTCCCTCACATAGATTTAGCTATCTCTCCACCCAAGCCGGAGGGAGTGAAAGAGATAGATGATGTTATTGTCACCCCTGGTGATAGTTAGGCTCTGTCATATCCCCATTTTAAGATAGAATTTTAATAATTATTAGATAATACAATGTTATTAAATAAATAATAAAGTTATATTAAGACTAATACTAAAATATAAAAAAGAAAGTAATAATAATTTAATCTATATTATTATTAAAATAATATTTAGTATGTTTTTTTAATAATTAAAAATGATAATAAAATTTTAATGAGTAAAGAAATAAATAAAATTAAATACAAGAGACAATATTGTAGAAAGTATATTAAATTTCTAAATAGAATTTCATAATAAATAATAATAAACACAAGTAAGTAAGTAAATAAATAATATAACATAGAATGATATAAATTAAGTAAATCTAATGAAAAGTCAAGAGAGATTTAACAAATAAACATGACTTCTTAAAATCAAGATATAAAAGGGAGGAGAGTTTATTTTAGAGAGGGAGGAAAAGGAAGAGGAGAAGAGAGGAGTTCAAAAAAGAAAAATGGAAGAGGAAAGTAATATCATGAAGAAAATAAAGAAGTGACTTTTTAAAAAGGTATGAATGATATTTAAAGGATGTGAACCTTGGAAAGGGTCATAATTATGAATGGTTGTGACTCTTCAAAAATATTGTGATTATAAAGTATTGAGATTTTTTCAATAGATTTTAGTTATGAAGTTTTGTGACATTTCGAAAGGATGATAACTATGAAGAGTTGTGACTTTCTAAAGGATTTGGATTATGAAAGGTTGTGACTCTTGGGAAATAAAAATGGTAATAAGGTAAACATTTATTATTTTTTAATGTTGTTTAATATTAATTATGATAATAATAACTTGTAACATAATTATATAGAAATCTCAAGGTAATAAGAATGAAAATTTTATTTCATTTGACATAATTAAACAAAAGAAATAAACATCTAATTAATATAATTGACTAAGAAATGATAATGACATGAAACAATCCTAAGAATTGCATACAGTAAGTACTAGGTGGGTAAGAGGGTAGAGTTGAGTCCTAAGGCAAGAAGAGGGAAAGGCCCTCTCTTGGAGTTTAGGTTTATCGAGCTTTGTGACCCCACCACAGTGTGTGAGGACTGAAAGTATGGTATAGAGGTTCTAGTCCCATTTTGGAGGACTTAGCTATACATACAAATGCAATTTGGAATAGGAAAAAATATATGCAAGAATTATTTATTTAATCTTTAAATACAACAATAAACTTTGGATTGATCAATTTAAACTTATAGGATAATACTTATAAGTCCTTACAAGGAGGGACATTACAGGATCCCTCTGAGACATCTACCAACCCCATAGACTTTTGAGGTTCTAATGATAAATACCCTCCCTTGAATAGCACTACTCTTGCAACTTGAGGGCTTTATTTATTATGTTAGTATTGTTTTCTATGAATAGTTTTATTATCTAGGTATGTGCCGAGTGAAATCACGGGGTGATTTTGTATCCCCTAGCCCCTTTTTTGTGGATATGTATCTTCAATATTTAATTAATGGGAAAGTTCTATTCATTTAATTAATATAATCCATATGCACTATCTTAATATGATACTAGTAGAGATTTTGGAGATAATTTATCATGACTTCTTTCAGGTATATCTAATTTATCATGACTTTCTTTCAGGTATATCTAATATTGGTGATTGAGGTCAATTTCTTCTAATCAATGATAAACTAACATATATTAGCCATAGGTCATAAAAAATGTTAATGGAAAGAATTCAAAATAGTGGTTACATTAGATAAAATATTTAGGAAATGTGGATAAAATATCCATCATCAAATATTGTGTCAACTTCTAAAAGCTTTGAGATATGTAGATCCAAAAAGAGATGCCTATAAGATCAGATGTTGCACCCAATGATGAGTTTCACAAGATAATGCATTTTTTACCAACAAATGAAAATATTCATAACCATATAACATGAGAATTTTGTATTCTTTGAGGCATCATGTTTCATGTAGTCTTGCAACTAAGTCAAGAAATGGTAATACAATTGAAAATTTCTCAACTAATTCAAACTTGATCTAGACTTATTTTTCAACAAGGATTCAAGGGTGATGTTGAGTATATATATCTTTGGATAGAAGTGGGTCTTATCAATGAAGTGTTGGGATATATCTTGAATATTGTGTTAAACCAAGAAGTGGTCCACCTAAACCACCAACATATGTCATAGTTGAAGGGTATGTGCAGGATCATGGTGTGCCAAAAAGTGGCAATGTGAAAAAAATAGAGTTTGAACACGTATAAAAGCGCTTCAAAATTTTCTTTGACTTTTTTTTCACCTATCCAGGTACCAAACCTGGAAAGTAAAGCCCAAGCCTTATCGGATATCCGATTTGAGATCGGATATCAAATCTCATATCGGATATCGGATCTCATATCGGATATCCGATATGAGATCCGATATCCGATATCGGCAGCATAAAAATTGGAGGGAAAAGCCACAAAAATTAGAGGGAAAAATAAATTTGTAAGTGATATGACTAATTTGAGTTATGAAATGTGTAAAGATATAATATATAACCTATAAATATATAATATAATAAAATAACTATTATATATAAAATAATATATCATCTATATATTATATAATAATATTATATTATATTATATATATATATATATATATAACATAATGTAAAGATATAATATATAATCTATTAATATATATAATAATATATTATTTTATTATTATTATAATCTATAAATTATATATATATGATTTTTATACTATATTATTATTATTATTACTATATTATTTCTAGTGGAGTCATTTATATGGGTCAAAAGGGCTCACAGGATGACTTATGACCCCTAGGGACATATTAGAATAGTTTATATGGGTCGAAGGGGGTCAAAGGATGACCTATAAACCCTTTCGACATATTACAAGATGACATTTGTCCCTAGGGGTCCTAGGACACTTAGGGACATATTAGAATCTTCATATGGGTCGAAGGGGGTCATAGGGTGACCAATGACCACTTTCGACACATTCCACGATGACATATGTCCTTAGGGGTCCTAAGACCCCTAGGGACATATTAGAATCATTCATATGGGTCGAAGGAGATCATAGGGTGACATATGACCCCCTTTGACACATTCCACGATGACATATGTCCCTAAGGGTCCTAAGACCCCTAGGGACATATTAGAATCTTTTGTATGGTTTGAAGGGGTTCATAGGGTGAACTATGACCCCCTTCAACACATTACATGATGACATATGTCCCTAGGGGTCCTAGGACACCTAGGGACATATTGGAATGCTTCATATGGGTCAAAAGGGGTCATAGGTTGACCTATGACCCCCTTTGACCCATTAAATGATGACATATGTCTCTAGGGGTCCTAGGACCCCTAGGGACATATTAGAATCATTCTTATCAGACAAAGGAGCTCATAGGGTGACCTATGACCCCCTTTGACCCATTAGATGACGACATATGTCTCTAAGGGTCCTAGGACCCCTAGGGACATATCAAAATCGTTCTTATGGGTTAAGAGGGGTCATAGGTTGACTTATGACCCTCTTCGACACATTACATGACAACTTATGTCCCTAGGGATCCTAAGACACCTAGGGACATATTAGAATGCTTCATATGGGTCAAACGGTGTCATAGGTTGACCTATGACCCCCTTCAACCCATTAAATGATGACATATATAGCTAGGGGTCTTAGAAACCCTAAGGACATATTGCAATCGTTCTTATGGGTCAAAGGGGGTCATAGGTTGACCTATAACCCCCTCTGACTCATTACATGACGACATATGTCCCTAGGGGTCCTAGGAACCCTAGGGACATATTAGAATGTTTCATATAGGTCAAAGGCCATCATAGGTTGACCTATGACCCACTTTGAACAATTAAATGACAACATATATCCATAGGGGTCCTAGGACCCCTAGGGACATATTAGAATCTTTGACCCATTACATGATAATATATGTCCCTAGGGGTCTTAAGATCCCTAAAGACATATTAGAATCATTCATATGGGTTAAAGGGGGTCATAGATTGACCTATGACCCTGTTCGATCTATTACATGATGACATATGTCCCCAAGGGTCCTAGGATCCCTCGGGACATATTAGAATCATTTATATGGGTCAAAGGGGGTCATAGGTTTACCAATGACCCCCTTTGACCCATTAAATGATGACATATGTCCCTACTGGTCCTAGGACCCCTAAGGACATATTAGAATTGTTCTTATGGATCAACGGGGGTCATAGGTTGACCTATAACCCCCTTCAACCCATTAAATGATGACATTTGCCCCTAGGGGTGCTAGGACCCCTAAGGACATATTAGAATCGTTCTTATGGGTCAAAAGGGGGGGTCATAGGTTGACCTATAACCCCCTTTGACCCATTACATGATGAAATACGTCCCTAGGGGTCCTAAGTCCCCTAGGGACATATTAGAATCCTTCTAATCGGTCAAAGGGGGTCATACCCTATGATCCCCATTGACCCATTACCTGACGACATATGTCCATATGGATCTTAGGACCCCTAGGGACATATTAGAATGCTTCATATGGGTCAAAGTGTGTCATAGGTTGACATATGACCCCCTTCAACCCATCAAATGATGACATATCTCCCTAGGGGTCCTAAGACCCCTAGGGACATATTAGAATCATTTTTATGGCTCAAAGGGGGTCACAGGTTAACCTCTGACTCACTTCAACATATTACATGATGACATATGTCCCTAGGGGTCCTAGGACCCCTAGGAACATATTAGATTCATTCATATGGGTCAAAGGGGGTCAGAAGTTGACCTATGACCCCCTTCGACCCATTAAATGATGACATATGTCCCTAAGGGTCCTAGGAGCTTTAGGGACATATTAGAATCATTCTTATGGGTAACCCCCTTTGACCAATTACATAATGACATATTTTCTTAGGGGTCCTAGGACCCTTAGAAATGTCTTAAAATTGTTCATGACCCATTACATGATGACATATGTCCCTAGGGGTCCTAGGACCCCTAGGGACATATTAGAATCTTTCATATGAGTCTAAGGGGGTCATAGGTTGACCTATGACCCCCTTCGATGCATTATATGATGACATATGTCCCTAGGGGTCCTAGAACCCGTAGAGACATATTAGAATCATTTATATGGATCAAAGGGGGTCATAGGTTGACCTATGACCCGCTTCGACCTATTAAATGATCACATATGTTCTTAGGGGTCTTAGGACCCCTAGGGACATATTAGAATCATTCGTATGAGTCAAAGGGAGTCATAGGTTGACCTATGACCACCTTCGACACATTACATGATGACATATGTCCCTAGGGGTCCTAGGACCCTTAGGGACATATTAGAATGCTTCATATGGGTCAAACGGGGTCATATGATGACCTATGACCCCCTTTTACCCATTAAATGAAAAGATATGTCCCTAGGAGTCCAAGGACCCCTAGGGACATAATAGAATTGTTCTTATGGGTCAAAGGGGGTCATAGGTCGAACCATTACATGACGACATATGTCCTTAGGGATCTTAGGACCCCTACGGACATATTAGAATGCTTCATATGGGTCAAAAGGGTTCATAGGCTGACCTATGACCCCCTTCGACCCATTAAATGATGACATATGTCCCTAGGTGTCCTAGGACACCTAGGGACATATTAGAATGCTTCATATGGGTCAAAAGGTGTCATAGGTTGACCTATGACCCCTTTCGACCCATTAAATGACGACATATATCCCTAGGGATCTTAGGACCCCTAAGGACATATTAGAATCATTCTTATGAGTCAAAGGGGGTCATAGGTTGACCTATGACCTCCTTCGACCTATTACATGATGATATATGTCCCTAGGGGTCCTAGGACCCCTAGGGACATATTAGAATCATTCTTATGGGTCAAAGGGGGTTATAGGGTGACGTATGACCCCATTTGACCCATTAAATGATAATATATGTCCCTAGGGGTCCTAGGACCCCTAGAGACATATTTGAATCATTCTAATGGGTTCAAGGGGGTCATAGGTTGAACTATGACCCTTATGACCCCCTTCGACAGATTACATGATGAAATATGTCCCTAGGTGTCTTAGGACCCCTAGGGACATATTAGAATTGTTCATATGAGTCAAATGGGGTCATAGTTTGACCTATGACCCCCTTCGACCCATTACATGATGACATATGTCCCTAGGGGTCCTAGGATCCCTAGGGACATATTAGAATCATTCATATGGGTCAAAGTGGCTCATAGGTTGATTTATGACCCCCTTCGACTCATAAAAATAATTATAATATCTACCTAGGGGTCCTAGGACCCCTAAGAACATATGTCATCATTTAATAGGTCGAAGGGGATCATAGGTACCCCTATGGGCCCCTTTGACCCATAAGAATGATTCTAATATGTCTCTAGGGTTCCTAAGACCCCTTAGGGACATATGTCATCATGTAATGGGTCAAAGGGGGTCATAGGTCAACCTATGACCCCCTTAGACCCATAAGAATGATTCTTATATGTCCCTAGGGGTCCTAGGAACCCTAGGGACATATGTTGTCATGTAATTGGTTGAAAGGAGTGATAGGTCTACCTATGACTGCCTTTGACCCACATGAACGATTCTAATATGTCCCTAGGGGTCCTAAGACCCCTAGCTATATATGTCATCATTTAAGGGGTCGAAGGAGGTCATAGGTCAACTTATGACACCCTTTGACCCATATGAAGCATTCTAATATGTCTCTAGGTGTCCTAGGACCCCTAGGGACATATGTCATTATGTAATATGTCGAAGAGGGTCATATGTCAGCCTATGAACCCCTTTGACCCATAAGAATGATTCTAATATGTCTCTAGGGGTCCTAAGACCCCTAGGGACATATGTCATCATCTAATTGGTCAAAGGGGGTCATAGGTCACCCTATGAGCCCTTTTGACCCATAAGAACGATTCTAATATGTCCCTAGGGGTCCTAGGACCCCTAGGGACATATGTCATCATCTAATTGGTCGAAGGGGGTCATAGGTGAACCTATGACCCCCTTTCACCCATAAGAACGATTCTAATATGTCCCTAGGGGTCCTAGGACCCCTAGGAACATATGTCATCATTTAATGGGTTGAAGGGGATCATAGGTTAGCCTATGACCCAATTTGACTCATAAAAATGATTGCAATATGTCCCTAGGTGTCCTAAGACCCTTAGGTACATATTTCATCATTTAATGGGTCGAAGGGAGTCATAGGTAAACTTATGACACCTTTTGATCCATATGATGCATTCTTATATGTTCCTAGGGGTCCTAGGACCCCTAGGGACATATGTCATCATGTAATGTGTCGAAGTGGGTCAATTGTCAACCTATGACCCCTTTTGACCCATAAGAACTATTCTAATATGTCCCTAGGGTTTCGAATACCCATAGGGACATATGTCATCATGTAATGTGTTGAAGCGGATCATAGGTCAACCTCTGGCCACCTTTGACTCATAAGAATGATTCTAATATGTCCCTAAGGGTCCTAGGACCTCTAGGGACATATGTCATTATCTAATGGGTCGAAGGGGATCATAAGTCAACCTATGACCCCTTTCGACTCATATGAATGATTCTAATATGTCCCTAGGAGTGCTAGGACCCCTAGGGACATATGTCGTCATGTAATGGGTCAAATGGGGTCATAGGTCAACCTATGATGCTTTTTTATCAATATGAATGATTCTAATATGTCCCTAGGGGTCCTAGGACCCCTAGGGACATATGTCATCATTTAATGGGTCGAAAGGGATCATAGGTCAACCTATGACCCCCTTTGACCCATAAGAATGATTCTAATATGTCTCTAGAGGTCCTAGGACCCCTTTGGACATATGATGTCATGTAATTTGTTGAAGGGGGTCATAGGTCAACCTATCACCCCCTTTGACCCATAAGAAGCATTCTATTATGTCCCTAAGAGGTCGTATGACTCTTAGGAACATATGTCATCATGTAATGGGTCAAAGGGGGTCATAGGTCAACCTATGACCCCCTTAGACTTATAAGAATGATTCTAACATGTCCCTAGGGTTCTGAGGACCCTTAGGGACATATGTCATCATGTAATGGTTCGAAGCGAGTCATAGGTCAACCTATGACCACCTTTGACCCATAAGAATGATTTTAATATTTTCTTACGAATCTTAGGACACCTAGAGACATATGTCATCATATAATATGTTGAAGGGGGTCATAGGTTGACCTATGACGCCCTTTGTCCCATAAGAATTATTCTCATATGTCCTTAGGGGTCGTAGGACCCCTAGGGACAAATGTTGTCATTTAATGGGTTGAAGGGGATCATAGATCAATCTATGACCCCCTTCGATCCATATGAATTATTCTAATATGTCCCTAGGGGTCCTAGGACCCATAGGGACATATTTCATCATGTAATGTGTCGAAGGGGGTCGTAGATCAACCTATGACACCCTTTGACTCATAAGAACGATTCTCATATGTCCTTACGGGTCCTAGGGACATATGTCATCATGTAATGGGTCAAAGGGGTCATAGGTCAACCTATGACCCCCTTTGACCTATATGAACAATTCTAATATGTCCCTAGGGGTCCTAGGACCCCTAGAGACATATGTCATCATGTAATAGGTCAAAGGGGGTCGTAGGTCAACCTATGACCCCCTTTGACCCATATGAACAATTCTAATATGTCCCTAGGTATCCTATGACCTGTAGGGACATATGTCATCATGTAATGAGTCAAAGGGGGTCATAAGTTGACCTATGACCCATTTTGACCCATAAGAATGATTCTAATATGTCCCTAGGGGTCCTAAGACCCCTAGGGACATATGTAGTCATGTAATGGGTTGAAGGGTGTCATGGGTCACCCTATGACCACCTTTGACCCTTAAGAACGATTCTAATATTTTTTTAGCGGTCCTAGGACCCCTAGGGACATATGTCATCATGTAATGCGTTGAAGGGGGTCATGGGTCAACCTATGATCTCTTTTTACCCATAAGAACAATTCTCATATGTTCCTAAGGGTCGTAGGGACATATGTCATCATGTAATGGGTCAAAGGGGGTCATAGGTCAACCTAGGACCCCCTTTGACCTATATGAACAATTCTAATATGTCCCTAGCAGTCTTAGGACCTCTAGGGACACATGTCATCATTTAATGGATCGAAGGGGATCATAGGTCAACCTATGACCCCCTTCGATCCATATGAAAAATTCTAATATGTCCCTATGGGACCTAGGACTCTTAGGGACATACGCCGTCATATAATGTGTCAAAGGGGGTCATAGGTCAACCTATGACCCCCTTTGACCCATAAGAATGATTCTCACATGTTCTTAAGGGTCTTTAGGACAAATGTCATAATGTAATGGGTCAAAGGACCTATGACCCCCTTTGACCCATATGAATAATTTTAATATGTCCTTAGGCGTCCTAGGACCCCTAGGGACATATGTCATCATTAAATAGGTCGAAGGGGGTCATTGGTCAATCTATGACCCTCTTTGATCCATATGAACAATTCTAATATGTCCCTAGGGGTCCTAAGACCCTTAGGGACATATGTCGTCATTTAATAGGTCGGAAGGGTTCATAGGTCAACCTATGATCTTCTTTGATCCATATGAACAATTCTAATATGTCCCTACGGATATTAGGACCTCTAGGGACATATGTCATTATTTAATGGGTCGAAGGGGGTCCTAGGTCACCCTATGACCCCCTTGACCCATATGAATGATTCTAATATGTCCCTAGGGGTCGTAAGACCCTTAGAGACAAATGTCTTCATGTAATGGGTCGAAGGGTGTCATAGGTCAACCTATGACCCATTTTGACCCATAAGAATGATTCTAATATGTCTCTAGGGGTCCTAAGACCCCTTTGGACATATGTCATCATGTAATGTGTCGAAGGGGGTCATAGGTGAACCTATCACCCCCTTTGACCTATAAGAAGCATTCTAATATGTCCCTAAGGGGTCGTATGACTCCTAGGGACATATGTCATCATGTAATGGGTCAAAGGGGGTCATAGGTCAACCTATGACCCCCTTAGACCTATAAGAACGATTCTAATATGTCCCTAGGATTCTGAGGACCCTTAGGGACATATGTTATCATGTAATAGTTCGAAGCGAGTCATAGGTCAACCTATGACCACCTTTGACCCATAAGAATGATTTTAATATTTTCTTAGGGGTCCAGGACCCTTAGGGACAGATGTCATCATCTAATGCGTCGAAGGGGGTCATAGGTCAACCTATGAACCCCTTTGTCCTATAAGAATGATTCTCATATGTCCCTAGGGGTTGTAGGACCCCTAAGGACAAATGTTGTCATTAAATGGGTCTAAGGGAATCATAGATCAATCTATAACCCCCTTCGATCCATATGAATGATTCTAATATGTCCCTAGGGGTCCTAGAACCCATAGGGACATATGTCGTCATGTAATGTGTTAAAGGGGTTCGTAGATCAACCTATGACACCCTTTGACCCATAAGAATGATTCTCATATGTCCTTAAGGCTCCTAGCGACATATGTTGTCATGTAATGGGTCAAATGGGGTCATAGGTCAACCTATGACCCCTTATGACCCATATGAACAATTCTAATATGTCCCTAGGGTCCTAGTACCCCTAGAGACATATGTCATTATTTAATGGGTCAAAAGGGGTCATAGGTCAACTTATGACCTTTGATCCAAATAAACAATTCTAATATGTCCCTAGGGGTCCTAGAAGCCCTAGTAACATATGTCATCATTTAATGGGTCGAATGGGGTCATAAGTTGACCTATGACCCCCTTTTACCCATATGAATAATTTTAATATATCCTTAGGTGTCCTATGACCCGTAGGGACATATGTCATCATGTAATGTGTCAAAGGGGGTCATAGGTTAACCTATGACCCCATTTGACCCATAAGAATGATTCTAATATGTCTCTAGGGGTCCTAGGACCCCTAGGGACATATATTGTCATGTAATGGGTTGAAGGGTGTCATAGGTCACTCTATGACCCCCTTTGACCCATAAGAATGATTCTAATATGTCCCTAAGGGTCTTAGGACCCCTAGGGACATATGTCATCATGTAAAGGGTCAAAGGGGGTCATAAGTCAACCTATGACTCCCTTTGACCCATAAGAATGTTTCTAATATATCTTTAGGGTTCTTAGGACCCCTTTGGATATATGTCATTATGTAATTTGTCGAAAGGGGTCATAGGTCAACCTATGACCCCCTTTGACCCATAATAAGCATTTTAATATGTCCCTAGGCGTCCTAAGACCCCTAGAGACATATGTCATCATGTAATAGGTCAAAGGGGGTCATAGGTCAACCTATGACCCCTTTTCACCCATATGAACAATTCTAATATGTCCTTAAGTGTCTTATGACCCGTAGGGACATATGTCATGATGTAATGGGTCAAAAGGGGTCATAGGTTGACCTATGACCTCTTTTGACCCATAAGAATGATTCTAATACGTCCTTAGGGGTCCTAGGACTACTAGAGACATATGTAGTCATGTAATGAGTTGAAGGGTGTCATGGGTCACCCTATGACCACCTTTGACCCATAAGAATGATTTTAATATTTTTCTAAGAACATATGTCATTATGTAATGCGTTGAAAGGGGTCATGGGTCAACCTATGATCTCCTTTGACCCATAAGAACAATTCTCATATGTCCCTAGGGGTCGTAGGGACATATGTCATCATGTAATGGGTCAAAGGGGGTCATAGGTCAACTTAGGACCCTCTTTGACCCATATGAACAATTCTAATATGTCTCTAGCAGTCCTAAGACCCCTAGGGACACATGTCGTCATTTAATGGTTCGAAGGGGATCATAGGTCAACCTATGACACCTTTCGATCCATATGAACAATTTTAATATGTCCCTAGGGGACCTAGGACCCCTAGGGACATATGTTATCATGTAATGTGTCAAAGGGGTTCATAGGTCAACCTATGACCCCCTTTGACCCATAAGAATGATTCTCATATGTTCTTAGAGGTCCTCAGGACATATATCATCATGTAATGGGTCAAAGGGGGTCATGGATCAACCTATAACCCCCTTTGACCCATATGAACAATTCTAATATGTCCGTGGGCGTCCTAGGATCCCTAGGGACATATGTCATCATTAAATAGGTTGAAAGGGTCATAGGTCAACCTATGACCCTCTTTGATCCATATGAACAATTCTAATATGTCCCTAGGGGTCCTAAGACCCCTAGGGACATATATCATCATTTAATGGGGTCGAAGAGGTTCATAGGTCAATCTATGATCTCCTTTGATCTATATGAACAATTCTAATATGTCTCTATGGGTCTTAGGACCCCTAGGGACATATGTCATCGTTTAATGGGTCCAAGGGGGTCCTAGGTCACCCGATGACCCCCTTTGACCCATATGAATGATTCTAATATGTCCCTAAGGGTCCTAGGACCCCTAGGGACAAATGTCTTCATGTAATGGGTCAAAGGGTGTCATAGGTCAACCTATGACCCCCTTTGACCCATATGAACGATTCTAATATATCCCTAGGGGTTCCAAGACCCCTAGCGACATATGTCATTATGTAATGTGTCGAAGGGGGTCATAGGTTGTCATAGGTCAACTTATGACCCTCTTCGACCCATAAGAATGATTCTAATATGTCCCTAGGGGTCCTAGGACCTCTAGGGACATATGTCATTATGTAATGGGTCGAAGGGGATCATAAGTCAACCTATGAGCCCCTTCGACCCATATGAATGATTCTAATATGTTCGTAGGGGTGTTAGGACCCCTAGGGACATATGTCATCATGTAATGGGTCAAAGGGGTCATAGGTCAACCTATGACCCCCTTTGATCCATAAGAACGATTCTAATATGTCCCGATGGGTCCTAGACCCCTAGGGACATATGTCATCATTTAATGGGTTGAATGGGGTCATAGGTCAACCTATGACCCCCTTTGATCCATAAGAACGATTCTAATATGTCCTTAGGGGTCTTAGGATCCCTAGGGACATATGTCATCATGTAATGCGTCGAAGGGGTCATAAGTCAACCTATAACCTCCTTCGACCCATAAGAACGATTCTAATATGTCACTAGGGGTCCTAGGACCCCTAGGGACATATGTTGTTATGTAATGGGTTGAAGGGACCTATTACCCCCTTTGACTCATATATATTAATAATATACATATATATTAATAACATATATATATATAATAAAAATATTACGTTATTATATATATTAATAACATACTTATATATATATATATATATATTACATTATTATATTTAGTAAAAATAATAATAATATAAATTATATTTATAGATTATAATGAGAATAACATAATATATTATTATATATTAATATATTATATGTTATATCTTTACATTACGTTATTTTATATATATAATATATTATATATTATATCTTTATATTAAGTTATTATATATATATATATAATATTATAATACATATTTACATAGTAATATAACAAAAATAATTTATAAATCATAAGCTATAAGTCTTAAATCCAGTTTTCCCTCCAAAATGGGTTGGGATTTCAAATTTCCCACCAAAATTCACCTAGCCATATCGGATATCCGATTTCAAATCCAATATCTGATTTGAAATTCGATATCCGATTAGGCTTGGTATTTACCAAGCCTACCTGGTCAACCCAAAAGACGTGTTTGAAGAGGGTTTTAGTGATACTCAGACTTCGGGTAGTCGTCTAACAATGTTATTTTCATTGAAATTGAATGAAACGAAAAGGGTTTTTTAAAATCACTCTCGAGATTCCATCAATATAATTTCTGTCAAATTCTGAGATCGATAAGTATTTATTAGTTAATTATCAATGAAGATTATTGTAAAGTGCTGATTGACATACTGATTAAAAAAGAGCTATAATTTTCAAACGGTATAACATTTTTTAAATCTAAAAGTTGTGTCACATTCTATGCTTCGCCTAGTATAAGAAAAAAAAATTTAAATTTGGTAAAATTTTCTATTAGTTAAGGTGGTCAGACACGGGACTTTTTTTTTTTGAAAAATTTTTGGTAGAAAATTCATATTTAATTATTTATTTGGAATAAAAATACCAAAAAATATGCGTCAGTCTACTTTTCATATCTATAATTATATTAAAAAAATATTATCATTTGATTTTGATTAAGGTGGTCAGACATACACCTACTTTTTATTTTTGCCCTAAAATTTTTGTAGTACTGCATTGAAATTCAAACTTTTGACCAATCAATTATTATTTTCTCCTGATAAGGCCTAGTGGTTTAGAAACTACATTCAATTTCCTACAGATTATTTTCTTACAAATTTTTGATATAAAGTCCATAACCACTTTAAAATTATGTGTCAAGTTGACATAACCCTGATTTTCTCATTTTTCACTACCACTTAAGGCCATAGTTTGGTACACCATGATCCTGCACATACCCTGAATTTGATAAAAAGTATTATGGAATACCATTTGATGGCGACCATCCAAAATTAATTTCAGTAGAACCATTTCATAGGGGGAAAACCTTTCAATTACCATTAAGGTAAGCATAGGCATTGACAATTCATAAATTTCAACTTACAAAGATATAGTTGATATATGCCCAACAAAAGGAACACGATTGGCATTTTTGGTTGTATCTCATGTAAAGTCTTTGGAAGGCTTGAGAATATTGTCACTATTCACATATGATTGCCATGAAAAAATAAAAAGTGGGAAATAATTTTCAATAGAAAAAAAATTACACTCAGATATCTTGGATATCAATGATGTGCTCTAACGATATGTTTTCAAATTAATATTAAGAAACACATTAATGATTATTCTCCTACTTTATGTCAAAATTGCACTTATTTATTCTTAAGGAACAAACTAGTAGATGTCCTTTGGAAATTATGTTTATTTTTACTTCAATATGTATCAACAATAAAAAGCATAACATGTTTCAATTCCAATTTTAATTAATTTAAGTAAAAAAAGTTTTGTGCATTAATACATACTATTCCACTCAATAACATGTAACGTTAAGAATTACAATGGAACATGGTTACTTAATTATTGTTTTATTTTTTATGGTTGTTAAAATGGGTTTTTTTCCCACATTTCATCATACTAAGGCATCTATTGCCTTATTCTAATTATTATAGATTGCAATTATTTTTTCTTCTATATAAATACTTTATTATAATTATGTCTATATGTTTAAAAAATTTAAAATTTTTGGAGCATACCATTTGAGCTATTGTTTCCTTTGACAGAGAGACAAACATCGACCTTGATACGAGCCCAATTATTTCAATGGCCTCAAAAGTTATGAATTTGATAAGTGTGTACAAGTAATCAAAGAATCGTGAACAATATAGTCAAAGTTTTGGAGAATGTTGCATTGTCAATTGATTGCATTGAAGAATTGGAAATAATGTAGAAGGCACTACAAAATTTGTATGTGACACATCTGCAAAAGTACATGTATTTCTATCAATGGTAAAATAAGTATGCCACAATCATTGTTCAAATAAAGCTTACAATATAATATTAACCATTTAAGAATGTGTGATATCCTTACATCATTACAAAGAAATGTTTTGTATATAATTCATTCTTATCTTTGATTTCACACTTTTTAACTCATCAAAATAGTTGTATTGGACTTATATTTCCCCTTTCATCTATCTAAGTTTCATGAACAAGAGAAAAAAAAAAATTTAAACTATTTAAGTGGTGTTTACAACTATACTTGCAAGGTTTTGCAACATGTTTTGTTCAACCCTATATTTCTAATATTAACAACTTTCAAAAATGTGTTCCATAAAAAAAGATGCCTTCAATAAATGTGCCAAATAAATGTGAAAAATTAATTACAAATAACATCCCACAAATATATTATGCATTGAATATTGTATAAAACTCATATGCTAATTCTAAGTAGAATCCTAATCTGAATGATAACATTCATTCTTAGTATAACCATTATTTTGATAACATCAATAAAAATTGTAAATTTGAATTAAGTATACCATACTACTAACATTAAGTAATTCTAGATGTTACACTTCATGATAAGCATGATTAGCATTAACTAATACTCTAATTCTTACCCTAAGTCTACTACTAAGTGTAATCATAATCCTAATTATAGAATATCTACATCACATCACTATCTCTAACCTTAACTCTATACTAATAAGTATTATGTTGATCCTAAATCTTAACCATGCACTTGTCATATCCCTTTTCAACCCTTGATTCTTGCATTGATCCTAATTCTAATTCTAACCATAGCCCTAATCAATGTTATAATACTATACAAAACCCTTACCCTAACCAAATACTCCAACCTTACACCTAAATTGCATTCTACCTATTATATTAATGTTAACTCTAAAACTTACATCACATCAGTAACCGCATCCCAAATTTTCTTCTAACAATTAAAAAATAGTTAACCATAACACTACATATGATTGAAACACAACTGCAAGTCTTACATCTTAAACCAAGTACCACGACATTAAAATAACTCTATCCCTAATCCTAACTCTACACATAACCAATATACTAATAATACAACTAACTCTAAACCATCTTCTCCAACCCTAACTATACTAAACATTTACTAAAACTATAAATCAAACCCTAATGCTAACCATAATTGTACTACTAAGTATGATACAAATCCTACATGTATAATTTACATCATATCAATATCCATGTTTAATATATTTTATAACCATCACCCTAAGATCGCCCCTAACCATAACTTTAACCCTTAACCCCAGTTGTAGGTCTAAATGTAATAGTAATCATTGTAAGAATTTGGTATAGCTCTGATACCATGTAAGAATTTCCCTTAGGGAAAAATTCACCTAAGATCAAGGAACTCAAGCACAAGCATAGAATAGACCAAAGTATAATCAAAATAATAATATAATATTCAATTGATTTACAAGTACAGTAGGAGTGCCTATATATAAAGGCCTCTAAGATGCATCTAGAATGCCTAGGAGTTAGCAACATGATAAGTCTTACAACCAAGCGCATGTCCACCAGGAGTGGATTATCCTCCATTAAGCACAGGATTAAGTGTGATGATGAGAGGATAAGCCTACAAAGGTGTATGAAAAAATAATGCTATAGACAACATGTGCTTAAATAAGAGTGCAAATAACTGTGTTGTCTAGATGACAACTCAGTTAATTATGCAAACTCCAGTGTTATAGACACCATGTGTTGAATTAGAGTTGCTTACTTCTGTGTTGTCAACATGACAACTTATAAAAGTACACAAACTCCTAAGTGTCAACCTAATAGATAATAAAATAATGCATTGACCTAAGTAAACTTAAGTAAAGTGTAAATAGTGAATACTTATTTACACCAGCAATCATAACTAACCTTGTCCATTTTACTAACCCTAATCATAACCCCTTACCTTGATCTTTACCCTTAATGTTCTACTAAATATGATACACCAACCAATTATAAACATAAAATCCTATATAAAACCATGATCTTAATATCATCTAACCCCTAATCTGACTTCCCAATTACAAATCTCATTATCAAAGGACACCAAATTGCAATGATGGTAGTATGTTTTAATAAAATTGAATGTGTGGGGGTACACCCACATAATCCTTAGGAACACAAATCTGTTGAAAAGCAGGTTGCTAATATTAAGCATTTTATTAAGGTGCCAACTCATCCTCATAGAGTAGTCTAGATTCCAATCCCATGCCATATATGTATATGTTATTAAAAAATTATAAATAGTAAAAAAGAGTCAACAAAAATAAATTATTATTAAATAAAAACACAAACAAATATTAATATTAATATCATAAAATTTAAAATAATAAATTTTCCATCATCTTATTGGTTGATGTAAACCTACTTTTGTTCAATTAAAAATACAATTCCTTTAAGAAAACAACTCTTTCTACATCTTTTTCTTTTAATGGAATTACAACCTTCCTAAAACCAAAACAAAAGCTAAAAACAAAAATTGGTGGACAATACAAACAAAAAAGACAAAATTTTCTTTTTTGAGTTTCACTTTACAAAAAAATATGTAGGGCCCTTTTTTCAAATTGTACTTTCAAAAAATTGGTATTATTGTAAGGGCCGACGTGTATTATTGTCTTACTTCAACAAATTGGTTATAATGTAATAGTAATATTCTTAATAAATTAATATAAAAAACTATGTAATCATGTTATTGGTTTTCACATATATTCTCAATTAAAAATTTTTATGTTATAAGAAAACACAAATATTGTGGATGCTCCTCATTAGCACCCTAAAATGGGGTAAATAATGTGAAATATTATGTGCATATGATATTTTAGATCATTGTATTAAAACAGGCTAGCAAATTCATATTATTTTTATACTTCATTCCCTTCATTCCCCAAGTCTAGAATCTTTATTTTTCCTACAGACTAGGGCATAGCTTTTGTTTCTTTTAATTACAATATTGATGTGAAATGATATTTATTAATAGAATCCATATGCACTATCTTAATATGATATTGGTATATAGTTTGGAGATTATTTATCATGACTTGATTTTAGGTATATCTAATATTGGTGATCGGGGTAAATTTTCTTTAGTCAATGATAAACTAATATATATTAGCCATAAGTTGAAAAAAATTACTATGGAAAGAATTCAAAATAGTGGTTACGTTAGATATAATATTTAGGAAATATGAATAAAATAGCCATCACCAAAGATTGTGTCAACTTCTAAAAACTCTAAGAGGCGTAGATCCAAAAAGAGATGACTAAAAATTTCTTATGATGAGACCCCTATGAGATTAGATGTTGCAACCAATAATGAGTTTGACAAGATAGTGCATCTGTTATCAACAAATGAAAATGTTCATAACTATAACATGAGGATTTTATATTCTTTGAGGCATCATGTTGCGTGTAGTCTTGCAACTAAGTCAAGAAATGGTAATACAATTGAAAATTGCTCAACTAATTTAAACTCGATCTAGAATTATTTTTCAATAAGGATTCAAGGGTGATGTTGAGTATATACCTTTAGATAGAAGTGGGTCTTATCAATGAAGTGTTGGGATATATCTACAATATTGTGTCAAACCAAGAAGTGGTCCACCTAAACCACCAATATATGTCATAGTTGAATTTGATAATGATTCTGGAATACCATTTGATGACCATCATCCAAAATTAATTTCAATAGAACCATTGCATAGGGGTAAACCTTTCAATTACCATTAAGGTTAGCATAGACATTGACAATTCATAAATCTCAAGGACTAACTCTTACAAAGGCATAGTTGATATATGCCCAACAAAAGGAATGAGAGTGGTACTTTTGGTTTTATCACATGTAAAGTCTCTAGAAGGCTTGACAATATTGTCACTATTCACATATGACGGCTATGAAAAAATGAAAAGTGGGAAACAATTTTCAATAGTAAAAAAGAAGAAAAAAAACTCAGATGTCTTGAATATCAATGATGTGCTCTAATGATGTATTTTCAGATTAATATTAAGAAACACATTAATGATTATTCTCCTACTTTATGTCAAAATTGCACTTATTTATTCTTAAGAAACAAACTAGTAGATGTCATTTAGAAATTATGTTTACTTTTACTTCAATATGTATCAACATGGTTACTTAATTAGTGTTTTATTTGTTATGGTCATTAAAATGGGTTTTCTTTTGCATTTCATCATACTAAATAATTTATTGCCTTATTCTAATTATTATAGATTGCAACTATTTTTCCTTCTATATAACTACAACTTTATTATGATTATTTCTATATATTGATGTTTTAAAAAAAAAATTGCAGCATACCATTTGAGTTATTGTTTCCTTTGATAGAGAGACAAACATCATTGATACGATCACAACTACTTCAATGGCCTCAAAAGGGATGAATCTGATAAGTATGTACAAGTAATCAAAGATTCCTGAACAATATAATAAAAGTTGTGGAGAATGTTACATTGTAAATTGATTGTGTTGAAGAATTATAAATAATGTAGAAGTAAGATATTACAAAATTTGTGTGTGACACATCTACAAAAGTAGACATGTTTCTATCAATGATAAAAGAAGTCTACCATGATCATTATTTGAATAAAGCTTACAATACCATACTAACCATTTAAGAATGTGTGATATCCTTACATCATTATAACGAAATGTTTTGTGTATAATTCATTCTTATCTTGGATTTCACACTTTTAAATTCATCCAAATAGTTGTATTGGACTTATATTTCCCCTTTCATCTATCTAAGTTTCATGAATAAAAGAAAAATATTACATGAATTAAAAGAAATCTTGGGTGTAAGAGCAATCTTACATGACCAAAAAAAAAAAATTATTTTCAGCCTTTTCTATTTTAATTAGGACTAGGTTACTATTTCTGGGAACTTACTATTTTTAGTAAGTTTGTCATACAAGTTTAGAATGTCCTAATTTTAGAGGTGGATATTCATCTTGGATATATTAGCCTACCAATTGAGGCTCAGTGACATATCATGCATATTCATTGATTTATTGTAGATTTTTGGTTTATAATTTTGAGATATAAACTTCAAGCTCACCATTGGAAGCCTTAAAGTGCCTAGATGAGGTCTAAAAACTAGACGGATGGGCACTTGCATAGATCCAAGCCTATAGATCATGAGCAAGAGTTTTGAAAAAGTGGTTATAATAGCCAATCGAAGAAATGGTTCAAGAGTTATGGTCTTCCAAAGTTGGGCTGACTAAAACATTCAAAATAAATGTCAAAAATGTATTTGGTTGACTTTATATGTATTGTTAGGGTCTGCCAGCCCTAGGTATTAAGTTTGAATGTGTAGAACAAAAATTTGTCCAGAACATAAAGTTGCCTATTTAAGAAATGCCCAAGCATTGTCTAGGACAACTCTAGGTGATAGTTCATAGCTTTGTCTTGTAGATTACTATAATGAAGGTGCTCATGTGGGTTAGCATATTGTCATTGTGAATTCTGTAATTTCACATTTGCGGCAATAATATGAAGCCCATATTTTGTTCTCGCAATTACTATTGTTTCTTTGTTTCTATTATGTGTTTATGGTATTAAGGGGAGCACCCTTCATCAGTGTTCCATAAAAAAGATGCCTTAAATGAATGTGCCAAATAAATGTGAAAAAATAATTATAAAGAACATCCCACAGATATATTAGGCATTGAATGTTGTATAAAACCCATATGCTAATTCTAAGTAGAATCCCAATCTGAATGATAATATTCATTCTTAGTGTAACCATTATTTTGATAACATTATTAAAGATTATAAATTTAAATTAAGCATACCATACTACTAACATTAAGTAATTATAGATGCTACGCTTCGTGATAGATATGATTAGCATTAACTAATACTTTAGTTCTTACCCTAAGTCTACTACTAAGTGTGATCATAATCCTAATTCTAGACCACCTACATTACATCACTAACTCTAATTGTAACTCTATACTAATGATTATTCTATTGATTCTAAATCTTAACCATGCATGTCATCTCTCATCGCATCCCTTTTTAAACCTTGATTCTTGTATTGATCCTAACTCCAATTCTAACCTTATCCCTAATCAATGTTATAAAACTATATAAAACCCTTACCCTAACCAAATACTCCAACCTAACACCTAAATTTGATACTACCTATTATATTAATGCTAACTCTAAAACTTACATCCCATTGGTAACCGTATCCCTAATCTTCTTCTAACAATCAACCAAATATTTTACTTAACCATAACACGACATCTAATTGAAAAGCAACTGCAAATCTTACATCCTAAACCAAGTACCATGACATTAAAATAACTGTAGCCCTAACCCTAACTCTATACATAACCAATATACTAATATTATACCTAACTCTGAACCATCTTCTCCAACCCTAACTATACTAAACATTTACTAAAACTACAAATCTAACGCTAATACTAACCATAATTGTGCTACTAACCATAATTGTACTACTAAGTATGATACAAATCCTACATGTACAACATACATCCTATTGATATCTATGTTCAATATATTTTTATAACCATCACCCTAAGATCACCCCTAACCATAACTAACCCCTAACCCCAGTCGTAGACCTAAATGTAATAGTAATCATAACTAACCTTGTCCATTTTATTAACCCTAATCCTAACCCCTTACCCTAATCTGCACCCTTAATGTTATACTAAATATGATACACCAACTAACTATAAACATAAAATCCTATCTAAAACCATGACTTTGATATCATCTAACCCCTACTCCGACTTCCCAAATAAAAAATTGTATTACCAAAGGACACCAAATTGTAATGATGGTAGTGTGGTTTAATAAAATTGAATGTGTGGAGGTATGCCCACATAGTCCTTGGGAGCACAAATCTTTTGAAAAGCGAGTTGCTAATCTTAAGCATTTTATTAAGGTGCCAACTCATCCTCATAGAGTAGTCTAGAGTCCAATCCCATGCCATATATGTATATGTTATTAAAACATTATAAATTGTAAAAAATAAAATCAACAAAAACCAATTATTATTAAATAAAAACTCTAAAACAAATCATATAAATATTAATATCTTAAAATTTAAAATAATAAAATTTCCTATCATTTTATTAGTTGATGTAAACCTACTTTTGTTCAATAAAAAAATACAATTCCTTTAAGAAAACAACTCTTTCTACATTTTTTAATGGAATTACAACTTTCCTAAAACCAAAACAAAAGCTAAAAACAAAAATTAGCAGACAATACAAACAAAAAAGACAAAATTTTCTTTTTCGAGTTTCACTTTACAAAAAAAATAAAATGTAGGTGCCTTTTTTCAAATTGTAATTTCGAAAAAAATAGAGATACTTGCAAGCCGACGTGTATTATTGTTGACTTCAACAAACTGGTTCTAATGTAATAGTAATATTCTTAATAATTAATATAACTACGTAATCATGTTATTGGTTTTCACATCTATTCTCAATTAAAAACTTTTATGTTATAAGAAAACACAAATATTGTGGACGCTCCTATTTGGCACCCTAAAATGGGGTATAATGTGAAATATTTTGTGCATATGATATTTTAGATCATTGGATTAGAATAGGCCAGCAAATTTATATTATTTTATACTTCCAAAGTTTTCATATTTGGAAAGATAGTATTGTGTTTATATAGAACTCGAGGTGTTCATATGTATTTGATTTTCATATCAAATTAAATTTAGAGTGGGATATTTTGTTTTACAAGGAGAGCTTACTTTTGGGATTCAAATCTTTGGTATGAGATTCTTTGACTAAATATTTATTTGTTTTTATAAGGAAATGTTTAAATATATTAAATAAAAAGAAAATTATAATTTTAAAAAAATTTGGAAGAGGTATCTTCAAGTTAAGAAGTGTTATAGAAGTTGTAAAGAAACAATTATATAAGTAAGATAGTTGAAGTCAATTAGAAACTAATTATGAGTTAATAATTTAGAAAGAAATTTAGTTTTCTTCAAGAGTGCAAAGCACATGTTCTTATGTAATGGTATTCAATATACAAAGTAGGGAACCCTTGTCGCTTGTAGCTATAGTTGTTCGCTAGGACTTCATTTATGAATATTATGTTTGGAGCTCTGCCTTGTTAGCAATTGTTGTTCGATGCATGATCACTTCCATTGGTGGAAAAGTGTCAAAAAAATTTTATGTTTGCACCTAACCATCGAAATATGTAAAAGGATGCATTGAGAAAATGATTTTGAGGTTATGTTCTGTGGATAGTGCATCTCTACGAGAGTTGATTTCCTTTTTATATAAGTTTGGAATAAGATTCATGATTGTAGGTCAGATGTTTTAAGTATGCTTGTAGGTGAGAGACATCCTTCAACAATGATTTCATAGTGGAAGATCTTTCTAAAAAAATGAGCTTTGGTTATTTGATCAAGTTGAGTTTCTAAAATTATTTCTTTTCTAAATTAATTTTTAAGCTTAAATGTCAAATGCGAATAGACATTTATTTTTATTATTGTGTATATTGAAAAATAAGCATGATTGAATCAATCTTAATATTTCAAGTAAAATATGTATATCTCTTTTTAAATGTACATTACTTCAAACAAATTAATCTTAAACTCATTAGATATTGTTGGAAATATTATAACCTATATATATAATTGTAAGATACTATGCTAGATTTAAAAGGATAATTTCACTTACTTTTTTTTAGAATATATTAAAATGAATTTTTATAATATAGTTGAAATTTTTTTGTCACCAAGAACTTTAGCTTCATAAAATAGACATTATAACATTTTTTATCAATAAAGTTATTATTTTTATTAATAATAAAAGTAGTTATATTATCATAGAGTGTCATTTCTCTCCCTTATCACTCACACCCCTTACAAAATAAATCATCTTCTGAATCAAACAAAATGTACCCTCCACTACATTAGCATTGTAATACAATCTCATTGCATTCTTGATTGTAACCGGTTGGCATTAGCATTATACACATAGAAAAATGGCAACAATAAATTCACACATGGTAAAATGGTTTGGTGAAGTATTGGAAATAAGGGATCAGGCTGGGCAGTCTACAACTTTGTACGATTGCAATGCATAAAACTCATGTGACATTGTTGGCTTGCCCTATTGCATGAAATTTGTTGTCGTGTCCTTTTTTTATTGTGATTTTTTGTGAATATTTGGTCTTGTATTCCTTTAACCCATGTTTTTCTTTCCTTGTGCCATTGCCTGCAAATCATGTGTGGTTTTGCATTTTTTTTGCCAGTTTGAGTTGGTTGTTTAGCTTCGATGTTGGCTTGCGTATGTGATGGGGGCTAATGGAAGATAATGATGTAACCATGACAAGTGAGCCACCGGGTGAACCTGTGTGTGGTAATGATGAAAGTTTGAGGGATGATAATATTTCAAACAATGATAAGCCAAAGATATTTGGTAATGATGGAAAGGATAATTTTAGTGAAGGTATCATGGGAAATGGTGGCTCTGAGAATAAGTGTGAAAAGCCTTTGTATAATGTTGTCCTTATGGATTTTTCAGCGCTAGTTTTCTCTAAAACGGCTTGTTTCGAGAGCAAATTTGAAAGGATTACAATTTTTGAGTGTTCAAATTGAATTGGGAGAACTGCAACCCATGGAGATAGATGGGATGACGGAGATGGTGGAGGAGTTGTTCATGATCACAAAGATGGTAGGAGCCCTTCTGATGGTTTGAAAACCCTAACCTTTTCTCCCAATGAAGATATGGTTAAAGCTATAAGAGCAAAGTAAGTTAAGAAATATTGTCATATTCTTTATTTGTTTAGATGCTAATGCTTTTCATTTACGTAAATTTCTTGATGATTGGTTAAATGTTGTGTGGGGAAAAAAATTGGTTTACATGTTAACTTTTGCATAATGATTCAAAAAGGGCTGTTCATTATTTTTAAAAATCCCATAATATGCAGGAAAGAATATTAAAAAAGGGTTTTTGGAATGTTGGTCATTCTTTATTTAGAGCATATCCATGGTCATCTAATAGTAATTTTGATGAAGTTATAAAAAAATCCATGACGAATTGGGTGGAAATTAAGAATCTCCAAGCTGAATTCTGGCCATTTGTTTCTCATATTTTGAAACCCCTTGGGTTGGTTTTGCAGATTGAAGAATCTAGGGTTACTCTTCCACATTTAAATGTGTGTGTTCTTGTGGCCCTGGACCTAGATGTGATTTTTCCTAATATTATCTCCTTAAATTTAGAAGAAGATAAATTCTCTTGGGAAGTTTCTCTGTTAGGCAATTTGCATGCATGTTTTCACTGTAAATTTAATGGTCATATTAAGAAAAAAATTATGACTCGTAATATGCATTTTGAGATAGCTAAGGTGAATTTTGATAATAAAAAAGAAACAATCCTAGAGAAGGTTAATATAGGTGAAGAAGGAAAAATTGGATAACGGTATGCCGAACTAGTTTATGTCATCAAAAGGCTCTTCTGAAGCTGACTCTCTAGAATGTAGTGGGTTTGCTACTTTAGATAATCCTTTATATGATAAAGAATTTGAGGTGATTCCAGTTGTACAAGCCGGTCATATTCCTGGTGGAGTTCTTCCCATGGCCTGAGTTGTTTTAACCTCGAAGGTGACTAAGGTTGGTATTAATGAGATCCCTACCAGATTGAATGCTTAGTAGCTTGCTATCATATCCATCAAAGAGAAGAAAAATGTTTTTAATAGCAAGGTTGGTATCCCTAAAGAGATCAATTCTCCCTCACTTGTGATTCAAAAAACTTTAGATGCAGAGTCGGGGGGGGGGGCAATTCACTGAGGTTGTGAAAAGGAAAAGGAAAACATATAGAAAAGGTTGATTTTGAGTAGCTTTGGTGGTAAGAATGCCATCCTAAATTGTTTCAATGGGCTCTATAAGGCTCCAAAGACTCCCTCTATTCAACCCCCTTCATGATGTTAAACATTCATAGCTGGAATGTTAGAGGTCTAGAAATGACTGATAGGAAATATATTGTTACGAAGTGGTGTAATAAGTTAAAAGGTAAGGATATTGTATGTCTACAAGAAATTAAAGTTGTTGGTTTTCAAGCATCTTGTATTAATAGATTTTTATGGGATAAAGTTGTTGAGTTTCATTCTGAACATGAGAAAGGAAAAGGTGGAGTGTCCATGTTAATTGGGCCCAATTGGGTTGAATCCATCTTGCAACATGGATGCTCAAGATGTCAAAGGGAACTTTGGGTGACATTTAAATATGAGGAGGATATAATTGGGGTATGTAACATTTATGCACCAAATGATTATAGGGATAGAGTTGTGTTATGGGATTGGTGTTCTTCTAACCCGCTGAAAGCATCTTGGATATTTGTAGGAGATTTTAACATGGTGGAAGTCGGATGTGATAAACAAGGAGGTCTGAAACGTCAATGGAAAGGTAATGAGCAATTTTTGGTCTAAATTCAGAAGATGCTTTAACTTGATTGATCCATTGGAGAATAATAGGGAGAACTTTAATGACATTTGGTTCACTTGGTGCAATAATCAAGGGGTGTAGAATAGAGTATATTGTAGATTGGATAGGATTTACTGTGATTCTTCTATTTTTTTCCTTCAAGACTGAAGAGGTTCATTCTCCTATTACTATGATTCTTGCTACAATGTCAGATCATTCTCCTATTTTTGCAAGGATGCTAATAAATAAGATTGATAATGTTAATAGAATGAGTAACAAAGGCAAAAGTTTTAAGTTAAATACCACTTTGCTAAAAGACCCTGATAATAAAGAAGCTATTAGAATGGTGACTTTTTTATCCAAATTATGTAATCGGTTTGTAAGACCAATTAAATAGTGGTGCCATCTAGTGGAATCTTGGAAAAATATTTATTAGATTATTGGGAAAAAAATGGCCAGAGATAAAAATGAAGAAGAGAATGATCTTCAATTCAAACTTAGTGAAGTTAAATTTTCTCTTTAGAATTGTCCAGATGACCCAGTGTTGCTGAAGAATTTGGTTTTCATCAAGCATCAAATAGGATTACTTCATAGATATAAGATCCAAGGACAAAGGATTTGGGCAAGAATGAATTGGCTTAGATATGGTGCTATAGGGTCCAAATATTTTTTTAACATTATTAGGGCTAAACATAAAGCATAAAAGATTGAGAATATTCAAATTGAGGGTGGTAAAAATAATGGTCCAAAGGTTATTAAGGAAACATTTTATAGTTTTGATTCTTAATTGTTCTCTTCAAAATTTGATCAAGATTAGCATAAGCAATTGGGAGAATGTTTAAATATGATCCCTAAGAAGGTCTCTATTAGTGAAAGTGTTAAGTTGAGTAGGAAAATTTCTCTAGAAGAGATTTAAGAGGCTATCAAAGCTATGGCTAATGAAAAATCTCCAGGAATGGATGGACTGCCTATTGAATTATATAAGGATAATTTAGATTGGATTGGGGAAGAGATTTTGTTATTCTATAATGAGGCTTTTGATAATGGTTCTCTGGGAAGTAATGTGAATAGAGGAATCATTAAATTGCTTCCTAAAGCCAAGGATAGATCCTTAGTCAAGAATTCGACACCCGTCACACTACTTAATTTTTCTTATAAAATTATTGCTAAGTTACTAGCAAGGAGGATTGCAGATATTACTAAGAACATTGTTTTAGTCACTCAAACTAGTTTTATAAAAGGAAGATATATATTGGAGAATCTTATCACTAGCTGGGAAGCTATGAATTGGGCTAAGGCTAGTAGTTAGGGTGTGGCTATGATCCTCCTTGATTTTGAGAAGGCTTATGATAAGGTTGAGTGGCCTTTTGTTACTGGAATGTTGAAAGCTTTTGGCTTTCCTTATTATTTTTGCAAATGGATTGAAATTTTGGTTAAAGATTCATCCACGGTTATAGAGATAAATGGAGAATTTTCAAAACCTATTATTCTTCAGAGATCTATCAAGAAAGGATGTCCTATTGCACCCTCCTTATTTGTGATAGTTGTTGATGCTTTGTATTACATTCTAAGGGATGCTTCTTTAGGGCATCATGTTAAGGTCATCACCCTCCCTAATGCAGATGAATTGATCAATGCTCAATTTGTAGATGACACTAATCTTTTTTTGGAACTTTTTGAAGATAACTTTTCTATGGCTCTTAACAAACTTATTTTTTTTTCTCTATTTCTAGAGCCAAAGTGGCCCCCCATAAGTCATATGTTATGGGATTGAAGGATGTACCTCCTAACTGGTTGTCAAAGATGGGTTGGAATTGGACTGGACCTAAAACTATTACTAGGTATTTGGGCATTCCTTTCTTCCTGGATTCTTCATTTGTTGACATGTGGGAGTGGTTGTTTAGAAACATAAATAGAAAGCATATTAGATGGTAGACTCATTCTCTTTCATTGGCTAGGAGAGTTTAGGTTGTACAGAAGGTCCTTTCTTCTCATTGAATATCTTTTTTGCTTCAGCTTGATTTTTTATTAAAGTTTAGTTTGGTATGCTTGAAAAAATTCTCAGAGACTTCCTATGGTCGGATGGCTTGGGGTCCAAGAAGAGACACTGTGTTAAGTGGGAATGGTGTTGCCTACCCAAATAGTTGGGGGGATTGGGAATTAAATATATTAGAATTAAAGGTATTTCTCTTGTAGCCAAGTGGATCTACAAAGCATATTGGGGTAATGAACCTTGGAAGGTTCTTGTGAGAAACAATGTTAAAAGGTCTATTATTAAAATAGGAAAGCATTGGGCCAGCATTTCATTTTGGGATCTTATTATGGGAGACTTTAAGATGAAGGTGTTTGGATCTAAAGTATCCACCTCCCTATGGTTTGCATGGTCACAAGTGAGGGAGCTTATCTCTTGTAAGAATGCCACTTGGGGCCCTCCTAATTACATTGTTACTAATAGATCAATATGGTGGGGACTATATTTGAATGATAAACCTCTTTCTTTTACTCAAAGTTGTTCAGCTAAAAAATGGAATGAGAAAGGTATTTCTCTAATCAGTGACTTAATGGTTAATAATAGGATAAGGTCATGGGATGAGATCTCCATGAAGTCTGACATCCCCAATTCTCAAAGGAAGACATATACTCTTCTGACCAAATTTTTATGTAAGGAGAAAGGTGGAAAGTTTATGGATAGCAATACTTTTATTAGAAATGTAAAATGGAATGATGGCACTAGTATTGACAACACATCTATTAAAAAGATTTATGATATGTTTAAAGCCAATCAATCTATGTTACAACGTATAGTTAATTGTTGGGGACTTGATTGTCCTTTCTCAAACTAGCAATTTTTCTTTGATTATTTTTGGAAGGGTCCATGTGAGCCTAAGGTTATTCATTTTAGATGGTTGTTGTTGATTAAGAAGCTTGTTGTTGGGTTTGTTTTGTCATCCATTAATGTTGATTTTGTGACATGCAATCTATGTAATAGACCTAAGAGCTTTGAACATATCTTTGAGTTATTTATGGATCTAAAGTTTGGGCCATTTTCTTTGGTTATCCTATTGATTGGAAAAACAATAATGGTTTTTCTTGGTGTGAAATTTTGGCCAGTTATGCGAGATCTTTTGACTTATCTCTTAACATATTTTGGTTTTCTCTTACTAGTGAAGTACTATAGTTTCTTTGGAAGGAAAGGAACAAGGAGATATTTCAAAATGTGAGGAGGTCCCCTACTAAGTTTAACCTTAAACTCACACATTTTTACATCATGTCATAGGTTTCCTTTTTCTTGGAGATTACAAAGTCTAGATTCATGAAGTTGATGCATGATGGGATGCTGCTGATTTACAAATATGAAGTTAAAACTACACAGTACATTGAGAGATACCAAAGTTTCCTTACACAAGCAGAAATTGAGGAGCTTAGCAATCTCCTGGAGAAATGTCATCTGGATGCTGATATAGAGACATGTACAAATGTTGGATTCACTTCAGCACATATTAATGATATTGATCAGCCAGAACATGAATATAAGAAAGTATAGTTATCTAGTGCATGTATTATATATTGAGTATTTTTGTTATATCATATATGGTTCTAGATGTTCATATTAGAAACATTATATACAATCATATAGTTGGTTAACTCCTCCCTCCAATTTTGTATAGTATTGAGGGTTGGTTGTTTTTCAAATTGTCAAGTTTTCTTGGATGTTGTTTAAACTTTTTCAATATAAAAAAGAAAGAAGGAATAAATTCACACATATTCAATCAACATATTTAAACTTCCATAGTTTTTCAATGAATACTAGCACAAAAGCCAAAAAACAAACTCCAAAAAGGTCGTGGCATCACCTCCAAATTCTATGTCTAATGATTTGAAGGCTTAGGGTCCATGTCACCTACATAATAAGTGTATGTTACCCCTATGCTTTGACAATGAGAAATTAAAATTGTGACTTGAATTTGATATTGATATCCTCCTTGTGCCATTTGTTCACCTTATTTTCTTAGTTAGATAGCCAAATTACTTTGCATGTGTGTAGAGATAGAGCGATAAATAGACATTATAACATTGTTTCCTTTGAAACACTCACAATAACTCTTAGCTTCAAGGTTATTATGGAGAATGAAAGAGAATATCTTTTATTTTTTTCACATTACCTTCTTTATTCAATTTCTTTTTTATTTAGTCAAAATAGTTTTGAAGGCCTCACAATCACATTGTTTGAATTTTACATGATGTGACAATGATGGATGTCCTTCCCTTGACTAGCTACATTTGAGTTGCTATGCTTTACTTATTATTAGTCAAAATATGTTTGGAAATGTTTAATTTTCTAAATACTAAAGTATAATTGCAATTGACTCTTATACGTCTTATATTCCTAATGATCATAATAAAAATATGATAGTTGCTTCTAGATGTTTTGCATTCTCTTTAATCCTAAATATTAAATATTCATGATGTGGCAAATTAGAAGAATAAAATAATTTTTCATTGAGTATTATAATAAAATTTCTCTTGTATATTATTAATCATAATATATTTTAGTAATTCTCTACTACACATTTCACTAGTATCATGAATAAATTATATGCCAATATAAAATAACATTTTATTCTCTTATAATTATAAATAACAATGAACTTGTATAACAATTAGTAGATAAATTAATTTTTTATTTTATAATAAAAATACTTAGCCATTTTATAATTAGTATTTACATGTCAATTACACATTATATTGATCAAAATATAATATTAATTGATTTATATAATAGTTATCTTCATGAATTACATATTAATGTAACTAGAATATTCCACAAGTGTATAAAATAAAAGTTGCATTGAAAATTGTTCTTTTTTTTAATAAAATACATGATATAATTAGTATGTATTTTTATTAATTTCGTATGTGATATTTTAGAAAAAAAATTAGAGTATGTAATATATTATAAAATTTATTTGTTTTGTAATCTTATTAATGCAAGATTCAATTTGATGATAATCTAATTATATTTTTTGTGAAGTCTTATAAAAGATTATTTTTTCTTGTGAACAATCTTAAAATTCAGTCAATTTGTTCTTCAAAAATCTCCAACTCTACCATGTAAGGAAAAAAAATCAGTTCTTCCAATCATTAAAAAAACTCTAAATGTTTGTAGATCAGGTTGTGGAGCTTCTCAATATAATGTACTCCACCTCTCTCCAAGATATTTCATACTATGTCATTGGTCTTTGCCTCTTCACAAGAAAAGAGCTCAATGTGACTTTTACCACCACCTATGATAGAAGAAACAATACAAAATAAATAAAGTAAGATAAAACAAATATCTAGGTGTTAGAATATTTAGAATAACTGAGAAGGTGGGTGAATTAGTTATCCTCGGATCTAGATGTACCAATACAAATTTTACTAACTTCAAACAACTTAAACAAATTCATAAAGCTACTTAGTCCATATAGCAACTCATCAACAACTTGACATATGCATTCATCACTTAGCTCTATGTTTTGTATATATTGACAAATAGTAAATAATCAACAATAAATAGCATGCATCGCACATAAAATTCACAAATGTTTGACACTAGGATTTAATGAGGAAAACCAATTTGGGAAAAACCATGAAGTAATATGCTACCACATTTTCACTCTTCAAAAGTGAGCTTGGTTAAGAGTCAACCCTATTAAAGGTTACAAAACACATAGTTAAAGGATTTAATGCCCCTATTAGGAGTGGCCTAGTTAGAGGACTTTGGATCATTCCATTGGAATGTCACCTTGAATAAAGGATTTACAAGATAATTGTAAAAAGAGAAGTTTTTAGAAGTATCAGGAAAGGAGTAGAAAGAAAAAGTGATGGATAGATACGATGAATCTAATCAAACCCTAAGATCTATGGTGATCTTTAAGTCGTATAAGATCAAAGCTACCTATTTAAGGAGCCATAAGAGATGTTTTCTTAGGTTGGTTTATTTTTTATTGGCAATTTTGTGGAGAACCTGTGAAGAATAGAGTAGCAGAGGAAAGGTGAAGAGATTGGTGAAATGTGATTGATTGAAGGGTTGTCAAGAAGATCAGAGATGGATATGTTAATGAAGTCCAATCAATGAACCATGAAATGAGTCAAATGGAGATCTGAATTTGAAAAGTGAGTTGTATCTTAACATATCAAACCTATTGTTAATTTCTAACCATAGTGGTAGTGAAAATACTTTAATCAAGGTTGACCTTATTAACATTTGAAAAAAATAATTTCAAATTGTGGGGAAAAAGAAGGCTAAGGATAGAAATAAAGAAGAATCTTACCTTCAAAACAGACTTTAATGGCATGGAACTTAATCTTCAGTAGAAGATGGAGGATAATGCCATTTCTCAACATCTTCTCACCACAAAAATATAACTTGGGAAAATTCAAAATTATAGATTTTAGGGGCAAAAAATTAGAGCCAAGGCTAATCGGCTTCATGAAGGAGACATTGGTTCTAAGTATTTTTTAACTTTATTAGATCTAAACAAAAGAGGGAACTAATAAAGGGTATTCATGGAAGCATAGGTTACACTAGAGATCCCTAAGAGGTTAGTCAAGTCTTCTCTTAATACTACCAAAATCTCTTTACTTCTAAATTTAATAATAAATAGAAGGAAGATCTTTTCAAAATATATGAAGCTTATCCCAAATATAGTTTCAGAAGACTAGAAGGAAACCTTGAGAAAATTTACATCTATTGAGGAGATTAAAGAAATTATTAGAGATGTGGCTAATGGAAAATCCCCTAGGGCTGATGGCAACCCGACTAAATTTTATAAGAAGAATATAGATTGGATTTCTTTAGAACTACCCAATATGTATAATGAGGCATACTCTAAAAGATCTTTGGGAAAATACATCAATAGAGGAGTCATTAAACTTATTCCTAAGAAAGATGATATAACATAGATTGATAATTGGAGACCAATTATACTTCTTAATCTCTCCTATAAAATCATTTCTAAACTACTCGCTAGAAGAATATTTTTTCTCCTCAAGGAGGTGCTATCTGAGACCCAGACACAATTTATTAAAGGTAGATATATTATTGAGAATTTGATAACAAGTTGGGAGGCTTTACATTGGGCTAAGGAGAGTGTGCAAGAGGCTTCTATAATACTAGTAGAATTTGAAAAGGTTTATGATAGGATTGAGTGGCCATTTGTGCTAGGGATGCTCACAAATTTTGGTTATCTTACATACTTCTACAACTGGATCATTATGTTATTTAAATAATCCTTTTTTGTTCTTGACATTATTGTCAATCTCTCTATATCAATAACCCTTCAAAGATCCATCTGGCAAGGATGCCCCATTGCGCCTTCAATTTAAGTTCTAGCTTCAAATTCTCTCTTCTATATTCTTAGATCCTCTACCCATGGGCCTCCTCTCAAGGGCATTACACTACCTACTAAGGATGATCTTCTTAATAATTAGTTTGCAAATTATACAACACTCTTTATTGAGACTAAAGAAGAAAAAATTGACAATATGGTTATTAGACTCCAATTCTTTTGCTCAACCTATGGTGCTAGGATTGACCCTCACAAATCTATAGTCATGGGATGGAGTGACTCAATTCCTATATGGTTTGATCATAAAGGTTGGACATGGGTTGTCTCGAACAATATTGTTATATACTTCAAAATCCACTTTGTTGTTTCCCCTTAAATCAAATATATGTGGAACTGGATATATTCTAAGATTGAATAGAAACATCAAAAGTGGAAGTCTCATCTACTATCATTAGTTGTAAGGGTCCAGATTGTTCAAAAGGTTCTATCTTCACACTCAATATATTTTTCATGTGTGTGGTTATTCACCTATTATCAAATTGAGAAACTTGATAGAATTTTGAGGGATTTTCTCTGGTTAGATGGTAAGATCAATAGTAAATACATGTAATGAATTAGAAATGGTGTTGTATGCATAGATCTTAGGGAGGCCTTGGTATAAGAGACCTTAAGACACATGGAATAGCATTAGCTTCTAATGGATTCATAAATCCATTTTTAGCAATGAACCTTGGAAGATGCTAGTAAGGAATAACATAGAGAGATTTGTTATTAGAAAAGGTAAAAGATGGAAAGATGTTCCCTTTGCGAGTATTATTCTTGGTGACTTTAAGCTCAAAGTTTTTGGTTCTAATGTTTTTGCCTCCATTTGGAAGATGTAGAAACAAGTACAAATGTTTCTATGTTTTAGAGGTGTGGTAGATGGTCCTCCTTGTTTTTTTTTGTTATTAGTAGATCAATCTAATGGGGTATTCAACTCAATGGTAAGACTTTAGCTCTAACTCGAAGCTATTCTGATAAAATGTGGTGTGATAAAGGCATTAAGGCCATTGGTGATATTCTTATTAATAATAGGATGGGGACTTGGGAAGAGCTAAAGGCTAAATTTGATCTCCCAGCCACCCATAAGAAAACATACTCCGTCCTTAAGAAAGTTGTAGGTGCTTTCATTCTAGGTAAACTAATTTGCAATACATATTTTTTTAAGGAAAACAAATAGAAAGATGACTATGCATTTACACACATCAATACTAGGAATATTTATAGTGTGGTTAAAGAGGACCCATTTATTTTGAAAGCATTAAATAAAATTTTGTCTATAAATTGGTTGGAATCCAATTGGCAATTCAATCTTGATTTTTTATGGCATTAGGCCACAAAACCTAAAAAAGTTTATTTTTGATGGATGTTATTGTTGAAAAAGCTTGCTATTACTGACAACCTCTTCCAGTATAATGTCCCTCCTATCATTTGTATGCATTTCTCTATACCTAAAACCTTTAAGCATGTCTTTTTTGAGTGCAAATTTTCTATGTTGATTTGGTCTTCTTTCTTTGGTAGGCCCATTGATTGGAATGAACCTTTTGACTTCTCTTGGATTGAAATATTGGTTGGATTTTCCAATAACTTTGATCTTAAGCTTGATAAATTTTGGTCTATCTTTACTAATGAAGTGTTATGGTCAATTTGGAAGAAAATGAACAAAGAAAATTTTCAAGGATCAAAGAGGGTACTAGGTTTTCTATAAAACTTACCCATCAACATATCATGTCTTAGGTTTCAACTATCTTAGAAATCCCAAAGAGAAGGTTTATGATTTTGATGAAGGAAGGAGTAATGTTGGTGTACAAAGAAAATATCAATTTTTCTCATTATTTCCACATGTATAGTGAGATGCTGGATGAAAAGGAATGTGAAGCTTTAAAGTAGTTTGTGGTTAACGAGAAGATCAATGTGGTAGAGAAAAATAAAGAGATCCTTGCAAGTTAGACTGCAGATGCCCCTAATTAGAGAGCAATTGTTGAAAGACCTCCCCTTGAACCACTTGTCTAGGCCAATGAAGCATAATGCTCCAACAACATTAGTGGAGCTTGGGATTAAACCTGATTGAATAGATAGTCTCAGTTTAAATAGTTTGAAGAAAATGATCCTTTTGTAAAAAAAGATGTATAATTGATATCTCGACAAATTAATTTTTATTGTCTGCTACTTCTTTTGCAATAGAGACACTTTTAAGTCATTTTTGCTAAACTTGAAGATATGATGTAGTTTTTTGTTGGATATTTACTATAAAAAATCCAAACTGTTATGTTGGCCTTAGGGAAAATTATTCCAAGTCTACAAATATGGAGTTATTAGGGAGTCTTGATTTCAGAGGAGAATTTGGGTGGAGATTTAGTGAGAATGGAGCTCATCAACATTAAGGAAAGAGGGAGGAAGCCTCGTGCCTTGATTATGCTGAAAGAAGGCAACTTGGTCCCCCTAATGGAAGTCATGATGGGCTATGATGAGAACTTCTTGCAACAATTTGTGAATTCTTGGATGGATAGAAGGGTGATGATCAATGGGATATCCTTCCAAGTTAATGAGGAGATTATTGCTATGGTGATGAGGCTTTCGAAGGAAGGAAGGGATTTGCAAAAAGTGACAAATTTTGTGGACAAGATGAGCCTTAATAGATTCTTTAGAGTTGGAGAGGAGCTAGTTTAACATAGGTGTGGGTTTCTGCATGAAAAACTTCTAGAATTATGGAATGATGTATGCGTGGTTATCATGAAATACCTATCCTTGGAAGGTATGGTCAAAGCTTGTTACTATTACCACTTTCCTTTGCTAAATCATTTTTGTAATCATGACATTCTCTCTATATTCATTTTTTCCTTCTTTGTTAGAAGTTAGTGATAGAAAAAGAAAGGGAATGAACTATACAATCCTACATCAGGGTCTTATTCTTCGATTGTATAATTTTCACCTTGCTCTATATCCCCCCTAGATGTGTCATTGTTGAGAATGTCCTGACCCCATAGAACCCTCTAAGAATTGGTTTTGGTGGGGTTTCTAGGGCACCCACCCCTCAACCCTCTTCTACCCCTACCCTATCGAGAAACAAAAAGAAAAGTAAACTTGTCTTTTCTAAAAGTATGTCTATTAGTAAAATGCTTGAAATTGAGAAAACTATTGATGTTAACCTTGGAGATTTTGAGGAGGAGACTCAGGGGGGCATAGGAGGTCGGGAAGGCTAGCTCAAATTCAAGCTAGATAGAAGTAGAAGGAAAATAGGTACTTGGATATGAAGGGAGAGGTGTTAGGCTCTGGAGAAAATGGGAAGAAAAAACCTACAATGAAAGAGAAGACTATAAGGAATTTTGAGGAAGGGATGAGGAAGAGAGGGAGATCAACACTAGAGAGGAGACTTCATATTCAAAAGGAGAGAAGTTGAAGATGGAGGAGGTTGTGAGTAAGGACCCATCCCATGTTGTTGCTAGTTTTTGCATGCAACCTTAGAATTTTAGCTAGGATACCTACCCTGACACTTAGGCCTCTAAAGATGTTTCACCAATGATTGCCTCCTCCCTTGGGACGGATGATAAAAAGAAAAAGAGAAGTTTCTATCTAACTCTCTTGTGTTGCAGGTTAAGGAAAAGGACCCCCTTGTGGGGAATTGTGTTGTTTGCCTAATGCTGGTAAGAATTATGGTGGATACTAGCATAAAGATTAATGAGCTTAAGGTGAGGTTCTCGACTTTGGATGTGAGCTTTAGAACTCTTTCAAAATTTATGGTCAAAGCAACCCATGTTGTTGCCACTACTATTCTGTTGTTGCTGTAGGAGGAAGAAGATGAAGACATTGGGACAAAAGACTCCAAGCCGCTCTATGGTTTCCTCGTTGAAGATTGGGCAAATGTATTGTTGGCTAGAAAAGGAAAAGAGAAGGCTAAAAATTAGCCTTAATGGTGATGTTGATTTTGTTTCTTATTATTCTATGATGGGGTGTGCCATCTTTGATACTTTTTACATGCCTTGCATGGCCTTTTACTCTATCCTTTTAACATTGTATATGTTGAGTAGGTTTGATTAGCCTAGCTACTTTTGTAACTTTGGTTATTTTGATAATTGTTATAATATTGTTGGTAGTCGTATTGTTATGATCATGAAGAGTCCTATTACTGGGGGTTCTGGGCATTTATGTTGGTTTTTTATTATTAGGATTAAGGGTGGTGTGGTAATGTGCTTTGTATGTTGGTAGTTTGTTGTTTGCACTGCCACCAATTTGTAGAAGGGCCAGCCCCCTAATTTTGGCTACTTTAATATCAAAAACATATTTTATAAACTTGTTATAAAAGTTTACATATTAAAAAAAAAGTGGAATATATAGAAGATCTAATCTCGTAGCCTCAAAAGAACAATGTAGGGAAACAAATAACAACATAATTTAAATCTAGACTTTGTAAAAGCAACTCTAGTTGAAGGCTAAGCATACTACCTCTCATCATCTTTATCTTTGTCACTTTATTTAATAATATTTGTTATGATATAACCCATCCTTGATAGTCGTTATCATTGTTGTTGTCTTCAATAAATTTTCTTATGATGTGATCCACCCTTAATTAATTATACTTACAAATATTTAACAAACAATTGTTATTGTCCACACAACATGACACACCTACAAAAATATAAAACAACATAACACAATGTATTAGTATTTTATTTATTTTTATATATTTTTAAACATTGTAGAGAGTACAATGAAAATCACGTGGAATCTCTCTGCAGGCTTTAATTTTGATGCTATTCTATATAAAGAATAAATAATAATGTATCTTTAAAAAACAACTATAATAATGTAAAACGGGCTATGGCTTTCATCGAGTTTCATATTGTTTGTATCCACCACAATTTTCTGGGGATTTTTTTTAACGTATTTGGCCTCAATGATAAAATTGAAGGTGATATTTTTTTTGTAAAACCACCCTTGGTTTATGTAGTTACAATGCCTGAAACAGTTCTTAGGTTTCAGTGAGTTTGAAGTAATTGACATTCTCTTGTTGACTTTCTAATTTTATTCACCAGTTTTCCAAATTTTTATTACTATTTGCTTTTGGGCCTAGGAGGCACGGTTTCACACTATGAAAAATCGAGTCAACTTTAAACTCTTTCACAGCTCATTCATACGTGGCGTAGCCGCATTCAGGGATCAGGATCTTTCATTATACGAGAACCGTCTATATATAATTCCTTTCAAGGGCCCAAAAGATTCATGGATTATCATTCCACTTTCATGAACTCGTTTTATGGATTGTTTGCTTCTGTCTAGCTCCGTTTTTGTCAAGAAAAGAGAAGAAAAAAACAATCTTTGAATCAGCGTAATTTGTGTGTTGTGTGAACCAATGAAGAACGACACAAATTGTGAGAAGTGTGAACCAAAGAACAAATTTGCTGGGTTTTTTGAAGAGTTTACCGTGTACTGATTGAAATAGATTCAATTTGGCATTCTGGTCAAAATGATGTAGACCAGGGAATGAGATTTTTCTTGGGTGTTTGAGGATCTCATTGCTGTAAAAGTCGCACTGGATTTGAACTGTCGTGTTGATCTAAATCCCGTGAACTACATAAAAAATTTCTTGGGTATTTGAGGATCTCTTCATAAATCCATTTTACCGGTTTTGGAGTTTGGGCAAGATGAGTGGAGGATCAGTATCAGAAGTAAAGAGAAGGGGGAAATTCCTGCCAGAGGAGTCCTTCCAAAGTTGGAGCAGTTATACAAATGCTTTGAAGGAGACGCCAAATAGACTCTATGATAGAGTGTTTACAAGGTCCCTGGATGTGGAGGAGATAGTTGAGCTCAAAGCAAGAAGTGGTCATGAGATGAAGAGGACTCTCAATTGGTGGGACTTGATTTGGTTTGGAGTGGGTATCGTTATTGGTGCTGGAGTCTTTGTTCTCACTGGCTTGGAGGCCAACGTTGATGCCGGCCCGGCTATCATATTGTCATATGTTATCTCTGGACTCTCTGCTCTTCTCTCTGTGTTCTGTTACACTGAATTTGCCGTGGAGATTCCAGTTGCAGGTAATGTAGTAAGTTCGCTTGTTTGTTTGTTTTTTCAATTGAAAACTCTTCTTCTATGTATCACCTGAAATGGGTAGTAAGTTCATACCGTTGGACTAACCATTAATGTTCTCCTTCAGGTTCGTGATATGGCTTAACTATCTCCTGTGTTTTATAAGTCTAGTGGTTGTATCGGACTTAACAGGTCAATTTTTTGGTGCAACGACAATCCTAGCTTGTAACACAGACATACTGCTGGACCACAATCGGTATAAAGTATTGCATGTTATAAGTACTTTTCCAATCTTGAAGCAGGCTTCGAGGTCCACGACCTGCAATTATTGCGCCAGTGTCCTCTCTCAGAAATGGCTATCCAGCCTCTAGAATGTACCGATGTATAAGCTATTCTTATACACCATAACTTATGCTTTGGTGCACCTTAAATACTGGATAGCCATTTCTTCTTCCTGTAACTATGGCACTAGCATCCTCTCTCAGAAATGGCTATTCAGCCTCTAGGATGAGCCAATGTATAAGTTATTCTCATACACCATAATCTATGCTTTGGTGCATCCTAAAGACTGGATAGCCATCCTTTCTTCTCTGTGAACTATATATTATAGCAGCCTATCTCTAAAATAAGATTTGTAACTTGTTCCATCTTAATGGTCTCCCTCTTGTGGTTTTTTAGTTACCAGATGAAGACAACTATCTCAGTTGCAGAGCAGTCCGTTTACTCCATTAGCAGGTCCAGTTTTCACTGTACAAGTGATCCCATTAAATTTCCTTTTTCAGAGGTCCTCCATACAATCTGTTTAGCTATTAGATACGGGAGCACGAATCTTATGGCTGAACCTCTTTGGATGAGAGATATGGGGTATCCATTCCACTAGATTTGTTTGGGGCACGATCCCAGGCTCATCCTTTTTTGATGTTGGAGCCTTACTAACTCAGCAAGACTTGATCCTTAGTGGACTCTTTAAGAACCTTTCAACTTCATCAGTAGACCAAGAGCCCATTGATGAACCCATTAAAATTGAGTATTTGAGCTTTAAGAAAGATGAAACTTCACCTACAAAGTGGCCTTTGCCTTAGGCATGAACTAAAGAGAGGAGGCTAAGAGTTCCAGAAACCCCTAGAGAGATTTCAGTTAGAAAGCAGGACAATTCATATCTTAAAAGAATTTCTTGAAGTGCTGTACTTGCGGAATAGTTTCTGTCAGGAGATTCAATTCTGAAGCTCCTAGGTTAATCTCATAGTAAGATGGTTAAGTTGTGGTATTGTTGTTGCCACAAGCTTTGTACCTTCATTGATTCAATATGTTCACAAATTTAAACCTGCAGAATTAAAGCACTCATAGGAATGCCAAATTTCTATTCCAATAATTTTGGTTTAATATTCTATGGTCTTAGCTCAGAATCCTATGCTCTCCACATTTCTCTCTTACCAAGCCTTACAGGCTGCTTAGATGCCGTGCCTTGTGAGTTTCCTCTTAACTCTCTGTTAGTGTCTCTGTGATATCATATCCCTAACTTACAAGATATTTTCTCTGGTTCCTTCTCCCTTTGATGGCACTTTAATTTCATTTAACAATATCCTTCTCCTCGAGGATACGTGTAATGACCCTAACTATAAAGGTCACTAAATCCCAACAATGTACTGTGGCAATTCGTCAAATAATTTGCAAACAACCTTCGAATACCACAGTAATCATCCTGCTGACTCACTCTCTAGAATGGTATCGGATGAATGCTTTTGATTTTTAGTACTTAAACAGATAACATGCAAATGAAACAAACTGAGTTTGCCAAAATCAATTCATGAATTGCATTTATAGGTTCTGCAATCATAACAATCATAGCTTAAAAACAAATACCCAACTAGGCACCTGAAACGTTCGTTGGCATATTCACAAGCTGAGTCGAATTGGGCTTCCAAGCTCACCGCTATTATGCTTGACTGTCTTCAATCCGGCCCTTGCCCGCCTGCATATTATCCTGGCGATTTTTCTTTATACTCTCCGAATATGGACACTGGAAGTTTGGATGTCTTTGACCTAGTTGCCGAAATTCCACTAGTCCTGTGCGTTTCCTTTATAAATCCGAACCCTCATGGAGAACTTGTTATCCTGTTGCCGAAATCATTCCCTTCTGTATTTCTTTCCTGATGCGTGTGCAGTGTTAGACTTCAGATTTAAATGCTGGACTGGAGCGATTGAGGACTATGAGTTTCTGCACCGCTCTTGGATGTTCATTGGGTTCCTAGGTACGTTGAAGTAGGGCCTGGAGTAGCTGCGCGGCAAACGACCCACGTTCAGCCTGGAATTCTCATGTTAAATTTCTGAACCCGATAGCTTGAATCTGAATTCGTTGCTTGTTGGTAAACCCGTGCTGACAATATGTGAATCTTACTCCGGTCTTCTCTTGCCCACGTCACTGGCAGTGGCTTGAGATAGCGGTTATTACTGATGAATTTCCCAAATGCTGAAGCGATGGCCTGTAGTCGCATATACAATTCGCACTTTCCAGTTTCCTCAGACAATGACTGAAATGCGTGAGGGGAAAGGCGTCTAGCATTGGCTGTTGCCGAGTTGAATCATTTTGATGGGCAATAGTGTTGTCTAATTAACCAATACTGGTCGTTCCAGAGGTAGATTTCTGGATCGATTCACAACACGCTGTAGGTGATCCGATGTGCCCAGACTGTATCGAGTGCCCTTCTTCAACCTTTCACCAAGAGATAATGCCGGTACAGATCACAAGCCTGCCTTTGATACTCATACGCTTTCAACTAAGGTCGGCCTGAATGATTTATGGCAGTGCTGCTGGAAGATTGACTAGGAGACTCGCCTTCTTTTCTAGATCTGTTCAATGCTGCAACTGATCCTGTAAACCTTATGAATATATTATATCTTCGAATATCAATCCTCAGAAAGATCCTCCGAAATTGTTGGCCTTGAGCCCACAGATTCTGTCCCTGATGAAATGACTGAATGTCACCTCCAATCTGCAATAATTCGGATGATATTTCACACCCTCAAAATTGCGCACCAATTGAGAGTTATCGTTCTCAATGGCCAACTATGACAATTGCAGAAACCCTAGGTTCCACAATGCACCTGTGATTGAATCACAACCTGAAAATCAAAGAGAGATAATCAACTGCATGATTCGAATGGAGCCCCGGGGTGCCTATTTATTCTTTTCCCTCCATCCTCTCCAGAGACTTCTAGAACCTTTTTGATCTTATCCCTCAAGTGACTTTATTAAATATTTTCCAAGTCACTTTATTAAATACAAGGTTATCTTTTAATATTATTTATTTAATTAAAATAATTAATTAGTCGTCCTTGGACAACCATTAATTAAATTAATTAAATCGAACTGTCACCAGAAAATTGGGGACATGACAGTCCGCCCTTCCTGAAATTGCTTGTCCCCAAGCAATGGCTGAACCATGACCCAATCAGTCTGCCTGGATCCCAAATGTAAATCTGTGTATCATCCCAATCCGCATCATACTCCCGTGGAGAAATCATCAATACCAGTATCTGAGAAACTGTACTCAACATCCAAACAACTGACAACTCTGATGAAATCATCTGAAAACCAACTGTAGATGTCAGTAGAAGAACCCATTCTGCGGAACTCAAGCCAACTGAAACATCAACTCTATCAAAACTCAAGCCTCTGTCAAAAAGACACCTGCACCCAACTGCATTGTAGATATGACAACAGCCATAGGTACCCGAATCACTACCATCAAATCCAATCTCTGAAAAACTGCTCCGGGTGTGTCGATGCTGCAGGCTGAATAACTTGCTACTACCACTTCTTTTTTCGAAAGAAGGTGCCAATCTATCCCCTAATGGATGGTAAGAAACTGGAGCCAATCTACATCTGCATGAAATAAAATCTTCTATCTCTGTGTCAAAAGAGAAATGATGAGCGTACCCTACTGTATAATGCCGGTAAGAACCTCCAAAACTCTGCTGCTAGCTCATCATCACTGAACTGGTAATCAACATATGGCTCCAATCTCTGACTCCGAGTGACTGTAGGTCGTATAGGTCCCTGTGCATTCTGCTCAACAAACCCCTCCTCGAGATCCCTGTGAGGTAGCATAGTAGAAAGGACCCCTATAATCTTCTCAACCAATCTGCAAATAACACTAGTATCATGGATGAGAACACCTTCTGTCACCTTATGCGAGTCTAACTGAACACATGCACTATCCAACAAATACTTCATGAACAGTTTAGTGCAGTAAAAATTATATGAGGAAACATTTACATACTCCCCTTTACACCACATCGGGTCCTCCTGTAAGGGTGGCGTACTCAACTGTACCACACTATCAACTATCTGAGTAGAATCAATCTGGAGACTTGACTCTACTGGTATCCCAAACTCATTAGGACCAGCTACTACCAAATCCTGAATATGTGTGTCAGCCTCAACAATAAGCTCCTCAAAAGCAACTGTAGGAGTGTACTTACCGTCATCTACCTCAGTAGTCAAATGAACTGGGTCTGGGGCTGGTTTTGACCGCAAATGCTCCAACTCCACGGTCACCTCATTCAACTGAAACTGCGACTTCTTTAGATCTCGCTGTGTGTCCTCTAATGCCTCAGTAGTCGCTATGAGCCCTTGGGAAAGTTTACTCACCTCCTCTTCACGATCCAAGAGTGCCTCATATGCTGTACTCCCCCACTCAACCAAGTGATCACGGTCGGCTACCAATCGTAAATAATCCTGCTTCAAAATCCGAACAGCTTCACGCAAGGCATGAATCTCTGCCAAAGAAAAATAACCACCGCTGGACTCATCTGTCATAGAAGGACCCCAACCAGTAACAGCCAACAACTGACGAGCAGTATCAAAATGCTCACAAGCGATAGCAATGTCTTGCTCACTAACTTTCAACTGGCTAACCACATGATGGCTCTGGCTAGACTGTCTTCTATAAACTCCCTCTGACACATTGACTGGAGAAATTTCTTCAAAGATACTGGTCTCTGGATTATTACCATCTATATTTTTGGAATCAACTTCAAAACTCATATCAACATCCAGAGTGTCAAAATCTGTAGTTCTGCCGTCAAGCTCTTCTGTACCTAAAGAAACTGTCAAGGAAGCTGAATCTTCAAAATTGTTCACTTCATTCTCCCGGATGTCATCAAGGTCAAAACGATCCTGGGACTCATCTGTACATGCTTCCAAATATGAAAAATCTTCAACACCTTTCAGCAAGGATGGTCGACTGGAAATATGAACCAAACCCAACAACGGTGCATAAAAACTAATACCAACATCGGATGTTCTGCTGGCACAAGGAAAGATAACACCGTATATTCTGCTAATCAAATCCATGATAGTACTCAAACAATCATGGCTATCATAAAGTGCTAAAGATCTTCGGTTGACTGAATCCAAAATGCTGCTGAAACATTCCCGAATCCATATGCAAGAAACAACTGGTAACTCAAGCAAACTACTTACCTGAGTAATGTGACCAATACCAGCTAACTTCACATACCTGTCTGCCATTGTCCTTGTATCCTGGATGCAAGATGAACTCGTAGCATTATCAGCTTCCATATATGATCCGTCTGCTGCAGGGAGCTGAATGTCAGGCATGTAAGATGAAACTAAGCCTAGCTCCATGCCATGCTTATGTCTCTCCCAATCCTGTAATGCCAAAGTTGCTCGAGTGTCTTCAAGCTCGCAAGAAAGCTTGACAACTTCCTCCTCCTTCCTCCTCAAGGCATCTGAATAATCTTTGGTAAGGCTAAGAAGATGGTCACGGTCTGATAGAAGATGTAAATAGCTCAACTTCGTCTTTCCCATTCCTTCACCAATTGCATGTAAGTCACAGCAAGAAGAATTTGCCTGAACTCCCTTATGTCTTCCTTGTAACTGAATCATCTGGATGTGCTCTTCTATCATTTCTCGCATCCTGTCATGATGAGATAAAGAAGCCACAATACTATCTTTGCTTACCTTCAGCTGGCTGGAAAAATCTTGTGAAGTACTGCCATTCTCATCCGCATGTGACGAAGCGTCTAACTGAGCCTGGTACTCTTTGTCAGCAAAATCATAAATGCTCGATGTCTGCTCATTTTCACCAGGTATCTCATCACCATGCACAATGACATCTTCATCATCATCTGAACTCACTTCACTGTAATCATTGCTTGTCGGAACCAAACTACCCTGAGTACATGAGACATCACCTTTGGAAAGCTCGTATTCAATTGTCTCAACTTGAGTGTCAAGTTGACAGTTACTATCCATCAGCGTAATGTCCTTCACCGCTTCTTCCTGTGACCGAACTGAAACCTCTGACCGGTTGCACACTTGTTTCTCGAACTCCTCATTAAGGTTCCTAGTAACATCTCTCATTGTATCAGTCAACGCTTTGTGAGAAGGTTTGACAAAACGAAATCCAGTTGATTTATTCACCTTAGCTGGGACGGACAGCCTGTCAAGCATACGGTGGTGTTTAACCAACAGTTCAGACATGTTATGTTTGATTTTTCTGAGCTCATCCTGAATGTCTGAATAGTCCTCCTTTCCACAATTCCGACTCTGAATACTGCGTCTATTACTTGTCCGAGATTGTGTCCTTGGAGACTTTGTGCTGTACCTGTCCATCTTGGTTGAAGTAGAGTGCTGATCACTCATGTAAGTCGGTTCTCACCCCACAGGATGGCAAGAAAACCGCTCTGATACCACTGTAATGACCCTAACTATAAAGGTCACTAAATCCCAACAATGTACTGTGGCAATTCGTCAAATAATTTGCAAACAACCTTTGAATACCACAGTAATCATCCTGCTGACTCACTCTCTAGAATGGTATCGGATGAATGCTTTTGATTTTTAGTACTTAAACAGATAACATGCAAATGAAACAAACTGAGTTTGCCAAAATCAATTCATGAATTGCATTTATAGGTTCTGCAATCATAACAATCATAGCTTAAAAACAAATACCCAACTAGGCACCTGAAACGTTCGTTGGCATATTCACAAGCTGAGTCGAATTGGGCTTCCAAGCTCACCGCTATTATGCTTGACTGTCTTCAATCCGGCCCTTGCCCGCCTGCATATTATCCTGGCGATTTTTCTTTATACTCTCCGAATATGGACACTGGAAGTTTGGATGTCTTTGACCTAGTTGCCGAAATTCCACTAGTCCTGTGCGTTTCCTTTATAAATCCGAACCCTCATGGAGAACTTGTTATCCTGTTGCCGAAATCATTCCCTTCTGTATTTCTTTCCTGATGCGTGTGCAGTGTTAGACTTCAGATTTAAATGCTGGACTGGAGCGATTGAGGACTATGAGTTTCTGCACCGCTCTTGGATGTTTATTGGGTTCCTAGGTGCGTTGAAGTAGGGCCTGGAGTAGCTGCGCGGCAAACGACCCACGTTCAGCCTGGAATTCTCATGTTAAATTTCTGAACCCGATAGCTTGAATCTGAATTCGTTGCTTGCTGGTAAACCCGTGCTGACAATATGTGAATCTTACTCCGGTCTTCTCTTGCCCACGTCACTGGCAGTGGCTTGAGACAGCGGTTATTACTGATGAATTTCCCAAATGCTGAAGCGATGGCCTGTAGTCGCATATACAATTCGCACTTTCCAGTTTCCTCAGACAATGACTGAAATGCGTGAGGGGAAAGGCGTCTAGCATTGGCTGTTGCCGAGTTGAATCATTTTGATGGGCAATAGTGTTGTCTAATTAACCAATACTGGTCGTTCCAGAGGTAGATTTCTGGATCGATTCACAACACGCTGTAGGTGATCCGATGTGCCCAGACTGTATCGAGTGCCCTTCTTCAACCTTTCACCAAGAGATAATGCCGGTACAGATCACAAGCCCGCCTTTGATACTCATACGCTTTCAACTAAGGTCGGCCTGAATGATTTATGGCAGTGCTGCTGGAAGATTGACTAGGAGACTCGCCTTCTTTTCTAGATCTGTTCAATGCTGCAACTGATCCTGTAAACCTTATGAATATATTATATCTTCGAATATCAATCCTCAGAAAGATCCTCCGAAATTGTTGGCCTTGAGCCCACAGATTCTGTCCCTGATGAAATGACTGAATGTCACCTCCAATCTGCAATAATTCGGATGATATTTCACACCCTCAAAATTGCGCACCAATTGAGAGTTATCGTTCTCAATGGCCAACTATGACAATTGCAGAAACCCTAGGTTCCACAATGCACCTGTGATTGAATCACAACCTGAAAATCAAAGAGAGATAATCAACTACATGATTCGAATGGAGCCCCGGGGTGCCTATTTATTCTTTTCCCTCCATCCTCTCCAGAGACTTCTAGAACCTTTTTGATCTTATCCCTCAAGTGACTTTATTAAATATTTTCCAAGTCACTTTATTAAATACAAGGTTATCTTTTAATATTATTTATTTAATTAAAATAATTAATTAGTCGTCCTTGGACAACCATTAATTAAATTAATTAAATCGAACTGTCACCAGAAAATTGGGGACATGACAATACGCCTTCAAGTAAGCATTATTATTAAAGTGTCCTGGTTTTGAATCCTAAATAATTTCTCCCATGACAGCCTTCATGTGAGATATCCTCTTGTGAACAACATCAGTAGAGATTTTAATGACGTTGACTTGGATTTATCTCCAGTAGGCTCGTACTTTAGATCTTTCATTGTAGTAGTTGGTTTGTATGTTGTTTAACTGGTAGTATATATTCAAATTCCAGTTTGGTTTTGTATGGTCACTCTTTCAACAGAGGTAATTAAAATAAGTAATGAAACTATTGGCCCAAGATGAACTTGATACAATTTCTGGTGAGTTTAACGGAGCAGGTACCCTTTATTCAGACTTCTTATGCCTTTTGATTTGATCTCTTTTTTCTCCTAGTCTGCGACATTACAATAAGGTGCCTGATGCATTTGACTAAAGCATCTTTTTTTATTCATTTGGATCTCCTAGAGTTATGTGGTTCACAAGCCGCACCATAGTTAAAGAGTTATCATAGATTACTCTCTTCCCTGCTTGCCTATGCAGCGGCAGTGGAAGTAAAATCATTCTGAACTTCAGATTGAAGTTTAGCCCAATCAGTAAAGAAAGACTAGATCACAAGTTCCCTTACATATGAATATGGATCAGAAGAAAAGGTAAGCCAGGGGTTTGGGTAGGTGTCAACTTTCTTTTGGAAATGGGTATTCAGTTTCTAGAATCCACCAATGTATAAATTACAGTGATTGGCTTCTGGATTAGATTGTGTTAAGATTTTTACCATTAACGTTTCGAATCACAGTACATGAGATCCATCATTAGGATGAAAAAGAGCAAGATATGCAAAATAAAGTGATGATGATGGATCACTTAGTGTGATTTGAAACGTTAATGATAAAAATCTAGCACAATCTAATCCAGAAGCCAATCACTGTAATTATAATGGATTGTTAAAATTTGATCTCTATATATATATTATTCTTATAGATTATAATTTCACATTCAGTCCATGGACTGGAGAGCTGTTTCCCTTCCTTTAATCCAGTGTTTAGATTCAAACATACGTAAATATCTTATGCGGATCGCTTCTATTATTGTGAGTTAACCCTATCCTACAAAAACAAAAAGGCTGGAGGACGGGCGTTTATGTGTCTGCATTTTCACATTCATGTTTTTTTGCTTCAAAAACTAAAGAACAGTACCCCAACATTCAGCTGCTATCTCCTTTTTAGGTCACATATGCATATTTGTACTTCCTAATGAAAATTTCCAGGTAACCAGATAATATATTGCAGACATTGTAGACAATAGTATTGTGAAAGCATGTTTGTTATATGGGTACTACAATATGCACCACTGATACTGCCAAATATTTGCGGGTTTTGCAGGTAGTTCCTTTGCCTATCTAAGAGTGGAACTGGGAGACTTTGTGGCTTATATTGCGGCAGGCAATATCCTATTTGAGTATGTCATTAGTGGAGCAGCTGTTGCCAGAGCATGGACGTCCTACTTCACCTCACTTCTCAATCATAGCCCTGATGATTTCCGTATCCACACAAATCTAGCAAAAAACTACAATCTTCTAGATCCAATTGCAATTGGAGTCCTACTCTTAGTAGGGCTTATAGCAATAATGAGCACTAAAGCCACATCCAGATTAAATGCCGTCTCAACCATTGTACACATAGTTCTTATCATATTTGTCATAGTAGCGGGCCTATCAAAAGCTGATACCTCAAATTACACACCATTTGCCCCCTTTGGAGCTAAGGGCATCTTCAGGGCCTCGTCCGTTGTTTTCTTTGCTTATGTAGGGTTTGATGCGGTGGCTACAATGGCTGAAGAAACAAAGAACCCTTCAAAAGACATTCCTCTAGGGCTTGTAGGGTCTATGGCAATTATCATAACGGCCTATTGTCTAATGGCCGTTACTCTCTGCCTCATGCAGAGTTATGTTGATATTGATCAAAATGCTGGATATAGTGTTGCTTTTGAAAAAGTTGGAATGAAATGGGCCAAGTATATAGTAGACCTAGGAGCCTTGATAGGAATGACCACTGCATTACTAGGAGGAGTTGTAGGTCAGGCAAGGTACTTAACCCACATAGCTAGAACACACATGTTGCCTCCATGGTTTTCATTGGTCCATGAAAAAACAGGAACCCCAATTAACTCAACACTGACCCTGGTTTTAGCAACAGCAATAATAGCATTTTTCACTGAATTGGGTATTCTTTCAAAGCTTGTTTCCATCAGCACCTTGTTCATATTCACACTAATAGCCATAGCTTTGTTGGTTAGAAGGTACTATGTATCCGGTGAAACCACCAAGGGCAATCAGAATGTGTTCATCATGTTCATGTTGCTGATTCTAGCATCCTCCTCAGCTACAGCAATATATTGGGCTAGAAGTGATGGGTGGATTTGTTATGTAATAACGGTCCCCTTATGGATGCTATCAACATGTGGGTTATGGATGTTTGTTCCACAAGCAAGGAAACCGAAGCTTTGGGGTGTCCCACTGGTGCCATGGTTACCATCTCTATCCATTGCCATCAACATTTTTCTTCTTGGTTCTTTGGATAAGGAGTCCTTTCTTCGTTTTGCAATTTGGACTGGTGCATTGCTGGTGTATTACCTACTTTTTGGACTCCATGCATCCTATGATACTGCGAAAGCCCACAAAGGGGCCAAGGTTGGGGTCATTGAGAGTGAAGAAGATGGAAAAGAAGGCTTCGTTTACCATCCTGAAAGTGAAACCAAAATATAGCACATCATCTTAGCTTTGTGTTGTTCTCGGGATTAGGCTCTTGCAGGGACAGTTTCAAGTTTCAACTGCTCATCAACCAGATGGGTCAAGTTGATTGAACAACCCTTTGAATAAATTTAGGTTTGTCAACGTTTGTTGTATGATATTTGTTTACATAATGCATTGAACAATCAGTGTGTTTGCTCAATGCTCGTATTGAGTATGTATGCATAAGTTTCGCTTCCATAAAAAATCAGTGTATATGTATATCCTTGGTGTCCTGTTACCTGGTTATTTTTCTCCTGATAATGTTGATAAGTACTTCCGTCATAATGGGTATATTGAAGTTGTTTGGATTTCTTTTGGAAAGGTGTATATGAGATTTTTTTTGTTGTCTTTCTTTGTATGCAGATTGAGTTCAGTTTCAATAGTATTCAAGAATCAATTGAATTGTACTAAGCTGTTTGATAATCCGGCTTTTTCCTGATTAGAATCTAACTATGCAGGCTCTTATGAAAAGTTTTTAAGTTTGAAAATACCTTTTATGTGCTGGAGAGTAACTCTTTTGACATTGATATTCTAGGATAGATAATTAAAACTAAATAAATAACGAAATTTAGGGTAAGGTTGTAAATTCAAAAATAAAATCAGATTTTTTTCCACCTAAGTAAAGTATTGTATAAATATTCATTATTATATTACAATCTAATTTATTTCAATAAATGATTCAATCAATGATACGAAAAAAATATAGCTGTATCAAGTTACAAATTAAATTTTAAGTCTATCATATCCAGGCATAGTTTATGAAGTCAAGAATAAGAACAACAGCAGGTGTTCTTTTGGAATCTTACATGATTTTCTTCAGCCTCTATGAATAAACTCCCATAACTGAAGTAGCTAAGAACAAGAACAGTAACAAGTGTTCTTTTGAAATCTTTGTAATTTTCCTCTGCTTTTAACATGAATGGATAATAAAAACTTTAGAAGTAGTCATATTCCTCCCCACCCATCAGACAAGGTGAACAAGCATCCAACCATAATCCAACAGCTTGACACTTTTATTAATTCATCCCTAAAATCAATCAGTGGTGTATACAATAATCATAGATCAGAATACATAACATAGAGTTCACAATCTCACAACCATATTTATATTTGTACTTTCATATCAGAAAATTATTCCATTAAAAACAAGTAAACAGCTTGACACTTTTATTAATTCATCCCTAAAATCAATCAGTGGTGTATACAATAATCATAGATCAGAATACATAACATAGAGTTCACAATCTCACAACCATATTTATATTTGTACTTTCATATCAGAAAATTATTCCATTAAAAACAAGTAACCTTGGAAAACATATCATGCAAACGCCAAATAAGCATATGAATACAAACACTGCATATGAATACAAACACAACAGGGAAGACGGTGAATTCAATGATAAAATTATAAACTGCCCTTGGCTTCTCTTTTCAGTGGGCTCGTTAACTTTGTAATAATATTGATAATTGGTAAGCACCACATTCTGGTTTTGGTTTTCCCAAATTGTACTCTTTTGTGCCTAGGAGGGTGTTCTCACACTACTGTAAAATCTTTTTCATGTATGAAAAAAAGTTCAGTAAAACTTTAAACTCCATCACAGGTCAATCATAGGTAACGTAACCCCATTCAGACATTCATTATAGATAGAATCATTCTGACATCTTCAGAATCAGGTGTCCGAATCTGTAGTAAAAAATCAGGCACTCAATTTTTTAGTACAAATGGGGCAACGAACTTAATCTGGCGCCCGATTGCTAAAATCTTATAAACATATTTTGGAGTGTTTTGTTTTGGTTTTTTGTTTTTTCGGTTTGTCATTCACTGTTTCAATTTCGTCATAGCGAATCTCAGGTCTGGAAATTGATGGCCGTATTGGCTGTTTTTCGATATTTTAATCGTATATGATAGGTTAATTTTTTTAAAGACCATATATATTGACAGGCCAAATTTTTTAAAAACTATACAATTAGATTTCTTAATAAACCATCAAAATCTCTTATAAGATAATATAATACTTCACTTACTAGATATAACATTATATTAAAATATATATATTATACGTATAATTAAATATAAGATATTTTAATTAATATATAATATATTATTTTCTATATTAATAGTAATTTAGAATCTAAAATATATGAATTTTAGAAACTCAACTTACTAATAAATAATACTATGATTTAATTGTTAACATATTTTATATTATTAATTGTATATTTCTATTTTTATATTTTTAGCTTAATTCATTGTAATTTGTAATTATTATTATTTTAGAATTTTTTTATAAAGCATGTGATTTTAGAAACTTGTTAATATTTATATTGATTTAACATTTTTAAAATTAAATATATTAATTTTAGAAAGTTGCCAAGTTTCTTTAATATTTTTATGATTTTATATTTTAAACCTTGTAAATTAAATCTTCTGTGTTAACATTTTCTTATATTAATTTAGAAACATTCGTGATTTGTTAATATATGATTTACTTGTACTTATTTTTTATTATTGTTTTTAGAATTGTTTTCAAAACAAATAAAAAAAAATTAGAAACTTGTTGTAAATATGAGATTTCTTTATTTGTTACTAAATTATACTTATTCCAATTTGTATCTATATAATCATATCACCAAAAACATTATTCTTTGTCAAACAATTGTATTTCTGTTTTATTTGTAGCTTCAAAATTCTTCTTCATCAATTGAATCACATAAGGTAAATTTATGTAGTTTTCAAAATTCTCCTCTTCATTATGTTGAATCACATAAGGTAAATTGTATGTAGTTTTTATAACTCTTATTTTCATACATAGTTACTAATGTTATATTTATTTTTGCAGTTATATAAAAAAATGTCTTCAAAGAGAAGGAAACAAGCATCTATTGGAAAAATAGTTACTAATGTTATATTTATTTTTGCAGGTATATAAAAAATGTCTTCAAAGAGAAGGAAACAAGCATTTATTGGAGAAATGTACAGGTGGCCTAGAAAAAAAGATTCAGATGCTTCTTGTATTTCATTACTAAATTAGGATGAACAATCTCACAATAAAAATTTGAAAGAAACTTTCAAAGAAATTTTTGGGACTTCTTAAGATGAGTATTTAAATGAACAAACAAATCAAACTGGGGAAGGGTTTAGTTTTAATGATGGAATTGAAGATAGGTCAAATATTTCTAATCAAGGGAAGGAAAAAGTTCAAGTTAAAAGAAAATTTCGAATGGTATGGCTAGAAAAATTTGTGTGCCTAAATCATTTTCATAATGATGGTAACATAGTAATGAAATGTTTACTTTTAATTTTAATTGAGTTTTTTTTTTTCTTATGGATTGGAATATTAGATGATTTACTTTTGAGTATATTTTTTATATTTAATATGATGGAAATTATAGTTAAAATTTATTAAAATTTAAAAATAATTTATTAAATTATTCATTAAAAAAAATTGACAATCAATAATTTTTTTTGAATGTAAAATGAAAGGCACTAAAATGACTCAACCGTCATCAAAAATTCATATGATAGGTAGGGGTGACCATCAAATTCCAGGCCTGATAGCGATATCTAAGAGATGAGAGCCCAGTTTTGAGAGCTATACCACCTTCCTAGCAAATTATTTTCACTATTCTAGGTATGTCTATTTGTTTTCTATTATTTTATTTCATTATTTATAGTAAACTATAAACAAAAACATAAATCATAGGTTTAATTTCAATTCAAAAAAGAAAACATCATTAACATTAGATAAAACAATAAATTAAAAAATTCACACGCAAAAAAATCTAAAATCTAAAAATTCTAAACTTAGAAAACTAAAAAGCGTAATCCTAGCTCCTCCTTGCTCTCTCTTTTCATCCCTATTCATCATTTTCAAAAAACAAGAGGAGAGAAAAAGATAGGGGAGAGAGAAAAGAGAGAGGCCCTGTATGGTCCATGTTGTCATGCGCGCGCGAGCGCACACACACACACATATATCACTTTTTACTTATTATTATTTTATTATATTTTTAGCATCTTTTTCGTTATTCCTTCTTTTCTTTTTTTCTTTTAAATTATTTTATTGTATCCTCGTGCTCTTTTGTCTTGAGGGCTATCATCACTCTATTGACTTTTCTTTTATTCTTTTGCTTTCTTTTCACTTATATACATTATATTTATAGACACACACATAGGCTTTCTTATTTTTTAATTTATCTATTTGACTTGTCTCCATTTATTTCCAGTTCTCCCCCTCCATGGTTTGTTATTCTCATTGATGTTTTGGGTGGGTCTTGTCAACTTTGTGTTGTACCTTCTCTCTCTTCCCCTATCCCCTCCCCCCCCCTCCTTTAAGGTTTGATGGATCTGCATTCTACTATCTTATGTTCTTTTCTCTCTAGCATCCTGATGATGGATCATGTAGTATGATCCGAAACGTTGATGTAAAAAAACTATACATAATCAAATCTCAAAATCTAACAAGCAAGAGAGGCCCTCTTTATTTCATTTTTTTAATCTCTCCTCCCTCTCTTTTTTTATCTCTCCTCCATTTCTTTCTTTTTTCTTTCTCCTTCCTTTGTCTCGCCTCCCTCTCTTTTTCTCTCTCCTCCCCATCTCTCTCTCCTCCCTAGAACCTATATTAGCGATGAACTTCTCATATAGGGATATAGAAATGAATAAATTCACTTGTCATAACCATTCATTAAGATAAATTTATCTTACAATCTCTTAGCTTTTAAATTAAACAATATATCAATAAGCATCAAAGATTGACAAATAGTTGTAAGTCAACTTATTGAAAGCCATAAAATTAAATAAACTATGGAGTTTAGAACAATATGGTATGCTTCTTGAATTTTTTGATGATGCATAAAATTTTCAAGATGGTTCTTATTAGCATTCACTAAAACTCGATAAGGATTAGTTCATGTTGGTGCATGTCAATTGACATGACTTCATATATACATATATGTCTTATATTAAGATAAATTTAAGCATGCCTAAAAATCTCAAGATGAACTTATATTAGCAATGATAGGTGGGTATGTGCAGATCATGGTCAACCAAACTATGGCCTTAAGTGGCAATGAAAAACCAACAAATTAGTATTATGTCAACTTGACACATAATTTTAAAGTGGTTACGGACTTTATATCAAAAACTTGTAAGAAAATAATATGTAACAAATTAAATGTAGTTTCTAAACTACTAGGCCTTATCTAGAGAAAAAAATTATTTGATTGGTCAAAAGTTTGGATTTTAATGCAGTCCTACAAAAATTTCAGGGCAAAAATAAAAAGCAGGTGTATGTCTGACCACTTTAATTAAAATTAAATGATAATATTTTTTAATATAATTATAGATATAAAAAATAGACTCGTGCCCGGATGTGACACATATTTTTGGGTATTTTTATTTTAAATAAATAAATAATTATGAATTTTCTACTCTATTGTTTTCATAAGTTAAAAAATCTCATGTCTGACCACCTTCACTAGTTCAAAAAAAATTAGAATAATTTTATTTTTTTCTTATGCTTGTCGAAGCATAAGATGTGACGCATCTTTTGGATTTCAAAAATCTTATACGGTTTGAAAGTTATAGTTATTTTTCAATCAGTGTGTCAATCAACATTGTAGCTAAATCCATTAGAAAATAAGTAATAATTATTTAACTCATAATTTGATAGACATTATATCGATGGAAAGTTGAGAACATTCTTGAGAAACCCTTTTCATTTCATCGAATTTGGATGAAAAAATAATCATCAACTACATTGTCGAACTAAAAAACACACAACAACAGGCCAAAAACATCAAACATGTTTTTGGGATGTTTTTGGTCTTAACCATGGAGCATTGGAATCCAAAGCAAAACCAAGGCTAATTGGGTACCCGTTCCCAAATCAGATCGGATACTCTTTTCTTTTAAATTTTTTTAAATTTTTTTTAAATTTTATAATAGCATGACCCCTTTTTAGGATATTTAATATGTTTTCTAAAGGCTTTAGGACCCTTAACCATGCATATAATGGTTCCAAAGGATCAAAAGGGGTCATAGGGTACCCTTTGACACTCTTTAACCCATTCAATCACAATATGTGTGCTTATGCATCCTAGGACCCCTAACCACATAAATGATGTGATCTAATGACTCAAAATGCACCTTAGAATACCCTATGACCCTTTTTAACCCATTTGATGACATTAAGTGTGCTTTGGGGTCATAAGATACTATATTACTACTTTCAATTTATTCGAACACATACTATATATTCCTATGACCCCTAGGAATGTATTTTCTTATTTAATGGGTCAAAAGGGGTCATAGTAAACTTTATGATACCATTTGACCTATTGAAACACATAATGTATGTCCCCAAGGAACATATGTGGTCCTAGGACCCCTAGGAACCTATGACCCCTTTAAACTCATATAAATGATTATAACATGTCCCTAGCAATCATAGGACACCTAGAGACATATGTTGTCATAAAATGTGTCGAAAGGGGTCATAGGTTATCCTATGATCCCTTTCGACCCATATAAATGATTATAATATGTCGCTAGGGGTCCGAGGTCCTAGGACCCCTAGAGACATATATTATAAAGAAATATGTCGAAAGAACCTATGACCCCTTTCGACTCATATAAACAACTATAATATGTCCCTAGGGGTCTTAGGACCCATGAAGACATATGTTCTAATGAAATGTGTCGAAAGGGATAATAGGTTATCCTATGACCTCTTTCAACCCATATAAATGATTATAATATGTCCCTAAGGGTCTTGGGACCCCTAAAGGCATATATTGTAATGAAATGTGTCGAAAGGGTTCATAGGTTATCCTATCACACCTTTCAACCCATATAAATGATAATAATATGTCCCTAGGGGTCCTATAATATGTCCTTAGGGGTCCAAGGATAATGTAGGACTGCTTTGATACCATGGATGAAGGTACACTCTGATACCACTTGACGAAGGGCCACACCACCCTTACCAACTCACAACCAAGAATGCAACAATAAGGAAACACAGAGATGACAAAATACTTCCCAAGCAATTTGATTATACTTGACAATCCAATAGCAATTACAATAACATTTCTACAAGATCTCTCAAGATCCAATCCAAGCCTAAGCTAGTCTAGATCCACACTCTGGTAGAAACCTCTGAGATCTCAACTTGTGCTCGCAAGCCACCAAGCAACCTCCTTGTTTCTAAACCGCAGTCACTAGCTCTTCTCACAAACCTGATCCAAGATCCAAGTGTAAACTGCCTCACATTCGGTGCTCTGTCTACACACTCACAAGTCCATCACAATCCTGCTGTAAACTGCCTCAAATTTGGCGCTCTATCCACAGACCCAGGAAAACTCACTCTTCACTTCCTCCTTCTCTTTCACACATTCCAGCTTTCACCTTCCAAAGCTTTCCTTCCATAGCTTCTACTTCTCAAGCTTCCCCTTCTCAAGCTTCTACTTCTCAAACTTCTACTCCTCAAGCTTTCACCTTCTTCTCGAGCTTGATTAGAAAAGCTCATATGCCTTGCTTAAATAGGCACTTACCACCCCATGCATGACTTATCCACAAGCTTCTAGAATTCCTCCACAACCTTCTACAACTTCTACAACTTTCTACAATATTCATAACTTTCTAAAATTCTACCTACACACCTCGATAAATGGAATGACAACCATTTATTTTTTTTAATTTTTTTCTATTATGCCACCTATGCACCTCGAAAATAGAAATCGCCTTCCTTTCTTTTCTCCTTTTTCCCTTTTTTTATTTTTTTATTATTTCTCCTTTAATTTTCATCACTTTCTCTCTCCTCCAGATTTTTTTTTAAAAAAAATTATTATTATTTTTTTTTTCCAATAATTTTCCCGTGCAAGACGCTCCTGCATCAGACTCCCCCGGTAGATAGAAAAGTGTGTCCCACACTTTGACGCCAAAAAGAAAGGTCTACAACCATCTTCATCTTCACCAAAGGTTTCTATCTCAATGGGGACAACAAAACCACCATGCAAATCTTTAGCATCTCAACTATCCAATCAACATGCTCATTCCCAAGAACAAATTGAACATAATGCTTCATTAGAAAACCTTCATCCACATTAGCAACTAGTGAATTCATACCCGCAGCAAAAAACTCCGTATCAGCAACAACAAACTCTACATCAGTAGCCACATGTAGATCTCCATCAACACATGCCAAACTCTCAACACCATCAACCTCATTGCTCACAACAAGATACTTTGCAATACATAACTTACCTCCAACAATAACTGGATCATCCATGACCAAGTGCTCTGCAACATACAAGTCACCACCAACATCAACTAGATCATCCACGACCAAATGCTCTGTAGTCTCCATGTCAAACTCAACCAATTGATCATGAAAACCAACATCTATCCCAACATCAACAACATTAGGAATATCTTCAACAACAACCTCTAGTTGCTCTGCAGGTTCTACATCAGATTCCACAAACTGATTAGCAAAACTATCCTCTTCCACCTTGACCTTCTTAGATTAATCAACCAATCTAGCATCCAATCGAGAAATCATCTTAGAAAAATTCCTCTCCACTATATCATGGATTTTTGCAATCATCTTAGGGTCCAATCCTCTTGGAACCATCTTCCAAAATCCTTCCCATGCTCCTTGTGACAACCTTAAATTGTTTGCAAGTCAGATCGCAACCTGCCACCTCGCACAAACAATCAGGAACCACATCACAAGTCTAGGACCACAAATTTGCAATCCACAAGCTCTCTACGATCATGCCTCAACAAGTTTAGTCTTCCATCTCTACATCCATCGATCAATCTGCATGTCCTCCCAAGGTCCTGGTGTAAACTGCCTCAGCTTTGACAATCTGTTTACATGCTCAAGAACTCCCACTCTGATAAACTTCACCCAACCAAGGTCCTAGTACAAACTGCCACACTTTGGCGATCTGCTTGTACACTCAAGAACTCCTGCTCTGATAAACTTCACCCAACCAAGGTCCTAGTACAAACTACCTCACACTTCGACGATCTACTTGTACACTCAAGAACTCCTGCTCTGATACCACTAATGTAGGACTGCTTTGATACCACTAATGAAGGTATGCTCTGATACCACTTGACAAAGGGCCACACCACCCTTACCAACTCACAACCAAGAATGCAACAATAAGGAAACACAGAGATGACAAAATACTTCCCAAGCAATTTTATTATACTTGACAATCCAATAGCAATTACAATAACATTTCTACAAGATCTCTCAAGATCCAATCCAAGCCTAAGCTAGTCCAGATCCACACTCTGGTAGAAACCTCTGAGATCTCAACTTGTGCTCGCAAGCCACCAAGCAACCTCCTTGTTTCCAAACTGCAATCACTAGCTCTTCTCACAAACCTAATCCAAGATCCAAGTGTAAACTGCCTCACATTCGGTGCTCTGTCTACACACTCACAAGTCCATCAAAATCCTGCTGTAAATTGCCTCACATTCAGTGCTCTATCCACAGACTCAAGAAAACTCACTCTTCACTTCCTCCTTCTCTTTCACACCTTCCAGCTTTCACCTTCCAAAGCTTTCCTTCCATAGCTTCTACTTCTCAAGCTTCCTCTTCTCAAGCTTCTACTTCTCAAACTTCTACTCCTCAAGCTTTCACCTTCTTCTCGAGCTTCTCCTCCTCGAGCTTGATTAGAAAAGCTCATATGCCTTGCTTAAATAGGCACTTACCACCCCATGCATGACTTATCCACAAGCTTTTAGAATTCCTCCACAACCTTCTACAACTTCCACAACTTTCTACAATATTCATAACTTTCTAAAATTCTACCCACACACCTCGATAAATGGAATGACAACCATTTATTTTTTAATTTTTTTCTATTATGCCACCTATGCACCTCGAAAATAGAAATCCCCTTCCTTTCTTTTCTCCTTTTTCCCTTTTTTTATTTTTTATTATTTCTCCTTTAATTTTCATCACTTTCTCTCTCCTCCAGATTTTTTTAAAAATTAAATTATTATTATTATTATTTTCCAATAATTTTTCCATGCAAGATACTCCTGCATCAAAGGACCCCTAGGGACACATGTTATAATGAAATGTGTCAAAAGTGGTCATAAGTTATCCTATGACTCCTTTTGACCCATATAAACAATTATAATATGTCCTTAGTGGTCTTAGGACCCCTAGAGACATATATTTTGATGAAATGTGTTGAAAGGGGTCATGGGTTATCCTATGACCCCTTTCGACCCATGTAAATGACTATAATATGTTCCTATGGTCTCGGGACCTTTAGAGACATATGTTGTCATGAAATGTGTTGAAAGGGGTCAGAGGTTATCCTATAACCCCTTTTGACCCATATAAGTGATTATAATATGTCCCTAGGGGTCTTGGGACCTAGAGACTATGTTGTAATGAAATGTGTCAAAAAGGGTCACAGGTTATCCTATGACCCCTTTCGACCCATATAAATGATTATAAAATGTCCCCAGGGGTCATAGGACCCCTAGAGATATATGTTGTATTGCAATGTGTATGACCTTTTTCGACCCATATAAACGAGTATAATATGTCCTTAGGGGTCATGGGAACCCTAGAGACATATGTTGTCATGAAATATGTCGAAAGTGGTCATAAGTTATCCTATGGCCTCTTTCGACCCATATAAATGGTTATAATTTATCTCTAGGGGCCCTGGGACCCTTACAGACATATGTGTTAGAATTCTTTAGAATAACTGAGGGGGGGTGGGGGTGAATCAGTTATCCAAGGTCCAAATGCCCTAATAATACTTTTTCACTACTTTTAATGAATCCATACACTTTTCATCCAAACTTAAATCAACCATATTAGCAAGTTACAGTAAATCAACATGCAGAGATAAAACATGCAAGATCAACACATGACATAGTGATTTACATGGAAACCCAATTTGGAAAAAATCACCAGTAACATGCTACTTGATTCTCACTCTTCTAAAGTGATGCCCTGTTAAAAGCCTACCCTGTTAAAGACTTACAACACATTGTTAAATGTGACCTTGTTAGAGGATTTCACCAAACTGTTAGGAATGGGCCTGGTTAAAGGACTTCTAAACATTCACTTGGAATGTCACCCCATTAAAGGATTTACCTCATGGCTATTAAACCAACCTAAGCCCATAGGATTTAAACTAACTGTTACAATTTCTAGAGAGTAAAGATAATGGCTTTTTGATCTGATACAACTTACAACATAATTTGCAGATTTTAGATCACACTTTAGTTCTATCCTTTTGCTTGGCTTTAATCACTTCAGATTTGACTACTTGTCTTCCTCTCAAGCTTCGTCTCCTTGAGTCTTCTTACTCATTATGCCAATGCAATCATATCTGGGGTCTTCTTATCGAAATAGAGTAGCTGTGCTCTCTTTCTCCTTAGCACCTCCTTCAACACTTTATGCTTTCATGCTTGACCACCTCTCTCTTCTTCTCTTTGCTTCATGACCTTATGACTCCTTAAATAGAGATATGGTTTTCCTTTGCCACTCGATTCTCCCTCTCCAATTTTAGGGTTTCAAATGGATTAGGTAGGATACAATGTATCTACTCTATATCTTGCTCTTATCTAGAAACTTCATCTAAAGTCCATTTGTATCTTCAAAAATGTTCTACATGGTGTTCTGTGCCACCAGCTCATCATTCTTATCTTCCATTTAATTCACAAACTTCTAGATAACAACCTTGTCGGCTTAGATTTGGCGAATCTTCAATTTTCAAAATAATGCAGCAACTCAGCATTATTGGTTTACTGATGCTCGACACCTCTATGTTACTTGACACTATTGGTTTACTGATGCTCGGCACCTCTGTGTTACTTGGCATTATTGGTTTATTGGTGCTCGACACCTGTATCTGCTCGACACTTGTTTCTGCTCAACACCTGTTTCCTAGATTGCTCGGCACCTAGACAAAACTGTATCACTCAACACTTGATATCACTCAGCACTTGATAAACTTTGTATCACTCGACATCTGAAGTTTACTCAGCATTTGAAGTTCACTCGACATCTGAAGTTTACTCGGCACTTAAAGTTCACCCAGCATCTAAAGTTCACTCGGCATCTGAAGTTTACTCGGCACTTGAAGTTGAACTTTCTCGACTTCAACTAAGAATCTGTTTGGCACCTACTAGCTTGCTTAGCTCCCTCTCTCTAATGAACTTAGTTGGGCTTTACAAAAGACTTAGCTAAAACCTTACATCTTTGATATGTTTTAGTGTGCCCATTCTCTATGTCTTATAGTGTGTCATCAATACACTTTTTCATCAATGGCTTAGCTGATCCTTGTACTTCATTGCAACATCATAACTTCAACCTTTCTCTAGGTGTTCTAGTTACATCTTATTGATTGCCTCCTTGTCAATCAACTAATTGATAGTATTAGGATCACTTAAGCAATTGTCATTCCTGCAAGTAGCAAGTTTGACATCAATGACAAAACAATGATTGAGAACATTCTTTACTAGTTCCATATGATCATTCCAACATCTTTCCTCATGATCTTTTCAATCATTTCCAACAATATATTGTAAAGAAATGTGTTGAAAGGGGTCATAGGTTATCCTATGACCCCTTTCTAACCATATAAATGATTATAATATGTCCCTAGGGGTCTTGGGACCCCTAGAAACATATGTTGCAATGAAATATGTCGAAAGGGGTCATAGGATCCTTTTGACCCATATAAAAGATTATAATATGTCCTTAGGGGTCCTAGGAACCTTAGAGACATATGTTGTAATGAAAGTATCGAAAGGGGTTACAGGTTATCCTATGACCCCTTCCAACCCATAAAAATGATTATAATATGTCCCTAGGGGTCTTGGGACCCCTAGAGAAATATTTGTAATGAAATGTCTTGAAGGGGTTCATCGGTTATCCTATGACTCCTTTCAACTCATATAAACGCTTATAATATATCCTTAGGAGTCCTTGGACCCCCAAAGACATATGTTATACTGAAATGTGTTGAAAGGGGTCATAGGTTATCCTATGACTCTTTTCAACCCATATAAATGATTATAATATGTCCCTAGAGGTCCTAGGACCCCTAGAGACATTTATTGTCACAAAATGTGTGGAAATGGATCATAGGTTACTTTATGACCCCTTTCAACCCATATAAAAAATTATAATATGTCCTTAGGATCTTGGGACCCCTAGAGACATATTGTCATGAAATGTGTCAAAATAACCTATGACCCCCTTTGACCCATATAAACGATTATAATATGTCCTTAGGGGTCCTGGGACCCCTAGCAACATATGTTGTAATGAAATGTCTCAAAAGGGGTCATAGAATTTTTGACCCATATAAATGATTATATTATGTCCCAAGGGGTAGACCCTTAGGGACATACGTTGTCATGAAAAAATATCGAAATGGGTCATAAGGTTATCCTATGACTCCTTTCGACCTATATAAACAATTATAATATGTCTTTAGGGGTCCTAGGACCTCTATAAACATATGTTATCATGTATTAGGTTGAAAGGGGTTATAGGATAGTCCATAACCCCTTTCTACCCATCAAAACACAAGATCTATGTCCCTAGGCATCCTTTGACCCTTAGGAAGATATGTTGTCATATAATGGGTCAAAATTGGTCATAGGGTATCCCATGACCCATTTGGACTCATTGCAACACATGTATGTCCCTAGTGAGACCCTTAGAAACACACATCATCATAGAGTTTATTAACTTAGGTTACTAATATGTAATATATAATAATAATATTTGTGATATATAATTACAGTATGTCATGACCCATTTGGACTCATTGGAACACATGTATGTCTCTAGGTGGACCCCTAGGAATATACATCATCATATAGTTTATTAACTTAGGTTAGTATTATATATATAATATGTAATAATAATATATATGATATATAATTATATAATAATATATAATAAGTAATAACTATATATAAAATAATTATATAATAAATAATAATAATAATTTAATACTATATAATAAATTTTAGTAACTATATATAATAATTGCCCCCCTCCCCCCCCACCTCTCTAATTATGCTATAACTATATTATACTAGGACTTGATATAACTTAAAAATTGGTCCCCCCTTTGAGTTTGGTAAATAAAAATCAATATTTATTTTAAAAATTGGTCCCCATTCCCTTTACATTTGAATTTGGCGCCATGATTTGGGAACATAGATTGCGTACCCGTTCTCAAATCGGATACTTGTTCCAAATTGGATACCCGTTCTCAAATTGGATACCTGTTCTCAAATTGGATAGCCAATCAGGCAAGGTATTACATTTTTGGTTTGGTATCAGGATGGGTGGGAAAAAAGTCAAAGTGTATTTTGAAATGCTAGGCATTTCAAAACTACACATTTTTCACATCCCCACTTTTTGGCACACCATGATCCTACACATACCCCAGTGTTAAGAGATAAAATTTTGTATATTCATATAAAGTGACCTATGTAATTAATGGTTATGACTTAAGATTTATTCATTTTTATGATTTTCACAAAAAGATCTAGGTCTATGTAACTCATAATAAGTACCTAATCTCTTTGTTTTGAATATAAAATAGGTTTCCATTTTTTAAATTAGTACGAACCTAGCTGAAAAATGAACTTTATATGTTCTAGACCCTTCTTTCATCTTTCTTTATCCTCTATTTCCCTCTCCTACCACCATCTCTCTCTCTCTCTCTCTCTCTCTCTCTCTCTCTCTCTCTCTCTCTCTCTCTCTCTCTCTCTCTCCCCCCTCTATTTCTCTCTCCTACCATCATCTTTCTCACTCCTCCCTTCCTCTCTCCTATCATTGTCTTTCTCCCTCCCCCTTTGTCTTTCTCTCTCCTCCCTTTCTCCTCCCTTTTTATGATATTTAGTCATGTATATTTAAATTTTTATTTTGTAGATGTTCATTTAAATTTATGTTTTAGATGTTCATTTAATTATATTTAATTATAGTTTACTCTCTCTCTTCTTCATTTTAAATATTTGTAGTTAAAGATACATACGATATTTAAATGCTTTTAAATATGTAATTATATTTATGTTTTAGATTTAAAGATGAGTTAAATACAACTTTATCCTAGTTTTAACGCTAACCATAATCCAATTCCAACTATAGTCACATTACTAGTTTGAACCCTAACTAATACATAATCCCAAACCATTACCCTAATTCTAAAACTAACCCTAAACCTAAATGTCCAAGTAGATAATAACTTAAATTTGAAACATTATATTCTTAACCCTATCATAGATGTTGAACTCTAAATGTAAATTAAAATCATGAACTATTTAAACCCATATCAATATCTTAACATTAAAGTTGTAATCATAGTAAAAGACATGTATTGAGATGTTAAAATAATTTTTAAGATGTGAAATTAGATTTATGTTTTAGATTTTTAAAATTAAATAGTGATTTTGTGAAGTTTTGTGTTGTATACACACACACACACACACATGTGGATTAGATATCATGGATGACATAGTTGGTGAGGACCTAGCCTCACCCTCTCCATCTACACCCCCACCTCCACCTCTACAACCTCCCACCTCACCCCCACCTCCATGACCACCTAGTCCTCTTCCATCACCTGCCTTTGAGGAGTTGAGAGAGAGCATTAGGTGCAACATAGGTGACCTCATGCAAGACATTGATGCTATTTGGCATAAGACACAACCCCCTTGTTAGCTACTTCACCTTGTAGATAGTATGCAAGGTATTATAGACTATGTTAAGACCTTAGATGCTATGATAGATAACTTTTGATCATAGAGGGAATCTATGTGTGCATTTTATTTTGACAACCTATCTTATATATAGGTACATTACATAAAAATATCAAAAGGTAATTTAAGAAGATATTTTAAGAACCCAAAGGTGGTTGAAGAGATAAGTGACAAGGAGCTCGATATTTCTATTAGATCATGTACACACTCTTAGATATTAGAGCATTTTTGGGAGCGGTGGTGGATGGTATTTGACCATCCATCATACACTGATCATGAGGTGCCCATGAACTTTCTTAGGAAATTAGTTTGAATTGGGTTTAAAACCCAATTATTTTGATATGAAACCATTTTAGGAGGTCGTTGGAGGGATGCCTCATGATAGGCCTGGGGCAAAGCTTAGTGATAATACCAAGAATTATAGACACCCTTAGCCTCTTGTTCTTCTTCCTACACCAATTGCTCTAGCACTTGTCCATCATCAAGTAGTGTCATCTACATTGGTTCATTGAGTGCACTTTCAAGCAATTTTGTACAACAATGGACGCAAGTAAGGGTTGTTCCTAGTGTTGGATACATTCATACAAGTTTTGGGGATATATGAAAAGGCCCCCAAAGTGATCCAAATACATCACATGATTCCCAAAATTTCCAGAGTGGTGATTTTGATGACAAGGCACATGCTGCTTATGGTGGTGGTGGTGATGATTTTGATGTGTCATCTTTTGTTGACCTTCTTTGTGTGGAGTAAGACAATGAGGAGTAGAAAGTACAAATTTAATTATAATTTCTAAAGTACATAATTATTTACATTCTACACATATATAATTTTATGAACCATAACATAAGTTGATTTTGAATGAAAAAAGGATGGATGATACTATTCCTCCTAGGAGATAGTATAGACTTTTTTTTGAGACCTTCAGTCGTTGGCATCCCTCATATGGTATGCACATTGAGTTACACTTAAAAATAATGTACATTGGGACTCAAATTTAATAACATGTGCTAATGTATTATTTTAATTTTATTTTGTAGATATTGTCATATTTTACATAGTGAAATACTTGTAGAGGTCTCAATCCATCCACTAGTGAGGTGCAACCTCAAATGCCTATTTTATGAACTTTTCAAGAAAATTACTTTTTTCTATTTCTATGTACATTATTATTAACTTATCTTCAACTCTCACTCATGGATAATAACATGTTGATTTTACGAATAGGAGATGGATGCTACTAGTCCATCTAAGCCTTAGTATAGTCTATTTCTAAGACCTTCACCTTTTGGTAGTTTTGTACGTGTCGATGCACCCACTTGTTAGGCTTAGCCTCAAATACCTATTGTATGTATTTTTTAAAGATTGTATTGTTATTTTTTATATGTACATACATGTTTACTAACTTATATTTACAACTCGGATTCATATCTATGTATTGCAATTGTAGGCCATTGGAGTATGTGATCATTATGCTACAAGCATATCTCTAGACCCCTCTGTGACACTGGCTAGTACTTAAGTATGATATATATGCTTTTATTTCATAAATTTGTAGTGTACATTATGTACTCTATAATTCATGTATATATAATTTTGACTCAAAGTTTATGTATAAATGATTTTAGGAGGATGTTGGGTGTATAGGACTAAGCTAGATGGAGGTACACACATTGTCCTTTGAGATCAATATTGTTATTTATGTAGGTTAGTATGATCTTTATCAAATTTTGAAAATTTATGTATTCTCTTGTAAGACTTGATCACTGCTCACTGCCACATTTAGTGGCTATGAGAGTGGACTTCCTCCTATTTCAATTAAGCATGTACATGTTGTCTTCTTAGGATGTTAGACAAGATGTCATGCAAGATGCTTTATAGGATGCCATAAATGTTGTTGCATAGGATGCCCCATATGATGCCACACATGATGTTACACATGATGATCCATTTGAGTCCTAGGACTACAGATCAAATAGATTAGGTCTTAGATTTTTATTTTAGGACTTGTTACAAGGAAACCTTTACATTGTGTTTTTATGTCACATTTTTATTATTATTATGTTGAACTTTTTATTAGGATAGTTATATCTATTATATTTTTATGAATTGATATCATGTTATTATACATTAGATCATGTTATATTATTACGACTTGTTATCGCATTAGTATATGGTATCTTCTTAGGTTATCACATTAGTATGACACATTTTATTTATTATGGCACATTTTGTTAGTATATGGTATGTTCTTATGTTATCATCTTATCTTAGATTTTATGTTATCATACATTAGAGCATGCTATATTATGTTTGGACAACACATTTAAGAAATAGTATGATGAACTTAAAAATTTCATACATTTTTTAATCATTTTTAATTGACATATTTGTACAAGCATATGTAATGTACACTTATATTTAATTAAATGTAGGAACAATAATTTATATATGTTTGAATGTAAAATTAATAGAAACATATAGGAGATCATTAAAATTGACCAAGAATTTAATATCAAGTGCACACCAATAACTTTCAAATAGAAGTGAACTCATATTTTTTAAACAACTAAATTCATATATTTAAGAAACAAGTGACCTCATAAATTTAAAACAAGTGAATTCATATATTTAAAACAACTAAACTCATATATTTAAAACAATAGGAAAGACGTAAATAGAAGTGAATTCATGTTTTAAATGTTTACAACATGTTTTGATTCAAATACAAAATTGGATGAACACATTTGTTGAAATGAGGCCCTGTAAAATTAAAAATGAATTTGTTGAAATATTAGTAAAAGCATAATTTTATAAATCCTGTGTATATAATGTAAATATATTTAATGTACTCACCATGTGTAATCACACAAGATGTTGATGTTAGATCCATGACATCATCAAAATTTGCATAAGTTGTACTTGAGACTTGAATAAGAAGTATATAAATTAATATAATTGATAACATGTACATACATTTATTATACACATATATAAAAAGAAAAAAAAAAACTTACATGTGTGTATTTTGTAGTCCACCTACTATACCATATGCATCCTTTCTCTTTTATAATGCATCAATGATTGCGTCATGCTCTTCCATTGAAATTGTCCATAGTACCTTATTGGCAGGTCTCCCTTTGCATCTTTCTAATTTGATATTCCTTGCCGCCACTAAAGGAGAATAGTGTAAAATCTTCTTTTCTGATTGGTAGTCTTCAAATGTTGGTAAAACATTTCTTCTTATTAGGTGCTTGCGTACCCAAGTGCCATCTACAATGACTGACCCAATTGGATACTCAAAACCATCATCATCTACTTGATGACACATCAATTTTTTCTTAGGTTCCACAAATATAGCTAGCCAGTGCTTAGTTTTGTTCATCATTATTATCAGGTGCAATGAAAACATAAATATGTTCTACAAGATAAGATAAATTAGAAATGCATGAATTATATGTATGACATACATAAATAAATAATATAATTTTTTCAAAGCACAATCACAAAAAATTAAATTAAATTATACATACTAGGCTGTATGAGGTTTGAAACATGACCATAGTCCTCTGATGCTAATATAACATTTGGGTGTTCATTTATTATATCATCTTCAATGTGTGTGTTAGTAGGTGCTAATGATATTTGTTTCCATTCTTCAAACCATTATGTATTCTTGCATTCTTCCCATTCACCTGTGATAAAAATAAAATAAAAACATGCAAGCTCCCTAGTCCATATAGTCCAAGTGTTAGAGCTAGAGCCCCTAAATAAATTCCATTTATCTAACCCACTAATTGTATCATAGTCATATCTTAAATGAATATTCTTCTCTTCAACTAGCCATAAGAAATGAATGATCATAGAGTTCTAACTTGATCCCATATATATAAATTTTTGTTACACCATTCCACAATGTCATGTGCATTTTTGAATTTGGCTTTTTTCTCAAAATTTAATTGCTCTCTACAAAAGGCTCTCTTTGTACATGCACTAACACGATCATGTTCTCATTTACCATGTCCAATCTCAAAAAAAACTCTACATATGTTGGATATCAGTTTTCCCACATGTCCTACTTAGCCAATAGAACATTCTAGCATTCTTGAATTTTCCTATATAATTATCTAACCATAGTAGATGTTGTGTCATTTGAATTTGCCTCTCTCTTAAATTATCATAAAAGACCTTGAAGAAACATTGGAGAAACTCAGATGAATGTAGTTTATTAATACTCATATAGAAATGATACTCTCAATATTTTTTGATCCTCTTATTTACTATCAAGTGCATGCCTATCAACTATATTAACAAAAATTGCTACTTACATTAAATTATAATATTGTGGTCGTACCACATCTTGGGGTGCAAGTGTGTAGTTCTCTGCAAAGTCAACAACTGAAAGTATACTACATATTGAAAACTTATTCTTACATATGAGAAATTGTCCATCAAGCCATCTAGCATATTGAGAGTGTTTAACATATTTTGGTATTGTCATACTCTTAAACATGTTCATAAATACATGACAACTATCTTTTTCTATAACTAGATCATACCTTCCAACATTCCCATCCTTTAATGGATCTTCAATAGTTTTGAATATTTTTACATTGACTAATTGTTATCCAAAATCAATCAAAAAAAATTCATGCAAAAATTCATCTAACAAAGCAAGATTGCCACACATATCCCATGTACCAAAAAAAAATGCATTGAAAATAAAATATTACTCATTAGGTGGCTTGCAAAACAAACCTGATATGAAATCCTTTATAGTTTGAGGTGGTAATTTTGTACCACATTCTTGCAACATTTCATTAGTATGCATGGTACTATGTATAGATAAAAAAATATCATAATGGTAAAGAATTTGAACATGAGTTTTACCACACCATATGACTCTTTCCTTGTTAATCCTTACACATGATTTAAAATTTTCAAATGATCTTTGACTAATGCTAATAGTTAAAACCTTATCATCATTTAGTTTGATTCACGTTCAAAAATTTCTTAGGATGTGGATCATGTATTTTTTTAGCCAACTCTCAATTTAAGAACATATCTTGAATTAGTTGACACTCTTGTATTATTAGGCCAAAAGCTTTCAACCAAACTTTTGACTTCACTAGTAAGTTTCATATAAGATTTTGGGAGTCTACCACTAGAAGTCCACAAACTATTTGATGGATCAAATTCAAAGTTAACTCTTATCTTTATAGCTATTTCTAAAGTTTTATGACTCACATTAAGATATCCACTTATGTTACTAATCAATCTTTTTTCAGAAGTTGATTTGTTAACTAAAGCTATTGTTATTGCTCATCGTGCTACATTCTTATCTTTAGAGAAACTTCTCTTTTTGATAGCATTAATGGTACTAACAAAAATGGATACAACTTGTTTTAAAGATTCATTTTTATTCTTGGGTTTTGCATACATTCCTAACCTTTTCATCAGTTTTCACATTTTAGACTTTGATTAGTTGAAACATTAATTGACACTAAAACCCAAATTTCTTATTATAAACAAATTGTATATATAATCTATTAGCACACATCCTACTCTGTCCCCATGTAATCATACCATGAAGATTATCTAGCACATCATTAGAAAAATGAAAATGTTCATGTACTTTAGTATCATTTAAACATGTTTCTTCACTACTTAGTGTTCCCATGTCTACATTCATATTGTTGTTTTCAATTGGCATTTGATTTTCAATGTTAATTGGAATTTGAATCTCATTTTTATTTTTTTCTTTGTATTTCTTTTACGGCTTGAATTTTTATTGGCATTTATTATGAATTATTGTTTGTCAGTATATTCTCATTAAGAAAATCTAGGTTATTTAAATCATAACCTGCTTCTAAAAAATACCAATTTCATTATGAGAATAAACTCGAGGTTGTGGAGACACACTTGTATTGAATGTTTGATTAGAATGTGCACCTGAATCTCCTTGTATTGGGTTCTCTTATTTGACCTCTTCATCCATCACAATATCCTCAATATCCTTCTCTTCTGAAGCAATATTTGAAATTGAAGCCCCAACATTACTCAACTCTCTAGTTCTTTGTCGTCTCTCTTGTTGACATTGTGCTTTCTTCTCTTTCTTTGTTGCAATCTCTTCATCTATTAGAACTTCCATTTTCTTCTTTCTACACTGTTTTGATCCCATGTTTGCACCAATTTTGAATTCAAATCAATTAGAGCTTGTAAAATGCAAAAGATGACAAGAAAATATAATAATATACCAAAATTCTATTGTTGCATCTTAGGATTATCAAAGAATGTTTTCCATGATTGATTAGACTCTAGTGGACTAGTTTTTGGGCCCCAACGACTATCTAAGAATCATATTCATGATTAATAAATCAGGAACCCGATTGTTTATATAAACAAGTGCCTAATTTGTGTTATGACTAAATTAGAATCAGGTGCCTAATTTTTGAATTTAAAAACTAGGTGCCGGATTCTAAAGCCATGGATGGGAATTTTTAATTGGCATCACGTTTTTCCTTGGGAAAAGGCATGGTACATTCTTGGTGGGACCAAGCTTGTGTCTTGATCTATCAAAATTTGATTAAGGCGATTATTTGATGATTTCAAGTATTGCCAAATTTTTTAGAGTCTTCCTCATTAATTTTTTTGACAAAATAAAAACCCATTACAGATCTTACTACCCTAATTTCATAAATGCAAATTTTATAGTGTTATTACTTTATTTTCTATTTTTGCATTATTTATTAATCAAAGTTGTCACCTAAATGAAAAATTGTGAGGTTCTCTAAAACTTCAATAATTTTTTAAATTTTTGATATTTCTTAAATTAACTTAAAAATCATCAATACACACACAATTCTTTTGAAGTTCAAAAAAAGAAATTTTGGAAAAAAATAAATTTTTTTTAATGAAATTATGGTGTTCGTACACAAGAGGTTTTAAAAATTAGCTTAATCTTCAAATAAAATAAAATAAAAAATATATATATATATATATTTTTTGGAAAAATATGCTCATCAATCTTTGGTGTGTCAGATAACTTCCTTTAAAAGGATTCACAAAAAAAATCATTTATTTGTGTCAAATTATGGTGTATGTACACAAGTGTGGTATGGTCTTGAAACAAACATTTTGAAAAAGTGGTTTTTAAAAATCCATACAAAAAAAATACTATCATATAAGCATTCAAATAAACTACATATTCAAAATGTAGATTCCATGCACTACAATTTCTGTTACTGAAGTTTTTTGATATTCAAACTATAAGTGCCTCAAATTATGACATCATTTGATAAGAAATTCTAAAAATAGGAAAAACACTTCCACATTTTGCCCAAAAGTGAGAACCAACTTCTTGTATTAACCCTCCTATATTTCATTCCTTTAAAAAGCCCAAACGATTCATGGATCATTATTCCACTTTCTTAAACTCATTTTATGAATCCTTTCTTATGTTTAGCTATGTTTTTGTTAAGAATTAGAAAGAAGAAAATAATTGGGAGATTAGATTTTTAGAATCTAATAGTCCTTTCATTGTAACAGTTATACAAATGCCTTAGTAGGTGTACACAGTGGAAAATTGTATATTCATGAGACTTTAATTTGAGTGTGTGTGAGAGTGAGTTAATCTAAAGGATATGTAACAAATATAAATGAAACAACTCTCTCAACTAAAGAACATCTCGTCTCTCCCTAACTATGATGGCTGATTTGCTCTCAGATCAGGCATCTTAGTGACATCCTAGAATGGGATAATGTATGACTACCATGAAATGATGCAACACTAGTATGAATATACAAATTAACATGAACATGCAAATGAAACTATGAACTACAATAACAAAGTATAGATATAAGATTGCTCTACAAATAAAGATCCTAAAAATGGTAATGATAACAATGATAATAATAATGCATATGCTTCTCTCAACAATGAACTATAATGCCAATGCCTAAAAACTTGTTGATTTTGCTCTAGAAATGCCTTGTATTTATAGATGTTTCAAAGGGGTTAAGTTTGGTTTCTACCAAGTGTAAAAGTTAAATAAAATAATAATATTCATGAACCCATTTTGAATAAAATATTCATTATGGAGAATCCACTCAATTATTAAATTATTAGTTGAATAAAATAATAATATCCATGAGACCCACTTTGAATAAAATATTCATAATGGAGAATCCACTCAATTATTAAATTATTATTTGAATAAAATAATAATATCCATGAGATCCACTTTGAATAAAGTATACATAATGGAGAATCCCACTTAAAATATTATATTATTATTTTGAATAAAATAACAATATCCATGAGATCCACATTGAATAAAATATTTATAATGGAGAATCCCACTTCAAATATTAAATTATTATCTTCGGTTCATTTTGAATAAAATATGATTTTCATTATCTCACTTTGATTAAAATATGATTTTGGAGATATTTGAATATAAAGTTGATTTTTGAGGATAAATGCCAATCTTAAGTTGTTTAAAATTGAATTTCATGTGCAAATTTCAAATGGGTTCAAATAGTTGATTAATTTGAATTTTTGATTTAATTCAAATTTGATTGATTTATCCTCAATTTTTCATAATACATATAATTTTAACCTTAAAACCCTTGCTAATTCGGTGAAAGCCTTGATTAAAAGATGTGCCCAATTTTAGGTGTCTACAAATGCCCCTCTTTGAACTGATATGCATAGCATATTGGTTCAAAGAATTCTCTTGAATCATTTGGTTTTGATCCAAGTTGAAAAATCTGATGTTTGATGATCTGAAAAAAAAACTTGGATGCCCTAGTTTGATTGGCTGGAGTAGAATGGATTGAATGGTTGAAGAATTTGGATGTGAAACTTAGATAGATGATGATTGTTATTGATATGTTTCCCCCTTAGAAGTGAAATTGGAAAACTCCAATTGTATATCTAAAAAATGACGATGAAAAGATTGTAGACCATGATAAGAGTGGTTGTGTTAAAGAATGGGATCACACAAAAACTTGAAATAATAGAACAATGTAATCACCAAGTGATATGGAAGATCAATCAACTAGGTCAAATAGATGAAACATTCCCGTCTTAGGATTTAGATTTGGGAAAATGAACATGTCATGTCTCAAGATATAGAGTCAGACAAATAACTGGTTTAGGATAGAACCAATAGTTGGATAGCTAAATGTGGTTGACTTATAGTGATGTGGGATAATCACTTGTAATGAAAAATTGATGCAATTGTTTGGAAATTTGAGTAAACAAGCCCATGGAGGAAAACTTAGGTGCTCTAGTGTAGATATTGTACATAGCAAAGATTAAATATGATGTGTTTGATTTGGATGAATCTAGTTTAGAAAATGGTTTCATTAATGAAACTAGAGAGAAGGAAATGCTTTATCAAATGCAAAGAGATGGGATGGATGCAATGGTTTAGAGATTGGTGTGGTAGAAATAGGAGAGAATTTCAATGAATTAGGTGGCACCAATCATATGAGGTATGTGATCAAAAGATGAAGGCATGGGTGCATTTAATGAGTAAGAATTTATAGATCAAACATAGATTGTTTTTATTCCCTTGGTGATAGGATCTAATGATGAAAATGGATGGATTGTTCTGATTGAGCATGGATGCACCATTGGGTTTGATGATGAATTGGGGATAAGGGACTTTAAAGTGGACACATTGGTAGATTGATGGTATTGCTATTGAGCAAGATAGTTTCTTTGATATCATGTGTCCTTGGGGTCATGAATAGAGGGTAAACCTCAAAATTTATACCAAACCTTTGAAAATAAATTTTGGATGGGACAAAATGAGAATAGAAGGAATGAGATGCAAACCTAGGCAACATGAAATGTGATGCAAACCCAAGTTATGAAATGTAACTAATTGCCACTTTTTGCAAAGAGATGCCTTTTAATTATCATCATTGAGCCACGTATTAGATCTTAAACTAACAAGAATAGATACTACACTTGATCTTGCACTCCCAAGGGCCTGTGTCATTGGCCATCTCTAATTAGCGCATTAGCCTATTGGAGTAACCTTGGATATTAATTTCAAGTAGTGGGTGAGAAGAATCTTTTATAGATGAATTATATAAGTGAGAGGGTATTGTAAGTGGCAGAGTGGCCTTGCTACCATGATTCAATGAGATTTAGCCCCCTGTCACCTTGATTCATCTGCAAAAGATTCTGAAAAAGATTCTTCTCACCAAGCACGTGAAATTAATATCCAAGGTTGCTCCAATAGGCTAATGCACCGATCAGAGATGACTAATGATATAGGCCCCTAGGAATGCAAGAGCACCCCTACTATGGGTTGTGATGCAGCTAAAGAGAGATATGTGCATGAGTTTTGAGCAATTGATTAACCGAGTTATATTTCATTGTAGTAGAACTTCTTGTTGGTTGTTCTTGATTGGTGGTTACCTCTGACAACACTACTTTAGAGGCTTGACCTCTAGTGATAAAATTTAATAGTTTTTTCTTGTATTGTTCATTAATAGTTATAACATTCAGTACATCATCAATGCCTAAAATCATGTTGATTTTTTGGTCATAGTGTTGCATATAGTTAACCTTTTCAAAAGTATTTTTTTTTGGGTTGGTCCACAATGTCCCACCTTTATCATGATTCATGAATGGATTCTTAAAGGCAATATGGTCTTCATTTTTCCTAAGGTTTTTAACCTCAATGACCTTGTCATTAATTAATTTTTGGATGGCATCCTTAAGAGCATAGCAATTATTAGTGATATGCCCCCGATTTTGATGATATGCACAATAGTTTTTCTCACTCCACCAACTCGGCTTGAATATAGGTTCATATGGCTTGGACTCAGGTAATACAATGAGTTCATCCACCAAATGTGTCTTTAGGGTATTTTCGTAAGTTTCACCAATTGGGAGATAAACTTTTGGTGATTGTTTGACATAACCGGTTGGTGGTAGGACTTGAGTGTATGCCACTTGTTGATTCATGTGAGTATAAAATGGTCACAGATTAGTAATTTGTTGTTGATTATTTCTAGAAGGGGAAGTACTAACTCCATTGCTGTTGGGGAATGATGAGTCTAGCTAGTGATGGCTCTGTTGCCTGACATTGTTAGCATCTACAACTCCATCATTAACAAGATTTTTATTAGAATTTTTCCATGACGTCTTTTATTTATCACTAGAGGTATTTGTGGAATTAATGGAACCAGAGAATCCTTAGAAAAATATTTCCCATCTTTGGATACCCTAAGACTATCATTGTCGAGCAAGGTTGCCTCTACTTTTGCAGCATTTTTGAGTATTTTCTTAAAGTCTTGAGGAAATTGCAATTGCAACCAATACCTAATGGTTTTTGTGATGCTTTCTATAAAGATGACAATATTTTCATTTTCTAGGATGACTCAATTATATTTGGCAAAAACATGTCACCATCTTTGGAGGAAATGTTGAAAGTCCTCACTAGATAATTGTTTCATGTTGCAAAGATTGATCATGGTAACTTCCTTATCTATGTTGGAAGCATAGTGTATAACAAACAATGAAGCCAATTGGTCAAAAGTGTGAATGTTTGAGAACAGCTTTGAAAATGATTCCATGGCTTTCCCTCCCAGGCTTCTCGAAAATAGCCATATGAGATAGGTGGTATCATGGATGAATTCCATATTTTTCATATAGAATTCTCTTAAGTGATTACGGGGGTCAGATGGGCCATGATACTTATCATATTTAGGAATTTTCACATTTTGAGGGAATGGCTCAAAAACAACTCTCTTATCAAAAGGGAGTGGGCATATTTTTTGTAGACTAAACTTTGGTGGTTCTACCTTTTATTGACACAATCTATGAAGTCTAGATTCCATGGCTTCTAGACTTTGAGTGACAACTTCTAAACATGAGTCATCATGGTCTTTTTGCATGTGGCTCATATCAAAATTTTGAGGAAATTTGGCCCCTTGTTCAACAAGATATAAGAGATATCACTCTTTATTTTTTTCTACCATTTTGTTCAAAATATCAATCAGTTCAGGATTTTGTTGAACATCATCAATTTTTTCATTGTAGTAATCTTCACTCCCTGGTTGAAATTGAGAAGTCATTCTTGATTTGATTGTTTGATTTGTTTGGTTTGGTTGGTTTGGTTTTCAATTTGTTTGACTTGGTTGGATTGGTTTATCACACTTTTTGGACTCGCATATACTGGATTAATGCACATTGATGAGGAACTAACTTCAATTTTTGGATTAGCAGTAGTTGATGATTGTGAAGATTTTGGTATTGCAATTTGTCTTGATAATCTTGAACTCATTTGTATAGGAATTTTTCTTGACCCTCCTATTCATGAAGAAAAAGGTTTGTTTGTTCTTGTTTTTGGGGTACTAACAAATTTCCTTGGTGAGATGAGTGATGAGTATACCCTTATCAAAATCTTTTCATGTTGCAAAATGAAGAAAATCTTGGATCAAACATTAATGGAAAATTTAAGCAAGATGGGAAGTTGCTCAAACATGATAGATCATAATAAGCTCTTTGAAGTTGGTGAAGAAAGGATGTAAATATCCTAATAATTAAACACAAAGAAACTCAATGACATTTGTTTGGTTAGACTTAAAAACTTGGTTGTTTGTAACCAAAAGGATAATGGAAAGAAATTTCTTGCTTAAGTTTGAAGGAATTATGATTGTTTGAATTCTCTCAATTTGTAAAATGTAAATCAGGAAAAAGGATATCCAAAAAGGCTCTTACTTTCTTAAAATATGAAATGCAAATAGCCTCTGTTTGCAAGTTTCCTATAGCTGCACTATAGAATTTGTTGATTGCGTTTCAAAAATAATGCAATGCACCATTTCAAGTTCTATATACATTGTTTTTAATTTGAGTGTGTGAGAATGAGTTAATCTAAATGATATGTAGCAAATATAAACGAAATAACTCTCTCAACTCAATAACATCTCATCTCTCGCTAACCATGATGGCTAATTTTCTCTAAGATCAAGCATCTTAGTGACATCCTAGAATGGGATATTGTATGACTAACATGAAATGATGCAACACTAGCATGAATATACAAATTAACATGGACATGCAAATGAAACTATGAACTACAATAACAAAGTATAGATATGATATTTCCCTACAAATAAAGATCCTAAAAATGGTAATGATAACAATGATAATAATAATGCATATGCTTCTCTCAACAATGAACTATAATGCCAATGCCTAAAAACTTGATGATTTTTCTCTAGAAATGCCTTGCATTTATAAATGTTTCAAAGGGATTGGGGTTAAGTTTGGTTTCTACCAAGGGCAAAAGTTAAATAAAATAATAATATCCATGAATACATTTTGAATAAAATATCCATTATGGAGAATCCTCTCAATTATTAAATTATTATTTGAATAAAATAATAATATCCATGAGACCCACTTTGAATAAAATATTCATAATGGAGAATCCACTCAATTATTCAATTATTGTTTAATATCCATGAGACCCACTTGGAATAAAGTATTCATAATGGAGAATCCCACTTTAAATATTAAATTATTATTTTGAACAAAATAATAGTATCCATGAGATCCACTTTGAATAAAATATTCATAATGGAGAATCCAACTTCAAATATTAAATTATTATCTTAGGTCCATTTTGAATAAAATATGATTGTCATGATCCCACTTTGATTAAAATATGATTTTGGAGATATTTGAATATAAAATTGATTTTTGAGGATAAATGCCCATTTTAATTTGTTCAAAAGTGAATTTTATTTGTAAATTTCAAATGGGTTCAAATAGTTGATTAATTTGAATTTTTGATTTAATTCAAATTTTATTGATTTATCCTCAATTTTGCAAAATACATATAATTTTAACCTTAAAACCCTTGCTAATTCTATGAAAGCCCTAATTAAAAGATGTGCCCAATTTTAGGTGTCTATAGTAGGCACCTAATGGACTTTATGAAATGTCATTTACAAGGTGAATGAATGTAGATGAGATAGTTGAAAAAAACTCATAAACCAATTAAGCAACCTCATGATCTCATTGTTGTTATCTCTAAATCTTGTTGTCTATTAGTGTTAAACACTTAAGTCATATATAAGGCAAAGTTAGTTAGTCATCACTGTGACTAAGCTACTCTATATAGGATGAGTCTTATGAAGACTTGTAAATAAACATGTATGTGTTGAGCTCTATAGGAGCCAAATAAGGATTTGGTCGATGAGTATTTTTAGTATAAGTTGAGCCTAGTGAATGTCGAGAAGACATAACACATTGATGTTGAGTCATACAAAAGGTGTCGAGTATAGTTGAGACCAAGTTGTTGATCTTAGATTGGTTTTGACATATGAGTGACAATATACTTAAGTCATTTTCTTAGTTCATCTTGAACAAGTAGTGTATGTTGAGCATAAGTTGTCAGATATATAGTATATGTTGAGTAACTACTAAGTGCCAAGTAGATAGTAAGTGCTAAGTCATTTCAATGCCAAGTCATTTAGAGGTCGAGTTACAACGTTGAAGATATAGTGGATGTTGAGCATCAAAAAATTCAAGTTTTGAGTAAACAATTTTGGATATAGTTGTTTGTAATGGAACAAACTTTTATGTAAACCATTTTTGAGCCAACTTAAGGATTGTTTTATGATTCTAAGATGATAAGGAAAAATTTATATTTTAGATCCCTATGTAGTTCATGCAACCAATCAATTAAAAGAATGTTTTGGATGGCTAGATGGATGAATTACAATCATTGATTAATACTTGACCCTACATCACCTAGGTCTTCTTAAGGAGGACAAGCCCTAAACTTTGTATGAATGTGGAAGGAGCAAAGAGAGAAGTTTGCATGTGCAAAAAAAACATTCATGGTGACTAAGGAGTTTTTAATTGAGATACATTGCATAATCAGTTAGAGGAGAGAAGAGGAAAGGAATTAGAGGACAAAAGTGATACATTTGATCAAGAGGATCAAGCACACATTAGGAAAGAGGTGATTTTTTATCTAGTAGTAGAGTGCTAATCGAAGGATCATTGCTGATACATTCTAGTAGGCGAATCAGTTAAATCTCTTAAAAGAGTAGTCTTAATAGGCTATTGTAAATCCTTAATGTGGTGCTTACTTTATTGTAAGTTAAAGTCCTTTAATTAGGCACACTTCTAATAGAGTGTTGAAATCCTTTAATAGGGTAAGATCTAAAAATATTGTAAGCCTTTAATAGGACAAACCTTTCACAGGGTAAATCATAGTATGTGATCAAATATTGTAGCCATCATTTGATACACTTTATTACTATAGTGGTGGAGATTTGTGGGTGTCATCCCCATCCCAATTTTACCTTCTCATTGGAGGGTTTTTGGGCAACCAAATATCTTGTGTCATAAGTGTGATTGAATTTTATTTGCTTTCATACTATAGATGAAAATGTTTAGCTAGCTATTTTAGTTTACTTGAAAATTGTGAGATGGATGTGTGGTGAATGAAATTATGGTTAAAGATTTGAAGGAATGATTTACCCCCCTCTTAGAGTTTACTTTCCCTATTGTATTTCCAACATGAGCTACAAGATCAAGAAAAATAATGATCAAGCATCAAAGGTAGTAATTGCAGAGCAACACAGAGTTGATGTTAAAGTATTAAATGTTACAAAAATTAAGGTGAACCATTTCAAGCTGACAAAAACATGACATTTAATATTTGTAGAGGTTTATATAGATATTGTTACATGTTAATGACATGGATCACATATCCCTATGAGCGGTGAACAACCAATTAGATGAAGAGGCAAAAAGGGAAGAGTCTAGCAAAATTTTTAGAAATATTTAAATAGATAGATCATAACCCTATTTTCATAATAGAGAGAAGAATGAGCAAGATATGCATGCGATCACATAATAGATCAAAGTGTGAAAGTGTGAACATTGCAAAGAAGGAAAAGGAGTTAAGTCTTGATAGCAACCTTATGAAGTAGTGAAGGACAAAGAAAAGATATATCAGATTGAAGATCAAGTTAGAATTGAAGAAAGGAGATCTATAATCAACACTAGAGTGCAGACAAAAGGATTAGGTACTAAATCATAACTGATTCAGGGATAATCTCTTAACATAGTGGTTTTAATTGACCTTTTGTAAATCTCTTAACCAAGTCCTTACTTTATTTTAAGTGTAAAACCCTCTCAAAAGGTAAGACCTAATAGTCATAATAGCCTCTAATAGGGAATAACCCTCATGGGGTAGATCATTAGAAGTGATCAAAATTGTAACCCTAACAGGTTAAATTTATTATTACAATAGTGATGCAAGAGCATCCTGGGTTACTTTGTTATCCTACTCATTTTTGTTCATTCTGCAAGTTGGTGCCTAGCAATTCCTTCATGCTCCTAGAAAATCCTTCATGTGCCTAGAAATTCCTTCATGTGCCTAGCAATTTCTTCATGTGCCTAGAAAATCCTTCCTATGCCTAGCAATTTCTTCATGTGTCTAGAAAATTCTTCACATGCCTAACAAATCCTTCACATGCCTAGCAAATCCTTTAGGTGACTGGAAAATCCTTCATGTGCCTAGCAAATCATTCATGTGACTAGAAAATCCTTCACATGTCTAGGAAATCACGTGTCTAGGAAATCCTTCACGTTCCTAGAAATTCCTTCATGTGTCTAGCAATTCCTTCATGTGCCTAGCAGTTCCTTCATGCACCTAGTAGTTCCTTCATGCACCTAGCAGTTCCTTCATGTGCCTAGAAATTCATTCATGTGCCTAGCAGTCTAGTTCCTTCATGTGCCTAGCAGTTCCTTCATGTGTCAAGTTATTGTAGCAATTCCTTCATGTGCCAAGTTACTATAGTAATTCCTTCATATGTCAAGTTACCTAGTGTATGCCGAGTTATCCAGTGTATGTCGAGTGACTCTTCATGTGCCGAGTTACCTAGTGTATGCTGAGTGTCTCTTCATGTGCTAAGTTACTCAATGTATGCCGAGTGTCAGCATTTGGATGTGATTTCTACGAGCCAACTTGTCGGATTTATTTCAATCATGACATTTATGTTAAGATATTTTCTTGAGATGTGTCTAGACTATTGTTGGGTCAGCCCTCCTCTTATCTGATGTTCTAGAATAATCTGTAAGCCATTTTGGCAAGTATATATAGAGTGTTTAGGCTTAGAATTAGGAATTTTTTTGAGAAGAAGATTGTAGAATAGAACTAAAAGTGCAAATTTTCAATTAGATCTTTGAATGTGAATGTATTTGTAATTGGCCATAATCCAAAAGGCCTTACAACTGGGCATGTATGAAGATGTTTTGATGAATCAATAAAAGTATTTCACTCTTCCTCTTTTGGTTGCTGCTCCTTGTGTTTGCTTCCATTGTGTTAACTCTTACAGGGCGGTTTGGATAGCTGGGTGAGCCTTTGGCCCTAGTTATTCATCCTTTTCCTATGTTAGTTGGTATCAAAGCTTGATGTTCATCCTTGTGGATATTGGATGGTGTGGAACTCTAATTCAAATTTGGTTGTAGGGTTGCGGATCTATGGATTTGACCTATAACTTGTAGAGGGTTACAATCTTGTAGGAACTTGATTTGTAAAGATGGTTCATGGTAAAATAAATGTCGATGATGCTATATTGGATCAGTTGAGATAGATTGTAGCCAGATTAGATGCTGTAGAGATAGCCCAGAGGAGAGGAGCACATCTTGATGATGTAAGTGATGATGAAGTAGCAACACCAAACCATAATCCAAAACCTAAAGAAGATCAAGATGAGAAAAGATTGTTGTGAGTGTTGTCTAGGGAAAATTCAAAGCCTACTATAGAAGTTGTTCTTTATGATGGAAAATTGGATACCAATGCTGTGTTGGATTGGATCTCTAATATGGAGAAGTTCTTTGAGTATGAAAACACTCTTGATAATAGAAAGGTGAAGATTGTAGTCACTAGGCTAAAAGGTCATGCATCACTATAGTGGGAGCACTTGCAAACTAATAGACAAAGGAGAGGAAAGGAGAAGATCAAAACTTGGCCAAAGATGGTGAAAAAGGTAAAGAATAAATTCCTTCCTGCTGATTACCAAGTTAGCTTATTGAGAAAGATGCAAAATTTGAAGCAAAAACACATGACTGTGAAAGAATTTATTGAAGAATTCTATAGATTGGACATCAGATATGGATATGTGGATGATGATGTTGAGAAAATTGTAAGGTACATTAATGGATTGAGATCTAGAATTCAAGATGAAATAAATTTTGTGAAGTTGGAAGTGTAGAAGAAGCATATCAATATGCCTTGAAAGTTGAGGAGATCTTGACAAAGAAGTATGAACAAAGACAAAGAGGTAGAGGTGGTAGATTCTAGAGAGGCAGAGGTAGATCTTATGGAGAAAGTGGAAGATTTGATAGTTCTATGTAGGATAAAGGTAAATCTAAATGGAAGAATGATGACAAAGGCAAACCAAATGAAAAAGTGGTAGTTCATACTGAGGAGGTATTGAATCTTACTAAGGAAGAGGTAATTCCTTTTCTAGAGGTAGATTTCATGGTAATTATTTTAGATGTGGTAAAGAGGGACATAGATCTTTTGAATGTAGATCTTCTGAAAGTAGGCAAGGTAACAAAAATGTTGTGATTCAAGGAGATGATGAGGGTTCACCAAGTGGACCTGAGGTTGGAGAAAATCTGATGGTGAGAAGAACCTTATGTAATAAGGGAAGTGATGAGGAACCTGTTTTAAGGAGAAGTCTTTTCAAGACAAGATGTAAGATGGCTGGAAAATGCTACAAAGTGATCATTGAAAATGGAAGTTCTACAAATCTAGCATTAGAAGAGCTAGTTACCAAGTAGCAATTGCAGAGGTTGAAACATCCCAAACCTTATCACATTTCATGGATCAAAGATGAGCATAAGATATTGGTAAGTGCGCAATGCCTTATGAAGTTCAAAATTGGACATTACTTTGATGAAGTTTTATGGGATATTATGCCCATGGATCATTGTCATATTTTGTTGGGTAGACCTTGGCAATATGATAGATATGTTGTATATGATGGAAGATTGAATCAATATACTCTTTGGGTAAATGGGAAGAAAAAAATATTGTTGCCTTTAATTGAAAGTCTAGATGAGGTTAATTGTACTGCTATAAAAATTTTCATGGTTAATGGTAAACAATTTGAAAAGGAAATGAAAAAGAATAAAGTCTATTTTACCATAGTTCCTAGAGGACTGAGTGTTGGTAGTAATGACCGAGCAGCAAAAGCTAGTAATGACTGAGTGATAACATATAGTGATAGCTGAGTACTAGTAGAAATTATAGAATTGCTGAATGAGTAACAAGACATTATTGCTGATGAAAGTCCTAATGGTTTACCTTTAGTAAGAAGTATAATTCATTGTATGGATTTGATTCCTAGAGTTAGTTTGCCAAACAAAGCACCATATAGATTGACACTTGTAGAGAATGAAGAAGTTAACAGACAAGTGCATGAGTTGTTGTAGAAAGGTTTGATCAGAGAAAGCTTGATTCCATGTGTTGTACCTATTGTATTAGTACCCAAAAAGAATGGAGAATGGAGAATGTGTACTGATTCTAGAGCCATTAACAAGATAATAGTGAAATATAAGTTTCCTATGTTGAGGATAGATGACATAATGGATTTTTTGAGTGGAGAAAAGCATTTTGCCAAGATTTATTTGAAGAGTAGCTATATTTAGATCAAAATCAAAGAAGGTGATGAATGGAATATTGCTTTCAAGACAAAGGATGGTTTGTATGAATGGTTGGTTATGCCTTTTGGTTTAACTAATGCACCTAGTACTTTTATGAGGTTGATGAATGAAGTTCTGAAAAGATTTTTGGGTAAGTTTGTGATTGTTTATTTGGATGATATTTTGATATTTAGTAAGACTAAGGATGAACATCTTGAGCATATTGGACAAGTATTGTAGAGGTTGAAAGAGGAAAAGTTATTGATTAATCTAAAAAAGTGTTCTTTCATGCAAGAGGAAATTGTGTATTTAGGATTTCTAATTTTAGCTAATGGTTTGAAGATGGATCCTGAGAAGGTTAAAGCAATTTTGGAATGACCTACACCTGAGAATGTGGGTGAGGTAAGATCATTTCATGGTTTGGCTAGTTTTTACAAAAAGTTTATAAAGAATTTTATTGCTATTTGTAATGCTATGACTAAAACAATGAGGGGAGCTAAAAAGGAATTCAGGTGGACACATGGAGCTGATAAGAGTTTTGAGACTTTGAAACAAAAGGTTGCTAAATTACTTGTATTAGCTTTACTTGATTTTAACAAATTATTTTAGGTTAAATGTGATGCAAGTGGTAATGCAATAGGAGCTATATTAAGTCAAGAAGGTAAGCCTGTTTCTTTCTTTAGTGAAAAGTTGAATGATGCTAAAAAAAGTATTTTGTGTATGATCAAGAATTTTATGCCATTGTTCAAGCATTGAAGAAGTGGAGACATTATTTGATTCCTAAGGAGTTTGTGTTGTATACTAATCATAAAGCTTTACAATACTTCGAAAGTCAACATAAATTATATAAGAGAAATATGAAGTGGGCTAAGTACTTGTAGAGTTTCAAATTTGTTATTAAGCATAAGAGTGGATTTAATAATAGAGTTGTTAATGCATTGAGGAGAAGACTTTCTTTGTTGACTAAAATGAACGTTGAAGTTCTTGGTTTTGATGAAATGAAAGAGTTGTATAATGCTGATCCTAATTTTTCTGAGGTGTGGAAAGAGTACAGAGCACCAAATTTGACAAATCACATAAGTAAGTATGATAAGTATTTCATTTAAAAATGTATGTTGTTCAAAGGTATTAAATTGTGTATTCCTAGAAGTTCTATGAGGTTGAATCTAATTAAGGAAAAGCATAGTGGTGGATTGGTTGTACATTTTGGAATCAATAAGACATTAAGTTTGCTGATTTAGAGAAGTATTATTGGCCAAAAATGTATAAAGATGTTCAAAAATTTGTAAAGAGTTGTGGAGTTTGTCAAGCTACAAATGGAGTGAGTCAAAATATTGGTTTATATACACCTATTTCTGTTCTTGAGAAACCTTGGACTGACATTAGTATGGATTTTGTTTTTGGGTTGCCTAAAATAGTGAAAGGGTATGATTCCATATTTGTTATAGTGGATATATTTTCTAAGATGGCTCATTTCATACAATGTAAGAAGACATTAGATGCTGAGCATGTTACTGAACTTTTCTTTAAAGAAATTGTGAGATTGCATAGGTTACCAAGAAGTATTATTTCTGATGGAGATAGTAAGTTTGTTGGTTATTTTTGGAAGATTTTATGGAAGAAAATGGGTACTAAATTGAAGTTTAGTTCTACATTTCATCCACAAATAGATAGATAGACAGAGGTTGTGAATAGAAGCTTGGGCAATTTGCTAAGATGTTTAGTTTGGAATAAGCCAAGTAATTGGGAGACAGTATTGGCACAAGCTAAATTTGCATATAATAATGCTGTGAATAGGAGTACATGTAATACACCTTTTGATATTGTTATTGGAATGCATCCTAGAGGTATATCAAATTTGAGAGATCTTGTCGACGAAGAAAAGAGAAGTGCTGCAGGAGAAGAATTTGCTAATTTTATGGAGTCTTTGCATAATGAAGTGAAGTTGATGTTGGAACAAAGTAATCAAAAGTATAAGGAGAATGCTGATCAGTCTATAAGACACCATGATTTTCAAGTTGGTGATGAGGTGATGGTTCATCAAAAGAGAGGAAGATTCCTAGTTGGAACATAAAATAAGCTAAAGATGAATAAATTTGGACCTTGTAAGATCTTGAAGAAGTTTGATAGTGGTAATGGTTATGAAGTTGAGTTACCTGATGACATGGATATATCTCCTATATTTAACTTTTTTGATTGTATAAGTATCATGAGTCAGAGAATGAAGTTGTTGTATCAGATGATAATCCTAAGAAGCAGATTGAAGAATTTGAATAGATATTGGATCAAAGAGTTGGTAGGAGCACAAGAGGAAAAGATTACTATGAATATTTGGTGAAGTGGAAGAATAGACCTATTGAAGATGCTTCATAGATTTCTCAATTTGAGTTGGATTTAACTCAAGTTGTGGCATCTCAATGATTTAGGAGAATCATTTCTTTCAACCCAAGTTGTCTATTGTAGGAGCATCTTGGGTTGCCTTGTTATCCTGCTCATTTTTGTTCATTCTGCAAGTTGGTGCCTAGCAATTCCTTCATGTGCCTAGCAAATCCTTCATGTGCCTAACAAAGAAAATCCTTCATGTGCCTAGCAATTCCTTCATGTGCCTAGCATTTCCTTCATGTGCCTAGCAATTCCTTCATGTGCCTAGCAAATCCTTTATGTTCCTAGTAGTTCCTTCATGTGCCTAGTAGTTCCTTCATATGCCAAGTTACCTAGTGTATGGTGAGTGACCCTTCATGTGCCAAGTTACCCAGTGTATGCTGAGTGTCTCTTCATGTGCTGAGTTACCCATTGTATGCTAAGTGTCAACATTTGGATGTGATTTCTATGAGCCAACTTGTGGGATTTATTTTGATTGCAACATTTATGTTAAGAACTTTTCTTGTGTCTATCTAGATCATTGTTGGGTTGACCCTCCTCTTATGTAATGTTGTAGAATAATGTATAAGCCATTTTGGCAAGTATATATAGAGTGTTTAGGCTTAGAGTTAGGAAAGTTTTTGAGAAGAAGATTGCAGAAGGATTTATAGCTGGGCATGAATGAGGATGTTTTGATGAATCAATAAAACTATTTCACTCTTCTTCCTCTTTTGGTTATTGTTCCTTGTGTTTTCTTCCATTGTGTTAACTCTTGTAAGGTGGTTTGGATAGTTGGGTGAGCCTTTGGCCCTAGTTATTCATCCTTTACCTGTGTCAAGTAATGAAGATTTGTGGGTGTCATCCCCACCCTAGTTTTACCTTCACCTTGGATGGTTTCTAGGTAACCAAGTCTTTGTGTTATGTATTTGCATTTCATGCATGCGATTGATATTTAAATCTACATGTTTCAACATTTTATTTTGCAAGTAATGTTATGCATGAATTAGATATGAGATGGAATATGTGGTAAATACACTAAAGTTGGTTTAGGGGATAAAAGTTTAATAGATCCTGATTCCTACCCCTCTTAGTATCTTGTTTCCCAAATTAAGACTTCTAACAATTGGTATCAGAGTATTGGTTCTCTTGAAAGAGTCTAACAACTTGGGAGTTCAAATCTTAGAGATTGAGGCTTACAAATTGGGAAAGGTTATTGACAATTCAGTGATTAACATCCATCTCATACTACAAAAACTTGAAGTAGCAACACATGAACTAAGGAAATCTTTGAAAAGGAGAAAAGATATGGTCATTTAACTAAGCAACACAAATTATGAAGAATTTGATACTCAAGGATTGTTTGGTACTATAAATTCAAATGAGAATGATGCATCCATTGTAGATCTACTTGAGAAAAATAGTCTGCTACATGAAGAAATCAAAGGATTAAAGAGAGAACATGGAATTTAGTCAATAATGCTATGTGAAGTGACTGAACAAAAGAATAAATATGAAGAAGAAAAGGTTGTGGCTAAGGAAGACAAAAAATAAATGGCTATCAAACTTGAAGAAAGATCATCTAATGTGCAAAATCTTATAAACATTCAACTAGACATGATGAATCAACTGATGCTTGCAAATCAAGAGTTAAATAGGAAGAGCATGGAAATAGAAAATTTGAGGTCAGAGACTAACTTACTAAGGAATGACTTGAAGATTGATAAAGGACTTGTGGAAATATTGAACAAGCCTAATGAAGAAAAAAAGTACCTTAAAGAATTGATGAAATTGCCTAGGTCATTTGGCAACACTTCTGGTCAAGAACATATAAAGCAACATTCATCTATTGAAGAAGGATAATCATTCAGAAGTGGAGAGCTAAGGAATGAAAAGACAAAAGATAAGCCTGCATGCTATCATTTTAGCAAACTTGGTCATACTACAAACATCTAAAAAAGGAAAAATGGCATGCAAAACCCTAAACCTAAGCCTACTAGTTATTATTTTTACTACAAGAAGCAAGTACATCAAATACATGAGTGTAGATCAAGAATGAAGAATACATCTACTGCACCTAGATTTGAAGGTTATTGTTGAAATTGTCAAAGTCTAGACATAGAGAATATGAATGAAAATCATAGGTAAAACCCTATTGGAAAAACATGGATGCACATAAGAAAGTTTGTTCTAATTGTCACAAGATTGGAAATGTGAATAAGAATTGCAAGACCCAAACATCAATATCAAATAATAAAGACAATAAGGGTAAAGAAAAAGTGGATGTTGAAAAAACAAAGAAGGAGATGCATTAAACTTGGAAGAAAAAGGTGGAAGGTAGAGGTAGTGGAACAAATGAAGTTGAGGTCACCCTATCCAATGGAGAAGGTGATCACACCATCTCCAACTGATCAAGAAATGTATGCAAGGAATTGCATATTTAATGATCTATCTTACATTAGTTGCTAATATAAAATGTGCTAAAGTTCATATCTAGATGAGTAAAGATGCATAAGCACATATCTTTGAAAATAATAGTGAAAAAGAATCATTTCAACAATGGGTTCCAAATGTTAGTAAAAATTATTGATATAGACCGAGCATTGCAATATAGACCAAGTAATTCAATGTTAAACTAATGGATAGGCCAAATTAGATGGAATAGATTGAGTTGTATAGTGAAGACTGAGTTCAAAGGAATACTATCAACTAAGATAGTTATATTCTAGCTAACAATGAACACATAATCAATGGAGACCCTAATTTGAGAAAATGGGAGTATATATTAAAAATTTGAAGATATTTTTCACACATTGCATTTTGATTTCAAGAGAATAGATGAATTTGTGCAATAAATCAATTTTAGTGATTTGCAAAACTAATTTTAAGGTGAAAGATTGATTGAGTGAAGATTTAAGTTGTGCTGATTTGCTCAAAGGAAAAATTTTCAAACTCTAACAAAGAAATATGACATCTTCATCATCAGTAGGAAAGAATCAAGATGTAGAGGTAAGTAATGTTTGGTTGGTGAAGAATGATGATTGTCCTCCACCAAAATTTTGTGCCATTCTTGAGATTTCTATGAAAGGTGATTCAATGGGTGCATTATCATTGATATCACCTAAAGTAATTATGATCCATGATGCATGAAGTTGTTACATGCACAATATTGGAGAAGTTGGTGATGATGAGATTCAAGAGGCATATGAAAAATTATGTGATGAAGGAGTATTGAAGGATGAATTCAAAATTGTTGAAAGGAAAGGGTTAACTTGTGCTCTAGATTTTCCAAGAAATTTCAAGATTGAGTGGATTAAGGCAGTGCTAAGAAGAATCCATGATATGAAGTTATGGCTAGATAATGGACATATTGAGATAACAAAGAAGATAATTCACAAGCTTACATGGTATCTAACATTGGACAAGAAGAAGATTGTAAATTTTTTGAGTGAAGAACAAATTGAGGCTAACACAAACTTCAAATGGAATGGACAAGGGTTATCCATTTCTACCATCACAAATCCAATGATTGAGTTTGCAGTGAGAGTAATTTCTCACAAATTTTATCCATCAAGTAGATTGAACAATGTGCAATGTATGATAGTTGATCGAGCATGGAATATTTTTTTAAAAGATCATGAATATGATCTTGCTGAGTTGCAAAGATCATCATTGGTAGAAAACCTAACATCAATCAGGAAGGTGAAGAATTTGATCTGTAAGTTTGGATCACAGATTATGTGTATTTTCTTATATGTTCAAAATTATTTTCCCATTATTAAAAATATTATTTGGGAGCAAGGAAAACCTATCACAAGACAAATTATTGAATATATAACTCAATTAGGAGAAAATTTTGAGAATGTTATGTATATGTATTTTGAGGAGTTTAAACAAAGGATGAAGAAAAGGATGAGGATCCCAAAAGAGCTAGTGATGAAATACTATAATGTTGTATGATTTCTAATAGACATAGATAATACATTTGTATAGATAGTAAAGCCTAGGAAAGTATGGCTCAAATCATTTTATTATGAAGTTGATAGTGACAATGTGAGTTCAAATATTGATGCATTACTTAAATAAGATATTGATGTAGATGCAGATCCCTTTGGAAAGTATGAAGAAGCTAAAGCAAGAATCATAGTTGATATCAAAATAGCTTCAAAAGAGAAGAAAAGAAAGAAAATGATAAAAGAACTAGAGGAGAAACTAGGCACACATAGGAAAGGCAAGGAACCTTTGAACCTTACACAAGGACTTGGTGAAGATGAAGACAAAGAAAGTGGTGATGACGAAGAGGAAGAAGAAGAAGGATATTAGGTAATACCCTAATAGTGGTTACTCCACCAATGAAGAAGGCTAAAACTATACAAATCATGAAGCCTAAGGAAAAGAAGGTTACAAAGTAGCCAGTAGTGCTATGATTCTCTCCTCCTACATTGACTAAGCCAAGAACGAGGATGACAACAACTAATATTGAGCCTTAAAAAAAGAAAGGGGTAGTCAAGATTCCCAGACTAAGTGGCTTCAACATAGAAAAGAAGAAAACTCAAGCTCTTGTGAGCTAGTCAAAGTGAAGACAATTAGTAAAGAAGAAATAACGTGAAGAAGAAGAGAAAAGAGGACCAAATTAGTTGAACTAAGACATCATCAAGTTGCAATACCTAAAAGACCAAAAAATATTGATGATGTATGTGTTGAGATTAGAATCTCAACAATCTTATCAAGATTTAGATTTATAAAGCATGATACATTGAATAATGATGACAAATACAAAGTAGAGGAGACCACGATAGATATGATGGCTAATGAAAAATTGGCTCCTACCAAATTGGAAAAGAAGATTCCAATTGATTTGTACAATAGACTAGAAAGGAAGTGACAATAGACATTTGAAGTAGAGAAACAAATAAGAGAAGGCACATTGGTAAAAGTTATGCCTGAGTTGTCAAAAGATCAGAAGTCAACATTTTTGGTCAAATATAGGAAATAATTTTTTCCTAAGTTTAGAATTTTAACGATTCTTCAAAATAAGATTGAAGCTTTCTAGTACAAAAAAATGAGTTTTTGTGGAAAAGCATTTATGGTCTAACCACTAAAGAATTAGAACAAGAGAAAGTAATAAAGACTGCAACCATTAAAGATGATCATAATGATGAAGAGAGTTTAGGTGTGTTGAGCCCTCAAGGAAAAAATTCACCTATTCATGCCACTAGACCTAACACACCAATTGGTGAGAAAAAAATCTCCTAGATGCTAAAGAAGAAGAGCAAGAGGTAGAGTAATCAACAAAAGAAACTAGCATAGAAAAATCTACCACAAGTCAAAAAGGACTAAATGTTTTAGGATATCACATTGAGAGAAGCAAAGAAAGGAGACAAAGAGAAGAAAATATAGTGTTGAGTGCTATAATTATTGTCTCAAGCATTGAAATTCAGATGATCGAGTTGTGACACACCATCACCTACTCCTACAAAGGTAGTGTCGAGGAAAAACACTCCATCCCCTAGTAAAGGAAAAATAATAAAGCATAGTTCTCTAGATATTTCTATTAGTCTAGATGAAGTCTTTGAAATGCCAAAATGGGATCTAGAAAATCTCACTATGGAACAAACTATCATGTTGCAGGAGATCTTGGCAAAGATGAAGAAACTAGAAGAAATGAGAAGAGAACAACAACAGAAACAAGTGTTGCATGACATAAAGGACATATTTTTTGATGCTTTTGATGTAAAAAATAATAATGGGAAAGCCCCAAGTATTTTCTAGCTTGTACTGATTATTGAACAAATAAATGATGGAGTCATTGAATCAAATAAGAAATTAATGACATAGTTAGCAAAGAAATTTGAAAATAAATTTATAGAGAAAATCTCTACAACCATTGCTGAGTGAAAGATTGAATTGAAGGCACATGTATAGAAAACAAAAGAGCTTATACAGAAGTTACACCATTTGTATAATATTTTATGTAATGTGCCTAAATTCAAAAATGATTTCTAGGCAAACATGTAGTGGATTTAGGCTGAAATGAAGCAAACTAGAAGGTATATTTCACAGTCAGTAGAATCTAATATAATTTATTATAAAAGCTATTATTTACATAAGGAAAATCAACCAAATTACAAAAAATCGACATCAGCATGTGGGCCAAACTGATCTCAATCTAGTTAATGTTGATACCTCAGTTGGAGCTTATGCAACATGAACTGAAATTAGTAAAGGATCTAATTCAAACATATCATAATCATTTGATTTCTGATGGTTTAATTGACTTAGCAACAAGATTATAATTGTAGATTCATGTATTAGTGTCAACTAGAACCATATGGGATCATGCTCTTTCCATGATCAACTAGATACACAAACCATTTATTGAAAAATATGGTTTGATTCCACCCATTCAACCCTAGCAAGAACCTTGGGTGACAAAAACAAGGGTGAATGTAATATTGATGATTACATATTGAATGAGACAATAATGATATCAAGGAGTAAACAAGAGTTAGAGTTTAGAAGAAAGACATGGTATGACATAGACAAAATCAAACTATTTAGAGTCATGTACTATATGTATTGATATCTTGTTCATTGATTGTTCAGTCAACAAAAGTTTTGAAGTTCTACAAGAACTATTTCATAGGCTTAGGGGGATTATTTTTGAAATATAAGAGGACTAACTAAAAGGGGACGGGTGAATTAGTTACCACTAAAATATATCCTAGATTATTTTAGATGTTAGTACAAAATAAACCCTGAAAATTGAATACTGCTGATGCTCAACAAACACACATAAAATGTTGTAACTTGGTAAATACTGAATATTCTCAATAAGTACTTAATACAAAAATCTTAGATGTTATCTATGATTACCATTATTTTAACTTAGATGAAAACACATAAAAGAAAATAGCATGAATACAATTGACACTAGGATTTAATGTGGAAACCCAATTTGGAAAAACCACCAATTGCAACTAGTTACTATTTTCACTCTTCTAAAGTGAGCCTTATTAGGAGCCAACCCTGTTAAAGGTTAGAAAACATACTATTAGGTGTGACCCTTTTAAAGGATTTAATAACCCTATTAGGAGTGGCATTGTTAGAGGTCTTTAGAAAATTTAGTAGAATTGCCACCTTGTTAGAGGTTTTACAAATAGCTATTAAGACAACTCTGTTAAGAGATTTAGATTACTGCTACAATGGTTAGAGAGTAACAATGAGATGACCTAATTTTTGATGCAAATGAATTGCTGATTATAGATCTCTATTTTGGCTTGTACTTGATCCTTCCTAATTGAATATGTATTTTTAGCTTCACAAGGATATTCTACTTATCCTTTTGATTCAATTCCTTGCTACATCATTAGATCTTCAAAATATTTCATGCATTCACACTCTTACACACTTTCAAATTCTCAACTTGACCTTGTTATAAAGATGCAGAGAGCATGGGATTTCTCTCAATCCAAAGAAGTCAGTTTTCTATGTAACTGAAGGAAGACTACTTGGACATATAGTGTCATAGGAAGGCATTAAAATTGATCCTAATAGAGTAGAGGCCATCCAAAGATTGAGCTTGCCTATAAAAAAAATAGGAGTTAAATATTTCTATGTCCAAGTGAATCACCTTAGAATTTGTTCCCGATTTTACAAAAAACACTAAGCATATAGTAGATATGATGAAGAGAAATTCAAATTTCTAATGGAGTGAAGAAGGAAAGTGAGCTTTTCAAGATATAAAAACTACTATTACCAATGCCCCTGTGCTATGCCATCCAAATTACAAGCAAGACTTTATTATTTATTGTTATGCTTCAAAACATACATTATCAGCTATTCTTGTGTAGGAGAATGATGAAGGAATACAAGCTCCCATTGCTTTCATGAGTGTACCTTTGAAGAATCACGAGTTAAAATATTTGTAGATTAAAAAACATGCTTTTGTAGTGGTTAAAGCCCTTAAAATTTTCCATTTTTACATCCTGCATTCACATTCGATAGTCTTTGTCCTAGATGTAGCAGTAAAGAGTGTACTGATGCAGTAAGATATCAATTGTAACACTAGAGGAGTGTGGGTGGAAAAGATACAAGAATATGATATAGAGATTAAACCTACCAAGCTGATAAGAGGAAATGCTCTATGCAAAGCAATTGTAGAAAACAAAATCACTGGAGGATTAGAAGAATCGGATGAGAAGCAATTGGTGCTAGCAGTAGGTCTCTATGATTCATGGTTCAAAAAAATTTCTTACTTTTTAACATATGGTGTATGTACGAAAGGTTTGAATGCAAAAAAAAGAAGAGACCTTAAATTGAAAGTGGCCAAGTATGTGATTTGGGATGGCAAGCTTTTCAAAAAGGGTATTGATGGTACATTCCTAAGGTGCATAGATAAACCACAACAAGAAAAGCTGTTGAAAGCATTTCATGATGAGGCCTGCAGAGGACACTTTTCTTCTTCAGTTATAGCTTTTAAAATACTAAGGCAATGCTATTACTAGCCTGGGATGTTCAAAGATGCATATGCATGGTTAGCGAAATGTGAAAAGTGTAAAATGTTCTCTAGATGCCCTCAATTAGTTGCACTACCACTAAGACTTGTTAATATTGAAGGACCTTTTCAACAATGGGGCCTTGATTTCATTGGTCCAATTACACTTGCATCCACTGCCGGTCATCAATACATCATAACTACAACTGACTATTTCACTAAGTGGGTAGAAGCTAAAGCCATGTAGAAGATAAAGAGAATTGAGTTAAGTGGATTTTACCCTAGGAAGTACTCCATTCTTGTTTTTTTGAAAGATGGATGAAATGGAAAGTAAACCAATAATTAATGAAAGTTACCATTGAGCCAATGGAAATAGTGAAAAGACAAAGATAAATCCATTAGAACCTTTACATTCACCAATCGAATAGATTTAACCTTAATTTCGCTCATGTGGCACAATTTATGAACTTCAATGGGAAAATCTAAAGTTATTTGATAGAGAGAGAAGTAAAAAATGTTCAACTACCATTTTACTATTATACTATTGTATTGGATAGTGCTTTGAAGTAATTTTCAAAGTTACAGAGTTTGCTTCTTGTATCAGTTGCAATTGTTTGAATTTTTGCTATCATACATCAAATAAAATGGCAACAAGATTCACAGGTTTTGATGGATTGGGTGAAATTAAGTCGACGTGGTTGACTATCACAAATACTTCAGTCTATTTCTATGATATGCAAGATTTTCAAAGGAGATTAAGAGCAAAGCCAGTTCATCCCATGACAAAGAAACTTTGGGGAAGTGGATTAGTGGAAGCAACTAGGTTCCCTATAGCAGTACAAGCCTCAGAGTTGATTTTGGAATGCATCAATCATTACAACTCGGATGCAAAGAAAATTCTATTGCTTGATAAAATGGTGTCGATTTCAATTGATCGTCAAGCAGTAGTGAATTGCTTACATATTCCAGAATGGGAGGAGTTCTCTAATTTGACGATGGGAGGAACTATGTTTGAGTTCTCTCTAAAGAAGATGGTTTGGAGGAAGGAGATCATGCAATCTTTGTTTCAAAAGCCAAGGGGAGATAAGAGTAAAGTCCCTAAAACTCTTTTCGGCATAGACCTCAAACTAGAAATTGTTAATATTTTGGTTCTATTGCATCGACTCAAAGGTGAGGTAGAAGCTTTTAATTTTGTAGAGCATTACTTCTTTTTGGTGCAAGTTATTTGCTCAGATACACAGTATATTGATTGGGCATATGAGGTCAGTGAGCATCTTTCTAGGGCTCTCAGTGTAGCTAAGTTTTATAATTAATTTTATATGTCCTCTTTCTTGATATACATGTTGGCCTCTCTTCAATTGTGGCTGGGACTCCCTAGAATTAAGAATTTTCCTGATAATGTAAAAAGTTATGAGTTTTACACATGCTTGCAATTACAAAATAATTATGCAAAGTATATCCGGGTAAATGATGCATTCACCATGAGGATTTATAGAGATTTCCAAGGGTGTCCGAAGTGGAGATTCAGTCCGAAAGCGACGGTGACCATTGGTCAATTCGGCAGTTATTTCATTCAATTCTCATCATTTTCTTATTTGCATCTTGCAGCATTTGATGGATTTCCGTTGAAGCTACCTAGGTATCTAGATGATACGATTGTGCTCATGGAGATAGTGAGGCAAGCAATCCAAGTGAACGTGTTGAGCGCCAGCTTGAGGAAGAAAGGGTATGAATTCCCTATAAAAGTTGGAGCATACAGTTGTGAAACTAGATCAGATGCAAAGAATATACTCAAAGCATTTGAGAGTAAATACAAATTGGAAGAGTATGAAGAAGTAAGGCCCCTATTTGATCCTAATGGATATGCCAGAGATGTACTCCAAATTGGAAAGGAATGGATCGAGAAACTCAATTTAGATGGAGTTTCCCTAATCGATCAAATTGGAAACATTATCCTTCGAATAGAAACTAAGAAGGATAATATTATGTCTAACAATAATGCCTTGGCTGGAGAAAGGGAGAGGTGTATAGATTGCATTTCTTTAGTAAAAATGGTTATTCAGATGAAAGCAAAGGATGCAGTTGAAGCAAAGATTCTGAAGAAAGGAAATGAGCCCTTGAATGAATGGCTCTAGAATATGTAGTTCAAGCTGGAGATGATTCAAGATGAGAAGGGACTCAAAGAAACAAAGGATGAAGCGAAGAAGACCCAGGACAAAGCATTTGAGCTTATGTGAGGATTGCACACTGAGCCACAAACCAGTGGGCAAGGGAAATCCTTTATTAATGTAGACGCGATGAATAATAATTTCTCTACATATTTGAGTAATTTGTCTAGGATTGCTTCAAGCAGTCAAAACACAGTGATAGAATTGCAAACACTTGGTGGGTGTGTGCACGTGGCTACTAAAGAAGTGACAAGTCAGCTGAATGAAGTAAAAGAACTAGCTCTAGAACATTCAAGGTGGCTTTTGAGATTCACTAATGTGCAAGTACCCAATCATGAAGAATTGATTCCCATCATAGTGGCTGCTAAAACATATAGGACAAAAATTGAAAAGGGGAAGAAGTCCAAGTGATTCAGATTACCCCCTTTTCATTTCCTGTTGTAAATTTTGAAATCTTTGTTAATGTTTTGATATGATAAATTTGCATTTTTCCATTTGTCATCTAGAGAAGCTGAACCAAGTAATATTCCTATTGTAATGGTCATCTCTCAAATCCTATATGTATGAAATTTAATGGTTAATCAAACGTCAACAAAATTTTGGTGTGAAGTACTATTTTTTGTAGAGACAATTGAATGGTACTTTGTTTCAATCATTTTCCATTCCAGTAGGTATTGTGATTAGTTAGTATTTCCTTTATATGTTGCAGAGAACTAAGAAAGAACAGAGTTACATTTCCCCTATTTTCCAGAATAGGAATGAATGTAATAAGTATTGTTATAATTCATTTGACAAAAGGATTTTGTTAATTTTTCCTGATCCATCGATCGTAGTCTAGATTTGAATTTCAATTTGTTCTAGTCTTATGGGAATAGATTTATGGATTCATAAGAGGTGTGGATACGTGAATCTGTTTCAGCATTTAGAAGTATTTCTTGCCTAAATTAAGTTCTAGTTAGGCTTAATTTGGTTTGCCTCTTCTGCTCTCGGGTTAAGAGCATACCCCACATTAGTCTTAGGAATAAAACATAATTCCTTGAACATAATTCACATAGGAAGCTGTACCTACCAATTTAGAGAGAAGCCAATAATCAAAAAATGGTTTTTCAACTGTTGTAAATAGATATTGTTCATCATTCAAGCATTAAGAGTCATATCTTCATAAGAAACAAGAGAGGACGAATCTGTTTACCAACACACATTTGATCTTATCATTCAGTATAATGGATCCTTTACCTTTCACATAACATGGTGCATCATTTCCAAACTTAACACTACTTCCATTATAATGTTATAGATTTTCAAACTTACTTGTATCAGCAGTCATATGATGTGAGAAACCACTATCAATTCTCTATCTATCATTATTAATTACATGTAAGATTAAAGATTTTTTCTCATCTTCATCAAATTCATCTTTGATTCCAACATAAACAACTTATTCACTATTTTCAATTGAATCATCTTCTTTAGCAGTGTAACATATTTTTAACCTTTTCCTTTGTAGTCTTTGTTACCTCTGTTGTCTTTTTTATCTATCCTTCCCTAGTATTTTTTTGTCTTTTCTTTCCTCCTCATATTTTTCAAGACACCTTAAAGCAATATGACTAACTTTATTACATGTAAAATAAATTATAGGAAGTTTAACTTTGTGTTTTCCTTTTCCTTTAGGTATCCTTCTTGAAAATAATGCTTCTAACTCATCAAGGTCATCATTTGATTCATTGTCATTGCCCACATACTTACATTTTTTCTTTCTTTTAGATCCATCAAGGGTTATTTGAGACTTGAAATCAAATTTGACACTAGAAGGTGTATAGTTATTAAAATTTGACAATTCAAATGCATTGAGTCTACCAATTAGACTATCAAAGGTTAGATCATTACTAAGTGTATATATCAATTCTTGAATTACTTATACTCTAATTGTGTAGATACAGAGTAAAGTCCTCAATATCTTGCTTATCATAGTCTCATTAGATATATCTACTCTAGCTTCTCTAAAGATATTCACAACCTCCTTGGTTTGTCCACAATATTGTGCAACAATCTCTCCTTGTTTCATTCCCATGTCATCAAACTTGCCTCTCAAACTCTCTTCTTTAGCTCTTAACACATTTTTTTCTCCCCCATGAATTTGTGCCAACTTATCCCACATTTTTTTTTATAGTAGTGCAATCCTTAAAATCATCAAACTCAACATCACTTAAGGAAGATGCTAAATTTATCATCATTTGATTGTGCTCCTAATTCTCTTTGATTTGCAAAATTTTCATGGGTCTAGGTACTTCAATGTATTCATTTTCAAGGTAGTATAGTGTAGAATCTCCAACTCTAGGTAGATGCAGTCTCATCAAGTGTTTCCATCCTATAAAAGTCTCTTTATTCAACTTGGGTACCTTTCTCTTTTACATCTTGATTTTTTACTTAAAACCCTTCAAAATTTCCTAACAAGCACCAATGCTCTGATACCAATTTTTAGAATGATTAGAATAAGCGAGAAGGGGAGGAGGGGGGGGGGGGGGGGGGGGGTGGTGGGAGGGGGGGGTGAATCAATTATCCTCAAGTCTAGATGTACCAATTCAACTTTTAACAACTTCAAACAACTTATTCAAACTCATTAACTCACTCGATCAATATAGAAACTTATTCATTTAGATCACTTAGCTCTTTGTTTAGTATATGTTGATTAACATGAATAAATAATAGTAAATAACATGAATCATGAAGATAACATTCACACATGTATGAAACTAGGATTTAATGTGGAAATGCAATTTCAGAAAAACCACCGAGTAACATGCTACCACTTTTCACTCTTCTGAAGTGAGATCAGTTAAGAGCCAACCCTGTTTAAGGTTACAAATCACATTTATAGGTGTGACCCTATTAAAGGATTTAATCACCCTGTTAGGAGTGGCCTTATTGGAGGTCTTTAGATCATTCCATTAGAATGTCACCTTGATTAAAGGATTTAAAAATAGTTTTTAGGTCAACCTTGATTACAGGATTTTTATTACCACAATGGCTAGAAAGTAACAACTAGATTTGATCTATTAAGATACAACTCACTTTGCAAATTCATATCTCCATTAGGCTCATTTATTGAACTTCATTATATTCTCCCTCTCTAATCTTCTTGGAAACCCTTCATGCATTCACACTTCACCAATCTTCTCACTTTTCCTCTTCTACTCTATTATTCATTGTCCTTCACAAATTTTCCAATCAACAAAAAACCAACCAACAATAAAACATCTCTTGTTCCTCCTTAAATTGGTGGTTTTGATCTTTTGTCTCTTAAGCATCACTACAAATCTTAGGGTTTGATCATATTCATTGAATTTGTCCATCATTTTTTCCTTCTTCTCCTTTCTTGAAAATTCCAAAAACTTCTCCTTGATTCCTTTCCTTAGATCTCTTAACAAACTCAATCCATGCTCTAATATACTAGCTCATCAATCCTTATCATCCATGTGTTTTGACCAATCCAAAAATTCAACTATGTTTGACCTCAAACTCAATTATTTCACAAACTATCAAAATGATGGCACTTAGTCATCCACTATATTCTTCTTCTTAGTCATCATTGGGTAGCTCAATCTTTGATTTAATATCTTGCTTAGCTTACACTATCTTTCTTGGTCTACATTATGCTCGGTCACTACTTCATTTTCTTCTTCATCTTTCTTGGCCATAACTATAACTCAAATAATAGTGATTGTTTGACTATGTTTTAAGTTCCTTAATCTTCTGCTTTAACTTATTCATTGATGTTGTAGAACTGGTACTCAGTCAAGCTTGTGTTTTACTCAACAACTCTTCTATACTTTAACTCAATTGTCTTGTCCACTTTTTATGATGATTAAACTACACATTATCTTATTGAATACCAACTAATAAAGTTCCCATTGTGATTTCAACATATTTACTCCTATTTACTCAACAACCTCACTAGTTCATATAGTTATCTCTCTTTTCAAATCCTATTCATCAATCAACTAATATGACACTCTACACTATTATAGCAAATGTCTAATCAGTGAAGTTTAATATCAATGACACCATAGCAATTTTTGTCATTGTAGTTTCCAATATTATATTGGCACATGGATTATCTATGGTTTTTAGTTTGATAATAATAATTTTTAAGGGATTAGAAAAAGGAAGGATTCTACTAGGTAGGTATGGAAGGAGGATATTCAAGAAGAATTTCAGATGACTCCTCCCAACACCTTCCCCACATAAGTAGTTTCTTCATAAGGGAAACTATGTTCCAACATTTTTGGAGATTCCTTATGAAACAAATAATGGGGTGGAAAAGAAGAGTGATGACAAAAAAAAAGTGAAGAATCATATAAAGGCGAAGACTCCACAATCCTCCTTGGATACTTCCCACTCAGGGATTTGGACTTGGAAGAGGACCAAGAGGATGCAGAGATGAATTCCACTTTCTTGAGGTAATTTGATGATATCTATACATATATTTCCCTCTACCCTAAATCCTTGGACTTGAATGATCCTAAATAGTTACAACAACAATTGGATTTTATAGCAATAAGTGAGCTATAGAGCTTGGTTTTTTATTAGAAACTTTGAAATCAAAGGATGTAAAAACATATATTTTCACACTAAGCACCTAGCTCTATGCCACAAGTTTCCCCTCATAATTATTATCTCAAAGTGTGAGAGAAAAATCAATGGAGAGAGGAAGGTGTTCCCCCACTTGCTCCAAGTTAACATCTAGACATGCAAAGATTTATTCCTTATCACCTCGAAGGCTACATTCCCACAAAAGGGATGCTTTCAAAATCTCTATATTTCCTTCTAGTTGACTTCCTAGAAGCATGTAAAATGCCAAACACTATTTATAAAGGAAAGTTAATCTTGAAAGCCCATAATGGGATTCATTTAATAGGATTTTGATGTAATCCTCTATACATAGTAGAATAAGTCCCCCATATTCCAAGAAGTGTTTGCACACATAACTATGTGTTCCTTACACAAATGTGGCTCTTAGCTAGTTTTCCCTAATTGAATTTGTGTACATGTTTCTAAGAAAAGTTAATGGATTCATAGTTTTCCTTTACCATGGAATAAAGATGGTGTCTCCTAGAATCATCAAAATTGTTAAGCAACATTTTATAGTGTTGCAAAATGGGTTCAATTTGTCCAAGCTTTATCTCTAAACAATAATAGTCAAAGGGGTATTTGTCAATGATGTCGCATGGTGAATTTTTGCAGGGTCATTATTGTTGTAATTTTGTGGGAAACCTATGCATGTTCTATGTGTCCATTTGGTCCACCTCTCTACACACCATGGGAACTGACTTTCTCCACATGAAACATCAACAAATATTTCAATGTGGGTCCAACCTCAAGATACATCTTCACACATGGTGATGACCATAGATGGGGATGTTTTCTTCATAGGTTTTCATGCACTTTTGAGTTCAAATGCCTTCCAACTTCTACATAGGAACAATTAAATACTTATTATTGGCATGATGTACCACTATCTCAACTATGCATCTAATAGATGTTCAATGTATAGGGGATAAATGGTCGATGATAAAGACCTAATAAATATAGAAAATAATGATCAATAAATTTTGCACTGCCTATAATTACAAAGGATAGGTTATATCTAGACCATTAAAATGGGGAAGGGAAAGAATTATAAAGAGAATCTAAGAGTCTAAACTAGGAATTGTTACTCAAATTAAGATTATTCCTCTTTGTGAATCCTTTAGATTATTATCACATTTTGAGATTGTCAATATAATCAATCATCCATCAAGCCCTTTGGTCTCTATTTTCAATCACATTATCTTTATGAATATCTTATGTGAAAAATTAGACTTTAATATGCTCATATGGATAGTTGTTTATTAGACTATGCACTATGTTTTTCTGCTAGTAGTTACTATTTTATGTCATTCTATGTTTAAGAGTTCTTTTCTTTAGAGATCCATAATTTATTTCTAGTTGAAAATATCCATTTCATGCCTTGATACCTCATAATAAGGTAGTTTTTTTTCTTAGTTAGATGTTGGGTGCATCAACTTTATCAAGGCTTTTCTCCACTCTTTTTCCCTCCATTCAACAAAGAAATAACTTCTAAAATCCTAAAGGACATCTAGCAAAGTGAAACAAGTTCCCCCACTTGGTAGGATTCCCATAGAAGTTGTTTCCTCCCAAGGGAAACTTTGGGAGGAAAAAATATTCTTTATTTTTTGGCATAATAGTACTAATACTAAATTTATCTTGGTCATAGCATTTTTGTCTTCTTGAAACTAGTATATTTAAACTTAGAGATACTACGGTGTTTAGAAGAGAATACCTTCAATGAATGAATGCATTGAGAATAACACCAAAAGTCTCATTGGATGATAAGCACCATCAATAGAGTTTGACTTGGTATGCCAAAAACTATTACCACTTAGGTTTTGTCTTAAGATGCCTAGATGAACTCAACAAACTAGTGTAACATGGTACTATTATTCAATTGTGGGTGACCTATGGTGAGTGTGGGCCTCTAGAGAGGGTTAGTTCCCTTTAACAAAATACTAGACTAAACTTTTGATAGGGAAAGGGATAGATATTGCATATAAATAAATTTTGAATGATTTAAAGGTGATGAACCAAATTTGTTAGAAGTTTTAATATGTGTTCAAACTCATAGTATATTTTAGTGAAAGAAACCTATACTCACAACTCAAGATATGACATTCACTACATAATTTTCTATTAGGAAGTAAAAAGATAAATGTTTTCTAGATGAATTAATTATTTTAACAAATACAACCTATTTATTTCAATGTAATACTTATGATGCATTTAAAACACTTAAGAAACATTAGGAAACTTTAGGATACATTAGAATCCACTAGTGTGTCTTGCGATGATTAATGCATTTTAAGGGGTCCTAATGTGCCCTAAGGGGCCTTAATGGGACCTAACATTTCCTAAGAGGTCATGATGGGTTCTAAGGGCCACTAGGACTAGTACTTAGGATCCATTATGACCCCTTATGATATATTATAATAATGTATTCACTATATTGTTAAGAGCAAAAAAAGTGAATTTTTTAAGTATTATTACTATAAAGAAAATACAATACTTTAATTTATTTTTTAATAAATAAATATTTATATATATTATAATAAACTAATGAAAAAAAGGGAAATAAATCATACATGTATTTCTTGACACCTTTATTTCATCATCACAACATTTCCATTTACTCTCTTAGACTTCTGCATTTTAAATATTCCTTCATACAATTATGACACTATTTTTGTTTCATCCTCACACCAATTCCATTTATTATTTTGCACCATTACATTTGAAGTAAACCATAAACTTATATTATAAATAAAACCTCATATTACATAGGACACATTTTGGGACTTGAGAGAAAGGGGAGCATAAAGTTTTAGGGGGATTTCTTATTATTTTAGTTTGCTAATTTTAGGGACAGATGATGTAAGGAGAAGTGGACAAGGCTGATTGAATCATCTTAGGCTAGCATATAAAAGTACCTTTATATATATTTTATAATCTATTCCATGTCCACAAACTATTTGAGAATGGTTAGGATCATACAACTTATTTATATTGTTAAAAATTAGATATAATTTACCTTTACAATATCTTTGGATTAACAAAGATAGTTGAGATCAAATCAAAAAGTGGGCATGAGTGTTGGAAGTCTTAATTTGGGAAACAAGATACTGAAATGGGGGTTTAATCAGGATATGTTAAAATTTTATCCCTTAAAACAACTTTAGTGTATTCACCACATTTTCCATTTCATATCTAATTCATGCATAACATAACTTGTAAAATCAAATGTTGAGACATGTAGATTTAACTATCAATTACCTACATGAAAGGTATAGGAATTTAAAAAAAATTTAGTTATCTAGATCCCCTACAAGATGAAGGTAAAATTGGGGTGAGGATGACACCCACAAATATTCACTACTACAATAATAAAGTTAACCTATTAGGGTTACAATTTTAATCACTTCTAATGATCTACCTTGTGAGGGGTCTTCCCTATTAAAAGATGTTAAGATTGTTAGGTCTTACCTTGTGAGAGGATTTTACACTTACAATAAAGTAAGGACTTGGATAAAATATTTATAAAAGGTCTATTAAAACCACTCAATTAATAAAGGAAATGTTGGATGGAACCAGTGTTAATTGAGCTTACTCAGTTACCAAAGGATCTTTGCAAATATGGATTGTTAACCGAGTTCATTGGTTGACACAAGAAAATCATTTATAAGTTAGTGTCTACTAAGTAGGATAGGCTAAGGAAGGATTTTCTTATTTTGTCATATTGAGTTTAATTAATTTATCTATTGATTCTAGTTGATTGATGTGATGCATATTAGTTATTCTAAGTTGTATATGAGCCAGCTTGACAATATGAATGATATAAGTATAAGGTCAAGTTGAGAATTTGAAAGTGTGTAAGAGTGTGAATGTATGGAAGATTTTGAAGATCTAATGATGCAAAAAGTAAGCGAATTATAAGGATAAATAGAATATCCTTGTAAAGCTCAAAAGATACATTCAATTAGGAAGGATTGAGTACAAACCAAAACAAAGATCTATAATCAGCAATTTAGTTGCATCAAAAATTGGGTCATCTCATTGTTACTCTCTAGCCATTGTAGTAGTGATCTAAATCTCTTAACAGAGTTGTCTTAGTAGCTATTTGTAAAACCTCTAACAAGGTGACAGTTCTATTGAATTATCTAAAGACATCTAAAAGGGCCACTCCTAATAGGGTGATTAAATACTTTAATAGGGCCACACCTAATAGTGTGGTTTTTAAATCTTAATAGGGTTGGCTCCTAACAGGGCTCTCTTCAGAAGAGTGGAAATAATAACTAGTTGCAATTGGTGATTTTTCCAAATTGGGCTTCCACGTTAAATCTTAGTGTCAATTGTATTCATGCTATTTGCTTTTATGTGTTTGCATTGAAGTTAAAATAATAGTAATCATAGATAACATGTTTTAGTAATCATAGATAACATTTAAGATTTGCATGTTAAGTACTTACTAAGAATATTTAGTATTTACTGAGTTACAACACTTTATGTGTGTTTTCCAAGCATCGATAGTATTTAGCTTTCAGAATTTATTTTGTACTAACATATAAAGGGATTTGGGATATATTTTAGTGGTAACTAATATACCCCTCCCCTCTTAGTTACTCCTCTTATATTCCAAACAATTGGTATCAGAGCTTTTGGTGCTTTTAGAGAAGGTTTCAAGGACCTAAGCTAAAGATCAAGATGTCTTACAAAAGAGAGATTCCCAAATTGAATAGAGATAATTTTGCAGTATGGAAAGGACTTGTGAGGTTACATTTGGCTACCATCAATGATTCAAGTTGTAAATATCCTAGTTCTGAATACAAGACTTCCATTGAAACTTTATCAGTTGAAGATATTGTTGAAAAGAAGAACCATAGCATCATGATGATTGATATTGTATCTACTCTCAGTTATGCTGAATTTTATGAAGTAAAATATTGTAAAACAACTCATGAAATATGGACCAAACTAAAAAACATTTATAGAGGAGATGACAATGTAAGAAGAGAAAAGGTTGAAATTCTAAGAGGTCATTTTGATTAGATGAAAATGAGAGAAGATGAGAACATTGTAAAATATGTGAAAAAAATCAAAGCAAGTGTGAGCACAATCAAAGCATCTAGAGGAGACATTCAAGAAAAAATAGTTGTAAGAAAGGTACTTAGAACTCTTCTTCCTATTTATGCAACTAAAGTGTTTTATATTCAAGAGATGAGATGTGGTCCAAATAATGAAATATCTTTGGATGATCTAGTTAGAAGATTGACAACTTTTGAGTTAGATAACTTTGATAACTATGTTCCCAGCTCAAAAGGAATTGAGTCTACATTTCAAGCTAAACTCTCACTCAAGAAAGAGTAAGAAATCAAATTCTAGTAAATCAATAAGTGAAGAAGAAGAAATAGAAGAAAGCTTAAACAATGATCTTGAAGTTGTTGAAGCCCTACTTGCAAGGAAAAGTTCCTCTGATCTACTTTTCTTGTGAAGAAGTTGGTCACATTGCTGCAAGGTGTCCAAAAAGAAAAAACAAAGATAAAAAGAAAAGCAATAAGCACAAAGGCTAGAAGGATTCCAAGAACTACAAGGAAAAAGGTAAGAAATCTTGTTCTATGGCTAAAGATTCTAATAACAGTGAATATGAAATGGTATATATTTTAGTAAAAGATGAATCTGATGATAAAGAAGATAAAATGGCACTTATCTCTCATGTTAACAAAAATGATACATGGATTATTGGTAGTGATTTTTCACATCATATGACTAGAGACAAAACAAAATTTGAGCACATGGAATATTATGATGGAGGTTGTGTGAGATTTGGAAACAATGAACCTTGTAACATAAATGGAAAAGGATATATTTCTTTGACAAAGGAACTTGTATGTGACAATGCTTATTGGGTTGAAGGACTAAAGAATAATCTACTAAGTGTGGCATAGTTGAATAACATTGGATTCAAGGTAGAATTTATGGATGGACAGGCCAAACTACTGGCTAGAAAAGGAAATCTAGTTGGATCTGGCAAGCAAACAAAAGGTTATCTATTTTATCTTGATCTCCATGAAAGTTCATATTTTATTGCTCAAGTAGAAGAAAGTTGGTTATGGCACAAAATATTATTTCATTTAAACTTTGATAATCTAGTTAAGATAAGAAAAAACTAAGAGGTATTCCTAGTTTGAAAAATCTTGATATGGGTCTATGCAAAAATTGCCAAATTGGTAAGATAGGAAAGACTAGTTTTAAAAGAAAGAACTATTAGTCAAGAGAAGTCTTAGAACTTGTGCATACAAAATTATGTGGACCTATTGGAATAGAGAGTTACAGTGGAGAAAAAAATTTCATTCTTTTGGTTGATGATTATTCTAGAATGATGATTGTATACTATCTAAAAGAAAAATCTGAAGCTTTTCAAAAATTCAAGTGGTATGTGGCAAGAGTAGAAACAAAAATTGGAAAGAGATTGAAATGTTTAAGATTAGGAAAAGGTGGTGAATTCATCTCCAATGAATTCAATAATTTTTTCATTAAAAGAGGGATCAAAAGACAAGTATTAACCCCTCGTACTCCATAGCAGAATTGTATAGCTAAAAGAAGAAACAGATCCATCATGGACTGTGCAAGAATACTGATGATCAAAAAGAATGTTGTAATCAAATATTGGAATGAAACTATCAACACTATAGTTGATACCTTGAACAGAGTACGGTTGAAGAAAGATTCAAATCAAACTCCTTATCAACTATGGTATGGCTACAAACCAAATGTAAGTTACTTGAAAGTATTTGGTAGCAAATGTTATATCTTGGAAGAATCTAGAAAAGAAAAATTTGATGTCAAGGGTGGTGAAGGCATATTTTTAGGATACTCCTATAGAAGTAAAGCATATAAATGTTTGAATTTTTCTACTCATAAAACCATAGAAAGTGCACTTGTGAGAATTGATGAGTTTGTAGAAAAAAGTGAAGAAGAAAGTAGCAAAGAGTCAGAGGATTATATAATAGTTTTTTACTATGAACTTGATACCCTACAAAATCTATCTATGAACCTGATATCTATGTTAACAAGATATGTTAGAAGGAATCATGCACTTGATCAGATCATTGGAGACAAATCTGATGGAACAATGACAAGAAGCAAATTAAATGGTACATGTTTACTTGCTAAATTTGAACCTAGAAATCTTAAGGATACTCTAGATAATGAAAGTTAGGTTGAAGCAATGAATGAAGAAATAGAACAAACAAAACCTAGATCCTCATTCCTAGACCCAAGGATAAAAATGTAATTGGCACAAAATGGGTGTTTAGAAACAAGCTCAATGAAGATGGAAAAGATTCCGAACGCAAAGAAAGATTGGTGTGCGAAGGCTATTCTAAAGAAGAAGGTATTGATTATTTTGAAACTTTTACTCCTATTGCAAAATTAAAAGGTGTCAAAACTCTACTAGCATATGCAACACACAAAGGACTTAAAGTGTATCAAATGGATGTTAAATCTGCATTCTTAAATTAAATTAATGATGATGAAGTCTACATTGAATAACCAAAAGGTTTTGTAGATCCTAACACAAGAGACATGGTCTAAAAATTGCATAAAGCATTATATGGTCTCAACCAAGCTCCCAAAGCTTGGTATGAAAGAGTTCATAATTACTTGATACAGATTGGTTTTCAAAGAACAAATGATAATAGTAGTCTGTATATCAAAGAAGGACCATACAAGAAGATTGTGTTGGCAAAAATATTTTTTGATGATACCTTATTCATAAGAAATGATGACTTACACAAAGAATTTTTAGAAGAAATGAGTAAAGAATTTGAGATGTCTATGTTTGGAGAGATAAAATTCTTTGTTAGATGGTAGATTCAACAAAACAAAAATGATATATACATTACTCAATCTAAATATATCAAGGAGATACTAAAGAAATTTGGAATGGAAGATTCAAGACCAGTTGAAACCCCTATGTCTGCTAGACATAAACTTTCCAAAAGTGATGATTCAAAAGAAGTAGATCAAACCACATATAGATCAATGATTGAAAAATTGCAGTATGTAGTGTATACAAGGCCTAATATTGCATTAGCAATTGGTATGGTGACAAGACTCTCAACAAATGCTAGAGAAAATCACATGATGACAATCAAGAGAATCATGAGATATCTGAAAGGTATTGAAGACTATGGCTTATGATACAAACTTGGAGGCAATTTGGACTTAAAGGTGTTCACTGATGTTGATTGGTCAAGAAGTATTGATGAAAAGAAGAGCACTAGTGGTAGATCATTCTTTCTTAGTAAAAGACTAGTGTCTTGGACAAGCAAGAAAAAAATGTGCATCTCTTAATCCATAGCAAAGGCAAAATATGTGGCAACAATGATTAATTATTCTAACATTGTTTGGTTCAAACAACTTTTGGAAGGAATGAAAATAGAGATCAAAGATCCAGTAGTCATATACTGTGATAATACTAGTGCAATCAATATATCAAAGAATCTAGTGATGCATACCAAAACAAAGCACATTGCAATAAAATATCACTTCTTAAGAGAATTAGTGCAAGACAAGGAAATCGGATTGGAATATGTGAACACAAAATAATAGATTGTAGACATATTCACCAAGCCATTATGTAAGGATGCATTTCTATATCTAAGAGGTAAGCTAGGGTTCATTCCCCTATCAGAAGCTCATTGAATAAAATTTAATGATGCATCAACTAGAATGTGTTGAAGATCAATCAATTGGTACAGTATTTACAAGGGCATATTGCAAATGAATTAGTACTTAAGGTAAATTAATATTAATAGATTTTTTGTCTTTGGCATGTGTTGTCAAAGAGGGAGAACTTTAATGTCATATCTTATAAGAATTTTTAATTAGAAGGAGAAGTTTGTTGTAAGAGGGAGAAGTATGCTATCATAGAGATGTTTATCATAGAGATGTCTATGAGGGAGAATGAACTTGGTAATAGTTGTTGACAAATGTTTTCTAATAGAGGGAGAAACTGAAGATAGAAAGAGTTCATACTAACAAAGAAAGTTCTCATAGAAAAAAATTTCATTTTGTTATGACATGTTGTGTTGCCATCATTTTCAAAGAGAGAGATTGTTGGAGACAATTGATTAATTGTGTATTATCTTTGATATTACAAAAATTTCATACCATTATCAATCAGTGCATGTCAAGCTCACTCAGGTAGTGAAGACATTTTTTGTGTCTACTAAGCACTCTTGTGTTTGCCTAGTTTAGAAGGAAGTGTCTACCAAGTTCACTCAAGCATCAAAGGGAAGTTTACAAAAGATGAGTGTTAACGAAGCTTACTTGGATAATGAAGGAAATGTTGGATGGAACCAATGTTAACCAAGCTTGCTCAATTATCAAAGGATCTTCGTAAATATGCAGCATTAACTAAGTTCACTTGGTTAACATAGGAAAAATGTTTATGAGTTAGTGTCTATTGAGCAGGGTCAGCTAATGAAGAATTTTCTTATTTTGGCATATTGAGTTTAATTAATTTATCTATTAGTTCTAGCTGACTGAGGTGATGAATATTAGTTATTCTAAGTTGTATACGAGTCAACTTGATAATATGAATGACACTCTTCTCAGATCTTCCATATGGTCTTTTATTTTCTTTGAGAACACAGTGAGATCATCTAGGTATATGACTATTATTTGATCTTTCATCTCAGCAAAGGTCTCACTCATACACCTTTGGAATGTAGCCCCAGTGTTGATCAGTTTGAAAGGCATCTTGTGATATGTGAATGTACTCTAAGGAGTTGTAAATTCTATTTTATGTTGATCTTTCTCTTCTACTTCAACCTAGTTATATCCTGAAAAGTGATCGAGCATAGACATCATCTCAAATCTGGCAACTATTTGTAACAAATGGTCCATGTTTGGGAGAGCAAAATTATCTTTAAGAGATTCCTGATTTAAATTACAAAAATCTACACAAATCCTTATCTCTCCATTCTTCTTCCTGATAGGTACTATGTTGGCTATCCAGGTAGAGTTATGGATAGGATAAATGATCCTTGCTTTTAACATTTTATCAACTTCTCAAAAAATGGCATCTATGACCTTCAGATTATAGTTTCTTTGCTTTTGCCAGAAAGGTACTACATTTTATTTGAGAGGAATCTGATGTTTCACCTCTCCTCCTTTGTAGCTCTTCAGGTCTTCATAGCTCCAAGCAAAGAGATCTCTATATTCTTCAAATAATTTCTTTGCAATTTCTCTCTCTTCAAGAGTACAACATTTTCCAATATTAATCATTTTGGGACCATGGACATCTCCAATGTTCAATCCTTCATATTCACCCGTGGTAGGTCCCTTTTCTATTCTTTTCTACTTAACATAAGCATCATTTCTGTCAAATAACTTTTCCAAAGCTACAAAATATGGGGGAATAATATTGCTTTTCAATTGGACCTCATCACTTTTGTTATGTTCATCATCCTTGCAAGACTCAGGTTCAAATTTGGTTTTATCATTTTCAAGAAATAGCTGCAAACTCTTATCATCATTAAAGACTTGCTAGGGTTCTACATTATCTGGGACAGTAGATTGATATATAGTTTCAATTTGATATTTCTTATCCTTAAAATCTAGATGCAGGAGTAACAAGGAAGCAGAGACTACAAGTGAGTCAGCCTTTGTATTCATTTCTCTTGGCACAACTCTAATGGAGAAGGCATCCAAAATTTCTATCTCATCTCACACCCTGTTCTTGTAATTCTTCAGTTTATGATTCTTCACTGAGTACTGTCCTTTGATTTGTCTCACAATAAGCTCTGCATCACCTTGTGCCTTCAAGATCTTTATCCCCCTTTCTTTTGCAGTGACTATCCCCAATATTAAAGCTTCGTATTCTACTATATTGTTTTTGTTACCAAATTCTAATTTGAAAGCTAAGGTCTCAGCTTCTCCTTCTAGGGATATCAATACTTTGCCAGCTCCAGATCCTGAGGAAGCACAACTTCCATCAAATTCAAGTGTCCATATGCTTGGTACATCTTTGTTTTCATTGGGGGTTTTATCACCTTGATTTTCATCTATTTGTTCATTCATATCTTTCTTGGTAAACAACATGTCATTGCTGAATTCCAGTTCTTCATACAAAATTTTAGCTTTGGGATCATCTGATTTCAAGATTGTGAATTTTTCTTTTTCTTCAAGTTCCAATTTGACCTTCTTATTACCAATAGGTATCATAGCTTGGGACTAGTCTAGCTTAATTTCTTCTCCTAAGTCTCAGCAGAAACTTCTACTTAAAAGGAGTCCATAACTTGCAAGAATATCAACTACCAGAATGGTTAACAAGAGTTTCTTTTTTGGATATGAGGCTAGAGCTACTTGTGCATCTTTAATTTGTCCAAGCAAAGGAACTTGTTTGGCATCCATAGAATAACATCTCCCATGCACTTTAGTAAGATTCAATCCCAAGGCTTTAGCTATGAAATATGGCATAACATTATCTGATGCACCTAAATCTATTATGTAATTACTGAGTTTACATCCATTAATATACAATGAAATATAAAAAGGTTCAGGCTTCTATCCAGGGAAGGTTGCTAAAACAATAGAATCTTCTTGATTAAACAAGCTATATGTTAAAGTTTCATCTTCGAATTCAGTAGTCACATTATGATTTAGGTCTAAAATACCTCCTTTACATCTATCCACTAGTCTCTTAAGCTCAGAAGGATGTGACATTAAATAATCAATAGTGGAAATTTGAGTCTTTGACTCTTCACAAAATTGAATGAAATCAAAAGATGTATGGTCCTTACCCATTTGTGAAGTGGATGTTCCTTGATCAGTATGTACCTTACTCATAGAAGGATTGGAGTTGTCTTTGTGAGTATGAATAGAGGCTTGATTCATCATCCTTTGTCCATAGGTAAGTACTATGTATGAAGTTCCATCAATGGTTGTGTAACACTCACCTTTTGATTCAAAATCTAATTCATATTCTAAAAATAAATTTCCAGAGTTACTATTTGAACAAGAATCAGGTTCTGAACACGGAGCTGCAATATTTAATTCATTAGTAGATAGTAATTGAATGATACGAATAGTCTCTGGACAACTTTTACTGTCATGATCCGTGGTTAAATGAAAGATACACATATTTCCGTTTCTTGGTGCTACTTCAATTTACAACCTAGGTTGTGAACCTGTAAGCTACGGAAATCTACTTTGATTTCTTCTTCTTGGTGAGTTTTGGTAATTCCATTGATAAGAATTATTGAATTTGGGTAATTGCTTTTTCATTGCAACTAGTTCATTAGACAACTTCCGAATCATCTCTTCTAATGATGTGGTATTACTAGTACTCCCCTTAGTTTGAAGTTCTCATTTCCATTTTCCCATGGAAATTAAGTCATCCTCACATTCAATAGCTTTCTTTTGTGCATCAGCTAGATTAGTAATGCGTGCTCTTCTCAGATCATAATTGATATCTAGAGGCATAGCACTAATAAAGAAAGTTTTTAAATTGCTGAGTGTTGGTCTATCAACAATAGTAATTCTACTATTAATATTATTAAAATTGGCAACGAAATCCCTCATGCTCATAGTTGGTTGTTTCTTAATTGAAGTCAACTATGTTAGCAAGGCATGTTCATCTTTCACAGTCTTGAATCTGGCTTCAAATTTAGTTCTCATCGTGTCCCAATCAGTTATTAAACCATTAACTAAATGATAAAACTAGTCTGTTACACTATCTATAAGGGTCTCTACGAACAACCTTACAACAACATCTTCATGTCCCACCCCTAATATATGGGTAGCTAAAAAGAAGGCTTTAATGTGCTCATCTATAGTAACCTTCCCATCACTTGAGAATTTAGGGAAATTCTTCCTTGAACCAGCTAGGAGTGGATGATAAGCATTTAGTGCTAATGAGCCTGTTGCCATGGCCCATGGAGCAGCCATGATTGTTCTAGTAGTATATGGCAGAAAGTTAACAACTGGAGGTGTAGTAACTCTGTGAAGTGCTAACACCTGACAAGTGGAACGTGAAGTGATAGTGTTTTGATCTCTAAAAGGGGAAGGGGGTCTTCTCTGACTTTTATCTTCACTTTTCTACTTTGGAACTTCTAGAATAGGAAAACCAAGCTCTGTTAGTTTACCAAAGGTGGAATCTTGCCCACCCTATTCCTTGGTACTTCTGAGGAACCTAAATTGTTCCAAGATGCTAGGTGCAGTTTAACCCTAAGCTTACTATCTTAATTGTCTTTTTGCTCTCCACATATCTCTCCATTGAATGACTCTTTCAAAAGCTTTAGCTCTTCTTTCTTCTTCCTCTAATATCTGGCTAGCATTCTGATAATGTTTAGTATTCCTTCTGTGCCTCCAAACAAATGTGTTAAGAGATGAAATTATGTCCTCTTGGTTGTCTTAAAAACCAAGGTTAGGTTGGAGCATTGGGATTATGTTTTCATGAGGTAGTACCATCTTTCCTCATGACATAGGCTTTTTGATCAAGTGATTGTTCGTCTCCCCAGCAGAGTCACCAAAAATCTGTTGGTAAACAGATTTGTCCTCTCTTGTTTCTTATGAATATATGACTCTTAATGCCTAAATGATGAACAATATCTATTTACAATAGTTGAAAAACCATTTTTTGATTACTGACTTCTCTCTAAATTGGTAGGTATAGCTTCATATGTGAATGATGTTCAAGGAATTATATTTTATTCCTAAGACTAATGTGGGGTGTGCTCTTAACCCGAGAGTAGAAGAGGCAAACCAAATTAAGCCTAACTAGAACTTAATTTAGGCAAGAAATACTTCTAAATACTGAAATAGATTCACGTATCCAGACCTCTTATGAATCCATAAATCTATTCACATAAGACTAGAACAAATTGAAATTCAAATCTAGACTACGACCAATGGATTAGGAAAAATTAACAGAATCCTTTCATCAAATGAATTATAATAATACTTATTACATTCATTCATATTCCAAAAAATAGGGGAAATGAAACTCTGTTCTTTCTTAGTTCTCTACAACACAGAAAGGAAATACTAACTAATCACAATACCTACTAGAATGAAAAATGATTGAAACGAAGTGTCATTCAATTATCTCTGCAACAAATAGTACTTCACACCAAAATTTTGCTGACCTTTGATTAACCATCAAATATTATACATATAGGATTTGAGAGATGATCGTTACAATAGGAATATTAATCCGTTCATCTTCTCTAGATGAAAAATGGAAAAAATGCCAATTTATCATATCAAAACATTAACAAAGATTTCAAAATTTACAATAGGAAATGAAAAGGGGGTAATTTGAATCACTTGGACTTCTTCCCCTTTTCAGTTTTCATCTTATATGTTTTAGCAACCACTATGATGCGAATCAATTCTTCATGATTGGGTACTTGCATGTTAGTGAATCTCAAAAGCCACCTTGAATGTTCTAGAGCTAGTTCTTTTACTTCATTCAGCTGACTTGTCACTTCTTCAGCAGCCATGTGCATGCACCCACAAAGTGTTTGCAATTATGTCACTCTGTTTTGACTACTTGAAGTGATCTCAAACAGATTACTCAAATATGTAGAGAAATTATTCTTCATCACTTCTACATTAAATAAGGATTTCCCTTGCCCACTGCTTTGTGTCTTAGTGTGCAATCCTCGCATAAGCTCAAATACTGTGTCCTGGGTCTTCTTCACTTTGTCCCTTATTTCTCTGAGTCCCTTCTCAGCTTCTTGAATCATCTCCAACTTGAACTACATACTCTGGAGCCATTCATTCAAGGGCTCATTTCCTTTCTTTAGAATCTTCACCTCAACTGCATCCTTTGCTTTCATCTGAATAACTATTTTTAGGAGAGAAATGCAATCTATACACCTCTCCCTTTCTCCAACTAAGGCATTACTGTTAGATGTAATATTATCCTTCTTAGTTTCTAGTCGAAGGATAATATTTCCAATTTGATCAATTAGGGAAACTCCATCTACATTGAGTTTCTTGATCCATTCCTTTCCAATCTGACCCATATGCCTATCTTTCTGGAGCTATGATATGAAAGCTTGTACCTCTTCTGTTGAAGGATTTTCAGTAGTAGGCACACCAGTAATAGTTGCCAGTGGAACAACCAATTGCTTGATAAACCTTCTTAAATCTTCTATTTCAGCTTTCATTCTAATATTTGACAACTTGAGGTTCTCCAGTTGCTCTTCTATCACCTCATTACCTGATTTCCATAGGACTACTTTTGTATCATGTCGAGCCTATCCAAGATCAATTGAATGCAGAGTGAAGTCCTCTGACATCATATCTTCAATTCTCCCTACCTTGTTTGGTTTTTCTACCTCCATAGTTAAGTGCCCTATTTCTGGATCTTGTCCCAAAATTGACAAGGTCTTTTGCTTTTTAGCTTTCACTATGGAAGATCCTGAGCGAACCGCTTGAGATACAACATCCTTTGAAGTAATAGTCTCATATTTTCTTTTCCTCTTCTTTTCCAAAGTGTCCTCAAGCCAATATTTTGTACTAATCACCTTGGAGGTTGTTCCAAGTGATTCAATGATGAACATCTTCTTCTTTACTAGAGTCATCATCATTGTAGTTGTAGAAAAGAGGTTCTTCAAATCTCAAGAAAGAAGCTAAGATGAACCTGGAGCTTTCTCTTCTTCTTGAGTTCTCTTTGCAACTTCATCTGACTTAGTGGATTCACTACTACTACTTTTATCATCTCCAATCTCTACTATCTGAATAGGAGAACCAACGGCCTTTAGAATAGGAGCACTTACAGATGAAGTAGGGCTATGATGAGGGGATAAGACAGGGGTGCCATGAGGAGATGAAGTTGGAGAAGGCTGAGGGGATGAGGTAGAGTGGCATGTGGAGGTGAGACTGGAGCAAGAGCTCCATCTTTCTACTCTTTCGTTCCTTTTTTAGCTTCAGCTTGAGCTCCAATGACTAGTAGTGATCTGCCTTGATAGGTTGAGGCTATTAGAACATTCTTCTCTAGGGGTTGATCACCTCCTCCTATAGATTGGGCTATTCCTTGAGCAGTTTAGGTAGTAGCACTGGGTGTGGCACTTTGAGATGAAGCAGGAGTAGCTACAGGTGGAGAAGCTTGGGTAGTTTTGCTCTTGCTCCAGCCTTTCTTAGCTATCCACTCAACCCATTTCCTAGTCCTTTTGATAATTCTTGCCATCATGACATCGAAGTCTTCTTCTATGTCAACATATGGTTCAGAACTAATGGGAGTATTCCTCAACTTAGTCAAATATGTATTACTGTACATATTTTGACCATCATCTTCCAATCCTTCCACATCTAAATTTATGCCATATGTCTTTACCTGATCAATTGTAAATCTGGCAAAGGCATGATCTCGACTCTCTAGTTCATTCTTACAATCTGCCCAATAATCCTCCATGGTTGTCACATGTTTGATTATGCTTCCAATTTGGAGCACATCTCTAGCATATCCATTACGATCAAACAGGGGCCTTACTGCTTCATACTCTTCCAATTTGTATTTACTCCCAAATGCTTTGAGTATATTCTTTGCATCTGATCTGGTCTCACAACTTTATGCTCCAAGTTTTATAGGGAATTCATACCCTTTCTTCCTCAAGCTGGCACTCAACATGTTCACTTGGATTTCTTGCCTCACTATCTCCATGAGCATGATCATATCATCTAGATACCTGGGCAGCTTCAGTGGAAATCCATCAAATGCTACAAGATGTAAATAAGAAAATGATGAGAATTGAATGAAATAACAGCCAAATTGACCGATGGTCTCCATCACTTCTAGATTGAATCTCCACTCTGGACACCATTGGAGCTCTCTACAAATCCTCATGGTGAATGCATTATTTACCCAGATATACTCTGCATAACTATTCTATAATTGTAAGCATGGTTAAAACATATAACTTTTTACATTATCAGGAAAATTCTCAATTCTAGGGAGTCTCGGCCACAATTGAAGAGAGACCAACATGTATATCAAGAAAGAGGACATATAAAATGAATGATAAAACTTAGCTACACTGAGAACCCTAGAAAGATGCTCACTGACCTCATACGCCCAGTCAATATACTGTGTATCTGAGCAAATAACTTGCACCAAAAAGAAGTTCTGGTTTGAGGTTTGTGCCAAAAAGAGTTTTAGGGACTTTACTCTTAGCTCCCCTTGTCTTTTGAAACTAATATTGCATGATCTCCTTCCTCCAGATCATCTTCTTTAGAGAGAACTTAGACATAGCTCCTCCCATCATCAAATTAGAGAACTCCTCCCATTCTGGAATCTGTGAGCAATTCACTACTGCTTGACGATTAATTGAAATCAACACCATTTGATCAGGCAATAGAATTTGCTTTGTATCTAGGTTGTAATGATTGATGCATTCCAAAATCAACTCCAAGGCTTGTACTGCTATAGGGAACCCAGTTGCTTCCACTAATCTACTTCCCTGAAGTTTCTTCATTATGGGATGAACTAGCTCTACTCTTAATCTCCTTTGAAAATCTTTCATATCATAGAAATGGAGTGAAGTATTTGTGATAGTCAACCATGCTGACTTAATTCCACCCAATCCATTGAAACCCACAAATCTTGTTGCCATTTTATTTGATGTATGATAGCAAAAATTCAAACAATTGCAAATGATACAAGAAGCAAACTCTGTAACTTTGAAAATTACTTGAAAGCACTATCCAATACAACAATATAATAGTAAAATGGTAGTTTGAAAATCTGTTACTTCCCTCTTTATAAAATAACCTTAGATTTTCCCATTGAATTTCATAAATCGTGCCACACGAGAAAAATTAAGGGTAAATCCATTGGATTGGTGAATGTAAAGGTTCTAACAGATTTATCTTTGTCTTTTCACTATTTCTGTTGGCTCAATAGTAACTTTCATTAATTACTAGTTTACTTTTCATTTCATCTTTCTTTCAAAAAAATAAGAACGAAGTACTTCCTAGGGAAAAATCCACTTAACTCAATTCTTCTTGCAAAAACCTTATCAATTCACTGATTTGCTTCTATTTACTTGCCCAAAATAATCTGCAATCAATTCACATACTTACCATGCTTGTAGGAATGATTTTTCTTCAAATGCAGGAAAATGGCCTTCGAGGGTAGAAAACCTGTGGCAGAGAAGCTAATTTTTGATTTTCCTCTTAACCTTTCATTTTTACCTTTTCTACCCTAAGCACTTTACCACAAGCCCTCAAAAAAAAAAAAAGAGGCTTTGCAAGTGAAAAAAGGGACCTGCTAGTAATTTTAACCTTCTATTTAGGCCTTTGCAAAAAACTTACTTTTTGGTTTGAAGCCCGCCAAAGGAGAAACTACTTCTGAGTTTTCTGCCGATGCTTATCACGTTCATCCTAATGAGTTCTGAGTAATTTCCACTATGAAAATAGGATGATATTTGAATGATTTAGCCATAATGTGTCTTACCTATCCTTGTTTTAGCCTACAATTAGTAGCTATGGATCCCTGCGAAGTTTCACCTTCTGGGTGCGAAAACCCGCTGTGGAGAAGAAGAAACTTGATTTTCTGCCAATGCCCATCATTTTACTTCCTTTGCCCTATCCACTTTAATTTAAGCCTTTGAAAAACACAAAATTGACTTCCCAAGTGAGAGGTGGGGCCTACTAGCTCTCCTTATGCCTTTACATACACCTTTTCAGAAAACTAATTTCTGACTTCGAAACCCACCCCGGAGAAGCTCCTTCTTGATTTTCTATCGATCACTATTTGGTTATTTTCAGACTTTAAAATGATTCTCACTATGAAATCATGACATCATTTGAATGATCTTTTCATAACATGATTTGTTTCACATCAATAAAGCTTACAAATAGCATTCTCCAGCCTTTGTGAAAATTCACCTTCGGGGTGCGAAAATCTGCTAAGGAGAAGTCAGAACCTGATTTTTTGCCAATTCAATTTTCTCTATCTCCAAATTAAATGAGCTACAAGAAAATCAAATGATTTAGAACAATTTGAGAATCTCCATTGAGTATGGCTCTAAATTACCCCTAAGACTTATGGCAATCAAGAAATACCCACCTGAGCTATATGTGACACGGGAGAAGGGAAAAGATGAAAACTCGATGGAGAAACTCAACATCTAAAGAGGAAAGACCTATTGATGAAACTTTGACAAAACATGACATTAGTTCACTTTCCACTTTGCAAAATTTTTATATGGTGAAAAGTGGGGCAACAATGTGTTAATTCATATTGGGTTGATGGATTGAATTATAACTTGTTGAGTGTGGCATAGTTGAACAACTTAGGCTACCAAGTCAAATTCCAAAATAAGAAGGAAAAAATCTATGATGCTACTGGCGCGCTACTTAGAAGTAGAGATCAAATAAGAGGTAACTTGTTCTATCCACATCTATCTAAAGATACATGTCTATTCGCACAATTTGAAGATGTTTGGTTATGGCATAAGAGGATATGTCATGTGAAATTTGATAATTTGGTAAGAATTAGTAAGGTGAAAAGAGTAAGAGGATTACCAAGATTGAGAAAATTGGATAAAGTGATGTGCAATCAATGTCAAATGGAAAAAATGAAAAAGTCAAGTTTCAAGAGAAAGACCCATTGTTCTAATGATATTTTGGAGTTTATTCCTACATATTTATGTGGTCCTATTAAAGTGCAAAGTTATTATGGCAAAAAATACATTATTTTATTTGTTGATGATTTTGTAGAATGATGACTATCATGTTTCTAAAAGAAAATTTTGATATTTTTCAAATGTTTAAGTGGTATTTGGTTAGAGTTGAAAATAAAACAAGCAAGAGCATAAACTTCATATAAGAGGAATTTAATATACTCTATACAATGACAAAGGAATCAGAAGATAAATGAGTGCAACAAGGACTCCACCACATAATGGGATAGCTGAAAGAAGAAATATATCAATCATGGACTATGAAATAATAATGATTATAGAAAAAAATGTTTCACAAAAGTATTGGAGAGAATATGTAAGTATTGTTATTTATACACTAAATTAGGTTCATGTTAATAAAGGTACAAATAAAACCCCCTTTAAAATTTGGTATGGCTATGCACCTAATGTCAATTATTCTAAATTTTTTGAAAGTGAGTGTTACATATTAAAAGATGCAAGGAAAATAAAACTTGATGAAAAGAGTGATGAAGGTACATTCCTAGGATAATCCACTAAAAGAAAGACATCCTAGTGTTTGAATTTGAACACTAACGAAATTGTGGAAAGTGCAAATGTCAGAGTTGATGAATTTGAAAAAAAAAATGAAGAAGAATGTAAGAAAGAACCTAAAGATCACATAAATTTTTTCTACATCTATGAAGGAGAACCAAGCACATTACATGGACCAAAGAAAGATGTTGTTGAGCATTAGTAGCAAGGCATTTTCAAGGTTCAACAGAAGATCTATGTCAAGCATCAAAATGCTATCAAGCATTAGGTTGTAATAGTCAAGTCACATAGAGAGGAAGCCAAACATCAGAGAGAGGAGACCAAATATCAGACATACAATGCCAAGTTACAACTAGAGTTACATGAAGAAGATGATAAAGCTAGACCAAGTGAACTACCACAAGAAGAAAGAAGACTTGAACCTAACTTAGAATTTTTTTAAAGAAGGATCATTGCACATCTAATCAAATCATTGGAAACAAAGGTTTAAGAGTCACAACAAGAAGAAAGTTGAAGACTAAACATGTTTATTGTGTGAGTCTGAGCCTAAATTAGTTAAATATGTATTGCCAAAAAATTCAGATTGGATTAAGGAAATGGATGAGGAAATTGACCAAATATAGAAGAACAAGATATGGAAATTGGTACTCAAACCAAAGGATAAAAATATCATTGGAACCAAATGGGTATTTAGAAACAAGTTGAATGAGAAAGGTGAAGTCACAAGAAATAAGGAAAGACTAGTTTGTAAGGGATATGAAAAGAGGAAGGAGTTGACTACGGAGAGATATTTTCCCCAGTTGCAAGGTTGGAAGGAATAAGAACATTGCTTGCATATGATTCTTACAAAGGATTCTTGAAGTATACCAAATGGATGCCAAATATACATTTTTGAATGGAATGTTGGAAGAATTCTATGTTGAACAACCTAAAGGATTTGTTGATCCAAGCAAAAAGAGAATTGTATGCAAAATGCATAAAGCATTATATTTTTTGAAACAAGAACCTAGAGCATGGTATGGAATGTTACAAACTTACTTGGTGAAAATTTGTTTTACAAAAACTAATGACAATAGAATTCTATACTTGAAAATTGAATATGAGAACAAGATATTGCTAGCTAAAATATTTGTTGATGATATCATATTTAGAAAACACGTTGAGTTGTGCGAATCATTTACTAGTTAGATGAGGAAAGAATTTGAGATGTCAATATTTGGAGAGATTAAATTCTTTATTTCTTTACAAGTTTATTAATGAAGAGAGGTATATACATTACACAATAAAAGAAAATCAAGGAGATAGTGAAATTTTTTAGAATGGAAGACTTGAGACAGGTTGGAACACCTAAGGTCACTGGTCACAAACTTTCAAAGAATGATGATTATGTTGAAGTAAATCAAACATTTTATAGGTCAATGATTGACAAATTGAAATATGATGTACATAGAAGACCTGTCATTGCATTAGTTGTTGGTATTGTTGCAATATTTTCTCCTAATCCCAAAGAAAATCACATGATGGTTGTGAAAAGGATATTGAGATATCTATTCAAAGGAACAAGAGATTATGGATTATGGTATAAAAAGTGACAAGTTTGAGCTAAAAGTTTACATAGATGCATATTGGGCTGAAAACATTGATGATAGAAAGAGTACAAGTGGAAACACTTTCTTCCTAGGTAGGAGATTAATTTCATGGAAACGTAAGAAGAAAAAATGTATTTCTCAATTCATAGCAGGGGCTGAATATGTTGTTGCAGTAGTCAATTGTTCAAACATTGTGTGGAGAAAACAATTATTGAAAGGTATGAAGGAATAAATTATTGAACCTATGGTGATTTACTATGATAACACAAGTTCTATAAACATATCAAAGAATCTTCTGATGCACACAAAGACCAAAGACATTGCTATCAAGTATCATTAATTGAGAGAGTTAGTACAAGATAAAAGACTAAGACTAGAGTATGTGAATAGAAAGGAGATAGCTAATATATTCACTAAGGCATTACCTAGGAACATATATGTGTGTCTAATAGGTAATCTAGGGGCCATTTCCCTATCTAAAGCTAACTAAGAAGAGATGAAACATTGCATCAATTATTATGGTTAGAATATCCTACTTATTGATGTAGGAGGTCACATTTTAGGAGCTGCCTAAAGGTATCAAATGATGCACAAAATCATGATTAGATGAGGCTACAAGTAGTCATGGAAAAAATGAAAAAAGAGTGAATATTCAAAGATCGGTTAGAATAGTGACAAGAGGTTTATGTATATACAATGGATGATGTCTTTGACATAGTTTTCAAAGAGGGAGAATGTATTATTAGATACCATGCAATATATGTAGATATAAGAGGGAGAGGTTGTGTTACCATTCAATTACAAGAAGTGATGTCAAATAGAGGGAGAAGTGTAAGAGTGCAAAATAGGAATCATATTGGAGGTTGTATGGATGATAATTAGAATTAAACTAACATGATGAGAATCATAATGAAACCAAGTATATTAATGAAGATCTAATACAGAATACAGTGGGAGATGTTAGTGACAATACTTGAGAAATTCTTATTCATTTGCATGGTAACTTGAGGTGTATCCATCAATGCCAAAGAGAGAGATTATTGGAAACTACAATTGGAATAATTGTTATGTGGTCAATGATGTCAGACCTTATTGGTAAGGCATTTGGTAACGCTATAGTGTGCCATATCATTTGATTGATAAAGATGATTTGAAAAGAGAGATAACTAGATGAACTAGTGGAGTTTTTGAGTAAAGAGGAGTAAGTATGTTGGAATTATAAATGAAACTTGATCAATTGGTATTTTACAAGTTAATTTGATGTTTATGTTGGCATAAAGGTATTTTCCATTAGTGACAACACTCATTATACAGTTCAAACCAAGTGTCGAAGACATAGTTCAAACTGAGCGTCGAAGACACAGTTCAAACTGAGCATCGAAGACACAGTTCAAACTGAGCATCAAAGACACAGTTCAAATCGAGCATCGAAGACACAGTTCAAACTGAGCATCGAAGACATAGTTCAAACTGAGCGTCGAAGACACAGTTCAAACTGAGCATCGTAGACACAATTCAAATCGAGTGTCAAAGAAGCAATGTTAACCAAGTAAAGATAGAAGTAGTGTTAACCAAGTAAAGACAGACGTAGTGTTAACCGAGTGAAGATGTACTTAGTGTTAACCGAGTAAAGATGGACTCAATATTGACCGAGTGAAGAAGGACTCAATATTAATCAAGCTCAGTCGATTAACAAAGAAATTAGCTTTTAACAAGTGACACTATATCTACTGAGTCATCAATGGTTACCGAGTTCCAGGCAACGTTGTATGACTAGTATGAACCGAGCCCCTACCTCTACCGAGTGCATGACGATGCCGTGTAATGTAGTGGATGTTGTGTATCAGAAGGTCATCAAGTCTGTCTGAAGAACCTGAGTTTATTTTACTATTTGGCTGACTCAGTTATATTTTGTTTACTTGTGTTCAGCCGACCTTGCATCTATAATTACTGAAATGGTATATATGTGTATAATACAGAGTTGTAATTGTTGAAAATGGATAAGTGTGATGTATGAATATGTACAAGAGACAGATGCGAATTCAGTAGCAGAGCAGTATATTAGCAAGGTTCACAAGGTGCAGTAAAGATTTCATCAATCACAAGAGGTGATTATTGCAAAGGATCTAATCAAGGTATATGTAGATCTGATTGATTCATCCTAATAGGTGAGTCATCTAAAAATCCTCTAACAAGGTAGACTTAATAGTCTTTGTATAAATATCCTAACAGAGTGCATACTTGTAAAGTGTGTTTTAAATCCTTTAACAAGGTGGATCTAGCAATCCTCTTTGCTCCTAACAGGGCAGATCACTAGAAGTGATCATTGTATGCCTTAACCGGCTAACTTCCTACTACAGAAAAGAATCTTTGTGGGTTTCATCCCCACCCTAGTTGTACTTTCTATTTTGGAAGGTTTCTGGGTTACCAAAATCTTTGTGCATATGTGTTATGAATATTTATTTATCTCTTGCATGCATCAGATTAGGTAAATGAATGATTTTCAATTTATGCTGAATTAACTTAAAAGTTTTATAGTTACTGATTCACCCCTCCCCTCTTAGTAACTTGTTATATCTTGAATATTTCCAACAGTTTAATTGTCATATAAAGTGGATAAGTCAGGTGAGTTGAAGTATAGAAGAGTTGTTGAGTAAAAAAAAAAAGCTTGACTGAATACCAATTTTACAAGGTCAATAAAGAAGTTGAAGCAAAAGATTAAGGAACTTAAAAGATAGCCAAGAAATCAGTATTAGCTGAGTGATCCTTATGACCAAGAAACATAAAGAAGAAATTGAAGTGGTGATTGAGAGTAGTTAAGACCGAGCAAGCTAGTGTGAGCTAAGAAAGACAGAACAATAGAGACTGAGCTATCCAGTGATGAATAAGAACAAGAGTACAATGATAACTGAGTGCGAGCATTTTAATAGTTTATGAAAGAATCAAGTTTGAGGCCACCATAGTTGAATTTTTAGATTGGTTAAAATGTGTGAATGACAAGGATTGATGAGCTAGTGTATTTAATGCATGAATTGAGTTTGTTAACTAATCTAAGGCAAGGATTCAAGGAGAAATTTCTAAAAGTTTCAAGAAAGGAGAAGAAGGACAAAATGATCGATAGACTTAATGAATCTATTCAACTCCTAAGATCTATGGTGATATTTAAGTGACAAAAGATCAAAGCTACCTATTTAAGGAGGCAGAAGAGGCATTTTATTATTGGTTGGTGAATTTGTAAAGGATAGTGAAGAACATAGTAACAAAGGAAAAGTGAGATGATTAGTGAAGTGTGAATGTTTGAAGGGTTGACAATTACATTAGAGATGGAGGATATAATGAAGTCCACTCAGTGAACCAATAAATGAACATAATGGAGATCAAAATTTTCCAAGTGAGTTGTATCTTAACATATCAAACTTAGTTGTTACTTTCTAACCATTGTGGTAGTAAAATCCTTTAATCAAGGTAAACCTAGAAACCATTTGTAAATCCTTTAATCAAAGTAACACTCAAATGGAATGATATAAAGAGCTCTAAAAAGGACACTCCTCATAGGGTGATTAAATCCTTTAATAGTGTCACATCTAAAAATGTATTTTGTAACCTTTAATAGGGTTGGCTCTTAACCAAGATCACTTCAAAAGAGTGAAATGTGGTAGCATGTTACTTGGTGGTTTTTTCCTAATTGGGTTTCCACATTAAATCTTGGTGTCATATGTGTGTGAATATTATTTACATGATGCATGCTAAATTTTCTATTATTTATTTCTATTAGTCAGCATATAGTGGATAGAGAACTAAGTGATGAATGAATAAGTTCATTTACTAATGAGTTTCTTTATTGGCTAAGTGAGTTAATAAATTTGAATAAGTTGTTTGAAGTGGTTAAAAGTTGAATTGGTACATCTGGACTTGAGGATAATTGATTCACCCCCCCTCATCAATTATTCTAATCATTCTAATACATACATGATTTTAAGTTCTCAACTAGTTGCCTAGTTCTTTCATAGCTAGAAATCACCTACAAAGTGAGGAGCTTCTCATGCTAGTATCCTAGGGCATTGGCTTTTTGAATCATCCAGAAAACTTTGGAGTTGAGTTCTTGTTGTTGGTTATTGTACACAAGCTCTTGTCCAATGACTCTCAACTCCTCCTGAAGATTTTATAAAATCTCTATCTAAAATCATCTTTTAGTGTTGGGTGGAAGGAAAATATATGCTCCAAATTTGTCCATAGATGGATGCTATAAATGTACTAATATTAATATCTTCATAACAACAATAGGGAGAAAAAACTCTAGATTTCCTTGGACCCATAGGGATGCATGTTCTAATGGATTAGGTCAAAATACATACCTTATGACCCCTTTTGACCCCTTCAATGACAAAATACATCCCTAGGGGGTCCTAAGACTCCTAGGGAAATATCTAATTTGTTTGGAATAAAAAAATACATCCCTAGTAGTCCTAGGACCCCTACAAAAAATATCTCATTTATTACAATGGGTTGAAAGGGGTCAAGGGTATCTTATGACCATATCTTATTTTTCTTAATGGGTCAAAAGGGGTCATAGAATAAATTATGATCCCTTTCAACCCATTCCATGACAATATATGTCCCTAAGGGTCCTAGGACTACTAGGGACATATCTCATTTATTCAAATGGGTCAAAATGGGTCATATGCAATCCTATGACCTCTTTCGACATATTCCATGATAACACACATTCTAGGACCCCTAAGGACATATATAATGTGACTGAATGGGTTTAAAGGGATCATAGGGTATCTTATGACCCATTCTATGACAACATATGTCCTTAGGGATACTTGAAGCTCTAGGGACATATCTCATTTGTTCAAATTGGTTGAAAGGGGTCTTATAGTATACTATGACCCCTTTCGAACCATTCTATGATAACATATGTCCCTAGGGGTCCTACAACCACTAAGGACATATTTCATTTTTTGAATGGGTTGAAAAGGGTCATAGGGTAGCCTGTGAGTCATTTTAACCCATTCCATTACAACATACATCCATAGGGGTCTAAGGAATCCTAAGAAAATATCTCATTTGTTCAAATGGGTCAAAAAGGGTTATAGGGTATCCTATGACCCATATTGACCCATTTCATGACAAAATACATCCCTAGGAGTCCTAAGACCCTTATAGACATATCTTATTTATTTTAATGGATCTAAATGGGTCATTGGGTATCTTGTGACCCCTTTCAACCCATTTCATGACAACATAACTTCCTAGGGACATATATAATGTGATAAAATAAGTAGAAAGGGATCATATGGTATCATATGACCCCTTTTAACCCATTATATGACAATATATGTCCTTAAGGGTGTTATCATCTCTAGGGACATATCTCATTTTTTCAAATGGGCTAAAAGGGCTCATAAGTTATCCTATGAACCCTTCTAACCCATTTGATGATAACATATGTCTTTTAGGGTCTTATGACCCCTAGGGACATATCTTATTAATTTGAATGTGTCAAAAGGGGTCATAGCTTATTCTTTGACCCCTTGTGACCTATTCCATGACAACATATGTCTCTAGGGTCCTATGACCTATAGGGACATATCTCATTTATTCAAATAGGTCAAAATGGTCAATCCATTCCATGATAATATATGTCGGGGACCCCTAGGAACATATCTCACTTGTTTGAATGGATTGGAAGGGTCCATAGGATACCATATGACCCATTTCAACCCATTCCATGATAATATATGTCCCTAGGGGCCCTAAGACCCAAGGGACATATCTTATTTGTTCAAATGGGTTGAAAAGGGTGATAGGGTATCCTATGACCCCTTTCGACCCATTCTCTAACAACATACATCCCTAGGGGTAAGACCAACATAGAAATATCTCATTCATTTGAATGGTTCAAAAGGGGTTATAGGGTATCCTATAACTCTTTTTGACCTATTATATGACAACACATGTCCCTAAGGGTCCTAGGACACTAGGGACATATCTCTTTTGTTTGAATGAGTCAAAATGGGTTATAGGGTATCTTATGACCTCTTTTGACTCATTCTATAACAACATACATCCTTAGGGGTTCTAGGATCCCTAGGGATCATAGGGTATCCTATGACCCTTTTCGGTCCACTCCATGGCACTATATGTCCCTAGGGGTCATAGGACCTTATGGAACATATGTTGTCAATAAACCCATTCAAACATATGATATATTTTCCTAGAGAACCTAGTATCATTAGGAATATATGTTGTCATTGAATGGGTCAAAATAGGTCGTAGGGTACATTATGACCCCTTTTGACTCATTCAAAAATATGAGACATGTCCTTAGGGGTCCTAAAACCATTAGGAACATATGTTTCATCAAATGGATTAAAATGGGTCATAAGTTATAGTATGGACCATTTTGATCTATTCAAACATATGAGACATGTCCCTAGGGGTCCTAGGACCATTAGAAACATATGTTGTCATCAAATAGGTTGAAAGGTGGCATAAGCACACTCTGACCCCTTTCAACCCATTTGAATATATGAGATATATCCCTATGGTTTGTAGGACCTCTAGGAACATAAGTTTCCATTGTATGGGTCAAAACCCTATGACCCCTTTTGACTATTTCAATCATATTATATATGTCCCTAGGGATCTTAAGACCCCTAAGAACATATGTTGTCATCTAATGGGTGGAAAGGGGTCATATGTTACCCTATGACCCCTTTGGACCCATTAGAACATATGAGCTATGTACCTAAGTGTCCTAGAATCATTAGAAACATATGTTATCATCAAATGAATTAAATGGGGTCATAAGGTACGCTATGACCCTTTTTGACCCATTCAAACACATAAGATATGTTGCTAGGGGTCCTAGGACCATTATGAACACATGTTGTCATTGATGAGTTCAAAGGGGTCATAGAATACTCCATGAATCCATTCTACCCATTCAAACAAATGACATATAATCTTAGTGGTCCCATAACTCCTAGGAACATATGTTGTCAACAAACATATATAATCTATTAAAAAATATAGTATATTAAATTTATAATATATAATCAAAATTATAATATAATATAATATAATTTATACTATAGCTATAAAAAAAAAATCTATATATATACTAGAATTTATTATATACTACAATATATACTATATACTATAATATAATATACACTATAATTAAATAATTATTATAATATATACTATACACTAGAAATATATATGATATAATTTTTTGATCTCTAAGCCTTTGCTTTTTATTAGTGTCCAAACACTTAGTCATTTACTAGGAAAGATTACAATGTCATCACTCTGACTGAGTTATCTAGTAAAGGCTAAGCATACAACATCTATACTGAGCATGATAGTTATTGTTGAGTATTTAGTAGTGGCCAAGCAAATGAACAAGCCGAGAAATATAGTAGAGACCGAGCATGTTGACAAGTTATAAAGAGCCAAGTAAATAGGATTATAGAATCCAAGTAACAACATGAAGATGCTTATGTGATTGAGTGCTAGAGCATTCAAGTGTCGAGTAGTTCAGTTTTAAAATATAAGTTTTTAATGGCACAAACACATATGTAAACTATTTTTGCCAAAGTTTCTATGATATATAATATTTGAAGAGCTAGCTAAGGAGTTGATCACACATCATTATAGAAGGTAATGATCCCAAGGCATGTGATTCAACTAATAAAAAAATGGGATAGAAATAGAAAAACATGTTGAAGTGTAAGCCATCAATCAAGATTTAGAACCTTCACAAAATGTCTATTTAAGGAGGATTATATCCCTATAATCAGTGTGTGTTGAAATGCATAAGAATGTATGTGCATGCATAGGAGTGAAGGCAAAGTTTCAAGGACAAATCAAGAAAAAAGTAACAAGAGAAGTGGAGGATTAAAAAAGGTTATTAGATTAGGAGATTAGATTAGAGATAAAAAAAAAGAGGAGACCCAAGATCAACTTGCAGAGAAAACTAAGGGTCAGGTACTTGTTGAGATATCATTTTTCACAATGCTTAATGGCAGGAATCCTTTCAAACTCCTTTCTTGAAAAGTCAATCTTGGGAATCAACTCCAAGGTTTTTGGTGATCTTGCAATCTATTGGAATCTACTGAGTTGAAGATAAATGTGTTTTTTAATGAGGAGGCCTTTTCTTGTTCTAATAACTTTGGATAAGATGTCCAATCTATTCATTGCTTCAACATAAGACACAAATAGAATTATGTTTTTTTATTTTTCTATTTTTCAATGAATGCAATCTAATAATGCAACTAATATGAATTCCTAATTTGACAAGGGGTTATTAAAGAAAATAAAAAAGATAAGGTAATGAGAGAGTTAAGAAAATAACATGGAAATAAAATCCTAACAGACATAAGCTATGAAAACAATGCGTCTACGAGTTAAACCTTTGAAGAAATTGGTGGTTAACCAATGAAAATAGGAGCAGTGCTTCCTTGATTCCATTGATGCAATCATCCATGAGATTTTTTAGCAACCATAAGATGTTTCACTTTTCATCAAATCACAAGGCCATAGAAAGTGCACTCACGTGAGACGAAAAGCTATGTAGGAACAAAATGGGTGATCTCTTCTTGAACTAGATATGTTAGTGGAATTCATAAAACTATAGCAAACACCAAAATTAAAAGATTGCATAACTAGAAATAATGCAATAAAATTTTGGCTCAATCACAATTCCATGAACATACATTCACAAAAATATGACACACTTACGCAAGAATCACTACACTCCAAATGTGAGCACCAAAAGTATAATATTATTGTAAAATAATGGCAGCCTTGATTGCATATTACAATCTCATATTTATAAGAAATCATCTCCTCAATTTGCATTGAGAGTGAGAGGTATCTTCATAAAATCATATGTTTCTAATTTAATAAAAAAAACTAATTATATACAAATTGACTATCTAACTGGTGCTTAGTAGGACTCCATCCATTTTCATATCATTAATTGGATGCATGAGCCTTTGCATGTCATAAAATAAAGAAATCATGATAGAAAAAGAAGAAGAGAGCCTTTAGTTAATGTAGGAGTGTCTGGAAGTGTCAAAAATAGAAGTTCAACCTTCACTAGGTATCCGTTAGAGTTAAACTACTGTTAGAATGCATTTTTGATGCATAGAAAGCTCTATTTTTAGAACTAGCAGTTAACTATTGACACACTTTTGGAAACTTGCACCTCAGAATTAGCACACCTAGTGCACTTGTTCACCTTTGACTTCTTCAAAATTCTTCGAACACATTGTTCCAAAAAGTGCACTAGCATAGCATTGCACCTCGAAGGTCCAAAAATGCAAAATTTTACTTAGTGTCAAAATGGAAATTTGGCTTCTGGGTTTTGTTGCCCTTCATACTAGAGCTATGTCTGGGCGTTTTCCCTTAAATTTCTCTATTATCTTAGTGACCTATGCTGCATTCAGTAAATCTAAGGCATTAAATTATCTTTCACCTTTTTCCTATAATTATCCACCTCTATATGAGTTTCAACAAAATCCACGAGTTTTGTATCAAGCTCTAACAGAGCTTCCTTTGTCCTAAATGCCTGTTGGATATCTTCATCATTGAAAAATTCCTAAAAAATCCTCCTAAATCTCTAAAATACCACCTCTATAGGTATCAACTTCTCCCATGCATCATCTTTAAAAATGTCCAGACATGCATCACTATAGTGTTTTTCAGCTTCCAAAATTTGCTCTCAAGCTTGGTCCTTGAGCTAGTGGATCTCCACATGTAATGATTCCATTATTTCTATCCACTATCTCCTCAATCCAATCATCTATTAAATCTAACTCCTCCACCATATATACATCCATAAGCATTTGATACCTTTGGCCTTTTATTGCTTGTAACACTTGTAGATCCTTTCCCCAGGTATGCACCTCATCCTTAAGACCAAGATCTTGATTCAAAATTGCTACCATTTTATCCACATTCCCCTACATAACATGTAGTAGCTTGATATTCCCTTTGATGATAAGTACAACTTTTTCCTAAAAACTTTCCTACTATTACTGATAGGCATTCAAAAATGGATCTAATCTCACTACCCCCCTATCTCTCCTTTTAGTTACTATATTTAGAGTCTCCTTGAGGTTAGTGGGGTCCAATGGGATAAAAAATTCACTCAAATATCCTTTTAGGATATCATTCTAGTGCTAAAGTGTTATTAACTCTACCCCATCTTGTTCTAGGCTCTGAAAACTTCATCCCTGTGGTGACCATCAGCTTTGTTGTTTCCAAGGTTCTTCAATGTTTGATTATGGAGGAGGAAGAGATACATGAGCAAAAAGTTCCTAATATAAATCATTCATAATGAAGGCTAATGGTTGTGCTTCCTTAGGAGGTGAATCAGGCTTCCTTAGTACTTGAATTAGTTCCATTCTATCCTCCTCTTCTATACTACTTCTTGTTCCTAATTACTTTTTTTGGAGCCAGCTTGGAATATGGTACATTGGGGACTTTCCTTTTGAGGATGAAGGAGTTTGTTTAGCTATGCTCTTCCCCTTATCACTTCTCTCTTAGGTCATTTCCCTTTGTGAAGGCCCCTCATCCATAGTCTCTATTTATGTTGAGCCCACAGTTCACACCTCGATGTTCAAGGTAGTTTGCTCAGCTTGTTCACCTATTTTCCCCTCTTCCAACACTTCATCAGTGGATACTTGTTGTGGTTCCTCTTCTAGTTCTATGTTAACCTATTCAATTTCTATTCTTGGAGCAAGAGGGGTAGCTGATCCCTTATCAACACAAAATATAACCTATAATTGGGATGTGGGGACCATTTCAAGTCCTTATGAATTGGGGGGCATATGAGTCCAATCCTCCTATTGAGGTTGATTGGTTGGCATATCTCTAATCTTATCGCCAACCAACTCAGTACCTATGGGCATAAAGTCAAAATTTGACATCTTAAAGACATCAATTCCCTCTACATACTACTTATCAATCCATTGTTGCATCTCATCCTCTAATTTAGTAGTTTGTAGAGGTTCACATGGGATTGATGGAGGTGCAGCTATAGAACTTCTTCTCCATTCCTACTCGGTGGCTTTAGCTAGCTTGGTTCTCTAACTCAATAGAAAATTATAATCCTCATCCTCCTCATCCTCTTCTTCTCCCTCTTCTAGAATAGGTTCAAAAATGGATGGGAAAGGGATCACCTTTTGTCTCCTTTTCACTAGAGTCTTAATCTTTCTTCTTTTTTGTGTTGAAGGAGATGTCTGTTCTGCTTGACAAGGTGGGGAGACCTCTTAAACCTCAACCTCTATCTTAGTCTAACTTGGTGTAGCTAGTGGCATTTAAGGATCAACCTAGACTTGTGGAGTTCCAATATCTTCTGACCCTTGTACATTTTGGGATTTCACCTTCTTCTAGGTCGACTCTTGGAGGAGAAACTATTTTCCTTTTGCCCCTTTGAGCTCAATAATACCCAACTAGTCTATCAAGTTGGTTTACCATTTTTGGCCTTACTAATGACTAAGCTGAAAAGGTAGGGACAATTACTTTCTTCCCTCTACCTTTGGCTAGGTGAGCTTATGCATGAAAGATCACCATTTCAACAATTGGATCAAGCTTAAATAGTTTCTTAATCCAATCCTATGTCATTTTAATGACATGCCTTGCCCTATGGTTGATATTAGAATTCTCCTTCCTATCAACCTCAACATTCATAATGGGCCTATCACCAATCTTAGCTTTGTTGAGAAAACATTCAAGAAATTCCATAGAGTCTTGCTATAATATCTTCAATGGAATTTTTATTTTTAAGTCCTCTTCCAAGTATAAAGTCATCCTACAATAATCCCTTATTCAAATATCGTAGTCATTTGTTGCATTCATCCAATGATCCTTAATAGCTTCTTCATGTTGGAATATTTTGCCCACTAGATATTGTACTTTCTTGATGTTATCAAAATAGGACCACAAAGAATTATACTCTTCTAAGGGATAGTAATCCCATTCACCTTAAAAAGAGGGGATATCTTGCCTTTGATCTACCTAAAAAGGTCCTATAGTCAAAGGCTAGGTCCAACATATTTTATGTTGCTTTCTAACTCTATCATAGGCAAACAAGAGTTGTTCAGAAATCTCCAAGATAACAAGTTTGTCACTGGGATACCTTGGGAGTTTCTTAGGGTTAAGGGTTGTACCTACTACCCTTAGATATGTAAATGTCCTAAACTAAATGTCATAAGCCTCAACCAATAGAATCTATGCCACTGCATCATCTAATAATATCTTCACATAATCTCCTTCTATGAATTGGATTATAGCAAGTATGAAGGCATCATTTACAATTCTATATTCTTTACTTTCCTCTAAGACCTCTTATTTTCTAGGTGAGGATAGATGATATATGATCTGATGGATGGATCTAGACTATTTGTAGTATTGAATGCTTAATTAAAAAATAGCTCAGTGGAAGTCTTAATACATTTATACATAAATGAAATTAAGCATCAAAAACTCAAAAAACTTGAGGAGAAATAAATAGAATTAAGAGAGAGAAAAAGATAGAAAGTGCAAACAAAGTTTGATTTTGGAGTTCACCACAAACGTGACTGCATCTCCAAGTCAGCTCCAATAGAGTACGACTGATCTGATTAATCTCCAAAAATCAATTACAATTATGCACCAAGAAGACCATTTCTTCTAGCACTTTAATAGCATAGCAATACTTTGAAGTACGAAAATGGCCCCAAAAAAATCTCCCTATTCCTTTGTAAAACTTCACCAAGAGTAATTTTCTCTCCAAGTCCCTCTTGCCTTCCTAAAATGAACCTAGCCCACCCTTTTTATACATAAAATTTGACTAAATTAGGCCAAAAGCAATTATTTTAATAATAGGCCTATTAACAATACATGCTTCATCATTAACCCATTTGCCATTTAATAATTGTGGCATTACATGAATTTGAGGTTAAAGACAATTAACAAAATAACCATATATCCCTATTTTAAGGGTGGCTCGGTCGGTAGTCACATGATAAATATGCTTTAATGCATATAAACTTCAAAAAACGTGTTTGGCACAGTGGCAATTAATTATTTTAGGACCTGGTCAGTTCGGGGTTCAACTCCCACCGATGCACATTTTCAAATGGCTTTGGCGGCATGCATAATTTAAATAGAATATTTGACAACAACACAATAAACACTACATGTGGCTCAATGACCATACCTAATTTTGGCAAAAGGGTGGTTGTGGGTTCAACCCCCACCAGCCCAAGTCTTCAATCCGCTTGTGTAAATGCCACATGTTAAATGTTTAAAAATTTTTGCGTCCATCTCCAAACAAGCATAACTTTCACATATGAAGTCCATTTTTGATGAAACAAATGCCATTGGAAAACTTGTGATGAGATCTTCATTTTAAAATCCATTTTTGACCACTTTTGAGATGGTATAATTTTGCCCCTTATCTAGCCCTCTAGTCTACCTATTGACCAGAAGTTTGACCGAACATAACTTGTATGAATGGACTCCTTTTTGCATTGTTCAAGTTGCATTGGAATCAGGACACTGAGATCTTTTTGATGGTGCAAAAATTTGGAGATTTGAAGACACTTCAAATTTTCACTGAAATTATCCACTGGATCAATATATGGGCATGCATTAGGATCCTACATGCTACCTCTCTTGTGTAGCCTAGGATAGTTTGTCACTCTTGCGGCCAATAAGTCCACCAAATATGATGTCATATAAAACTTCCTATTGTTCTTATTTGCCATCAATTATTCACACAAATTTTGACTAAGAGTAGAAGCCCAATCTAGTAGCATTTTAACTTTCTTAATCATCTCAATAAAGTGCACCATAAATATATTTAGATGCCTAGCTGTCGATAAACCCATAATTCTACTCAAGAATATGATCGAGTATCCAATGTCTTCAATCATGTATCCCCTAGTCATATCCACTTTTCTAGTATTCTTTCCCAAATGAGTTTTCTCTATGAGGTATGATGATTGAATGATCTTAGAGGCTTCCTCAATGTGTTCCCAATAACACCTTTTTGCTTGTTCATAGTTATGCCTGATGAATTGATCTACCCATGGGAGATGAAATACTTTCTCAATATTCTTTAGTTGTAGATCAAGGACGATTTTCCCTGTTATGCTCTTCACACCCCTCTCCTTAGGGAAATTTTTTTCCACAATTGTCATAATGAACTCTGAAGACTGTACCAACATTGGATGTGAAGCAACATTGATGAGTCCTAATCGGATGAGTGTGGAGACCATTTACAACCTCTTAGTGGGTTTTCTACAAATTTTCAAGAATTCACCCTGGTCTGTGTGTCCCAAATCTGTATCCCTAATCTCTAATTAGTCATCTTGAAAGTGTGACTTTGTAGGAATGCCTTGGAACTTAAATACCATAGGTTTTAGTGTCATTTTCTTACCAAGGGAAGATGAAGAGGATGCCATTATATCTATATAGAGTAACATCCATTAGTCCAGATTTGGGTAAAGAAAAAAGAATTAATGACACCTTAAAATTGAGTCACACAAGAAACCAAACACCTGATTGCTCAAAAACCCAAAAATGGCTTTAAAACCATAAAAATGTAGAATTGGCACACTAGGTGACCTAATAGGTACACCTGACGCACATTTTATTCTTTAACTTAGGTTTATTATGTTTACTTTTCTCCTTTTTAGGTGCATAGTAGTGTACCTAATGATGTGTGCTACTACACACTAAAAAAGGGAAAATTTAAGTTGCATTTGTTAAAACCTTTTCAAAGGTGATGGGTGCACATCAACGCACCTAGGAAGGTGTGTTGATGCACACCCAACTTTAATTGGGTTGATGCACACCCAATTTTAGACAAGGGATTGGTGCACATTAGTGCACTTGGGAAGGTGTGCTAATGTGTACCAACCATGATAGTGTTTAATGTGTTGCAATGTTTTATAGAGGAGGAAGTGACAAAACTCTCTAAATTTAGAGTTGCGATGATATGAGGTCAAAAAATTGTAGTGTGGAAGAAAAAAGGCACAAGTTATGGAGTAAAGGGTGAAGGGGGGGGGGGTGTTGTTTATAGGCCCCGAGTCTCCATGGTGTTGGGGAGGCCTACCACTCCATAGCTGTGCAAGTATGGCTAAAACACTTCCTTGCTTATTTTGGCATATTAGGGCACCTATTTAGGTACATTGGTGTCCCTTTTTCTTGCATAAAAGGCCTCCATTGTTAAAATATTTGATTTCTAGACAAATTAGCTTCTTAGTCAAGACTCAAACACAAACTAGGGGATCAAGAAATCCTCAAAAAGACTTAGACCCTGGACTAGGGTCCCAAAAGAGCTAAAAAATAAAGTAGGGGATCACCATTATTGATTGAAATGGGGTGTGTGTTGTGCAACCACAACAAATAGCCCTGACAAAAAGGAAGAAATGACAAAGACATTTCTTCATCAAAAAACATTCCTTTTACATGTGCCAAAATTTTTTGACAAAGAAATACCTCTTCTTGAAATTGGAACCAAAAGAGTAGTTACTAAGATATGTCAAGATACAATCTTGAGTGAACCTACCCCCTAGACTGATGCAACTTTGAAGGCAAACATGTGACTAAAAGAAAACATGCAACTGAAAAGTAAACATACTTGTAGAAATGAAATATATATATATATATATATATATATATATATATATATATATATATATATATATATATATATATATATATATATATATATATATATATATATATATATTGGTGTCTTCTGGGCTTCAAAATAATGGTTCAAAAATTACCCATTGACTGGAAATGGAACCAATTTCCCCTATAAGGAACTGAGCCTAAAAGTATTTTCTTTGAGAATCTCTACAATCTGATAAGGACCAATCCACAAGCATTGAAACTTAGTGTGTTTGCCCAACTTTTCTTTTGCTTTATCCCAAAGTAGAATAAGGTTAGAAATTTTGAAGGATTTTATGTTTAGCCACCTCTTGATAACAATTTGATTTTTAGCCATGTGCTCCAATGTAGCTATCCATTTCTCATCTATTTCTAAACGATTCATCAATTTGATTTGTACTTTGTCAACATCTTTAGCATACCCACTCATAAATTTCAAAATAGGAATCTTGAGATTAAGTAGGAATACTAGCTCTTTTCCATAAACAAGCAAATATGGAGACATCCCCAAAGCATTCTTGAACCTTACTCGATCTTTCCATAGAACATATTTGAGTTGTGTATGCCAATCTTTAGGGTTTTCCTTCAACAAACATCTTATTACCGTGATCAAGTTCTTATTCATGGATTCAACTACCCCATTTCCTTGTGGGTAATAATTTGAAGAGAACTTGATAATAACCTGATTTTTAAATGCCTATTGAGTCAAGAATACTAATGCAAAAGTTGATCCACTATCACGTACTAGGGTGAATGGCATCCAAAATCTAGTAACAATGTGTTATTCAAAGAAGTTCATTACCACCTTAGCCGTGCAATTTTTGAAAGTCTCAACTTATATCCATGACGTATAATAATTAGTGGTTGTAAGAATGAAACTGCATCTAGTTGATGATGGTGGATTAATTAGACCAATGAAATCTAGCCCCCATTTTGTGAAGGGGTGTACCTGAAACACTAGTTGTAATGGTATTGTAGGGCATCTTTCTCTGTTAACACTAGTCTGACAAATATGACAAGAATGTACATGTTCAAAAGTGTCTTTGAATATTGTGGGCCAAAAATAACCCAATTTTAAAATCATATGATCAGTTGCTTCTGTCGAACCATGCTCTGTACCATACTTATCATGAAATTATTCTAGAATTTCTTTTACTTCCTAACATCCCAAGCACTTTAGGTAGATTCCTTCATGGTTCTATTTGTATAGCTTTCTACCATGCAACATGTAGGACTCACACTTCATTTTATGTCCCCTACACTATGAACTATTCATCTAGCTAGGGTATTGATTCTATAAGAGATAGTAAATAATATCTTGGTACTAGACATCTGTTACCATGCCTTGACTAATATCAACTTGAGATACTATCCTTTTCCAATCTTCCACATCTATTCCATCGTCAGACCTAAATTTCTTTTCATCCTCAACCTAGTTATTAGCTAGCATTTTTTATCATTCTTAACCTCTGACTAACCTCATGGGTTGGATCTCTAAATTAAATTCTTGAAATTGCCATCCATTTCCCTCATCTTTCACCAAGTTCATTTTGCATCAATAATGTCTTTACTACTAGATTAGGTATAATCACATATACCTTACTTCTTAGTATTTAATGATGGAACTTCTTTACCACCTTGATAAAAGCAAAAGACTATTTATCAAGGTTTGAATAATTCAACTCAACATTTTTCAAAGGGAAACTCATAAAAGAAATTGACCTTTCATCCTCATTTTCCTTCTTCCATGTTAAAATCCCAATGCATGAATGCTCTGAGGCAAAGGAATATCTCTTGAATGGAAGCTCATAGTTAGGACTTACCAGCACTAGAGCTTACTAGTACTAGAGCCATGGAAATGGCTACTTTGATATCCTCAAATGATTTCTTAATCTTTGGAAGCCATTCTATTTTAGCCCCCTTTTTGAGTATATCATTAAGGGGATGGACGATTTCTACAAATCTGCTTATGAATTTTTGCACAAAATTTATCTTACCAAAGAAAGACTTAAGTTCTTTCTGACTGTGAAGTGGTGATAATTTCAGAATAACTTCTATTTTGTTAAGATCAATAGAGATTCCTTCTCTAGAGATAATATGACCTAGGAGCTTTCCCTTAGTGACCCCAAACAAACATTTCTTGGGAATAAGAGATATGTTGTATTTATGACATCTATTAAATACCAATCTTAGATTAGCAATGTGAGTGCTTTGATCCTTTGAAAAGACAGTTAATTCATCCATTTACATAACTATACACTTGTTTATTAATCCCTCAAAAGCTTCATCCATGGCTCATTGAAATGTAGCCCTTGCATTAATTAGTCCAAAAGGCATTCTTTTGTAGGCAAACGTTCCCCATTTGGTTGTAAAGGCTATCTTTAGCCTATCTTCTTCATCAACCATTACTTGATTGTATCTTGAATATCCATCTAATAAAGACATCATCTTTGAACCATGTAAAATTTTTAAGACCTCATCTAGTGAGGGCAAAAGTTAATTGTCCTTTTGAGATGCGAGATTCAAGTTACAAAAATCCATGCAAAGGAAAATCTCTCTAGTCTTCTTTCATATAGGAACTAAATTAGCCACCCACATAGAATGGTGAATGGGGAAGATGATCTTGGCATCAAGCAACTTATTAACTTCTTTCATTATTAGTGGTTCAAGGATAGGATTAACAGGTCTTTGCCTTTGTCGAAAAGTTTTGGCATCTGGTTTCAATGGAATATCATGGGTAATAATTTTTGGTTCATACGTCTTTAGCTCTTCATAGCTCTAGGCAATAACATCCTTATACTCAGTAAGAAATTTTAGCATCTCTTCCCTCTCTTGTGCATTTCATGCTTTACCTATTCTTACCATTCTAAGATCTTCATCAGTACCCAGGTTATACAAGTCACATTCCTTGATCCCCTTTTCTTGGGTCATTCTTCTATTAAGTGCTGAATCATCATGATAAAAAATGCATTCTTATTCAACCATTCCCTTAGGGATAATGTTGGTTTTCAAATTTAGGATCCCATCTTCATCATTGAGTTCATCATTCTCAAGTTTATCATCCATAATATCATCTATCTCTTGTCCTTTAAAGTGACCACTGCACACGATAAATTTGAGTATATGTTGATCATCCTGAAAGAATTGGAAGTTTGTGATATTATCTAGAATAGATGGAGTAGCAACCAATTCTATTGAAAATCATTTTATTTTTGTTCTTTCAACTGGTTGTAATGCACTAGCTGAAATAGTGAGAGCATCTAGCACAAAGTTTTTCCTCCTTGGAATAGATTTTATGTTCAAAGCTTCAAAATCATCCATTAAATCCCATACTCTTTTTGTGTAGGTGATCAATCTCTTATCATTGTAGGAGTATATTGCTTTTTCTTGTCATATAACTAGATGAGAATCTCCTTTGACTATGAGAGCTGTAATTCATTTTTCCAATGCAAAAAGAAGTCATTGGATCAATGCTTTGTATTCTACAACATTATTAGTACATTTGGACTATAATTGGTATGTTGTGTAGAAAGACCTACCTTTTGGGTTGATTAACTCAATAGCTATTTTGGCTTCTAATTTGTATTTTGAGCCATTAAAGTGGAGTGTCCAAATTGGATCTAGCTTGGGTTTTCCAAACTTTATGCTTATTTGTCCTTAGCTTTTCTCTCACTTGGTCTTGGAAGGTTTGTTTCTTGGGGACCCATTATTAAAAAAAATTCAGGTGGACTTGATGTTTCTCCTTTATAACTCTTTAACAAAGGGAATGTATGTTTTTCTTGTTTATCCTAAATTTCCTCTATCAATTCTTTGATTACATCAATCTTAGGTTTAGGATGAATGACCACTGAAGTCCAACCCTGACTTTTTATGTACCATCTTCTCCTCTAAACTTTAATCATTCCTAGGGGGGAGAATAAAACCTCCACCATCTAAAATGGTATCACTAAATGAAAAATTTAGATCTTTGATTTCCTCTTCAACCTTTTCCATAGATTTAGATATGTTTATAGGACTTTATTTTTTGCTGGTTCATTCTTCAAGATTTCACCACCTTTTATTTCCATCATTTGTGTCAATACCTTAGTGACTTCTTCTTGGCATGATGAGCATTCAAATTGTGAGTGGCTAACTTTATGCAATTAACAAAATCTTGGGAGAAGTAGGATATTAGGTGATCCAGGTGGATCCAAAAGGCCAAAAATTCAATAGTCTCATAATATCTCAAATTTAGTATCACTACAAAGAGCTCAGAGAATAGAACCTGAAGCAACTTGAATGGGTAAAAAAGGAGCTCATATGTAAAAGTTATGCTTGGTCAAAGTTTAGGTCAACAAGCAGACTAGAGAGCTAGATAAGGGGCAAAATTAGACCATCTCGAAAGTGGTCAACAATGGATTTCTAAATGAAGAGCCCAATGAGAGCTTTCCAATGGTCTTCATTTCATCAAAATCAGAGTACATATGTGAAAGTTATCATCGTTCAAAGTTTGGAAAAAAATATATATTGATGATGTCATCATTATGTCATTAGAAATTTTGGAGGAATTTTAAATTATATAGGGAAAACAAGTCCAAATATAATTTAGAATTTTCATGAGAAGTTGTTTTATACAAGCTTCCTCTTAAAATATTTTGTCATTATGATCCCTAAAATTATGGAGGTGTTAGCCTTATTATTGTTTTTTTTGTAAGGCTTATAATTATAAAAGCCAAAAATGAAGTTACTTGTTATTTTAAAATGGGGATATGGTTGTAAATTTTGTTATTTGGTTTTAGACCAAATAAGGGAAATTTTATGTATAAAAGGAGGGGAATTTAGAAGAGATGGACAATTAGCTTGGAAGGAAAAATATTGCTCTTGGGAGAATTTGGGGAAGTTTTATAATTCTTGAGAGAGTTTGTAGGTGAGAGATTATTGTAAGCACAAAGTTATTATCTTCAAGTGCAAAAAAGAGAGACTGTAAAGGTTGAAGCTTGGATGTTGTAAGAAGGTGTGTTTTGCCTAGCGACATTAATAAAGCGGTCCTCAAATTGAGAAGTGGACCCGGAGATGTAGTCCTACCCAGACGAACTTCATATCAAATTGTTTGTGTCTCTTCCATCTCTTTCTTACTTCTCTCATTTCATTTTTAGTTATGTTCTTTATTTTATGTTATTTAACACATTGTTAATTTTAAGTGTTTAATGCATAAATCTCCTTGTAATTTCAATTGTTTAAGATATATAACCATGCATTTACTGCCTAGATCGGGAATCAAATCTATAATTTGGATTAAGCTAAAAAATTGTAAATCCTAGTTTATAGATCAAGTTTGGTATCAGAGCTTGTTCTTGCAGAGAAATTGCAAGTGGTGAATGTTAACCAGGTTGAAGTTGAAACAAGGAGAAGGTGGACTTGTAGAGTTCAATCCAGAAATTGGGAAAAGAAGGACTTTTCCTTGATCAGAAATGGAATCTGAACAACATGTTCCTAAGTTTGATGCAGAAGCATTCCAAAGATCTTTTGTGGAATTAAAGGCTTTGGTCAACATTCTTCTCCAAGAGAGACATGAACGATAGTTGAGGAAAGTGAATAAAGCTCCAAAGAAGGAGGAAGAAAAATCCTCATCAAAAGATGTGAAAGGTAAAGGAGTAGGAGGTGGTAGTGACCCTCCTGAACCTCCATCCCCATCTTCATCAACTTCTTCATCTTCTTCATTATATTCTTCTTCTCTATCTAATTCTTCTAAGAAGAAACATTCTGTGAAGACACCCTTGTTAAAGCTTGATGTAAAGTTTTATTTGCCTATATATAATGGTGAATTGGATGCTAAAAAATTAGATAATTGGCTTAAGCAGATTGAAGTGTACTGCAAGGTTCAAAATATTTTGGATGATTCTTCCAAAATCTAGCTAGCTACTCTCAGAATGGGAGGCATTGCATTAGTCTGGTGGGAGACGAAGATCCAGGATGATCTTGCTACACATGGTAAAATCATTTCATCTTGGTATGAATTTACTTCTGCTCTAAAGAAATAGTTTTATCCTTTGGGTTATATGCAACAGGCCATTATGGATTGGCAAAATCTTAGGCAAGGTAAAGGGCAGTTTGTGTAAGAGTATACACAAGTGTTTAGGAAGAAGGCATTAACTCTTGGAATTCCTCTTTATACACAAGATACTTTATTAAAGTATATAGGTGGAATGCATTCATATTTGAAGCATACAATATTGATGTTTAGTCCTTCTAACTTTGATCAAGTATGTGTTCAAGTGACTCATATTGAAGCAGGTGGAGGAAATGTAAGTTTCAATTCAAAGAAGGAATTTTCTCCCCCTAACAACATCAAGAAAGGAAAGAAGGTAGCCACAGTGAAGAAAGAGGAAGGTGACAAACCTACATGTTCGCATTGTCAAAAGAAAGGACATGTAGAAGAGAAGTGTTGGAAATTGCATCCGAAATTGAAACCAAAGTGGTTTAAGGATCATAAAGGTAAGAAAAAGTCTATGGTTGTTGTTCAGGATCTTGGATCAAATTCTAGTGATGAAGCAACAATATCAGCTGTGGGTTTGAAAGGTAAAGCTTTTGTTGATTCTACCACTAATGTTTCATATACTTCCACTTCAAAAAGTCATGTTGTTCCTAAAGATAGTAAAAGGTGTGAACTTTTTCATATAAGGGTGATCATAAAGAACACTAAAATTGACACATTGATAGATAGTGGGTCCCAAGTTAATCTGATTTCAGAAGAAATTGTTAAACAATTGGGATTGGAAAATAAGCCACATAGGAGACCTTATCCATTAGGCTGGGTGTGCAATGACAATAGCTTGCGAGTTAATAAGCAATGTAAGTTACGATTTGCAATAACATTTAAGTTCATAGATGAAGTTGAATTTGATGTGGTTCCACTTGATATATGTGGGATTGTGTTGGGTAGCCCATACTTATACGATAGGAAAGCTATCTTCTATAGGGAACATAATAAGTATCATTTGTTTAAAAATGGGATTGAATACATTATAAGAGCTCATCGCATGAAGAATGGAGGATCAATTGTAAATACAAGACATTTGAAAATGATTGTAAATGCAAGCAGTAAACTGACACTCATGTCTGCAGCAGCTAGTGAGGATTAGGTGCAAGTAGAAACGCATCTTCAGCCAGTAATGGTAAAAGAGGATTTGAAAGGCTCATTTTCTAACAATGTTTCTGTATGAGAGGTTCAAAATGTTGATACTTTTTCCATTTCATTAGTTATTTCAGTTTTGTTACTTCTACTTCTACTAGTTGGTGCTCTGTGGGTGATCGATGTAATAGTGGAAAATGGTGGATTTATGGTTAATTGTGTCAACAATGCTATCTCATATGTCTTTATGTTTGTGGTGGGTCATATGTTCAAAATTCCAATAGGATAGACAGATGATACTGGGCAAGTGGGGCAACATTGCCCTTGTTCAAAATGTACATAAAAATAGACTTTTGGAGGTCCAAAAGCTTCTCAGTGGGGAGGAATGATCCAGGTGGATCCAAAAGGCCAAAAATTCAACAGTCTCATAATCTCTCAAATTTAGTATCACTACAAAGAGCTCAGAGAATAGAACCTGAAGCAACTTGAATGGGTTAAAAAGGAGCTCATATGTAAAAGTTATGCTTCGTCAAAGTTCAGGTCAACAAGCAAACTAGAGAGCTAGATAAGGGGCAAAATTAGACCATCTCGAAAGTGGTCAACAATGGATTTCAAAATGAAGAGCCCAATGAGAGCTTTCCAATGGTCTTCGTTTCATCAAAATCAGAGTACATATGTGAAAGTTATTAGCGTTCAAAGTTTGGAAAAAAATATATATATTGATGATGTCATCATTATGTCATTAGAAATTTTGGAGGAATTTTAAATTATATAGGGAAAACAAGTCCAAATATAATTTAGAATTTTCATGAGAAGTTGTTTTATACAAACTTTCTCTTAAAATATTTTGTCATTATGATCCCTAAAATTATAGAGGTGTTAGCCTTATTATCATTTTTTTGTAAGGCTTATAATTATAAAAGCGAAAAATGAAGTTACTTGTTATTTTAAAATGGGGATATGGTTGTAAATTTTGTTATTTGGTTTTAGACCAACTAAGGGAAATTTTATGTATAAAAGGAGGGGAATTTAGAAGAGATGGACAATTAGCTTGGAAGGAAAAAAATTGCTCTTGGGAGAATTTGGGGAAGTTTTATAATTCTTGAGAGAGTTTCTAGGTGAGAGATTATTGTAAGCACGAAGTTATTATCTTCAAGTGCGAAAAAGAGAGACTGTAAAGGTTGAATCTTGGATGTTGTAAGAAGGCGTATTTTGCCTAGTGACATTAATAAAGCGGTCCTCAAATTGAGAAGTGGACCCAGAGACGTAGTCCTACCCGGACAAACTCCATATCAAATTGTTTGTGTCTCTTCCATCTCTTTCTTACTTCTCTCATTTCATTTTTAGTTATGTTCTTTATTTTATGTTATTTAACACATTGTTAATTTTAAGTGTTTAATGCATAAATATCCTTGTAATTTCAATGGTTTAAGATATATAACCACACATTTACTGCCTAGATTGGGAATCAAATCTATAATTTGGATTAAGCTAAAAAATTGTAAATCCTAGTTTACAGATCACTAGGTCAACTTCTTCTCCTAAACACTGTAAATTAGCTATCATATTATCTATAAATTGTATCACATTCTCATCCTTTGGGATTAGAATCTTGGGTTCTCTATCTTGATCACTTGATATTTTGGTCAGAGTTGTATCAAATGTCATCACTTTGTAAGATCCTAAATCTAATTGTAGGAATGTTACCTCATTTGGAGTTTTGTATTCTATAATCATTGTTTTCAACTTTGGCTCTACATCTATCTTGATTTGATTGTTCAATCCCTTCCATGGTAACCATAACTAAGTAAAGTTCCTAGAGAATCATCCCCTTAGGCATTTCATCCATTATTTTCTTAGAAGTAATTCACATGTCTCTGGAATATCAACCACGTGTATATCAATGATATCTTGAATCTTGGGGTCGACTGTCAACTGTATCTGAATATATTGTAATACACCAATGACTTTTACCTTTGTTTTATCTAGCTGTATCACTATCTGATTGGAAGGTTGAGGATTGACTCCTAACCTTTGCAATATTGATAGTGGAATGACATTACTTGAGGCTTTTGACTCAATTAGGAAATTGTGAAGATTCTTCCCATATATCATGATGCTAACCAAAAATTGGGGTATCTCAACCTTGTGTTTAAACATAGTTGAAATTGCATCCGAAGCATTAACCTGTTAAGATACTATCTTTTGAGGGATAGTATTCATGTTGTGGGGTATCTTTGTATGATCCAGAGTCTTTATGAGTGATTCTCATTGTTGTGGAAAATTTTGCAACATATCAAACATGGACATGTTGGCCTTTGTTCATTTTAAATCTTCTACTACATTATATTTTTCAATAGGCCAAGCAGGATTTTTCAATATTGTTGGTACATTTGCTTGGTTCTAATCTTGTTGTTGTCTATATAGTGGCCTAATTGGTACCAAATTGTTACTTGCTGTTGGGTCATGAGGATTTGATTGTAATGCTGGAGGAATTTCATTTGTCATAGGTTCTTTTCTACTTCTTAGATTGTATGTATTTCAATTATCATTGCAAAAAGAAAACATCTCTTCAAGCTAAAGGTCTGGTTCCTTGCTAAATGAAAATGAGAATTCTTCGTTAGTTGGTTGTTCTACTTGTACATTCTGTGTAGAATCATAGGATTTTAATAGCATAGCATTAAATTGTATAGAAGGAGTATTGTCATTTACTTGTGAATTCTGAATCATTTCTTGATTTCCATTATAGTTGAACCATTATTGTTAAATGTATTTTGAACATTGTCATACTGATTGATATTTGTATACTAAACATTGTTGTATTTATTGTCTGCAAGAATGCTTCCATTATTCAGATGAGTGTTTCGCTATCATTTTTGTCATTAGAGGCCATTATTACAATCAAGAGGATTCAAGTAATGTTTCTTGCATTGTCGTCCCCACTATTGTTGTTTCTTTTGAAATTTCTATTGTAATTCTGATTGTAATTGTTGTTGTTGTAAGGACTAGTATTATTTCTTTGAAAGTTGTTATTCTATCCTTGTGACAATGTTAAGTGAGTCAACTCATTGTTCATTTGTGACATGGTCTTTTTCATTTGACCAAACTCAAAGGTGAAACCATTGTTTTCCTTAGTGGAAACTGTTGTCGTTTGTTTGAAGAAAGCAACTTTAGGAGGTTCATACCCCGGATATGTTGAAGCTAGGTTCTATGGAGTGGGTACCTACTATAATAGAAGTGGATTCATAGATATGAACTGGCTAGGCATTGCAGGTACTCTGATAGGGTATGTTGGCATTGCTATGATAGCTTGAGCTAGAAGCATCAGTCCTCCTCCATTAGGATTGGCTTACTTAGTGAAGGTAATCACTTTCACAAAGACTGTCCAATGTGTCAATATCCATTGCTGGAAGTCTTCTCAAAAAAATAGCAGTGAGATGGTCCATAGCATTTAGATAAATCTAAATGGAAACTTCAACTAGTATAGTATATGGCACTTCTAGTTTTTCATATGACATGTGAAAGCAATGTTTGAAGCATGGAACCGTTCTGTTGGGTCCCTTTTGATTGATATGAATTGTTGATGTATTATAGTTGGGTTGATAAAAGTTTTAAATTATTCTAGGAACAATTTTTTGAAGGTATCCCAATCTCCAATACATCCAGGTGGCAAATTAATGTACCAATTAAAGGAAACTTCCCCTAAAGAGTAGGGGAATCAATGAAGAATCACATTCTCATTAGCAATCTACTTTTGGTTGCAAATTTCTTTGAATACTATGATGTGATCTTTAATAGTTTGTGTTTCTCCATAAATGAACCTCGGGCAAAACTTCTCAAGATTCTTAGGAAGGTCATTAAGTACACCTCTCAAGTTGATTAATGAGTCTACAACATTTGCAAAAAAGACCATTGGAGGATTTGGAAGACCTAAGGGTGGTTGTTGAGGAGGTGGAATTGTTGGAATATTTGGTGGCCCACCAGATGGTTGTTGTAGAGGTAGAGTCGAAGAAGATGATGAAAAGTTGAATGGAAGTGGTTGTATGTGAGGTATTCCTTTATCACTTCAGGGCTTATGAAATTGGCTAAGCTTGAGAAAATTGTTGGCGCTCAAAACTGAGTTCCCATTTTGAGCATCTATTTAAAATTTTGAGTCTAATTAAGCCTCATAAATGCATATGTCCCTAGCCATTGTTTTAATGCCTAAGTGGTGTTTCATGTTTTTAAGACCCTTCCTTTAGCCTATCCATGTGATCTATAATGATTGACTAACATTTCAAATCATTTGGTGAAGTCCCATTTTGAGTTGTGCCAATTCTACATTTTTTGCCTAGGTATCAAATAGTGACAGAGAGCCCAGTTTACCTTCGAATATCTGGTACCCGATTATGTTTTATGGCTTGCCACTTTGAGGAAGTTTAGTATGCATATCAAAGACCCTATGTTCTGAGTTTCAAGTCATTTTGAATCCGTTTGACTAGGTTTCAAACCCCTCAAAGTTGGTCAATTACCCTTATTATAAATTTGTATATTGTTCATATTTTTGGGTAGCCCTATTTGATAAGTTATAACTTTTGACCATTTGACCCAAATGAGAAAATTCATTTTGCATCATATTTTAGGGGTTAGAAAATTTCTATGTTCTAGATTTGAGATTATGACGAATCTGTTTGATCAATTTTCAAATGCGATTCCATTTGCAATTTTTAAAGTTTCATTGGTGTTCAGAAGTGCAGATTGATCAGGAGCCCTATTCAAGATGTCATATCTTTGTGACTGTGATTGGTGGGAACAAATGGTTTATTTCCCTATACTCTACTCTAAAAATACTACAAGTGTGCCAATTTTTAGGACTTGATGAATCCGTCTTCACACTTTTCCAGGGTCATTCCAGTCGCAAAAAATGATATTTTACTCGTGTCCACTGTCCTGTTAATTCAGGTAGCCAAATTCAGATGCTTTCCAAATTTGCCCCATGACTCATCATGAGCTAAAATTATAGAATCATACTCTCCTCATGACAAAGTACTAGTGCCCCAATTTCCAGATCCTCAAGTGACCATCTGTCCAATTTTCCAGGCCATTTCCAAATGCAATTTCTAGCTTTCTGACATGTTTGTTTGTGGGCAATTTTAAGGAGGCAACTTTAGAGGTCGATATCTTTTGACCTTGATGTCATCATGTGACAAGATCTGGCAGACCTATTGAAGATGTCAAAGAGAACATAAATCTAGGGTTTCAGGGTTTTATCTGATGTTTTAGTCAATTTTTAAAGCCAGGCAACAGGCCTCTTGACACATATCACAGTTTGCAAAAAGCACCTTGTAGCTAAACAAAAGCAGTTGTCCATGTCAGGGCTGAGAGAGCTGAACATCTATTAGAGCAGCTTACACAAAGGTTTCCACGGTGTCTACAGGGAGAGCCACATTTTTAAAGAAGAAACCCATGACTTGTAGGGGTATCCACAAATGATGTCAAAGATGCCAAAGAAAGAAAAAAGAAAAGCCTTACGCCTTGGCATAAAAGGCCAACTCACAACATCAATAGAGGCGCCATATATGATGTCGCCCAACACAATGAAAAAAGCTGCAAAGAAAGGGGAGAATCCGCATCATAGAACAGAGAAAAGCACCCACAACTTTTAAAAAGGGATAGGGATAGAAGACTCCCACAGCACAAAGTAGTTAATAGCATCATGCACAATGAAAGAAAAAGCTTGTAGTATAAGATGAATTCCACGTCTAGGCATGGCTTACGCAAGATAACCCACATTTAAGGAATGTGTGTAGCTCATAGATCCATGTTGTTAGAAAGAGGATGTCCACGTTTTAAAGTAGTAGCTCACATTTTTTGAAGATTAACACCTTCTACAGTGGGAAACTCACATTTTTTGTGAAGGGGAGGCTACAATTTTGGATGGAGGCAGATGCTTCAACATCTGTAGGGAGCACATCCACACGAAGGCAGAGGAAGCAATCGATAGGGCCAACATCCACAATCTACACACCAAGTAGCCCATGTCAGGAAGAAACAAAAGAATGATGAAGAGGGGCATCCATAGCAAAGGAGAGTATGGTTGGTGGCCAATAAAATGTGTCACCATAGGTAGAAGCTACAATATTACGAAAGTTTCCCATGGACAACAAGAAATCCCATGGCATGAGAGGAGAGGCAAGCAGGTTTCATGTTTTAATTGTCCCACATTGGGTGCCAAATGGGTTAACAAAGTCTTTAAAAACAAAGTTACTCAACAATATTGTTGTCTTTAAAAGAAATAATTTTTTAGAAGGATACTGCTGCTCACATGGAGGGGCCCAGACTACCTTGGTGTTAACGCAATTTTGATTGATCATGTGATCATGGGGACTGGCCTTGAAGTTGTGCGATGCTCTGATCAGATCATAATATCATGGATGAATTTAAAAGGGCCCCCAATCCTATGAATTCGTCATATGGTTGAGGTAAAATTTTCCATGTTGCACGATGTTAGGACAATATTGTCAGATTGGGAGGCCCGGGAGAAAGTGGCACGATATTGCGATCTTGCCTTGCCGCAGGGTCGTAAAATAATTTGTTTAGCCCTCTGATGTTGTGAAAATTCCCTTTGCCATATGATCGCCAAACAAAATTTGAAGAGGCTCGATGTTACGGGTTTGCCTTGTCGTAGGGTCAGAGGAGGTCAAAATTGAGCCTGAGATGCTATGAAAAAGACAAGGAGAGGCTACTTAGCGAATAAAAAATGGACACGTAGACACTTGGCAAAGATGGGAGCAAGTTGAAAATGATTTTAAAATCATTAGAGTTCACTGTTTTCAGTGCTTAGATAACTAAAGGGAAATATTTGAATTATTTATAAAGTTATATAGTTTAGACTATGTAGTCTTTTAAAATTTTTCATTTTAAATATTATGTTCTACCCGGGAGCCAAAATTTCAAAGAGCTCTCAGAGGGGAAATTTTTATCTAGAATATGAAGTGCTATATACCGTCAGAATGGGAGAAGATGAACTCTCCATTTTTGTAGTCAGTTTTTGTACAGGTATCAGCTAGTGGCAGCTACATGAGCTTTTTTGATTTCAAGGATATCATGGTGAAATGTGAAATTTAATGTTGCAGATGAAATTGCAACCAAATTTAGAGATATTTTCATCATTCTTAGCTTCTCCAACAATTTTCAAGATGATTTGATGATTTATAAATGCAGTTGGGGCAGTTATGAATTTTGGTAACAACAATATTTGATTTTCACAGCAAAACAGGTTGAGACATGATGGAGATCAGATTTTGGGCCTCAGTACAGATTTGTGATGATCTTTTGATATTTTTCTAGGAGATATTCGCATATTTTAATTGGAAATATATTAGATATTTTGTGCATCATTTATGGTTGATCAAGTGCAGGTAGATGAAGGATGATTAGTTTTAGCAACTCCAGATTGAAGATTTCTCAGTGGGACAGATGTCAAATTTAGCTTACTTTTCCTGAGATATTTTCTTTCCTATATATCTCCTTCTTCTGCTCATTGTAAGGGTTCCAATTTTTTAAAAATTTGTGAGACCACAAGGTTGGCTCCAATTTTTCTAAGTTGTGAGACCAATCTTCTCAATATCTTTCCTATTATGAATAACATATTGTATCTCTTTTGAAGAATAGTTATTTCACAGTCATTTCTTGTGCATTTTTTGAGTCTTGATATGCTAATGATGTATTGTTTTCAATGAAATTAATACAAAGAATTTCACCTTCTTATTTTCATTCTGATTCTTGTCTCTTACTTCTGTTACTTATAGCCTTCTATGTTTGAGAACAAAGAGCTTAGACTCAGTTGCAATAAAGTTGTATATCAAAATAGATTTGCTATTGGATCAAGGATCCAAGTAAATGCTTGTTTATGCTGATAGGATTGTGGGTTACATTAGGAGGATATTTTCATAAGCATGAGAGTTTGATGAATACTGATGTCTATTTGCAAGTCAAGTAGATAGATCATATGCCTAAATATATGAGTATATTTTAGGTGTCCATCTGCATGTTAAGGTTTAGTTGATGCCCAATGGATAAGGGATTGGTCAGCTTGAGGGATACATGTTTTTTGTTGTTGCATACTGGGTTATGTTGAGATACAAATCCTAATCGAATATCTTTCATTTTGTGTTTAAGAATTAAACGAGTTGTCCCTCACTTAGTTTATCAGGTTCATGTGCTTTTTTATTAGCTTTTTCATCCATGAATTCTTGCATAAACATAGAAGATTAAGGGATTTTATCTATTTTTCTAGATTCAGTTGTATGCCTTTACACTGGTACCATATAAAGAATCTGAGGTCCACCCACCTAAGTATAATAGAGCCTAAAGAAGAAGAAGGATTTATCCTTATAGTTGGCCCAAGAATGTAGTCAAGTGCACCCATCATAGGAATTTTCTAACCTTAGGTACTATATTGGTCTGGTTTCATGGTTATTTCCAAAACTATTAAATCAAGAGCCAACAGAACTCATGTACACTTGGTGAAGATCTTAGAGCTTGCTAAAATGGGGATTCTAGATCAAAACTCTCCAGTTTGCATTAACTCTAGAAAAAATGCACCTATGTAGAAGTACACTTTCTCACAAAATAAGGTACACCCAAGAATTAAACATACCAGTGTGACAACATAACAGGCGCATAGTGCACCTAGTGCACCTGAATTTCTCAAAAAATTGGAAACTTTTTTGAACTTGTAAAAAGTGTAGAATTTTGAAGTTTTGGAAAAATATTTCTTCTATTTTGAAAGTTTAAGAGGCTGTCCTTCTTGCACCACTTCTGTTGAGCTATCGTTTTGAGTGATGCATAATAACAAGAATCCTTTTGAACTCCTCTCTTGAAAAGTCAATCTTGGGAATCAACTCCAAGGCTCTAGGTGATCTTGTGACCTACTGGAATCTACTAAGTTGAAGATAAATGTGTTTGTTCATGAGGAGGCCTTTGATAGTTCTAATAACTTTGGATAAGATGACAAATCTATTCCTTGCTTTAAAATAAAACACGCAAAAAGAAGTATGTTTTTGTATTTTCTATTTTTCAATGAATGTAATCTAATAATGCAACTAATATGAATTCCTAATTTAACAAGGGGTTAGTAAAGAAAATAATTAAGATAAAGTAATAAGAGAGTTAAGAAAATAACATGGAAATAAAATCCTAATGGACATAAGCTATGAAAACAACACATCTACAAGTTAAGCCTTCGAAGAAATTGGTGGGTAACCAATGAAAAATAGGAGCAACACTTCCCCAATTCCACTAATGCAATCATTGATGGGATTTTTTAGCAATCGTGAGATGTTTCAATTTTCATCAAATTGCAAGGCCATGGAAAGTGCACTCACACAAGATAAAAAGCTATGTAGGAACAAAATGGGTGATCTCTTCTCGTACTAGATACATCAGCAAAATTTGTAAAAATATAGCAAACACCAAAATTAAAAGATAATACAACTATAAATAACACAATAATCATTTGGATCAATCACAATTCCATGAACATACATTCACAAAAATATGACACACTTAGGCACGAATCACTACACTCCAAATACGAGCACCAAAAACATAATATTATTGCAAAATAACGATAGCCTTGATTACATATTACAATCTTGTATTTATAAGAAGTCATCTCCTCAATTTGCATTGAGAGTGAGAGATATCTTCATGCAATCATATGCTTGTAATTTAATAAAACAAACTAATTATATACAAAGTGACTATCTAATTGGTGCTTAATAGGACTCCATCCATTTTTATATCATTAGTTGGATGCATGAGCCTTTACATATCATAAAACAAAGAAATCATGAGAGAAAAAGAAGAATAGAGCCTTCAATTAATGTAGGAGTGTCTGGAAGTGTCAAAAATAGAAGTTCAACCTTCACTAGGTGTCTGTCAAAGTTAAACTACTATTAGCATGGATTTTTGATGCATGAAAAGCTCTATTTTTAGAACTAGCAGTTAACTGTCAGCGCACTTTTGGAAAAGAACACCTCAAAAGAAGCAAACCTAGAACACATACATACCTTTGACTTCTTCAAAATTCTTCCAACACATTTTTTTAGAAAGCACACCAGTGCACCTCTGAGGTCCAAAAATGTGAAATTTTACTTAGTGTCAAAATGGAAATTCTGGTTTCTGGGTTTTGTTGCCCTTCATACTAGAGATATGTCTGGGTGTTTTCCCTTGAATTTATCTATTATCTCAATGACCTATGCTGCATCTGGTAAATTTAAGGCATTATATTTATCTTTCACCTTTTTCTTGTAATTATCCACCTCTATACAAGTTTTAGCAAAATTCTCAAGTTTCGTATCAAGCTCTAATAGAGCTTCCTCCATCCTAAATGCCTACCAGATATCTTCATCATTGGAAAATTCCTCAAAAATCCTCCTAAATCTCTAAACTACCACCTCTAAAGGTAACAAGTTCTCCCATGCATCATCTTTAAAAATGTCCAAACATGCATCACTATAGTGTTTTTCAGCTTCCAAAATTTGCTCTCAGGCTTGGTCCTTGAGCCAGTGTATCTCCACATGTACTGATTCCATTACTTTATTTCTATCTGCTATCTTCTCAATCCAATCATCTATTAAATCTAACTCCTCCATTGTATATACATCCATAGGCATTTGATACCTTTGGCCTTTTATCACCTATAACACCTGTAGATCCTTTACCATGTATGCACCTCATCCATAAGACTAAAATCTTGATTCAAAATTGCTACCATTTTATCCACATTTCCTCGCATAACATGTAGTAGCTTGAGATTACCTTGGATGATAAGTATGCCTTTCTCCTCAAAACCTTCCCACTATTGCTGATAGGCATTCAAAAATGGATCCAATATCGCAGCCCCCTATCTCTCCTTTCAATTGCTACATTTAGAGTCTCCTCAAGGTTAGCAGGGTCCAATGGGACAAAAAATTTGCTCAAATATCCTTTTAGGATTTCATTTTGGTGCAAAAGTGTTATTAACTCTACTCGATCCTATTCTAGGCTTCAAAAAACTTCCTTCATGCCTGTGGTGACTATCAACTTTGTTGTTTCCAAGGTGGGCTTTCCAAGCATGACCTCTCAAATCTAACAATCTCATGGAGTCAATTCTTCAACATTTGATTACAACGGTTGAAGACCTACATGAAAAAAAAGGTCCTGATTCAAATTATTCATAATGAAGGCTAATGGTTGCACTTCCTTGGGAGGTGAATCAGGTTTCCTTAGCACTCCAATTAGTTCTATTATATCCTCCTCTTCTATAGTGAACTACCGCTTCTTATTCCTAATTACTTCTTTTCACAGCCACCTTGGAATATACTGCATTAGGGATTTTCCTTTTAAGGATGAAGGAGTCTATTCAACTAAGCTCTTCCCCTTATCACTCCTCTCTGGGGTCTTTTCCCTTTGTGAAGGCCCCTCATCTGCAGTCTCTATTTTTGTTGAACTGAGCTTGTTCATCTATTTTTCCCTCTTCCAACACTTCATTAGTGGATACTTTTTGTGGTTCCTCTTCTAGTTCTACCTAAACCTATTCAATTTTTTTTCTTGGAGAAAGAGGGATAGCCGATCCCTTATCAACACAAAATGCAACTTGTAGTTGGGATGTGGGGACCATTTTGAGTCCTTATGACTTAGGGAGCATCTAAGTCCAATCTTCTTATTGAGGTTGATTTGTTGGTGTATCTCGGATCTTATCCCCAACCAAATCAATTAAAATATGACATCTTAAAGACATTAATGCCCTCTACATACTTCTCATCAATCCATTATTGCATCTCATCCTCTAATGTAGTAGTTTGTAGAGGTTTGTCTAGGATTGATGGAGGCATAGCCATAGAACTTCTTCTCCATTCCTACTCTATGGCTCTAGCTAGCTTGGTTCTCTAACTTAGTGGAAAATTACCTTCTTCATCCTCCTCATCTTGTTCTTCTCCCTCTTTTGGAATAGGTTTAGGGATGGATGGGAAAGGGATCACCTTCTTGATCACCTTTTATCTCCTTTTCACCAGAGCCTTAATCTTTCTTCTTTTTGGTGCTGAAGGACAAGCCTATTCTAATTGACAAGGTGGGGAGACCTCTTGAATCTCAACCTCTATCTCAATCTAGCTTAGTGTAGCTAGTGGCACCTGAGGATCAACTTGGACTTATGGAGTTCGAGTATCTTCTAGCCCTTGTACATTTTCTTCTCCTTATAGTGGAGGTGTCAGGATTTCACCTTGTTTTGGCTCAACTCTTGGAGGAGAACCTCTTTTCCTCTTGCCCCTTCCTCTACCCCTCTAAGCTCAATAATATCCAATTAGTCTATCAAGTTGGTGTACCATTTCTATCCTTACTGGTGATTGAGCTAAAAAGGTAGGGATGGTGACTTTCTTCCCTCTACCTTTGGTTGGGCAGGCTTGTGCATGAAAGATCATAGTTTTAGGAATTGAATATAGCTTAAATAGTTTCTTAATCCAATCTTGTGTTATTTTAATGGCATGCCTCACCCTATGGTTGATATTAGAATTTTCCTCCCTATCAACCTCAGCATTCATAATGGGCCTATTGTGAATCTTATCCCTATTGAACAAAGGACCAAGCAATTTTGTAGAGTCTTTCTATAATATCTTCAATGGAATTTTTATTTTTAAGGCCTTCTTTGCTAGGTATAAAGTCATCCTACAATAATCCCTTATTTAGATATCGTAGTCATTTGTTGCATTCATCCAATGATCCTCAATAGCTTCTTTGTGCTTGAATGTTTTGGCTGCCAAATATTGTACTCTCCCAATGTTATCAAAACATGGCCATAGAGAATTGTACTCTTCCAAGGGATACTGATCCCATTCACCTTCAAAAGAGGGGATATCTTGCCTCTAATCTACCCAAAAAGGTCCTATAGTCAAAGGCTAGGTCCAACATATTTTATGTTGCTTTCTAACTCTATCATAGGTAGGCAAGAGTTGTCGAGAAATCTCTAGGAAAACAAGTCTATCATTGGGATACCTTGGGAGTTTCTTAGGGTTAAGGGTTGTACCTACTACCATTAGATATGTAAATGTCCTAAACTGAATGTAATAATCCCTGGCCAATAGAATCTATGCCACTACATCATTTGATAATCTCTTTGTATAATCTCCTTCTATGAATCAAATTATAGTGAATATGAATGCATCATTCACAATTCTATATTCTTTACTTTGCTTTGAGAGCCTCTTCTTTACCAGCTAAGGATAGATTCTATATGTCCATGCATTAGGATCTTGCATGCTTCTTCTCTTGTAACTAATAAGTACACCAAATACAATGTCATATAAAACTTCCTATTGTTCTTAGCTTCAATCAACTGTTCACACAAAATTTTACTGAGAGTAGAAGCCCAGTCCAATGGAATTTCCACTTTCTTAATCATCTCAATAAAGTGCACCATAAAGATGTTTAGATGCCCAGCTACTAGTAGACCCATAACTCTACTCAAGAGTATGATTGAGTATCCAATGTCTTCAATCATGTATCTCCTAGTCGTATCCACTTTGTCAGTCTTCTTTCCCAAAGGAGTCTTCTCTATGAGGTATGAGGATTGAATGAGCTTGGAGGCTTCCTTAATGTGTTCTTGATACCACCTTTATGCTTACACATAGGTAAGCCTGATGAACTAATCTTCCCATGGGAGATGAAATACTTTCTCAATATTATTTGGTCATAGATCAAGGACAATTTCCCCTATTATTCTCTTCACAACCCTCTCCTTTGGGACAAAGTGTTCCAAAATTGTCATAATGAGCTCGAAGGATTGTATCGACATTGGATGTGAAGCAACATTGGTGAGTCTTGATTGGATGAGTGTGGAGACCATTTGTGACCTCTCAATGGGTTTATTACAAATTTTTAGGAATTCCCCCAAGTCTATAGGTCCCAAATCTCTATCCATAATCTCTGAGTTGACATCTTGAAAGTGTGACTTTGTAGGAATGCCCAAGAACTTAAATACCACAAGTTTCAGTGTCATTTTCTTGCTAAGGGAAGATGAAGAAGATGCCATTATATTTGCACAAATTAACATCCATTAATCTAGATTTGGGGGAAAAAATGAATTAATGACACCTTAAAACTGAGTTAGACAAGAAACCAAACACCCAATTTCTCTAAAACGTAAAAAATGGCTTTAAAGCCATAAAAATGCAGAATTAGTGCACCAAGTGCATGTAATATGTGCACCTAATGCACATTTTATTCTTTAACTTAGGTTTATTATGTTTTTTTTTCTCATTTTTAGGTACGTAGTAACACACCTAATGAAATGCGCTACTATGCACCAAAAAATGGAAAGTTTAAAGTTTAAGTTACATTTCTTAAAACCTTTTTAGAGGTGATGGGTGTGCATAAATGCACCTAGAAAGGTGAACATTAGTGCACCCAACTTTAATTGGGTTTTTGAAATATCTAATTTTTGGAATAACTAGCTTCTTAGTTGGGACTTAAACACAAACTAGTGGACCAAGAAAACTTCAAAAAGACTCAGACCCCAAACTAGGGTCCTAATAAAGCTAAAAGATAAAGTAGGGGATCCCCATTTGTGATTGAAATGGGGTGTGCATTGTGTAACCAACAATATTGAATAAATTATTATTAATCGAAATAGGATAAATCACTTAATAGAGAAATCCTTATAGACCTATGTAAGCCTCCTAACAAATTCCTTACTTCATTATGAGTGTACAATCCTTTAACAAGGTGAGACCTAATAGTCTCTTAAGCTTTTAATAGGGAAGATCCCTCATAGGGTAGATCATATTTTATGATTAAAAATTGTAACCCTAATAGGTTAATTTTATTGTTGCAATAGCAAAGATTTGTTGGTTTCATCCCCACTACAATTTTACCTTCATCTTGAAGTGTTTCTAGGTAACCAAATCATTGCATTATGTGTTGAACTCTTTATGGATGTGATGTATTTCGTTTATGTTTCAAAATTTTAGTTTTAATGATAGACGTATGAGATGAGTTAGGTGTGAATTTATATTATTGGTATTGAAGTGAAAATATTTTAGATCCTAATTCACCCCCCTCTCAATATCTTGTGTCCCATATACTTATTCGATTTTTTTTTATTAGAGCTCAGTTCTCTTGTCAAGAAGCCTAACAAATTGAGAGGATAATATCATGGAGATGGTTGTGTATAAGATGGGAAAGATATTTAAGAATTAGATGATTGAAATCCATATAATATTGTAACAATTAGAAGTAGAAAAAGAGGAGTTAAGGAAAACCCTAAAATGAAGAAAAGAGACAAATATTTAGCTAAATGAAACTCAATACAAAGAAGTTGACATAGAAGGACTATTGGATAGTGGAAAGATAAGTAACAATGATGAAGCAATGAAAAAATTGTTAGAGAAGAACAGTGCCCAAGTAAAAGAAGTAAAAGATCTCAAGGCTTAACAAGAAATTTATTTAGTTACTCTTTGTGAAGAAATTGAAAAAAAGAAGAAAGAAATGGAAGACAAGATCATGGGTGAAGAAGTCAATAGGAAAATGGCTAGAAAACTTGAAGAAATATCATTTCAAGTATAGAAGATTACAAATAACTAGCTGGACATGATAAATTAGTTAGTAATTGCAAATCAAGAAGCAAATAGAAAACATCAGGAGATCACAAATCTAAGACTATAGAATGAGAAATTGAAAGGTGAGTTAAGGCATGAAAAGGAACTCATGGAGAGATTGAACAAACCAAATAAAGCATTCAAGTAATTTGAAGACATGATGAAGTCACCTAGAAAAAAAGACACCTCTAGACTTGGATACAACAAGAAATCTTCATCAACTGAAGAAGGATAATCATCCAAAACTAGAGAAAAAAGGACTACACAACTAAAAGGAAAACCAACATGTCATTATTCTAGGAAAATTGGTCACATAGTGAAAATTTTTAGGAGCATAAATGGTAAGAAAATTCCAAAACCCAAAAAAAGTGGTAATTGTTTTAATTACAATAAATCATGACATCAAGCACATGAATGTAGATCAAAGAAAAATAACTCATCCAGAAAGATATCTAAATTCTAAGGTCATTGCTATAATTGTCAAAAGTATGGAGATAGAGTTCATGAGTGCAAGCTTAAAAGAAGTCAAATTGATTAACTAATAAACAAACTCATACAACAAGGAAATACAATTCCTACAATTAGGATTACAATACATGGTACAATTTTCACTATTGTGGAGAATATAGACATATTCTAGAGAATTGTATCAAAACACATTTAAGAGAAAATTACAAGAAATGGTCAAATGGAGAGATAATATGTTTCAGTTGTCTCAAAGTTTGTCATATAAGTAGGAATTATAAAACCAAAATACTAACACTAGCAACAAATAATAGAAATGACAAACCTGAAGGAAAGAAAACATGGATAGAAATAGTAAGAGTTGGAAGGAATAGAGAAGATGAAATTGTGGTCACCCAATCTAATGTATTAGGTGATTACACCACATCTCACTAAAGAAAAACAAGGTATGTAGGAAATATATACTCAATGCTATATTTTACATCAGTTCTTAGCTTAGTAGTGATGAGAAGTCATGGCTACATAAATAAAGATGCATTAAGAACCATTAGAATTAGAAAATCATTAAGTATTGAGCATCAGTGACATAGTCTATATTGACTGAGCTTTGTAGTATAGATTGAGTGATCAAGAATGATAACACACTAATTAAGTGAATTGGTTATGACTGAGTGAATAGCCTTGACCAAGCTAAATGAAGACTAAGCTAGCTGTCATCCACCAACTAAGTACAATGACATTAATAGTAGACCAAAAAATGAAAGATTGAAGGTATTTATCAAATTTTTTGATTCATTCACCAAGAAATCAAAGATCTCACAAGAAGATTCCAAGGCAATCAAAGTGAGTTTAGTGAATAGAGAAAAAGAATCTCAGTAGATCATCAACCAATTTGTGAAGTAAGGTAAGTATCACTCTCAGTGCTGAGTTAAATATTCAATGAAGATATTTGTGAAAGTTTAAAAAATAAAATAAAATTAGTTAATATTGAAAATGGTGTTGATGATATTAGAGCTTTATCATCAATTCCACATAGAGTCTTAATTGTTGAAGATTGAAGATCATGTTATCAATGTAAGCTTGGAGAAATCTAAAATTTTGAGATTACAAAAGCTTATGAGAAGCTATGTGTTAATGGAAACCTAAAGAAAGAATATAAGATCATTGTAGAGAAAGGGCTTACCCTTGCCCTAGAATTTCTAAAAATTTTAAAAGTCAAATGGACTAAGGTTGTGCTCAACTGAGTTCATGATATGAAAATTTGGCTAGAAGATGGACCAATCAAAATCAATAAGGAAATCATTCATAAGGTAACTCAGTGCCCTACATTGGACTGAACAAAGATCATAAGGAGTGAAATAAAGAATGAAATTGAAAATTTGACCAAGGCGAAGTGGAATGGTCATGGAATTTCAATTGTTGGAATTAAGGAACCATTAATTAAATTTATTGTTCATGTGATTGCACACAAGTTCTATAAATCTAGTAGATTGAACAACATTCCTTGTATAGTAGTAGATTTGGGCTACAAAATTGTGAAGAGAGACCATTCATATGATCTTATTAAGCTATAACTTCACCAGCTTATAGAAAAACTAGAGGTAGTGAGAAAAAAAAAGAAAACCTCTTGTAAGATTAGATCCCTATTAGTTTACATATTTTTCTATTCTAAAAATTATTTTCCTAACATGGGAACAATTGGATAGATTAGGAATATAACTGCGATGGAGAAAGTAAGTGATTTGATAAGTAGATTGAGAGAGAATTTTGAAGCTATAATGGACAACTACTTTGAAGAATTCAAAGTGAAGATGAAAAATAGAATGAGGATTGCAATTTCAGTTGTGGATAGATACTATGATGAAGTACATTTCATTATGGACATAGATCTTGGGTATTTATAGGTAGTATTACTAAGGGTAGCATGGATAAGGTCAATTCCCTATTGATTAAATTTTCATGAGGTAACTTTAACACTCACTGCACTTTTGGCATAGGACATAAATGCTAGTGCCAAGAAATTTGGTAGCTATTAGACTATAATTGCAGAGGTGACTACTAAATCTGGCACAACTAAAAAAGAGAAGCAAAGGAAAAGAAAGGTTGTTAGGGTAGGTATTAAGGAACAACAAGAAGGTTTTGGGCAACCCACATAGGCTAAGGAAGGAAAAGGTAAGGAACTTGGTATTGTCAAGCTAAGAGCCACCAAACAAAAAAAGGTTGTTATAGAACCTAAGTTTTAGGTTGACCTAAAGAAAGACATGCAAGAAATGGTGACACCTTAGAGGCCAAAGGGAAAGGTGATCATCACCAAAAAAAGATTAGGACAACCCCAAACCGAGCTATTTGTTGTTCAACAGTTCATCCCTCTTGCTAACTTAGCTTTATCTTGACTCTAGATGCCCAAAATGTGAGGAAACAAAAGGACATCACCAACAAATGGGTTAGTGTATATTCTATATCACCACCCTCTGAATTATAAGGTACAACTCCCTTATATGAAAGATATGCAATGAATTTTGTTTTTCTTAGATCAAAAGTTTTGACAAAATAAGCTCTTAACTTGAGAGCAGTAAAAGCTAACCAAATTATTTGTAGACACAAATAGTTTAGGAAAAATGAATTTGGACAACCTATCACACCCAATGGAATGACTATGATAGGTTTTCTTGAGAATTTCTAACTCTTACTCCTATTTTAAATGTAGATTAATTATCTAAAAGAAAAAGAGGAAAGGAAGAAGAGAAGCACATGAGGGAAAATGGAATTTCTTCAACTATTAGTCTTGAATGCAATGGAATCCAACAAGTTACTAATAGATTCATACACATTTATCTTTCAATTCCCAATGAAACTATTTAGCATACCATGAAACAAACAAGAGGTGAAGAGGAATCACATATGAAAAAGAAAATGGAATTACCTATACTACAAATACCTTAGTGAAATGGAATCCACATGGTTATCACAGAATCACACATAATTGTCCTTCAACTCTTAATGCAGAACTAATCTATAGGTAATGAAACATGAATTTTTTTTTTACATAAATGGAATTACAAAGCCAATTCACCATCAATTTTTCTGACCTTTGTATTATTAGAAGAAATTACATTTATATTTTTTTGTCAATTTCTCAGTTTTGGTATATCAACAATCACTCAATAGAAAGAAAATAAGAATAAAACATGAAAATATCTAATATGTAGTATGATATAGACACATGACATTTTCCCATCGATGATCTTGACTTCATGACACTTCTAAAACACATGATGATTGTTTATCTTGATACTACTTCACGAACCCCACAAAAATATTCATTTTCTTCATATTCTATTGTTGGCACCATATTCATATAATTTGAATTCTAATAGCCACTGCAAATTTGAATTCTAGCCATCAATCTTGAATCAATGATCACAATTAAAACCTAAAAATATTTTTTTGTCCCTTGTCACTTCTTCATAACTTTATTTCATTCGATATCTTTGTTCAATACAATAATGTGATCAACAATTATTATTTCATTTCATAGTTTTTCTACTTAAACTATTTTGAATCCTTTTTAGCTTATGACCTTGTGACTCCTCTCATTCACCACTTTGCAGCTTGACATGCCTCTATTTTACTAACCATAGTGACTTAGTGATAACTACACACTAACATGATCTAGTCTTCACAAAATTAACCTTAGGTTACCTTCAACTACCCATGACCTTAAAATATTTGGTAATGATAGCTTCACTAAGTTAACTCTGGGTTACCTTTACCCACTCATGACTGTGCGATAATTCAAAATTGTTGATCTTGGGTTACTTTTTATAGTTTTTCCACTTAAGTGTTTTAACTATTTTACTACAAGAGATGCTATGATTGCCTCACACTTAAATGTCTAGAACACTTTTTGTAGCTTCCCAGGTCAAATTTGAGAGTCAGCTTAAACCTTTGCGATCATGTGATTGGAGTAGATGCTGCTTCATAGTATTAAATTTAGGTTCCCCTCAACTTCCAAAAACCATGTGATTGATTCAAATTTTACTGCATGTTTTCTTTTTGTGGTTTCATGACTTAAAATCTTAACTTTTCATTTAACCCTATGATGGTACAATTTATACACTTTCTTTCTTTTGCTATCTTAACTTTGGGTTACTTCTAACCACCCATAACCATGTGATTCTTGTGCTTTTTCTGTTTCACAAACTTGACCTATGATTAACTTAACTTGCTTATGACCCTATGATTTTGGGATTTATACACTTTCTCTATGTCACTGCCTTAACTTCAAGTAAGCTTTAACTATGTGCAACTATGTGATAACTATTTAGGACTAACTGTTATTGCATTTGCTAGGTTGCAACTTAAAATATATTGAATACTTCTTGGCTAGCGACCTTGCACACAACCTTGATATGATCTTCATCTAATGACCATGGATCTATCTTCAACGGTAATTGAATTTCAACTAACCAATCCTACTTATTCCTTTAATTGATTTACTTTTCCACTTATCCATGTAGCTACTTGATACAAATCAATTTCTTTGTATTCTAAGCTTGATCACTATGATATCTTCCATGAAAAATATAACACAACACAAATCTTCACCTTCAATATGATTAAGAATAGGGAATGATGTATCAATAAAGTATCCATACCTTCTTATCATTAGGGGAATGCATGAAAAAACCCTCCAAAACCTAATCACCTAACCTTTAGACTAGTGCATTGCTCACATGATTTCTTGCATTAGGTTAGCTCAAGTGGATGATAAGAAGAGAGATCACCCTAAGGGAATTCTAGACTCAAAGTCAAGATATTGACATGTATTTAATTGACTCAAACCTAAAGAAAAAATGAATGAACTAAAAATTGGGCAACACTATTAACATGAAGTCCATCGAAGAAGAGGAAATTGACTGGAGTACAAGAAAAGCCAAGGAGAAAGTTGATCATTGCACAAGAGGAGGAGGAAGATGAATAAATGATAGATTCTAATGAAACTAGTAAATTAAAATAGTGAAGAGACTCCCTCCAATGACCATGGATCAAGATTGTACAAAACTAAAAGAATTAGAAAGTATTTTAGGATTCAAAGACATACAATATGATTCTTTGAACAATGATGATCATGTTAAGCTTGAAGGTGCAATGATTGATATGATGATCAAGTTCAAGCACACACCCCTAAAATTGGGAACTATATTTCTAGTGGGATTGTACAAAAGAGTGGATGCTAAGTGGAAGTGGGCATTATCTAGTGAGAATAAAGCAAGAGACAATGTTGGCATGAACTATGCCAAATATAAGGGAGACTCATATGTATATAGCCCTTAAAATAATTTGTCAAGAAGTTTATGTTGAGGGATAGGGAATATAGAGAAAGATAGAATTAGGATATGGAAAGAATCATTTTGGAGTGTTTACTCCATCTATAGAAGTGAGGGAAGGTTGAGATGCTATTGAATTTGAAGATGACCACAAACAAGAAATGACCAAGTTGACCAAGGAGATTCAACAACTTGTCAGTAGGTGTGAACAAAAAGAGACTATCACAATTGAAGATGCCATTGACACCCCTCTAAATACAAATATATTGATAGAAGAAGAAATTCAAGGCTTAATGAAAGACACAAGAAAACTCTATGCTAACACAATTTTTTTATAGATAGTTGAATATCAAAAGCTTTAATTCAAGAATATTGTTGCTGTTAATTTCACATAGTTGTAGAGGATACAAGTGATGAGAAAGTTGGTAAGCCATTAATTATATATAAACCACCAACTTGTATACAAATTTTGAAAAAGGAATAAAATTTTGAGAAAGATTCTTACACTAAATTAGTAGAGGATGAAGTCACACAAAAAGAGCATGAGATTACTCAAGCTCTTATTCAAATTTTGAGTCTAAAGGCTACAAAACAAACAAATATGACACCTATGTAATAGGTTCATTCTTCAAAAGTGAATCAACCAAAGCTGAGATCAAGTGTAAAGGGGAAATACTTTTAATTATCACTACCTAGTGATACACCCTCATGATCTCAGGATGCAACTCATACACATGAGAAAGATGATGAGTCGATAAACCTTGATGAGGTAATTACATTACCTAAGTATTTGTTGACACAAAATTCTACACCCTTTCTTGAGGTTGACCCTCAAGAGACCTTATATAACATGGAAATAACCTCCAAGTGTGGGATTTGCATTCTAAGGCTAAATCTCTGGAGAAGGTCAACTTCCTCATTTTTAGGGTTCCCTAAACTACTACGTGAGAGGAAAAGATAGAAGAAGAACATAAATTAAAATGTTGAAAGGGAAAGGTAATGCACTAAGATAGAATTGTGGTTACAACTCTACCCATAACTACACAAAAAATCAATGAAACACTCCAATACATATATCTAGACTCTAATCTAACTTCAAAGAACTCACATGTAGCTTTGGAATTGATTAAATGCTAAAAGGAAGGATATCTTCACAATACAACAATTATCAGTAGATTAAGCACAACATATGAATCTAAGAAGTAGGAAAGAAACATTCAAAACAAGGCAAAAGACATGCACAATAGTGATGGAAAGAAGAGGTAAGAAATAGAGCTATTTCATTAATGGAAGGAAAAAGTTGTAGAGCATAACACTACTACAAAATACAGATAGAGAAGAACCTACAAAACATATTTACAACTTGCCTTTATAGAGTTTAGGCATAACTCTAATGTTTACATTGAGTTCAAACCCCAACCAAAGTGGAGTGAAGTTGCAAAGAAGAGAAATAATTGAGAATCATAATGAAATTTAATCATGAAGTGCAATTGCCTACTGGAAGTGACAAGATGGGACCAAAACAAGTGCACCTAGCTGCAAGATATCAAATCATTGAAATTTGATCATTTCATGCTTTAAAGAGGCATGGAGTGCATTAAAACCATACAAAAAGGGCCCAATAAGTTTTTGGGAATTTAAAAACTGGTCCTGATGACATGCCATGGACACATGAAGCTAATTCTTATCACTGGTAGAAAACATGGTGAGAGATAAAAAGATGTGTTATCTGCATGTAACATGCAGGGTTGACTGTTGGGGGGTAATTTGATTTCCCTAAAAATGAATAATGGTCATCGATGAAGGTCTTCTCTTTGAAATAGATGGTCTAGATGCCATGGGAAATCTCCCCAATGATAGATTAAAAGAAAGCTATCAATCAAGATTAGCTTTATTTCTAGCAGATGGCTAAGATGTAGCAAGGAAACCCCCTCCAATGAATGAAATAGATAGCAAGAAAGGTGGGACCCTCCACCATGTGGCAAAATTCTAGGCTTTGGAGCCTCTTAGAGACACTAATGAAGTTAGGAAATGTTAGAATGGAAACATGTGGCAGTGTGATGCAATTTTGAGCTTTGGAGCATTGAAGAAACAATGCATCGTGAGGAAGCACTAGAATGGTGATGCATGGAAACATCTCATTTAATTTTTGAATTCAAAGTTTTTTTGTGACATTGGCGTATAAAGAGATTCTAGAATGGTGATGCATGGTAGCATCACACAATTTTGTGAGATGAGAAGACCATCTTACAAAAACACGTAGGCCATTGATGTGCTTTGCTATATGATAGATTAGACAATGGTCTTTTAATTTTTCATTAAATGTCTAACATTGATCTATTCATGTGTATACTAGGTTGTCTTAAATGCTAGAGTTGGGACCCTTTTCCACATGGAAAATATTTGGATTTTGAGGCCTTGTGATGCAAATGAAACTGGGTAGCCATTCTACAATATGGAAATCTTCATTTCTATTTCTTTATGAACATAGATTAGAGGCTTATGTTTTCTTAATACAAATATAGTAATAATAAACACTTTAATAATGTAACACAACTATTATAGTCCAAAACTTAATCATTGATTCTACTCACTAAAATTGAATAGATGTTCACCACCTTTTCTATAAATTCAAAAAACATATTCATCCCCTGATAATAACAATACAAGCACTTTCATTTTAAAAACTTGAGTAGAGACCACAATAAACCTTTCATCCTATTTACTAGTGTAATTTATATCAAACTTGATATCATATATATTGTTCATGGGCTATTACCTTCTTATTTTGGTTTGTGCCTTCATGGAGAAATTATGCTGCAAGTATTTATACCATCAGGTATTCACAGGCATAACATGTAATATGCATGCTCTTAGAGCATGAAATCTCAAGACACAATGCCTTCACAAATCCTAAGAATGATATGATTTGCATATCAAATAAAAGGAATAAACCTAATAAGAGTGTAAATGAAAACCAAGAACTAAATTTGGAATTATTCTTCAACCCGACACTATAGATACAATATGGATTATTTGATAGCATATACTAAACATGAATTACTCATGACATGAGTATATGGACCGAATTACTAATTGAATCTGTAGTCTAATAAAAAAGCATAATTATATGTGGCTCGATAGCCCCATTAAAATGAATATAAAAACCAATAGTATTGAGATTCTAACTAAATTATATAAAAAGAAAAACAATACATTACACTTCCATTACTTTCAAAATTGCATAATTACATCAATGGCTCTTTGAGCCCAATGTTCTCCTAACTCTCCACTCTATCCCACTCGATAAAAATTGTGTGCCCTTTATAATCATTTTGGTAGTTACAAAGACTTTTCAACTATGTCAACATTATTCACATTCACCTTTACTATCAGTTACATTTAGGACCCTTCGACTTCCTTTCATGATAAGTGACATACAACACCAAATTTTACAATGTTTTGGTTACAATTTCAATGAGAGAAATTGGGAAGAGTATAATGATACGTCATTAATAAAATAATACAGAGCTATGTGGATTCTCTTACATTACCTTGCCAAAACATTGCAAAGTGAGGAAACACTAGAATGATGACATTTGGCTACATTTCACAAAAACTCTAGGCTTCAAAGTCTCACTGATACACTAGCATATGAGGAAACATCTTGCACTTTCAAGAAGATGGGTGTATAGCTCACAAAAACATGAGAGCTATTGTATCTTGTAGAAAGAGTCAACCTGACCAAGAAAAAATGATCCAACTTGGTCAATGAAGAAATTGTAGCTTGGTTAAAGAAAAAATTGAGTCAACTCAGTCAAGGAAGAGATTGAACTAACTATTGGAAATCTGATTGAAAAGCTCACTATTGAAGATCAAAGGGGGAGATTGTTGTAAAGAAAGAAGAATGTTTCCAATCATTTTTTTGTCATTGATGTCAAACCTACTATTTGTAGGGATGATATTTTCTTATGAGATCCAAGTACTATCACTTAGTTGATTGATGAAGAGGATTTGATCAACAAGATGTAACAAGAGCACCTAAGGGAAAGGTTAAGTTATGATGTTGGGATGAAGTGCAAGGATTAGTTAAGACAATGGTTAAATGATGTATTGATAACATACTCAAGGATATAGACATTGGCCACACTTAGAATCATTAGAGGAAGAAGTTGTAACAAGGTGGTATGCAAAGCTTAAACTAAGATCTTTAGTGGGTGCCGAGCAAGTTGGTTGAAGCCGAGAAAACTCTTAGTAGGAATTGAGCAACATAAAATTCTTAGTTGATGCTAAGTGATGTTTAGGTGTCAAGCATCATGAAAAACATAGTTGATGTTGAGTGATCTTCAAGTGCCGAGCATAAGGAAAAACATAGTATTTGCCAAGCACTAGTATTTCAATAGTGTCGAGTTGCTACATAATTTCAAATGACCAAGATTTTCCAAATCTAATCTGACATAGTGGTTACATTGAATTTTTTGAATGATTTGGAAGATAAGGATGATGAATTGGTGGCATAGAATCCTATGTGAACCATTTTTGGGTGAATTCTAAAGGATTATTTAAGAAGTTTCTAGAGGAAACAGAATATGGGTTAGATGCAATGAATCCTACCTAATCCATGCAAATTGAAATTAAAGAATGGAAGAATCGAGTGAGAAAAGGAACTCTAAGATTTATATTTAAGGATTCATAGACCAAGAAGTAGAGAGTTGCTGATACTGTTGTTGCTAAAGAGCCAAATCTATGAAGTGGTAGAAGGGTGTCAAGGGGAAGACATCTAGGTGAAGGAAGATCATAGAGGCTCTAAGTGGTCTTGAAGAGATGATTGCACTGGTACATTGAGCATGGAGACTCAAGGAGACTAAGCTTGATGGGAGGGAAAGTTGTCAAGAGTTGTAGAGATTAAAGGCTAGGCAAGGGTATGAGCTGAGAAGTGATTTGAGATTTGCAAGATAAGTTGTATGTTGTAGTCTAGTCAAGATTTTCTAATACTCTATAGCAATTGTATTAGATCTAAAAATCCTATGGACTTAGGTTGGCCAAACAACCATTTGTAAATCCTTTAACAAGGTGACATTCCAAGTGAATGTTCTAAAGTCCTCTAACTAGGCCCACTTTTGATAGGGTGGTTAAATCCTCTAACAAGGTCACATTTAACAGTGTGTTATAAGCCTTTAATAGGGTAGGCCTTTCATAGGGCATCACTTCAGAAGAGTGAGAATTGAGTAGCTTGTTATTGGTGGTTTTTCCCAAATTGGGTTTCCACATAAATCACTATGTTATGTGTTGATTTCTTATGTGTTATGCTTGCTTGTTGATTTATAGTAACTTGCTGATTAGATAAGTTAAAGCTTGGATGAATGAAAGGTTAAAAGGGCTCACTATACTTAGTGAAAAGTTTGAGTAGGACATTTGGACCTTGAATAACTGATTCACCCCCCCTTTTAGTTATTCTAAAACATTTATAACACTAACATGGATTTTTAGCCACCCAATTTAGTGTTATGTCAACCCTTTGCAAAGAACCTAGCCCATTGAAGGTTTCTCTGATTAGATATCAGTGATGGGCTAAATGGGGGTCAAAAATGGCCAACAATATGATTTGAATAATCTTACACTAGAGAAAATGCAAGAGTTCCAAATCTTGTTGAGCCATAAGGAAAAATAAGAACAACTAAAAAGAGAGTAGAAGAGAAGACATGTATTACATACTGTCAAAGATATTTTTACATATGCATTTAGAATCATAGATGTGAACACTCAACATACAATTGTAGCTCAACTAGTGTATTTAGATGATAAAATCCAAAAAGATGACATAGAGAGAAATGAAAACTTATTACAATGGTCTAAGAGAATAATGGATCCTATAGTGTTACAGAAGGTCTCATAAGAACTTGTACAGAGACAAGCTAGGCTTTCTACAAAAATCACTAAGCTAGAAACAATTTTGACAACCATCAATTCTTTATATTTGAAATTGTGTCTTATATATTTCTTTACAATATATACTACACACTCATTAGAGTTATTGTATGCCGACATTAGAGCTAATGTTTTCACATTGGGAAAGAACACAAGTTCAAGCTCATCCTCTTATAGTGAACCAACATTCACTCAAAAGAGGTTAGCTAAGCCCACAACTAAAGATACAAAAATTAGGCACAAGTTGACATTGAGTCAACTTCAGCTATTTCCATATTTAGTGATCATTCAGAAGTTAGCCTCTGTTGTGAAGGATATTTTGAAGAAAGAGACAAAATTTTCACATATTATAGGATTCATTGATCTAGCTATCAAGCTAGAGATTTAGTTTCAAATTTTGGAACAAATACAAGAAAAATGGCATAAAGGTTATGCCAATATTGTGGCAATATTGTGGCAAGTCATCAATAATTCTTTGATAAGTATTAGTTAACCCCTATAGCCCCAAGTTCCATTAGTGACAAAAACAAAGAGGGACAAAGAAGATGATGATGATAAAAGGGTGATATATGAAATAAAAAGGGATATGGAAGAAAAAGACAAGGAGATTCAATATGTAGATCAAAGATCAGATATAGGATTTTATAGGATCACATTATGGTCTTAGAGGGAGTACTCATTTTTTAGCAATATATGATTTCATGACAAAGTGTTTTTGCCACTAATCTCAATTGGGGAGATTATTGATCTTTAAGCCTATGTTGTTGATTAGTGTCCAAACACTTAATCATTTACTAGGAAAGATTAGAAGATCATTACTGCAACTGAGTTATCTACTAAAGGTCAAGCATACAACACTTATACCAAGCATCATAGTGATTGTCAAGTATTTAGTAGTGACTGAGCAGATGAACAAGCCAAGAAATATAGTAGAGATTGAGCATGTTGACAAGTTATGAAGAGTCGAGTAAACATGATTATAGAAGCTGAGTAATATCATGAAGATACTTACCTGATTGAGTGTCAGAGCATTCAAGTGCTAAGTAGTTCAGTTTTGACATTTAGGTTTATAATGACACAAACATATATGTAAACCATTTTGGCTAACTTTTTTATGATATTCAATAATTGAAGAGCTAGCTAAGGATTTGATCACACATCATCGTAGAAGGTAGTGATCCCAAGGCATGCAATTTAAACAATCAAAAAATGGGATAGAAATTATAAAAGATGATGAAGTGTAAGTCATCGATCAAGATCTAGAACCTTCACAAAACATATATTTAAGGAGGATTCTAACCTTAGAATCAATGTTTTTTGAAATGCATAAGAGTGTATGTGCATGTGAAGCAATGAAGATTAAGTTTCAAAGATAGATCAAGCAGAGAGAAATTAGAGTAGTGAAGGATTGAATATAGTTATTAGATTAGGAGATCAGATCAAAGATACATCAAAGAGGAGACCCAATATTATCTTGCAAAGAAAATTGAGGTTCATGTATTGGATTAGTTATTATTAGATAGGGTAAATCTCTTAACAAAGTGGTCCTAATAGAACTATGTAAACCTCTTAACAGAGTCTTTAATTAATTGTGAGTGTAAAATACTTTAACAAGGTGATGCCTAATAGTCTCTTAATATTTTAAAGGACATACCCCTCATAGGGTAGATCATATTTTATGATCAAACATTGTAACCATAACATGTTAGCTTTATTATTGCAATAGTGAAGATTTGTGGGTTTCATCACCACCCCAGTTTTACCTTCATCTTGAAGTATTTTGGGTAACTGGAAGTCATTATTTTATGTGTTGAACTCTTTATGGATGTGATGTATTTCATTTATGTTTCAGCATTTCAGGTTTAATGATTGATCTATGAGATGAGTTAGGTGTGAATTTATATTATTGGTATTGAAGTGAAAATGTTTAAGATCCTGATTCACTCCCCCTCTCAGTATCTTATTTCCCATATACTTATTCCAACAATAATTAAATATATAATAGATAGCTAATTATTATATATAACTATCCAACCCTATGCTCAGTTGTAGAAATTGTTAAAAAAAATCATTTGGGCTGTAATTTAGCTGGTATCTAATATATTGGGTATCTGATATCATGTATTTGACATATCATGTATCTAGTTAGGCTTTGTAATTACCAAGCATAGTCAGTTAACTCAAAAAATGTGATTCCCATTTAGGTGACTTCTAGACTTTGAGAGGTATCTGACAAATTTTAGTCTGATCAAATTCACTAAAATAAAAAAGGGTTTTTTGAGGACATAATGTCTATCAAAATATAAGTTTGATAAATAATTATTACTTTTTTTTAATAAAGATACATTTAAAGTGTTGATTGACACACTAATTAAAAAAACTATAATTTTCAAATCAAAAAAACATTTTTTAAAACTAAAAGATGTGTCATATTCTATGCTTCACGTAATACAATGAATTTTTTTTTTAAATGATTTTTTTGAATTAGTTAAGGTGGTCAAACACAAGTCTTTCTTTATTCTAAAAACATTATAGGAAAAAATTTATAATTAATTATTTTCTTGGAATAAAAATACTCAAGAATATGTGCGACATACGGGCATGAGTCTACTTCTTATATATAGTATCTTATAAAAATATATTATTATTTTATTGTGATTAAGGTGGTCAGACATATAGGAAAGAAAAAATATCCTCTTCAAATTTATTACTTACCATATTTTTCTTATTATTTCCTTCTTTTTTCTCCTTCATTATTTTTTTGAGAGTAGCAATAATTATTTGTGTAACCTAGTTTCCCATAGAGATATTCATCCATTTACATTTCCCATAACTAAATTTTTTCTGTAATAAACTTTTCAACCTTCAATTTATCCTCATATTTTATTACTCCCATAAAACTATGAGATTCACACTCAATTGTGACACCTTCCTACATAGGATAACTAAAACAACTTGCTTTACTGTCATTTGTTAGGATTAGAAGAATGAAACATAGTAGTTATATGAAAATCTAACCAATAATGCAACTAAATAAAGTACGCAAATTAGAATAGAAGTCACAAAGATTTAATGCAGTTCACCTAATCTTGGGCTACATCCACTAAATAGAGAGCTTAATATTATTAAACAATGAAGAGAAAATTATAGTTTGATAATTTTTACATAACACCACATTTTATTTATAGCATTTTAAGAAGTATACCAATGTTGGTTAACTAGTAAACCCTAAAAAAAACTCAACATGTCAACCTAGGAAAATGGTTAACAAGTAAACTAGAAAATACTTGACAAGTTAAGCCCATGATAAATAGATGAGTGAACTATACTCTCCTAAGCAATCATCATAAACCAACAATAAATTTGTGGAATGAAGTTATAGGTATCTCTATTTCCTAGGATGGTAATACAATAAAATAAAATAAGACAATCATTGAAATAGCAATAAATAGTGAAATTATTTTTGTCCAAAATAATATATAAAGGATGGAGTGAGCTAGAGAAATAGTGAAGTATGTCATTGTTTTGCCAAGGTCAAGATACACACAAAAGGGAAATGAGTAATTTATAAATGAAGGTAGGTCATATGTCAATCCCCATTTCTCCACTATAATAAATAATACATAATGTACGATCATGAATTAGAAAATTTAATAAAGTGACTCAAGTTGAACCTCATAAAGTATACTTTTCCATGCATGAATAAAATGAGACAACATGCATGAAAGATGCTTGGAGGGTGGCATTAAAATACTAAATTTTTCTTAAAATCTCCATTCAAAGTTGGAGAAGGATAGCTTTGGAACAAGGTTAGTCTAAATTCTGCAAGAAGAAGATACAAGTAAGTACTCTAACATCACATCCTAAGCTAAAATTTAGTAGTTTTGTAGAATGGCTAAGAAGAAAGAAGTAGCTAAAGGATCAGAGAAGAAAGATAAAAGTCCTAACCTAGTGAAAAAGGCCTTTACAAAAATCTATGTTAGATGCAATGTTGAGGTCTAAAGATACATATGTTAAATATGTTCTCACTGATATTAGGTGGGTGTAGTGATCCTAATATCCCCATTTGTAGAAGGAATCTTATCTTTTTACTAAAACAAAAATGGAAAATTTCTTATGTCTAATCCATGTAAATTAAGTTTAGCAAAAAATTATAATCCCAAACATTTTCATAGGTGTAGAGATAATTCAAGCACTAGTAGACCAAATTATTTTCTTGAAACTAGGACTATGAACATGGTACCCATAGTAGGCATGATTAGGTCTATTATTATGTAATATTCATTTTAAATAAACAAGCCCCAACTAAGATGGATAAGAAATAATTTGATATAGAATATGTGAGGTTTGTGAAGATATTCGATATAGAGGAAGTCACTTATTGTAGGAAGTGCGATAAAAATAACAAAACTACTAAAAGTATAGGGAAAGAAAAACTTTAGGTAAGAGATTTCATGTTATTTTTCTAGAATACCTATTATGTAAGGTTTTAGTTGTTGGAAGATGATGCTAAGGAGAAGATGATAACATTCCCCATGTTTATATCCATGAAAATTAAAACCCTAAGATGGATCTAGCATTTAATATTGCTATAGAGGTTGAAAGGTTAATCCATACCTAGTTGGCATCATAAAAATAATAATTTAAAAATTACTCTTTGTTATGGTTATTGGTTCTCAAAATTGTTGGTTGGATTCCTAGAAGCCCTGCCTTCTTGATGCTAGGAAATAAACACAATTTTGGTCAACAAAAAGATTGAATGACAACTATTCAATATCCACACTTTAGGGTTTGCAAAACCTAGATGGTTGTTCCTATATGAATGATCCTTGAAGAAAACTTAAAGATTAATAATGCAAACTTTATAACTGATACTCTTGATATGGAAACTATTTCTTAAGAAGAAATCAAAATGTGTAAACATTTTAAGTGTGATTGAAATATTGAGAGTAAACTTATGCAATACTTGTGGATAGGATTTCACTGATCTACAACTGTACATATCAAATTATGATGATTATACAAAGACCAATCCCTATTTCATTTGGGAAGTATAGAACCAATCTCCACATAATATTATCATCAAACCTTAGAAGAAACTATGCATCTCATCAACCATTGGACATATAAGAAGTAAATGCAATCCTTAGTCTAAATGTATTTAACCCCACTCAAAGGAGACCAATTAGACAATACCATAACTCAATATGAAAATATCTTATAAATCAAATTCATGCATTATTCTGATCCATCAAAAAAATAGTTTAATCCCAAGGGAAAATGAAAAACATGAGTTAGTAAGAAACCATATGTCATCATAGATATAGAAGAATCATCATTGTATTAACTTTATTCATAAGGAAATACAATAGTGTAGTTTCACTGCATATCCAAAACAAGTAATTACATAAAATAGAAAATTGCTCTATAATATTTCTTCTAAAAATTAGTATCATATAGTCTTGTAATTATTTCTTCTTAAATAGGGTTCTCGGTACCTTTTCTTATAAAAATGAAAAGGCACAACATAGCTTCAGACCCATTCACAAATATAACTAACTAAAATCATAACTACATAACACTTGAAAATATGAAAATTTCTTTAAGCCTCTTTCATTTCTTCAACAACCATGACCTCTTCATGAGCCTCTTTAGGAACCTTTAGGTAGACTTTGATCCACTTGGTAATTTGGACATGTGTAGGCCATACAAATTTTTTGACTATTGGAGTAAAGGATTTTAGATTAAGCCATCTCTTTCCTCAAACAATTTTGACATATATTTATAAATTTGGTCTCCACAAAAATCATCTTGTTCAATATCCTATGGAATGAATCTATTTGAAAAATTTGTTCCTCCTTGAATTTGGTTATTAATGCCTAGGGAAACATTACAAACCTATGTCTCTATTCTTCCAATTGTTTAATTTTACCTTTTTCATTCTTGATGATAGGAAAACATGGATGATCAATAGAAGAAATCGCCTTTAACTTTTCTTCTGACTTTGGATATTCTTGATTTTTATAATTCTAATTATTTATAATAGTGTCAATGAAATAAATGGTGTCTTTAATCTGTACAAGAGCATTTGGATCCATTTCTATAACTTCAAAGATTTTGTTCAATTTATACCTTGAGGGGCTCCACTTCCTTTCTATCTTGGAAAGTATGTCTTTTCCCTTAGAAAATAAATCCAACATATTACATGTTCTATTAAACCATTGAAACACCTCATCACATTTGGTAAATATAAGATTCAACCTATAGACAATAATCTCTTCTAATACTTTAAAAGTGAAATCTTTATGATTAACCTATGAGATTACCTCCTTGTCCTAGATTTCTTTAACATCAAATTCTATAGCTTTGTGAACCATAATAGCCTGAGTATTTCCATCAAATTTTAAATCATGTAGTTCTTTCTCCAACCTCACACTTTTAACATACATTTTATTTATCATAGAATTCATGTACATTTCTCTCCTTTATAATTCTATGATTTTTTCCTTCATATGTTTGATTTGACCCTAGTTAAACATGGACTGATGTGTTAGTTATGATGCAACAAGCATGGGGTCTATGTTGTCTATAGTTTTCACTAGGGCCATCCCTTCTTGTCCTTTATATATGTCAATTATTTTAGGTTTATTTCCCTTTAAATGTAACCCAAGTGGAAAGGGTTTCTATTTTAGGGACATACCATACCCCTTCTACTTTGTCCAAGGATTCAAATTCTAACACAAATGTTGAATCTTCTTGCTTCCTCACTTGATCTAGTAAACACAATTTCTTTAATGTTATGTCAGATAGGATCAAGATTTTTCTCTTCTTTATCATTTCTCTAGCCTCTTCCTCAACACATGAAATTTCATCCAAGTGTAACTCACCTTTCATCTGCTAAACAATTGAGGCATATAGAGACTCATCAACACCTTCAAGTGTTTTATTTTTCTATATCTTCAAAGTCCCTCATTTCATATTTAATCCAAAATTCTTTGAATTCCCATGTTTGAGAGAAATTCTCCTATTCAATGAATCTAAGACAAATGGCTTTTCTCTCATCTTTAGTGTCAATTAGGTCATCATTCTCCATAGTCTAAGCATAGTACCCATCTTCTTTCTCAAAAAATTTGGGAGTTGGCTCTAATGCCTCAATGTTTTTTCCTTCTTTCATTTTTCTAAGAATATTGACAACTTTTATTGATCCCTCATCATTTGATTCATGATATGTGTCCAAAGGTGTACTAGTCCCTTCTTCATGATATTTAGGAGTAGGATAATTGAAACTTGAACCTATTAAACTCAACTTTCTTCTTTTGGATTGAGGGGGTAGAGGAGATGCCTGCTCAACTTTCTTTCCCTTTTCTTGCTCAACATATTCTTGGTATAAATTCTCAAAATCTTTAATACACTTCTCAATTCTAAGGATTTCAACATCTTCTTTAGAATGAAAATGAGGCAGACCTTTACTGAAGCTTTGATTCTCTATCTTATTCAAAACATTTCATTTCTTTAACATTTGGTATGCTTCTTGTAAGTCATCACAATTTCTAATAATGCCATATTCATTGTTTAGCTTATGGGTACACCTGAATTTTATAGTTTTAATGTGCCCATCAAGATCATAATCTTTTCTTTTATCACTAATAAACTAGAATTTATTCATGATGACTTCTTACACTTCTTGGATCTTATTGTACCCAACTATATATCCATAAAACTTTATATATTGAGACATCATGTTACCCTTCCTTCTTGGCTAACTAATATCCTTATCAACCAATAATAATGACCATACAAGTTCCAAGAAACCTAATTTTTCATGGACAACCAAAGAAATTCCATGATGTAGTTGTCTACACCCATATAGCCTTATCAATGAGTATGTTGTCTTGAGAATCCAATTAGTGAAGTCGTATTCATAAAATATATCATTCTGATGCTCTTTGAGCCTTAACATATCCTTAATTAAGTGTAGAAACCTTATGATAGCTCCCTCAAGTACTCTTACTATCCATTGCACAAAAGCATCATTGAATACTATGAAATCACCATCTCTTGCATGTGTATCTTAAATTTGGTAGCAAATCTAGATGGGTTGTCTAACGCTTTCCTCATTAATTATAGCTAACTTTTAGAAATCCTAAATTGACTGACATTTTGATGGAGAATTAAGTAACATAATGGGGAATTATGTTTGAAGGACTTAGTAGTTTCCCATCTAACCAATTGATTGTGAAGATTTTTCTCAATCTCACATTGAAAATCAAACTCTAGATAGGTGTGGGGGGTTCTATCTTTTAATACACATACATGTAACCAAGATTTTTTTTGCTACTCATCTTCTCCAAATAGTCATGACATGCATAAAAAGTGTACTTGAAAAAAGCCATTGATGATTCAATAGAATGAGGACTCATATGATCAACATGCATTATTCTATTATTGCGAGCCCTGTACATGATATAAGCAATTTCCCTGTATCTTCCAAACTTCATAGTTCTCTAATATTCATTCTTAAAATGCTCCCTATCAATTTTTTTAAGGGCTTGGATTGTCAATCCAAAGCATTCTTCTATACAAGATTTTTGGATAACTAGTAGTGGCATAACATCCATATTCCTTACTATAAGAATTTGCCTAAGGGAAAAATTCACCAAAGAACTAAGAACTCAAACACAAGCACAACTGTAGACCAAAAATGGAGAGAGTATGATCAGAATAACAATGTATTCAATAACTTTCTCATTGAGAGTACACTAGGAGTGCCTAAATATAAAGGCCTCAAGAGAGCTTCTAGAATGCATAGAAGTTAGCACCATAAAGTGTCATACAACCAAGCACATGTCCACTAGATATGGATTATCCTCCATTAAGCATGAAAGTAAGTGCGGTGATGAGAGGATAAGCCTACAAGGGTGGGACATGAAAAATAGTGTTGTAGACACCATGTGCTCAAATAGAGTTGCATACTCCTGTGTTATCAACATGACAACTCACAAGGTTTCACAAACTCCTAAGTGTCTCATAAATAAAATTAATAAAATAATGCAATATAATTAAATAATGTATTAAACCTAAGTAAACTTAAGTAAGTGTAAATAGTAAAGTACTAATTTACACCAACACCCCCCCCCCCCCCCCCTTAAGTGCAACTTAGGGGAATGCCCTTAAGCTTACAAGCAAGGATGAAGATGCATAATGGGTCCCGGCTACTAGGCCATGTAAGGTACCCATGTACATAATGAAATGCAATCTCCCATAAAGCGGGGAAAGAGGGAAAACCTCATGGGAAAAACCCTCCCCCAAAAGAGAGATAAGTAAGGATGCATTGATGGATGGAGTAATCAAGACCCCCCCATTACGACATACATCCAATATATACAAAAGAGAATAAGAGAAGGAAGAGAGATAGAAGAGGCTCCCCCCCCAAAAGAAGAATGCCAATAGGTGAAAGTCGCTCCGATGAAGAAGCTAGTCCAAGAATGCAGAATAGTGTTCTTCCCCTTAGGAAGAAACAATGCCCAAGGTACTATCTTGAAGATGTATGCTAGCCTTGAAACTTGCTCAAGTATCCCTATACTGATGCTAAAGTTCACCCCTTCCAACTGTGCTGAAAAGAATGAATGCAAATTTGGCAAGGATGTCTACTGAACTTGTTCCAAAGAACCATCTGTCTCCTCTACTGACAAGGAGACCTTGACTAATTGCTGTTTATAAGGATCCACAATCATGCCAACCTATTCAGATTGATCATGTAGAGAATGGACATGAGGGTTAGAGTGTTCCTTCACAACAACTATAGAAGAATCATCATCAATGAGAAGATGTAAGTCCTCAAGTCTGTCTCCCAAGTCAAGTGGAGCAAGAGCTGGAAGACGAGATGTACCATGCTAAGATGGACCTTTCACTATAGCAATGTAAGCACGTGGACTAGACTAATGTGACCTCTCACTACAAATGTCAATAGAACCCCATGTGTTTGAACCTGTTGAAGCACTATCACTGGTGTCACTATCAGTTTCCACTATGTATGATGTGTGGAGAGGAGTAGAGGATAAGCTTGGTGAAATTTCCTCAAAATGAACATCCTTCTCCACAAAAATCTCGTGAGTCTCTGGATCCATAATTTTTTAAGCCTTTACATTGTCTTCATAAATTGATAAAGGTACAAGGCCTAGTTGTTGGTGCCTTGCAACTCCTAGAAGAAAGGTTTGCCCATGCTGGATAGCCAAAGACTCTAAGGTGACTCACAACTAGTTTTCTGCCGCACCATGCCTCAAAAGGAGTCTTGCCATCTAAGGTTGGATGAGGAGATCTATTAAGTATATGAGTAGCACTGCTAATGGCTTCAACTTCTAATGTAGGATCAAGAGACTTGGCCTTAATCATGCAACTTTCCATGGTCTTGAGAGTCCTAATCCTCATAGATGCAACATCTTTCTTGTGCGGACTGAATGCTGGTGATTTCTGAAGATCAATCCCCTCAATTCTACAAAGTTCTTAAGTCTTTTGTCAACATATCTGTTCTCATTATCCACTCTTAATACTTTGATGGCTTTCCTTGACTTGTGTTCAGCATGAGTCTTGAAGTCTTGAAGCTTATGAACTACTTCATTCTTATGATGAAGGAAAAATACCCAAGTGAATCTTGAAAAGTCATCAATAAATGTGAGTATGTAGCAGCCTTGGCTGACTGAAGTCACTGCAAATGGTCCTACTAATGCCATGTGAACTAGCTGAAGAACAACTAGAGCTTGAGAAGACTTCCCTTTATCATACTTCTCCTTGAGATGCATATCCACTGAACAAGATGAACACTCCCCCTTAGAAAAGTTGATATTGGGTAGACCTTTGACAATGCATTTTGAGCAAAGTTGCTAAAGAGAGTGGAAGTCAAGGTGACCAAACCGCTCATGCCATAGGTTGGTGTTTGAATTAGAGTGAGTTAACAAGGCTTGAGAAGAACTCTTAGGAACAAAACGGGAGAAGGAATAAAGCCTCCTATCATCATTGACTTTCCCAACTACTACTAATGAATCATCTTTGAGACTGTGCACCATCACTGAATCAGGAAGGAACTCAACCTTATGACCATCTCCAAGGTGAGTGATTTGGTAAATTGATAGGAGATTGGGGCTTACATTTGGAATGTAGAGAATGTCTTTGAATTCCCCATCTTCCATTCAACATGTCCTTTTCCTTCAACTTCCATCTTAGCATCATCTCCCAAAAAGATGTGTGGTACCTGTGACTGCTTCAATGAAGAAAAGTCTTGCTTTGAAGAACCCATGTGGTAGGAGGCACCTGAGTCAAGTATTCATTCCAAAGAAGAACTTGAGTTTTCCATAAGTGCTTGACCTTTACCCTTTGAAGAGTTAGGAGTAGAATCCTTGGAAGTACCTGGCACTTGAATCTTGTTCTTCTTGAGTAGATTTTCTAACTCATCCATTATTTTTGTCTTACAATGATGCTCATCATGGTTTGGCTTTTTGCAATATGCACAAAAGATTTTGTCTTTCTTTTCATTACTTTCTTTCTTGTTTGAAGAAGAACTTCCTTGTTGAGAGGAGTCATGTTGTGTCTCAGATTGTATTTTCTACTTCCACTACTTCTTCTTCTTGTTGCTTTTTCCCCCTTGACTAGATGTGTGATCATCACGAGCTACTAAGGCTTTGGTCTTAGATGACTTGAGAAGGCCAAAATCCACCAAGTGAGATTGTTCAACAATCAACATGTCTGCAAATCCATCAAAGGAAGGTTTCTGTTAAGTAGATCCCATGGTCAACTTGTGAGTATTAAAACTCGAAACAAAGTTAGTGTACTCAAAAGGTAGCTTCTTCAGGATGTGATGAATCAACCTATCATCCTTCATGGGATTTCCATAATCTTTAAGAAGTGCCCTATACTCATTGACTTTAATGATATAATCCCGAATTGTGTCATAATTCTTAGGATCTAGGAGAAGTAGATCATCCTCAATCTGAAATCCCTTTTCTTCATCCACTTTACCATACAACTATTCAAGTTTATCCCAAGTTTCCTTAGATTTTGAACAATTTTTAATGTGGAAGAGAAGATCGCTATGTACACAACTTCTGATAACACCTAAAGCCCGTCGGTCTTGAATTGTCCAAGTAATGAGTTCTTTAGCATCAGTAGGTTTGGTAATTGTACCATCAACATATAAACTATATCCTTTTTCCATTAATCTACTCCATGCAATATCTTTCCAAGTAGAATAGTTGCATGAAGTTAAAGAAGGACATTTAAAACCCATGATACAGAAATGAAAGAGCACAAAGTAGAGACATGAGAACACAATGCACACCCCCCCCCCCCCCCCTTTCACTCAATCAAAAGACCCCCCCAAAAGAGATGTTGTTGGAACTTTATAAGTAGTGCATTTACAATGAGCCACTTTTCAAAATGACCAAAGTAGACTATCTGATTTGTCTTTTACAACTGCCTTATGAGGCTGAAATATGTCACTTAAGAACTGTAGCTTATTTTTACAACAATTCTAAAAAAGAATCAAAGCATTATAATTCCAAAGAAGGCCTAATTCTAAAAGTGAGAAATTGGTCCAGACAACCCTAGAATCTGACTTTAGATCTTGAAAGTAAACAAAAAAAAAACACACTTTCAAAAAAAATAAAACTTGAAAAAGTGACCAGATGTGCCTGTATGAAGCTTCTGAAGTTGCAAAATGCAGGATTATGTAGGTATAGTCGTCAAAAATGCAAATTTTTCAAAATTTGTGAACCAAAACTAGAAAAAAACACCACTACTAGAAAATTTAGGAAATTCTACCTGAATTCAAAAAAAATTGCACTAGAATTAGAGTCCAGATGTCCAAGTCACAAGCTCGCAAAGTCTGTTACAAACGTAAATGGCAGAATACTTGCTTGATTAATCAGAGATCGAAACGATCAATATATAGAAAAGGACGATAGAATAGAATAGAAACATTCTATTCTACACTACAACTAAATATTAGAAACATTCTAATATTTACAGTAAACTACAATAGTGAGCATTTAAAGATTATTCTAATACCCCCCCATAATGCTTAATCTATTTACTACACCAATAGATCCCCTGAATTTAACAAACTTGTCAGGACCAAGGGGTTTTGTGAAAATATCTGCTAGTTGCTCTGAGGTAGGGACATAGAGTAACTGAATAGTTCCATCTTCTACTAATTGTTGAATATAATGGCAATGAAGCTCTATGTGCTTGGTTCATTCATGAAACACTGGGTTTTTGGCAAGTTTGAGTACTGCCTGATTGTCTGAAAATAAAGAAGTTGGACCCGCTTGAGAAATATGCATATCTGCAAGCATTTGACGGAGCCAAACTGCTTCACAAGCTGCCTTGACAGCTCCTTTATATTCTGCTTCTGTAGAGGAGAGGGCATGTGCCTATTGCTTCTTACTGGTCCAGGTAACTACTGCAGATCCGATACTGAACACATAACCAGAAGTAGATTTCCTATCATCAACTGAGCCGGCCCAATCAGAATCGGCGAATCCATGGAGCTGAGGAGTAGTACTCCTTGTATAAAAAAGACCATAATCTGAAGTACCCTGTACATAGCGTAATACACATTTTTCTGCAATCCAATGATCAGTCTTGGGGTTTGTCATGAATCAGGAGATGTAGCTGACTGCAAAACTAAGATCAAGTCTAGTAGTAGTAAGATAGATGAGACTACCTACTAGTTGCTTGAAGAGTGTTTCATCTACAGGAGGAGAATCAGATTGTGCGGACAATTTCAGACCAGTCTCCATAGGAGTGGAGGCAGGTTTTCAATCCTACATTCGAAACCTGTCAAGCAAACTTTTGGCATACTTGGACTGAGACAAAAAAATACTGTTGTCAGTCTGCCAAACCTCAATACCTAAATAATAATGAAGCAATCCAAGATCGGTCATGTCAAAAGTTTTGCATAGATCCTATTTGATATCTGAAATCAAATGTTCTGAACTCCCAGTGATGATTAGATCATCCACGTAGACAACAAGAAAAAGAATTTCATTACCAGGGTGTTTAATATACAAATTACTATCTGACGGGCTGCGCTGAAATCCCTGAGTAACCAAGTACTGATCAATCTTTATGTACCAAGCCCTAGGAGCCTGTTTAAAACCATAGATGGCCTTCTTGAGTCTACATACTTTTGGTTCTGAACCGGCAACCTTAAAACCTGGGGGCTGTGTCATGTAGACTTCTTCCTGTAATTCACCATTGAGAAAAACACTCTTCACATCCATTTGATGAACTTTCCAACCATACTGAGCTGCAATGGCAAGAAGAATACGAATAGTACTCATCTTAGCTGTTGGAGCAAATGTCTCCTCATAGTCAATGCCTTCACATTGGGTGAATCCTCGAGCAACAAGTCTGGCTTTGTATTTGTCCAAGGTACCATCTGCATGGTACTTGACCTTATAGACCCATTTACAGCTAATGGGTTTCTTCCCAAGAGGAAGATCTGAAAGAACCCAGGTGTGGTTCTTCTGAAGACTTTGAAGCTCAACATCCATTGCATGTTCCCATTCTAGAATTCCTTTGGCCTCTGCATATGTTTGGGGCTCAGGGATACTATGGATGTTTTCCATAAGAGCTATATTAACTGTGTTGTGCTGAATGCTCTTATTTCTGGAGGTTCTACCCTCAATGAGTTCATCAGGATGAAGATCACTAATTGTTTTAGCCCACCATTTTGGTTGAAGAGTCAAGGAGCTAATATCAAATGCTGTCGGGATAGCTGTATTATCAGTAGGTGGCTGAGGTGGTGTATCAGTAGCATTAGATGACTCATGTAAAATAGAAGAACCCAAGTCAGAGATTGCTGAAGACTGAATCTCAGAATGCAGTGGAGAGTCAGAGAGCGGAAATGGTCCAAGTTCCTCATCAAACACAACATCACGACTGAAGATTAAACGATCAGTATTTACATCAATCAACCGATAGGCCTTATGTGTGTAACTATATCCTGTAAACATAAGTTTTTGGCTTTTGGAATCCAACTTAGTGCGTTTGACATCAGGAATCCATACATATGCCAGAGAGCCAAAAACTTTCAAATGGTTGATCTTAGGTTTGCGACCAGACCAGGCTTCCTCGAGAATTTTATGATAAGAGTGGGTGACCGGTTAAGAAGATAGACCGTTGTGGATACTGCTTCTGCCCAATATTTTCTGGGAACATTTCTATGTTCTAACATAGCCCTAGCCATTTCTATGATGGTATGGTTATGATGCTCTACAAAACCATTTTGTTGAGGAGTGTGAGGTGTGGTGAGCTGACGTCTAATGTCGTGAGTAGTACAGAAGACAGAGAAAGTAGATGAAGAAAATTCCCCCCCATTATCGGTCCTAAGAGTACGGATGGAGGAACCAGACTCTTTTTCTACTAGAGCTTTAAATTGCTGAAATATAGGAAAAACATCTGATTTTTGCTTAAGAAAATATACCCACATTTTGCGATTAAAATCATCCACAAAGAGTAAGAAGTACCTATTCCCAAAAATAGGAGTATTCATAGGACCACATACATCAGCATGGACTAACTGTAACACTCTAGATGCCCGCCATGATTCGCCATTCGTAAATGGTGTCCTATGTTGCTTCCTTGCTTGGCAAGCTTCACAAACGCGATGGTTCTGGGTATGGATGTTAGGTAGGCCATGGACTAAATTATCCCGAGCAAGTTGTGCTAGATATTGCATGTTTAGATGACCATATCGCTGATGCCAGAGGCTGCTGAGAGCGGATGATTCAGCGATGAAGGCATGCTCAAGAGAATCTCTTGAATCTATAAGTCTATAAATACCATGATCCTCAAGACCGATAGCAAGGATAGTACGAGATGCACGATCAATAATTGAACACTTATTTCCACTAAAGACGACATCCAAATGAGGAGAGTGCTTCATAATCTGACTAACAGACAGAAGATTATGTTTCATGCCAGGAACATAACATACATTGAGAAACATGAGTTTTCTTCCTCCAGACTGAATCTGAACATTGCCTTTTTCGACAATATTGTATTCTTCGTCGCCTCCAAAGATGACTGAATCAGAATAGGGAGTGAATTCAACAAACCAATCACGCTTATGAGTGAAATGTCAAGAGGCACCAGAATCGATGTACCAGGCAGAAGATTTCGCATGATTTGTAGGTATGCTGGCCATAAACGCATGATAGAGAGATTCTTTCTGCTCTGAGTGCTGGGCAGCATTGGCTTGTTGTTGAATTGAGTTTGACTTCTGATGTTGTTGATACAGATGGTCATAATATGCAAATGTCTCAAATGGCACAAATTTTGAGGTGAGAAAATGAATGACCCAAAAAAAATGGAGAAGTATATAGACGAGAGCTTGAAAAACCCAGAAATAATATGCTGTCAGAATTCGGATCCACTGGCTCAAAAATCAAGACTCCCACAAAAATCTGATGAAGACCCATTAAAGATCTCAAAAAACCCACAAAGAATCTGCAAACAAAAAAAATTGTCTAGACCCACAAAGTAATGTTTCGGGCAAAACCCTAGTCATTGGCTTTGAAGGTCGATTTAGCAAAAAAAATGGTGGTTTTACAGTCGACCAGTGCTGGAAGGAGGTCACGACAGGATGGAGGAGGTCATACGAACATCGAAAATCAGAACATCGACACCTGGAGGTCACACGAATGGGAAAAAAACATGACCATAAACCTGCGAACATCGAACCTCCAATAAATCGCAAACTTGTAGAAATAAATGGCAGATTGACGTCTTTGCAACCAGAAGATATTTGTCTTGATTGATGTAAGTCGCAAGCATAGACCAAAGATTCATCATTTGTAACTGAGACGCAGATCACCAAGGAACAAGAAACGTGATTTTTTAAAAACCAGCGATTTTGAAATTTTCCAGAGCCGCGATTTTACCATAGAAAAACGTGATTTACAGTCATCCAAACCCTAGCTTGAACTAGGTATAACGAAGCAAAATTATTTAGGAAGAAATAATTTCAAAAACCAGGTTTAGATAATTTCAATAAGAAATTATTATTTTCAAAGAAAATTTAACCTTGCTCTGATACCATGTTACAAACGTAAATGGCAGAATACTTGCTTGATTAATCAGAGATCGAAACGATCAATATATACAAAAGGATGATAGAATAGAATAGAAACATTCTATTCTACACTACAACTAAATATTAGAAACATTCTAATATTCACAGTAAACTACAATAGTGAGAATTTAAAGATTATTCTAATAAAGTTCGGCTGCCAAACTGAAAAGCAATCTGGAGAGGGGTCTGGAAGGAAAACTATGAGTCTAAATTTGATGGTCAAATGGCTGTCAACATAGTTGTAAAATTCCCTAGAATGGCGTCTAGATGGGCATCAAATTTAACACCATGAAAGGATGATGTCAGCAAAAAAAGGTCGCCCTTGGGTGATGTGGCAGCACAGTCACTGTTTGTACTGTACGGACATGACATGTGTTAGCCTTATGCTGATGTGGCAAAGAGCCAGTTGTTCATGGGTGACATGGCAATACCAGGCTGATGCATGGCAGATGCCTACGTAGATGAATGATGTGTCTGAGTTGGTGGATGTCTGTATGCTGATAGGGCTATCCACCATGGCAGTGACAACTGTCGTAGGTCGCATGAAGGCAAAATTGGCTGTGGGTGAGAAACTATCACCAAAAAAGATAGTCGACAAGAAAACTTCACCAATGCTGCCAAAAAAATTTTGGCAAAGGCAGGTGGGGAGAAGTTCATGCTGGTTAATAGACTACGGTTGCCGGAAGCCAAAAATTTGTTGGAGGGCCAGAGTCTGTGGGATATATCCCACATTCAGCAAGATATGGTGTTGCAGACTCTTTAAATGTAGAGTGCCATAGTGTCAAATGCAAAGAGAAAGCTCACAGGGATGATGCTGCAGGTAGCCTGATTTGCCAGCAACCGAAAATAAATGAGTCGCTTGTTCGGTTGCTAGACTGTAATGTGACCCACCGGTCGAATTATGTGGCTCAACCAGATGGATGAACCCACAAATATTAAAATAATAACCTGCGATAAAATATACCTTCCACCACCAAAAAATAGAACCGAGCTAGGGTGTCACTGCTTGGTTCGGCCAAAAAAAATTTCTCTGCTAAAATATTCTAAAAATTTGACAAAATAATGACTGAAATATAGAGAAATGACAGATCTGAATTAAAAATTGGATTATAGATTTGAGAATAAGATCATACCCATACTGCAAATCGGGGCCTCCAGGTTCTGATTTGCAAAAAAATTTTACCTCAAGGTCAACTTTGGGCCAAGGTAGGCATACTTATAGTCTATTTTCACTAGGTCAACATTTTGTATGCAATGAAGAGGTCAGATCTAATGCTAGACACTCTCGATTTTTGCAGCACTCCAAATTTAGGCTGAGGTGATGAAGCAAGTAAGAGGTCTCGAACAGCTTGTGAAGAGAAAGTCTCCAAGCTCTGATACCATGTAAGAATTTGCCTAGGGGAAAAATTCATCCAAGAACTAAGAACTCAAACACAAGCACAACTATAGACCAAAAATGGAGAGAGTATGATAAGAATAACAATGTATTCAATAACTTGCTCATTAAGAGTACACTAGGAGTGCCTGAATATAAAGGCCTCAAGAGAGCTTCTAGAATTCATAGAAGTTAGCACCATGAAGTGTCATGCAACCAAGCACATGTCCAACAGATATGGATTATCCTCTATTAAGCATGAAAGTAAGTGCGATGATGAGACGATAAGCCTACAAGGGTGGGACATGCAAAACAGTGTTGTAGACACCATGTGCTCAAATAGAGTTGCGTACTCCTGTTTGTCAACATGACAACTCACAAGGTTGCACAAACTCCTAAGTGTCTCATAAATAAAATTAATAAAATAATGCATTAAACCTAAGTAAACTTAAGTAAGTGTAAATAGTAAAGTACTAATTTACACCAACACTTACAATCCTAGTGGTTGGTTCATAATAATTAGCTATAATGTGTATAAGGTATGTACCTAAAAACACATTTGGGACCACAATTTTTTCTATATATAATCTCCATTGGTTGTCCCTAGGCTCCTTTTTATATTTGTTATACAAATTGTGAAAACCAACTTCATAGTTCACCAAGAACACTTGCATACAAATAACCTATTGCTGAAGAGAAACTAGAGAAAGAAAAAAAACATTGCTTGGAAATCTTAATGGAGTGAGAGAAAAAATGTATTGCAAGATAATGAAAAATAAAATGCAAGAGTTCAACCTTAAAGGTGAACAAAACCCTAAAGGGAAATAAAACTAGGTTGTGCATTTTTTTTTAAGAGAGGTAAATACTTTTGACCTGGAGCTATTGTAGTGTGTGCCCTCGTTATATTTTTCTAGATACATTGTTTCTATCATTGCCAAAATTTGTTGGACCAATTTTATGTTGATGGTTATTAGCATTGTTTTGAGACTATCAGATATTGTGCTATGGATTCAATTGATATATGATGAGGTTACTTAGACTCTACATTTCATGTATGCATGATGATTATTACATTTTTCTCAGTTTCTAATGATGTTTAGTTAGATGGTTTATTATCATATGTGTCTTCTTATGGATACTTATCCCATACTTGCATGTGTATGGTGTGCATGTTTGTTTCTTATGTTTGGCATTTCTAATGTGGTTAAAGAAAGGAATCGTAGTCACCTACTAGTCGGGATCTACATTATGCACCACTTCTTGACATTTCATGTTTAGCTTAGCATACATACATACATACATACATACATACATACATACATATATATACATATATATATACATATACATATATATATACATATATATATATAGGTATATATATGTATATATATACATATATATATATAATATGTACATGCATAGATTTTACGTAGGTTGTAGGTACTAGGTATCAACTTCCTTGAATTGTCAGGATGAGCATACCCTATCGCACTATCTCAATGGTAAGAGAGGGGAGATAAATTCTTACGTCCAAATCCTAAATAATTAAACCATTTTTCCTAGAAAGGTAGGACAAGTATCTGAGATGTTTTACCTTCCAAATGCGTTGGATGATGTAATTCATGATTTTAACACCTTAGACTGATTTTGTATGGATTCTTCTATGATGGGTTTTCATATTTTATTTTGGAGGTCTTTGGTGAATTTTCTATTAATTAAGTCTAAAATTAAAAGATTTAATTAATAATTTAATTTTTTCGGGGAAAATTAATATAATGATATGATATTTTGATATTTTGATTTTAATTAATTAAATGGGAAATTAATTGAGTAAAAGAATTAAATAAAAGAAAATTAAGGTAATAATAATAAAATAATAAATAATAATAATGATGATGATAAAAGAATTAAAATAAAAGTTATAAGTCTATCTAGGAGTAAGTGTACTTCTTGAATGCATGTATGTCTACAACATAGGAGTTAGTGCACAGATTAAGCACATGGTGTCTAGAACCTTGTGACTCATCTAGAAGGTTGGAATAGTCTCACGCTTAGTTGTCAACGCTTATCTTATCTTCTGGTTAATTCTAGAGACATTCTAGGTGCTTCCTAAGAGGTCCTTATATTCATGCACTTCTAGAAGCTCGAGGAGCATATTTGGAGGACTTGGAAATGTTGGAGATGGAAGGAGCTTGCTCTGCAAATTTTGAGGAGAAGTGGATTAACATCAGTGTCCAGGTAGACACTAGTGATTTTTGCATATGATAGTTCGCTTCTTGCACTTCCTATATTCTTTATGTCTTTTGAATGCTTTATGAGGATTTCATGTGTTGAATATCTTGGTTGTATGCATTCTTGTCATGGATAGTTAAATTCCTATATGATAAAATCCCACATGTGTAGATCTGAGGAATCTATGAGACTAGGGTTTTAGATGTTTATAGACAAACCCATTAGAAGGATTAATTAGGTAAATTTAAAGAATGATCATTATAGGAGAATCTTATTTTACAAAAAAATTGGAAGGCCTTTTGTTTTAAAATTATGTATATATTGCATTATTAAAAAATTGTTATATATATATATAAACAAATCTGAAAATGTTTATTAGAAATGTTTATATAATTTTTTTTATTATATATATATTAAAGCACTACAAAGAAAATGAAATTATTAGTTGCTGAGCAAAAATGTTTATGAAAACGTTACATAAAAAAAGAAATTTTTAAAAAATATGGGAGGGTAGGGGTTCTCCCCACCCCACCCCTTTTAATTGTAATGTCGGCTACAGTTTGCTAATGTAGCCATAACTATGACTACGATCGCAAGGTCGACTGTAACAACAACCATCAGAGCACGACCCTACGTAATGTGTAGTCAAGACCTGTATTCGAGATTTTGAGTTGTGTTTTTTTTTAAAAAAATTATTAATGATATTTGGGATATTTTGAATTTTTTGGATATTAAAATTATTAAATATTAATAACTTTTAAATATTAATTATTATATATTATTAATTATTAATTATTATACAATATTAGTTAATATATTTATTATAAATAAAATTTTATTAATAGATTATTTCTTTTAATAATTAATCATTTTGTAATATTTTAGTCTTATAATATAAATTTAATTTAGTTGTTTAATTGAATCTAGTTGTGAAGGATAGATTATTATGAGGATAAACTATAGTCATGGAACTCGATGGGGGAATATTGTCCAAATACGTATTTATCCTATAGGCACTTTACGAAATTGAATTCTAAGAGTCATGGAAAATCTTTAACTTATTAAAACTATTACACGGGTTAGTTATGAGAAAAAACGTATAAATGTTCCCTCATTTGATATCTAAAAATTGAAATAAAAACTGGAACCTCACATTTAATTCAATTATGTGATTTTAGCAAACCCAAACATGTGCTTGCATTTGTGTTTTCTCTATGCTATCTGTTTTAGGTTTTTGGGTTGACTAGATTGTTGACCAGTTGTAGGATGTCTACCAGAAGCTCGGGGGTTATGATTTGTGATGTCATGATGATATCTTTTGATCTCAATCTTTTAAAACCCAACCTTGGTTATGTGATGGCATGCTTTATGGTGTGTGTGGTTTATTGATTAATAATGTTTCTAGTCTTCTTGTGTAAGCTATGATTTATGTAACCATTTATGAGTTATCGATCAATTGAATTTGGATTACTTTCCAGTCACCTTGATGGGACTGGAGTGTTTTTCTAATCTTGTTGATGTAATTTTGTGATATGTTTTGACTCAACCATTTTGGGGTCTTTGATCAGTATTATTTGCTTGATATGCCTTTTTGGTTGCTTGTTGAGGACTAATGGATATTGTGATTATCTTCGATATCTTCAGTTACCAATAGAGAACTGTTGTGGTCATGATTATCAATGGATGCTTTTCATTTGCTCTTGGAGATTTGATGCTCTTATGGTGGATTATCTTTTGGTATTTTTATAGTCATTTGTTTAGGACTATGGTGATTTTGTGATTTATGATTCCATGAGCCTAGGGTAGGTTATCTACTTGTAGTGTTGGGAAGTGGCTTGCAATGGGGGTTGGGGCCCTAAGTGGATGCCAAGGTAACTCATTGTAAGTTGTTTAATAAGTGAAAACAATACACCTAATATTAACTTAAATGAACCTAATAAGATAATTCTTTGTTCTCGCCCATGCCTTGAGTGCTAGTATAGACTAGGATGGGATTAGAGAGAATGCTTGGTTGCAAGCTTGCATTTCATAGTATGCCTCATCAATATGAGAGGACACTAGTGGCCACATAGGGATCACTAGGGGGTCGGGGTCTATAGAGGGACTACCAGGGTAACTCTAGCATGATCCGTGTGATGACACTTTCTTGCTTACATAGTAGGTTTCCTACATGTCATTGTTGTGCCTCTATGATTAGATGTCAATTTGTGTTGGAACCTTTGAGTTAGTATACTTTTAAGATTTTTGGACTTAGAGAGTATTTGTGCTATGTGTTTTGATAGCTTGTTTAGGACTTGAAATTATCTCCTCAGCAGAGTGGGAGTGGACCATTATGTTCCATGCAGTCGAGTGGTAGTGCTTTTTCACTCTTACCATTTGAGATCCGTCTGAGACACTATCTCTAATGCATTCTTGTTGACATCTATCTTCATTCTATTCATGGATTATGATTGTGGACACATATCCTTATATTGATGATTTGCATATGTTAGATGATGTTATCTTATACTTTATTTTGCATGTTAGATTTCTTTCTACATATGATGTAGTATGCTTTGGGAGTGAAATTCCTACTATGACAATACCGATGATCTCTTTGGTGATATGGGATGTTACACATGGAGGGATGGCTAGGGCCCATGACGGTCTAATGATGCTATTTATAGTTGGGAGGAACCGTGCACTTAGTTAGTTGTGTTTGTGATATATGGTAATCTTTTGTGATGGATGTTCATATCTTCTATGATGATGTATCATGTATGAAATGTGGTTTCATTTACTTTATTTCATCATGGATTGGAATAGGATTATGTAATTTATTTTCACATATGTATATTCTTTTACGTGTTTCATACCTTGTGACATGTACAGTTGATGATTGAGTATTCTGAAATGTAATTTACTATGGGACATTTGGAACAAAGTGTATTATTTTAAGAACATTAGACTTTTCATTATTATTTCACATGAATGTGGTATTAGATGGAATTAATAGTAGTTGACTAATTGTGATTGAATGTTAAGGGGTCCTTAAGGAATGTAACCTATTAAGTATGTTTATGTATACTTTCAGTTGAATTTTTGTTATTGCTTTTGCTACTATGTGTATGTTGTGAATGGTTTTAGTTTCATGTTGCAAAAAATAAATAAAAATAAAAGGCTACCAAACTTAGTGAAACTTTAGGATAATTCCTTTAGATCCCTTGGCAGGGCATTACATTTGGTATTAGAGCCCAAGTTTCTACATTGGGAGCTTTGGGCATTTTTGGAACAAAACAAGGACTTTGATATGTACCTCTTTCAAACTTGAAACTAGGTGAACTAAAATAGAATCTAAAAACTATTACTTACATATGTTTCACACTACAACACTTAGCTTTCAAAACTAAAAATTCTACTTAAACTTAAACATAGGCAAAATTGAAATTGAACTTAGTCTATTTGTAAAACATGTGCCTTTTATGCTATATGGTAGCATTCGTTATGGTTGTAATAGTGTTTTGTATCTCGGATATGTTAGAATTCTTTAAAATAACTAAGAGGGGGGGTGAATCAGTTATTCAAGGTCCAAAATGCCCTATTAATACCTTTCTTATACTTTTATACCCATTTTATCTGTTCAAAATTAAAATAGTCATATAAGAAAATTATTGTAAATCAACATGCAAAGATAAAATATGCAAGATCAACACATGACACAATGATTTACGTGGAAACCCAATTTGGGAAAAACCACCAGTAACATGCTACTTAATTCTCACTCTTCTGAAGTGATGCCCTATTAAAGGCCTGCCCTGTTAAAGGCTTACAACACATTGTTAAATGTGACCTTGTTAGAGGATTTCACCAAACTGTTAGGAATGGGCCTGGTTAAAGGACTTTAGAACATTCACTTGGAATGTCACCCTATTAAAGGATTTATCTAATGGTTAACAAACCAACCTAAGTCCATAGGATTTAAACTAACTATTACAATTGCTAGAAAGTAACAATAATGATCTTTTGATCTGATACAACTTACAACATACTTTGCAGATTTCAGATCACTCTTTCATTTCAATCCTTATGCTTGGCTTTTATCACTTCAGCTCTGACTGCTTGTCTTCCTCTCAAGCTTCATCTCCTTGAGTCTTCTAACTCATTGTACCAATGCATCCATATCAGGGATCTTCTTACTGAAACAGAATAACTATGCTCTCTTTTCTCTTTTGCACCTCCTTCAGCATTTCATGCTTTCATGCTTGACCACCTCTCTCTCATCCCCTCTTATTTTCATTAACTTATGACTCCTTAAATAGAAATTTGACTTGCCTTTTTCGCTCAATTCTCCCTCTCCAATTTTAGGGTTTCAAAATGGATAAGGTAGGATACAATGTATCTACCCCATATCTTACTCTCTTCTAGAAACTTCGCCAGCTGTATCCTCAAAAATGTTCTACATGATATTCTGTGCCACCAACTCATCATTCTTATCTTTTTAACAACCTTGTCAGCTTAGATCTGACAATTCTTTGATTTTCTAAATAATGCAACAACTCGGCATTATTTAGTTACTGGTTCTCGACACCTCTGTGTTACTCGACATCATTGAGTTACTGGTGCTCGGCACATGCTGTGTTACTCGACACATAAAATTGTATCACTCGACACTTGTTATCACTCGGCACTTGTTATCACTCGGCACTTGTTTATCACTCGGCACTTGTTATCACTCGGCACTTGTTGTCACTCGGCACTTGTTATCACTCGACACTTGTTATCAGTCAACACTTGTTTTCTTGCTCGGCTTTAACTAGGAATTTACTCGGCTCTTACTTGGCTTGCTCAGCTCCTCTCCAATAAACTTAGTTGAGCTTTGCAAAAGACTTAGATAAAACCTTATATCTTTAATATGTTTCAGTGTGTCCATTCTTTGTATCTTATAGTATGTCATCAAATACACTTTTTCATCAATGGCTTAGCTAATCTTTGTACTTCATTACAATATCATAACTTCAACCTTTCTCTAGGTGTTCTAGTTACATCTTATTGATTGCCACCACCTTGTCAACCAACTAATTGATAGTATTTGGATCACTAAATCAATTGTCATTCCTACAAGTAGCAAGTTTGACATCAATGACAAAACAATGATTGAGAACATTCTTTATCAATCCAAAAACTTTTCTTATGATCATTTCAATCATTTCCAATAGGATATTGTTCCAGGATGGTATCTAGGACAAGGTCTTCTATTAGAGGGTATGGAAGAGGCCATGGACATGGCAAAGCTATTAGTGTCCAAGAGTCTGTCCACATAGGGCTTTGTCAAGAAGAAAGTGGGGGAGAGAACGTTAGTAAGAAACAAGAAGGGAGCCATAGAGGGGACCAAGTTGAGTCTGAAGAGGTTAACTTGAGATAGATGATGTAGACCATTCTTGATTACCTACCTCCTATTCATGATCAACATAGATCCAGGTCTAGGAGCCCTCAGAGGGATCGACAGAGATCCATTATATCCACTCAAATAAAGGACCTTTTGAGATCCAAGGTCAAGCCCTTTAATGGGTAGGGTTTTGGATATGTGGTTGAATAGTGGCTTATTGCCCTTGATAGAATTTTTGCCATGTAGGGCTTTGACAGTAATGTTAAAGCAAGATTTGCTATTGCCAACCTAGAGAACTTTAGGGCCGCTTGGTGGACAATTGAGGAAAAGAAGCTGGGCATAGATATGAACAATGTCACTTGGGAGCTATTCTTAGAAAGTTTTCATGAGCATTTCCTACTAGAGGAATGGAAGTAGCAAAGAGTAGATGAGTTCCATAACCTCAGCCAGTATTCTATGACTATAAAAGAGTATGAGCACAAATTCTATGAGCTCATGTCCTTTTTGGGATTCAGTGACAACTCAACTTAGTTGACTCAACACTTCATTAGAGGTTTGAACAACCATATAATTGAGGGTGTCAAAGTATTTGAGCCTAAAACCCTCAAGGATGTAGTTTTTCAAGCCATCCTTGTAGAAAAAAGTGTTAAGCTTGGTCAGGGAGGTTTTGTGGGAGTGCTTGCAGCATCAGGATCTAAGGGCAACCATAACTTAGGTAGAATCAGGAAGCCTCCTTTGACATAGAAACATAATAGATCATACCCTCAGGATCAAGGTGATGGTGGAGGTTCTAACTCCAAGAAAAACCACAATGCTCAGCACAATAAACGAAATCAGCATAATCAACCAACTCAGAGCGGTCAATCTTTTGTTAGCAAGGATAGCTGCTAGCAGTCAAATGTACCACCTATGGGGAGAGGATTTGGCAGAAGTATGGGATGTTTTACATGTGGCCAAGTTGGAAATTTTATAGCTCACTATCCACAATGAGCACCTTAGTATTTAGGTCCTAGGCCAATAGCATCAGAGCTTATAGTTGGAAATGTAGGTAGAGATCATAGAGTATTTGCAGCAGTAGATCACTGTTAGACAAACCACCAAGGAATAGTGGTTGAAACCACAAGAGCTATTCAAGGTACAACTCTTTCAGTGTTGTTTGATTTAGTTGCTATAGATTCTTTTATTTCTCCATCTCTAGTTGTTAAGTGTAAGCTAGATGCAGTGAAGCAAGATCATGGTTGGCAAGTGGAACTAGCCTTAGGCATTAAGGTCTCCAGAGATTCTATAGTTCATAAGTGTGGGCTTAACATAGGAGGGTTTGATACTATAGTGGACCTTTGGGTTATACCTCTTGGTTCTTACAATGTGGTTTTAGGAATAGATTGGCTTGGCTCTCATAGAGCTAGAATAGACTATAGGAAGAAGATTATTATGTGTTAGTATGACCAAGGGTATGATGTGAAGATTTTTGGGATACCAAGGCCTATATCTCTATAGATGATTTTCGCTAAGCAATTGAATCAGAGTTTCTATAATGGATGTTAGATATTTGCTATTATGGTAAATATACTAGATGAGGAAGATCCTATGAGAAAGACGTTAGATCACCCTATTCTATAGGAGTATGCAGGTGTTTTTCCAAGTGAGATTCCAAGCATGCCTCCCAAGAGGGACATTGATTTTAGCATTGATCTTATTCTAGGAGCAGAGCCTATCTCTAAAGTTCCTTATCGCATGACTACATAGGAATTGGGTGAGTTGTGTCTTCAGCTAGAGGAACTTTTGGTCAAAGGGAGCATTTGACCTAGTGTGTCACCATGGGGAGCTCCAGTGCTCTTTGTGAAAAAGAAAGATGGTTCTTTGCACCTTTGTATTGATTACAAATAGTTGAATAAGATGACAATAAAGAATAGGTATCCTCTACCAAGGATCAATGACTTATTTGATCAGATCAAGGGAGCTACAGTATTCTCCAAGATCGACCTTAAGTTAGGATACTACTAGCTATGCATTAAGGAAGCTGACATTCACAAGATCACCTTTTGAACTTACTATGGGCACTATGAGTTCACAGTGGTACCTTTTGGGTTGACTAATGCTTCATCAATTTTCATGAGTTTGATGAATGGTGTGTTTCAATCTTGTCTTGATAGGTTTTTACTTGTGTTCCTTGATGATATATTGATATATTCTAAGTCTCAGAAGGAGCACGAGGAACACCTACAATTGGTTTTATAGTGCTTGAGAGACAATCGACTTTATGCCAATGCGGCTAAGTGTGAATTCTTCAAATCAAAGATTCAGTATTTAGGGCATGTCATATTAGGTGATGGTATTTCTATAGACCTTGCAAAGATCCAAGCAATAGTAGATTGGCCTACGCCTACTAATGTGTCAAAGATTCATAGTTTCATGGGTCTAGCTAGTTATTATCACAAATTTATCCAAAACATCTATAGAATAGCACATCCTATCACTTCCCTTTAGAGGAAAGGAAAGAAGTTTATATGGACAAAGAAATGTGAGGAAGCAAAACAACAAGGCTTGATCAGGTACCCAAAACAAGGAAATCTCTTTAAACCAGAGACAAAGGAGCAAATCCAGTGGAAAAAACCCCTCTCCAAAAAGAGATAGAACAAACATGCTGAAAAACCATGAAGGAAGGAAGGCCTCAAAAAGACCCCCCAAGGACAACTTTTGTAACCCTAAGCATAAACCACAACTGAAGATAGTGAGGTGATGCAAAAGATTTGGTGAAGATGTTAGCAACCTATGCATCAGTGGGAATGTATTCCAAAGAGAGAACACCATCTTGGATTAGCTAACAAATGAAATGCATATAAAGCTCAATGTGTTTAGTGCATTGATACTCCATTGGATTGTGGAAAATATGAATAGCATCCAGATTATCACACCACATAATAGTGGGATAGTTAGGAGGAAAACCAAACTCAATCATCAATTGCCAAAGCCATAAAATCTACTGACTAGCAAGTATTGCTACTCTATACTTAGCCTCTATAGATGAAAGTGCATGAGCATATTGCTTCTTGCACGACCATGTGATAGGACTAGAACCAAGACAAAAGATAAAGCTAGAAGCAAACTTCTGATCATCAACATCACTGACCTAATCTGAGTGAGTGTAGCCAATAATGTGAGCAGTCCCTAATGTGTAATGAATGCCATACATAAGTGTGCCTTGAATGTATCTCAAAATATGCTTGGCAACTTGCCAATGACTCTCATGAGGCTAATGTGAAAACTGAGAGACAAGACCAATTGCAAAGGAGAGATTAGGATGAGTATGTGTTAGGTACAAGAAACTACCAACCAACTACTGATATAATGTGGGATCCATTGAAGGTGAAGTGCAAGAGGTAGACAAAGTAACACATAACTAAAACGGTGTGGGAGAAGGCTTGCAATCAAGCTTGTCAAAGCGTTGAAGCATGTCAAGAGCATACTTGTGCTGGTAAAAAAAAATTTTAGTAGAGGACTGAATAACCTATAGACCAAGAAAATAGTGTAATAGACCAAGATCAGTCATCTCAAACTATTCAATCAATGCTTGCTGAACATCTTGAATCATAGAGGATGAGCTACCAGTGAGAAGATCATCAACATATAGTACAAGGATCAAAACCTTAGCCTCAAGATGCTAAATGTAGACTATAGGATCAAAATGGAAATGTGTGAAGCCTATAGAAAGCAGAAAGGAGTCCATCTTCTTATACCAAACTTGAGGGGCCTATTTGAGACCATACAATGGGCATCAAATTTTGCAAATCAAGGAGGAATCCTACACAAATCCACAAGGCTGCTACACATAAATCTCCTTAGTAAGATCACCATGCAAGAATGAACTCTTTAGATCCATCTAAAAAATGGGCCATCCCTAAGAAGCTACAAGGGATAAGACAAGGAAAATATAGTTCATCTTAGAAATAGGGGAAAATGTCTTAGTATAGTCAATATCCTCAACCTATGAAAAACCCTTACTCAATATAGTCAATATCCTCAACCTATGAAAAAACCTTCACAACAAGACATGCCTGGTGCTTATCAATATAACCATTGCTAGTAAACTCATTACGATATAACCATTTGCATCATAATAACTTTCTTCCCTTAGATAGAGAAAAAAGATCCCAAGTATGATTCTTCATCAAAGAAGAATACTCTTCCTCCATTGCACTATCCCACTCAAAATGTCCTATCACTACTACAAATGTCTGAGGATCATCACAAATAGCATGACTAAGAAGACTAGAATCCACAGTATGAGATTGAGTGTGATGAGAAGTGGAAGGGTCACTAGCTAGAGATCCTGTAGCCTCAACTATAGCTCGAGCCCATTTAGGTATCTATGGAGGATCCTATGGCAAAGGTAAATGGGGATCACCAAGATCATCATCCTCATCATTTGCAAAAGAGACTATAAGGGATGAGTAAGTAATGGTAAGTGAAGTGGAATTTGGAGGTAGAGTATCTACTGGAGGAAGGCATTCATCAAACTAGATATTTTGTTGAAATAGGACCTCTCTAGAATTATGATCAAACAACCTATATGCCTTGACATCCTCGTATTAGCCAACAAAAATGATGTGTCATCTCTTTCACTCTATTGCTCTCCTCTGAGGATCTACTAGAAATGCCCATGCTTCACTACCAAAAACTTAGAATGAAGATACATCAAGCTGGACATAAGACCAAGCCTCCTCATGAGCCATATGTTGAACTACCTTTTGAGGCATCCAATTTTGAATATAGTTGGCACAATTGATTGACTCTACCCAAAAAGAAAAATCCATGGACCTGGATTAAATCATACAATTAGCCATCTTCCAAAGTGTTATGTTCGTTCTCTCTACCACACTATTCAGTAAGCAGACTTTGGCATGAGCATTTGGGCCATGTCAATTACAGATATCTTCAACAAATAAGCACACAGGCACTTGTTCTTGGGCTTCCCCAAATTTCTTGCATAGATGGTGTTTGTTAGGGTGTGCTCTTAGCAAACAACATAGGGATCCTTTTCCACATGGATGCATTACTTGTGCTTTGGCACCATTTGAGTTGATTCATAGTGACCTCATGTCATTTCCCACTCCTTTTTTTAGTGCCAAATATTTGCTTACTTTCATTAATTACTTCTCTAGATGCACATGGGTGTACTTTTTGAAGTACAAGTTTGATGTCTTAAATGGGGGGGAGTATGTTGAAGATATCTATAATTGACATGGCCCAAATGCTCATGCCAAAGTCTGCTTACTGAATCTGCATGTGCTACAAGATAGGAACCTATGTCATTAGAAGACTCAAATCCATCAAATATTTAGAGGTGAGATGTAGAGTCAACATTCCCAGTAGCCATAATCAAATCAAATCATGTAAGTCTTGAATAACCACATCATGTGGTGAGAACTCAACTATCTTAAATAGAGCCAGAGTGGTAAATCTAATAAATAGACAATAGGTTCATCAAGATGTCAGGGACAAAAAGAACATCTTGAATAAAATCCCCAACTAATGCAACAAAACTAGAATCCAAGATTGAAAGATGTGATGAGTTCCCAACATCAATCTGTGAAGTAGCACAAGGAGCAAGTGAGGTGACCAACTATTGAGTTTTTTTCATATGGTGAGAGGCACTAGAATCAAAAATCTAGGTAGGCCTAGAAGTAATAGCTTGTGTAGTAAGAGCATGACCTTTCCCTATAGAGGGGGATGAAGATGTAGGAGTTGAAATGCAATACTCTTGCATGGCTTCCTCTAAAGCCTCCAAATGTTTCCAACACCTAGAAATGGGATATCCATCCTTTTCACAAAAATTGCAGGTCTCAACTAATTTCTTCTTAGTCTTGGAGGTAGACTTAGTGGACTTCGAAGAAGATTTACCCTTGGAAGGATTAGTTGGAGGTTTGGAATCAATTTTCATTGTATCTTTCTTTGGTTTGACTTTTTGTTTTGGTTTCCCCTGAGAAGACTGAGCAACTAATGCTTGTCTGGAAGAGACAAAAGCATCCATCTATTGGATCTTTGCCTATTACAGTGTCAACTGATCACAAAATGTCTCAAAAGAAGGTATTTGATGTCTGTTATGCAAGGCATCCATAGTGGAGTAGAAAGGAGAATAAAAGATTTGATAATGTCCTCACAACTTTGAGAGTATCAAAAAAATACACTCATCATCTATTTTTTTTTTTCCCACATCCCTACAAAACTATATGTAGAGATTTGAACTTCATCAAGAAGTCCTCAATGGTGGAAAAGCTAGTAGGTATCAAAGAATTCAACTTTGCATCAAGTTGTAGTGCTCGAAACTCATTCACTATGCTAAAAAGGTTGTGAAACTTGGTCCAAATAGCCCAAGGAGTGGTCAAACCATCCAGGTGAAATAGGAGACTATTGGAGATGTTTAGTGCAATCAATCCCATGGCTTCATCCATTTTTTTTCTATGCTAAAGAACCTCAAAAGGGAACTGCAGGATAGGTTGATTCACATCCAGACATGACCATTAGCCACATGACATAAAAAGCTGAGTCATGTATGCTTTCCAATTGTGGTATTTGTGTGGTGTCAGCTGGGCCACAAAGGGGTCCAACATTGAGAGAAGAAGACAAAAGTAGAAGGGTCGATTCTAAAATAAATTGTAGAAAAGAAAATGCACCCCCACAACATATAAATATATCCCTCTTAAACCAAAGAAACAACTACTAAAAGTACAAAAACTAAGAAAATAACCTAGATGCCAAATGAAGAGAGGGAGGAAACTGAAGCCTCTATTTCAATGCCAAAAGTAGGAGCCCATATGGCCTCATAAAAAATGAAACCTACATCATCATATCTTGCTTGGAGCCATCTTTTTGTCCCTTTTTTCAAATAAAAAAAGACCTCCATATGCTCAAGTTATGGCCAAAAAATGAACTGCTCCTCCAAAGAATAAGCTCTCTAAAAAATTACAAGTACATGAAAAAATTTGACAGTTGTATGGTCATCAAATGGCCATTTGTTGAAAAAAAATTGGTGGCTAGAAAATGACATTAGCAACCTAAAAATCTACCTACTATAATGATGATGTTAGTAGTCAAAATGATGATGCCACCCATTATAACATTGAAAAAGTGACATCAGTGGGCTAGGATGTGATGTCAATGGGCTGAGTAGTGGGAGGGCACTAATGGTAGTCATCAAGTTGTGCTACATCAGTGGTAATGGTCACTAGGTGGTGTTGTGCTAGTGACAGTGATGGGAGGGTAGCCCACTGGTGGTAGCTAGTCATTGGTCAGGCCATTGGTGGTGCATTGGCTATGGCGGGTTGTAGGCTAGGTGCGAGCGACACACTGGCAGTGTCAGGGTGGTGCTCTAGTGGCCACTAGGCTGAGCACCAAAAATCAAAAGATTTTATCTTTTTTTTTTTTTTTTATTCTCACATTCGTATGACCTTGGGAGACCAACAATTTTTTTAGAGGCTACTGTGGCCGAAATTCACAAATTTTATATGAATTTTGACTATATCGAGCCTTATGAGCATGATGGCGATGCCTGTTTTTGTCCAAAGTGCACCAAAAAAAGGTTCCTTTTTTAGAGTGAAGAAAAAAACCTTGAAAAAGCTAGGGTTCCTATCTTTGAATCATGGCTTCAAGACCTCCAAACTAGGTAGTAGTAGGGAAGCTCTGATACCATGTAGAAATTGTGAAAACCAACTTCACTGTTCACCAAGAAAACTTGCATGCAAATAAAATGTTGTTGAAGAGAAACTAGAGAAGGAAAAAAGAATAGCTTGGAAATCTCAATGGAGTCAGAAAAAATGTATTCCAAGATAATGAAAAATAAAATACAAGAGTTCAACTCTAAAGGTGAACGAAACCCTAAAGGGAAATAAAACTAGGTTGCACATTATAATTAATATAAACTATTAATTATATGCACCTAAGAGATAGCTTAAGTAAAGTAGAGTAATAAATGACTTAACTAATTAAATCAAGATGATCTAATTAATAAGCATAAAATAATAATTACTCTAACATTTGTTTTTATAGAAATACCAAAAAAAATCTACCATGCAATGGAAGGTTAACATCTTGGTGCAGGAGCACCTACGTAGGCTAGTGGTAGACCTAGGCTTCTTAGGTGTTTTTGGGTTGTAGTTATTCTAGACACATCACTAGATAAATAAGAGGACTAACTTGGTCATAAGGTGTGGATAGCTAGGTTTGAAGAGCCCAAAATGATCAAGTTACTCATAGTTGCCAACTAGGCCAAACTAAGAGACTTAGGACCTAAAGGGGTAAATTTGTCCAATGAGGTTATTAAGGACTTAAATAGGTGGTTCAAGGTATTTTTAGTCATATTACATGTTTACATGTTCATTGGAACAAATTTAAGGGTCTAACTCCATTAGGGAGAAAAGTTGCTCAAATATTGTCAATGTTGTCATTGACAACTTTTTCTTGCATTTTTGCAACTTTGTGCAATTGTGTCTTGGAGAGACTCTAATTATTTGAAATAGTTATTATCATGAGGGAAGAACCTATAAAGGACCAAATCTAACCTTTTCAATTAGTTGTTGAAATTTAGAAAGGCATTGTACGAACTATGCAACAACAAAGTATTACTAGTTTAATGATTTTGCATTGCATTTGTGGGTAGATGGATTAGTAACTACCCTTTTTGTTTTGGACAAGGATAGTTTATTTTTTTTGAATTTTCATACAACATTTTTTTGATCTTGCATTCAGTTTGTAGGTTTGAAAATAAATATTTTGGTATTTAACAGTTTGCTAGTATGAACAAAGGTGTGAGTGCAAGATGGAGTCCTAGGGCCACTTCCCACATTTGGCATCATATAGTTTCTTGGGATCTGGAACTAGACTCCATGTACTCCATGTATAGTAAATTTGGGCCCCTAGAAATCATAACAATGATCTTTAAGTTGTGCCTTAGGCAAGTCATTTCAACTTGGTTAGGGATCACAGAGCAAAGAAAGAGCTATGGAGAGGGTTGAAAGCATTAATACTTCAGTCCAATCATGTGGAGAGTTAAAAGGGGTTTTTGAATAACCCCAATCTTGAGGAGAAGCTTTGGTGAGAATCCAAAGGAATGCAAAACAATTTTTTGTATTAGACAACATGTAAACCCTTGAAACCCTTAATTCAAGGCCAAAATTGTTCTCATATAGTACAAACTAGTTGGGAACCCAAGAGTTTCAAAATATTCAAGAACTCTGAAAAGGGTATTGGGAATGGTAATTTTTTGGGTACTTGTTAAGAATTTTTGCAAGATATCCTAGTTTTAGTGCATTTGGAGGGCTAATTCTTGTAGCCTTTTTGTAAGCATTTAGGTTCATTTTTGCTTGAAAGTGGAAACTTGATCAAGATTTCAGCCTTGATTTTGGTTGTAGTTCTTAAAGGAAGTCTAAAGAAATCCTAGGAGTCCAATCATGTCCTTTACATAATTGGGGTTACCTATGTTGTTGGAGAGTAGTAAAGAAGTGCATGTTCTACCTAATTGATGTACACCAATTGAATGGTTTATATCTATTGGTTAGAATCCTAAGAAGCATAGGGTGTGTAGAAACCATAGTTGGTCAAGTGTATGACCTAAGGAGACCTTGAGAGAGAGCATGAGGAAAGAGAAGGTTTTTTGTCACATTAGAGTGGTATTAGAGAAGGCTAAAAACTTGGGCAAAGTGGTGGATATTTGTAATGAATAGAGAATTAGTGGGTGAAACTAGTATGGTGACTAATGTTGAACTAGCCAAGGAAGTTGATGTGAAGATTGAGAAGAATAGGCTCCTTGAAGTATCCTTGGAAGAAGTGTAGAAAAAATTAGAGGAAGTTGATAATGAAACAAAAAGAAAGGAAGAAGAAGACAATGAAAAGGGTAAGGAGGTAGTAGAAGAGCATATTGTGCCTAAACCTAAACCTATCTTGAATGAAGATCCCTTGCTATCAAATCCCTAGGAGGAAAATATTTGGAAGGTGTGCCACTTTTTAGTGGAAAGATAGACATAGATGCAGTTATGGATTGGATAGATGGCATGGAGAACCATTTTGAGTGTGAAAGGGTATTAGAGGAACAAAAGGTTAGAGTGGATAAGTCAAGGCTCAAAGGCTCAACACTAACATGGTGGAAATATGTACAAGATGAGAGAGTTAGTATGGGTAACAAACCTATAGCTAATTGGAATGCTATGGTCACTAAAGTGAAGGAGAACTTTCTACTAGAAGACTTTGAGATCTAACTCCACAAAAGAAGACAAGGACTAAAGAAAAAAGGCCTAGATGTAACCTCTTATGCTAAGGAATTTTAGAGGCTATGTCTAAGATCCAAAAACAAGAGGAGGATCCAATCAAGGTGGCTAGATATTTGAGTAGTTTGAAGTGGAATGTATAAGAGGAGCTTAGTTTGTTGGAACCTACCACTATCCAAAGGTGCCATAAATTAGCTCTGAGGGTGGAGGAAAAAAACAAAAGAAAAGTGGATTCCAACTTCAAAGATAGAGGCAAGGGAAGAAGTCAAAGAGGACAAAGAAGAGGCTACCAAGGTAGAGGTAATTAACAAAAGAATCAAGGTGAGAAAAAGCTCACAGAGAAAACTGGTGATAACTCCTCAAGAGGTGGTTATAATAGAGGGAGAGGAAACTAAGGAGGATCAAATTAGAGAAGATGATCAAATATAACCAACTCATACTTTGAAAATATAAAATGTTATAACTGTGGTTAATTGGGACATCTAGCTTATAGATGCTTGGAGAAGTCTTCTTCCTCAAACCAAGATAAAAGGGTGACATATGCTCAAGAAGACAATTCAAGCTAAAAGGATGTAGATATAGACCATATTGAGTCTAAAAAGGTAGATAATCTCATGTATAGGAGGGTACTAGTCAAACAATCAGCTCCTAATGAACCTAGACATAGAAGGGCCCCATTTAGGATAAAATACAAAATTCTAGGGAAAGTGTGCAAAGTGGTAGTGGATTCAGGGTCCATTGATAATGTAATATCAGAGGAGTTTTTACTAAGTTGAAACTAAAGAAGATTCCCCATGACAACCCATAGAAGGTCACTTGGCTTAACAAAGGGCAAAGCATCTTAGTAAATGAGCAAGCATGGGTGGATTTTTCTATTACAGGTTATAAGGATAGATTATTTTGTGATATTTTTCCCATGGATGCTTTACATGTTTTTCTAGGTAGACCTTGTCAATTTGATAGGGAGGTTGTGTATGATGGTATGTCTAACACCGTAACCTTCAAAAAGGGAGGTAAGACCTTTAAAATTCAGTCTTTGTTGGAAGGGGAAGAGTCATAGTCTAAGGTTCCTATTGTACTCTAATGTAGTGAAAAAGAGTTTGTGAAGGACCTGAAACATGAAGAAAGCCAAGGATACATAGTGGTATTGAATTCCAAAGATGAATATCAATTAGTCAAGGAACCCTTACTAGATGTAGTCCAAACTTTACTTGAAAAGTACAGGGACATAGTGAGTGATGGTACTCTAGCTACCCTACCTCCTAGGAGAGTTATAAGCTACCGAATTAACTTTGTTCTAGGTGTATACTATTGAAGTTGATGAAAGATCAAACCTACAGATCCTAAGAATCACCTACATGAAAACACCTATTATAGAAAGAGAGAAGAAAAATCTATGGAGGTTGGAATTCCTAGATCCATAGATGAGACATTCTTGATGAGAAAAAAGAGAAATTGCTATTATCAAAAGTGAATGAATAAAATTATAAAGAGATCAATCCTTATAAAAGGAGATCAAAACCCTAATAGGTTAAAACTTAGGTTGCATAATAATTATTAATTATTATATGCCTAAAGTCTAGCTTAAGTAAACTAGAGATAATAAGTGACTTAATAATTAAATAAAAATGATTTGATTAATAAGGCAATATTTTATTACTCTAACACCCCACCAAGATAAACTTAGGGAGAAGCTAAAAACCTATAAACTACTGCTGAAAGAAAATTGAATCCCAACAAATAGGCTTAATGAGGTACCCAAGCACAACCAAATCTCTGTAAAGAGGAGAAATAGAGAAAACCACATGGGAAAAACCCTACTCCAAAAAGATATGGAAAGAATGTTTTAGAAGATAGGAACAAAAGAATGATCATGAAGAACACCACTAAAGCATGAAGCTACAAACACTACCAAATTATTGATATGAAGAACATCGACTATATAGAATATGACTAGGTAGAGAAGACTAAATCTAAAGAGCTGATCAATCAAAGATGAAAGGTATCTTCATGGCCTTTAAAAATAGGAATGAAAGAATGTCTATACGGTAAATGATCCATCTCATCTGAATGAATAGGTATCTAACCACTGCAATCACCTAGTACATAGGATCAAACACTAAACACATAGCTCATCCATCAAACAAAAAAGAAATAGAACAAACATAACCCCCCTAAAATGTTGAGAGGTAAGACATGAACACCAAAATTGAATGCAATATCTCCTATAGAGAGAAGGACTAGGAACATCAAGAGTGCAAAAGAAGTAAAAACACCTATAATGACATCTGTTGGTGTTTGAAAATGCTGGAAGGTTTTCAATTATCCCAATGAGAATATGACATGTCTAGGGGCAGCTAACTCCCATTTTCAACATGCCATTTTAGACACTGGGCCAACTATAAGGCATGACCCTTCTTCTTTTTCAGGCTCTACAAAACCTACGTGAGTGGACCTATAAATTCTTTATATGGTACTAGTTATCAAAGCATACATTGAATCTAATGTAAAGAAAATAAATACCCCTAAATCTTCTATACTTAACTAGGAATCACAAGCACGAAATAACTAAGAACATAACTCATGAAATTTGAAAGCTAAGTGCGGGTTAATATTGAATAGCTTTCAACATGAAAGGGGAAACATTTGATTAATGATGTTGATCAACACAACCTCAAAAATGCAGCAGTATAACAAGTGATCCTATAACTAATCAGTGCCTAATCCATTTGGGCAATTACATGAATTCAAAACATACATCTATGACATCAGGACATATTTTGTATACCCAGACATCAGATCTATCTAATCACCCTATGATTCAGACATCAGTGTTCATTCAGATCTCATTTTCACAAAATATCCTTCTCAAGTAACTAGTAACCTTGTTAAACATATCAAACATTTACTTGGCCCTTTGGTCCAACAACAAAGTACATCAAACATACAACCTAAAGGGATGCAAATGGATTTTAGATCTTTGTTCCAAGACCACATAAGGCTTACAGATTGCTAAGACAAGAGACAAGAAATAGAATGAGACTAGTGAAATTATTGCTCATATGTATTCATTTCCTTGAAACAATACAATCAAAGGCATGGAATTAAAATATGAAACAACCTAATATATCAAGACTTGCTATATTATATGCATTACTGCTATTCATACAAGAGAATTCTGCTAAAAAATATATGGTGTCACAGTATGGGAACACATCAAAGCTAGATCCAAAACTTGGTATCTTAGTAGTGACTGGTTTTTCACCAAAGAATGGAACCAACTGGTTTCTTAGTGAAAAAAACTAGAACCTATACCATGGATCTGAGAAAGAAAGATATATACAAGAAAGAATTCCCAGATTTGTTCTGTGCCTGACATCTTTCCACTTGAAATTCAATCTCTTTTAGTTGAATCACATCTTTCATCTCTCTACCCATCTAATCTGATTTGATTTCATCATTAGCTTGTAACAAACTTCTAAATATCTTAGCTAAATGATGAAACCTTTATGCAACCAAAAATCTAAACTGCATCAAAATGCTGGTGAAATCCTGATTCAATTGACTTGAAAGTGGCTATATTCGACCCCAAACTACATCTTCACTATCTTTTATTGATATTCAGGTCATTTCAATGTTATGAAATAGATCTAAACTTCATTACTTGAATACGGTTTCAAAATGGGAATCTGGAAAAAAACCTCTTGTATCTCGAGCAGACTGCTTCCTATGCAAAAAAAAATTGAAGAGTTCATCTTCTCATGATTCTGGCGATATATAATATCGCTATGTTGGTCTTCTAGAAACTCCCAAAATATCAGTTTGAGATATAGCCCCTCTGCTATAAAACCCTATCTGCAACTAAATTTTTCAAAATTTAAATAATTTTGAAGTATAAACTTTAGAAAAAGGCCCTTTTTAATTTAAAATTCTAAATGTCACCCATTTTGAGGAACATTTTGAATTATGACATTTAAAATATTTTATTATTTTTCCCTTTGCCTTCAAATTCATGGTCAACCCTCCTTTGACTGGGTACCACATGTCAACCTGTGATTGGCCCAGACCTGGCAAGCACCACATGTCACATTCTAACTGGCCATCCACATCAGTGCCATGTGTCATCACCACCTTAATGCTTGATATATTTCCATTTTATCGTGTGAGAAACTTTTCCTTGGTGATGACCCTCTAATCTGCCATGTGGCATAATTTGGTGCATCTCTAAAAATTGCTTGCTACATTATGACTTGCTTCAGATTTTGTGCCATGTGACACCTTGTGATTAGTTTGAAGATTGCCAAATCATCTCCACATGAGATCCATCATCATCCTATCAAATTTTAGGTTTTTTGGTGATTCACTATGTTGCTAGCTAGAAATCCTTTGATTTTTTGGCTAGTGACATAGTGACTAGCTGGATTTTCACTTTTTTGGTGTCTTCAATTTTCTAACATCATCGACTTGTGCATGCATTTGGGCATTCAAAATGTCATGTTTGACTGTGTCCAAGTCAAGCCCACATTCCACATTGCGTGCCTTATAAAAGCACCTTGTATTAAGACAACTATCACTTCATGGGCAGAAGTATTTAGGGTGCTTATATCTTTATTACCCACTCAATGTGGGATAAAACTTCTCAATTTTTTCCTCCTACTTCTTTTAAATGTTGCAACCATTTTTGTTTTTTTCGCATAGTTTCTTCATTGCATGGCACCTTTCACGGCTAGAGTAAGTCTTCTTTTCCAGCTCCTCCATAAGACCTTGTACTATCTTGTCAATTCCTTCCTTGATGGCTACTAAGTTTACTCCAAAAGTAACATTGAGAAGTCCTAGCTTGATGATCTCCCTTGAGAAAATGGAGGAAGTTGTTGTCCCATCACTACCTGAGTCATCTATCTCAGTGGCAACCTTTTGAATTAGAGTAGCTCTAGCATTATCCATGGCATTAAGGAGCTCAATGGTGTGAGCAATGGTGACTTAATTATTTACCATCTTCGGCATCCCAAAAATTCATCAAACACAACATAATGCACTCAAGGCCCCAACATTACACCCATGGCATTGGCCAGCTTATCAATACTAGCCTTCATAGCTGCACACAAATCTTAGTCGAACATGATGTCTTTCATCGATGTTTTGACCACTACTCTCTACGTTGTCTATGCTGATCTGTTGTGCACTTGACATGCCTTCCTCCCCTATCTCTTACGTGTTCCCTCTTCTTGAAAAGCTTGGGATGCTTAGTTCATGGGCTTCCTTGCCCCTGTTGTTGATTCTATAGATGCTATAGCTTGCTTAGCAAATTAGCTCTTCAAAACTATGGCTCATTTCCAAGCCGTTTCTCCTCCTTAGCTTCACATTCGCAAGCTCTTTTGTTTAGTGCAAGGTATGGGCTTTGCTTTAAAGTGTGGCTCCTTGTTCCTTCATTGTGGGCATCTTCTTGTCTGATGCCACCCCTGTTATTTACCTCTGTTACTTACATGTCTTCCCACTTGTTGTCGGTCTCTTGTTTGCACACATCAGCTCTTCCTAAACAAATCAATTTCTTTTCTCTTAATATAATCCTGCCAAGTATCACATATGTAAACAAAATCCATTGGTTCAATCATTTCCATAAATCATCCATCTAAATATGGGGTTAGAAAAAAATGTGATGTTCTATTTGTGAAGGCAGAATTTAATTGATAAATGCTTTAGTACCATCACTTTTGTCTTGGCTCAATATCAAATCCGAGGCATAAATTTTCTCTATTTGTCACTAGAGGCAAATGTTGGCAGACCATTTGTAATGATATGGTGTCATTCATCATAGTGTACGTCAATCCTAAAACCATCTTTCAAAATCTCCAGCTAAAAAAGCTATTGATCTTTGCCTCATTTAATGGTCAATGACTACATCATGAGTTTCTTTTGCTTTGCCTTCAACAAAGCATTAATTACACACAAACACCTAATTCTCATTTATTATGGGATCCTAATTGCAAACTTGAATTCCTAGATATTCAGAGCTTACTCTCATGATTTGCAATTATCTAAACCGCTAAAACAATCCATTTAACCTTTCAACTTAGGTTGTAGTGACATTAGGGACAATGCACAAGTCATTCGATGATCTGAATCTCCTTACCATAAGTTCCCACAACAAGATTAACTTCAAAATGTTGTAATGAACTTTTGAGATGGCTGAGCTTAGATAACAAGTGTTCTTTTTAGAAAAAGTGTTATGAATAGGAACATTGAAGTATCATAACTTTACATTTCACAATTTGAGTTATTAAGATTACTCTAACTCCTCAAAAAAAATTCAATCCGCTCCATATCATTTGGTCTAATGCCACTAGTTAAGCCCCTGAAGTGGGCCTGACTAAAAATAATTTTCATTTTCATACAACTAAATCTTCCAAATGATCCACTGAACTCAAGTTACTAAATGAAGTCAATTTTTCACCCTAGAAACAAATTTGCAACTAACTTTTACACCTGTCTGCAACCTATTCACTTCGTGCCAGGAGGTATGTTGATTGGCCTTAAAAATTGATCCAAACACCTGACCGGGCTTTGAAAATTAGCACACTAACTCTTTGTTCCACACACTTTCACTTTGTTAGATCTTCTCTTATGAAAAATTCCCAGTCAAGAGATATTCACAGTCAAATTTGACCTTTCAGAATTACCTGCAAGTAAACAAGTTAGAAAACAACAAACTGGGTTCGAATTTGGCTTAGAAAACTGGGTAAACTGACACTTGGGAAGATGAAAACTGCGGCATTGGTTCTCTGTCCTGAGAAGAGTTTGAATCTATGTTTTAGGCTCATGATGAATAAATGGGCACAAATGATGAGCAATCAAAGTGAGCTACTTCGATTTGCAGATTGGAAACAATGTCAAAAAAGTGTTTTTTGCAAATGGAATTGACCTAGAAAAGTGAGCAAATGGATTCATAAACATTTTCAAACTAACACACTTAAATTATTTTTAGAGTACAAAATAGTGGTACAATCCATTTGATCTCACCTATCATGAATTAGCAGTTATAACATCACGAACAGGGGTACTGACAAATTTGCAAATGCTAACACCAGTAAAAAGATAGAAATTGTGTTTGGAATTAAAATTGATCAAACAGATTCATCATAGGCTGAAACTTGAAACATAACAAGTATCTAACATATAAAATGAAATGCAAAAGGAATTTTCACATTTGGGTCAACTGGTCAAAAGTTATAGCACGTCAAATAGGGCTTCCTAGAATTATGTGCAAATTATATCAGCATGAAAACAATAAATGACCAACTTTGAGGGATCCAAAACCTAGTCAAACAGACTTGAAATGACTTGAAATCTAAAACATGGGCTCTCAAGTATGGACACTAGATACTCCCAAAGTGGAAAGTCATGAAATATTTTTGGGTGTGAGATATTTAGTTGCAAACACAGCCTCCTATCGCTGTTTGACATTTAGGGTAAAATGCAGATTTGACACTTGCTCAAAATGAGACTTTACAAAATGGCTCAGAATGATAATTTAACTTCATGGAACATGTAGATAGGCTGAATGAAAGGTGTTAGAAACATTAAATACCTCTTGGGGCCTCAAACCAACAACTGGATACACATGCATCAAAAAGCATTTATAGGGCTCAATTTTCTCAAAGGTACTCAAAATTAACCATGCAATTTTTTAGTACCAACAACAAGTGTCATCAACACATCATGAGGCTAATGTTGTCAAAGGAACACTCACTTGACAAAAGAAGATGGTGAATATGATCAACATAAAACCCCCAAAGGCACTTTATAATATAGTGCATGTATAACAAAACACAAAGGTGTACAATATCCTGAAATGCAATAGAGTGGTACTTTATCTCAATGTATTTGAAAAAATACTACAAAAGGATGTCAAAAAAGATCAAAAGATACCTAAGGCTGATGCAATAGATAGTATAACCCATGAAAAATTATATGAAATAACAAAATCAACCCTTGGACCTGAAACAACCAAAATATCCATTAGAATGTAGAAAAACAAAAAATGGAAAGAGATGTTCTTAGAGTAGAATCTAAAAAATAGAATGTCTCAAAATATGTCTCTCACAGTACAAAATAGAACTTTTGATTTTGAAAGACAAAATAGGTAACTAAAATGCATCAAAAATCCAAATAAAATACATCACCACGATAGTCTCCAAGTCAACTTTCCAATACTTCTTTCAGAATGAAAAGTGGAGTCAGGATGAGCAAGTTATGACCAATAAACCACATGTAGGTCAAAAAAGTGCTAGAAAAGAAAAAAAAAATTACTACCTTGGGATCCATACCAAATCTCTCAAAAAGTGTGTCCAATAGTGCTAGAAATTACCTCAAGAAGTGTACTAGTTTCATATCAAAACTATCTCAATTTGTATGCCCAAAAATATCAATTTGCATACAAAAGTCTCAATTTTTGTGTCAAAATCACAAAATTGCTGCATCAGGAAACATGCAAAAAGCTTTATTTTCAAAAAATGTTGACTAGTGTACCAAATTTCTAAAAATCACTAGCTTGGGAAATGTGCCAAAAATTTTGATTTTTGAACAAAAAGTATCAGTTTGCATGCTAAAAGTATAAAATTCACCACCTCAAGAAATGAGCCAAAAAAATTAGAGAATCACTGCCTTGGAAAATGTGCCCAATCTAGGAGGAATATTTTTTAGCCTCAAATTCCAACTGTGTCCAAATTGAACAAATTTTATATGAAAATATGTGTTTTTGGGTGCCCTAAGCTCAATGGTGATGTCCGTTTGGGCTCAAAGTGTACCAAAAAAATGGTGACACCCCAAGATTCAATACCAAAAAACTCCAAAAAGTGAAACCCTCTAAACAAAAAGTGATAGGACAAACTTCTCATAAACAAAATAGAGGCATGAATATTTGGAGCTTTGGTACCATGTTGGAGTTGATGAAAGATAAATCCCACAACTCCAAAGAATCACCTACATGCAAACACCTATTACAAAAAGAGAGAAGCAAAAGTTATGGAGGCTAGAATTTCTAGATCCACAGATGAGACATTCTTGATGAGAAAAAAGAGAAATTGCTATTATCAAAAGTGAATAAATAAAATTTCAAAGAGATCAATTCTTATAAAGGAGATCAAAACCCTTATAAAAGGATATAAAAACCCTAACAGGGTAAATCCTAGGTTACATGATAATAATTAATAAAAGAAATAATTATTATATGCCTAAAGTTTAGCTTAAGTGAACTTGAGATAATAAGTGAATTAATAATTAAATTAAAATGATTTAATTAATAATACATTATCTTATTACTCTAACACATCCTTGCCAAATAAAGTAACTTACAAGCTCACTCTAGACCAAAACTAAGAAGTGGTAAGATAAGTCTAAGGTCTGATCCAAAAGAGCACAAGCCCATATGTAGTCCTTGTGTTATTGGCATCCAAAAATGGAGGTTATACATTGATTCAAGGGTTATTAACCAAATTACAATCAAGTATAGGTTTCCCATACAAAGAATTGAAGACCTTATGGATTGTCTTGGAGGTTCCATGTATATCAGCAAGTTGGACTCAAAGAGTGATTATCACCAAATTAAGATAAAGGAGGGAGATGAATGGAGGACAATATTTAAGACTATTGATGGTCTTTATAAATGGCTTTTGATGCCATTTTTTATTTCCAATACTCCTAGCACATGCATGAGGCTCATGAATGAAGTACTTAAGGACTTCATAGGTAGATTTGTGGTGGTATACTTAGATAACATACTCATCTACAACAAGACTAAGGAGCATCATATCAAGCATGTAAAGGCAGTCTTGCAAAGACTTCATGAAGAAAAACTAGCCATCAACCTGAATAGTATGACTTTTTCAAGAAAGAATTGGTGTATTTGGGCTTTGTGGTGTCCAAAGGATCTTTAAAGATGGACAAGGAGAAGGTTTTTGCTATAATAAATTAGCCAACACCTACTAGATAAGTATTTTTCATGGACTATCCAAATTCTATTAGTAATTTTAGTGGTATTTGTGCACCTTTGCTTGATATTATAAAGGGTGGAGTAAAGTATAAGTTTAAGTGGACTTTAGAAGCTAAGAAGTCATTTGTCATGTTGAAAAAAAAAATAGCTACTCAACCTATCCTACAATTTCCTAGTTATGAAAAACTATTCACCCTAGAATGTGATACAAGTGGCGTAGTAGTAGGTGGGGTTTTGAGTCAAGAAGGTAGGTCAATATCCTTTTATAGTGAGAAAACTAATGAGGCTAAGAAGAAGTATTAATCCTATGACCTATAACTCTATGCCTTAGTTTAGTGTCTTAGGAAATGGAGAGACTATTTTTTGCCCAAAGCATTTATTGTGTTCACAAATAATCAAGCTCTTAGATACATCAAAACTCAAGAGAAGTTGAGAAAAAAAAATTTGAAGTGGATGGAGTACTTGTTGGCTTTCACATTCACAATCAAGCACAAGAAGGGGAAATTGAACAAAGTGGCAGATGCACTAAGTAAAAGGGTCATGAAAGTTCAAGAGATTCAGTTCCATAGCATTCGAATAAAGAGTTTTAAGAACCTCTACAAGGAAGATGAAGACTTTGCTAAAGCCTAAAAGGCATGCATTGATTTTGGGAATCATTTTCATAGAAAATTTTTATAGTATACTTTACAAAATGGATTTCTATTCAAAGGTACCAGTTGTGTGTGCTAAGGGGCTCAATGAGAAAGAACCTAATACTAGAGAAACACAATGGTGGTATAAGTGGACATTTTGGTGTGAGTAAAAGTATAGAACTGGTGCAAAGGTTCTATTATTGGCCCAAATTATTAAAGGATGCAACTAAGTAGGTGAAGCTATGTATGGTATGCATGAAAGAAAAGGGAGGAATGAGAAACACAGATCTTTATCAGGCCATGGGATTGAGTATATATGGATTTTACTATAGGTTTTCCCCAAGGGTATGATATCATTTTTGTTGTTGTTGATAGATTTAGTAAAATGGGGCATTTCAACCCATGTAAGAAAACTAATGATGAAAGTCATATTTCCTATCTATTTTTCAAAGAGGTTGTAAGGATTCAAGACTTCCATTAGGCATAATCTCGGATAGGGATGTAAAATTCATGAGCCACTTTTGGAAGACCTCATGGAGAAAGCTTGGCATAAATATTTCTTATTGTTTAGCTTACCATCCCCAAACCAATGATCAAATTGAAGTGGTTAATAGGATCTTAGGTAACCTTCTCAAGTGGCTAACTAAAGAATATGGTCAAACTTGGGATGTTATCATCTCACAAGCATAATATGCCTATAATGATAGCAAGACTAAGACTACTGGAAAGTCTCCTTTTAAGATTGTTTATGGAGGGAATCCAAGGGGTGTATGTGAATTGAGGATTCTTGGGACATAGATTATAGAATCAGTCAAACTGAAGGCTTTGTTCAAACCATGAAGGAGATTCAAGAGCAAATCAAGAAGACCATCCAAGCAGACACTAAAAAGAAAAAAGAAAAAGTGGATGAAAAGAGAAAAGATGTTTAGTTTTCTATTGGTGACTATGTTATGGTCCATTTTAATAGAGCATGAATACAAAAAAATTTTCCTACCAAGATATAGATGAATAGGGTAGGGCCTTGTAAAATCTTGGAAAAGTATGGAGCAAACGCCTATAAGGTAGATTTACCATTAGATCTAGGCATATCCCCTATTTTAAATGTAGAAAACTTGGTTGAATTCAAAGGCACATTACCTTAGACTAGTCTAGGTATTCAAGATGACATTGAACCTACTACAACACCTAGTGTGAGCAAGTTGGAGGTAGAGAAGGTGTTAGATTCAAGAGTGAAGAAGTCTACAAGACACAAGGTGTATATGGAGCACCTCATCAAATGGAAGGGAAAGAAAAATTTAGAGGCTACTTGGGTTGCTAAGACAGAGTTCAAGAAGGTTGGAATTCCCTTGGACTTGTTGTCATCAGGTACAACTTAGTTTTTATGATGGAGGGAGTATGGTGCAAAAAAACCTAAGTAGGCTAGTGGTAGACCTAGGGCTTCTTAGGTTTTCTTCACTTGTAGTGATGCTAGAAACATAACTAGATCAATAAGAGGACTAAATTGGTCCTAAGGTGTGGATAGGTAGGTTGGAAGAGCCCAAAATGGTCAAGTTGGTCATAGTTGCCAACTAGGTGACTTAGGACCTCAAAGGTTAAATTGGCCCAATGAGCTTATTGAGGCCTTAGGTAGGTGGTTCAAGGTATTTTTTGTCATCTTACATGTTTACATGTTCATTAGAAAAATTCTAAGGGTCTAACTCCATTAGGGAGAAAATTTGCTCAAATATTGTCAATGTTGTCAATGACAACATTGACAACTTGTTCTTGCATTTTTGCAACTTTGTGAAATTGTGTCTTGGTGAGACTTTAACTATCTAAAATAGTTATTATCAAAATGGAAGAACCTGTAAAGGACCAAATCCAACCTTTTCAATCAGTTGTTGAAATTCAAGAAGGCATTTTATGAAGTGTGCAACAACAAAATATTACTAGTTTAATGATTTTGCATTGCATTTGTAGGAAGATGGATTAGTAACTATTCTTTTTGTGTTGGAAAAGTTTAGTTAATTTTTAAAATCTTTGTACAACATTTTTTTGATTTTTGATTCATTTTGTAGGTTTGAAAATAAATATTTTGGTATTTACTAGTTTTCTATTCTGAACAGAGGTGTGAGTGAAAGATGGAGTTCTAGGGCCACTTCTTGGACCATTGGCATCATACAGTTTCTTTGGATTTGGAAATAGACTCCATGTATAGTAAAGGTGGCCAATGGAAAGAAAAAAAATGATTTTTAAGCTGATGTTGTAGGCAAGTCATTTCAACTTGGTTAGGGATCATAGAGCAGAGAAAGAGCTATGGAGAGGTTTGAAAGTGTTGATACTTCAATCCAAGCATGTGGAGAGTTAAAAGGTGTTGTGGACTAACCTGAATCCTAAGGAAAAGCTTTGGAGAGAATCCCAAGGAATAGAAAATAGGTTTTTGTATTAGACAATATGTAAACCCTTTAACCCTTAATTGAAAGCTAAAATTATGCCTGTATAGTATGGTCAAGCTAGGAACCCAAGAATTTAAAAATATTCAAGAAAAATGAAAAGGGTATTGGGAATAGTAGTATTTTTGGGTACTTGTTAAGGATTTTTGCAAGATATCATAGTTTTAGTGTATTTGAAAGGCTAATGCTAGTTGTCTTTTTACAAGCACTTAGGTGCATTTTTTCTTGAAAGTGGAACTTGATCAAGATTTTAGTCTTGATTTTGATTGTGATTCTTAAAGGAAGTCTAAAGAACTCTTAGGAGTCCAATCATCTCCTTTTTAGGCTTGGGGTTACCTATGTTGTTGGAGAGTAGCAAACGAGTGTGTGTTCTACCTAATTGATGCACACTTAGGATTTATTCATTAGAATCCTAAGAAGCAGGGTGTGTAGAAACCCTATTTGGTCAAGTATATGAACTAAGTAGATGCTTAGAGAGAGCTTGGGGAAAGAGAAGGTTGGTTGTCACATCACATCTCTACAATTCTAAAATTCATCAATGAAAATAGTCATTTGACCTCCAAAAGAAGAGCTAGGAAACATTTCCAACAACATCTTTTGAATCAATTTATCACTAGGTACTTCCTTTGATTCCTTAACACTAGTTTCTTGATTTATAGGAGTTTTTATCAAATATATTATACCTAGAGAAAGAGAAATTAGAACTTAGTATTTTTAGCAACTTTCCAAGGATGCCTTCAAACCTTTGTAGCTAGCTCATATCTCAGCATCTCTTACATGAAAATACTATTTTTTTCCAAAAGATATTAATTTATTTTCATTTTGCATTTATGATCCATAACTTTTTGCACATACATTCACTTCATAAATTTACCAACTTGTCACATCATCCAAGTACTTTAAGATATTCAATATTTTTCCCTTTTAGAAACTCAATGAAACCTTTTTCACCTTTTGGAACATTTGTCTCGGGATCACTTGTAAAGTTGTGGCTTTTAGAACTTTGTAAAGACTCTACAAAAGCATTTCTAAAATCATGATTTCAAAGTTCGTCTCTTTAGTTGTCAGTGAAATTGTGATTTTACAAACCTTTGAAAAGTTATAATTTGAAGCAACAAAGTCATTTCTTTTTTATGAGCCTTATACTTTGAACCCTCTAAAATGCCAAAATTTCATATTTTTGTTGATACCTTAATTTCACCTCTCCAAAATGGCAAAAATGTCTCAAATCATTATCTAGTGGACAAATATTTTTTCTAGGCTCCATTAATAGTATTTTATTGTTTTTCAAAATAGATAAATTTTCAGACATAGTATGCAATTGACAACAAATTACTTGTAAGGATATAAGACACCAATTTAAAATTAGTGTGTCTTATGGGGCAAAGATTTCATGAATTGTAATTCTATGGTCTTTTGAGATAATTTTGTTCTTGGGATAATTTTGGAAAAAGAGTCTATTGGAGTGTGGTATGTTGTCATTTATGGAAACTAATAAATAATTTGAAAACCAATTATTTTAGCATATGGTTTACTTAGGGATTTACACTTAGATATATTTCACTTTCCCATAAGTTATTGACAATTATTCTTGTAGTTTAGTTTGCTGTGAGAAAAATCACAAGAGTTAGGACTTGTAGTTGACAAAAATTGAAGTAGCCATCTTGATATGTTTAATATGATCATCACAAGGTCTAAGGAGATTATATCATGAGGATACTAACCTCAAAGTATCAAGTTGATAATTTTTATGTAGACATGACAATTTTGTATTAGCCTATTAATATAATGGTTGTGTGAATGATAAGTCTTGATAAGAGATAAACTTTGTTTGAGATGACATAAGATTATCTTATTTCTTGATTATTTTTCATCACATCTATATTTTGGAGAATCTACACATTAAACTTCCTAGAACTAACAACATTATGTTTTGGTTAGACATACATACATACATATATACATACATATATAAATATATATGTCTTGATAAGAGATAAACTTTGGTTGAGATGACATAAGGATATCTTATTTCTTGATTATCTTGTATCACATTTATATTTTGGAGAATCAACACATTAAACCTCTAGGAACTAATAGAGTTATGCTTTGATTAGATGATCATTCATACATACATATAAGAGATAAAATTGGGTTGAGATGACATGATAATATCTTATTTCCTAATTATCTTGCATCACATTTATATTTTGGATAATCTATGCATTAAACTTCTTGGAACTAACAAAGTTATGTTTTGGTTAAATGAACATACATACATACATACATATATAAGTCTTGGTAAGAGATAAATTTTGGTTGAGATGACATAAGAATATCTTTTTTCTTATTATCTTGCATCACATTTATATTTTGGAGAATCAACACATTAAACTTCTTGAAACTAATAGAGTTATGTTTCGGTTAAATGATCATACATACATACATACATATAAGAGATAAGATTTGGTTGATATGACATAAGAATGTCTTATTTCTTAATTATCTTGCATCACATTCATATTTTATAGAATCTACACATTAAACTTCTTGGAACTAATAGAGTTATGTTCTAATTAAATGATCATACATACATACATACATACATAAATACACACACACGCACACACACACACACACACACACACACACACAATTAGAAATATTTAGAATCACTAAGAAGGGGGAGGGGGTGAATTAATTACCCAAGGTCTATATGTACCACTTGAAAATTTAAACATTAAACACATCACTATTATGCTTATCTTGCATATCCTACTATTGCTTGGTCTCTATTGTAAAACTATCATAAACCTAACTTGCATTGCATAATGAAAACAACATCACATGTAAAACATTCATAAGAAATTCATCACAGTTTGACACTAGGATTTTACATGGAAACCCAATTTAGGAGAAACCACTAGCAACATGTCACTCTTTTTCACTCTTTCAAAGTGAGCTCTATTAGGAGCCAACCTTGTTAAAGGTTACACAACACATTGATAAATGTGACCTGGTTAGAGGATATAATCACTTTGTTAGGAGTGAACTTGTAAGAGGACTTTGATCATTCTATTTATAATGTCACCTAGTTAAATAATTTACATAGATTGTTAAGTCTTCAAATGACTATTAGGGAAACCTCTATTAAAATAATTTCAATAAAACTATTTACAATGATAAGAAAGAAAACAATAGGTATTGATTTGTGTGATTACAACTTACTTTTTTTGGTTTAGATATATGTTTGATCCTTCTGCTAGTTCATTGATAAACCTTTCATTTTCATCTTTGATTTTGATCTATCTAGACACTTTTCAAGTAATCAATCTACTCTTGTCATCAACACTTAAGTCTTCTACTCAAATTCACTTATCAACAATAACATCACATATGCAAGATTTTATCTTTTATCTTCACATCCACTAACTTGTGTGTTTCTAATTATCCTTTCTCTATATGACTTCCTTTACATACAAACTCACACACACTGTGGTTGGGGCTAGACTAGGCACCAAATGTTTGGTTCTATATCACCTTAAATAGACAATCTATGCTTTACCATTTTCTACATCCATCATAGATCTTAGGGTTTATGATCAAATTCAACTTGATTTAATGTATCTATACATCTTCTTGATCATCCTCTAGAAAATTCTCTAGAATTCTTTTGTTAGTCTTTACCTAACCATCATCTTGACTTTAATGATCTAACTCATCAATCTTATCTTCAACACATTTTACATCTCCCAAGAAATCAACTGAGTCAACTTGATCTTATAATTTCTTTGAATTTGATCTTTTCCTATCACTCAACAATCACTGAAATACTCGATCGCTATTTAATCCTTCCAACTTAGCATCAACTAACTTTCTTGGTTGGTACTAATGCTCAATCAACACTAAATTTTCTTGGCACTAATTTTGGCTATGTTGACACTAGCATTACTCAACACTCCTTACTATTTTACTCTTTTGCTCAGATAGGATTAGCTTCCTTGACATAAAAATTTACTTTTCTTTATCAAAGTCTATCTAATCAAATGCCCATTGTAACTCCTTTTCATAACTTCAACCTTTCCTCTAGATGCTATAGTTATGAGTAACTCTCAAATCCACTTCATCAATAAAATAGATATGACATGTAGATTAGGTAGGAATATGTCCCATCCATAGATTTGACATCAATGAGAAAACAACAATTGTTCCAATTGTAAGTTTATAACAATATCCCTATTTGGCATCGACAACGATGTCTCTAATATCTAAAATACTAATAATAACTTAGTTACCATACAATCCAAAATATTTCACTTCCATCAGTGACCACTATCCTTAGTTTCATTATGATTCTTATCCATTCAAACTTTAAGACTCCCTTTGACAGTTTTCTCTCTTTCATTATTCTCTCTCTCTGAGGTTTATATTTATTTTCTTAGTAATCTTGTGGATTCATAGTAATCTCTCCCTCTTTGCAAAAAATACCAAAGGTGTGTAGCTCTCTTAGCTTTTAATTCTTCATATATTTCAATTATGTATATTTCGCATGTCTAGCTTGTTACCCAATTTTGTCACCATGCACAAAATTGGCTTGAGTTGACCAATCATATCTCTTAGGGTGGTGAACTTTTTTTTTTGACTCATTTATGCCCATACAATGAGAGGATACATAAAATGTTAACCATGCTTTATCATTATATCCCTAGGTTTTAATCTTATTAAATACACATGTCTTATGGTTACACAAAATTTTATTATAAGCTTTGAAGTTCTGTGGGTCCCATTTTATGTCATGATATCAAAAAGATCATGAGAGCCCTTGATCTTTAGCAGATCAAAGGTTGTCACTTTAACACTTTGAGAAACTGCAAGGTCTTTATCTATGATGACAAAGTGATAAATGAACACGTAGCATGGTGGATCCTCTTTCCTCAGTTTTGGTAGAGTGCATCGTACATCTTCCTAGCCATCAATCTTCCCAAGATCAATGGTTCTTTCTATGTAATTATGGGAAGCTATGAGTAAATTAATTTATATAATATAGAGACACTTTACACATGGATATGTGGGGTCACTTTCATTCAGTGGGTCATAATATGACAAAAGTGATGTCAGAACAAGATGGCATACAAATGCATTCTCATTGGTTGGAGGTCTTTGTGAGCACAAAGAATATTCAACAATATTTTCTATCATAGATCTCTAGTAGATCTATAGTTATCACTTTGTCACCACCAAAAAATACAAGGTGGGCATAGTGATAAAGTGATAAAGTGAGGAGGTAACGCATGTCTAGGTGGGCCTAGTGTTATGAGTTCCTATTGTCATAGCATCGTGAATCTCAAATTTCAAAGGAGTACTAATCAATAAAGATTTCAAGCTTTGATGTGACAATAGGAAGTATGTCAAGAGATCTTAGGGGCCATTAACGTAGGTTACAATCTTACAATTTTTTTTTGTCATGAGATCGTAAAGGTTAAATATCAAATTGTTGATGCTACACCAATGAAGGAAGGGGGTGATTGTAATGCCATAGGAGGCTAAAAGCATATTCCAATGCCATGATATAGGGTTTTTTTTATGGTCATAGAGCTATTTTATGGGCTTATGATGCTGCAATATAAATAAGATTTCTAATGATCGTAGGATTGTGAAGCTGGGGTTCTCATGGTAAGATATTACAAAGGGTTTTTATTTTTAGTATGTTGTGTAGTTACAATATCGAGAGATTGGGAGTTAAAGTTTAAGGTTGACTTTTCAACTATTATTTATATGACCTTGCTCGATAGTCATTTGTGAAATCAACCAACGGGTGGCATTCTCGACCTATCATGTTGTAACACATGGATATGTCTTGGAAGGTAGTTAAATTTTGCACCAAGATGGTGCGAGGTCATTATAGAAATGAAGTGGTCTGGGTTGGCATCAATCAAAGGGATGGGTTGGTGGTTCAAATGACCTATTTTTAATGAATGTCTAATTTTCATTTGAGTATGGGGATGGTGGAGATAAAATTAGATCACTTCCATGGGATGATCGCTGAGAAATATATGATCTTTTCTTAAATACAGTTGCAAATTTTAATGCTATGTCACTAGGGGTGGTTGTAGATTTGATCTTTTAAAACAACAAGAAGAGAAGGGTAGTTAAAGTACTCCTATGACATGTAGCACCTAGAAATTCATGATTATTCTCTTGGTTTTACCCATAATGGGAGAGGTAAAACTTAGTGGTGAATGCAACTCTCTAAATGTCTTTACTCTTCTATTTTTTTTTTCACATGTGCCCTTCCCATCTAAAGCTTGTTGTAATCCTTATCTATTTAAGGATTTCAAAGATGTGGAGAAAGGGATGATAAATTTTGAAGTCTTATGCAAAATAACATTATCAAGATCTCTTAGGAGTTCTTCATTGTTTTCTTGGCACATCACTTTATTTTTACAGTCAATTTGGATGAATATTTTTCATTGACCCTTTGAAATATAAATAAATGAATAGTCTTAGAACCCTTGTTGTGTCTCCTTATATCCTTAGTAATTGATTTGATATAGCTTTTTGAGATTTAATCTTTGACTCCCTAGGTTGTGTCTCAGTTTTAGTTGCAAGAAAGGTCTGAGGTATTTATATAAGTTACAAGTTGAGATACTCTATTTCTATTCAAGTTTGTGACATTGTGAATGTTAGCATTCCTTTTAACATATTGTCTAAGTTGCATCTTGTTGAACTGTTGTTTTGCATAATGCTTAATGACAGGAATTCTTTCAAACTCCTCTCTTGAAAAGCTAATCCGAGGATCAACTCCAAGGTTTTGAGTGATCTTTTTACCTACTAGAATCCACTCAATTGAAGATAAATGTGAATATTCACAAGGAGGCCTTTGCTGGTTTTGAAATGATTTGGATAAGATGTATGATCTGCTTGCTGTCTCAAAAGAATAACCACAAAAGAAAGAAATATATTTTTCTATTTCATGATGAATACATTCTAACAATGCAACTATATGAATTTCTAATTTAACCAAAGGGTTAGTAAAGAAAATAAAAAAGATAATGTGACAAGAAATTTAAGAAAATAACATGAAAAGTAAATTTTAACAGACACAAGCTACAAAAACAACATGTCTGTGAGTTAAGCTTTTGAAAAGATCAGTAGATAACCAATGAAAATAGTAGCATCGCTTCCTTAATTCCATTGATGTAATCATCAATGGGAATTCAGTAACCATAAGATGTTTCACTTTTCATCAAATCACAAGGCCATGGAAAGTGTGCTCATGTGATACAAAAAGCTATGCAGGAACAATATGTTGATCTCTTCTCAAACTAAGTATGTTAGAGAAATTCGTAGACCTATAAAAAACACCAGAATTAAAAGTTCACACAACTAGAAATAACTCAATAAACTTTTGGTTCAGTTACATTCCATGAACATAAATCCACAAAATATAACACATTTAGGGAGGAATCACTACACTAAAACTGCAAGCACCAAAAGCATATATTATTGCAAAATAATGATGATCATGATTACATATTACATTCCCATATTTATAAGAAATATTCTCCTTAATTTGTCTTGAGAGTGAGAGATATCTTTATGGAATCATATGCTTCTAAACTAATAAAACAATCTATTAATGTACAAACTAACTATCTAACTGGTGCTAAGTAGGACTCCATCCATTTTTATATCATTAAGTGGATGCATGAGCCTTTACATGTCATAAAACAAAGAAAAAATGTGAGAATAAGAAAGAGATTTAGCCTCCAAATGATGTAGAAGTGACTAGAAGTGCCAAAAATAGGAGCTCCTTCTTTACTAGGTGTATATAGGAGTTAAGCTACTGTCAGAATGCATTTTTAATGCATGGAAAGCTCTAAATTTAGAACTAGCAGTTAAGTATCAGTGCACCTTTAAATTCCTTAAAATCTCTCAAAAAACTATTGAAAAAGTGCACTTGCACACCAACGCACCTTGTGCACCTATGCACCTGGTGCACTTGCATAGTAGTACACCTTGGAAGTATGCTCCAAAAAATGCAAAATTTCACTAAGTGTCAAAATTGAAATTCCAACTTCTGGGTTTTGTTCCCCTTTATACCAGAGCTATGTCTGGGTATTTTCTTTTGAATTTCTCAATTATCTCAATGACTTGAGTTGTATTTGGAAAATCTAAGGCTTCATATTTGTCTTTCACCTTCTGCCTATAATTGTTGACTTTGATTTAGGTCTCTACAAATCTCCAAGTTTTATGTCTAGTTCCAATAAAGCCTCTTCTATTCTAAATGCTTGCCTAATATCATCATCATTAGTAGCCACTTCAAAAGTTCTCTAGAATTTCTCCACTAGTACTTCTACTAGAATTAACTTTTCTTGCAAATCATCCTCAAAAATATCTAAACAAGCATCATTATAATGCTTTTCAGCTTCTAAAATTTTCTCTTGGGCTTGATCCTTGAGCCTATGAATCTTTGCACGTAATGTCTCGATTACTTTATCCTCATCTATGATCCTTTTTAGCCAATCATTAATTTTGTCTAATTCCTCAGCTGTATATACATCCATTAGCATCTTATACCTTCGGCCTTTAATTTCTTGTAATGCTTGCAAATCCTTTCCCTAGGTATGTATCTCATCCATCAAACCAAAATCTTGATTCAAAATGGCTACTAACCTATCCAAAGTCTCCTACATGACATGTAATATCTTTAGATTTCCTTGAATGATCTATACACCCTTTTCCTCAAAAATTTCTTTCCATTGCTAACAAGCTCTCAAAAATGGGTCCAACTGTACCACACCCCTATCTCTTCTTTCAATTGTTGTGGTCAAAGTTTCCTCAAGGTTTGTAGGATCCAAGGGACAAAAAACTTCACTTAGATATCCCTTTAATATTTCATTTTGTCACTAACTTGTGTTAATATTTCTACCCTATCTTGTTCCAAACTCTTGAGTACCTCATTCATTCCTATTGTAACCATTAGCTTAGTAGTATCCAAGGCAGGCTTCCTAAGAATGACCTCCTTACTTTAATAGTCTTCTGGCATCAATTCTTCAACATTTGAATGTGAAGGAGGGATAGCTACATGAGAAAACAAGTCTTGGCTCTAATCACTCATAATGAAGGCTAATACCTATGCATCTTTTAGGGGTGATTCAGGTTTCCTTAGAACTTTAATTAATTCCATTATATCCTCCTCCTCAGTGGTGATTTGCTACCTTTTATTTATTATTACTTCTTTTCTTAGCCACCTTGGGATATGTTGTACCAAAGATTTACCTTTAGAGGATGAAGGATTTTTCTTAGCTATACTCTTCCCCTTATCACTCCTTTCTAGAGTCTTCTCCTTTTTTAAAAGATCTACACTAGGAATCTTTGTATCTATAGAGTCCACAGTCCTCACTTTAGTGTCTTGGAAAGTTTTTCGAGGAAGTTCACTTATCTACCCTTCTTCTAGCACTACCTTGGTGGATAATTTTTTTGGCTCTTCCTCTCATTCTGCTTGAACTTGTTCTTCTTCATTGTTAGGAGGAAAATAGGTAGTTGATCTCTTTCCTACAAAGAATGTGACTTGTATTAAGGATGATGGAAACACCTCAGGTCCTTGTGGTTTGGGTGGCAACTGACTCTATTCCTCCTATTGAGGTTGATTGGTTGAAGTGTCTCTAATTTTGTCTCCTACTAGTTCAATGCCTACTAACATAAAATCAAAATCTAAAATCTCAAAGACATCAGTGCCTTCCATGTCCTACTCATCTATCTAGTATTACATCTCATCTTCTAATGTTGTATTTTGAATGGGTTGTTTAGGAATAGATGGAGGCATGATGGTAGAGGTTCTTCTCCTTTCTAACTTTGTAGCTCTTGTGATATGAGTCCTTTGGTTCAAAGGTAAATTATCCTCTTCATCCTCTTCTTCTACTTCTTATGGAATAGGTTTAGGGATTGATGGGAAAGGAATCACTTTCTTGATCACCTTTTTCCTCCTCTTGACTAGAGTCTTAATCTTTCTTAGGTAGGGAGGAGGAGACTTGTACCTATTGTTGACTTATTTCTTGGATTTCCACTTCATCTCCTCCTTGTACTTGCTTAGCTAGTAGCACTTGAGGATTTTCTTGGGTCTCTATAGCTTCAACATTTTTTGACCCTTGTGCATTTTCTTCTTTGTTTTGTATAGGTGCCTAGATTTTTTCATCTTCTGGTTTGGCTTGTTGAGGAGAATTCCTCTTCCTTTTGCATTTTCCTTTACCTTTCTACACCTCATAGTACCCAATTGGTCTATCAACTTGGTGCACCATTTCTAGTCTTACTAGTGACTGAGTTGTAAATGTAGGTACTGTGAGCTTTACTTCTCTACCTTTAGCTAGACAGGCTTGCACATGGAAGATCATTGTTTAGGAATTAGATCAAGTTTGAAAGGTCTCTTAATCCAATCATTTTTTAATTTGATGATGTTCCTTACCCTATGATTAATGTTCAAGTTCTCTTCTTTGTCAATCTCGGCATTCATGATAGGCCAAACACCAATCTTATCCCTATTGAACAACAGATCAAGAAGATCCTTTATATCTTGTTGCACAATCTTCAATGGAATCTTTATCTTCAAAGCCTTCTCTGCTAGATACAAAGTCATCCTATAACAATCCATTATGCAAACATCATAGTCATTTGTTGCATTCATCTAGTGATCTTCAAGGGCATCTTCATGATTAAACATTTTACCCGCTAAGTATTACACTCTCCTGATGTTATCAAAATAAGGCTGAGGGGAATTATACTCATCCAAGGGATACTAATCCCATTCAAACTCAAAAGATGGAATATCTTCCTCTAATTAACCCTAAAAGGTCCTATAGTCATAGGCCATGTCCAACATATTTTATGTTTCTTTCTAACTTTGTCATATGCAAACAAGAGTTGTCAAGAAATCTCTAGGAGAATAAGTCTATCATTGGGATATCTAGGGATCTTCTTAGGTTGAGAGTCATACTAGCTACCCTCAAATATGTAAATATTTGGAACTAGATATAGTAACCTTTGAATTTTGATATCGGTGCAACTACCAATTTTGACATCCTCTTCACATAATCCCCCTCTATAAACTAGATTATTATGAATATGAAAGCATCATTTACGATCCTATATTATTTTCTTTTCTCTAAAAGCTTCTTCTTTACTAGTTGAGGATATACAATGTAAGGCCATGTGTTTGCATCCTGCATGCTATCTTTCTTATAGAGTCCTAGATAATCCATTATTGTTGTGGCTAACAAGTATACCAAGTATGATGTCATGTATAATTTTATGTTATTCTTTACCACCATCTCAATAAAATGCACCATCCAAATATTCAAATGCCCTAATGCCAGTAAACCCATTACTCTAATCAAAAGTATGATCAAATATCAAATATCTTCCTTCATGTACCCTCATGTCATATCCACTTTTCCTACCTTTCAACCTAGAGGAGTCTTCTCAATGAGGTATCATGACTATATAATTTTAGAGGCTTCCTCCACATGTTCCCTATACCATCTCTCAGCTTGGTGATAAGTCAATCGGATAAACTGATCTACCCTTAGTAGATGGAATACCTTCTCTATATTGTTGAGTTAGAGATCCAATATGTTCTCTCTAGTTATTCTCTTGATGACCCTTTCTTTGGGAACACATTTCTTTGCTAATGTCATGATTAGTTCTAAAGATTGTACTAATACTAGATGTGACACTACATTAACTGGTCCTAATTGGATCAAGGTGGATACCATGAGAGACCTTTCTATTGGTTTTTTGTACAATGTCAATAATGCATCCAAATCTATGTGCCCTAACTCAATGTCCCAAACCTTAGGGACCTCATCTTGGAATCATGATTTCATTTGCACACCCTAAAACTTGAATACCATCATCTTTGGAACTATCTTGTCGACAAGGGAGCTTGATGAAGATGCCATAGAATTTGCACAAAAGACATTCATCAGTCTAGAGTTGAAGAAAAAATGATTAAATCAAACCCTAAAGGTGACATGATCAAAACCCCAAAATTCTAATTACTCTAAAAATACTAGCAAAAACTCTAAATTTCAAACCCTAGAATTGAAAAAATAATAATGACACACCAGGTGCACCTGACAGGTACACTTGATGTGCCATTTTTATAAGTAGATTTCATTATGTGTTGCACATTAGTGCACCTCATGAGGTGCACTAATGTGCAACTCATGTTTAGACTTAGGTGAGAAGGGTTATGAAGTCTGGTTAGGTGTGCTGATGCACACCTTAATTAGGTGTTTGTTTGTTCATTTCTTTATGTTTTTAAAGGTTTCTTGAAGTTTTTCTAGAAAATAAAAAGGTGAATAGTAGCACACCTAATGAGGTGTGTTGTTGCACACCTTTCATAGGTTTTAAACTTTGTTTTTGCTTTGTGTTTTGTAGGAGGTAGAGGTAGAAGGCACACTAGTTTAGGTGTGGGGCTATGACTTGGGAGCTCTGGAAGATGGAAATGAAGACTAAATTAAATAAGAACAAGAAGGCAAGGGGGTTATATAGACCCACACATCTTTGGTGTTGTACAGGTGCACATCACCAAAGGTGAAAGTGCCCCTCTCTTTGTGATTTGACACACTAGCACACCCAATGAGGTGCATTGTTACACCTGTCTTTTTGCAAAAAAATGTCTTCTTCCTCCAAAACTCTAATGTTTAGTATCTAAGTTTTCTATTTAGGACCCACACTTGACCAAAAACCCTAAAAAAGACTAAGATCTCCTGAAAGCCAAAAAATACAGTAGAGGGTCCTCATTTCTAGTCAAAATGGGGCATGCATTATGAAACCACGACACATTTTTCTTGTGAAATATTTATATATGAATGATTTTTTGTAGTATTGAGTTCTTGTTAGCTACCTAGAAGTGTTTCATTTGAGTCAAGCCAGCAATACCTTCATCCTACCATTTAGTGTATCACCCCATTTTAATTTTTCAGTATTTACTTTCCAAGCAATCCTTCTATCCCTTTTCCCCCTCAATTTTATTTTCCTATAACAAGAAGTAAATCAGTGAGACATCAAGAGGAGCTGGCCTATAACCTAGAGATTCACTCATAACATAGGTGCTTCCCATTGCCTAGGAGTGTTTCTATGTTACTCAAAGTTGACAGAGTTACAACCCAGTCATAGGCATAACTTTTAGACATAAAAACTATGGCATGCTCAGTGGGACAAGAGCTAATTTCTTAGTTATTCTCAAGCTTTACATGACTATTTTTTGGTGTGGATAGAAATTTTTCTACCTTTGGAAGTAAGTTCTAACACATCCAGAAACTTTGAAGAATATCAGCTAGTTTCAAGAAGGTTAATTGTTGGTATGTGGAAAATCAAACCTAGTTTCCTAGGTGTTCAATGATTTTAGAAATTTTTCCAAATTATATAAATTTTTTAGCATGTCTCCATATCATGAAAATTTTCCTTATCATCCTCATCTCCATGAAAATCCTTATATCACATTCTACCAACCATGTCAAGAATCATACTCTATTGGTTATGACTGACAAAATATTAGATATCCTTTATCAACAAATACCCAACAAGTTGCAAATTCTTACCACTCAACTTACCCTACTCAAGCCTCATGGTGAACTATTAATATACCTCAAAAAACCCACAATAATTAGCCTTTTTCCTCATGTATGGATGAAATTTTTCTTAAATTTCAAAATGAGATGAGGGATATTGGTAGGCATCGAGAGCACATCACATAGCAGGAAGAGTGGGCTTACCAAGTTGACCAAAATTAGTAGGTAATGGATTGGAAACAAAGAGAGTGAGATGAATATATTGAAAGAGATATAGCTGAAAAGAAGGACTAGAAAAGGTAGGCATCTACTTGATTGAGAGAGTTATTTGCTAAAATTCAAAAGATAGACACCCAAACCACTTGTGTTCCTATTTTCAAACCTGAATCCCCTAAGTTTGTCAACCAACCCATAAAGATGGAAGCCCCTAAAGAGATAGAGCAACCTTTGCAAGTAGCTATAGTGGTAGAGATTTTTGAGAGGAAGTTTCCTAGCTTTAGGAGAATTGATCTTTCTTAGAGCCCCATTCTAAGTTTCAAGCATGCTAAGCCCCTACAACCCCTAAATAGGCCTCTTATTTTTGAGATCCCAAGCTTTAAGGGTCATAGTGTTACAAAAGATATGGAGCTTCCCTTGCATGAGCCTCTATATGAACAATTTTGGTCAAATCATTCTCTTACCCTCAAGTTGATCACAAACTTGATAGCTAAAGTATCGAGCAACCATGGTAGCCTTTTTGGACAATAGATCCTAGTTATAAAATGCCAAACCTTTTTTAAGTTTTACCATCTAAGCTAGTTCAAGATCAAAAGGATGAAAGAGAGGATAACCTTGTAGATCCTATGCTAGTGGTACCAATTCTAGAGGCTTAGGAACAATGAGAAAATGATGATGAGGTTACTAGTTTTGATTTGTTGACTACGCTCCCTCTATATTTTGAGAATGAGGATGACAATTCCTGAAGGTTGTGATTTTCAATAAGATGTAATAAAAAAATATTAAATAGAATATGCCATGGCTTGGGTTGATGATTTTCCATCCTTGGTGGATCAAGGTATCAAAAATTTTATTGAAGAGGTAGCTTCAAGAGACACGGGGACTAATCAAACTATGGAGACTCTTTTTGATAGTAATATGTTAGCATGCTTTTAACACTTGCATTTTGAACTTCCAAATTAGACCATCAAGTAAATCTTCTATTGGTTTGTCTTGCTAATTATGATGTTGTAGGATTTGATTTGTAAAGAAGACAATGGTCAGAGAATGTACTTAACTTGAACCTTGATCCACAAAGTTCAAAAGGTAAAGTTCAAATGATCAAAGCTTGAGATATAGTTTAGATATACATGGCACTTGGTTTAGAATAAAATTTAAAGTCCAATTTCTAACTTATAGTTTCAAAGGCCCCCCCTAAGCCCAACTTCATGAGCAGAAGTTGTTAGTTTAGATAATGAGATCATCAGTATGGAGGTTCAAGTTCAAAGTTTGGAATTTTCCATTTTAGAGGTTCATGCAGAATTAATGGTTCAAGGAAAGCCTATAGTTCAAGTTCAAATTTTCCAATTTTTGGCATAATTTTGTGATTTGAATTTTGTAATCTAAAATATAGGTTCAAAGTGTAGATTTCAAAACACGGTCTCAATTCTATTTCAAATGTAGATTTAGAGGTTAAGTTGAAGAATCTAGAGGAATACCTTTACAATTTCAATGTTTGAAGTACAAAGTGTAGAATTTAAATTCATAGCTTTGAAAATAATTCCAAACTTTAAAGCTTTAAATTTGAAATTTTGACATGTGGATTCATGATTCCAAAGAATAGTTTAGATTTGTGGTTGAAAACTGAATCGAGGTTTCAAATTCAAAAAAAAAATGAGAGGGTCTTAGTATGCTCCTATGAGTGGCTATTATAAACTTCCAAAATAAGATATAAGACTATGAAGGTATAGAGTATTTCAGAATGGAACACTAAATTGTGTTTTGTTTTATGCTCAAATCAACCATTATCTAATTTAGAAAACAAATTGCTTGAAGGCATCCAATGGATTAAAAGAACCATGATCAATATAAATTTTGTGTTCATCTTTCTTGATAAATTGACTTGAATACACATAGAGTCTTTGGGATACAGGTTGTAAAAGAAAAGGAATATGTTATGAGGAACATGAGCATTATGTTAACAATAGGGTCTGAACATAGGCATTCTAATATATCATGTAGTTTGAATCATTTGAAAGAGACTCAATTATTGACATCACTAAAAATGCTAACTCACTTAGTATCCCATTATTGTGGAGATATGAAACTCAATCCAAAACATCAATGATGACATTGAAATTTGATGAAATGCCAATATATTTGTAATTCATAAATGGCAACTCTCTTATCAACAACATATCAATATGCATAGCATGATATGGAGGACTCAAAGTATCCTACATAATATTAACAAGAAATAACGTCTACCAAGCTTTGTTTTAGGGGTGAAGATGAATCATGTAAGAGCAAAATGAAGAATTTGGTCAGAGTGTTTGACCAAATCTCAATAGTACTCATCAGGTGATTAGCTCAATGGAGATATGAGAGATTCAAAACAGTTCAAAATGTGATGACATGACTATCTTATACACCCTAGCCACCTACACAAATTATTAAAAAAATAAATATGGAAACTGACACATGCTCATTGACATAGGGCATAGACTAGCTTGAGTGGTGTTGGAATGTTTACAATGCAGAAATAAAGAACATTGAATGAATTTCATGCAATGGATACCTAATGGTGGGTTTAAGATGTTGTCTTCCAATTATTTGGTTAAATGTGAGCATGAAGCCATTTGTACAACCATAAACATGCACAATGCTTGATGGGTACTCTGGCCACCCCATCTTGGTTTGTAATGACCAATGATGGAAACTTCAATTGCACTCTTCTAAATAAAAAAAAGATTAGACCTTATTCAAAGTATGTGGGGAAAAGGAAAAGTGAGCAAATTTGATCAATCAAAGTTTCAATATTCTCATTTAGAAGCAATGTGGTTTTTACCAAATGTCGATTGAGGTGCTCAATGGTGAACATGAACTCAAAGGAGTAATTCAGTGCCAACTATCATCCTTAATAGGTCATCCTAAATACTATGCCATATATTAGAAATTTGATAAAAATCTTTGGAGACATAAATGGTAGCAAATAACACTTGGCAAGGTAAAGAGCATGAAAAGACCATCAAATATGAAAAGCATAAGACATCAATTAGCTTTCTAATCGAGTGACTTGGTTGCTGTTACCCATCAAATAAGATGTAAAGGTCATGGTGACACATCACAAATTACTCATCTCGAGTGTCCCATATCTATCCAAATTGGTATTTTAAGTTGCAAACCAAAATGAGGTGGTGATCACACATTTTATATAATGCTAGTTACAAGGGAATTAAAGAGGGGAAGTAAATATTTGATAATATGATCAATAGGATTGACTCCCAAGGATCATTTTTAAATTGAAAGGTTATGGAAAACTATTTATTGCAAATATTTTCCTATAAGGGAGGTTCTTATTTTCTATGAGAGACAAAAAGCTAGAGTAGGGGGAAGAAGTTTTATTTTTTTGCATTTTCATTATGCATGTTAAGAGTTTGTGTTTTTGTAATAGATTTATCATAAGCTATGAGAAAATAAAATTTGAGAATTCTTATTTGTGATTTTAGAGGCAATAGAGGTTTTATTCTAAATTAGAGCATTTTTTTATTTCTCCTCTAATTATAATCAATCAAAGTATCATTGTATTCAGTTTTGGGTATCATCTTGCATCTTGTGTTAAATAATGAATGGGTTGTAGATTGGAGTATTTGTAGACATTCCTATTATAGGAATTGGGATTATTTAGATTTCTTTTTCATTTCATTTTGCACTACAATTGTACAAGTAGAATTTATATTGCATTACCAATGTCAGGGAGTCATACAAAATGTGAATTCTTGGGGTTGGCTAGGTTTAGAACTCAATTCACTACCTAAGTTAGTTCTATCTAGAGCTAGCTTGGTTTTCCTCTTCCATTCTCAGATTAAGAACGTACCCAGTTAGTTTAGGAATAAAACAAGATTTATTGAGTATCATTCATAAGGGAGTTGTACCTTTCAATTCAAAGGAAATCTATCAACCTAATGATATATTATTCAACTATTGGTATCAAATTATTTCTCACAAATTTAGGCATTTAAGAGTTAAATTGAAAAGAACAATATGTTTATCAACAAATTTTTGGCAACTCTACTAGAAAGGAAGAAAATAAGATTAGTTTTGAAATTTGTTCCCTCAATTCTTTTTGTTATCTCTACTTGCAAGAGATTGGTGACTCTGATTTAAAAATACCATTCTTATTAAAGTTGTGAAAGGGAGGAGGCTAGGCCCTTCCTTTATTGAACTTTATAATACTCACGATTGAGTTTTTCATAATATTTTTTGATTCTTTTAGAGAAAGCATTACCCATGGAAGAAAAATGAATCTAAGCATTAAAGAAGATCATGTACTAGTTTTTTTATGGAGAAGTGTCTATGTTAGGTATCAAAAATTGAAAGAGTTGGAGGTGAAAATGAAGTTATTACAAAACTTTGAAGAAAGGGTGTTTGAGCTAAGTAAAGAATTAAAAGTGGGTGAGGATGGAATTTTAGAACTTCTACCTAATAATGTTTGTCATAATTTTTAATTTTGAGTGAACATGACTTTAGGTCAAAGAAACAAAAAAAAAAAATACCTACTAACGAAGAAATAGATGTCGAAAGTGATCTAAATCATCAATTCCTTTGGGTTACTTTTAAAGAAAGTATTGCAAAAGGTGAAAAGAAGGGATTGAGTTTCTCCAAAGAACATCAATATACCCTAATGCTAAATTGCGTGATCAAAATGTATTTTAATGTCCAAGATCAAAGAAAATGAAAATATGTTTTAACAAATTTGTTTGGAGAAAAACTAGTAAAAAAAATCTCTATCTGCAAATTGCTTGGTTCTTGGAGAGCAAGAAACATCCCAATTTCTAGATGTGCTCATTTCAATAAACAAGGAGATTTTTTAAGATGGTAATGAAATGGTAAGTGAAGCTAAAAAATAAGATTTGTCCATGCTCTCTTTTTCTCCTATTGTTGAAAGTTTCAAATTTGAAGAGAATACTAAAGATCATATTTTGCATAACATTCCTTATGAAAGTTAGCCTTTGGTTTATGCATAAGTAGAATATGAAACTTACAAGTTTGAATAAGATAATAGAAGGGATGATGTTCAATCTATAGTGTTAGAGTTATTTTCTTTTGAAGAGAATGTCAAGGTGAGTTTTCTTGAGGAAATATGTATTGATGAAAAGGCTAAATCATGTTTTGATGAATATCATTTTAAGTCTAAAAATATGGTTGAAGAAGTGGTTGCAAGGACATATTTTCAACAAATTCCTTTGATGGAAAATGAAGTGGTGCAACATCATAAAGATGATGTACAACCCAACTATATTTTTCCTTGGCACAAAATGGAAGTTTATCAAGTCTTTGTGCCTACCCAAGCTGAGCCTTCCTCTACAGTTGATTCAAGTATTGGAGTCTTGAATTTGGATAAAGAGTTTTTAGACTTGATAGCCATTAGAAATAATGAAGTTAATTTAGTCTAGATTGAACCTATGTGCAATGAAGAATCATTCTATTTCAGCCTTGATTTGAAATCTGAAAATGCCATTAAAAATAATTGTGATAAATGTGTGTATGATGGAATATCATTTTCAGAACCATTTGAGTATCCTAACTTTGTCAATCTTGTTTTGGGTACAAAAATCTCTATTGAAAGAGATGTTGTAGAAAGAGATGTATGTGAGTATGTTCCTATACCATGTTTGGAACCTTAGTAATTTTCTTTCTCACAAAAAATGATTGATGGTGCAAGAAGTAATGTGTAGGGAGATATGGAAGAATCAAAAACTTATGACAAAGAATGGTTGTTTGGAAGGGATTTTTGGGCCACATATTTTCAGCATGCATCCAAATCTACTTTTAACTATGATGAAGTTGTCAAAGGGGAATGGTTTTGGTTTAACTTGTTGAAGCATAATTTTCTTTTCTAGAAAGGATGATACTTCTCCCTTCCAGTTAATGGTCATGTACAAGTCCATTTCTCTTCTCCTTTCCTTTCATGAGTCTCCTCACCTGTGTTTGTAAATACTTTTCTTTTGTAATATTTGGCGTGCTTAGCCTAGCTTTCCCCAATTTTGTGTTTTTGGTTGCTTCAATTTTGGTTTTGGGCCTTGCTCCCCTCCACCCTCCTGGTAAGTAGCTCTTTGATTATCTTGTTAATAGCTAAACTCTATAGCCCAATGGATAAGGAACTTTTTTTAAGCAGAGACATTGGATTCTTAATGTCTCTGATGGTCCATATCCCCAGTTAGAGCTAGTTGTTAGCATAATTTTAGCACCCATATTTTAAACTTCCAAATCAGCCCCATCAAGTAAATCTTCTATTAGTTTTTTTTGCTAATTATGATGTTGTAGGATTTTACTTGTAAAGAAAATAGTGTTTGGAGAATGTTCTAAACCTAAACCTTGATCCACAATGTTCAAAAGGTCAAGTTCAAATGATCAAAGCTTGAGATACAGTTCAGATATACATGGCACTTGGTTTATAATCCAATTTAAAGTCCAATTTTTAACTTATAGTTTCAAAGACCACCCTCCAAGCCCAACTTCATGAGCATGGGTTGTGGGTTTTGATACTAAGATCATCAGTATGGAGATTCAATTTTGAAGTTTAGAATTTTTTCTTTCGAAGGTTCATGTAGAATTAATGGTTCAAGAAAAGCCTATAGTTCAAGTTCATATTTTCCAAGTTTTGGCATAATTATATAATTCAAATTCTATAATCCAAAATACAAGTTTAGAGTGTAGATTTCAAAACATAGTCTCAATTCTATTTCAAAGGTAGATTTAGAGGTTAAGTTGAAGAATCTAGAGGCATAACTTTACAATTTCAATGTTCAGAGTTCAAAGTGTAGAATTTAGATTTGTAACTTTGAAAATCATTCCAAACTTTAAAGCTTTGAATTTGAAAATTTGACATGTGAAATTGTGATTCCAAAGAATAGTTCAAGTTTGTGGTTTGAAATTGAATTCAGGTTTCATATTCAAAAATAATCAAAGGGTCTTAGTATGCTCCTATGACTGGCTATTATAAACTTCAAAAATAAGATACAAGACTATGAAGGTATAGAGTCTTTGAGAATGGGACACTAAATTATGTTTTGTTTTATACTCAAATCACCTATTATTGATTTCAGAAGACAAGTTTCTTGAAGGCATCCAATGGATTAAAATAACCATGATCAATGTCACTTTTGTGTTCATCTTTCTTGATAAATTGACTTGAATACACATAGAGTCTTTGGGATGTGGGTTTTAAGAGAAAAGGAATATGTTATAAGAAACATAGGTATCATGCTAACAATTGGGTTTGAACAAAGTCATTCTAATACATTATGTAGTTTGAATCATTTGAAAGAGACTCAATTACTAAAAATGTTGACTCACTAAGTATCCCATTATTGTGGAGATATGAACCACAATCCAAAACATCAATGATTACATTGGAATTTGATGAAATGTCAATATATTTCTAATTTGTAAAATTCACTCTCTTATCAATAACATATAAGTGTGCATGGAATGATATGGAGGACACAACTTATCCTACATAATGTGAACAAGAAATAACATCTGCTGAGCTCTATTTGAGGAGTGAAGATGAATCATGTAAGACCAGCATGAAGAATATGGTCAAAGTGTTTGACCAAATATTGATCATCTTCATCAAGTGATTAGCTCAATGGAGATACGAGAGCTTTAAAATAGTTCAAAATGTGATGAGACAACTATCTTATACACCCTAACTACCTCTAAAAATTCAAAAAAAATATACATATGGAAACTGACACATGCTCATTGGCACAAGGTATAGACCAGCTTGAGTGGTGTTGGAATGTTTGCAATGTAGAAATACAAATCATGGAATGGACTTCATGCAACAAATACCTAATGATGGATTTAAGATGTTTTCTTCCAATTATTTGGTTAAATGTGAGCCCAAAGCCATTTGTATAACCATAAACATGCACGATGCTCGATGGGTACTCTGGCCACCCCGTCTTGGTCTATAATGACCAATGATGGAAACTTCAATTGTGCCCTCCTAAATAAATAATAATAGACTTTATTCAAAGTATGTGGGGCAAAGGTAAAGTGAACAAATTTGATCAATCAAAGCTTCAAGATTCTCATTTGGAAGGAACACAGTTTTTACCAAACACTGACTGAGGAGCTCAATGGTGAAAAAGAACTCAAAGGCATAGTTCAATGCCAAGTATCATCCTCAAAAGGTCACCCTGAATACTATGCCATGTATTATAAATTTGATACAAATATTTTAAGACATAAATGGTAGCTAATAACACTTGGCAAGGTAAAGAGCCCAAAAAGACCATCGAATATGAAAAACATAAGGCATCAATTAGCTTTCTAATTGGGTGACTTGGTTGATGTTACCCATCAAATAAAATGTAAAGGTCATGGTGAAAGATCACAAATTACTCAACTTGAGTGTCCCATATGTATCCAAACTAATATTTTAAGTGTCAAACTAGTATGAAATAGTGATCACACATTTTCTAAAATGGTAGTTACAAGGGAATTAAAGAGGGGAAGTAAATATTTGATAATATGATCAATAGGATTGACTCCCAAGGATTAGTTATGAAACTGAAAGGTCATGGAAGACTATTTATTGTAAATCTTTTACTGTAAGGGAGGTTCTTCTTTTCTATGAGAGACAGAGAGTTGGAGTAGGGGGAAGAAGTTTTTTTCTGCATTTTCATTATGCATGTTAAGAGTTTGAGTTTTTGTAATAGATTTAGCATAAGCTATGAGAAAATAAAATCTAAGCATTCTAATTTTTTATAATCAAGGAAACAAGGGTTTTGTTTTCAATCAGAGCATTTCATTATTTCTCCTTTGATTATAATCAATTAAAGTATTTTTGTATTCAGTTTTGGGCATCATCTTGCATCTTGTGTTAAATAATGAATGGGTTGTAGATTGGAGTATTTGTAGAAATTCCTATTATAGGAATTGAGATTATTTAGCTTTCTTTTTCATTTCATTTTGCACTAAATTTGCACAAGTAGCATTCAGATTGCTTTACCAATGTTGCAGAGTCATAGGAAATGTGAATTCCTAGAGCTGGCTAGGTTTAAAACTAAATTCACTACTTGAGTTAGTTCTATCTAGGGCTAGCTTGGTTTTCCTCTTCCATTCTCAAGTTAAGAACATACCCAATTAGTTTAGGAATAAAACAAGATTCATTGATTATCATTCATAAGGGAGCTATACCTTTCAATTTAGAGGAAATCTATCAACCTAATGATAGATTATCCAACTATTGGTATCAAATTATTTCTCATAGATTTAGACATTTAAAAGTTAAATTGAAAAGAACAATCTATTTACCAACACATTATTTAGGATTTCTGTGAGAGTATGTATTTCTATGTGTCAAATGCTTGCTCCATGGAGAAAGATATTTTAATGTCTAAACATTCACCTATTAAGGATGAAAGTCATACTGTGGAGTATTTTTTATTACAAAGTATCTAGTTTGGAAGCTATGATAACAAAAGATGATGCTCCTTTGACATGGAATAAGGATGGTTTATACAAGAGAGTCATGATGAAGAGCTAGAAAGAGAAATATCTAGCATGAACATTTCTATTTTCACCAAAAAAATGAACTCCAGGATCATATTATCGAGAGGTTGCATGGTCAGATATTTATCTTAGCTTGAGATAAGTAAGACAACATCAGCTATATCAATTCCCATGTCTAAGGATGCTGATGAAGAAGAACAAATACAATGTGCTAAATTGTTCCAAGAAATTTGTTTGTTCTTTAAGCTTGATGAAGTATTGAAAAGTTTATGCTTCACAAAGTATTACACTAGATGGTCAAATATTGGCTATTTTTCCATCTTTCCATATTTTCCAATATGCTTGCTTACCATTTCAAATTAAGAAGAAAAGACAATTATTTTAGCCAACTAGTGAATGGCTTCATTTAGCATTCCTTGCTACTTGTCAGTCTAGGGTAGGTTAGTTGTATCTTTCCTAAGTGCGGTCTAATGCAATGTGTTTAGTTTTAGCTTTCCTTTCTTTCAATAAAGTTCTTGAGTTCTAAAGGTTGGTCAAAAAAGTTCTACATTCTGCCAGTGTAAGGGTGTCCTAATCCATAGCCATCTCTGCAACTATTCATTATCCAACCACATATTTTTGAGCATAGAAACTGATGTTGAACCCCATTATCATATCTATTTAACTCTATGCTCAATAGACCACCCAAGGCCACTAGTTTGATGTTGCTTTCAATAAAGTTCTTGAGTTCCAAAGTTTGATCAAACAAGTTCTACATTCTACTAGTGTAAGGGTGTCCTAATCCATAGACATCTCTACAACTATTCATTATCCAACCACATATTTCTAAGCATAGATAATTTATGTTGAATCGATTATCATATATGTTTGACTCTATGCCAATAGATCACCCAATGCCATCACTAGAAGTCACCAAAAGTCTTACCTATTTTTGTCACTATGCACAAAATTGGCTGAGGTTGACTAGTCATATCTCTTAAGGTGGTGAAAACATTTTTTTAACTCATTTATGCCCATATAATGAGGGGATATGTAGAATGTTAACCATGCTATGTTTTTATATCCCTAGATTTTAATTATTAAATCCACATGTCTTATGCTTACAAAAAAAATTATTATAAGCTTCAAAATTTTATGGATCTCATTTTATGTCACGATATTAGAAAAATCATGAGAGCCCTTGATCTTCAACAGATCAAAGGTTGTCACTTTATCACTTTTAGGAACTGCAAGGTCTTTATCTATAAAGAGAAAGTGACAAATGAACATGTAGCATAATGGACCCTCTTTCCTTAGTTCTAGTGGAATGCATCGTACATCTTCCTAGCCATCAATCTTCCCAAGATCAATGGTGCTCACTATATAATTATGGAAAGTTGTGATTACTTTTATTTATGGAAAGTTGTGGTTACTTTCAATCAGTGGGCCACAATATGAAAAATGTGATGTTAGAATGGGCTGGCATATAGATACATTCCCATTGGCCGGAGGTCTCTAGGAGCATAGAGAAGATTCAATGATATTTTCCATCATAGATCTCTAGCAAATGTATGGTTATTTCTTTGTCACTAATAGAAACTTCAAGGTCCTTATCCATAGAAACAAAGCAAGGAGGTGATGCAAAATCATGTGGGCATAGTCTTATGAGTTTCTATTGTCATAGCATCACAAGTCTCAACTTTTAGAGTACTGATTGATAAAGATTTTAGGCTCTGATGCTATGATAGGTAGTATGTCGACAGATCTCAGGGGCTATTAATATAGGTTACTATCTGATGATTGTTGTTTCTCATGAGATCATGAAGGTTAAATATCAAATTTTTAATGCTACATTACTAAAGGAAAGGGGTGATCATAAGGTCATAGCAAGCTAAAAGCATGTTCTAATGCTACAATATAGGGTTTTTCATATGGTCATAGAGCTATTTTTATGGGCTTGTGACACTATGATATAATGAATATTTCTAATGATTGTAGGATCATGAAGCTAGGGTTCTCATGGTAAGATATTAGAAAGGTTTTTCCTTTTTAGTATATCATAAGGTCATAGTATTGAGAGATCCAGAGTCAAAGTTTAATGTTAAATTTTTAACTATTATGTATATGACCTTGCTAGAAAGTCTTTTGTGAAATCAACCAAAGATGGAGTTCTTGGCCTATCATGTTGTAACACATGGATATATCTTGGCAGTCAGTTAATTTTTTCCCTAGGGTGGCAAAATATCATTACAGAATTGAAGCAATGTGGGTTGGCATTGATTGAAGGGATGGGTTGGTGGTTCAAATAGCCTAGTTTTAATGAATATATAATTTGAATTTGAGTATGGCAATGGTGAAGATCAGATCATATTGCTTCTGTGGGATGATCACCAAGAAATATATGATATTTTCTTAAATATAGTTGCAACTATTAATGCTATGCTAGCAGGGGTGGTTGCAGATTTGATCTTTGAACACAACAAGAAGCAAAGGGTAGTTAAGGTACTCCCACAACATGTAGCACTTGAAAATTCATGATTATTCTCCTGGTGTTACCCATACTAGGAGAGGTAAAAATTAATGGTGAATGAAATTCTCTAAATGTCTTTACTCTTCCATTATTTTTCTAACATGTGCCCCTTCCATCTAAAGCTTATCCTAATCTATTTAAGGATTCTTAAGATGTGGAGAAATGGATCAGAATTTTTGAAGTCTTATGCAAGATAGCATTGTCAAGATCTCGTAGGAATTCTTCATGTTTTTCTTGGTACATCATTTTATTTTCGCAATCAATTTGGATGAATGTTGTTCAATGATCCTTCAAAATCTAAATAAAGGAACAATCTAAGAACCCTTGTTGCATCTGTTGAATACAATTGATTAATTGTGTATTGTGTTTGATGTTACACAAAATGTTATATCATTGTCAATTAGTGTATACCAACCTCACTTAAGCATTGAAGATGGTTTCCTATGTTTTTTGAGCATTCTAGAGCTTTCCTAGTTTAGAAGACAGTGTCTATCAAGTTCACTTGGGCGTTAAAAAGGAAAGTTTGCAAAAGTTGAGTGTTAACTAAACTCACTTGGTTAATGAAGGAAATGTTGGATGGAACTAGTGTTAAATGAGCCCACTCGATTAACAAATGAACTTTGTGAAAATGTAGTGTTAACTGAGTTCACTTGGTCAACACAAGAAAATTGTTTCTGAGTTAGTGTCTACTAAGCAGGGTCAGCTAACAAAGGATTTTCTTATTTTAACATATTGAGTTCAATTTATTTGTTTGTTGGTTCTAGTCAACTAAGAAGATGAATATTAGTTATTCTAATTTGTATTCAAGCTAACTTGATGATATGAAATATATAAATATAAGGTCAAGTTGAGGATTATAAGAATCTTTCATGATGCCAAGAGGAAGTGAATTAGAATGATAAGCATAATATCCTTGTTGAGATACGAAGATACATTCAAGTAAGAAGGATCAAGTATACAAGCTAGAATTGAGATCTATAATTAGTAATTTAGTTGCATCAAGAATCAAATCATCTTATTGTTACTCTCTAACCATTATAGCGGTGATCTAAATCTCTTAATAGAGTTGGCTTAACAACTATTTGTAAATCCTCTAACAAGGTGGTATTTCTATTGAATTGTCTAAAGACCTCTAACAAGACCACTCAATTGATTAAATCCTTTAATAGGGTCACACCTAGCAGTTGTGTTTTGTAACCTTTAATAGGGTTGGCTCCTAATAGGCCTCACTTTAGAAAAGTAAAAAGTAGTAACTAGTTGTAATTGGTGGTTTTTTCCCAAATTGGATTTTCACATTAAATCTTGGTGTCAAGTGTGTTCATGCTATTTATCTTATCTATTTTTAAATAAGTTAAAGTAATATTAATCACAGATAACATCTTAAGATTTTCATGTTAAGAATTTACCAATCTATTTTAGTGTTTACTAAGTTACAACATTTGTCTATGTTTTTACCTCGCTTTAGCAGAGTTGAGTTTTCATAGAGTTTGTTTTGTACTGAGATTTAAGGGATCTAGGATTTTTTTTAGTGGTAAATAATTCAACTTTCCTCTCTCTTAGTTACTCCTCTTATATTTCCAATAATTGGTATCAGAGTATTTGGTGCTCGTAGAGAAGGTTTTAAGGACCAAAGCTAAAGATTAGGATGTCTTACAGAAGAGAGATTCCCAAGTTAAACTAAGACAAATTTGTAGCATGGAAAGGACTTATGAGGTTACATTTGGCAACTATTAGTGATTCATGTTGTAAGTATCTTGATAATGAATACAATATTCCTACTAGAACATTATTAGTTGAAGATTTTTCTTAGCATCATAATGATTGACATTGTTTATGCTCTTAATTATGCCAAGTTTAATGAAGTCAAAAATTGTACTACAGCTTATGATATGTGGATCAAACCAAAAGACATATATGGAGGAGATAATAATGTAGGAAGAGCTAAAGCTAAAAGTCATAGAGGAAAATTTGATCAAATGAAAAGGAGAGAAGATGAAAACATTGTAAAATATGTTGAGAGAATTAAAGAAAGTGTGAGTGCAATCAAAGCATTTGGAGGAGAAATTGATGACAAAATAGTTGTAAGCAAGGTACTCAGAACCCTTCTTCCTATCTATGAAAATAGAGTGTCTGCTATTCAAGTGATGAGATGTGATCCAAATAGAAAAATAACTTTGGATGCTCTAGTTGGAAGATTGATAGCTTTTGAGTTGGATAACTATGATAACTATGTTGCTAGTTCCAAAGTTATTAAGTTTGTATTTGAAGCCAAGCTTTCAATCAAGAAAAGGGGTGAAAAACAAAAAGCTAGTCAATCTAATAGTGAAGAAGAAGAAGAATGTTTAGATAGTGATCTTGAAGTTGTTGAAGCCCTACTTGCAAGGAAATATTCCAAAGGTAGAGGAAAGTACAAAGGTAAGATTCCTCTAATCTATTTTTCTTGTGAAGAAGTTGGTCACATTGCTGCAAAGTGCCCAAAAGGAGAAGACAAGGATGAAAAGAAAATAAATAACTAGAAAGGGAAGAAAGAATTAAAAAACTACAAGGAATACAAGGACAAAGGTAAGAATCTTGTTTTATGGCTAAAGATTCTAATAACAGTGAAGATGAAATTGTATATGTTGTTGTAAAAGATGAATTTGATGATGAAGGAGATAAAATGGAACTTATCTCTCATGTTAGAAAAAATGATACATGGATTATTGATAGTGGTTTCTCACATCATATGACTAGAGATAAAGTAAAGTTTGAGAATATGGAACATTATGATGGTGGTAGTATGAGATTTGGAAATAATGAACCTTGTTTCATAAAGGGAAATGAATATATCTCATTAACTAATGAACTTAGATGTGATAATGCTTATTGGGTTGAAGGATTAAAGCATAATCTACTAAGTGTAGCATAGCTAAATAACATTGGATTCAATGTAAAATTTATGAATGGGAAGGCCAAACTACTAGATGGAAAAGGAAATCTAGTTGGATTTGGCAAACAAACAAAAGGTAATCTATTCTATCTTGATTTCAGTGAAAGTTTATGTTTTATGGGTCAAGTAGAAGAAAGCTAGTTATGGCCACAAACCTAATGTAAGAGGTATGGCTACAAACCTAATGCAAGTTAAAAGTATTTGGTAGCAAATGTTATATCTTGAAAGAATCTAGGAAAGGTAAATTTGATGTCAAAGGTGATGAAGGCATATTCCTAAGATACTCCTACAGAAGTAAAGCATATAAATGTTTAAACTTATCTACTTATAAAATCATAGAAAGTGCACATGTGAGAATTTATGAGTTTGTAGAAAAGAGTGAAGAAGAAAGCAACAAAGAGCTTGAGGATTACAAAAGATTTGTTTACTATGAAACTGATACTCTACCAAATCTATCTAGAAGAAAGGAGGCCTCACCTCTTGAGTCCTCAAAATCTCCAAAAGCTACTTAGTTGCAATCAGTGCAACTCGAGTGATAGTTTGAAGGACCCAAGTCATAGTTAGAAGCTACTAAGCTATTACTAGAGAAAACTGAGTCTGATGAACCTAAGTCATAGATAGTGGGACCTAAGCTTATCACAGAAGATCATGAAGAAATCAGTGAAACAAACTCCAAATTAAAAGTACCTATGCTAGTAAGATATGTCAAAAGACATCATGCACCTAATCAGATAATTGGAAACAAGTCATATGGAACAATGAGAAGAAAAAAATTGAAAGGTACATGTTTACTTGCTAAATTTGAACCTAGCAATGTTAAATATGCTTTGGATAATGAAAGTTGGATTGAAGCAATGAATGATAAAATAGAACAAATAAAGAAGAACAAAACTTGGACTCTTGTTCCTAGATCTAAGGATAAAAATATAATTGGCACAAAGTAGGTATTCAAAAATAAGCTAAATGAAGATGGAGAAGTTTCCAAAAATAAAGCAAGGATAGTATGTAAAGGTTATTCGCAAGAAGAATGTATTGATTTTGGTGAAATTTTTTCTCTTATTGAAAGATTAGAAGGTGTTAGAACTTTATAGAATATGCAACACACATAGGATTCAAGGTTTATCAAATGGACGTATAATCTACATTCTTGAATGGATTTCTTGATGAAGAAGTCTACATAGAACTACCTGAAGGTTTTGTAGATCCTAGCAAAAGATTTATGGTTTGAAAATTACACAAACCATTATATGGTTTCAACCAAGCTCCCAAAGCTTGGTATAAAAGACTTCATAACTACTTGATACAGATTGGTTTTCAAAGAATAAATAATAACAATAGCCTATATATCAAAGAAGGACTAGATATGAAGATTGTGTTGGTCAAAATGTTCATGGATGACACTTTATTAATAGGAAATGATGAATTGTGGAAGGCATTTTTAGAAGAAATGAGTAAAGAATTTGAGATGTCTATGTTTGGAGATAAAAAAATCTTTTTTGGATTATAGATCTAGCAAAAAAAAGATGGTATCTACATTACTCAATCTAATATATCAAGGAGATAATAAAAAAATTTGGAATGGAAGACTCAAGACCAATTGGAACCCCTATGTCTACTAGACATAAGATTTTCAAAAATGATGATTCCAAAGAGGTAGATCAAACCACATATAAATGAATGATTGGAAAATTGTAGTATGTAGTGCATACAAGTCTTGATATTGCATTAGCAGTTGGTATGGTGGTAAGATTCTCATAAAATCCCAAAGAAAATCACATGATGTCAATCAAAAGAATCATGAGATATTTGAAAGGTATTGAAGATTATGGTTTACTGTACAAAATAGGAGACAATTTGGATTTAAAAGTATTCATAGATGTTGATTGGGTGGGAAGTATTGATGATAGAAAGAGTATTAGTGATGGAGCATATTATCTTGATAAAAGACTAGTGTCTTAGATAGGCAAGAAATAAAATTGTATTTCTCAGTCCACAACAGAGGCATAATATGTGGTAGTAGTAGTTAATTGTTCTAATATTGTTTGGTTCAAACAACTATTGGCAAGTATGAAGATATAGATCAAGGATCCAGTGGTTATATATTGTGATAACACCAGTGCAATTAATATATCAAAGAATCTAATGATGCATACCAAAACAAAACACATTGCTATAAAATATCATTTTTAAGAGAATTGGTAAAAGATAAAGAAGTAAGAATTGAATATGTGAATAAAAGAACAAATTGTAGATATATTCACCAAGCCATTACCTAAGGATGCATTTTTGTATCTGAGAAGTAAGCTAGGAGTCATTTTGCTATCTAATTCTCACTAAATGAAGTTTAGTGATGCATCAACTAGAGCATGTTGAAGATCAATCAGTTGGCATATAGTATTGACAAAGGGCATATTGCAAATAAATTAGTACACGAGGTACATTGATATTCACTAAATATTGACTTTGGCATGAGATGTCAAAGAGGGAGAAGTTCATTGTCATATATCATAGACATTTTATAAAGAAAAGGGAAAGAGATGTCAAAAAGGGAGAATGAACTTGATCTAGTATCAAAGACAAACTTTTCTATCAGAAGAAGATGTTGAAGATAGAAGTTTTCTGATAGAGGGAGAAACCAAAGGCAGAAGGAGTTTACACTAATAGAGGGAGTTCTCATGGATGAGAATCAAAATGAAACTAAGGATATGTTCTTGTGTCTATTGAGCATTCTAGAGTTTGCCTAGTTTAGAAGACAGTGTCTATTGAGTTCACTTGTGCATCAAAGGAAATTTTGTGAAAGTTGAGTGTTAATTGAGCTCACTCAGTTAATGAAGGGAATGTTGGATGGAACCACTTTTAACTGAGCTCATTCAATTACCAAAGTGAATTTGTGAATATGTAGTGCTAACCAAGTTTACTTGATCAACATAGGAGAATTTTTCCTAAGTTAGTGTCTACTAAGTAGGGTCATCTAACGAAGGATTTTCTCATTTTGGAAAATTAAGTTCAATTGATTTATCTATTGCTTCTAGCTAACTGAGAAGATGAATATTAATTATTCTAAGTTGTATTCAAGCCAACTTGATAATATGAAATATATAAATAGAAGGTCAAGTTGAGGATTAGAAGAAGAAGCATAGAGGGAAAAAATTGAATATTTGATGATGCCAAGAGGAAGCAAATTAGAAAGATAAGAAAAATATCCTTGTTGAGATTCAAACACACATTTGATCAAGAAGGATCAAGTATACAAGCTAGAATTGAGATTTTTAATTAGTAATTCAGTTGCATCAAGAATCAAGTCATCTCATTGTTACCCTCTAACCATTGTAGTAGTGATCTAAATCTCTTAACAGAGTTGGCTTAATAGCTATTTTTAAATCCTCTAACAAGGTGACATTTCTATTAAATTGCCTAAAGACCTCTAACAAGGATACTCCTAATAGCATGATTAAATCTTGTAATAGGGTCACACCTAATAGTGTGTTTTGTATCCTTTAATAGGGTTGGTGCCTACTAGGGCTCACTTTAGAAGAGTGAAAATTAGTAACTAATTGCAATCGATGGCTTTTCCCAAATTGGGTTTCCACATTAAATCTTGGTGTTAGGTGTTTTCATTCTATTTCTCTTATGTGTTTGCAACTAAGTTAAAGTAATATTAATCACAGATAATATCTTAAGATTTTTGTGTTAAGAATTTATTGAGCTATTTCAATTTTAACTAAGTTACAACATTTTTTCTATGTGTTTACCGAGCTTCAACATGGTTGAGTTTTCATAGAGTTTTTTTGGTACTGACATCTAAGGGATATGGGATTTATTTTAGTGGTAACTATTTCACCCCTCCCTTCTTAGTTACTCCTCTTATATTTCCAATAGTGTCTCCTTATTTCCTCAGTAGTTGATTTGACATAGCTTTTTGAGATTTAATCTTTGAATCCCTAGGTTGTGTCTTAGTTTCAATATCAAGAAAGGTATGAGGTATTCATATTCATTTCAATTGCATCCTTCTTGTTTAATATTCATATGTGAATGATTCTTTGCAATATTAAGTTCTTGTTAGCTACCCAAAAGTGTTTCATCGAGTCAGGCTAGCAATACCTTCATCCTACCATTCAGTGTATCACCCCACTTTACTTTTTTAGTATTTACTTTCCAAGAAATCCTTCTATCCCTTCTCCCTCAAGTTTATTTTCCTATTCGATGAAGTAAATTAGTGAGACATCAAGAGGAGCCAACCTATAATCCAAAGATTCACTTAGGTACTTCCCACTCCCTAGGAGTGTTTCCATGTTACTTGAAGTTGACTGAGTTAGAACCCAATCATAGGCACAAATTTTATAGGTATTAGCTCATACTTGTCATTTTTCTATGACTGATCTTTTATGTTATACTAAAGTATTCTACCTTAGGCATATCCCAAAGTAGAGTTGTATTGCACCACTATTTAGAATGTTCTATTTAACACATGTGTTTCAATAAACCTAGGCTTCTTAATTAGCCTTTGTTAGGGGAATAACCCCTAATTTACTTCTAAGATATTCATGAGCATCTTTGGGTAATGGTTTTGTGAATATTTCAGCAATTTGTTCCTTTGTATTTACATATTCTAGCTTCACTTCTTTGTCTTGAGCTAATTCTCTCAAATAATGATACTTGATAGCAATATGATTTGTCTTAGTGTACATAACTAGATTCATTGAAATGTTAATAGCACTTGTGCTATCACAATAGATAAATAATAGATCTATAATCTCTTCTTGCATGCCTTTCAACAATTTCTTAATTCACATTATATTTGAACTATTCATTGTAGGTGCCACATACTTGGCTTTAGCTATTAATTGGGAAATACAATTTAGTTTCTTGCTTGTCCATGACACCAATCTCTTTCCATAAAGGAATGTGCCTCCACTAGTGCTTTTCCTACCATCAATATTTCATGCCCAATCTGAGTCATTGAAAACCTTCAATTCAAATCTATCACTTCTCTTGTATTATAATCCATAGACTTCTATACCTTTAAAATATCTCATTATCCTTTTTACAACCATCATGTGATTCTCTTTAAAATTTGTTGAAAATCTAGCAACTATCCCAAATTCCAATGCAATATTTGGTCTACTATGAACAACATATTGCAATTTTTCTATCATGGATATGTATAGGGTCTAATTCAAATTAGTAGAATTATCATTCTTAGATAGTTTATGTCCTATATTCATAGGTTTCCTCACTGGCCTTGAATTTTTCCATACCAAAAGTCTTCAATATTTCCTTGTTGTATTTGGTTTGTGAAATGAAAATACCAAACTTCATTTGACATACTTTTAATCCAACAAAGAATTTTATTTCACCAAACATAGACATTTCAAATTCCTTTTTCATTTCAACAACAAATGATTTACATAATACTTCTCTTCCTCCAAATATGATATCATCAAAAAATATCTTAGATAATAGTACTTCATTGTTCTTACCATTCTTCAAATATAGATTTTTTTTTTATCACTTTTCCTCTCAAAACCAATTTTCACTAAATAGTTATGTAACCTTTTATACCATGCTCTTGGTTCTTGCTTCAATCCATAAAGAGCTTTGTTTAGTTTACATACCATGTTCCTCTTGTCTGGATCTATGAATCCTTCAGGCTATTTAGTATATACTTCTTCCTCTACTATACCATTTAAAAATGCAGATTTGACATCCATTTGGTATACCTTGAAATTCCTGTAAGCTGAGTATGCGAGAAAAGTTCTTACTCCTTCAAGTCTAGCCATAGGGGAAAAAGTTTCTCCATAGTCAATTCCTTATTCTTATGCATAACCCTTGCATACAAATCTTTATTTCTTGTTACTTCACCATTTTCATTTATCTTGTTCCTAAAAACCCACTTCCCAATGATATTTTTGTCTTTAGGTCTTGGCATGAAGTTCCAAGTATTGTTGTCAATTTGGTCAATTTCTTTGTTTATAGTTTGTATCCAATCTTCATTGTGTAAAGTATCTTTTATTATTTTAGGCTCAAAATTACATAATAAGCAAGTGTTACCTTTGAGTTTTCTCCTTGTCATCACACGTGATTCAACATTTCCAATGATTTGATTAGGTTTATGATGTATTCACACATATTTTTCTAATACAAGTAGCTTTCTTCTTGGTTCCTCTTCAAGTTCATCTGGAAAAATAATCTTTGGATCATTTCCTCTTTCTTGTTATGGTTCTATTTTAGGTTCTAAATTCTCAACATTCATTGTCTAATGGTTGACATTCACTATTTGTGACTTGGCATCTTTAGTCTATTTCTTGGCACCCACTATCTACTGTTTGACAATTTGCATTTGCATCCCATCATTTCCTATCTAATGGGAACTTGCAACTTGACTTGTCTATTCATTTTGAATGATGGGAGCATCATCATCCACATAGAATAATGCACTATAGTTTTCAAGTTATTCATTACATGAAGCATCACCTTTTTCTGCAAACTCATCAACTCTCACATTTGCATTTTCCACAACTTTTTAGTGTCACAATTTAGACACTTATAAGCTTTTCTTTTTGTGGAATAACCTAGCTATATGTATTTGTCACTCTTTGCATCAATTTTTTCATTCCTATCATGTTTCAATAAATAGCATCTACTTCCAAAGATTTTGAAATATTTAACATTAGGAGAAAAATCATACCATAGTTCAAAAGGTGTAGCATCTATACCTTTCTTGACTTGAGCTCTATTTAGGGTATAAACAACAATACTAACCGTTTCTCTCCAATATTTCTATGATACACCTTTCTCCATCATTAGTGTTCTTGCACACTCTATTATTAATCTATTTCTTCTTTCAACTATCCCATTCTAAAGAGGGGTCCTTGGTGTTGAAATCTATCTTTTAATTCCTTTGTCATTGTAGAAAGTATTGATCTCATGTGAAATGAATTCACCACCTCTATCAGATCTCAAACACTTTAGACTCTTCCATGTTTCTTTTTCAACTCTAGCTAAATACCACATGAATAACTAAAAAGCATCCAATTTAACTTTAAGAGACATTGCAGTCATCATTCTAGAGTAGCCATCCACAAATAGAATGAAATATTGATCTCCATAGTAACTTTTGACACCAATGGGTCCACATAGGTTAGTATGAACCAATTCCTAAATATTTTTAGCAATGTATGTCTTACTCTTAAAACTAGACTTGGTCATCTTTCCTAATTGACACTACTTATACATAGCATTGTTGGGCTTCTTTAGATTATAAAATCCTCTCCCTTACTTCATCTTACTAATATTCACCAAATTATCAAAATTCACATGACATAATCTTTTGTGCCATAACCAAACATCTTCTTCTTGAGAAAATATGTATGTTTCTCCTGATAGGTCTAGATAGAATAAATTACCTCTTGTCTACTCACCAGTTTCAATTAGCTCACCATAACTATCATGTATCTTGGCCTTTCTATTGTGAAATTCAACTTTGCAACCTAATTTATTCATCTGTAAAAATTTGTCCTTCAACCCAGTAAAAAAATTTCACATGTTATCTTGTTAGTCATTTGAATAATGCCTTTATCTTTTATGGCACACAAGATATCATTACCAAATTTAACACATCCACCATTGGATGGACCAATATCCACTATCAATTATTCATCTATCAATTTTTTTCACATAAGAAATTAATGCAGCTTTCTCATCTTCATTAGATTCTTCTTTCATAACAACATAGACAATTTCATCATCATTACTCTCAAATTCATTATCAATCTTTTCTTCAACAATATTAAAATATTTTTTACCTTTTTCATCCTTGCTTCTTCTGCAATCTTTGTCATCTCTTCTTCCTTTCTAGTTTCTTTCCTTCTTTTCATCCTTATCTTCTTTGTTAGGACATCTAGCAACAATATGACCAAATTTTTTGCATGAAAAATAAATGATAGACAATTTACCTTTGTATTTACCTCTTCCTCTTCCAAATCTTTTTGCAATTAGGGCTTCAAGTTCATCAATCTCATCATTAGAATTATCAGTTTGACTCTTCACCTATTTTCCTTTCTTCTTACTAAAAATCAATTGTGATTTGCAAGAAGATTAAATAGTAGCAAGTGCATAGTTATCAAAATTAGACATCTCAAAAGTAGTAAGTCTACCAACTACACCTTCTAAGGTCAAAATTTTACCTAGTGTACATCTTAGTTCCTAAATTGTAGACACTCTAATGGAATAGATAGGGAGTAGAGTCCTTAATACCTTTTGTAATTATCATTGTTTCATCTTCAATTTTTCTATTTGCTCCTCAAATAGCATTAACAACCTCTTTAACTCTTGTGATATATTATTCTATGTTTTCATCTTTCATTATTCTCAAGGTCTATATGTACCACTTGAGCATTTAAACATTAAAACACATTATTGTTCTACTTATCCTACATATCATGATGTTGCCCAATTTTTATTATAAAACTATCATAAAATTGTATTGCATAATGAAAACATCATCACATCTAAACATTCATAAGAAATTCATCACAGTTTGACACTAGGATTTTATGTGGAAACCCAATTTTGCAAAAACCACTAGCAACATGTCACTTTTTTTCACTCTTTGAAAGTGAGCTCTATTAGGAGCCAACCCTGTTAGAGGTTACAATACACACTATTAAATATGACTTGGTTAGAGAATTTAATCACCCTATTAGGATTGGCCTTCTAAGAGGGATTTGATCATTCCATTTAGAATTTCACATAGTTAAAGGATTTACAAAGATTGTTAAGTCTTCAAATGACTGTTAGGTCAACCTCTATTAAAAGGATTTCAATACAAACTATTTACAATGATAAGAAAGAAAACAATAGGTTTTGATCTATGTGATTACAACTCACTTTTGTTGTTTCAAATATTTGTTTGGTCCTTATATTGGTTCATTGATAAGCCTTTCAATTTCATCTCTGATCTAGATCTATTTGGACACCCTTCAAGTAATTAGTCCACTCTTCTCATCAACACTTTAGTCTTTTTCTCAAATTCACTTATCAACAACATCATGACATTTGCAAGATTTTCTCTTTTAGCTTTGTATCCATTCACTTGTGTGTTTATGATCAACCTTTTTTTGTATGAATTTCTTCACATACAAACTCACACACACACAAAAGATAGGGTTGGACAAGGGACCAAATGTTTAGTTCTATATCATTTTAAATAGGAAATCTATGTTTTACCATTTTCTACATCCACTATAGATATTGGGGGTTTTCAATCATATTCAACTCGATTCAATGTATTTGTACATCTTCTTGATCATCCTCTAGAAAATTCTCTAGAATCCCTTTGTAAGGTCTTTACCTAATAATCACCTTGAATTTAATGACACAACTCATCAATATTATCTTCAACACATTTTACATCTCCCAAGTAATCAATCGAGTCAGCTTGATCTTACAATTTCTTTGAATTGCATCTTTTATTGTCACTCAACAATCACTGAATTTTGACACTTAGTCATTGTTTAATCTTTCTATCTTGGCATCAACTAACTTGCTTGGTTGATTCTAATACTTGGTCAACACTAGATTTTCTTGGCACTAACTATGGCTCAGTTGACACTAGCAATACTCGACACTCCTTAGTATTTTACTCTTTTTCTCATCTAGCCTTAGCTTCCTTGACATAAACAATTACTTTTCTTTATGAAAGTCTATCTAATCAAATGTCCATTGTAACTCATTATTATAACTTCAACCTTTCCTCTAGGTGTTATAGTTATGAGTAACTCTTAAAACCTCTTTATCAATCAAATAGATATGACATTTAGACTAGGTAGCAATATGTCTTATCCATAGATTTTATATCAATGAAATAGCAACAATTATTCCAATTGTAAGTTTCTAAGACAATGACACATACATACATACATACATATATAGTTATGTATGTATCTCTGTGTGTGTGTGTGTGTGTGTGTGTGTGTGTGTGTGTGTGTGTGTGTGTGTGTATTGTATATGTATACACACACACACACATGTGTGTGTGTGTGTGTGTGTATATGCATGTATGTATGTACACATACATATATACTAAGGGTCAAATTATTTTGTATATATGTAGTAAAATTCAAAAGAGTTCCTAGATGAACTACTTAAGTCATTAATATGGAACTTATTACTATAGTAGTGAGATATTTTTGGATACCATTCCCACCAAGGTTTTTCACTTGACTCAGTTTTCCTCAAAAAAAATTATGGTGTTGTAGATGTTAGGTTTAACCATAGATAGAAATGAAAATTACATGCAAATATAACCAATATCAGAAGATTAAAAATTACATAGAAGAGAACACAAGTCACCAAGGTTTAACATGGATCAACCAATCCCTAGGCTACATCCACCAAACAATGAATCCTATTATAATACTATTATCTAGTGATTATAACCTTATTACAATTAGTAATCCCTTATAGCTCAATACCACTGCAAGAAGAAATTATCACATCACACATTATGAAAATACCTAACCCTAAACCATTTTATACAAGTATTTTTTCCATTTTAGGGTTAGAATTAGTTATAACAAGTCAGCCCAAAAATGTTGACAAAATAGCCCTAAAAAAATTTTCATCGCTGAGGAATTATGGAGTATGTACAATATTTCCCTATTCAGCTACCACAAACTAAGAGGAGATGTTCAAAATAGTCCCTTAACACTTATATTAATGTCTTTAATATTTACCATAACACTTGTCACAAAATTTTTCACCCTTGTCCAAAGCTTTTACCTAAGGACAACCTTGTGAAACATGGAAACAACCTCCAAGCTATGGGACTTCAACTATGAGGTTGAGTCTATATAGAAGGTTGGCTTCCTTTACTATCAAGATGCACCTAACTACTCTTGGAGAGGAAAAGAGAGAACAAATGCATATAACAAAACTACCTAATCTATTCTAAGGAGGTGATGCACCAAAATAGTGTGTTTGACTTAATCTTTGCATAACCTCAAGGAATATAGATTCATACCTTGTTTGATATAGAAACCACATGTAGACCAGAAAAAAAAAAGAATGCTATAGGAAGAGACTTCACTCAATATCATTCAAATGCAAAAAATAGATACAATCCTACAAATTGGAAAATATAGACAAGAAAATTAATTAGAGGCAAAGAAGTTTTGCATAGTGTATTACTGGCTAAAAGAGATGCAACAAAGAATTGTAATGGCTTAGAGGCACGAGAAATTGTTGTAGTATGCATGGGAAGCAATACTAGAGAATTAGAGAAAAATCAATCCTTCAAAAGATTATAAAACTTATTTTTTATAGTTCATGCATAACTGAGAAAACTTCTATTGGAAGCTAGGAAATCAACCACTATTATCAAGCTGCAGAATGTTATTAATGCTAATATAGAAGGATTTTCTTAGGTGTGCACCCATATGCAAAAAAAATCAGATTTCCATATACATATTCAACTCAAAAAAGGATAGAAATGATAGCCATAACTAAAAATTGGGTAGATGGATAACCCATTGCCATAAGAAGATAAAAAGTTTATTCATAAGACTTGGAGAAAGAAAAAGGTAGTTGTAGATGATAGAAATAATCAATCTAATCATTAAGAGCCATCTTTATTGTTCTTAACACTTGCCAAATTAGATATATTAGTAAGTCAAAAATATTCAACCTGCATCATGTATCTTTCCTATACTTTCATTGGTTGAAGATCCCTTTATTTTCCAGCCTAGACAATTGAAAAGACCTCATGGGCGACTCAAAGCCCTACAATCCTACAATCACCAGATGAGGTCAAAACACTTGTATCATCTTTAGCCTAGAGCCTAGCCCCTATGATCTTACGATTATCATCCTATCTTAACATCGAGCCCTTCTTGAAACTTCTTTACAATCCTTTGACACACCATATTTTGTAGCATTGGAAGCCTACCAATCTACCCTTATGATTCCTTGACTAGACGATCTCACAACAACACTATGGTGTAGGGTCATAGATCAATCAATTTTTCTTTACAATGTTATGGGCGCTTTCTTGACCATAGGATCTTACGATCACAATTAGCTATCCCCTTGACATGATTTCAACATCTTCACCATTTGCACTTATGATCTTATGGCATTGCTTCATCATAAGATCAGAACACTTTATCTGACTGCCTTTGTCCTTAACTATGATTGCTAATTGTGTTATTTCCTTCTAACTTGGGCCCACCATGTACACATGTTAGCTTCTCACTTTTTGCATGAATTAAAGGTTGAGAAACTCTACATAGGGACAAAGAAATGGCCATGGATTTGAATCTATCTGATGGCCCCAAAAATGCACTAATTCATGTCAGAACTTGACCAATGAGAATGCTTCCTTTTACTAATTGTTTGACATTGATCCACCTATTCTAACAAAGGCCCACTAAGGGGAGTGGTGTCACAAGGTCCACATGTAATAATTTCACTTCATTACTTTCCATAAAACCCTTGTGACTTCATAAAGTGACAAAGCGATAGTCGTAGATGTAGGAAGATCTGACAGTAGGGAAAGTTGAGGCCCTATAGAAATAAACTTAGATTCTTATGGAAATTTAGTAAGGATTTTTTTTTTTAAATTTGGTTATTTCGTATTTCCATTGGCATTTAATATTCAAATGTGGAAGTTGCCACTAGGTGGGCTTTGGCATTTAAAATCAATTTTTTGATAGGAAGGCATTTTAGTTAACAATTCTAGTCACTTAGAGGGGATGTGACCCTGCTATTCATAGACTAGTGGCCTGTGCATCCATTGGGCTATAGAGTCATAAAAAATCATGATGATCCACCCATTTTCAAACCCTAAAATCATAGAATGACATGCCCAATGAAGCTTAAAATTGTTCTCTACAACTGCAAAACCTCATGAAAAAATCCTTTACAACATCTGCAAAACACATGCACTCATACACTTCTTAGAAAATAGGAACAAACAAAAAGAAAAATATTCTAATTATATACACAAAAACCCTAACCTTTTTCATAAACAAGGCTTAAGATATATTCTATTAATTGTAATAGGCATAAATTCACCATTAAGTCTACTTAACTAGAAAACATTGGCTTGCTTGCAACTGATAACCACAATAGGGACCACTCCATAATGTATCAAATTTTGAGTCCCTAGTTTTACCCTATCTGCTTCCCAATTTAATACAAGATCACCCTCTTAGAATATTCTAACCTTACCCTTCCTATCAAAGGACTTCTTGACTTGTTGTTGATGTGCTTCTAGGGTCTATATGGCTTGATTTCATTTCTCTTCCAACTCCACCACTTATGCCATTCTTAAAGACATAGCATCATTTTTTATTAGCTCCAACTGATGAGCCAACTCAAAAGCAAAAAATTCCAATGAAATAGGAAGTCTAGCTTCTTTACCATATACCAACATGAAAGGAGAATTTCCTATAGCTCTCTTAGCATTATTCTATTAGCCCACATTGTTGTTTTCAACATTTGATGCCAAAACCTCTAATTATCCTTTATAGTCCTTTTCATAATCTTGATTAGGTTCTTGTTAGATGACTTGACCAATCTATTTCCCTAAGGATAGTAGTTTGAGGATGTGCTCAAGTAGATATTATGATCAACTGCCCATGCATAGATTTGAGCTCCTACAAAATATTTTTCATTATCTAAAATAACATTTGAAGGGGAACTAAACCTGGTTACAATTCCATCAAGGAATTCAACAACTGAAGATTCTATGACATCTTTTAATGCAATCACCTCTTTCCATCTGATAACATAATCTATATTAGCTAGAATCCATTTGTGACTAGAGGTGGAAGGTAGATTTATAGGATCTATGAAATCCAATCCCCATTGAGCAAAAGGTTGATCCACTTCAATGGGATGAAGAGGAAGAGCTACAAGTCTTTTCTTACTAGAAAAGAAAGCACAATTTTCACACTTTTTCACATGTCTATGAAAATCATGAAATAAGGATGGCTAGTAGTAACTAGCCTTCATAATCTTCATTACATTTTTCCTTTTTGAAAAGTGGCCACTATTAGGACCATCATGGAACTCCTTGATCACTCTATCGATTTCATCTGTATCAATACATCCTAGCAAAGCTCCATTAAAGTCTCTTCTAAATAGGATACCATCAACTATAGCATAGGGGATGGACTACAATCTAAAATGTCTCCTTTGATCCTTATCCAACCCTTGAGGAGATCCATTTCTTGCTAAGAAGGTCTTCATGTTATCTATCCAACTCCTTGGATTATTATATCTTTCTTCCTCTCATTCTATCAATATCATAGCAACTTCCTCATCTGATTCTGGAGAAAAGATCATTTGTTTGTGCAATCCTTTTCCACTTACCAACTTGGTAATCTGAATGTTCACATCATATTCCATCACCTTAGTGACCCATCCAAATCTCTTCTCAGTAATATCTTTGTTCAAAAGAAAGTCCTTCACACTGGCATGGGTTTCTAATAAATGGATCTTGTTATGAGATAGAAGATGTCTTAATTTCTTCAAAGCTCTTATGATTGCAAGGGCTTTCTTTTCTACATAATTGTATTTGCCTTCATATACCTTAAACCCTTCAATAAATAAGGCAATTGGTTGCTCTTCATTCTTACCATTTAATTGAGTCAAAATAGTAGAAATATTTGACTCACCTCCTAATGTGTAAAGAATGAAATCCTTATCAAAATTCAGATTGATGGGAGTAGGGGCTAAGGCTATGGTTGCTTTGATATCTTTAAAACTTGCTTTCCCTTCCTTGGTCCATAAAAAGACCATATTCTTTTCAAGCATAGTTGAAATATGTTTCACCAAGGTGGTTAAATTAGGGATAAACCTTCTCACAAAATTTAGTCTTCCAAGAAAACTTTGTAGCCCTTTCTTGTGACTAGGAAGAGAGAGAAAGTATTGCCTTTGTTATCTCTGGATCAATGGTCAGATCATCCTTAGTATAATGTGTCCTATCAATTTTCCTTTATTATTAGTATAGACACACTTGCTTGGATTTAGGGATACTCCATACTCTCTAAATCTTATGAATACTTGCCTAAGGTTCCCCAAATGATCTAATACATCCTTTGAATACACTATGATATCACCAAGGTATACCAACACAAACCTTTCAATCATGTTTTTGAAGGCCATCTCCATCTCCTTTTGAAATGTGGAACCTACATTTTTTAGCCCAAAAGGCATTTTATTGTAGGCATAGGTGCCCCACTTTGTTTTATGCAATCTTATATATGTCAGCCTCTTTGACCAGCACTTGATTGTAACTAGAGAATCCATCAAGGAATGAAAACCTCTCTAAACCACTAACATTAGATAGCATTTATTCCATGGAAGGGAGAGGATGATTATCTTTAAGTGAAGCTTGGTTAAGATCCCTAAAATCCACACATAATATAATTTCTCCATTCTTCTTCCTAACAAGGACAAGGTTTGCTACCCATGAAGAGTGCTTGATAGGGAAAATTATATTAGCCTCAATCAACTTGGATATCTCTTTTCTTATTAATGGCTAAATCTTAGGATTCACTAGCCTTTACTTTTTCCTTAGAGGCTTGACATTATCCATTAAATCTATGGTATGTTGAAACAATCTTGGGTCAAAACCTTTTAAATCATCATATGTCCAAGTGAGTACATTGCTAAATTCTTGACATAGATGAACAAAACCTTCTTACTTAGTTTCAAAGTATAACTTTCCCATGTTTAATATTTTTCCATTAGGAACCACAACTAGTGTGTAATCATCTTTGTCAATAGCTAGGTTCATGCCTCTATCTCTTGCTTGGTCATCAAGATTGAAGACACTTTTTAAGGTAATGAGACTGTTAAAAAATTTGTTGGAACCAAGATTGATGATCTGATCACCATACTGGTCATGCAATCTTGGGTGATTTCTCTCTAAGAATTTTGCCTCATTCTACAAGAAACTTACAATTTGTGCATTAGATTCAAAAGCTTACCAATTGGTGTTGTTGTCAAGAATAGCAAGCCTAACTACCACTTTAATCTATTGGTTCTTTTTAGCTTCAAGGCTCTTTGGTGAATCATAAGATGCACCCACTACTAAAAGTCTATTAGCATGTCTATTCTTTGTTCTAGGGATGCTTTGAATATCAAATGCATTGAAACTTTCAAGAAAAATTGATACTCTATGTTTATAAGACTTGAACAAACCATTCTTAGTGACATTTTGATTTCTCACTTGATTAACCACTAAATCACTATCTCCATATACACTTAATGTTTGCATTACTCTTTTTTGAGTGACTAGAAGACCTTGAATCAAGGATTTATACTTAGTCACATTATTAGTAAAAGTAAATTGGAGCTTAAAGAAGAAGTAGTACCTAACTAGTGTAGGAAAAATCAACATTACACCAGCCCCTAATCCATTCTTATTTCTTAATCCATCAAAGTATATACTCCATATCCCACTCATATCTTCTTTGTTCTTCATAAGGTTAGAGACAAGAGAATCCTTTTTTGATATGTAGTATATACCAAGGCCTATTTCTAAGGTTTCTAATATAGGATCAAACTGGTATGCATTAGCCCATTCATCTAAGAGAAAATCAAGTGTCTTTGCTAGAGAAGTGGCAGGCTCATTTACTATGTTATTCTCATCTATCTTAGGATAGTCCAATTCATATTGATGAGATTAGGGGTGTAGGGATCAATATGATGGAGGGCTAGAGGATCTACTCTAATTGAAGCCATGGTCCCATATCTTGTTCTGAAAAACATATATGACCAATCAAAAGATATGTAGCCACCTATTTGGGTAGTGAAATCTCTTGAAAGACAAATGGAAAAATGTGGCTTGACCTCAGCAACTGATATATCTTGAGTTACAGTACAACTAGGGCATGCATTTAAGGCCATTTCAACATTCCTAAGGATCCCTTCAATATTTAATATAATACCATCCAACTATAACACATCCCTAATAATGGGCTCATATTTAATTTCTAAAGTACCAACAACACACCTAGGCATCAGTGAACTACTAGACCCTAAATTAATCATGCAATTGTGGACTAGTTTATCCCCTATAATTAGATAAACATAAAATGGAGGAGGCCTAACCTTTTTACTTGTTTCTACCTCCCTTGATGGTTGTACTAGTCTTGTGGCACTCTCCATGCTAGGCAATCAATCCTCTAGTTCAATACTCTCCAATTCTTCTTGCAACAATCTCTTCTTTATAGGTATGGTAGCAACAATGTCCCACATGGAAATATTTAAATTTATCTTATTCATCTTCTCTACCACACTAAATGAGGCATTAAGTGCTTTGGTAGAAGCCTTAGGAGTTGCATTTATAGGAGGTTGAGATGGAATAACCTAGGGGTTGTTCACGTCTCTACTATTATTATATCTTTGTTGTTGAGGGGCATTGGCTTGATCATTCACCAATTGTACATGGGGTGCTACATTTGATGTTGAATCTTGATTAGGAGGAGGGGTAGCATCTTCAATAGCTCTTCTTTTTATCTTAGTGTTATGAGAAATGGAGTCCTATTTTACATTACATTGTTCCTCCACCTGATGATTCATGAAGGAGCAATCACCCTAGCTTTGTATATGTGAGGCATCTTTGGGTTGGTTCTCATTATAGGACTATCCTACTACAATATCTTGAGTGGTCAAAACCAAATAAGATTCAACCTTTTGACACATACAATAGGCATAGGAGTAATTGTAGGAGGAGCAAAAATCTTGATCTTGAGCCATATTGTTTTGAGGGACTATGGCCCTACTTTGATTTGTGCTTGGACTAGAAGCATGACCATTCTACCTACCATGATCAAAAGAAATGTTAACATGATTCTAATTTGGAGGCTTACCATTATTTGGAGTTTGATATTGTATTTGAGGAGCCTTATTACCTTGAGCCTATTTTCTTTCCAAAGTCACCACCTTAGTGCCAACTTTTTGCATCACCAAGAGGCTATCCTCTAGCTTCTTCTCTTGGCCTCAAAATCTCATATCTATGTTTTCCATCATGGACTAGATCTTCTCTTTAATTTCATCAATTCCATTTGAAGAGGTGGGAGTTTGAGGGGCTAGAGCAAGGGGTTGTGATGTGGGAGTTGTGAGAATATGGTCTATTGTTGGTTGGTGATTTGGGATATCAAGGAAGAAAGGCATAGGACGCCTTGGAGCTAACTTTCCTCCCAATATCAATATGTTTTCTTCTCCTACTGCTATTTCATAAGCATTAGATAATGTGTCTCTTCCCATGCTTTGGATTGTAGTGGCAATATCACTATTATAGGGTTTGAGGTAATGCAAGAAGGAATTACCATGGGTAGGCTTCACTAAAGTAGGTATTATATCCCATGTATTTTGAGATCTATAGTTGAAATAAGTCATGCATTCATGGTGGGCTCTTTTTATAGTATTTAGCTATTCTAAAAGTGACAAATAGTCACTTTTTTTGTCAAAATGTTTACATAGTCCTACTCCTCACCCATCCCAATCCATTATAGAACCATGTGATACAACCATGTACCATTGTAGGGATTTCCTTTTTAAAGATGAATTGAGGAGTCTAACAACCACATCATCTTCTATAATACCATAGATATTCCAAACATTTTCAACCTCTTGAATGTGTTATAAGGGAGAGATGGAAGTTTCACTAGTAAATTTAGGTATACTTTTAAGTGTAGCTACTGGTATGTCATGTCTTTGGTCTAACAATAGGAGACTTACACCATTAAATGTGGAAAAAGCATGAGCTCTAACCATATAATAAAGTGGTCTATTGATATGAGTAGAGGGTATTCTAGGTTGAGATCTCACAATACGAGTGGAGATAGATCTTGCAAGGGTATGTTTTTCCTCTATACTCCTAACTAGTGATAAAGATACCCTGGTCTTTCTTCTTCTAGGATTTGAAAATGAATGCTCTTTGTATTGAAATTTACCTTTAGAAGATGCCCTTGTTTCAGCTTTGGGCATGAATCACTACAACTTGTTTTGAAACTAGATGTGAATGATGTAGAGTTACCAATCGCTTTGTAGAAATGAGCCTCTTTAAGGCCTAGAATATTGAGAGCAAACTTTCTTCTTGGCATCAACTCAATATTATTCTCTTTTGACACTAGTAGGCTTTGAAATATTTTAAATATTGTCCCACTAGGTGTGCCAAAAATTGTTGTCACAAAAGTTTACACCCTTGTCCATGTTAGATTGTGGTGACTAATCAGGAAAGTACTATACATACTTCATAAATTCTTTGGGGCTCAGGGCATCACCCCAAAAAAAAAATTTGGGCCCTATTTTATTGTGATTTTGGGAAGACATGTAATTATTAATTATAACCCTAAATTGGTAAAAATACTTATATAAAAGAGTTTAGGGTTAGAGATTATTTCATAGTGGTGATGTGAAAATTGGTTCTTGCAGCAGTATTGAGCTATAAGGGATTACAGATTGTAATTAGGTTGTAATCATTAGATCTTAATAATATTAGACATGCTATTTGGTGGATGTAGCCTAGGGATTGGGTTAATCATTTTAAATCTTAGTGTCTTGTGTTCTTTTCTATGTGATCTATTATTTTCTGACATTGGTAATATTTTCACGTAATTGTTATTTCTTTCTGTGGTTTAATCCTAATAGTCCAAAGTTTTTACCTAGGGAAAACCTTGTGAAACATGGAAACAACCTCCAAGCTATGGGACTTGAACTGTGAGATTGAGTCTCTAGAGAAGGCCAACTTCCTTTACTATTGGGATGCACCTAACTACTATTGGAGAGAAAAAGGGAGAAGGAATGCATATAAGAAAACCACCTAATCTATTCTAAGGAGGTGATGCACCAAAATGGAGTGTTTGATCTTATCTCTACCCATAATTTTATAGCTAGCTAGCTATAACCTCAAAGAATATAGATTTAGACCTTGTTTACATGGAGGTTAGATAACAAAAGAATGCTATAGGAAGAAATTTCACTCAATATCATTCAAATGCCAAAAATAGATACGATCATGTAAATTGCAAAATATAGACAAGAACATTAATTAGAGGCAAAGAAGTCTTGCACAACATGTTAATGGCTAAAAGGAATGCAACAAAGACTTGTAATGGCTTAAAGGTAGAAGAAATTATAGTAGTATGCATGGGAAGCAATACTAGAGAATTAAAAAAAAATCAACCCTTTAAAAGATTACAAGACTTGCTTTTTATAGTTCAAGTATAACTGAGAAAGCTTGCTATTGGAAGATAGGAAATCAACCACTATTATCAAGTTGTAGAAAGACATTAATGCTAATATAGAAAGATTTTCTAAGGTGTGCACTCATAAGCAAAAATATTAGACTTCCATATGCATATTCAACTCTAGAAAGGACAAAAGTTGTGGCCATAACTGAAAATTGGGTAGATGGATAATCCATAGCCATAAGAAGATAGAAAGTTCATTCATAAGGCTTGGAGAAAGAAAAAGGTAGTTGAAAATGATTGAAATAATTGATCTAATCATTAAGATCCATCTTTATTATTCTCAATGCTTGCCAAATCAGATATATTAGTAAGTCAAAAATATTCAACCTCCATCCTATACCTTTCCTATAATTTCATTGGTCAAAGATCCCTTTTATTTTCTAGCCTAGACAAGCAAAATTCCCTCATGGTCAACTCAAAGTCACACAATCCTATGATTGCCATACGAGGTCAAAACCCTTGCATCATATTCATCCTAGAGCCTAGCCCCTATGATTTTATGATCGCCATCCTATCTTAACATCGAGCCCTTCTTGAAACTCCTTTATGATACTTTGACACACCATATTTTGTAGCATTGAAAGCCTATCAATCTTCCCTTGTGATTCCCTAATTGGATGATCTCATGACAACACTATGGCATAGGATAGCAGATCAACCAATTTTTCTTTACAATGTAATGAGCACATTTTCTTGACCTTATAATCTTACGATTGTAGTTAGCTATCCTCTTGAAATAATGTTAGAACCTTCACCATTTTTACCTATGATCTTATGACATTGCTTCATCATAAGATTAGAATACTTCATCTAATTGCCTTTGCCCTTAACTATGACTACTAACTATGTTATTTCCTTCCAACTTGGGCCCACCATGTACACATGTTAGCTTCTCATTGTGTCACATGAATTAAAGGATGAGAAACTCTACACAGTAATAAAGCAATGGCCATGGATATAAATCTTTCTGATGGTCCCAAAAAATGCACTAATTTATGTTAGAAATTGACCAATGAGAATGTTGCCTTTTCCAATTGTCTAACACCGGTCAACCTATTTTGACAACTCCTTACTTTTGAGGCCTGACAAGGGGAGTGACATCACAAGGTCCACATGTCCTAATGTTGCTTCATTGCTTTCCATAAAACCATTGCAACTTCATAAAGCAACAAAGAGACAACCATAGATTTGGGAAGATTTGATGGTAGGGAAATTTGCAACCTTGTAGAAATAAACTTAGATTCATATGGAAATGTAATAAAAATTTTTTTTAAAATTTGTTTATTTCATATTTCCATTGGAATTTAATATTCAAATGTGTAGGTGATTGTTGGGTGGGCTTTGGCATTTAAATTTATTTTTTTGGCAAGAAGGCATTTTAGTTAACATCACTATAATTAATTATCAAAAAACTAATTATATTTTTTATATTCTACTACTTATTTAATTGAATTTATTAAATTTAGTGTGGAAATTTCCCTAGTATATTTGAATTTGATTTAAATACCTTCCTAATGTATTAAATTTAATTTAATGTACATTTCTCCATAAATCCGTTTTGAAATAAATCTTATTTATTTAGTTCCCTCACATGACTTAATTTATTCCTAATTCCTAATTAAATTAGGTCTTGTTTAATTTAATCATAATATAATCCCAAATCTTACCTTACACACATCACCTTCTAGCTAATAACCCTACTCACCAATTAACTAAGGTTAATTAGGATAATTAATAATAATTGGGTTCTCACACATTTGTGAGAAAATTTCACAAGTAATGATACAAACACCTCGTACACTTCTAAAAATGTAAAATTTAGCATCTTCTTACACATCTCTTACACTTTCTTACACTTACACATGTACTTGGAGTACACATTGACCAATTACATCACAATTTTCTCATATGTGTGAGAAAACCTTGAACTTCGCATGAATTATGTGTCTCCCTTGTGGCACCTATGTGGATTCAACATAGATGCCACCTCCTCTAGCTCCTCCATAAATAGAGCTCTTTCTCAATAAATTTACATCTCCCATTTCCATCAGATTTACATTAGAACTTTGTTATTTTCATTTCTTGCATACTAAACTTATTTGGTAGATATATTCATTCATGACTTAGCTAATTTTTCATCTAGATTCGTAGTTCCATAGACATTCCGGCTTGAATTTACTCTTGCATTTAGATCTAGATTTTGATTTTATCCACTTTTCCATATTATGCTGAATGGTTTGAGAGTAGTTGATTCTGTAACCACATCTTCAAGAATTTAATCTTCATTCATCTAGGATCTTGCATCTAGTCTTCATTCATCTTTCCTTCATGAATCATTCATATTTGTATTGTGGAATTGATTATTTGCTTGTGTTGGGAGAGAACACCCACAATCCTCATCTTGAGAAAACCAATGAGCCATGGGTACACTTGTTGAGATTTGAGGTTATTATTTAATATTTACTTGGATATTAAAGATCAATATATGATTTATTTTTTGGATGATACACATACACATATCTTTGTTTCTCTAATGTTATTATGTTTGAGCTTGATCCAAATAGGTCACATAAAAGATCTATTCCTAGAAAGAGATAATGTGTTTAGTGTTCTTCTTTCTTTCTAGTTATGTTATCTGTAGATTGATATGGTGGTGGTGAATACTCAATACAATCTCTTAGGGATAGATCAACAAGAAACCTTTTTAGTATCAAAGAATGAAGAGTTCAAGCTTTCTCTAACTAAAGATTTTGTTTAGATTAGTGAGGATTCAAATGATATTTTTAACTTCAAGGATACTTGATTTTTATAGAGGATCTAGTTGCAAAGATTGTATGTTTTATTACTTATTTGGTTATTCCTATCACTAATTATTCATATCTCAAACCACTTGTTCTATATCTAAACAAAAATTACCAAAAAGATGAAAGGGTGAAAATATGAAGCAAATAATCTCTACATTGAAGATTGTAAGGTGGTTGTTGATTGGTCTTAATGGACTATGAATTCTCTCCTCACTATAAGTAGGGAGAAGGGGTTGAAAATTAAAGAAATATAAATATAATTTTTTTTGTCTTGTGGATGATCATTTTAGGTGTAGGTGTACTTTATTTTTCTTTTCATTTGATTCCATAGTAGTTTCTTGAGCTCTGTTGATTGGTCTTAATGGACTATGAATTCTCTCCTCACTATAAGTAGGGAGAAGGGGTTGAAAATTAAAGAAATATAAATATAATTTTTTTTGTCTTCTGGATGATCATTTTAGGTGTAGGTGTACTTTATTTTTCTTTTCATTTGATTCCATAGTAGTTTCTTGAGCTCTCTTTTGGATTTTTTGAGAGCTTTCCATTAGTTGAATCTTGTGATCTTTGTTGGTCCTAGAAAGTACTGAGAGGCAGGGAGTGAATAAGTACCTTTTCTTTTCAAAATTCTACCAGTTAGTCTAATGATCATTTTAGCACACTTTGTTACTATCTCTTTAACAATTAAACAAATGATGAAATATGAGTAGTAAAACATAGAATATTACACAAAAAACCATACATCAATTCCAAATATGTTTATATGTGGAAATCCATGATGAGAGGATGAAAATCACAGTGGGAATAATCTACCCACTAGCCTTTATTTTCAAGTAAAATGATGCCCAATTAAGAGCTTACATCTATTCCTTCAGAGAACACATCCTGTAAGGAATGTAAGTAACTTGTTAGGATTACAATTAGTCTATTAAGACTTCCTTTCAAGATGATTTAGATCCCTTTCTGAGAGATATCTTGTTAGAGGATTTAGATGAATTATAACAAGTCTTCACTATTAAAGGCTTACAATAGACATAATGGTTAGAAAGAAAATCATAGTAATTGATCTAAGTGTCTAGTGTACCTTGCTTGATAGATCCTCTTCCTTGGCTCCTTGAAGATGCTTTGATTTCCTGCTACTATTCTGGCTTAAGTCAAGCTTCCCCTATGCTTTTCCTCTCTTCTTCTCCCACACTCTGCACTTGCTTGCTTATTGATTTCTATTCACAACTAACTACCTCTATTGGATTATCTTGTTCACTTACTTGTAGAAATAATAAAATCCTTTACTCTTTCATATTCTATTCATCTTCTTTATTTCTTTCCAAATCTCCTTTTCTCACATGTCCTATTCTTTTTGAGTTAGTTTTCTCCTTGTAAATCATGAACTATGATTACGAATGAAAACTGTAATAGTTATCCCACCCAAACTATAGTTTGAAATTTGAACTACATAGTGCGAATAATCATAAGACATTCATGAATGCCTGTACATAGATCCCTATATTTATAGACCAACTTGATCATATGCATACCTATAGCTAGACTTGTGATTGTGTGGACATTATCTAATTTTTGTTGCATAACTCTGATACATGTCTTGTCATGTTCAAACCTTCTCCTATATTCTCACATCAATGGTGACTAGACTTCACCCATTCCTTGTTTTCTTTCTTCTTCTTCATTTTTCTTTCTTGATTGGTAATCCAGTCTACTAATAGTTGCACTTGTAGCATTTTGTGACTTCTTGTTAGCTAGTTACCAATCAATGACAATACATTCTTCTAATTTATTATTTTATTTCATTACTAATCATTTTCCTAGATGATATAACTTAGTAAAATAATCTCCCCCTTTGGTATTGATGGAAAAACCATTTATCTTTTGTGGGTTAACAAGACATATGGGATAAGATATAACTAGTTCATGTTGCCTATTTATTTCTTAGATTAGATTACATTCTTCTTCTTCTCTCCCTTTTTATTTACCCCTTGTGTAATCATCTCCTTCTTCATTATTCACATCCCACTTTTAAACTTCATTATTATTCATCTCCTCCTTTGTAACTTTGTTATTCTCCCCCTTTTTGTCATTAATGGCAATGGGAGGACTAGAGGTAAGATGAGAGTATGATTCTACTTAGTTCTCCCTCAATAATAGTAGTCCCTTTTGTTCAATATACATGACATATTTTCAAATATGTATTTGTACTTTTCTCGAGATGAGTTAAGAAGTGTGTCTCATGACTTTGTCAAATCCTTGCGTACAAATAATGCACTTTGTAGTTCTATAAGTTTCCTGTAAATTGCTTCACCATTCTCTTTCAAAGGTAAGTTAAGTAGCCCATCTTTTCCTTTGAGTGTCATATTGTTGGACCCAATGGTTGGAGTCAAGAAGCAATAAAGCTCCATATATTTAATTTTTCTCTTCTCTTCTTCATGTTGCAGCTGGCATAATAGGTACATTGTGTCCTGTATCTTAATTATGTTCCTAGCTATTGATCTAGATAGTGGATCAAATGCTTGTGTTGTAGTGTCAAGTTCTTGTTGAGACTTTGCCTTTGACTTCTCTAGATCACTCATTAGAGTGCATGATGTACTTTGTATTTGAATTAGCGGGATCATCTCTCTCAAAGATTTTGACATCTCATTTCTAAGTGTTGTAAGTTCCCCTTTCTTTTCTTCAATAAGTGCTTCTCCATGTCAAGTGGTTTAACTATACTTGGGAGCTGACCTACCTTTTGTTGAATTTGTTTTTATCACATCTCTAATTTGAGTAATCAAATCATCATCCTTATCATTAGTTACTTTAGCTACATCTCCTATTAGAATATCATGAGCATCAACTAGTGTAGCTTCTTGCTCATATCTTTTGTTCTTTTTTTTCATTTTCTTATCTCTATCAATGATCTTGGTATATTTTCCTAGCTCCTTTAATCTCATATCTTTGGTCCTCTTGTGCATCTGGTTTATGCATTCTATGATTTCTAACATTTTTATTTCTTTGGATGCATTGCAGTCATATAGTTCTCCTTCATCTTTAGATATATCACATTATCCTTGTTATTTGGCTTCCTCTAGCCCTCTACTCCTCCTCTACTCCTCTTGTTGCTTCTTGATTCCTCAAAATCCCACTTCCTCTTTTCAAGCTTCCTAACACTCCTCCATCCCTTGGATGGTGTTGAGGATGGATCAATTGTTGGTATCTCCTAGAATTGATTGGATTTTAGGGCTTCTTTCCTTTGTTCAACATCTATTTCATTTTCCTATTGTTCACCTACATCAATTTGAAGTTCTATTAGAGGTGTTTAAGGAAAAAAGGGTGAGACTTTAATAGGACTATAGGTCTCCTTGTTTCTAGACCCATTAATATATTCAAATATTTATGAAAGGAAAAGAGGGAAATTTTCAAAATATGATTCCACTTATTGTCCAAATTAGATTATCTAGAATCTAAAGGAACAAGGGAACCAATATTAAATTTGAATTATAAAGAGAAATGAAATAAAAGCATATGTACTCTTTGGACCTTAATAGGATAATGTGAATGTGAAATTGAATTAATTGATTAAATAATATAAATCTAGATGTTGTGTATTACACTTATGTTAATTCATTTCTCTTTTAATCATGTCTTTGAAATTGACACATGTTTGAAGAAAATTTGAACTTGGACCTTCATTTTATCCCTAGTTCAAGTTTAGGTTCAAGTTGTCCATGGGAAGAGTAAAAGTTGTAACCTTTAGTTTTTATCTTGTGGTCTGCCAAACATGGATGTCTAACTTGAACCTTGAACCTCACATTTCAAAATTCAAGTCCAACAACAAGATTCATTAACATAATAATGCTTCTTGAAGGACTTATTTTCTGCAGGTGTTTTTATGATAAGACATCGATCCTAAAATCATTGGAAGCACTTCCCAAATTAGGGTTATCATATAAGATGAAACAACTCAATTTTTTAATATTATGATAAGAACATTTGGAAATGTATGGTATAGTATGAGTCATCATTAGACAAAGTTTGGTAATTAGATGAGGTCATTGAGAACCATAATTGCATGCCAATTTGACAAGAAGAGTTAATTAATATGCAATAACATGTCTTTTTAAATAAATTACATGAATGTATTTATTATTCCACACTCATATATCACTTTGTAATATTTCCCAAATTCCCACCTAAAATATTGGTCTTTTCACTATTATTTATTCATCAAATATTTTGCAGTTAGAGATGACAAAACTTGGTAAGGAATTACAATATTGTTTTAACATGGGAAATCAATGATTTCATGCTCTCCCTTTTGTGATTTACCATTTACAATTTCTCTTTAAGAAATTTGGACTGTTGTATGTTGTGGATTACTTTTATTTTTAGTTAAAATTACTCTTTTTCAACTAAAGCTCCCCAAACCGGAAAAAGAGACATGGTTGCTGAGTTATTCTCCCTAAAATCCTTGATACATTCCTAGTGAATGTGAGCTTGATAAGATTAATAGAGAGAGTAAAAAATGCCCCAAATGGAACAATTTCTAAAAAGTTAACGAACAATGGATTGTTATAAACCATGACCTTTCCTCTCACTCTGGTGTACCCTAAATTAGTGATCAAATGTGCAAATAGATATGACCCTAAAAATAGGTGCATTAGAAAAAATTTAGGAGAAATCTTAGCAAGGTTTGATGGGGTAATTATTATAGTAGCTCTAAAAATTCCCCATAAGGAACCCTACAAGCCTTGGACTTTTGAGGAAGCAACACATATATATGAAGGAAATAAGAAAGACTATAATTCTCTCACCATGTAGAGTTGATTTTTGAAACTAGTAAAAAGACATTAATGATTACCCAAGCCCTTTACTATTGACCATTTCAAAAAAGAGATAACATATATAATTTTCCACTTAAATAGGGTAAAAGGAAATAAACATGGTTTTCATTGTAATTCTAGATTTAATTATTTATACATAAATTTGTGTGACGTGAAAATTTTATTGAGTGGTTAGAGATAATAGCCAAAATATTGCATAGAGAGTTGTTGGGTTCAGCCAATTTGACCCCTTTATACATGGCCTCCTACCTATTCTATATTTTATCCATTTAAAAATATTGTGAAGGGATACCCCATCAACCATGGATTGAAGACATGAAAATTTATGAACATTACAAATATTTTAGGCCACAAAGCCCATCCAAGAGTTTAGAAGGGTCAATGATATATTTTTGGGGAGGTTGGTCTTTGAACTTGAAGGTAGAGAGAATAATAGGCTTACTAAAGAAACTATTAAAGTAATTGATACCTATAGCTATCATTTTATCCAATTCCTAAAATTCACATACAGTAGAGGTTGGACATTCGATAGCAAACCCCTTAAATTACCTCCATATTGCCTAGATAATGTTTCACTAAAAGAGCTATGCAGATAGTTGGCCACTATTGAACAAAAATTAAAAATTATGAAAAAGGCATCAAGAGTTTTATTCTCTATAGAGTTGGGTCTTTATAGATGTAAAACTTTCAAAGATAAACTCCATAACTTAAATATGAACTCTTACATCTTAAGGAAAGATTTTGATTATGTAGAGTTCATTATAGATAATCTAGATGTCCCACCAACATTCATGCATATTCCAAAGGTGAAGGATTATTGGTCCAATTGTCCAAATGAATTCGAAGTGAGAAGATTGTTATGGTCCAAGATGACTTTAAGGTAGCTTGTAACCTTTAGAACTGGCCTAGACATAAATGGAGTCAAATATGATGAACAAGAAGATGTGTCAGGAACAAATTGAAGATTTCCTAATCTCCAAGCTAGATTGGAGTAAAAGAGAGGAAGATGATTTGCAATCTATAACTACCAATGTAATCAAAGAATAGAGGAATGATTATTGAAAAAGAAAGACCTTAAACCATCACCTAGTCATTAATGCAAAATTTTTAGTCCAATAAAAGGAAGTCTTCAAAAAGAATGATTATTCCCATTCATCATGTTGTTAATGATTCTGCTACAGGTAATCTCAAACTCAAAGTTGAACCCCAACCTCCAAAATTTCAAGTTCAAGACAAAACATAACCTAGCAAAAGGATATTCCACCTAAAGATCAAGAAGAAGAAAATAGAGAACAATCTTAAGGTAGACTATGAAGCATTGGTAGACTTAGATCCCCTAAAAGTACAATAGGAAACAAAGAAGGTTCCTAGCTGTGACACTTCCACTATGGTTGTGTTGGAGTTTTAAAACTACTAAGAAACAAAATGGTTAATAAAAAAATGATATCACTCACACAATCTAAGGATTAGTCAATTCCTATTAACAATTATATGTGCAAACCATTTGGACCCAACTTCAACAAAACCAAGGGTGGTTTTCTACTCTTTAGGCTTTGCAAAACTAGTGTGGGTATACCCATGGATGATTCAAGACTGGAAAATAGTGTATGAGAATTATTTTGGTTTCATTTTGATTCTCATCTAAAATCCTAAAATATGTACATAATTCTTGACAATTTGATAAACACATCCCATATAACATATCTGGCCAAAATTCTTCTATTGATCTGCACGTGTTCTCAACAATAGTGGCTAACTAAAGCTAAAACATTCCATACAAACAAGTACTAGCCAAATTTGAAGATCTTTAGGAAATAAAAGTAAAATTGATTATAATTCTACATTTTGAAAACCATTTATGACATATTTCTCTTCTAGTTGAATCAATTCGACTAGTGCCTAATCCATTAGGGTTCAGAGTCTACTACAAATCCATAGATCTAATTTGTTGCCTTACAACAAATAATATCAGTAATCCTTATCAAAATTCATCATTCAAAAAAAATCCTTCCTACTACTGTATAAACCCTATCAAATTCATCAAAGCTTTTACTTAATCCATTGAACTCATAGCAGTGGTCAACAGATATATGATCTAACTGGATTGCATTCAATTGCACAAGCCTTTACTCATACAATATCAAGAAAACTAAGTAACTAAAAGGAGAAAAAATTTAGAAAGAACTAATATGGGGAAAACTCATAATTTGTATTCATTTTCTTTGAAAATTGTATACATTTGTAGTAACTCAGAATGACCTTAGGAAGAAACACAGGATCATTCTATATTAATGGATTCTCAGGAACTAACAGAGATGATACATCAAAGAAATTGCTCAAACATTGGACCAAAAAAAAACTAAGTATATCACTTAAGCATTAGAAAATTAGACCATTCTCTAGCCCTGGGATCTCACTTATATAGTATGAGATGCTATAAGCTTCAGGCTAAGAGAAAATTGACAGGCGTCTCTTTCAAAAAGATATTTTCAAACACCTATCACAAAAGACAAAATTGTGAGTAATAGAAAGATTTATACATCAAACATTCCTTTTGGTGGGTCCGCTTTTGTTACATCCTCTATGTATGCAACTGGAAAGCTAGCCAATGATGAATTTTGTTCTAATGATTGCACATTAATCTCCACCTATGGGTTTTCACTATCTTTATCTTGTATGGTGGGAGTAACTTCTACTTTTTTCTCTTCTTCAGTTGTATCAGCATCTTGTGGGCCCGGGCCTACAACTAAAAGTGACTAATTATTCTTGTCTTCTTCTTCTTGTTGGGCTTGTGTAGTGATGGTGTCAATGATTTGGATCTCCTCACCCTAAACCTCATCACTGTCAGTTTTATCTTCATCAAACTATTCACTAGGAGCTATTTATACCATCCACTTGTCAAACAGTGTGTCATCTGGTCAATTGAATTGCAAAATATCAATCTACCTTTTGAGTACATACTCAACCTCATTATCAATTGCAAAAAATTCCTATTTTAAAGAATCAAAGAATATTTGGGCCTTCACCATTTCTTCCATTGTGGTAGCCCACCATGCATGCCCTGTTTCATTTATAATTCTATTCATCCTTAAACAAAAAATATCATCAAGTTCCTTCGCCCATTCATCTTTGTTTTTCAAATTATTTCTTTTATCTAGGGCATGAGGAAAGAAATTTAATTTTTGGCTCTTGTACTTGTTCAAGTAGGCTACTATTATTCTCTATAAATGAATCCTTTTATATCAAAATCAACAAGATCAGAAACAATATCAAAGGTTTTTTCAATTTGATCATAAGAATTCTTTATGACAAAGAAACACAAAAATGTCATTTCTTTCTCCCTTCTCACCCATTTATGCATGATAGGTTTTAAAGCCTCATCATTGGCTTTCAACACCTCTCAAATATTGATCACCCTAGCCAACTGATCATGAATTAGTGGCAATTCAACTTTATCCCCAAAATATGAGAGAGCATTTCTTAGTTTATCTTCATATTTTGCCTCCAACTCTACATGTAGGGCCCACAGTTTACCCTTTTCTTTTTCAAAATCCTCAGCAATGTAGTACTATGGCCTTTGGGGTTGTATTTGGTATTTCCGTGAGGTGGGTGGATTTGAAGGGTTCAACTGGGGGATGAGGCTATCTTATTCTAGGCCTAGTGGATCTTCCCAATAGCTTGTTCTCAAGCTCAATTCTCTTTTTTACCTCTTTATTGTAGGCATCCACAACTACCTCATCTTTTCTCTATAATTCAATCATTTCCTTTTCTTCCCTTTCTACAGGAGCCAAGGAAAATTGAGAATAATCTACATTCATGTGGGCTACCTATAAATGTGAGGTATCAACAACTCTCCTTACAATGATATTCCCTATCAATCCTGAATAATCAGGTTGTGCTAATACAATCCTAGATCCTCTTCTTAATGACCACATGACAAGAGTAGCTTGTCCATTACTAAAGGTAGTCCCTACAAATTCCTTTTTATTTGGGTCTTGTAAATCCAATTTATTAGAAACAGAACTAAAAATCAATGCATCTGCAATATCCCAAGTAGGCAACAATAGTATATTAGAAGTCTTTACTATTTGCCTTCCCTCTTCAGGGGTAATGTTTTGGAACTCTTGCATCATTTGTTCTTTTATTTGGTTTTGGATGGAGGCTTCATCCATTTTTGGATGATCTATTTTCATATTCTTACACCTTTCCTCAAAATTGCTCATATTTGCCCTCCAAGAAAATTGGTGGAAAGCCCTAGATTTTACAAAACTATCATCTAATTAAAATTGTTGACTAGCTTGTTCCAAAATAGGATCCAATTCCCTTCCCCTAAAATCTACTACATTCAGCTCAAAGCTTGGCATAGGAGGCTCCTGGGGATTCCCTTTATCAATCTCTACTTGGGTAATAAAAACTCCCCCTTGTGACCCAATTTGTTCAATTTTCTCATCAGTGAGCTACTCCTCCTCAATTCTCAAGGGGTCTATGAAGGTGAATACTCCTCAACATGAGGATCCTCCTCCCTTATTATTTTTCTCCTCTTAGGGGAGGGCTCAGAAGGCCTCTCTTCCAAAACATTACTAGTGGACTCAATTATTTGTTTGTCTTTTTCCATAGTATTCCTGTTATTTTGAATAACAGTATACCCTGACCTTTTCTGGATAGTTAATTGACCTATCCCTATGTTGGGAGTAAAACCCAATCTTCCGATTACTTCCCTAGCCTTATCTAGGTAAAACCTAATAAAGAATTGCTTCTTCTCATTCATTGCCTCTATTATTTCAGGAAAAGTATTCATATATTTTCTCATCTTATCTACATTTGTAACTCCATCATCCAAAGGACTATAATCTAGATCAAAACAATAAATGAAATCCAAAATTTTAGAAAAGACTCTCAACTTTTCTTTTCTAGTTTCTTGCTCTTGCAAGGAGTACTCATTTCTTATTAAGTCTTTAAGAAAATAAAATTCATGCTCGATTTTACCAAGCTTAATTCTGTGCCTAAGAGCCAAATGATAAAAACCTTAAGAATCACAAAAATGACCATGAAAAGTAGCCATCTTATAAGGATTCAAAATCTTTTGTAGAGAAAGCCAACCCCCTTTTGTGATTACAAATTGATGAGCCACTGTGCAAGTAGGAAAAATTGACCCCTTTTGTCTCTTCAATAGAAGGGTTTCCTCCACTCCTCCGGGCTGCCACAATATTTTAGTTACTCCTACCTTCAGAGGCACTTGGTAAGGTGGTACGTGAGGGCTTCCTTTAAAACCATATACTCTAAATATAGTAGAAATAGAGTATGGAATAACATCTCCCCAATTATGTGAAACTTTCAGATTATGGGGTTTATCCATAGGCCTAACAAGGTGCATTAGTGCCTTAAGGATCCTAGGATTGTCACTAAATATAAGACATCTCAACTTTGAAGAAAAATACCTATCAAACCTGACAAAACTAGCATTCTCTACATCCCAAGTCATATCTGCACTCCAAAATTGAATTGGTAGTGCTTTCCCATTCTCTTCTCTATTTAATTCCATTTCTTTACCAAAATATGTAACTCCCTTGAACAAGAACATGTGCGTCAATAGAGAATAATGGACAAAAGTTTGTTCCACCTTGCCCTTAGTAATTCCAATCAGTCCAATGTGAATCTTCTCAGCTAAGTAGGAAGCAAAATCAAAAATTATATCCACACCAAAAGAGCAAATCTGAGTAATCATATACATAAAATCCACAAGCATAAACTCCTCTTTATCTCTCCCAAAAACTTTGCACAAGGACCTATATATTTCTAAAGCACTGGAATTGAAATATGCCCTTTTGAAAGGTTCCCTGGAGGATGTTGTTATTTATAGTAGGGTTCCAATTTTACCTATGTGTGCCCTCAATGCATCTTGCCTAATTGCATCTTTCTTAGACATATATTCATTCTCTAACCCGTTCAAATCAATGGGCACATGATAATCAGTGATAGGCCCTAAACTAGAAACCTCCCTAATTTTCTTTGGGCTAATTGTAATCAACATTTCACCATCAACTCTCCTCACTACTCTAAGGGCTTGGTAATAGTTCTTAGCTATAGCTTCCAACAGATCATAGTCCATGAAAACACTAGGAACCACCAGTTTCCCTAGATCAAAATTCCAAATATTGGCATGTGGGGCAAAAAGGTTCCTCTCTGAAAACCATTTTTTGAACAAAACAAGACCAGTCTGTGAAGTTGTTGCATCCCTAACCCAGTTTCCCTTATCATACAACCCATCTACTATTCTCAACCTAGGGTTTAGTGAAGTTATCTTTTTAACTTCTACAATTTCAACAGTGGAATGAGGGAGCAGTTCAAGGAAATCATCATGGACATTACTATCCAAATAGTTTTCTTGACTAGAAAACACCTTTTTCTTTGAAGCCATATTTGATTAAATCTTGAAGAAATAGAAATAGTGTAAGGATTATAGTGCAAATACTTACTTTGAATTCTGCTCTAGTTCTTCTCAATATTTTTGCAATCTTTCTGCAAAAAAACTGCTTCACAGTCTTACCAAATTTAGCATGGTCTTCTCAGTAACTAATTCTACTTAGAAACACTTGGAATATTTGTTCATGTTAGGTGGAATTAAGAAAATATTCTTTGTTATATTCTTTTTTTTTCTCACACGTGAAGCTTTCATTTCTCATAAATGCATAGGCTGGCATCACCTTCTACATTCAAATTTACATAGTAGATTTTTGAAAAATCCTATGATCTAGGGATGCAAGCAAAGATGACTCATGTTTTACTCAACAAGTTGGTAGTCAACCCAATGAAAACTTTCCATGTGTACCTTTCCTTCATTGTTGGCACTTTTGAATTGGACCCACAAAATTTTGAGGACACATGTCATTAAATTGCTATCTCGCTATACATAAAAAGTGAGCACCTTGCCATAGTGAGATAGCAACCATTGTTGATTCTACATTTATCGTGTGGGAAAATTTTGATGCATTTATTAAGATAAATATGGTGGGCTCCTTGTTACTATGTTGTTGTTTGTAACCTTCGTGCAACTCACCATAGCGAGATAGCGACGATCGTAGATTTGAGATTGATCTAACAATTAGAATCTTTCATATATTTCATGAATTAGGGCATGGGTCCTATTATTGATGATGTGAGAAAACCCTACCCCACTGGCATATAAATTCATATTTTAAAAACTTGGCCATATTACCATGCTGCTTAGGTCCCACCATGTGTTTATTTCTCGACTGGGCGCTATGTCGCTAACGATGAGAAGAACAAGTTTCTTGATAGCAATATAGCAACCTCTGATGCCGTCACTTTTCCCAGTGTATATGTGTATCCCACTAGATACTATCGTGTGCCAAAACTTTATAACAAATATTTGACAAAGCAGTGTCTGGGACCCACTTTCTCTAAAATGTTTTTGCTATATTACTTTCCATTTGTTTGCTATGTTGCTAATGGTGAGAAAGTCAAATTTTTTGATAGGGACATAGCAACTTTTAGGGACTTATCAAAATTTGAGGTCAAAAAGATAAAGGCAAGTGAAGTCACCCTCATTAATTCTTTTGACATAAGAATAAAATCGCACATCCATCACACAACTTGGAAAACTTATGGTCATCGAAAAACTTAAAAGTGACTGCCATCTATTACTTTTGGTGAAGGCACCATGTCGCTAATAGTAAAGTGCTCAATTTTTTTGATAGTGACAAAGTGACTAATCAAAAAAGTTGAGATTTCTATTGATGCCTTTTGTACTTCAATGTTCTAACCCCTTTTTAGGTTATGACAGGTCTGTCATAAAAATGTGATCAAATATTTCTAAAGCAATACAATCTTTGATCATCGTACCTTCATTTGACAACATCGATTCTCAACTTAGCAAAAATCACTATGTTGCTAAGGGTGAAACACTTGCATCTTTTCATAGTGAGATAGTGATTGTCATAGATCTTTTAGGGATTGGGTGGTGAGAAATAGAAAAGAAATGGGGAGACTCGGGGTGTGGAAAGTTTGAAAAGGATGAAGAATATTTGCATATTTTAAGAAGGTTTCATGCCCAAAAAATTTTAAAGGAAATGAGACCTAGGGCTTTGACAAGAAAATTCAAATGCTACCAAGATTTTGCAGGATTAAAAAAAAAACCGTAGTCTCCACTTGAAAAATTCAATTCTGATTTTTTTTTAAAAGAGGGAAAATATCTTGCAAAAATAAGACCAATAGTGGCTCTTTCTGGGGACATTGAATCCTTTGGATTCAAATGAGGGCTCAAAATTTCTGAGAGAAGTATACCAAACACTTGAGCTTTAAACTGACAACTTAGAGAGAGCAAGAACATAGAACAAAAGAATATACAAGGACTGTACAGAAGACACAAAGATTATACAGAATGTACAAGGAAACCTAGACTACTGTTTATGGAGAAAATAAGTATTTTTCAAGAAAAATACCTCTTCAAGAACTGTCCATGAACCAGTAGTTCAAGAATGTTGCCTGATAGATCTTTGATAATATAAGAATATTCCCCCCATGTGTTTTCAATTAGATAGGGACCTAACCATATGGGATCAAACTTACCATGTTTTCTTTTATCTTCTATCCTGGCATTCTACATAAGGACCAAATCTCCACTTTCAAATTTCTTGCTCACTATTCTCTTATCATAGAGTGCTTTAACCTATAGTTTCAACTTTTGGTTTCTGATTGATGCTTCTTTCCTGGTCTCAGTTAGCCCAACTAGTTCATCCAATCTTTCTTGAATATCATCAATGATATCCTCATCATACATTTGAATGTAGTTATACAAACCTACCAGGTTATTCTAAGGCATTCTTGCTTGAATTCCATACACCATATCAAATGGAGCTACACCAATGGCTTTCTTCACAGTTACCCTATCAGCTCATATTGCTAGCTGTAACTTGGAATCTCATGCTTTCTTGTTATCATCCAATGTTCTCTTAATAACTTTTAACGGGCTCTTATTTGTGGATTCAACTTGTGCATTTCCTTGTGGATGATAAGGAGAAGATGATGATCTTGTTATTCCATATTTATCAAAAAATTTGATGAATTTCTCAGACTTGAAGCACACTACATTGTCTGTTACAATTTTCTGAGGACAACCAAATTTGGAGATAATATTATTCAGTAGGAAATTATTGACAAATTTACTTGTTGCATTTCTTTTGGGGATAGCCTCTACCCACTTTCTAAAGTAGTTAGTAGCCACTAGAATCCAAAAATAGTTAGTGCTAGGCTTGGGGGAAATCTCTCCTATGAAATCCATACCCCATTGTTGAAAGGGTGCTTGGACCTCCACTAACTTCAATGGAGTATTACCTGAGAACTTCAATTTTCTAGCAAACCTTTGACAAGGGTCACATTTCGTAATCATAATTAAGCATCCTTGAAATGGGAGGGCCACCAAAATCCAACCCTCATCACTTTATGTTCAATGGTCTTGGCCATATAGTGTCCTCCACACACTCCAGCATGCATTTCATTTAAGACTTATTTTTCCTTTTCTTGATCAATACACTTCAGCAACACTCCCTCAAAATTTCTCCAGCATAAACTACCTTGGACAATTATGTATCTAATGGCTTGCAATTTAGTATTTCTTTTTTCATTTTCTATCAAATGGGAAGGAGCTTCCATGTGTCGAAGATAATAGATAACATTTACATACCAATCACAATGATCCATGTCACATAAGTCAAATATAAGGTCATCAACTACCACATTTATCTTATTAGCATCCAAATTAGATTGAACCATGAGTTTAGCCAAACTTTGACCTCTTACCAACTTATTTATCTATATTTCAATATTGAATTCTTGGATCCTATTGATCCATCTACACCTTCTTCCTGACACTTCTTGCTAAGAAAATATGTCTTTAACAGTAGCACTAGACACAAATGCAATGACAGTAGCACCTATCAAGTAGCATCTGAAAGCCTTAATAGCTTGTACTAAAGCATATGCTTGTTTTTCGTATATGTCATATTTCAATTCAGTAGGCTGCAGTGACTTACTAAAAAAAGCAATGGGTTGGTCATATCCTTCTTCATTTTTCTGCAACAAGATTGTAGCTATAGTGTGAAAGGATGCAAAAGAAAAAATGTGCATAGGCTTTGTATAATCTAGGATTCTAAGGACTGGGGCATTCTTTATGGCAATCTTAATATATTGAAATTACTGTGAAGGTTCTCCATTCCAATCAATAGTAGCTCTTTTTTTGAGCATTTTAGAAATAGGTCTACTAATTTCAGCAAAGTTTGTAACAAACCTCCTCAAAAAATTAACTTGCCTAAAGAAAGTCTATATTTCTTTCACATTTTTGGACTTAGGAACCTTATCAATGGCTACCACTCTTTTAGGGTCTATCTTCACACCATCTTTAGACACTACATGTCCTAGCAATCTGCCTTTGTCACCCCAAATGTACATTTCTTTGGGTTCAATGATACTCCATATTCCAAAGCTTTGATAAAAAATTTCTCCAAATGCCTATAGTGATCCTTAGTCTTCTTAGAATAGGCTATAAGATCATCTTGGTATACAACCATAAATTTGTTAATATAATCATCAATTGCCACATCCATAGCTCTTTGGAAAGTAGCTCTTGCATTAATCAAGCCAAAGGGCATCCTTACATATACATAGGTTCCCCATTGGGTTGTGAAAGTTGTCTTAAATTGTTCACTTTCCTTTACTAGAACTTGATTGTACCCAAAGAAACCATCCATCATGGACATCAACTTAGAACCAATTACTTGTTGCAACATGGCTTCCATATTTGGCAATCCATAACTATCCTTCAAGGATGCAATGTTCAAATTTCTAAAATCCACACATAGCCTTATGTCTCCATCTTTCTTTCTGACAGGTACTAAATTTGAAACCTAGGTGGAATGTCTAATTGGTTTGATTACCCCCCCATCCCTTAATGTCACCAATTCTTCTTGCATTTTGGGAGCTAGGGTAAGATTCACTGGTCTTTGTTTTTTCTGAAAGGTTTGACATTATCCTTTAGTGGTATGACATTTTGGAACAAATCTTCCCTATAAGCCTTAAGGTCATCATATGACCATGCAAAAACATGTCTATATTTCCTAAGCAAGTCAATTAATGATTTTATGATTTTAATAGGAAAATTTTGGTTAATATAAACCTTTTTGGGATCTTCATTAGTATCGAGGTTTATCTCTTCTAATTCCTGAGGCTTAGGGTCCTTAACTCCTAGTTTAACTCTATCCTAATTATCAAAAATACTTTCCAAAAACACTAACCACTTTGGCACCTTGTTTCTTTTCAACTACATAATCTCCTAGCCAAAAATGGTTTCCTTACCATCTATAGTTTCAATTAAATCATTGCAATCCATTTCTTGACCATGGTATTTTTCTTCATTTAACAAAAAATTTATAATGTCTTTATCGTCTTCAAAGAATTTCCAATTTTCAATATTATCAGATATTGAAGGTTTACTATGTACTTCAATTTGAGAGATTCCTGCAAATGATATATCCTTAGGTTTGATTGCTACATTTGCTAATATTTTTTCCATCTTATTTTGACCTCTATCTCTCCATGATATACCAAATGCTTCAAAGAATTCAATTTGATCCCACGTTTCATTTCTATACTATTTAGCCTTGTGTTCTTAGAAGCATACGTTCCCCTTAATTGTAAGATAATCAATTTTGAATCACCTATGACATGTAACTTCTTGATCCCATGATGTGTAGCCACTTTCAATCCTAACAGCAAGGCTTCATACTCAACTATATTGTTGGTGCATGAGAAGATTAATGTAAAAGAGTATCTAAAAGTGTTTTTCTTAGGAGATACAAAAACTACCCCTACCCTTGCACCTTCCTTAAAACTAGCCCTGTCAAATAAAATTGTCCATAACTTTGGTGAATTCATACAACACTCAACTTCATGTTCAATTATAGTAGGCATATTCTCAACTTCCTAGATAATCAATTTAGCTCTGAATGTATTCACACTAGTATCTAAAAAGATAGTAGCATCTTTGTTAATTTATTTACCCAAGATGTGACTAACCCTTGACTCTCTATCTACTTGTATAGCCTTATCACCTATGTGGAAGGTTGCATAAGTTAAGTCACATTGCAAGCTACCCCCTATAGCAGCACTCCATTTTCTAGAAAGCAACATTCCATAGTGTGGAGGTAAATCAACTACAAGGCCTGACATGGTCAACTCTACCTCAGGATATGTGGCTAGTTTAAATGGTAAAGCATTTATAGTACCTATGATTGGGACTTCCCTAACATCCATACCTCTACATCTGCCCTACTTAGTGTCTACTTTCAATCCTAAGGATTCCATTACTTTGAAAGGCATTATGGTGTTAGAGGCTCCCGAATCTATCATGCAATTTTTTAGGGTCTTTCCATTTATGATCAGACTGAATAAAAATGGGTCAATATCTTCTATATATGCCACTGAGGAATCATCTAAAAATATTTGGAGAATCTAAGATATGATACCACTGTCTTCAACTACCAATGGGGTTTTCTAGATAACACTTTGTTCTATGACACTATTGTTGTTTCCTAACCCTCCCAACCATGATAAAGCCTTGCATTTATGCTCTTCAATTCTAAGAAATTTAGACAAAGGAACTTTTACAGTTATTTGGGACAACATGGATATCATATCAATAGGTTCAACAATAGTGGGTTTTACAAGAATACCTAGAGTTGAAGTCTTTTGGACAATAGGCACCATTGTTTTCTTGATAGTATCAGGTCCTGACTTCTTTCCCTACACCACTACTTTTTTTATTTCATTTATTTGAAATTGAACCTTCTTTTTTGGTTCCCACTTCTTAGTCTTGTTATCTTTGATCTTAGGCACATCTATATTGACCTTATTACTTTCATCATTCATCTTATGGGTAATGTCTCTAATGAATACACTAGATGGTTTTCCTGTATCACTATTTATTTGTTCTATTCCTCAAATTGTAGTTACTATGAAATTGGGAAATCATTTCTGCTATGAATCGGTCAATTTCCTCTTTAGAGGGCATTCTTAAGCTTATATGACCTACATCAAAAGATGTAACACATACCTTATCTTCATCATAACCCTCATCATCTGAAAGCACTTATTGATGATGTAAATGATAAGAAATTCTCTAACTAGTAATATTGTTTTTAGGTTCTTTAGAATCAAAATCTATAAAATTATCACACATGCTTACCATATTGCAACTTATATCATCATGGCTTTTCTCTTCATTTTCTTCTTCAAGTTGCACACCTTGATCTGGGGAAAATGATTGAGCAACAATATAATAATCAAAAGAATGAGGTGATTGACATACAATGCACCATGGTACATCATCATTCATATTTACAGTGTCCTTTGCAGGGGGTCTGGGGTACCCTTATCCTTCACATTTTGTGTTTGGTTAGGGACTAGCTTACCATCTTTCCACTAGGTTGTATAAGGGTAATTTTGCATTCTAGGTTGCCTAATGAAACTTTTGTTATTCATAGGGGCCTTTTCTCCAACATTAGGCTTATATGCATTGAAATTAGTTGGGTTCATATTTTTTAGCAACTCTAGCACTTGACCTATTGTGATTCTTTATATTTCTTTCCTACAGGATTTTTATCAGCTTCTTTTCTATTATTATTTTTTGGATTAAATAATTTTGGATCATCCCTTCTCCTAAATTTTCCTGAAGCTTTCTTGTTATTCTCAATATTTAGTGCAACCTTATAAGAATCCCTCAAAGTCTTAGGATCTTTGTCTCTCAATTGATAAGCCATTTTTCTATCAAATGCATTTTAAATATGTTGCAAGGCAAACATCCTCATTCAATCTCATGACCTAAAAAAATTTATACATACCTTTCTAGAATCTTACATTGAAATCAAATGTAGATTCATTAGGGTTTTTCTTGATGTTATTGAATTCATTCAACATGAATCTAGCATTGGTATCATCTCCATACTACTCTTTAAACAATTTCTCCAAGTCACTACATGAGGTGATACTATCATCAAGCAGCGTTCTGCACCAATCCATTGCATCCTTAGTTAGTGAATGAAAAAATAACTTCATTACCATGTCTTCATGTTCAACTTCATAGTCATTTAGCATATCTAAGAAAATTTTCAAATGTTCTTCACCAGTAATCACATTATTTCCAGAGAACTTGACAACCTTATCTCTCAAATCAAAAGATATGGGATGTGGAGCACCAAGGATACTTGGAAATGAGATTTGTCTATATTTTTCCATGTATACAAGTTTCTTCTAAAAACTAGCAACATTTGAGGTACTTGCTACATTGGCTTGGTTAAGAACTACATTTCGAGTTTTTTGATGTTGGATAAAGGGGACTTGGGTGCTAATGGTTGATGATGAGGCAGGGGTAGATTGAGATATTCCCTAAGTTGAGATTATTGGACCACTAGCTAGTGCAAAAGTTGTAGATGGGATGGATAGATTTGGCCATGAAGCCAGTGCAGAATTAGATTTTATGAATTGGATTTTTCTCCTAGTTTCTATAGATTGAGCTTCATTCTCCACTTTCTCAAGTTCTTTCACAAGATCATCCTTCTCCTTCCTAGCCTTTTCTAGATCTAGATCTAGTTTTGACATGGAAATTTTTACAGATTTGATTGGTAGAGCTTGAGGTTCATTTATTTGGATTCCTATGGCCTTGCCTTTTCCTTTATCTGAAGCTTTCATAATGGATTCTATAGGGTCTACCTATACAGGTTTATAAGTTTGAACTTGAGTAATAATAGGTTCTTTTCATTGGCTTAGGAGTTTTTCTTGTTCTTGAACCTTAGATTTCAAAGTATCTACATCTCCAAACACATCAGCATGAATTATTGTAGTCCTCTCTTCTAATTTCTTATTGTGTTCTTTTAAAACAACCATCCTTCTTAGCAGAGTATCTCTTTCTACTATAACATTCAAGGTGGCTAGCTCTCTTTCTATTTCCAAACAAATATGCTTAGCTTCTTCCTCAACATCCCATTTCTTTAGAACTCCTACTTTAGATTGCACTTCTTTAGGGTCTACAAAAGTAGCCTTTGAATTAGCAGAATCATCTAGATCTATAAGATTGGGCTCCATGTATGGGGCTGCTCTGGGATTAAAAGGATCATCAAATGAACTCCTATATCCTAGCCTACAGTTCATATCTGTTATGATATCTAGCCTTGGTGAAGCATTTCATACTGGTGTCATGTCCTTGTCCTAAAAAACTTTCTCACCTAGTAAAGGGGTACTAAAAACTCCTCCTAAGAGTCTTGTAGTTTCTGATTCAGAGCTAAGTGAAGAAGATTCTCTCCCCACCACTAGTTGGTATTGGGAATTGACTAATGCATTACTCCTCAATTTCTAAGTAGGCTTTGGGTCTATCCTTTTCTTATTTAGGTTCTTCCTACCACCTTGGGATAAATTAGTATATATTGGTACATCAAGATTGGCTCTCATGTAAGCTCTTGTGTTCTTTCTCTTGTCAGCCATATTCACGTTTTTTTAAAACAAGCACTAGCTTCAAAACCTTGACTGAGTTGCCATCCTTTTCTTGGGAAAATACACAATGAAAATTATTCCTTACTCCAAGGAAAAAACACAGAAATAGAAAAGAAATATCTAACACAGATGGACCAATCACTGAGATTATAAGACTGCAACTCTTGCTTGTTAGATAAGACAATTGGAAAGGCTAGATATGTCAGTGCATCTCCATGGCATTTGGGTTTTTCTTTCTTCTTTTTTAAATTCTCAAAGTTTGTCACTAAAGCACCCTCTTAAAACCCATGAGTAGTATTAAACAGTATGACATACACGTACACAACAAGACCAAAGAAAACCACAGTTCTTTTCATACAAATGTTGGACAACTCCCTAGTAAAGTCACCATTTTGTTAGAGTTTTAAAAATACTAAGAAAAAAATGCTTAATACCAAAATGATATCACTCACACAATCTAAAGATTAGCCAATTCCTATTAACAATTATATGTGCAAACCATTTGGATCCAACTTCAACAAAACCAAGGGTGGTTTTCTACTCTTTAGGCTTTGCAAAACTAGGGTGGGTATACCCAGGGATGATTCAAGACTGGAAAACATTGTATGAGAATGATTTTAGTTTCATTCTTATTCTTATCTCAAATTCTCAAATATGTGCATAATTCTTGACAATTTGATAAACACATCCCATATAACAGATCTATCCAAAATTCTTCTATAGATCTGCATGTATTCTTAGCAATACTAGCTAACTAAAGCTAAAACATTCCATACAAATAAGTACCGGCCAACTTTGAAGATCTTCAAGAAATAAAAGTAAAATTGATTATAATTCTGCATTTTGAAAACCATTTATGACATATTTCTCTTCCAGCTAAATCAATTTGACTAGTGCCTAATCCATTGGGGTTCAGACTCTACTCCAAATCCATAGATCTAATTTTTTGCCTTACAAAAAATATTATCATCAATTCTTATCAGAATTCATCATTAAAAAAAAAATCCTTCCTACTATTGTAGCAACCTTATCAAATTCATCAAAGCTTTTACTTAATCACTTGAACTAATAGCAGTGGTGAATAGATATACAATCTAACTAGATTGCATTCAATTGCACATGCCTTTACTCATACAATATCAAGATAACTAAGTAACCAAAATGAGACAAAATTCAGAAAGAACTGATATGGGGATAACTCATAATTTGTATTCATTTTCTTTTAAAATTGTGTACATTTGCAGTAACTCAGAATGACCATAGACAGAAACACAGAGATCATTTTGTATTAATACATTCTCAAGAACTAACAGAGATGATACATCAAAAAGCTTGCTCAAACATTGGATCAAAAAAAAAACTAAGTATATCACTTAAGCATTAGAAAATCAAACCATTCTCTAGCCCTGGGATATCACTTATATAGTATGAGATGCAACAAGCTTCAGGCTAAGAGAAAATTGACAGGTGTCTCTTTCAAAAAGATATTTTCAAACACCTATCACAAAAGAAAAAATTGTGAGTAACAGAAAGACTTATACATAAAATATTCCTTTTGGTGGGTCCACTTCTGTTACATCCTCTGTGTATGCAACTACCAAGCTAGCCAATGATGAAGTTTGTTCTGATGATTGCATGTTAATCTCCAGCTGCGGGTTTTCACCATCTTTATCCTATATGGTGGGAGTAACTTTTACTTTTTTCTCTTTCTTGGTTGTATCAACATCCTATGGGCCTGAGCTTGCAATTAAAAGTGACTGATTATTCTTGTCTTCTTCTTCCAATTGGGCTTTTGTAGTGATGGTGTCAATGATTTGGATCTCCTCACCCTGCACCTCATCACTATCAGTTTAATCTTCATCAATCTATTCACCAGGAGCTATTTCTACCATCCATTTGTCAAATAGTGTGTCATATAGCTAATTGAATTGCAAAATATCACTCTGCATTTTGAGTACATACTCAGCCTCATTATCATTTGCAACAAATTCTTGTTTTAAAGAATCAAAGAATATTTGGGCCTTCACCATTTCTTCCATTGTGGTAGCCCACCATGCATGCCCTATTTCATTTATAATTTTATTCTTCCTTAAGCAAAAAATATCATCAAGTTCCTTCACCCATTCATCTTTATTTTTCAAATTATTTCTTTTATCTAGGGGATGAGGAAACAAACTAAATTTTTAGCTCTTGTACTTGTTCAAGTAGCCTACTATTATTCTCTCTAAATGAATCCTTTTATTGTCAAAATCAGCAAGATCAAAAACAATATCAAAGGCTTTTTCAATTTGATCATAAGAATTCTTTATGACAAAGAAACACAAAAATGTCATTTCTTTCTCCCTTCTCACCCATTTATTCATGATAGGCTTTAAAGCCTCATCATTGGCTTTCAAGTCCTCCTAGATACTGATCACCCTAGCCAACTGATCATGAATTAGTGTCCATTCAACATTGTCCCTCAAATATAAGAGAGCTTTTCTTAATTTATCTTCATATTTTGCCTCAAACTCTACATGTAGGGCCCATAGTTTACCCTTTTCTTTTTCAAAATTCTCAGCAATGTAGTACTGTGGCCTTTGGGGTGCATCTAGTATTTCTATGAGGGGGGTGGATTTGAAGGGTTCAACTAGGGGATGAGGGTATGTTATTCTAGGCCTAGTGGATCTTCCCAATAGCTTGTTCTCAAGCTCAATTCTCTTTTTTACGTCTTTATTGTAGGCATCCACAGCTGCCTCATATTTTGTTTGTAATTCAATCATTTCCTTTTCTTCCCTTTTTGTAGTAGCCAAGGAAAATTGAGAATAATTTACATTCATGTGAGCTACCTGTACATGTGAGGTATCAGAAAATCTCCTTACAATGATATTCCCTATCAGTCTTGAATCATCAGGATGTGCTAATACAATCTTGGATCCTCTTCATAGTGACCACATGACAAGAGCATCTTGGTCATTACTAAAAGTAGTCCGTGCAAACTCCTTTTTATTTGGATCTTGTAACTACAATTTATTAGAAACAGAATTGAAAATCAACGCATCTGCAATATCCCAATTAGGCAACAATAGTATGTTAGAAGTCTTTACCATTTTCTTTCCCTCTTCAGGGGTAATGTTCTAGAACTCTTGCATCATTTTTTCTTTTATTTGGTTTTGGATGGAGGCTTCATCCATTTTTGGATGCGCTGTTTTCATATTCTTACACCTTTCCTCAAAATTGCTCATATTCGCCCTCCAAGAAAACTGGTGGAAAGCCCTAGACTTTACAAAACTATCATCTAACAAAAATTACTAACTGGCTTGTTCCAAAATAGGATCCAATTCCCTTCCCCTAAAATCTACTACAGTCAGCTCAAAGTTTGGAACAGGAGGCTCTTGGGGATTCCCTACATCAATCTCTGCTTGGGTAACAAAAACTCCTCCTTGTGACCCAATTTGTTCAATTTGCTCATCAATGAGCTGCTCCTCCTTAATTCTCAAATGGGTCTATGATGGTGAATACTCCTCAACATGAGGATCCTCCTCCCTTATTATTTTTATCCTCTTAGGGGAGGGCTCAGAAGGCCTCTCTTCAAAAACATACTAGTGGACTCAATTATTTGTTTGCCTTTATCCACAGTATTCCTTTTATTTTGAATAATATTATATACCAACCTTTTCTGGATAGTTAATTGACCTACCCCTATATTGGGAGTAAAACCCAATCTTCCTATTACCTCCCTAGCCTTGTCTAGGTAAAACCTAATAAAGAATTTCTTCTTCCCATTCATTGCCTCTATTATTTCAGGAAAATTATTCATATGTTTTCTCATCTTATCTACATTTGTAACTGCATCATCCAAAGGACTATAATCTAGATCAAAACAATGAATGAAATCCAAAATTTTAGAAAAGACTCTCCTCTTTTCTTTTCGAGTCTCTTGCTCTTGCAAGGAGTACTCATTCCTTATTAAGTCTTCAAGAAAATGAAATTCATGCTCAATTTTACCAAGCTTAATTCTGTGCCTCAGAGCCAAATGATAAAAACCTTCAAAATCACAAAAATGAGGGTGAGAAGTAGCCATCTTAAAAGGATTCAAAATATTGTGTAGAGAAATCCAACCCCCTTTTGTGATTACAAATTGATGAGCCACTATGCAAGTAAGAAAAATTGACCCCTTTTGTCTCTTCAATACAAGGGTTTCCTGCACTCCTCCTCGCTGCCACAATATTTCAGCTACTTGTACCTTCAAAGACACTTGGTAAAGTAGTACATGAGGGCTTCCTTTAAAACCATATACTCTAAATATAGTAGAAATAGAGTATGGAATAAAAACTCCCCAATTATGTGAAACTTTCAGATTATGGGGTTTATCCATAGGCCTAACAAGGTGCATTAGTGCCTTAGGGATCCTCGGATTGTCACTAAATACAAGGCATCTCAGCTTTGAAGTGAAATACCTATCAAACTTGACAAAATTAGCATTCTTTGCATCCCAAGTAATATTTGCACTCCACAATTGAATTGGTAGTGCTTCCCCATTCTCTTCTCTATTTAATTTTGTTTCTTTACCTAAACATGTAACTCCCTTGAACAAGAACATGTGCATCAACAGAGAATAATGGCCAAAAGTTTGTTCCACCTTGCCCTTAGCAATTCCAATTAGTCTAATGTGAATCTCCTTAGCTAAGTAGGAAGCAAAATCAAAAATTATATCCACACCAAAAGAGGAAATCTGAGTAATCATATACATAAAATCCATGAGCATAAACTCCACTTCATCTCTCCCAAAAACTTTGCATAGGGACCTATATATTTCTATAGCCTTGGAATTGAAATATGCCCTTTTGAAATGTTCCCTAGAGGATGCTATTATTGCTGATAGGGTTCCAATTTTATGTATGTGTGCCCTTAGTGCACCTTGCCTAATTGCATCTTTCTTAGAAATATATTCATTCTCTAACCCATTCAAATCAATGGGCACATGATAATCAGTTACATGCCCTAAACTAAAAACCTCCCTAATTTCCTCTAGGCTAATTGTAATCAAGATTTCACCACTAGCTCTCCTTAGTACTCTAAGGGCTTGGCCATAGTTCTTAGCTATAGCTTCTAGAAGATCATAGTCCATGAAAACACTAGGAACCACCAGTTTCCCTAAATCAAAATTCTAGATATTGGCATGTGGGGCAAAAAGGTTCCTCTCTAAAAAACCATTTTTTGAACAAAACAAGACCAGTCTGTGAAGTTATTGCATCCCTAACCTAGTTTCCCTTGTCATACAACCCATCTTCTATTCTCAACCTAGGGTTTAATGAAGTTAGCTTTTTAACTTCTATAGTTTCAATGGTGGAATGAGGGAGCGGTTCAAGCAAATCATTGTGGACATTCCTATCCAAATAGTTCTCTTGACCAGAAAACACCTTTTACTTTGGAGCCATATTTGATTAACTCTCAAAGAAATAGAAATAGTGTAAGGATTATAGTGCAAATACTTACTTTGAATTCTACTCTAGTTCTTCTTAGTATTTTTGCAATCTTTCTGTGAACAAATTGCTTCACAGTTTTACCAAATTCAGCACGGTCTTCTCAATAACTGATTCTGCTTAGAAACACTTGGAATATTTGTTCACATAAGGTGGAATTAAGAAAATCTTCTATTTTATACTCTATTTTTTCTCACACATGAAGCTTTCATTTCTCATAAATGCACAAGGTGGCATCACCTTCTACATTCAAATTTATGCCATAGATTTTTGAAAAATCCTATGATCAAGGGATGTAAGCAAAGATGACTCATGTTCTAGTTGACAAGTTGGCAGTCAACCCAATGAAAATTTTCCATGTGCACCTTTCCTTCATTGTTGGCACTTTTGAATTGGACCCATAGAATTCTGAGGACACATGTCGTTGAATCGCTATCTCACTATACATAAAAAGTGAGCACCTTGCCATAGTAAGATACCGACCATCATTGATTTTGCATTGATCATGTGGGAAACATTTAATGCATTACTTAAGAGAAATATGGTGGGCCCCTTGTTGCTATGTCACTATTCATAACCTTCGTGCAACTCACAATAGCGAGATAGGGATGATCATTGATTTGAGATCAATCTAATGATCATAACTTTCATATGTTTCATGAATTAGGGCATGGGTCCCATTATTGATGATGTGAGAAAACCCTGTCCTGCTGGCATATAAATTCATATTTTAAAAACTTGGCCATATTACCATGCTACTTGAGTCCCACCATGTGTTTATTTCTCGGTTGGGCGCTATGTTGCTAACACTAAGAAGAACAAGTTTCTTGATAGCGATATAGCAACCTCCGGTGTTGTAGCTTTTCCCAGCGTATATGTGTATCCCACTAGATGCCATTGTATGCCAAAAATTTATAATTGATATTTGATAGAGCATTGTCTGGGACCCACTTTCTCTAAAATGTAGCTGTAGTATTACTTTCCATCTGGGTGCTATGTCACTAACAATGAGAAACACAAATTTTTTGATAGCGACATAGCAACTTTCAAGGACTTATCAAAATTTGGGGCCAGAAAGATAAAGGCAAGTGTAGTCATTACCACCCTCATTAATGCTTCTAACATAACAATAAAACCGTACATCCATCACGCGGTTTGGAAAACTTATGGTCACCAGAAAACTTAAAAGTGACTACCAGCCGTTACTTTTGGTGAAGGCGCCATGTTGCTAACGGTGAAGTGCTCAATTTTTTTGATTGTGACAAAGTGACTAATAGAAAAAGTTGTGATTTCTATTGATGCCTTTTGTACTTCAATGTTCTAACCCCTTTTCAAGTTCTGATAGGTCTGTCATAAAAATGTGACCAAATATTTCTAAAGCAATACAATCTTTGATTACCATGCCTCCATTTGATGGCACCGCTCTTTAGCTTTGTGACAATCACTATGTTGCTAAGGGTAAAACACTTGCATCTTTTCATAGCAAGATAGTGATGGCCATAGATCTTTTAGGGATCAAGCGGTGAGAAACATAAAACAAATGGGGAGACTTGGGGCATAGAAAGTTTGAAAAGGATGGATAATATTTTTTGTTGACATAAAGTTATTTGCCATTAGTGACAACACTTTTCTCACAGTATTAACCGAGTAAAGAAGAACTCAGTGTTAACCGAGTTCAGTCAGTTAAACTAGAACTTAGTATTAACCGAGTTCAGTCGGTTAACTAAGAACTCAGCATTAACCGAGTTCGGTCGGTTAATTAAGAACTCAATATTAACCGAGTAAAGACGGATGCAGTGTTAACCGAAGTTCGGACGGTTAACATAGGACTCAGTGTTAACCGAGCTCAGTCGGTAAACAAAGAAGTTTGTTCTACCGAGTTTGTTTTTCTATTCGGCCGACTTAGTTAAATTTTGTCTACTTTTATTCAGCCGACCATTGCATGTAATTTTAACCAGGATGGTATATATATGTAATGTATTGTATCATTCTAGACGTATGGGAAATATATGAAGTATATGAAGAATGTGTGCGAAAGCATGTAAGCTGAATTTTGAAGGTTTTCAGCAAAGTCAGCATTGGAGCAGAAAAGTTTTAAATGTCATATCAAGGAAAATCAGAGCGTAGTGGATCTTATCAGCAATCAGTTGTATTCAGATCCACTGTTTCATTCTAACAGGTGAATCAGTTTTTATAAATCCTTTAACAAGGTAGACTTAACAGTCTTTGTTCCAAATCTCCTAACAGAGTGCATACTTATGAAGTATGTTTCAAATCCTTTAACAAGGTGGATATAACAATCCTTTATGCTCCTAACAGGGCAGATCACCAGAAGTGATCATTGTATGCCTTAACCGGCTAACTTCCTACTGCAGTAAAGAAGATTTGTGGGTTTCATCCCCACCCCAGTTTTACTTTCTATTTTGGAAGGTTTCTGGGTCACCAAAATCTCTGTGCTTATGTGTTATGAATGTTTACATACTGCAGATTAGATGATTAAATATTTTACTGGTTAATATGAATTGATTTAAGATTTTATGTTTACTGATTCACCCCTCCCCTCTCAGTAAACTGTTATATCTTGAATATTTCCAACAATTGGTATCAGAGCTCACTTGGTTCTCAGGACAAAGCTTGATAGCTTGAGGAAAGATCAAAGTCAATGGAGATATTCAGATTGGAGAAAGTTATAGAAAATGAAAAGTTAGATCTTGAAATGGCCATGGTTCAACTTAAAGAAGCAAAGGAACATCTTTCTCAATCCCTAAAAAGAAGAAAGGATCTTGCAAAACAAATGAATGATCATCAGTATGTTGAAGTGAAGATTGAAGACCTGTTACCATCAAGCAATTCAGAAGAAGCTGACCAAGCAATCAAAGAACTTCTAGAAAAGAATGGATCTCTGCAAGAAGAGGTAAGAAAGCTTAAGAGAGAACAAGAAATATAGTCAATCAGGCTATGTGAAGCTTTGGATCAAAGAAACAAAGCACAAGAAGAACTGGAGAATAGAAGTCATGAAATCCACAATCAAACTCATCAGTATGAAGATCTCATAGACCAACTCACCAATGCAAATGAAGAGATCAGGATTCTCAGAGCACAAAATGAAAGTCTACAGAATGACTTGAGATCAGAAAGACAAATCAATGAAAGCTTGGAAAATGACCTAATCTCTGAAAGGCAAGTCAATGAAAGGATGATGAAATCTCAGGTAGACGTAAATCAATTGAATGAGCAGAATCTTCAAAGACAAACAAGCAAAGCTGGTCTTGGATACAAAGAAGCTGGTGAATCCTCCAAGCAAGGTGAACAAAGGAATAAAAGATCCACTTGTAATCATTGTGGCAAGATAGGTCATACATCAAACAAATGCTGGAGCAATGGGAAAGCAAAATTCAATGGTAAGTGCTTCAACTGCAATCAGCATGGTCACAAGGCAAATGAGTGTAAAGAAAAACCAAAATTTGAAGGCAATTGTTACAAATGCAAAAAGCATGGTCACAAGGCATTCCAGTGCAAATCCAAATCATTCAATCCAGCTGAACAACTTGTCAAAGCCATATTCGGATGGGACTACAACACCTGGTGCAGATGTCACTATTGTGGAGAGTATGGACATACTGGCATGAATTGTGCCAGACATCACCTAAGGAAAAAGGACACAACTGTAAGGTGCTATACATGTACAAAACTCGGTCATATAGCCAAAAATTGCATGAATATCAAAAGAATTGAAGATGAAAAGAAAATCAAAGCAGATAACATTCAAAAGCAAATGAAGCAGCAATGGATTCCAAAATCTACCGAACAAGATAAGTCAGATAGGAGTGTCACTCAAGAAGTGGGTGACTCTACCATTTCCAATTAGTATTCATATAAGAAACATTGGAACTACATCTTCCAAGATTTATCCTATGCAACTCCAAAGGAAGAAGATGGATCAAATTAGTATTATAGATACACTCTGACTCTAGGACGGTTCAATACTTTATCAAGTTTGGTTGGATGTAACAAAGCTTCATTAACGGAGTAGCAGTTACCAAGTTGAGTCGGTAAGAGACTTTGCCGAGTTCGGTCGGTCACAACTAAGTTTCATTAACCATGTTGTGTTAACCGAGTAAGGTCGGTACTTCAATATTTTCTTTCGATCGCCGAGTTGATAATATCTACCGAGCTAGTGGATGACAACCTGTCATTTCTTCTGCCATCGTACCAAAACATTTATGGCAAATTTGTTATCAAAAGGGGCAAAATTTGATCTAAATTTTTACTGCGAACAAAGAGCTAAGGTATTTTCTGCAATTTCAGAGCGAGCTTAAGACATTTCCGAGCGAATTTTTCAAAAGAGAGAAAGAATCAATTCAGAATTCTTCTACACCTACCAAGTAACAATGGCATCTGGAAGTGGAAGCTCTAAGACTAAGAAAGGCTCAGAAATGCTGGTTAGAGGAGAGGAATGGAAGGCGCCGAACTTCAAATTAGCACCAGCTGTTGCAGAATCACTGGACCCTAATGGTGCCCAAATTCCTTCAAAGGTAGTTCTTGTCAATGATATAAGATTTCATTTTAAATGCTCTATTCAAGAACTTGGAAACCTAGAAATTGATAATACCCTAGGTGAAATGAGCATAAATGGAAACCTAAAACCCGAACATAAGCATCTTGAAACAAAAGGGTTAACCCACATTTCGCACTTGCCAAGGAAATTTCAAGTTAAATGGGTTAGGTATGTACTCAGTCGAGTTCACAATGGCCAATTGTGGTTAGAGCAACTACTGCTCATCACAAAGAAAATGATTAACAAAATTACTGGACTCCCCATGCTGAGCAAAGCTAAGGCTACCAAAACCCTAGGTCGGGAGGAATTGCAGAAACTGACCCAAGCAGAATGGGATGGTAGGGGACTTAAGCTGAATACTGTAGCTGACGTCGAATTGAGATTTGGCATTCACATCATTGCTCACAAAATCTATAGTTCAAGCCGTCCAAACAGTGTACCCTGTGAAGCTGTGGATCTGGCGTACAAAATAGTGAAAAAGAACTTAGAATTTGATTTATCAAAATTACTTTTATCCCAATTCAATAAGAATATGGAAAGCATTAGAACCTCCAAGAACAATCCCTGCAAATTCGGTTCGCTTTTGATTTGTTTATTCTTCTATATTCAGAAATCTTTTCCATCAAAGGGATCAGTAGTATGGAGAAAAGATATACCAATTCTTTATCAGATAAACGAGTTCATTGCAGAACTAGGTGAAAATTTTGATATTATTTTGGATAACTATTTTGAAGAATTTAAGGAAAAGATGAATCATAGGTTCCAAATTCCACCCAAACTAGTTGAAGAATACAAGGAAGACATATGCTTCATGGTAGATTGTGACAAGGTATACATTCAGGAAGCCAGGCCTCGAGTAGCATGGGTGAAACCTCTTCCCTATGAGGTAAAAATTGACGAAGCCAGGGATATCATAGAAGCACTGGTGAATGAACCAGTAGACCCAAGGCAACCAATTTTTGGAACATATGATCAAGCTAAGGCCAGAATTGAGCTCCAAATTAAAATCCCTCAGGCCATTAGCAAAGGAAAGAGAAGAATAACCCAACTGATAACTAAAGGCAAAGGAGAAGACAAAGAAGAAGAAGAGGAAACCGAGTCAGACAAGGAAAAGGAGCCTCAACAAAAGAAAGGCAAGGTGATCATCACCAAACCTAAAAGGCAAGCCTCTGCAGTCTTCTCCAGGAGAACAAGACAAGGAAAGAAAGAACCTGTGCTTGTTAAGCCTCCACCCACATTTGAGGATAGATTGAAGCAATTAGAAGCAGGTGCTAGCTTCACAAACTTCAAAGCATTGAAGTTTGAAACCAGAACAGAACAAGAAAAGATGCAGATTGAGGAACTGGTACTGAACAAGATGGGTAAATGGAAATACTCACCAGACCAGATAGCCTCCCAGATCTCCAAAGAACTATTGGAGAGGTTGCAAATCAGACGGGAAGCTGCAACCAAGACTGTAAAAGATATCTATGAGCAGACACTAAAGAATCTCCTGCCGAGTTTCACTAATGCTGAAGTGAAAGCATCACTGAAAGATCACGAAGGTAATATGATGATTAGATTCCACACCTGTTTGATACTTGTCAAAGACATTGAGCATGTGGTAAATGATGCAACAAACATGTGGAAAAACATCTATCATCTACACAAATCCAGTGATGATACGGTTGAAATCAATGACATTGACAACAGTGATGATGATGAAGATGATGATGATATTGAAGATATTCCAGAGGATCTTCATTCAATCATGTTAGAAGTGGAAGAAGAGGCTAAGAAAGAATTAGAGGAAGAAGAAGCTGAAAAAGAAATGGAGGAGAAAGAAGAACAAGCAAGGGTGGAAGAAGATCCAGTACAAATTGCAGCTGAACTCATTGCATCTCCTCCACACTCTCCATCTAAAATAGTTACATCAACTATGGAAATAGCTTCTACTGGTAAGTCCTCTCAGCTCCTTGTACCATCTATGCAAGTGCCAATCACTTCATTAACCGAGCTACAGCCACCTTCATTAACCGAGTCTCCATCAGTCTCTGCAGTAAGTTCATCATGCACATCAACCTCTACTGCAGAATGTATAATAAGTGTACCTATAGATACTACAATTTTGACTTCTCTTAATCAAATTTTGGCAACTATTAGCTCTTCCACTCCATCCTATACAGAAACATCAATTTTTGATACCATTTGCACATCTCTTAGTCTTCCTATACATAGTCCTATTCCAGTCTTATCAGCCAGCCCTGCCTCATCAACTATAGTCTCAGTTCACAAGGGTCAAGATGAAGTCTTTGCTGGAAAAGCAAAAAGATACATGTTTTCCAGCAAGACACTGGATGAGGAAATTGATTTGGATAAGGACATTATTCTTCCTAAAATAGATCTTGATACAGCATCAGTTGATGAAATGAGAATGCTCAGTCAGCTATTAGAGCAGAAGGCTAGGCAGAAACAGCTACGGCATGAAAGAGATCTGGAATATAGCATCATTGAGAGTGCTAAAAATATTATAACAGAGGCTATAGGTGTTGAAGTAGATTCTACTCAACACATTTTGATTCAGTTGGAAGAGGCTGTAAACAAATTCAATGAGGATACCTCCGGCCAAGAAAAGTTGATTGAAAAGGCAGAGAAGAAATTTGACAATAAGGTGCTTGAGCACATTGCTCAACATATTGCATTAAATCAGGTAGAATTGTCTACAATTTTGAATAATTTTGAGAATTCTTTTAATAATGTAACTTCACTTTTTGGAAAACTCTGTGATGTTACTAAGTATACCAAAGATATAAAAGAAAAGTTGAATAAAATTGATGAGGATATGAAGGTCAGTGCCCAAGTGCTGCAATCTGACCTCAGTACAAGTTCATCCCATTATCATAAAATAAGATTTTTGTCGGAGAAACAGGCAGAATTGCTGAGAGAGGAAGCAAGAATCAAGTCTACTCTCATAGATATCCAGAATATGATTCTTCCTGTCATGACTTCAATGCAAAAGAATATTGCTCATTCCAGAACATTGATTCATGACAACAATTTCTCAGTTGCAGATCATATGATTGAACTTTCTGCAAAAATTCAAATTGCACTCTCCTCCAGCAAAGTTTTGCAAGAAAATTGGGATAAGACTTTGGCTCTTATTCTCAAGGTACATTCAGAATTTCTTTCTCATTTTGAAATCTCAGTGTAAATATATGTTATTTGGCATTATTGTCAAAAAGGGGGAGACAGAACTTCAGAATTTCAGAGCTATCCATGCAAAGATATATGTATTGATCTGTAAAATACTGTGCATATTGTATGGGGGAGACATACATCTAATAAGATCTACAATTTTGGAAACTTTTTATGTATGTCAATTTCTGTACATAAACCTTGATACATAATTGTTTTTGTCACTAATGCCAAAGGGGGAGATTGTTGGCATAAAGTTATTTGCCATTAGTGACAACACTTTTCTCACAGTATTAACCGAGTAAAGAAGAACTCAGTGTTAATCGAGTTCAGTCGGTTAAACTAGAACTTAGTATTAACCGAGTTCAGTCGGTTAACTAAGAACTCAGCATTAACCGAGTTCGGTCGGTTAATTAAGAACTCAATATTAACCGAGTAAAGACGGATGCAGTGTTAACCGAAGTTCGGACGGTTAACATAGGACTTAATGTTAACCGAGCTCAGTCGGTAAACAAAGAAGTTTGTTCTACTGAGTTTGTTTTGCTATTTGGCCGACTCAGTTAAATTTTGTCTACTTTTATTCAGCCGACCATTGCATGTAATTTTAACCAGGATGGTATATATATGTAATGTATTGTATCATTCTAGACGTATGGGAAATATATGAAGTATATGAAGAATGTGTGCAAAAGCATGTAAGCTGAATTTTGAAGGTTTTCAGCAAAGTCAGCATTGGAGCAAAAAAGTTTTATCTGTCATATCAAGGACAATCAGAGCGTAGCGGATCTTATCAGCAATCAGTTGTATTCAGATCCACTGTTTCATTCTAACAGGTGAATCAGTTTTTATAAATCCTTTAACAGGGTAGACTTAACAGTCTTTGTTCCAAATCTCCTAACAGAGTGCATACTTATGAAGTATGTTTCAAATCTTTTAACAAGGTGGATATAACAATCCTTTATTCTCCTAACAGGGCAGATCACCAGAAGTGATCATTGTATGCCTTAACCGGCTAACTTCCTACTGCAGTAAAGAAGATTTGTGGGTTTCATCCCCACCCCAGTTTTACTTTCTATTTTGGAAGGTTTCTGGGTCACCAAAATCTCTGTGCTTATGTGTTATGAATGTTTACATACTGCAGATTAGATGATTAAATATTTTACTGGTTAATATGAATTGATTTAAGATTTTATGTTTACTGATTCACCCCTCCCCTCTCAGTAAACTGTTATATCTTGAATATTTCCAACAATTTTCATATTTTTAAAAGGTTTCGTGCCCAAAAAATTTAAAAGGAAATGAGACCTAGGGCTTTGACAAGAAAATTCAAATCCTACCAAGATTTTGTAGGATTGAAATAAAAACCCTAGTCTCCACTTGACAAATTCAATTCTAGTTTTTTTTTTTTAAAGGGGGAAAATATCTTGCAAAAATCAAACTAATAGGTTTAAAATCAAAAAATCATGAGTGGTGAAGGAAACATCCCTATAGATTCCCTTGCCTTAACCAATAGCTTTGGAACACCATAAAAGAGTTGAATAGACCCCAAATGGCTAGAGACCTTTGTTACCAAGAAGTATAGCATAGTGCCTCTTTCTTTACCTATTGATGACTTGGTAGGTAAATGCTTGGGTAAGATACCCAAGAGAAAAATGCTAAAGATGGAATCCAAGCTTGAGTTTGACAAAAATACAAAGCACAAGATGACAAAAATTGCCAAGCTAGTCAAGGATAAAAGTGATGATGAAGTTACTACTCAAGATTGTCAAATATCAAAAGTGGACCTAGGAAAAGGTAGTAGGGAAGCTAACATGAGAATCTTTGAGGTATTAAACAAGAAGATTGTTGAAAGAGTTTGGAAAGACACCAATAACAAAAAAGACATGATAGAAATCATCAGGAACATGGCTTAGTATATCTATGACATCCAACCCCTTGAACCAATGTCTCTCAGTGAAATACCAACTTCTATAGACATCAAGTCTCCAATCAATAAAAAAATCTTGGGTCATCTATAGAGATCAAATTATACACTAAATAATTTGAGAATGGGTTGTATTTTTTAAGACATAGGCAATCAAATATGTCAATATTTTGAGAGAAGCTCATAAAAACCACTAGTATAATCAAGAAGCTTGAATCAATTATAGAGTTCCATGAGAAAGATAAAGATATTTGGGTCAATAAAGAATTGTAGATGGAGGATGTGCATGAGTACAACCTACAAAAATTTCTTGCAAAATGACTAGTCCTAGGAGAAGATGATAAAACCCTCTATGTGATAAAGGATTGTATTCAATGGAGAAACAAAGCTATTACTCAAGGAATTGTCAAGATTAAAGAATTAGTTCATGGGATGAAAATCATAGATGACATCACTTAGGGGGATTTGAAGTTGGTTGATAAGTAGTGCACTAATGTAGAGGAGAAATCAACTAGGTCTAGTGAAGAGATTGTCAAAGATTTGCAGAAGAAGTTTGAGGAGCTCAAAGAGATGAAAACACCAATGTCACAAGATTTCTAAAAGCTTGCCCATGTAGAGTCTATGTTGATAATAAATCAGAAGAATTTTGAGATGCATGAGACAAAGGTTGAGAAAATTTTCAATTACAAAGAGGTACAGAAGTAGAGGATCACATATCTTAGATTGTCACATCACCAGATCATCTTTGCATTTACTTCCGCCTATGAAAATTGGAAAACTCCCTAATTGGCTTCTTCCTCATTAGAGAAATATTAGCATCATTGACACCTAGAGATGTTTTGTAGCTATTGAGCATCATAACTTAGTCCCTTTTAATATTATGCTTTGGTGGTTTGATTAGTTAGAGTAACTAATAGACTATTCACTCTTGGTGGAGTATTTCTTACAGTGGTTCATTTTAGCCCTATGTGGCTATATCTATTAAGACTTGATACTATCTTATGATTGACTCTCTATGTATACAAAGAAATTATTTTTCTTGGTATCTATGCTTTAGTTAAAGTAAGAACTCTATGATGAAATATATATTAAATTATACTAGTTTTATAATCAAAGTTTTTTGAATATTTGATATTATTATCCATTAAGATATATAGTTTGTTTTCTTGTAGAAATGAATGGTATGTGGAGATTCTCATGTTTTATTACAGACAAATTCATATTTTGGTTTTAATTAATAGAGGGGAAGAAGTATTAAAATCATAGCTTTAGTTTGTAATAATTAAAAACATGTGGTTGATTATTGTTATAAAGTTTGAATGGTTCTTTGAATAGCACACTCTATTAATTTTGATAAATTGAGTGTTTTACCTTTGTATTTTCTAGTTAAAAATACTTGTGAGATAAATTCTCTCATAATAAGAAATTGTTGAATATCTTTCAATAAGGTAGTTCCACCTAAAAGTGAAACTTGTAGAGAGTTTTCTATTGTAGGAACTCAATTGTTGGCATTATAAAACCATTCATTTTCCTTTGATGCAAAAATAAAAAAGTTAGATTGTTAGAAGGAAAAACTAATCGCCAACAATTTTTGGTGACTCCACTAGGGAATGAAATCAAGAATCTTATCATTTCTAATTAAGTCATAAAATTCTTAACCATGGTCCTTTTGAATTATAATGATTTGTCAGTCTTGCAACCAAATTTAGGCTTTGAAGACACACAAGAGGACCTTATCTAATATATTAATGATTTCACCTGGGAAAATAGAGTAAGAAATCATCAATATCTTCAAGTTCAAAGGGTATTAGAGAGAGAAAAATAAATAGATTATAGGAATATGTAAATCCCAAGTGATAGTTATTGTTAAAAAAATAGGTGGCATAAACCGATAAGGTAGTCTAAGGTGGTAGGTAAGTCAGTCAACTAGGATGAATGAATATACATAGAGACTAAAAAGTTACAAAAATTAATATATAAAGATTTTGAAGAGTTGGAAAAAATTGATTTCAAGATAGAAATTAATTTGAGAAAAAACAAAACTAAGACCACTAGCCAATCATCATCACCAACCAAGGCCACCCCTTAGTCAACTTCTTTCCAATCCTTACTCATTCTTGGAACTTTGATCCCTTCTTTCATAAATATATAGCCCTTAATATCATGTTACCAAGGATGACCCTAAATCAGCTTTGGGGTGTTGTTGTAGGCACTCTGAGTTAGGAGGAAATCTAGGAAGGATACCAAAAGGAGCATGAGACGTTCTTCCAAAATTCAGTAGTGAAGGAAAGAAATCTTTGAGGAGAATTTAAATGCTTTCAATATGGTGTCTTGGAAGTCCCCATAGAAGATGTAGTAGTGAGCCTATTTTCGCAAACCTTGACTAATTTAACTGATGACTGGTTCCATCATTTATCTAATGCATCTATCATATGATGGAATACAATGAGAACAACTTTTGAAGTCATATTCAAATCTATAGATGATGCTAATTCTTTGTTGATACAATTAAGTCAGATGAAGAAAGAGATACATGTACCTATGCATGATTTTTTCAAAAAAAATCATATATCTCTCCTATGAATTCTAAATTTTACTAGACCTAGTGAAGAGAATCAAAAGAGTTTCTTCATAAATGCAATTCCCCTAGATGTTTCTTTCTCATTAAAGAGACCAAATGCTACAGCCCTTGGGTCTTCTTAGAGACTTCCTATTGAGTTAAAAGATGACTTGATAATAATAGGTAAATAGAAGAAAGATGTACATATCCCTAACTTTCAAGCCTCTACTTCCTCATCCAATGACTCATTGATACAAAAAATATGAACAATTTGACAACTCTCAAAAGATAATTTCCTAAGACTACCACTCCTTACCAATATATCTCATGTAGATATCCAAACCAAAATGCTCCAAACTCTGGAAAATAATTTAGTCTCCCTCCAACCCATAAAATGCATCAAATTGAACCACTTCCTAGTAAGAACAACATGTGTGTCTTTCATCTTAGCAACAATCATGAAAGGGCTACCTATCTAGAAAATGTAAGACACAACAAATTGGAAGTAGAGAAGGAAGTCGTGACAAATGTGGTTATTGAAGAAGAATCCTCTAAAGCCCTTGGTGACTCTATAAGTTACTACATGGAATATGAATATGATTTTGATAGAGGTGGTGACATTTTGGTGTCTTTGGAAGAACTATACTATTCAGTCTTATCCATGGGGTCCAATGTGGGATAGAACTTGATTTCCAACATAGGAAGATTATAGTAGATCTATAGGTGAAATATGTGAAAACTCAAATGGGAGAAGGATGTAAAGTGTTACAACCCAAGCTCCTCAAATTCAAATTTTGAAAAGGTCTAACCTTGATTCACTTTTTCACATTGTGGAATTCTATAAATCTTCTAGAATATATTTTTTTAGATTACCTAAAGATGAAGCCTCAAGAACTAGATAAATTGATAGATTATGTTCATGAATCTCCTATAGGGTAGCTACCCAACAAGCTAATGAAGTATCCTCAAACAAAGAACTTAAAATAAAATGGCCAGACCGACATGAAGAGAAAATCCAACCTAAGAGTTTAAGTCCTATTAGCCCTCTCAAAGAAAAATTTGAACCTTTTTATGTGTCTCTATTCATCCATGGCTTCAAACTAAACAATTCCATTATAGATTCAAGTGCCTTGAAGATAATATAATGCCATAAGTTGTAGCCAAGGCCCTTGACCTTCCATCAAAAAATATTTTGGTAAGTGTTACTCAATGGATTCCAAGCAAGTCCCACTAATAGGCCAAATCAAAGATGCATAAGTCTCATTAGAAGCCCTCCTTGACAAGAGAATAAAACTTACCATACTAGTGGTGTACATCCCCACTAGCTATGATATGATTTTGAGAAGAACCTTTTGTAGAAACTTTAGAGGAGAAGCCAAAATGGACTGGTTGCAAGAAGTCATACATGTAGGAAGTAAAAAGGTGATCATGTTACCTTAACAAAAATCTAAATATATAGTCTTCCTTTTAGATGATCTCTGAAATCCTATACCAACAAAATGATTTTGCTAACTATATGATTATGCCTAAATTTAAAGTTGTAGGTGCTACTCAGATGAACAACGATATCCCCTAGATCCTAGAATTGGATGGCAGTTGTTTCTCAATAGGGTTTAGCAAAGGTGTAGTATTGATTTCCCCTTCTGATGAGAAATTTCCCTCTTCTTTAAAACTCACTTTTGAAAACACAAACAACATAGAAGAATATGAGGCCTTATTTTTGGGGTTAGAAGATCCAAAAATGAGAGGTATTAAATTTTTTAGGGCAAGAGGAGATGTTGATTTGATTGTAAAAAAGGTTAGGAAGTTGTTCATAATTAAGAATGAAAGGCTAAGATAGTACAAAAATTGAATATGGGATGAATTAGATTGGTTTTATGGTTTTTCAATTGAAATTATGCCTAGAGAATTCAATACTTAGGCAGATCCATTAGCGGTGATAGCATCTTTCTTAATCCCTCACCTAGAGTTTGTGGATAATATTTATACCATGAAAACAATACACATGCCAAGTGTACTATTGTAAATTTAGTATAGACTAGGTGACTAAGAGGGAAGGTGAATTAGGAATCGATAAAACTTATGCTTTTATTCACCAATTAATCATTTACCATGTAATCTGATCTAATTGCATGCATGAAAGATTGAAAGCAATAAAATATTCATAACACTTTAACACAATATTTAATAACCCAAAATCATTCCAAATAGAAAGTAAAACTAGAGTGGGGATAATAGCCACAAGCTTTATTAATGCAAATATAAAGGTAGTTTGTTAAAGCTTACAATTGATCACTTCTGATGATCTACCCTATTAGGAGCAATAAGGACTATTAACTTCACCTGGTGAAAGGATTTACACCATACAATAAAGTATGCACTCTGTTAGGAGATTTGGAATGAGACTGTTAAGTCCACCTTATTAAAGGATTTGACTGATGCACCTATTAGGATGAACCAATGGCTAATATTTGATCTGCAACTCAGTTTGTTGAATATGATTCCTTTGAATAACAATGATCACCTAGCTATGATAGATAAGTCTATGCTTCTCCTTATACTGTTTGTAGCCTTCTTTAATTCACACTCGTATACTTCTTCTACTTGTTCTTATCAATTAAATTAGATATGAAATATATACTACATATATATATATATATATATATATATATATATATATATATATATATATATATATATATATATATATCTAGAGTTAGCTATAATACCAAATTCAAACAATCTTCACAAAGTTGGCTCACTACTATATCTCAAGCTTTGAAGACCACTCAAGTGATGTTCTAACACTCAATAATACTTGTCAATACTTGGTCAACTCTAGTACTCAATTTAGATGCTCAATCCATACTGATCACTTGGGTTAATAGGAACTTGGTTAGCACTGGATGACTCGATGAATACTAAAGAACTTGATAGACTCATTTAACAATACATGGGTTAGTCTAAACCATAATTTGTTTGATTGGCTTGGTAGCAACTAAAACACTTGGCTTACACTACTAGTAGTATGATAAGCTCGATAGAAACTATAGAGCTCGATAGAAACTATAGAGCTCTATAGCAATGTAAGAAACTAACTAATTACTAAGTCACTAATAGATAGATGTTTTGACCATTAGATCAGCAATCTCCCCCTTTTGCATTAGTGAAAAAAAAACTTGAAATACCAAAAATTTGAATACTCACAATACAAGTCAAAACTCCCCTTATCAAAAATCTACATCTTCAACTTGATTTTGACTATTGTCTATTGTTGCTTGGTAACCTATGACTCTATTTTTTTGCTTTTTTAAAATTTCTTTTTTAAAAATATTTTTTGCTTTGTATATACATCTTTCATACTATACATGTATTCCCCCTTTGTATATAAAATTCTCCTTACATATGATATACATTCACATTCCCTCTCTTTTGACACAAATGCCAAAAGAGAATTCATAACTACAAGGTAATACCAAAATGTGACAAGAAATCACTATGAACCTTTAAAATGATGGTCATTAACTTATCCCAATTCTCTTCTAAAACTTTTGATGCATGTAAGGCTATCTGCACTTCTGCTAAAAGTTCCATCATATGATCAACTATGGAGAAATTGTTATCATGGATTAATGTTCTTGCATATGCAATATTTTTTTTCATTGTATGAATGTTGGGAAGGATCATGCCTTGAATTTCTATAGCTTCTTCCCTTGACAATTCAGCCTGACAATTTGTCAAATACCTGATCTTTACAAAATGTGTAGAACTAAAGCTAGGGTCAAGTGACAATTGATGTACACTTGCCTTCAAATTAGCATCTATCTTGGCTAGCTTATCTTTTATTTCCTTTGTAAAGTTAGATATATGACTTAACTTTAAAAACAAAGAAACAACATTATTTACTAATACTTCAAATGTAGCAATAATAGTAGACAATTCTACTTGGTCAATGTCTATCCTCTGTGTACTTTCTCCAAATAAATATTCTCAAATTTTCTTTCTACCCTTTGTAGAAGTTTATCTTAACCATTGATGTCCTCATTATACTTGTGAACAAATTCAATCAATTGATCCAAAATAGGTTGTTTCTCATCAACCTCAATATTTAGAACATCCACAAATATGCTTTTTATGTCTTCAAGTACCTGGCTTTTCTTCTTCTTCTTCTTCTCTTCTTTGAGCTTCTATTTTTTGTCCCTCTTTTTCCAAAGCTCACCAAGGGTATCCATCTAATTAGGAGTCAGATTGGAACAATTTCAATTTGGTATCACATTGTCATCCTGTAGATCAATCTCTTCATTTGCTACTTCTAGCTCTTTACCCTTTTCTTTTTGAATGGAAGGAATAATTTCCTTTTCTTTACTCAATACATTAGTACTTGGTTGAGGCTTAACCTCAACTATCATTGCACTTGCCATTATAACTAAAATTGTAGAAATAGTAGAAATGCTAGTAGAAATGGTAGAAATAGTAACAAATGGGGAAGAAATATCACTAACAATAGGAATACCTTGTTGTGACTTGGTTAGGCTTGATGCTAGAGAGATCTAAGCCTGCTACTTGAAAGGTGAAGTGATGGAAACTTCACTCATCAATGCAATTGGAAATACTACTCCAATGGTTAGTTGAGTGCTTGGTGAAGTAGCTTTTACCTCAACTAAATCTATAGCATCCTTCTCTAAGCTAGATTACAATAAGGCTTTTCTTAGAGAATTAGGAAGAGAGGCCATTACCTCTACTACTATCTTCTCAGGATCTAAGTCTTCAATACTATGTATCTTAGGAGGATCACCTCCTGTAGCTTCTTGATCCCTTCATCTTTGACATCATCTCCTTCCATATTTTCCACTTCCTCGTAAATCTATATCTTCAATATCTTTTTCTATTTTTTTGCTTCATCATCCTTGTCATCAATTTGGACAAGCTAATCACTAGGCTTGTGTAACCCATAGATATTCTTCCATGCTATGGTGTTGGACTTCACAACTGACTCAATGTCTTTAGATAGGATAAAAAATGCATTGAATCTATAGGTTATCTTTGTTTCTTTCTCCTTTAATGATTTATTCACTTCCTTATCAATGAGACTTGACATAAGTTGTTTGAGGGTTTTCTCTCTGATGTCCTTGGAAAAATTTAATGCATTGTCCCAATGATGTGATATTGACTTAAATAGAGTATCAGGAACTTTGTTTGACAGTTCCTCTGGGGAGTATTTCCATTTTTCTATTTTTTAAAATAGGGAATCTTCTATATGTTTCTTCTCTTCTTTGTTCCTTGCAATCTCATACTTAAGGAATTTAAGATCTCCCATACCTACTCCACTTTGCAGTCTAGATAACCTTTCTTTGAAGGTAGGGGCATACCTCTTAAATATAATCTATTATGCTTCATCTTCATCATCTCCAACTTTTTTTTTCTTTCATGACTTGGTTCTTCTAGTAAATACATCAAGGGAGAATTTTGTAGGTTTGGTTATTATGACTTTACCTTTCTTCTTAGGAGCTTCCTCTTCTTTAGATTCTTCTTCCTTTGCATGCTCTTCCTCCCCTTCTTCTTCATCAAGGTCATCTTATTTTCCTTTAGTTAACAAGAGAGGGGAGCTAGAGGATTTGGTGTCCTTAAGAATATTTTCCACCTGCTTTCTTCCTCTTTTCATTGCTTGGAGAAGCTTTATTTCAAGAGTAATTATAGCTTTGTCTTCCTCATAAGTGCCAAAATAAGATGCCTTGGCTCTTTCAAGAGAGCTTCAATGATATCTATTGTATCATCTATGTTTAACAGGGGCTTCACCTATGTCACTCCTAGCCTAACTGCATGGATATGGACTTTATCATAGTCAACTAGAAAAAAATATCTTGATCATAGTCTTTCACTAATTTCTTTAGAATTCTATTGTTGGAATTTACAAGTGGGAAGATTTACTTCTGGGGGGGGGGGGGGGTGAGGGTGAATCAAAAGTAACTAAATTTAACCTTTTCAAAACCTTTTAACTGAAATCATTCACATGCATCTAATCCACCTAATAAACATGAAAGTAAAGACTTGCATGAAAATAGATAACTCAAGAATTTGGTAACCCAGCAACCCTCCAAAATAAGAAGGTAAAACTAGGGTGGGGATGACACCCACAAAGTATCAATGCAACAATATGTAATTGTTCAAGGTTACAAAGTTTGACCACTTCCAATGGTCTATCCTATGAAAGGTCCATCCTATTAAAGACTTTACACCCTATTAAAAGTGACCTAATTAAAGGATTTACAAACATTCATTTGGAATGTTACCCTATTAAAGGATTTACAATCCTATTAGGGATCTACAATGTGGCTATTAAACCTATATTGTTGGTAGGCCAACCTATCATCATAGGATTTTCATCCTTATAATACAATGGTTAGAAAGTATAAAAGAATGTCTTGACCTGATGACTTGCAATTCTTAATTGCTGATTCCAAATCCTCATTCTACTTTGTTTGTTCTAATCCTTCCTTGATCTAATATGTCTCTTCTCAAAACTCTAATACTCTATTCTTGACCAACTAAATTTTGCAATGTTGCTCTTCCTTCTAAGTCTTTAAACACCCCTCTACAATTTTTTATAATTCACCCATACACTTCTCACTCATGCTCATGCACACACACAATGGGGTTTTGACCTCCTTTTAAAGATTTTGAAGCCTTAGGGTTAGATATGAATCTATGATCAATATTTAATCTTCATTTTCCACTCAATTCTTGCACTTTTCCTATTGGTTACATGCCTTCTCCATTTTTATTTTTGGCTACATGTTGATTACATAGGTAATGCAAAAGATTCGATCTTATCTTCAAGATCCTTTGAGATTGATCCTCTATCGGCTCCAAAAATGGTTTACATTTGAGTTTGTGAACATACAAAGTCATATGTTGATTCTATGTTACTTGGCACTTACTAATTGCTAATGCTTGACACATATAGCAATTCTATCTCACTCAGCTCCTATAGCAATTCTGTTTCACTCAACATCTATACTTTTCTCAACACCTATAGTGACTCAACATCACTTATCACTCGACACTTGAACTTGGCTCAACACCTATTGAATCTCTAGCTTGGAAACTATATTATACTTGGCATCCTCTTGAGAATTGGTTAAGTGTGTTGACACTCAATTGTCAAAACCAATATGAGATCAACAATCTCCCCCTTTGACATGAGCGCCAAAAACACTTAACTCACCACTATGAATCTGATCTCTATGAGTATACTACACATTCTATTCAACATATGTACAAAACTTCAAAAACTTTTTCAAAATGCTATATACCTCAAAAAATTTGTAACTCCCCCTGAGTTGATGTACCATTTCTGTAACCAAAATTCCATTCCTAAAACCAAAAAACTCTTGTGCTAAGTTTGTCTCATGCTGATGTGTCTGATACTTTTTTCCTTGTCATTTTTTTGCCTCTATTTCTATGTACCTTGTTTCTGCTTTATTTGTACTTTGTATCTGCTCCCCTTTTCACATTTTCTTGTAGTTTTGCATCCTTTTGGCTTTCTCAAAAGCTAAAAATTTTATATCTTCCCCTTTGGGTATGTCTCCCTTTATTTACACAATGTATTAATCCCCCATTCTTATTATCTCCTATGGGTATATCTCCCCCTTTTTGACACTTATGTCAAAGGGTCCTAAAAATGAATGGAATATTTAGCCAAAAATGTTTTATTTACCTCCATGATCATCTTCAGAGAAGCACCCCAATTATTTAAGAAATTTCCAGTTATTTGTGTTGGATGGTTGTCTCTGCTACAAGATGTACTAGGCCTTCTAAAGTAGAAAGATTAGGGTCTTTCTTTAAAACATTTTTTGCATAGGCTTGTCCCTTGTGTAGGAATTTTAGATGTGGGGTAATAGGGGATTGAATCTATATTAATTTGGCCTTAATATTGGCCTCTTCTATTGTCAACATAGCTAACTCCTTTTGGGTGTGAAGCATTGTTGCAAAATCCTTCTCACTTTGGGGTAGATCTTTAGGTAGATGTGTGCTAGAAATCTTCAGATTTCATTCCAAGCTCAATATTCTTTGGCTAGTTTCTTGTGTGAAGAATGAGGAGTCACAAAAATTTGGAGTACAATGAGAATACATTCCCAAGTACTATTTTAACTTTGTCAATTTTCTTAGCCAATTCTACTTGTGAAAGTGTTATTTCACTAGATATATTTTAATTGACTTTCATTTGAAACTTCTTTTTAGACCATTCTAATAACTTAACATTTGTATGAAGGTCTTCATTTTGTACCTGGTCAACTATGTTGGATTTTTTCTCAATGATGGGCTTGGTTTCATCAAGTACTGGAAATTTGAATGCATTAAGAAATATATATTTGATTTCCACTAATGCTTGCTTTTGTCTATACTCATTTCTAAGTATCTCTTACTTCTTCCTTCTCTCTAGTGCCTCTTGCACTTCATTAATCTATGCTAAATTCATGGTCTTGGAGTCATAACTTGGTATGACTATTTCCTCATCAAGAGTAGGGTCTCCATAGTGAAGTACCCTTGCTACCTTGGTGGAGCTTGAGCCTAGTGCTAAAATCTATAGTGGTATTGCATCAGTGCTTGGTTTCTTGGTAGGAGTCCCTGAGGTAAGCAAGTTTACCAATGTTTGTATTGCCTCCTGCTCTCTTTCTTTAGGGGTTTTCTCCTTTTCCTTCTATTCTTCTCTATTTCCTTGATCAATAAAATTTTTTTGAGGAGGTGCATCTTGGTCTTGTGTTGTAGGAACATCTTGTCCTATTTGTTCCTTTGTTGGCTCCTCGGTAGTTGTTGTTGCTTTGTCTATATGATGAACCTTAGTAGTTGTATCATGTGCTTCTTGCTCTTTTGGTTGATCTATTGTAGTTTTGGGAGGTTGTGAAGATGGTTCTTGTGTGTTCACCTTCTCCCTAGTGATCTCTACTACAGCCTTTGCCATTCTTCCACATTCACCAAAATAGGATTTGTGCAAAGTTGTGATTGCAGTGTGGTTTGGTGAAGGATATTTTTGAGATCTTATGTAGTCAATGGATTGATGTTATGACTTGAGCTATTAGAAACATCCTTGACAATGATAGTCTTTTCAAGTTTTGTATGTGGAGGGCTTGGTGGTGGAATTTGGGTGTCTTGGACGCTCTATTCTTCCTATTGCTCTTCAGCTATTGCCTCTTCACCTTGTTGTGTCTTCTCCACTATTTCCTCTTCTTTCCCTTTCTCTCCCTCTTCATCCTTTTCATTCTCTTCTTCTTCCTCATCATTCCTTCCCTCAAAGGGATATTCCTACCTTGCTTTGAGTATTTGGAGTCCATATATAACCTTCCACATAAGAGTGGATTTCTGCACATCTTCAATTTGATTTTTCTATATACTAAAGGCTCTGTATTTAAGTGAAAATTTTCTCCCATGTTTCTTTCTAGCCTTAGTTATTTCACCCTTTGTAAGTTCTAGCATCAAATGAGCCAATGTTGACTCCCTTATATCCTTTTTCATATTAAGGCAATAATGCCATTTATTCTCTACAATGGAGCTTAGCTCCTTAGGTATTGAATTGTCTAGTTCAAGTGGGGTGGTCTTGAACTTAGCCATCATAGTGTAGATGGACTCTTCCACTATGTTTTTTTCTTCCCTTGATAATTTATTAAAATTAATGGTCTTTAAACTAGTTAAATCTGCATTGTCTCTAATGTTATTGCAAACATTTTCCAATTTAGATTTGGTAGAATGTATTACCAATTTGTATTGTTCATTATCAGAATCTATCTTTACTTCATTTGACTCTAGAGGTGCAACATATTTTCTTCTCTTCTTTTTCTCTATAGGCCCTCCTTTCTCTATTGTTTTTTGCTTCCCCTATTCTTTAGCCACTTGAGTTATTTCCCTAGTATTTTCCCTTCTAGTTGGTTTGGCTAGGCTCAACTTTGTTGCTTTCTTCTTCCCCTTTGTCTGTGTAACTGGTTGTTTTTGTGCTTTTCTTTTCTTTGGTTTAGCCTTTGGTGCTTCTTTCTCAGTACCTTTGACTTCTTTAGCATCCTCCCCCATGCCTTGGGTTAGTGCAAGTGTTTCTTGACCTTGTTCCTCTTCATCATCTTCTACTTCTTCTTCTTCTTCTGTCATGCATTCACCAAATTTGGTTTTAAGTTTCTTCACAAGTTTGTCTTTCTTCTTTAGTGTGGAGGTAGTTTTCACCTCCATATCCACCTTTGACCTAACCACATCATAGGTTCCAAAATTTGGTTCACTCTTATCCACTTCTTCTACTAGTATTGCAATTATAGCTACTGATGCCTCATGTATATTAATTTCATAGCCAAGAGGTCTTAGCCATATAAATCTTGGTATGGAAACTTGTATATAAGTGTAATAAATATCTACAAGAAAGCATACATAATTTACATGCTTTTCTACTAAGGAAACTAGTATTTTTAGCCTTTGTTCCATTGTCTTCTTGAAGTCTTCAAAATAGCTAGTCATTAGGGTCTCAAAATTAGCTCCCATTTGTTCAATGTATTCATTAACTTGAGCTATGATTGACCTATTTTCTTTCCAATAAATTTTACCAAAAGAAGGAAACTCATGTGTACATAAAAGAAAATGTAAAACAAAATAGCACCAAACTTGCATTGTGCTCCCTGTGTCCTTCTTATTGCTACTAAATTCTCATTAATTTGTTGTAGTTGTAGTTCTGCAAGATCATTAGTATGATCCTTTTTCACCAATTTGTAACCCACATACATTGTAATGTAAGGCACACTGTTAAGTCTGCTGGATTGGTAGAACTTATGTCCAATGACTCTAACAACAAAGTCAACTAGAGGGTCTTGAATGGTGTCAATTGTCATTCCTCTCTTGTTCCACTTGGCACTAGTATTCTTTTTAATTGCTTCCTTGGCATCACTTCTGAGGGTCTTTGGCCAATCTAGAGTAGGGTACCCTATCACTCTATGTACAATTCTTTTGGTTATTTTCACTAGACCATCTTCCAACCATAAGCTTCCATCATCTGTTCTACTAAGCACTAGCCTGATCCATTTTGTTTTGAAAACTATGGGAAATTCTAGGGCACATGTTAAACCCTTCTTCTCAAAAATCTAATATTCTTCCTTCAGTACTCCATTTTCACACAATTTTTCATAAGCTTCCCTCATTTCCATGTCTCCTATGGCTCCAATTTTGCAATTGTATCATCATCTAACATCCTAAACCATAACTACCTTAGGGGGTATGATAGATAGGGCTCCAGCTAGGTCATTTTAATATGCTACCTCTGAAATTGGCCAAAAATTTGGTTGTTTTACTTCATTAGACACTAGCTAGACCTCAAATGGTTCCTTCTCCTAAGTTTTCCTTGAACTAGAAGCCATTTGTGTGATCTAGGGTTTGTGCACAAAGAAAATATGAAACTACATAACTCAACACAAACATAAATACCTCAAAATCAATGAAGTCATGCTAAAATGCTATTGACATCTTCTTAAACATTGGACTTCTCTACTATGTAGTCATTTTTCACTCTTTTTTGTCTTTTCTCTTTGATTGCAATGAAGAAAAATGACTGAAAATGTGATAATATACCCTATTTTAATTGTATTTAATGTTTAGTGTGTTTATAGTTGTTGACTCGGCTTCTGAAGGATTTCTACATCACTCAACTTCCATTGACTTTTCATCACTCAGCATCCATGGGAGTATCCTTCACTCAACTTCAACTAAAATTTCATTTTCACTTAGCTTCCACTACCAACTCAGCTGCAACTAATAATTTGGCTTCTACTATTTTTGATAGTTAATTTGATATGCACTAGGATTTTACTCAACATCTTAGGGAAACTCGATAGCACTTGTGAAATCTTGAAATTTTAACTTTGCATCTCTAATCATGCTATTTTCTTCCTTTCAATACTTACTTATTTAGGAACCAATGTATGATGAAACTTTGTAAATCAATCCCTCATGCCTTCTTGTACTTAGTTTGATGAAGTGTGATCACTTGACCTTTTAGGTGAAGTGATCCCTTCATTTGATGTGCTACACCCATCTTTCTTCTTCCATGTCTTATTCATTTCTCCTCCGATGTGTTCAACATCTACCTTCTCTTTACCTTTCTTATTCTTTGAGTTGGGTGCCTTTGACCTTGTTGGGCAATTCTTGCTGATATGACCAGTCTTCAAGAAACTAAAGCATGTAGTTTGACTCAACCATCTACTATAGTTTCCACTAAAATGTGTTCTTATACAATTTTCAAGAATGTGCCCATATTCTTGATAGTAATAAAAGCTATACTTGGTGTTGTAGTCCCAATTGTAGTGATGTCCATGGTTATTTCCTCTTGTTGGCTAATTAGGTGTCCACATAGGCTTTGATCTGTACTCAAAAGCTCTATGTCCATACTTCTTGCAATTGTAGTAGTGACCTTAAAATCTTGGTGTTCTAATAGTCTTAGTCCTATAGTTATGTGCCTAATGTCCTTGCTTTGCACTTATGATAGTAACCAACATTCTTAGGTTTGTCATGTTGATGGGCATTCTTACTCCTACATACATTAGATGTATGTCCCTTTTTACCATAGAAATGACAAGTAGGTTTAGTGTTCTTACCTTTGTTACTCCTTTTGTCTATAGTCTTGGATGACTCTCCTTGTTTAGTGCTCTTGTATCCTAGTCCTAAAGTATCATTGCTAGCCTTTAGTGATTTTAGTAGCTACTCAAAGTATTTAATGGCCTCATTTAGTTTGTTGAAGCTTTTTGCAATTTCCTTCTATCTTTTCAAATCATTTTGTAGTTGTTCATTTTGCATCTTTAGTGTAGAGATTTCAATGTCCTTGATATTTAGTTCACGATGTGCATTCATCATCTGAATTAGGGTGTCTAGCTACATGTTTGAAATTCTTGAAAGCTCAATTGACTTTTCTTCTAGTTTGTTGGCAAGATTTCTCTTATCTTCTTCTAGCATAGCCCTACCTTCAATAGTTCTTTTCTTCTATTCAGTCACTTCACAAAGCATCATGGGTTGTAACTCTTGTTCAAGCTTGCATGTTCTAATTTCTTCTACTTGAGCTCTATTCTTCTCCATTAGGTCTACTATTGTTGCATCAAACTCTTTAGAATCTCCATTTTCAAATAGTTTTAAGGTGTCAATCTCCTTATGTTGTGTATCATTCTCAGCTATGGCAATGTCTCTTCTTCTCTTTAAGGATTTTCTCATCTCTTCTCTAGCTTCTTCCAAAGCATGTAAAGCAAGTTGTATATGTATTGTCTAATTCTCTATTATCTTCCCAAGTTTGTAGACTTCCATTTCTAGATCTTTTCTCCAAGTTGTAAGGCTCCTTCTTGTGAGAACTTAGCTCCAATACCAATTGTTGGAATTTACAAGTGGGAAGATTTACTTCTAAGATGGGGGGGTGGGGGGGTGGGGTTGGGGGTGGTGAATCAAAAGTAACTAACTTTAACCTTTTCAAAACCTTTTAACCAAAATCATTCACATGCATCTAATCCATCTAATAAATATGAAAGTAAAGACATGCATGAAAATAGATAACACAAGAATTTGGTAACCCAGAAACCCTCCAAAATAAGAAGGTGAAATTGGGGTGGGGATGACACCCACAAAGTATCATTGTAGCAATATGTAATTGTTCAAGGTTACAAAGTCTGACCACTTCCAATGGTCTACCCTGTGAAAGGCTTGTCCTATTAAAGACTTTACACCCTATTAAAAGTGACTTGATTAAAGGATTTACAAACATTCATTTGTAATGTTACCTTGTTAAAGGATTTACAATCTTGTTTAGGATCTAGAATGTGGCTATTAAACCTATATAGTTGTTAGGCCAACCTATCATCATAGGAATTTCATTCTTACAATACAATTATTGGAAAGTATAAAAGAATGTTTTAACCTAATGACTTGCAATCCTCAATTATTGATTCTAGATCCTTTTTCTGCTTTGTCTATTCTGATCCTTCCTTGATCTGATATATCTCTTCTCAAAACTATGATACTCTATTCTTGATCAACTAAATTTTGTAATGTTTCTATTACTTCTAAGTCTTTAAACACTCCTCTATAGTTTTCTATAATTCACCCATATGCTTCTCACTCATGCTCGTGCACACACACAATGGGGTTTCGACCTCCTTTTAAAGACTTTGAAGCCTTAGGGTTAGGTATGAATCTATGATCAATATTTCATCTTCATTTCTTGCTCAATTCTTGCACTTTTTCTATTGGTTGCATGCCTTCTCCATTTTTCATATTGGCTACATGCTAATTACATAGGTAATGCAAAAGGTTTGATCTTATCTTCAAGATCCTTCGAGATTCATCCTATGTTAGGTCCAAAAATGGTTTATAACTGAGGTTGTGAAGATACAAACTCATATGCTGATTCTGTGTTACTCAATAGTTACTAGTTGCTGATGCTTGGCACATATAGGAATTTTGTCTCACTCAGCTCCTATATCAATTTTGTTTCACTTAGCATCTATACTTTTCTTGGCATCTATAGTGACTTGGCATCACTTATCACTTGGCAGTTAAACTTTTCTCGGCACCTAAAGTTCACTTGGCACCTGTTGAATCTTTGGCTCGGCAACTATATTATACTCTACATCCTCTTGAGAATTGGTTAAGTGTGTTGACACTCAATTTCCAAAACCAATTTGAGATCAACATCTATATCTGCTTTGCATTTTCTCTTTGAAAGTTTCAAAATAGGCATCCATTATTCTTTCAAAGCTATCACCCATCTCTGCTATAAATTAATCAATGTGATATAGCACTAGTTTATCCTTCTTCCACACCACAATTCCTTTGGAAGGAAATAACTTTTGCATGTAAAATAATAGACAAGTTAACGAGGAATCGAACTTACATGGATTATTTTTGAGACTCAGATGCTTTCCATGCTTTTGCTAAGTTGGTTCAACAGTAGCTTGGTAAAGTTGAAGGATAGGATATTCTTCACCACCTTGTATGCTAGGTCAACAACTTCATAGGGAACATTGTTCAAATGGATCGAGCTATATATCTTGTTTTCAATGACATGGATACCAAACTTTATCTCCATGTCTATAACTCCATTGAGTTCCATACCTCTGCCATCCCACTCGGCAAGAGTTCTCTTAGTTAATTTAACCTGACCTATGGTTTTTGTAGTCTTTTCATTATTCAACATTGGCAACCCTATTATTCAGTATATCATATTCTTTGTAATTTGAATAGAGTGATCTAACCAAAAATGCATATCATGGATTTGGCTTAAGATGAATCTAATCCATTTTCCTTGTAAATCCCTTGGCATATGCAAGATATGCATTAACTCTTTGGTTTCCAAATGCTTGTCTTGGGTTTCAAGCTCCCATCCACACATAATTCATTGAATGCTTGGTTCAATCTCTAGGATCCCTAGCTCTTGAATTGAATAGTGATAAAATGATTAAATGTCATAGGTCAAAAGTACCTTTGGAGGAATCTATGACTATGCTCCAATGGGATCAAGTTTCTCTATGAACACTAGACTTAGTTTGAAAGTGAGTGCTTTGCAATCAACTCCTCCAACCAACATCTTTGAACCCTTCTTTTTTTTACTTCTGGAAGATGTCATTCTTTCTCGGTAATGCTTCAAACATGAAGGAAAACTTCAGCAATAATAGATTTGAATCACTCAAGGCTTTGGAATTTTCTTAGCTCTTAAATCTGGAAAATTCATGGTGAAAAATGACCTTCAATTTCTTCTTTTAACAAAATTCATTCTTAAAGTCACCCTTAATGTGTCATACAAATCTTCACTTGGTGACAGGCTGTCCTCCACTTGGTTAAGTAATTTGAACTCAGTAGAGTCATCAACTCGGAAGAGTCTTTGAATCAGCATGAAATTTGATCTCGCCATCTATATCCAAACTTAGATAGGTCTTACAACCTAAACATGCTTAGTAAGGTCTTTAGTTATCATATCTACTTGATAATCCTTGTGTATCTTGAATGTTGATAAGGATCTTCTTCTTGCTAACTAGAATTGATGTGAGATGCCTCCTTAGAATCATAGTTTTAGTAATCTCCATATTCTCCATATATAACTAGGTTGAAATGGTTAAGCCACCAAACTCATTGACTTGAGTATTAACACTTTCATTACTCTAGATTGCATCCTCGGGAGATTTCTATAACCATTTCTACATCATCTGACTTTTGATATTGTCAACCTTTTCCTTCTTTTCATCTTCAACTATTCCTTGGTTCATATAGTTCTTGGAAATATTTTCAAGTTCTATACATACAAAATATAGCTTTGTAGTGTCTCTCTTCCTTGTGTAATTTTTTATGCTATTTACTCCAATGTGCCCAAAATCACCACAATAGTGACATCTACACCATGTCTTGTAATCCCAATCAAATATAGCTTTGAGAATTTGTTTTGATGGCTTCCATTTCTTAGTCTTGCACTCTAAAGATTTGTGCCCTTGTTTTTTGTAATTGTGACACTTTCCTTTGAACTTAGGTTTCTTTGTGTATTCACTTTCTCTATTTCTTGGTTTGTTGTAGTTGTAACACTTTCCACTGAACTTTGATTTACCATTGCTCCAACACTTGTTTCATGTATTTCATATCTTTCCACAATGATTACATGTAAGTCATTTGTTCTTTCGAGTTTTCTCATTCAATTGATTCATGATTTCATGAGATTTCATCATCTTCTCATTGGTTTGCTTCTTTATGTTGAGGCCATTCTAAAATCTTTCATTCTTTGTCCTTAAGTTGATAAGCTCTTGATTTGCATCATTGAGTTGATCAATTAGATCTATTTGTTGAAGGGATATTTTATTAATTTAATTGTCCTTTTCTTCTATTTCCTCTTTGGATTTTTCCTCTTGCTCCATGAACTCACATGATCTAACTTATTGAATTTCTTGTTCTCTTTTCAACTTTCTAACTTCTTCCTAAAGATTAAGTTTGTTTTCAAGTAGATCTATGATTGTTGCATCATCTTCATCTTAACTTTTTTCTTGACAAATGTCTTCAATTTGTTCCTCAATGTAAAGATTATCATTCATTTGTGCTACAAGATCTTTTCTTCTTTTTAGGGATTGAGAGAGCTACTCCTTCACTTTCTTGAGTTGATCTATGGCCAATTACAAATCCAACTTTTCATTTTTAATAGCCTTTGTAGGATTTGGGAAAATATGAAAATCAAATCCATGAAGCCCAAGAATACCTACATGGAGAAAACCTATCACAGAGAAGAAAAAGACAAGAAGAGGCAAGGGTTTGATCTAAAAACATGAAAATTTTATATTTAGAAGAAGAATAGATTATTCAAGAGATTGAAGAGCTTAATAATTAGAAAGAGATCAATCCTTATAAAAGGAGATCAAAACCCAAAAAGGGTAACCTAATAAGTTACAAAGGGTAACGTAAAGGTGAAAGTTATTTAATAATTATAAAATAATTATTAAATAGAGAAAGCTAAAAAATGCATAAAGTGAAATCTTAAGAAGGGATAAAAGGTAATTTAATAAATAAAATAAAATTATCCTTTTTCTCTCACACTCTCCTTAAGATGAGAAACGATGTAGAAAGAGCAAGGAACTATAAAGAAATGTTGAAAGCAAACTTGGGTCTCGAAAACAAGGCCTGGTGAGGTACCTAATGACAACAAAGTCTCTATGAAATGGAGAAATAGAGAAAACCTAGTGGGAAAGACTCTACTCCAAAAAGAGATAATAGAAAATCTAGTGAAGGATTACAAAAGCCTCCAATTAAAGGAATGCTCCAAAAAATAGGAACAAAGAGTGATCATGAAGAGCATCACTAAAGCATGAAGAATCCACATACTCTAGCAAAAAGAAACTTCTAATCTGAAGAATCTCCTCTAAAAATGAAAAGAAGAGTGTCTATATGGTAGATGATACATCTCACCAAAATGAATAGGTATCCAACCACTACATTTGCCTAGTACATAGGATCAAATACTAAATACATAACTCACTCCAATGAACCAAGGAAGCATTAGAAACAATAGAAGAACACTTGCCTTAATGCAAATAGGGTGAGGTGATAGGAAACTAAAAAAGTGGGCCAAAAATTGCCTACAAAATAGAAAGAATTAAGAACATTGAGAGTGAGGAAGAGATACAAACATCTACAAAGGCATATGCCACCGATACATCATGGGGCTAATGTCATGGAAGGGACACTCACTTGAAAAATGAAGAGGGCACTAAATGGCAATCAATTATCCCCCATGGCACTTTATAATATAGTGCGAGTATAATAAATCACAATGATGAAAAAGATTCTGAAAAGCAAGGAGAGGCACTTTATCTCAGTGTGTTTGCATAAAAATGCTTACAAATGATATCAACAATAATCAAAAAGCACAAATAGCTAATACAAAGATAGAACAACCCAAAAGAAGAGATCTCATACCAAGAAAATGATCCCTAAACCTAAAACATCCAAGATATCCACCATAGAGAAAAAGAGCAAAAAACATGATAGAAAGAGCATGGAGAAAAATTTGGAAGAAATTACATCAGAATCAACTTTTCAAAAATATAAATTTTTTAGAAAATGGAGATGGGATGTTCAAGATATGCCCTTCGAAGTGAAAAACTAAACATCTAGCTTTGACTACCAAAATAGGCAACCGAACTACATCAAAATTAGAAAACACCTATACTAATGTCTTTAGCTTGGAACTAGCTTTTTGGTGCATTTTTTAAATTGAAAAAATACATCTGTATGCTCAAGTTACAGAGAAAAAACCAATAGGGCCCTTGGAAATGCACCAAAAAAAAATTATTTTTTAATTAGAAAAACAATTTAAAAAATTAAAAAACACCACCCCTGCATCACTGGCAAAGTGGCGTCTGGGTGGCAAGATGGACAAAGCCATGGGTAGGTGGCTGGAGTGTGGAGCCATGGTGATAGCACAAGTAGAGCCGCTAGGTGGACCGCCAGTGACACTGCTAGCAGTTAATTAATTGTCATGGCATTAAAATGCCAAAAATATTTTTTTGCAACTTTTTTATTTTTCTAGCTCGTAGTGTGTGCTAAAGGCCATATGGCCTTGCTAAATTTTTTTTGCCTCCCAAATCAATGTCGTCCAAAATGGACAAATTTTATATGAAAATGGGGGTTTTGACACCTTCTAAATCCATCTATGATGTCTGTTTGGCCTCAAGCAGCTCCAAAAATTGGTGAACCCCTATTTTCTTAGGAAATACCCAAAAAACTCTAGATTTTATCTATCAAACCCTTGTTCTCCCTTTTTCTCCAAATACCAAACAAGATACAATAAATTTGGCTCTGATATCATGTAGGGTTTGAGAAAATATGCAAATCAAATCCATGGAGCCCAAGAATACTACATGTAGAAAGCCTGTCATGGAGAAGAAAAAGAAAAGAAGAGGCAAGAGTTTGATTTAAAAACACAAAAAATGTATCTTCAAAAGAAGAATAGATTATTCAAGAGATTGAAGAGCTTAATAATTACAAAGAGATTAATCCTTATAAAAGGAGATCAAAACCCAAAAAGGGTAACCTAAAGGTGAAAGTTATTTAATAATTATTAAATAGAGAAAGATAAAAACCACATAAAGTGAAATATTAAGAAGGGAGAAAAGGTAATTTAACATATGAAATTAAATTATCCTTTTTCTCTAACACAGTCTTTTCTAGTCTATAGACTTCTGTTGTCTGTGATCTTTTCTCAAGTTGCTAAACTTCTGATGTTAGAACCAATGCTGTAATACCAATTTTTGGAAATTTAGTATAGACTGGGTGACTATGGGGGGGGGGGAGGGGGGGAATCAAGAACCAATAAAACTTATGCTTTAATTCACCATGTAATTTGATCTAATTGTATGCATGAAAGATTGAAAGCAATAAAACATTCATAACACTTTGACACAATATTTGGTAACCTAGAAACCTTCCAAATAGAAAGTAAAACTAGGGTGGGGATTGTTGGAAATATAGATGGAATAACTAAGAAGGGGGGTGAATCAGTTACCACAAAAACAAGTCCATAGATCCCTTAGATGTCTAATAAACTAGTTACTGTTGTCACTTGGTAAACATACAAAAAAAATTTAACTCAGTAGATGCAGTGTATGTTAACTTATTACTAATTTTAAACATTCATAGTGATTAACATGCAATCATAAAAGAAATAACATGAACACATGAGACACTAGATTTAATATGGAAAAAACCACCAAGAAACTAGTTATTGATTTTCACTCTTCTAAAGTGAGCCTTGTTAGGAGCTAACCTAGTTAAAGGTTACAAAATACACTGTTAGGTGTGACCTTGTTAAAGGATTTAATCACCCTGTAAGGAGTGGCCTTGTTAGAGGTCTTTAGAACAATTCAATAGAACTGTCACCTTGTTAGAGAATTTACAAAAATGGTTGTTAAACCAACTTTGTTAAGAGATTTAGAAATCACTGCTACAATGGTGAGAAAGTAACAATGAATAAATCTAAATGAGATGCTACTAAATTGCTGATACAGATCTCTATTCTACTCCACTCGATCCTCTCTAATCAAATAAAACTTTATTTCTCCTCAAGGATACCTGACCATCCTTCAAAGTTCGCTCACACTTTCTTCTTCAATCAATACACTTGTATGCTCACTCATTATACTCTTGATACCCACAAGCTTTATTATTATAGAATAAAGTTATCCTGTCAAAGCTTAAAATTGATCACTTCTAATGATCTACCCTATTAGGAGCAATAAGGACCATTAGGTCCACCTTGTGATAGGATTTACAATATTCATTGAAGTATGCACTCTATTAGGAGATTTGGAATGAAACTATTATGCCTATATTATTAAAGGATTTGACTGATGCCCCTATTAGGATGAATCAATAGCTAATCTCTGATATAAAACTTGGTTTGCTAAATAAGATTCCTTTGAATAAAAATGATCACCTAGCTATGATAGATAAGTCTCTACTTCTCCTCATAATTCTTGTAGCCTTCTTTAATTCACACTTATATGCTTCTTCTACTTGTTCTTATCAATTACATTGGATATGAAAAGATATACTACATACACACACATATGTATGTGTGTGTGTGTGTGTGTGTGTGTGTGTGTGTGTGTGTGTGTGTGTGTGTGTGTGTGTGTGTCAATTCAATAAATTACCTTCTACAGTTAGCTACAATACCAAATGGAAACAATCTTCACAAAGTCATCTCACTGCTATAACTTGGGTTTTGAAGACCACTTGAGTGATGTTCTAACACTCAAAAACACTTGTCAAAACTCATTAAACTTTGGCACTTAGTTCATGTAGACACTTGATCTATACTGATCACTTGGAGTATAGGAACTTGGTCAACACTAGATGAATCGACGAATACTAAAGAACTAGGTAGACTCAGTTCACATTGCATGGCTTGGTCTAAATTATAATCTATCTGTCTAGCTTGCTAGCAACTAAAACACTTGTCTCACACCACTAGGAGTATGATAAGCTTAATAGCCACTATAGAGCTCAATAGAAATGTAACCAAATAAATAATTTTTATGTCACTAATAGACAAATGATTTGACCATCAGGTCAACATTTACATGATAATATCCATTCATGGAAGGTGTTTAGAGATGATGCCCATATTAATGCTTTCTTGTAGAGCCTAGATAAATTTGCATCTAACTGTTTTAAAGGTTCATAATCAAAGTGTCATGGATTTTTCCCAGATAATACTAACAACTGATTAGAAGACATCTTGTATTTGAAAGGAAATGTTATACCAAAAGGATTAGTGGAGCTTGAGAAACTTTTTGACAAAAGGGATTATTTGTCTAATGATGAATTCTCTAGTGAATACAAGAAATTTAATATCAAAGATGAGGAAGACCTAAAATTGTAAACCTATGAGTGTGTTGTAATGTTGGAGAAAAGATACATTTCACAAAATTGCTTATGAAATATAGAGATATTTTCACTTGGTCCTAGGAAAACTTGAAATTTTTTAGAGACAAACATTTTAAATATCATATAACTCTAAAACTTGGAACACCTCCTTTCAAATAGAAGTTGAGAACCTAAAACCCAAAGGTATCTAATGCCATCTTTAGATAAATTAACAAGATGCTTAAGGCTCACATTATTTTTCCCATTCACCATTTGACCTAGGTAGCTAATATTGTACTCATAAGAAAAGGAATAGAGAGATTAGAATTTGTGTGGATTTTAGAAATCTCAACTAGGCTTGTTTAAAGGATAATTTTGCATTACCCATGATGGACCAAATAATCTGAATAGTTGTGGGTTTAGAGATGATATCTTTCCTTAATGTCTTGTTGGGACACAACCAAATAGGGGTTGCTAAGGAAGACCATTGTGCAGGAGCACAAGGTAGACAAGGGGTCTAATTGGTGAATTTATCAAATTTTTTGTGTAATAAACTCTAAGGGAAAAAAACCAAGATAGATTGAACCTAGAGACCTTGGTGGTAAAATTTGATAGGTTGGTGAACACATTTGGAGGCCTAAAGATCACTTAGTGTTTAATTGTTTGGGTTGTTCTAGGTTGGTCAAACATAGTCATTGTTTGCTCAAAGGTTGACTCAAGTCGGATTTGATATTTTTGTCACCCTTGGTCTATATACATTATTTGGGATCATTTCATACAGAGTTGGAGTCAAATTGCCTAATAGTGCAAAAACTTGTTAAAATGTTCAGTGCGGGAGCACAAAGTAGACAACAGGTCTAGTTGGTGAATTTATCAATTTTTTTGTGTAATAAAATCCAAGGGGAAAAAATATGGATAGGTTGAGCCTAGAGACCTTGGTGGTAAATTTTGATAGGTTGGTAAACTCATTTGGAGACCAAAAGATCACCTAGTGTCTAATTGCCTAGGTTGTTCTAGGTTGGTTAAACATTGTCAAGGTTTGGTCAAAGGTTAACTCAAGATTAGATTTGATCAATTTTTGTCACCCTTGGTATTTAGATATTATTTGGGTTCATTTCATAGCTAATTGGAGTCAAATTGCATAATAGTGCAAAAAATTAGTAAAATGTTGCGAAGTGCAATTTTTGCAATTTTCTTGCAAAAGTTGTCAAGAATGCACAACCAAGTGCAAAAGTTAGTTGGTAAATGATCAAATGACTTGGAAGAGTATATATGTGTTGTAGATCACCAAATTTTTGGGTTGGAATCAAGAAGACAAGTTTTGGAGCAATTTTTTGTGCTTTCTAGAGTGTTGATCTATACTTCCCAAGCAATTTTTTTGGTTTATGTAATGAACTGATTAAATATAGTCCTTGGATTTCTTTCACATGTTCAATGAATTTATTTGAATTTTTACATTAGTTTAGAACAATATATTGCATTCATTCTCTTTCATTTTTGTGCTTTCTTAGCAATTAGGGTTTTGAAGCTTCTAATGCATTCCTAGCAATCCATGATCTCTAACTGGCTATGCCTTTATGGATGACTAGGGGTGAGGGTAAAATTATTGTAAAGAAGTGCTCTAACCTTTCCTCCTTGGTTTTGATGCCAAAATGGTGAGTTCATGGCTGAAAAAGTGTAGTGTTGAGCCATTACAAGAAGGAAAAATGTGCCTAAGGTAGCCTTGTGAGTTGAGATATAAGGTTTGGCACCTTAAATGAACAATAGAGGCTAGTATGAAAGATTTGAGCCTATTTTGGAATTTTTTTGAAGAGTTCTTACCATGAAACAAAGTGGACCAAGTTGAAACCCTAGATTTAAGCCTAAAAAGGAAGGTTTTTTTATTAGGGCACATTTGTATAGAACCCAAATGGGATTCTTTTAAATTTGATAGTTCTTCCAAAAGGGTATCCAAATATCAAAAAAATTTAGGGCTTTGTTCAGGTCAAATTTGAGAAATTTTCAAAATTCATGATGAGGAGGGCTAATTCTACTAGGTCTATTTGGGTAAAGCTTAGAATTATTGAGCAAGAATAGGGAAAGGAGTGAAACCCAAGTTGGATAATGGAAAAGATCATGTAGTAGAGGTGTGGGGGTCTTGGTGAGACATTAGGGTAGCTCAGAGAGCCTTATAGAATAGATTGAGGTGGGGGCTAATTTGATAAGTTCTTGTCTCTAGGAGAGAGAGAACCAAGGGAGGAGTCTTTAGAAGATCCTACTGATGCAGGAGCATCCAGAGGTATAAGGGCAATCCTGTGTCACCCAAAAAAAAATGTACTTAAATTTAGTTTTGTTTCATGTGTTTTCATTTCTGGATACCCATTTGGGTCAAATAAAGGTTATCAATGTTCTAGGTCAAAGTATTTGAGCCCCTTGGGGATACTTGAAAAAGCTAAAAAAATAGGAGCATGTAATTAACCCATCATTTTGGTGAAATAGGAGGTGTGAATTGGCAAGATGAATGTAATTGTAATTTAGAGCATTCCAGAAAAAGAATCAGGTCAAAAGGCCCCACGGTTTGAAAGTTATTGCAATTTTTTGGGTTTTGGAGACTTCTTAAGAATGCTTCAAAGTTAGGTTAGGGGCATTAAATGACCTTGAAAAGGGCCAAAAAATAGGGGACAAGAAAATATTGTCCATAGGGCTATAGAGCACTTTGAGAGCTTTCCAAAAATGTAAACGGTTCATCAATCGGAGCTACGGTTCAAAAGTTATGCCTCCCGAAAGTTTGATTACCGTTTCTGGATTCTTCTAGATTTGCGCCGACTTCTAATGCAGCTTCTGGAGCCTTCTATTTGCTTGGTGGATGCCTACTATTACTTTCTAGAATGTATTCCTAGTCCTTAACCCTTCAGGGTCTATTTAAGGAGATTCCTAAAATTGTAAAAGGCAGTTTGGAGTGGAGTTTGAGAGGAGGTACTGAAAGGAGAAATTATCTCCAGATTTATGCTATTGTAAGCCCTTAGGGCATGTTTTGAAGTTTATTTTCTTTGTACTATTTGTACTAGCTTATTTTCCCAATTAATATAATTTCTCTTTTCTATTATGTCCATTCTGTGCTTGGGTTGTGTCCCCATCAAGTGGTATCAAAGCTAGTTTTCCTGAGTGTGTAGACAAAGTGCCGATTGTGAGGCAGTTTGCACAAGGACTATGTGGTTGTGGGTTCAAGTTAGAAGATGCCTCCATGAAGTGAGCATGGTGGAAGGGCCAAATCTATTAATCCTAAGGAGGTTAGAGCCCTCCAAAGGTAGGTACAAGCATTGCAAGAGGAGCTCCGTAGAGGAACAAATGTTTTCGCAGGTGACAATAGTGAGGATGACAATGAAGAAGAAGACATTGGACCAGAAGGGGAATTTGATGGGGAAGTTCTGAATCAGGTAGAGAAAAGGCTTTTTAGGGCCATTACTAAGTTTGGGAAAAGACCTACAATTGAAGTGGGTGTATTTTCAGAAAATCTAAAACCAGATGAGTTGATCGATTTGATCAATGCAATGGAAGAATACTTTGAGTATGAGGATATCAGGGACCTAGACAGGGTTAAGTTTGCAAAGGCCAAACTGAAAGGCCATGCCAAAATCTAGTGGAAAAAGGTCCAATTGGAAAGAAACAGAAGAGGAAAGGCAAAGATCACAAGATGGGATCGCATGGTGGACAAATTGAAGAAGCAGTTCATTCCTGTGGACTACGAGCTTGATTTGTTTAAGAAGATGCATGGGTTAAAGCAAGCAAGAAGATCAGTCCAAGAATATACAGAGGAGTTTTACTGACTCTTGATTAGAGCAGGGCATGTAGAAGCAAATAAGGAGAAGGTTGCTCGTTATATCAGTGGGTTATGACCTAGCATCCAAGAGGAATTAAGTCTGGTAAGAATGACCAGCGTTGAAGAGGCATACTAGTTTGCCCTACGAGTTGAAGAGAAGATGAATAAAAGGTTTGAAGGGAGACAAAGAGGGCATGGTCAAGGAGGAAGGGGAAGTGGTAGGTCATCTGGAGGCCGAAATGAAACCCAAAAGAAAAATAAAGATGAGGGTACTAGCAGGAACCAGAGGAATGAGGGTTTTAACCGCTCTCATGATCAAGACTTTGGAAATCAGAGAGGAAGAGGTAGAGGACGTGGACAAGGAAGAGGAGGCTTTCATGGTACCTATTTCCATTACAATGAAGAAGGTCATCATGCCTTTGAATGCCCTCAATGACAAGGAAGGACAGATAGGAGAGCTGAGGGCCAAGCTAGGATTTCTCATGTGGATGAAGATGCACAATCATCACATTCAGAGGATGCAGAAAGAGGAGAGACCTTGGTAAATGAAAGAGTCCTACTAAGTGGTGAGATTGAACTAGGACAATGAAGGAGTTTGTTTTGTACCAGATACAAGTGTGAGGATAAATGTTGTGACGTGATCATTGATGGTGGTAGCACTAATAACTTGGTATCAAAAGAGATGGTCTCTAAGATGAAGCTCAAGAGGGAGAAACATCCCCAGCCCTATTAGATTTCTTGGGTAAAAGATGATCATAAGGTCCTGGTAAGTGAAAAATGTTTAGTGAAATTCAAAATTGGGAGTTACCATGATGAAGTTTTCTGTGATGTTATTCCAATGGATCTTTTCCATCTATTTTTGGGTAGACCATGGCAGTTTGATAGACATGTAGTACATGATGGACATGCAAACACATACTTTCTAACAAAGGATGGAGTTCGCCAAAAATTGAAGCCCATGAAAAAGGAAGGTGAAAAGATGTGTAGTAGTGCTAGGATTTTTCTTGTTGATGGAAGGAAGTTTTTAGATGGCATGAAACATCAGTGTATGTGCTATGCTTTGATTCCTAGGAAAGATAAAGAAGGTAGTAGTGAAATACCACTTGAAGTTTCAGATTTACTAGGAGATTTTGGAGATATTATATTTGATAATGTTCTAGAAGGATTGCCACTAGTAAGGAAAATTAGTCATCAGATAGATCTAATTCCAGGAGCTAGTTTGCCTAACAAGGCTGCTCATAGGATGACTCCTACTAAAACAGAGGAGTTAAATAGATAGGTTCAAGAGCTATTGAGGAAGGGCTTGATTCGAGAGAGCCTGAGTCCATGTGCAGTACCTATAGTACTTGCACCAAAGAAGGATAGAGAGTGGAGGATGTGTATAGACTCTCAAGCTATAAATAGGATAACCATCAAGTACCAATTTCCTTTGCCAAGAAAGGATGATCTTATGGACTGCTTGAGTGGAGCTTAGTGCTTCACAAAGATAGATCTCAAGAGTGGCTATCATTAGATATGGATTCGAGAAGGAGATGAGTGGAAAATATCCTTCAAGACTAAGGAGGGTCTTTATGAGTGGTTAGTCATGCCCTTTGGATTGACAAACGCCCCAAGCACCTTCATGCAGCTTATGAATGAGGTACTTAAGAAGTTCTTGGAAAAATTTGTTATTGTCTATTTGGATGATATTTTAATTTTCAGCAAGACTTTGGAAGAACATTTACTACATATTCGTAGTGTCCTTGAAAGGCTAAGGGAAGAGAAACTATTAATTAATTTGAAGAAGTGTATCTTTGCAAAAAGGGAGTTAGTCTATTTGGGGTTTGTTATATCACCTGAAGGTCTCAAAATGGATCTAGAGAAGGTAAAAGCCATCTTGGAATGGCCTAATCCAAGGTTTGCTACTAAGATAAGATCATTTCATGGTCTGGTTAGTTTTTACAAGAAGTTTATTAAGAATTTTAGTGGCATATGTGCACCCCTAACTGATACAATAAGAGGGGATAGAAAAGAGTTCAAGTGGACTGCAGTAGCTGCAAGAAGTTTTGAATTGCTAAAGAAGAAGGTGATAGAAAAACCTATGTTGGCACTTCCAAATTTTAGAAAGGTGTTCCAGGTGGATTGTGATGCTAGTGGTAGTGCTATTGGGGCTGTATTAAGCCAAGAAGGTAAGCCTATTGCATATTTTAGTGAAAAATTGAATGATGCAAAGAAGAAGTATTATGTTTATGATCAAGAGTTCTATGCAATAGTTCAGGCCTTAAACAAATGGAGGCATTATTTATTGTGAAAGGAATTTTTTTGTATATTGATCATCTGGCATTATAGTACCTAAATAGCCAAGGTAAATTGAATTAGAGGCATATGAAGTGGGTAGAGTTCTTGTAGAGCTATACATTTGTGTTGAAGCATAGAAGTGGAAAATCCAACAAGGTTGCAGATGCACTAAGTAGGAGACAGTTGTTGCTTACAGTAATGTAGGTTGAAGTAGTTGGGTTTGATGAACTCAAGAAATTGTACCCTAAGGATCTTGATTTTGCTGAAGCATGGAAAGCTTGTAAAGAGCCTGTTGATGTAGATAGAACTAAGTGGTTAGACTATTTGATTCAAGATGGCATGTTGTTCAAGGGTAGTCAATTGTGCATTCCAAGGAGTTCCATGAGGGAAAATTTGATTAAGGAGAAACACAGTGGAGGGATGGCAGGACATTTTGGTCAAGATAAGACCATTGTCATTCTTAGAGAACATTATTTTTGGCCTCAAATTTCATAGGATGTGAAGAAATTTGTATAGAGTTGCTAGGTATGTCAAGTTGCCAAGGGATTTAGCCACAATACTGGACTGTATCAGCCATTGTTTGTTCCATCAAAGCCATGGGAGGACATAAGTATGGATTTTGTTCTTGGATTTCCAAGGACACAAAGGGGTAATGACTCAGTATTTGTGGTGGTTGATAGGTTCTCCAAAATGGCACATTTCATTCCATGCCACAAAACTCATGATGCTATCCATATTGTAGATTTGTTTTTCAGAGAGGTGGTGAGACTACATGGTCTCCCAAGGAGTATAGTTTTTGATAGAGATACTAAATTTGTGGGGTATTTCTAGAGGACATTGTGGAAGAAGTTGAGAACAGACTTGAAATTTAGTTCTTCACATCACCCACAGACTGACAGCCAAACAGAAGTGGTAAACAGAAGTCTGGGCAATTTGCTGAGATGTTTAGTTGGGGATAAGCCCAAGGGATGGGATTTGATTCTACTACAGGTAGAGTTTTCTTATAATAACTCTATAAATAGGAGTACTGGAAAATCACCATTCCAAATTGTATATGGAAGTAGCCCAAGGACTACAGTGGAGCTAAGGAAGATAGAACAAGGGGAGAGGACAAGTGCTGAAGCTGAGGAATTTGCTAAACATATCAAGCGTCTACATGAGGAGGTTCAAGCACACATTACCAAGATGAATCAAGAGTATAAAGCTAGGGCTGATCAAAGGAGAAGACATAAGGAATTCCAAGTAGGGGATCTAATCATGGTGCACTTATGAAAAGAAAGATTTCCAGCTGGTACTTACAACAAGCTAAAAATGAAGAAATTTGGCCCCTACAAAATTTTGAAGAAACATGACTCAGGAAATGCATATGAGGTGGAGCTGCCAGATGGTATTCACATTTCTCCTATTTTCAACATTGCAGATTTAACAGAGTATCATGATGATGGTACAAATGAGGAGCTGGTGTTAGAGCCATGTCCAATTTTTTCTTCTAAGGAGGAGATAGAAGACATTCTAGATCACCGTGTGGGTAGGAGTACCAGAAATAGGCAGTATGAAGAGTATTTGGTCAAGTGGAAAGGACAACTGATAGAGGACTCAACTTGGATTTCAACAACTAAGGTTTCCCATTTGGGATTTCCTCTACCATTCATAAAGTGATAGGGTCACTTTTCAATCTACCCTAGGTGTCTGATGCAGGAGCATCTAGAGGTATAAGGGCAATCTTGTGTCACCCAAAAAAAAATGTACCTAAACTTAGTTTTGTTTCATGTGTTTTCATTTTTGGATACCCATTTGGGTCAAATAAAGGTTCCAACCCTCACAGTTCCACTATCAATCTTCTAGGTCAAATTATTTGAGCCCCTTGGGGATACTTAAAAAAGTTGAAAAAATAGGAGTATGTAATTAAGCCATCATTTTGGATAACTAGGAGGTGTGAATTGGCCAGATGAATGTAATTGTAATTTAGAGCATTCTAGAAAAAGAATTAGGTCAAAAGGCCCCATGGTTTGAAAGTTATTACAATTTTTCAAGTTTTGGAGACTTCCTATGAATGCTTCAAAGTTAGGTTAGAGGCATTAAATGACTTCGAAAAGGGTCAAAAAATGGGGGATGTGTGAAGCTTGTCCGTAGGGCTATAGAGTGCTTCGAGAGCTTTCCAAAAAATGTAAATGGTTCGTCAATCGGAGCTACGGTTCAAAAGTTATGCCTCTCGAAAGTTTGGTTACCATTTTTAGATTCTTCTAGATTTGCACCAACTTCTAACGCAGCTTCTAGAGCCTTCTATTTGGTTGGTGGATGCCTACTAGCACTTTCTAGAATGTATTCCTAGTCCTTAACCCTCCGGGGTCTATTTAAGGAGATTCTTGGCATTGTAAAAGGCAGTTCGGAGTGGAGTTTGAGAGGAGGTACTAAAAGGAGAAATTATCTCCAAATTTATGCTATTGTAAGCCCTTAGGGCATGTTTTGAAGTTTATTTTCTTTGTACTATTTGTACTAGCTTATTTTCCCAGTTAATATAATTTCCCTTTTTTGTTGTGTCCATTCTATGCTTGGGTTGTGTCCCCATCACCTACTCAACCAATCCTTGGAGGATTGAGATATCCCTATCAAATCCATTGTTGGAGTTTGGAAGGACACCAAAATCCTTACTGCATTAGACCAACATAAAATATCATTCATTACACCTTGGGCATATTTTCCTATCAAAGGATGTCATTTGGCTTGATAATGTCAGAGCCATCCTCCAATGAGTGATGAATTCCACCTTTAGACATCTGTTAAACAAGATGATCACCATATATCTAGATGGTATGATAGTCTTCTCTAAGAGGCATAAGAAACATTTTAGGACCATGGGATTTTATTGAATCCCATGGAGTCAATTTCCTATATCCAAGAAGGGAAATTACTTGGTCACATAATCTCAAAAAAATGGACTAGGATTGACCCAAAAATAGTAAAGGCAATAGACCAACTATGTCTTTTAGTGAATCATAATGGCATCAGATTATTCTTTGGACAAATAAATTTTCTTAGGAAAATTATCCCAGATTGTGCCAAAACCAAAAGACCTATGGCTAATCTTCTAAAGTAAGATTAAAGTTTCAAATGGGATGACTAGAAGGCAATAAAATAATTTAAAGTAGTCAAAGAAGAAATAGATGGATCTCCCATTCTTATCCATCCTCATTTCAAACAGGATTTTGTCATGTATTTCTATGCCTCTAAACATACTATGTTAGGAGTGTTGCTACAAAAAATGAGAAAGGTGAAAATATCCCAATATCATTCATGAGCATTCCTCTTACAAAACAGGAGTTACATTATTATCTAGCACAAAAGAGAGCATTTTCACATCATAAAATCACTTCTCATTGTAAATACATATTCTTCTTGTGTTTGCATATGTGGTCTCTCATGTCCATTTAGGATTTTTCCCTTGCTCCATGCTCTTCCTCTCCTTGGCTTCTCTTTGATAGGTTTTCGTATGCAAGTGATCTTGGGCGTCTTCAGAGTTGGCTTTCCTCAACTCCAACATGGTATCAGAGCCTTCCTGCTGCTACTTCGTTGAAGAATTTTGAAGTCATGATTTGAAGTAACAAACCCTAGTTTATTTGTGCATTTTTTCTTCAAATCAAGGGTAGAGCAATTTTTTGGAGCATTTTCAGCCCAAACGGATTTCGCCATCAGATCTGAAACGCCATTTGTAGTTAGAATTCATATAAAACTTTTTATTTTTGGACACAAGGCATTTTTGGAGAATTTTTGAAGCCTCCAAGGTGCTGTCGTATGGACCGTACAGACGAGAAAGGAAATTTTTTTTTTAAAAAAATGACCATCGTAGCAGCGCCAAAGCACCACTTGACAGCCACCTTGGAACCACCGTCCGCCCGCTCTGTCTATTGTAGAAAGGTTGCGGCCCGGCCGCCTTACCGACACATTTGCCAGTGGAACCCTCCTACGCCGCCCCATCGATTTCTTTGCTTTGCGCCACCAGTAGTAATGCCTGTTTGCGCTGCTGCATCGATTCGCTCCTCTGCTTGTGGCTGCCACTGCCAATGTCTCTGCCCTGGTCCTCTGCCACCGCCCTGCTCCATGCAAACTCAGCACTAGCAGGGACACATAGGTGTTAGCTCTACATCATCAACTTTAGAGTACAGTTAATGTCGTAGTTTGCACAGTTGGCAGCCCGAGTAGTCAGTCTATGATTGACAAATGGAAAGTCTGCCATGTGGCCCCTGCCATGTCATCCACTTTGCCACATGGCATCTACGTGGCATTGCCATGTGGTAGCCATATGGCCTTAATTTTTTGCGATGATAGCTGATGTGGCCGTCAAATTTTTTCCAGCAGTTTTTTGACGTGATCATGATGTCAGCATGATGTCATTAGACCTTGCATGCACCTCTCCTAATTTTGTTTTGGACCTACTTGTGATTTTTTGGCCATATCTTTTGCATACAGAGGTATTTTTCTGATTCGAAAGAAGCACCAAAAAGCTGGTTTTGAGATGGAGATTTTGGTGCAGATATTTTTTGGTTTTGATTTTTTTATTGCCCATTTTTCTATCAAAGTCTGAAGTTGTGTTTTTTACTCCGGCAAGTATATATTTTGCGTCCCATGCCTATTTTTTGAAAACTTTATATTTTTGGAAAGCTGGTTCTATCCCCTTTTCATAAATGTGGTCCTTTTTTGGCCCATGCTCTTTCTATCATAGTTTTGGCATTTTTTCTATATGGTGTATATCTTGAGTGTTTTAGGCTCGAGGATCATTTTCCTAGCATGGATTCTCTTGTTTTTAGCTGTACTTTTTTTTGTTGTAGCTTGTTTTCAGTTTTGATCATTGTAGCTATCACTTTGAAGCACTTTTATATCGCACTGAGATAAAGTGCCACTTTTGCATTTCGAGAGTCATGAACGTTGTTTTGAGTTAGTTGTACATGCATGATTTTCATAAAGCACCATGGGGGGATAGTTGTTTGCTATTTTAGGCATTCTCCCTTTGTCAAGTGAGTCCCTTCCATGACATTAGCCCCATGTAGAGTCAATTTGACCATGTCTTTATGGTGTTTTGTTCCTCTTTCCCTCTCTCATCATTCTTGGTTCATTTGTAGGAGACTTTGGTCCACCTTCTTAGTTGCCTATCATCTCACCCCGTTTGCATTAAGGGGGGGTTATGCTATTGTTCTAATGCATTTGTGATTCGATGGTTCGATAGTGTGAACTATGTATTCAGTGGTTGATCCTATATACAAGGTGATTTTAGTGGCTAGCTATCTATGCATTTCGGTGAGATGGATCATCTACCATATAGACATGCTCGGTTCATACCTTCTTCTTCCATGGAGGTTCTTCAAATCAGCAGTTTGACAGATTTGTGACTTCTTCATGCTTCAGTGATGCTCTTCATGATCACTCCTTGTTCCTATTTTAGGGGACATTTCCCTAGTTGGGGGCTTCTTTAGTTCTTCACTAGGTTCTTACCTCTTTTTGGCGGAGGGTTTTTCCCACATGGTTTTCTCTTTTTCCCCATTTTCAGAGGTTGCATTTTCTTGCATTGTACTTGGGTACCTAACATGGCCTCATTGTCGGGACCCTTTCTGCATTCATCTTAGTTTTGTGAGCTTAAGGAATTTCCCTAAGTTGCACTTAAAGGGGGGTGTTAGAGTAAATAATTAATAATTAATTATTTATTCTATTACTTAAGCTTACTTAGGTAAATGCATTTATTTAATATTTTGTATTTAATGCATGTAGTGGTTAGTTGTTGACAACACAAGAGTTTGTTCCCTTCTAGCATGTTCCACCTTTTGTGGATGTGTACTGAGTTGTCATCCTTATCTTCTACCACCTTCCAGCTTGTTCTACAAGCTTCCATGAGCTCTTTATAAGTGGGCTCCCTCATTGTACTTCACATCATAACATCACTTCTCATTGTAAATACATATTCTTCTTGTGTTTGCATATGTGGTCTCTCATGTCCATTTAGGATTTTTCCCTTGCTCTATGCTCTTCCTCTCCTTGGCTTCTCTTTGATAGGTTTTTGCATGCAAGTGATCTTGGGTGTCTTCAGAGTTGGCTTTCTTCAACTCCAATAGTTGTGTTGGACTCATCTTTCTTTTGAGGAAATTTGAGTGTAGTATATGAAACTAGTGATCCTAGGTTCATCTTTGATATTGTACATTTTTGGTCCCTAGTCAAAGCTACTTCTTGTCCATGTGTTAATTATTTTCTCTTTTATTCATGCCTTTTAACTTTACACATGCTTGAGTCAATGTTGAACTTGAACTTGCATTTTAACCCAAGTTCAAGATCAAGTTCAAGTTGTCCATGGAAGAAGTAAAATCCTTATCATTTTGTTTTCATCTTATCATCCACCAAAATTCAATTTTGAACTTGAACCTTGAACCTCTCAACTCAAAATTCAAGTTCAACATCGAGATTTATTAAGGAAATAATTTTTCTCAGATGACTTATTCTCTATACGCGTGTTTCTAATAAGACATCAATCTTGAAATAATTAGAAGTAGTTCCTAAATTAGGTTTTTTGTACATGATGGAGAAAAATGATAATGAAATATTATGATAAGGATAGTTGGAAATACATGGCATAGTATGATTCATCATTAGAAAAAGTGTGGTAATCATATGAGGTCATTGAGAACCATAAATGTGTTCTAATTTAACTGGAAGAGTTAATAATATGCCATAACATATCTTGTCAAATAGATTCTCACATGAATGTATTTATTATTCCACACTCCCATATTTTTTTTAATCTTTCTAGAATTCCCATCTTAAATAATTGTCTTTTCACTATTATTTGTTCATTGGTTATTCTAGAGTTAGAGGTGACAAAGCTTGGTAAGGAATTAAAATAGTGTTTTGACATGGGAAATTGGTGAGGTCATGCTTTCCCTTTAAGAAATTTAGGTTAATGTATGTTGTGGATTACTTTTATTTTCAATTAAAATGTCTCTTTTTCAACCAAAGTTCCCAAACTTGAAAAAGAGACATGTCTACTAAGTTCTCTCATTGAAATCTATGATACATCCTTGGTGAATGTGAGCATGACAAGATTAATAGAGAGAGTATAAAATGCCCAAATGGAATGGATTTTAAAAATTTAACCAATAGTGGATTTTCATAAATTGTGGTTTTTCCTCTCACCTTGACATGTCCTCTATTAGTGATAGAATGATCCAATAGATATGACCCCAAAAATAGGTCCATCAAAAAAAAATTAGAAGAAATCTTGGTGAGGATTGATAGGGTAACCGCTATAGAAAATCTAAAACCCCCCATAAGGATCCCTACAAGCCCTGGATCTTTGAGGAAGAAACAAAAATATATGAAGGAAAGAAGAAACATTATAATTCTCTTTTTGCACAAAGTTAGATTTTGAAACCAATGAAAGGAGGCTCACAACTACCTAATTAGCCCTTCACTATTAAGCATTTCATAAAAGAGATAGTAGATATAGTTTTTCTTTTAAAATATGGTAAAAGAAAATGAACATTCTTTTCCTTGGGAAGAATAGATGTACTTCTTTATACAAAAATTGTGGGAGGTTAAAAACTTATTGATTGGTTAGAGCTAATAGCTAAAAATTACATAGAGATTTGTTAGGTTTAGCCAACTTGACCCCTTTCTACATGGCCTCCTACCTATTCTACATTTTATCCATTTCAAAATATTGGGAATGGCTACCTCATGAATTGTGGACTAAAGACATGAAAATTTATGAATATTACAAACATCTTTAGGCCAAGAAGCTGATCCAAGAGTTCAGAAGGGTCAATGACTTATTTTTGGGGAGGCTAGAATTTGAATTCAAAGGTAGAGAAAATATTAGGCTTACTAAAGAAGATATACAAGTAAGTGATACCTATTGCTTCTATTTTTTCCAATCCCAAAATTCACATACATTAGATTTGGGGCATTAGATGGAGAACCCCTTATATTACCCTGATAATGACAAGATAATGTTACACTAATGGAGGTATGAAAATAGTTGGCCATTGTTGAACAAAAATTGAAAAGCACCAAAAAGGTGTCAAGTATTTTATTCACTATAGAGATGGGTAATTATAGATGTAAAAGTTTCAAAGACACTATGGAAATATAAGTTGAACTCCAAAACCTAAACCTAAAGCCTTACATCTCAAAGAAAGATTTTAATTATGTAGGGTTCACTAGAGATAATCTATATGTCTCACCCATATTCATGCATATTATAGAGGTGGAGGATTATTGGGCCAATTTTCCAGATAAATTGAAAGTTGAAAGAAGGTTGTGGTCCAGGATGAATTTAAGGTAGGTTATAACCTTTATAATTGTCCTATACATAAATGGAGTCAAAAATAATGAGCAATAAGATGTGTCAAACCCGTGGTACCTAAAATAGATTGAAGGTTTCCCAATCCCTAAGCTAGATTAGAGTAAAATATAGGAAGATGATTTGTAATATTGAACTGTCGATTTAATCAAAATAATAGAGAATGGTTGTTGGAAAAGAAAGCTCTTAAAACCATCACCTAGTTATCAATGCAACATGTGCAATCCAAGAAAAGGAAGACTTTAAAAATAATGTTTATTCCCACTGACCATGTTGTTAATAATTCTACTACAAGTAATTTCAAACTTGAAGTTGAACCAAGATCTTTAAAAGTTCAAGTTCAACACAAAACATAACATAGCAAAGGGATCACCTACTTGAGCATCAACAAGAATAAAAATGAGAAAAATCTTAAGGTGGTCTATAATACATCTGTAGACTTAGATCTCCCAAAAAAAATAAGAAACAAAGAAGATTCCTAGCTATGACACTTCCAATATGACTAAAAATCAACAAACCCTAAGTGGTGAAGGAAATTTCCCTATGAATTCCCTCACCTTAGTCAATAGTTTTGAAACACCAAAAAAGAATCCAATAGATCCCAAATGGTTAGAGATCTTTGTTACCAAGAAGTGAAGAATAGTGCCTCTTATCATACCTTTTGATGACTTGGTAGGTAAATTCTTGGGTAAGAAGCCCAAGATAAAAAGGATAAATATGGAATCTAGGCTTGAGTTTGATGAAAATACATGGTATGAGATGGTAGAAATTGTCAAGCCAGTCAAGGATAAAGGTGATGATGAAGTTACTACTCAAGATTATCAAATATCAAAAGTGGACCTAGGAAAAGGTAGCAAGGAAGTTGAAATGAAAATGTTTGAGGTTTCAAATAAAAATATTGTTGAACGAGTTTGGAAAGATGCCAAGGACAAAAAAGAGATGCAAGAAATCATGAGAAACATAGATCAATATATCCATGCCATCTAACACTTTAAACCAGTGTTGCTCAGTAAAACACATGCTTCTATAGATCTCAAGTCTTGATTCAGTCAATTTTTTTGGATCATCTATAGAGGAGAAAAGTAGTCACCAAATTATTTGAGGAATAGGTTGAGTTTGTCAAGGTAGAGGCAATCAAATAGGTCAATACTTTGACTGAAGCTCGTTAAGAAACCATTAGTATAATTAAGAATCTAGAATCATGAATAGAGTCCCATGAGAAAGAGAAAGTTAATTTTGTCAAAGAGGTCTTGTGAATGGATGAAGTGAAGAAATATGACCTACAAAATTTTCTTAGAGAATGACCAGTCCTAAGACTAGATGATAAGACCCTCTATGTGATAAAGGATTGCATTGAATGGAGAAATGAATCTATTAATCAAGGAGTTTATAAGATTAAAGAATTACTTAATGGGATTGAAATAATAAATGACATCATTCAGGGAGATTTGAAGTGGATTGATAAGAAGTGCACCAATGTAGAGGAGAAATCGGTTAGGTCTAGTGAAGAGATTGTCAAAGACTTGTAGAAGAAGTTTGAGGAGTTCAAAGCGATGAAAACATCGATGGTATGGGACTTCTCCAATGTCACCCAAGTGGATTCTACAATAATAATCAATCAATTGCATTTGGAGATGCATGAGACAAAGGTCAAAAAAATTCATAAGGACAAAAAAGTATGGAAACAGATGATTGCATACCTCAGATTGCCACATCACTAGACAATCTCTACATATACTTCCACCTATGAGAACTAGAAAACTACCTGACTGGCTTCTTCCTCATTAGAGAAATATTAGGATCATGGGCACCTAGAGATGTTTGTTAGGCATTGAGCATCATAACTTAGTCTCTTTTACTATTATGCTTTGGTAGTTTGATTGGTTAGAGTAACTAATAGAGTATTCACTCCTGATGGAGTTTTTTTTTTTGTGGTTAGTTTTAGCCTTGTATGGCTATATATGTCAAGACTTTATAATAGCTTATGGTTGAATCTCTATGTATACAAAGAAATTATTTTGTTTGATATCTACACTTTAATTAAAGTAAGAACTCTATGATGAAATATATATTAAATTCTTCTAGTTTTATAAGAAGAGTTTTCTGAATATTCAATATTATTGTCCATTGAGATATATACTTTATTTTCTTGTGGAAATATATTGTATTGGAGATGCTCATGTTTTATCATAGAAAAATTCTTATTTTGGTTTGAATTAATAGAGGGGAAGAAGTATTAAAATCATTTCTTTTGTTTTTAATAATGACAATCATGTGGTTGATTATTGTTATAATGTTTGAATGGTTCTTCAAATTGTATATTCTATTCATTTTGATGAATTGAGTATTTTACCTTTGTATATTACAGTTACAAATACATGTGAGAGACACTCTCTCATAATGATAAACTATTGAATATCTTTCAACAAGGTAGTTGTACCTAAAAGTAAAACTTGTAGAGAGTTTACAATTATATGAACTTAATTGTTGGTGTTGTAAAACCATTCATTTTCCTTTTATATGAAAATGACAAACTCAAATTGTTAGAGGGAAAAATTGCTTGCCAAGACTATGTGAAGACAATTACCCCAATTGAGATATAAATCTAGAGTAAATATTTGATAGGAATTAAAATATAAAATAATCACCTTGAATTGCATAGACGAAGATGTATTTTAATTCTATAACTCACAAATCTGAATGGTTTTTAGATATTCTATCTATGAATCTTGGAATAAAATTATGAAAGGAAAAAATTGACAAATTTTTGTAAAAATGGAGTTTGGAGGACTAGGTGACTTGGAAGGACATCCTATAATTAGGTTCATTTAGTTTGGTGACCTAAAACTAACTTCTTTATAAAGGTTCTAAAAAATAGTTTCCAAACCTACAAAGAAAAGAAGGGATTTGTGGTTGGGGTTTGATGAGGGCTTTCCTTGATCAAGCCCTGGATTAATTAATTAACCATAATTGATAAATGTAAATGCAAATGACTAAAAAATAATATAAATGCTATTATTCACCTTTCTTAAAACCCTTTTCAATAAGGATATTGCATGTAAATATATTGTAGATCTTGAAATAGGAATGTAGGATATCATGATAATTTGCAATGAATCTACCGTAATCCCATCTTAGCACCATGGATATAAAAGTTCCTTAATGAAAAGGCTGATGAATTATTTAATGTACATCTCCTCACTTGAACTCCTTGAATGCAAAAGTTAGAAATATGGACTTGTGAGCAAGAGCTTGAAATCTTAGAATTGAATTATGGATGAGATGTGAAAATGAATCCTCCAAGTCTCCTTATGTATGATTTTTTAGATGGGAAAAAAATACAAACCGATGAGAGAGTAGAAGAAAACTTATTAAACTCCTAAGACCTTTCAGGCCTCAAGCCCCAAAACCTCTAGGGACTAGGTTGATCTGGGTTGACCTAGTCTAGAATAGGTCAACCTAAGCTAATCTAGTCCTAGAGATTAGGTATGGAAAGCCACATGAGGAACAAACATATACCAAGAGTAATAGGGTGGAAAGAATATGAATAGAAGAGAGAAGGAGATCGAGCATAGGCATATCCATGGTCCAAAGAAGGCAATATGAAGAGGGAGCTAAAAGGTCTTAAAAGGAAAGTGTGTCCAATTTAAGATGGTACATTTGGCCCATACTTTAGCAGGAGAATGAGTTTCCTCAAAGTCATAATAAAGTAGATCAAGAGAAAAGGATAAAATCTTATCATGATCTAGGAGGAAAATAAATCATCAAGCCTCCAAGAGACTTCATTCTTTTTAAAATCTAGAATCATAATAAGAGAGAAACACTATGAAAAAAGGGGTGTAGTTACTTGTCCAATAAGGTTTATGTGCCTTAATGTGAACCACACAAGAAAAAGAACAAGGGGAAAAGATCTCTACAAGAGGGGATGACATTAGATAGTCTAACAAGTGTGGGTGACATGCTAATCAACCTATTGAAGATGATCCAAATGGTCTAGTAAGTGTATGTGGCATGCTAGTCAGCCCATTGAGGGATTCAACTTTAAGGGAACTCCATATCCCAAAAAGAAGAATCAAAAGTGACCCTTAAGGGATTAAAACAAGATTAGGCTTCCCAAACTATCAGTAGTTAAAAGAAGGGTCTAGAATAAGCATCGATCCTCCCAAACTATCAATATTTTAAAGAAAGATCCAAAAAGTTACCAAGCTCGAAGGAACCACCAATAGTTCCTATAAACTAGAAGGAAAAAGAGAAAGAGAGGGGAAAACATCAAATAACAAAGCATAGATTTGGGTATACCTTAAAAACCATACCAAGCACTAAAGGATGAAGTACTCCAAGTTATAAACATAATTTTATTTTTATTCCATGGTCAAAATATGAGAGGAGTGAATGCCCCCATGTTAAAGTAATTTCAAACATCTTAATGGGAGAAATAGATTTAATGGAAGCATATATACATCCACTAAATAAAATTTCCACTATGGCATGCCCCCAAGAAGAGAAACATATCAAGGGAAATGAGCACAAAATAAAAGAGAGAGCATGAAGGGGCCTACTAACTTTGGTGCTAGTAATATCACATGGTAACATGTAATATAGTATCAAGTATGAGAATATCATCATTCCCCAAAGGAAATAGATCTATGACACAATGGAGGAAAAGACAGGCAAGAATTCTGAAGAAGAGACTTTTTGGGCCAATAACATGGAGACCAAAAAGAATCAATGTTTTCATATCATAAGAAACCAAGAGGACTATACAAGATCACTGGAACAAAAAATAGTGCAAGTATGACATAATATGTAACAACACATAGAAGAAAGAGATACAAACAAAATAATATATATGACAAGGTGAATAATTTATCCTCTTGAGCTCAATGAAGAAACAAGAATCATCTAAACCAGTCAATGAATAACACATAAAAAAAATACAACATGAGAGAAAGCACAACATTAAAACATAAAGACTACAATGATGAATGAAGTCTACATCAAGCATTATGTGTGCCCCCCAACCCCCATCTTAGTATGAAAGAATAGGGAAAGGATGGTGACTCGCAAGAGGAACAACATCCATAATATTAGGAATCACAAAAATTTCTAGGCAAGGATGGTAATGACCATGTTAATTATGAATAGTCTTATGAGAGATAATAGGAGGATTAGTATCAACTACCATAGGTTCCAAAGAATGACCATTAATGGTTTCAGGTATAATAGCTGAGAAAATATGTGGAAGGTAAAATAGGTTGAGAAGTAGAAGGAACATATCAAGTAGGCAAGATAGGTGCAAGTGAACAACCCTTAAGAAAAATAAGTTCCATGATCTTGGCTATTTTATGTTTTTGGTAGTTTCTATAAAGATGATTATGACAAGTAGGTAATTTTTAGGATGAGATTACCAATAGAAATCAATCTCAACACAATATCTAGGAAATGATGGTTTATAAAGGAAATGAATAATAGTAATAATGTCTCCATCACAAGGAAATTTGAGGCATTTATGAATAGGAGAAGCTATGACTTGAATGGAAGAAAATTATGGAATACCAAGCTTAACTTGAAATTGATCAAAAGTAGGAATAACATAAAATATAGTAAAAGAAACTTTCCCTAAAATAGTAATAGGTAAAGTGATGGAACCTTGAGGACAATAAAAAAAACCATTACAAGTTTGAATCCATATAGGAGCTGAATCATAAGTATTTCTATGAAATCATTTGTTAAAAAGTTGTTCTTTGGTGATAACATTCACAGTAGAGGAAGGATAAACCAAAGTACCATGAGAAGGAATATGAGAAACTCTAGCACTAATCTAAAGAGGAACATTAAGTTCCTTAAACATATCAAAATAACTAAAGATAATAACATGTGTTTGTTGGTGTTCAAGTGGGGAAGAAAGCAGAGGTTGAGGTGCTAACTCAGCAAGATTAACCACATGATTCTCTTATTGTATCTTCTTATCACAATTAATATGATAATTAGAAGAAGATTGATTAATAATATTTTTTAAGTGAGAAGGTAAAGGAATACTATAAATCTACAAATTTTGATTAGGCAATGTAATAGACTTATTCATGTTATTAACTTGAGCATAAACATATATAGCCTTAGAATCAATGAGGTATTGAATGAAATTCTTCAAACCATAACACTTTTGAGCATCATGACCTAGTTGACATTGATATTGATAGAAATAATTTTAATCAAAAGACTTAGGAAGTGGTTTACTATGATCAATAGGACAAATAGTAGGAAGTTTAAGAGCATAAGTATGAATAAATTTAGTCATCACCAAAGACAATGGATCAAATAATTGAGTATATTGATGATTGTGATGATATACAGAGGAAAAAGTAGTCATACCTCTACATATATGTTGCCAACTTTCAGTCTATCCCTTTTAGGTTTGTAGGTGTTGCCAATTTATTGAGATTTTGTCTAGTTGTTTGTCTAGATAGCCCCTAGGTGACTCACTTCTCATCAATTTTCCAAGACTCCCATTTTGTGTCTTTTTTGGGTCTCCCTTGCTTCACTTTTCCTTATTTCTCCATGCAGGATTCTTGTCATTCCAAAGCATTTGGGGCTTAGGTGATTTAGATTTGGTTGGGATATTGTTTGAGCATCTTCTCAATGAGAAGTGAGTCTTTCTTGTTTTTGTGACATTTCTTTTGCTCCAGCATTCTCATTTCCTTTAGATTCTAAAGCATTTGACTACTTATATGCCTTGGTGAAGTTTTTTGAGGAGAAACAGAAAGATCAGAGTCACTATAGCATTCAAAAATATACACCTACTTGACTTATGATGAAAGGATATAGAGAAGTGAAAGATAGATCTAAGAAAGTCTCAAGTCAAATTTTTAAGGTCAAAATACATTAATGTGCAAAGAAATGGGTCTACATGTTTTATGCAGCTCAACTGATGGAAATAAAGTTGTTTGGTTCTATTTACTAAGCCAAAAAGGCTTGTTCCCTATTCAAATTTTTAATGCATCAGTGGGACTAGGTATGATGTTGAAAAGGAATAAATCTAAGCTTGTACTGGTGAATCCATGCTCATTTTTTTTTCTCAATGCTATATAAGGTAAGTAACCAAAACAAGGGAATATGTTTGTGACTTTTAGTTTCTAGATTTGATTGTGTGTAGTTTTTTTGTCATCAATGTTTCAGATCATACTACATGATCCATCATTAGGATATTTTTTTCTTCATGCTTTGACATCTTGATGATGGATCATGTAGTATGATCTGAAATGTTGATGACAAAAAAACTACACACAATCAAATCTAGAAACTAAAAGTCATATTCATGGATTGTGGAAATCTCATAGATCTAAAGGGAATATGTTGTAAGGTGATTCTTCCTCCAGAAAGTATTGGTCTAAAATTTGTTTTCCATCCTTTGGAAAGATAAAAGGACACTTCTATGAAAATACTAGAAACATAAAGAAAGTTATACAAGTATACTATGAGAATATTCTATGGAGATGTCAAAAAGATACTTCTAGTAAAGTCAATTATAAAGGTGAACTTATGATATAAAGGAGATCAAGAATTTAGATACTCGATGTGGAGAATATTAAAATGAAGTTCTTGAGGTATTGAAGGATTATTTTTCACACTACGATTCAGAATCAAAGAAAAGATAGGCTTATAAAAATATGGACAGACACTTTCTCCTCGATATATAAAGACTTATCATGTGAATTCTTGTTTTGGATTCTAAAGTAAATGAGGGTGTTTCCATTAAACTGAAATCCCTTGGTTTGATAGGTGGCTTTTCATGCTACTATATCACTTTAACAAAGTAATATGTTTTCTAGGTTCATGGATTCTTACATGCATAGAAACGTAAATTTTTAAATTATTGTTAATTATAAAATTCATTACAAATCCTACCATTATGATTGTTGGTTGTGTTTAATTTTTTTTGTGGGGCACCAATGTTTAGATGTTTGCATCTATTTCATTGGATTTTCCTCAAACTTGCTTCTTGATTATTTTAATGTTTATCTATTGAGCAACTACCCCCTCTTTGAAATCATAAGAAAATAGAAATTAGAGTAGCAGGTTATGATTGACTCCTAGGATTGGAAAGTGAATTGAAATATCTCATCAATACTTCATTTAAATTCTATCACTTAGGTGATCTCCACAGAAGGCTTAATTCATAGCCCATCCACTTGATCACCTAGAAAATTAAGGAAAGTGAATTAGTGGAAAATGATAAATTTCCCATGGTTGTGCAGGCTCCAAAGCTAGTAAGAGAGTGTATCACAAGATATAATATGGAAACAAAGATAATCTTACTTCCTGATCAATCTATCCTTCTCTTAATAAATAAGGCCTTGATGCAATTTGTGTTTAGTGTACTAGTAAAGGATAAATACTATGATATTGATTTTGGGTCATCTGCATCTATTTTGAATGAAAATAAGAGTTTGAGAAGAGAAGATATGTAGAGAACCTATTTCCAAGCACCTCATTTTAAGAAGAAGAAAATACCAAAAACCTTTTTCAGAACCAATTTGAAAAGAGAAATTGATGAAATCTTGGAATTACTATTAAAATTGAAAGGAGAGGAAGAAATTATAGATTTCATTGAGCATCATTTCTACTTAGTGCAATTCATATGTGTCGAAGGACTGCCAATCGACTGGGCCAAAACCATATATGATGAGCTTTCCTTGTGGTTAAATTTAGCTAAGGAATTTAAGCATTTCTGTATGTCATCATAGTTAATATATGCCTTTGCCACACATTTCCCATGGTCTTGTATTTTTAGAACTAAATACTATGATGAGAGTGTGAGGGTGTATGAGTTCTACCCTCACCTTCAGCTATAGAGGAGCTTTGAAGAGTATGTGAAATTGAATGATTCCTTCACTATGGGATTGTATTATGAATTGCAAGGCTACCTTGAGTGAACATTTTTACCAAAAACTATTTCAGCTATATCCAAGTTTGGATGCTCTTTCATCTAATTCCTAAGCTTCTCCTACTTTTGGATTTGACACAAGGAAGGATGGGGAAAACTAAGGCCAATGGCACACCCAACTCTTTGAACCACCCTACAAGAGTTAACACAATAGAAGCAAACACAAAGAATAGCAACCAAAGGATGAAGAAATGTGAAATAATTTTATTGATGCATCAAAATATCTTCATACATGCCCACCTATAAGGCCTTATGGGTTATGGAAAAATACAAATACATTCACATTCAAAGATCCAACAACAAATTCACAGTTTCTAGTTCTGCTCTGTAATCCTTTCTCCAACTCACTAATCTGCCTAATTCTAAGCTTGAGCACTCTATTTATACTATCCAAAATGGATTTTAGATCATTCTAGAACATGGAGAAACCACAATTCAGCTCTTAGTAAATATTAAATGAAAATAAACCAAAATTAAACACACAAGTTGACCTGCATTAGCAATTAATTGTCCTGAAATCGATGTTTAAGAAAAATTGTGATATATCCTCCCTCTAATTGAGTTATAACTCATGCTTCAAATTGTGGGTATATATCTAGGCCCTATACAACCCCTTAAGTTTGTAAGGTCTAATTCATTAAGGAAAAGTGTGCATCCATTCTAAAAGTCAAGTACAAGAAACTATTTTGTAGAACTTCCAGAAATTGATGTTCTGGGAGAATTGTCATATCTTTCAAACTATATGTAAATAGGATTTTTCCTCTAGAAGATAGATATTATTTTAGGCCCTCTTAAATATGTAAATTTAATAGACCTTAATTCGTTATGTAAAATTATTTACGTGGTCTACAACAAGCACCCATAAACCAGAAAACACAGTTTCAATAGGACCCAATTTCAACAATAGAATAAAAATTGAAAACATGCAAGATAGTAGTGCAACCTAGGATGCTCCTACATTAGACAACCAAGGTTGGAAGAAATTATTCTCCTAAATCATTGAGATGTCACAACCTAAGCTAAATCCAACTCAGATTGAGAAATCCATGAAGCATCTTCCATAGGTCTATTCTTCCACTTCACCAGATATTCATAATAATCTTTGCCTCTTGTGCTTTTACCAATTCTCCAATCCAATATTTTTTCAGCTTAATTCAATTTTCTTCTTAGGATAGTCCTCTAATATAGTAACTTCATCATCTAATTCATGATACTTGTATAAATCAGCAATATTGAATATAGGAGATATATCCATGTCATTAGGTAGCTCAACTTCATAAGTATTACCATTGTCAAATTTCTTCAATATCTTACAAGGTCCTAAATTCTTCATCTTTAGCTTACTCTATGTTCCAACTAAAAATATTCCTTTCTTCAGATGAACCATCACCTCATCACCAACTTGAAAATCACAATGTCTCCTAGATTGATCAACATTCTCTTTACACTTCTGATTACTTTGTTCTATCCTCAACTTCACTTCCTTTTACAAAGACTCCATAAAATCTACAAATTCTTCTCCTATAGCACTTCTCTTTTTGTCGCTAGTAATATCTCTCAAATTTGATACTCCTCTAGGCTTCATTCCAATAATAATATCAAAAGGTGTCTTTCCTATACTCCTATTCATAGAATTATTATATGCAAATTTAGCTTGTGCCAATACCATCTCCCAATTACTTGGCTTATTTCTAACTAAACATCTCAAGAAATGACCCAAGCTTCTATTCACCACCTCTATTTGTCCATCTAGTTGTAGATGAAATGTAGAACTAAACTTCAATTCAGTACTAATCTTTTTCCACAAAGTCTTCCAAAAATAACCAACAAACTTACTTTCTCTATCAAAAATAATACTTCTTGGTAGTCCATGCAATCTCATAATCTCTTTAAAGAAAAGTTCAGCAACATACTCAACATCTGATGTCTTCTTACATGGTATGAAATGAGCCAGCTTGGAAAATCTATCCACTACAACAAATATGGAATCATACCCCTTCATTGTCTTAGACAATCCAAGAACAAAAATTTCTACTGATATCACTCCAAGGTTTCTTAGGAATAGTAATAGGTCCAAAATTTTGACTTAGTCTTTTTGCAACTTGAAAAACTCCACAAATCTATACAAGTTTTTAACCATCCTTATACATTTGTGGCCAATAATACTTCTCTTTCAACAAACTCAATGTCTCATCAATTCTAGAATGTCCAGCCAATCCACCACTATGCTTTTCCTTAATCAAATTCAACCTCATAGAACTTCTAGGAATACACAACTAAATACATTTGAATAACATACCTTCTTTAGTGAAATACTCATCATACTTACTTATGTGATTTGTCAAATTTTGGTGCCCTACACTCTCTCTATGCCTTAGAATAAATTAGGATCAATATCATACAACTCTTTCATTTCATCAAAACCAAGAACTTCAACCTTCATTTCAGTCAACAAACAACATCTTCTACTCAATGCATCAGAAACTCTATTAGTAACTCCACTCTTATGCTTAGTGACAAAAGTAAAATTCTACAAATACTCAACCCACTTCATATGTCTCTAATTCAATTTATGTTGACTTTCCAAATATTGTAAAGCTTTATGTTCAATATAAAACACAAACTCCTTAGGAATTAAATAATGTCTCCACTTTTTCAATTCTTGAACAATAGCATAAAACTCTTGATCATACATAGAATACTTCCTTTTATCATTATTCAACTTTTCACTAAAGAAAGCAACAAGCTTACCTTCTTGACTTAATACAGATCCTATTGCATTACCACTTGCATCACATTCAACTTGAAATACTTTGTTGAAATTAGGCAAAGCCAATATAGGTAATTCAACAACTTTTTTTTTCAAAGTCTCAAAACTCTTATCAGCTCCATGTGTCCACTTGAATTTCTTTTTATCTCCTCTCATTGTCTTAGTCATATCATTACAAACAACACTAAAATTCTTTATAAACTTTCTGTAAAAACTAGCCAAACCATGAAATGATCTTACCTTACCCACATTCTTAGGTTTAGGCCACTCCAAAATTGCTTTAACCTTCTTTGGATCCATCTTCAATCCATCAACTAAAATCACAAATCCCAAATACACAATCTCCTCTTGCGTAAAACAACACCTTTTCAGATTAATCAATACTTTTCCTCTTTCAACCTCTGAAATACTTATCTAATATGATAAAGATGTTCTTCCTTAGTCTTACTAAATATCAGAATGCCATCCAAATAAATAATCACAAAATTATCCAAAAATATTTTTAGAACTTCATTCATCAACTGCATGAAAGTACTAGGTGCATTAGTTAAGCCAAAATGCATAACCATCCATTCATACAAACCATCTTTTTTCTTGAAAGTAGTCTTGAATTCATCACCTTCTTTGATTCTAATCTAATTATAGCCACTCTTCAAATCAATCTTAGTAATATACTTTGCTCCACTCAAGAAATCCATTATGTCATCCATTCTTGGCATAGGAAACCTATATTTTACTCTGATTTTGTTAATAGCTCTAGAATCAATACACATTCTCCATTCTCCATTCTCCTAAGGTGCTAATATAGTAGGTATAGTCATGGACTAAAAATTTCTTTAATTAAACCCTTTTGCAACAACTCATGCACTTGCCTATTAAGTTCTTCATTCTCTGTAGGTGTCAATCTATATGGTGCTTTGTTTGGAAAACTAGCTCCAAGAATCAGATCCATACAATGACTTATACTTCTTACTAGAGGTATACCAATAGGAATGTCATTAGCAACAATATCTTTATACTCATTCAGCAATTTTGTAATTTCTATTTTCATACCAACTTTTGTTGCTTGGTCATTACTACCAACACTTGGACCTCTAGGAACTATAGCAAAATAGACTTGATTCTTTTTAACTTCCTTTTCAAATTGCTTTCTATTAACCATGCAAACTTTTATTGCAGTACAATTGACCTCATCTAGACTTTCAATTAAAGGCAACAATTTTTGTTTCTTCCCATTTACCCAAAGAGTATATTTATTCAATCTTCCATCATGCACAACATATCTATCATATTGCCAAGGTCTACCCAACAAAATATGACAAAAATACATGGGCATAATATTGCACAAAAATTCATCAAAGTAATGTCCAATCTTTAACTTCACAACACATTGTTCACTTACCAATATCTTATGCTCATATTTGATCCATGAAACATGATAGGGATTGGGATGTGTCAGCCTCTACAACTAAAACTTTGTAACCAACTCTTTTGATGCCAAACTTGTAGAACTTCCACTATCAATGATCATCTTGCAGCATTTTCTATTCATCTTACATCTAGTCTTGAAAGGGCTCCTTCTAAGGATAGATTCCTCATCACTTCCCTTGTTACATAAAGTTCTTCTCACCATTAGATTTTCTTCAGCCTCAAGTCCACTTGGTGAAATCTCATTGTCCTCTTGAATCACAACATTTCTATTATTTTGCCCACATTCAAAAGATCTATTTCCTTCTTTACCACATTTCAAACAATTACAATGGAAACCACCTCTAGGATAAGAATAACCTCTTCCTTAGTAAGATCCAGTACCTCATTGATATGAACTACCACCTTTCCACTCAGTCTTGTCTTTTTCATCATTCTTCCATTTAGATTTTCCTTTATCTTACATAAAAATTTTAGATCTACCACCTTCACCATAAGATCTACCTCTTCTTCTGTAGAATCTACCACCTCTACCTCTTTGTCTTTATGCATGCTTCTTTGCTGAGATCTCCTCAGCTTTCAAGGCATATTGGTATGCTTCTTCCATAGTTTCCAACTTCAAAAAAATTATTTCATTTTGAATTCCATATCTCAATCCATTTATATACCTTTTAATTTTCTCAACATCCTCATCCACATGTCCAGATCTCATGTCCAATCTATAGAATTCTTTAGTATACTCTTTCATAGTCATGTTGTTTTGTTTCAAATTTTGCATCTTTCTCAGCAAACTAACTTGGTAATCAGTAGGAAGGAATTTGTTCTTTACCTTGTTCACCATCTTCAGCCAAGTTCTAATCTTCTCCTTTCATCCCCTTTGTTTATTAGTTTCCAAATGCTCCCACCACAACGAAGCATGAACTTTCAGCCTAGTAATTGCAATTTGCACCTTTCTATTATTAGGAGTGTTTTCATACTCAAAGAACTTCTCCATATCTGGGATCCAATCTAAAACAACATTGGTATCCAATTCTTCATCATAAGGAACAACTTCTATAATAGGCTTTGAATTTTCCCTAGACAACACTTGCAACAATCTTTCCTCATCTTGATCTTCTTCAGGTTCTAGATTATGGTTTGGTGTTTCTACTTCATCATCACTTACATCATCAAGATGTGCTCCTCTCCTCTAGGTTGTCTCCATAGCATCTAATCTAGCTATAATTTGTCTTAACTAATCAAATATACAAACAATCTTAACAAATCAAGTTCCTACAAGATCATAACCCTTTGCAAGTTATAGGTCAAAGCCATAGATCTACCACCCTACAACCAAATCTAAATTAGGGTTCTACATGATCCAATCTCCACAAGGATGAACCTCTAGCTCAGATACCACTTGACATAAGAAAGGATGAGGAAAACTAGGGTTAATGGCACACCTAGCTCTATGAACCACCCTACAAGAGTTAACACAATGAAAGCAAACACAAAGAACAACAACCAAAGAAGGAAGAAGAGTGAAATAATTTTATTGATGCATCAAAATATCTTCATATATTCGCAGCTATAAGGCCTTTTGGGTTACAACCAAATACAAATACATTCACATTCAAAGATCCAACAACAAATTTGTAATTTCCATTTTTTCTCTACAATCCTTTCTCCAACTCCCTTATCTGCTTAGTTTTAAGCCTAAATACTCTATTTATACTAGGAAAAATGGCTTATGAATCATTCTAGAACATGGAGAAGCCACAAATTGGCTCTCAACAAATATTAAATGAAAATAAACCAAAATTAAATACACAAGTCAACCTACATCAACAATTAACTATCCTGAAATTGATGTCCAAGAAAAATCATGATATGCACATTCATTTTGTTAGGCATAGGAAACTGTTGCATAGAACTGCTAGAAATTGATGTTCTAGGATATTTACCGTATCTCCCAAACTATAAGGAGCTAAGACTTGCACTCTATAACATAGATAGAACTATAAGACCTCTTCAATCGCTAAAGTGAAAAACCCTTCCTTCATTGTAGGAAATTAGTTACATGGTCTACAACAAGCATCCAAAAACTAGAAAACATAGTTTCACTAGAACCAAGTTTCAGAAATAGAATAACAACTTAAAACATGTAGGATAGCAGTGCAACCTAGGATGCTCCTGCATTTGGATCAGTGCTTTTGATGGGTTTCCCAAAACTCTCCCTAGGTAACTTGAGTACAAGGTTGTTCTTGTTGAATTATGTTGACAAATACTAGAAGTGAAATCTTCTATTCTAATGTAAAGAAAACAACCAAATCCAAGTAGTAGTTGGACACTATTCTCGTGCTTCTAGATCCGATGCCTAGAATCTAGTTAAAATTTTGAGAACAAGATCAAACTCATGGATTAGGAAGTACTCAAGCCTCAATATGACTTGGTGAATTTTTTAAGAGAACATTTAAACCTGGGATATACTCATAGACATGTTCTAGGCATTGAAGATTATTGGGTTGGATGTCATAATGAATACCAAACCAGGTAGGGGTATTTATCTAGGATAACAATGGATGAAATTAAGTTATATAATGACTTTGTTGATATTTTTGATATTTTAGATGATGGCTCCTATATGCATCCCTCATCCTTCAATTAGATCAAGGGAACTCCCATTGTATCAACCCTATCTGAAGGTCCTAATGCATGTGATCATTAAAAGGATGAAAAAATGGGTGGAGTGGACAAGAGTGAGAAAGAAATGAATAGTAAGTATAGGCTCTAGTAGTGGAGTTGCTTCTGGAGCTACTCAGTCAACTAAGACTACCTCCACCATTACTGCCATTTTAACATGAGCAGGCCTAGCCTAGTCCATTGGTTAGGGAAAAGATCAACCTCTAGAGAAGAATATCTAGATTAACCCTACTTGTGGAGGAGGATATCTCCTAGACATAGGAGAAGTTGGGGATAAGGGGAAGGATAAAGAGGAGGAGTAATAGAAATTAGTGGCCAAGCCTTCTTCCCTTGTCCAAGTCATCAATCTTGATGGTGACACCAATCCCATGGATGCTCAAGAGCAATATGCATCTCCTAATGATGATACCTCTTCCCTCTCAGTTACTAAAGTGACTACTTTCCCCACTACCACTCAAAGAAAGAAGACACCCCCAGTGGAAAGGAAGCTCTTCTATCCTATAGCCCTTCACTCTATGATTAATGTCCTCTCAACCTAGTCATGGTTGGAAGAGACTATTGATCAAAAAAATATAAGATAAGAGGAAGCTATTTCATCCAAGGAGCTCATGATATATCTACTTCTTCTTAGCCACAATCAATAAAGACAAAGAAGTAGAAGTCTATAGAAGCATTGTCCACTCATCCCTTGACTAGTCATATGTTGATGGCGATAGAAGAACCTCAAAAATAAGGCAAGTTATATGAGCTCATTGCCTATAAATTTTAGATTAGAATGCTCAACACTGGTATTCTTGTGCATCATTCCATGGTTAATATATAGAAATTTACTGTAAATATAAGAGGAGTAACAGAGAGGGGAGGGGTGAATTAGTTACTAAAAAAATAATTCTAGATCCCTTAGATGTCAATAAAAATCAAAACATAAGCTCTTCATCCTAATGATGGATCACTGTGTGTGATCCGAAACGTTGATGCAAAAAACTTCAAACACAATCAAATTCTAGAAGTACTAACCAGTTTTTACTAATGGATTGTGGAAATCTAATGACACTCACATAAGCTCTGATTAAATTGTATTCCATTATTACTCAGTAAACACACATGAACTCAGTTTACACTAGCAAATGTTATAACTTGGAAAATACTAAGAATCAACTTTAACTTTGCAATAACTGAATATATTGATCTTAATGTGATTAACCTTAAGTTTAACTTAGTTGCATACACATAAAAGAAATAGCATGAACACAAGTGACACAAGATTTAATGTCAAAAAATAATTTGAGAAAAACCACCAATTACAACTATTTATTGATTTTCACTATTCTAAAGTTTACCCTGTTAGGAGCCAACCCTATTAAAGGTTAGAAAATACACTGTTAGGAGTGACCCTATTAGAGGATTTGATCACCCTATTAGGAGTGGCCTTGTAAGAGGTCTTTGAGACACTTCAAATAGAAATGCCACCTTGTTAGAGGATTTAAAAATAGTTGTTAAGCCAACTTTGTTAAGGGATTTAGACCACTGCTAAAATGGCTAAAAAGTAACAATGAAATGACCTAATTTCTAATGCAACTATATTTGTGATTAAAAATCTCAATTCTGGCTTGTATACTTGATCCTTTTTGATCAAATGTATCTTTATAGCTCAACAAGAATATTTTACTTATCCTTCTAATATACTTCCTCTAAGCATCTTCAAATCTTTTGTTATGTTCCAGACATTCAATTCTCAACTTGACCTTATATTTATATCTTACATATTGTCAAGTCAACTTGAATACAACTTAGAATACATAGTATTCATCTCCTTAGTTTGCTAGAACCAACAATCAAATCAATTGAACTCAATATACCAAAATAAGAAAATCCTTTGTTAGCTAACCCTGCTCAGTAGACACTAACTTAGAAATAATTTTTCTATGTTAACCAAATGAACTTGGTTAACACTACATATTCACAAATTTCCTTTGGTAGTCGAGTGAGCTCAGTTAACACTAGTTGCATCCAACATTTCTTTCATTAACTGAGTGAGCTTAGTTAACACTCAACTTCTACAAACTTTCCTTTGACACCCAAGTGAACTCGATAGACATTGTCTTTTGAACATGGAAAACCCTAGAATTCTTAGTAGATACAAGAAAATATATTCATCACATGAGTGAGATCAACATACATTGATTAACAATAATATGAAATTTTGTGTAACATCAAATACAATACACAATTAATCAATTATTTTCAACAATCTCCCTCTTTGGCATTGATGACAACACAACATGTCATAATATAATAAAAAATTTAGAGAAAGAATAAAATAAGGAACATATCCTTAGTTTCATTCTAATTCTCATCCATGAGAACTCCCTCTATTAGTGTGAACTCCCTTTTTCTTTAGTTTCTCCCTCTATCAGCGAAACTCTATCTTCAACATCTTCCTCTGATAGTAAATTTTCCTTCTTTGATATCACACCAAGTTCTCCCTCTTTGACATCTCTAGAAATTTTATTTTTTGTCAAATATATACTCTCTCTGTAAAATTTCATTTAGTGAATATTCAATATTTAGTGAATATCTCATAGAAATTTATTCATCCTTAGGTAATGGCTTAGTGAATATGTCTACAATTTATTCTTTAGTATTTACATATTCCAACCTTGCCTCTTTATCTTATACCAATTCTCTCAAAAAATGATGTTTTATAGAAATGTGCTTAGTTTTGGTATGCATCATAGGATTCTTTGATATATTAATTGCATTGGTGTTACTATAGAAGATAACCATTGGATCCTTGATCTGCACCTTCATACCTACCAACAATTGCTTGAACCAAACAACATTGGAACAATTAACTATTGCTACCACATTTTTTGCTTCAGTTGTGGATCGACAAATTCAATTCTTCTTCTTACTTGTCCAAGACACTAGTCTTTTACCAAGAAAGAATGCTCCACCACTAGTGCTCTTTCTGTCATCAACACTTCCTTCCCAATCAACATTTCTAAATGCTTTCAAATCCAAATTGTCTCCCTTTTTGTACCATAATCCATAGTCTTTAGTACCCTTCAAATACCTCATGATTCTCTTGATTTCCATTATGGAATTTTCTTTGGGATTTGCTAAGAATCTTGCTAGCATACCAACTACTAATGCATTGTTAGGCCTTATGTGCACTATATATTGAAATTTTATAATCATTGATATGTATGTGGTTTGATCTACCTCTTTGGTATTATCATTTTTTGAAAGTTGACATAGTTGTTCTAACTGATCTTGAATCTTACATTCCAAACTTCTTTAGTATCTCCTTGATATATTTGGATTGAGTAACATAGATGCCATCTTTCTTCTACTAGATCTACAATCCAATAAAATTTTTTATCTCTCCAAACATGGACATCTCAAATTATTTACTCATCTCTTTTGAAAATGTCTTGCATAAGTCATCATTTCTTGTAAATAAAGTATCATCCACAAATATTTCTGCCAACACAATCTTCTTGTCTAGTCCTTCTTTGATATATAAGCTACTATTATAATTTGTTCTTTGAAAACCAATATTTATCAAGTAGTTATGAAGTCTTTCATACCAAGCTCTAGGAGCTTGCTCGAGACCATACAATGCTTTGTGTAATTTTCAAACCATATCCATTTTTCTAGGATCCAAAAAACCTTTAGGTTTTTCTATATAGATTTCCTCATCAAGAATTCCATTCAGGAATGCAGATTTTACATCCATTTAATAAAATTTAAATCCTCTATGTGTTGTACATGCTAGTAAAGTTCTAAAACCTTCTAATTTTGCAATAGGAGAAAAATTTTCACCATAATCAATACTTTCTTCTTGAGAATAACCTTTACTAACTAACCTTGCTTTGTTTCTTGAAACTTTTCCATATTCATTTAGCTTATTTATGAAAACCCACTTTGTGTCAATTACATTTTTTATCCTTGGGTCTAGGAACAAGAGTCCAAGTCTTATTGCTCTCTATATATTCTATTTCTTCATTCATAGCTTCAATCCAACTTTCATTATCCAAAGCATCTTTAGCATTTCTAGGTTCAAATTCAGTAAGAAAACATGTACCTTTCAAAAAAAATTTATCATTGTTCCATCTAATTTGTCTCTAATGATCTAATTAGTTGCATGGTGCCTTCTGACATATATTTCTAATAGTAGTATTTTGGATTTAGAATATATTCCATTAAACTTTTCATGAACTTCTATATCAAGCTCAGGTCCCACTATTTGTGACTCGGGTCCATCTAACTTGATTTTCTCTAGCACTAGCTCAGTAGTTTCTGATTGTAACTCAGGTCCTTTGAAATGTGAGTTAGGTTGCACTAGTTGCAAATTGATAGCTTTTGGAGATTATGGGGACTCAAGAGGTGAGGCCTCCTGCTGACTTCCAAATAGATTTGGCAATGTATCAAGTTCATAGTAAAAAAAGCTTATGTAATCCTCAGGTTCTTTGTTGGTATCTTCTTCACTCTTTTTTGCAAACTCATCAATTCTCAAATGTGCACTTTCTATTATTCTATGAGTGGATAAATTCAAACACTTATATGCTTTACTTCTACAAAAGTATCCTAGGGATATGCCTTCATCACCTTTGACATCAAATTTACCTTTCCTAGATTCCTTCAAGATATAACATTTTCTACCAAATACTTTCAAGAAACTTACATTAGGTTTGTAGCCATACCATAGTTCATAACAAGTTTGATTTGAGTCTTTCTTCAATTTTACTCTATTCAAAGTATGCATTGCAATACTAATTTCTTTCTTCTAGTATTTGATTGCAACATTCTTTTCTATCATCAAGGTTCTTGCACAATCCATGATGGATGATGAGCCTTTAAAAGGCCATTATTTTGAGAATTTTTATTTTGTTTTTTAAATAGTTATCTTGCAAGAAATGGTTTATGATTATATGTCTTAAGAGAAAGAACTTATGTTTTATGAATATGCTATCTATATGTTAAAACATGAAGATTGAAGTGTAGATTGATCAGTTATGCTATGTTTTCTTGAATCTATGGTTTAAGGTTTAGGGTTTAGGGTTGTTTAATGAAGGATATTACATGTTGATAAATATTTCTTCATCCATGCTATGATTAGGTAGGTTCCTTTCCTATAGCTTGTAAGAGTGATAATTTGAACATTATACCTTTTTCTAACATTGATGATAAAATGAATGCATGTATGTAGAAGTTGTTGCATTTCATGCTTTGTAGGTGATGTTGTGCATATTGAAGAAGAAATTTTAGCACTAAGTCAAACCCAACTAGATTATTGATGAATCACCATGTACGTAGATCATGGTGTGAATTCTATTATTTCAATGCATGAAGATAGTTTCCTCAACCTGCTATATTCCTAAGAGAGTTAAGATGTAGTTAATAGTGTTTTTGTTGTAAAATTTATGATCTGTAATTGTTCCTAATTGATGGAGTGATCATAGGTAGGAAGTAATTAAATTTTTCCTTTAAATAATTTTTACTATAACCTTGAAAAGGGATTTTTGATTTTGATCTTTTCCTAGTTTGACACGAAGGAAATAGAGTAGATGTTCTATTCAATAGAGTAGAATCTTGTTCACAAATGTAATTTCTTATTATGAATGAATAGAATATATAATTCAAGTTTCCATCTTCAAACTCGATTGTTTTATATTCACTCATCCAAGGGGGCCCACTTGGTGAGTGAACTACTTTGCTAGAATAGATTTTATTTCTTAGTTTTTTCCTTGCAAAAGTAGACTTTTGTTATTCCTACAGCCATTAATAATAGAATCATTGAACTATTCCTATAGCATAGGTGTTTAAATAGATTTACTATTTGAAACATTACTCTAAGCTTTAAGGAAAATGTCTTTTTAGTTCTTAGCTTATTTTCCTTCAACATTCCTTCTCTTTTGTAGTTGTAATGACTTCAAGAGGAATCATAGCATATACTTTGTAGTCACCCTCTCAAGCTTATGCTCTCGAGTTGAGAAATAAAATAAAGTTAGTATGTTATTCTTAGGAAATTACATGATTTTTTCTAGTCATGGAGTCAATGTAGAAGGATGTTCAATCTTTTATTACTAAGGTATTTAGTTGACTGATAATTTTTGGCACCATTATCAAGGAAGTTGTCAATCTAATTTAACCCTGAAGTCATTATGTTAGATTAGATTTTTCATTATTTTGTGTGCATAGAAGAAGAGATCCCTTAGGGAGATTTCTCTCTTGTAATATTCAAGAAGACATTTTTAATCCTGAATGTGAAGAACCTCATAGTGAGAATGAAGAAGAACCTTTTGAAAATCCATTCACTGCTGCTCAAGAATGAATACCCTCATCCTCTAATGAATCCTTGCATCTGAATGATCTCTTTGTTGAACCTGAAGACCAAGATATTCCACTTTCTCTTGTCATACATCAAGCACCATTAATAGTACCTCCTCTAGGAATGGCTCAACCTTAGCCTCAACCAATGTTTACCTTTCCTATCCCTCCTCGACAAGGTAACCAAAATTTGAAAAATATACCTATTGCTACACTTACCAAGTTTTATGGTTTGATCACTAAAGACCCTAAAACCTTTCTCTTTGAGTTTGACATACTGTGTAGAAGATATGACTATACAATTAATACCCACAAATTGAAGTTTTTTCTTCTACCCTCAAAGAATCTTCTTTGAGATGGTTCATGGAGTTGGGTGCTAATGTTGTAGTAGATTGGCATGTAATGAACAATATGTTTCTCACAATGAATAAGGAATATTGTAAGGGTTAGGATTTAAAGGGGGGTGACATTTTAAAAATGTCCAAAAAAGATGATTAAACATTGGAAGACCATGTTTCTCGGTTTATGTTTAACCTACAACATAACATGCAACATCAATTGAATGAGGAGTCAAAGAAACATCTTTTTCTGAGAGGTGTAAATGAAGAATGCATTAATGCTCTAGAATTTATGACAAGAGGGGATAGTACTCAAAATACTTGGACTAAGATATAGAGTATATACCTAAACTATTCCAGAGCTACTATGAAGAAAGGTAGGGAACCTAGAGACCTACCACATAAGTCTAATGACAATTCAGGAGTATCCAAGATGGAGTTATCTAAATTGCTATCAAACTTCAAGAAAGACATCATTAATGATGTAGCCACTCAATTGGACACCATATAAGCCTGAAGGAAGAAAGATGAAGTTAATTCCATGTTGATTGAATACTATCCACATTGTAGAGAAAAGAAAAAGCATCGTAGATGTAAATCTATTGCAAGTATAGAGACACAACCAATGCCAACCAAGCTCAAAGCCATTAATTAAAATGGAGAGGTACTCTATGCTGCTCAAAGAAGGCCATGGGCTTGAAGACAAGGTATGTCACAAGATCCACTTCAAAGTTATCATAATAATAATCAATGGATTTTTTTTTTAAATACTATTTTTAGTGGAAATCATAGTTGGCAGCAACCCAATAGGGTTAGCACCAACCCCAACAGGGCTGGTAGAAACCTCAAAATTGGAGTCCCCAATCTAGTCAACCAACCATATTGCCACCAACTTAGTAGAAAAATCTAATGCCTCCTCCCATAGCCACTAATACTCCCTCCAAGCAGACCCAACTACCAGTTCAACCTAACCCAAATCCAAACAATACTAAATAGTCGACTCAACAGTAAAACTATGCCATCTCATTGAATGATATTCACTTAAGATTAGGCACCACTCTTCTCACACCCCAAGAAACTATAATAACTAAGTTGAAGATCTTGTGATTAAGCATCCAAATGAATAAAATCAGCACACCTCTCCTATAGCCAAAGAACCTCCATTTCCCCATAGTTTGATACAACAAGGCCAATCCAAGGAGAATAGTATAGTCATCAATTTTCTTAATCATCTAAAATAGATGACAATAAAAATACCATTGTTGGATACTATTAAAGAAAACCCTACCTATACTAAAGCTTTTAAGGAAGCATGCAACAAGTAGCCATGAAGGAAGAGGAAATATCCAAAAACCATTTATGTCCTAGGATAGTTGTCTAACTTAATGCTGGAGAAATTAGCTATACCAAATACTCTGACCTTAGGAGTCCTATAGTTACAATTATGATTCATGGAATCCAAGTTTAGAATGATTTGATTGACCTAGGAGAATCTATTAATGTCATGACAAAGGAGGTATTATATTAGTTTCATATTGTTGGCCTTAGAGAGACACCTACCATCCTTCAACTTGTTGATAGTTCCACCATTAAACTAGATAGGATGATAGAAGATATTATAGTCACCCTAAATTCTTGGGAGTATTTAGTTGATTTTTTTGTTCTCTCCCCAAAAGCTAATATGGGAGGATATCCTTTAATCTTAAGGAGGCCATGGTTAGCCACTACAGATGCTTATCTAGCTTTCTGATCTAGGAAGATGACAATATATAATGGAGTTCATACCAAGAACCTAACTTTATACTCCCTTGCTCAACCATTATTACTAGATCACCAAGTAGTTTGGCCAGACTTGGGTGATGATGATCTAGAAGCCAATTCCATCCATCACTTGATGATGATAGGAAGAGAATCATTCATAGTTGATCAAGAGGAAGATGAAAAAATTTAATCCATTTAAATAAATATGGAACACAATCTCCAATGTGTTCTCAAGATGAATGCATCTTAGAAACCATTGTACCACCTTTAAATTCATTCAATCATTTGGAAGCTTCATAGTTTCTCCATTCATTATTACCTCATGAGAGGGATTCTTCTCCCATTGCTCAATTATTCATGCCAGATAAGGTTATTAAGATGGAAATTTCTCTAGGTAATGAACTAAATGTAAACTATGCCTTATCACACTCCCAACAAGAAGCTATATTGCAATTACTGCAAGAGAATCAAATTGCATTTTCTTGGGACTACATGTACATGAAAGGATTAAATCCTATGCTCTTCACTCACAAGATTTATATCAGCCCTAACTTCAAACCTATTACATGGCCTTAAAGGAGAGTTAATCCAATCTCAAAATATATTGTTAAGAATGAATTGTAGAAACTATTAAGTGTTGGTTTTATATACCCCATCTCTGATAGTTAATGGGTTTCACCCTTGGTCATAGTACCCAAGAAGGGATGAAAATGGCTAGCTTGTGTAAACTATAGGGAGCTTAATTCAACCACTAAGAAGGACCATTTTCCATTACCATTTATAGACCAAGTCCTTGACAACTTAGCTGGTAAAAAGTATTTTTCTTTTTTAGATGGTTTCAGTAGTTACAATCAAATTCAAATAGCCCCAGAAGATCAAGAGAAAAAAACTTTTACCTACCCATGGGGAACACTTTCCTAATTAGTATTACCTTTTGGCTTGTGCAATGCCCTAGCCATGTTTCAATGAGCTATCATCCATATTTTTTTAGATATTTTTGTTGATTGTATGGAGATCTATATGAATGATTTCACTATTTATGGTGTTACTTTTGAAGAAGAAAAAGAAAATTTATAAATAGTACTTAAAAGATGTTAGGACTATAACCTATCTTTAAATAGTGATAATTTTTTTATGATGATGGAGGAAGGGGTAGTCCTAGGCCATTCATTTTATTAAAGAGCATCCAAGTAGATATAGCAAAGATTGAAGTTATTGGTACCTTGCTAAAATCGAAAAAAAAGAAGGATGTATGAAGCTTTTTGGGACATGCTGGATATTATAGAAGATTTATTAAAAACCTCAATCAACTTGCAACACCTCTCTACAACTTGCTCAAAAAGGATTTTGAATTGGTTTGGGATTCTAATTGTGCAACATCCTTCCTACAGCTTAAGGAAGTTATTACCACAATGCTTATTTTGAGAGGACCCAATTTTGGTTTACCTTTTCACATTCATATGGATGCCTCAAGCTATGCTATCAGTATTGTGTTGGGATAGAAAGTAGACTCTATTGAACATGCCATTTATTTCATTAGTAAGAATTTGCAAGGTGTAGAATTTAATCACATAGTTACTAAAAAGGAATTACTTGTGGTTATTTATGCTCTCAATAAATTCAAGCATTACATCACTGGATATGAGATATTTGTTCGCTCTAACCATTCTGTTATAAAATATTTGGTGAACAAAATTGCAAGTTTTGGAAGATTGGCTTGATGGTTATTTCTTATGCAAGAATTTGACATCACCATAGTTGATCAACCTGGTAAGGCCAATGCGGAAGCTAACTTTCTCTCTCAGTTGCATCTCCTTTATGATCCTACAACCATTGATGATAGTTGTTCTATTGGCTACACAAAACCCTTGGTATGTAGATATTGCTAACTCCCTCACCACAGGAAAATTTCCAGTATACTCCTCTACTCAAGCTAGAAAGCTACTAGCAAAGAAGAGTTTTAATTATTCATATTTTTTGGGTTTATGTTCTATACGAATCTGATCAAGTCATGTGTATGTGTCTAAGAGAAGATGAAACACATGATGTCTTGAAGGCCTGTCATGGTGAACCTTGTGGAGGTCACTTTGTATCCAAAAGAATAGCCTTCAAAATCTTAACAATTAGGTATTATTGGCCAAGCCTGCACAAAGATGTAGCCAAATATACAAAGAAATGTGACAAGTGTCAATGAATTAGAGGACCCATTAAGTCAGATGAAATTCCCCTATAGCCTCAAGTAGTTGTCACACCCTTTGGAAAATGGGGGATTGACTTTGTAGGACACATTGAGCTTACATCACAAGGCAAATCCTACATTTTGGTGTACATTGATTATGTCACAAAATGAGTAGAAGCTAAACCCATGAAACACACAAGGGATATTAATGGGGAATTTTTTTTATATGAATCTAGTTTTATATGGTTTTGTGTTCCTAGGAAATTGACATCTAATCAAGGGGATTAGTTTACATCAAAATTGATAGTTTCTCTTATGAAGGAGTATACTTTAGGCATGGAAAATCATCACCTTATCATCCTCAGGCTAATGGTTAGGTTGAAGTTACTAATAGGGAGCTAGAATCTATTCTCACCAAGACTATAGCACTTCATAGGAAGGATTGGGAAACATGCCTTCTTGAAACTCTCTAGGCTTATAGAACCACTTGGAAATCCACAACTGGTATCACTCTTTTTGAGCTTTTTTATAGTAAATCAGCCATAATGCCTATTGAATTCTAATATAAAACATTGAAGATTGCCTTGGATCGTGGAATAGTACTCAATATTTTGTAATAGGATAGAATCCTAAGTTTAAACAATCTTGATGAATGGAGGAAATCTACATCGAACATTACTGAGCTCATTCAACACCAAAGGAAACAATGGCATGATAAGCTTATCAAGAAAAAATGTCTATTGTAGGCAATTGGGTAGTCCTTTATGACTCAAGATACTAGCATAATCTAAGGAAGTTCCAAACATGCTTGTTAGGACCCTATGAAATTGTTGTCATATTTCCAAATGGTGCAATTCAATTATCCACCATTGATCCTATTCACTTCAAACTACTTGTCAATAGGCATCACCCCAAACTTTACCATAAACTAGCTAGCCACGAAGATTTTATAAAATAATTCTAGCACAATGAGGATATCATTCCTATAGCCATTGAGTCTAGGTCTTCTATCCTAACTCCTTCTAGTTCTTGATTTTGATAAAGACATTCATAATAAACACTTCTTTTTGAAGTACTTTCTTTGCATCCATTCCACTTCCACTTTTCTCTCTTCCATCATACCATTCCATCCCATCACTCTATCAATTCTAATGATCATTTTAGAACATCTTTCCTAAAATAGTTGCAAGGTACCTTCGCATAACTTTTCATGCATTTTATTTTATTCATGTTTTGTTATAATTTGGTATTGTTTATATCTATTCACTCTTTCTTATCCTGGCATGGTGGGACTGATGCCTTCATTTAGTTGGGGGAAGGGAAATATTAAAATGGATTTTTGATTGTCCTTTTAAAAGAATTTTTTAAAATTGCATGTACCTTCAAAGTGCATTGAGATGACTAGAAATAAGTGCATATTTAATATCACATGCTGGTGACTTGTCCTTCTACGATTGTATCATTATCAAATTATGAACATTAATAGTAGTTATTTAACTTTTAATGATGATTTCAATGTGTTGGGATGATGAACCTATACACACAAAAAAAATCATGAAATTTGATGCAAAAGCATATTATGAGATATGGTACATTTAACTTCTCAAGTATAGGCCATTTTTTTGAAAAACTAGAGCCAACATTGTAAGCCTTGATTTTCTAAGCCTTGAACATTAGATTTTTTCTACAATTCAGCTATAATTGACCATGGGTAGAGGAGTACAAAGGAATGAGCCTATTGTTCATTGAGTTCTTTTGGGAGATGCAACTAGTTCTAAAATGTGTAGGAGAAGGGGATGGCTAGATTATTGCCTTAGTTTGAATGAATTTAATGAAGAAGTAGCCCTTCAATTATGACCACCTTAAGAGATGGAGCTGTAGTGGTTAAAGGTTTGAGAATTTATTTCTTAGAGAAATTAATAGCCAAAGTCATTAGGTTGCCGGAGGAGGGAAAATTTGGAGAAAGAGTTTGACTAAAGACAATTAGGGCACAATTCAGCATACACCAGGACTAGCCATTGGACATTGATAAGAAACAAGGAACTGAGATGCTATCCTTAACAATGGAGTTTATTCAACCTACTACATTTATTATGTGGTATTTCACATGTGAGGGACATTACAAACATTTGTATGCTCTACATTTCAAGTTGTTGGCTCACTTATGACATGATTACAAACAGGTAAACCTTCCCAACTTCCTATTCAATATTATTAAGAAAGCTTCTCTAGTATAGTTAGGAAGTGATCGGTAGGTCTCTCATCATGGTTTGATAAAGTTAATTGTAGAAAGAAAATTAAATAAGCAAGCAAATGGGTCGTGGGAGGAATTCTTGCAGTCAAAAGAGGTGGAACCTATGTTGGTTGGCCCTAAAGGCTAGCATGTAGGACGAAGGAAAACAACATCCATAGGATTCTATTAAGTTGTCCCTAGAGCTGAAAATACTCCTAAAGCCTCTACTTCTAGTCTTAAGCCAACTAAGAAGTATATTTATAAGGTTGAACCCTCCACTATTAAAAAGGAAAAAATCAAAGAGGTAGAAATTGCTAGTGCTCCTAAAGCCCCATCATCCATTAAAACTAGGTCTTCCACTAAGAAGGAAAAAGGTAAAATTTTGGAACCTAAAGTAGAAAGGCTAGGATAATTAGATGAGGAGAGTAACCCTAATTAACCCTTACACTCTCAAGAGGAGGAAGACCTACAAAAGCCTCCTAAAGTGCTAGTGGTAGAAACACTTGTGAGCAGGCAGAAATGAAAGATTTCCCCATGCCTATCAACACCACCCATGAGGTGAACTGCAAGACTCTCTAAGAGTAGGGTTCCAAAGGCCTCTATTTCCATAATTACCTTTGAAGTGTTTGAAAGTAAAAAGGAGCCCTCTCTAGGGGAAAACTACCACAAACTGAAGCCAACGAAAATGAGAGAAAAACCAAGAATCTTCCACCTAAAGTTGAGTGTAGTACTAATTATGTGCTTATCAATAGCAGTAAGGAATCTGATGAATTTGAAATATCTAAGGAATTTGAAGAAAACCCTACTATGCAAGATGTTATTGAAAATTCTATAGAACTCCCTTCAAATAATTGTCCAAAATTTAGACTTGAAATTTTTAAATAAGTATTGGAAAAAAATGGATCAAGAAGGATTGGATACATTAGCTATAGCAGCCATAAAATCCAATAAGGAAGAAAAAAAGGGTGCTCCACACTATAGAATGTCAAAAAAACTCAACAAAACTCATCATTTAGCACCTAAATAGATAGACCTCTTTCATTGTGAGTCATTGCCACCACCAGATTTATCTACACATTTGTCTACAAGAATTAATTTGTTTCAACAACTATTATGGGAAGCAGCTTGATGGAACTTAGAGAAAAAGAAATTAAAGTATGTTATTGATGAGTAGAGTTGCTAGTTGAAATAGAGATCAAATAAAAAAAAAGTTCTTATTGAGCTATAATTATGCATGATGCTAAATGGCAAGAATTCTTTTGAGCTCCTCTCTTGAAAAGTCAATCTTGATAATCAACTCCAAGGTTCTGGGTGATCTTGCAACCTACTAGAATCTACTCATTTGAAGATAAAGGTGAATTTTCATGAGGAGGCCTTTGCTGGTTCAAACCAATTTTAGATCAATAATACTTCTCTTTCAACAAACTCAATGTCTTATCAATTGTAGAATGTCCAGCCAATCCACCACTATGCTTTTCCTTAATCAAATTCAACCTCATAGAACTTCTAGGAATACACAACTAAATACATTTGAATAACATACCTTCTTTAGTGAAATACTCATCATACTTACTTATGTGATTTGTCAAATTTTGGTGCCCTACACTCTCTCTATGCCTCAGAATAAATTAGGATCAATATCATACAACTCTTTCATTTCATCAAAACCAAGAACTTCAACCTTCATTTCAGTCAACAAACAACATCTTCTACTCAATGCATCAGAAACTCTATTAGTAACTCCACTCTTATGCTTAATGACAAAAGTAAAATTCTACAAATACTCAACCCACTTCATATGTCTCTAATTCAATTTATGTTGACTTTCCAAATATTGTAAAGCTTTATGTTCAATATACAACACAAACTCCTTAGGAATTAAATAATGTCTCCACTTTTTCAATTCTTGAACAATAGCATAAAACTCTTGATCATACATAGAATACTTCTTTTTATCATTATTCAACTTTTCACTAAAGAAAGCAACAAGCTTACCTTCTTGACTTAATACAGATCCTATTGCATTACCACTTGCATCACATTCAACTTGAAATACTTTGTTGAAATTAGGCAAAGCCAATATAGGTAATTCAACAACTTTTTTTTTCAAAGTCTCAAAACTCTTATCAGCTCCATGTGTCCACTTGAATTTCTTTTTATCTCCTCTCATTGTCTTAGTCATATCATTACAAACAACACTAAAATTCTTTATAAACTTTCTGTAAAAACTAGCCAAACCATGAAATGATCTTACCTTACCCACATTCTTAGGTTTAGGCCACTCCAAAATTGCTTTAACCTTCTTTGGATCCATCTTCAATCCATCAACTAAAATCACAAATCCCAAATACACAATCTCCTCTTGCGTAAAACAACACCTTTTCAGATTAATCAATACTTTTCCTCTTTCAACCTCTGAAATACTTATCTAATATGATAAAGATGTTCTTCCTTAGTCTTACTAAATATCAGAATTCCATCCAAATAAATAATCACAAAATTATCCAAAAATATTTTTAGAACTTCATTCATCAACTGCATGAAAGTACTAGGTGCATTAGTTAAGCCAAAATGCATAACCATCCATTCATACAAACCATCTTTTTTCTTGAAAGTAGTCTTGAATTCATCACCTTCTTTGATTCTAATCTAATTATATCCACTCTTCAAATCAATCTTAGTAATATACTTTGCTCCACTCAAGAAATCCATTATGTCATCCATTCTTGGCATAGGAAACCTATATTTTACTCTGATTTTGTTAATAGCTCTAGAATCAATACACATTCTCCATTCTCCATTCTCCTAAGGTGCTAATATAGTAGGTATAGTCATGGACTAAAAATTTCTTTAATTAAACCCTTTTGCAACAACTCATGCACTTGCCTATTAAGTTCTTCATTCTCTGTAGGTGTCAATCTATATGGTGCTTTGTTTGGAAAACTAGCTCCAAGAATCAGATCCATACAATGACTTATACTTCTTACTAGAGGTATACCAATAGGAATGTCATTAGCAACAATATCTTTATACTCATTCAGCAATTTTGTAATTTCTATTTTCATACCAACTTTTGTTGCTTGGTCATTACTACCAACACTTGGACCTCTAGGAACTATAGCAAAATAGACTTGATTCTTTTTAACTTCCTTTTCAAATTGCTTTCTATTAACCATGCAAACTTTTATTGCAGTACAACTGACCTCATCTAGACTTTCAATTAAAGGCAACAATTTTTGTTTCTTCCCATTTACCCAAAGAGTATATTTATTCAATCTTCCATCATGCACAACATATCTATCATATTGCCAAGGTCTACCCAAAAAAATATGACAAAAATCCATGGGCATAATATTGCACAAAAATTCATCAAAGTAATGTCCAATCTTTAACTTCACAACACATTGTTCACTTACCAATATCTTATGCTCATATTTGATCCATGAAACATGATAGGGATTGGGATGTGTCAGCCTCTACAACTAAAACTTTGTAACCAACTCTTTTGATGCCAAACTTGTAGAACTTCCACTATCAATGATCATCTTGCAGCATTTTCTATTCATCTTACATCTAGTCTTGAAAGGACTCCTTCTAAGGATAGATTCCTCATCACTTCCCTTGTTACATAAAGTTCTTCTCACCATTAGATTTTCTTCAGCCTCAAGTCCACTTGGTGAACTCTCATTGTCCTCTTGAATCACAACATTTCTATTATTTTTCCCACTTTCAAAAGATCTATTTCCTTCTTTACCACATTTGAAACAATTACAATGGAAACTGCCTCTAGGATAAGAATAACCTCTTCCTTAGTAAGATCCAGTACCTCATCGATATGAACTACCACCTTTCCACTCAGTCTTTTCTTTTTCATCATTCTTCCATTTATATTTTCCCTTATCTTACACAAAACTTTTAGATCTATCACCTTCACCATAAGATCTACCTCTTCTTCTGTAGAATCTACCACCTCTACCTCTTTGTCTTTATTCATGCTTCTTTGCTGAGATCTCCTTAGCTTTCAAGGCATATTGGTATGCTTCTTCCATAGTTTCCAACTTCAAAAAAATTATTTCATTTTGAATTCCATATCTCAATCCATTTATATACCTTTTAATTTTCTCAACATCATCATCCACATGTCCAGATTTGATGTCCAATCTATAGAATTCCTCAGTATACTCTTTCATAGTCATGTTGTTTTGTTTCAAATTTTGCATCTTTCTCAGCAAACTAACTTGGTAATCAGTAGGAAGGAATTTTTTCTTTACTTTGTTCACCATCTTCAGCCAAATTTTAATCTTCTCCTTTCATCCCCTTTGTTTATTAGTTTCCAAATGCTCCCACCACAACGAAGCATGACCTTTCAGCCTAGTAATTGCAATCTACACCTTTCTATTATTAGGAGTGTTTTCATACTCAAAGAACTTCTCCATATCTGGGATCCAATCTAACACAACATTGGTATCCAATTTTTCATCATAAGGAACAACTTCTATAACAGGCTTTGAATTTTCCCTAGACAACACTTGCAACAATCTTTCCTCATCTTGATCTTCTTCAGGTTCTAGATTATGGTTTGGTGTTGCTGCTTCATCATCACTTACATCATCAAGATGTGCTCCTCTCCTCTAGGTTGTATCCATAGCATCTAATCTAGCTAGAATTTGTCTCAACTAATCAAATATAGAAACAATCTTAACAAATCAGGTTCCTACAAGATCATAACCCTTTGCAAGTTATAGGTCAAAGCCATAGATCTACCACCCTACAACCAAATCTAAATTAGGGTTCTACATGATCCAATCTCCACAAGGATGAACCTCTAGCTCAGATACCACTTGACATAAGAAAGGATGAGGAAAACTAGGGTTAATGGCACACCTAGCTCTATGAACCACCCTACAAGAGTTAACACAATGAAAGCAAACACAAAGAACAACAACCAAAGAAGGAAGAAGAGTGAAATAATTTTATTGATGCATCAAAATATCTTCATATATTCGCAACTATAAGGCCTTTTGGGTTACAACCAAATACAAATACATTCACATTCAAAGATCCAACAACAAATTTGCAATTTCCAATTTTTCTCTACAATCCTTTCTCCAACTCCCTTATCTGCTTAGTTCTAAGCCTAAATACTCTATTTATACTAGGAAAAATGGCTTATGAATCATTCTAGAACATGGAGAAGCCACAAATTGGCTCTCAAAAAATATTAAATGAAAATAAACCAAAATTAAATACACAAGTCAACCTACATCAACAATTAACTATCATGAAATTGATGTCCAAGAAAAATCATGATATGCACATTCATTTTGTTAGGCATAGGAAACTGTTGCATAGAACTGCTAGAAATTGATGTTCTAGGATATTTACCATATCTCCCAAACTATAAGGAGCTAAGACTTGCACTCTATAACATAGATAGAACTATAAGCCCTCTTCAATTGCTAAAGTGAATAACCCTTCCTTCAATGTAGGAAATTAGTTACATGGTCTAAAACAAGCATCCAAAAACTAGAAAACATAGTTTCACTAGAACCAAGTTTCAGAAATAGAATAACAACTTAAAACATGCAGGATAGTAGTGCAACCTAGGATGCTCCTGCATTAGGATTAGTGCTTTTGATGGGTTTCCCAAAACTCTCCCTAGGTAACTTGAGTACAAGGTTGTTCTTGTTGAATTATGTTTACAAATACTAGAAGTGAACATCTTCTATTCTAATGTAAAGAAAAAAACCAAATCCAAGTAGTAGTTGGACACTATTCTCGTGCTTCTAGATCCGATGCCTAGAATCTAGTTAAAATTTTGAGAACAAGATCAAACTCATGGATTAAGAAGTACTCAAGCCTCAATATAACTTGGTGAATTTTGTAAGAGAACATTTAAACCTGGGATATACTCATAGACATGTTCTAGGCATTGAAGATTATTGGGTTGGATGTCATAATGAATACCAAACCAGGTAGGGGTATTTATCTAGGATAACAATTGATGAAATTAAGTTATATAATGACTTTGTTGATATTTTTGATATTTTAGATGATGGCTCCTATATGCATCCCTCATCCTTCAAGTAGATCAAGGGAAATCCCATTGTATCAACCCTATCTAAAGGTCTTAATGCATGTGATCATTAAAAGGATGGAAAAATGGGTGGAGTGGACAAGAGTGAGAAAGAAACGAATAGTAAATATAGGCTCTAGTAGTGGAGTTTCTTCTGGAGCTACTTAGTCAACTAAGACTACCTCCACCATTACTACCATTTTAACATGAGCAGGCCTAGCCTAGTCCATTGGTTAGGGAAAAGATCAACCTCTAGAGAAGAATATCTAGATTAACCCTACTTGTGGAGGAGGATCTCTCCTAGACATAGGAGAAGTTGGGGATAATGAAGATAAGCTAACAAGAAACTTTAAGCAAATAGCATGAAAGTAAAATCCTAATAGACATAAGCTACAGAAACAACACATCTGTGAGCTAAGCTTTTGAAGAAATTGATATGTAACCAATTAAAATAGGAGCAAAACTTCCTTAATTCCATTGATGCAATCATCAATGTGAAACTTAATAACCATATGATGTTTCACTCTTCATCAAATCACAAGGCCATGGAAAGTGCACTCATATGAGACAAAGAGTTATGTAGGCACAATTTGGTGATTTCTTCTTGAGCTAGATACATCAGCAGAATTTGTTAAACCATAGAAAACACTAGAATTAATACATATCACACAACCAAAAATAAGAAATAAAATTTTGGCTCAAACACAATTCCATGAACATACATTCACAAAAAATATGACACAGCTATGCAAGAATTACTACACTCCAAATGTGAGCACCAAAAGCATCATATTATTGCAAAATAATGGCAACCCTGATTACATATTAAAATGTTGTATTTATAAGAAATGATCCTTAATTTTTGTTGAGAGTGAGAGATATCTTCATGCAATAATATGCTTTTAAATTAATAAAATGACTAACAATCTAATTGGTGCTTAGTAAGACTCCATCCTTTTTTATTTCATTAATTAGATGCACGAGCCTTTACATGTCATAAAAAAAAGAAATAATGAGAAATAATATGAAGAGAGCTTTCAATCAATGTAGAAGTGTCTAGAAGCATCCAAAGTAGAAGATCAACCTTCACTAGGCATCTGTTAGAGTTAAACTATTGTCAGAATGTGTTTCCAGTGCATGGAAAGCTCTAATTTTGGAACTAGCAATTAACTATTGGTGCACCTTTGGAAAAGCACACTAGTGCACCTACACACCTCTCACTTCTCCAAAATCCTTCCAAAAATTTATTGAAAAAAGCACATCAACACACCAGTGCACCTGGCACACCAGTGCAATAGCACACCTCTAGGGTCCAAAATTGCAAAATTTTACTAAGTGTCAAAAATGAAATTTTGGGCTCTGGGATTTGTCCCCCTTCATACCAAAGCTATGTTTGTATGCTTGGCCTTGAATTTTTGTATTATTTTAGTGACCTTTTCTGCATACAATAAATCTAAGGCATTATATTTATCTTTCACTTCTTGCTTGTAGTTGCCCACTTCTATAAGAGTTTCTACAAAATCTATGAGTTTCACATCAAGCTCCAATAAAGCTTCTTCCATTCTAAATGCCTATTTAATATCCTCATCATTAGAAACTTCTTCAAAATCTAAAGTTCACTAGCACACCTTTGAAACCTTCAAAATCTACCAAAACACTATTGAAAAAGTGCAGTACCACACCAATGCACCTGGGAAGCTCAATTCGTAAAAAAAATCAAAGTTCTCAATCTTGAAAACAATTTCTGGGTTTTTCTCAAATGGGGTTTTACATCACTTTAATGTACTTATTTTCCCTCTTTTGGTGATTTATACCTTCTTTATAGCCAAAAACTTTCATGCATTTGAACTCCTTCCACTTCTTATATCTAAAATCCGAAGGAACCCATATTGAATCTTGTCATTAATATTTGCATAAGATGAGGAACCTTTGTATCTTTGATCTCTTTCTTCTCTCCAACTATTTGATCCTTCTAGGTTAGAGACCAAGTTATCCAAATTATCCAAAATGATCAAATGTTTGAAACTTTTCACAAGATTGTCTAGGCATTTTTAACTTTCTTTTTTGGAGGTCTTCTACTTAAATTCAAGTTGAAACTTTCATTAGTCCCTAAAATTGGGCAGCTAAAAGCTCATTTTTTTAGGGACTAAAATTAGATTTTTAATTCTTCTTTCCATCATTGTAAACAATTATGAATTTTGAGCTCTATGTCAAAAGTTATCACCCCAACAAGTTAAGGATGCCCTTTTATCTACACAAAAATGATGCTCATTAGTTCAGAGTTCAAAAAAATGATCAAACTCTAAAACTAAGATGAGAAAACCCTAAAACCCTAATCTACCTCAACATATCAAAAACTAATTTTATACTTTTGGAAAACCTCTTAAAAATATAAGTGCACATTAGCACACCTAATTGGGTGCTTTGATGCATATATAATTCTGAACTTAGCACAAAAAAGGTGCACAACAATGCATCTAATCAAGTGCACTACTGTGCACCTAAATAGGTGTGTTGCTATGCACCTTATTTTGTGTTTTATTTTTATTTTTTTTCATGAGTGTAGGTAAAATAGAGGAGACTAGGTGCACCTAATTGGGTGTGGTGGTGCACTCAGGACTCAAAGGTTAGGAAAAATAGTGTGAAGATGAGGGAGTGAGGAGGGTCTCTGCATATTATAGCCTAGGGTCCAAAGAAAACCTTGGTGTTGTGCAACTATGCATCACCATAGGTGATACCCTAGGTTAAGGTTTCTGGCATACTAGCACACCTAATTATGTGCACTGGTGCACTTTTTCTTTTTGCAAAAAAGATCTTCTCCCTCAAAAACTCTAATTTTTAGAATTTGGATTCTCTAGTTGAGATACAAACTTGACCAAAACAATAGATAAAACCCTAAAAAAGACTCAGACCCTAGACTAGGGGTCCAAAGAGCCAAAACATAAAGTAGGAGGTTCCCATTTCTAGTCAAAATGGGGCATGTGTTGTGAAACCACAACAAATCAGAAAACATTCCTTTGATATGTATCAAACACTAACTAAATCCTAAACATCCCAAGTGTATTTCAAATCACTTTTCAATCAAAACCTTAGAATCTCAAATCTCCAAGTTTAGTGTGTGTTAGTGTATCCATTTTCTTTGACATCTTATAATGTACTCTATCAAAAGCTTCCAACAACTTGGAAACAATCTTCCACCCCATTTGGCTCATTTGTTAGGAATCTTCACAAAAGAGTTTATCATTCATTTGTTTGACTAGATGAGAGAATCAGTTCTTAGGGCTCTTAATGGGTTATCACTTTTTTATTTGAAGTCCTCGGTAATCTATTGAATATTTTCCTCATGTAGCTCGCAATGTCGCCATTTGATTTTCTTTGTTAAAGCAATTGTTTTGATACTAGATAGCTTATTTGGAATGCATATCCTTATAATTGGATTACCTTTCTCAAACTTTGTAGAATCCTTCATTCTTAACACCTTTCTTTCTTTTTTATTTTTTTTCTATATCCTAAACATGCTTAGACTGTGTGGCCAAGACATTGGTTTCATTTCTTAGATTCAGTCTTTAGTGAACATCCCTTGCATTCCTCTTTTAAGAACTTTTTATAAAATCTTACACCAAACAACAATCTTAGCAATTCCTTCGAGAATATGCTTCTATTTGAACCAATAGGGTTTGGACTATCCCTTGTTACTTTCATCCTTGGTTTGAAAACACTTAAGATAGTTGGTTTTTAAATTTGCAAAGTGTTGAAAACTTGTCAATTTGCAATTCTAAATTGAAGACTAAAAGTCCCCTATTATTGCAAGTAAAATTCATTCCTCAATTGGTATAAATCATTAAAACATTTTGACAAAGAAATACTTCTTCCAAAAAGTCAAAACCAAAAAATGGTTTAATGAGATACAAAAATAACTTTGAAAGAAAAAGAAACAAAAAGAAATAGACTGATGCAACTTTGAAAGAAAAAGAAACCAAACACAAAAAAAGATTTGACTCAAAGAAAATGAACACCTAACTAGAAAGACTAAAAGGACTAAAAAAAAAAAAAAAAAACTAAACTAAAAACTTATCTACAAAAAACCTTGAATAATAAGAATGTGGGGTAGTTGCCAGTAGATTTCTCATGATGTGCAATACTAATTAACCATCCCATATAGTCCTAAGAAAAGATGATTTGTCTTTGTACTCAAAAAAAAAAAAATTGGACAATCTTGGTTCAAATTCCAAGCACAAATCACACAAAATTAGAAGTTGTGGTAACTCTCCATAACCATGATTAATCCAGAAACAAGTTCTCTTACCTTTAACATCATATTCAAATTGAAAATCATCAAACTAAGATGGATAATGGGAAAATATCACCTGATCTAGTGAGTCCCCCACTATAGGGGTACACTCACACATTATAATTTTTCTTTCTTGTGGTCTTATCTCATGATACACAACTCCACACACACCTGGAAACACTTTAGGCTCTACTTTACACTCATTTAGCCTAGAAAAATCAATCTTCAACCTTCCTTTCGAATTATAAGATTTATTATTATCACCGACCAAGATGTTTTCTACCTCATATCCCAAAGAAGCTTGTTCAGAAACATACTTTCCCTCCGTTGCAATCTCTAAAGCTAACGAGAAATCATGACAACTTTCTTCTAAATATAACCCAAATGAATGGATTCTACATGACTCATTTATTGCATGGTTTGATATGCACATAGAATACCCACAAATAAACATTTTCTTAATCAAGCTTGAGACTAAATTGAGCATTTTATCCATCTCTTCTAATGACAAATCTTGTTTTGAGGGAGTATCTTATCATTATTCAATGAGGAATCAATATCATGATAGGAAGAATTAGTATCTTCTTCTTGATGACTTTTTGATTCAAAAGTATCACTAATGTCAAGATCTTCTACATTTCCATCACTTTTTGCAACTTTGTGGAGTTTTGGAACTTCAAAAAATTTTGTGTCCTTAGAATTTCTTAGCATATCCACACTTATTGAAACATCAAAAGTTGAAAGAATTTCTTCATTAAATGGTAACACAAACTCCTCTTGATCTTCTTCATCATTTTGTCCTCCTGTAGAATTATCATATGATTCAAACACCATTGCACTAAACTACAAAGGTTGTTCCTCCATGTTTTGGGGAGGTTGATCTGAAACATCATTGTGCACATATCCATTTTCACTTGGACTCATGCCTATAATACCATTATTCTCATTGTTGATGTTATCATAGGGGCCATGTTGTTTTCTGCTTTGATTTTGAGAATAACTATCCTAGGTTACAAGTTGTCTTGGATGATTGCCCTGATTTATTGAGGAATTCAACTTTATTCTTAGAAGTTCATTAGATAAATGAGACATCATCTCCTTCATGGCCTTAAGCTATCTAGCCATATTGTTTTCTACTTCAACAGATGCAACTTCCTTTTAGGACTCATACCTTGAATATGTAATTGTTGACATTGGAGCTATAGTAACCTAATTCATGAATGTAATAGACTCTTTGAAGACCTTTTCAATGGTATCGATGTCTTTGGGTGGGAGTCTTCTTAGAAAAATTGAAGCTGATGAATCCATTGTTCCAAAATAGATCTAGATGACAGCCTCTTGTGGTATAATATAAGGAAACTCCATTCTTTGATACATCCTATAGAAGTGATGATTAAACTATGAAATAGTCTCATGGGGATCCCTCTTAATTGAGATGAACTAATGATATAAGATAGATGGATCAATATAGATCTTGAATTGTTTTAGAAACTTGCTCTCAAAGGAGTTCTAATCCCTTATTGATGCTAGTGGAAGATTGAAGTACCAATTGAATGCCATTTCCCCCCAAGTGTAAGGGAAAAGGCGACACACCATGTCCATATGCTGAATCTAGTTTCAATTATAGATCTCCTTGAAAACTTTAATATGATCTTCTATTGTTCATGATTCTCCATAGATGAACCATGGGCAAAAATTTTCAAGATTTTTGGGCAATTCATGTAGTGGTCCAGTTAAGTTCAAAGGTGAACTTTGGGCATTGAAGAAAGACATGGTGCATAATGATGGGAATGTGTGAAGTAGAATATAAAGGGAATGATGATGATGAAATGTATAATGTGAATGGGTGGAGTTCTTGGTATACCTTTATCAATGTGATGCTTGTGAAAGTGATTGAGTTTTAGGAACTTGTGTTTATTCTAGAAAAGTGCATCTCTAAAGAAGAACTCTTTCTCAAAATAGCACACCTACACACAAACACATTAGCAAACCTGTGTACCAGTGAACCTCATAAAATTTCATAGACTTAGTTTTTTTTGTTTTTTGTTTTTCTTTTTAAATTGTAGAATTTTCAAACAGTAACTTGCATCTTTTGAGCTGAATGGTTTTTAGGCCCTCCTTCTAGTGCCACTTTCATTGAGCTATCATTTTGCACAATGCTTAATGATAGGAATCCTTTCAAACTCCTCTCTTGAAAAGCTAATTCGAGGATCAGCTCCAAGGTTCTGGGTGAGCTTTTGACGTACTAGAATCTACTTAGTTGAAGATAAATGTGAATGTTCATGAGGAGGCCTTTTCTGGTTTGAACCTATTTCAGATTAAATGACCAACTTGCTTGTCATTTCAAAATTAACCACAAAAGAGATACGTTTTTTGGTATTATCTATTTTTCATGAATGTAGTTTTAACAATGCAACTAATATGAGTTCCTAATTTAACAAGTAGTTAGCAAAGCAAATAACAAAGATAAGGTAACAAGAAACTTTAAGAAAATAGCATGAAAGTAGAATGCTAATGGACATAAGCTATAGAAACAACAGGTCTATGAGTTAAGCTTTCAAAGAAATCAGTAGGTAACCAATGAAAATAGGAGCAGTGCTTCCTTAATTCAACTAATGCAATCATCAGTTGGAAACTTAATAACTGTATGATTTTTCACTCTTCATCAAATCGCAAGGCCACGAAGAGTGTGCTCATGCAAGACAAAGAGTTATGCAAGCACAATTTGGTAAATTCTTCTCAACCTAAATATGTCAACAAAATTTGTTAAACCATAGCAAACACCAAAATTAAAAGAGATCACACAACCAAAAATAACACAATAAACTTTTGGCTCAATCACAATTCCATGAACATACACTCACAAAAAATATGATATATTTAGGCAAGAATTACTACACTCCAAATGCAAGCACCAAAAGCATAATATTATTGCAAAATAATGGTGACCCTAATTACATATTACAATATTGTATTTATAAGAAATCATCTCCTCAATTTGTGTTCAGAGTGAGAGATATCTTTATGTAATAATATGCTTTTACAATAATAAAACAAACTAACAATCTAATTGGTGCTTAGTAGGACTCCATCCATTTTTATTTCAGTAATTGGATGCACGAGCCTTTATATGTCATAAAACAAAGAAATAATGAGAAAATAAGAAGAAGAGAGCCTTCAATCGATGTGGAAGTGTTTGAAAGTGTCAAAAATAGAAGCTCAACCTTCACTAGGCATCTGTTAGAGTTAAACTACTATTAGAATGCATTTCTAGTGCATGGAAAGCTTTAATTTTGAAATAAGCAATTAAATATCGGTGCACCTCTAAAAAGTGCACCTCGAAAGAAACACACTAACACACCTGTGCACCTCTAACTTCTCCAAAATATTTCAAACACTTTATTGCAAAAAGTGCACTAGCACACCAGTGCACTTGGCGCAATATTGTAGCAACACACCTCTAGGGTCCAAAATTGTAATTCTAGCTTCTAGGTTTCATCCCCCTTCATACCAAAGCTATGTCTAGATTTTTTCCTTTGAATTTCTTTATTATTTTAGTGACCTCTGCTACATTTGGTAAATCCAAGGCATTATATTTACCTTTCACTTTCTACCTATAGTTGCCCACTTCTATATGAGTTTCTACAAAATCTCAGAGTTTCACATCAAGCTCCAATGAAGCTTCTTCCATTCTGAATGCTTGTCTGATATCCTCATCATTAGAAACTTCTTCAAAATCTAAAGTGCACTAGTGCACCTCTAAAACTTTCAAAATCTACCAAAACACCATTGAAAAAGTGCAACAACACACCTCAGAAGCTCAATTTGCCAAAAAAATCAAAGTTCTCAATTTTGAAAATGGTTTCTAGGTTTTGTTCAAATGGGGTTTTAGATCACTTTAGTGTACTTATTTTCCCCCTTTTGATGATTTATACCTTCTTTATAGCCAAAAACTTTCATACATTTGAACTCCTTCTGTTTCTTATATCTAAAATCCCAAGGAACCCATGTTGAATCTTGTCATTAATATTTTTTTAAGATGAGAAACCTTTTTATCTTTGATCTTTTTCTTCTCTCCATTTCTCCAATCCTTCTGGGTCAAAGACTAGGTGATCTAAATTATCCAAAATGATCAAATGTTTGAAACTTTTCACAAGATTTTCTAGGCATTTTTAACTGGCTTTTTTAGAGATCTTTTGCTCAAAATATCAAGTTAAACCTTTCATCGGTCCCTAAAATTGTGTAGCCAAAGGCTAGCTATTTTAGGGACTAAATTAGATTTTCAGTTCTTCTTTCCAATGGTGTAAACAATTTTGAATTCTGAGCTCTATGTCAAAAGTTATGACCCCAACAAGTTAAGGATGCCCTTTTATCTGCACAAAAATGATGCCCATTAGTTTGGAGTTTGAAAAAATGATCAAACTCAAAAAATGACATGAGAAAACCCTAGAACCTTAATTCACCTAACCACATCAAAAACCTAATTTTAACCCTTGATTGCAAAAAAAGTGCGCACCTGGCACACCTAATAGGTGCGCCTAGTGTGCCATTATACTTTTGGCAAACCTTTTAAAACTATAAGTGTGCATCAACACACCTAATGGGGTGTGTGTTCTGAACTTAGTGCAAAAAAGGTGCACATTAGTACACCTAATAGGTGTGCTAATGAGCACTTTGAATGGTGTTTCACTTGTTTTTTTTACAGTTTTCAAGTTTTCAAAGAAAAAACTAAGGTGCCCAATAGCTCACGTAAATAGGTGTGTTTTTGTGCACCTTATTTTATGTTTTGATTTTGTTTATTTTCATGAGTGCAGGTAAAATGGAGGAGACTCTGCACACCTAATTGGGTGCGGTGGTGCATTCAGTACTCAAAGCTTAGAAAAAATAGTGTGAAGGTGAGGGAGTCAGGATGGTCTCCGCATATTATAGCCTAGGGTCTAAAGAAAACCTTGGTGCTTTGTAGTTGTGTATCATCACAAATGATGCCCTAGGTTAAGGTTTTTGGTGCGCTAGCATATCTAATTAGGTTTTCTAGTGCACCTTTCTTTTTTGCAAAAAAGGTCTTCTCCCTCCAAAACTCTAATTTTCAGAATTTGGATTCTCTTGTCAATATTTAGACTTGACCAAAACAATAGATAAAATCATAAAAAAGACTCAAACCTTGGACTAGTGGTCTGGAAAGCCAAAAACTAAAGTAGGGGGTCCCCATTTATAGTCAAAATGGGGCATGTGTTATGAAACCACAACAATTATGAATTGAAGAATTGATCAGATTACAAGATTGAATCTTAAGTTAATGGAATGTAGGTCACCATCACCAATATATGCTTTGTTTCTTAAAGAACAATTTATAAATTTTGTAGAGGTTCGTAACCCCTCTATCTCTACCCCACATGAATTTTATGATGCATTTCAATCTATTCCTATGGCCTTGAAAAATTTACTATGTGAATTGTATCTTCACAATTTGGCAATGCCTAATGACACTGAATGGAACCTAGTCCTGTATGTAGGGGATGTGTAATTAAGAGCAACAATGTCATGGATGCAAAATGAAATAAGTAGAGAACATCAAGCTGCACTTTACAAGGAAAGTGAGATGACAACACCCTTGTTCATAAGGCCAAAAGTCAAACATTATAGATGAACATATCTAGATTGGATTTTAATTTTGGGAAATGTCGTAGGACTTAGTATGGTGAGTATAGTCAGAGAGTGGGCATTTATAGACTAGGAACATCATTTATCTTAGAATGCTACAGCAATGATTGCCTCAAGGTAGAGATGGGTTAGAATGACACATGATTTAAAAATAAGAGAACCCCACTCTCCACAAAATCTAACTCTTGCTACAATAAGGATTCCTTGGTATATTGATTTGGGGAGAAATTAATGCAAACATTGGTTACCATTAAGGTATCAACATAGCCACTACTAGCTAGAAGGGGATCAAGTCAAATTATGGTTACTTCTGTTGGAAATCTAATTGAAAAGCTCATTGTTGAAGATCAAAGAGGAAGAATTGGTTGATAAAGAGTGTTTTCAACCATTGTATTATCATAGATGTCAAACTTGCTATTTGTAGGAGTGACATTTGCTTATAAGATCCAAGTACTATCACTTAGTTAATTAATGAAGAGGATTCGATCAACAAGATGTAACAAGAGCACTTAAGGGAAAGGTTGAGTTATGATGTCATAATGAAGTGCAAGGATTAGTTAAGATAATGGTTAAATGATGTATTGATAACATACTTAAAGATACAGAAGTTGGTCACACTTAGAAACATTGGAGGAATAAGTTGTAACAAGGTTGATTGCAAAGCTAAACTAAGTTCATTAGTGGGTGCCAAGCAAGCTAGTTGAAGCCAATTGGAGTCAAGAAAAATGAAAATCTAGTGTGTGCTGAGTGATCTTCAAGTGCCGAGTGAAGTTCAAGTGTCGAGCAAAGTATCAAGTGCCGAGTGAACTTTAGGTGCTAAGCATCAGTAAAAATACAGTTGATGTTGAGTAACACAATATGTGTCAAGCATTAGGATTTCAATAGTGTCGAGCTACTGCATTATTTTAAATGATGAAGATTCACCAAATCTATGTTGACATAGTTTTTACCTAGAATTTTGTGAATCATTTGGAGGATAAGGATGATGATCTAGTGGCACAAAATTCTATGTAAACAATTTTTGGGTGGATTCAAATAGATTATTCAAGAAGTTTCTAGAGGAAACAAAATATGGTTCAGATATAATGAATCTTGACTAACCCATACAAATTGAAATTAAAGACTTGAGTGGGAAAGGAACTCCAAAACTTCTATTTAAAGAGTCATAGACTAGGAAGCAAATGTTGCTAATGTTGTTGCTATAGAAGGGTATCAAGGAGAACACATCTAGTAGAAGAATAGAGCACAAAGGTTCGGCTTCCATAAGTGGTCAAGAAGAGATGATTGCAATAGTACAGTGGGCATGGAGACTCAAGGAGACTAAGCTTGGAAAGAGAATAAGCTATCAAAGTTGCAGAGATTGAAGGCCAGACAATGTAAAGAGCTGAAGAGTGATATGAGATCTGCAAGTTGAGTTGTATTCAGTAATTAGGTCAAAATCCCTAATTGTTACTCTCTAGCAATTGTATCAATTAGAATAGAAGCAAAATCCTATGGACTTAGGTTGTCCTAATAGCCATTTGTAAATCCTTTAACAAGGTGGCATTCCAAGTGAATGTTCTAAAGTCCTCTAACTAGGCCCACTTCTAATAGGGTGGTTAAATCCTCTAGCAAGGTCACATTTAATAGTGTGTTGTAAGCCTTTAATAGGGTACAAATTTTACAAGGCATCACTTCAGAAGAGTGATAATTGAGTAGCATGTTACTGGTGGTTTTTCCCAAATGGGGTTTCCATGTAAATCATTGTGTTATGTGTTGATCTTTTATGTGTTACGCTTGCATATTGATATACAGTAACTTGTTGATTAGGAAAGTTAAAGCTTGGATGAATGAATGAATTGAACATTTGTTCCTTGAATAACTAATTCACCGCCACTGCCCCCCCCACCCCCCCCCTTCTTAGTTATTCTAAAGCATTTCTAACAATTGGTATCAGATCCATCTATTGGTTTAGTTTCAAGGTACTAGAAGCAGGAAGATCAAGATGTCCAAGATGGAAGTTCTCAACCTCAATAAAGACAACTTCACTACATGGTAGAGTCTGATGAAATTGCACCTTGGATCAATAGGTGACTATGCACAAACCTCAATTGGAATAGAAGATGTAAATCTAGCTAGACCTCTTATTGCAAATGATTTGAGCAAAAGAAAGGAGCACAATCAAGTAATGCTGGAGATTGCCTCTGCACTCAGCTATGTAGAATATGATGATATCAAAAATTGTAACACTACATTTAAGATGTGGAAATCCCTAATAGATATCTATGTAGGAGATTAGAATGTATAAAGAGAAAAGAGAGAAAGCCTCATAGGAAATATTGATGACATGAAAATGGAGGAAGGTGAAAATGCTACTCAATATGCTGCTAGAATGAAAGAAGTGGTAAGTGCAATAAGAAGTCTAGGTGATCAATTGGAAGAAGAAACTGTCAATAACAAATACTTAAGAACTCTGTTCCCTATCTATGTTATTAGAGTTTCAGCCATCCAAGAGTTAAGGTGTGTACAAGGAAACACACTAACCTTTGAAGGAATACTGGGAAGACTTACTACATTTGAATTGTCCAACTTTGACAACTATAGACTTGAGAACTTTGAATCTGCTTTCAAGGCCAAGATGATAATAAAAGACAATGAGGGGAAGACATCAAGCAAGAAAAGAATAAAAGGAAAACATGCATCTAGTGATAGCAGTATAGATGAGGAAGATGTGGAATAGTTGGAAGCACTAATGGCAAGGAGATTTCATAGAGGCAAAGGGAAATTCAAAGGTAAGCTCCCTATCATATGTTTCAATTGTAATGAAGTAGGTCATATTGCTATAAGGTGTACAAAAAAGAAGAACTAAAAAGAAGGATATAAGCACAAGAACAAAAGAGAAGATGATAGCAAAGACTACAAGGAAAAAGGTAAAAGATGCTACATTGTTGAAGAAGATTTTGATGAGAATGATGATGAAGTAGTCTATGTGGCCATGAAGGATGAATCAGTTAAAGATGAAGATAAAGCAATAGCATTGATTACACATGTGAACAAGAATGACAAGTGGATTATAGATAGTGGATGCTCACATCACATGACAAGAGATAAAAGTAAGTTCATTACCTTTACTCAATATGATAGAAATATTGTTAGATTTGGTAATGATGCTCCATGTCAAATCAAAGGAAAAGGTTCAATTAAAATCACAGAGAAAATTTCATGTGATAATACAAACTATGTTGAAGGATTGAACTACAACTTGTTGAGTGTATCATAGTTAGGCAATGTAGGTTGCAAAGTAGAGTTTGGAAATAAAACTACCAAGATCTATGACCTTGTTGGAAATCTGATAGGTAAAGGTGAACAAACTAGGAGTAACTTCTTCTACCTAGGTATGGAAGATGCAACTTATCTTGTTGTTAGATTTGATGATGTATGGTTGTGGCATAAAAGGTTGTGTCATGTTAATTTTGACAATCTAATTTGTATCAGCAAAAAGAAGAATGTTAGATTGTTGCCCAAATTGAAGAAACTTGAAAACACAATGTGCAAAAAATGTCAACTAGGGAAGATGACTAAGTCTAGTTTCAAAAGAAAAACATATGCTTCCAAAGAAGTACTAGAGTTAGTCCATACAGACTTATGTGGTCCAATGGAAGTGCAAAGCTACCTAGGAGACAAATACATAATGCTATTTGTAGATGATTACTCTAGGATGATGACTCCTATGTTTTTGAAGCAAAAATCTAATGCATTTCAAATGTTTAACTGGTATTTGGCCAGAGTTGAGAAGGAAATAGGGAAGAAACTGAAATGCCTAAGGTCAAATAGAGGAGGTGAGTTTACATCAAAAGAATTTGAAACATTCTGCAATGATAAAGGTATCAAAAGGAAAACGTCAGCACCAAGAACTCCGCCTCAGAATGGTATTGCTGAAAGAAGGAATAGATCAGTGATAGATTGTGCTATAACCTTGATAATGGAGAAAAATGTTTCACTAAAGTACTGGAGAGAAGCTATAAGCACTGCTATTTACACCCTAAATAGAGTCCAAGTCAAGAAAGGTATAAGCTATTTACTCACCTAATGTTAAAAATTTCAAAGTCTTTGGTTGTAAGTGCTATATTATTAAAGACACTAGAAATGGAAAGTTTGATGCAAAGAGTGATGAAGGCATATTCCTTGGCTACTCCACTAGAAGTAAGGCATATAAGTGTTTGAATGCTAACACTAATAAGATTATGGAAAGTGCAATTGTAAATTTTGATGAGCATGTAGAAGTTCAAGTTGATGAGTCCAAACATCTAGAAGATTATAGATCTTTTGTATACTTCTATGAAAGAATGACTATTGAAGACAATGCTACCAATCAAGTTGAGAATCAACAACAAATTTTACTATCAATTGAGTCACACCTAGTGAATGTTGAGCTACATTTAGAAGCCAAGTTGTAAAATATAGAAAATGCACATTCTAACTCTAAAATCAATACACATGAAAGAAATGATGAAGTACCAAATGAAAAAGAACAAAATGACTCTGAAACTAAAGGATCAAACATGGAAAGAAGGACAGAACTAAGGTTAGCCAAGTATGTAAGAAGACATTACCCTGCAAATCAAATCATTAGTGACAAGGATGCCAGACCAATGTCAAGGAATAGACTAAGGAATGAGTCATGTTTGTTGAGCAAGGTAGAGCCCAAAACAATGAAGAATGCACTACAAGATGATGACTGGTATAAAGCCATGGAAGAGGAGATAGATCAAAGTGAGAAGAACAAAACATGGACCCTAGTTCCTAGACCAGCTGATAAGAATGTTATTGGTACCAAATGGGTGTTTAGGAAAAAACTTGAGAAAATGGTGAGATAACAAGAAATAAATATAGACTAGTTTGCAAAGGCTATGCACAAGAAGAAGGACTAGATTATGGAAAAACATTTGCCCTTGTTGCAAGAATCGAAGGAGTAAGAACACAACTTGCATATGTTACATAAAAAGGTTTCAAAGTCTACCAAATGGATGTGAAGTCTGGCTTTTTTTAATGGTATGCTGCAAGAGGAAATCTACATAAAACAACTAGAGGGCTTTGTTGATGACAAGAAAAAGGACATGGTTTGCAAACTGCATAAAGGGCTTTATGGATTGAAGCAAGCACCTAGAGCATGGTATGTGAGACTACACAAATATCTTGTGAAGATAGAATTTGAGAGAATAGATGACAATGAAAACTTGTACATCAAAGCTAAAAAAGGTAACGACATTTTGATATCAGAAATCTTTGTTGATTATATAATATTTGGAGGAAAAAAGTTCTTTGCAAAGATTTTGCTAATCAAATGAAACATGAGTTTGAGATGTCAATGTTTGGAGAAATCAAATTCTTTGTTGGATTACAAGTACATCAATTGAAGCATGGCATATTTGTGACCCAATAAAAATACATTAAGGAGATACTCAAAACATTTGGATTAGAAGAGTCAAAACCAGTCAAAACACCAAGGGCAACTGGACATAAGCTATCCAAGAATGATGAGTCTGCTAAAGTGAATTAGAGATTGTATAGATAAATGATTAGAAACTTGTAAAATGTTGTACATAGTAGACCAGATATTGCATTAGCTATTGGAATAGTGGCAATATTTTCTACAAATCCTAGAGAAAATCACCGAATGGCAGTAAAGAGAATACTGAGGTACCTAAAAGGAACTGATGACTTTGGTTTGTATTACAAGAGTAGAGAAAAGTTTAAACTTAGAGCCTACACTGATGCAGATTGGGGAGGTAACATTGATGATAGAAAAAGCACCAGTGGAGGAGCACTTTTCTTGGAGAAAAGATTGATTACATGGACTAGCAAACAACAAAAGTGTACCTTAGAGTCCATTGCAGAAGCTGAATATGTTGTAGCTGCTATCAATTGCACCAATATTGTATGTATCAAACATTAATTGCAAGGTATGAAGTAAGAGGTAAATGAGCTCATGATACTTTATTGTGATAATACAAGTGCTATCAACATATCAAAGAATCTTGTAATGCATGCTAAAACCAAGCACATTGCCATCAAGTATCACTATGTAAGAGAGTTGGTGGAAGAAAAACAAGTGAAGATGGAATATGTAAGCTCAAACAAACAAATTGTTGACATCTTCACAAAAGCACTACCTAAAGATGCTTTTGAGTATCTTAGAGGTAAGGGGTGATACCCCTAACCAAATTTACTTGAAGCAAAAGCAAGACTGCCCTGCATCAAATGAGTTGATTGTTGAAATATTACACATTGATGTAGAGGATATTTAGTTTAGAATTCATGCCTAAAGTAATTGAAGTGATGAAGTTCCAAATCAGTCACAAGAAAGGTGATAGAGGGAGAAATTGAATGAATTTGCAAATACTACACTTGCATGGTAAGATGCTAATATGTCTTTGGCATTGTTGTCAAAGAGGGAGAAGTAGTGAGAAACATATCAACAACATTTGATCAAAGAGAAGAGGGAGAAATAGCAAAAAATTGATCAATAACTATTGAGAAGATAAAGAATGAAGAAAGAGGGAGTTAAAGGCAAAAACTAATCAAATTAAGATTGAGAGAGATGATCAAAATAGAGAATAGATAGAAGAAGAGCAATGCATACAGAGGGATAAAATGAAGAAAGGATATAACAACCAAGAGGGAGAAGCTAAAATGAAGTAATCGAGATAGTAGATCAAGAAAGGGAGATGTGAAAACTAATGGTGATGGTAACACAATTAATTTTTTGGCATTTGACTTACTATTCTAACCTAGCTAGCATATGGTTAAATAGTTTAGTCTGATGGTCGATTAGTTTGGTTTGCCACCAATGCCAAAGAGGGAGATTGTTGGAAGTCTGATTGAAAAGCTCATTGTTGAAGATCAAAGAGGGAGAATTGGTTGATAAAAAATGTTTTCAATCATTGTTTTGTCATTGATGTCAAATCTACTATTTATAGGAATGACATTTGCTTATAAGATCCAAGTACTATCACTTAGTTGATTGATGAAGAAAATTTGATCAACAAGATGTAACAAGAGCACCTAAGGGAAAGGTTGAGTTATGATGTTGTAATGAAGTGCAAGGATTACTTAAGACAATGGTTAAATGATGTACTAATAACATACTCAAAGATACAAAGGTTGGTCACAACATTGGAGAATAAGTTGTAACAAGGTTTACTGCAAAGCTTAAACTAAGTTCATTAGTGGGTGCTAAGAAAGCTAGTTGAAGCTGAGAAAATTCTCAGTTGGAGCCAAGAAAAAGGAAAATCTAGTGTGTGCTAAGTGACCTTTAGGTTTTGAGTGAAGTTCAAGTGCCAAGAAAAGTATCAAGTGTCAAGCATCAAAAAATCTTAGTTGGTGTTGAGTGAACTTCAAGTGTCGAGTATCAATAAAAATACAGTTGATGCTGAGTAACATAGTATGTGTTGAGCATTAGGATTTCAATAGTGCCGATCTGCTACATTTTTTTAAATGACAAAGATTTGCCAAATCTAATATGACATGGTTGTTACCTAGAATTTTGTGAATCATTTGGAGGATAAGGATGATAAGATGGTGGCACAAAATTCTATGTAAACTATTTTTGGGTAAATTCAAAAGGATTATTCAAGAAGTTTCTAGAGGAAACAAAATATGGGTTAGATACAATGAATCCTACCTAATCCATATGAATTGAAATTAAAGAATGGAAGAATTGAGTGGAAAAGGAATTCCAAGACTTTTATTTAAGGAGTCATAGACCAAGAAGAAAATGTTGTTGACATTGATGTTGTAGAAGGGTGTCAAGGAGAAGGCATCTAGGAGAAGAATAGAGCACAGAGACTCTACTTCCATAAGTGGTCAAGAAAAGATGATTGCTCTAGTATAGTGAGCATGTAGACTCAAGGAGACTAAGCTTGAAAAGAGGACAAACTGTTAGAGTTGTAGATATTGAAGGCCAGGCAATGCGAAGAGCTAAAGAGTGATTTGAGATTTGCAAGTTGAGTTGTATTTAGTAATCAGGTCAAAATCCCTAATTGTTACTCTCTAACAATTGTATCAGTTAGGATAGAAGAAAAATCCTATGGACTTAGGATGGCCTAATAGCCATTTTTAAATCCTTTAGTACGGTGGCATTCCAAGTGAATTTTCTAAAGTCCTCTAACCAGACCCACTTCTAACAGGGTGGTTAAATCCTCTAACAAGGTCACATTTAATAGTGTGTTGTAAGACTTTAATAGGGTAGGTCTTTCTTAGGGCATCACTTCAAAAGAGTGAGAATTGAGTAGCATGTTACTGGTGTTTTTTTTTTCCAAATTGGGTTTCCACTTAAATCATTGTGTTATGTGTTGATCTTTTATTTGTTATGCTTGCATGTTGGTATATAGTAACTTGCTAATTAGGAAAGTTAAATCTTGGATGAACGAATGAATTGGACATTTGGACCTTGAAAAATTGATTCACTCCCCCCCTCCCCCCCCCCCCCCTTGCCTCTTAGTCATTTTAAAGCATTTCTAACAACTTCTACTATGTGAGGAATGAGCCAGGTGAAAGGACACCTAGTGATTGGAGAATGTGGGCTAGAATTTTGAACTTCATGATTGCTAGGGACTAGTAATAGATCAGTTGGGGGGAATGATGAGCCTCTAAATGGCCATTATTTTAAGAAATTTTTATCTTATTCTTTTTAACAATTATCTTACAAGAAATAGTTTATGACTCTGGTTTAAGCAAAATAACTTATGTTTTATAAATATGCTATCTATATGTTAAGAGATGCAGATTGATGTATAGATTGATCAATTATATTTTTTTTGCTTGAATCTATAGTTTTTTATGGTTTATAGAATGATATTACATGTTGATAAATATTTCTTCATCTATGCTATGTTTGGGTAGGTTCCTTTCCTACAGCCATAGGATTTGCAAGAGTAATAGTTTGAACATTATACCTTTTTCTAACATTGATGATGAAATGAATGCATGTATGTAGAAGTTGTTACATTTAATGCTTTTTAGGTGTTGTCATGCAAAATTGAAGACAACATTTTAGCATTGAGTCAAAGTCAACCAAATGATCAATGAATCACTGCATAAGTAAATCATGGTGTGAATTCTGTTATGGAGACACACAAAGATAGTTTCCTCAACTTACTATATTCTTGGGAGAGTTAAGACACAGTTAATAGTGTTTTTCTTGTAAACTTTATGATTTTTAATTGATCCTTGTTGATGGAGTGATCATAGGAGTAGAAAGTTGTTGAAGTTTTCCTTTAAATAATTTTTGCTATAACCTTGAAAAGGGATTTTTGATTTTGATCTTTTCCTAGTTGGAGTAGAAGGAAATAGAGTAGATGGTTTTGTTTAGTAGAGTAGAATCTTATTTTTAAATGTAATTTGTTATTATGAATTAATAGAATATAGAGTTCAAGTTTCCATCTTAAAACTTGATTGTTTTATGTTCACTCATCTAAGGGGAGCCACTTGGTGAGTAAACTTCTTTGTTAGAATATATTTCCTTTCTTAGTTTGTTTCCTTGTAAAAGTAGACTTATGTTGTTCCTGCAACCATTGATAATAGAATCATTAAACTATTCCTATAGCATAAGTGTTTAAATATATTTACTATTTGCATCATTACTCTAACCTTTAAGGAAAATATCATTTTAGTTCCTAGCTTAGTTTCCTTCAGCATTCCTTTTCTGTTGTAGTTGTAATAACTTAAAGAGGAATTAGAGCATATACTTTGTAGTCACTCTCTCAAGTTTACACTCCCTGGTTGAAAAATAAAATGAAGTTAGTATGTTATTATTAGGAAAGTACATGATTCTATCTAGTCATGGAGTCAATTAGAAGGATGTCCAATCCTTTATCACTAAGGTATTTAGCAGGCCAACCAATAGATTTTTTCCTTATTTTAGCTATACCATTCTATTGTGGTGTACCAAGGATTGATACTTATCTCTTAATTCCTCTTTCAATCTAGAATTCATTGAACTCATTGGAAAGGAATTCACCATTTCTATCTGCTCTCAAACATTTTAGCTTCTTTCCAATTTCTTTTTCTACTCTTGCCAAATACCACTTAAATTTTTGAAAAGTTTCATATTTTTTTTTTAGATACATTACAGTCATCATTCTGGAATAATCATCAAAAAATAAAATAAAACATGTGTCTCCACTATAGCTTTCTATTCCAATAGGTCTACAAAGTTCTGTCTGAACCAACTCAAGGACTTCTTCTGAATGATAGTTCTTTCTTTTAAAACTAGTCCTTCTCATCTTTCCAATTTGACAATTTTTGCATAGATCCATATAAGGTTTTCTCAAACTAGGAATACCTCTTACTCTTTTGTTCTTTCTTATCTTGATTAGATTATCAAAGTTAACATGACATAACCTTTTATGTCACAACCATATTTCTTCTACTTCAGCAATAAAATATGAACTTTTTCTAAGATATATGTAGTGAGAATACCTCTTACTCTTTTGTTCTTTCTTATCTTGATTAGATTATCAAAGTTAACATGACATAAACTTTTATGTCACAACCATCTTTCTTCTACTTGAGCAATAAAATATGAACTTTCACTAAGATATAGGTAGAATAGATTACCTTTTATTTGTTTGCCAGACCCAACCAATTTCTTTTTCCATCCAACAATTTGGCCTTCCCATTCATGAATTCTACCATTAATCCAATCTTATTCAACTATGTCACACTCAGTATAATATGCTTTAGTCCTTCAACCCAATAAGCATTGTCACATTTAAGTACATTGGTTTGTGAGATACAACCTTTTCCCTTTATGCAACAAGGTTCATTATTTCCAAATCTCACATTAATTCCATCATAATGTTCCATGTGTTCAAAATTTGTTTTATCACTAGTCATATGATGTGAGCAGCCACTATCAATAATCCATGTATCATTCTTGCTAACATGAGAATGAAACAAGATATCAAGAATGATACATGGATTATTGATACCATTTCTTCATCTTGACTATTATCTAAATCTTTAGCTATAAAACACGATTTCTTACCTTTGTCCTTATAGTCCTTGAAATACTTGAAATCCTTTTTGCCTTTGTACTTGTTCTTCTTCTTTTCATCTTTGTCTTCTATGTTTGGACATCTTGCAGCAATGTGTCCAACTTCTTCACAAGAGAAGTAGATTAAAGGAATTTTCCCTTTATATTTTCCTTTTCCTTTGGGATACCTTCTTACAAGTAATGCTTCAATGGCTTCAAGATCATTGTTAGAGTTGTCTTCCTCTTCACTTTTAGATTTTTTTATTTTAGACCTTTTAGCTTTCTTCTTGAGTAATACCTTGGCTTCAAATGCAGACTCAAGATTGCTAGAACTAGGAGTATAATTATCATAGTTATCTAGTTCAAATGTAGTCAATCTTTCAACTAGAGCATCCAAAGTTATCTTCTTATTTGGATCTCATCTCATCTCTTGAATATCATACACTCTAATTGCATAGATAGGAAGAAGGGTTTTGAGTACCTTTCTTACCACTATTACATCTTCAATTGTTCCTCTAAAGGCTTTAATAGCACTGACATTGGCTTTGATTCTCTCAACATATCTTGTAATGTTTTCATCCTCTTTCATTTTCATCTGATCAAACTGGCCTCTCAAGCTTTCTACCTTGGCTCTCTTTATGTTATCATTACCTCCATAGATATCCTTTTAGTTTAGTCCACATTTCATGAGCAGTAGCACATCCTTTGACTTCATCAAATTTAGCATAGTTAAGAGTTGATGCTATGTCAATCATCATGATATTATAATTTTTCTTTTCAAAAATTTTGTCTACAATAATTATACCAATAGGAGTTTTGTAAGCAATGTTCAAGTATTTCAAACCTGAATCACTAATTGTTTCTAGATGCAACTTCACAAGGTCTTTCCATGCTATAAATTTTTTTCCTTTTAGCTTGGGAATCTCTCTTCTGTATGACATCCTAACCTTTAGCTTAGGTCCTTGAAACCTTCTCTACAAGCACCAAGAGCTCTAATACCAATTGTTGGAAATACAAGAGGAGTAACTAAAAGGGGAGGGGTGAATAAGTTACTACAAAATAATTCTAGATCCCTTAAATGTCAATATCAATAAAAATGTAAGCTATGATTAAATTGTATTCTATTATTACTTGGAAAACACACATGAACTTGGTTTATACTAGCAAATGGTGTAACTCAAAAAATAATGACAATCAACTTTAACTTAGCAATAACTAAATATACTAATCTTAATGTTATTAACCTTGAGTTTAACTTAGTTGCATACACATAAAAGAAATAGCATGAACACGAGTAACACCAAGATTTAACATGGAAACCCAATTTTGGGAAAAACCACCAATTACAACTAGTTACTAATTTTCACTCTTTTGAAGTGAGCCCTATTAGGAGCCAACCCTGTTAAAGGTTACAAAATACACTTTTAGGTGTGACCTTGTTAGAGGATTTGATCACCCTATTAGAAGTGGCCTTGTTAGAGGTCTTTAAGACACTTCAAATAGAAATGCCACCTTGTTAGAGGATTTTCAAAATAACTATTAAGCCAATTCTGTTAAGAGATATAGATCACTACTACAATGGTTAGAAAGTAACAATGAGACAACTTGATTTTTGATGCAACTTAATTGTATATTACATATCTCAATTCTAGATTGTATACTTGATCCTTTATAATCAAATGTATCTTTACAGCTCAACAAGGATATTATGCTTATCCTTCTAATTTTCTTCCTCTAAGCATCTTCAAATATTTTGTTATGTTCCACAGATTCAACTCTCAACTTGATTTTATATTTATATCTTACACATTTTCAAGTCAAATTGAATACAACTTAGAATACTTAATATTCATCTCCTTAGTCAGCTAGAACCAATAATCAAATTAATTGAGCTTAATATGCCAAAACAAGGAAGTCCTTCATTAGCTAACCCTGCTCAACAGACACTAACTCAGAAATGATTTTCTTGTGTTAACCAAGTGAACTTGGTTAACACTACATATTCATAAAGTTCCTTTGGTAACCAAGTGATCTTGATCAACACTGGTTCCATCCAAAATTTCCTTCATTAACTGAGTTCCATCCAACATTTCCTTCATTAACTGAGTGAGCTTGGTTAACACTCAACTTCTACAAACTTTTCTTTGACACTTGAGTGAGCTTAGCATACACTGACTAGCAATGATATAACATTTTGTGTAACATCAAAGATAATATACAATTAACCAATTATTTTCAACAAAATCAACCAATGAAAAGATGGAGAATGGATTATAAGAATTAAGGGTGGAGAAAGAGGTACTCAAGGCCTAGAATAAAGAACTAATGACCTATATCATAGCTTCACTTGGGATCACTTTTACTAGTACATTTGATCCAAGTGCAAAGAAGAACAAGAAATTTCTTTTAAAGCTACAATAGGAAAGGAAATTTGATCAAGTCGGTCACTCATGGATTGATCAAATGAAGGCTCAAGGTCCCTCTCTCATCAAGAATCTTGGAAATCTTCTACTAGATACTATTAAGTTGAGGGAAACAGTGTCTAATCATTAAAAAACCATGCACAAAGCATCAAATAAACAGACAGAGCAATGGGCCTTGTTGCAAAAGGTGATAGATATGAAGGCTAATGTCACCATGACCCATAGGATACTCAAAAAAGTTCAAAAATCATGCTTGATTGGAATAAATCATTGGATTTTATATTGGAAATCCCTATAAGGTCAGCAAATAAGCTTAACTACTGTAGAAGCTCATTGAAAAGATGTTTGAATACTTAAAGGTGTTGCCTACAAAATAATGCATATCTAGTAATGGTCAATAGGTGGACATCAAGTAAATGAAAGCCAAATTCATAGTATTTGTTAATGAGGCCACTAATCTAGTTAATTTTTATGTATCAAAGATCCAAGAGTTTTTCAATAGTAGATTCCATCCTAAGACGAGCATAAAAAAATTTCCAATCAAAGATTGCTAGAGTGGAAGAGCTGAAAAAAATGCATAACTATTGGATGATTCAAGATAATAACATCATAATCCTAGGTGTTGATGAATTGGATAAAGTAATGGATGCAATGAAATTATATAGAGCTAAGGTTGTGACCCCTAAGAAATTTTGATGCTATGATATTCTCTTAGACCTCCCTCTCTCTCTCTCTCTCTCTCTCTCTCTCTCTCTCTCTCTCTCTCTCTCTCTCTCTCTCTCTCTCTCTCTCTCTCTCTCTTCTTCTTCTTCTTCTTCTTCTCTCACATTCTATTTTATAATGATTTTTGGTTTTAGGCTTAAACTCTATAATGGACAGTGACCAATCAAGTCCCTTTTTTAGCTTCCTCTATTCAAAGATTCTCTATAGTGTAATCATTTAATGTAACTGGCTATTCTAGAGAAGCTTATATACGTACCTTTTTGTGAAGTTATTAAGATTGGTAAATTATTTGAGGGAAAACCCATGTAGCTAGGACTACTATGTTTGACTCAGGGTTTACATTTTAATTTTTCATTTCATTTAGTTGGTGTATATTATTTAGAATAAATCTACTATAAATGAAATCTCAAAGACTGCAAATAAACTTGGTGTTATTTCTTTCATCTCAGTGGATTGTAAGATTTAATTTCCTCAGTAATTTATCCCCCTATTATAAGAAAATTAGTTCATGTGTGTTTTATATTTTGTATGAGATACTCATGATTTGATTAATGAAGTAGCTAAAAAGGGGACAATCTAGGTATTGTCACATTTTAATTATTCTAGCAATCGAGGCATTGCTAAATCAATCTCTTTCTCTCTCTCATCTCATGTTGTGGTAGTTAGTCTTGTATGGTTTCAATTTTCTATCTTAGATAGAATAGATTTCATTTTAGGAGTTAGTTTTAGAAGTTTCCTAAATTTTTTTGAAGTTTAAAGAAATCTAGTTCTGCCTCTTCTTCTCTCTAGTTAAGAGCATACCCCAAAAACCTAAAAACACGTTCATTGCAAATATTGCATTTAAAGGGAGTTGTACCTTTCAATTCAATGGTATTTGATATATTACTACACTAACCAATTCTATTATTAACTACTTTGTTTTCCATTTACTATTGAACACATTAAGATTCAAGGTATAAGCCATTGAAATTAAGGAAGACAAATTGTTAACCAATAATTTTTCATGAATCTGTTGGGGAAATTCTTGTCTATCCTAAGTTTTTCTTAGTAATTCTTTCCATGGCTTTACTATGATAACTTAGAGATCCATATCAATTTATTGGGTCATGCCTATTAGCTCATAATAAAAAATGGTGTCACCTCATGAAGGTCAAATCCCAGTAGTGCAGCCTAACCTTAGCTTCCAAGATGAACAAGAAGATATAATAGACCAATTGAATATAGATGCCTATAAAAATTGAAAATATCTTCATGAGTATTGAAGAGTCATCATTGTACTAGAGAGAGAGAGGAATCCAATGTTGAGTATTGAGAAGGCATGTTGCAACAAAAAATATTGAGAGAAGCACACCCATTGTAAATTGAGGTAATTCACCTTGGATCCTAAATATACTAGAAGTGCTCATGGAAAAGGGAAAGTTGATTTCCTAATATTAGAAGATCCTCTAAGAAGAGGGAGAACCCTCTCATAGGATCTAGTGTTTCAAGGTATCCTTGGAGCTCTATTTCTACCACCCCTTCCTATCTCCCGAAGACATAATCATTCCTCTTCCCCTCTTATCTTCCATACTCAAATCCCATAAATTTTGAATTATCTCAATTTACATGGAGTGGTAGCCCCTATTATCATCACCTTTCAACTAGTACTAGTAATTCTTCCTAATTTAATGACTATGTCCTGGGGTAATGCTATTGGCCCCATTTAGCTTGCTGCTAATAATGACCTACTAGGAGCTTCTAGAAAGAACTTCCCCCAATTTTATAGAGATGGGAAAGTATCTTCTAATGAGCACATTCTTCTTTCTTTAGAGAATGTAGCTTTTTTGTCCTCAACATGAAGATGTAGTGGTGAGAATGTTCATTGAGACTCTTTTTAAGAATGTAACTAATTGGTTTCAACATCTTCTAGTGGGATGCATTACGAACTAGGATGACATGTAGAATCAATTTGAGATGCATATAAGAGTAAAAAAGATAACCATACTCTGTTATCTAAAATCACACAAATTAAAAATGAACCTTGTATTTCCATGAGAGATTTCATCACAAGGTTCAACAAATTGGTCAACTAGATCCCTACTATGAGTAGACCAACTATAGATAATTAGAAGATGTTTTTTGTTAGTTAGATTCCTCTAGATATTTATTTTTAAATCAAAAGAACACATGTGGATAATATTCAAGTTTCTCATGTCTTGGAAATAGAGTTAGAGGAAGACTTGATAGCAACAAAAAAATGGAAGAAAGAGATTTAGAGAGGAATTTTGACAAACTATACTACTAGCACAGCCAATAACACAAAAGAAATGCTTCAAAAATTATCAAATGAGATGATTTTCAAGAAAAGGAAAATAGGAAAAATAATTCCTTCCTTTCAACAACCTTACCAAGATATTCCTAGAAGGAAACATGAAGGGAAACCCTTACAATTATCATCTGCTCGAAAAAGGCTTTTTATAGAGGCAGCTTCTAAGAAGAAAAATATGTCTATATTTCACTTAAGAGTGGATCATGATGTTGACTCTTATCCAGATAGGAATAGATACAAGTAGCTCAGTACTATTAATGAGCTAATAGTGGAGTATCCTAAAAGTGAAGATGATTCTGCTCCCTTGACAACTCTAGAATATTTTTCTTTGAGTATGAATCAAATGCAAACTTAGGAGGTGATTGATTTTCCACCTTGGATGGATTAAAAATGACTATATAAATGAGAATTCAAAGAGTTAAGAATCTAATGAACTCAAATCCTATCAGGAACATACCTCCTAGCTCTTTATCGGTTACAATTAGTACATCCACCTCTTCTTCTTGGAGGAAAGAACAAATAGAATTTGAGCCAAATGGTAAGCCTCATCCCTCCATTTGATATAAATTCAATATTTAAAAAATTCTCATATCCAGGTTTCTCCCTTGGATTACTTGAAAACTCACCCCATAGAACTACAAAAACTATAAGATTATTGCAAAGGTGAAGCTAATGGTAAAACTTGCCTTAATATCAATACTACTATTAGCAATGACCAACCTTATTTTAGTAGTGTCCCTCTCACTAATAAAGATCCAATACTACCTATGATTTTTAAAGAAGAAGATTCAGTAGTTTTAGCCACCTCTCCTAGCCAAAAACCTGATCCATTTTACATGTCCTTATACATAACTAGTCAAAAAATAAGTAATTGTATAATTGATTCAAGATCCTCTAACAATGTTATGCTTTATATAGTTGCTCGTACCTTACACTTATATCTAACAAAGACCTTTGGGAATTTTTATTCCATGGATGCAAACCAATTTCCCCTATTAGGTCAATTAAAAGATGTATAAGTAGCCTTAGCCACACATCTTGCAAAGAGAATGAAATTGACCATCTTGGTAGCTAATATCCTTGCTAGTTATGTTATGCTTTTGAGTAGGAGAATTTCTCAATATATGGGTGGAGAAATTAAACTATATTGGTCTCATGCCATAATCCCTTATGATAATAAAAGGATAAAGCTAAAACCTAAGGAGAAAGATAAATTTAGTTTTATAAAATTTGATGATCCCAAGGCCTAAATTTTGTATAAGTAGATTTTTAGAACTACATGATGTTCTCTAACTTAAACACTTTAGAAGAAAAACTAGATCCTCCTACTAGTCAAAAGATTTAGACCTTAGAGTTTGATGGAAGTTGTGCTACTACCAAATTTGGAGTAGGCATGGTGCTCATTTCCCCTAATGGAGATCTGATACAAGTTACATATAAGTTAAATTTCAAGAACACCAATAATACTATAGAATATGAAGCATTGATGTTGGGTATAATTATTGCAAAGAAAAGAGGGGTGAAAATCCTAAAAGCCCAAGGAGATGTAGAGCTCATAGTAAAGCAAGTCCAAGGATAATATATTGTGAAGAACACAAGACTTTAGAATTATAGAAATAAGGTTTGGGATGAAATTGAATGGATGCCTTTTCAATACAAATCATTCATAGGGAACAAAATGTGAGAGTAGATATCTTAGGTGCCTCCTCTTCTCTTCTACTTCCACATCTAGAATTCAAAGATAATCAATAAAAGGTTGAAGTTCTCTTCAAACCTAATATACTTGATAATGCTAAATCATGGAAATTATTCACTAATGATAAACAATTCCAATGTTTCCTAGAAGTGTTTGAGCCTTTTATTTACCAATACTTTAAGTGAAGAGAAAGTGTATGTCAACAGTTTTCCCCTAACAGCAAGAAACATTTGGAGCTTGGTGCTAAGAAAATTAAAGATAACAAAATTCCTAGACACCTCATTTCTCTAGAAACACTTTTTAATGGACATGATGAATATAAGAAGGGAAAAGGGTAGGAAAGGTGGAACTTCTAGAGAGTCTAAGGGGATGAATGCAAGAACTAAGTCTAAACCTAAGATGATTAATATTGGTAGTAGTTTCTCAAACAAAGAAAGGACTAGAGAAAAAGATTACTTTCTAAATACCAAGATGTATTTTCATAGGGGTATGAGGATTTGAAAACTTTAAGAAATAGTGAGTTTAAATACAAGACTTCCCATAAGCCAAAAGCAGCACAATTATAATCCAATGATCTTAGATGCCATCTTTAAAGAAGTCCACACCATGTTAGAAGAAAGGATAATATATCCTATACACTATTCAACTTGGATAGCTAACATTGTCTCCATCTAAAAAAAGAGTGAGGAAATCAAAATTTGTGTTGACTTTAGAAATTTAAACTAGGCTTCTCTAAAAGACAATTATGCTCTACCTAACATCGATCATATGCTCTTGATAGTGACTGATTCTAAAATGATGTCCATGTTGGATGACTTCTCAGGCTTCAATAAAATTAAAGTGGATCAATAGGATCAATTCAAAACAACATTCACCATCCTTTGAGGAAATTTTCCCTATAATAGCATGCCTTTTAGGATGATCAATGTTGGAGCCACCTTTAAAAAGGTCATGAATTCATCTTTCACTGATATTAAGGATAATATCATTGTTATATATTTAGATGGTCTAACATCCTTCTCCAAGACAAGAGAAAGCCATTTGAAGTACCTAGAGAGAGTACTAAGGATATGTAGGGAAGATATAATCTCCCTTAACCCCAAGATAGCTATCTTTTGTATCAAAGAAGGTAGATTTCTTGGTCACATAGTTTCTCAAGAAGGCATAAATATTGACCCTAAGTGTGTTAAAGCTATCCAATAGTTGAATTTACTGACAAGAAAATTTGAAATCAAGTCCTTCTGTAGATAGGTAAATTTCTTGAGATGGTTTGTTCTTAATTTCTCTAAAGTTACCAATCGCATAGTCGACATGATGAAGGGTAGTCAAATATTCAAGTTGAACGATTCTAAAAGGAAATATTTTAGCTAAATCTCCTATCCTAGTTCACCCAAATTATACCAAATAGTTTATATTGTACTATTATGCATCAGCCCATACATTATTCACGATACTTATGTAAGAAAATAGGGAGGGTATTCAAGCACCTATCATTAACACCCCTCTCAAGGAGCATGAATAATGATATTCTCAGATAGAAAAGCATGTGTATGGGGTGGTAAGAGAACTTGAGAATTTTAGGTTTTATGTCTTACATTCACATCCTATTGTGTATTTACTTGATTTAGTCATCAAGAGTATCTTGACCCAAAAAGAGATAGGATGTAATACTCAAGGAGCTTGGATTGCCAAAGTCCAAGAGTATGATATTGAGTTGAAACCAACAAAGTTAGTATGAGGAAATGGCTTATGCAAAGTAATTGTAGAAAATCATGAGCCTACTCAAGAAGAAGGAACCTTGAGAGCATTAATGGTCAACCTCCAAGATCCTTGGTTTTCAAACATTGCTCATTTCCTTACTTGCAGAGAATGCCCCAATGGACTGACATGCAAGCATAGAAAAGATCTCAGAACTAAGTCCAGCAAGTATGTCATCTATGATGATCAATTCTATAAAAGGGGAATTGATGGAACCTTATTGAGATGCGTGGATAAACCTTAGCAAGAGAGATTTCTTTGAACATTCCATAATGAGGCTTGTGGTGGAAATTTTTCTTCTATGGTGACAACTTATAAAGTTATGAGGCAATGCTACTGCTAGCTTGGTATGTTCAAAGATGTTTATGAGTGGGTGGTCAAGTGTGACAAATGTAAGATGTTCTCTATTAAACCTTAATTAGCTGCCCTACCACTAAAGCCAGTAGTAATAGGATGCCCCTTTCAGCAATAGGGAATTGGCTGTTGGTCATTTATAAATTATAAATGCTCTAGAGTACTTCACTAAATGGGTGGAAGCAAAGCCTACCAAGAGAACCACATATGAGATTGTCTATGAGTTTGTTAAAGAAAGCATCCTAGAGAGATCTTTGGTACCACTAAATATTTTCATGGATAATGCTACCCATTTTTCTTCTATAAAGATTGTAGAGTTCTATTATGACAACAACATTCACCTCATTCATTCCTCAAACTAATTTTCTCAAGGGAATGATTAGGAAAAATCAAGCAATACAAAATTTATTAAAATCATGAAGAAGTTGGTCTTTGAGAATTAGAAGGACTAGAACAAGAGGCTACATGAATTTCTCTAGGAAAATAGAGTGACATCTAAGAAGCCCATCAACATTTCCCCATTTGAGCTTGATAGACTCAAAGCTAGCCTTCCCCTACCATTGGAAACATCCATTTGTAAACTACAAGTAGTAATTGAGAACCCAATTTTTCATAACAATTTGGAAAAGTGAATCATGTACCTCCCTAAGATGGAAGAAGAGCATGAGAAATTGGTCAACCACACCACAGATTATCCAAAAGCATGTGAAGATTTTCTTCAACAAGAAAGCTAGGCCACAGAAATTCATGGAAGATTATTTGATCCTATTATGGGATAAGAGGCGTGAACCCAATGGTATGTATCATAAGTTTGATTCTCTTTTGAAAGGTCCTTTCATAATTGTGCAAGTAAGTTAGAATAAATCCTTCATTTTGGCCTATCCCACTAGTGAGATCTTGCCATTTTCTTATAATGTTTGAGACCTGAAGCTTTATCAAATTCACAATTGAAAGTAGGTAACACATACAGTTAGATTTAGTCTAGGTAGGCTTTTATTAATGCTTTCTTCCTTACTTTTTCTTCCTACTTTCCTAGCTTAGTGTTTCTTTCTGAAGTGTGCTTATCTTATTCTTGCCTGCTATAGTTTGTTGTTCTAGTTGTGCAAAACTAGAGATTTTGGGCCTCCTTCATAAACATTTGCAATTCCTAAGTCCCCAATCAAATTTAGTTGTTGCCAACTTTCATTATATCCCTTTTAGGTTTGTAGTTGTTGGCAATTCATTGAGATTTTGTCCAGTTGCTTGTCTAGATAGCCCCTTGATGACTCACTTCTCATCAATTTTCCAAGACTACCACTTTGTGTCTTTTTTGAGTCTCCCTTACTTCACTTTTCCTTATTTCTCCATACATGATTCTTATCATTCCAATGAATTTGGGGCTTAGGTAATTCATATTTGGTTTGAATATTGTTTGAGCATCTTCTAGATGAGAAGCAAGCTCTTGTTCCTATGATATTTCTCTTGCTCCAGTATTCTCATTTCCTTTGGATTCTAAAGCATCTAACTAGCTATCTACCTTGGGGAACTTCATTTAGAAAGAAAAAAAAGATTAGAGTTACTATAGAATTCATAGATATACACCTAGTTGACTTATTATGAAAGGATTTAGGGAAGTGAAAGCTACAACTAATCAAGTCTTGAGTCAAATTTCCAATGTCAAAATCCATTTCTATGTAGACAAATGGGTTTGCATATTTTTTGAAGCTCACCTGATGGAAATGAAGATGTTTGGTTCTATTTTCAAACCCAAAAAGGCTCCTACCTCATTCAAAGTTTTTATGCATTAATGGGACCCAAGTGTGATGCTGAAAAAGAATAAATTTGAGCCTGTGATGGTGAATCTATGCTCAAAATTTTATCTTAGGGATATATAAGGTAACTAACCAAAAAAATGGAAAGTGTTCTAAGGTGTCTCTTCCTTTGGAAAGTTTTCATCTCAGAGGTTTTTTTTTTCCTTTAGAAAGATAAAAGGATACTTCTCTGAAAATACTAGAAAGATAAAGAACTATGCAAGTATACTATGAGAATATTGTACAGAGATCCCAAAAAGATGCTTTTGGTAAATTCGGTTGTAAAGGTGGATTTATGATATAAAGGAGATCAAGTATTCAGATACTCAATGCAGAGAATAAGAAAATGAAGAGCCTATGCTATTGAAGGATTATTTCTCGCACTAGGATTCAGAATCAAAGAAAAGATAGGCTTATAGAAAGATGGACACACACTTTCTCCTCCATATATAAAGACTTATCATGTGAATCCTTGGTCTAGATTCTAAAGTAAACGAGGGAGTTTCTGTTAAAATGAAATCCCTTTGTTTGATAAGTGGCTTTTCACACTAATATATCACTTTCATAGAATAATATGTTTTTCAAGTTTATGAATCCCTACATGCATAGAAGCAAAAAGTTTTAAATAGTCATTAATTATCAAATTTATTGCAAATCCTACTATTATGATTGTTGGTTATGTTTAATTTCATTCATGTGTTGCCTATGTTTATATTTATGCATCTATTTGATTGAATTTTCCTCAAACTTGCTTCCTCATTGTTTTAACAACTATTTATTGAGAAATCGCCCCCTCTTTAAAATCATAAGAAAATGGAAATTAGAGAAATAAGATACAATCAAATCCTAGGCTTGGAAAGTAAACTAAAATATCTCCCTGATACTTAATTCAAATTCTATGACTTAGGTGATCTCTATAGAAGGCTATATTCTCAACCCATCCACCCGATCACCTAGAAATTGAAGGAAAATGGATTGGTGGAAGTTGTTAAATTTCCCATGGTTGTGCAAGCCCCCAAGCTAGTAAGAGAGTGTATTGAGAAATATAATTTGAAAACAAAGAAAATCTTGCTTCCTAATCAGTCTATCCTTCTCTTGATAAACAAGGCCTTGATGCAATCTACATTTGGTGTGCTAGTTAAGGAGGAATACTGCGATGTTGATTTTGGGTCCTCTGCATCTATGTTCAACGAAAATAAGACTTTGAGAAGAGAAGATATGTAGGGAACCTAGTTCCAAACACCTTGTTTAAAGAAGAGCAAAATGCTAAAAACTATTTTGAAAACCAATTTGAAAAGAGAAATCATCAACATCCTAGCATTACTACTAAGATTGAAAGGAAAGGAAGAAATTATGGATTTCATTGAGCATCACTTCTACTTAGTGCAATCCATATGTGACAAAGGATTGTTGATCAACTAGGTCGAAATCATATGTGATGAGCTTGCCTCATGGTCAAATTCAGCTAAGGAATTTAAGCATTTTTATATGTCCTCATATTTAACATATGCCTTAGCCATGCATCAGCTATGGCTAGGTCTTCCCAAAATTGAAGACTATGATGAGAGTATGAGGGTGTACAAGTTCTATCTTCACCTTCATCTATAGAGGAGCTTCAAAGAGTATGTGAAAGTGAATTATGCCTTTACTATGAGATTGTGTTAGGAATTGCAAGGCTTCCCTGAGTGTAGATTTTCACCAGAAGCTATTTTGGCTATAGCCTAGTTTAGATTCTCTATCATCGAATTCCTAAGCTTCTCCTACCTACAGATCATTTCTTTTGATGGTTTTACCAAAAGGCTCCCTAAGTACCCTAAGGACAAGGTTGTTCTTGTTGAATTATGATGAAAAATACTAGAAGTGAACACCTTGTGTTCTAATGTAAAGAAAATAGCTAACATTTCCTTCCCAATAGTAGTTGGACCATATTCATGTGCTTCTAGATATGATGATTAGAGTCTATTTAAAAATTTTAAGAACAAGATCAAACTGGTGGATTATGAGGTACTCAGGCCTCAAAATGACCCAGTGAATTTCATAAGAGATCATTTGAAGCTGGGATATGCTCAGAGACATGTTCCAAACATTGAAGATAATTGGGATGGATGTCATAATGAATATCAAAATAGGGAGAGGTATTGGTCCAGGCTAACAATTGATAAAATTAAGCTATATAATGAGTCTATTTATGTTTCTAATATTGTAGATGATGGCCCCTATATGCATCCCTCATCGTTTAAGAAAATTAGGGGAACTCCCATTGTGTCAACCCCCCATAAAGGTCCTATCATTGATATGATGGAGGTTGTAATACATGGGATCATGAAAATGACAAAAAAATAGGTGGAGTGGAACAAGGAAAGAAAGAAAAGATTGGAAAGTGCAGGCTCTATTGGTGGAGTAGCTTCTAGAGCTCCTCAATCAACTGCAACTACTTCCACCACTATTGCCACTTCAACATTAGCAAGCCTAGCCTAGTCCATTGGTCAAGTCAAAGATCAACCTCTAGAGAAGTATGTCTAGATTACTTCTACTTGTGGAGGGGGATCTCCCTTTGACATAGGAAAAGTTTGGGATAAGGAAAAGGATAAAGAGTAGGAGTAAGAGAAATCAATTTCCAAGACTTCCTCCTTTGTCCAAGTCATCAATCTTGATGGTGACACCAATCCCATGGATGGTCAAGAGAAAGATGTATCTCTACATGATAATAACTTAGTCCTCTTAGTTACTAAAGTAATTTCTTTCCCCACTACCACATAGAGAAAGTAGATAGCCCTAGTGGCAAGGAATCTCTTTGATCCTATAGCCCTTCAATCTATAATCAATGTCCTCTCAATCGAGTCATTGTTGGAAGAGACTATTGATTAGAAAAATTGAAGATATGAGGAAGTTTCCCCATCCAAGGACCTCATCACATAGGCTACTTCTTCTTAGCCACAATCAAAGAAGTCAAAGAAATAGAAGTCTATAGCAACATTGGCCAGTGATCCCTCTATTAGTCATATGTTGATGGAGATAGAAAAACTTGAGAAGGAGGGCAAGTTCCATGAGCTCACTACTAATGACTTTTAGATTAGAATGGTCGACATTGGTATTCTTGTCCATGCTTCTGTGGTTAGTATATGGAAATAAACCAATGAAAATATAGAAGATAGATTGGAAGAATTAAGGGTGGAGAAATAGGTATTCAAGGCCTTGAATAAAGAACTAATGGTCTACATCAGAGTTGCACTTGGGAACACTTCTACTAGTACATTTTGTCCAAGTGCATAGGAGAACAAGAACTTAATTTTGAAGCTACAATAGGACAAACAGTTTGGTCAAATTGACTGCTCATGGATTGATCAAATGAAGGCTCAAGGTCCTCCTCTCATCAGGAATATTGGAAATATGTTGCTAGATACTATTAAGTTGAGGGATGTAGTGTATATTCATGAAACAACCATGCACAAAGCATTAGATAAACTAATGGAGCAATTGGCCTTGTTGCAAGAAGTGATAGATATGAAGACTAATGTCTCTATTACCCATGGGATCCTCAAAAGAGGTCAAGAAGCACTACTTCATTGGAAGAAATCATTGGATTTTATAGTGGAAATATTTATAAGCTTAGAAAATGATCTTAAGGATGTACATGATCTAGTATAGAAGGTCATTGATACAATTTTTGAATACTTAAAGGTGTTGCATACAAAATTATATGTATCTAGTAACTGTCAATTGGTGGACATCAAGTGAATGAAAGCAAAATTTCTAGCATTTGTCAATGAGGCTATTGATCTAGTTAACTTTAAGGTATCAATGATACAGGAGCTTTCAGTAATAGATTCCACCTTAAGAGGAGCATAAAAAAAAATTCAATCAAAGATTGCTAGAGTGGAAAAGTCGACAGAAATGCATGACTACTAAATGATTCAAGTGGATAGCATCATAATCCTAGGTGTTGATAAACTAGATAAAGTAATGGATGCAATGAAAGCATATAGAGCTAAGGTTGTGACTCCTAAGAAAGTTTGATGTTCTGATATTCTCCCAGGCACCCCTCTCTCTCTCTCTCTCTCTCTCTTCATTTCTCACATTCTCTTTTGTAATCATTTTTGGTAGTAGGATTAAACTTTGTAATGGATGATGACTAGTCAAATCCTATTTTTAGCTACTTTTGTTTAGAGATTATCTATAGTGTAATTGTTAAATGTAACTGGCTATTCTAGAGAGGTATATATATGTACCTTTTTGTGAAGTTAATAAGATCAAAAAATTATTTGTGGAAAAACCCTTGTAGCTGGGACTATTGTGTGTGACTCTTAGTCTACATTTTAATTTTATTGTTCATTTAGTATTTGTATAGTATTTAGAATAAATGTGTTATAAATGAAAATTGAAAGATTGAAAATAAACTTGGTATTATTTATTTCATCTCAGTGGATTGTAATATTTAATTTCCTTAGTACTTTATTCCCCTATGCTTTTCATGTTAGTTCATGTATGTTTTGTAGTTTGTATGAGAAACTTGCAATTTGATTAATTAACTAGATGAAAAGGGGACAATCTAGGTATTGTCACATTTCAATTATTCTAGTAATCTAGATATTTCAAAATCTCTCTCTCTCTCTCTCTCTCTCTCTCTCTCTCTCTCTCTCTCTCTCTCTCTCTCTCTCTCTCTCTCTCTCTATGTATGTGTGTATGTATATGTATCTCATTATGTGGTTGTTAGTCTTGCATGGTTTCAATTTTCTATCTTAGATAGAATAGATTGTATTTTAGGAGATAGTTTTGAAAGTTTCCTAGATTGTTTGAAGTTCAATGCAATATGGTTCTTCCTCTTCTAGTCTCTAGTTAAGAGATACTTGAAAAACCTAAAAGTACATTCATTGCAAATATTTCATTTAAAGGGAGCTATACCTTTCAATTCATGGGTCTTTGATAGATTATTACACTGACCCATTCTACTATTAACTACTTTATTTTCCATTTACTATTGGGCACATTAAGAGTCAAGGTATAAGACATTGAAATTAAGGAAGAAAAAATACTAATTAATAATGTAGTAGCCACTTGTGTTAGAGTAAAAAGTTAATTTCATTTCATTTATTAAATTACCTTTACTTCCTTCTTAATATTTCCCTTTATGCACTTGTATTTCCATTTAATAAGTAATTATTAAATGTCATTTACCTCTTAGGGTTTCCCTTTTAGGTTTTTGATCTTCTTCTATAAGTATTGATTAATTATAAATTTCATCCTATATTTTTTTTTATAATATAGTTTCCATATTCTCAGAGAAAAACCCTTGCCTCTTCTTTGTCTTTTCTTCTCTATGATAGGTTCTTACATGCAGATATTCTTCAGGTTCTATGGATTTGTATTGCTCAAATCCTTCAACTTGATCATCAACTATATTTGCACACTTGATTTTGATGAAATTGCTAAGTTTAGAAAATTTGTTTGAGTTTTTTACAGCATCACTCTTTATCACTAGAAATAGGAGCCATCAAAGTAGATCTCTTGAGTTAACTTACTTGTAATCGGCAATAGTGAAGCATTACACATAGCTATCGAAATGAGGTATACTCTTTAAGGAGAATCTTATCCCTATTGCCTTTTTATAAATTAGAAATAAAGATATGTTGAATATCATGATCAAGCATAGCATAATAAATCTGAGCATACAATTGTTTAATTCTAAATAAATTCAGTAAATTTATCTTTAACATTTTGCTTACAATGCATTAAATTAGTTTAAAAAATTTGTGGACCAATATTATTCTCAAGTTGTTGAATGAAAATATTAGGAATATTTTGACAAGAATGAATAGAATAAGGAGGTAGAGAGCAATACCATTGTAAGGCTCTATCCCTAAAAGTATGTGGGAATACCTTAGCCATAAGCCTATAGTCATGAGAAAAATTATGACATATAGTCTAAAAAAATTTAGCATGAATTATGAGATCTCCGTTACCATTATAACTCTCATGATGAGGTACCTCTATTGGCATAAAGGTATTTTCCATTAGTGACAACACTCATTATATAGTTCAAACCAGGCGTCGAAGACACAGTTCAAATTGAGCGTCATAGACACAGTTCAAACTGAGCGTCGAAGAAGCAGTGTTAACCGAGTAAAGATAGAAGCAGTGTTAACTGAGTAAAGACGGATGCAGTGTTAACCGAGTGAAGATGTACTTAGTGTTAATCAAGTAAAGATGGACTCAGTATTGACTGAGTGAAGAAGGACTCAGTATTCACCGAGCTCAGTCAGTTAACAAAGAAATTAGCTTTTACCAAGTGACACTATATCTACCGAGTCACCAATGGTTACCGAGTTCCAGGCAACATTGTATGACTAGTATGAACCGAGACCCTACCTCTACCAAGTGCATAACGATGCCGTGTAATGTAGTGGATGCCATGTATTAGAAGGTCATCAAGTCTGTCTGAAGAACCCGAGTTTATTTTACTATTTGGCTGACTCAGTTATATTTTGTTTACTTGTGTTCAGCCGACCTTGCATCTATAATTACTGAAATGGTATATATGTTTATAATATAGAGTTTTAATTATCGTAATGGATAAGTGTGATGTATGAATATGTACGAGAGACAGATGTGAATTCAGCAGCAGAGCAGTATATTAGCAAGGTTCACAAGGTGCAGTAAAGATTTCATCAATCACAAGAGGTGATTATTGAAAAGGATCTAATCAAGGTATATGTAGATCTGATTGATTCATCCTAACAGGTGAGTCATCTAAAAATCCTCTAACAAGGTATACTTAACAGTCTTTGTATAAATCTCCTAACATAGTGCATACTTGTAAAGTGTGTTTTAAATCCTTTAACAAGGTGGATCTAGCAATCCTCTTTGCTCCTAACAGGGCAGATCACCAGAAGTGATCATTGTATGCCTTAACTGGCTAACTTCCTACTACAAAAAAGAAGCTTTGTGGGTTTCATCCCCACCCCAATTTTACTTTCTATTTTGGAAGGTTTCTGGGTCACCAAAATCTCTGTGCATGTGTTATGAATATTTATTTATCTCTTGCATGCATCAGATTAGGTAAATGAATGATTTTCAGTTTATGCTAAATTAACTTAAAAGTTGTATAGTTATTGATTCACCCCTCCCCTCTCAGTAACTTGTTATATCTTGAATATTTCCAACAATTGGTATCAGAGCTATTTGGTTCTTAGGACAAAGCTTGACAGCTTGAGCAAAGATCAAAGTCAATGGAGATATTCAGATTGGAGAAAGTTATAGAAAATGAAAAGTTAGATCTAGAAATGGCCATGGTTCAACTCAAAGAAGCAAAGGAACATCTTTCTCAATCCCTAAAAAGAAGAAAGGAACTTGCAAGACAAATGAATGACCATTTTTATGTTGAAGAAAGGATTGAAGATTTGTTACCATCAAGTAATTCAAAAGAAGCTGACAAAGAAATCAAAGAACTTCTAGAAAAGAATGGATCTCTGCAAGAAGAGGTAAGAAAGCTTAAAAGAGAGCAAGAAATACAATCAATCAGGCTATGTGAAGTTTTGGAACAAAGAAACAAAGCACAAGAAGAATTGGAAGATAGAAGTCATGAAATTCATAATCAATCCCATCGGCATGAAGGTCTTATAGACCAACTCTCTAATGCAAATGAAGAAATCAGGATTCTCAGAGCACAAAATGAAAGAATAAGGAATGATTTAAACACTGAAAAGCAAATCAATGAAAGTCTACAGAGTGACTTAAGAACTGAGAGACAAATCAATAAAAGCTTGGAAAATGACCTAATCTCTGAAAGGCAAGTCAATGAAAGAATGATGAAATCCCAAACAGATATAAATCAATTAAATCAACAAAATGAAGAAAACCTTCATAGACAAAAGGGTAAAGCCGGTCTTGGATACAAGGAAGAAGGTGAATCCTCCAAACAAGGTGAACAAAGGAATAAAAGACCCACTTTTAATCACTGTGGCAGGTTAGGACATACATCAAACAAATGCTGGAGCAACGGGAAAGCAAAATTTAGTGGCAAATGCTTCAATTGCAATCAGCATGGTCATAAGGAAAATGAGTGTAAAGAAAAACCAAAATTTGAGGGCAACTATCACAAATGAAAAAAGTGTGGTCACAAAGCATTCCAATGCAAAACCAAATCATTCAATCCAACTAAATAGATTGTGAAAGCCATATTTGGATGGGACTACAACACCTGGTGCAGATGTCACTATTGTGGAGAATATGGACATTCTGGCATAAATTGTGCTAGACATCACCTAAGGAAAAAGGACACTACAGTAAGATGCTATACATGTATAGAACTTGGTCATATAGCTAAAAATTGCATGAATATCAAAAGAATTGAAGATGAGAAGAAATCAAAGTAGACAACATTCGAAAACAAATGAAGCAACAGTGGATTCCAAAATCTACCGAGCAAAATAAATCGAGTAATGGAGATGTCACTCAAGAAATGGGTGATTCCACCATTTCCAATTAATATTCATAAAAGAATGATTGGAACTGCATCCTCCAAGATTTATCCTAAGTAGCTCCAAAGGAAGAAGGGTGATCAAATTAGTATTTCAAATACACTTTGGCTTCAGGACGGTTCAAGACTTTACCAAGTTCGGTCGGGTGTAACAAAGCTTCATTAACCAAGTAGTAGCTACCGAGTTAGGTCGGTTCATGACCTAACCGAGTTAGGTCGGTACTTCAATATTTTCATTTGATCGCCGAGTTGATAATATCTACCCAACTAGTGGATGACAACCTATCATTTCATCTACCATCGTACCAAAACATTTATGGCAAATTTGTTGTCAAAAGGGGCAAAATTTGATCTCATTTTTCACTGTGAACAAAGGGCTAAGTTATCTTCTGCAATTCCAAAGTGAGCTTAAAGCATTTTCGAAGTGAATTTTTTTTTCAAAAGGGCAAAGAATCTGTTCAAAATTTTTCTACACCTACCGAGTAGCAATGGCATCTGGAAGTGGCAGCTCCAAGACAAAGAAAGGTTCAGAAATGCTGGTTAGAGGAGAGGAATGGAAGACCCCAAACTTCAAATTGGCATTGGCGATTGGAGAAGCATTGGACCCCAACGGTGCTCAGTCACAAATCCCTCCAAAGGTACTTCTTATTAATGACATTCGCTCTCATTTCAAGTGTTCCATTCAAGAACTTGGAAACCTAGAAATTAACAATGCCCTAGGTGAAATGAGCATAGATGGAACCTTGAAACCCAAACATAAACATCTTGAAATAAAAGGGTTAACCCATATTTCGCATTTGCCAAGGAAATTTCAAGTAAAATGGGTTAGGTATGTACTCAGTCGGGTTCACAATGGCCAATTGTGGTTAGATCAACCAGTACCTATCACTAAGAGAATGATTAGCAAAATTACTGGACTCCCCATGTTGAACAAAGCCAAGACTACCAAAACCCTAGGTCGGGAAGAATTGCAGAGACTAACCCAAGCAGAATGGGATGGCAGAGGACTTAAGGTCAGTACAGTAACTGACGTTGAATTAAGATTTGGCATTCATGTCATTGCTCATAAAATCTACAGTTCAAGCTGTCCAAACAGTGTATCTTGTGAAGCTATGGATTTGGCATACAAAATAGTAAAGAAGAATGTAGAATTTGATTTATCGAAATTGCTTTTGTCCCAATTCAATAAAAATATGGAAAGCATAAGAACTTCCAAGAACAACTCCTGTAAATTTGGTTCACTTTTGATTTGTTTTTTTTTCTATGTTCTAAAGTCCTTTCCATCTAAAGGATCAATAGTATGGAAAAAGGATATCCCAATTCTTTATCAAATTAATGAATTCATCACCGAATTAGGTGAAAATTTTGACAGTGTTTTGGATAGTTATTTTGAAGAATTTAAGGAAAGAATGAACAATAGGTTCCGAATTCCTTCAAGACTTGTTGAAGAGTACAAGGAAGATGTATGTTTCATGGTAGACTATGACAAGGTATACATACAGGTAGTCAGGCCTCGAGTAGCATGGGTGAAACCTCTTCCCTATGAGGTAAATATTGATGAAACTAGGGACATCATAGAAGCACTAGTAAATGAACCTGTAGACCCAAGGCAACCAGTTTTTGGAACATATGATGAAGCTAAGGCCATAATTGAGCTTCAAATAAAGATCCCTCAGGCCATTAGCAAAGGAAAGAGGAACATAGCCAAACTGAAAATAGATGTTGGCCCTCTCATGATAACAGAAGGGAGAGGAGAAGATGAAGAAGAGGAGGAAGCCGGTTCTGAAAAAGAAGAAGAGCCTCAATGAAAGAAAGGTAAGGTGACTATCACCAAACCTACAAAGCAAACCACTGCAGTGTTCTCCAGGAGAAAAAGATAGGGAAAGAAGGAACCTGTACTTGTTAAGCCTCCACTTACCTTTGAGGCAAGACTGAAGCAATTAGATGCAGGAGCTAGCTTCACAAACTTGAAAGCATTAAAGTTTGAAACCAGAACAGAATAGGAGAAAATGTAGATTGAGGAACTGGTACTGAAAAAAAGGTAAATGGAAATACTCCTTGGACTAGATAGCCTCTCAGATCTCCAAAGAGCTATTAGAAAGGTTGCAACCAAGATGGGAAGTTGCAACCAAGACTGTCAAAGACATTTATGAGCAAACCCTGAGGAATCTCCTGCCGAGTATCACTAATGCTGAAGTGAAAAAATCATTGAAAGACCATGAAGGTGACATGATGATTAGATTCCACACTTGTTTGATACTTGTCAAAGACATTGAGCATGTAGTAAATGATGCAACAAACATGTGGAAAAATATCTATCATCTACACAAACCCAGTGATGATACTGTTGAAATCACGGACAATGACAGCAGTGATGATAATAATGATGATGATGATGGTGATGACATTGAAGACATTCCAGAAGACCTGCAATCATTAATGTTAGAAGTTGAGGAAGAAGCTGAAAGAGAAATGAAGGAAGAAGTAGAACAAGCTAAGGAGAAAGAAGCTGAAAGAGAAATGGAGAAAGAAGCAGAACAAGCTATGGAGGAAGAAGATCCACAAATAATTGCAGCTGAAGTCATTGCATCTCTTCCTCACTCTCCACCTAAACTAGGTACATCAACTATGGAGATAGCTTCTACTGGTGAGATTGTGAGCTCAATAGCCTCATCAATTTATCAATCTCCACCTATCTCCTCTCAGCTTCAGGTACCATCTATGCAAGTTTCTACCACTTCATTAATCGAGCTGCAGCCACCTTCTTTGACTGAGTTATCCTCAGTCACAGCAGTAAGTTTTTCAAGTATATCAACTTCTACTACAGAGTGTACAGTAAGTGTACCTGCAAGTACTACAATTTTGACTTCTCTTGCTCCAATTTTGGCAATTGTTAGTTCTCCCACTCCATCCTATACAGCAATTTTGGGAGCAACACCAATTTTTGATACTATTAGCACTTCTCTCAGTCTTCCTCTAGTTGGTCCTATTCCAGTTTTGTCAGCTAGTCCAGCATCATCAACTATTGTCTCAATTTCAAAAGGCAAAGGTGCAGTCACTATAGAAAAACCAAAGAGATACATGTTTTCTAGTAAGGCAGTAGATGAAGAAATAGATCTGGATAAGGACATTGTCATTCCTAAGATAGATCTAGATACTGCATCAGTTGATGAAATGAGAATAATCACTCAGCTATTAGATCAAAAAGCTAGGCAAAAATAGTTGAGGCATGAGAGAGACCAGGAATATAGCATTATTGAGAATGCTAAGAATATCATAACAGATGCTATAGGTGTTGAAGTAGATTCTATTCAACACATTTTGATTCAATTAGAAGAGGTTGTATATAAATTTAATGAGGACAGCTCCGGCCAAGAGAAATTGATTGAAAAGGTAGAGAATAAATTTGACAATAAGGTGCTTAAGCACATTGCTCAGCATATTGAAGTAAAATAGGTAGAATTGTCTACAATTTTGAGTAATTTTGAACATTCTTTTAATAATGTAACTTCACTTTTTGGAAAACTCTGCGATGTTACCGAGTTTACTAAAAGAATAAGAGAAAAGTTGAATAAAATTGATGCAGATATGAAGGTTAGTGCCCAAATGCTGCAATCTAACCACAATGCAAGCTCATCCCATCATCTGAGAATAAGGTTTTTGTTAGAGAAATAGGCAAAATTGCTGAGAGAGGAAGCAAGGATCAGGTCTACTCTGATTGACATCTAGAATATGATCCTTCCTGTCATGGACACAATGCAGAAGCATATTGCTCATTCTAAAACATTGATCCATGACAACAACTTCTCTATTGCAGATCACATGATTGAACTCTCTATGGAATCTCCATGTAAATATATACTATTTGGAATTATTGTCAAAAAGGGGGAGATAGACTTCAAGAGCTAACTGTGCAAAAGATATATGTATTGACTTATAAATACTGTACATATTGTATGGGGGAGATATATGTAAATAAAAGGATATGTGTTGCAAGATTTGCAAAAAGATCAATTTTGAACTGTATGTCATTTTTATTTTGCCAATAAACTTTGATTCATAATTTTTTTTGTCACTAATGCCAAAGGGGGAGATTGTTGGCATAAAGGTATTTGCCATTAGTGACAACACTCATTATATAGTTCAAACCAAGCGTCAAAGACACAGTTCAAATTGAGCATCGTAGACACAGTTCAAATTGAGCGTCGAAGAAGCAATGTTAACTGAGTAAAGATAGAAGCAGTGTTAACCGAGTAAAGATGGATGCAGTGTTAACCGAGTGAAGATGTACTTAGTTTTGACTAAGTAAAGATGGACTCAGTATTGACCGAGTGAAGAAGGACTCAGTATTAATCGAGCTCAGTCAGTTAACAAAGAAATTAGCTTTTACCAAGTGACACTATATCTACCGAGTCACCAATGGTTACCGAGTTCCAGGCAACGTTGTATGACTAGTATGAACCGAGCCCCTACCTCTACCGAGTGCATGATGATGCTATGTAATCCAGTGGATGCCGTGTATCAGAAGGTCATCAAGTCTGTCTGAAGAACCCAAGTTTATTTTACTATTTGGCGAACTCAGTTATATTTTGTTTACTTGTGTTCAGCCGACCTTTCATCTATAATTACTAAAATGGTATATATGTGTATAATACAGAGTTGTAATTATCATAATGGATAGGTGTGATGTATGAATATGTACAAGAGACAGATGTGAATTCAGCAGCGGAGCAATATATTAGCAAGGTTCACAAGGTGCAGTAAAGATTTCATCAATCACAAGAGGTGATTATTGCAAAGGATCTAATCAAGGTATATGTAGATCTGATTGATTCATCCTAACAGGTGAGTCATCTAAAAATCCTCTAACAAGGTAGACTTAACAGTCTTTGTATAAATCTCCTAACAGAGTGCATACTTGTAAAGTGTGTTTTAAATCCTTTAACAAGGTGGATCTAGCAATCCTCTTTGCTCCTAACAGGGCAGATCACCAGAAGTGATTATTGTATGCCTTAACCGGCTAACTTCCTACTGGAGAAAAGAAGCTTTGTGGGTTTCATCCCCACCTCAGTTTTACTTTCTATTTTGGAAGGTTTTTGGGTCACCAAAATCGCTGTGCATATGTGTTATGAATATTTATTTATCTCTTGCATGCATCAGATTAGGTAAATGAATGATTTTTAGTTTATGCTGAATTAACTTAAAAGTTGTATAGTTACTGATTCACCCCTCCCCTCTCAGTAACTTGTTATATCTTGAATATTTCCAACAACCTCAACATGTTATGGGATAAAAATAAGAAGAATATTTAAAGAAAGGGGAATAGTAGCATTACATGTAGGAATATTCTACTTAGATTGAGTTGATTGAACAAGTTGTTAAAGAAGTGATGGTTTGTACCAAGGTGCTAATAGTAAGATCATAAGAAATTCTAGTAGTAATAGGTATGCTAGATGGATTGGGAAAGTTATGAGAAGTATAAGTAATATGTAAGGATGTTGATGAAGGATGAGAAGAAATGGGCAGAGGATTCAAATAGGTGAAAAGAACCGCATTATATGAAGGTAATAAAGAAGGAACAGAATTAGGAGGAACACTCATGGGAAGTGAAAGGCTAGGACAACCAACACTTAAAGGACTTGAAAGTTGTCTAGTAGTCATAAGAGGTCTATCATATATAGGTATGCTAGAAAGAGTGGCAAAAATTGGAATAGAAGGTTCAACAATTGTGGAAGGAGGAGGGTATCCTAGCTCTTTAGCACATTTCATCAAAGGCTTAGTATGAGTACTAATAAGGTGAGATATACCATGCAAGATAAATTTTTTATTATTCATCATTGTTAATAAGATTCTTAAGAGATTCAATAGAAGCAACATTATCGAGATTTTGATTTCTTGATTAAGCCATGTTTCTATTTTATCAAATTCATTAGAAATATTATCAAATTGAAAAGGAGGAAGTCTTAAAGATTCATCTTCATCATGGGATGAGTGAGAAGAAGTATTCTCCATATGTGATTCAAATCATGAGTAAAAATGTGAGTACCATCATGAGTGCTAGGAAGAAAAGAGGAATCATGATCAAATGGTCTCGTGAGTCTACAACTTCACCTAATGGTATAATATAGGTTGGAATCTGTGTAATTAAGTTTATAAAAAAGAACCTAATGAGATCTAACCATGGAAATGTAATAAAGATCATAAAAGAGAGATCTAACCATACATAAGATAGCCAACTATAACTCTATGATAAAGAGAGAACTAAAAAAAACAAAAAGGAGAGATTTCCAAAAGAGAAATATCTAACTCCAATAAAGAGGGTAAGAAAGGTGGGTTCAAAAAAAGAAGGTAAACACCTAATAGAAACAATCAAGGGATCTAACTCAAAAATATAAAAAAAGAGGACATGTTAGGTTCACCAATTTTTTTAGGGGGAAAGGGAGACACTTTAATATGACTATAGGTCTCCTTATTTGTGGGTTCACTAAGCCATTCAAATATGTATGAAAGGGAAAGAGGGGAATTTCTAAATATGATTCCACTTATGATCCAAATTAGATTATCTAGAACCCAAAGGAATAAGGGAACCGATACTAAATTTGACCTATATAGAGGAATGTAATACAATGAAATTTACTCTTCATCCCTTAATAGGATAATGTAAATTTGAAATTAAACTAATTGCTTAATAATGTAAATCTAGATGACATGTGAAGAAAATTAGCCTAATTAAGATGTAAATCTAGAGTGAAGATTTGAAAGGAAATAAAATATAAAAGACTCACCTTGAAATGCGTAGAGAAATGTATTTTAGCTCATAAACTTACAAATATGAATTTTTTCTGAATATCCATCTATGGATCTTGAAATAAAATGATGAAAGGAACAAAACCAAAAAATCTCCCCAAAAAAGGAGTCAAAAGGATTAGGTAGACTTGGAAGGATTTCCTACAACTAGGTTGATGTAGTTCGATGACCTAAAACTAACCTCTCTAGAAAGCTCCCAAAAAGTAGGTTTCTGATATATAAGCTCTGACTGGTATCCTACAAATCAACACATAAAATAAGGATTTTATGGTTGGGGCTTGATGATGGCTTGTCTTGGTCAAGCCTTAGGTTAAGAAATCAACCATAATTAATAAATATTAATGTAAATGACTGAAAAATAGTTTAAATGTTAGGATGGACCTTGCTTTAAGCTCTTGTTAGTAAGGATTTTGTATGTAAATGTATTGTAGACCTTGAACTAGGAATGTAGGGTATCTCCACACTTTACAATAGATCTACCATAATCTCATCATGGTACCATGGATATAAAAGTGAATTAATGAAGAAGATGATGAATTCTTCAATATAGATCACATCACTTTATGAATAACAATAAGCTTTCTCATGAAGAGGAAATGCTCACAAAGGATCCTTCAATGGTAGATAAAAATATCCTTTCTTAAATGTTTAAAAATATTGAATACTTGAACTCCTTAAATGAAAAAGGAAGAAATCTAGACTCAAGAGAAAGAGCTTGAAATCTTGCAATTGAAATATGAATGAGATATGAAAATAAAGCCTAGAAGTCTCCTTATTTATGAGTTTTCAGGTGGGAAATCAATACAATCCAATGGGAGAGAAAAATAAAACTAATTAAAACCCTAAGGCTTGACACCTCCAAGGAATAGTAAATCTAGGTTGACCTAGTCCAAAATAGGTTGACCTAAGTTGACCTATTTTTGGAGAATAGGTCTATAAAGTCATAGAAGGAAGAGGTTGATACTAGGAGAAATAGGGTGGAAGGTGTATGCACCCAAAAATGGTCACCTAGACTATGGGCCCCATTATTCAATTTATCAATTTATCAAATTTTCTGAATCAATGGTTCGTAATATTTTATTAAATCAATTCAAATCAATTTCCTTGATCAAATTCGATTTATTTCATTTCTAAGATTGATCATCTTATTCCAAGTCTTATTTAATTAAAGAAAATCTTCTCTTTTAATTAAATAAAATAAAATCCCCATTTAATTAAAAGAAAACCTCTCTTTTAATTAAACAGTTCATCCACATTTAATTAATTAAGAGAAAAACTTCTCTTTTAATTTAATTAAATATCTTCTATTTAATTAAAAAGAACTTGCTTCCTTTTAATTAAATAAAAATCCCACTTAAATATCTCTTTTGATGAAAAAAGGAAATAAAATAAATTCTTTTTATTTAATTTCTCTACACTTAAAAATGTGATCTAAGTGGGATTTATCTTTCCACTTTCTCCTCAATCACTCCTCTTTTCTAATTGGTGGAATTTTGTCTCACATGGATCAAGCTCTATTATCCCATATTGGTTGTGAGAAGCCTATCACCTCCATAATTTCCTTTATAAGGGAGAGCCCTCTCCTCATGTTAGAAACCCATGATTATGCTATCGTTATGCTGCAGGTTTGAAGACCAATTTTTGAAGGAGTTTGAATACAAAAGTTTTTTGTGGAGAACTTCTATTTTCTTGTCTCTTTCTCTCTTGCACCCATCATGGGCTTTTAGCTTAGATCTTTCATTTATAGATTAGATTTTGCTTTCATAGATTAGATCTTATTTTCATGCATATTTGAAGATCATGGAGACTAGCATTCTTGCCTTTCCTCTTTGAATCTCTCATCTCATGGTGTACTTGCATGGGCACCAAAATAGGTCAAACTAAGGGCCTCCATTGCAAACCCTTGCACTCTATGAGTAGAGATCTATGGATCGATTTGTGAGGGCTCATTCTTGAGTTTTCTAACATGTAATGATTCATAGAAGTGTGACAACATTTTAGCACACATTTTTGGAGACCATTTTTGGGTGCATACAGGAGGAAGAACATAAGAGAAAAGGAGATCAAGCACAAGCATATACATGGTCTAAAGAAGGCATTGTAAAGAGGGAGCTAAAAGGTCTTAAAAGGAAAGTGCATCCAAATTAAGATGGTATGAGAGGTAAATGATTATCCTCCATTTCCTACTTTGGTTCCTTTTGTTAAAGAAAAAGGTTAATTTAATTTAATTAATTAAATTACCTTTTCTCCCTTCTTAAGATTTCACTTTATGCACTTATGCATTCACATTTATTAATTAATTAGTAATTATTAAATAAATTTACCTTTTAGGTTACCCTTTTTAGTTTTTAATCTCCTACTATAAGGATAGATATTTTGTAATTATCTTGCATCTTTTTCATTTTTGAGAATACAATTTTCATATTTTTAGAGCAAACCCTTGCCTCTTCTTGTCTTTTTCTTCTCTGTGACAATTTTTACATGCAAGTATTCTTTGGGCTTTGTGGATTTGTATTCTGCATTCCTCAAATCCTTCATGGTATCAAAGCTAGATCTATTGTAGTTTGTTCAATATTTGGAAAAAGAAAAGAGGGTTTGATAGAATAGATTTGATATTTTTTGAGCATTTTTCTTTGATTTTTGGAGATGTGATGGTGGCAATTTAGAAAAAATAATTATAGAAATGATTTTCAAGCAATGATATCTCACTCATACAAACTCCTTTTTCAGAGCATTTTTTTTTTTTGTTTTGGGTGGAATTTTGTGATCTATACATTGGTGCAGGTTGTTTGTGATCTTTGTGTTTGATTTTTCCTAAAGATTGCAAATCCCTATTTTTGCAACTTCAAATGCTTCATTTGAGCTCATATGAACACATATTTAGGTGCTATTTTTAAAAAAATTTCATGATTTATTGTCTATTTTCTAGATCTGGTATCAATTTGGAATAATATTGTGTGGACATATTACTTTCAGCATTTGGTCATTTTTTGGCCTACAAAAAATAGGTATTTGTGACCCATATCTAAAGCATTTTTGCTCTTATCTCATTTACACATTCCTTCTAGTAGCTGGGGTTCGATGTTTTGCATTGTGGGGGGTGTTTTGTCATATTGTTTTTATTATTTACTTATGTAAACCAGAACTACATTCAAAAACAATTCAACAACTTCTAAAACAATGGTCAAGACCTTTTCTTGTCTAGAACTTTTGACCCCTTATAATAATCACACATGGAAGACCTTGATGACATGACTTCTCTGGTCAAAAATGTTCTAATCTTGTTTAGATGTAGTAAAACTAGTTTATAGAGGCCTTTTGAGGTCATGCAACATAGGAACAAGATGGATGAGGCAATAGGATTGATTGCTTTATAGGTCTCTGACAATCTACAGTTTCATCTTGATGGGTGCAATACCCCTCTCGCTATATGGACCAAGCTTGAAGGGTTGTTTGGTATAATGATTGAGCTTAGGGTACTTCAGATTAAGGTAGAGCTTATCTCACTTATACCAAATCATTTTCCCTCCATTGAGGACTTTTTGAAGAAATTCAAGCAACTCAGATCTTTATTGTAGAGTTGTGCGAAAATGAAGATTGACACTAAGTGTATCTACTTGATTCTTTCTAAGCTTCATGGAAATTTTTAGATTTTATCTTCTACCTTCTATTCCACCAAAGATACTTTGGATAATAGATCTACCATGCCATCCTTTGAGGTTTTTTGTCAATGCATGAGGTTTTTTGTGATCAGATGACTCAAAAGAAAGCTAAGCTCTCTTGGTTGGATTCTCTTATAGGCTCACAGAGTCATGCATTAGTAGCTTGATTGTCTTCAGCAATGAAGGAGAAGATAGGAAATATCATTCTATAGAGTCTTAGATTGATTCCAATATCCACAATTCATCTTGGTCACCTACTCCTAAAGGAGGTAAATCAAATCTAGAAAGACTAAAATTTGTTTATTATAATAAGCCTAATCATGATGAGTTACATTACTATGAGAAGAAAGATGGTTGTGCCAAACAAGTTTTAAATTTAGCAACTCTCCTTAAAAAGAGAAACATTGATATTCCTTCTATTTCTCACAAACCTTCTCCATCAACATCATTTTAGGTAGATGGTAAAGATATGGGAAAGGGTCATGCACTATGTGCAACTACTATCCCTCATTCTTCTAGTTGGTTGTTGGATTCAGGTGCTTCACACCATATGGCATCTTCTCAAGATGCGTTCTCTTCTTTTAAGGCTTCTCCTACTCTGCACATTTTGATGGAGAATAACACTATTATGAATGTATGCAAGAAAGGTTCTATTGACATTGATGATGGTACATTTCATGATGTACTTTGTGTTCCATCTTTTTACTCTAACCTTCTCTCTATTTATTAGATTACACATAGTGGGATAGGGAAGACAAATGAGTTTACACAAGATTTAGTGCACATTAGAGATAGTGAGATAGGAAATATTATTGCTACAAGGACTATTTATCATGCTCCCCACCTATATTTCTTCTCACATTTTGGTCCACCATCTCCAATATTAGAGACTCAATATATTTTTTCATGAGAGTCTACTAAGCTGAAGTTAGGTTGCTTGAACTTATGTGTTGTTCTTGAGACCAATGTTGTGACTTCTACACCTCCACCTCATGTTCAAATTCCATCTCTTGTATAGGATTACTCTTCAGCATTGTCTACTATTTCAGCTCTAGTCATCAAGCCACCTACTCTATTTGTTGAGGATATATTAGAGGACACACATCTCCTCTCAGATGATAGATTCAACACACCTATTAATCCACCTCCATTAGAGATTCCATTTTAGGATTCTCATGCTTTCTCCTTCAAGCATCAGCTAGGACATCTAGCTGCACCTTTCATGCATGGGTTTTATCATCCTTGTCCATTTGCCTTTGTTTCCTTTGGATTGGATCCACATTGGTATGTTCATCAACATAGGAGTTCTACCATTTTGGGCAGTGGGGGGTGAGTATAGAGTCTCAAGCTTCCATCATGGAGGCTTTCATTGTACTTATGGTCTTGAGGAATTCTCTTGATATGTTTTATTTATGCATTCTTTTATATCTCTTTTTGGAGTAGAGTTTTTTGTACTGGGTCTTCTCTATTTCTCCATTTCATAGAGATTTGATTATGATTGGGTACCTCATAAAGCCTTTTTTTCAGGACCCAAGTTTTCATTCCTCATTGCATTATAGTTTCCTTTCTCTTTCTACATTGTTTGTAGCTGTGTTGTTTCTCATCTTAAGGGGGAGTGTTAGAGAAAAAAGTTAATTTAATTTCATTAATTAAATTACCTTTTCTCTCTTCTTAAGATTTCACTTTATGCACTTATGCATTCTCATTTAATTATTAATTATTAATTATTGAATAGAATTTACCTTTTAGGTTACCCTTTTTAGGTTTCAATCTCATACTATAAGGATAGATCATTGGTAATTATCTTGCATTTTTTCATTTCTAACAATACAATTTTCATATTTTTAGACCAAAACCTTTCCTCTTCTTGTCTTTTCCTTTTCTGTGACAGGTTTTTACATGAAGGGATTCTTTGGGCTTTGTGGATTTGTATTGTGTATTTCTCAAATCCTTCACCTTTTCCTTTATTATTGCTCCCTTTCCTTCTTGGCATGTACCCTCATCTTGATTGGTTGTATCCTGCATGCTTTTTTTTACTTGTCCTATGGTTATGTCAATGATTTGAGGCTATATATTTTGTTTCTCTTCTATAGTAGATGGTCCCATAGAGGCATGTTGTGTTTCTCCACTTTATTTTGGTTTTTTATTCAAATCTTGGCCTATCTGGGTCCTTTGTTTGACCTGTTCAGCAAACTTTTGTACTCACTTCTTCTTGTTGGTTCTAAGACCTATAGCTTTATGTTTCTCTTTATCTTTTTTGCCTTGTCCTCTTCCTTTCTCAAGAGTTTCTTTCTCCTTCTCATAGATTTGGGACCAAAAATTATTTACATTGGCATATACATGTGTCATTAGCCCTATGGTGATCAAAGCTACATTCTCAAGTGGCTTAGTGCTTGATTTACGTAATTTTGCTAGTTTTGTGACCTCTTTTTTTTTAGGTATGACCTTATGTTCATGAGATTTTCTTCCAATGTGCATTTCCATTTGAATACCACTTCTCTTTTATTATTTTAGATAACTCTACTATGTGGGATATAATTGATTAACATTATCAATCAGTACATGTCGAGCTTACTCAGGTAGTAAAGACAATTTTTTGTGTCTACTGAGAGGTCTTATGTTTGCCTAGTTCAAAAGGCAGTGTCTACTGAGTTAACTCGGGCATCTAAGGAAATTTTATAGAAGATGAGTGTTAACTGAACACCCTTGGTTAATGAAGGAAATGTTGGATGGAACCAGTGTTAACAAAGTTCACTTGGTTAACATAAGAAAACCATTTTTGTGTTTATGTCTACTGAGTAGGGTTGGCTAACAAAGGATTTTCTTATTTTGGCATATTGAGTTTAATTTATTTATTTATTAGTTATAGCCAAATGAGGTGACAAATATTAGTTATTATAAGTTTATATGAGCCAACTTGACAATATGAATGATTTCAATATAAGATCAAGTTGAGAATTTGAATGTGTGTAAGTAAGTGTGAATGTATGAAAGATTTTTAAGATCTAATGATGTAGTAAGTGAATCAGCATGATAAATAGACTATCCTTGTGAAGTTGAAAGGATATATTTGATCAAGAAGGATCAAGTACAAGCTAGAATAGAGATCTATAATCAACAATTCAATTGCATCATAAGTCAAGCCATCTCATTATTACTCTCTAACCATTGTAGTAGTGATCTAAATTTCTTAACAAAGTTGGTTTAACAACTATTTGTAAAACCTCTAACAAGGTGGCATTTCTATTGAATTGTCTAAAGACCTCTAACAAGGCTACTTCTAACAAGGTTTTAAATCCTTTAATAGGGTCACACCTAATAGTGTGTTTTGTAACCTTTAATAGGGTTGGCTCCTAATAGGGCTCACTTTAGAAGAGTGAAAATAGTAACTAGTTGCAATTGGTGGTTTTCACAGATTGGGTTTCCACATTAAATCCTGGTGTCTATTTTATTTTATGTGCTTTCATCTAAATTAAAGTAATGGTAATCATAGATAACATCTAATATTTGCATGTTAAGTACTTATCGAGCATATTTAATATTTATCGAGTTACAGCATTTTATGTGTGTTTGTCAAGCATCAACAGTATTCAATTTTTAGAGTTTAGTTTGTACTGACATCTAAAGGGATCTAGGATTTATTTTAGTAGTAACTAATTCACCCCTCCCCTCTCAATTACTCCTCTTATATTTCCAACATACTAGCAATCAAGATTCTACATTTTGTCGCATTCTACTAAATACTCTTAAGCTTACTAGTAGAGAGTGTATTGTCTTATTTTTATTTAATTTGTTAAATTTCAAGATTCTCTCCATTATGGTATCATAATTTCCATTATTTTTAATATCTTCTCAAATATTTTGCAAGGAAAGCTTCTTACCTCCTTTTGTAGACTTTAGGCTTTCATCATCTAATTCTTCTTCTCATTCCTCTTCCTCCAATTGAGTAGAGGGTTTGTTTTTTCCTTTTGTGTCTTTCCTCTTGAAAGTCTCTACTATGGAAGGAATAAGGTTGATTGTTTCCTCCTTTTCTTTAGTTCTTCCTCTTCCTATGACTTTGGTTCTAGGGTGGAGCTTTTATCTATTTTAGTCTATGGTCTTTCTCCCCCTTTTTACACTGCCTCTCCCCAAACTTGTTCTGCAACTTATTTAATTCCTTTCTTCTTCTTTAGCTTCATTTTATATGAAGTTTATGCTTCTTTCTTAGTGATATTTTTATTTATAACATCTCTTGTTAAATATCATTGTTGTTTTTTGTCAACTAATTTCTCATGTAGAATTATAATGAGGCTTCTAGTGGATTCTTCCTTTATTTCATAGGGAAGTTTGGTTAACCAATTATTTCTTGGTTCAACCGCTTGTATCATGTAGTTGTCTATGTCTACCAAGAAGAAAATTCTACTCCTATAATTTTTTATTAGATTAATCAGTATTCTTCTTCTTTTCTACATGTCTTCTTAAAAGTTCTTGAAGTACCTTTGAATTTTATCTATACCTTTCTCTCCTACCCAATTGTACATGTTTTTTTATCTATGCAATGACACTTCTCCTTAACTTCCACTAAAATTCTTTATATCTAGGATACTCACCCTTGAAATAGATTTAAAGATACTTACCAATATAGCTACAAATTTGAAAGTGTAAGTTGCACTATCTATCTTAATCTAACTAAGACTTTCCATCATTTTCCCATGCAACTAGTCACTAATATCTAGCTTGTTTTTCTTTATTATTATTTTATGTGCTCTATACACTCCTCATGTAGGTAAACTATTAGCACAACTTGACTAACAAATTTTATGTGCTATTACTCTTGTTACAAATTGTACCTTGTTATTTGGAATGTCTTTTATGGTGCATATTTTGACATCTCGTTAGGATACCCACTTATGTTGTTGTATGTTCTTTAGTAGATAATTTTCCCTAGTTCTACTAAACCCTATAACCCTCTTGATCACTTCTTTTATGAATTTTTATGGCTTTTCCAGCCACATCTACTCTTCCTATGTTCAACTAAACACAAATCTTACGCATTGCAGTTTAAAGAAATTTAGAATATCTATGGCACAAGCTAGGGTTGTGTCTTTCATCACTTTGATGTCCTTTTCACCTATTTCCTTTTCTCAAATATCCTCATATTACTTTTTGATCATTTCATATCCTATATCTAGTAACTTTGTTTACAAATATTCATCAACATCCTCTAGCAGTAGCACACTTCTTGGGAGTGAGGATAGTGCCCCTGTTCATATCCCTTTTTTGAGTATCTAATACTATTGTCTTATAGACATGTGGTTCCTCATTTTTTTAATTTGCTAATTTTAAATCAAATCGATCATTATATTGTGACATTGAAACTTTGCATCTTTTACTATGTCTCTTGATCTCTTGCACTGAGTGGAACATAGGATTTTAAGGTCATTGTTAACTTATTACACACACACACACCTTGTAGAATAGCTTTTTTGATATTAAGGGTTTCACAAGTAAGAGCTCTAATCATCTCAAGATTTCAAAATTGATCTTTTTTTAACAAGACATCTATTTATAGATTTGTCAAAAAATGTGACATCACACTCCAAACAATAGCCATATTTCTCACATACCTCTACCCTTGTGCAATAAATGCATTATGAATATTAATCCAATAGTTAGGTTTAGAAGACAACTAGGCTTCCACTTTTTTGGTGCAGGTCAACTTCTACCTTTTGATTCACTTAGTCATGACCTACCAATTTGCATGAGGGTATCGGTGCAAGATTCTTCTTTCTTGCTTGACCCTTGTTAAGCTCACTCTCACTTAACTTGATTGGGAGGACTCACTAATTACTAGTGAATCATTTCCTTTCCCAATATTTGTTCTAGTTTTTTTGTATTGTTTCTTGATCTACACCTTGGTGAAGTCTTTTTTGACTTGCATAGTATCAATGCCTTTCACTTTTCCTTTGTCATCATTGTTGTACTATTTGGGTCTCTACTTTATCCAGCACCTCTTGACTATGTGACTCACCTTATGACATATTTAGCATGTCTTCCTTATGTTTTTCTATAGTCTTTCTTTTTTCTATTGTTTTATCATCCACTCACATTATGCTATGATGTGCCTATCATTTCTATAGGTGAAATAAACTTGTATGTTATTTAGAGGGGATGATTGGTGTAATCCAGTGCATGATCCACAATTTTTTTCATTATGACCATACTTATCATGGTAGTGGCAATATTTATATCCTCTTTCTTCATTTTCTAGATTTTTGTATTCATGTATGCTATGTCCATACCAATAACAACTATAACATAGCTTTTTGTCTATATTTGCCCTTCCAGTTGTTGTTGATATATGCCAGTACTTATCTAACTTATGTCCAATTTTACCATAGTAAAAACAAGTTGGTTTTTTGGGTGACATGCCTCTTTTTTCCATTTTGTTTTCCTTTGAGGTTTTTATGTTGTTAGTCTTCAAGGATTCTCCTTTCTTAGATGGATGAATTCCTTGGAATCCTAGACTAGTTGTGTTGGTTGCTTCTTCTTGAGTGTCCAATATCTTTTTCTTGTTTTCCTTTGTCTTGGAAAGTCTTTTGCATTCTTCTTTCACTATTTCTAGTTCATGCATTAGCTATCAAATTCTCCTCTCCATTTGTCTGGATTCTTTAGTCAGAATACTTAGGTATTCAATCTTTTCATGATCATACTCTTGTAGTATGCTATTTTCTTTCTCTGCATACATATTCTCTTTGATCATGAGATATATTTCACTTAATATTATTTTGAGCTTTCATGTTCTTTCTTGACCATGAGTTTTGATATAGCTTGTTTAGACTCTTCAGAGAAACTTTGTTCCTCAAGCTCCTCTAATAGTTCTTGACTTTCTCCTAGATTTTTCATTAGCTACTTTCACTTGGCTAGGGATTCTCTTAGTCTATCTTTCAATTCTTTAATTATATTTAATGGTTCTTTGATCTATCTCCTAAGTGATGCCATTAGATCCTCCCTTAAGATATTGGAATTGTAACTGTCAAGGTCTAAGCTTTGATACTAATTGTAGGTCCTAATAGGTATTGAGAGGGGGCTAAATTTGTACCTTTAATTTTCAAAATTATACCAGTTAGTCTACCAATCCTTTTAACACACTTAGCTACTACCTCTTTAATAAGTTAAAAAATGATTAAAGTTGAGCAGTAAAACCATAGAATATTTCACATAGAAGCATACATCAATGACATAGGAATTTATACTTGGAAACCGTTGATGTAAGGATGAAAACCATGGTGGGAATAATATACCCACTATCCTTTCCTTGCAAGTAAAAGGGTTCTTAGTTAATAGCTTACATTTGTTCCTTCTGAGAATACATATTATTAACAATATTGGTAACCTATTTAGATTACAATGATTTTGTTAAGACTGCCTCACTAGAGGATTTAGATCCCTTTCTAAGAGATACCTTGTTAGAGGATTTATATGAATTATAACAAGTCTTCCCTATTAAAGTCTTATAATAGTGATGCAAGAGCATCTTGTGTGTAAGCGAAATCTTGCATCACCCAAAAATATTTTCATCTCAGTCTTTTCTATTTTAATAAGGACTAGTAGACAGGGTGTTACTATTTATGAGAACTTGCTTTTTTTAGTAAGTTTTTCAAATGAACTTGGAATATTCTCATTTTTTTATAGGAAAGTTAATTTTAGAGTTATAAGGATACCATAAAAATCTCATTGCTCTAGCTTAACTATCAGAGAAGTTATTGTAGATTTTTAGTGGAAAAAATTGTAGAAAAATTTCAAGGCTCATTGTTGGATGCCTTAGAGTGCCCAGATGAGGTCTAAAAAACTTGATGAAAAGGTGCTTGCATACTTTTGAGCCTATAGATCAAGAGCTAGCATTTTTGAAAAGTGGTTATAATAGCCAATTAGAGTAACAGTTTGTGAGTTATGGCATTGAGAAGTTGGGCTACCAAAATTTCTAAAATAATTTGTCAAAGATGTAATTATCCAACTCTATATGTATTGTTAGGTTCTGTCAGACCTAGGTATTAAGTTTGAGCAACTAAAACCTTCTTGGGTGACATAAAATTGTCTATTTAAGAAAGGCTCGAACATTGTCTAGGACAGCTCTAGGTGATAGTTCGTAGCTTGTCTTGTAGATTACTATGATGAAGGCACCCGTGTGGGTTAGCATATTGTACTTATGAATTATGTAATTCTGAATTTGTAGTGCAAATAATAAGTCCATATTTTGTTCTCAAATTTGTTGTTGTTTCTTTGTTTATGTTATGGTTATGGTATTAAGGGGATCACCTTTCATCAAGTGTATCAGGCTAGAATTCTTGAGTGTGTGGACAAATCACCAATTATGAGGCAATTCACACTAGGACTATGGTTTGGGCTAAGCATGTAGATAGATTGCCAATTGTGAGGCAATTTCCACTAGGGTTTTAGTGGATGCACAAAAATGCCTCCATGAAGAGAGCATGAAAGAAGAGCTATAGTTGTTACACCTGAGGGTTTAAGAGCCCTCCAAATACAAATGCAAGCATTGGAAGGATAAATGTGTAAGAATTTGCCTTAGGGAAAAATACTCAAGACCAAGGAACTCAAGCACAAGCACAATAGTAGACCAAAATTGTATGATCAAAATGACGATGTGATATTCATTCAATATGAATGTAAGTACACTAGGAGTTTTTGTATATAAAAGCCTCTGGAATGCTTCTAGAATGCATAGGAATCAACAACATGATAAGTCATACAACTAGGCACATGTCCACTAGAAATGGATTATCATCCATTAATCATAAGAATAAGTGCAATGCTGAGAGAATAAGCCTACAAAGGTGTAGCATGAAAAATAATGTTGTAGACACTATGTGCTAAATTAGGAGTGCAAATTGTAGACACCTAAATTTGATTACACCGCTTTGGTAATCCTATTTAGCTATCTCTAAAGGCATCATTAATTAAATTCCTATTTATTTAATCCTCTAAAATCCCCTAGCTAATTAATTTAATTAATCATCTATAGTCCTAATTGATAAATCAAATAACCTATTATTTATCAATTAAATCCTATTCTTCTATCTAATTCCAAAATCCCCATTTATTAAATAAATATATTTGATAAATAAAAACCCTCAAATCTAATAACCCCTAACCTATCCCTAACCCTTCATTTATCCTAATCCACCCCATCCACCCATACTAACCAAGCTTAGTCACTAACTCACCCACCCTCATTAAATGCCATCCACTTACAAATCTTTAACAAGCCTAATCTAATCCTAAACCATCTCTAATCCCCCCCCTAACCTTGTCACATTCCCTAAGCAAGCTTAAGACTTTCCTAAGCCAAGCAAAGTCAACAATCTCAACTCCCTCCAAAATATCCCAACCACTAAGCCTTCAATGCTCTTACAAAGCCATAAAGACTCTTACAAGTCCATTCATTGCCCTTACAAGCCATTTATGAAGGGTATTTATGAAGATATTATCCCTTGAGCCTCCTTTGTTGACTCATCCATCCCCTTTCTTCCATCCACTCACCCTATGACATGTGTCACTCCTTGGTTGGTGCTAAACAAGCACAATCCATGTGCTCCCTTTTGAGTGCATCCTAGCCCTCCTTAAGATTTCATCTCTCCTTGCATCCTAGCCCTCCATCCCTCAAGCCCTTAGCCTATTAATTGAATCCCCTCCCAAGCCATTTCATCACAACCTTTGAGCTAAAGTTATAATGTTAGTTTGAGAAACAAAGCCTTTAACCATAGCCTTATAATGCCAAATTAAAAGCTCACAAAGCTACTAATTTTCCATTACCCATCCATCTCCATTGAAGCTAGTTTTGAGAAGCTTTGAGCATACATATCAATCATTTACATAGACTCATCTACCAAGCAAAGAGCTAATTCCTATTGGGAGAGTCCATTCATTTGGCTCACATTCCTAATTAGGGGTTCCTCTTTTGTCTATCTTATATGTTATATTAGTTTTGTTAGTTAATGTTTTGTTCTCTTAATAGATTAGTGTTTCTTGCTAACATATTAGTGTATACATTTTGGCACGCCCGATGGGACAACAAGTCTATGATCATCTCACAGTTTATCAAACTCGTCTCAAAAAGAATTTCAACAAGAAGGTACTCCCACGACACTTTCAGCCAGGTGACATGGTCCTCAAAGAAAACATGAAAGTCCAAGTAGATCACAAAAAGAAAGGCAAGTTTGAACCTACCTGGCTTGGTCCTTATGTTGTCACTGCATCTTTCAGCTCTGGAGCCTATCAGCTATCTACACTAGAAAGATAACTCTTGAATGATCCTACTAACATCATTCATCTCAAAAAGTTCTATGCTTGATGATCCTTGGTATACCCAGCTTTTGAAAAATACAAAAAAAAATAGTAAAGAGAAATAAGCATCCAATGGTGAAAACTTGGCAATTGAAGCACCTTGGATAGGTACCTTGGTGAAAACCTAGTAATTCAGGTGCCTTGTGTACTAAGACTAATCCATTATCTATCACTATCCTATCCCTCATCCATTCACCCACCATCCCATAAAACACCTGCTTGTTCTCTTGGTGTTCCCACCAAATATCCAAAATCTAATGAAGCTTGTAAATACCTCCTGTACAGCTTGTAAATCTTGTACCAAAGCTTGTATTATACCTTGTAAATCTTGTATCATCCCTTGTATCATAGCTTGTATATCCAAATCTTGTCCAAAGCTTGTACCATATTCCAACTTGTAAATAAGCTTGTATCCTATCACATGCACACAAAGAACCCCATTCTCACTTAAGCTTTTCGCAAACCATCTACCTATCTGCTTATCAACTATTGCAAACATCCCATCCTTCACAAACATTTCCATCTCACAAAACCAAAACATGAACAACCTTGTACATTTGTAACATATCTTGGTTTTTCATCTTGTACATCCTCTTTAGCTTACTACCATTATATCTATCTCGCTTTTGTGTCAGTTCCTCCTTGATCAGCATCTTGCACACATTGCACAACCCTTGATTAGCTATTCCAATACATCCTTTAGCTAGATCTCTTTTCACCAAAGTGTTATCCTTCTTCGTTCAGCTTGCCAGATGCATCACTCATCCAGATCCATCAGCTTAGGTGCTCTCTGATAGATCCTTGTAGGATATAGCTTTCCTCATGTTTGATCTTGGTCCGTTAGTACCTCATCCTACCCATCTTGTTGGAAAATGGTTCTCTTTTAGATTTTTTCTTTCTTTTGATTTGAAATCTTCCCTTTTGGGTCTTGAAATATCTTTTCCAAGGAATCTTTTTGTTCCCTCCTCAAGGTTACCATGATCTTCCATATCATGGTATACTACGAATGGGGCAATCTGAGCATAAGGTCTTGATCAGGTCTTTCATTTGTTTTTCTTTTCTACTTTTGGGTTACCTAGTGTCGGTTCCATGCTGCTTCCTTTGGGAATCATGTGTGATGCTGGGGCAATCCTTGCGTGTTTTTTTTAAGTCAGTTTGTCAGTCCTCTGGACAATTGGTGAAAAGGCCTTAATATTCTTGGTAACCTTGGCAATTAACCAATAGTTATATAGCAAATCTAGTGCTCAACTACATGGTGGTACTTCTCTTTGAATTATCTCCCAGCTCAATACACTTCAATGGATTCCCTTCCTCTCCATTATCCCCCATCCATATCCAGCATTTGTCTCTCCTACCCCAACTTATGCATCAGTATCTCTTTGAATCAATCTTCACTTTTATCTTTAGGGATCCACCAATCCAATCAATCCATCAAGCCTCATCTTTCACGATCCACAATCCTAGTCCTAGGGATCTTCGAAACCCATCTTCTACCAATCTGACTCTTTGAAATCTTGTTGCATCAGCTTTGTCATCCCATCATCCCTCCCCCTATCCTGGATTCCTTTTTATAGTGCTCTAATCCTTTATCCTCCATCTCCCCTGAAGTCTTAAGCTTGCTTCCTCTTGTGCCTTTGATTCTCCCTTTATCATTCTCCCGTAGAGAGAGTTTGAGCTAATTTAGCCCCTTCTCTTTGCCAATCTGTGTCTTTTCTCATCTTGATTTTTGGTGCTTTTCAAGAAGCCATCGAGCCTCATTTCTCTCTCTGTTGCCTTCTTGAGGGGGCATCATCTAAGTCTAGTCTCTCCTCTTTTTATCTAAGACTGGGGCAACCTTGTTGCTAAAACATCTTCCTCGTGTCGTCTTTATTCAAACTTCTTTGAAATAGTGTTGTCTCAACACTATGTCAAAGAGGGGCAAAATGTAGACACCTAAATTTGATTACATCACTTTGGTAATCCTATTTAGCTATCTTATAAGGCATCATTAATTATATTCTTATTTATTTAATCCTCTGCCATCCCCTAGCTGATTAATTTAATTAATCATCTATAGTCCTAATTGATAAATCAAATAACTTATTATTTATCAATTAAATCCTATTCTTCTATCTAATTCCAAAATCCCCATTTATGAAATAAATCTATTTGATAAATAAAAACCCTCAAATCTAATAACACCTAACCTATCCCTAACCCTTCATTTAGCCTAATCCACCCCATCCACCCATACTAACCAAGCTTAGTCACTAACTCACCCACCCTCATTAAATGCCATCCACTTGAAAATCTCTAACAAGCCTAATCTAATCCTAAACCATCTATTATTCCCCCCCCCCCCCCCACTAACTTTGTCACATTCCCTAAGCAAGCTTAAGATTTTCCTAAGCCAAGCAAAGTCAACAATCTCAACTCCCTCCAAAATATCCCAACCACTAATCCTTCAATGCTCTTACAAAGCCATAGAGACTCTTAAAAGCCCATTCATTGCTTTTACAAGCCATTTATGAAGGGTATTTATGAAGATATTATCCCTTGAGCTTCCTTTGTTGACTCATCCATCCCCTTTCTTCCATCCACTCAGCCTATGACATGTGTCACTCCCTGGTTGGTGCTAAACAAGCACAATCCATGTGCTCCCCTTTGAGTGCATCCTAGCCCTCCTTAAGCTTTCATCTCTCCTTGCATCCTAGCCCTCCATCCCTCAAGCCCTTAGCCTATAAATTGAATCCCCTCCCAAGCCATTTCATCACAACCTTTGAGCTAAAGTTATAATGCTATTTTGAGAAACAAAGCCTTTAACCATACTCTTATAATGCCAAATTAAGAGCTCACAAAGCTATTAATTTGCCATTACCCATCCATCTCCATTGAACCTAGTTTTGAGAAGCCTTGAGCATACATATCAATCATTTACATAGACTCATCTACTAAGAAAAGAGCTAATTCCTATTGGGAGAGTCCATTCATTTGGCTCACATTCCTAATTAGGGGTTCCTCTTTTGTCTATCCTATATGTTATATTAGTTTTGTTAGTTAATGCTTTGTTCTCTTAATGGATTAGTGTTTCTTGCTAACATATTAGTGTATACACAAATAACTATGTTGTCTACATGACAACTCAGTTTATTATGCAAACTCTAGTGTTGTCAACATGAAAAATCATAAAAGTACACAAACTCCTAAGTCTCTCACGTAAGAAATAATAAAATAATGCATTAACCTAAGTAAACTTAAGTAAAGTGTAAATAGTAAATACTTATTTACACCAACACCCCCCCTTAAGTGCAACTTAGGGGAATGCACTTAAGCTTACGAAAGCTAAGATAAAATGCATGTGGGTCCTGGCTACTAGGCCATATTAGGTACCCATGTACTTAATGAAATGCAATCTCTCATAAAGCAAAGAAAGAGGGAAAACCTCATGGGGAAAACCCTCCTCCAAAAATAGATATGAAAAGACAAGATGCATGGATGGATGGAGTAATCAAGGCCCCCCCATAACGACATACATCAAGTATATACAATAGAGAAATATGAGAAGAACACAACCCCAAAAGAGGAGAAGGTCCCCCCCACAAGAGAGAAGAAGAAGAGAGACAAGGTAGTCCCCCCCTTTAATGAATAGTGTCGATCAGTGATAGTTGCTTTGATGTAGAAGCTAGTCCATGAATGTTGAATAATATTCCTCCCCTTTGGAAGAAACAATACCATAGGTACATAAGAGATGCATCCACTATGTATAGAAAGAACCCAAATGATCAATGATGCCTCTTAAACCTGCTCAACTATCCCTGTGTCAATACTAACTGTCACCACTTCTAATGTTGCTGAAAAAAAATGTCAAGTCTAGCAAGGATGGATGTAGAACCTATCCCAAATAATCTACTACCTCCTCAACTGATAAAGATACCTCCTCTAACTATTGTACATAAGGATCCACAATCATATCAACTTGTAATGATTGATCATGTAGAGAATGGATAGGAGGGTTAAAGTGAGCCCTAATGACAATTGAAGAAGATCTTGCTTCATCAAAGAGAAGATGTATATGATTAATGTTGTCTCCCAAATCTACTATGTGTGGCTCTACAAACAAACCCACAATGTCTACCAAGAAGTCATCTACTGATGCTAGAGCTGAAAGACTAGGTGTACCTTGTTGTTCTAGACCTATCACTATGGCAAAATATGCATGTGGAATGTGCTAATGTCATGACCTCTCTCTGTATCTGTCAATAGGATCCCACATATATGAGTCTGTTGAATCACTATTGTTGGTGTCACTATCAGTTTCCATAATGTATGAAGTGTAGAGATGAATAGAGGATAAACTGGGTGAACTTTTGTCAAAGTGTACATTCCTCTATAAAGATGTCATGAGCCTTAGGATCCATAAGTCTATATGCCTTAACACCATCTTCATATCCAATGAAAGTAAAAGGCCTAGGTGGTGGTGCCTTGCATCCCCTAGAAGATATGTTTGCCCATGTTGGACAACCAAAGACTCTAAAGTGTTTCACAACTAGTTTTCTACGATGCCATGCCTCAAAAGGAGTATTTCCAACTAAGGCATTATGAGGAGGCATGTTAGGTATGTGAGTGGCACTACTTATAGCTTCAACTTCAAGTGTTAGATCAAGAGACTTGGCTTGTATCATTAAACTTTCCATAGACTTAAGAGTTTGTAACCTTAATGCTATAACATTTGTCTCATGTGGATTGAATGCTGGTGGATTCTGAAGTCCAATACCCTCAAGTTTGGAAAAATCTTTAAGTATTGTGTTCACATATCTACTTTTATTGCCCATCCTTAGAACTTTGATGGTTTTCCTAGATTTTTGTTCAACATGACTCTTGAAGGCTAGAAACTTGTCCAACACTTCATTCTTGTGATGAAGAAAGTAGACCCATGTATAGCATGAAAATTCATCAATGAAAGTACATATGTAGCAACACTACCTGGCTGATGGCACTACAAAAGGACCTACTAGTACCATGTGAACCAACTGAAGAACAACTAGTGCTCTTGAAGACTTCCCTTTAGTTAACTTCTCCTCTAGATGAATATCCACTAAACATGTAGAACATTCACCCATAGAAAAGTTGATTGTAGGTAAACCTTTGACCATGTTTTGTGAGAAAAGTTTTTGAAGATAGTGGGAGGAAAGATGAACATATTGCTCATGCCATAATTTGATTTGTGAATTGGATTGAGTCAACAAGGCTTGTGAAGGAGACTTGGGCACAAAGTGGGAGAAAAAATACAACCTTGTGTCATGATTAACTTTCTCCCTGCAACCAATGAATCATCTTTTAGAGTGCACACCATTACTAAATCTAGAAGGAACTCAACTTTATTTCCATCTCCAAGGTGAGTGATTTAGTAAATTGAGAGGAGATTAGAGCTTAGGTTAGGAACACAAAGAAAATTTTTGAATTCCCCATTTTCCATCTCCACTTGTCCTTTCCCTTCAACTTCCATTTTTGTATAATCTCCTACAAAGATGTGTAGTACCTTAGACTACTTCAATGAAAAAAAGTCTCCTTTTGAAGAATTCATATGATATGAGGCACCTGAGTCAACAATCCATTCAGTTGAAGAACTTGAGTTTGCCATAAGTTCTTTCCCTTTGCCCTTTGAATCTAAAGAAGACCCTTTCTCCTTATAAGCATTAAGTAGTGGAACATTGTGCTTCTTTATGATGTTCGTTAACTCATCAATATTTTTATGATAACACTCATGTTAATCATGACCCAAATTCTTGCAATAGGCACACTTTTTCTTGTCCTTATTAGTGTTCTCCTTCTTGTTTGAATTTGAGGAAGACTTGTCTTGTTGATTTGATTGTGGTGTTGTCTTTTCTATATCCTCTTGTGTGTTATTTTTCCACTTCTTCTTCTTTCCCTTTCCTTTATTTGAATTTTGAGAACCATCATTATTGGCCACCAATGCCTTAGACTTGGATGACTTGAGAATCCCCATTGATTGCAACTTCTTTTCTTCTTCATCCAATAGTATAACATAGCAATCAAAAGATACTTTCTAATAGGTAGACCCTAATGTAGTCTTGGAGGTGTTATAAGAAGAAACAAATGTGGAGTACTCAGATGGAAGATTATTATGAATGAGATAGATTATTCTATCATCTTTAATAGGACTCCCACAATCATCAAATTTTTCTCTTAATTCATTCACCTTGATGATAAAGTCCTGTATAGAATCAAATGTCTCTGGATCTAAGGAGACAAGCTCATCTTCAAATTTTGTAAAAATCCCCCTCGTACATTTACCATAGAGATTTTTTAGGTATCCAAAGCTTTCTTGGATGTACGAGACTTCTGGAGCTGATAGATGATCTTGTCTTCAACCCCCAAAAAAATATCACATAGGATTTTCCTATCCATTATTTCCCAAGCTGAGATTTCACTTGTAGATACATGATTAGATGTTGGTTTAGGAAGGGTACCATCTACATATTGAGAAACTCCTTTATGCATTAAATGACACCACATTTTAATGGACCATGTAGCATTGTTATGTGTAGTTAATTTTTGAAACTTAAAATTTCTCATCATGCAAAAAATGAAAGAAAATAGTAAGAAAAGAGGAAAACAACACCAAGAACACCCCACCTTTTCACTCAATCAAGAAACCCCTCTAAAAAAAGATGCTTTTGGCACTTTATATGTAGTGCATTTACAATGGCCACTTGCCAATTTTTCCCTTAGTGGATTTCTAATTTTTCTTTCTACAATCTCTTTATGGAATACAAATCTAGAACTTTATAATGTACAACAATTTTGAAGCAATACAAAGCAAAGAGAGGACCTATTTTTGAAAGCGATACTTTTGTCCACACAACCCTATAATCTGATTGTAGATCTAGAAAGTAGAAAAAAACACACTTTCAAAATAAAGAACCTATTTTTGAGTCTAGATGAGCCTCTACGAAGGAATTGAATTTGCAAAATGTAGGATTGGATAGGTATAGTTGCCAAAAGATGCAATTTCTAGTAAATCCATGCACCAAAACTAGAAAAGAACTACGCCACTAAAAAATTTAGGAAATTTAGCGAAAAAAAAAAAAAAAATTGTACCTAATTTGGAGTCCCAATGACTAAGATATGACCTCCCAAAGTCAAACTATCAAATTAAATATCAATTTGAAGAGAGGTTGAATCAACAAAAGATGAGGTTAAATTTGATGATCAAATGGTTGCATAGTAGTTCTATTTTGCCTCTTGATGATGGTTAGACGACAGTCAATTTTAGTCTCACAAAATTAATGACATCAATGAAAACTCTACCCTTGGATGATGTCATGCTTACATAATGATGATGTCAGAACCATACAAATTGGTACAAATAGTATAGGTTGTACAAACAAATCTAATGTGGATTGTGTATGGATAACTGAGTCACATGTGTGATGTGTCTTTCCTACACTAAGGTGGCAATATGTTGATGTAGCTACTCGCTATTCAAACGACATGGAAACTATGCGCGTATCATTAAATGGTATTTAGCTACATGGATGAAGGGCACAATGTTGTGTGGTGGCATTATTCAGGTCCCAAAAGATTGAAATAGAGCCACTAAAATTACACATTGTTGGGGGTTATTTAGGCATTGGAATTCATAAGGCAGGGGCAGAAGGTAGTAGTGTCGGGGGTCAGGAAAAGAACTGGTGCCAGACATTTGTTGGTTTTATCCCACATTCATCTTAGGATTAACCTCACTATTGCATAAAACAAGAAGCCCATAATGTTTTAATAAAAAATTTCTGAGAGATTATGGAGTACTTGGCTTGTGAGGATTATGTGTGCAGGTTGATGATGGAATATGCGTCAAATATTTGATGAAAGCCAATGTGATTTGAATGCCTCCGAAAAATTGATTATGCTTGCTAGTTAAAATAGAATATTCCATGAATATTCTCCATAGGTCCAGGGTGTCACTGCCTAGTTCCTGCAAAAAAAATTTCTCTACAAGACCATCTAGCCTTAAAAAATTGAAAATATTCCAAAAATAACCAAATAATTGTAGAGAAAAATTAAATTTAGATCTAAAAATAAATAAATCAATAGATCAAATAAATGACCATACCCAGTTTGCAAATCAGGCCTTTGGGTGTCAGTTTGCAAAAAAAATTTGCCTCAAAATTGACTTTGGCCTAGCATAGGCAAATTTATAGCCGATTTTCTCCGAATCGATATTCTAGATTCAATGGTGAGGTTTATTTTGGCTCCAAATGCTCCCAATTTCTATGGGTTCTCCAAATCTAGGTTGAGGTGCTAAAGAAAGAATGGTCTCGAATGACTATGTGAAGAGAATCTCCCTTAACTTTGATACCATGTAAGAATTTTCCTTAGGGAAAAATCACCCAAGACCAAGGAACTCAAGCATAAGCACAACTATAGACCAAAAGAGTATGATAAAAATGATGATGTGATATTCATTCAATATGGATGTAAGTACACTAGGAGTGTTTGTATATAAAGGCCTCTGGAATGCTTCTAGAATGCATAGGAATCAACAACATGAGAAGTCATACAACAAGGCACATGTCCACTAGATATGGGTTATCCTCCATTAAGCATAGGAGTAAGTGTGATGATGAGAGGATAAGCCTACAAAGGTGTAGCATGCAAAATAATGTTGTAGACACCATGTACTAAATTAGAAGTGCAAATAACTATGTTTTCTACATGACAACTTAGTTAATTATGTAAACTCCAGTGTCGTAGACACCATGTTCTAAATTAGAGTTTCTCACTCCAGTGTTGTCAACATGACAACTCATAAGAGTATGCAAACTCCTAACTGTCACACCTAAGAAATAATAAAATAATGCATTAACCTAAGTAAACTTAAGTAAATTGTAAATAGTAAATACTTATTTACACCAACAAAATGCATAGAGGAATAAAACTTCCCATAAGAGATGAAAGCGAGGATGAGGACAAAGTAGAAGAAAATGCCAAAGCAAAGGCAATTCTAAACCCAAAGGAAGAGAGGCTTTTTATGGCCATCTCAAAGATTATAAAAAGACCTAAGTTTGAAGTTCCTAGAGAGAACTTGATTTATTGGATCAATGAACTAGAGGAGAGCTTGAGTGTGGAGATGTGGAAGATCCTGATAGGGTCAAGTTTGCAAAGGCAAAATTGAAGGGACATGAGAAGTCTTGGTGGCAGGAGGTTTAGTTGGAGTGAAATAGAAAGGGAAAGGACAAAATCACCAAAAAGGAATGGATGGTAGCTAAACTAAACCAACAATTCATTCCTATGGATTATGAGCTTGATTTTTTGAAAATCTATTCAAGAATATACCAAAGAGTTATATTGAGTTCTCATCAGAAATAGCCATGTAGAAGCTGATAAGGAGAAAGTCACCTATTATCTTCATGGGTTGAGGCCAAGTACTCAAGATGAGTTGAATTTGATTTGAATGAATAGTATTCAGGAGGCATACCAATTTTCCCTAAAAGTTGAGGAGAAACTAAGCAAGAAGTTTCACAACAAGAATAGTGGAAGAGGTCATGGTGGAAGATCTGGCGGATGATCTTATGGAGGTCATAATGATTATTAGAAGAAGTATGAGGATGGAAGTAGTAGTTAGAACCAGAGGGGAAATAATTCCAATAATTTCCATGATCAGAACAATAAAGATTAGAGAGGAAGAGGCAAAGGATAAGGATTTGGAAGAGGAGGCTTTAGTGGGAAATGTTTTCACTATGGAGAAGAAGGGAATAGAGCATTTGAATGTACCTAGTGCCAAGGAAGGATAGATCAAAGAATAGAAGGCTAGGCTAGAGTTGCATATACTGATGAAGATGTTAGATCATCACATTTTGAAGATGCTAAAAGAGGAGAAGTCCTAGTTAATAGAAGAGTCATGTTGAGTTGTGAGAATGAACTTGATCAAAGAAGGAGCTTGTTTCATACAAGATGCAGATGTGAAGTTAAGTTTTGTGATGTGATCATTGATGGAAAAAGCAATGATAATTTGGTGTCATAAATGATGGTCACCGAGTTGAATTTGAAGAGGCAAAAACAACCTCGTCCATACTATATTGCTTGGGTATAAGATGACCACAAGGTCATGGTTAATGAGTAGTGCTCAATGAAGTTCAAGATTGGAAGTTACCAAGATGAAGTACTTTGTGATATCATACCTATGAATATATCTCATATGTTGTTGGGTAGGCTATGGCAGTTTGATAGACATGTTGTACATGATGGGTGAGAAAATACCTACACTCTAACCAAGGATAGAGTGAAACACAAGTTTAAATCGTTGAAAGATAAAGAAGAAAATGTATGTAGTGCTGTCAAAATATGTTTTGTTGATGGAAAAGAGTTTCTCAAAAATATGAAGTGTGAGCATGTGTGTTTTGCAATAATTTCAAAAGATAGTAAAGAAGAAATAGAGGATGTAACTGCAAAAGTTGTAGATATGTTGGGAGAGTTTTCTAATATTGTATTCGATAATGTACCTAATGGATTGGCCCAATAAGGAAGATCAATCACTAGATGGATTTGGTTCCAGAAGCCAATTTTCCAAACAAGGCAGTGCACAAAATGACACCAGCAAAAAATGAAGAGTTGAATAGACAAGTTCATGAGTTGTTGTAGAAGGGGTCAATTCGAGAGAGTCTAAATCTATGTGTTGTGCCAGCAGTATTAGCACCAAAGAAGAATGGAGAATGGAGGATGTGCAAAAATTCTCACACTATCAACATGATCACAATCAAGTATAGATTTCCATTACCAAGGATGGATGATATAATGGACTATTTTAGTGGAGCTAAGTATTTCACAAAGATAGATCTAAAAAGTAGGTACCATTAGATTCATATCAAAGAAGGTGATGAGTGGAAGACTGGTTTCAAGACCAAAGAAGGATTGTACAAGTGGTTAGTCATGCCTTTGGACTAACCAATGCACTGAGCACTTTAATGCAGCTCATGAATGAGATACTAAAGGAGTTTCTAGGTAAGTTTGTCATTATTTACCTAGATGATATATTGATCTTTAGTAAGACATTAGAGAAGCAATCAATTCATATCCACAAGGTGTCTGATAAGTTGAGGGAAGAAAAGTTGCAGATAAACCTGAAGAATTGTACTTTTGTAAAGAAGGAGCTGGTGTACCTAGAATTTGTAGTCTCAATAGAAGATCTCAAAATGGACCCAAAGAAAGTGAAGGCTATCCTTGAATGGCCTACTCCAAGGACTGCGACAAAGGTAAGATCTTTTCATGGACTGGATAGTTTTTACAGAAAGTTCATAAGAGGTTTTATCAGTATTTGTGGACCCTTGACTAAAATAATGAGAGAGGATAGGAAAGAATTTAAGTTGACTATAGGAGCAGATAAGAGTTTTATTCTATTGAAACAAAAAGTTACTGAGCACCCTATTTTAGCACTTTTTGATTTTAACAAGGTGTTTGAAGTAGACTTTGATGCTAGTGGTATTGCAATAGGAGTTGTTTTGAGTGAAGAAGGTAGACTTGTTGCTTATTTTGGTGAGAAATTGAATGATGAAAAAAGAAAATATTTTATTTATGATTAGGAATTTTATGCTATAGTTCAACCATTGAAGAAGTGGAGACTTTATCTTCTTCCTAAGGAGTTTGTTTTGCATACTGATCATCAAGCTTTGTAATATTTAAATAGTCAAAGAAAATTGAGCCAAAGGTAGTTGAAGTGGGTAGAGTTTTTTGCAGAGTTATACATTTGTTTTGAAACACAAGAGAGGAAATTCTAATAGAGTTGTAGATGTTCTTAGTAAAAGAAAATTTTTGCTAATAGAAATATAGATAGAGGTGGTTGGGTTCAAGGAACTCAGTACTTTATATCCAGATGATCCTAATTTTGGTGAAGCATGGAAGGCTTGTACAAAACTTGTGACACTTGATAGGAAAAAGTGGTTGGATTTCATGATCTAGGATAGTATGTTGTTCAAAGGAAGCTAGTTGTGCATTCCAAGAAATTCAATGAGGGAGAATCTAATCAAGGAGAAGCATACTAGAGTATTGGCTAGACATTTTGGCAGAGATAAAACCATTTCTTTGGTTGCTAAGAATTATTACTAGCCATAGTTATAGCAAGATGTGAAGAAGTTTGTATAGAGTTATAAAGTATGTTAGATGGTGAAGGGAGTAAAGCAAAATACAGGGTTGTATCAACCATTACCTATATGAAAGAAGTCGTCAGAAGATGTCAACATGGATTTTGTTCTTAGATTATGAAGGACACAACACAAGCATGATTCTATTTTTGTGGTGGTTGATAGGTTTTTAAAGATGGAACATTTTATTTCTTGTGAGAAGACTATAGATGTTGTTAATGTGGCAGAATTATTTTTCAAAGAAGTGGTGAGGCCACATGGTCTAACAAAGAGTATAGTTTTAGATTGAGATACCAAATTTTTTGGGTATTTTTGGTTACATTATGGAAGAAGTTGAAGATAGATTTGAAGTTTAGTTCATCACATCATCCATAGACTGATGGACAGACAGAAGTTGTGAATCGCAGTTTGGGAAACTTGCTGAGATGATTAGTTGGAGACAAGCCAAAATGATGGGATATGATTAATGAGACCAAAACTTGCCTTTATTTCATGATAGTTTTAAGATACTTTGTTGATACTTTATTTTATATTTATCAAAACATTTGTGGACCTATTTTTACCGAACCTATGATAAACCTATGGGTAGAAATTATGTCATGTTTTGCTAGTATTATATATATTATGCAGTATTTCATATAGTTATCAAAATGTGTGTTCTTATATTTGAATTTAATTTGATGAATTTTTATTTGAAAACATGTCTTTGTATTGAAACTAACCTATTAATGAAGACTAAAAGATGATTGGAGGAATTCAAAAATATAGCACCAACAGCATTCAAGGAGAAGAGAACGCTAAGGAGCAGCCATGGTGGAGGAAAGTTGTAACAATTCCAAAAGACACGGTAGCAAGTAAGGAGGAACTATGAAGACTTATTGTCTTCTCTGAATTTATCCTATGGTGAGTAGATGTTCATACTCTATTATTCTCACCTTAATCAGTTATTCCTTCTTCCTGCCTTTAGTTGTTATCCTCCTATTTTCTCTCTTGTAGATTTAAAGCTGGGTCATTTATTTTTCTATTGTGGAATAAGTTTTGATCTCCTATATATAGGAATTGAACCAAGTGTGTTAGTTTAGCCAATTAGAAGAAAGATTTTATGAGAATAGACTGTTAACTTTTACAATTCTATTTTTACAGTTCTATGTTATGTAATGAATTTCTGAAATCTAATGAAATAGTTTTTGACTTCTCTTTTGTATTAGTAGTTTAGTGAAGCCGATTAAGAGGGCCTACTTGGAAGGTGGATTAGATTAGGATAGAATAGATTTATTTCCAAGGATTATTAGCTATTTCCAAGCATTCTTATTTTTGAAAGTAGAAGTTGTAAGTTCCTTCCTATAGCATCACACTTTGTGACTGTTCCTACAACATATGTGAGAATAGTTATAGTGGATGAACCGATTTGGAATATTTTTTATCCTTTCATTGTATTTCTAATATTCATAGAGTTAAGTGTGTTGGTTTCCTATAGCAATAGTGTAGGTTCTTTTTCTTGCATTTTACTTTCTTGCAGCATAAGCTTAGTGACTCATTAAGAGACCTAGTGCACATATTGTGCTGACCATTTCAAGTATTTGTCCCTAGGTTGACAAGATTAAATGCACCTGAATATATTATTCCTAAGCATGGCCTAGAGCATGACTATGAGACACCTATTGTGAGCTGGATCATTTTTGGTGCTATTATTGGGAATGGTGTCAAGCTAGGAGCATTTTTGAGTCATAGTTCTTAGATAAAGTTTTTTTAGAAATCTTCAGTTTGAAGTTTCTTTCACCAATGTGAAAATTTTAATTGCATGCATTGAAGAGGAAGACAATGAGATGAATATGTCAGATTTCTTCCATGGGAGTCTATTAATTTGAATGAAGAAAATGAAGAAGAAGAAGTTGAGTTACCTTTTGAAGACACAAGCCCTATTTTTCCCACAGCATCATCATTAAGAGCTGAACTAATAGATATAAGTAGTCTTCAACCTTTCACTGAAGTATTGGCCAGTTTTCTTGATAACACTACTCTGAATCCACTAGTTGTTAATCATCCAATACCCAATGTCCCTTTTCAACAACAACCTCATAATCTAATACCTCTAGTCATGGCACAACCTACTTTTCCATTTCCTCTTCCAATTCTTGTAACCAATGCTAATCTTAAGAACATACCTCCCACTGCTCTTCCAAAGTTCTATGGTCTTGCAACTGAAGACCCTAATACTTTCTTGTTTGAATTTGATATACTTTATCATAGTTTTGACTACAACATTGATGCCCATAAGCTTAAAATTTTTCTAGCGACATTGAAAGATTTAGCTCTACAATAGTTCATGGGCTTAGAAGCCAATGCAGTAGGAAGTTGGGATGAAATGCAAGCTCTATTTATGGATAAGTATGAAGAATATTGCAAAGCATCTGGTTCTAGAGGGGATGATATCTTTGGAATATCATAGAAGGAGGAAGAAAAATTGGAAGACTATGTTTCACATTTCTTATATACAATGCAAAAGAACCCTTAGCACACGTTGTCCAAAGATTCACAAAAGCTAGTCTTTCTGAGAGGTGTGAATGATGATTGTCTAGAAGCATTGGACTTGATCGCTGGTGGTGATGTATATCAAGCTTCCTGGGATAACCTCAAGAAGATCTATTAGAACTATTCAAGGTCAACCATGAAGAAAGGCCGAGGACCTTGTTCCACAATCACTAAAGGAATTAGTCAAGGCATTTCAAAGCTTGAAATATCTAACCTATTGTTAGATTTCAAAAAATACATCATCAACAATGTCACTACACATTTGGACATAATGAATACAAAGAAGAAGCAAGCTGAAGTAGAGTTATAACTAGCTAAATACTGCCCTCATTGCTGGAAGCAAAATAAGGATTGCTAATGTAAACTAGTCACAAGAATGGAGAACCAACATCTTTCAACTGAGTATGTCAAGATAGATGGAGATGATGAGAAAGTATTCTTTGTTGCTTAGTGCAAACCATGGGCCCAACATCAAGGTATGCCTCAAGACCCCTTGCAAAATTTGAATTCATATGGTAATCAATGGCATAACCATAATCCCCAAGGTCCTCCACAAAATCAACCCAATTGGAACAATGCTGGGCAAAACAACCCACAAAAATCCCAATGGCCTCAAAATTCCCAACCACCTTGACCTAACCAATATAACTACTAGAAAAAATGGCAACCACCCCAAGAGAATTGGTAGTCTACAAACCAATGGAGGGGATCTCAATAATGGCCTAACCAAAATACTAGTGCTCCACAATTACCACCTCCAATTTAGTAACCTGATCTAATGCCACCACCTACAAATCCTGGACCTCAAAAGAAAACATAGTTACCTACACAACCTTAGCCAAACCCAAATAGCCAATAGCCATAGTAGCCCATGTATAGTGCTAATGCTCAATAATATCCTACTTACACCCTGAATGTTATTGATATACATCTAAGATCTGGTACAACTTTACCAGTGCCTAAATAGCCTCTTATAACTAAAATACCAAACTCTCCTACAACATCAGAACCCTTAGTTACTAAAAACATTGACTCAACCAATTTTACTATGTCAACCCCAACTCAACTAGCAGTGGAACCTCCTTTTCCAGAAAAGCTGATACAAAAGAAACCTAAACAAACAGAGGAACAACCTTTTGATATTGTTGATCAATTGAAAAACATGCATATCCAAATACCTCTATTTCAAGCCATTAAAGATGTTTCAATTTATAGAAAAGCTATTAGGGAAGCCTGCTTGAAGAAACCTGGAAGGAAGAAAAAGGACCCCACCATAGTCCATATTGTGGGACAATTAGTTGACATCATGCTAAGGAAATTGATCACACCTAAATATTATGATCCAGGAAGTCCAATAGTAAATGTCAGTATAAATGGTCAATTTGTTAAAAATGCTTTAATAGATCTTGGAGCTACTATAAATTTTATGACCAAGGATACTATGAAGAAGTTGAAAATAGAAGGACTAAGGGCTACACCAACAATTATGCAACTTGCAGATAGTTCTACTATTATGTCATGCCCAAATTTTAGGACAAAAACACCACAATTTTCTTTTCTTTTTTAAGAGATTACACATGGACATATAATGTTAATTTCCATAGTTATGTCTATGAATTTATGGTATACTTTATCATGCTTAATTTCAGTATGATGTTTTAATGTCGGCTTCCCTTTTTAGATATCTGAATTCCTAGTCTAGACTTAGGTGAAATACCATTAATTACAGCAAGGGTGTGAAGCTTAATTACTACTTAAGGAATGAAGAACCCTAAGTCACTACAAGAATATCAAATGCTAATCTCATACATCAAGGTCAAATTTATTTATTCCATCTTATCATTTAAAAAATTATATCCATTTAATTAACTTACTCAAAATGTCAAAACCTCCTATACTTGAATATTATCACTAACTAGTTTTAGTTACTATTTTATTTCACTAATACCCTTTATCCATGATTTTACTTTAAGACACTTACTATGTATAGTTAGCTTTTCATTAACTAGATTATTGAGGGCTCCTATCCTTCCATATACTATATTATATATTAATCGTTAAAATTATATTTACTAATCCTCAACAAAATTTTATCTTTATAACCTATGTAAGTTAGTTACTAACACTAACCAATACCCTCTCGACCCCATTCATATTAAGGGCATTTATTTAGCCATACCCTAACTTTATTAGATGAATTTTCAATTACCACCTTACTAACTTATCTTTTAATTGTATAGTGCCATGAGCCTATACTTATAAGTTGCCAATATAAAAGCATTGACTTAATAAATTTTCTATGAAGAACCTATACTATTTGTCCTATCTATAATAAATATTATGTTACTCATTGTATAAATATACTTTACTAGCCATAGCAAGACTCATTCAATACTCATTTACTATACTTGAAATTATCATGTGTTACTCTCTATCCTAGCTAGACCAACTCCTAATTTCTAATTACGAGAGTGCCCTCTTACCATATTATAACATGAAATGTGATGATTTAATAAAAATTAATGATCCTAACTACACCCACATTGAAGCTAATTCCAATAGCATATCTATGTGCTCACATTTAGGGTATTCCTCTATTCATGACATTATATATTCCATAATTTATTTATAATATGTTTATTGGTGATCACTAATAGTTATGTAAACTATAATTCAATTATGCCTCAATCATTGACCATATAGATTGTATAAAATTTTATTTTATTTTTGCTAAAAACTAATCTCCAATACCATTTCAATAAGCATCTTAGTAACACAAGAAGAATTACACTAATTGAATTAGCCATATCAATTAAATTTCTATAAACTAATATAAATGAAATTACACTAGTTGAATTTAATCAAATCAATTTTTATTTCAAATTGCACTAATACCAACTATTACAATAATTAACAACTACTTTTCACCTCTTAAATAAATTAATAAGATGAAATCATATTAATACATTAATTATCCATCTAACACTAAAGTATCTAAACTTAATCCCCCTCACTTTCTATCATCTATACTAATCACAATTAACTTCTCACTAACTACCACTAACATTTTTAAATACTTTTACTAGCAAATCTTTTGACCCACCATACTGACTTCATGATTGACATCCCTCTCCTCCAACTACCCCCTAGGTTAGCAAATTCTACCAAGTCAGCACTCACCTACCCCATCACTTGTCCCTTCTTCAAGGCTAATGGACATGAAATTTTTCCAAGGCAACTTAGTTTTGAGTTAAAGCCCTTTGAAGCCACTTGGGATGTGTTCCCAAGTTTTCCACTTCTCATGTGAATTCTCTTCCTCTACTGGTGGGGCACCCAAGGAAGAAATTGACATTTACACCTTGCTACATGTGTTAGGGCATGTACTTTTTGGCATTTGTATATGCATTTAAAAATTTCAAGAGGGTGGCGACTGTTAAAGACCTACTTGCTTTATTTTATTTATTTTTGATTGGTGCACCCAAGTTAAGGTGCTTCACTTCCAAGCACTTACCTCCTGTCACATCCCAAGGTGAATGGTATGGGTCAAGGGCAACGTCTATATAGCCACGAAAATGCACTTCCATATGAAGGAGAGAACTTAGTCAATTTTTTAAAAAGTTAGAAAAAGCAATGTAAATGAAGTGCATTTTCGTGGTTGTATAGCCACGAGCATGGGTCAAGTGGGGAAGAAGACTTGGAATCTGATGGAGTGGGTGCGTACTATCATATCTAATGCCACCCCTTTTTGGTTTGAAACTATTGTTAGCTGAATGCAAGGGTAACAAGCTTCACATGAGGTGATAATAAGATTTTCTATAATTATTTATCTATTATTTTATTATTATTATTTTGGTATTTGATTTGTTGAAAAGACCTTTAAGTCCTGGTCACGGGTCTTCTTCCTAGGTTTTGTCTCATTTTATTTTATTTCATTTTTGTTTTATTTTTTTACATTTTTTTTATGATCTATTATTGTCCCAAATTCTTTTTGTTAAATCCTTTAGAAGATTCTTGAGAATATTTTGTTGAATATTTTAATGAACTGTAATAAGGACTAGGTTATTTTTCCCACTTCCATACAATTTCTAGAGAGCTGGATGAGCATGTATAGGATTTATTATTATTATTACTATTATTATTAGTAGTAGTAGTAGTAGTTTATCTATTTTCTTCAGCTTCTTAAATCCACTATGTTTCTATGTTTATGGTTTGGTGTTAGGTTGACACGATCTGCTTTCAATGTCTATATCTAATGAAGTGAATATATTTTAAGTCACTTTGGAGATGAATTCATTCATGAGGTACATTTTACAAATGAACATATATTTAAATTATACAATACTTGATAATGCATATTATTGATGTGTTTCTTGATTCATAATACAACTATATATATATATATATATATATATATATATATATATATATATATATATATATATATATATATATATATATATATATATATATATATATATATATATATATATATATATATATATATATATATAAATATATCTTAGGTATCACTTGGATGGCTATCCTCGAATTTAATCCTTCTATATTTCTAACTATGATGCAATAGTCTCTCTCTTTCATTACATCTAAATGTGTAACTAGAATTTTACAATGAAATCACATATGATATTGTCTCCAAATTTTTTATTCCTTAATGGATTATTTCTGCACACAAAGTACATAAGGTGAGAAACTCACTCTTACAATACAATAACATGCACAAGAACATAAGTGAAGGTTGCAATATACAATGATATAGATAACTATTCATCCTATAACTACATTACCAATTGTCCTATTTTTTCTTTGATACTATGCAATCTTTCTTTCAACAAAATAAATGAGATGGAGAGAATTCTCCATTATGAGTATAATGAATAAGGAAAAAGTTTTCTCCATCAAGCACATCTACAAGATGACCATTCAAAGCTTATTTCCATAACTCCCATGAGCTCAAAATCTGCAACACATCATAAAGAAAACAACAAGGACCATGGGTGCTCTCCACCCTACCATAGGCCTCCAAAGAGACCACCCCCACACTAGGGGAACAAGGCTTAAATCGGGTTACACAAAATAATCATTCCAATGCATACACATTACATATCAAAAACTTGAACAATTCCCTCCCAAGGCTATTTATGGTTTCACAAATGGAACCATAAACATGGGGTGAAGGTGTGTTCTAAAATGGAGACTTGCCATACCAAACTATATTTGCAATAAATAATTTTCATGCCCTCTTGGGGCTATCATAAATCAGAAAATTTCATGCCCTCTTGGAGCTATTGTATATCAACAAATTAATGCCCTCTTGGGGCCTCCACAATTCATCCTCCAAACCCACTACCATCAGTTGTAGCCTCCTTGAAACCCATACTCCACAAACTTCCTCTCTACACCATACTTTCCTTATCACTCCTAGCAAGATATGAATGGTTATGGAATACAATGGAGCCCATGCTCCAGGGTTCTCAATACATTTTTGAACCCAACTTAAGCCCTTCACCCTAGACTTCTCTTCCCTTCCTAAAGGGTGAGTGAAGTCCCACACCCATAACAACACTCATGCACAAACATGGAAGATAAAAAACAACAAAAAAAAAAGGGAGATCCAAACTTCATACTCAACACCACAACATAACACAACACAACAAGTTACAAGATGGTAACACACATTTCCTTCACAATGTCATACTCACTACCTACAATCTAATGAATGCAATCTCAAGATTCAACTTCAAAATGAAAGAAAAATAACTACATGGAAGAGCACCATTCAAACATTCATGTGAACACTAAATCACAGTACAATGCCATGAAATCTACTCACAATATGAACTCACTCCCCTACATTCTCATGAATGCAATACCATTATGTAAAATTGAGGAACAAAATATTACATGGACAAGGAGAAACTAACCTTCAATCTCTTGCAAAATAGTAATGACTACTGTAGAAGAGCTCCTCCTCCTAAGCTTACAAACCGTAAGAGTCTCTAAAATTAAAGAGTGGGTAGACAACCCACTAACTTTCCCCCAAGCCATCTAAGAAGGATCCCAAAACTCCCTTTATCTAAAAATGGTGATAACATGAGCTACCTTTTCTTACACCCTTGTCTCCTTCTAAAAATGTAGCCTTGACCAACTATTAGAGTGGAAGGAGTCATGTGACATTCAAATTTCGAATTGCCTTGAAAGTGAATTTTTTAGAGGGTTCCCAAGGTCATCTAGGCCTACTTAGGGTTAGATTTAGACCCCCAACCCATAGTACTATCATTACAACACTTATTTTTCACCAAAATAACCCCCTAGGGCCTCTTTTTGACCCTAACAAGTTAGAAGGAAGTTGGAATTCGAATTTCCCTTGATGGAGACTCCTCACATTTTTCTATGTGATTCTAACTTGGGTACTACATTGGGGTTAGGTTTAGGTTAGGTTACTTCTTGCCAAACCCTGAATGACATGGCATCTCCACAAGGACAACACAAGTGTCAAGTGACACACACAAAACAACACATTACATTAAAAGTGACTTGACTCCAATAATACATGAACTAAGTTATTACACACACATGCAATTCACTTATATGAAGTAAAACACATTACAATGAGGTTTGAATCTTTTCCACCAATTCAATCCTTGGCTATGTCATGTTTGTAGTAGTTTGATCCTTGGTTCCCCATTAAACCCATGGTCAAATTCCTACACACTAAACTCAAGCATCAATAGTTGAAGTATTCATGTAAGCAATAAGTACATATGTGAAATAAATCATTATCTCATTCAATATTAGACTTTCATATATTTCATCATCTCAAATTACTTTACCTTTCTTAATCATTTCAAATATAGCATTCAAAATATTAAAATATCAAAACTTGCATATCACACCCAACATTTGAGTTCCATACTTCATTCTTTCAATTAGATTACTTTTCTTAACAATTTCTCATAAAATTCTCAGAATACAATAACATCAAAGATAGCATGGTAAAATTCATATTCTAAATAATTTCATAATCTATTTTTATCGTTGTGCCAAGATGTTGAATCCACAACTATTGAATCCCTAGGTATGTGGGTTAGGTCTCAATGCATTACACAATCTATCCTTTAACTCTAATCTCCACTTAAACATTATATCCTTACATTACAAGCATTTATACCATTCAAATTCTATTAAAGCAATGTCAATAATTTAGAACATGAAATAGAATCATTAAATACAACAATTAGGTCATAATATGGAGAGGTAAGTGCAGATCATCAAAATGTGGATATTAAAATGACATAGCTCTATAGTCTCAAAAGTGTATCAAACATTGAATTAGAATCATCATAATGTAATTATCTCATTTATACCAAGATGGATCGAGTGAGGCCTCACATGTTACTTCAATGGGATTCTAGAAAACATAGTTGTAACCTTAGATTCTCTAGAATATCCTACAGACTTCATGATTTTATCCCCCAAAGTTAATCTATTTGGTTACCCTATCATGTTAGGTAGACCATGATTAGCCACAACTGATGCAAATATAAGTTATAGATCAGGGAATATGACCATATCAAATGGCCAAGCAACAAAGAAATTTGATTTATATCCTCAATCCCAACCATTACTAGATCTAAGCACATCTATTTGGTTAGATTTAGGGGATGAAGAAGAAGAGTTAAATTCTATAGTATAGCTCATGATGTTGCATAGACAGTCTTTTCTAAAATTACAAGAGGAAGATTCAATACTTTAGAGTATCCTCACTAACACTTGTGTGGTAGAAAAAGATGTATTTGAAAGTTATATGTTGAAATTAATAACATATGAGGAATGATAAGAATTCTACTTTGCTCAAAGAACCTGGAATTCTTTATCCACTTTTACCTTGTGAATTAGAAGTAAGTCCAATCTCTAAAGCTACTCTGATAGAGTCCACTTGAACTTACTAAAGGTCATAATCTCCATGTTAATCCTAAATTAACACCCACACAGATGGAACAATTAGAAGAATTGCTTCAAAAGCATGAAAGGGCCTTTGCATGGGACCATAGTGATATGAAAGGGTTGAGTCCTACATTGTGCACTCATAGGATATACATCAATGAAGGCTATCTACCACTCTGTCAACCCTACAGAAGGATAAATCCAAGCCTTAGAGAGATAGTTAAAACTGAATTGCAAAAATTACTTGATGCTAGTTTTATTTATCCTATATCTGATAGTAGATGGGTGTCACCCCTGGTCATAGTGCCTAAAGAAGGAGGAAAATGGAGATTTTGTGTAGATTATAAAGAGTTGAAAAAAGCTACCAAAAAGGATCACTTTCCTTTACCATTCATAGACCAAGTTCTGGACACACTAGCTGGAAAGAAGTACTTCTCTTTTCTAGATGGGTATAGTGGTTATAATCAAATAAGTATTGCTCGTAAAGATCAAGACAAAACCACATTTACATGTCCATGGGATATTCTTGCATACTCTATTTTACTATTTGATCTATGTAATGCTTCTACAACATTTCAAAGAGTTGTTATTAGCATCTTTGTTGATATATCATATGATTATATGGAAATCTACATGGATGACTTCACAACATTTGGAGTCACTTTTGAAGAAGCAATGGTGAATCTTGAAAAGGTTTTGGTAAGATGTCAAGAACATAATTTGGCACTTAAAAGTGAAAAATATTTCATGCTCATGTAGGAAGGTGTAGTACTTGGTCATTTCATATTAGCTGCAAGAATACAAGTGGATCTAGCTAAGATAGAGGTAATTCAAACATTGCCCATACCTACAAAGTCAAAAGATGTAAGATCTTTTCTAGGTCATGCTAGATATTATAGATTTTTCATAAAAGATTTTAGAAAAATAGCTAGTCCCTTGTATAAGTTACTCACAAAAGAAGCTAAATTTAGTTGGACATCTAAATGTGATAAAGCCTTCTTGTAGCTTAAGAAACTTCTGACTACAGCCCCAATTTTACAAGGCCCTAATTGGAATTTACCTTTTCACATATATATAGATGCCTCTGATTATGCCATAGGTGCAATCCTAGTAGAATAATCCCAAAATATTGAAAATGCAATATATTATATCAGTAAGAGCCTTCATGGACCAGAATTAAACTACATTGTGACTAAAAAAGAATTGCTAGCATATTTTATGCCCTCAACAAATTTATGCATTATATAACTGGCTATTCCATATTAATCATGTAGCAATTAAATATCTCATGAACAAACCTACTATAATAGGTAGGTTAGCAAGATGGTTACTATTGTTGCAAGAATTTGATATAACTAAGCCTCAAAAAGCCAATGTTGTAGTTGATTATTTATCAAGAATCCATCATGATGATACTAACACTACTTTGGTAGATGATGCATTTCCAGATGAGCATTTATTTCATATTGGTGTTCAAACTCCATGGTATGCAAACATTGATAACTACATTGAAGCTAATAAAATACTAGCACATTTTTCTTACAATGAAAAAAAGTTGCTTGTAGAGAAAAGTTTCCATTTCTCCTAGATAGATAATCTCTTGTTCTACACTAGACTTGATCAAGTTATGAGAAGATGTGTGAGAGAAGATGAGACATATGACATTCTACATGCATGACATAATGAACCATGCTTAGGACACTTTGTAGCAAAAAGAACAGCTTTCAAAATCTTGACAACTAGTTATTATTGGCCTAGACTTCACAAGGATGTAGTCAACTATACAAGAAAGTGTGACAAGTGTCAAAGGATGGGCTGACCAACAAGAATAGATGAAATGCCTTTTAATCCTCAAATGGAATTAACACCATTTGAAAAATGAGGAATGGACTTCATTGGTCCAATTGATCCTCCATCTAATGGGAAATCCTATATTCTTGTGTGCACTAACTACCTCACAAAATGGGTTGAAGTTAAGGCTATGAAGCATGCTCATGATGAAAAAGTTGTTGAATTTTGGTATGAAGAGATTGTTACTCATTATGGTGTACCCAAAGAGCTATTCACTGATCAAGGTGTACAATTCACCTCTAATCTAATCTCAAAGTTGATGAAATAGTATAACATCAGGCACCAAAAATCTAGTCCTTATCAGCCTCAAGCTAATGGACAGGCAGAGGTCTCAAACCATGAGCTGGAGAACATCCTAACAAAAATAGTTTATTTGCACTATAGGGTTTGGACTAGAAAATTACTATAAGTTTCTTGGGCTTACAAAACAACCTAGAAGACTACTATAGGATTCACACCATTTGAGCTCTTATATGGTAAGGTAGTAATGCTTCTAATTAAATTTGAACATAAAATTCTAAGGTCAAACATTGGCGTTGGATATTGAACTTCTTGTAGCACAAAGAGAATGTCTTCTACATCTTAACTCTTTGGATGAGATGCACAAAGCTACTTTGGAACATACTAAACTAATATAGAAACAAAGGAAACAATGACATGATTCTCATATTATCAGTAAACAATTTCAAGTTGGTGACTAGGCACTAATATATGATTCTAGATTTACAAATATTCTAGGAAAGTTGCGGACAAGATGGCTAGGACCATATGAAATTAGTCATGTTTTTGATAATGGAGTTGTTCAACTAACTACCATTGATCTAGTACCTTTCAAACTGCTAGTCAATGGTCATAGATTGAAATTATACAAACAACCCCAAACAAAAGTAGACTTCCTTCAGAGGTTTTAGTAGCTAAATTCAAATACAAATCAAACAACTCTTCCTACAACCAAAGGTGTCAACCTTCTGACTGTCGCTCTTCAACATTAGTTTCTTTGTGCATGCTCATAATAAAGACTTTATGTTCACATAAAGTTCACTTTTCTATTCACTTTTTCTTTCCATCTCATCTCTTTACCTTCCACCCATCCACCTCATCTCATTTCTTTATCTCCCATCCACCCACTTTCCACGTCATCAATTTTTCATGTTTTCATTAAACCTTGCAAGATGCTAACGGAAACTACTAATGATGATATCACTTTTGCCACCTTTTTTTTTTGGTATGTGTGATAATCAGATTGAAAAGTATAACATTTTCAAATTATTATTCACTTATAGTCAGCAGATTTCATTAATTATATTTAATACTGCTTAATTTATATGATGGCAACATTATGCCAATCCCTTACCCATACTAGGTCTAACAAGTAAATTTAGCAAGGGGTAGGGAAGGTTACTAATATCCAAAGGCATTTCTATTTATCCATAAAGATTTTTTCAAATCTTCGCATTCCCTTCATTAATGAAAATTAATTGCCATAAGTACACAAGTGAGGTGTTGTACTCCTTATTTTTGAATGATTTTCTATGTCAAGCTATGATGTGACTTGTGTTTAAATTTTATGTGATTCAAACCCCATTTTCAGATGACTCTCACACATATTCATGATTTGCCTTCATTAAAAGCCTTATTATTATGCATAACAAGCTGTTATGACATTAATTGCTTGTTTAAACAAAGAAGTGTGAGTTGAGTCTATAAAATAATGAAGCAACTTGAAGCTTGAATTCAAAAGGGGGAAAACAAAGTAAATAGAGGAAGTGTTAAGAGAATGGGTGGAAACTTGCAGAGGAGATAACTAGTGGAACACACTATGTTACTCTCGAACGTAGAAGCTGTAAGAAGGTTTAATGCATGCAGATGGCTAGGGTATTTCTTGAGTTTGACTGCATATGATGAAAAGGCAACTACAAAATTTACAAGGACATTCGATGAGGGTGAAGCTTCCATTTGGGGTTTGACAGTGATTGCAATAGAGGAATGCATTGCTGAAGTGATTGGGTTGCTTGCAGTTGGAGAAAATTACCCTAGCACACATGATGTGAGGTCAGCAAGAGCTTAATTTACTAGATCGCCTGATCCTCAAATGGACATTACAAAGCAAGGTTGTAAGAGAATGTCACTGCCACCGCCATACAATGAATTAGCCATGCATATTATCAGATATTTTACATGTGAAATAAAATTCTCATACTTGCATGCACATCATTTCAAATTACTTAGTTGTGTAAGGCATGATCTTCTAGTAAACTATCCAAATTTCTTGTATAATATGCTCTGCATTAGTGTAGAAGAAACTCAAAAAGGAAAAGATAATTTCGTTACTCATCATGCCTTAATCAATTTATTGATAGAGAGGTTGCTTAGGGATGTATCTCCCATGACATGGGATGAATTTGTGCAAACCAAAACTCTACAACCCCAATCTACCCCTAGTGAACAACCTAGTCAGGAAAATGTAGCTCCCGCTAATAAGCCTGCTGAACAAAATACCCAAGAGTTTAAAGCTGAAAAGACCCAAGAAAATGTGCAAGAAACTATCTATGTTCAAGAAAATGTGCCTTCACCTATGCAAGAAACCCTGAAACCTACTTCTAGCAGAGCAAAGAGGAAATGAAAACTATAGGAAGAAATCCCTATTCAACAAAAGGAAGAGCCAAACCCTACAATTGTAAAACAAAAGAGAACAAAGAAAAGTCCTACAACAAAAACTCCTGCAACAGAGACACCCAAAGGGAAAAGTAGACAAAAGACTATGATGCAAGAAGAAACCTCAGTAAGGAGAAGCCCTAGGATGAGAGGGAAAGTTTCTAAAGATTCTACTTTGTCTTAAACATCCACCAAGGAATCCCCTATGCAAATTTTTTCTCATCACTCTCCTCCCCATCTTGAGATTACAAGCATTCTCGAAAATCCTACTGAGGAATGTAGAGATGAAATCAAAGAAAATCTAGATGTACCCCAATAGACCTATCAGGTGGAATAAAATAGTTCCTGAATATGTTGATCCAAACACTACCCTAGTTCCCCATAGATCAACATGGATTACTAGTTTTATGGAACATTTATGGTAGGAATAAAGAAAAAAGGAAAATAGATCATGAAGAAGATAGTGGTTCTATCACAATGTAGAAACTCATTTTTCAATTGTATGGATAGCATCTATTTGTTGAGGCCTTGTGAAAAGAAGAGAAGAAAAAGATGAATAAGATTATAGCATCTCAAGGTGAAGAAATTGTATATTTAAATGAATAGTTAGCAAGCCAAAAGCAATGAATGGACCATGCCCTCAAGTTAGCTAATTAGGCCCTTGTTTGTAGACCACCACAAAGAGTTTATGCTCTCTATTTGAAAGAACAATTCCTTTTGTTTCAGTTTATGTTAACTCTTAAGAACATTAATGCAAAGTTCAAATCAGCACAACAATTTTATGGACTATATCAAACTCTACCACCTTAACAGTAGAATTTACTTTGTGAATTATATGTTCATAATTTTTTTATCCCTTTAGAGACTCAATGGAATCCCTTGCTTTACATAGGGGATATAAACTTAAGAGCCCTCATATCCTGGATGTCCAATGAAGCAAATTATGATAGGCAGCTGAATAATTACAAGGATGAGTAAAGGACATAACCCTTGCCTTTAAGAGCAAAGAGTAGCAAGCCAGATGAAGTTCTCAAGGATTGGTTCACATTAACTTATGGAAAGAAGAATCTAAAAGTAAGGGATAGGATCTTTGCTACCAGAGTTAAGGTTTATGTTGATTATGAAAATTTTCCCTACTTTGCTTTTCAGAGAGCTATGACTAGTGCTAGGAGTAGATGGGCCAAACTACCTAAATCTCTTAAAAGTTAGAACCACATAGTCCCATCAACTTGGAGGCAACACTTCACAGGGTTCCAAAATATTAAGAGTTAGGAAAGAAGACTAGACCAGAGTTGTGGTGTCCCCTAACCATGTAGCCTCCAATGCTCCTATGGCATTTGTATGACATTAATGTCGATAGACTCAACAAGCTTTAGGAAGATCAGAGAAGGGAAGTGTGGGAGAGAACCAAAGGATTTTACTACACTTTCAAGAGCAAAAAAAAAAGGAAGGATAGAGATTGAAGAGTTCAAATCATTAACAAGGAAGTGCAATGCTCGAGGACAAGCATTAGTTTAGTGGGGGGCAGATGATGAGACCAAAATTTGCCTTTATTTCATGATAGTTTTAAGATACTTTTTGGATACATTGTTTTATCTTTGTCAAAAAATTTGTGGACCTACATTTACTACACCTATGATAAACCTATGGGTAGAAACTATGCCATCTTTTGCTAGTGTTATATATATTATGCAGTATTTCATATAGTTACCAAAATGTGTGTTCTTATATTTGAATTTAATTTGATAAATGTTTATTTGAAAACATGTCTTTGTATTCAAACTAACCTATTAATGAAGATTGAAAGATGATTGGAGGAATTCAAAAGTTGAGCACCAACAAGATTCAAGGAGAAAAGAATGCTAAGGAGTAGCTATGATGGAGGAAAGTTGTAACAGTTCCAGAAGACATGGTAGCGAGTAAGGAGGAACTATGAAGACTCATTTCCTTCTTTGCATTTATTTTATAGCAAGCGAATGTTCAAACTTTATTATTCCCACCTTAAGTTGTTATTCCTTCTTCTCGCCTTTAGTTGTTATCCTCCTATTTTATCTCTTGCAAATATAAAGCTAGGTCATTTACTTTTCTATTATGGAATAAGGGATGATCTCCTATATATAGGAATCGACCCAAGTGTGTTAGTTTAGCCAGTTAGAAGAAAGAGTTTATGAGAATAGACTATTAACTTTTACAGTTGTGTTTTTATAGTTCTGTGTTATGTAATGAATTTCTAAAATCTAATGAAATAGATTTTGACTTCTCTTTTGTGTTAGTAGTTTAGTGAAGCTAACCAAGGGGGCCCACTTGAAAGGTGGATTAGATTAGGATAGAACAGATTTATTTCCAAGCATTCTTAGTTATTTCCAAGCATTCTTAGTTTCAAAAGTAGAAGTTATAAGTTCCTTCCTGTAGTATCACACTTTGTGAATGTTCCTATAGCATATGTGAGAATAGTTATAGTGTATGAGCCAAGTTGAAATATGTGTTATCCTTTCATTTTATTTCCAGTATTTATAGAGTTAAGTGTGTTAGTTTCTTGCAGAAATAGTGTAGGTTCTTTTCCTTGCATTTTACATTCCTACAACATAAGCTTAGTGATGTAGTAAGAAACCTCGTGCACATACTGCACCAACCATTTCAAGTATGCATCCCTGGGTTGACAAGATTAAATGCACCTCATAATGGAAAAAATAGTCCTTAGTTTGAAAATATTATTTCTAAGCATGGCCTAGAGCATGACTATGAGACACCTATTGTGAGGCAGATCAATGATTTTACCATAGGTGGAATTTGCATATAATAAATCTATCAATAGGAGTACTGGTAAATCACCATTCCAGATTATATACTGGAGTAGTCTTAGACATTCTTTTGAATTGAGGAAATTGGATAAAGGAGAGATAAGTAGTGTTGAAGCAAAAGACTTTGTTGAACATTTGAAGAGCATCCATGAGGAGGTGAGGAAGCACATCATAAAGATGAATACATAGTATAAGGCTAAGGAAAATGTGAAAAGTAGGTATAAGGAATTTTAAATTGGAGATCAAGTCATGGTTCATTTGAGGAAGGAACATTTGCCAGTGGGTACATATAATAAGTTGAAGATGAAGAAGTTTGGACCAGGCAAGATAGTGAAAAGGCATGATTCTAGAAATGCATATGAAGTGGAGTTGCCTACTGAATTGAATATTTCATTAGTATTTAACATTTTAGATTTGAAAAAGTATTATGAAGGAGGTGATGAAGATGAAGCTATAGAAGTGCAGTGGAGTATTCCAGCAACTAGTTCAGCTACAAGGAAGATTCATGAGATACTAGATAGTTGTGTTTGAAAAAGTACCAAGAATAGAACTTATGAGGAATATTTGGTCAAAAATAAAGGAAGGTTAGTTGAGGATTCATCATGGCTATCAAAGGAGGAGGTTAGCCATCTTGGTTTTCCTCTGAACATCTAAAATGTGACAAGTTCACTTCTCAAATTACCCTAGGTGTTTGATGCAAGAACTTCCTAGGTGTAAGAGCAATCTTGCAACACCCAAAAATATTTTCATTTCAGTCTTCTCTATTTTAATAAGGACTAGTAGACAAGGTGGTTACTATTTATGGGAACTTTCTATTTTTAGTAATTTTTTCATATGAGCTTGGAATGTTCTCATTTTTTATAGGAAGGTTCATTTTAGAGTTATAAGGCTACCATAAAAATCTCATTGCTCTAGCTTAAGTAGTAGAGAAGTTATTGCTTATTTTTTATGGAAATTTTTTTAGAAAAATCCCTAGGCTCATCATTGGAGGCCTTAGAGTGCTTGGATGAGGTCTAAAAACTTGATAGAAGGGTGTGTGCATAGTTTTGAGCCTATAGACTAGGAGCTATTATTTTCAAAAAGTGGTTATAATAGCAAATTAGAGTAATAGTTCATGAGTTATGGCCTTCAAAAGTTGGGCTAACAAATTTTCAAAAATAATTTGTCAAAGATGTATTTAGTTGACTCTATATGTATTGTTGGTCTGTCAGACCTAGGTATTAAGTTTGAGCATCTAGAACCTTCCCAGGTGACATAAAATTGCCTATTTATGAAAGGCCCAAACATTGTATAGGACAGCTCTAGGTGATAGTTCACAACTTGTCTTGTAGATGATTGCAATGAAGGTGCCCATATGGATTAGCATATTGTACTTATGTATTCTATAATTCCATATTTAAGGTACAAATAAGACATCCATTATTTTTTCTCGTATTTGTTTTTTTGTTTTGTTTCTGTTATGGTTATGGTATAAAGGGGAGCACCCTTCATCAAATAGATGCGATGGTTAGAAAGAAAACTATAGTAATAGATCTGAGTGGATGACACACCTTGCCTAATAGATCCTTTTTTTTGGCTTCTCTAGGATTCTTTGATCTTCCATTTCTATTATGGCTTAAGTATGGATTCCCCTACACTTTTCCTTTCTTCCTCTCATGCACCTTGCACTTGCTTTCTTGTTTCTTTGTATGTTACAACTGACTACCTCTCTTGGATTCTCTTGTTCATGTAGCTCCAAAAATAGTAATGTCCTTGTCTCTTTTACATTCTATTCATCTTCTCTTTTTCTTGCCAGATCTCTATCTCCCACATACCCCATTCTTTTTGTGTCAGATTTCTCCTTATAAATCATTATCATTGATTATGAATTGAAAACCTATTATTTATCCCATTCATATTTTGGTTTGAAATTTGAACTACATAGTGATCATAATCATAAGAAACTCATGACTACTTTTCTATAAATGCCTATGTTTATAGGTTAGCTTGATCATCTACATACCTATTTCTAGACTTCTGATTGTGCAAATATTAGTTGCATTTCACCAAACAACTCTGATACACGTTTTTTCATGTTTAGACCTTGTCTTGTATTGTCACATTGATGGTGACTAGATTGTATTCATTCCTTATTTTTTTGCTTCTTCTTCATTCAATTATCTTTGCCAATATGCCAGTCTACAGATAGTTGCACTTGAAATATTTTATGACTTCTTGTTAAATGGTTGTCAATCAATGATGACACATTCTTCTAATTTATTGTTTGATTTCATTACTCTTCATTTTCCCATTTGATGTAACTTAGAAAAATAATATTTTCCTCTCTATTATTCTCATTCTTAGGTTTATATCCTTCTCCTTTCTTCTTTATTTATGTTACATATTGGGAGTAAACCTGAATCCCATAGTTTTTATGGCTTAAAAAGTATGTGCCTTTTATCATGAAATGTGTCCACATATTTGTTTGAATAGTATGTGGTACATGATAAATTATTGGATTTACAATAAAAATATTATTCTATAAATATGTACTCAGGCACACAAACAACTACACCTATGAGTGAATGAACATCTTATCACCTTAAAAATTAAACCTCTAGCTATTAAAAAAGAGATAACTAGTATTGATGATTAAATTATTGAATGGTAGATGACATTTATGCTTTATTTAGAAACAATGTATATCACATAACCAAGTATGATTATCTAATTTTGATACCTTATCTCAAATTAGAAAGCAATATATACATTTTTTACAATCTTTTAAAAATTCTTGGCTTCTCTATTGACTTAATGCTACTTGAATAGTTATAGAGAATTTATATAGTTTATATCTTTGGTGTCACCTTTAAAAAAAAATTCACATAATGTATCACTTATCAGACACTCCTTTCACACATAATCACAAGTTATGTAATTTCATTTATGCATGTGCCACTATAAATAGGTAAAGTTCATGCTTATACATTTGGAAAACTCTTGCATATCATAACCAAAAAAGAATCAGATAATGCATGTGTCATCATTGAATGAGAATGTTGAGAATGAGAAAGTGTTTGTGTTCAAAATAATTATTCAATTATATGTTTTCTTTGATACTACACCAAATGTCAAGCCTTAGCTAAGAAGTCAATGATAGTCAAGCTCACTCAGGCATCAAAGGTAGTTTCTTGTATATGTTGAGCATTCAGTTATAACCAAGTTTAGAGACAATATTGACAAAGCTCAATTAGTTAATGAAGATAATTTATTATTGACCAAGTTAGGTTAGTTAAAATTAGAACTCTCATTCTAACTAAGTTGGCTTGGTTAACAAAGGGATCCTTTGTGTTGATTGAGTACTCAATTATGTATTAGTTGACTATTAGCATATTTAGTCTAATAGATTTATTGGTTATTACAAGATGACTTAAGGGATGAAAATTATTTTATTAAAAGAGTATTCAAGACAACTTGATAAGGTGAAGCATATATATGAAAGGTCAAGTTGAGGATTGAAATGTGGAATTGAAAAAGATGAATCAAGGAAGTGAATTTGAAGGATATTTGTAAAGGGAAGAACATCTATGTGGACCAAGTTGTAAAGAACATTTTGATCAAGGAAAATCAAGTAATCAAGGTAGAGCTAAGATTTGAATTAGAAAAGTTAGTTGCACCATCAATCAAGTCAAGTCATTGTTACTCTCTAATAATTGTAGTAGTGAATCAAATCTCTTAACAGAGTTATCCTAACAACTATTCAGCAAATCCTCTAACAAGGTGGCATTTCTAGATTAAAGTGTTTGAAGGCCTCTAGCATGGCCACTCCTAATAGGGTAAATTAAATCCTCTATTAGGGTCACAACTAATAGTGTGTTTTGTAACCTTTAACAAGGTTGGATCCTAATAGGGCTCACTTCATTAGAGGGAAAAACATTAACTAGTTATAATTGGTGGTTTTCCCAAATTGGGTTTCTGCATTAAATCTTGGTGTCTCTTATGTTCATGCCATTTCCTTTATGTTTCTGCAACTAAGTTAATAAAGGCTAATCACATTAATATCTTAAGATCCTATTATATTCAGTGTTAACTAAGTTATAATGTAATATTCAATATTAACCAAGTTACAGTAGGATTTGGTTTTATATTGTATTGACATCTTAAAAGGACTTGGATTTGTTTTTGTAGTAATTGATTCACCCCTCCCCTCTTAGTTACTCCTTTCCATTTCCAACAATTGGTATCAAAGCTATTGGTGCTTGTAGATAAGGTTTCAAGGACCTAAGCTATAGATTAAGATGTCTTACAGAAGGGAAATTCCTAAGTTGTACAGGGATAACTTCTAAGAATGGAAGGAACTTGTGAAGCTTCATTCGGCAACCATTGGAGACACTAGCCTAAAATACCTAGAGAAAAAGTATGTGGCACCTACTATAACTTTTTATATGGACCAAATTGTGGAAAATAAGAATCACAACATAACGATGATTAAAATCACTTCTACTTCCAATTATGATTAATTTGATGAATCCAAAGATTTTCCTATTGCTCATGAAATATGGATCAAGCTAAAAGATATCTATGGAGGAGATGATAATGTGAGGAGAGATAAGGAAAAAAGCCTAAGAGGCTAGTTTGATTAGATGAAGATGAGAGAAGATGAAAACATTGCACAATACAATGAAAGAGTCAAAGAAAGTGTGAGTGCAATCAGCTCCTTTGAAGAGAAAATAGATGATGTGATAGTGGTCAGCAAGGTACTCAAAACTCTTATTCATGTTTATGCAATTAGAGTTCCACCTATTCAAGAAATGAGATGTGATCCCAAAAAATGATATAACTTTGGATGCACTAGTGGGCAGGTTGACAGCCTTTGAGTTAGATAACTTTCATAAATATGTTCCTAACTTTGGTAGCATTGAGTCCATATTTCAAGCTAAACTATGACTCAAGAAGAAAGGTGGAAAATCTAAAAGAAAAAATTCTAATAGTGAAGATGAAGATAATTTTTATGATGACTTTGAAGTCATTGAATCCCTACTGTAAGAAGATTCCCTAAGGCAAAGGAAAGTGCAAAGGTAAAATAACTCTAATATGTTTTTCCTATGAAGAAGTTGTTCACATTGATGCAAGGTGTCCAAATAAAGAAGGAAAAGAAGAAAAGAAGCATGACAAGTAGAAAGGCAAGAAATGTTTCAAAAGATACAAAGACTACAAGGATAAAGGTAATAAATCTTATTACATGGATAAAGACTTTGGTATTAGTGATGAAGATGAAATGGTTTACATTGTTATTAAATATGTATCTGATGATGAAAATGATAAGATGGCCCTCATTTCTCATATTAGAAAGTATGACACATGGATTATTGATAGTGGTTGTTCTCACCACATGATTGGTGGTAAATCAAAATTTGAGTACTTGGAACACTATGATGGTGGGAGTGTCAAATTTGGAAATGACGAACCTTATTGTGTACAAGGAGAAGGTTGCATTACATTGACTAATGAACTCAGATGTTACAATGCTTACTAGGTTGAAGGACTAAAACAAAATTTACTTAGTGTGGCATAGTTGAACAATATTGGATTCACAATATAATTTATGAATGGAAAGGCCAAGATACTAGATGGGAAAGGAAATATATTCTATCTAGATCTAACTAAAAGTTCATTTTTCCTAACTCAAGTAGAGGAAATTTTTTATGACACAAAAGGTTGTGTCATGTGAATTTTGATAATTGATCAACATAAGTAAGAATAAAAGAGTGAGAGACATTCCTAATCTAAAGAAACCTGATATGGTGATGTGCAAAAAATTTCAAGTTAGGAAGATGGGAAAGACAAGTTTGAAAAGAAAGAATAATCATTCTAAAGTAGTTTTTGAGCTGGTTCATACAGATCTTTGTGGACCTATTGGCATAGAAAGCTAATATGGAGATAAGTATTTCATTTTATTTATTAATGATTATTCTAGGATGATGTACCTAAAAGAAAAATCTAAAGTCTTTCAAAAAATCAAGTGGTATCTAGCTAGAGTGGAGAAATAAAGCAGGAAAGAACCTGAAAACTACAAAAATTTTGTCTACTTTGAACCTGTTACTTTATCTAAAATTCAAGCAAATGCAATTGGAAATCATCAGTCTTCACCACTTGAGTCCCCTAAATCTCCATTTCAACCTGAGTCATAGTTTGAAGGACCCAAGTCTTAGTTAGAAGGACTTGAGTTTCAACTAGTGAAAACTAAGTCATAGTCTAAAAGACCCAAGTTACAAATAATGGGACTCGAGCATGATTCAAAAGATCAACTTGAGCATGGTGAACAGAGTGAAACAAATTCTAAATCCAGAGAGAAGGTACTTATACTTGCTAGATATATTAGAAGGCATCATGCACTTGAGAAAATCATTGGAGATTAGTTAAAAGGCACAATGACAAGGAACAAACTAAAAGGTAGATATTTTCTTACTGAGTTTGAACCTAGAACTATTAAAGATGCATTAGATAATGAAATTTGGATTAAGGCAATGAATAAAGAGATTGATCAAATTGAAAGGAAAAAAAAACTTGGACTCTTGTTCCTAGACCTAATGACAAAAATGTAGTTGGCACAAAATGGGTATTTAGAAATAAGTTGAATGAAAATGGAGAAGTCTCAATAAAAAGGCAAGGTTAGTATGCAAAGGTTATGATCAAGAAGAAGGTATTGATTATGGGGAAACTTTTTCTCCTATTGCAAGACTAGAAGGTGTTAGAAAACTACTTGCTTGTGCTACACATTAAGGATACTAAGTATATTAGATAGATTTAAAGTCAATTTTCTTGAACAGAATCCTAGAAGAAGAAGTCTACATTGAGCAACCTAAAGGTTTCATAGATCCTAACAAAAGGGATATGGTATGTAGATTAAACAAAGATTTATATGATCTCAAAAAAGCTCCCAGAGCCTAGTATGAAAGATTGCACAATCATCTTGTAAGAATCAATTTTCAAAGGACAAACAACAAAAATAGTCTATGCATCAAGGAAGGACGAGAAAAGAAGATAGTGTTGGAAAAAAACTTTGTAGATGATACATTATTCACTGGACATGATGACTTATGCAAATCTTTTTCTAAGGAAATGAGTAAAAATTTTGAAATGTCAATGTTTGGAGAGATTAAATTCTTTGTTGGCTTGCAAATTCAATAGGAGAAAGATGATATCTACATTACTCAATCAAAGTACATCAAGGAGATAATGAAAAAATTTGGAATGGATGATTCTAGAACAATTGGAACACCTATTTCTATTGGACATAAACTTTCCAAAAAAATTGATTCCAAAGAGGTAGATTAGACTACATATAGATCAATGAGTGGAAAACATTAGTAGGTGGTAAACATAAGACCTTACATTGCATTAGCAGTTGGTATGGTGGCAAGATATTCCACTAATCCAAAGGAAAATCATATGATGGCAATTAAAATAATTGAGGTATCTAAAAGGTATTGAAGATTATGGTTTGTGGTATAAGAAAGGAGACAACTATGGAATGAAATCCTTCATTGGTATTGATTGGGTAGGAAGTATTAATAAAGGAAAAGCACTAGTGGTGGAGCATTCTTTCTTCGAAAGAGGTTAGTGTCTTGGACAAGAAAGAAATAGAATTACATCTCTTAGTCCACAATAGAAGAAAACATGTTGCAGTAGTAGTTAATTGTTCTAACATAATTTGGTTTAAAAAATTATTGTGAGGTATGAAGGAAGAAATCAAAGATCCAATAGTTATCTTCTATGATAACACCAGTGTAATTAACATATCCAAGAATCTAATGATGCATACCAAGACAAAGAACATTGCAATAAAGTATCATTTTCTAAGAGAATTAGTGTGAGACAAAGAGGTTAGATTGGAATATGTGAATATAAAGGAACAAATTGCAGACATATTCACCAAGACATTACCTAAGGATGCATTTTTGTATCTAAGAAGTAAGCTAGGGGTCATTCCCCTATCTGAAGCTCACTAAATTAGTGATGCATCAACCAAGAATTTTGAAAATCAATCAAGTTGATGCAATATTTTCTGAGTAGATTGCATATGAATCAGTACATCAGATACATGGAAAATATATAGATTTTTTTTCTTTGGCATAAGATGTGAAAGAGGAAGAGCTTGTTATAATATCAAAGAAATTTTGTATTAGCAAGTTCATTTTTCATAATAAGAGATTAGTAAGTTAGAGGGAGAGATTTCAGTGAGAGAAAATCATTTAGAGGGTGAGATTGATGTCAAAGGGAGTTCTCACTAATAGAGGGAGTTCTCATGAATGAGAATTAGAATAAAAATAAGGATATTATCCTTCTATTTTTCTCTAAAATTTATTTATATTATGACATGTTGTGTTGTCATCAATGCCAAAGAGGGAGATTATTGAAAATAATTATTCAATTATATATTGTCTTTGATGTTACACAAAATTTCAAGCCTTTACCAAGCAATCAGTGATAGCCGAGCTCACTTGGGCATCAAAGAGAATTTCATGTATATGTTGAGCATCCAATTATAACCAAGTTCAAGGATAGTATTGACCAATCTTAGTTAGTTAATGAAAAAAAGTTAGTATTGATTGAGTTGGGTTGGTTAACATTAGAACTCCTATTCTAATTGAGTTGGGTCAATTAACGAAGGGATCATCTGTGTTGACCAAGTCCTCAATTTTTTACTACCCAAGTGTTAGCATGTATTTAGTCTACTAAATTTATTGGTTAATACAAGCTGACTTAAGGGAAGACAATTTTTTGATTAAAAGAGTATCCAAGCCAACTTGACAAGGTGAATCATATATATGAAAGGTCAAGTTGAGGATTGAAATGTGGAATTGAAGAAGATGAATCAAGGAAGCAAATTTGAAGGATATCTATAAAGGGCAGAACATTCTAGTGGACCAAGCTATAAAGAATATTTTGATTAAAGGGGATGAAGTAATCAAGCCAGAGCTAAAATTTGAATTAGAAAAGTTAGTTGTATCAAAAATTAGGTCAAGTCATTATTAATCTCTAATAATTATAATAGTGAATCAAATCTCTTAAGTAAGTTAGCCTAACAACTATTTAGCAAATCCTCTAACAAGATGATATTTCTAGATTGAAGTGTTTGAAGACCTCTAACAAAGCCACTCCTAATAGGGTGAATTAAATTATCTAACAAGGTCACACGTAACAATGTGTTTTGTAACCTTTAATAGGGTTGGCTACTAACACGGCTCACTTTAGAAGAGTGAAAAATAGTAACTAGTTGCAATTGGTGGTTTTTCCCAAATTGGGTTTCCACATTAAATCTTGGTGTATCTTGTGTTCATGTCATTTCCTTTATGTTTCTACAATTAATTTAATAAAGGCTAATCATATTAATATCTTAAGATCTTTGTATATTCAATGTTAACTGAGTTACAACAAGATTTGGTTTTACATTGTGTTGACATCTTAAAAGGGACTTGGATTTGTTTTTGTAGTAACTGATTCACCCCTCCCCTCTTAGTTACTACTTTCCATTTCCAACAATTTTTTTGGTTGATAATGCCCATCCTTAAAAAATAAGGGATCCAATATAAACTACTACACATGGTTGAATGAAACTCATAACCTAACCATGATTTACTTAGAAAAACATAAAATTATCTTATCAATCTAGATATATGCCTCAATCATGAATCTAAAAACTATCAATAACTCCCACTGATTGTATTTCAAAAAATATTGTAATCAATGATGAATTCCAAGGAAAAAATTCTACATCATATGTTGTTGACTAATGATGTGGGAATTTATATACATATTGGGACATATTAAAAATGTGAGGTTTTGATGAGTAGGAAAATCAAGAACCCAAATACAAGTAGAGTGAGAAAAATAAACCAATATTTTCAAAGGTGTAACTAATAGAGAAAATCATAGCAAGGTATAAATTTTAATTTACTAAAAAAATTATTAAGATTATGTACTTCATTATAAAATTCTCAAATAAGGAATCCAAATACTTTACATAATGCATCCATAAAAAGGAGTTTGAGTAGGTCTATAATGATTTAACCATTCAGTATAACAAATGAAGAGTGCGGAAGAGTAAATTACATGGTGGGGATGCTGGTTATAGTGTACCAAAATCCTTTATCGCTTGTGGTAGAGGGTGTTCTAATAATGCCAAACAATTATGAAGATATGATCCACAATGCAATTTATTATTTTCTTCATATAGGTTTCACATAGATGCCTCCCTCAATTTAATTTTATTCAATGTTAGAGAATTATGAATTTATACATGGGCTAAGTTCTAAATTCCTTTATTCTATTAGGTGATGTAGAGATGTCATTTAAGGAAGTGTTCTAGGTTAAACAAAAACAACAATAAAAAATGTCATAATTTCTTATATAGTTTAAACTAGTGATACACTTCATCTATAACTTACTAAGTGTTATGATATGGAGCCTAATCAGATCTGAAGGTTTATTCAGCATGGTTTTCTCCCCACATTATTTCTATAGGAGTTTGGGGGCAGTGCCCCAAAGATAGAGTTAAGGAGCAACACCCTAGGTGTGCTCCCTATCACAGTACAGGGTGGGGTCAAGAGGCAATGCCCCACGAGGGTTTTTGGGGGTAGAACTCTTGAAGCCAAAAATGCCCTTATATTGTAAAAGGTGTCAACTACTATTTTTCTATTATTCTAGCCCTAATTTTCTAAGCAAAAAAGCTTGTATAAAAAGGGTTAGGGTTAGGGGTTTCATAATGTAATGGTGATATTGTAGCTTCATGTGGTGATATTGAGCTATAAGGGATTGTGGATTGTAATCACTAGATAATAATAATATTGGACTTGTTGTTGGTGGACATAGCCCAAGGATTGGGTGAACCACATTAAATCTTGGTGTCTTGTGTTGTCTTTTATGTGATCTACTATTTTTTGGTATTAGTTATATTTGCATGTAACTGTTATTTCTATTCGAGGTTAATCCTAACACTAAGGATATTCACATACTTCTTATGATATTTTAAATATTTTGACATCATTATTTCCATTCACTTGTAATAAAATTTGTTAGCACTAAAAACTAGTAGTTGCACCCAAAAGAGGTGCATTATTTTAGACAATAGAAAAATATATTTAGTATATATATTTTAGCAAGAAATGTTAGACAACAAATAGGAATGTGTATTTCTCTCTCTTTCTTTTCCTTTTTCTAAGTAAAGGATAAAATTGACATTAAGATATGTATTGCATCATTTGAAATAGGTGGACTACATGTTTCATTATATAGTGCATCATTTAAAAATGTGGACTACATGTTTCAATGTTGATAAATTTCTCATTCTCTAATACTTATCATATTTTAACTTGCATAGTAAATTGTAATATGCTTCCAACAACAAACATTTTGTGTGATTATTTTCGCACAACTTTTACTAATTGAATTTCAAAAATATGCATAGTTTGAATATAGTGGTTTTTCAACTTACACCTATATTATCTCTCAATGGCTTAGTGTGACATTGGAGAGGCTTCCAAGATTATTTTGATACAATCTTAGCTAATTCACTGATGTAGAATCAACTATCAATGTTCATTTTTCTTCATCTTCTCCAACTTTGTCTTCTTTTTCATCTCCTTGTCCTCATCCTCTTCCTCTTCCTCTTCCTCTTCATTATATTCTCCTCACCTTCCTCCACCACTTCCTTCTCCTCCTCCCCTCCTTCATCTCCTTCTTCTTGTCCTTCTTCTTATTTTTCTCTTATTTCTTCTTCTCCTCCTCCTTTTTTATCTCCCATTTCACCTTCTTCTTCTTCTTCTTCATCATCATTCTCTTCCTCTTGCTCCTCCTCATTGTCTCCTCCTACTCCACCTTTTGCGCTATCCTCCTTTTCTTGCTTCCTCTCCTCATCCTTCTCATCCTCATCTTCTTCCTCCTCCTCTTCCTTGTCCTCCTCTTCATACTCATTTTCTCATCTTGATCTTCTTCATTTTCCTCTCCCTTTCCTTCTATATCCCCCTTCTTCTCCTCGTCTTCCTCTCCTTCCTCTCCTTCCTCTCCACCTCCTCCCCCTCCTCACCCATTTCTTCTTATTCCTCATCTTCCTCATTTTTTTTTTTCTTCTTTGAATTCTTCTTCCACTTTCTCTACCCTTATCCTTCTCAATCTCCTCCTCCTCCTCCTTTGGTTTCTTCTTCTTCCATATTTCCCAAGCTTTCTCCTCCTTATAGGTATTAGAGGTTTTTTTTTCTTCATGATTTTAATTTAGTTATAAAATTAGCTATTGATATGATAAAAGTATGGAAAAATGATATTATTATATTATTTAAGTTTGGCACTCATCACTTCAAAGTTAATATTTCCTAACAAAATTGAAATAAGAAATAAGTTAAAGTTGTAAATTTTTTAATATACAATCAACAAACAAAAAAAATCTATCAAAAGAAAGGTTTAGATGTTTACTATTTATCATACATTAAAATTTAACATTTTTTTAACCACATCTTATAGCCCTTACTAGATATGCTCTTCAAATAAAAAGTTTTTGTAATTCTTCAAATGCATCTTTTTCAATTAATTTGAAATAAATCTAGAACAAAATCTAATAGTATTTTTTTAGCCAAAAATTTATTATTGACTATGTATCTATTTTTTTTTCGTTTTCAAATTTTTGAATTAGATGTAACTATGTAATTTACATTGGCTAGACATAATTTCATTTTTTTCTTGCAATCTCTATCAGGCTACATTGTAAAAGGAAATAATGTAGCAAACACACTTCCTAAAGTAGGCTATGCAAAGAGTATTATCTAATTTTTATTAATTTCCTTGAATTCAAATTTAGTTGTAGTTTTCTTCTTAAAATTAACAAAAAGTTAATTTAATGGAACTCAAAAGCTAGAAAATAAATATATAATTCAACTTTTTGAATCTAATACCATATTTTTTTTTTCATCTTAAATTTTACATTTTTAGTAAAAAAGTAATATATAAATGTACAGAAAAAATATTGGTAAGTATATTGTATAAATTTTTTAAATGTATCAACAACTAAATGTATAAAATAATATTTTTTTAAATATATTATTTTAAATTAATGAATTGAATGTATTTCTTATTAAAATATATTGTAATATTTTTTATTGGTAAAATATATTGTAATATTTTTTATTGGTAAAATATATTGTAGTATTAATATATAACCATTAATTAATTAAATCTAAATTATAAAGGTTTAATTTTTATAGTAAAATGACAATCGATCCTGATCTTATAACTGAAACTCCATATTTATGTAAGATTCATATGACATAATTAAACTTTATTAATATTAAGCTTATTCATTCTAATAAAATAAGATGTTACTCAAATGTAAAAATAACAAGGGTTCTATTAGAGCTAGAGTCCCTGTCTTTTGGTTAGAAAAATATAAGTTTGTATTAAAACATAAAATAGGAAACATGCACTATTAAAAGACAAAGCATAGAAACGTATTTTAATTTTGTACTGAATTGTACATAAATAATTTGAGTAGTATTAAGAAAAGTTTTGGTTCTATTAATTTTGTAAAATAGATATTATTGGCAAGATGTAAAATATGAATTGTTAAGGATTCTTAAAATTTTGATTGATATAAAAGCATAGATAGAGAAAAGATAAAAAATTAAAAATTGCTTAGATATGATGGCCAATAGCATAAATGTTTTCAACAAATCATAGATTACTTATGAAACATATACTTCAACATCCTATTCATGGTTATACTTAGTTATTTTAATCATGCAGTAGTGTGATGAATCAAGATGGAGATGAGAAGAATCTTTTTAAAACAAATAGTTCAAAAATTTTGGAAAGTTTTTTTTCATCTAAAAATATTTTTAGCTTAAATGAAGCTAGAATATATATATATATATATATATATATATATATATATATATATATATATATATATATATATATATAATTCGTCAATTGTCTTGTTAGTCTGATGTAAAGAGCTATGGACAGAACAAACACTCCAGCCATCCCATCTAGAGCCATCTTCATTGGAGGAACAATTATATCTATCAAATCATAATAATGCAACAATGTTTCTTATATTTTGATACAAATGGATTGTTCCAATGAACTATGAAAGATGAAGTGTGGTAGTCATCATATGAAATGTTGATGAATTGACTTGCATTAAACATAATAAAATTAATAAAATGAAACTTTTTTGAACATTGTAAACATTATTATTTAATCCTTTCCTTTTCTAAATAAACAATGAAATAATGGTAGTTATTTGTTAGGCTCTAAAAAATATGGTAAATGCAGTGGAATTGAAGATTGATTGAACAACAAAAGTATTGTTGAAAATATGTGCCAAGCAGGCCACATTAAGCTTTAATGAGTTTCAAATCATTAATTTAAATAGTAGTGAACATCTATTATTGACAGCTCAAATTGAAATAGATTCAAATGAAATAAAATTTTCAATTGCATTTTCTTTTTGTTTGAAAATAATTCAAATGACAAGTAAAGGTCCAAAACAGAGAATAAAAACCTTAAAATAAAGATGCATTTATTAGTGATATGTAGCAGTGATCTCCAACCAAGTTGTCATCTTGTATGAGCCCTGCCTATTATTCAAAAGAACTTATAGTCTAGTCCATAAAAAGAAAACTCACTGATTTTCACCAAAAGTATTGCATGTATGATTTTTCTAAGAGCATTTAGGAGTGAATTAAAGATTCATTTGCTCAATATTGTATTCTGACTTTTGAGAATGAATATGAGTGGTACTCTAGCTTACTAAAAGAAATTGAACAAGTATAACGTGTATGCTTAGAACACATACAATTATCAACTTAGCCAAAACAATTTTACACCAATTAATGATAGTCATAAAAATTATATGAAGATATAAAATTCTACTTTTCCAAAAAAAAAAATTCTCACACCAAAATAAAAATTAAAAAAAAATACTTTGACAAGATCCAATGCAATGTTGAGATGACATTTGTGCTTCTTATCTCTAGGCCATAACTTGACCCCACTATCTACGCACAACAAGTCATTATAAAGCAAAAAAGAAATCTTTCTAATGCAACATATAATATCTCCAAAATAGAATTAATACTTCATAATCATTAAAATTGCATGTTTGTATAGATATTTTTTCCTCCATGAAAAGTAACTTGTCTTTATAATACTAAAACCCATATTGTTGGTGAAACAACTAAAGAGCTATAGTTGTGTGGAAGACCTACAAACATTAATAAACTTTAACAACAACAATTAACAATATTCTTGAAATAGTAAAAAATAAAACAAATAATAAAACATTTTGAATAATTAGATAGTACTTTTAACTCCTCAAACCTGGTATATTATCTGATGAACTTTTTTCTATTGTTGTATAAGAATAGAATGCTTGCAACAAATACAAACTATAAAAAACACAAGCATACATTAAAATACAATGGTTGAAAATGGTTGAAATGGACAAAATCCTCTATGTTGATTTTATTTAACCCCAACTCATCAAAAGAAGATAGCAAATTAAAACAAAAAATGTTGACACTACTTCAGCAAGCATGTAATATAAAATAGAACCCCAAACTCTTATTTCATACAACAGCAGATATAGTGTAAAAACTAGATAAATTAATAACAAGACATCTTATAAACATTTTCATAACAAAACTTATTAAGGAGGAATGTTGTATTTTGTGGTTGCATGATGCAACCACTAACACCAAATTAAACTCCTCGCTCTATTTAAGCCACTCTGCTCTCAATAAAATGTGGAAAACAATAAGATGAAATAATTTAATGGATTTTTTTAAATATTTAAAACCACTAGCGAAAATGGTCATAACCAATAAAATAAAAGCATTCAAATATGAAAAATATGTATTTAAAAAATAATATTGACACAAATTTAACATTCGCTAATATTTTTAGATTTTTTCAAAAAAATAGTAATAGCATAAACAGGGAAAAAGCTATAGCCTCCTACCTATAAGGCAAGGACTAATAAAAATTATTCTAAATTGCAACGTGCATACTACCATGGAAGTTATTTCAATTTTAAAAATAAATAAATTATCAAATCTAACCAACCATATGTAAAATCTTATTTTTATTATTATTAGAATTATAACTAGAACATTTCAAGCATAAAGTGAATGATTTTTTTAATTTAGATTATTTAAATTTGTATTTGTAAATGCAATTAATAATTTTAGATTGGATGATTCTAAATTTGTTTGTTTTAATTGAAAATATAGGTGGAAGATGGAAGTAGAGAGGGTTCTACAACCCAGCATCGATAGAGCCCTCTTCATCCTTCCCTGTACTAGCATTTAATGGCCTCGGCCTCTCAACCATTCGAGAAATTTCACCATATTAGGAAATTAATTTTGGCCAACTTCAAACACAAATTTTGAGAAGAGGAATTTTGGAGACAAAAGTTGAGAGAATTGTGGCTTCAAGAAGGGGATGAAAACACTAAATTCTTTTACATGTCAGTCAAGCAAAGGCATGCAAATAACATTATTTTTCAAATTGAGAACATATTCTTAAGTAATTTGTTGATGAATTCCATTGACATCCAATAGGAGGAAATTAGATTCTTCTCAAACCTTTTATCTCCACCTCAAGGTTAGTAACCTTCTCCTGAATTGGAAGAAGAGCTACTTTTAGTTATTCCACCATTGGTTTCAGCTCAAGATAATGATCAATTATTGAAGCCTTTCACACTTCTAGAGATTAGAGAAGTTGAATTTTTATTACCTCTAGATAAAGCCCCAAGACTAGATGGTTACACTATTGTTTTTTTTTTTTTTTTTAAGTTGGGATTTTATTAGTTATGACCTACTTTTAGCATTGGAAGAATCTAGAAAACATGGAGCTATGCTGAGAAAATTTAATACTACTAACATAGCCTTAATTCCAAAGTCTTTGGCACTAAGAACCTTTGTTGATTTGAGGCCAACATAGCTTTGCAATACTATATACAATTTTTTTATAAAAGCAATTTATATGAGACTATAAAAATTTCTTCCCAAGATTATTTCTATAGAAAAAGGAGGTTTTGTGATAGGGAAAGAGACTATGGAAGGTGTGTTAGTGGCACATGAAGTGTTACATTCAATTAACACCCATCAAATTCCTTATTTTTTTGTCAAATTAGATATAATGAAAGCTTATGACAAGTTGAATTGGAATTTTATGATTGAAGTGCTCCAAAATTTTGTTTTTTCAGGAAAATGGTGTAAATGGATCAAGATGTGTATATCAGGGGCTTATTTCTCAATTATTATTAATGGGGTTCCCTTGGGCTTCTTTTCATCAACTCAGGGGGTTACACAAGGTGATCCCATTTCCCCCTCTCTTTTTATCATCATGGTTGAGGTACTCAATAGAGTTATTTCTTTGAGCCATGCTCAAGGTCTTTGGAGGGGGGTTCTAGTGCTTGGTACTTTTTTTGTTGTTACACATTTACTATTTGTGGATGATGCATTACTTTTTGGGTAGGGACCATTTCAAGAAGCTTAAGCAATCAAGAGAGTGTTAGACTTATATACTATTGTTTCTAGACAAAGGATTAGTTCCCCCAAATCCAAAATTTATATATTTTTTACAAATTCTATCATTGCTTCTAAAATTGTCAAGATATTGGGATTCAATTAAGAGCTTCCTTTAGTGTATCTAGAGATTTCTTTCTTTATCAGATCTAATAAGGTTGGATATTGGAAACTAGTTGTGGATAGGATTAAAAATAGACTTTCTACCTGGAAGGTTATGTGGCTCTCTTTATCTGGTAGGATTATCTTGATTAGATTAGTATTATTGACCATCCCAAATTATTATATTTCTGTTCTTTATGCTCCACCAGATGTCATTAAGTAGATTAAATATTTCATCTCAAACTTTTTATGGTATAGTAATATGATTGGTCAAAGAAAAATTCTAGTAATATCTATGCAAGAGATGGTGTTAGACAAACAAAGATGGGGTGCAGGCCTTCATGATATAGAACATTGTACCAAGCATATGGGGGGAAATTGGTTTGGCAAATGATGAAGAAACCAAACAACACATGGTGTAAGATTATGCAGTTGAAATACCTGGATTCCTTTGACCCAAATTGTATCATTTTAGTGGCTTCCCTTCCAAAAGGATTAGAAATATAGAATTTTATGGTTACATCGAGAGAGGTTGTTGCTGATTATGTCTCTTGGGAAATAAACAAAGGTCAAAATGCCAACTTTTGGGAGGATTCATGGAATGGTCTACCACCACTTGCTAATACTCCTCAATTAATGGTTCTAATTCCTACTTTTAACATCATTGGAGGATTAAGGTATGTTATTATGTGGATCATGTGGACCCCCATTCACATTTAGTGGCATGAAAAAATCCTTCACTACTTCCAATTTTTGAGATCATATGCGATTTATTTAAAGAAGTATTAAATGTTAGAAAAGTGTTCTTTCACCCTATCAAAGACTGTTTGTGTTGGGCCCCTTCTCATGAAGTTAAATACTTGATTAAGGTAGGTAACATGGCAGTTGGTAATGTAAAAATTGCTAGATCTAAAAGTAGAGCACACTCACTATGTTGGAACAATTGTTCACTTAAAAAAGTTGGTTATTTTGCATTTATCACTCTTAGAAGGAGACCCTTAACTAGTGATAGGCTGGAAAAGTTTAATACTATGCAAATATTTAAGTGTTTTCTTTTCCAAAGAGAGCTTGAGGATGATGATCATGTTTTTTTGTAGTGTCATTATGCACAAGAATGTTGGAAATCAGTTCTTAAGAAACTAAACTCTACTATGCCACTTCCCAATTCATTAGATAAATTATTTGAATCCTAGCCAATAATTCCACCCAATTCTCTACTTTCTCCAATATGGAAGTATTTTCCATCCTTGATTGTTTGGGTAGTATGATGGGAACACAATAAGCATATCTTTAGATAGTCCCAATCTTTAGTTTAAAATGTGATACTTACTATAGAAAAGTTAATTTCTAAAGTGGTTTCTACCAACATCAAGTTGGGATCATTACAGGTTCACTTTAGTTCATGGGATGATGTAATGCTCAAGGAATGGATATTTATTACCATCCTTTTTTAATATTAACAAATCCCTCAAGAAAGTGGACAAGAAAAAGATCAAGTGGCTTCCTCTTGATCGTGGAGTTATCAAAATTAATTTTGATGGGGCTTCTCAGGGGAATCCAGGAAAGTCAAGAATCAAGTTGTGTTTGAGAAATGAATTTGGACATCCAATTGCTATGAAGTCTTTTGATATATTGCTCATTACAAATAATATTGCAGAATCTTCAACATTACTATGAGGATTAGTTCTTTCCAAATCTTTAGGCATTGAATGCATTCATGTAGAAGGTAATTCACTTATTGTGATCCAAGCATGCATTAACATAAAGTTATCTAATATGAGTTTGGGATATATCTTTAATCAAATCTAATGATTTATGGATGAATTTAAGAGCTATGTCATTTCTCATACCTATTGGGAAGGCAAACATGTGGTTAATTACCTTTCGAATATGGGATGTGATTCAATAGACATTTAACTATTCACAATGGCTTATTGTAATAGTATTAATGGCAAATTGAATGACATAATTAGAAGAGAACATTTCTCCCCTAAAGTATGATTTAGATACTTTCTTTAAGAATTGTAAATCATTGTAATTTTTGTAATGGGGCTAAGATGCAAGGTTTTCTTCCTAGTTCTTTCCTCATGGAGCTTTTGAACTAGATTATATATATATATATTTTCAGTAGCCTCATATATTTTTTCCTTGAAAGAAAAAAAATAGTTCATTTCTCATAGTCACACCACCTCTCACACTCACTCTGACAGTCATCATGGAGAATAGGAAGAAGATGTAGGCAAACAAGAAGACAAAAGAGTAAGAAAAATCTCATTCAAATAAGTGTTGCAAGGAATCCACCATATCCCAATCAAATCTAGGTTCATTAAGGAGAGTTCATCCTCAATCACTCAATCTACCAGAAATTGAGATGGAAGTAAGGATTCATCTTCACCCTTTTTCATTATTAAGCCTAATGACCAGATAAGCATAGAATTAGATAAAGAAAATAATAGGTTAAAGAACACCACAATTTTTTTTTTGTAATGGACCCTCTTAATTTACCTTCAAGGAATTTTTTCAATGACTAGTTTCAAAGAGTATGGGGCCACAATTTAGGGCACCATTTTTCCTTTTTTTGTATGTTGCAGAAGGATTTACTTATATTGATATTCATAAACAATAATTCCAAAAGGTTGTAGTTGAGAAATAATTCTAGAAATTTGGTAATGTGGAATTTAGGTCCTTTCCATGGTCTCTCAAATTAGTTAACAATGAAGTCCTGGTCCTTGCCAACCCAAGATGGATTACTATTAGCAATCTCCCCCCTTTTGTTTGGAACTTCATTCCGCAACTACTTGAGCCTTTTGGAAAGGTCATTAAAATCAATCATTCTAATATCCCAATCCCCAATGCTAATATCAAAGCCCTCATTTAAATCCTTCGTGACCATTTTGATGACCTTGATAATATCTACCTAGATGATGGCTCATCTCTCATTAGGTTCTCTGTAGTATACATGGGAGGGCTTAATGTCTATTATTTATATAGAAGGAAGAATTCCCCACTCCTTTCTAGTAAAAACTTGCTTAGCCCTTCCTTATTTCATCCCCCACCTCCTCTGAAACTCAAGTCAATCATCCCCTCTACCTAGAAAGATTCCATGCAAATATCTATGGATCCCAAAGCTTCTCCTTGGCTAAAGGAATCCAACAAGATCAAAGCCTCACTTGATGCTTTGAAGGGAAAATTTATTAAGCCCTCACTTGCTCCTAAATTACTGTACATGCAAAACTCCTTAGAAGATATTGATTCCCTACCAGATGTTCATTTATTAGACTTTGGCTTGGACCTAAAGCCTTCTACTGCAAGCTCACACCCTTTAAATGCTCAACAACTAGCCTTGATATCTCTGAAAGACAAGGCTAAATTAGTTGGAAAAGGTTCATCCTCCTCAATTGTGAAGTCATCCCCCAATCCAAGTTGGATGAGTAAAGAGGTTGTCTCTCCTCCATCATGTATCCCTAGGGTTGAATTCAATGTAGAGAACCTAGAAATTCTAGATTTAGATGTCCCTTTGTCTCCTAGGATGAATTGTTTGAATGAAGACAAAAGACTTCATGACTAATCCCTCATTTTCATCCCAATTACCTCTGATTCACCTATTAATGGTATTATAGAGGTGGATTCTCCCATTCTTGTTAGTGGTAAATCTAATGTCATTCAATCTCCCTTAGAGGATAATTGTCAAGAGAGGGAGGCGTATCCTATTATCAATCTAAGAGTTTGAGTGAGAGAAGGCTCCAAAATTAACAGTAGTGTGGAGGACACATTTATCTTTAGTGCTGAAAAATGTAAAGATAAGAGGAGACAAAAGAAAAGTATTATCCCTCTCATTGATGAAAATGGAGAAGTTGCAAGGAGGAAAAGGGGTAGGCCCTCTCAAATGAGTAGTAATACAAAACCCTTCAAAAAGTTTGGAACCAAAATTCCAGAATATGTCAAGGGCTTTCAGACCCCAATGGAGATAGATAAATAATCACTTTCATGGACATGTTAAAACTAGCTTCGTAGAATGTTAGGGGTCTGGAAACCTAAGATCAAAAGTATATTGTTAAGTGATTTCTAAAGTGGATGAAAAATATTGATATCATATTGATTCAAGAAGTCAAATCAATTGGATTTGCACTTGAAATGGCTCTCAAATGCATATGGAAGGATGCAATTGAATTTTCAACTAAGAATCCTAAGGGAAAGGGGAGGACTGGCATTCTAGTAGGCCCTAAATAGGGGAATAAAATTAGTAATTCAGGGAACTCACCATGTAATAGAGCCTCATGGGTATCTTTTAAGACTGATAACTTTGAATTTTTCATATGTTTAGTTTATGCCCCTAGTGATCACTCCAATAGAATAAAGTTATGGAAGTGGTTAACCTCTATACCAAATATCTCATTGATATTATACGGGGACTTTAATATGGTGGAGAGGCCCCAAGATAAGTTTGGAGGCCTTAAGTTTGATTGGAAAGGAAATGAACAATACTTTTGGTTTAGAATGATAAACAAACTCAATCTCATAGATCCCCTTGCTGATTTTAGGAATAATTCCTTGGGTATTTGGTTCACATGGTCCAATTACTAGAGAGGAGACAAGAGGATTTACTCTAGACTTGATAGAGTCTACTTTGACAAAAAAAAAAATCAATTGCACCAAGCCCTCAGATAATAACCCTATCCAAGCCCTCCCTTAATCTCTCTCTAATCATCACCCTATTCCAGTTGAAATTTTCAAATTTGGAGCCCCCCATTCTAGTTTCAAAGCCCCAAAGTCCTTTGCTCTTAATTCCTCATTACTAGAAGACCAAGATGTGCTAGCTACTACCAAAATTATACAGAGGCATATTTCAACCATTTGCAAGAATGTAAACCCCATATCAAAATGGAATCAAACTATTAACACCTGGTAGAAACTATTTAGAACCATGGAGGGGAAAAGCTAGGGATGGTAGAGCATTGGAACTCTCTTTGATCAACTCCCTACAAGAGGTTGAATCCTCTCTTCAAAGCCATCCCTCCAACCCTCAAATTCTTGAGGATGTTACTAAAACTAAGCATAGCCTTAGGATACTCCCAACTAAGAAGATTTAGGGGACCAGAGTCCTCTCTAGGGTTAATTGGGTAAAGGCGAGGAACAAAGGGTCAAAAATTTTCTTTAAAGTTTTGAAATTTAAGAAAGAAAAAGATAAAATTGAGTGTGTATGCAAGAATGGTGACACATTCATAGATCTAGAGAGCATCCTTTGTGCCTTCACTAGATTTTATAAATTATTTTTCTCCTTAGAAGATGTTGGTGATAACATGGCTACAGCTAGGAGTAAAATCTACTCTATTATTCTTTAGAAGTTGGCTAAGTTAGAGTCCTCATAGCTAGAAGCACCAATCTCCCTTGTTGAGATCAAATATTCCATATCCACCTTGGGAAAAGAGAAAGAAGCAGAATTGAATGGGCTATCTATAGAATTCTTTAAGACCAACATAGCTTGGACTAGCCCCACTCTTTAAGAATTATATTTTTTTCTCTACAAGAAGGCTCTTTGGGCCAAGACATCAATGTAGGACTCATCAAATTAATTCATAAGCGAGGGGATAAAAACCTTATTAAAATTTGGAGACCAATTACTCTCCTTAATGTGTCTTATAAAATTCTTGCAAAGATCCTGGCTTCTAGGTTAATGCACATCCTCCCTAAAATTATTAGTTAGACTCAAACAATTTTTTTCAAAGGAAGATATATCTTGGAGAACATTATTACTTTCTAGGAAACTATGGACTAGGATAGGTGCTCAAAAATATATATTGGTACTTTACTTATTAACTATGAGAAGGCATATGACAATATTGAGTGGAAATTCATTTTCTTGATGTTGAGGGCCCTAGGGTTTCTAGAAACCTTTATTCACATGGTAGGTATACTCTCGAAGGATGCTAACATTGTAATTGAGGTGAATGGAATTAGATCACAATATGTTGCACTCTCAAGGTCTATTACATAGGGTTGTGCCCTGGCCCCAACATTGTTTGTATAGCTATAGAATTATTGCACTTCATTCTTAGAAACAATTCTCTTTCCACCAAAGTTTTAGGTCCCTTCTTACCAAATGGGAATAAAACTTCCAATATATAGTTTGCAAATGACACTACCATTTTACTTAAACTAGAAGACACAAATATGGAGCACCTAATGGATAAATTAGACCTTTTTTGTGTTGCTTCTGTTGGATACAATTGTTAATTGTGTATTGTCTTTGATGCTACACAAGTGTCATATCAGTCATCAGACAGAGTCTACCGAGCTCAGATGATCAGCAAAGAAATTTACAATGTCTATTGAATGTTCCTTAACATTACACAAAAAATTTAATGTCTATCAAGCTCACTCGAGCATCAAAGGATTTTGTAGTAGAAAGTTAGTATTAACCGAGCTCCCAAGGTAAATGAAGAATAATTAATGTCTACTGAGCTCACTCAGGCATCAAAGGATTTTGTAGCAGAAAGTTAGTATTAACCAGGCTCCCAAGGTTAACAAAGAATAGTTAATGTCTACCGAGCTCACTTGGTCATCAAAGGAAATGTAGCAGAAAGTTAGCTTCTACCAAGCTCACAAGGTCAGCAAAGGAAGGTCAGTGCTAACCGAGTTCACTCGATCTCCAAAGGATTTTTGTAGAGTTTGCAATGTTTACCAAGCTTTACTTGGTTAACACTAGAAAACCATTCTGGAGCAGTGGTTATTGAGTTGGGTCGGCCAGCAAAGGATTTTATTGTTTTGATATTAAGTTCAATTGTTTCATGCAATAAATGTTGCCGACTGATGTAATGATTTTTTCAATTGTTGTAACTTATATTTGAGCCGACTTGATAATCTGAAAGGTATATATATAGATGTTCAAATTGTGAATTTAAGTGTGAGTGTGAATATGTGAATGAGGATGGAATAAGAGAATATTGAACAAATTCTGATGAAGGATTAGATATCTTGGAGGAGCTGTAAAGTTGTATTCGATTAGTAAGGATCTAGTAAAATAGAACAGAGATCTATAATCAGCAAAAGATAAGTTGTATATCATTCAGGTCACTTCATTGTTGCTTTCTAATCATTGTAACAATGAATCCAAAATCTCTTTACAGAGTTGGTTTAAGAGCCATTTTGTAAATCCTTTAACAAGGTGATAGTTTAGTTGAATTGTTCTAAAGACCTCTAACTAGGCCACTCCTAATAGGGTGATTAAATCCTCTAACAAGGTCATACCTAACAATGTGTATTGTAACCTTTAATAGGGTTGGCTCCTAATAGGGTTCACTTCAGAAGAGTGAAAATTGGTGACTAGTTACTTGGTGGTTTTTCCATATTGGGTTTCCATGTTAAATTTGGTGTCTCTTGTGTTTATTTATTTAACCTTTGCATGCATATTAATAACTATGAATGCTAGATGATCAGTAACTAGTTAACCTACCGAGTTACAGTATTCCTACACTATTTATCAAGTATTAGTAGTAAGTAAGCATTATAGACATCTAAGATATTTTTGGAATTGTTTTTGTGGTAACTAATTCACCCCTCCCCTCTCAGTTACTTCATCTATATTTCCAACAATTGGTATCAGAGCTTTTGGTGCTTATAAGATAAGATTTCAAGGATCTAATCCAAAGATTAGGATGTCTTATAAGAGAGAAATTCCAAGACTTAACAGGGACAACTTCTCAGCATGGCAAGGGTTGATGAGACTTCATCTAGCTTCTATTGGAGATACAGGACTAAAATACCTTGATGAAAAATATGCAAAACCAGCTAGTACACTATCTGTCAATGATATTGCTGAAAAAAAGACTCACAACATTATGATGATAGATATAGCATCTACTTTGAGTTATGAAGCATTTGATGACATCAAGGATTGTAAATCTACTTTTGAAATGTGGGAAAAGTTAAAAGAAATCTATGGAGGACATGATAATGTAAGAAGAGCCAAAGTAGAAAGTCTAAGAGGACAATTTTGATTAGATGAGGATGAGAGAGGATGAAAACATTGCAAAATATGTTGAAAGAGTCAAAGCATGTGTCAGTGCAATCAAAGAATCTAGAGGAGATATCAAGGAGGAGACAGTTATAAGTAAAGTTCTTAGAACATTACTACCCATTTATGCAATTAGAGTCTCTGCAATTCAAGAAAGAAGATGTGAAGCAAATCATAAGATAAATCTAGAGGCCATAGTTGGAAGATTAACTACATTTGAGTTAGATAGCTTTGACAACTATGTTCTAGCTTCCAAGAACATTGAATCAGCATTTGAAGCCAAGCTTTCACTCAAGGAGAAAAGCAAAAAGGAAAAGGAATCTCAGCCAGAAAGTGAAGATGAATTAGACCAAAGTTCAGACAGTGATCTTGAGGTGATTGAAGCTCTACTAGCAAGGAAATATTCTAGAGGCAGAGGAAAATATAAAGATAAAGTTCCTCTAATCTATTTTTCATGTGAAGAAGTTGGTCATATTTTTGCTAGGTGCCCAAACAAGAAGAAAAAAGATGAGAAGAAAGCTTACAAGTATAATGACAAGAAAGACTTCAAATCATTCAAGGATAAAGGTAAAAAAACATGTTTTATGGCTAAAGATTCTAATGATGAAGAAGAAGATGAAATTGTCTACGTTGTTGTGAAAGATGAGTCTGATAATGATGAGGAAATGGCACTCATTTCTCATATGAGAAAAAATGATACATGGATCATAGATAGTGGTTGTTCTCATCACATGACTGGTGATAAAACTAAGTTTGAATACTTTGAAAACTATGATGGTGGCAGTGTAAGATTTGGTAACAATGAACCTTGTTATATAAAAGGAAGAGAAAAAATCTCTCTAACCAAAGAACTTATATGTGATAATGCCTATTGGGTAGAAGGACTAAAGCTTAATTTGTTAAGTATGGCACAGCTACTCAATAATGGATTCAAAGTAGAATTCATGCATGGAAAAGCAAGACTATTGGATGGCAAAGGAAAACTGATTGGATCAGGCACTCAAACAAAAGGGAACTTATTTTATCTTGAACTTGGTGAATGTTCATGTTTTATTACTCAAGTTGAAGAAAGTTGGTTATGGCATAAAAGGTTGTGTCATGTCAATTTTGATAATTTGGTGAAGATAAGAAAATTCAAGAAAGTAAGAGGCATTCCTAACATAAAGAAACCTGAGGTCGGTCTATGCAAGAATTGTCAGATTGGTAAAATGGGAAAGACTAGTTTTAAAAGTAAAAACTATCAGTCTGAAGATATATTAGAAATTGTGCATACTGATTTATGTGGACCCATTGGAATTGAAAGCTATACTAGAGAAAATTTCTTCATTCTTTTTGTTGATGATTACTCAAGAATGATGACTGTCATGTATCTAAGGAACAAATCAGAAGCATTTGAGAAATTCAAATGGTATTTGGCCAGAGTAGAAAAGGAAATAGGGAAAAGATTGAAATGCTTGAGGTCAGACAGAGGTGGAGTGTTCATTTCACATGAGTTCAAAAACTTTTGCATTGAAAGAGGAATCAAAAGATAGGTATCAGCCTCTGGAACTCCTGAGCAAAATGGAATAGCTGAAAGGAGGAATAGATCTGTCATGGATTGTGCAAGAACCTTAATGATTGAAAAGAGCATTGCTATCAAATACTGGAAGGAAGCTATCAGCACTGTAGTTCATACCTTGAACTGAGTACAGCTAAAAAAGGAATCATTCAAAACTCCCTATGAGCTATGGTATGGCTATAAACCTAATGTAAGTTATCTAAAAGTATTTGGAAGTAAATGTTACATTTTGAAAGAATCTATAAAAGAAAAATTTGATGTGAAAAGTGATGAAGGAATATTTTTGGGAAACTCTTGGAAAAGTAAAGCATATAGATGTTTGAACTTGTCTACTTACAAAGTCATAGAAAGTGCACATGTGAAATTTGATGATTTTACAGAAAGGACTGAAGAAGAAAGCAAAAGGGAACCAGAAGATTATAGAAGGTTTGTTTTCATTGAACCTAATACAATATCAGTCAATCAAGAATCTTCTACTTCTGATTCATCAGTAACTGAGTTACAAGAAATTAAAACCGAGCTACAACAACATGAGTTACGTTCAGATGCTACCGAGCAAGTGTCTACTGAGTCTGAAGGACCCAAGCCAATAGCTACCAAGCCAAAATAGCTAGAACATAAAGTTGAAGTGCAAGAGGATAACAATGAAATTCATTCAAAAGGCAAGGAACCTATATTAGCAAAATATGTCAAGTGACATCATTCAATAGATCAAATTATTAGAGACAAATCTGAAGGAACCATGACAAGAAGTAAGTTGAAAGGTACTTGTTTACTTGCTGATTTTGAACCTATAAATATCAAAGATGCATTGGGAAATGATAGTTAATTAAGGCTATGAATGAACAAATAGAGTAGATAGAGAAAAACAAGAACTCTTGTACCTAGGCCTAAAGATAAAAATGTGATTGGAACTAAGTGGATATTTAGAAACAAGTTAACTGGAGATGGTAAGGTATCAAAAAACAAAAGCTAGACTAGTATGCAAAGGATATGCTCAAGAAGAAGGAATAGACTGTGGAGAAACTTTTTCTCCTATTACAAGATTGGAAGGAGTCAGAACCTTACTGGCATATGCTGCTCACAAAGGATTCAAAGTTTATTAGATGGATGTCAAGTCAGCATTCCTCAATAGTATACTAGATGAAGAGGTTTATGTTGAACAACTTGAAGGTTTTGTTAATCCAAATAAGAAGAACATGGTCTGCAAATTACACAAGGCATTGTATGGTCTGAAACAAGCCCCTAGAGCATGGTATGAAAGATTGCATAACTATCTTATTCAGATTGGTTTTCAAAGAACTAATGATAATAGTAGCTTGTATATAAAGGAAGGACTAGATAATAAGATTGTCTTGGTAGAAATATTTGTAGATGATACTATTTTCATAGGGAATGATGATCTTTGCAAAGAATTTTTAGAGCAAATGAAAAAGGAATTTGAAATATCTATGTTTGATGAAATCAAATTCTTTGTTGGTCTTCAAATTCAGCAAAATAAAAATGGTATCTACATCACTCAGTCAAAATACATCAAGGAGATATTGAAAATTTTTGGTATGGAAGATTGTAAACTAGTTGGGACTCCTATGTGTACTAAATTAAAACTTACCAAGAAAGATGAATCAAAAGAAGTAGATCAAACATTGTATACATCTATGATTGGAAAGTTGTAGTATGTAGTTCATACTAGGCTAGATATTGCCCTTGCAGTTGGTATTGTAGCAAGAATTTCAACAAAACCAAGAGAAAATCACATGATGGCAATCAAAATAATAATGAGATATTTGAAAGGAATTGAAGATTATGGTTTATGGTACAAATTTGGAGGTAATCTAGATTTGAAAGTGTTTACTAATGCTAATTGGGCAAGAAACCTTGATGATAGAAAAAGTACAAGTGGAAGAGCATTCTTTCTTGAAAAGAGGTTGGTTTCTTGGACAAGCAAAAAGTAGAATTGTACATCCCAATCTATAGCAGAGGCAGAGTATGTTGCTACAGCAGTAAACTGTTCTAATATTGTTTGGTTTAAATAGTTTTTGGAAGGCATGAAGGTGGAAATCAAAGAACCAGTTGTTATGTTCTATAATAATACAAGTGCAATCAACATATCTAAGAATCCAGTGATGCATTCCAAAACCAAACACATTGCAATAAAATATCATTTTGTCAGAGAATTGGTGCAAGATAAAGAGATCAGATTGGAATATGTCCATACAAAGGAAAAAATTGTTGACATATTCATAAAGCCATTACCTAAGGATGCATTCTTGTATCTAAGAGGTAAGTTAGGGGTCACTCCCCTATTTGAATTTCACTAAAATGAAGTTTTAGTGTTGCATCAACGCATATCAAGTTGAAGATCTATCAATTGATGCAGCATAATCAAGAAATATTGTGTATGAATCAGTACTCAAGGTACATTAAAATTCATTTGAGTTGTGTTGTCTTTGGCATATGTTGTCAAAGAGGGAGATTTTTACTGTCATATCTTTCTGAAATTTGTTTGAGAGGAAGAGTTTGCTATGAAATTCCTTCACAAAGGTAGATTACTGAAAGAGGGAGAGTTTGCTATCTAATAGAGAAAGTTGCTATGATAGAAAAAGACTTGTTAGACTTTTTTTCAAATTTGATTCTGCTATGACATGTTGTGTTTCCATCAATGCCAAAGAGGGATATTGTTGGATACAATTGTTAATTGTGTATTGTCTTTGATCTTACACAACTGTCATATCAGTCATCAGACATAGTTGACTGAGCTCAGATGATCAACAAAGAAATTTATAGTGTCTACCGAATGTTCCTAAACATTACACAGAAAAGTTAATGTCTACCAAGCTCACTCGGGCAATAAAGGATTTTGTAGCAGAAAGTTAGTATTAACCAAGCTCCCAAGGTTAACAAAGAAAAGTTAATGTCTATCGAGCTCACTCGGTCATCAAAGGAAATGTGACAAAAAGTTAGCTTCTACTGAGCTCACAAGGTCAGCAAAGGAAGGTCAGTGCTAACCGAGTTCACTCAGTCTCCAAAGAATTTTTGCAGGGTTTGCAGTGTTTACCAAGCTTCACTTGGTTAACACTAGAAAACCATTTCAGGAGCAGTGGTTACTGAGCTGGGTCGACCAGCGAAGGATTTTATTATTTTGATATTAAGTTCAATTGTTTCGTACAATAAATGTAGCCGACTGATGTAATATTTTTTTAGTTTTTGTAACTTATATTTGAGCTGACTTGATAATCTGAAAGGTATATATATATAGATGTTCAAGTTGTGAATTTGAGTGTGAGTGTGAATATGTGAATGAGGATGAAATAAGCGAATATTGAGCAAATTTTGATGAAGGATTAGATATCTTGGAGGAGCCGCAAAGTTGTATTCAATCAGTAAGGATCCAGTAAAGCAAAAAAAAGATCTATAATCAACAAAAGATAAGTTGTATATCATTCAGGTCACTTCATTATTGCTTTCTAATCATTGTAATAGTGAATCTAGAATCTCTTTAAAGAGTTGGTTTAATAGCCATTTTGTAAATCCTCTAACAAGGTGATAGTTCAGTTGAATTGTTCTAAAGACCTCTAACCAGGCCACTCCTAATAGGGTGATTAAATCCTCTAACAAGGTCACACCTAACAGTGTGTATTGTAACCTTTAACAGGGTTGGCTCCTAACAGGGCTCACTTTAGAAGAGTGAAAATTGGTGACTAGTTAGTTGGTGGTTTTTCCCATATTGGGTTTCCACGTTAAATCTGGTGTCTCTTGTGTTCATTTATTTAACCTTTGCATGCATATTAATAACTATGAATGCTAGATGATCAGTAACTAGTTAACCTACTGAGTTATAGTATTCCTGCACTATTTATCGAGTATTAGCAGTAAGTAAGCATTATAGACATCTAAGGGATTTTTGGAATTGTTTTTGTGGTAACTGATTCACCCCTCCCCTCTCAGTTTCTTCATCTATATTTCCAACAGCTTCAGGAGGCATGATTTGGATGGAACCCCAAGCCTCCTCCTTGGTGTAGAAAGTTTGGTATTGATTGGGGTGGTCTGAATCATGTTGTTAAGTATCTTGGCATCCTCTTTTCCATCAATCCAAACATTAATTATATGTGGATCTAGGTCAGAGAGAAAATTAGGGGTAACATCAAAAAATGGAACACTATGTACTTATCATTGCTAGGGAGGATTCATATATGCCAAAAATCCTTTCTTCTTACTCAATATACTTCTCCTCAATATGACTCTTTAATGTCATCTAATTTGAATTTTTAGATAAAATCATTTGAGACTTGTTTTTTTCTGATGGGAAGGGAACATGTAAGGCCCATGATGTAAGATGGGAGTGGTGCACTAAAATCAAAGAACTAGGGGGATTGGGTATGAAAGACTTGAGAACCCAAGGCATTTCCCTAGTAGTTAAATGGATTAAAAAAGAAACACAAGGAGATGAACCCTAGAAAATCTTGATCAAACATAACTTAAGTAGGGGACACCCATGTAGAGCTCAAATTTGTTGGAACAACTAGAATATTTTGTATTTCCTAGTCTTGGAATGTAAAACTATGGTGGGAGGTTCCAATGTGTTTAAATCTCTATGGAAGAATTGGGAAAAAGTGAGACCCTTTCTTGGTAGTATTCAAAGATTACTAGAGACTGGTAACATCTAGTGTGGCTCCAATTCTATTTGGTGGAGCTTGAAAAGTAATTCTAAGCCTCTAGCCCTTGTGCAAGGATGCTCAATGAAGAAATGGGATAAGGTTCGAGTTAAGACCTTTACTAATATTCTTAGTAATGTAAGTCTAATAGAATGGCATGAGTTAAAATCTTGGTTCTCATTACAAGGCTCCAATAGGAGAACATTAGGAATGATCAAGAGTGTTATTGAATCATCCAAGCTCATATTTGAATGGTGCTTTGGTGATTCTTATTCCTTTCAGTTGAGGTGGCTTGAATCCCCCCCACCCTTACACTATGTTAAATATAAGTATGTCTACTCCATCCTCTTCTCTAGTTTTATCATCCTTGGCCATCTCAATACCTACTGGAATCTTTCCCTCACCCATAATAACTAAAAGAAGCTTCTTGACTAGCTTTAGACTAGACCTATTGAAACAAAAGTCATTGGTTTTCTCTAAAGATTTATCATTCACAAGTTTCTCTTCAAAAAAACTTGGAGGTGACCCCTACTTCTACTTTATCTTCTCTCAATTAGAATCTATGTTCCATGTGTTCTTCCATTGCCCATTTTCCCAAGATATTTGGCAATTGTCTAGTCTATTCTCTCTTCATTTATTCTTTAAACGCTTTTGGAATTAAGAAATAATAATGTTTTTAAGGGTAAAGAAAGAATACTTACTAAGTCTCTAAGGAGAATTTTAGCTACTAATATTTTTGTACAAGTAACTACTATATTTAAGATGAAGGAGGAGTAGTTGAGGCAGTTTATGCAAGAAGGAAAATGATTGTTTACCAAGAAATATCTGCACTATGCGTTTACCTCATTGAAGATTAAGGAAGGAAGAAAATCATGGGATAATTTTAATGTTCCCCTATCACAACTCATTAGAAGGATCAAAGAGGAAGGTACCTAGTGAACTAGATAAATATTTGAAAGGGAAGCTCTCACTATTTCCTCCATACCTTCCCCTATGTGTTTCAACACTTTAGACTCTAGTCAGGAAGAGGAGGAGGATTAACTCATATGTTGAACCATCTTACTTATGTGATATTCTACTAGCTATTTTATAGTGGTATAAACTCTCCATCTCAGTCGGGTGGCCTTTTTTTTGTGAGTCCCAGTATGGTGTATTTTTTGTAAACTTTTGTAATCTATGATACTATGGTGCTTGTAAAACTCTTTTATTACTTGATATGCAATAGAAATGTATGTTTCTTTTATTTTGAAACACATTTCTTTTATTTTGAAACACGTTTCTTTTATTTTGAAACAATAATAATGACATGATATTGTATGACAAAGTTACATCAATTGGAAAAAAGAATAATTATATAGTCCAAGATTTAGCATTGTTGAGCAATATCATTGAGCTGAAATTTCATCTATTCAATGTATGTATTCTAATGATAGTGTTCGGCCTCAAGGGATGACTCGGTTTAGCAAGGAAGAGAAACCTTAGCAATCGTCCCTATCTTAATTTAGTCACGGTCTATTCATTTTTTCTATTATTGTTGACAATTGGCTAATGAAGATATGTAATTAATGTCATTTATGGCAACACATAATGTACATGCTTGTAGGAAACCATAGAATAAAGATACTTAGCTTTGGTACTCAGAAAATTATCTATGTATGAATTTGGTTTAGAGAAGTGTATTTTTTTGTATGTAACTTGTTACTAACATCATATTATGACTAGAGAAGTTATATGCAAATAGTATGCATGTTGATGATGATATGTATAACCTCAAAAATTAGTATGGACTATGTAGAAAAGAGATGTTTATGTTTTACTAGTGAAACAAGATAGTGGAATTAAAGGAAAGGAATTATTTTGTTTACAAAATAATTACTTAACCAATTAGGGCCAACATCGTAGATGTTTACTCTAAGTTGGAAAAGTATGTTACGGTCTTAGATGAACTAGTAGAAATTTGTGAAAAGGCATGGTATTTATGCAAAGGACATCTTGTGAATTAAAGTTTTCAAGTAAGTGGTGTATTGTGATATGTATACTTTTTGTGAAAGTGATATATGTGAAGTTAATTTTGTGATCTAAGATTAAACCAAGGAAGAAGGTAGAAAATATATATTTTAGAGGACTAATTACTTGTTTAGGTAGTGAGCTCTTCTTGTAATTGGAAGTGCATGTTTTAGTAGTGGGCTCATCATGCATCTATTATACTACAACTCCTTATAGGGTTGGAATCTCCTAACAGGGATTCAAAGTCTCCTAATGGGGACTCTCTATACTAAATTTTATCATTGACTCCTAATAGGATCCATCCTCGAACAAGGAACATATATATTAGTATATTATCTAGTGGGTATCATCCCCATCGAGGTTTTTCCTTAGCTAGGGATTCCCTCATTAACAAAATATGGTGTTATGAGTTATCTTTGTGCATGGTTACTATTACTGTTTAGCATTACTTTATTACTTTCTTATGTATGGCTCAAAGTAATAAATAATATTCAGTTGGAAACTAAAGTTTGTAAATTATTGATTCAACCCCCCTCCCCCCAGTAATTCCTATTTCTAACAATTGGTATCAGAGAATAGTTACTTAGAAAAGGCTTAACAACTTGAGTAAGATCCCTATGGATATGGAACAGTTGATGAAGAACCTTGAAGAGGCACTTGAACAAATTGATCTCCTTACTAAAGAAAGAGATAAGCTAAAGGATAGATATGAAGACTCCAATATATATATTGGACAATTAAAGGACAAGATTGAACATTTCAAATACATGCATAAATCTACCAAATCTAAAATTAGTGATGATGATTATTCAAAGCTAAAGATAGATTACAAGACCTTGAAGCATGAATTGAATATTACCAATCTAAAGTTAACTTTGAACAATGATCCTAGCAAAGTTGAATCTGATTTGAAGACTAAGAATAAAAATCTTAGAGCAAGTCAAGAGAAGAAGACATCTAAATTTGAAAAATTTAAAGAAGATCGTGAAGAACTTCATAAGTACAACACTATTGTGAAAGGTGAACTAAGTCAATGCAAGAAACAACTTGAGAAGCTTTATTCTAGTAGAGAAAAGCTTGATGATTCAATGTCAATACATAGACCTACCTATGATAAGATTGGTCTTGGTTATCTATTTAACATGTCTACAAAGAAACCTAAAAATAGATCAGATCTGAAAGAAAAAGATAAATCTAATGATAATATTGAATCTAGTTAATCTTATGATAAACCTAAAGAAGTTGGACAAGACAAGGAAGTTGAGATATTGGAAGAACCAAAGAAAGTGGAATCTCCTAAAGAAATCAGGTATGAATTTAGAGGTAAGTATTTTTCATGTAATGAAATAGGTCATATGAAAAGAGATTGTACAAATAAGTCATTTAATCATGTTAAAGATTTTTATTGTCATAATTATCATGGTATGGGTCACAAAGAAATTGATTGTAGGAAACCTAAATATGATAATGATAGAAAGAATAGTAGAATGTGTGGAAATACTAACCTTGCAAATAGAAAAAGATATAATGAAAGGACATGAGAGAAGGAAGACCTTATGAAGAAAGAAGAAAAATCATGTGTTATAAGTGTAACAACTTTGGATACATAACTCAAAATTGTCATGCACTTGATGATCAATAGAATCCTAGAAGCAGAACTCCAGTATGTCAATTATGCAACAAATTTGAACATACAAAAAAGTATTGTAGAATAGATAGAAACTTTGGAGATAGAAGGAACAATGGAAAAAACTTTGGAAATAGAAGGAACATTGGAAGAAATGTCAAAAATGATAGAGGGAACTAAGAAAGACAATAAGGAACAAAGAAATGTAGTTAGTGAACTTTGAGAAGAACTCAATGAGGCATTCATAAAAGGATTAGACATCTCAGAAGATAAGTTACAAGATGGTGAGATAAAAAAATAAAAGTTAGTAATTAAGTTTGATTCAATTAAGTTGAATTAATTTTTTTGACAACACCAGAATTTGAAACTTCATGTAGAGATCTAACTAGAGGTAGCGAAGTTGGGAAAAGGTGTATTGAGATATGTCTAGATGGTATCTAAGCTCACTTGAAATTTAGAGTTATTGTTATTATAGAGAAATTTAATTTTGTAGCAAAAGATGAAAACTATATTTTTACAGAGAATTTTGTGGAGCAAAGTTTTGTGGAACATTGTCATGATGGAAGGAAGCTATGGTAAACCTCGGGTAGCATCTGAAGATCAAATAGAAGATCTTGAGTAGATATTTGATTTGAAAATGTACTTGATAGCTTTTTCATGTTTGCAAAGCATGCAATTATTGAAAGTTCAAATTAGATGAATAAAATGGAGTACAGACTTGATTACCACTTCATTGTGATTACATCAGAAGCATAGAGCACTCAAAAGTGACTTGATAAGGTGATTTTGAAGTAAACCCTATTTTTGGAAAGAGATATTTATCATTTATTCACATAATTTCTTTGATAAATTTTATATTTGATAGAATCATGGATATTTTAGTAGTTCATAATGTTGAGAATGAGGAGAGACCAAAATTGAAGCTTGTTTCCATGAAACCCCGAGAAGGAAACCCTAATTTAGCATTATCCATTACTCCAAACAATGTAGTTTATTTGGAATATGTAGGAAGTTATCTTAATAGAAAGTTTGAATCTATTGGGAGTGAGTATATTGGAAATAGTCTTTAATCATGATATGACTATGAAGCCCAGATTTAAAGATTTGAGAGAGCTAGACTTTTTAAAATATCTTTTCTACCAAGAATTGGACACACATGAATGGACTTAGATCATACTAAGTAGAATACATGATGGAAAACTATGGATAGAAGATAATGGTGTTGACATTTCAAAAAAACTTATTCATGAGGTAATTGACCTTAGCAAACAAGGCAATGTACCTATAGGAAAGAAACTTGTTAAGAAGAAGGTTGAAAGCTACACAAAAGCAGTTTATAATGGGAAGGCCATGGTGATCAGCACCATTAAACAAGATGATGTAAGATTCCTAAACATAATCATTGCCTACTCTATATGTTCAAGTTCTAAGATTGATGAATTCTCAGCTGGATTCATCTATGCAGCCTATAAGATATATGTTGAGAAGGAACAAGTTAACCTTAGTGAAATTCTAAGAATGCAACTATTATATCTTGAATTCCTGCCAGAATTTGTAATTGATATTGCCCTTCTCGCCTTTGAAACACCCATATTCAAATGCCTACAGAAATATTATTTTAACGCCAAAGATCAAACCTTATAAATTTTTCACGACCCACAAGTTTTCTGGCCGTCAGATCTAAGGAAGATCTACAGAGGGCGCCATCTCGCTATGGCGAAGATGTGTGAATTTCACCATGGCAACATAGCACCCATCCGCCACGTGGATCAATAGGGCCAGGTCTCACCAAATATTGTCAGGTTTCGCTGAGGTGGTGCCAAATAGGATGGGCCTAGTCGCAGGTTGAAAGCTTCATGATGGGTCAGAAGTCTCACGACGAGCAGATTGCATCGTCGAAAAGGTGTGCCGACGACAGTTAGTTTTACGACGAATCAGGAACAACCATGCGTGCTGGGTTAGAATGCAAACATGAGGTGGTGTCAGATCTCAGTTTGACCAACACAGTCAAGGGATGAGTCTCCATGATCGTCAGATCTGCAGGGATCTACGGCTAGCGCTATCTCGCCATTAGGAACCGCTCGGGAGATAATGTCGGTGACATAGCGCTTAAGTGCCACGTGTCCTGGTGGGACCAAGTTTCATGCAGCCAACACAGTAAAGATTGAGCGATCAATCAGACCAAGAGGGAAGTGCCATATGTACCACAGGCCTAGTGATTTACAAGGGAGGGGAGTCGCAGGATGACGAGTCTCCATGATCGTTGGATTGAGGCCGATCGATGACAGGTGCCATCTCGCTATGGCAAAGATGTGAGAGGTTTATGTTGGCGACACAACACCTTGTCGACATGTGTCCTGTCGACCCAGTCGAGGATGGTGATTGGTGGTTAGTGTAACCATCACAGTCATGATAGTATCCAAGGGTGGCGTGGTTAGTCCAATGAAGGGTGGTCAACTGCAAGAGGACCCCCAGGTGGCAAAAATAAGAAATTTGATTGGCCCGCGTGGCCTAGTTGACGCATAAGGAACCTGGTTGACCTTTTGACTAGGCTGATTCATGAACCAAAAAATGAAGATAATCGATTTTGTCGAGTGATCTGATCTCCATGATCGATCTTGACCTACCAAAGATGAATGTGAAACATAAAGGAAACACTCCACCATCTCGGTCGATTCGTCTGCCGGGTTAGAGTGCAGTTATGGCACCGTTTTCAGTCTTCTCAGGGCATTATTGGCAAAAAGGATCAGATTTTCTTTAAAAAAATTTGTGGTTGTCTTTCATAGGACTTAATGGCAGGTAGCTGCAGGGTCACTTCAGTAGCAAGAGGTCTTAGTTACACCTGAACTATAAAGGCATATTTTGTACATTTTGTGGGGGGACCTTCTCTCTAATTTTCTCCTCAATCATTGCTCTGCAATTCTAGTGTGAACTCCCCTGTGCCTCTGAATTGTTTGATTCTTACTATTATCCTTCAGCCATTGGTATTAAAGTGCAAGAATTCTTTGCCTATACCATTGTTTTGTGGAAATCTGTAACTCATATAACTGTATCTTTGCTGGCCTGTGAGTGATATATAAGTGAACTTCTTCCTTGTGTCATTCATCTTGGTTTTCTGATCTATGTGTAGTTATTTGATCAAAGCAAGTCTGGATGTGTAATATCCTTAGTTTCATTCTAGTTTAGTAGTGCATGTATGGGCAGGGAATTGGTCCAACACTCTATTTCGATGCATCACCTCCTTAGATTAGACTAGGTAGATTTTCTTTCATGCCCTCCTCCCTTTTCCTCTCCAAGAAGTAGTTAGGTGCACCTTGATAGTAAGAGGAAGCCAGCCTTCTCCAGAGACTCAACCTCGTAGTTCAAGTCCCACAGCTTGGAGGTTGTTTCCATGTTTCACTAGGTTGTCCTCTCACATAGGCCTTGGAAAAGGGTGTGAACCTAAGTGACAACAGCAACTTTTTGAAAACTTGGAGAAAATCAAGAGGACCAAGAATGATGTGTTTATATTTTAGTCACTAATCAATCATATATTATTTCATGTGCTTAAGAGATTTCCATATTTTTTAGTGATAGAGATTATGAGCAATGAGAGATATACAATGAAGAAGATTATACATGTATGTAGAAGACATCTAGCAGATAAAATCTTGGATAGTGAGAATTTGATAATGAAAACATTTTAGAATGAAATGAGACAAAGATTCAAAATTGCACCTACAATTGTAGAAAGATTTAAAGATGATATATGTGTTATGTTTGATATTGATTCAACTCATATTCAAGAAGTATAACCTCGGGAAACATTCCTTGATCCCTTAGGTTATGAATTGAGTGATGATATAGAAATTGGATATATTAATCTATTATTGAACTCTAAGAAGGACCAAGCTAAGTATAGATTTGGGACTTATGAAGAAATTACCCAATCAGCTCATCAGAATCTTTAGAGAAAGAATCTTACAAGAAGATATAGACAATAATGAAGAAAGCTTTAACAAAGGCCGGTATGATAGAAAGTGAGTCATGGCCAGTTAGATAGACCATGAAACAAGGTATAATGTATGTACAACCTTTATTAGTGTCTATTATAGAGACATCTTTAGAACAAAGCATTCCATATGCTACAATATCAAATGTACAATCGAGTGATCCAAAGATGAAATTAGAAAGATTAGTGGAATTTGTGACTACAAAGACAAAAAGAGTCAAGCAACAAGCCACTAGACCAAGAAAGAGATAGAAGACACTATTGAAAATTGTGGAATCTAGTGAAGAACAAGAACAAGAACAAGAAGCTAAATAAGCAAAGAAAGTAACTTCTAAATAGTCAGTAGGAAAAGCTTGGCAACCCTGGAAGCCAGAGATTGAAAAGATAAATTCAGCCATTGCTAGTGAAGGGAACTTTGTTTAGATGAACAAATTTTATGATTTGTATAATAATATTGAGAAACATCATATTGTTATCTTTATTGTGAGATATATAATAGCTAACAATCTAAAACTTAAGGGTATTGAAGGCATGGTAAATTAGAAGGCCTATGATAGACTCATAGAGAAGAAGGCACTAGCTCAAGAAGATGACATAGAACTTCAGAAGTCTATGATAAGGACAATATACAAAACTAATGATAAAGAAGAAGTTAGTAATTTTTTGAGCAGTCTGGCATCTTACTTAAGAAACAAGGTGAGACTATTTCTTTTTATGGTGGGTGAGAAGGACAAAATAAGAAGCAAAACAATAATAGCTATAAGTCAAATGATGATAGAATCTAAGGTAACACCTTCACCAGCACCTAGTACCTCAGAAGTGTCAGTAATTGGTGACACAATGCAAATTGATCAGACCAATATTACTATTAACATTGATGATACTAACCCTTTTGAGAGTTTTGAACAACCTAAATCTCATGTGAAGGATATACTAGATCAATTGAAACAAATTGAAGAAGAGAAGAGGCTATTAGAGTAAGAAAAGAGGAGAATAGAAGAAGCCAAGAAGAAATTGCTTGAAGATGAAATGAAAAGAAGAGTTTAGGAAGAAAAGAAGAGGAAAATAGAGGAAGAAAGAAAGAAGAGAATAGAGGAGGAAGAAAAGAGAGAAAAAGAAAGAAAAGAAAAAGAAGAGAAAGACAAAGAAGAGAGAAGAGTCAAATAGGTAGTAGAGAAGAACCAAAGGGAAGATGAATATAAACCTTCTAGTTCATCTACTCCACTTTTTCTTGCTAGCCTAACAAGTGATGATAATTATTAGACTAACTTAATCTCATCTTTGACAAATATTATTGAGAAGAACATGAAAGTGAAGAGCCTACAAAGAACCTTAATGGAGGTTACTGATAGATTACGCAGTACTCTGGCAGTCTAACATATAGAGGTAGATCCTGAATAGAGGGCACGAGTAGTATTGAAATCTTTTGACAAGGAATTTACAAATTTGTTGAATGTTGTAGAGTTAAAGGCCTAGATTTCATATGATGCTAATTTATTTAGCACTATTTGTCAGAATATCAAGAACAATTTGATAAGTCTTGATACTTGTATCAAGGAACATTGTAAATTTCAACAAGATGGAAAGGTATTGTACATTAGGTGTACCTTATCTCATAAGTTGACCAAGGATCTTGAGAGTTAGAGGCTCTATCTAACCAGATACAACAACCTTCCAACAAGTTGATGACTTTGAAGGACAAGTGGCCAATATTCATTGTGATATTAGGAAACCAAACTTTGAAAGGAACAAATTTTTAAAAGATTTTCAGATTTCAGAGACTCTATTGCTCTATTATAGAGAGATAGTTGGACGGGTGTGTCAAAGCCAAGGGCACCTACTCAAACTTTTTATACTCTGATCTTAATGCAATTTAGAATGCATCATATGCTATATGTGCAATTCTCACCTATACTGAATTAGCCAAGGATACATGGACAAAAGGTATGAACAATCTTAAGGCAAGTTTTGATGACTGTATGAAGATACTATCAGTTTAAGGCAAATGTTTATAGAGTTTTTTACAACAATTTTGACCCTTTTTTTGACATTTTAACCTTTGTCATTGATGTCAAAGGGGAGAAGATGCATAAGAAAATTGCAAATAAAGTAAAGGGGAGAAGATAAAATTGTAAGGTATGAAAACATATTGTAAGGGGGAGCATATGTAAGATGGACAAGATGTAAAAGATAATTAATATATTCTTTTTGACAAGTTTTTAATACTTAGCCAATTTTCCCTATTTTGTTGCCATCAATTCCAAAGGGGGAGATTGTTGAAAATTGGCTAATGAAGATATGTATTTTTTTTCATTTATGAAAAAACATGATGTGCATGCTTGTAGGAAACCTTAGAAATAAAGATACTTAGCTTTTGGTACTTAGAAATTTGTCTAAGTATGAATTTGGTTTACAACAGTGTATTTTTTTGTATGTAACTTGTTACTGACATAATATTATGACTAGTGAAGTTAGATAGAGATAGTATACATGTTGATGATGACCTATATAACCTTAGACATTAATATGGACTATACAGAAAAGAGATATTTATGTTTTACCAATGAAACAGAATAGTGGAATTAAAGGAAAGGAATTATTTTGTTCAAAATGATTACTTGACCAATTAGGCCAACATCCTAGATTTTTACTCTAAGTTGAAAATTTATATTATGGTCTTAGCCAACCTAGCAGCAATTTGTGAAAAAGGCATGGTATTTATTTAAAGGACATCTTGTGAATTAAGGTGTGCAAGTAAGTGATGTATTGTGATATGTGAACTTTTTGTAAGTGATATATGCGAAGTTGATTTTGTGATCTGAGATCAAACTAAGGAAGAAGTTATAGAATCTATATTTTAGAGGACTAATTACTTGTTTGGGTAGTGATCTCTTCTTGTAATTGGAACTGCATGTTTGGGTAGTGGATTGATCTTGCATCTATTGTACTAGAACTCCTAATAGGGTTGGAATCTTCTCACAAGGATTCAAAGTCTTCTAACAGGTACTCTCTATACTAAATTTTCTCATTGACTCCTAACAGGGTCCATCCTCTAGCAAGAAACATATATATCAGTATATTATCTAGTGGGTATCATCCTCACTAGGGTTATCCCTTGGCCAAGGTTTCCCTAGTTAACAAAATATGGTGTTATGAGTTATCTTTGTGCATGGTTACTATTATTGTTCAACATTACTTTATTACTTTCTTATGTATGGCTCAAATTAATAAATAATATTTAGTTGGTGACTAAAGTTTTTAAATTATTGATTCACCAGCCCCCACCTCTCTCAATAATTTCTATTTCTAACAGATACATCATTTCTGGGACTGAAAAAAAAAAAGATGACAAGAGGTGAAAATTTGTGAGTGAGACATCACAATTTTTTGTAGAGAGGTCTCTACATAGATAGTATAAAGGCTAATTAATAATTAAATTATTTTATTTTATTTATGATAATTATGATTTTTTAAATAGTCACTGAGAGGAGAGTAGTAAGCATTTAAAAATTTTCTTACATAAATTATCTCAATGTTCTTTCAATGTTTTGTTCTATGTTTATGATTTCCAACTACTTTCAAAAAACATGTTCTCTATGTGTGTTCATTCTAGATAATTACCCAATTGGTTTGCACATTCAAGAAGAGGCCACACAAGACTGATTCTATTTCAAATTTGAGATAGTTCAGTTCTATGTTTAGGTGTTCAAGGATCTTGTTGTTGGTTGATAGAAGGATGCTTCAAGATGCACAAATAATAAAATATTCATATTCTTTAAAAAATACACTATCTCAAGGATCAACTCAAAAAATAGAATAGAGAAATATTTCAAAACATATTTGTAGAAAGTTCAAATTGGAGAAGGAATTGAAGAATGTTCACTCAAAAGTAATTGAGAATCAGATGAGTAGGGAACATTGAAGAATTTTAAAATATCATAAATAAAAAAATATATTCTAGATTTCTTTATCAAGAAATCTTTTAGAGAGAAAAGTGCCATGAAGCCTAATTATAAGATTAGGATAGAAATACAAAGGTTTCTCATAATTCGGTAAAGGTGACAAGGTAGAATTATCAATTTTTTACTATAAAGGATGCAAGTGACAATATTCTCAATGATGTTGATCAAATTAATAATGAGGATGTAAGATTTTATTCAAACAAATTTATTGATAAACCAAATTTCTAGATAACTAATTGAGATATTTTAGATGTTATTCCTATATGTTTTATAGAGGCCCAAAATTTTATTCTCATGAACTACTTGTAGAGGAAGTTAAGATGAATTTATTTGATTTGGCTAGGGACAAAGCCTTTGGTTTAGATGGATTTCAAAGAATCTTTTTTCCCAAAAGAAATGGAAATTTCTTTCTCATGATCTATGGATGTTGAGGAATCAAGGAGGGATGGTTTTATTCTCAAAGATTTATACAAAACCTTCATAGTATTAATTCAAAAAATATTAGAAATCACTTCTTTTGAAGACTTTAAGCCTATCTCCTAGTGTGACACAATCTATAAAGTTGACCTAAAGTAATTACCAATAGACTAAAGAGACAGTTGGAGTCTATAATCTCATTGAAAAAGAGTGCATTCTCTCTAAATAGATCTACTTTTAAAGGTTTAATTAGTGTAAACGAAATAATCCACTCTATCTAAATGGATAAGACTTAGAGAATGTTGGTGAAGTTGGAGATTACAAGAGCTTCTAATTAAGTTTTTTTGGTCAAAGTCCTTGCGAAATTCAGTTTTTATAAAGAATGGTGGCTCGGATTTAAATTTGCATTGTCACTCTCATTTTTCAATCCTATTCAATCAAATCCCCCAATATTACTTTGAATCAAGTAAAGGAATCAGGCAAGATGATTCTATATCACCCTTTATCTTCATCATAATGATAGATATTTTAGTGAGATTAATATCTAGAAAGAGAAATGACGGCTAGTGGAAAGGAATCAAAGTTGCAGTAGGTATTGGGCTCATCTTGTATATATACTTTTTTTTTTTAATCAACCACACTTTTCTGATGGCAGAAGCATCTTTTAGAGAGATTAAAATTATGAAGAAGACTCTAGATGCATATGGGAATGCATCTAAATAGTGTACTAATGGAAGAAAGTAAAAAAAAAAATCTTTTTAATACAAAAATGCAAAAATAGCTAGAAATTTGTAAATTTTTAGGCCTAACATCATGGGCCATCCCTAGTATATATTTGGGAATTTCCCTTTTGGAGGAGCCAACAAGATAGTGGTTTGGAAAGATTTGATAGACAATTTTTAAGATGAATCCATAGTTGGAATAGTGAGTGGTTAATTTTTGTAGGAAGGATTTTGATAATGTCCCCTTTTTGGGCTAATAAAGATTGATACTTGTTTAATCAATTGTAATGTTCATAATATGTCATTTTAGTTATCAAATGATGTTATTATTGGGATTTACATCTACAAAGGATGTAGATTCTATTAAAGTTGTCTACACACTAGCTATGGTCTCCCTCAAAGTTTATAGGTCCAATTTTGTTTCACAAATATTTACGAAACACTCACCCCTACCATCTATTGGGATAAGAACCATTACCTTGGATTTATACAAGATCCTTCTTGGTAACACAATACTCTTCCTTCCTTAGCCAAATAGTAGTATGATTGAATGTAGTTATATATTTCTGATTTTTCTATTGTAATTAATATTACAGTGTCATTATTATAAATGATAGAAATACTAAAATAGTTATACTTGTCAATATATATATATATATATATATATATATATATATATATACACATATACATATACATATGTATATAGATACATCTATAGATGTACACACACACACACACACACACACACACACACACACACACACACAGACATATGTATGTATGTATGTATATATATGTATATCATATAGATATAATATATCTAAGAATCATATAAGATTATTTATTTCCTCCTCCTCCTTTTAAATAAATCACATTGTGTTTTTACTCTCTTTTATAATCATAATCCATTCAAAAAGTTACACCCCTTATAATTACAATCCACATGAAAAGCCACAATCTTGCATATTTACAATCCTTTCAAAAAGTCCCAACCCATCATAATCAAAATCCTCTCAAAATGTCACAATACTTTATAATAACAATATTTTTGAAGAGTCATAACCATTTATAGTTATGACCCTCTCAAAGAGTCACATCCTTTCAATATCATTGATACCTTTTGATAAGTCATGTCCTTATTTTCTTCACATTACTTCCTCTTACATTATTCCTTCTTTTACTCCTAGATTTGCCTCCTTTCATTTTGAAATAAACTCTCCTCTCTTTTATATCTTATTTTGAAGGAGTTGTGTCTCTTTATTATATATCTCTTAACTTTTTATTATATTTAATTAACTTATAGTATTTTATATTATTTATTTATATACTTTGTACAATATTATCTATTGTAGTCAATTTTATTTATTTATTTATTCATCCATTGTGATTTTATTATTATTTAATACATTATTTTATTATTTATTTTTTTTTATTATATTTTAATACGATTTTTTCCTTTTTTATATTGATTTTAATTCTAAGATACAGTTTTAGTATCATTATCTATTTAATAAATATTGTCCTATTTAATTATTAGTAGAATTATATCTTAAAATTAGGACATGAAAATTTTAATGATGTGTTTCAAATTTCCAAAGAAGGTTATTAAATCTATAGGACAATAAATGAGAACGTTCTTCTGGAATGGAGCTAGTGAGAAGGATAAAATATCTTTGTTAGTATGGGATAAAAAAATTTAAACAAAAGATAACGGAGGGGTGGGGTTAAGGGATTGACAAATCCTAAATATGGCTTTAGTAGTGAAGTTGGTTTAGAGTATATAGTCCAACCCATAATAATTAGAGGTGAGAATTATGAAGAAAAATATCTTTATTCAATTGAAGATCCAAGAACTTTCACTATCAAAAACTTATCTAAAGGATCAACAATTTAGAATTTTATTATAACTTGTAGACCCTTTATTATCAATCAAATAGCCTAGAAGATTAGCTATGGACAAAGGATTACCTATCTTATGAGACAATGTTGAGATCTCAAATACTTTTTACCTATAACTAAAATATGGGTTTTTTGTAGTGAGTGGATCTAGAAGGAGGTTCATAATGTAGGATTAGATAATCAAAAGGTAGAGATGGTGAAAGTTATTTTTTGGAACAAAAAAGTTCTAATGATAGATAAAGATGACAAGTTGGTTTGATGTGGGTCTTTGGATGGAAACTTTTGGACATCAATTTTTGGATAGACAAGGTGGTGATATATTTTGGGGAAAAAATTTTGTTGGTATAAGAATTTCTTACCAAAGGAGGAATCATTTCTTTGCTAGTTGTTAAGGGAAAATTTTTGATTGGAGAGAGGAGGAAAGGACTCAAATTTGTTAGCCAAATAAAATGTGTTTTGTGTGAAGACATAGAGGAATTAGTAGATCATTTACATATATATTGTGATGTAGTTTATTTAAGGGTGAACCCATGAGTTACACTTATTTTGCCTAAATTGACACTGAACTATGAATTTTCAAGGAAGCTTTCACTTTCGGATGCAAATTGTCATTTAACAGTTAGGAATTTGAAGATGAAGTAAATTAGAGTATTTTAGAATTATGTGTGTGTATTCTCTCTCTCTCTCTCTCTCTCTCTCTCTCTCTCTCTCTCTCTCTCTCTCTCTCTCTCTCTCTCTCTCTCTCTGAATTAATTTTATTGAATTATTTTTTCTCCCACAAAAAATTGGTATGTTATCAAAAACTTGATTTTTAAAGAGTGGTACTATTTTTTGACTTGCATAACTTTTTTTAACAATAGATATCTATGTGATCCTTTTGAATTGACTTTATTAACATCCATACCAAACTTATGTAGGTTGTTTGATGTCTTTATCCTTAGTATTTCATATTTTATAATGATTTAAGTTGACCAACCTTTAACTTGGATATACATGACTTTTGATGCATGTAACTTGTTACATATTTGCCTAATTTTCAATTTTCAATTTTTGATTGAAAGAGGACTTGAATATGAAGCTTGTAGTTATTTTTCAAAAAGTTTATTGTCTTAGTTACTATTTTTCCATGAGCATCCAATATATAGGTCTATTTTTTATAACAAACCTCTATTCAATTCACATAAAAAAAATGTATACCTAAAAAGTTCAAAATATATCAAATCCATAGTCATTAGAAAGTTCATTCTAAGTACTTCTGTCATACAAAACAACATGTCTTTAGTTTTCCATTTGAACAAGTAATTGAGCCTAGAAGCCATGAAAAAAATTGAAAATCTTATGGCCTTTGTAAAACACATTTATTTTTCTAGGTTGGATAGAAACTAACTTTATATCAAAAGTATTCAAAAAAATCTGAATTGAATCAAATTGTAGGAAGCTTTGCTCAAAATTGTCTGACCCAATCAACCACAACTTAGACAAAACCTAGATAGTTTTCATCAAAACTCTAATCATCCCTTTTGAGTTTTCTTTGCAATTTTGTGTTTCCCATATAAATAAACAATCAATTATTCAATTTTAGAATTAGAATAAATCAAATAATTCACACTTCAATTGGGAGGAAATATACTCAGCTTGTCTATTTTTGAATTTTGCAAAAAGAATTTGCAATGGGAGTTAAAAATAAAAGAGCAAGTAAGTTTGCATGAAAAAGAACAAAGTAAAAAGAAGATGAAAATTGTTGAAAAATTTTAGAAGGATACTATACAAGGTGGAAAGGTACACATGTTGATGCAAGGGGAGAAGAATAACTAGGGCCAAAGACACACCCAACATTCCAAACCAACCTTGTAAAGTTAACACAACAAAAACAAACACACACAAAGAACAACACTAGAGAGAGAGAGAGAGAGAGAGAGAGAGAGAGAGAGAGAGAGAGAGAGAGAGCAATATTCTTCTATTGATTCATGAAATAATCAACATACATTCCTAGCTATAAGGCCTTCTGGGTTATGACCAGATACAAAATACATAGAAGATCTAAGATCCAACTTCAAATTCACACTTCTAAACACATATGCAATAAACTTTGCAAACCTCCCAGTTCTCAAAAAATATATTGCCTAACTCTAAGCCCAAACACCCTATTTATACTTGCCAAAATGTCTTATAGAAAATTCTAGATCATTACATAATAGAAAGGCTGACCCAACAATGGTCTGGACACATCCCAAGATAAGATCTTATCATAAACATCATGATCGAAATTAATCCTGCAAGTTGGCTTGCATAAAAAATGCAGATAACTCATCCAAAATGTTGACACTCAACATTAACAAGAAAACTTGGCACAAGGTGGATCACTCGGCACACACTATGGAACTCGGCACACATTGCAAAGTGAGATGGGGTAAAATGCTAACCCAAGTTTTGACATGACATGAGATGACTTCAAGTTGGCTTATATAGAAAAATTATTGGCACTCAACAATGACTGTAACTTGGAAACAACTAGCATAACGAACACAAATGAGTAGGATAACACATCAACCTAGGATGCTCCTACATCAGATAACTAGGGTAGAATAAATGATTCTCCTAAATCATGCAAGTGTCATGACCTACGTTGAATCCAACTTAGATTAAGAAATCCATGTAGCATCTTCAACTGGTTTGTTCATCCACTTTAAAAAACATTCGTTGTATTATTTTCCTCCTGTTCTTTTACCAACTCTCTGATCCAATATCTATTCAACCTCTTCAATCTACTTCTTAGGATAATCACCAAGTACATGAACTTCATCATCTGACTCATGATATTTATATAGATCAACAAAATTTAATATAGGAGATATATCAATGTCATCAAGTAACTCAACTTCATAACCATTTCTACTGTCAAACTACTTCAAGATCTTACAAGGTCCAAACTTCTTCATCTTCGACTTACTATATGTTCCAACTAGAAATATTCCTTTCTTCAAATGAGCCATCACCTCATCAACAACTTCAAAAACATGATGTCTTCTAGACTTATCAACATTCTCCTTGTCCTTCTAATCACTTTGTTCCAACTTCAGCTTCACTTCCTTATGCAGAGACTCCATAAAATTAGAAAATTCTTCTCCTACATAACTTCTCTTCTCTTCACTAGCAACATCTCTTAAATCTGATACTTTTCTAGGCTTCATTCTAGTAACAATCTCAAAAGGTGTCTTTCCTATACTTCTATTCATAGAATTATTATATGAAAACTCAACTTGTGCTAATACCATCTTTTGATTATGTGTTTCATCTCCAACTAAGCATCCCAAAAAATTACCCAAGCTTCTATTCACAAGCATTGTCTATCCATCTGTCTATAGATGGAATATAGAACTAAACTTTAGCTCAGTGCCCATCTTCTTCCACAAAGTTCTACAAAAATCACCCCAAAAACTTACTTTCTCTATTAAAAATAATACTTCTTGGTAATCCATGCAATCTAACAAGCTTTTTGAAAAAAAATTAAGCAACATGCTCAACATCTGATGTCTTCTTACATGGTATAAAATGAACCATTTTAGAAAATCTATCCATAACAAAAAATATAGAATCACACCCCTTTGTTGTTTTAGGCAACCCAAGAGCAAAATCTGTACTAATGTCACTCCAAGGTTTCTCAAGAATAAAAATAGGTGTATACAATCTAGTATTCTAACTTAATCCTTTTGCAACTTGCCAAACTCCAAAACTCTTCAAAAATTTATGAACATCCTTATACATATGTGGCCAATAATACTTCTTTTTCAACAAACTCAATGTCTTATCAATTCCAAAATGTCTAGCCAATCCACCACTATGTTTTTCCTTAATCAAATTCACTCTCATAGAACTTCTAGAGATACACAACTAAATACCTTTGAACAATATACCTTCTTGAATAAAATATTCATCATGCTTATTGGCATGATCTATCAGATTTGGTGCTTTGTACTCTATCCATGCCTCAGAAAAATCAGGATCAATATCATACAAGTCTTTCATCTTATCAAAACTAAGAACTTCAATCTTTATTTATTCAAAAAAGAATGTCTTTTGCTCAATGCATCAACAACTCTATTAGTAACTCCACTCTTATGCTTAATCACAAATGTAAAAATTTGCAAATACTCAGCCCTCTTCATATGTCTCTAGTTCAATTTATGTTGACCTCCCAAGTATTGTAAAGCTTTATGATCCATATAAAACACAAACTCTTTAGGAATCAAATAATGTCTCCACTTCTTCAAAGCTTGAACAATAGCATAAAACTCTTGATCATACATAAAATACTTCCTTTTAGCATCATTCAACTTCTCACTAAAGAAAGCAACAGGTTTACCTTCTTGACTTAATACAGATCCTATTGCACTATCACTTGCATCACATTCAACTTGAAATACCTTATTGAAATTAGCCAAAGCCAATGCAGGTAACTTAGCTGATGAGATTAGATTGAAAAGGTCATTTTTGAGGAAGATTGTCAAAACTAGATTAAAAGAGGGATAATTTTGAAGAAGACTATGTGTTTCAATCATTGTTTTTTCACTAATGTCAAACATTCTATTTTTTGGTAAGATAACTACTTATAATATTTAAGTACTATCACTTATTTGATTGATGGAGAGGATTTGATCAAAAGATGTAACAATAACACCTAGAGGAAAGGTTAAGTTATGATTATATAATAAAGTACAAGAATTAGTTAAGATATTGATGACATGATGTACTAATAATCTACTTAACGTCACAAAGGCTAGTTACACTAAGATAGTTTAGAAGAACAAGTGACACAAATTTTTTCTACCAAGCTTGACCGAGTGGATATTAGGTGTTGAGCAAAGATAAAGCAAGCTGAGTAGAAAATTAGTTGGAGCTGAGTAAAAGTTCATTCTAGCGTATGTCAAGCAGAATAGTGGATGTCGAGTAAAGTTTAGTTGATGTCAAGCACTAGTAAACTTTAGTTCATGCTAAGTAATTTCACAATGGATGCCAAGCAATGCAATATGTGCTAAGCATTAGAAGCTTGATAATGTTGAGATACTCCACTATTTAAAAGATCATGAATTTAATGAATTATTCAACAAGTTTTTTTTCTTGGATTATGTGAACCAAGTGGAAGATAAGGTTGATGAGCTGGTGGCATAGAATTCAAGGTAAACCATTTTTAGGTGAATTCAAAGTAGATTCTAGGAGAAATTTCTAGAAGAGATATGGAATATGGGGTAGATACATTGTATCCTACCTAATCCATCCAAATCCTAAATTGGATGATGGATAATGAATAGAAAAATATCTTAATTTCCTATTTATAGGAACAGTTGGTCATGAAGCAAGGTTGTCATGTGGGAGAACCTAAGGGAGACAAGGAGTCAATGGTTTTTCTTTATCAAGTGACCTAAGAGAAGAGTATGCAATGGCATGTTAAGAAAGAAGGCTTAAGGAGATGAATGCTTAAAGGGTGAACAAGCTATTATAGCTAAAAAGTATGAAGGTCAAGTAGAATTGATGACTGAATAGTGATTTGTAATCTGCAAATGAAGTTGTAAATTGTATCAAATCAAAACCTTACTGTTACTCTTTGAAAATTTTATCAGTCTAGGATAAATCCTTTAAATTAAGGTTGACCTAACAGTCATTTATATATCCTTTAATTGGGTGACATTCCAAGTGAATGGTCTAAATTCCTATAACAAGGGTCACTCCTAATAGGGTGATTGAAATACTTTAATAGGGTCACATTTAACAATGTGTATTGTAACATTTAATAGGGTTGGCCTTTCATAGGGCATCACTTTAGAAGAGTGAAAAGAGTAGCATGTTACTAGTGGTTTTTCCCAAATTGGGTTTCCATGTAAATAATTGTGTCAAGTGCATTAACGAATCTATTATGTTTCATGTTTTACATTTCTACAAGTTAATTTGATAGTAACCTACAAGTTTTAAGTGATTGCATAATCTTATGGATGCATGCATGATTAATAATATTTTATGGGTTCATTAAGCTATGAAATTTTCTATTTATACATCTAGACCTTGTATAATTAATTCGCTCCCCCTCTTATTTATTCTAAAGTATTCCAACAATTGATATCAAAGACATCTGCTTAAGAGGACTAGTTTGAAGGTACTAGAAGCATAAAGATCAAGATGTCAAAAAGAGAAGTACCTAAGCCCAATAGAGATAATTTTTTTGCATGGAAAAGTTTGATGAAGCTACACCTTGGAGGACTTGGAGATAATGCACAATCTACCATTTATATGGAGCATGTTGATCCTGATGGTGCCCCTACTACTGAGGATATGAAGAAGAAGAAAGAACACAACCAAGCAATGTTGGAGATTGCCTCTACCCTAAGTTATGCCAAATTTGATGATATGAAAGGTATTTGATAGTACAAAGAAAATGTGGGATGCCCTAACCACTATCTATGGAGGAGGTGCAAATGTTCTAAGAGCCAAAGTAGAAAGTCTCAAAGGTAAGTTTGATGATATGAGGATGGAAGAAGGTGAGAATATTTCTCAGTATGTTGAAAGGATAAAAGAAGTTGTTAATGCAATAAAAGGAGCTACTAGTAATATAGATGATTATACTATACTAAGAAAAATTTTAAGGACATTATTGCCTATATATGCTATTAGAGTTTCTAAAATTCAAGAACTAAGATGCATACTAGGGAATAAACTATCACTTGAAGGTCTAGTAGCTAGACTCACTTATATTTAGCTATCTAACTTTGACAAAAATAAACTTGAAAATATTGAATCTACTTTCAAAACCAATGTGTCATTAAAGGAACCTAATGAGAAGAAGAATTATGTGTCTAGTGATAGTGCTACAGATGAGGAGGATGTTGAACAACTTGAAGCACCACTAGCAAGAAGATTTCACAAAGGTAAGGCAAGTTCAAAGGTAAGTTACCCATCATTTGTTTCAATTGCAATGAGGTTGGTCATATTATCTCTAGATGTCCAAAGAAGAACTACAAAGGTAATGACAAGTACAAGAGTAGAAGAGATGAAGAGAACAAGGATTACAAAGACAAAGGCAATAAGTCTTGCTACATTGTTGAAGAAGAAACAAAGGATGATTATGATGAACATGATGATGAAGAGGTGTGTGTTGCAATGAAGGACAAAGATGATGAAGATGAGACAACTATACTTTTGACTTGTGTGAACAAGAATGATAGATGTATCATTGATAGTGGGTGTTCACATCACATGACATGAGACAAAAATAAGTTCATTAACCTGAATTGTTATGATGGAAATAGTGTGAGATTTGGTAATGATGCACCATGTTTGATAAAAAGAAAAAGGTTCTATCAAACTCATAGATAAGATTTTATGTGACAATGATTACTATGTTGAAGGACTTAACTATAATTTGTTGAGTGTGTCAAAATTGAATAATTTGGGATGTAAGGTTCAATGTGAAAACAAGAATACTAAGATATATGACACAAAAGGAAAATTGGTTGGAAAGGGTTATCAAACTAAAAGTAATCTATTCTATCTTGATATAGAGGATGCTACTTGTCCTATTGTAAAATTTGATGATGTATGGCTATGGCACAAGATATTATGTCATGTTAACTTTGATAACTTGGTTAGTATCAGTAATATGAAGAAAGTTATAGGTTTTCCTAAGTTAAATAAGCTTGATAATGTAATGTGCAAACAATGTCAGTTGGGTAAAATGACAAAGTCAAGTTTTAAGAGTAAAACATATACCACTAAAGGAATACTAGAGATTGTTCATACTAACTTGTGTGGACCAATTGATGTGCAAAGCTACAAAGGAGATAAATACATTATGCTATTTGTTGATGACTATTCTAGGATGATGATAGTTATGTTTTTGAAACAAAAATTTGATGCTTTTCAAATGTTTAAGTGGTACTTAGCAAGAGTTGAGAAGGAAACAAGTAAAAGTCTAAAGTGTTTGAGACCTAATAGAGGAGGAGAATTCACATCAAATGAGTTTGATATGTTCTATAATGATAGGGGAATCAAAAGAAAGACATCTACCCCTAGAAAACCTCCACAAAATGGAATAGCTAAAAGGAGGAATAGATCTATAATGGATTGTGCTAGAAAACTCATGATGGAAAAGAATGTTGCTTTGAAATATTGAAGAGAAGCTATAAGTGTAGTTGTCTATAAGTTGAATTGTGTGCAAATAAATAAAGGTACTCATTCAACATCTTTTGAACTATGGTATGGATACTCACCCAATGTAAAATACTTTAAGGTATTTTGAAGTAAATGTTACATTCTTAAAGATGTTACGAATGGTAAACTTGATGCAAAAAATAAAGAAGGTGTATTCCTAGGATATTTCACAAGAATTAAAGCTTATAAGTGTTTGAATACTAACACTAACAAATTGTGGAAAGTGTAAATGTGAATTTTGATGAATATACAAAAGTGTATGAGCCTGAACCTATGAAAGAAGCAAAGGAATACAAATCATTTATATACTTTTATAAGGAATGCCTACTAAAGAAGATGTTGTAAATCAAGCTACAAATCAATCAAAAATTTTATGAATGTCAAGTTGCATTCAGGAACTGAGCTACATATAGATACCAAGTTACAAAATGAAGTGGAAACACATTCTAACTATGGGATTACTATACATGAAAGAGATATTGAGCTGCCTAACAAAGATGTACACAATGATTCTAAAGTTGAAAGACAAAATGAAGAAACCAAAGCTGAACCAAGATTGTCTAAGTATGTCAAAAGACATCATCATGCTACCCAAATAATTGGAGATAAAGATGCTAGACCAATGACAAGAAAAAAATTTAGAAATGATACATGTTTTTTGATCATGAAGGAACCAAAATAAGTGAGAAATGTTTTAAAAGATGATGGTTGGAGTAAAGCCATGGAAAAAGAGATTGAACAAATAGAGAAGAACAAAACATGGAGTCTAGTTCCTAGACCAGAAGACAAAAATATGATTGGTACCAAGTGGGTATTTAGAAACAAGCTAGATGAAAGTGGTAAAGTTACAAGGAGTAAAGAAAGACTAGTTTTCAAGGGATATGCACAAGAAGAAGTAATTGACTATGAAGAGACATTCACTCATGTTGCTTGATTAGAAGGAGTAAGAAATTTACTCCCTTATTTTGCATAAAAAGGTTTCAAAGTTTATCAAATGGATGTTAAATCTACATTTCTAAATGGTATATTAGAGGAAGAATTTTATATAGAATAGCTAGAATTTTTTGTTGATGTTAACAATAAGAACATGGTATGTAGACTACACAAGGCTCTATATGGTTTGAAACAAGCACCAAAAGCATGGTATGGGAGACTTCATAATTATGTTGTGAAGATTGGATTTGAAAGGAATGATGATAACAACAATCTATACATGAAGATAGAGAAAGACAAAGGTATTTTTTAATCTGAAATATATCTTGATGATATTATATTTGGAGGTCAAGATGCATTATGTAAGGATTTTGCAAATCAGATGAAGCAATAATTTGAGATGTCTATGTTTGGAGAGATCAATTTTTTTGTGGGTTTGCAAGTATATCAGATGAAATATGGCATATAAATCACTTAGTCAAAGTATGTCAAGGAAATATTGAAAACTTTTGGATTGGAGGAGTCCAAACTAGTATGTACACCTATGGTGATAGGACACAAGTTGCCAAAGAATGATGATTCAGATGAGGTGAAACAAACATTGTATAGGTCTATGATTGGTAAATTGCAATATGTAGTACATAGCAAATTTGATATTGTATTATCTGTACGGATAGTTGCAAGATTTTCTGCTAATCTTAGGGAGAATCATTTGATGGCTATAAAAAGAATAATGAGATATTTGAAAGGAACAAAACCCACAAATTCTTAATAATGAAAAGGATTGTATAATTAATGTCATGGAAATGATGACCCAAAAGGACTCATAAGATTATGTGGAAATGATGACCTAGCATAGAATCCCCCCTAATTTAAGTTACTGGTCTATCTTGATCATGCCAAGTAATCATCAAAGAAATAAAATACATAAAATAAAGCATAAGGAAAGAGAATACTTCCTGACGTGGCAACAATGAGGAAGGAAAGTCTAAAGATGTCAGCAAATCCAAGAAGATTGTCCATCAAGAAAAAGAAAGTGCCACCAACCAAAAGTAAAGAGACAGTAGGCATGTGAGGCAAAAATAATATTTGCAGGAAAAAGATTTGCAAATAAACGGTCATCAAAGCATGAAGACATGTGGCAGTGTAGTCCACTAAAAGACTCAGAGCAATACAAGGGCCACAAGTAAGGGACACCAAGGGAAGGGTGACTAGAACAAAGAGACCTCCTATTGCAACCATCAGAGTTCATTACTTAAAATTTTGTTTTTTGTGCTTCTATTTTTTCTTTTTCTTTTATATATGACACTAAACTGCCAAAAAATTAGTTTTCAATCAAGTGTCGCCTAGAAGCACTAGTGAATCAATTTTCACTACCAAAGAGTTTGACAACTACAATTCACTGGATTACCCAATTTTCAATGAGTAGTTGGCCAACAATGCCAGATGCTAGTTTTCATTGTTGGATCTTCTTCTTTTTTTCTTTTTCTTTTCTATATATATATATATATATATATATATATATATATATATATATATATATATATTCTAGCAATGTTGAAGGAGACCAAAGGGAACCATGGTGAGTTCCTTGGAAAGTTCTAGAAAGAAAGCTTCCTTAGAGACAAGCTTCTTATATAGCTTCAATCAATGACCATTAACAAGGAGCTTGCGAAATTCAAAGTCCATAGTGTAGAGCTAAACTACACCATTGTCATATACATGCTCAATTTTGTAAGGTTTGAGCCATCTTGTATGAAACTTACCTTTAAAATCATAGAATCGAGAGTCATACAAAAGTGCCTAATTACCAAGCTGGAAAGAACACTGATGAATGTGTTTGTCATGCCATAGTGCTCATTGATTTTGAACAAGTTCAGTATGAAGAAGTGCTTCTTGATGTAACTCATCAAGGAAGTGGAGTTGTGTTACGCATTCCTTTTAAGCATTAGAGAGACTCGGTCTGAGTTGAAGTGCAGTTTGAAGAGTCTTAATCTCAAACTCAATGGGAAGTACAACCTTCTTACCACAAACCAATTCATAAGGGGTCAGACTAGTGGTGGTCTTCCAGATAGTATGATAGGCCCACACAGCTTCAAGAAGTCATGTGGCCCAATCACGCTTATGAAGTGCAAAAGTTTTAGTAAGAATATTCTCTAGTTCTTGATTAGTTACCTCAACTTGTCCATTTTCTTGAGGGTGATAAGGTGACAATTTCCTGTGGTGAATCTCATATTTTTTGATTAATGCAGCAATGAGGTCAAAAGTGAACTGAGGTCCTTGATTAGTAGTGATCTCACATGGAACACCAAAGTGAGTGAAGATCTCAAAATATAGGAAGTTAGCGACTTTGGTATCTCGAGCATACTTAAGCACAACCACCTCAACCCACTTTGTGACATAATTTTTACAAAAAAGAATATATTCCTTGTTTTTGGAAGGTGGGTTGATAGGTCCAATGAAATCAAGACCCAATTTTCCAAAAGGTTCAATAGAAATATGAGGGTGAAGTGGCATCTCATCTAGTCATGTAGGATGACCCATGCATTGGCACTGGTCACAATGTTGAACATAATGCTTGCAATCCTTATGGAGCATAGGCTAGTAATAATCTACAATCAAAATCTTTTGAGTAGTCTATTGAGCAGCAAAGTGTCCACCACAAGGTTTAATATGATAGGCATGAAGAATATCAAAGATGTATTCCTTAGGAATACATTGCCACATAATGATGTCAATGCTAGTACAGAGTAGAAGACCACTGATCCAAGTATACCACCATTGAGGCCCACCAAATTTCAATACTCACGAGGAGAGAAATGTGGTAGAAACTTGAATGTAACCAAATAGTTGGCATTGTTAGCATACCATGGACTTTTGGCAAAAATTGCAAAGAGGTGTTCATCAGGGAATGAGTCATTAATAGGAATAACTTCATTGTCAGACTATTGTAACCAGGACAAGAAATCTAGAACCACATTTTCTTAACCAAGCTTATCAAGTATAGTGACATCAAATTCTTGTAATAAAAGCATCCACCAAATAACCCTATCAGTTACTACAGGTTTGTTCATCAAAAATCAAATCGTTGAGTGATCAATACGAACAAACATCTTATAACCAATAATATAGTGCCAAAATTTATTAATAGCATAAACAACAACTAAAAATTCTTTTTCAGTTACCATAGCATTTACCTCGGCACCAGTGAAGTTCTTGTTGACATAGTAGATTGAATAGAAGAGGTTGTCATCCTTTTGTCCAAGTACTACTCCCATTAGAAAGTTAGAAGCATCTATGTGAATATGGAATGGTAATTCCCAATTAGGGCCTCTAAGAACAGGATTAGTTACCAACTTGGTCTTAACAATTTCAAAGGCTTCTTGACATTCAAAGGCTTCTTGACATTCAGGGGTCCTAGTGAAAATGACATCTTTAGCTAACAAAGCAAACAAAGGAGAAGTAATCTTACTAAAGTTTTGAATAAATCTCCTATAATATCTGGCATGACCAAGGAAAATTTGAAGATCTTTTTGTGTCGAAGGTGTGGGGAGGTCTTGAATTATTTAAATCTTTTTGGGATCAACTTGTATACCTTTTGATGAGATTAAATGACCTAGAACAATTCCCTCTATCATCAAGATATGATATTTCTAATGGCTTAGAGACAAATTAGTGTCGATGCATCACTTAAACACTTTCTCTAAGTCATTTTTAGCTTCATCAAAGGTATTTCCATGAACAATAAAATCATCCATATAAACTTCTACACAATCATTAACTAGATCAGCAAAGATGCTTAATATTGCACGTTGGAATGTCGCAGGGGCATTACATAACCCAAAAGGAAGAGCATTGTATGCAAAGGTTCCCCATGGACAAGTAAAGGTAGTTTTGTCTTGATCTTCTAAGGCAATGTAGATCTGAATGTACTTTCTGAATCCATCCAAGAAGGAGAAGAATCACTTCCCTACAAGAGTATCCAAGACTTGATCAATAAAGGGTAATGGAAAATGATCCTTCTTAGTAGCCTTATTTAAAGTTCGATAATCAACACAAATATGCCACTTACCATTTTTCTTTGGAACAACAACTAAAGGAGATACCCACCTACTATCCAAAATTGGATAAATGAAATCAACATTCAAGAGTTTTTTGAGTTCTTCTTTCACAATATCACACAAGGCAAGATTGAATCGACATTGCAGTTGTCAAACTGGGTGACTTCCTTCTTCAACATAAATGTGATGGGTAGAAGTGGCAGGATGAATACCTCACATGTCTTGATACTCCGATGCAAATGCATCTTTATGTTCTTTAAGCATACTTATGAGATTATTAACCTGAGCTAGTGTTAACTATGGATTAATATTGAGGGTATGCCTAGGTAGGATCTCCATAGGTTCTGATGATGTAGGTCTTGATGATGTTTCTAGTTTTTCTAAGGACAATAATGGGCTATACAAAATTTTGATGTAGTAGAAGCTAATGTAACATGAGGAAATATTGAATAGATCAAGGATTTCCAACTTAAGGAAAATTCCCAAAAGGATAGTCAACAGTTGCATGAGATGGAAAAACCATAGTTTCTAGGATATTATTAGACTTATACCTATTTTCAAGAAAGTTTACTAAGATGGCCTCATTAGTTGGGTCTTCAAAATATTATACTTGCCCAATGGTAAGGACTGGAACATAATTGTCTTAATCACTGCTGACCCATGTTGGGTCCTCAGTGTCCAATAATGGTTGAGCAAGAGGATATAAGGTCAACTCTTTTGTTTGCTCACCATTACAAATAATCATGTTACCTGATCAATAATTAATGTGGGCATTGGCTGATACTAACCAAGGTCTTCCAAGAATGAGAGGATACCCCCCCAACATAGCTTTGGGCTTAAGGATGATAAAATTGGTTGGATAATCCCAACTATCAATGGAAAGAATAACATCTTCTATAACCCCTTCTAGTCTAACTAAAGATCAATCAACCATTTGAAGCACTATAGGAGTAGGTCTAAGTCCCTCTAAGGATAATTTAATTTTTGTTTCATTTGTCATTACATTTATAGTAGCACCTATATCTACAAGTGTATTAGGAATGATAATTTTTTCGATACTTACCTAGATGATAGGACTGCTAGGATTTGCATATTTTGGAATGCTAACATTTCCCAACATTAATTCTACTAGTTGTCCAATAATTTGAATAGTTTTTGGATCCTTCTTTCTCTTTTGTTAGGTACATAATTCTTGTATCATCTTATTGTATACTGGAACATCCTTAAGAGCCTACAAAAGATGAATTTTGATGTTAACATTCCATAATTCATTTAAAATATCAAACTCAAAATGTATTGGTTCTTTAGGCTCTAGCTTATGGATGAGTCAATTGAAAAAGGGAGGTTATTTTTTTGACTCCTCTTCAAGTTCATCAAGGACCTCTATAATAGTAGGTCCTTTAAGAGCCTTCCTAGATTTGAGGTGTACACCATCCAACTCAACCATGTTAATAGGATAGGTAGGTAGATTAGCCATCTCACTATGATAGAGTGGTTGAGGAGGCTTATTATTAGGATTTGGATTTGGTTGAGTTGGCATGGATGTGGGCTTAGGCAATTGTGGTGGATTTGAAGGTGGATTCAAAAAAGATGGAGGTATGGGAGGAAGAAATTATTGAAGTTTTTGAAAGGTGCTTATTAGTGGTGGTGGAGGAAAGCACTACTGTAGAAGATAGGGTTGCATATAAGGTTGTGAAGGTAGATATGATGATTGTGGAGGTGGATAAAAAGGTTAAGGCCTCCATGTTTGATGCCACAGTTGTGTACTAGTTTGAAAGCTTTGAGGCCATTACTGATAAGGTTGGGGTTTTTTATAACCTGCATACCATGGACCTTGGTTAGAGAATTGTTGAGATGGTCTAGGAAAATATTTATTGGACAACCCTCTAGGTAAAAAATAGCATTGTGGAGCCGTATACTAAATTGGCTCTTCAATATATTCCATAGGAATCATTCCATCAGGAAGAGGTCATAGCGTTCAAGTCTTACTAGCTTCCTTGAGTGATGCTACATGAGTTTGATTATAAGGGAAATCTTCTGGTCCATGCTTATTATGACAAGTTGGACAATATACTACCAAGGCCTTTTCAGCTTCCTCATGTTTCCTACGAGAATACAACTTGTCAATTTGTTTAACCATATTATTTAATAAGTTAGTTTTAAGATCTTCAAGTAAATTACCAATTTCATGCTTAGAGATACCTGATGTATTACCCATAGTGGAAAACTTACTTAAGTTCCCACGAATAGATTGATGAGACCGTGAATAGTTCCTACATATATCATAAATATCTTCAAAGGAAATTTTAGAAATATCACCTTTTCCAATCAAATTTAAGGTGTCCATGGTTTCATCACAAATCCCTCTTAAGAAAAGCATCTTGAGAGTTACTAAAGTTAAATTAGGATGTCTTGAACATTGTAAGGTAAAGGCAAAATGTTCCAAAAAATCTTCAACTGACTCTTCTTCTCATTGATTCATGCAAAAGACTTCATCTCATACTTCCTTAGTCTTATAGCACTCCTAATATTTTGTTAGAAAATAATATTTCATTTGGTTCCATGTTCTAATGTCCCTAAGACTCATAAACCATCATAATGCAACATCCTTCAAGTAGCTAGAAATAGCTTTAGTTTTTGTGCATCACTTTGATAATCATAGCTATTAAAAAGGACATCAAATTAATTAGGAACATATCAAGATCCTTGGATGTTGACCCTCTAAATATGGGAAGCATTGAGTGAGGGATGTTCTTCATAGGGGCATCATCCATAGGAGGTTGAATAGGAAACTCAAAGGTCATATTGTGTTGAATAATGGCATTCTTATTGTTTCCAGCATTATTGCTTTTGATATTTTCATCCATGATTTCTTCCAAAACTTTGGTTGCCCAAGGTGTGAAATATGTTTTAAAGGGTTGTTCCAAAGATTTTGGAGGATTACTACACCTAATTTCATATGACTTTTTGAATTGCTCAGAAATTTCAGAAGGTGTAGTAGGAGAGGTAGAATGGGAAGATGGCTAGATTTTAACTTCATTGCTTGGTTTGGTTTCAATAGTTGATGGATTTTTCTCTTTTTGTGGTTTTTGAATTTTTTAACTACCTACTGATTCTTTCTTAACAAATCTACCTTGACTATCTCCAAGCCTATTCATGCACCTAAATGATTTACTTTAGTAGAAACCAAAGGTACTATCCTAAGCAAGGTTGACAATTTCTCAAGACTTCTCAAGGGCTCACTGTTCCTATCTTGACCTATTATAGTTTCACACCTTTAATATCTCTCCTCAACAATGGCACCAAAAATGTTGGCTAAAATTGAGGTTCAACTTGATGGTATATGATCAAATCAACAATACCCTAAGAATGTCAATCCGAGATTTGTAAACTCGTGAGAGATACAATGGTTGTTTTCTCAAGGGGTGAAAATAATAGATCAAGAGGTTTATGAATGCAAATTACTACTTGCTAATAAATTGAACTATCCAAATTACCACACATCTAAGATTACTTCTACAAATGGATAATAATCTAATGTTTGGATTCCTATTAACACACCTCTAAACAATTAAACACAATTTTATTGCAAATTTTTTTTCGATTAAAAGTTGATTTGATTAAAATTTGTAATCTACTTAGATTATGACAGGAGATTTAGTGGTAGTAGGAGGTTGTTTATAAAAAACTAGTTCTAAATATAGAGTGCGGTAGGAAGTATGATAAGTGGTGACAAAGAGTATTATGAATAGCAACTCGAAGTTATGATTATTATGAGTATTATGGTTCAATAACTAGATGAATGCAATAGGAAGAATATAGCGGACAATATTTTGTAATAGATATATGCAGCAATAGAATAATGATATATGGCAAACAATTACTTCATAAGAATGTTGCATCCAGTTACTTTGTCAGATTATTGAATCCTTGATTAACAATAGCAAGCAAGATTTAACTAACAAACATATATGCAATAGATTTTTTATAAATGCACAGAGTCAATTCAATCTATAAAGAATACATGAAATCAATCAATACTGAAATACTCACAAAGAAAACTAAAGTAATCTCACCAAGTTTCCTGAGAGAGGGTCCTCCTCTGGTTCACAAGGTGAGAGATGTTCTAAAACTAGCTACTACGAAAACACCATGCTCTTAATATCACAAAACTTCAAAGATAGTATAACTAGAGTTTTTCATATATCATGTCATATCTTGTCTTTTGATTAACATTTGCTTATATAGGCTTAGAATGTTTAACCAAATGAATAACTAAGCTAGGATGGTTGATGGCCTGCTCCCTAAATATAGATAATGGTTTTTTTTTGTCACTAGCCACACATAATAGATTACAAAACACTTGGCCAAGATAACATACAACCCAAAACTGATCTGTTTAAACATTCAGAACTACTTGCCCAAAATAACATAGCAAAAATTACAGCTTTCAAACTACTCCTCCAACTAAACAGCTAGCTCCATACTCTCGCATCCTTAGTTCCTCTAGTAGAATGAATCAAGGTATATCAATATTTATGCATTAACCATCCACTCTTCAAGAAATATTTCAAACCTTAAGACCTTATTAAATGAATTATATTCCTTAATAATTAATGGCATAATAGGGGTTTGGACAAGCTTAAGACAAGGAAAAAATGTATAAATAATGTATAAAAACAAAGCAATTTGTACACCCATCACTGATTGGGTTGGAAATATTGATAATAGAAAGAGAACTAGTGGAGGAGCATTTCTCTTAGGAAAGAGACTAGTTACATGGACTAGCAAGAATCAAAATTCTATTTCACAATCTACTATTGAAGCTGAATATGTTGTTTTTGCTATAAATTGTACAAACATTGTATGGATCAAACAGTTACTCAAAGGTATGAAGGGAGAGATCATAGAACCAGTGATACTTTATTGTGATAATACAAATGCTATCAATATATCAAAGAATCCTATGATGCACACAAAGACTAAGCACATTGCAATCAAGTATCATTACTTTAGAGAGTTAGTTCAAGATAAAGAGGTGAAGATAGAATATGTCAACACAAAGGAAAAAATTATTGATATCTTCACAAAAGCATTACCTAAGGATGCTCATGAGTATCTAAGAGATAAACTAGGGGTGATAACCCTATCAAAGGCTATCTAAGTAACAAGAGGAGTGTCCTACATTAAACAAGTTGATGTTCATATGTTACACATTCATGTAAAGGATCTTACTTTAGGAGCTGCCTAAAGTAATCAAAGAGTTGAAACTTCAAATCAGTCACAACAAGGTAACAGAGAGAGAAATTGAAGAAATTGAAAAGGTTTATATTTGTCATGTTAAAGATGACAAGTCTTTGGCATTTTTTTCAATGAGGGAGAGTTTTACTAATCAAGAGAGATTGATTGATAAAGAGGGAGAGATTATATCTAGATAGAATCATTGTCAAAAAGAAAGAGTTTATTAATCCTAAGAGGGAGATAATTATTGAAGGAGAAAGTTGTTGATTAGGGAGAGAAAAGAAAGAGAAATCCTAATATTTACCTAGTAAGAGGGAAGATATAGTAAGAGGGAGTTATAAGAAAGAATTTTGTAACCTAATCAAAAGATGGAAGTTGTTGATAGAGGGAGAGATTTCAATACAACTTTTTGGTAATATCTTACTGTTTTAACCTAGTCAATTTGGTTGAACAAGGTGTTTACCATTTGGTTGATTTGGGTGATTAGTTTGGTTTGCCATCAATGCCAAAGAGGGAGTTTGTTGCAACTAGTTTGAAAGAGGGAGATCGTTGAAGAAGACTATGTTTCAATCATTATTTTGTCATTAATGTCAAACCTACTATTTGTTGGTAAGACAACTGCTTATAAGATTTAAATACTATCACTTATTTGATTGATGAAGAGGATTTGATCAAAAGATGTAACAATAGCACCTAGAGGAAAGGTTGAGTTATGATTATGTAATGAAGTACAAGACTCAGTTAAGATAGTGATGACATGATGTACTAATAATCTGCTTAAGGTTACAAAGGTTGGTTACACTAAGAAAGTTTAGAAGAATAAGTTACACAAAGTTTGTCTTCCAAGCTTGACCAAGTGGATAGCAAGTACCAAGCAAAATAGAGCAAGCCAAGTAGAAAATTAGTTGGAGCCAAGTAAAAGTTCATTCTAGAGTATGTCGTGTAGAACAGTGGATGTTGAGTAAAGTTTAGTTGATGTTGAGCACCAATAAACTTTAGTTCATGCTAAGTAATTTCACAGTAGATTTCAAAAAATGCAGTATGTGTCAAACATTAGAAGCTTGATAGTGTTGAGCTATTACATTATTTAAAAGATTGTGAATTTGATGAATCTAAGCCAATAAGTTTGTTTTCTTGGATTATGTGAACTAGGTGGAAGATAAGGTTTATGAGATGGTGGCACATAATTTAAGTTAAAGCATTTTTATGAAAATTTAAAATGGATTCTAGGAGAAGTTTCTAGAAGAGATATGAATATGGGGTAGATACATTGTATCCTACCTAATCCATCCAAACCCTAAATTGGACGATGGAGAATGAGTTGCAAAATATCTTAATTTCCTATTTATAGGAATGGTTGGTCATGAAGCAAGGTTTTCATGTGTGAGAACCTAAGGGAGACAAGAAGTCAAGTGTTTTGCTTCATCAAGTGACCTAAAAGAAGAGTCTGCATTGGCATGTTAAGCAAGAATGCTTAAGGAGATGAATGCTTGAAGGGGGAACAAGTTATCAGAGCTGCAAAGTATGAAGGCTAAGTAGAATTGAGGACTAAATATTGATCTATAATCTACAAATGAAGTTTTAAGTTGTATCTGATCAAAGCCTTACTGTTATTCTCTAACAATTGTATTAGTCTAGGGTAAATCCTTTGGATTAAGGTTGACCTAATAGTCATTTGTAAATCTTTCAACCAGGTGAAATTCCAAGTGAATGATCTAAAGTCCTCTAACAAGGCTGACTCCTATTATCCTTTAACAGGGTCACATTTAAAAGTGTGTATTGTAACCTTTAATAGGGTTGGCCTTTCACAAGACATCACTTTAGAAGAGTGAACAAAGTAGCATGTTACTGGTGGTTTTTCCCAAATTGGGTTTCCACAGAAATCATTATGTCAAGTGTGTTGATGAATTTGTTATGTTTCATGATTTACATTTCTACAATTTTATTTGCTAATAACCTACAAGTTTTAAGTGATTTCATAATCTTATGGATGCATGCATGATGAATAATGTTTTATGGGTTCAATATGCTATGAAATTTTTTATTTATATATCTGGACCTTGGATAATTGATTCACAACCCCCCCCCCCCCCCCCCCCCCCCCCTCTTAGTTATTCTTCAGTATTCCAACATCAGCAACCTTTTGTTTCAAAGTCTCAAAACTCTTATCAGCTCCATGTGTCCACTTGAATTCCTTTTTAACTCCTCTCATTGTCTCAGTTATAGCATTACAAACAACACTAAAATTATTTATAAACTTTTTTGTAAAAACTAGCCAAACCATGAAATGATCTTACCTCACCCACATTCTCAAGTGTGGTCCATTCCAATATTACTTTAACTTTCTTGGGATCCATTCTCAAACCATTAGCTAAAATGACAAATCTGAAATACACAATCTGCTTTTTCATAAAAGAACACTTTTTTAGATTAATCATCAACTTTTCTTATTTCAATCTCTGCAATACTTGTCTAATATGCTCAAGATGTTCTTCATTAGTTTTACTGAATATTAGAATATCATCCAAATGAATAATTAGAAACTTACCCAAGAATCTTTTTAGAACTTCATTCATCAACCTCATGAAAGTATTGAGTGCATTAATCAAACCAAAAGGCATAACCAACCATTCATACAAACCATCTTTTTTCTTGAAAGTAGTCTTCCATTCATCACCTTCTCTAATTTTGATTTGATGATAGCCACTTTTCAAATCAATCTTGGTAAAATACTTTTCTCCACTTAAACAATCTATTATGTCATCCATCCTCGGCATAGGAAACCTATATTTTACTATAATCTTGTTAATATCTCTAGAACTAATACACATTCTCCATTATTTTTAGGTGTCAATATAGTAGATACAACACATGGACTCAAAATTTCTCTAATTAGTCCCTTCTGCATCAATGTATGCGCTTGTCTATTAAGGTCTTCATTCTCTATAAGTGTCAATCTATATGGTGCTTTATTCAGTAAACTAGCTCTAGGAATCAAATCCATACAATGAATTATACTTCTAACTAGTAGTAAACCATTAGGAATATCCTTAGCAACAACATCCTTATACTCATTCAACAACTCTATAATTTCTTCTGGTACTCAGCTACCACTATTTGCTATCACTTGATCATTACCAGCTTCAGTTGCTTGATCATTACTATCAACACTTGGTCCTCTAGGGATTATGGAAAAAAAAACTTGATTCTTCTTCACTTCTTTTTCAAATTGCTTTCTATTAACCATGCAAATTTGTATAGTGGTACAATTAACCTCATCTAGACTTTCAATCAAAGGTAGCAATATTTCTTCTTCTCATTCATCCAAAGAGTATATTGATTCAATCTTCCATCATATATGTTAGGAATAAGGTGTCTCAACCTTGTATAATTCCTATTCTTATTATTTGTTTTGTAAAATGTATTTCTTGCAAATAATGTTGATGTGTTGATATCTGGAATTGTGTGTAAGGAGATCATGGCTAAAACAGTTATGACAGATTCCTATGACACGTAAGAGCTATGTTAGGAAGATTCAATGATAGGTGAAGACATGTGGCAACTAAGATATTTGAGTACTATACACTCTAACCCAATAGTGGGGAAAAAAAATTTGGGGTTCCTATTTTCTCAGAGAATGGTAAAACCCTAATACGGTTTACCTTTGGGAGTAGCCCTAAAGTGAAGCGCATGTTATAAGCATTTTTAGGGTTGTGAAGAGAGATGATGCAAAAAAGGTGTATTGTTGGTACTGCGAGTTGCTACTGGAGTCTTCTATTGTCAATGTTGAACTTGCATTGTAAGTGTATTGTAACCTTGTGTTGAAGATAATACATTGTGTAGGTTTTGAAGGGGTGGGGTTGTTTTACCAAAAGGTTTTTCCCCACCAGAAAATCTTTGTGTTATGTGTTTTCTTTCTTTGTCTATTTTATGTATGCATGGTTGTCTGCAATATTGTTGTTTACATGATATTGGATCTGTAAGTGTAGAAAATTTAATAGGATTTGCATCATACTTTCCTTATGAGATTAGTGTAGGAAGTTGTTTCCACACCTAAGTGTCCTTACAATGTACAACATATCTATCATATCGCCAAGGTCTACCCAACAAAATATGATAACAATCCATAGGTGTAATATCACACAACACTTCATCAAAGTAATGTCCAATCTTGAACTTCACAACACATTGCTCACTTACCAATATCTTATGCTTATCTTTGATCCATGAAACATGATAGGGTTTGAGATATTTGAGCCTCTACAACTGCAACTTTTTAATCAGCTCTATTGATGCCAAATTTGTAGAAGTTTCACTATCAATTATCACGTTGAAACATTTTCCAACCATCTTATATTTGATCTTGAAAAGACTTCTTCTAAGGATAAGTTCCTCATCACTTCCCTTATTACATAAGGTTCTTCTCACCATTAGACTTTCTCTAGCCTCAAGTCCACTTAGTGGACTCTCAGTGTCTCCTTGAATCACAACATTTCTATTACCTTGCCCATTTTCAAAGGATCTACATTCAAAAAATCTATGCCCTTATTTACTGCATCTAAAACAAGTACCATGAAAACTACCTCTAGGATAAGAATTACCTATTCCTCAGTAAGAACCAATAACTCCTCAGTATGAACTACCACCTTTCTACTTGGTCTTGTCTTTGTCATCATTCTTCTATTTAGATTTTCCTTTATCTTGCACAGAACTATCAGATCTGCCACCTTCACCATAAGATCTACCTTTGCCTCTCTAGAATCTACCGCCTCTACCTCTTTGTCTTTGTTTATGCTTTTTTGTCAAGATCTCCTCAGCTTTCATCTTGAATTTCAGATCTCAATCCATTTAGATATATTGTAATTTTCTCAACATGATCATCCACATGTCTAGATCTAATGTCTAATTTATAGAATTTCTCAGTATATTATTTCACAGACATGTCTCTTTGCCTCAAATTTTGCATATTTCTCAACAAGCTAAATTGGTAATCAGCAAGAAGGAACTTTTTTTTTACCTTGTTCACCATCTTCACCCAAGTTCTAATATTTTCCTTTCCTCTCCTTTGTTTATCAATTTGCAAATGCTCCCACACAATGAAGCATGACCTTTCAACCTAGTAACTGCAAGTTTCACCTTCCTATTATCATGATTGTTTTCATACTCAAAGAACTTCTCCATATAAGAGATCCAATCCAAAACAATATTGATGTCCAACTTTCCATCATAAGGAATAACTTCAATAGTAGGCTTCGATTGTGCCCTAGATAATACTCTCAGCAATCAATCCTCATCTTGATCTTCTTCAAATTTTGGATTAGGGTTTGGTGCTACTACTTCATCATCACTCACATCTGAAACATGCACTCCTCTCCTCTGGGTTGTCTCCATAGCATCTAACTTGGCTGCAATTTTTCTTAATGTATCCAATATGGCATTATTGGAATTTCCTCTACCATGAACCATCTTTTTCAAATTAGGTTCCTACAAGATCATAACCCTCTACAAGTTATAGGTCAAATCCATAGATCTATAACCCTACAAAAAAATTTGAAATAGGGTTCTACATGATCCAATCTCCACAAGGACAAACCTCAAGCTCTGATACCACCTAATCCAAGGAGGGGAAGAATAAAAAGGGCCAAAGGCACACTCGAAAATCCAAACCAACCTTGTAGAGTTATTGCAATAGAAGCAAACACATAGAGAATAGAACCAGAGAGAGAGAGAGAGAGAACAATATTTTTTTCTTGATTCATGAAATAATCAAAATACATGCCTAGCTATAATGCCTTTTGGGTTATGGCCAAATAAAAAATACATACAAGATCTAAGATCAAACTTCAAATTCACACTTCCGAACACATATGCAATAGACTTTCCAAACCTCCCACTTCTCCAAAAATGTATTGCCTAACTCTAAGCTTTAACACCCTATTTATGCTTGCCAAAATGGCTTATAGAATATTCTAGAGCATTACATAATAGAAAAGTAGACCCAACAATGGTTTGGACACATCCCAAGACAAGATCTTATCACAAACATTGTGATCAAAATTATTCCCACAAGTTGGCTCGCATTAAAAATGCAAAAAAATCATCTAGAATGCTGACACTTGGCATCAATAGGAAAACTCGGCACATGAAGGATCACTTGGCACACACTGTGGAACTTGACAAACACTATAGAGTGAGATGGGATGATACATTAACTCAAGTGTTAAAATGACATGGGATAACTTCAACTCAACATATATTACAAAATTACTAGCACTCAGCAATGATTGCAACTCGACAACAACTGGTAGACTGAACACAAATGAGTGGGATAACACATCAACCCAAGATGCTCTTTCATCACATGTACAATCTTTTTTCTAGTATATTTTTTTATTTAGTGTACAATCTAATTCTAAAGTTTTATATATCTAGTATTAGGTTTTATTAAATTAGGAATATGATTTATTAAATTAGATTTACTATTAATTTAGGATTGAGATTTATTAAATTAGGAATATTTAAGATTAGGTTTTATTAAATTAGGTTTAATATCAACTTAGGTATCACCATGTTTCAAGTTAGGGTTTCTCATTTTAAATAAATTTTTTTATTATATGTGAAGTAAATGCCCTATTTTAGGGATATGGTTAGGGGTCCATTTAATTTATGTAAAGGTAGATAATTTGGTTTAAAATGTTATGTTTAGGGTTCAATTTAGTAGATAACTTGTTAAGATTCAGATTGCTTTAACATGACTAAAATATCTACAAATTTAAACTTGTAAATGTATAGAAGGTACTCATTAAGGACAACTTCATAAGATTAGAGAAGGGTCAAATCCCAAGCTCAAATAGGTACACACATCTCTCGCAAGTACAATCAATCTCTAGATTTCTAGGTAGGAAAGATTTATAACTTTAATTTTTAATTTTAAAGACCTTTCCTATTAAAAATGCTTGATTTTATTTGTTATCATGCGTGCAGTAGTCAATGACAGAAATATTGGACATGAAAAAATTGAAGTTGAAGAAATGGGTATTTAAGAAGGTTTATCACTATAATACCTAGAAAATGGGTTAAATGCATAACATACTATGAGAAAATCACAAACTCAATCAACATATGTTAGCACCCACTAGTCTACCATGAAAGCCAAACTAATCAAAAAAAGAAAACACAAGGTTAGAAGCCCCCTCTTTCATTTGTAGCTCCCATGTCCTTCTTTCTTCTCCAAATGATGTAGCTCCAACTTGCCTATAGTGCACACAATATTGAAGCAAAATCTATGATAGAGATAATGTCATGAGAATACTAGAAGTGTGATTTTAGTGCAAGAGCAAGAATGCAAAATGAAAAGAAGCTAGGGACTCAAAAACTCAAGAATTAGGACCCCAAGGACCTGAAATGAGAGAAATAATGCTCATTTTATAATGGGCATGGAGGATGAGAGCATTGGATTTGTCACCCATAGATATGCAATGTGGAAAGAGATTCCTTTGAGAATCCATGATGCATATGACACAATATGCCAATTGTAAGATTCTATCATGCATGGAAGTCAAACTTGGCTAAATGTGGAAGAGAATCTATGATAGGGACATGCGTAAGGAATAATAATATTTGATTATGACAAATCTTAGCCAAGTGTCAAAGGAGAATCCACGAGGTGTCTTATCCAAGTGTCACTATGATGCAATATTTTATGGAATATTTGAATTAAAATTCCTTTTATTCCACAAAATAAGAATTGGTAGAAAATGGAATTAATGATAGAAAATGGGACTTAGGAAATTAAGAATTTCCATGGTTTGTGAATAATGAATCAATTAACTAATAAAATTAATTAATTGAGGATGATAATTAAGAAGAATAATTAGAAAGAATAATAGGATTAAATTATGGGTTATTTAATCCTATAGAGAAAATTAGTAAATGATTGGCCAAATTGATTAAATAAATGCGATCGTATCCTTTGATGAAAATGTGATGATGATAGTGGAAATTAACTAGGATGGTGATAGGTAGACCAAAGCCATGGTCAAATTGATCAATTTATTGAAATTGATAACATGCTAAGGACACATGACATGAATTGATTGATACAAGACACATGACATGAATTGATTGATACACAACATTTAACTAACATTGTAAATGCTACAAGATCGAGGTTGATTGATAAGGTTGATCATAATAACATCAACAGACACTGTCAATATTATTAAAATGGTTGATAATTACATGATCAGACATTGAAAGCCTCAATAATGTCAAAGATCGGAGGACATGAATTATTGTTTGACCTAGCACTAAGAGTCATGATAGTACTAAGGTCAGATTGATAGGATTGATAGGTTGATAGGTTTCCAAGGCACCGAAAGCCACAACAATACCTAGGATCAGATAAATGATGATTGATTTGGGATGTTTTGATATGTTCTAGGTTGATTAGGACTGATTCCAAGTGATTCCAAGTTGATTTGGGGTGATTTTGAGTTGATATGAAATGGTTTTGAGTTGATATGAAATGATTTTGAAATGACATGAAATTGATGTGGAAGAGGATAAAATGGATAAAGTATGATCAATTTGGACAAAAGATCAAAGTTATTAGAATGAGAAAATGGGACAAATTAGTATGAAGAAGTGGTGAAATCATAGATGCAAACCTTTTTTGAGCATCTACATTTTGCCCCTCTTTGATACAATGTGATTTAGAGTGTTGTGTCAAAGAATACTAACGAAAAAGTCATAAAAGCATACCCCAGCAATGTGGTATATATTTAAACCCCCTTGAGAAATTGACCAACATATTCATGTGATAGGTTGATTTCATTGACAACAAGAAAAAAAATTCATAGCAACTGACAGATCAAAAATTAGATCTAAAACGTGAAAGTTATGGGCTTTGAAGTGAAAAAGGGCATTGCGAACAACACAAAAAGGCCCTCATGCACATCCATCTAGGTAGAAAAAAGTTATAAAAGGGATTTGAGAGGATTTTTAAGGTCATTTTCACTCTCTCATTTGGAAGAAAAGAGCTTTGGAGCAAGGAGAATGGATCGACTACCTAGGGAGCAACATCATAGTGAACGGGTGCAGACCTTTCGATGACGAGTAGATGCTAGACCTCCAATGAGCACATCAAGGACATATTTTTACTTTTTATGATTTTTCATGCTTGTTACTGATTTTCCATGCTTTTTCCTACTTTTTTCCACTTTCTAGGCACTTAGGAATCTATAGGGGGGAAACGGGGGTCAAACGGGGCCAGGTAGGGCATCAAAATGCCCCAACTGCACCCAAAACATAGCCAAGTGCATCTTAGACATAGTTGGAATTCCCAAGTGTGTCTTGGATGCAATTGGAATTATCAAGTGTGTCCATGATGAAGTTGGGAACCCCAACTGCACTCTAGGATGCATCGGGGCTCCGATCGAGATCTGAATGGTCCCAAATCGAGCTAAAACTTGGCAAAGGCTAGCATAACCCAAGAGGGATGTTAGAAACATGATAAAATGTAGTTAAAGGTGCTCAAAATTCTTAGAATTTGGTCAAAAATAAGGCAGATATAGGTCAAACTTGGGTAAATGCTGATAGAGAACTATGTAAAGGGCTTGAAAGGGTGCAAATGGACTTGGAATGACTCAAAATTTGGAGCATGTGTTCAAAACCCTAGGAAGAGTTGAAAAAATAGGTTAATTGAGACTAGGATAGTAAAAAAAAAGTCATGGTCAAAATGATGCAAATGAGTTTGAAATGACTTGAAATTTAGCAAACATTTTCAAAACCCTAGGAAGAGTTCAAAACATAAGCCAACTTAGTCAAACATGCTCAAAAAAGTCAGACTTTGTCAAACTAGAGTCAAACTTGGGTCAAATGTAGGGCAAACTAGATGCAAAACCATAGGGGGTTGACATAGGCTATGTGATTATGTAGGAGGAGCTGCCCCTATTATGGATATAGGGACATAAGCCATGGAGCCTTGCACTAAATCATTAGATGACACCTAGTCAATAGGGGATATTGGTTAGCTTGGGATTATATCATGTGATATTTATGCCATAGGTGACGAGGAACTAGGCTTTGCTGACAGCTTTGATGGAGAGGTGGCATTCAAAGACTAGTTCATTCCACCTACAAATTGGAGAGGTGACTGTGACACTAGAGGATGTATGGCGCATCCTTAAGATCCCTATCCATGGAGAGTTAGCAGCGTATGACCCAATTTCAAGATGATTAGCATTACACCACTTATTTGGATGTGGAGATGTAGATTTAGGGATTCACAACTATGAGATCGGGTGGGAATTATTAGTGGCATGCCATGAGTAGCTGACGGTTGTGATTTGTTGGGTGATTGGTGGATTGTTGATACCTGATAGATGGGGACATGGATTCCTAGTTGGATGGGGCCAAGTACTTGAGCAGATGATTATGGAGGGTACTACGTTTGCTTGGGGCCCATGCATGTTGGGGATGTTATATTATTATTTGCATCAGGTAGCGTATAGAGGGGGACTATCCTTTAGCACTAGTGGCACATTATTAAAGATCTAGGCCTATGAGCATATTATAGTATTTAGGCCTCTAGTAGAGCAAGTGTTGGTGGATGATATGCCATACACTTATAGGTATAGAGGTGCCCTAGCCCAAGGACCATTGGGATATGAGAGGTATTTTTTCCATCAGATAGACATGATGACATAGTTCATATGGAGACCATACAGAGATTTCCCTAGATGGGATGATGATGAAATCCACTTACCATATTGCTGGTAGGAGTGCTACCTCATAGGGCACACAACATAGGATGTACCTATAGGGTTAGCATTGTTTTCTTGATCTAGAGTAGAGGTTCAAGAGTGGGGACCACCCATTAGGACACAAGTGACATATGCATAGTTAGCAAAGTTACAGCCGAGACTATGGGGGGTAGCAATAGATATAGTGGATGTAGGCATGACAGCAGCATATGATAGGTGGTTTGAATAGCATTGGCCAAGACCTTTGACAAATCCAACAATACGAGTACCCCAAGGGAGGCCAAAAGATGAGGAGGAGGAGGATGGGGGAGAGGATGAGGAGTTATTTGATGAGGGTGATGGGGTAGAGGATGATGCTGAGGAGGAGGATGAGGGAGATGATGAGGAGGGAGGAGACTAGGAGGAGGAGGGAGATGAGGATGCTGAGGGTGATGCTGGGGGTAATGATGAGGAGGATGCTGAGGGAGAGGAGGAGGGAGATGATGAGAAGGGTGGAGGTAGTGGGGGTGGGGACAGTGTTGGAGGTGGTGATGAGGGAGAGGATGATGAGGACTATTGGGAGGATAGGGATGCAGCTGTGATGGACATGGAGGAGGATCTAGTGGAGGACACTAGGAGAACCTTAGTACCAGTAGAGGTAGGGCCTAGTTAGTTACATCTCTTGGAAGTGATCAGAGGGCTATAGATTTAGTTGGATTAGGTTGTGGCAGAGAGGGATTCCATGATAGGAGAGAGGAATGTAGTTACAACAAAGAGAGATTAGGTGATCACTGAGAGAGACCAGGGTAGGGCTGAGAGAGATGCAGCTATGCATAGGGAAAAGATGTTAGTGTAGGAGTCTTAGGAGTTCATCAGTAGCATCAGAGATGCAAACTTCTAAGATCTTGTGATGATGATGATGAGCAAGGCTCACATGGAGACATAGTATTGGCAAGATCAATATGAGAGAGTGGTGCCACCGAGGTAGAGAGTAGAGAGTTTTCGTGCATTGAGATCTAATTCCCATAGGACACAAAGGACACATAGTAGTGTGAGGGTGATGGGGCCTATGAGGCCACCACAAAGAGTAGAGGGATCATCCTCAAGGCTAGATAGAGGTCATGAGGCTAGGGACAACACAAGATGACACTGACAGACTCACGTATAGAGGGGCCTCTCTATGTTGCTTTTTGGTTTCTATTATGCTCTTAAATGGTTCATGCCTACGGGAAGTTAGTATTGATGTAAACCATGGTCATGTACTCTGACACCTTTGCGAGACATTTATGAGATGTACTTATGTTATGATGACTATATGAGATGAATTATGTATATGCTTTAGATGTTTTATATTGTGTGGACTTATATATGATGACATTATGTGTTGATTCATCACATGTTATGTGTAGGAAATGCCATCTTTTATTTTTACCACATGTTTTTCTCATGAATGAATGCCTAATGTAATGTGAATGATATGAAATGAATGTAAATGAAATGTAAAATGATAGGTAATGAATGCAAATGAAATGTAAAATAGATGCAAATAAAATGTGAACATAATATAAATGCCATGTTTATTGCTTTGGATGATTTTGGACTTTGGACATATGTCAGAATGTAGGATGACAATGCTTTTTGTGTATCAAAGTACGAGACTAAGGCAGTGAATGAAGGAGACATAGAAGATAGAGGAGATGAGATGAAGAATTGTTATTATGATGAGAAGACTTTTTCTTTTGTAAAGTTCACTATGTGTCAAATGTAACTTTATTTTGATATGGAAAATGGAATGCAAGGCATCATGGCATAAAGGGCCAGAGCACAAATGCAAGCCTTTTGCATAAACAAACATGATGTAGACAAAAAATGACCTTGTTCTTCCTGAGGCATATACACATGCCCCAGACTCTCAAAGGTACATTGTAATAGACAAAAATAGAAAAAGATGACCATGAACCATTCCAGCCACTCTCATATATTAGTTTATATCATCGAGTGGCATAGGAACATGATTGAAAAGAAAACAAAGCAAAAATAAATCACTCACTAAACAACATGAGCTAGCAACCATTCTTGTCCATTATTACTTGTGTTTTAGTTTTTGAGGTATTCAGATAGTGTTTGACAGGTTGATAATGTGATAGCTTTGTTTGTGGATTCAGTTGAGAGGTTCGTAGTGATATGTTGGATGGATTGTTGGTTCACATTGTTCAGATAGTGTGATTGTCATGAAAGTGTAGTACTTTGAGATTCATTCTACCAAGTGCAAGTTTGTATGCAAAAGGGGTGGGTATCCATAGTGAATATTTATAAGGTTTACTGCAAATTTTTGATGGGTTTTGTGATTTTTAGGGTTTTTTGGGGATATTTGATGTTTTTGTGTGATTGGTTTCTTCAAGACATTTTATGGTTTTTAGGGTTTTACTTCAGGACATTTTCTAATTTTGTTAGTGATTTTTTCAGGACATTATGTGATTTTTATGGATTTTTTCAAGATATTTTATGTTTTTTATAGATTTTTTCAGGACATTTTATGTTTTTTATAGATTTTTTGAGGACATTTTATTATTTTTAAGATTTTTTCAAGATTGTATTTGAATTTTTAGGCTTTTTTCAGGATTGTACAAGCATATAAAAGTGTTAGCTCCAATCAATTATGTGATAGGTCCAATGGATAAAAAGTACTTAGGGATATGCCCCCGGTTCAAATTCAAACTAATGCACTGCACAGGTGATATGCCCCCAAACAAGACACAAACTATGTACAAAAGCCAAATGATAGAGTATGTACAAATAGGTGATGTGTCAAGTAGGATAACAATGGATATCAATGAGTTCATGAGCCATGGTCTAGGAGCCAAGGATGTCTTGCAATAGGAAAGATATGATCAAGGAATAATAGAGGGGGAAAAGACTAGATGGAATCTCAATAGATGGAGGAGCAACAACTAATTACACATGGCACCTATTTGCCAAGTTTTCACCATGGTACTTGCCCAAAGTGCCTATTTGCCAGGTTTTCACTTTTGGATGAGATTTTTCTCTTGACTCAAATTTTTGTGCCAAGACACCTATGTGCCAGGTTTTCATCAAGGCATCCATTTTTCATGACTTTCTTCACTTTTTTTCTTTTCATTTTTTAGGACTTTTTGCTATTTTTTAAATTTTTTTTCAGGACTTTTTAGATAGAATCGAGTGTAGTACTTGTGAATATGCATGCTATTGATGGACATGGGTAGTGGTTCACCTTCTAGAGTCACAAGTTGATATACCATAGACCCAAAGGATGTAGTAACTACATAAGGTTCTTCCCAATTTGGCTCAAATTTGCCTTGTTTTTCTCTATGCTATTGAGTCTTGTAGTTCATCTTCAGGACCAGATCACCGACCTCAAAATGACAACTTCATACTTTCTTGTTATAGCTCCATTTGAGTTAGTTTTGGTAAGCTTTCAAATGTGTCAAGGCAACTCATCTCCATTCATCAAGCATTTCTAGCTCATGGAGTCTAGATATTCGGTACTTCTCATCATCAACAATACCTTGTAGGGATACTCTTAATGATGGAATTTCAAATTTAATGGAAGCATGGCCTCAGTTTCGTAGACAAGAGAGTATGGTGTTGTGCTAGTAGGAGCACACACACTTGTTCGGTATGCCCAAAGAGCTGGATTTAGTTGGAGGTGCCAGTCTTTTGCAGAATCTTAACAATGGTCTTGTGAGATGCTTCTACTTGGCCATTGCCCTGTAGATGGTAAATACTAGAATATCCATGGTATATGCTATACTTCTTGCAAAGCTTTTCTACATCTTTATTTTGAAATGGACTACCATGGTCAATAATGATAGCCAAGGGGACTCCATATCAACATATGATGTAGTTTAGAATAAACTTTGAGATCTACTTGCTTGTGGTGAAGGTCAAAGGGATAGATTCAACCCACTTGGTAAAATATTTTGTTGCTATGATAATGAACTTATGACCATTAGAGGAGAGAGGAGAAATAGCTCCAATAAGATAAAATGCCCATTATGAGAAGGGCCATGGTGATATGATTGGCTACAATTCTTGTGTTGGTGTATGGATCAGATTGCTATGTATCTAAAATTTATGACATGTTTTGGCAAAGTCATGGGCATCTTGTTCCATGGTAGGCCAATAGTACCCAGCTCTAACAAGTTTCTTGGCTAGACTCAGACCATTGAAATGGCCTTCACATATACCTTCGTGAACCTCATGCAAGGCAATTTCAGCTTCTTGCGAGTCAAGGCATCTGAGAAGGGTTTGGTCAAACAATCTCTTGTAAAGGGTGTGTCTGATTATGACATATCTAGTAGCTTCACGAATAAAGGCTCAACGATCATTTTTGGATAAGTTGGGTGGTAGGATTTGGGCATGTAGGTAATTGTAAATGTCTTGATACCAGGGAAAACTGGGACCAACAAGTTCACACACAAACTAAGATTGAGGGAGCTCGAATGTTGGAATCAAAAGTTGCTCAACAAGGAATTCACAACATTCAACATTTTGAGGCCTATCAATCATGGAAGCAATGGTGGCCATAACATCAGCTTGCTTGTTGTACATTCTTGGTAGCTAAGGAAAAGAGATAGTAACAAATTTAGACTTAAGGAAATTTTCCATCTGTTTGTAGGGCATTAGTTTATCATCTTTGGTCTCATAGTCATCATTGACTTGGTGGATGACCAACTAGAAATCTCCAAAGACTTGTAAATGTTGAATGTTCCATTGGATAGCTATCTTGAGTCCTATGATCAGTGCCTCATATTCTACTATGTTGTTTGTACAATAGAATTCTATCCTGTATGGCTTGGGGATTATATCTCCTTGAGGAGTGATAAACATAATGTCGGCTCCTGAACCATTTCATGTATGTGATCCATCAAAATAAAGCTTCCATTCATTACCTACATCCATGTGAAATATGGCTTCATCTAGAAAGTCTATCAACATGGGATGATCATCTGACATAGGGGCTTCTACTAAGTAATCTACTATCACTTGCCCTTTGATTGCCTTTCTATCTACATATTCTATGTCAAATTCACTAAGGATCATGACCCATTTGGCTAGTCATCCTATGAGAATAGTCCTACTTAGGAGATACTTCAATGGGTCAATCTTAGAGATGAGCATTGTTTTCTGATGTAGCATGTAATGTCTGAGCTTTTGGGCTACAAAGACAATAGCAAGGCATGCTTGCTCAATTAGTGAATAATTTAGCTCATAGCCCACAAGTGTTCTACTAATGTAATATATGGCTTGCTCTCTTCCTTGTTCATCATTTTGTGCTAAGAGAGCTCCTATGCTATATCTATAGCAGATATGTATAAAATGAATGGTTTTCCTGGAATAGGAGCCATTCAAACTGGTGGATGTAGAAGATAATCCTTGAGCTTTTGGAAAGATTCTTGGCACTCCTTATTCCATTGAAAAGATACTCCTTTACGTAAGAGGTGTTGAAAGGAGTGACACTTATCTACCATTTGTGCAATGAATCTGTAGATAGACTATAATCTTCCTTGTAGTCCTTTTAAGGTTTTTAGATTTGTTGGAGGAGGCATGTCAAGTATTTCTTTTACTTTCTCGGGATCCACCTCAATGCCTTGTTGAGAAACAATAAAGCCTAGGAGCTTTCTAGAGACAACTCCAAATACACACTTTTTTGGATTTAGATGAAGCTCATAGGTTTCCATTATGGTGAATATCTGATCTAGGATGCCCAAATGATCTTTCCTTTTATAGAATTTTCAAAGTAAGTCATCAACATAGTCTTCCATGAGGATGTACATGAAATCATAGAAGATCGTAGTCATTTCCCTTTGATATGTTGCCCCAGCATTTTTAAGACCAAATGGCATGACATTCCAGTAGTATGTTCCCCAAGGGCATGTAAAAGTTGTCTTGTGTTGATCTTCAGGGGCTATTCTTATCTTATTATAGCCAAAAAAGCCATCTATTAGTGATAACATCTCATACCCAACTGTCATGTCCACAATGATATCTATGTTTGGTAAAGGAAAATCATCCTTGGGACATGCCTTGTTAAGATCATGGAAGTCAATGCATATCTAGATGCCCCCAGAGTTTTTTCTTACTAGTAATAGATTAGATATCCACTCTACATAATCAATGGGTCGTATGAAGCTGGCATCCAATAGTTTCTTCAATTCAACTTTGAAAAGGAGGGCAACTTGAGGATGCATTTTTCTCAACTTTTTCTTTACCAATTTCATTCCTAGTTTGAGTGGTAAGTGATGAAGAACAAGTTCAGGATCTAATCTAGACATGTCTACATAAGACCACACAAAGTTGATCTACCTCTCTAGAAAGAATCTAATGAATTCATCTTTTTCTTCTAGTGATAATGAGGCTACAAAGTGTATGACTTTGGGGCTGTTAGGATTTCCTAGATTAATCTCTTCTATCATCTCCACAAGTAGTGTTGATCTTTCCTTCAATGGGGATGCATCCAATCTTCTATCCTTAGGTGCTTTAAAGGGGTTTTCACCCTCAGATATGTCCTTTATTTTTACTAATTCATGCTCTAATGGTGCCTTTTGATTTTCACCAAGAGACCTACTTGTGTCTTTTTTTGTTATTTTCTCAATTTTGTGACTAGAAGATGGAGTTGACTCCTCAAAATATGCCATGATGTTTAGATCAATGGAAATCTAGACTTGTGATGACCTTGTGGTACATCTTCATGGAGCTTAAAGAATTCTACAATGGCATCATCATTTTCAAACTGGTCAAACATAGGTGGTCCTTTTTGGTCCCAATCAATAAGTTCAAGGAAAACTAAGGAAATGCCATCATCGATGTTGAATAAGTTTTGGTCAAAGGCATATATATGGATATTCGCTCTAGTGATGTCATCAGGATCATGTTTAGAAGTAAGAGGGCTTAGATCTCAAAAATTTTAGATTCAAGGTGAAGAATTGGTTTGAGTGATAGGTGGATTGACATATTTATCTTCCATAGGTAGGCTATCTAGTTCTACAAACATATCATCAAGACCAAGGGAGGCATTGGGATTGTCAATGTTAGATATAGATTGGGTGGGTTTGGTTGGTTATTCTCAGATGCCTTGTCATCATTGGAAGCATTCACCTCCTTAGATGAGGATGAATCAGTATTAGGAAGACCCAAAACAAATGGTTTGAATCCAATTCCTAAGCTATGAGGTCATCCTAATTCAGTGATGGGTTGAACAATGCCTTGCTTTTGGAGTCCCAAGCCACTACATTTGCCATATCCCCTTTTCTGCATGATGCTGAATCTAGATCCATACCTATTAGGGGATATAGGAGTGATTTCTTGTTCTACATTAGCCTTCTCAATCCATGTACAGGTATTTTCATAGACACGTTCTTCATGTAGCCCACCTCCACCAATGAAAGCCACAGAAGGTTTCTTTTGAAGTGTGAACTTAGGCTTATTCTATACAAGCTAAGGTTTACCATATGACTTGGGGGATAAAGGAAGTTTCCCAATGTGAAAGGCATGCGACATGGAGTACTCACCACAACCTTGGTCTTGGATTTTTAGCTTTCCTTTAGATGCGAGTGTGACTGTGGAAGGATCAACATACTTGGAGGACCCTAGGGGATTTTTTGCATGGTTTTTTGAGACTTGGTATGCAATGGTTCCTCTAAGATTGGCATAGAACTAGAAGGGATCTGGATCACTCAAGATGGTTACCTATACATTATTATAGGAGAACTTTAGGCACTAGTGATATGTAGAAGGAACTGCTTTCATAGCATGGATCCATGGGTGGCCTAGTATCATATTACAGTTCATTTCTATATCTAGGACCTAGAATAAAGTGTTCTTAGTAGCTAGACCAACTCTGATAGGTAAGATGATAACCCTTATAGAGAAACATTCACCATCATCACAGGCTTTGATTGTGATCCTTTGAGAGGGATCCACATCAGTTTCAGAATAATCCAAACCTTTGACTACTTTAAGTGTACAAATATTCAGCCCTACTCCTCCATCTATCAAGAGGCATCTAACTTTAACATTGTGGACAAAGATGTTAAGGTGGAGGGGATCATTGTGGTTGGGTTGGGTTTTTCTTTAGGAATATCCTAAGGGGGAAAAGTGATATGTTGTGATGTGGATAGGTTTCCAACCATGGCCTGGAACTAGGGAACATCAATGTTATCTGGGACTACTGACTCTTTAAGGGCTTGATCCAAGATCTTCTGATGTTGGAGAGATGCATGTAGTAGGTCCAAAATGTATATTTGTGTCGAGGCCTTGTCAAGCTATTCAACAAGGCTATAATCAGATGAAGTAGGAGCAATAGGTCTACTAGGGGGTGCAGGTCCAGTAGAAGCAGTAGGTCTAAATGGGGCTCCAAGTAGGGTGATCTTGCTATGGCATGTAGTGATAGTGCAATGAGGGTCTTTATCTTTCAATGTGAATGTGGATATGTGGGAATCAGACTCATTAAAGCAATTGATGTTGTAGTCATATCAGGTGCATGTTTAATTCACATTATCTTGTGAGTTTGAGTTTGAACTTGAAGATTTCTCTTTGTCATGATTACCCAAAGGACTTTTGAATATAGTGTGGTTAGAGTTGGATACTGATAGTGATGAATCAACTGTGATTACACCATCATCAATAAGGTCTTGTATTGCATGTTTCAATTGGAAGCATGATGAAGTCTTATGTCCTTTGGTGCAATGGTAATCACAATATTTTTGCCATCCCACCAATCAGCTTTAGTCAATGGTTCATCTTTGATCAGGGGTAATCATAGGAACTTATTACTTAGTAACTATTGTAGCGCAATCTCAAGATGTATCCCCAATGGTGTGAATTTCTTGTCCTTGGATCTAGGATTTCTTCAAGGTTTTTCTCACATGGAAGTCTTAGTTTTCTGTTGTGGAGCTAATGTTTGATTGGAGGTTTGTGAATTCGTAGGGTTTGCACCTTTCAAAGTTAGTTGAGGTTGTGATGTGCTAATTTTTCATGCATCCATGATACCATCATTAGTCACATTCTTGTTTTTGGAGAAAAATTTTGACTTGTCATTAGAGGAACTGGTGTTTGTGTTTTCCTTGTTTATCTTGAGGATCCCCTTATGGATAAGAGCATCTTCAATACTAGCCCCTTTTTTCATCAGTTTAGAAATGGTGCTTGGACTCTTGATTTTGAGTTCATACATTAAGTTTGGGACTAATTTTTCAATGCACAGGTTAACTTGTTGTTCTTTAGGAATGTCTAGTGAGCATTGACTGGCTAATCTTCTCCAGCGTAGTAAGAATGTGATAAATGACTCTCTTGTCTTCTGTTTAGTTGAGCACAAATCAAAAAGTGTCACTTCATTCATAATGTTAAAGGAAAAATGGAAGATGAATTTATCTACGAGTTTTGACCAAGATTTGATATTATCAGGAAGTTTGGAGTACCATTCAAGTGTGGGCCCACCTAGAGAACAAGGGAACAATCTCATGAGGTAAGTGGGTTCATCACTGAGTTTGGTACATGAGGCACAAAATTCTCTAATATGATCAATAGGGTTTCCTTTTCCTCGGTATTTTTTGAACCTTGGAGCCTCAAAGTGTTTAGGGAATGGAGGCATGTACAAACTTTTATCAAATGGATTAGGATGTAGGTCCCTTTCTTTATATAGAGCCTGTTTCTTTTGGACTCCCAATGCCTTGACTTATTTGGAAAGTTGTTTGAATTGTTGTAATAGCTCTTCATTGGGATTTTGCATGATAGTATTTCCTTCAATTCCTTTGTGCCTATGAGTAGACCATTTTCTATGGCGGGAGCTATGTCTACTAAGTTCTAACATTTCTATGTCTAATGAGTCTAGTGGTGTGTCATTGGGTGGTGGAGGTATGTTGGTACCTCAAAGGCAAAATGGTTGTTGTTGTGATGCTTGTTGGAGTACTTGTCATGGTATTTGATGTGGCACTTGTTGCGATATTGATTATGATTGATGTAGAATGTGTTGTTGTTGTGCCATTTGTTGTCGTTGTTGTTGGGATACCTCTATTGGTTGCATGTGAGACAATGCATGTGATTATTGTTGTAGAGGTATCTGTTGGGGTTGTTGTGGAACATGTTGTTGGTATGCAATTTTTTGCTTGAGGCATCATTGGTATTCCAATTATTGCTTGAGTTACTCTTGTTGTTTAGCAAACATGGCTTGTTGTTGTTGATACATAATATAGAAGTCAAGTGGGTTTACATTGGGTTGTGTGTTGGGGATTTTGGATCCTTGCACCACTTGAGGTTGTTGCTATTGTGGTTGATGTTGTTGTTGATATGTTGAATGTGTGTTGGAAACATTAGGTCCTAGGACTATTGTAGGTTGATGTTGTCGAGGTGGTTGGTTGTGTCCTTGCAAATTGACCACCATGTTCATATTATTGCTTTGGCACCTTTGTGTGTTAGAGGTTTCTGCTTGGGACATCACATTGACTTGACAATGAGGTGCATTCCTTTTGGGAATAGGTGTGATGTCAATAAGGCTTTTCCTTTACACATCGATAGGGATTGTTGTAGTTGATGTTGCACATAGTGTACTCATGGGAGGCTCCGTAACATTTGATGTCATACCACTTGGTAGGGATAGGAGAAAAGGTGCACTTTGTTGATTTGCCTCCAAAGAAGGTATGTCTGGCATCCTTAGAGCACAAGTCCCTTTAGGTGCATCTTTGTTGCATCATGTGACTAAAATCAAGTCTTAATGTCCTCTTGGGATATTCAGGCAGAGTCTTATTTCCCTTCATTGGTTGTGGTTCATCAAACAAGGGATTAATGTTGATGTGTTCAAACGTACTTTGGAGGATTTTGATTATTGGTTCTTGATGGGATATTATAGGTTCCATTATCGTGTTTGAAAACTCCAAAGTTCTTTTTCCCTTATCTAAGTCCAAATTGATCATGGGTTGTATGTTTTCAAAGGTCTTGTTGGTTTGATGTTTGGACTTAGGTCCTTCCACATTTGGGTTGAATTTGACAATTTCTTGGGCTATCAAAAGTTTAAAGTTCTTGCCAAAAAAAATTTCTTGACATGCCCTAGCCATTTCTTCATCAGTGATGTCATAGTCAATGTCAAAGTCATCACTTACATGTATAGTACCTTGTTATATGTTTGATGTGTTATAATTGAAGGTACTTGTGTTAGGCTGGCTAAATTCAAAGGAGTGTGATTGTTCATCTTCGGGTGTGGTTGGTACACTTCCTCCTCCTAGTGGTATTAGCACAAATATAGGTTCAAAGTCAAGACTCCATTGAACCATCCCATGTGTAGGGGATGTATTTGAAGGAAACCTCATAGTAGGTGTATTTTTTAAGGTTTGTTGTGCCATAGCTTGATTATGATGATCTTGTGGATACATGTTTAAGGGGTTTACTAGTAATGGTTGTGATGCCTCAATTTGGTCTTCATCAAAGGTTTGTTGGGTTTTCTTTCTATTTTTCTATCTTGGATGAGGTTTTGGTTGTGCTTGTGCCTCAGAAAACAAAGGTTGATAAAGTTCCTCAGGTCTCTGAGCTAATTGTGTCCTAGTAAGTGTTGGCATGATACCTAAGAATGCATATGCAATGGAGGGAAACCTGAATGGACTTTCTACCTCCCAAGTGCACACCTAAACTACCAACTATGCTTAAAAAGTACCAAGTGTTCCCATGATGTATTTGGGGGTCTAGAGGTAAGCAGTTGGTAAGTACAAGGTATGCAATGGGTTAACAGAGGTGCTAGGGTGCCTAAAATGCAAATTTTGAGTGTTTTGAGTGATTTAGAGTGGTTCCTAAGGTCTTGGGATGCAATGCAAGGTTTGGAAGTGTAGATTAGGGTTTTGGAACCTAGAATGGAACACCTAATTACCAAGTGCATCCTAAAACTACCAAGTGGATCCTAAAAATGCCAACTGTGCACTTCAAGTGTGCAATTGGTAAAATAGGGTTGCGGTTGGTAAAAGAGGTCAAAACTTGATAATTAAGATGTGGGTATGCAAGATATGAGTGCTTTTTGGATTTTTAAGTGTTTAGGGATGTTATGCAATGTGAGAAAATGCCAAATGAGCTAGGATTTTGATGTGTAAAGTGCAAATGTGCCAGGCATATTATGCAAATGCAAATACAAGGTGTCATCTTGAAGGTATGCAAAATGAAGGTTAGGGTTGTGTTTTGGACTTGGTAAGGATGCTAAAGTTTGATGTATGCAAGGTAAACTATGAAAGGAATGGTTTCCAAGGGTTGATAATGACATTTTGGATATGCAAAAATGAGGATAAGTGATCAAGAAGGCAATTTGGTTGATGGACAATTTGATAGGGTTTGGTAATGAAAATGATGCTAGGATTTTGATCAATGCAAGATAAAGGGGATACACCACTAGGGTAAGTCAAAATTACATTTAGGAATATGACTATGCTAATGATAGAGGTATATGCAAGGTTTTTAACTTAGGTGAAATCTTTACAAGGTATTAACCTAAGAATTTAACGTTATGACAATAGACTTTGGATCTTGACCAAAAAAAGACAAAAAGTGATAAGATCAAAATGACAAAGCCAAATCTACCTTGACATAGGTAATGTTTGACCAAATAAAATGATAAATGACCATGGTCAAGATCCATTATCCGTTGACACAATGTAATACTCTAGAGTTCATAGTTTTGTTTAGATTTTTGACTAAATTCAAAGGTTTTGGGGTTCAAAATGATGTTTTGGGGACTCAAAATGGTGGTGATGCTGAGTAGATATGTAATATGGATAATTCCTATGATGAAAAATGGGATTTTGGGTGCAAGATGCAGTTTTGGGTCAAGTGCAAAATGGGGAGGTACAAAGGCTCCTAGATGCAATTTTGAGGTCCTAAAGTGCAGTTTGGGGGCCCAAAATGGTCATGCAGATGCCCAAGTGCACCCTAACAGTGCCAAGTGCACTCCAATAGTTTATACTATGTGAATGACATAGTTGGAAATTTCTAGATGCATTTGGTAGTTTCTGGGCACAGTTGGTAAGCTAGGAAGAATTTTTGCTAATTCTGAAGGATATGGTTACCAAAGTGATATGCCAAGAAGCTAAAATGTTGGGTTTGATGTTAGGATGGGTTGGGAGATTCAAAATAGAGGTAATGACCTAAATAATGATGTCCTAAGTGAAGGTAATGAAGACTACGAGGTGCAAAATGCAAATCTGGGCCTGCTAATGCAATGGGAGCTATCCAAGTATCTAAAGACACAGTTGAAGCCCCAAAATGTTATGTGGAATGCCAAACTAGGTCTAAGGACCACCAAGTGTGCACAAATAGTGCAAACTATTTCAATGATGTAGTTGGTAATTTTTGGACGCAGTTGGTAATTTCAGGACACAGTTGGTAAACTAGGTTGAAACTAAGGCAATTTTGGGAGCTATGATTTCCAGATTGATGTCACAAAGACCTGAAAAATAAGGGACAATGCTAAGACTATAATGGAGGTTCAAAATGATGCTTAGGACACCCAGAATGATGGTTAATATGGTCAAGATGATGGTTAGGTATGTAAAGATGCAAGGTGGTGGATGCAAAGTGCTAATTTTGTGATGGAAATGCAAAAAACTAAGGGAGGTAAACTAAACCCAAATGGATGCAATATGAAAGGTAATGGATACTAAATGAAGACTAAAAGGTGCAATATGAAGTCTATATGATGCAAGAATGAGACCTAGACTAGGGTAAATGCAAGTGGAGTTTATGCAAGAATGAGATCTACATTTTGCCAAGCACATTTAAGATCACAAGTTGCCATGTTTTCTAAGGTTTGAGTGTGTTGAACAAATGTTTGCAATGTTTGAACAAATGTTGAAATGTTTTGACAATGTGTAATGTTTGGAGAAGGTTCAAGGTGTAAATTTGAATGTTGTCTATTATCTTGATTATGTTTTACACACACACAAGACACATTAAGACAAGAATAGTTGTTGTTAAAAGTGAATAAACACACCACAACCTAGGCTTTTAGGACTGTATCCACTAAATTCCTACTTGAACCAAAGTTCAGCCGCACTTATATAGAGCAGAAAACCTAGGATCTTGGCACCATAGGCTCCACCTTATAGTGAACTCACTTCTCAGGGCTACCAAGATCCACTTCCCATGGGGCATGACTTCCCAAGGGATTGTTATCTCTACTAAGGATCGTGAGAATGCAAGATGTCTTCACGGGCATGGGTGACCCCTTGAGCCAATGGATAGAAAGGATTTTGGCCACTAAAACATGGTTTTTAGTAAGGGCATTCTGTTAGGCAAGTAAATGATAAACTTTCGTAGAAGGTCTCTCGAGCTCGAGAACCAAGGTTTGACACACCACAAGGGTACTGGAGGAGAGCTATCACGCAGTAGTACCACCGACACAGTTTTCACCATAATCAAATTTTATATAGTGGCTGGAATGTTGACTTGGCTTTTGGCTTGTTACTGCTCTAAGGTCATCCCCTGGCATACCCAATATTGAGTATCTTGGTCCAAGGCAGATCTCCTATAGAATTTACATGGATTTCTCCTACACCCAAGATCCATGAATGGTGAGGGGAGAGGATACGTCCAATGTAACTCCTAGGAATTTAACTGTAGACATGCCAAGCAGAAAAGAAAAAGTTCATTTTAAGCACCAAACAAAGTGTTATCTCATCTAGGAAATCCACACACATGGTTTTGACAAGCACACAATGGTCTTCAACAACATCCTGCAAAGCACATATTAATAGTTTTTTATGATCAAGTCTTCATCCATCAATTGCCACAGGTTTCAAGTAGACCATTAGTGACGCAAAATCATCTAATCTATGTTCTAGAAGTAAATGGAAACCTTAAATGTAGATTATGATTGATGTGTGTGTGTTTTGTAAACCAAGTGTGCTCTGACAAAGCAGATTGCACCCCAAAAGGCCAAATTGGCTCAAAATGCCCCCAAGTGTGCCCAGATAGTGCAAACTATGTCAATAACATAGTTGGGGCCCAATTGGATACAGCTGGTATTTTTAGACGCAGTTGGGAGGTCAGGTGCAAATTATGGGGAAATGGTGTTTGAATAGGACCTAAAAATTACAAATTTTGAAACCAACACTCCCAAATGCACCCAAATAGTGCAGACTATGTCAATGATGTAATTGGTAAATTTTGGACATATTTGGTAAGTCAAAACAGCAGAAAGAGGTTTTGGTGGCTCCTAGACTCTTAAAACTGCTCCTAGGGGTCCCAAGTGCGCCTTGATAGAGTAGAGTGCACCCTAGGAAAGAAATCTAACAAAATGCATAGAATGAAAGGATACAACCATATTACTGGATCCCCTAATTAATCTAGGTGTGAAAAGGAAGAGAAGATGGTCATTATACCCTTCCAAGTGAGCTCCTTCCTTGCACCTACAAGCACAAAACAAGAGAACCCAAGTTAGATAAGCATGTTCATGTTGGGTTCACCAAAATGTAGTACCTAGAAAATGGGCTAAATGCATAACATACTATGAGAAAATCACAAACTCAATCAACATAAATTAGTACCCACTAGTCTACTATGAAAGCCAAACTAATCAAAAGAAGCAAACACAAGGTTAGAAACCCCCTCTTTCGTTTGTAGCTCCCATGTCCTTCTTTCTTCTCCAAATGATGTAGCTCCAACTTGCCTATAGTGCACACAATATTGAAAAAAAATCTATGATAGGGATAATGTCATGAGAATACTAGAAGTGTGATTTTAGTGTAAGAGCAAGAATGCAAAATGCAAAGAAGCTAGGGACTCAAAAACTCAAGAATTAGGGCCCAAGGACCTGAAATGAGAGAAAGAGTGCTCATTTTATAATGGGCATGGAGGATGAGAGCATTGGATTTTTCACCCATACATATGCAATGTGGCAAGAGATTCATTTAATAATCCATGACACATATGACACAATATGCCAATTGTAAGATTCTATCATGCATGGAAGTCAAACTTGGCTAAATGTGGAAGAGAATCTATGACGCATCATAAGACACCTCAATCCCACTTGAAGCCAAGAATCTATGTCAAATAAGCCAAATAGGGACATGCGTAAGGAATAAGAATATTTGATTATGACAAATCTTAGCCAAGTGTCAAAGGAAAATCCATGAGGTGTCATATCCAAATGTCACTATGATGCAATATTTTATGGAATATTTGAATTAAAATTCCTTTTATTCCACAAAATAAGAATTAGTAGAAAATGGAATTAATGATGGAAAATGGGACTTAGGAAATTAAGAATTTCCATGGTTTGTGGATAATGAATCAATTAACTAATAAAATTAATTAATTGAGGACAATAATTAGGAAGAATAGTTAGAAAGAATAATAGGATTAAATTATGGGTTATTTAATCCTATAGAGAAAATTAGTAAATGATTGGCCAAATTGATTAAATAAATGAGACCGTATCCTTTGATGAAAATGTGACGATGATAGTGGAAATTGACTAGGACGGTGATAGGTAGAGAAGCCATGGTCAAATTGATCAATTGATTGAAATTGATAACATGCCAAGGACACATGACATGAATTGATTGATATGCAACATTTAACTAACATTGTAAATGCTACAAGATTGAGGTTGATTGATAAGGTTGATCATAATAACATCAACGGACACTGTCAATATTATTAAAATGGTTGATAATGTCATGATCTGACATTGAAAGCCTCAAAAATGTCAAAGATTGGATGACATGAATTATAGTTTGACCTAGCACTGAGAGTCATGACAGTACTGAGGTCAGATTGATAGGATTGATAGGTTGATAGGTTTCCAAGGCATCGAAAGCCACAACAATTACCTAGGATCAGATAAATGATGACTGATTTGGGATGTTTGATATGTTTTGGGTTGATTAGGACTAATTCTGAGTGATTCCAAGTTGATTTGGGGTAATTTTGAGTTGATATGAAATGGTTTTGAGTTGATATGAAATGATTTTGAAATGACATGAAATTGATGTGGAAGAGGATACAAATGATAAAGTATGATCAATTTGGCCAAAAGATCAAAGTTAGTAAAATGAGAAAATGGGACAAATTAGTATGAAGAAGTGGTGAAACTGTAGATGCGAACCATTTTTTAGCATCTACAATCACAAGGTCAAAGAAGGATGTTCATTGAGCTCTTTAATTCATTGAAAGTTAAATTTATTATATTTGTATATGTTGGGGTTTAGATAAAATTATATACTATTTCAAGTTATGTATGTACATATATGAGCCCTAAGAAGACTATATCTTAAGATTGTAATATTGCTATCAAGTTTTAACTATGTGATTTTGAGTCAAACTAATTGACCCATGTTTCATGAGTAGTGATTCAACATAAATCCATCTCTCATGAGAATAAATGGAACACCTAACACACATTGGATCTAGGTGATGCAATATGAGCTTAAGGGGATTTCTAATGAATGGTTCATAAGGCACAACACTTGGTGAAGGTTTTTCAAATGGGCTTGCAATCTTTGGGTTTAACCATGGAGGAAACTTTTTAGTTAAGTGCACTTAGACTGGAGTAGTACTAGGATGGATGACCTCCTGGGAAGTCTCGGTGCTTCACCCCTATGAGCATCACTTAGATCTAATGAGTGCTAAGTATTCCATTTATTCTCATGAGATATGGAAATATGTTGAATCACTACTCATAAAACATGGGTCAATTAGTTTGACTCAAAATCATATAGTTAAAACCTGATAGCAATATCACAATTTGACTTCTTGTGGAAATTATCTCCTACTTATCAATTGATGAGCTTAAGGGGCTTCCTAATGAATGGTTCATAAGGCACAACACTTGGTGAAGGTTTTGCAAATGGGGTTGCAAGCTTTGGGTTTAACCATGGAGGAAAATTTGTAGTTAAGCGCACTCAGGTTGGAGTAGTACTGGGATGGGTGACCTCCCGGGAAGTCCTTGGTGCTTCACCCCTATGAGCATCACCTAGATCTAATGAGTGCTAAGTGTTCCATTTATTCTCATGAGAGATGGATTCATGTTGAATTTCTACTCATGAAACATGGGTCAATTAGTTTGACTCGAAATCACACAGTTAAAACTGGATAGCAATATCACACTTTGACTTGTTGTGGAAATTATCTCCTATATATCTTAAGACTTTAAAAAAAATTATTGCAACCTCGTATCAAGAAACAAATGAGCATATTATTCTAGCTCAAAGATTAAAGAGAAACAATCATCAAAGAAACATATATCATTTAAATGAAATGGATGTGGAAATTTTGAGAGAATATGATATTCAACCTACACATACTATGAAGAGGACATGAATAAAAAGTCTAAGGAAATAATCGCACAATTTGAAAATCTTGATACAGTGGAGAAAACTCAATTATTATCAATTTCACTTCTTAAAGATGAATTAAAAGATCCATTGAAAATATTGGGTATTGATATAATTATAAAAAAGAGGACCTCTAAACTACAAAAATATATTGTTGAATGTGTTAAGGAAGGATTACATTCCATTGGGAAAAAAACTACATCTATAGACAGATACATTGCAACAAGAGTGATACCGGTATCTATTTTAAATAAGAAAATATCTTGAAAAAGATAAATATCTTCACTTTCATCTCATATCAGGTATAGTTGGAAGACAGTATCATATTATCTCAAAAAAAGAAACAATTTGGATGATAGTACACTAGAAGGCAATTGGGTGCAAATATGTAGAGCTCCTCAATCTGATGGGAATGGGGAAACAATTAAGAACTTGGTTATTCAATTTTGGATTGATAATACTCGTCCTTCACCAAAAAGAAGAGATATTATCAAGCATAGGATTGAGCCTAAGAAATATTTTCAACACACAAAACATTGGTTGGATGTCACACAACATGAATTGTACCTCTCATTTTGTAAATTAAATTCTAAATCAAAGATTAGACAAACAATGTTTGAAAGATTGAATCCCTATTTTATGAAGATAAATAATTCTTTTGAAACTTATTGTTCTTGATATCATGTTGAATTTTATCTATACTATCAAGGGTTTTGAAAAATATGATAGTAGAAAGTGGTAATCCTAAAAATTCTTTCCCTAAATGATTGATTCAATTCATAATATCAATCTTATGTGACAAATCAGAAGCTCATGTAATAGGTGAAATAGATTTCATAAGAGAAACTTGTGAAACATGTGGTAACCTGACTAAATTTCCTTTGAGAGATAAAGAGACCGATATGATGAGGATGGTAATATGTAAGAGACATAAGTACATAAAGTCTAAAATAAAACTTTGAAAAGAATCAACAAGGTTGGAATATGTAGAGGACGTGATACCTGCTGGAGAATTTATGTTAATTTTTCATAAATTGATTCAACCATATATACGCCATTATTTTTTTGCTGAGTGGCAAGCATAATAGTTTCAAACACTAAGAGAAGCTTTCCCACTTAGAAAAAGTTTATTTGTTATTGACTTTGCAGAGAATTACTCTTTTGTTTCTGAAAAACAACTTCAAGTGGAATACTACTTTATAAAGTAGGTTACAATTATGGTCCAAGTTTCTTTTTTATGTGTACAAATTGATTTGGATGGTGTGGAAAGTACATATCAAGCATGAGTCATTAAAAAAGAGTATCACATTTATAGTAGTGATGACAAAGAGCATGACACACATTTTGTGGAACATTATTTTAAGACATTCTTTAAATATTTGAAAAACAAAGACATAAAAATAGACAACCATTATGTATGATCAGATGGATATGCAACACAATTTAAATTAATTAGTATATTTTAAGCATTATGTAGATATCATCAATACCAAAATATACAACACATTTGGAGGTTTTTCGAGAGTGGACGATGCAAGGAGCTTGTATCAAAAATTCTTTAAGAAAGTATGAAATGGACTATAAGGATATCACATTGATAATGCTCATGATGTGATTGAGTAGTGCAAAATGCATTTTATAGTGCAAGAAATACAGATAACATGTCATCACAATCGGATCAATTCATATCATTCAGAGTGTTTTGGGAGGTATCAAGTATAGATGTAACACACATGTTAAAAATTAATCTGAAAATTAAAATTGAATCATATTTGTATTTAATATGTTAGGTGATAACTAATATGTACATGTTTAACTCATTTTTGTATGTATGTGTGGACCTTACATTTAGGTGTCGATAGAAGATCAATGTATGCATGCAAGAGGGTAGAGAAGACACAATCTTTGCATTCAGTTATGAGTAAAGATAGTAATGCGTGTTCATTTTACATTAGAGAATACACATGTTTTTTCTATGATTGCATTGATCAAAACTATGGTGGTTGCATTAATCAAGAACGTGGATATGTGAGTGAATGGACTTTGGTGCCACTATACATTATTAATATGAGTGAGTCTGAGGATGAAAACTTTGATGATATTCCAGTGATTTCTAGTGACTATAACCATATTTCAAGATTGATCAAAGTTGGTATGTACATATAAATATTTGTTTCATAATTTTGGCTAATTTATAATTTATACTCATGTACATGGAATTTATACATATACTTTGTGTAGGCAATTTTATTGCAATCATGGTTGAATCTGAAAAAGTAGGTTTTAGCTATTATTTATTGTGTTGCACCATGGAAAGAGAGAAGCTAAAAAATACTGAAGTAAGTGATGAAATTATATTTCCCACATATTAGTATAGTTGAACATACATCTATGTTCTTTATGAATTCAAATTTATTGACTTATTTGATTAATGTACATGGATATGTGTACATATATCTAGTAATTAATTATTCTATGGTATATTTTAAATATGTATGTAGGTTATGTTGTTGTACAAGGAACATATTTGAAGCAAAGAAGAGTACTTAAAATGGGATTCATTTCATTGATTATCAACCTAACAAGAAAGTTTATCAGTATAGTAACCATGTAATTGCCATTGGTTTAACTCTTCATCTAGTCAAAGGACCTAAATACATAAGTGGAGGCTCAAGATTGATGATCATGAGAGAATATTACACGTTATCCAACAACAAGCTAACCCACTTGATACAAGATAGAAACAACTTGTAATATATAGGCAAGCATGTATTCTTAAACTATGCACAAATTTTGGTTGACCTATTTGAAATTAGGATGTGTCATTGAACTATTTGAACTATTTTTACTCTTTAATTCAACTATTTGAGATCAATTATGAGTTGTAAATAATTATTTAAATTAGGAGTATATGTAACTAATTAGGACATGTGTCTTGAGGGAATGAAATTTGAACATTTTTTTAAAGGGGTGAAATTAGGACTTGTCTTAAGGGGATGAAATAATTGCAATCAAGCTTTTACTCTTTAATTTAACTACTCAAGATCAAATTTTTATTTTTGACTAATAATTTAAATTAGGAGTATATGTAAATAATTAAGAAATTTATCTTGAAGGGAAGAAATTTGAACATCTTTCTTAAGGGGATGAAATTAGGACTTGTCTTAAGGGGATGAAGTTATTGCAATCAAAATTTTACCCTTTCATTTAACTTATCAAATTCAAAATGTGATTTGTAACTAATTATTGAAATTAGGAGTATATGTAACTAATTAGGAAATGTATCTTAAGTGGAAGAAATTTAAACATTTTCCTTAAGGGGATGCAATTAGGATGTGCCTTAAGGGGATGAAGTATATTGCAATCGAATTTTTACTCTTGCATTTAACTTGTCAAGTTCAAATTGTGATTTGTAACTAATTATTGAAATTAGGAGTATATGTAACTAATTAGGAAATGTGTCTTAAGTGAAAGAAATTTGAACATTTTCCTTAAGGAGATGAAACTAGAACATGTCTTAAGGCAGTGACATATATTTCAATCAAACTTTTACTCTTTCATTTAACTTGTCAAGCAAAAAATGTGATTTGTAACTAATTATTGAAAATAGGACATGTAACTAACTAGAACATGTGTCTTAAGGGGATGAACTATATATTTACTCTTTCATTTAACTTCTCAAGTTCAAATTATTTGTTGTATCTTTAAATTATTCAAATTAGCATATGTAAATATTTAGAATATATGTCTTTAGGGGATAAAGTATATTGCAATCATTCACTCTTTCATTTAACTTGTCAAGTTCAAAATGTCATTTGTAGCTAATTATTGAAATAAGGAGTATATGTAACTAATTAGGAAATGTAACTAATTAGGAAATGTGTCTTAAGGGGATGAACTATATATTTACTCTTTAGGACTTATGTAACTAATTAGGATACTTGTTCATATAAGGATATAAATTACATGTTATATCTAAATATCTAAAGTAATTTTCTAAATTAGGACATAAATGAAATTTTCAAACATGTATTTACCTTAAGTTAAATCAAATACATGTAATTATCAAAGATCATCTTGAACATGTTTCATTTTAAACCCCATCATATATACACATGCACATGTAAATTATAAATTTGAGATTAAATATCATTTCATCGTATCTAAATATCACTTGTATAGAACAAAATTAATCACATATGTATACATCAATCAACAAATGTATATATACTATAACATAATCCAACATGTAAAATAAATGTCTAGAGTGTATATATGTAGATCAATCATCAAATATATATAAACTAGAACATGTAATGGATAGTGTGTAAAAGAAATTTCAAGAATGTATATATGTAGATCAATCATCAAATGTATATGAACTAGAACATAAACACATGTGTCAAACATCATTCTCGAGTATACAATATGTCAATCATCAAACAAATGACAAAACATATCTATCCAGCTATTAGAAGATAATATCAAATATAACTAGTGTGCATATACAAATGTATCTATTAAATCAAATATATATAATGTGCATATAAAGTATTTATCTAATCTATGAATGTCTCTTTATATTAAAGAAGATCAAATAATTGATTAAAAAACTATGGATCGCCAGGTGCAGGAGTCTCATTGTGACATCTCCTCCTCACAAGGCAGTTTGAAGAATGACTATCAAGATGCTCTGAAGGATGTCTTGACCTCTATATACTAAAGAGAAAGTGATATCAATGTGTAATAAAAAATGAAATCTCTTATTTACAACTTGCACATTTTATATGTATGTATGTGTGTCTAATTAAAAATCATTTGTCCACTACTGACATTATCCAATGAGTCTCGACAACATACATGATATGGCATCAAAGATGGAGTAACAAGAGGCATGCCCCCTACAATAAATATGTGCAAAAAATAAAATTAAAATATGTACAACAAAAACATGTGGTATGTATAGACATAAATTATTTAAAACAATTGAAATTTTAATGAACAAAAAAAATAGATTTACATGTGTAGATGTTAGCATCTTATAATACTCAAACTACCTAGCATCAATCATGTCCATGAATATATCCATATTTTGTTGGGCCTCATCTAGCCCTACCTTTGTATCTACGCTGGCATGACTAGTGGCATGCACATGTCCTAATAATGATAAGCCAAGTGGACTGACTAGATGAGATGGCATAGAAGTAGAATTATCATGTGTCCACAAATCCATCCATCCTATGGTTGACAAGATGAAGTCAACATCATCAAGGCCCATATCTAAACTTTGAGCATGCCCTACACTGGCTGAAGGGTTTGTAGTATATGTACGTCACTTTGCAACAAAAAAATGGTCACTAGGTGGATCATTATGTGCACTCCCACCATGATTGTTGCCTAAATGATGAGAATAATGTGACTGAGGATGTGACCTAATACTACCCACATGAGCTCAAACATATGATATGGGTATGCCAAGATGCATTGCTATGAATCTATACCAATCTAATAGATCCTCAGCCAAACCAATCATAGTATCTCATATTAACACTCCAATGAGACCCTCTAAGCTAGTTAGTGAAGGGATGCATGCTTCACTATACAAGTCCACTAAAGATAAAACATCAAATGATAATCTAGAATGTCAATAAGACATCAAATATTAGTCAACCTCATCACTCGATATGGATCTAACAACTACGACAATCTCACCAACTCCTTAAATCAACCCCTATAATTGGATGCTATGCATAGCCTCATTGACTGAGGGACCTAATATAGGGGAAATAGCAGGCACTCTCTCTCTAAAAATCACCCTGTGTGTCGATGCCTAACAACCCACCTACCTATTAGCTATTCTACCATACCCCTATGTCAAATGCCTTGTTAAATCAATGTTGTTCAGCACCCTATGTAAGAAAACCTTGCAATAAATATGTTATGCAAAATAGAGTGAAATTTGGTAGCTATTTAGATAAAAACCATCAGTAGAAAGGAAGCGTGTGTAATACCCCAAAATTGGCACATTGCCATGCTAAACCAAGTCTAGTCTATTTAATCAATCTTAAGTCCTATTTTACTAGGCAATCATGATTGTGATAATTGCTACTTGACCTAAGTGTCAAATGCAAAATCTACATTAATTACATACTTCATTTAATTTTTAAGTCTAATCAAATTAGCAAAGGTAAATCTATTAATCAATTTAATATAATTATGAGTCCTAGCACTTTCATTAAATTAAATTTACCCCTTTTGCTAATATACATTAAGGAATTAAATGTATTTGATTGAATTAAATATATCCTCATTTTAATTATTGAGTTTAATTATTCAATTAATTGATTATTCATTTATGAGGTCATATTCAATTTTATTAAATTACATATACTCTCTAAATTCTCTCTTTAGTTCAGAAATTGAAACTCTAAGTGAACTAGAATTAGAAAAGGAATTGATTTAGTTAACTCTTTCTCACACACAAAAGTGAATCAGTTAACTTCATTTGCAGAAGGAACTTTCCATTCTAACTGAATCTTATTTCCAATCTTGACCATCCATTTAAATTGATCTTGACCGTTGATCAATTCTGGGATTCTATTTAAGGAACCCTCAATTCCTCATTTCAGAGGTTGCAAATGAATTATATCAAACTTATGCTGAATTAATTACTCATTTCTTGCACTCGTTATTTTATTAATCTTGCATATTAAATTTCCTCTAGTTTAAATATGCATTCATTTAGATTAAAATGCTCTCTTTATTTCTAGATTAATATTGCATCTCATATAGATTAATCTTGCATGTCATCTAAGATAAAATCCTTCATTCTAGATGTCTAGTTGCTAGCTTGTCAATCTGAGAGTGAATAGAAAAATCAATCTAGTTTGGAGGCAATAGATTGACAAGTTGGATTATTTTGGATGGACAATTTCATGTTCATCCTGCGATGATTCTTTAGATAATGATCATGTTGAAGTTTGTGTGAATTGCATATGCCCACGTTTATCACTCACATTTTTGGTGCCCACTTCATATGGCTATCTTACATTTTCCCTAGCTTGGGTACTCTTGGAGAGCCAATTCTTGAGGACCACTTTCACTCACTTCATACTCCTTGCCTATCCATCTCTACTTATCCACTAGCTTGTTACTACATCTTGTCCTACACCTTGCTAGACACTAGAACAAAATGATATGATCCTACTTGAGAGCTAGTAATCTCTAAAAAAGTTCTAAAATTTTGAAATTGTCCTAAAAATGTCTAAAAATTGTAAAAAGTCCTTTAAAAAATCATTATCTTGGTGAAAACCTAGCAATAGGCACCTTAGTAATACCAAAAAAAAGTGAAAAAAATCAAAAATACAAAAAAAAAGAGAAAAAGACCAAAAAAAAATTTAAAACAAAAAAAGTGTCATTGATGAAAACCTAACAAAGAGGCATCACGGTAGTAAAAATAGAATCTTTGTCAAAAAAGTGAAAACCTATTAAACAAGTGCCTCTTGTTTCAAATGCAAAATCTCGTAGCGCATCTTTTGGCTCATGTACAGTTGCTTTCCTACTCTAGTTTACTTTTTTAGCTCATGCATACATGGATTGAATCTTGTCACAACTTGAGAGCAACACCCTACAATGTCATAGGAATCTCTTTTGCATCAGTCACTAGTTGTTCTAACTACATCTTCCTACTATCGCTTGTGTCACTCCAAAGATTCCTCTCATGGAAGATCTATTTTGCGTCAGTCACTAGTTGTTCTAATTGTCTCTTCCTTCTATCGCTTGTGTCACTCCAGAGATTACTCTTAGGGAAGATCTCTTAAGCTTTAGTTACTAGTTGTTCTTACTGCATCTGCCTACTATTGCTTTTGTCACTACATAGATTCCTCTCATAGAAGATTTCTCTCATGTCAGTGACCAATTATTCTAACTGCATCTAACTACCGTCACTTATGTCACTACAGAGATACCTCTCATAGAAGATCTCTCTCATGTCAGTCACCAGTTGTTCTAACTATGTCTATCTAATGTCACTTAGTTTCTTGATGAGATTCTTCTCAATCAAGATTTCTCTATGATGTCAGTCAGTAGTTGTCCTAACTGAGTCTATCTTCTGTTGTCATCCTACTAAAGAGATTTCTCGCAAATATGTTTGGAACATTGACACTTGACATCAATCCTATAACACAAACAATGAATTGAAAATGTCAAATTTGTTTGAGATATGCTAAGCTTTTCTTTGTTTTTTTTTCTTTCGCTTTATCATTTCCCTTTGAGCACCTCGATGATGTCTCTTTTGACTAGAGAAGTGAGGACTAGGGGCATGATCTTTTCTTTTCTTTCTATTTGATGGTCTAGTTCTAATGATCTAAAGCATCCATATAAATGGGGTGTCCACTATAAGAGTCTCTATCTCATATTAGATGGTCGTGTATACCTTGACTCATTTTATATGGACTCTTCACTGAAGTTGGTTCTTTTCCTTTCTTGTTTGAGTGAATTCTCTATGCTACAATAAATACTAATACTCATCTTGCTAAGTGAATGTACTGGTCACTACGAGTATACTTAGCACACTTCTGTCTCAGGTTATGAATGCAAGGGTCATTGCAGATAGAATACTTACTGATTACTTAGCATAAGAGGATCTCTTGTGTCACTAGTGTATCTTCATGCAAGAAACATTATGGTTATCCTAGTGTTTATGCTCTAATGCTTATGTTAGCTTGTGATATCAAAAGGTATGAATGTTCTAGTCATTCTGGCTTCTTGTGCCTCGAATGCTTACATTTAATCATAACAAAACTAGAACATGTGTCATATTTATATTCTCATAATTGAAATGTTAGTGAGAATCGTATAACATTTGTGGGTTTAGCTAAACACTAAGTGATGATAATTGTATGAGCTCAGTAACCAAACCTAGGGTTGCATTGCATAAGCACATGGTTCAGTCACTACTTTACTTGCATCCTTCATAATGAGGGGTTGTTGGTTTCTCTAAAGTATCGTGTTTCTTCATGACTGCACAAGCATTTAACTCCTTGGTTCATCTGCTTCATCTTCACAAGATACCTATTACTGATAACAAAATGGAACACTGCATGAGATGTTAGTTCATTCACATTTTGCATTTCACATACATAATTTCATGATTCAGCTCATCTACACTACATTCATACATCATATCAAATTTGCATTCAATTAATCATACGAGAAAAGATGACACATGCAAAAATACTCGAATCAAAAGATCATATATATATATGGAGTCAAGTGTATAATCGATACAAAAATGCACGCTACTTGAACAATGTAGATCTAAAAATGATGTTGGCACACTAATTGATACATAGTCAGAGAAAAATTGAAAGAAAGTGAGCTACTCTGACCCTCTCCCTCACCTCTAGGTGGAGGAGGCATATTTGGTCTTGTTGGAGGTCGTGCACCCCCTGACTCTCTCGCATATTAGGAGAATTGTGGCACTTTCTCTGCCTTGGATAGCACTACTACAACATATGCCACATAGTAATATGTTGCTCTCACTGACTGGAGCCAAATCTAATCCTATTTCTACTCTGATTGCTCTCATAATGAACTAATCTCTCACTCCATTTGCTCTTGTAGCTCACAGATCTCTCCATCTCGCTCTAATATTTAGGTATCTCTAATGGAAAGTTGTATCTATAACTCTCCCAACTATTTTTGCATTTTTCGAACTCAATCTCAAGATCTCCTAAGGTCTATGACAAAAGATCTCCACCCTACAGATCAAGAGTAGGTTGATCTTGCATGTCTTCATCACCAGTTGCACGCTTGGCCTATTGAGTTGGTTGCTCCTCTATATGTGACCTTTGCGCATCTCTTCTAATGGCACCCAAGTTACCCATCTTACCTCATGGGCATCTATGTCCTATACCACTACCACTAGCACTTGGATCCTCTCCCATATGATATGGAGGGATATATCTCTACCTTATGTGTTGTCTAGGTCTCTCCTGTTGTGGTTGCTATGGTGGTTGTTGTGGCAATGACTATGGTGCTTGCACTTGCTACACTAACACAGCCATCCCTACTGGGTATGTGAACCGAGGGAGAGGATGACTCACAAAATTTGCCTAGTATGTTGGATTAATCCCCTCATCTATTACTGTTTCCATATAGTCCCAATGCATCACAATAATGGAATGAACATCAATCATAGATCAGCCTTAGTCTAGTCTAACAGACCACCCATGCTCTAGGTCTGAGGAAAAGTGAGCATATGTGTAATACTCCTATAGAATATCCTGTGGTCGATCATACTATTGCCACACATGAGTCAGTGGGAATCTCTTGATCACCTGGATCGAGTGACCAATCAGTGGTCAGGAAGAAAAGATGTACCCTAGCTCCATTTTCGCATCATCACATGCCTCTATCTCTCCAAATAGCCTCCATACTACAACTACTAGGTCATCCAATCGACCTCTCCACTGCTCAGTCTTACCCAAAGTTGTTTGGGTCATCTATCCACAATACCTACAAATGTATGGTCCATGCTCCTGTCTCCCATCAACACAAATTGGCCTCGTGATGGGCAAGTGCTCCCATGCCCACACCCGAAGAACATAAACCCTCACAGCCATGCTCTTCCTCTCATGATAAACAATCTCATGCATCTCATGGTACATGTGGGCTAGTGTGCACTGACCCCATCCAAAACATATTGGCTTATCTAACATTTGTTGGAGCATCTGTCCCCATCCCCACTTGAGTCTATGTTGGCCTCTATCAGGCATCAAGAAACAACTGATAAATACTCTTAGCACCACTACCAACTTGTGGATGGGACTATATGTACACACTAACTCATTCCATGTGATGGTCCGACCCATGATGAGATCCTCCTAAAAAATGGCCCTCAGTGCCACTGTACCTGGTCTTAGTTGTCTGTCATATACCACTCAAGGGTCATGGAATAGGATTTGAAGTATCCTATATATATATATATATATATATATATATATATATATATATATATATCCTCTGGTGTGATGATCATCTCTCCCTGGGGTAAATAAAAGTGTTTGTCTCCGAATCAAAATGCTCAACTAGTGCCATCAATAAACTTTGATTCACCACTGATGCAGGAATACGACAAAGATACGAGAGACCTAAGGCATCGATGTGTGCCATGTATGCATCATCTAACTGTCTAATCAGTGCTCCATAAGGGGGATAGTGTGATCTAAAACCTGAAAACATGAAAACAACATGAACACAGTTAGTATTAGACATGCTAAAATGACAAACAAGAGTGCAAAAACAACAACAAAAAATCAAATTTTCAAACAAAAAAATTCACACAACACTAGTTTTCTCATGCGAGATTGCACTTTCTCATGTGAGATTACACTTCTTTGCACGATATTTGAAGTCTTCACACGAGTCACTTTACTATGGGATGCAATAAAACTCATATGTTTAGGGTTTCTCATGTGAGAGAAGGGTATCTCCTGCATGAGGAAACCCACCACCTCATGTGAAAAAGTACCACGATGGTACTTTCTTGCATGAAACTAAATGCAGGCTCACGCGAAGAATAAGAATAAATTTTTAATGCAAAGTGGGATACTCGACTACTCACCAAGGGTCTGTAGTTCATCATCTATGTTGCCTAGAATGCTCGAATAGATGGAAACACACGAGGACCACCATCTTTCTCCTGATAGCTCTCTTCTTCATAAAAGACAAAATACACAATGATTTGAAAATGACCTTTTGGACCCTTATATAGGTTTTGACCTAATTTTTCAAAGTGTTCTGATTGACACGAAAATCACCCCCTTGGTTAATTTGGCTACTCTAAACTCATTTTCAAGATTGAATTTGAAATCTGACACACTTAAATAGGTCAAAATCACATTTTAAATTTTTGGGACCAACATGATCGAACGCTTGTGCAATCCATTTTTCTAATACTTTGTGAATCTTAGAATATCTTCAAATCACATTTTCTTCAAATTTTCCAAAATTTCTAGAAAAAGTCAACTTTAGTCAACTCTAGTTTGGTCAAACTTGTTCTTTTGGAGCTCACAATCACTTTGAATCAACTTCAAATTTTCTTCAGATCCTTCTGATCTCTTCTATATTCTTTCAAATCTTGGATTCCTTCGGTATCTCTCAATTTACTACTCTACATCACTGTTCTGGCGTGTCATCTTTCGATTTTGTTCCTGAAGGAGGCATGATGATTACATCATTGAATCTGTCATTGCTAGCTTCAAATCAATTTAAATCTTATGTCCTCATCACTCGAGGCATCTCATCACTCGGAGCATCTTGTTCCCCTCTATCTGGCATCATATGTGATCTATCTCATCTTTTGTTCAACTAATTAATCTTATAATAGTTCTTGTCAGAGTTCAATGGACAGGTATCGAGATAGTCTAAAAAAAAATCCTAAGGATCAAATCTCATTCTGAAAAAATCCTAAGGATCAAATCTCATTCTGTGGATGATCTTACAACTCATGATAGGTCTTGTTATCTCTTTCATGGACTAGTATTCAAGTGTTCTATCTAGACTCTAGGGGATTAAGCTCTATTCTAGAGATAATTCCAAATTCTTGCTAAGGGTTAAGCTTTATTCTGGAGATAATCCTAACTCTTGCTAAAAATTAAGCCTCATTCTGTGGACAATTCTAAGCTTGTTCTTTCAATCACTATTCAATGGACAGGTATTGGGACAGTCTAACCCTGACTCCTAAGGATTATGCCTCATTTTGGGGATAATTCTATGAATTGTGATTACTCTTGCCATCTTCTAGTAGACAGGTATTGGGACAATCTAACCCCAACTCCTGAGAATTGAGTCTCATTCTAGGAACAATTTTGTGAAGTTTGACAATTTTTATTTTATCAATTTTTGTATCTAGGTGTTCTATCTGGATTCCCTAAAGTTAAGCTTCATTCTAGAGATAACCTTAAAAAGCTTATCAATTTTGGTATCTAGGTGTTCTATCTAGATTCCCTAAGGTTAAGCATCGTTCCAGAGATAACCTTAAAAAGTTTATCCATTTTGGTATCCAGGTGTTCTATCTAGATTCCCTAAGGTTAAGCTCCATTCTGGAGGTAATCTTGAAAAGCTTATCAATTGATCTCTGTATCATCAATTTTGAAACCAATCTCTCTTCTTGATCTATGCTTCATACTTCAGATTTATTTGAATCAACATGTTGCTCGCACATTTATTCAAAGAGGGGCAAATGTAATACCCCAAAATTGGCACATTGCCATGCTAAACCAATTTTGGTCTATTTAATCAATGGTAAGTCCTATTTGACTAGGCAATCTTGATTCTGATAATCGCTACTTGACCTAAGTGTCAAATGCAAAAAATTCCTAATCTACATTAATTGCATGCTTCATTTAATTCCTGAGTCGTATCAAATTAGCAAAGGTAAACCTATTAATTAATTTAATTTAATTTAATTATGAGTCCTAGCACTTTTATTAAATTAAATTTACCCATTTTGCTAATATACACCAAGGAATTAAATGTATTTGATTTAATTAAATATATCCTCATTTTAATATTGAGTTTAATTATTCAATTAATTAAGATTATTCATTTATGAGGTCGTATTCAATTTTATTAAATTACATATACTCTCTAAATTCTCTCTTCAGTTCAGAAATGGAAACTCTGAGTGAATTGGAATTGGAAAAGGAATTTGATTCAGTTAACTCTTTCTCACACTCAAAAGTGAATCAGTTAACTTCATTTGCACAAGGAAGTTTCCATTTTGACTAAATCTCATTTCCAATCTCGACCATCCATCTAAATTGATCTTGATCATTGATCAATTCTGGGATTCTATTTAAGGAACCTTCAATTCCTCATTTCAGAGGTTGCAAATGAATTGTATTGAACTTATGCTGAATTAATTACTCATTTCTTGCACTCATCATTTTATTAATCTTTCATATTAAATCACCTCTAGTTTAAATATGCATTCATTTAGATTAAAATGCTCTTTGTATTTCTAGATTAATATTGCATCTCATATAGATTAATCTTGCATATCATCTAAAGATAAAATCCTTCATTCTAGATGTCTGGTTGCTAGCTTCTCAATCTCAGAGTGAATAGAACAATCAATCTAGTTAGGAGGCCCAATCCCATGTTCATTCCAAGATGATTCTTCAGATAATGATCACATTGATGTGTGTGTGAATTGTAGAGGCCCACATTTAGCACTCACAATGTGGGTATATCAAAGCTACCACCTATGGTTTTGTACACTCAAGGGGAGAATACCCCTTCACAAACTTTAGTGAAAGATAATAAGGGAAACATTCCCTCTTCAGGGTCTCTTTGGGCATTAAGCCTTGTACCTCTTGCACAAGAAGACACAAAGAGACCTCTCTTCTCTTACTCTCAAGGACTACATGTATGGTATGTGTAGCATATGAAGAAGCACCATGAATCTCATCTCAAATATAGGTAAGGCTACATAAAATAATCTAGCATGTACTATTATATATGCTAGAGTATGTACCACTAGTCAGGGATTCTTGAAGTCTCTAAATCTCCTAATTAGTGCACTCATATAGCTCATGAGGTACAATAGGTTGTTGTTGGGGGAAATAGGATCCTTATTTGGGGGCATAGGAGCCTGATGAGGTGTGGGGAGGGAGATAAGTTGTTGTGGGGGTGAAATAAGAGGTTGTTGATATGCCATGTGCCAAGCTCCTAGTATGTGTGTATGTAAACTTGAAATTATTAAATGACATTTAGGAAACTAGAAATCCTAAACATGAAATAAGCATATGCACGCATGTAATTCATTTGTACGTGTGAAATGAACATACACATATCTATAAATACTAAACATGAAATGAACATATACACATGAATCAATTTTATTTTTATATATGAAATGATCATATACATGTGTCAAATTTAATTTTAAACATATAAGTCCTAAAACATAAATGAACATACACATGTATCCAATTTATTGTTAAACGTGAAATAAGTATGCATGTATAATTCCTAAACATGAAATGAACATATACACATGAATCAACTTTATTTTTATATATGAAATGATCATATACATGTGTCAAATTTAATTTTAAACATATAAGTCCTAAAACATAAATGAACATACACATGTATCCAATTTATTGTTAAACGTGAAATAAGTATGCATGTATAATTCCTAAACATGAAATGAACATATACACATGTGCACATGTACATACATAAACTTCCTAAACTTGAAATGAACATGTGCATGCATATAAGTTATATACATATATGAAATGAACATACATAGTATCTTGAGTCCTAAACATGAATTGAATATATTGATATCATGTACATGCGTGCATAAAGGGGTCCTAATAGGATGTCTTAAAGGGATAATAATATAAAATGATGACTTAAAGAGAGAATATAAAATCAAACATATGAAATCTAGGATCATATCTTAACAAGATTATCTTTAAGTCAATATATCATGTGGTAACTTTGTGTGTGTGTTTATATATAAGGATCTACTTGTGACAATTGTTGGTCCTAATTAGGATGACATGTGTTCAAACTTTCAAAATCAAACATCAATATGGATCACATGAATTTATAAACTACAAGTGTCATGAGTTTCGTGTTCATATACACGTTTATGTCCATTTAAAGGGGTCCTAGGGACCTAGGGAGGTCAAGGGTCATGTTATTTGCTAGAGTTAAATTTTAGGACCTTAAAGGTATGATCTACTAAGGGGTCTTAGTAAGGGATTATCTTAATGCATTAAAACCTAAGTTATAAGGATCATAAATGGTCCCATGACCCACTAGAATCCCTTTCAAGAAAACTTTATGGGCGAGCTAAAAGGGTAATAAGATGTGGATAAATTAATAAGTTCTATGGTGTCATAATTGTTGATTAAGTAATATCACGAGTGGACTAGGATACATAGTAGACCATAAGGAGCCTCAAATATGTTTAATAGGTCCTAACATTTATGATTATTAAAAATTTTGTACAATTGTATGTATATACATGGTCTTATGTCAACACACATGTACCAAATTTCAACTATATAGATCTCCTACATCTCACATATATTCTATCATTCTATCTATCATAATTTTCTATAAGCTCCTTGTATTTAGTTCATAACTATGTGTAAAGGAGTCCTATTTTAGAATGTTCATTAAGCTACGGAATAAAAAGTTTTGGGGATAATATAAAATCAATCTAGATCATAATTTTGTAAACTAGGCACGATGATCTCAACTTTATATGTGCACATGGATATTTGAAGGGGTCTTAATACACTACAACATTTGGGGTCAAATTGTGACAAAAGTTTGTAACAATGGTGTAATTTATGGTGATTTTCATATATTCTTTTTTCAATTGTCCCTAACATCATCATAATACTGATGTTGGCGTTGTAATTGTGATGCTTGTGTGAGTATAAAAAATAAAATAAAAACATGACATAAATCATTCTCCATTTATTTTGGTTGTGGAGAGTTTTACGTGAAAGAGGGTGGAGAGCTCTGAACGTTGTCATGCCCTTGTGATTGGTACAATTATTTGATGTGATCTCTACATTTCATTGTCATGCCCTTGCTTTACGATTTCATTTTGTGATCTTTGCATTTTGTTGTCGTGCCCTTGCTCTGTAATTTCATTGTCATACCCTTGCTCTGTGATTTCATTGGTATGCCCTTGCTCTACAATTTTTTTGCCTTATCATGCACTTTTGATCTTTGTGCCCTTTCTCTATAACTTTGTTATCGTGTTGTGCCCTTTCTCTATGATTTCATTGCCCTGCCCTTGCTCTACAATTTTCTTCAAGGGCTATGTAAATGTTCATTTGTTTTCTTTCTAAACAGGTATCTCTTTATATTTCCTTCTAAACATGTATATCTTAGAGATCTTCTTTAAGGTGATTATTATATCTTAGCACAACAACAAAATTGATCCATCTGCATACATATTCTAGAATCAAAATATTAAAACAATAAAACTCACTCAACTCGTGCTAAGTGACTTACCCCAAGATCCTACACAAAAATAATGTAGACAAAGAAAAATGGTCAGAGTTCGCAAGAAATTTTACAAAAACATATCATAGCATATATTTTTAGAAAGAAACTAGCCATAACCCAATTAAATGGGTCTAGTTGTTAATTAGCTGGGTTGATTACAAATTCCTATAGAACTATCATTAGATTAGGTACAATAAAACATAACCAACTATTCCCAACTAGTAGGATTAAATACAGTTTTCCAAGGTGATACAATTGCATATGCAAGGAATTGAAGAATAACTTCAATGAAAAGTTGAGTGTAAGGAGTTGAAGAAGCAAGTTTTGCTTCTGTGTAAATGTCATAATCACAAGGCTCATTCCCTTGCAAAAGCCTCTGCTACAATGACATTACCTGTAAACCATGCAAAGGATGTTGAAGTGGTTCCCAACCTTGAAACACTCTTATAAGCATTTGATACTTGAGATCATTACAAGGAGATTGTGCCAATACTTGAAACACTCTTATAAGAAAATGTAGATGCAATACATGACAAATTGTACAGCTTGTAGTCCTCCCAATATTTGGACTATAAATTCTTAAAGACACTTGCAAGTGATTCCAATGTCATAGTACCTACCAAAATACTTTCCTAGCTTCTATCCAGTGGCTCCCATTATATCCTCTATGTTGTCTAGCTATTGTTTCTATCATACAATCTCTTTCTAAAGTCACTCCTTCTCTTTTTGAAGTCACTCCTCCTTTTCTCTCGTGCCTTAAATTTTGATTATCAAACTTCTGAATATCTGCCTCTACTATATCTAAAATCAACTTCACATTGTGTTATAACTCTGGCATAGGTGTTTGATCATTGATAGCCTTCATTTCAACATTTAAGTTTTCAAAATTGGTCAACACCCTCACTTGTGGACCTCTCATGTCAAACACTTTCTGTACTGTTTCAACACCATTTTCTTGCTTTTGGGCTAACAGTTCTTCAGGTGCATTTTCTTGTAAAACATTAAATTTTTTCAACAATTGTAAACTCTTGGAAAGTGCATTGTTGTTTTCATGTATGTATGTATATATATGTATGTATATGTATGTATGTATATATATGAGTGTATATATGTATATGTATATATTTGTGTATATATACATACCTACACACATATCTATGTGTATATGTATGTATGTATGTATGCATATATACAAAGAGATATTGTGGATTATGGATTATGGATTATAAATAAAAAAGAAAGGAAAACACGACATTAATCATTCCTCATTTGTTTTGATTGATTGTGGAAAGTGGTGCACAAAAGAGGGTGCAGAGCTTTGAATGTTGGTGGAGATCAATGGAGATCCAAGATTCTATTGTCATTCCCTTGTGATTACTGCATTTCGTTGTGATCCTCGTGCCCTTGCTCTACGATTTTCTTCAAGGGGAGAAGAGGTACGTACATAAATGTTATTTTTTCCCCTTCTAAACATGCATCATATATAATAGCTTTGGTCAAATTCAAGGATAATTGATTATGATGATGTAGGCATATGTGCATGTATGTATGTAAGTATATCAGTTCACTATGTGAACTGCTTTATATGCATACATTACACTTGCATAGTACTTGTTCTAAATTAAATCAATCATTCATGTCTTGAATTCACACAAAAAATTATCCTTGCATTCAATTGAAACTATTCATACCAAACTAAGTATGTAGAAATCTGTACCTACAGATTATATTATCTCTTAATGATTGAGTAAACATCTTGTGCATAATATCATCTAGGTAATGATCGGATGCATTCACATTAAATTATAATAGGATCGAGCAAATTATCCATTTATGTTACTTCATACTTGTCTTATTGAACATTTTGTTTAACATAATCAATAATACTATAATTATATAGCTACAACTTTTACTGTTGTTTATTTTATTTAATCATATACATTTAAGACTATTGTTTTTCTTAAAATTAGACTGTATATTATTTTATTTAATCATGGTATGAGCTTTCTATATGAGTGTAATTTATTATTTGGATAAATCTTTGGAACTGCTATGTAGTTTGATAAAATGATAATGATGGACATGTTGGAAATATAAGGTAGGCAAGGTTGCTAATAGGGGAGGAGAGAAACAAGAACCAATAAAATTTTATCTTACTTCACCAATTAATCCTTCATATAATATTCTGATCTAATCGTATGCATGAAAGAATAAAAGCAAATAAACATTTATGGAACAAGATATGGTGACCTAGAAACCTTCCAATTAGAAAGTAAAACTAGGGTGGGGATGATACCCACAAGTTTTAGTAAGGCTTACAATTGACCACTTCTAGTGATCTGCCCTGCTAGGAGCAATAAGGACTATGAGGTCCACCCTGTCAAAGGATTTACAAACATATAATGAAGTATGCACTTGGTTAAGAGATTTAGTAAAGACTGTTAAGTCTACCTTGTTAAAGGATTTGGCTAATGCACGTGTTAGGATGAACCAGTGGCTGATCTCTGATTTGCAACTCTTAATTTTCTAGTTGAGATTCCTTGTATTACAATAATCACCTAGCTATGATATCTTTGTTGTCCCTTGTACTGCTTTGTTGTCCCTTATATTGCTTGTAACCTTCTTCAATTTGCACTTTTGTTCATAATACACTCTTCACTTGTCTTGTTTAGATATGATACAATGTATACATATACATACATACCAATCCAAATTACAACTGATTAGAGTCAGCTACAATACCAATTTAATCATAATTCACAAGGTTGGCCCAACTATTGTAACTCAGGTTCTAAAGACAAACTTTGTGATGTTTTGATACATGGAAAACACTGTCAATGCTCGGCAATCTTTGGCACTCAGTTGAACTTGAAGCTCAATCCATACTAATCACTTCCAAGTAGCTTGAACTTGGTTAGCATTGAGTGACTCGGTGAAGCCTGAGAAACTTGGTAGCAACTGGATCACTCGATTGACACTACATGACTAGGTCAACACTAGATCCACTTTGTTAACCCTATGAGCTTGGTAGATATTGTTGGACTTGGTTAACACTATAGACCTTGGTTAACACTACAATCTTCTTCACTTCCACCGACTGGCTTGGTAGCCTCTACTACACTCAGTTTGCACCAAAATTTGCCTTTGAAGCTCAGTAAACACTATTTAGCTTGGCAAACACTACAAACTAACTTAGGTGCTCAGTAGACACTATATTCTGACTGCTTAGCTTAGGAGTAACTGAATCACTTGGTTATCACTACAAACTGAATAATAAGCTCGGTAGCAACTATAGAGCTTGGTAGCAATGTAACCAATTCACTAAGTGTTGAGTCACTAATAAACAAATCGACCTTTATGTCAACAATCTCCCCCTTTGGCATTAGTGACAAAAACACTTATCAAAACAAAAATTTGATCATTCAAAACTATAAGTCAAAACTTCCTTTTCCATCATTCTATGTCTTCAACTTGGTAACATACTCTATTTTTTTTATTTTTTAAAATTGCTTTTGTAAAGGTATTCCTTACTTATTCATACTCCACTATACTACTCCCCCATACACATATGCACGATATAGTATACTTCTCATCCTTTTCATACTATATACACTACTCCCCCTTTTTGACATAAATGCCAAAGGTGTATAATAACTATATGTTAATACCAAAATGTGATAAGAATTCAGAATGTACCTTCAAAATAAGTACCATTTTATTATCCCAATTTTCCTAAAGTACCCTACTTGCACGTAATACAATCTGCACTTCAGTTGATAATTCCATCATGTGATCAGCTATGGAGAAGTTGTTATCATGGATGAGTGTCTTTGCATGTGCAATATGTTTTTGCAATGCATCCATATTTTGAAGAATCATGCCTTGGATTTTTGCAAGTGTGGCCCTGATCTTGGCTTCTTCCTTCAATAGTTTTGCCTATAGAATGGTCAGAGATTTGATCTTTGTATGATGTGTAGAGCTATGGCTTGGGTCAAGTGACAGCAGATGTGCACTTGCCTTCATGTCTTCATCTATCTTAGATAATTTCTCCTTGATATCCTTGGTAAAGATAGATGTGTCATTTAACTTGACAAATAATAATACAACATTGTTAACAAGGGTTTCTAGTGTACCAAGAATAGTAGCTAACTCTACTTGGTCTATTGCAATCCTTTGTGCAACTTGTTCCAACACTCTGTTCTCAAACTTCCTTTTTGTTCTCTAAAGTAGTTTCTCCTGTCCATTCAAGTCTTCATTGAATTTGTGGACAATATCTGCTAATTGATCCAAAATAGGTCGAGTGCTTTCAACCTCAACACTTAGAGCATCAACAAATATGCTCTTTATGTCTTCAAAGACTTGGTTTTCTTTCTTCTTTTCTCCTCTAAGCTTATGTTGCTTAGCTCTTTATTTCAGTTTTTCACCCATGGTGTTCATTTGATCAGGAGTGAAGGTAGAGATATTCCAATTTGAAATAACTATATCCTCATTGAGATCAATAATTTCTTTTTCTTTCAAAATGGTGGAAATAACTTGTTTGTTTCCCCTTGTCTAGGACTCCAATACTCGGTTGAGACTCTTTCTCAACTATCATTGTACTTTCTATAGATACATTTGGAATAGAAGTAATAGTTGAAAATGATGGACTAGCAATAAAAGTTAAAATGACACTAACAACATGAATACCTTGTTGCTGCTTGGTCAAGCTTGATGAAGGAGGACCTTGCTACTCGGCAAATGAAGTATTGGGCACCTCTATCATTGTAACATTCAGCTAAACAAATTTAAAGCTTGGTTGGGTACTTGGTCTAGCTGTTTTATCAACAACCAACTTGGTAGAAGCTTCTCTGAGCCAAATTGCAGTAAGGTTGTGCTTGGAGAGTGAGGAAATGACGCCATGACTACTGCTGCAATTTTCTCTGCATCAGTTTCCTCAATACCTTGCATCTCTGGAAGATTTCTTCGTAGCTTCCTATTCTTTCTCCTCATCATCCAGATTGATATCATCAAGTTCATCATCTTTTATTTCTATGTCCTCTTCCTCATCATCATCATCTTTGTATTCAACATGTACGATAAAGTCACTAGGTTGATGCAACTTGTAAATGTTTATTTGATTTTTTGACTGTTTGGTTAAAGCTAAACAATACAGCAGGTGTTTTTTGACTGTTACTTTGCTACATAAATTACCATTCAAAAGGATAGGGGGTGAAACTAATTTAGCAATGCCTACAACTCAGCTGAAACAGTACAGCATGTATTTTTTGACTGATACTTTGAAATATTGTTTCTAGATTTATAATGAACAGCAATAAGAATTATAATATTTTTTGGTCTATCTTTTCTGGTTTATTGTTTTGGTACATGGAAATTATGAAATAATGATGTTTTTGAAGGAAAAAGAAGGCTCCTTACTGAGTCTCTTAAGAGACTCATCTATTCTGATATTGATTCACAGGTTAGGAAAGCAAAGTTCCTAAAGCTGTTAGATGGTGGCAAGGTAGAGATTGAGAGAAAAGAAGTCGTGTATGGCTACACAACAGTTAAAGACAAAGAGGAATTCAACATTACCCTCACTGATTTCAGCAGGCAACTGAAAGAAAGCAGAAGATGGAAAGGGAAAGATAAGGTAGAACACTCTCGAGTATAGGTGCACAGAATTTTGAACAAGAAGTTAGAGGTATTCCTTTCAGCCGGTATCTCTTATTACTTTGATCTCATCATCATCTAAAGACAATCAGTTACCATACCTCGTGGAGGAAAATACTGATGATTCTAATTATGTTTCTAGTTAGAATTTACAATGGTTACATGTAATTTTTTGTATCTGTTCCTATATATTTGGATCGCCAGTAGACTGTGACAACGCTTTCTAGCTTAGTGGGTTATTAGTTTATTTTCTCTAAAAACTACTCGATGATATATTTTTATCTAATTTATAATCAAAATACCAAAAATAACACAACAGACATACATAAAATAATGATACCCAGAAAAGCATCAGAATATGGGCTTACAAAATAGTTAAAATCGTAAAAAATGTTCATTCAAACTTCAATAAGTTGTTCAACTCTCTCTGTGAGTAGACCTTGTTTTCAAACTAAGATACCCATTGTTGGGAGTGCGAGCTTCGATCCACATTTTCCAAGAGCAAGATGCAGTCTTCTTTCCTACAACATAAATGTGTTAATAAGTCTTATAAGGAGAAGTTAAAGAATATAATTAGACCTATCGATGTTATGGATTTTAGAATTCTATTTATTCAAAGCAAAAAGTAATGAAGCATCCAATATCTCAAGACTTGTTTCACAAGCTTCCCCCTTCGCACCTATAAAATGTCAGCGAGATGCTTGAATTTTATTTGTTACATGCCTGATCTAAAAACACAACAGACATACATAAAAGAAAGACACCCAGAAAAGTATCAAAATATGGGCTTATAAAATTGTCAGAGTATGACAATTGGTACGGTGAAAGAGATGCTAATTATTAATACAGACATACAAAGTTTTCAAGGAAGATAGAATATTTGTTAATTCCATACTAGATAGTAATTTCTCTCAATGCCAAAGATATTTTAGAAAATTAAAGTTTTCACTTTCAAATTATGAGCAGTTTGAATATTTCATTCAAATACTTTACTGCAATAGCCTGAAAATGGGAGAAGAAAAGATTGGTGACAAAATATTTAGAAAAGAGAGAATGAGAAAAATTACACATAGCCTCTGATCTATTAAACTCCATTTTAAATAAAACTGAGCTTCCTTACTATCATATATGTGTCTATGTTGACCTTAGGAAGAATCCCAGCTTCTTTTTCTCCGTTTGATATCTGAGACAAGTTTTGCATTTAGAAGGAAAAAGAAAAGCTTAAGGCTTTCCTAGATTCAATATTTTTCACATAGGAAAATAAAAACTAGATGTATGAAATCAAAATGAAGGTGTCTTATGCATACCTTTATTTAGCCACATCCAACATCCAATATGTGGAAAATGTCCTCCATCACTTGCTTCCCAAGGTACCTAGGAAAATACAAAGATTGACACTAGAATTTTATTTCTTACACACAAAAGAAACACTAAACTTATTAGAAGAGTGGTATTGTCTTTCAATGTACTAAATTTCCATGAAATATGCCACGACACTTTTAGAGATCTATTGTAACTTTCAGGCCATTATGCATCTGTGTTTTTAGTTTTCTAAAATTTCAATCTTCCTCTTCAAGTTCTGAAATCTGAGGTACAATATAACCAGTAGGTTGGTTCAAGTTTCAACACAGCTATAAAACGTGCTTTGGAGGGTTTGGAGTTTGAACTACCGAACCATGTCATTTGCAGGTATAGATTTATATAACTAGATACCACACCATGTTTGTGTATTATGTTTCATCGTGCCCTTTCTGGAATAAAGACTTAATCTTGTCTTGGAAAGAACAAAAAACTGGGAGTTCAAAACATGACAACTTATAAAAAATCAAAGCCCATAGCAAAAGGATTATACGAATTATGTAGAAACGTTGAGATGAGATCTATCTGGCAAAACTGATATTTTTGAATGGAAGTGAACCTCATCATCTATCATTTATATGTTCTTTGTGCTGAAATAAAATGTAATTTAGTGTGCTACTTGTAAACCCAGATTGTGTATGCATTGGAAATTCTTTTACAGTGAACATTATTCATACCTGCATGTTGGTATGGTAATTGAGGGTCTTGGCACAGACTGGACACACGAACTGCATGGGTTCAATCAAAATATATGATTCTGGAGGAATCTAGTATTACTGACCACCACCTTCTTCTGACAATGGTGATTTATATCTGCACTCTTCCTATAAGACAATGAAATGATAGGGGGGTTCTAGATGCAGAGCCACAGTCAAATTAGATTTTAATTACTCTGGCTCTTCCCTGCATGCCTCCTCTTTTGCTTCTACTCTAGCTGAGCTAACACTAGAAAGAAAAATCTCTCAAAGGTGATGACCAGGTTGTTTGTAACAATTGATGGAAGAATAAAGTATTACTAGGCTGAATGGCAACATTCGAGAATAATTCTTCTACCTGTTTGAATAGAGCCATCTACTTGACCCAGAAATGAATCCATCCATAGATTTTAACTTTTTATTTCTCAAGATGATGATGGTGGCATGATAGGGTACTGTGTTCATCACGGTTATATGTTACATCTCAAATTTTGCCCTAATTTTAATTTTGATTATGATTGTTGGTTTAACGAATTTATTTTTCTTTCTCTGATTATGTGAAACAAGTTAGTTAATTATATATATTGTATCAATTGATTATTTCTTTCGTAATCATGTGAAACAAGTTAGTTAATTACATACGTTGCATCAATCGATTATTTCTTTTCCTAATCATGTGAAGCAAGTTAGTTAAATTATATATGTTGTACCAATTGATAACGAATTATTCCTTCATGATCATGTGAAATGAGTTGGTTAATATAGACGTTGAAGAAAAGGCTGGCTCGAAAGCATTTGTGTCAATCAACTACCCCGCAAATGCGACAAATTGGAATCCTTTATCAGTGTCTACCTTAGAATAATAGAGTTTGCATCTGCACCACCCCCTGCATACAGGCGTCAACATCCTCTATTATTTTACTTCTTAGATTGGTATCGCCAAATTATTTCATGAACAAGAGAGGGAAGAGACATGCAAGTTGATTTGTGGGGATATATCTTATTCCACAGAAGAGAGATGTAGGTGATGGATCTGAGTGGGGTTAGTACAAGCACAATATAAAAGGTGGATTGGTACCCAGGTGGTGGCTTTTCCTTGTTCATTTCCTCAATTCTAGATCGATTGGTTTCGTTGTACGGACCTCCCACCAATAATAGAATAAGTCGAGCTCGATTCTATACATAACATGCCAACAATAATATACCGACCCCAAGAAATATAGTTTCTAAAAAAAGGGGCCATAGAATTGTAGGGGGTCACAGAGAACTATAACTATAATTGTTCCTTTTGGCATGTTGCGTATAAAATCCCCTACATGCATACCCCCTACTATTATAAGGTAGGGCACCATAAAATTGAAGGAATATGGCCCAAGCTTCTATAGTTGGCATCCTCCTCAATTCGATTGAGACACACATACCTGCTATCCCCTACTACTATAAGATAGGGTTCCATAGAATTGAAGGGTTATGGCCCAACCTTCTATAGTTGGCATCTTCCTCAATTATATTGAGGGGGCATGCATGAACTAGATGAAGAGCACACAATTATATTGAGAGGGTGGGGTGAATTAGTATAATAACCAATTTTGCCAACTTACAGCTTTTATCCAAACAATTAACTTCAAATGCAGAAATAAACAAATATGCACATGAACATGATAATACAAAGATTTACGTGGCAACCCAATGCGGGAGAAAACCACGGAAAATAAATGCTTTCTTACATAAACTTTTCTTTTACGATGTTTTGTAGGCTATGACCTACTAGAGGCTCCAACTCCTATATTTATGAGCACCGACTCACGACTCACTGGAAGCTCCAACTCCCACACTTTGTAGGCCCTAACCTACTGGAAGCACCAACTCCCTCTACTTGTCTTCATAAGCACCAACCCACTGCACACCAACTTCTTTTCCACCTGATCAATGTTGCTTACTTCAACTGATGATGGATCTTGTTTTCCTCTTAAATACCTTCCCTTCTTCAATCTGTTTTTATTGTAGTCTTAAATCTGCAATTTTGTAATCGCCATATTTTTATTATATTTTCTTTGATCTCATGTATACTACTTTTATAATTCTGCAATGTAGATATTATTTATATATTGCACTCTTTGTATTAAATATTCACATGCACATATATATATGTCAGATAAATCTGATTACATATATTTTTCTTTTTAAGCACTCACACTCTTCTCTTCATTTATTTCTCCACTACACTTGCCTGTTCATTCATTCATATATTTCACTTATACCCGACTTCCTCTTTCGTCCGCTTACATCACTATACTTCTTACTTACTCTTCTCATATTTTATTACTGACTTCACATTTTCATACTAACTCCACACTTATTAATTCTCTTCTTTTCTGCACTTTTTCTTCTGCTTATATTTCTCACTAACAAATGGAACACTCCTTATTTATATGATAGTATAAGAAGACATGACCTTTGACAAACAGTTATGTCCTTTCTTATCTAATTTAAACAATACAAGCAATCTGTATTTTGCTAAACATAATATTTAATTCTGACTTTACACAATGTATCTTGTTGTATATTGGTCATATATTTGCTTTTAATATATAGGACACAGTCTTCATGTATTGCCTCTTACGAATGATGTCTTGTCTGAATTTTGTCTTGTGCAGCTTCCTTAAACCTATATTCTTTTATCCGCTATTGGCGTCTCCTCTTAATTCTCTCTATTTACTGTAGACTTCAGTCCATCCTTAGTCAGATCATGCACTCTAATAGTAAACAAATTTTATTTTATTTATTCCTTATTCTATAGCAACGATATGAGACAAAACTAAGGTAGGTATGTCGTCTTCATTTGCATCCGATATCTTGTCATTTTTGTTTCATATCAACATATTAATTCCATCATGACTCCTTGCTGATTGATCACTATTATCTGATATAATAAATGCTTCTCTTTAAAACAATCACTGGAAAAGTAATACTCCTGTGTGATAGACAAGTCTCACTGTTGTAAACAGATGCCACTTTCCAGAATTGAATCGCTTACTCATAATATATTGTTTTTATCGGGCCTTTCATATGTTACCATTCTGATTTTCATTGCTGTTTGTATACTGCCATATACAAGTTTCTGATTTTTGGATTAACGGGTTCTATATTAAATTTGCTATCATCTTCCTGGCACTTTATACATGCAGAATGACATCAGGCTCAGATGTTCGATATCTTTAATCTTTTAATATTTTTCGTGTTTCGCATGTGTGCGGACCAGTGTAATCTTGAATAAACGTAGGTATTATAGCTTTTGTCAGTTTCAGGTCTTCATTGTGAATTCATTGATTCTTGTAGACATAGGCATTTGAATAGTTAGGGACATGACTTAGAAAGGCATATCACTGGCAGATCCATTTTCTGAACTCCCAACGACAAATATGGCAAAAGTGATTCATATGGTTTGTTCAAGAATGTCGGGCTCCTCTGGCATCACTTGCTTGTCTTTATTATTGCTTAAGTTCTTCAATTTTAGTTTACCATAAAACTTCATGCATGTTGCCGTTATTTTGACTGTAGTTGCTGTCTGATATCATTGTCAAACATCTTCGATTATAAGTTTGCTTGTAACAGAGATGCACCTTCACAGACGGCTTCCATATATAACAACTTCAGATATAATTTCAGCACTGCATATCCATGCTTTGTCTTAACCTATCAGATACGGTGACAATCAGCTCATTAAGTCAAGATATTTTAGCACCAGATCGTTTCTTTAATGCTACTGTGTCTCCCTTCTTTACTGCAATTGTTTGGCTTTATTGGGCTCAATATAGAATCTGGTATTGTGTACCTTACATTACATGGCACCTCTATTTTTAAGTGTTTCACTGTTTGTTTTTATGTATGCGTTCAGTGTGACTTCATATCGCTGGTATTCAATATTCTTTATTGCCCTGCTTGTCTCCAATAAATAGAATGCTGTTATAAATAACAACTCTGTCCATACTTTCAAAACTGAACTGTGCATATACGATGACGTGGATGTATTCTTATTGCTTACTTGCCATCATTTGTTTTATTTACAGAGACCTTCTTAAGTCTGAATACTGTCTTTATATCTGCTACATTGATCATTTCCTATTGCTTCATTCATGTTACTATCCAATGTTTATACTTAGCCAATGTAGAAAGTGATATGCTGATAGCTTCATATTTCCCTTACGGTTCAGACTTTTTCACTTCATATCTGATGTTGCTTTGCAGGCATATGTTGTTTGATGCTTCCTTCCTAGTTCTTTTAAGTATGATATCATTTTGCTTACATCTTAATATCACAATTTTTAAATCTTTAATTTAAACAATTTCTTCTATACTCATATTCCTTTTATCAACTTTATATCCATACCTCTTCATGACATGTTTGCCCATTTGAGGCTGATGATGCTTATAGTTATGTTCATCCTTTGACATCAATGACAATATGTCCATCACTATATTGTCATTCTATAGCGAACTATAACTATCACCCCCAAGAAATAGAGTGGGGGGCCACGGTTGCGTATAGAATCTTAAAAGAAAGTACGAAAGTCAAATAATCTTAGTAGGGGCGATGGAATTTGATCAATCCCACCTAACTAGAATTCTCTGCCTGTAGAAGCTCCTTTAGAATAGTAGGCAATTGCCATAGATGTAGAAGCTCGAAGAGCTATCTTTTTATGCAGAGTCCTCCCTTAGCTTAGAATAGTATAAACATCCAACACAAGCTAGCCATCAGCTTCACGGGAAGGGATGAGAGGGAAGGATCGACCCAACCCACCAGCACTAAATGTTGTTTCTCTTCCCACCCACCTCTCTCTCATTCCCAGGCCCCTCAAATAGATTGTTGTTGATAGTTTTCTGCAACAGTATTGATTTCTCCGACTGAACTGGGTGGGAGTGGAGTTGGCTAACAATTCCACCTATTTGAGTTGATCCAATCAAGTTCAACGACACGGAAGGAGGTGAAAGCCCCTGCCATGAAAGAGGGCAGGCCATGTAGATACAGGACATCACCGGTGCACCATCATCTTGTAGGAGATTAGATTCTATACATAACAAGCCAACTATAAATTAATAGAATTATTACTTCGCACAATAATCTCTTTTCAATTCTAATAATGAATAAAAATAGAGAACAATAATGTGCTTATAAAATGGTGGGGGAGGTGACCCTAAAATTGGGGAACTGCCCTCCATAGAGTAGTAGGCATATTATCCCCTTAAAATTCTATGGGCAAGGGATACAAGTTGAAAACCTACCATAACAAGGAATCCTACCAAAACCCCTACCCTAACAAGAATTCATCAAACCTACCCTAACAACAAATACTTTGATTACTACCCAGTAGAATTGTAGGGGGTCAAACAAACAAGGATGGAAGGAATGAGGGAAGGATCTAGGAAAATGCAAAACCCCATGGATGCAGCCAAAGAAATGAAGGATTGATCAATGCATGCAAGGAGAAGTATGCCCTACTATTCTATGGGGACCTTAAATAATATGTGAATTGATCGATTTCGGGAAGCAAGGAAATAAGGATTGATTGGTCAATTTTAGGAAGCCCAAAACCAAGCATCAATCGAAGGAAGAAAGGAATGATGGATAGATGATGGAATGAATGATGGCCCTACTATCTATAGGAGATTCCCTCCCTTAATAATTGCACATTATCCTTGTTTTCCCTTACCATAGAGTGGGCAACCCTTACACGGCCTATATTGAATTGAGGTGGGGAGGGGGGGTAGGGGGGGACCTCTAGGCTTATTTAAATGCCTTAGAATTCTAAGGCACAAACCCTTACTATCTGTAGGCCTACCTTATATATATTAAGGTCACCCTTCATTGATAGTTGACCCAATAGAATTGTAGGGCCTTAGCCTTATAAATAGTAGGGTCACCCTTCATTGATAATTGTCCCTATAGAATTGTAGGGCCTTGGCCATATAAATAGTAGGGCCACCCTCATTGATAATCATCCCCATAGAATTGTAGGGCCTCATTTGGTTTGCCTATAGAATAATGGGCAAGGTAAACTTTAAGAAAGCCACCTCCAAAAAAAGATATAAAATATTGGCGAATATTTCATTATTTGGAAAAAACAAAATTATTTATATTGGTGAAACTCTCAATTTTTTATTCTAAATATGATTAATTTTGGCGATTATTTTTGAATCATAATTTTTTTGTATAAAATATTGATGAATCTCAATAATAATAGGAAGCTCATTAATCACCATGGAATATTACAAATCAAAATTGAACATTTTTTTACCTTGTGGAATGTTATGAGAATCGTTACATATACTTTAAATCAATAGTGAATAATAAATATGGGTGATATATCCCTAAATTAACTGATAACTATGATAATTATTGGTCAGTTCAATTTAATTTCTCCAATAATATGATATATTTAGGTTACTCAATTCTATTCATGTAACGAATATTGTGGCGAATATTTGAGTTTAAATTTTTCAATAAAATAAATTATTGAGTGATTTTAAATATTCTAGAATTGAATTTTATAAAACTGCGATTTAGGTTGTATCAAATCTTAAATTATTAGCCAAAATACTAGCCAAAAAATTCTAAAATTAGCCAATTTACGAATATTAGCCACTAAATTATACCCTAATAATGGGCATAGAATAGTAGGGCTTGACTTCTCACCAAGTAGCTCTAGCTATAGCTGTTGGACTGAGGGAAACCCTTTATAATAGTAGGGGCTTAAAATTCTATGGGGTGCTGGGGCTTGAAGAAAGATCTTCGCTTTCAATTCAACAACTGCGATCCCTAATCTCTAAAGGGCTCGACACGTCAAACTCCCTGTCATGACCCAACAGGGTGGTCCCTAAGATTCTATGGCTCTAGAGCTCCTGCATTGAAATGGCTCCATCTGATGGGAGGGCATTACTCCTCGATCAACCATCCAGTTGAACAACTACTATCTATGGCCCAACATTTGAATCTTGCTGGTATAGCCCATGCTAAAGACCTTTTGATTGTTGTTTGCCCTCCTTATTCTATTGGCAATCCTTCTTTATGGTCGGGTTGGCCTCTACTACTCTATGGACAATAGGTATTTTATCACTTCCATCCAAGGGTTGGTGCTCTTTCCTCTTAGTTCAACTAGTCCATGGAAGTTTAGGGAACTACTTTCTCATTGGTCTAGCCCATCTCCACCTTCTGGCATACCCTTACTATTTAAAAGGGAAGGGCCCAATGAAGGATGGATAAATGGACTTATTTAGCTTCCAAGCACTAGTTGCAGGCCTATAGAAATTTAGGGACTATAGGAGTCATCCAGAACCCTACATTAGCAAAATAGTTTCTTGCCCAGAGGCACCCATGCTTGGGTAACAATGATGGTTGGGTAGAGAATAGCTCCTCTACATGTAGTAGGACCTTGCCTCCTTGTCTCTCTACCTCTCTTCTACTGCACTTGCCTCCCAACCTCATCCTATAGAATGGTGGGCAATATGAGGTCCTGCCTTCCTCACTCATTTGAACACAGTGCCCAGGATAAATTCATAGATTTTAAGTTCTCTGATCAGCCCTCGACCCCAATTGAGCTCTACAAGGTCTCTATTCTCCTTAGGTACTCATTCATTAAGTATGGCTGAGGAGCTTGAAACGGCTAGGGCCCTTGCATCGAAACAGCTCCATCTTGCCCTTTTTTCTATTATTCTATCGAGTCTAACCAAACTAGAATATTTAGAGGAGAGGTAAGATGATATTGCCTCAAGCGTTACCCGGGGATGCTGCAAGAGAAGGCCTTGTCACCGAACAAGAGGACTACATGCTCAACTACATAATCCATAAACTACTTGACTAGTTAGCAAATATAGTTGGGCTCGACATCCATAATATATGCTTGCCGGTCATTCTTCCTAACGGTTGGCCTAACTCACTTTGTTTATTTTTCCAAAACTACTATCCTTCAAGAACATTGATCTCGAGAATAAATACTCTGCTTAGGGGGGATTTTAGGCACTCATCCTAGCATTGGTGAGTAATGGAAAGCTTTCACCAAGGGTTCAATGTCTCTAACTTGAACCCATCAGCCCTACCATTTATAACTGTTTAGTGTTCAGTCAAGGCTGAATGAAAGCTTTTGTATAGCATTTGTTTAGTTTTTGAGGATGGCCCTTCTTTCCTACTTCCCTACTATTATTAAGGGTTCACTTCTTTCTATCCGGTACCCTAACTCTAGTGAGTGAGTTAGGCCAAACTGGCTCTTCAGAGTTCTAGCTAGGGTGAATGAAGGATCCTTTCAGATAGATTAGTCGACTAAGCGATAATAAAATAATAGGGGTCATTGTTTACATCTTGGTCAAGACTGGAGCACACCCTCTACATCTAAATCGTCGCTTTCACATCTTATCCTAACCCTGGATAGTGATCAATCATGGTCAACCTGAATGTCTGAAATTATCCCTTCTCAGCATGTCTGCATGGCCTACTACATGCAAACGTGCCCCTTCATAAATAAATTATTATGCATCAACCCCTACAATTTTATATGGAATCGAGATGCATGCAAAGGTCAACTATCTATCCATCTATCTATTTGGTTAGGGTTGGCCCCTGCATACATAAACAACATCTCCTCTACACCAGAATAATAGTATACCGGTGCCCTAAAATTCTATGGGCATGAAAGGCCCCTTTCATGCCCATAAATTTTTAGGGCCAGAAGCATCATATGTGCATTCACATGCATATCCCTACCCCTATATTTCTAAGGCGGCTAAGGTCCTCATCCATTATTTCATGAAGCCCTATAATGGTTCTATGATGTTCAAGAAAAATGGTAGGAACTAAGCCTTAGAATTTATAGAAGCAGGCATGAAGGTGAGAGGGGGCTATGGTGGAGGACATTATGCAGTAACTAATTCAGTTGTTAAGCAACAAGTGATTATGTATATTATTAAGACCTGTCACCAGTACCATTTTTAGATACAACACCAACAGCAGAGCCAGTCCCCAGTGAATAACAAATAGATTATTATGCACATCTAGAACGTGTCTGCATCAAAACTACTTAAGAAATAGGGTACATTCCCCCTTGTTCCTTTATGCACCTTCTAGTATGCCTACTTGACACCCTTTAAAATAGTAGGGCTATGCCTTACCTACTACCAAGAACAAAGGCAGGAGAGGCTAGAGTTTATTTGTAGCGAGCTTATACATATCCATTCATTGTAAATAGAATAGACCAGTCTGCATGCACCATATCCACTTATAGTATAGACCCAGAATGAAGGTGACCCCCCCATCCTTACTAGTTTCATATCTATGCACAACAGGAGTAGACATTGCATATGTTGGAGACCCACCAACGAAAGGTGATCTGCCAACATAAGTCAATTCAGTAGCAATTGTTGATTCTAATCTCATTCCAGATCCTACAAAACCATAACCCCTACTAGTAGGAGAAAAGCTAGCACAAAGAGAAAATGCAGGGGCTTACACTACAGTAGCAGGACCCCCACTAGCAAGAGCATAGCCAATTGTAGTTGTTACTTCAGTCGATTCTGATCTTGACTTTGTTGCCCACCCACAACAACTACAAACCCATCTATTGAATCCATTTTTTCTATTGAAGCAACACGAACAACAGCAGGAGCCTATATATCGTTGGAGGCACAGGCTCCCAATAAAGGCATCCTGCCTGCCTGCCTATAGAGGTTGCATCTAAGCCTGAAGTAGTTGCAGATCTGCACAGTTCATGATGGTGCATCATCATAAAGCCTATAAAATAGTAGGAGATCATAGTGATAAGTATTCATATTCTAATGAAGATCGTCTATGCTGATCCATACCCATATACCATAGCAAGGGCTTATGTAGTAGTTCCAAGTCCAAATGAAGCCAAAGTCTCTAGATCCAATAGCAGGAATAGACCTGCACAGTAGCATCAGAGCCCTACTATGTAACTGAAAAGAAATCTAGCACCAGATACAGATACATATCCAGTAGTACCAGTTACAGATCCATAGCAAGTACCACCAATGATAGCATATCCAATAACAAATCCAGTACCTAAACACCCCATCTGCACAGTACATGATGGTGCATCATCATAAAGCCTATAAAATGGTAGGAGATCATAGTGATAAGTATTCATATTCTAATGAAGCTCGTCTATGCTGATCCATACCCATATACCGTAGCAGGGGCTTCAGTGGTAGTTCTAGGTCCAAATGAAGCCAAAGTCTCTAGATCCAACAACAGGAATAGACCTACATAGTAGCATCAGAGCCCTACTATGGAACTGAAAAGGAGTCTAGCACCAGATAAAGATACAATTAACTTCAAATGCTGAAATGAACAATTATGCAGATAACACAGTAACACAATAACAAGAACAATTATATATATATATATATATATATATATATATATATTTGTCCTTTTACAAAATGGCTTGTAGGCTTTAACCTACTAGAGGCTTCAACCTCTAAGTTTATGAGCACCGACTCTTTGAAAGCTCCAACTCCCACACTTCGCAGGCACCAACCTATTGGAAGCACCAACTCCCTCTGCTTGTTTTCATGAGCATCAACCCACTGCACTTAAACTTCTTTTCCACCTTGATATTGTTGCTCTAACAACGAATGATGGATCCTTTATATGTCTCTTAACTGAAACTACTATACTTCTTTCACCAATCTAAAGAATACAATCTTCTTTTGTCTTCTTAACTTTGTAGTATTCCTCCACAATTTACTTTTTATTTTGATTACAAAATTTATCCCATTCACATCTAAATATATCTATGTTCCTTGGGGACGTATATCCAGCCTAAAACTAGGAGTTTTGGAAACGGGGATGTCCCGAGGACGGGGGGACGGGTGTATGGGACGTCCCCTAGCTGTCCCCAAAAAAGGCAAATTACCAGGGGATGCCCACAAAACTTGGGGATGGCTGGGAAAAAAAAGGCCGTCCCCGGTATGGAAAGAGGATGCCTAGATGTCCCCCAACCGTACCAGGTAGGGCCAATTGTCTCCAATTTTTTTTTTTGGGGTAAGTTTATTGTTTTTTATGCAAAAAAATTTAAAAGTGAATATTAAAAAATAATTTTAAGGCTCCTTCCTAGGTCGCCGAGGGGGCCCCCACCCCTCTAAATGTGGTAGAGGCAAGATAGGAGCAGCAGTCCACTTCATTTTTCTATGTTATGTTTTTTATGTTGAACGTGAACATGATTATGATACATTGATACTTATTAATTTATGGCAGCCCTCTAAGCCTTTGGGCATATAGTTTTAGGCATATTTAGATTTAGATTTTCAGATTTATCATGTTTATCATTATGATATTGTTCACTGAAGTCTGATATTGATATGCATTTTGACAATTGAGTATTGAAATCGGATATTATTTCCTAGATGGCATACAAATGTTGTATGTTATGGTTCTATAATGTTTAAATGACATTGCTTTATGCTTAGTTTCATATGGCTTGTAAAATCTCTTCTTCAAAAGTCAATGCTAACAATTATTGATATTATTTATTACTTGCAATGTTCCGAGACCAAATAGGGCAACTAGATCTTAACTTGTTCACACATCAAAGATCCTCCAAAACAAGGCTTTTGGCTTCTCGCATGTTAGATACAGATGACCATATCTCACACTCTTCCAAGTACCTTTGACATTGATTATACTTATAGTTTCATTTATTCAACCCTTTGACATCAATGACAATACTTCTATCAAGCCCTATCCCTATTATTGAAAAAAGAAGAAGGGGAGCCAGCAACATATATAGAGACATGTAGCATATATACCAGCAGCTGTGAAGCCCCTACTATTCTAAGGCCTGGTCCAGATCCAATGGTGAAAACAGTATAAGCACCAATAACCTCATAGGCATAGGCATAGGTTGTATTTAGAGTAAGCCATATCAAGAGCATCTTATCCAGTACCTCATCCAGACACATATCCAGTAGCTACAGTTGTTTAGCTTGAGTCGGGCGAACCGGTAGCCTAAAGAAGCAATGGGCCAGTATAGGTTGAACTAGAGCTAGGACATAGACGTATATAGAGACAGATTGAGGTCCAAATCATGACCTTCTTTCATGATCCAAATCAATATCCATAAGCATCAAAACTAGCATATGAGCCATTACCAGTAGCTTCAATCACAACTAGAGTCAATAGCTATGTTGGCATAGGTAAGGGCAGTACCAATAGATTCAATAGAAGTAGACCCTACCCCTACCATTCTATAGGGATCCAGTAGAGTCAATAGAATCAAGAGATCCAATTGAGGTTGTTAGTTCTGTAGTTGGTTCAATACCAGTAGAAGCACCAATAGCACCCCAGCTGAATTTTAGGTAGGTGCCATTACCAGTAGCTTCGGTTGCAACTAGAGCCAATAGCCATGTTGGCATAAGTAAAGGTAGTAGCAGTAGATTAAGTAGAAGTAGACCTTGCCCCTACCAGGGATCAAGTAGAGTCAATGGAGTCAGTATATCCAATTGAGGTTGTTTTTGTAGTCGGTTCAATACCAGTAGAAATGTTAATGTTTAGTAGCTTTAGTTGGATAAACTATAGTGCAAATATATATATATATATATATATATATATATATATATATATATATATATATATATATATATATATATATAAGTGTGAGATATAATATATATATTTATATGTTAAATATATGAGATATTTATTTGTCATTATGTTAATTAAATACTAATGAATAGACATGTCCTATCTCGTGAAGGGACATGTCTATCCATACTTCATCCTATATTAGAGAGATGGTTGCCATTTGGAAAGCATATACCAAAAATGACAATGCAACTACATTTGTCGTGATCTCTAGGAAAATAACATGGTATCAGAGCCATGCTACAAATTTAAAGAACTGATGAACATCATATGATTTGATATATTGTCTAAGAAAACGCAAATTGATAACAGAACTTCTGTGAAGCTGTGAGGAGAATAACATCTGGAATCCAATGGGAACCTTAGTGGAGAGTAAACTCAATTTTAGCACCTCAACGAAGGCAATTCAAAAGGAAGTTCCAGCACAATTCATACATGTTAACGATCCTTGTAAGATACGTAGAGTTACTAACCACACACTCACAACATAAATTACAAGTTATCTAGAGCGGATTATGAAAAAGAACCAAAAAAGAGGTATAAAAATTAGAAGTATACAGAACTAGGCATGACAAAGGAAGATAATAGAAAGAGATACTGAAAATCAGATAAATTATTTGCAGAGCTGGTCTTCATTTATCACATAGCAAGGGATGGCGATAATGTCAAACATGAATATAGTCAAATCAGTAGTCACACGCCACATATTACACAATGGGTACAAGTAACCCCCATTGTTAGGCATGAAAGATGAATTAGCCTTCACATCAATATCCTTTATCTATCTCATTTGTTTGGCTCCAAATAGTTGATCGATAATGTATATATTTCTCAATCGATATAATCTCCAACGACATATATCTCAAAAGGTATTCAGAAGGGATCAATATTTAGATTATATGACATACAAGGATGATTAGATTGAATAAGGGATATTTGAGGAAAAGGATATAGCTTTAGGTTACATCTCAACACCCAATATTATACTCAACAATTAAATTATTATCAGTTGTCTCCTTCTGACCAATGATATTTGGGAAAAAATTCAAACTTAATTCTTTTGAAAATAAAGCACTGCTTAATAGGCATATTTGATTGCAAGCATTAGGGATAACATACTACATGGTGTGACAAATTATATTATGAATTCTCCTAGTCTGATTGTTTTTTAATGGTGAGAAGTTACAACTACATAAATGCAATAAGCGAATACTTGCTAACTAATTACTATACCTAAGAAAATTGATGATGGAAAGCTGTTTAATTAAACAAGTGATTATTATGATTGATTGATCTAAGGAAATAAAGAAATTTGAATGATGCAAAATTTATACACTTCAGCCATGAAAATTGAGTATATTTCAGTACTTATTCAAGCACCTTTGCAGATTTCAATGGTATAGAGGTCAATATAAAAATAAAATATTTTCTGCAACTTGATGCGGGAGCATCTTGGGTTGCCTTGTAATCCTACTCATTGTTTGTTCATTCTGGCAGTGTTAGTCGAGTTTCAATGTTAACCAAGCAGTGTTAACCAAGTTCCAGTGCTAACCAAGCAGTGTTAACCAAGTTCTAGTGTTAAATGAGTGTTCCTTTGTGTGTCGAGTGAACCTGATATTTGCTAATACTCGGCAGTGGTTTTCTAATGCTTGGTCATGTCTTGGTTTTGGCTTTGCTTGAGTTGTTTGTGTTAGGTTTCTAGTGTGAGTCGACCTTGGCATTTAACTTGGTTGTATGTATTTAATTTCTGTTGTAAGCCAACTTGTGGCTTAAATGTGTATTTAATGCAAGGGTTTATTTAATTTGTAACATACTAGGCCGACTTGTGCCTTAGTTGGGTATAAGTAAGAGGGTCTTGTGGAGTCTTAAGTAATAATCATCCAGCTTGGAGAAGAGGATCAAGTATAGGAGCAAACCTTGATAAGGACTAGTAGCTAAGGCTTGGGAAACAAGGAGATTGTTTGGTGGGCTTGTGAGCACAAGTTTAGATCTTCCTTGGAGGTTTCTACCAAAGTATGGATCTGGACTAGCTAGGGTTTGGGTTGGATCTTGAGGGATCTTGCAGAACTATTTTTTTAATTGCTATTGTATTTGGCCAAAACCGAAAAGGCCTTATAGCCGGGCACATTGCATGTAAACAGTTATTTTATGAATAAAGTGTTGTAATTGGTATAAATCTTGCATTGTCGTATTGTTTCCGCTGGGTAGTTATATGTTGGGGTTGGGACATCGCTTTTGGGGATTCTCCTACCTCATACAGCATCAAAACTATACATAATCAGCAATCATAAGAGTGATTCCTACATGGAGAGGAAATGATACAAAAAAAAGGAAGATTGATTTCCGACTTAGAGAAAGATTGAGATTCAGAGGGAGCTTGACATTTTATTAGATTCAACCTCGAAAGAGAGGGAGAAGATAGAGGATATGGTTCCGTCAAACTTCAATGATCTTGGACATATTAACTCAGACGAGGTAGATCATGTAGAGAAGGATTCTCAAATGATCCAATAAATTGTAAACAATTAAGAGGACTGCAATTTATGAATATTGTTCATAACTATATGGGCCTATCCCCAGTATAAATCATGAGGAAGTGACAACTTCCAAATGATTATCACTTGTATTTGTAGAAGTTATTATAAGGTGAGGATCTTACAATAACTTCATTCAAATGTCAAATGAGTTGACATTCAAATGTTAAATGAGTTGACATTTAAATATCAAATGAGTTGATATTCAAGAAACTAGAAAGTCAAATGAGTTGACTTTCAAATGTCAAATGAATTGATATTTGCCAAATGAGTTAGCATTCAATAAACTGGAAAGTAAAATGAGTTGACATTCCAGAAACCATTTTTTACATTGAGGTATTATATTATTCATATTGTCTATGAATCTTGTTTATCCTCCCTAGCTAAGAGTAAGAGGGAATGCTAATGTTTGGTAGCTATAGTTGGATAAACTATAGTGCAAATATATATAATTTATATAAGTGTGAGCTATATATATATATAGTAAATAGATAAGATATTTATTTATCATTATATTAATTAAATACTAATGAATAGACATGTTTATCATTATGTCCCATGAAGGGACATGTTTATCCATACTTCATCATATATTAGAGAGATGGCTTCCATTTGGAAAGCATATACCAAATATGACAATGCAACTACATTTGTCGTGATCTCTAGGAAAATAACAAGAAGCACCAATAGCACCCTGGCTGAATTTTAGGTAGGGTCATTTGGCTTTGATGGAGTTGGATCAATTGGCAACCAGAAGCTCTTGGTGCTTCTAGCTCTTCTTTTAGCTTTGGCTCTGGCTCTCGATATGGTGTTGATGTGAGAGCTAATATTGATTCCACTTCTGTCAGGTCCCTATATAGATAAAGGGTTAGATCTACTGCATAACCAACTAGTTCAGCTAGATTGACTAGACAAATAAAAACTAGTGCCACCTTAGCTTTCTTTGCCTTAAGTCTTAAAGATCATAATTGACTTAACTAAGAACAAAATTGACATCAATAGTTGCGTCGTCAACAAAATATTAGTATGGATCTCGATCTAGATCTTGCTCTGTGTCTACCCCTTCGTTTACATGCATATCCAATATAAGCACTTGATCCGGTTGACCCACCACATACACTGTGCATGGACCCGACCTTATATCTATTAGGTATGTCTTAGATCCAAGGACTAGCCGAAGACAACAAGGGTAGAGGCGACAGGTGGTATGGGTCAAGGCAATGGGGACTGGGGGAGGTACAATAGCAAGGGAATATGTATATCCAGAGTATACATTAAACCAATTGTTGATCCTGTCTCTATTGGTCCAGTCGCGTATAAAGCCATAGCCTAGCTAGCCTAGAAATTGATAGGATGGGCTAGGATGAGGGGGGGGCTTCTATATGCACGAACAATCCATATTTCCAATAATGCCCTACACTCCCCACCCTACCGACCATACCATGAGGAATGTAGGGAAAAGTGGTTACCACTGGATGGAGTCATGTTTGAGCTCGAGATTCTCATGGTTCTTTGCTTGCTGAGGCAGCAAGGATGGAATGAAATGTTACCATCAATAGTACCTCCATGGCTTGACATAGCTTGTTCCCAAAGAAAAGGAATGCTGAGGCCAAGGAACAACCCCTTTGTAATAAGATCAACAGGTAATAGGGGCAACCCTGCTACCCCATAGAATATTAGGCAACTGAAGAAAAGGAACACCGACACCAATGAACGCCCCTTTTGCAACAAGACCAACAAGTGATAGGGGCGACCCTATTGCCCCATAGAATAGTAGGCGAATTCAAGGTAACCGGGGGTGGAAGACCCCTACATCTGCATGCATACTCACCCTACTCCCCTACTATCTTTAAGGAGAAAGTTAGGCTAGTGTAGCTCCTAAGAAAATGAATGTCCATCCTGATGAGTGAACTACATTTATGTTAGGAGAGTTGAACTACCCTTCCTAATTTATACAGTGAGTCCTTAGGCCAGATTGACAATAGGTGACAGGGGTGACCCTGCTACCCCATAGAATAGTAGGCGAATTCAAGGTAACCAGGGGTGGAAGGCCCCTACATCTGCATGCATACTCACCCTATTCCCCTACTATCTTTAAGGAAAATTTAGGCTAGGTTAGCTCCTAAGAAAATGAATGTCCATCTTGATGAGTGAACTACATTTATGTTAGGTGAGTTGAACTACCCTTCCTAATTTATACAGCAATTCCTTAGGCTAGATTGAATCCCCAATCTACGGGTGGGAGTTAACTACGGGTGAAGATGGTTGGCAACTTCTTTAGTCTTACATCTGGTAGATGGTGCATCAATTAGGCCTTTTGATTATAAAATCGTCTGGATACTATCTCGATGAAGGCCAATGATGTGGACTCTTCCAGTTGCCTAATAGGACCTTCAATATGTCAACTCCAAACCCCATTGCCCATTCCTCCTATCCTTCAAATATAGGGGGTGGGAGTAGGGCTTGAACTAACTTGCTTTAGCTCATTCTCACCAACAGCCCTAGTATCTTCTATCAAGCAATCCTACTGCCCTTATAGATGATAGAGCCCTTATAAATAGTAGGGGGTAAGGGGGGAACCCCTACCCCAATTATTATAGATAGTTTGTGCCCCTATATAAACAAATTATTGTCGACAAGCATGTAGCTCCCATTCCATACTAGGTCGATAGCCCTACTAATTCCATACATAACATGCCCACCCCACTGCATACCCCCTACTATTGTTAGGTCCTTCTTGGCAAGCACAATAATCTACCCTACCCTTATACATCGTAGGTGGTGGTCCCCTTCATTGTAGAGCAATAGTGGCCCTCCCAACACTAAATACCCTGGGCCTATTATAAAGGTAAAGGCCCCCTTCCACCACAGAGCCCTTATTGCCCGACTATTTGTCCCCCTACAATTTTATAGGGAATCTACCCTCCCTAGTGATTGTCTTAAACTAGAATGGGATTCATTTGGCCAGTGATCTAATGAGAGCGGCAAGAGCATTGACACCTATTGGTTCCAAGAAAAGTTGACCTTGTAGATAGCAGGGAGCCCGGTGATGGGTTTTAGTCATATGTTGAATTATACAATAGGGGTGGGCACGTTCATCCCTATCAAGTTGACAACAACACCTTACAACTATTAAAGAGGGGTTAAGGCAGGAAGCCCATTGGGGCCTACCCATATTAAAAGCGAGAACATTAGCAAACTTCTATTTAGCTAACCCCTTACTATCTATAGGTCGAACAAGTCTTTAGCGAATCCCAAGCCATCTATGTTGACTCCCTATATAAATAGTAGGGAATCTCTTCATGTCTTTATCAACTTGACCCAATTGGAATGGAATTAATATTCCCTAATTGACCTTTGCACCTTTGCATGCTAACTCAGAGAAGATAGAGATATTCCATTCGTTGAAGTTGAGGGCATTGTTCAATTGTTTGGAATAAAGTCCTGATTGTCCTGGTATTGATTTGATCAATAGGGGTTGAATGATTAGATACTAAGCCAAGCCATATCGAACCTAAAGTAGCGCTACTATAGGCAAAAAGTGGAAAATTGATGGTGCATATAGGCTGACAATTATAAAGTAAGGGGGCGGTCATGGTTTTGATAGGGATGTTTCCAACAAGGAGGGAGAGGGATTGTGATTTAGATCACTAGGATAAGCAATTAAACCATATATTCCAAGATACACTAAATGTCTGGGTTTTTCCTAAACTAAGCTAAAGGGGACCCCTTTCCCCTTTCTAATATAGGGTTTGTGCTAATAAAAAAATGAAAAATTGGGTCAAAAGAGTTGATGTGCCATGCAACCCTAAACGATGAATAAATAGACCTAAGTGAGTTGAGGATATTCTATATGATAGAAAGATGTCTATTGCAAACCACAGACCAAGACTATAGAAATAAAACTAAATGATAGAAGATATCCCCTCTTGACTGTAGCTTGGATAGGGGTTGGGATTTCCATTTCCACTCAAAAGAAAAGTAGCATGAGAGGTGGACCTTTCCTAGTACCAATACTGTCCATAGGGCATCCTATAATTCTATGGGGAGTGATTTGGATTTTTTGAATGGATTAGGATTAGGTCCTCGATGAATGGTAGCATTGGGGGTTTCAATCATTAGATGTTAGGACCCCAGTCTTTATTTTAGCCAAGGAGTGGGGATTTAGATACTATTAGAGAAAGAGAATGAATTAGGTAGGAGGTTGTTGGATGCGAGATAATATGTTGGATCCGTAATGGGCCCTTTTTTGCCACTCAAACCAAGGGTGGGGTCCCTACACCCCATGACCCTATTGGTGTGGGGTGCAAGCCTTTCAGTTCAGTTTGTTTGTTGGGGGACCCTAGGCGTGTTAAAGCTCGTACGATGTTTTGCCCCGCTTGTTCACTCCCTCCCTATGCGACAAATTGTAGGGCATTGTTTAAGAATGGGAATATTAGAAATTGCTTAGGCCCCAATCATATGGGTAGGGGCGGGGTATAGGCGGTCGATAAAATAGATAGAATAACTGGTTGGTGGTGGATTAACTAAAGTAGTGCTCTTACTATTCATTGACATGCGGCCCCCTCAAATATTCTTGACATTGTTGATTAAAAGCATCGATCGGGTCAAGTGCAAGCCAAGTTAACATTAGGAAGCTATTTATTAATTAGTGTTATTTTTGGTGAGATAGTAGTGTACATTAGTCATGCAAATCAGTATATATACTAATCCCAACGTGTCAGCTCAATTAGACCTCCGGTCAAGTAATAACCTGTTGCTCCTAGATCCTCTTTATACCCCTAGAAAATAGTAGGTTCAGCTCAATTAGACCTCTTGTCAAGTAATAACCTGCTGCTCCTAGATCCTCTTTATACCCCTAGAAAATAGTAGGAAGATGTCAATGCCCTCACCTCAAATTGAAAATAGATAGTTTAGGTAACATCTATTGGTCCTTAACGAAAAGTTGGGTCTGATTGTTTCATTGTTTACCCCCTTTCAATAGCAAATCAAAGAGAATATTCTTGACACTGTTGATTAAAAGCATCGATCGAGTCGAGTGCAAGCCAAGCTAACATTAGGAAGCTATTTATTAATTAGTGCTATTTTTGGCGAGAAGGTAGTGTACATTAGTCATGCACATCAGTATACACTAATTCCAGCATGTCAACTCAATTAGACCTCTTGTCAAGTAATAACCTGCTGCTCTTGGATCCTCTGTATACCCCTAGAAAATAGTAGGTTCAGCTCAATTAGACCTCTTCTCAAGTAATAACCTGTTGTTCCTGGATCCTCTTTATACCCCTAGAAAACAGTAGGTTCAGCTCAATTAGACCTCTTGTCAAGTAATAACCTGCTGCTCCTAGATCCTCTTTATACCCCTAGAAAATAGTAGGTAGATGTTGATGTCCTCACCTCAGATGGAAAATAGTTAGTTTAGGTAACATCTATTGGTCCTCAACAAAAAGTTGGGTCTGATTGCTTCATTGTTTACCCCCTTTAAATAGCAAATCAAAGAGAATATGTCTTTGCCTCCATTGGATAGAGCCATATAGGGTAAGGCCCCTAGTATTTTCTAAGGGAACTTCTAATCCTTAGTAACATTTACCGATCCCATCCCAGCGTTGTTGAAATGACTGACTATCTTATCCATGACCTCGATATGGTGCAGTAAGAATGAGCTGTTATATATGGTTATTCGACGACCTCAGGTACTAGGTTTTCTATTTGTGTTGGATTCCATTCCAATGTTGTGTTATGCATATGTATTATCAAATATTCTATGAAGTTGAACTTCCTATTCCAATCCCTACACAACTGTCCCAACCAATTCTATACATATTGAAACGGGGATAGGTTCCTCCATCCACAAAATGCCACGACCATCTCAGTGCGGCTCGAATCCAAAAAAAGCAAGGGTCATCTGGGCCTATCCCTGGAAAGCTACGAAATGAAACATTCCAACAAGAAATAGGGCACTATCAACAATAAAGGTAGGTAACTGGTGCAATTTGTTGTTTTAGTAACCTTTTATCCCATGATCCCTTCATTCCCATATCACTCCCTTCATGCTCGAGCCATTCCTTTCATTGGCTACACCTAATTCTTACTCCTTACCCTTGATATATTAAAAAACCAATTCACACGACTACTAATAATAATATCAACAAGAAAAGATAAAACAACCCTATCCACCAACATCGGAACCCCTATCTATCGATGCCTAGTACTCTATGGGGAGCCCTATACCCCACTTTATGCCTAATATTCTATGGGGCCCTAGTGCAATTTGTTGTTTTAGTAACCTTGTATCCCACAATTCCTTAACTCCCATATCACTTCCTTCATGCTCAAGCCATTCCTTTCATTGGCTACGCCTAATTCTTACCCCTTACCGTTGATATATAAAAAAGCCAAGTCACGTGACTACTAATAATAATATCAACAAGAAATGATAAAACAACCCTATCCACTGATAGAAGAACCCCTATCTATCAATGCCTAGTACTCTATGGAGGGACCTATACCCCACTTTATGCCTAATACTCTATGGGGCCCTATCCCCCTATACATGCCTTATCCACCTATGGTAGATTTTGAACTGGTTGGATGGAAGACCACCCACCCCTTTCTATATTATTTGAAGAACACTTTTTTTAGTTACCCAGGGCCTAGTTGGAGAAAGTCAGAGTTGGGAGCCATGCTTTTCAAACCCCTTCTATCTATAGGGCTGCCCTATCTTCAGACGAAGGGTTAGTTAGATCTTACCATCTTAGTTAGTTGGAAGGTTGGTTGAGCCCTACTATCGTAGTTAGCCAGAATTGCCCCACTCTTTTCCAATTCAAGCTATATTGAAATGAAAGTTGTTGGGCCAATCCTGAATAAGTTGCCTATCCACCTATGCCCTACCATTTGATTCAATGCTTTCGATATCTCTGAATACACAAGGCCTAAGGGAAGTCGAAACAAGGGGCTTGAAGGGAGAAACAAAATTGGAAGACCCCTAGACAGAATAGCTCTAAGCCCTCTCTTCTTATCTCTAGATTTGTTGCAAACACCTCCCTACCCCAATAAGGCCTTTAGAATAAGAAGTTGACTATCCACCTATGCCCTACCATCCAATTCAATGCTTTCAATATCTATGAATACACAAGGCCCAAGGAAAGCCAAAACGAGGGGCTTGAAGGGAGAAATGAAATTGGAAGACCCCTGAACAAAATAGCTCAGAGCCCTCTCTTCTTATCTCTAGATCTGTTGCCAATACCTCCCTACCCCAATAAGGCCTTTAGAATAGTAGGGGTGACCCCTAAAACTCTATTTTTCCCCTACCCCTGCAGGTCTATGATAGTCTAGTTTAGCATAGTTAGTTGTAGTCTAGTAACTTATTTTCTCCGACGTAAGGTGATTTTCGATTGAGGGGGACTAACTATAGTTTAGTTGCACCCAAGCAAGAAGAGCAAGGGCTCACATGTCCATGTCTATTTCAATGCACCAAGCCTTACCTCTTTGATTGTTTGCTACCTTAGGGCCCCCTTTTGAGACTGGGGTATGGTTAGGGCAGTACTCAACTGGTATAAAAGTCTCACTAGTCAAGCAACAACTGATGGTTAGCCATAGCATAACTATAGTTGCCATAATTTTGTGCAGAGGTAGGGAGCCTGAATGATATAAGAGCGCCTCGTAAGGGTTATGCATGTGAATGCACAAGAAGGGGGTTCCTTATAGTAGGGCCTTAGAATGGTTGGGAGGGGGAGGTTCTTCAACCTGTTGGGGATTAGTTCTGCCTTGTTTCAGCTTGCTAGCCCTGTAGGGGGAAAACTATAGGACTTCTTTATAGCATTTCATTCCATTGCTTTTTGTCCAGCGGTAGGTCAAGCCATTCAAATGCACCCTACTCTTTATATAGCCAAACCATCCAACTGGCCCTTTAGGGCCTTTTCCATCCTAAAATAGTTTATAATCTAGTTACGTAAAATCATTCATTCCTTCCCATCCCTCCATCCACTCTACATCTAAATATTCATCCAATCAGCCTGTAGAGCAGGTGGGAAACAATATTCGGCAATTGGGATGGTGCATGCAAATGTAGGGCCCCTACTATTCTATGGGCCTACAGGGTGACGGGCTTTCCCTCGCCCCCCCTTACAACAATTATTGGGGTGGGAGGAGATAGTTGCCACTGGCTGCACTCTTGCCTCTCCCATCCTTGCTCCTAGTTTGAAGGCCTCTGTTAGATGTAGCGTTGCTTTCTCATATGCCAATTCCCTTGCCCCCTCTTACAACAATTATTGGGGTGGCAGGAGATAGGTGCCACTGGCTAGACTCTTGCCTCTCCCATCCTTGGTCCTAGTTTGGAGGCCTCTGCTAGTCGCAGTGTTGCTCGCTCAAATGCCATTCCCGTTACCATCCACTGATTGACCAAGTTTTTTCGGTCCAATTGCGAGAAAGGTCATACAGAAGGTCCATTCACTCCATAGTTGTTGCTTCCAAGTCAATTGGATATGCTCGAATTCGTGAAGATGTTGGCTCGAATACTATGATGTTAGACATGATGTCCGTGCTGAAACTAGCTCCCGCCCCAACCCCATTTGACCATATCCATATTTCCACCTTTGTCTAGCCCCTACCACTAAGTTGTCATTGAAGGTTGTTTCAAATTTGGACCCCCCTTCAAAATAGTAGGGCTTGAATCCCAGTTGGGCTCTTTCATGGATATGGAATAGGAATAGGATATGGCTCTCGAACCACTTCAACCAAATCAATCGAATTCCTCAGTGGCAAGATTGAGTCATTCCATAGCAGGTTTAGGAATCTCTCTTGGTCCAGTAGGACGGGTAAGAAGTCGAGTGGTGATTGTACACGAGAATCCCAATACTACCACCGTGATAAAGTAAGTGGGGGTGGCAGGTTGTAGGTACATACCGTGCTCCTAGTCGGTATCATCTCCTTCAATCAACACCACCAATTCCAACAACATCAATGGCAAGGGAATCCCTTCGCATAGTCCCATATCTAATCTCAAGTCATTTTCATGTAGTTGGCATCCCTGTGCATTGTTACCACATCTCTATGGGTCTAGATGTATTGGGAATGGTTCCCGTAATGCTACCATGTTTTCTTTTGCCCCAATATGCTAGAATGAACGCTAGAGAGGTTTGTTATCCCATGTTCCTTACTAGTCTAAGGTAGCTATCTCTAGAATTGGCACCCAAATTGATAGCGCTTTCCTAGATTCTATGCATAACATGTCTACCCTGCCCCCCCAACAAGATTATTGCTATATCTAACTAGTATTGTTGGGGATGTCCAGTTGGAGCATGAAGTGGAACGAAAACAGAAAGACTAGGACAAACGGATAGATAACCATGTGAAGTAGCAGGATGAAGTTGCACTAGATCAAATAGGTGGTACGAAATCTCTTATCACGGGTATTGGTCAAATCCTTCTTTCTCACTAAGGCAGCTTATCTAATCCTCTTTAGAAGCCAATGTCCATTCTAAACCAATCAGCATTCTAAATTGCAGGATGACTAGGGCCTCACCTGATCTCACCCATTATCCCATCTATCAAAGTGAGGTACAAATCACTGGTACTTCGATCTCAGACTCATTCATTTCTATCTCCTCTTTGGTACACCAACATCCCCAGAAGTGGCATTTATTGGAGCTGCTATGGGTAGAAGATTCCAATCATACTTGTACTTATATTATGTTTGTTGGATCTCAATATCGCATCTTCCTCATGCTCGATAGAGCTTGTTCCATTAACTGTACTCATTCAATTCTTAGTGAGTTGGTTCATGGAGGAGATCTATCTTAGTTATGTTCTTGAGGAATCTTAGCATGCATCTAAGGGTAGGTTATAGGCTCTCTATGATGAGCAGGACCAAATCTATGGAGCTTAGAAACATAAGAGGTTCGAGTTAATGAGAATACTTGAATGTAGGCACGTTGGGTGGGTACTGAGAATCTCTGCCCTCGAATACTACTCTTTTGTGCCACCCATCATCTCATCTATCCCAGCTATCTCTATTGCAATCATAGTCTCTCTCTTGGTTTGGTTGCACAAGTAAGCATATCATAACTAGTGATTTAAAGATCTATATGCGGGGTAACATCAACACCATATCCTGGGAGGTACGGGTGATAAAACTTACTCATAGTAGGGGAGTGGGAAGAGATAGGAGGGGTAAATCTGAGCAATAGGAGTAAAGTACCAACAGGGAGATCAAGTGGGAATGGCACCACTTCAGTGAGCTTAGGACCCTCAGAACCATAGTTGTATCTCTCGGTCATTACGCAGTCTCATTTTTTTATCTGGAGCATTCTAATTAGCATTCTAACCATTAAAAAATTGTTAAACATCATTCTCTCCTTTCAGTCTTTTCTTTTTCCCTAGTAGCGTGAAGTGAAGATTAGATTGGTTCACAATAAGATTAGAGATAGACATAGACATAGACCATTATGAGCAATAGGAATAAAGTACCAACAGGGAGATCAAGTGGGAATGGCACCACTGCAGTGAGCTTAGGACCCTCAGAACCATAGTTGTATCTCTCGGTCATCAAGCAGTCTCATTTTTTATATCACTCTCCTTTCAGTCTTTTCTTTTTCCCTAGTAGTGTGAAGTGAAGATTAGATTGGTTCACAATAAGATTAGAGATAGACATAGACACAGACCATTATGAGCAATAGGAATAAAGTACCAACAGGGAGATCAAGTGGGAATGGCACCACTGCAGTGAGCTTAGGACCCTCAGAACCATAGTTGTATCTCTCGGTCAATACGCAGTCTCATTTTCTTATCCCGAGCATTCTAATTAGCATTCTAACCATTCAAAAATTGTTAAACATCATTCTCTCCTTTCAGTCTTTTCTTTTTCCCTAGTAGTGTGAAGTGAAGATTAGATTGGTTCATAATAAGATTAGAGATAGACGTAGACATAGACCATTCACGTATCGTGCTATTTACGATACCATGGTAGAAAAGGGAAAGGGAAAGTTCTCTTAGAAGACGTCATATTATTCATTGCCCAAAGCAATGATCATGGATTTTCTCCTAAAGCATTCATAATACATCTTTCCCTGCATTCGAACGTAAGGTCTTAACCTCTTCACATGCAGACCAATGAATAGGGTCGAGCCCATAAATGTCCTATTGGTCAAGTGCCTTCCTTAAGTTGTTTATCGAAGATTCAATCTTACCTATAAAAGGGATGCTCCCAGAACCATATCATTTTTTTCATTAAGCTTGTAGACCAAGCACTCTTCACAGGCACCCTCGAAAGTAAGGTCTTGAACTCTACATGCAGACCAATCAATAGGTCGAGCCAAGCACTCTTCATAGGAACCCCTTGCATCCGCATGTTCCTCTTTAATAAATTCTTAAACACGTTTTTCGAAAAATGATCCACTCATTCTGCATAGAAAGAGATTTTCAGACTAAGATCTTCTTCTCCTTCGGTAGCATCCTTTGTTAGTTGCGAGAAAAAAAGCTGATTTCTCTTTACGGGTGATAGTTAATTGTCACCCGGTCTCAAGTTGACCGTTATGATATTTTGTTGTTCATGCAGACTTGTTCCTTCCCTTTGGTCGTGAGGTCATAATATTCTTTCCATTCTAGGTAGGTTTTGTCCTTCTTGAGTCTCTTGCCTCTGGTCATCATGGGTCATAAAGCTTTTTATTGTCTCTTACAAATTGGAGCAAACCTGTCCACCCGAACCGATCAATACTTTGTACGAAATGGATAAAACTTGTTCGTACCTTATAGAAACTTCTATAATAGTGATCATCTATGAGCAGCCAATAATATGAAAGGGGGCGGCAGGGGGGGGGGGGGGGGGGGTGGCAGGGTGTGGGGGGAGCCCTTAAAATAGTAGGGGGTTGGTCAGGAGCCAATAGCTAGTGAGTTGGGTACAAGGGCCAGCTGCATTTTCCGAGCTCGAATCAACAAGAAAACTTAGGACCGACCGGAGTAATCATTCTATAGATTTGGGACATATATAAATAGTAGGCCCTCTCCATCTCTCTCCCAACTAGTATACCCTTCAGCCCGTATTATTCTATAATTCTGACACATTGGAGCTACTGCCCACCCTGTTGCATGCAGATGGGCTTTCCCTACTTGTCATTGCTCAACGAGCTGCTTCTACTCATTTCATTCTCGATGTGTCAAGTTAAGCAATTAAGTTGGGTTTTAAAGGAAGCGATCAATCAAATATGTGTCGGAGTCTAAAATGAAACTATCTGGAGAGAATATCATACAGTTGGATAGATGGGGATAGGTGGATGATGTGTACCGACTATGTACATGGAATAATCGGCCCCTATAGATCTATATGGTAGTTACTTGATTGATTCAAGGCTCAGCCCATACTAAAGCTAGCCGATTGATACAAGGCTCAACCCCTGCCTACAATAGATTGGTTAGGGCCAAATATTGGCTTGGGGCTCAAGAGATTAGGGCCAATCAGGGCTCGAGCTCTATCTTCCAAATGGCCATCTCTCTGTATATGGACAATGGCTCGGTAATGGAGATGTTTTCTGCTAAAAGGCCCCATCTATATATGTCTGTCGAGGATTGGATATAGTCATTAGAAAGATATGGGCCATCATATGCTCACTCTAATACCCTATTCACTCCAAGCCTCACCTCCTCTCTGAGCTTTCCACATCTATAATGCAATGAATTCTACCTCCAAAGATGTAATGTCCCCCTTTTTCCCAGCATTGGAGTTTCAACGATTAGCCTATTATTGTGATCCCCATAGGCTAATTATCATGGATAGAGGATCTTTTGTGGCAGTGGCTTGGCTTGGGAGGGGCTAATCTTCTCCACATTTTAGGAAGCTATAGTTTGGTCTCCATTTGGCTCAGATCAGACTTCGTTTGGGCTTAGTTTTGTGTACGTACTATTTGAGGTAAGTTGACATTGATCAAGATGGACCCTTTCCAGTTTTGGAAAGTGCATTTGGTCACATAGAGAAATAATAGTTATAACTCCTATTTCAGACGACATATTTAAATGATGAGTATTTTGGGAGCTATTATATTTTTAGTGGCCAAATTATTATTAATTATTAAATGGGTTATCATAAAGGTATATTTAACTTTATAATTTCACTTAAGTTGAGAGTTGAGCTATCATTGGAAAGTGTCATCTAAAGGAAGCTTCTAATTAATGCTGTGTGGTAAAGCTCCTTGAGTGAAGTTACATTTTGGCAACGAAAGGGAATTTGGAGGTTATAAATACAAGCCCATTTGTTGAGAAAAGCATGCTTGAATATTAATTTGCCTTTGTTGCCTTTGTGGCTTTTTCTAAAGTTCTAATTTCAAATCCTTTGCTGGGGTATAAGGGTTTCATCTAAGGTTTTTGCTCCATTGCTGAAGTATAGTGGAGATTAGTTTCTTGTGAATTCTGAGATTTTCATGGTGGCTTCTCATATTGTATTTCCTGTGGCTTAGAAGTGATTATTGGTTGGAATGATCAGTGTCTTCTTTTACTGTATTGACTGTGCCTAAGAGGGCAATTCTATCTTGGAGAGTTTGGTAATTTATCTCTAATTTCTAATAAAATCTACTTTGGATTTCTCACACTAGTACATTTGACCCTATTTTTAGAGCAAAATTTTCGACCATCTATTAAAATGTTTTAGATTGGTTGGAATATGGAAAGAAAAATATCTTTTTTTTAAAATTCATCCTTGTGTTGGTTGAAATTTTGACCAACACAAGCTGAACATGTTCAAATAAAAAAGGGTTTTGGCCTATTTCATTGTTTTGTTCAATGCGCACGGGAGCTACAAACAAGCAATTTAGGAGAAGAGGTGGGAATTGAGGAAGAGGCAAGGAATCAAGGTTGAACCATTTGGTAAATCCACTTTTCCTGATATAGACAATATTTCATAGCCTATCAAAGGGTCGTTTTCTATTTTGATACCTGATTCTATCATAGACCACTCAATCTCTGCCATGGCTTTGACTCTTGTTAGAAAATTTGTTCATTCTTAACCGAATATTGATGTGGTTAGAAGCTTTAAGAAGAACTAGTATTGAAAGGGACGGGTGCACGTTGTGGCAATGACACACAAGAGAGTTCTTGGCTCTCTCAACCAACACAATTGTGAGAATCTAATTTTCTAGAGTTGATCCTGTATCCTCTGGGACTTGTCTTTGGTACCGAGAATGTGAGTTGGGGGATGTTTCCTGGGAAAAGAGGTGTCCCATTGGCATCTCCATGCATTTCTTTTAAAAACCCTAAATGCAAAGGAAAACCCTAAAAATACGAATGCTAAAAGTGGTGAGGGACTATTGACTAATTCCTAATCCAAGTGCACTGGTGGCAGCAAACATGGCTATCTCAAACACAAAACTCATAGAAGTCATCGTTTGCAAAGTTAGGCTTATCAGATTTGGTTTATTTTTTGTTTTGTTATTCTCTGTTTTCTGCTGCATAGGTATGCAAACATAGCAAAAAGCACTTACATTTGGAAAAATGTCCAGTACTTGGAATGTTAATAGTTAAACGTTGTGCAATAAGAACTTTCATTTCGAATATACGACAACTTTCTAATTCATAGGCTCCTTTTCGAAATACATCTGTGTGCTCATTTGCATGTTGGAACTGACTTGAAATGCTTTCTACTGGCAACTTTACCATCTTAGACTCTGCATCAATGAAATGGTTTTTATCCTTGTGAGTCAGCTGCTTTTGCCTACAATGCTCAAGTGCTGTTGTAATTGTTTCATGTTTGATAATTGCTTGCTTCTTGGTGAGACTTGCTCAACTGTGCAACACTGTGATGATTTATTTTCTAGTTTTATTGTAATATTAATCACTTTGAACTTGAAGTAATCTTTTTTACCTTACAAGGTCGATGTTGCAAGAATTTCATTGTGTGATTTTTTAAATCACACCTTTTGAGGATATATTGCCCCTTATTCCTGTTGTAAATAACCTATGCAATTTATTTGCTTTCAAATGGGAGAATTTTTTTGTCTTTAATTAGGATTGTTGTTTGGAGATTGCAATGTGGAAGAGTGTGCTCGTTACTTGGAGACAATCAAAACATACAAGAACAAGCCAGCTGACAGTATTCTAGAGCGTACTGACAATGACTATCTATCACAAGTATTCTTCATACCTCTGTTGAATAAAAGTTGTGCATTGTTCATGTAGATTCAAAACTTAGAAATATTCATTTCTTTTAGCTAGGAATAATAAAGATAAAATGACTGAAGGAAGAAATAGATATAGAAGAACCTCTTTAAATGAATATAAGACATTTATGTTAAATTGTTTTGTGTTTTGTCTAATTTGTATTGTATTTGGTTTTTACATGCAGCTTAGTAGTGCTCTGACAACTATTCGACGTGTCAATAAAAATGATGTAGTTTCACTTAGTTCTGCATTTGGAGTAAGCTTTTCCTCATATCTAGAATTTGAAGTGTTGTTTGACCTTTGAAATTAATTTATGCTTGCAGTTAGAATTTTTTGGTTCCTACAATTATAAGTTATAATTCATATAAATTTATTTAAAATATATTGATAGGTCATAGTACAATGATTGATTTTCATGAAATCCAAGGAGCCTTAATGTAATAAAACTAGCTACAAACATAGTGTGCTTAAACCTATAAATACAGAATATGTGCTAATATGATTGCATCATATCTTACTCATCAAGCCGGACAATTTTCTGTGCAAGTGCATATAATAGAATGAAAATTAAAATACCACTGAAGAGTTTCTGTAATTTCTTTTTATATTAGTACAATTCTTTTGTATTCCCTGATACATAAAAATAACTACTGTAGAATTGAGCTTATGTCCAAATGGCTTTGATTTTGAAGTTCAGAAGTTAGATTTTATGTACATTGTAGATTTCTATGATTTATTAAAATTTAATAGCTTGTATTGAAGCCATATCGATTATACCTTGATTGTCTGATTTTGTATACGGAGCAGATTTTGCGACTCTATTAAAATTAATTGGTTATATGGCAAGCACCTGCACAGCTAGATAAGGAGGGGAGGGAGTCATTTGAAAACATAAGTGGAGCAAGGCTAACATGATAAGAAGTTAGTATTGGTTTAACCATTGTGTTATGCATAACCAAGGTATCTACTTCTTTTAAAAAGTGTAAAGTTATAAGACAAACATCACCAATAATTCGACTAGTTAATAGTCTTATAAATATCCTCTGTAAATTGCCATATACCCAAGCACAATTAAAAGTAACATGACAATACTAAAATAGGACTTCAAACTTTCGTAGTCAAAATAACTCATAAATAGAGGTGGATTCCTGTAGAGATAGCATGTAGATGCTATCAAAGAAAATTCCTTGTGACAATGAACTACTGTTGGTGGGGCAAATATTTGAGGTATTCATTATTCGTTTGCCTTCAAAATACAAGGTGGGTTGTGTGCTGAGTTCATGTTTACAAGTGACGTAGGGATCCATCTTTTTTGATTCAAGGGTTAGACCCTTGATTCTAATACGCTCAGGGACATTCTTTTTTTGAGAGGAGCAAAAGCAACATATACAGAAGCACCATTCACAGAGGATCTCGTCTGATCCAGTGTAATGCAAATGCAGCAAATCGAGTATTAGTTAACAAATGAAGAGAGATTTTTTAATATCAAGTATTGAGGCAAAAATACATCATGTCTTAGAGCTAAGAGTAAAATGTCTGAAAAGTATTTCTGCTGTTATAGTATCAGCAGACAGAAAAAAGCTAGAATTTATAACAGTTGTACATCATTTTTGAAAAAATAATAACATAGTCTTGAGATTAGATAATAGAGACTATCTATCTAAACTACTTAATCTCAAGCTCCAATAATGTTAATGGAGCATTCTGCTTCATTGGCATTGATTGGTGGTTCAAGAGGAGGTCTTTCAGTAATAGCACTCCAATCAGGGGCATTAGGGGGCTGGCTTTCAAGGATCTCCTTGTTCTTTTCAGCCACATTGATATTCTCCTTAGCCACGAACTGCTTTAAAGCCTCTTGTTCCTTTTCATCCAACATATCAGTCACTGTATGTGTTGAAGTAATGAGCAGATTTGAAATCTGCTTTGTATATCAGCATTGCACCTTCCTGCAGAAAGATCATGAACCCGCTTTTTGGGATTTCTAAAATAGCCAAGACCTGAGTCATGATAAGTAGATAAGTGAGTTTTATAGAAAACCTAGTAAGATCCCTCTTTATTGAGCTTAAGATCAAAGACACTATTAAGATTTCATTAGTAAAGACAGACCAAAATTTATTGAGCTTAAGATCAAAGGAGTTAACAAATCCAGCCAAGATTTCAATCCAAGAAAAAATAGAAGGTTTATTCCAATCAATAGGTCTGCCAAAGAAGGAAGATCAAGTCAGAGTAGCAAATTTGCATAAAAAAACATTTTCAAAAGATTCAGGAACAAAACAATGCATACAAACAACAGGAGGGACATTATAATGATAGAGGTTGTCAGCAATGGCAAGTTTCTTCAACAAGAGCATCCAACAAAAACAAACTTTTTTAGGTTCTGTGGCTTGGTGCCATTAAAAAACATGAATGAACTGCCAATTGGACTCCTGCCATTTTATAGACCAATTTTTATTCAATGCTTTCAAGATAGATGAGTCCTCTTTAAACATGCTATAAATCTTTCTAGTATCGGTGTCTGTAAAAGCAGATCCATCTTTCCATTTGATCTCTTTATAAATTTCTGTAGTGCAAACCAGCTTACCTGGAAAGAAAGATCCTACCACTTTCTTAAGGATGGAATATGTTTTCTTATGGGTGACTGGGATATCAAATTTAGCTTTATGATCTTCCCAGGTCCCCAACCTACTATTAATAAGAATATTGCCAATGGTCTTAATGCCTTATGACACCAAATTTTTCAGAACAGCTCTGGGTCCGAGCTAAAGGCTTACCTTTGAACTGAATACCCCACCAGATTGATCTACTAATCACAGAGAAGCAAGAAGGACCATCTACTGCACTTTTGAAACGTAGCAACCTTCTTACTTGTGTCTAGGCTTTCCACATGGAGGCAAAAACATTAGATCCAAAAACCTTGATTTCAAAATCACCAAGAATAATATCAGCAAAGTCCCCCAATATTCCGTCAAGCTTTTCAGTCTGATAACTGTTAAAGAGCCAAGCGAAAGCAAAATATACTGATTGTGAGGAGAGCACCTTTTGAACAATCTGTGCTCTTCCAGCTAATGATAAAAGATGAGACTTCCATTTTTTATGTTTCTTTTCAATCTTAGAATATATCCAGTTCCACATATCTTTGATTGAGGGAGTTACAACAAAAGGGATTCCCAATTACCTAACAATACTGTTTGGACTACCTAACAATACTGTTTGGACCAGCCCACGTCCAGTCTTTCTGATCAAACCAAGTAGGGCTTAAGTCATTCCATCCCATGACTATTGATTTGTGAGGGGCAATCTTAGCTCCAGAAGCCAAACAAAAGAATTGAAGTCTGAGCACCATTTTATCAAAGTTTTCTTCTTTAATCTCAATGAAGACAGTTAAATTGAGTATTGAGGAGATTGTCCTGATTAGGAAGTGAAATGCTCTTGAGAGGAGGCCCTAGAGTAGAAGATCTTAGAATATAGAATAGATCATCAACAACTAGAACATAAATTGAGGGTGCAATAGGGCATCCCTGTTGGATGGATCTTTGAAGGACAACTGGTTCAGAGAGATTGTCTGATATCGAGTACAATGGAAGAATCTTTGAACAAGACCTTGATCCAGTTGCAAAAGTATGAAGGAAAACCCAAGGCTGTGAGCATCCCTAGCACAAATTGCCACTCAATCCCGTCATAAGCTTTTTCAAAATCCAGAAGAACTGTAGCAGCCTCTTGTCCACTCTCCTTGGTGCAATTTAAAGCCTCCCAACTTGTTATCAGATTTTCAACAATGTATCTTCCTTTAATAAATCCAGTCTGTGTCTCTGTTACTACTTCTTTAGTAAACCATCTTCTAGCAAATAATTTGGCAATGATTTTGTATGAAAGATTAAGAAGTGTCATTGGTCTTCAATTACCAATCTGTGATTTATCATCTTTCTTAGGAATGAGTTTGATGACCCCTATTGATGGCTTTACCCAAAGACCCTTTAAAGTATGCTTCATTATATAGATTGAATAATTCCAAGGAAATCCAATCTATATTCTTCTTATAGAATTCAACCGGGAGACCATCAGTCCCAGGGGATTTGTCATTGGCCATATCTCTGATAGCTGCTTTAATCTCATCAATTGATATAGATTGACTCAAGGTTTTCTTCCATTCTTCTTAGACTTTGTTTGGAATAAGCTTCAAACATTTTGCAAGGGTTTGCAAGGGAAATCTCTTGATCATTATTAAATATTAAACTCATAAGTAAATAGTTTATGATAATATTTAGAGAAGATCTGAGTAATCTCTATTACCCATGTCTCCTTGTATACCCTCTATTAGATCTCTCTTTTGCTTAGATCTAATCCGGTTAAAAAAAAATACTTAGATCCTTTGTCTCCTTCATGGATCCAGTTAGCCTTGACTCTGATTTTTTGAATCTATAATTCTGGATTTTCCTGAGCTCCATTTTGGTGGTGGAAAGATGTCAAGCAGTGATATTATCCTCCGTCTGCCTCTAGAGATCAAGTTTCAGATCATTAAGTCTGTTCAGCAGATAGGATTCTGGCCTGTTTCTATCTTTAGCATTCTTTTTCTCCACAATTTGGAATAACTTTTTCCAAATGTTGATAGAGAAACTAAATTGATCAATGAAGCTTGTATTCTTATTACACAGTCCAGATATGTGGGTAGCCATTTGGATAGCTTCAGAGGTTTCAAGATCATTGAGAAGGCAAACATTTAATTTGAAGGAACCTTGTGGTCTACAGTCAGATCCAATGTTGCTCAAACTTTCTACTTCCACTGTAAAGCAAATAGGGGAGTGATCTGAGATGGATGCGGGAGACACTTGAATGGGAGAGGCTCCAAGATTAGAAGGGAGAGAATAGGAGGCATTTGTATAAGCTTTATCCAATTTACAATACACCTTGTTTCTGCAAATCTGATTCTGATTGTTAGTCCACATATAGCAAATATCAGGAAAGAATCCTTTTTTTTTACCAATAGGGTCCATGAGGTTGAGCCTTCTATTAAATTTGTTCCAAAAGAAAAGCTTGTTGTCTTTCCAAGATATTTTAATACGGCTACTTTTGTTTTCTCCGTATTCAATCATGTTTAAGTCCCCAACAGTGATCCAATGGGCTTTAGGCAAAAACATGGCCATCCAGTTGCAAAGTTTAGCTCTATCATTGTAGTGATTAGCAACATAAACATTACATATACCAATAGTTGTATTATGAACAGTGAAGGTAATCCAAATTGGTCTGTTACAAGGTTGACACAAAGATGCCCACCCCCGCTTTACCCTTGTAATGGGAAGAGTAGAAGTGTTTAGCATCACTCCATATAATTTTCATCATGGTAAAGGGATGATCTCCAACCACCTTAATTTCTTGCAAAAATACAAAATCGATGGACTGCAACTTATATTTCTTCAATCCCCAACTACATATTTTCTGTCAGGCATTTCTAGTCCCCTGACATTCCAACTTGCAAATTTAAATATCACGGTTTATTTGGGGTTTTAGGAATACCACAAAGTCTTTTAAAACAGTTGGGAATCTCAAGTCTTTTGGCCCTGTTGTTCATACTGTTATTTTTAGAAATTAAGTTCCTGTCAAGCATTTTCCTTTTCTTTTGTTTCTTTTTTGTCCCCAACTACAATAAAATTCATTAGAATTTAATGTATTCATGCATGAGACATTTTCCTCAGCCTTATCAGTTACAGTGTCATCTTCACTATTTGATACAGAAGCCTCCTCTCTATTCTTCTTGGTGAGCCTCTGTCATTTCAGTTGCATCATCCTTATCTTGAGGAATTACTTGGGGAGCAACCTTTACAGGTTCCTTCGAATTATCATTCCTTTCCTCAATACTCTGTTCTTTAATAAGGTTACTATGCTTTAATGATGGAGTAGATGATTTTGGAGTTTCCTTATTCATTCTTGCTGCTGTCATTAATAGATTCTAAAGGCAACAGTTGAGCATTTTTCCTGACTGGATTGCTGAGGTTATTCTTAGATAAAGAATCTTGCTTAGAGATCACTGTATTATTCTCAACACTAGAAGTATCATTAGTAGAAATGACTTCATAATCTTCTTTAAACAATGGATTGGAGAGTGAAATAAAAGCATTATTGGTAGGAATATCAGGCGCAGGATGACAATAGGTTTGAACATCTGGAGACTCAGAAGATGACTTAGGAACACCATGGCTAGAGGGCTGCGGAGGAGGATTAACAACAACAGTGCTACGAAAAGAGGACTTAGGTTTACTAGATGCAGCATTAAGATTAGGGCAATTCTTCTTACTACGGCCATTTTTCTTGCAGAAAAAAACAAGTATTTTGATTACCTAAGAAATTAACCTCCCATTTAAAGACAACTTCATCCAGCTTTAAGGCCAGTTTCTTAGGAACATCCACTTTAGAAGAGAGGGCAGTGAGGACCCTGGCATTAAGGTGAGATAAAGTGATCTTAGATTCTTCAACATGAAGAACAAAGCCTAATTTTTTCAACATGTGAGAAAGAAACGACCAAAATTCAGGTTGGAGATTGATAATTTCTAATCAATGAGGAGGGGATCTGGCCATGACCCGATCAAAATTACCATCCACTGTCCAAGGAAAAGCACTAAAGGTAGTTTTTCCCACATTCCAAAAGGTTCTTTTCAATTCTAATTCCTGCATAGTGTGATTTTTAATCTATATAACAAAGAAATCTTTCTGAAGCATTCTACAAAAACTAATTTGAATGCCCAATTTAGCACTCCAAAACTTTTTAAAACCGTTCATCATAAACCTTTTCGAAGGCAAAAATTCAGAATCAACAGCAGCAAAAAAATTGCAAAATTTGTCATTCTTGTTCGCTCATTCCTAATAGCAGTCTCCATATCTTCATTAGGAGACAAGTGAAGAGTTTTACAAGAGGCAGGAGGGGACTTACCGTCTCCCTCCGGCATTTGCAATGGAGATTCCTCCACATTCTCCAGTTGCTTTGGCAGTTCCCCCCAAAATTTCTCCGGCTGCCACCACGGACTTTCCATCAAATTCTGCTGAGGGAGGACAAATAGTTTCAAAATCCTCTGTGAGGATGGCTTTGTACGAGGTTAACTCCCTTGGATAAACTACCTTCAGCACCAGATTGTTCTGAAAAATTTGGGCATTCTGATTAACCGAATTAATGTTTATACCATTATTTAAGGCAATGTTCTCCGTTTTTTCCATAGTTGTCTCGTCAAGCGTACTCTACCACGTACCCTCAGGATCATCCGAAGCCATCTAAGCAAGATCACAAAAATGCAAACTTGTCTAACCCGTTGAATTCCAATGGCAAGTACAAGGGCAGGGAAGAAAAAACAATAAAAAAGTAGAGGGAAATAAAAGCAGGGGAGGGACACGCGAGCGAAAGAGCCTGACTCAAACAAAAGGACATAAGAAAACTCCGGTGTAGACCCCCAAAAAGGATATTCGGGGATCACACCCAGAAACTCCACACGTTCACTTCAGTGCGAAGAGCAAGTTACCTTTGCCAAGTAGCAAGTGCTTTTCCTTCATGCCAATGTAAGCAACATAGCATTACCACTCTGATCCCACTGCTACCCCTGTTTCAAATTCATAAGGAAGAAGAATGCTTATAACTCTTATTGGTCATTACAGTTTTTATCTTTCTTTCGAGATACCATGTTCATAGCACTATCATTTGGAAAAAGTAAGTCAATTTTGAACAAAAACAGGACTTACACACATAAAATAGAAAAGTTGTATACCTGATAGCACCGGCTGAATGCTGTTGACGAGCACAATAAAGGCCAGCAAGATCTTTCTATTAGTTGGCCTGACACTAGAAACTGAAATTATAGACCCCTGATGGATTTTTCTAGGGTTAGAAGGTAACCTGTAGATGCGTGGTTGCTTTTTTCGTTCTCACAATATGCCAAATCGTTTGTCAAATCTTCTGTGTTATTTTTAAATTTATTCTTTGTATGCAATAGGATATGAAAGACATTAGTGATGATGATGAAGAAGAAGAAGAAGAAGATGAAGATGAAGACAATGATGATGATGAAGATGAAGAAGACAAGTCTGATGAGGAAACTCCAAAGGTAAGACTAAGTTTGTTTGGCTATAGCACATCCTGTCTTTGAAGATCTTGATTTATTCTTTTAGAAGAGGATCATTTCACAGGCACTTACTGGAAAGAAGAGGCCAATTCCAGATTCAGCTGCTAAGACACCAGTATCTGACAAGAAGGCCAAGTTTGCTACACCTGACAGTCATAAACCAGGTTATATATATAACTATATTTATTAAATTTTCTGAATACTTGTTCATTGTGTTTTAAGACTGGGTTTGAGCTGATCATGCTCATATTCAGAAATGGTTGGTACATGTATAGTTTTTTTTTGTCTTTGTGATTCCCACACTATGTATGAGTGGCATTCTTTGGGAAAGAAGACCAGCATTTACCTTGTTTTTGTGGGGAACTGGATACTTGAATTCTTTTAAGTTTGCATAACTTAGGTAAAACTAAAGATTAAAGCAAAAAAGTTTTCATGATACTTAATCTACTTAATAATCCTATGCTTGTGATAGAAAGTGCTTGTGGTGATATGCTAATTGCACATCCAAGATCTCATATTTTAAGGTCTCACAGGTCACAATTCTTCTGTGCATTTTTCCAGAATTAAAGGCATCTAGTAAAGTCAGATTTTCCTTTCCGACTCATGGAAAGTTCATGCTATTGAAGGATATCGGGTTCATAAAAAGCACTTCGTCAATGACATACTTGATAGACATACCTTTTCTGTATTTTTAAGCACTGATTATGTTAACATTCTTGTGAAATTTGCAACACTGGTTTTGGGATCATAAGCAACAGTACACATTTCACAACGGTGTTTTGTAAGTCGGAAACCTCCAAATATGAGAGAAGACTTTTGTGGTAATATATGATGTGAGCAAATTATATTTGAAAACTAAATGAGTGTTCTATGTTAGCTACAATGGGAAGTTGTAGCTAGTAGAAACAATTTCAGTCTGTGTATTTGAACATGTTGTTTAAGAGTTCAAAATAATGTTTTTTTGTTAGGGTAACCCCTAAATATTTAGTATTATGTATCATCTTCACACGTTTCTATTGCTTTTCTCTAAGTTCAAAAAACTATAATGTCATCTCAGGCTTCAAAATTGGCGGTAGATGATTGTGCGGCTTTTATGGATCTTGTTGAGGTGCTACTTTTAGAGCATTCACACAGGTTCATATGCTTAAAATGATTAAATTATTTTTAATTTTATGACCTCTTGAGCTAGATAAATGATTCTTTATATAAGATCGCTGCCTTTTCTATCTTAAGATGAAATATGCGACTTAGTTAAATCTTTAATGTGAGTACTGTTTACTTGAAATTGGTAAATGATGCTAACAAATTTCTCAATCATCTCTAGAGTGGCAGAATCCACACAATCAAAACAACTCTTACAAGTAAGATTGGTGTTTATACTATTTGTGATGTTTTTTGCATGAATTTCAAATCTGAGCAGCATTTAGAGTCATTTCTTGCTGATATCTTGAGATTTATACAGTTGGCGCTCTTTTTTCTTTGTCACTCTTCTTGGGAGGTTCGTCGGCTGGCAACCATAGCAGTGAAGCGTGTGCATTCATCTGTACTAAAAATATCAGAAGAGCTGTTATCAGAATTCTTTGAATGACTTCTTGTACTAGGAGAACACTTGGAGTTTGCCAAGACAGGGTATATGCTTGAGGTCAAGTTGAGAATTACATACCAAGTTCTAGTCTAAATGTGAGTTGAGTCAGTTGGCAGGAAATGCCACTTTCATTATTAAAAAATGTATCAATCGTACTCTGCACAGACAACACGTATAAGAATCCCATCAATTAGCCTTTTAGCAGAGGTTAAACTGGAACACAACTAATCATCTTTTTTGCTAATCATTCCTGATTGTAATACCTACCTTACAAGACCTGAAATTCTTGACTTTAAACTTCTAGGTTAAGGTCTGGCCTTATGACCTACCTTACAAGACTTGAAATTCTTGATTTTAAACTTCTAGGTTAAGGTCATAAGGTATGGCCTTATGACCTTCTTATGCATTGCAATCAATATTGATATCAATATCCTACCTTACAAGACTTGAAATTCTTGATTTTAAACTTCTAGGTTAAGGACTGGCCTTATGATCTTATCATGCAATGCAATCAATATTGATATCAATATATCTTGCATTATTTCTTTCTTTCAGTTTACTATTTACATGATTTTGTTACTAGTCTGCATGGCCCGACATTTCTCTCTGGGTGCATTAATTTTGTTCGTCTGCATTACTCTTCTTTGAGACTTATTTTTCTTACTTACTAATCTATGTTAGTCCATTGAGCACTTTTGGGCATTAACCTAATGGCTTGAATGCATTTTAATTAATGCTAATTATTTTATAGCAATGTAGGATCCATCCACAACTGGTTAAGGTATTTGTGTATATAAGTAATCAAGAACAATTTTAAGGCAGCCTAATCATTTTATAGCAATATAGGATCCATCCACAACTGGTTAAGGTATTTGTGTGTATAAGTAATCAAGAACAATTTTAGTGCAGCCTAATCATTTTATAGCAATATAGGATCCATCCACAACTGGTTAAGATATCTGTGTGTATAAGTAATCAAGAACAATTTGAGGGCAGTCTTTACAAGATAGCCTAAACGATCTTATTATTAATTTATTATGCTTTCTGCAGTGATCTAGCTTTATAATAATCTTTTGTAGTTGATGTAATGTATATGCACTGTTATTATCTGAAAATTCTTTTTCCATGTTGAAGCATTCTTCGCTATTAAATCACTTATTCTAAAGCTACAATCCCATGGGAACTCTGATATAGGATAAATGATTTTGGCATTGATGGAGGAATGGCTGCAAAAACTTTTGAACCCAAGTTTGAATTGTTTAAAAATCACGTCACAAATATCCTAGGTGTTCAGTTACCAGAAGTTGAGGGAAGTGAGCTGATATTCACCTATTTTTAATTATTTTTATTTTTTCTTGACTATCAATTGTTTCAATCTCTGTCCATGAAGTGATGTTTGTTGAGACCATACAAGTTACCATCATAATCTTTTGATTTTCTGTTATCCTCAATTAAACATGAAGTTGGGAAAGAAGCCTATGGCTTAGTATTATTCATTTGGATGTCTTGGTTATCATTTGCTGAAATGTATTCTTCACAAGTGGGGAGTCTGCTCCTCAAGTCATGCTCTCGAGTCTCTACAATACTGATAATAAAAGTAGAGTTTTGGTGCTTTTAATGTTTTTAATTGTGTTTCATTTCACTTGCAGTTTAAGCATCTGTTAATGGCAGCTATTGGCATAGAAGGTATTGGAGGCATTCTTTTCATCTTTGACAGCAGTCTAGCGGCTTATTTTCTGGTCTGTCTTTCTTTTAGTGTGCCTCAACTAGATTCTGACTATGGGTCAGTTCCAGCATTTTTTTCTAGACATTATATTGAGTAGTATTGCTTTTTGGCTTCCTTGCAGCTCATTTACTTAGCAGTTGTGACACCAATTGTATATGACTTCTACAACTATGACATGGCCTCATCTGAATATGTAACTAAGTTCATTGAGTTCTTGAAGGTATGTACTTTTAAAATCACATGTTTCTGATCTTTAATTTAATGCATAATTTCATATGCAGTTTGTCTTAATGGGATGCAATTTGGATATGAGTTGTCTGTAATGAAGTTTATATTTTTGCAAATCACATGTTGCTATGCAGAAATAATTGCTTTTGATAATTTTGATTTTTGGATTTTCCCTGCTGCTGCTAGTTATTTATGGCATCTCTGGGATTTTCCATTACTTATGCTTTGTACTAATTTCTCTTGGTTCATGCCAATTAAAAATCATTTCTATCCTTAGATTTCTGATTAAAGTTTATCTGATTTTTCTTGTGCTTGAGTATGGAATAGGGCATTCTTCTAGATGGTAAATTAATAGCAGTGAAGCAACTATCATCTGAATCTAAGCAAGGAAAGCGTGAGTTTATAAATGAAGTAGCTATAATATCTGCAATGCAACATAAGAACCTTGTTAAATTACATGGATGCTGTGTAGAAGGAGATCATCATATTTTGGTCTATGAATGTCTAGAAAATAACAATCTTGCACAAGCTTTATTCGGTAACAATATATGGTCACCCCACTTACCTTGATTTGTAAGCATTATTTTGTATCCACTCACATAGTATCAATGTGAATTAGTAGGCAATAAAAGATCTGACATCCACCTTGACTGGCCTACTCGGCTCAACATCTACATCGGAACTGCACGTGGGCTTGCTTATCTTCATGAGGAATCCAGCATCCGAATAGGGCACTGAGACATCAAAGCAAGTGATATCCTATTGGATAATTGTTTGAGCCCCAAGATAGCAGATTTTGTGTCATTGGATCTCAAGCTGGTCAAAGATGCTATCTTGGGGTTCTCTTTCAATTACCATGACTTTTCTTTATTGCTGCACTTTTATCATTGTGCATTTGAAAGTAAATATTTTGCTAATAAAACTACAACCACGGAGCAATCTGTAGTGGTTGAAATACCTTTTTATTACCTTTTAATCAATTCTTCAAATGACAAAACAATCTATCTTAGGAAAACTACTAATAAAAACTTCAAATGAGTGTGAATGAAATCTGAATATAGAGACAATAGACCATGGTTGTCTCAAAGTCGGGTCCTGCTAATGGACTAGAAAATGTGGTTTTGTATTTTGATTCTCTTATCATCAGTTATTGTGATTTCTCTGTAAAATTATGGATTGTGGAATCTTGAAGTGTCAAATATCCATATCCTTGCAAATGTCAAATTCTCCATGAGATGGTTCCAATATCCTAGACACACTTTTCTTCTTTGTTCCATGTTGTATCAAGCAATTGTTTCTTGTCCAAGCTATTTAATTTGCAAGCTTTTAAATCTCTACAAAGATAAAGTTGGAGCAGCAGAGTTTTTCTTCTCAAAGGTGTCTTCTGATTGTAAAGCGTCCATTCCATTATTTGTTGAACTAGATATGTCTTGTTTGTTGAACAGATAATGGAATGGATGCTTTACAATCAAAGGACACCTTTGAAAAGAAAAAAATTTCTGCTCCAACTTTATCTTTGCAGAGATTTAAAAGGTTGCAAATTAAATGGATTTGATAAGAAGCAATTGCTTGATACAGCATTAAAAAAAAAATTGACGAAACATTGGTAGAAATTTCGACCAATGCTTGTAGTTTTCTACCAAGCATTGGTCGAAATTTCCACCAACTAAAAAAAAATTTGACCAACCATTGGTGGAAATTTCCACCAATGCTAGAAAATTTCGACCAAACATTGGTGGAAATTTCAACCAATGTCTATTAGTTTTCTACCAAGCATTAGTCGAAATTTCCACCAATAAAAAAAAATTTGACGAATGGATTGGTCAAAATTTCGACCAACATTGACAAATCAAGACCACCAAAGATTATAAATTTTCAACAGAAGTATTGGTTAAAATTTCAACCAACCTATAGGTTGGTCGAAATTTCGACGAGAAAAACTTCGGCGAACATCTTGGTCAAAATTTTGACCAACCTGGGTGGGAATTTCGACCAAAATTGGTTGAAAATTGAGTTCAAATTTACTAGTGTCAAGGTTAAACAATTTTTGGTTTTGTTGGTGATAAAATCTTTATGTGATTGCAAGCAGGAATTGTCTGAAGCATACTAAGTTAATGAATAAATTCAGCATTTGTTGCGAGCCATTTGTTGTTTCAAATTTAAATGTGCAAATTCACATGGCAGATTTATATACCAGTGCTTGATATTTATTTGAGCAATCTATAAGGATAAGGTTAACTGAATTTGTGAACAATTGTTGCATTTTTTGATACCATGTTTGGAATTTTAAATACCATATATTCAGTGATAATTGGGTTGTTTGCCAAGTGTTTGTTGAAATGTCAAATGTGTGCCAATTAGGGCTTGGGCTCAAGCTCTATCTTCGAAATGGCCGTCTCTCTATATATGGCCAATGGCTTGTTAATGGAGATGTTTACTACTAAAAGGCCCCATCTATTTATGTCCGTCAGGGATTAAATATACTCATTGGAAAGATATGGGCCATCATATGCTTATTCTAATACCCTATTCACTCCAAGCCTCACCTCCTCTCCAGGTTTTCTGCATCTATAATGCAATGAATTCTGCCTCCAGAGATAATGCACTTCATTCACAGCAAATGCATACGGAATTGAAAACTCGGTAAGTTATGAACCGCCCTATCTATGTGTCATGGGGGACCTAGAGTACAATAGAGCATTAGCTTATAATACATCTTCATTCCATTAGACTCTACTCGATTGACTCCACTCAACATGCACGATCAACATCTACCCACCATATAGAGATAAGCTCCCATCCAATGGATTATATGAGAGTGTCGTGCCCCTATCTATCCCATTGGATGTTGATATTGGGGAAGGTCGCTATATCTATATACATAGGGAAGTTCATTTCATCGATTCGATATAGAATCAATCCTAATCCCAAATACTATCGAATAGATGATTTGAGATTGATTACGTCAATAACATGAGTTGAGGGATCATCTAGGGATATTGAGAGAGGGTCCCCCTTATTTCTATGTGGCTATCCATATCTATATGCATTTGACCTCCAGGATGGTAGGTATAGAAATCGATAGGACCCGCTTCAACTATATGGAGGCGATATAATAGATCGGTGAATTGAACTATGGCACTATAGATTAGATATGGCGCCCCTCACCTATATGAAGAATCTAGTACACAAATGCCTGTCGTCAGCAATTTAACAATATAGGGGCCTTTGCAATAGTGTACCCTTACCTTTTTGCACATTTTGATTAAAGGGGAGCATGAGCTCCTTTCCCCTTCTCTTTCCTAATCATCCCAACCAACAAATAATAAAGTAATAGATTTTAATAGTCATAGAAGATAATGAGGGCTGGTTATTATTGGCCTACGTTGTTCAAAGATTCTTATGTTTGGACTAGGAAGTGTGTCAAGTGCGCTATGTTTGTAGGAAAAGAAGGATTACCAACAAATGCCCCTACATCCATTTCAAGTGGAACAACCTTTTATGCGATGGGGAATCGATTTTATAGTCGCCATACACCCACCATCCAGTGCTGACCATAAATGGATTTTGATAGCAACCGACTATTTCACAAGGTGGGTGGAAGCAGTTGCCTTTAGAGAAGCTAATGAAACTTCTGTCTTGAATTTTTACAAAGACATTGTGACCAGGTTTGATATACCGGATTCTTTCATTTCAGATAATGCAATGGCTTTTGTTAGTTTAAGGGTTGTTGATTAGGCTTTGAGAAATGGAATATGTCAATACTTCTAACTATTACCCTCAAAGTAAGGGTTGGTTAAATCTACAAATAAAAATATGAACAAGATAATCAATCAAGCAGACATTACAAGACAACCAAAGGGATTGGCACTCCAAGCTGAAAACTCCATTGTGGGTTAATCGCATAACACCAAAGCAAGCTAGTGCAAATTCTCCCTATGTCTTGGTGTATGGTAAAGAAGCACAGTTGCCTATCTCCACAGAATTACCTACACTAGATATAGCAAGTCAGCTGATGCTCTTTGAAGGAGGAGATCCTATGGGAGTTAGATATGCTCAATTGATGGACTTAGAAGAATCCATGCAGCAAATGGAGTATCATCAACAACAAACGAAAAGGTTCTTCGATAAAAAGGCAACTCCAAAGCTATTTCAAGAAGGAGATTTGGTACTATGGTGGGATGTGCTTAAAAGTAGACCCGGTCATCATTTAAAGTTTGATCATATGTGGAGCGGACCATTTATCATTGCAAAATGCAAGGAACACAATGCGTATCAATTGTCAACTATGGAAGGAAATCTACAAATAAAAATATGATAAAGATAATCAAGTAGACATTACAAGACAACCAAAGGGATTGGCACTCGAAGCTGAAAACTTGATCATATAACGCCAAAGCAAGCTATTGGAAATTCTCCCTATGTCTTGGTGTATGGTAAAGAAGCATGGTTGCCTATCTCCACAGAATTACCTACACTAGATATAGTGAGTCAGGTGATGCTCTTTAAAGAATGAGATCCTATGGGAGTCAAATATGCTCGATTGATGGAATTAGAAGAATCCAAGAGCAAAGCCATGCAGCAAATGGAGTATCATCAGCTGCAAACGAAAAGGTTCTTCGATAAAAAGGCAACTCCAAAGCTATTTTAAGGAGATTTGGTGCTACGATGGGATGTGCTTAAAAGCAGACCTAGTCATCATTCAAAGCTTGATCATATGTGGAGTGAACCATTTATCGTTGCAAAATGCAAGGAGCACAATGCGTATCAATTGTCAACTATGGAAGGAAATGTGTTGCCAATACCAATCAATGGTATTCACCTCAAGTGTTGCTTTGAGGTATGATATCTCAATCTTTTGTTTTCTAAGTTAGGTTTCTTGTTTTTAATAAATGCATTTGCATATTAGTCAAGTTTTCCTAAGTGTTCTCCAAGCACATGTCAGTTTTTGTTTTCTTTCCTTAAGTAGTTTCCTATTTTCCTTAGGCTTTAGGTTTGTCGAGTTGCTAGTTCAAGTATCATTTTCCATGCCTACTCACCTCATTTATACACATATCAATGCATGTGTTGAGTGAATACACCTAATTAGCACACGCATGCATATGCATACCTCTAGTGTCACAGCTATTTAGTGTTACGCTATCAAGATCATAATCATACTTTTGTTGCCAATCCTACACATGCATGTGCATACATCTAGTGTCGCAGCTATTTAGTGTTAAGCTATCAAGATCATAATCATACTTTTGTTGCCAATCCTACACATGCATACCCACACATCTATGCATTCATTCAATACATACATTCTTATATGCATACCTAAGATGGTCAACTATGAAGATTCTGACTTCTAAAGTTGATACTTGAGTTTGATCATACATGTCAATAAGTCCAAAAAGAGTTTTTAGGTCTCATTAAGCTCATTCACATGCATCCCAAACCCAACCAGCAGCTTTAGAAGTCGTGTTGTGTCAAGTCTAGGTCCTAGAAATGCATAAAATTTAGAATCCATGCCCAATGGGTATGAAAGGCAACTGGTCAAAAGTCTAGCACGTAGACAATCAACAAAGGTTGCCAAAAATGTTGCTTAATTTTAACTCATGTTAAAATTCAGTTTCGAAAAAAGAACAAATGAAGTAAAGTGTTCATGTTTATCATTTTCAGCTTATATTCACAATTGTAGAAAACAATCTTCATTCGTATTGAACGAAGAATAAATGTCCTTGTATTATTCATTTTGAATATACAACTGATATTTACAAAAGAACTATAATAATCAAAGAATGTTGAAAATGAAATTCTCACACAAGTGACTGTGAGAGTAATCACTAAATTGTTGATATATATTCCTACTCTACTGTTTACCTTACTAGTAAATGAATCAATGCATACAGGCAATAGATAAGAACAGCAGAACTCCTTGTATTATTTGCATATGCCAAAAACATTACATTATGCTTATGATGATGATTACAATGATCCCAAAGGGTGTATATATACTTCCTGAAGGTGTCCGTCGGCCACATACAACATGTCGGCTACATAACAAGTGTAGACACCTAAAATCTTTTAAAAAATAATATTTTTATTTTCTAAAAATCTGATGACATCATCATTTATTAATTAATTAATTATTTTATTTATTTATTTATTTTTATGCCATTAAATCCCTTTATCTTAATTAAAAATATTTAATTAAGGAATCCCTCCCAAAAATATTTAAATCTTATTTAAATATTATTTCTTTATTTATTAATTATTTAATTAATAAATTGACCAAAAAACCCAAAATAAATAAAAAATTATTTTTTGCCCAAAACTTAGCCAATTTCCTTAAGACCACTAACCTCTTCCAAAATCTTCTAATCCTTCTTTAATTTTGATTAAAAGACTAATCCCATCATTTCCTACCCCTAATCCCAACTCAAAATATTTAATTAAGATTAAATATTAATCCTCATGTTTATTAAAAAAGTTTTAATAAATAACTCTTCAACCCAAACCCTTGAAATAAATAAAACCTTATTTATTTCCTAAAAATCTAATTCATCCTCATCCTAAGAAGTTCTAGACTCTTTTAAAAAGTCTTCATCCTCATCCTAGGAAGTTCTAGACTATTCTAGAAAGTCTTTATCCTCATCCAAAGTCTAGACTCTTCTAGAAGATGTCTTTAAACCTAATCCTAATCCCCTCTTAACCTTGTCACATTCCCTAAACATAGGTTAAAACTTACTAACCCAAGCCAAAGTTAACAAATATCTCCTCCTTCACCCACCCTCATTAAATGCCATCCACTTGCCTATCCCTAAGCTAATCCTAAACCATCCTAATCCATCCTCTAATCATTTGCACAAGCCTAAGCAAGCTTAAAACCTTCCTAATCAAGCCCAAGTCGAAATTCCTCTTATCTCCCTCAAAATATCCCAACCATAAAACTTTATGAAGCCCACTAGGCCATAAATGACTCTTTCAAGCCCTTTTATTGCTCTTACAAGCCATTATGAGGGTCTTTATGAAAATTTTATCCCCTGAGCCTCCTTTGTTGACTCATCCTTCCCCTTTCCTCCATCCTCTCACCCTGTGACGTGTCACTCTCTGATTGGTTATAAGGACACACAATCCATGTGCTCTCCTTTCATGCAATCTAAGCCCTCCATGAGCTTTTTCCCATCCTTGCATCTTAGCCCTCAATTCCTCAAGCCTCTTGCCTATAAATTGAATCCTTCCCCTTTGCAAAACAACACAATCCATGAAGTAAAGTCATAATGCCATTTTAAGAAGCCATTTTACTTCAAAACCATACAGTCACACCCAAATTCCAACTCCATTTGAAGCATAAGCTTGAGCATACATCCTATCTATTTAGACAAAGCCACTCAACAAAAGAGCTTCTCATTGAGAGAGCCCATTAATGACTCATATTCTCAATTGAAAGATCATCTTAGTCTATTTTGAAGTTTATGAATTTTGTTTAGTTTGAAGAAGCTTTATTTAAATTTGGTTTCTATTAGCATACTAACATTGCTCATATACATTTTGGCACGCTCGGTGGGACCCCGCATGGGTCACCTTCATTAACTTTTTTAGTCAAGTTTTGTATGTCATTTGCTAATTTTGGCTAATTTTACTTGTTTTTGTGATTCGTAGGATTGTATAAATTGGTTTTGTAGGTCCACATAAGCATGAAGAAGACAAAGGAACTCATAGTCTATCTCATAATGTTTGCAGATTTTTCAAGCTTGAAGGTGGACAAAGCACTTGGAATTCTTCTTCCTCTTCTTGTCTATATTCTTCTTATTCCATCTACTTCTTCTTCTTCTTCTTGTGGGAGATCTTGGCCATTTTTATTTAAGGAAGCAAAATCATACACACTTCTTTTTAGTGCTTAAAATGAACCCCCAAATCATACTTAAATCCATTAAAAACTAAAAATTTGCAAAAAAAAAAAAAAGAATCTTTTAACAAGTGAAACTAAACCAATCCAATCATTTGCATCCTTGCAACATCAAGGTTTTAGATGCATTCATGCAAAGTTAGGAACACTTCATTTTTGGGAATTTAAAAAGAACTTCAAGTTTCCATTTCAAAAGGTTCAAAATCAACACTAAAGTGCACACTAAAATCTAAATCAAACTCAAAGCATCAATCAAAGGTAAAATGAATCTCATTTGCAAATATTTTAAAGTTCTTTTAAAAATCTCATGAAAACTAAGAGTCCTAAATGGTTGCCAAAATTGTCCTAAAAGCTTTGTTATTTGTTCCAAACAAATGTCTTGTTGCAAAATCTTGAATATTTCTTAGGTTTTTCATGCATCAAAACAATCTAGGAGTATCGTTTTTGGGCTTAAAATATGCAAACTAGAAAACAAAATCTTGAATGAAAAACAAAGTCCAAAGAGTCATTTTCACTTTTGAGTCCAAAACAATCTTGAATGATCTTAGGGTAAAACAAAGCACTTCAAAGTTCTTAAAACAACACACAAAATCTCAATCTTGAATGCTCAAAAGAAAAAACTTGAATGTTTAATCACTTGTCTTTGAATGCATGTTGCTAAACACACTCTTGAATGCCATAGATTAAAATCAAATTTTCCTTGAATGCATGATTAAAACAAAAAATCCAATCTTGAATGCCAAGGATCAATTAACCAGTGCAATATCAAACACTTCATTTGGAGCTTTTAAAATTGAAAAAAACAAATCTCTTTTCCACATGCAATTTAGGCAAAGTTTGATTTTTGGACATTTAAGAAATTTCGTTAAGTTAAATACAAATTTGCAAAAATCAATTTGAGTAGTTCCTTGGACTCACCTCTTTTCTAATCACCCATCAATTCAACCATTGGTTGCAATCTCAATGCCATCTATGGGGATGGGTCTACTTGAAAAAGGTGTTAAATGTTCCACAATCTAACTCACTCACTTGGTCTTTGAATGTTTGCTTTAACTTTATCAAAATTCTTAAATGAATAAATCTCTAGAGTAAATCGATCACACCTCAAGTTTGGGCACTAAAATTGAACAACTATTGACGTGGAGGGCCTCCGGGCGCGCGCTTGAAATCAAATCTCACACATCTTTGTTTTGGGCTTAAAAACAAGATCACACCAACTCTTGAATGCTTTAAAAAAAATTAATCGATACTTGACGTGGAGGGCCTCCGAGCGCGCGGGTATACTTTTTTGTTGACCCTAACTCTTCTTCTTGTATTCATTCTTCGCTCGATTTTGCTTTGTTGGCGCATTTCAAAGTTGGAATTGAACATTGTCTCTTAAACATGAGTGCTTGCAAAGTCTAGATCAACACACATAAGAGTCAATTGGTAAAAGAGCAAGTGTGTTTTTTAGCCCAAGGTCATCCAAGTCTTCTCTCCCCTTGTCGTCTTTCGAGGCCATCTTGGGTGCATAAGATTAGGATCCAAAACCTTGTTTCTTTTTAGGAGGCCTGCTTGGGGATTTCATCACCCCTTGGACGACCTCAACTCCAGCGTTCCGGCGGAGTATAAAAACCGGGAGGTGAATCGAAAGACACCTCTCTTGGGATCAAGATTTTGTCACTCGGCCTAAGCCTCAAGGAACTTTATACCCTTGAGAAGTGAAAGAGGAGAAGTGGGTTACCACTCCTCTTGGCTGCCTAACATCTTTTTGGTTTCATCTACGGATTTGAGCCTCACGTACCTTGGGTATATCGAGGACTCCCTAGCTAAACCAACTGTCAGCCTTGTAGACAACCATCTAGGGTGTTAATGTGTTTGAAGTGACTAATCGAGACATTTGTAAAACATACACACTCCTCGGCACATGTATCACATTCTGAGAATCAAAAACTTCTATCTGGTTCTTCCTATCTATTGCTTGATTTTTTTTTATTTGTTGAATGAATGTTTGCCAAACTTTGTCAATCCTAGCTTAGGGCACACTTAGCGTAGTCACTGCATATTCCAGAAGTTGAACAAGTTGAAGCAAAACAACCAAGATCTCTCAAAGCTAAGCAGATTCAGGAATTGATGTCAGAGCAACCCAAACCCAAACAGAAGTTCCAGAAAGTTAAACTCAAACCATCTCAGACATACCAAAAACTTTCAGCCAAGAGAAACAAACTAACACAAAGTCCTCGAATTGCCAAACTCCACAAAGCAGATGACAAAGCTGCTGACGAAGCCCTTCAAGATGCCTGGTTAGATCGCACCATCCAATTTAACCAACATCCAGGAGTTAACAATGCTTATGCCTTACCAACTAGGCATGATTTCTATGATTAGACCCCCTCGTTTCTCCACATCTTCTTGCATAAGCTTCACTTTTGCATTAGAGTCATCTTTGTAGGTAAGCTAGCCATCCTTAGTCATCCCCTTAAAGCATTTTAGCTCATTCATCTCATTTAGAACCAAACCATCTAGCCAGCAATCAAAACCTCATATCCAAGCCTTCAAAATTGTTATCACCCTGCCAAAAGTTTGCCATTCCTAAAAACTTCCAAATCCATCAATCTCACCAAGGTTATCCCTTTGACAGAGCTTTGTCTAGGGTAATCTAGCTTTGTCACTTGTAATCCCTCATCACCTTGAGCTAAAGGTTGGGATCCACAAGTGGTCAATCTCGTGTTCTTCCTAAAGGATCATCAGTCTATTCTTAAGTTGACACAATCACCACCAAGCTTGCACATAGGAAAGCAGACCTTTCGTGCTTTGGCAACATATCTTTGAAGTTAGAATCCTCCACCCAATCCTCCTTAGGTTTTGTCATACAGCTTTGCCTCAACCTAGGAAATCATTTGCATAGAAAAGCCTTCCTCTTTTGCCTCCATCAGCATTGTTGCATCTCATACCTAGGAAACATTCTGCATTTTTCATGCCACCTGTCACTCCCTTAGGCAAGAAGAAGAAGGAAACAACGGAGCACTATCATTTGGATCCAACAGCATCGCTCCCCTTGAGCACTCAACCATCCTTCAGCCCAGAGAACACCATACCATCACCTACTGACATTGAAGCTTTCATGAACCAACCAGGAAATGCAGTATTGGTGAATGCCATTATAGACAAAAACAAGGAAACAATTATGGCTAACTTTCGAAGGGACAACATTGGAGCCTTCGACTTTTGAGGACCTCCTCCCCTATCAGAGCCATCTCACCCATTGTTTGGACAACTCCCACCACCCATAGGCTCTTATGATTCAAATTATCCTCAATATATACCAAAAAAAGAGCCTCAACCCACCCCATATGATCCAACAGACCCAAACATACCAGCCTCCACTCAAGTTGAAATCTCCCTTCCACAAGCCAATCCAGCCACCACCACTCCAGCATTGGTCCATACCACTCCAACCCAAAACCCCTTTGCCCAAAACACCTCACCATTCACTCCCTTCACTGTTGTTGCTACTGCTCTCCAACCCAGCCTTCCAAATCCACCCATCTCCCAAATCAGTGCTAGCATCTTTGGCCAACCTCAACAATATACAACAGGGATGCCACCCATGGGGCCAAGTAATCAACCCTTCATCACCCCCAGCTTGTTTACCTCAGCTCAAAACACAATTCCATCATTTCCACTAGGTCCTTGGAGCTCAGTGCCATCAGCCACAAATCCACAAGCTACTACCCTCACTCCACAAAGCTATCAAACCCCACCAGCTACTACCAATGTTCTGCCCATCTCTCAAGTGACCCGAGCTCCTGCCACCACTCTACCAAGCTTTCAAATCTAGCCACCAAGCTATCAAACCCCATCAGTTCCATTTCCAAGCTTTCAATTTCCACCACCTCCACCACCAACTAATCCATTACCTCCTATTACCAACTATTTTTCTATGCCACTTCTAGGAGGAAATCCACCACCATCAACTACCAATTACTTGGCCTCTTTTGCCATGCAAACACCTTCACAAATAGGGGCACACCCCACATATATTGGTCAAACTCCTCAAATCCAAAGTCAAGTTCCACAAGCTCCCCGATCCTTTCCCCAAGCTTCACACCCATCTTATACCTTACCTCCACAAAGCAATCAATTTATTCCATAGCCAGCTTATGTTCCTCAATCCCAACCTCAAATCCAATATCAGCAGCAAGCCTCGCAACATATGCAGCAATATGTGCCACCTCCACCTCAGCAACCCATCGTCCACCATTCAATTGCCCAAGCCATATACAATCCCTACCAGCCCATACCTCAAAGCCATCCATATTCCATTGCCCCATCTAGCACATACCTACCTTAGGGAACTCCTACATTGGAGGCACCCCAGATGTTACCCATTAATTCAGAATGGGAAGCCATGAAAACAACTTTGAAGAACATCCAAGAGGGAAATGATCCAAAAACCTTCAAGTTTGAGAATGTGTGTCCTTACCCATTTGACAGAGCCATTACCATGACACCATTTCCCAAGCATTTTGAGACACCCAAGTTTGACAAATTCAGAAGAAAAGGAGACCCTGTCACACATATCAAAGAATTTTACATGCACTGCCAAGAAATGGCATACGATGACATCTTCCTCTTGCGTCTCTTTCCCAAAAGCTTGGCCAGACCAGCTCTTGAATGCTTTTATAGAATCCCCTATGGCACAATTAAAAATTTTGCTGAGTTGTCTGAGGCATTTGTAGCCCAATATGACCATCTTGTTGAAACAGAGCTATCAGTAGTTGATCTTGTCCACACTAAGCAAAAAGGTGGAGAACGCCTTCCTAAATATCTGCAAAGATGGCAAACCCTTACAACCCGCATATCTTGCACCTTGCCAGAGCGCCATTTGGTGAAAATGTTTATTGATAATGCCCATCCTAGCTTGGCTCACCACATGACCATGAACTATTTACAAACCTACAAAGACATCAAAGAGAAAGGAATGATCCTTGAACAAGGACTCATTAAAGATGGTGTGGTCAAGATTTACAAGGAAGCCAACCAAAATCAATCACATTCCAATGACAAGTCTAGGTATTGGAACAAAAACAAGCATGTTGCAACAGATGGCGTCACTGACACCAAACATGTGAATATTGTTGGTCCTTCTCAAAACCAGTCCAACCCACCATATCAACCAATCAATCAACAAGCTATCAACTACCAACAGTAGAACCACCAAAGCTATCAAAACCACAATCCAAGACCCAACTTTCACGCGTCTAGCAATCAAGCTAATGCCATCAATGTAGCTGCAGGACAAAAGCCCAAATTCCAACCTACACCTAGAAACTATACACCCTTTGGTGAGCCATTGGATGTCATTTTTGAGAAATTAGTCAAGGAAAACCTCATCAAATTTCCTCCTACCCAGCAAATCGACCCAAGCCAATCCAAAACTGCATGGTATAAAGACAATGAGTTCTGCAAATTTCATAGAGTAAAAGGTCACACCACCCTCAGATGCATGAAACTGAAAGACTATGTGCAGGACCTCATTGATCGGAAGGAAATCACTGTTGGTGCCCAAACCTCTCCCAATGCAGGCTTACAGATCTATCAAAATGCTTTTCCTCCTCACAACAATCAAAATCTTGGAAAAGCACCTATCCAAACCAACAACAACAACACCAACAACCGTCAGCCAAACCAACAGCATGGGAAGAACAATGACCACACTTCATCCTATATAGACTATGGTAGCCTTATAGGTTGTATATCTGAGAAAGAGCCTTCTGTCAATGTTATCAATATCAAAGGACCAAACAATGAGTGTGCAGTCACCACTCGAACAGCACGATTTAACATCGCAGGCCCCCCGTTTCACCAACACCATCAGCTCCATCAAAAAGCCAGTACAATATCTTGGAACACCTTGGGAACATGCCAGCCCAAATCTCCATTTTAGACCTTCTTCGCACTAGTCCTGTGTACAAGAACATCCTTGACAGTGCTCTTATAGAATCCCGTGTCCCTTCAGATATCAACGCTACTGATTTTCGTAATCTTGTTGGACACCTATCCTCCTCATGTGCCCTATCATTCAAACCCACCGACATACCTATGGTCGAGCCAGATCACACCCTTCCGCTTCGCATAGCCTTCATGGTATCCAATTTTGCCGTGAAAAGAGTAATGATAGATAATGGATCAGCCTTGAATATTTGCACCCTAAAATTCATAAAACAAGTTGGGTATACTGAGGCAGATATCATCAGTGAGGTTATCACCATCAAAGCTTATGACAACTTGGAAAGAACCACAGAAGGAACTATTTTGCTACCAATCAAGGTTGGGCCAGTCATCCAAGAGACACTCTGCCATGTTATTGATCTAAACCTACCATTTAACATCCTCCTCGGTCGCCCATGGATTCATGCCATGAAAGCCGTTCCATCCACTTACCATCAGTGCGTCAAATTTCCGCATCAGGGCACTGAGGTAACCATCCATGCTGATCCAGAACCCTTTGCTTACTGCAATGCGATTGAAGCCTCATATACAAACCATTGCCCTGGAATTGATATTGGCACAACCATCTCCAGCTCATCCCACACTTGTAATGACCCAAAAACCATCCTCACCTCCACCCTCTTTACTGTAAAGATCAATAACAACGGTTGTGGAGAGTATAGTCTGTCAGATGCATTTGTTGTTGGGGCACTCCCACTTGATCCACATGCCCATGGACGATCGATATATCACAAAGCTAAGGAGATTCCACCTCCTCGATACAAATAGTTTGGCCCAACAACCTTTGTATCCTCAAAAATCCCTCTTCATGAGGAGCTCACTCCAGATATCAATAATTGGTTACATAAGGATGCACCTCCAAGAAATCAAGCACACCTTGATCACTTCAGCCAGAAGTATCCCCAAGAACATAAGCTCATCACTGACAAATGGAACTATCAAGGTGGTGGTCTAAAACTAGAAGAAAGAGGCATGCAGTGCCCCATCGACTCACACAAGTGGGAATCAAAGTCAAGTCTTGGCTTTGGCATACCCACAGTTGGGGGCACCAATGATATCCCAGACCTAATCTCACTGGGAGACTCTATTCTCCAAGAACTATCCATCCATTTCATTGACCTACCACTCGCCCATCCACAACTCATAGATTGGGACCAACCAAGCGTCATACACATTGATGAGTTCACATTAGAGGAAGCGCTTCTGAGATTCATGGGAGCCAAAACTCCTCGCAAGCAAACAAAGCCAGATTCTGCCCATATCTATAAGCTAGATCCCAAGGGGTATTTTGGAGAAAATCCCCAACCTAGTTCTAATACACCCAAAATTGGAACTAGGATAAATTCGGGACTAGCTAAGGTAGTGAAGAGAGCCCCTCAGCAAGAAAATCTAGAGTCACAAGAAGAACATGAGGATTTAGCATTGCCTCCTCAAGATAATCAACCAGAGGTGTCTTCTATTCTAATTGAGGATACTAGAGAAGTCAACATTGGTTCTTCAGAGATCCCCAGACTTGTTCACATTGCTGCATCCCTATCACAAGACCAAGTTGATCTCCTCTTTGAGGTCTTATGAGAGAACATTGGCTGATTTGCATGGTCATATCAGGACATGCCAGGGCTGGATCCAGAGCTTGTAGTTCATCATCTTGCAATCGATCCAAAGATCAAACCCGTTAGACAAAAGCTTAGAAAAATGCACCCTAAGGTGGCATTACTGGTCAAAGCTGAATTAGAAAGAATGTTAGCTGCTAAGGTTATCTGACCTATCGACTACTCAGAGTGGATCTCCAACATGGTCCTTGTCACTAAACCTTTCGGTGACATCAGAATCTGAACTGATTTCAAAGATCTTAACAAAACTTGTCCAAAAGATGATTTTCCCTTGCCCAACATAGATATGATTGTAGATCTTACAGCTGGACATGAAATTTTGTCCCTCGTGGATGGAATTTCTGGGTATAATCAAATCAGGATTTCAGAAGAGGATCAGCATAAGACAGCATTCACTACCCCTTGGGGAACCTTTTGTTACAACATGATGCCTTTTGGCCTAAAGAATGTTGGGGTTACCTATCAAAGAGCTATGATAGCCATTTTTCATGATCTCATCCATAGCATTTTGGAGGATTATGTGGATGATATCTTGGTTAAATCTCACACCTTCATGGATCATCTTGCTGACCTGGAGAAAGTCTTTGATAGGTTAGCCAAATATCATCTCATGCTAAATCCCAAGAAGTGTGTCTTTGGGGTCACATCTGGCAAGCTTCTAGGCTTTATAGTTTCTAAACGAGGTATAAAGATTGACCCCAAGAAGGTCAAGGCTATCTTAGACATGCCTCCTCCCCAAACACTGCAACAGCTTCACTCTCTTCAGGGAAAGCTTCAATCCATTTGACGCTACATCTCCCAGCTTGTAGATCAGTGTACACCATTTGCACATTTACTGAAGAAGGATGAGAACTTCAAGTGGAATCCTTTATGTCAACGCAGCTTCGATCAACTCAAGCAGTATCTCGCCAATCCCCCTATCTTGGTTCCACCAGTTCCTCGTCATCCCTTGATCTTGTACATATCAGCAACACCTACTACCCTAGGGGCACTTCTAGCACAGCTTGATAACTACAGCAGAGAAAGAGCCATCTACTACATCAGTAGAACCCTAGTTGGTTATGAACTCAATTATCCTCCTATGGAAAAAGCTTGTTTGGCAGTTGTTTTCTCAACTCAAAAGTTTCGCCACTACATGCTAAGTCATACCATCCAACTAGTCTCCAAGATCAACCCTCTCAAGTATATGCTCTCCAGAACAACACTTATAAGCTGTTTGGCCAAATGGGTTATGCTCCTTAGCGAATTTGACATCCAGTATGTAGATAGAAAGGAAATCAAAGGGCAAGCTATAGCAGATCCCCTAGTTGATGCGCCTCTAGTAGATACATATCCTTTGATCACAGAATTTCCAGATGAGCATATCTGTCTAATTGAAGAATAGCCCCCATGGAAACTCTATATTGATGGATCAATAACAAAGGTTGTGGAGAGTATAGTCTATTAGATGCATTTGCTGTCGGGGCACTCCCACTTGATCCACATGCCCATGGACGACCGACATATCACAAAGCTAAAGAGATTCCACCTTCTCGATACAAACAGTTTGGCCCAACAACGTTTGTATCCTAAAAAATCCCCCTTCATGAGGAGCTCACTCCGGATATCAACAATTGGTTACATAAGGATGCACCTCAAAGAAATCAGGCACGCCTTGATCACTTTAGCCAAAAGTATCCCCAAGAACATAAGCTCATCACTGACAAATGGAACTATCAAGGTGGTGGTCTAGGACCAGAAGAAAGAGGCATGCAGTGCTCCATCAATGCACACAAGTGTGAATCGAAGTCAGGTCTTGGCTTTGGCATACCCACAACTGGGGGCACCAATACAGATGGTCATGCTTTTTCGAACATTCAAGGTGACCTTGTCGAAATTGAGCATTCCTTAGGAAGTTGAAAAGAGAGCCTACAATGATACCTAGACCAAATCTCCCTCGGAGACTCTATTCTCCAAGAACTATCCACCCACCTCATTGACCTACCACTCGCCCATCCACAACTCATAGATTGGGACCAACCAAGCGTCATACACATTGATGAGTTCACATCAGAGGAAGCGCTTCTGAGATTCATGGGAGCCGAAACTCCTCATAAGCAAACAAAGCCAGATTCTGCCTATATCTACAAGCTAGAATCCCAAGGGGTACTTTGGAGAAAATCCCCAACCTAGTTCTGATACACCCAAAACTGGAACTAGGGTGAATCCGAGACTAGCTATGGCAGCGAAAAAAACCCCTCAGCAAGAAAATCCAGAGCCAAAAGCAAAACATGAAGATTTAGCATTACCTCCTCAAGATAATCGACCAGAGGTGTCTTCTATTCTAATTGAGGATACTCGAGAAGTCAACATTGGTTCTTCAAAGATCCCCAAACTTGTTCACATTGCTGCATCCCTGTCACAAGACCAAGCTGATCTCCTCTTTGAGGTCTTAAGAGAGAACATTGGCCGATTTGCATGGTCATATTAGGACATGCCAGGACTTGATCCAAAGCTTGTAGTTCATCATCTTGTAGTCGATCCAAAGATCAAGCCCGTCAGACAAAAGCTTAGAAAAATGCACCCCAAGGTGGCATTACTGGTCAAAGCTGAATTAGAAAGAATGTTAGCTGCTAAGGTAATCCGACCTATCGACTACTCAGAGTGGATCTCCAACATGGTCCCCGTCACTAAACCGTCTGGTGACATCAGAATCTGCACTGATTTCAGAGATCTTAACAAAGCTTGTCCAAAAGATGATTTTCGCTTGCCCAACATAGATATGATCGTAGATCTTACAGCTAGACATGAAATTCTGTCCCTCATGGATGGATTTTCTGGGTATAATCAAATCAAGATTGCAGAAGAGGATCAGCATAAGACATCATGATGCCTTTTGGCCTAAAGAATGCTAGGGCTACCTATCAAAGAGCTATGACAGCCAATTTTCATGATCTCATCCATAGCATTTTGGAGGATTATGTGGATGATATCTTGGTCAAATCTCATACCTTCATAGATCATCTGGTTGACCTGGAGAAAGTCTTTGATAGGTTAGCCAAATATCATCTCATGCTGAATCACAAGAAGTGTGTCTTTGGGGTTACATCTGGCAAGCTTCTAGGCTTTATAGTTTCTAAACGAGGTATAGAGATCGACCCCAAGAAGGTCAAAGCTATCTTAGACATGCCTCCTCCCCAGACACTGCGACAGCTTCGTTCTCTCCAGGGAAAGCTTCAATCTATTCGGCGCTTCATCTCCCAGCTTGCAGATAAGTGTACACCATTTTCACATTTACTGAAGAAGGATGAGAACTTCAAGTGGGATCCTTTATGTCAACGCAGCTTCGACCATCTCAAGCAGTATCTCATCAATCCCCCTATCTTGGTTCCACCAGTTCCTGGTTATCCCCTAATTCTGTACATATCAGCAACACCTACTGCTCTAGGGGCACCTCTAGCACAGCTCGATGACTACAGCAGAGAAAGAGCCATCTACTACATCAATAGAACCATAGTTGGTTATGAACTCAATTATACTCCTATGGAAAAAGCTTGTTTGGCAGTTGTTTTCTCAACTCAAAAGCTTCGCCACTATATGCTAAGTCATACTATCCAACTAGTCTCCAAGATTGACCCTCTCAAATATATGCTCTCCAGAACAGCACTTACAGGCCGTTTGGCCAAATGGGTTATGCTCCTTAGCAAATTTGACATCCAGTATGTGGATCGAAAGGCAATCAAAGGGCAAGCTATAGCAGATCACCTAGCTGATGCACCTCTAATAGATGCATATCCTTTGATCACAGATTTTCCAGATGAGCATATCTGTCTAATTGAAGAGCAACCCCCATGGAAACTTTATTTTGATGGCTCATACACATCTCATGGATCAGGGGCAGGAATATTGTTGGTCACACCTCAAGGAGATTACATTCCAAAAGCTTTCAAGCTACAATTCCCTAGCACCAACAATATAGCTGAATATGAGGCCCTCATAGCAGGATTAAAGATAGCTGCAGAATGGAACATTGCTGAGTTACAAATCTTTGGCGATTCTCAGCTCATCATCAAGCAAGCCCTAAATGAATATCAAACCAAAGATGAAAAGCTATTACCCTACAAAGAGCTAGTTGATCAGCTAACCCAGCATTTTACAAGGCTTCAGTTTACACAAGTGCCTCGAATACAAAACAAAGCAGCAGATGCTATGGCTACTATCGGCTCACTCTTGGAAATTCCCCAAGCAGCTACACAGGATGAGTTTTTAGTCGAGCAGCTCCTCACACCCGCCTATGCGAATGAGGATTCAAACCGTGTTTGTATCTTGGTTGGTCCCAATCCCCTTGGTACCATGAGATTCACGCTTACCTTAACAATGGTATCATATCCCCTCACCTCACACGTACCCAACGCCAAAACCTCATCCGAAAATCATCCCGCTATGTCATCATAGCCAATAACCTATATCGTCGAGGTTATCACGATACTCTATCTTGATGTTTAGACCAAAACAAATCCTTAGAGCAGGCTACTATTGGCCTACCATTGAAGAAGACTCCTGTGACTTTGTCAGAAAGTGTCTCCCATGTCAGTAGCATGCAAATCTTGTGCACACTCCAGCACAGGATCTACAACCTATTGCACCACCTTGGCCTTTCGCTTGTTGGGGCTTTGATCTATTTGGAACTATCACACCCCTCTCATCTGATGGACATAAATGGATAATAACAGCTACAAACTATTTCACTAAGTGGGTGGAAGCAGTCCCCCTCGTCTCAGCTACAAGAGTTCAAGTCTCCAAGTTCATCTTATACCACATTGTTTGCCGCTTCGGTATCCCATCCACCATCTTCACCGACCACGGAGGTAACTTTGAAAATCTCAACATGGAAGAATTATGCACTTCCCTCCACATCTATCATTGCTTTTCTAGCCCATATTTCCCACAAGGTAATGGCTAGGCAGAGGCAACTAACAAAACCCTCCTCAAAATCCTAAAGAAAGTTGTCAATGATTTCGATCGCGATTGGCATATACAAATAAATCCAGCCCTATGGGCCTATCGAACTTCCTTCCGTACATCCACAGGCACAACTCCATACTCCCTAGTCTATGGTGCCGAAGCGGTACTACCTATAGAGGTTGAACTTCCCTCCTTGCGCATATCTTTGCAAGGGTAAATATCAGATGAAGAATACAGAGTAGCTCGGCTCACCCAGCTAGATCTCTTATACGAGAAGCGACAACAAGCCTATGATCATCTCATAGTCTATCAAACTTGTCTCAAAAGGAATTTCAACAAGAAGGTGCTTCCACGACACTTTCAGCCAGGTGACATGGTCCTCAAAGAAAACATGAAAGTCCAAGCAGATCGAGAAAAGAAAGGCAAGTTTGAACCTACATGGCTTGGTCCTTATGTTGTCACTGCCTCCTTTGGCTCTGGAGCCTATCAGCTATCTACACCAAAAGGAGAACTCTTGAATGATCCTACTAACATTATTCATCTCAAGAAGTTCTATGCTTGAAGATCCTTCGTATACCCAGCTTTTGAAAAATACCAAAAAAAAAAAATAGTAAAGAGAAATAAGCGTCCAATGGTGAAAACTTGGCAATTCAAGCGCCTTGGATAGGTACCTTGGTGAAAACCTGGTAATTCAGGCGCCTTGTGTACTAAGACTAATCCATTATCTATCACTATCCTATGCCTCATCCATTCACCCACTATCCCATAAAATACCTGCTTGTTCCCTTGGTGTTCCAACCAAATATCCAAAATCTAATGGAGCTTGTAAATACCTCTTGTACAGCTTGTAAATCTTGTAACTTAGCTTGTAAATCTTGTATCATCCCTTGTATCATAGCTTATATATCCAAATCTTGTCCAAAGCTTGTACCATATTCTAGCTTGTATTATATGTCAAATCTTGTATCCTAGCTTGTATCCTATCACATGCACACAAAGAATCTCATTTTCACTTAAGCTTTTCGCAAACCATCTACCTATCCGCCTATCAACTATTACAGACGTCCCACCCTTCACAAACATTTTCATCTCACAAAACCCAAACATGAACAACCTTGTAAATTTGTAACATATCTTGATCTGTTAACTTGTACATCCTCTTTAGCTTAGTACCATTGTATCTATCCAGCTCCTGTGTTAGTTCCTCCTTGATCAGCATCTTGCACACATCACACAACCCTTGGTTAGCTATTCCAATGCATCCTTTAGCAAGATCTCTTGTCACCAAAGTGTTATCCTTCTTAGTTCAGCTTGCCAGACGCATCACTCATCCAGATCCACCAGCTTAGGTGCTCTCCGATAGATCCTTGTAGGATATAGCTTCCCTCATGTCTGATCTTGGTCCATTAGTACCTCGCCCTACCCATCTCGTTGGCAAATGTTTCTCTTTTGGATTTTCACTTTCTTTTGATTTAGAATCTTCCTTTTTGGGTCTTGAAGTATCTTTTCCAAACAATCTTTTTGTTCCCTCCTCAAAGTTGCCACGATCTTCCATATCATGGTAAATTGCGAATGGGGCAATTTGGGCGTAAGATCTTAATCAAGTCTTTTGTTTGTTTTTCTTTTCTGCTTGTGGGTTACCCAGTGTCGGTTCCACTCTGATTCTTTCGAGATTCATGTGTGATGTTGGGGCAATCCTTGTTTGGACAAGATCAACTACTGATAGCTATGTTTCAACAAGATGGGCATATTGGGCTACAAATGCCTCAGACAATTCAACAAAAATTTTAATTGTGTCATAGGGGATTCTATAAAACCATTCAAGAGCTGGTCCGGCCAAGCTTTTGGGAAAGAGACGCAAGAGGAAGACGTCATCGTATGCCACTTCTTGGCAGTGCATGTAAAATTCTTTGATATGTTTGACAAGGTCTCCTTTTCCTCTGAATTTGTCAAACTTGGGTGTCTCAAAATGCTTGGAAAATGGTGTCATGGTAATGGCTCTGTCAAATGGGTAAGGACACACATTCTCAAACTTGAAGGTTTTTGAATCATTTCCCTCTTGGATGTTCTTCAAAGCTGTTTTCATGGCTTCTCATTCTGAATTAATGGGTGATATCTATGGTGCCCACAATGTAGGAGTGCCTTGAGGTAGGTATGTGCTAGATGGGGCAATGGAATATGGTTGGCTTTGAGGTATGGGCTGGTAGGGATTGTACATGGCTTGGGCAACTGAATGGTGGATGATGGGTAGCTGAGGTGGAGGTGGCACATATTGTTGCATATGTTGCGAGGCTTGTTGCTGATATTGGATTTGAGGTTGGGATTGAGGAACATAAGCTAGCTTTGGGATAAACGGATTGCTTTGTGGAGATAAGGTATAAGATGTGTGTGAAGCTTGGGGAAAGGATCAGGGAGCTTGTGGAACTTGACTTTGGATTTGAGGAGTTTGACCAATGTATGTGGGTTGTGCCCCTATTTGGGAAGGTGTATGCATGGCAAAAGAGGCCAAGTAATTGGTGGTTGGTGGTGGTGGATTTCCTCCTAGAAGTGGCATAGAAAAATAGTTCGTAAAAGGAGGTAATGGATTGGTTGGTGATGGAGGTGGTGGGAATTGAAAGCTTTGGAATAGAACTGATGGGGTTTGATAGCTTGGTGGCTGGATTTGAAAGCTTGGTAAAGTGGTGGCAGGAGCTTGGGTCACTTGAGAGCTTGGCAGAACATTGGTAGTAGCTTCTGGGGTGTGATAGCTTTGTGGAGTGAAGGTAGTAGCTTGTGGATTTGTGGCTGATGGCACTGAGCTCAAAGGACCTAGTGGAAATGATGGAATTGTGTTCTGAGCGGAAGTAAACAAGCTGGGGGTGATAAAAGGTTGATTACTTGGCCCCATGGGTAGCATCCCAGTTGTATATTGTTGCGGTTGGCCAAAGATGCTAGCACTGATTTGGGAGATGGGTGGATTTGGAAGGCTGGGTTGGGGGGCAGCAGCAGCAATAATGAAAGGGAGTGAATGATGAGGTGTTTTGGGCGAAGGGGGTTTGGGATGAAGTGGTATGGACCAATGCTGGAGTGGTGGTGGTTGGATTGGCTTGTGGAAGGGAGATTTCAACTTGAGTGGAGGCTGGTATGTTTGGGTCTATTGGATCATATGGAGTGGGTAGAGGCTCTTCTTTTAGAACATATTGAGGATAATTTGAATCATAAGAGCCTATGGGTGGTGGGAGTTGCTCAAACATGGGGTGAGATGGCTCTGATAAGGGAAGAGGTCTTTCAAAGTCGAAGGCTCCAATGTTGTCCCTTCGAAAGTTAGCCATGATTGTTTCCTTGTTTTTGTCAATAATGGCGTTCACCAATACTGCATTTCCTGGTTGGTTCATGAAAGCTTCAAATTCAGTAGGTGATGGTATAGTGTTCTCTGGGCTGAAGGATGTTTGACTGCTCAAGGGGAGCGATCCTCTTGGATCCAAATGATAGGGCTCCATTGTTTCCTTCTTCTTCTTGCCTAAGCGAGTGACGGGTCGCATGAAAAATGCAAAATGTTTCCTAGGTATGAGATGCAACAATGCTGATGGAGGCAAAAGAAAGCTTTTCTATGCAAATAATTTCCTAAGTTGAGGCAAAGCTGTATGACAAAACTTAAGGAGGATTGGGTTGAGAATTCTAACTTCAAAGATATGTTGCCAAAGCACGAAAGGTCTGCTTTCCTATGTGCAGACTTGGTGGTGATTGTGTCAACTTAGGGATATACTGATGATCCTTTAGAAAGAACACGAGATTGACCACTTGTGGATCCCAACCTTTAGCTCAAGGTGACGAGGGATGACAAGCGACAAAGCTAAATTACCCTAGACAAAGCTCTGTCAAAGGGATAACCTTAGTGAAATTGATGGATTTGGAAGTTTTTAAGAATGGCAAACTTTTGGCAGGGTGACAACAATTTTGAAAGCTTGGATGTGAGGTTTTGATTGCTGGCTAGATGGTTTGATTTTAAATGAGATGAATGAGCTAAAATGCTTTAAGGGGATGACTAAGGATGGCTAGCTTACCTACAAAGATGACTCTAATGCAAAAGTGAAGCTTATGCAAGAAGATGTGGAGAAACAAGGGGGTCTAATCATAGAAATCATGCCTAGTTGGTAAGGCATAAGCATTGTTAACTCCTAGATGTTGGTTAAATTGGATGGTGCGATCTAACCAGGCGTCTTGAAGGGTTTCGTCAGCAGCTTTGTCCTCTGCTTTGTGGAGTTTGGCAATTCGAGGACTTGGTGTTAGTTCAATTCTCTTGGCTGAAACTTCTTGGTATGCCTGACATGGTTTGAGTTTAACTTTGTGGAACTTCTATTTGGGTTTGGGTTGCTCTAACATCAATTCCTGAATCTGCTTAGCTTTGAGAGATCTTGGTTGTTTTGCTTCAACTTGTTCAACTTCTGGAATAGGCAGTGACTACGCTAAGTGTGCCCTAAGCTAGGATTGACCAAGTTTGGCAAACATTCATTCAACAAATAAAAAAAAATAAGCAATAGATAGGAAGAACCAGATAGAAGTTTTTGATTCTCAGAATGTGATACTTGTGCCGAGGAGTGTGTATGTTTTACAAATGTCTCGATTAGTCACTTCAAACACATTAACACCCTAGATGGTTGTCTACAAGGCTGACAGTTGGTTTAGCTAGGGAGTCCTCGATATACCCAAGGTACGTGAAGCTCAAATCCGTAGATGAAACCAAAAAGATGTCAGGCAGCCAAGAGGAGCGGTAACCCACTTCTCCTCTTTCACTTCTCAAGGGTATAAAGTTCTTTGAGGCTTAGCCTGAGTGACAAAATCTTGATCCCAAGAGAGGTGTCTTTCGATTCACCTCCCGGTTCTTATACTCCGCCGGAACGCTGGAGTTGAGGTCCTCCAAGGGGTGATGAAATCCCCAAGCAGGCCTCCTAAAAAGAAACAAGGTTTTGGATCCTAATCTTATGCATCCGAGGTGGCCTCGAAAGACGACAAGGGGAGAGAAGACTTGGATGACCTTGGGCTAAAAAACACACTTGTTCTTTTAGCAATTGACTCTTACGTGTGCTGATCTAGACTTTGCAAGCACTCATGTTTAAGAGACAATGTTCAATTCCAACTTTGAAATGCGCCAACAAAGCAAAATCAAGTGAAGAATAAATACAAGAAGAAGAGTTAGGGTTAACAAAAAAGTAAACCCGCGTGCCAGGAGGCCTTCCACGTCAAGTATCGATTAATTTTCTTTAAGGCATTCAAGAGTTGGTGTGAATTTTTTTTTAAAAAACACGCTTGTTCTTTTAGCAACTGACTCTTACGTGTGTTGATCTAGACTTTGCAAGCACTCATGTTTAAGAGACAATGTTCAATTCCAACTTTGAAATGCGCCAACAAAGCAAAATCAAGTGAAGAATAAATACAAGAAGAAGAGTTAGGGTTAACAAAAAAGTAAACCCGCGCGCCAGGAGGCCCTCCACGTCAAGTATCGATTAATTTTCTTTAAGGCATTCAAGAGTTGGTGTGATTTTCTTTTTAAGCCCAAAACAAAGATGTGTGAGATTTGATTTCAAGCGCGCGCCCGGAGCCCCTCCACGTCAATAGTTGTTCAATTTTTGTGCCCAAACTTAAAGTGTGATCGATTTAGTCTAGAGTTTTGGTCATTTAAGAATTTTGATAAAGTTAACGCAAACGTTCAAAGACCAAGTGAGTGAGTTAGATTGTGAAACATTTAACACCTTTTTCAAGTAGACCCATCTCCATAGATGGCGCTAAGATTGCAACCAATGGTTGAACTGATGGGTGATTAGAAAACAGGTGAGTCCAAGGAACTCATCAAATTGATTTTTGCAAATTTGTATTTAACTTAACGAAGTTTTTTAAATGTCCAAAAATCAAAATTTGCCTAAATTGCATGTGGAAAAGAGATTTGTTTTGTTCAATTTTAAAAGCTTCAAATGAAGTGTTTGATATTGCAATGGTTAATTGATCCTTGGCATTCAAAATTGGATTTGTTGTTTTAATCATGCATTCAAAGAAAATTTGATTTTAATCTATGCCATTCAAGAGTGTGTTTAGCAACATGCATTCAAAAACAAATGATTAAACATTCAAGTTTTTTCCTTTAGGCATTCAAGATTGAGATTTTGTGTGTTGTTTTAAAAACTTTGAAATGTTTTGTTTTAACCTTAGATCATTCAAGATTGTTTTGGACTCAAAAGTGAAAATGACTCTTTGGACTTTGGTTTTCATTCAAGATTTTGTGTTCTAGTTTGCATATTTTAAGCCCAAAAATGATATTCCTAAATTGTTTTGATTCATGAAAAATTTTAAAAACATTGAAAATTTTGCAACAAGACATTTGTTTGGAACAAATAACAAAGCTTTTAGGACAATTTTTGGCAACCATTTAGGACTCTTAGTTTTCATGAGATTTTTAAAAGAATTTTAAAATATTGCCAAATGAGGTTCATTTTACTCTTGATCGATGCTTTGAGTTTGATTTAGATTTTAGTGTGCACTTTAGTGTTGATTTTGAACCTTTTGAAATGGAAACTTGAAGTTCTTTTTAAATTTCCAAAAATGAAGTGTTCCTAACTTTGCATGAATGCACTTAAAACCTTGATGTTGCAAAGATGCAAATGATTGGATTGATTTAGTTTCACTTGTTAAAAGATTCTTCTTTTTTTTTTGCAAATTTTTAGTTTTTAATAGATTTAAGTATGATTTGGGGGTTCATTTTAAGCACTAAAAATAAGTGTGTATGATTTTGCTTCCTTAAAAAAAAATGGCCAAGATCTCCCACAAGAAGAAGAAGAAGAAGTAGATGGAATAAGAAGAATATAGATAATAAGAGAAAGAAGAATTCCAAGTGCTTTGTCCACCTACAAGTTTGAAAAATCTGCAAACACTATAAGATAGACTATGAGTTCCTTTGTCTTCTTCATGCTCATGTGGATCTACAAAACCAATTTATACAATCCTACCAATCACAAAAATAAGCAAAATTAGCCAAAATTAGCAAATGACATACAAAACTTAACTAAAAAAGCTAATGAAGGTGACCCATGCGGGGTCCCACCGGGCGTGCCAAAATGTATATGAGCAATGTTAGTATGCTAATAGAAACCAAATTTAAATAAAGCTTCTACAAACTAAACAAAATTCATAAACTTCAAGATAGACTAAGATGAGCTCTCAATTGAGAATATGAGCTATTAATGGGCTCTCTCAATGAGAAGCTCTCTTGTTGAGTGGCTTTGTCTAAATAGATAGAATGTATGCTCAAGCTTATGCTTCAAAAAGGGCTTCAAATGGAGTTGGAATTTGGGTGTGAGTGTATGGTTTTGATGTAAAATGGCTTCTTAAAATGGGATTATGACTTTACTTCATGGATTGTGTTGTTTTGCAAAGGGGAAGGATCCAATTTATAAGCAAGAGGCTTGAAAGATTGAGGGCTAAGATGCAAGGATGGGAAAAAGCTCATGGAGGGCTCAGATTGCATGAGAGGAGAGCACATGTATTGTGCTTCTTTACAGCCAATCAGGGAGTGACACATGTCACAGGGTGAGAGGATGGAGGAAAGGGGAAGGATGAGTCAACAAAGCAGGCTCAGGGGATAAAATTTTCATAAAGACCCTCATAATGGCTTGTAAGAGCAATAAAAGGGCTTGAAAGAGTCATTTATGGCCTAGTGGGCTTCATAAAGTTTTATGGTTGGGATATTTTGAGGGAGATAAGAGGAATTTCGACTTGGGCTTGATTAAGAAGGTTTTAAGCTTGCTTAGGCTTGTGCAAATGATTAGAGGATGGATTAGGATGGTTTAAGATTAGCTTAGGGATAGGCAAGTGGATGGCATTTAATGAGGGTGGGTGAAGGAAGAGATATTTGTTAACTTTGGCTTGGGTTAGTAAGTTTTAATCTATGTTTAGGGAATGTGACAAAGTTAAGAGGGGATTAGGATTAGGTTTAAAGACATCTTCTAGAAGAGTCTAGACTTTGGATGAGGATAAAGACTTTCTAGAATAATCTAGAACTTCCTAGGATGAGGATGAAGACTTTTTAGAAGAGTCTAGAACTTCTTAGGATGAGGATGAATTAGATTTTTAGGAAATAAATAAATTTTATTTATTTCAAGGGTTTGGGTTGAGGAAATATTTATTAAAACTTTTTTAATAAACATGAGGATTAATATTTAATCTTAATTAAATATTTTGAGTTGGGATTAAGGGTAGGAAATGATGGGATTAGCCTTTAATCAAAATTAAAGGAGGATTAGAAGATTTTGGAAGAGGTTAGTAGTCTTAAGGAAATTGGCCAAAGTTTGGGCAAAAAATAAATTTTTTATTTATTTTGGTTTTTTTGGTCAATTTATTAATTAAATAATTAATAAATAAAAAAAAATGTTTAAATAAGATTTAAACATTTTTGGGAGGAATTTTTTAATTAAATATTTTTAATTAAGATAAAGGGATTTAATGGCATAAAAATAAATTAATTAATTAATAAATGATGATGTCATCAAAAAAATTTCAGAAAATAAAAATACTTTATTTTCTAAAGGTTTTTAGGTGTCTACATTTTGCCCCTCTTTGATGTGATGCTGCCAGTGGCATGGCATCAAAAATAAGAAAATAAGATGCCCAAAGCTAGAGCAGAAGAGGAAAGAATGGACTGCAAGATAGAGGATTCAAACCGTGTTTGTATCTTGGTTGGTCCCCAATCCCCTTGGTACCATGAGATTCATGCTTACCTTAACGATGGTATCATATCCCCTCACCTCACATGTACCCAACGCCAAAACCTAATCCTAAAATCATCCCGCTATGTCATCATAGCCAATACCTTATATCGTCGAGGTTATCACGATACTCTCTCTCGATGTTTAGACCAAAACAAGGCCATGATGGTGTTAAAAGAAGTACACTCCGAACTTTGCGGTGCCCACACGAGTGGTATTGTCTTAGCGCGACAAATCCTTAGAGCAGGCTACTATTGGCCTACCATTGAAGAAGACTCCTGTGACTTTGTCAGAAAGTGTCTCCCATGTCAGCAGCATGCAAATCTTGTGCACGCTCCAGCACAGAATCTACAGCCTATTGCACCACCTTGGCCTTTCGCTTGTTGGGGCCTTGATCTATTTGGAACTATCACACCCCTCTCATCTGATGGACATAAATGGATAATAACAGCTATAGACTATTTCACTAAGTGGGTGGAATCAGTCCCCCTCGTCTCAACTACAGGAGTTCAAGTCTCCAAATTCATCTTATACCACATTGTTTGCCGCTTCGATATCCCATCCACCATTTTCACCGACCACGGAGGTAACTTTGAAAATCTCAACATGGAAGAATTATGCACTTCCCTCCACATCCATCATCGCTTTTCTAGCCCATATTTCCCACAAGGTAACGGCCAGACAGAGGCAACTAACAAAACCCTCCTCAAAATCCTAAAGAAAGTTGTCAATGATTCCGATCGCGATTGGCATCTACAAATAAATCCAGCCCTATGGGCCTATCGAACTTCCTTCCATACATCCACAAGCACAACTCCATACTCCCTAGTCTATGGTGCTGAAGCGGTACTGCCTATAAATTGGATCCTTCCCCTTTGCAAAACAACACAATCCATGAAGTAAAGTCATAATCCCATTTTAAGAAGCCATTTTACATCAAAACCATACAATCACACCCAACTTCCAACTCCATTTGAAGCATAAGCTTGAGCATATATCCTATCTATTTAGACAAAGTCACTCAACAAGAGAGCTTCTCATTGAGAGAGCCCATTAATGGCTCATATTCTCAATTGAGAGCTCATCTTAGTCTATCTTGAAGTTCATGAATTTTGTTTAGTTTGTAGAAGCTTTATTTAAATTTGGTTTCCATTAGCATACTAACATTGCTCATATACATTTTGGCACGCCCGGTGGGACCCCGCATGGGTCACCTTCATTAGCTTTTTTAGTCAAGTTTTGTATGTCATTTGCTAATTTTGGCTAATTTTGCTTGTTTTTGTGATTCGTAAGATTGTATAAATTGGTTTTGTAGGTCCACATGAGCATGAAGAAGACAAAGGAACTCATAGTCTATCCCATAATGTTTGCAGATTTTTCAAGCTTATAGGTGGGCAAAGCACTTGGAATTCTTCTTCCTCTTCTTGTCTATATTCTTCTTATTCCATCTACTTCTTTTTGTGGGAGATCTTGGCCATTTTTTTTAAGGAAGTAAAATCATACACACTTCTTTTTAGTGCTTAAAATGAACCCCCAACTCATACTTAAATCCATTAAAAATTAAAAATTTGCAAAAAAGAAAAAATCTTTTAACAAGTAAAACTAAACCAATCCAATCATTTGCATCCTTACAACATCAAGGTTTTAGATGCATTCATGCAAAGTTAGGAACACTTCATTTATGGGAATTTAAAAAGAACTTCAAATTTCCATTTGAAAAGGTTCAAACTCAACACTAAGTGCACACTAAAATCTAAATCAAACTCAAAGCATCAGTCAAGGATAAAATGAACCTCATTTGCAAATATTTTAAAGTTCTTTTAAAAATCTCATGAAAACTAAGAGTCCTAAATGGTTGCCAAAAATTGTCCTAAAAGCTTTGTTATTTGTTCCAAACAAATGTCTTGTTGCAAAATCTTGAATGTTTCTTAGATTTTTCATGCATCAAAACAATCTAAGAATATTATTTTTGGGCTTAAAACATGCAAACTAGAACACAAAATCTTGAATGAAAAACAAAGTCCAAAGAGTCATTTTCACTTTTGAGTCCAAAAAATATCTTGAATGATCTAAGGTTAAAACAAAGCACTTCAAAATTCTTAAAACAACACACAAAATCTCAATCTTGAATGCTCAATAGAAAAAACTTGAATATTTAATCACTTGTCTTTGAATGCATGTTGCTAAACACACTCTTGAATGCCATGGATTAAAATCAAATTTTCCTTGAATGCATGATTAAAACAACAAATCCAATCTTGAATGCCAAAGATCAATTAACCATTGCAATATCAAACACTTCATTTGTAGCTTTTAAAATTGAACAAAACAAATCTCTTTTCCACATGCAATTTAGGCAAAGTTTGATTTTAGGACATTTAAGAAACTTCGTTAAATTAAATACAAATTTGCAAAAATCAATTTGAGTACTTCCTTGGACTCACCTCTTTTCTAATCACCCATCAATTCAACCATTGGTTGCAATCTCAACGACATCTATGGGGATGGGTCTACTTGAAAAAGGTGTTAAATGTTCCACAATGTAACTCACTCACTTGGTCTTTGAACATTTGCTTTAACTTTATCAAAAATTTTAAATGACCAAAACTCTAGACTAAATCAATCACACTTCAAGTTTGGGCACTAAAATTGAATAACTATTGACGTGGAGGGCCTCCGGGCGCGCGCTTGAAATCGAATCTCACACATCTTTGTTTTGGGCTTAAAAACAAAATCACACCAACTCTTGAATGCCTTAAAGAAAATTAATCGATACTTGACGTGGAGAGCCTCCGGACGCGCGGGTTTACTTTTTTGTTGACCCTAACTCTTCTTCTTGTATTCATTCTTCACTCGATTTTGCTTTATTGGCACATTTCAGAGTTGGAATTGAACATTGTCTCTTAAACATGAGTGCTTGCAAAGTCTAGATCAGCACACATAAGAGTCAATTGATAAAAGAACAAGCGTGTTTTTTAGCCCAAGGTCATCCAAATCTTCTCTCCCCTTGTCATCTTTCGAGGCCATCTTGGGTGCATAAGATTAGGATCCAAAACCTTGTTTCTTTTTAGGAGGCCTGCTTGGGGATTTCATCACCCCTTGGATGACCTCAACTCTAGCGTTTCGGCGAAGTATAAGAACCGGGAGGTGAATCGAAAGACACCTCTCTTGGGATCAAGAGTTTGCACTTGGGCTAAGCCTCAAGAAACTTTATACCCTTGAAAAGTGAAAGAGGAGAAGTGGGTTACCGCTCCTCTCGACTGTGTGACATCTTTTTGGTTTCATCTACGGATTTGAGCCTCACGTACCTTGGGTATATCGAGGACTCCCTAGCTAAACCAACTGTCAGCCTTGTAGACAACCATCTCGGGTGTTAATGTGTTTGAAGTGACTAATCGAGACATTTGTAAAACATACACACTCCTCGGCGCAAGTATCACATTCTGAGAATCAAAAACTTCTATCTGGTTCTTCCTATCTATTGCTTGATTTTTTTTTATTTGTTGAATGAATGTTTGCGAAACTTGGTCAATCCTAGCTTATGGCACACTTAGCGTAGTCAGTGCCTATTCCAGAAGTTGAACAAGTTTAAGCAAAACAACCAAGATCTCTCAAAGCTAAGCAGATTCAGGAATTGATGTCAGAGCAACCCAAACCCAAACAGAAGTTCCACAAAGTTAAACTCAAACCATATCAGGCATACCAAGAACTTTCAACCAAGAGAAAGGAACTAACACCAAGTCCTCGAATTGCCAAACTCCACAAAGCAAAAGACAAAGCTGCTGACGAAGCCCTTCAAGACGCTTGGTTAGATCGCACCATCCAATTTAACCAATATCCAGGAGTTAACAATGCTTATGCCTTACCAACTAGGCATGATTTCTATGATTAGACCCCCTTGTTTCTCCACATCTTCTTGCCTAAGCTTCATTTTTGCATTAGTCATCTTTGTAGGTAAGCTAGCCATCCTTAAAGCATTTTAGCTCATTCATCTCATTTAGAACCAAACCATCTAGCCAGCAATCAAAAACTCACATCCAAGCCTTCAAAATTGTTTGTCACCTTGCCAAAAGTTTGCCATTCCCAACATCTTCCAAATCCACCAATCTCACCCACGTTATCCCTTTGACAGAGCTTTGTCTAGGGTAATTTAGCTTTGTCACTTGTTATCCCTCATCACCTTGAGCTAAAGGTTGGGATCCACAAGTGGTCAATCTCGTGTTCTTCCTAAAGGATCATCAGTCTATCCTTAAGTTGACACAATCACCACCAAGCTTGCACATAGGAAAGTAGACCTTTCATAATTTGGCAACATATCTTTGAAGTTAGAATTCTCAACCCAATCCTCCTTAGGTTTTGTCATACAGCTTTGCCTGAACCTAGGAAATCATTTGCATAGAAAAGCCTTCCTCTTTTGCCTCCATCAGCATTGTTGCATCTCATCCCTAGGAAACATTCTGCATTTTCATGCCACCTGTCACTCGCTTAGGCAAGAAGAAGGAAACAATGGAGCCCTATCATTTGGATTCAACAGTATCGCTCTCCTTGAGTACTCAATCATCCTTCAGCCTAGAGAACACTATACCATCACCTACTGACATTGAAGCTTTCATGAACCAACCAGGAAATGCAGTATTGGTGAACACCATTATAGACAAAACAAGGAAACAATAATGGCAGCACAATATCTTGGAACACCTTGGGAACATGCCAGCCCAAATCTCCTTTTTAGACCACCTTCGCACCAGTCCTGTGTACAAGAACATCCTTGACAGTGCTCCTATAGAATCCTGTGTCCCTTCAGATATCAACGCTATTGATTTTCGTAATCTTGTTGCACACCTATCCTCCTCATGTGCCCTATGATTCAAACCCATCGACATACCTGTGGTCAAGCCAGATCACACCCTTCCGCTTCGCATAGCCTTCATGGTATCCAATTTTGCCGTGAAAAGAGTAATGATAGATAATGGATCAGCCTTGAATATTTGCACCCTAAAATTCATAAAACAAGCTGGGTATACTGAGGCAGATATCATCAGTGAGGTTATCACCATCAAAGCTTATGACAACTTGGAAAGAACCACAGAAGGAACTATTTTGCTACCAATCAAGGTTGGGCCAGTCATCCAAGAGACACTGCCATGTTATTGATCTAAACCTACCATTTAACATCCTCCTCGATCGCCCATGGATTCATGCCATGAAAGCCGTTCCATCCACTTACCATCAATGCGTCAAATTTTCGCATCAAGGCACTAAGGTAACCATCCATGTCAATCCAGAACCCTTTGCTTACTGCAATGCGGTTGAAGCCTCATATACAAAACCATTGCCCTGGAATTGATATCGGCACAGCCATCGCCAGCTCATCCCACACTTGTAATGACCCAGAAACCATCCTCGGCTCCACCTTATCTACCGTGAAGATCAATAACAAAGGTTGTGGAGAGTATAGTCTATCAGATGCATTTGCTGTCGGGGCACTCCCACTTGATCCACATGCCCATGGACGACCGACATATCACAAAGCTAAGGAGATTCCACCTCCTCGATACAAACAGTTTGGCCCAACAACCTTTGTATCCTCAAAAATCCCTCTTCATGAGGAGCTCACTCCGGATATCAACAATTGGTTACATAAGGATGCACCTCAAAGAAATCAGGCACGCATTGGTCACTTTAGCCAGAAGTATCGCCAAGAACATAAGCTCATCACTGACAAATGGAACTATCAAGGTGGTGGTCTAGGACGAGAAGAAAGAGGCATGCAGTGCCCCATCGATGCACACAAGTGGGAATCGAAGTCAGGTCTTGGCTTTGGCATACCCACAACTGGGGGCACCAATGAGAACGGTCACGCTTTTTCGAACATTCACCGCGACCTTGTCGAAATCGAAGACATTCCTAAGGAAGTTGAAAAGAGAGCCTACGATGATATCCCAGACCAAATCTCCCTCGGAGACTCTGTTCTCCAAGAACTATCCATCCACCTCATTGACCTACCACTCACCCATCCACAACTCATAGATTGGGACCAACCAAGCGTCATACACATTGATGAGTTCACATCAGAGGAAGCGCTTCTGAGATTCATGGGAGCTGAAACACCTCACAAGAAAAAAAAGCCAGATTTTGCCTATATCTATAAGCTAGATCCCAAGGGGTATTTTTGAAAAAATCCCCAACCTAGTTCCGATACACCCAAAACTGGAACTAAGGTGAATCTGAGACTAGCTATGGCAGCGAAGAGAACCCCTCAGCAAGAAAATCCAAAGCCACAAGCAGAACATGAAGATTTAGCATTGCCTCCTCAAGATAATCGACCAGAGGTGTCTTCTATTCTAATTGAGGATACTCGAGAAGTCAACATTGGTTCTTCAGAGATCCCCAAACTTGTTCACATTGTTGCATCCCTGTCACAAGACCAAGCTGATCTCCTCTTTGAGGTCTTAAGAGAGAACATTGGCCGATTTGCATGTTTATATCAGGACATGCCAGGACTTGATCCAAAGCTTGTAGTTCATCATCTTGCAGTCGATCCAAAGATCAAGCCCGTCAAACAAAAGCTTAGAAAAATGCACCCCAAGGTGGCATTACTGGTCAAAGTTGAATTAGAAAGAATGTTAGCTGCTAAGGTAATCCGACCTATCGACTACTCAAAGTGGATCTCCAACATGGTCCCCGTCACTAAACCCTCCGGTGACATCAGAATCTGCACTGATTTCAAAGATCTTAACAAAGCTTGTCCAAAAGATGATTTTCCCTTGCCCAACATAGATATGATCGTAGATCTTACAGCTGGACATGAAATTCTGTCCCTCATGGATGGATTTTCTAGGTATAATCAAATCAAGATTGCAGAAGAGGATCAGCATAAGACATCATTTACTACCCCTTGGGGAACCTTTTGTTACAACATGATGCCTTTTGGCCTAAAGAATGCTGGGGCTACCTATCAAAGAGCTATGACAGCCATTTTTCATGATCTCATCCATAGCATTTTGGAGGATTATGTGGATGATATCTTGGTCAAATCTCATACCTTCATGGATCATCTTGCTGACCTAGAGAAAGTCTTTGATAGGTTAGCCAAATATACCGACAACATACATCCTAACGCACACCCTGTCAGCTATACAATATTTACCGACAACATCTGCAAAAGTAAATAACATGAAAAGAAAAGGAGAGAGGAGAAAGTCATGGGCATCAGTCATTGCTTGTAATGATTGGTTGACATGCATCCATCCGCTGCTTCAAGTCGCATTCCATCCACACATCTGAACCCTGCAATCATAGGAAAATTGTTAGATCCAATGGATCTAAGCAATGCAAAGTGTCTCATTTCACCTCATTTATTTTCCTATCGCGCCATTCATCTTCACAAATTACAAATATATATCAGCAAAGAAACAAAAACAATCACATTGAAATGCTTTATAAACTACTAACATGTTTGTTTACTGTGCAACGTCCTGTTTCTAACGAACATGCGAATATAACAGTAGGCTCCCACAAGGGTTATTGAGCCCAACATACCCACTAAAAACAGGACCTATGAAGCTGATCAAGACAAGTAAAACATGAGAACAAAAGTATTAAAGGGACATTACTAACAGTTTTGAAACCTTTGACTTTAATATATGGAAGCAAGTGTGATAACAGTAAAAGTGAACAAAGGAATGCATTTGGTATTCATAAAAGAAAAACATCATGAGAAGCAAGAGCTTTACATTTCAGTTCAGAAAAATATAAGTTCAAAATGCTGAAAGCAAACAACCATCTTGTGCATTCTGAATATGGATAGAGGAGTATGTCTAAAGCAATAATCAAAGAATGTGTTTTAGAAGTAGCAAGTTGAAAAGTGTTGGATTTCATGACTAGATTTAAATTAATTATTTATATAAATATTCTTGCAAAATATATTCTTTATATTATATAAAGAACCTTTTAGACAATTAAATAATCAATGTTATGGCCACCACCTTTCACATAGAAGATTTAATTATGTCTGAGATCGAGTACATCTCATTGGAATCGGTATGGTCACAAATTTATATATAAACGAAAGGTGGCAAAGATAAGAGAACGTGACCCTATCTACATGACACATTGATCAAGGTTTAGGCGGAAACAAATACATTTAAATCAACGTGGGACAAACTCCTCATGCGCACATGGTATGTAATACATGGAAGGACGGGACACCCAATCGTGCATGTGAAGATTAACATGATGGATGCGTACTCTAATAACCTTTATAGACCAATACATAAAGTGCATTATGCTTTATAATTTGATGGACAAGGTAACAAATCAAAGGTGAATATATGATTTATAATTATGATTGAATATATATACATCTGAATATTATATATTAAATATATATGAGAACATTATAGAACATTATAAGATATATATTATTAATACATTATAGAACATTTATAGATATAGGATATTATGAGATTATATATTAATTCATACAATTATATATATAAATAAATATATAATAATTATATATATAAATATATATATATAAAATCAAAGAGGTTAAACTCATATTTTATCTGACAGAAGCTATAAAACATTAACACTCCCTCTTAGCTAGGGAGGATATACATATAATCAATCATATATCATTTCAATATTAGAATATCGTTGATCAAAAGATATTCAACATTTTGATATCATAGTTGATATCACGAGTATTGGCCTCCCAAAATATCGACATCCGATATTCACCAAGTACTCAATTTAAGATGTGATATCACATTTGACATCACGAGTAATGGTCTCCCAGAATATCATATAATATTCACCATTTACTCAAAAATAAGGTTTAATATCAAGAGTATTGGCCTCCCAGAATATCAAAGATATTCACCAAATACTCTGAGTAATGGCCTCCCAGAATGTTGAGATGCAAGACATTCACCATTTACTCAATTTTTTTGATCTCATAACACAAGTTATTGTAAGATCGTCATCTTACAATAACTTCTCCAAATACAAGTGACACCGTTTGGAAGTTGTCACTTCCTTATGATGTACACAAGGGCAGGCTCATCATTTTTATATATAAGGATGTTTTCAACTCCCTCCGAATATCAATCATTAGAGCTCCTTATAAACTCCCTCTTCCTGTAATAACATTCTCAAAACAGAAAGGTCATGGCACATAGCAATAATGATTAAAAGTAAATACACATAGATAGCATAGTACAATAATTTGATATTCTAAGACTCCATCTTAGAAATTTTAACGAGCTTATTTTACACTTCAATGCATATATAAAGAGAACTACCTCTTAATACATTACTTCATACATGTTAAGGATATCCGAAGTTTCTTTAAAATGGACATTTCTCTGGATCTGTATCAAAATCACTGACTTTGGCAAAAGATGCTTTATGTTTCAGTTTATCAAGGCATTTGAATGCTAAGTGACCATAGTTGTCACATCTAAAGCATTGCATTGTCGAGTAATCAACATGTCTTCTTTTTCTTTTGAATTTAAGTTTCTTGTTTTTATCAACTTGGGTTGTGAGAGCCTTAATATCACCTCCAATAGGAATATCGCCTTGAGATATTAACATGCCCTCCTCTTGTATGCAGTCATCCTTTAGTCAACCAAGTTTAGGAAGCTTTGATCGAGCACATACCCCTTGTCTGAAATATTTCCACGATGATGGCAGACCCTTGAGAGCTATCATTGTTAATTCTTTTTCATCATAAATCTGGCCAATTTTGGAGAGTTGGTTTCTTAGTTCTGTTATCCTCATGAAATATGAGGCAACAGATTCTCCTGTTTTCATTTTAATGTTGAAAAGATTATCTTTCAAGGTTATAATTCTCGTTGTCTTGTTTATCTCAAACATTTCTTCAAGTGTTTTAAGCATTTTGTGTGCTGTGTCTAATTCAGAGATAGTAGGGAGAAGATGATCCCTAACATCATCCACAATTAATTTCATGGCTTTAGTGTTATCTTTTTCCCATTTAATGAATTCGTCATTCCCTTTTGGTCGATCAGATTTTTCATTGAATTTCTTGAGATCATTATCTTTTAAGGTTAACTTCATTCGTAATTTCCATGCTGCATAATTTGAATCACCGTCAAGTCTATCCTCCACTTTTATACCATTCACCATTTTGAAGGAAACAAAACTGTGAATATTTTAGGGCACTTGAGTAAAATAAATCTAATCAGGATTGTCTCTTAAAGCCGCTCTAATACCATGTTGGATTTCATGACTAGATTTAAATTAATTATTTATATAAATATTCTTGCAAAATATATTCTTTATATTATATAAAGAACCTTTGAGACAGTTAAATAATCAAAGTTATTGCCGCCACCTTTCACATAGAAGATTTAATTATGTCTGAGATCGAGTACATCTCTTTGGAATCGGTATGGTCACAAATTTATATATAAACGAAAGGTGGCAAAGATAAGAGGACGTAACCCTATCTACATGACACATTGATCAAGGTTTAGGCGAAAACAAATACATTTAAATCAATGTGGGACAAACTCCTCATGTGCACATGGTATGTAATACATGGAAGGACAGGACACCCGATCACGCATGTGAAGATTAACATGACGAATGTGTACTCTGATCACCTTTATAGACCAGTACATAAAGTGCATTATGCTTTATAATTCAATGGACAAGGTAACAGATCAAAGGTGAATATATGATTTATAATTATGATTGAATACATATATACATCTGAATATTATATATATTAAATATATATGAGAACATCATAGTTATAAACATTATAAGATATATATTATTAATACATTATAGAACATTTATAGATATAGGATATTATGAGATTATATATTAATCCATACAATTATATATATAATCAAAGAGGTTAATCTCATATTTTATCTGACAGAAGCTATAACACATTAACAAAAAGCTACAGGAGAAAGAGTGGCACAAAACCATCGGAAACGCTACAGGAAAGAACAAAGAAATGAACCTGTATAGTAGCAATGAATGCTCCCAAGTGTTTATCCAAAAGATTCAACATCAGGCAGATTTCAACATGTTAAGAGCTAAGTTCCAAGTAGAAGAGAAGTTACAAATATTTTGTGCAAAATGACAGTTTTCAGCTGAACAGAGGAAGGGAATTACATCGGCAAAGCATATAAAGTCTCATGTACAGCAATAGTGAGAAGAGAACATGAACACTGTACTCAGGAGGAAAAGAAATATATCTTCATGTTCAGCAGTGTTCAATTATATACCACCAAATAGAGGGGTTTTTTCTACTACCAAAAGAGCATAAGAGCATAACCAAACAATGGTAGGAAGAAGTAATATTTTTTCCTTCAAACCAAGCAAATATATTTTCAGTCATGGTTATGTTTAGTACAGATTGCAAAAAAGTAAGGAAAGTGTCATTTTCGGCTGAAAAAGAAAGAATGTTATATACACTTAGGATGAATCTATTATGTGTTAAACCTTCAGTTATCTTCATCACATTTTAATTTGCGCAAAACAAAAGCCAGATTTGAAACATAAAAGCTACAGCAGAAATATAAACCCAGTTCGAGTTAGTGGCAAGGAGAAGGAAAGGTCTTGCAAGCAATTTCATGCTTTTATTATACCCAACTCAAGTTTCAGTAGAGGATGAAAAAGAATCAGAAACATGCACAAGCCCTACAACCACGGCCATGAAATAGCAGAGAGTGATGAGAACTGGGCAAGTTTTATAAACAGCCAGCTAAGAAAGAGATTTACCTTTGTAAAGGACGTTTGAAGAGGAGTACTAGTTTAACATTAATATTTCATATCTAGTTGATGTTTCTAAATACCCTGCATGTGAAATAAAAGAGAGTATAGTTCTACTTCTACCAAAGCAAATCTATGGAGAGGAAGAGGTAACTCAAAAATTATGGCATTAATATCCAAACTTTGAAGTTGCGGTTATAAGTATGAGCCAATATATTCATGCTTACAATATTAACAGAGAAATATCACAACAAATACGCTCCACATCTTGCAAGTTTAAAGACTCCAAATACGAAATGCATGAGAGATCTCCATACCCAGCAGTAAAAAGCACAAATATGCAATCATTCCTTAACAGTAGGGAGAATAGATGAAATGGGTAAGTGAATAACAGTAAGTTCATACCTCCGGCTTCAAAGTCACAGAAAACTTCTTCAAAATCTTGTCTGAATGGAATCAAAATCCTTAGTGGAGCTGATACTAGAACCGTCATCAGCAGCAATACCAGATTTGGCGTTAGAAAAAAACGTAACAGCCCAAAACACGTGTCGTTTTAGCACAAAACTGCAAAATGGTGGTCACAGCATCATACTTTGGTTCCACAAACCCAAAATCGACTGCAAATGGAGTGGAAAGCTTCCTCAAACCCAACACACTCCTTATCGAGCTCTCCAGACAAATACAACATGCAAAATGAATAGGCTTTTAGGGTTGTAATGTGAGGAAATATATTTGTCCTCAAATATTTTGCATAATTTTTTGAAGTCCGATGGCTTTAGATGGGTTTTTATTTTATTTTCTTTTTCAAGTATGTCATGGGATATTCGAAGGGGGTATTTAATTGTTTTGAGACTTTCTATTTCCATTAGTTTTATATTGTGAAAAAAAATATTAAATGATATATTTATAAGTCATTTCACATTTTTGTTATTTCAAAATGCAAATGGAGGGAAATGTAAATAATTTGACATGTGTCATCAGTACTTGATCTTGGAAGTTACAGATATTTCATGAGAAGACTTAGTATCCTGAGTTAAATTGAGTCACTTTAGGAGGTGTTTGAGTCCTCTAAGGGATTACAAGGTCAAATCTGGGCTTTGACTAGGCAATTTAGGTGTCTTTATGATCATTTTCGGTGTTTTATGAGCAATTTAGCATGAGAAATTGGTTCCTTTATGACTTAGTGGAGTTTATGGAGTAGTTAGTCATCATTTTCAGTAATTATGACTCCTATTTTAGAGGCTTTTTTCATGGATTCGACCCCAGGGGGTTTGTACTTAGTCTTTTGAACTCTATTGTTTTAGAGAGTTTTGATTATGTAGAGAAGGAATTTTGTGACATTTCCTTGTGTCCTTGATGTATTTTCTGCATTTTTTGTAATTCAGTTTGGAATGCTCAATATATGGATTGAATCATTTCATGGCAGTTTCTTCCTAAAAATCTAGCCTTCTTTCCTTTTTGTTTCTCTATGTGAAAATATTTGATTGATAAACTGGAAAGTGAGTCTTAGGATTCCTTTTAATCTTGTCTCATTCATCACCTAGTTGCAATTTGTATTTTTGTTTGCAGGTTATAGTTTGTCTTCCATTTTGGGATCGTTATGTGAATGCCTTTATCTTCCTTAACTCTCATTGTCAGGACCTTATCATGAAATATTGATGCAAACCAGTATAGGATTGAAGTGTTTGTCAACAAGGGGAATCTATCTTGTTAACAGTCATATCTTCAATATTCACAAGTTTTGGTGTATTGCCTATTAAGTTTGAATTTAGGTTTTATTTCTGCATCTTCTCCATTTTCATATCATATTAGTTCATTTCAGCATTCAAAACTTAGGTGATTATCTTAAGGAGCTGGCCTATAACCTAGAGATTCACTCAGTTTCATAGGAAAATCCCACTACCTATGAGTGATTCAATGTTACCTGAAATTTCCAATTCATTTAGGTGAGTTGGTAGGGTGCAAATTTCAGGACTCAACAATGTTGGCATGCCTGATGGAACATGAAGTCAGAATTTTCAGAAGTTCTTGTTGTTTGATATGCTACAACAAGTATACATCTTTGAACAAGTTAAGTTTCAGCATATCTGGCGACTCTGTTTATGAAGAAAACTGACCAATGCAAAAGTTTATATGAGAAAGGTGGAAACAAGAAGCTCAAAGTCTTTTGAGTATTTGTAGCTGTCATCACCAAAGAGGAAAGGAAGGACTCTTAATCGAACTCCTCGTGCAAAGAGAGTTCAGACAACTCCTCCAAAAGTGTATGTTAGAAGAGGAAGATTATTGCAGAGTGAACGTCCTGTGAGACATTCAACATCAATTACTGTTAGAGAAGAGCCACCAGTTGTTGTTTCTTGGAATTTCAACTTCCCAAACAGAAAAAGTAATTTTGGTACAGCAAGTGTGAGGTTTTCTACTACAAATACAAGTACTTTTTCATTACTTTCAAGTACTCTATCAACAAGCATAAGGTCGGTTTTAGCGAATATATCAACACAATCTCATACTATGGTCGTGTCATGCCAAGAGCGTTTTCTTTGGTACCTTTCAATCAAGGTAACCCTCTAAATCTTCAGCAACACAATGATATACCACTAGCATCCTTGAAAGGACTATCAAAGTTCACATGAGAAGGACAAATCACGTCTTTCAAACATATAAGAGACATAGCAGCATTGTGCAATGTTCAACATGTGACTCAAGAAAATGTGGCGGTGAGATTATTGGCTGCATCATTTAAGAAGAAGGCATTCCAATGGTTTCCATATCAACTTGGGGCGAGTTGGCTGATGCATTTACAAAGTTTTTTGAAGAAAAATCTGATCAATTGTCATTAGTAGAGCAGTTGACCACTATCAAGAAAGCTCCTCAAAAACAAATGACAAGTTTCAATATCTGATTCCAAAAAACCTAGAATAGGATACCTGCTACAGTAAGACCTTCTGTTGATCATGCATTTCTATATTATTTGAAAAGTTTTAATAGTGATACATCTGTAATGATACAATTCAAGGGGGGTCAATCATTACCTCAAGCCTACAGTATAGCTATTAGAGTAGAAAATAGCCTTATTTAGGCAAGAAACATAGCCCCTAGACCTCTTATGCCATACTTTCTAGATATACATCCAAATATGTCATTACATATACCCCCTCTTGCTGCAATACCTATTGTTCTAGCTATAGAATCTACAGGAAGTTAAACAAACGTTATTGTCGGACCCTCAAATGAACTACAAGAGATTAAGACCTTTTTGCAAACCTTGGGGAATGAGTTAACCATCAAGAAGAAACAAGACTACCAAGGTCAGAGGCCGCCATTTCAATAGCACCAGCAAGGAGCAACTTGGCTCTATCAAAACCAGGGGTTTAATCAACAGTTTCAACAGAAAAGACAGCTATACCAAGGTAACTATCAAGGACAGCGACAAAATTTCAATCAAAGACCATTCCAGCCATATAATTCAGGGCCTTCAAATGCAGCAAATCCAGTGAGATATATTGTTCCAGCACAAAATAATCTTGCAACGGATTGCGAATGGTGTTATCCATGCAACCAAGCACATAATCAAGCCACTTGTTCAAACGGGGTGATCAATCAAACACTCATGGTCCAAAATGTTGCTAATATAAGCAAAATGTGTCTACTATTGTACCTAAACAATAACAAGATGTGCATCCCAATAAGACAGCATTCTTGAATTGACAAAATGGAGAATTTTGTGGTGTAAATGACGATCCAACAATCATAACATATGCTAAAACAAAGAAAAGGGCTCTAGAAATTGATCAAACAACCAATAAAGGTAAAGAACCTACCGTAAATACTAGACCATCATCTACAAAGGGTCAAAGTATTCCATAGAAGTATCCAACCCAGCAAACCAGCAATCAGCCTCACAAAGATGCAGACTTAGCTGCTACTAAAGTATACCAAAAAGTACATTAAGTTGTACCTTACAGGATAGTGGGCAGCGCGAAGAGAATGAACGTGTCAATGACTATGTGGGATTCCCTATCTATTCCGGGACAAGCTAAGATGTTGGAAAAAGCGTTGAATGGTGAAGATATGCAATAACAAGTTGTTGGGAGCTGTGAGAAGGTGGTGATGAAAAATGCTGAGCAAATAACTGATGTGAACAGCAAACCAAATACAACAGTTCAAAGTAAGGACATGAGGCCTCCTTTCTATGTTTCCCTAGTTATTGGAAAAAATTTGGTACATAATTGTATGATTGACAGTGGAGCAACTTGTATGATTCATAGTGGGTAACATGAAAAGAATGAACGTGTCAATGACTATGTGGGATTCTTTATCTATTCCAGGACAAGTTGAGATGTTGAAAAAGGCGTTGAATGGTGAAGATATGCAAGAGCAAGTTGTTGGGAGTCGTGAGAAGGTGGTGATGACAAATGCTGAAGAAAAAATTGATGTGAACAACAAACCAAATACAATGATTCAAGGTAAGGACGTGAGACCTCCTTTCTATGTTTCGCTAGTTATTGGAAAAAATTTGGTACACAATTGTATGGTTGACAGTGGACTGTTATGCCAAAAAGGGTAGCTGACAAATTAGAGTTAAAATATGAGCCAATAGAAAAGGGGGTAGTCTAGCTAGGTGGTACTTTTGTAAATCCTATAGGTTTCATAAAGAATGCTAGTTTGACTTTACATGCTTGCCCTTCTCTATTCCACAAGATATATATGTGATAGATTTACCTCCCTATTTTGGTCTTTGCTTATCAAGAGATTTTACAGCCAAAATAGGAAGCTATTTGTCATCTGATTGGTCTCACATGATTTTCTATACAAGATATGGAACAAAAGTAAATATAAAATCAGAATTACTTACAAAGGATATCATATAACCCTATATACCCAGTATGATGAATATAAACTATGTCAATTTTGAACAAAATGAACATGTTGACCTTGTTTCATAGATGTCTACTGCTAGGATTCCTGATATACTTTTAGATGAATGGGCTGAAACTTATCATGCCGAAAACTACCCAATAGTTCAAGATGTCGGGATGGGTAACTATATATTTCAAGAGGATGATGTAGTTATGCCAAATTTGGTTAAAATCACAAAGGCTGATTCTAAACAGCAAAGTGAGATCTGGCATATGTTCTTCGATGGCTCAATGAGTAAACAGGGAGCAGGTGCAGGTACAATGTTTGTCTCACTTATAGGTGAAAAGCTACGTTCCCCCAAGTTTCTAGGATGGGGACAACAGGGGACGATGGGATGGGTTTTTGGGATGGCAAATTTTTTTGGCAATTTTGGGAAAGGTGGAGGGACAGCAAATGGGGACGACTATATATAGGGAAATTTCAAAATATACACTGAAAATTGCAAATATACATGTCATTCATATGAAACTAAGTACAAAGCATGTCATTTAAACATTATAGAACCTTAACATACACCATTTGAATGCCATGTAGGAAATAATAACCGATTTCAGTACTTAATTGTCAATATGCATATCAATATGTGAACAAAAATATTTAAATATAAGTTTAGCAATGAACAATATCATAAAAATATGGAAATCTAAATATGCCCAAAGGCTAGAGGGCTGTCATAAAATATGGAAATCTAAATATTCCCAAAGGCTAGAGGGCTGTCATAAAATTTCATCATCATGTTCAAGTTCAACATAGAAAACAAAATACAAAAAATGAAGTAGACTACTGTTCAAGCTTTTGGAAGCAAAAAAATCACCTCTTCTTGCAAAATGAAAACACCAGCTAGCTGCAACACACTCCAACTTCACAGGCAAAACCAAACAAATGACAAAACAACTACAATGTGGTCTTTTTTGCCCTTTTAGGGCATTTGGAGAGGCAGATCCCACTGGACGACCAAGTAAGGACAAACAAAATAAAGCTTTTTGTTTAAAAACAATATTTTAAGCTTCACAAAAAATGGGGACAGTTGGCCATCCCTAGTACAGTTAGGGGACTTCTGGACGTTCCCTTTCTATAACGGGGATGGCCTTTTCTTGCCCAAAAGTCCCCGAGATTCAAAGACGTCCCCTAGTGATTTGCAAATTTTGGGGACGATTGGGAGACATCCCCTACCCATCCCCCCATCCCCGGGACGTCCCTGTCTCGGAAACATGGGTTTTTTGGCTGGGGACATGTCCCCGAGGTACATAGGTGAAAAGTATTATGATGCTTTCATATTTGGTTTTTCATGTACAAATAACATAGCAGAGTATGAAGGTCTTTCTCAAGGGCTAGAATGGGCAAGAAAACGTGGGATCAAGTGTTTAAAGGTACACGGTGATAGTGAGCTAGTAGTGAACCAAGTCAAGGGTTTAAATGTTGTAAAAAATGTTCTCAAGTGTTAGAGGCACAAAGTTTGGGATCTTCTTGAGGATTTTGATGCCTTTAACATACTTACCATTCTAAGAAGTAAAAACTAGCATGTTGATAGGCACCATGGCAGCTATGAGAGCTCAATATGCTATCATAGATAGCATTAAGGCACAATCTGACCAGCAGCACATTAAGATAGTTATCAGGCCTTCGGTACTTGATAATAAAACCAATTGGCAGGTTTTCGACAATGCTGAACAAATTCTGAAATTTTTGTTCGAAGAGGATGTTTTGGCCAGTTCAAACCAGCAGAGATATAAAGACCAATACAGAGATCAGGTGCTTCAACTAAAAAATAATAAATAACCTAAAGGGTTAGTCACGCTGGAAAGTGTTTTTAATTCAGATGACCAAGTGCAAACTGGTAAAGCTAACCTGCTGCTACAGCAAAATCAATATGAGGATTTGGAGATTGCACCTAGAAAACATCTTAAAATTGGTAAAGTAAATTCTGTTGAAGAAAAACCGTCATTCCTTAATCTATTCCAAGAGTTTAGTGACATATTTGCATAGGAATATAGTGATTTGAAGAGTTATGATCCACAGCTCGCACAACATTCCATTGAGTTAGAACCAACAACCCAACCAGTTAGGCAGAAACAAAGGCCCATTAATCCCAGATTTGAGCCACTAATGCAAAAGGAGGTATTAACCTTCACTGGAACCTTCAATTGAGATCTTAAAAGAGGAATATGTCTCCCATATCCAACGTATTAAAGTAAAGTAATTACTCTCCTCACCCTCCTCGACTGCAAAGTAAGGTTTTGGGATAGGGTAAGGGGATTAATGCCTCGACCAAGTATCCTTTCACTCCCACTGGTTCAGTGTTTGATTCCGATTAACCCTAGTCGTGGAGTTGGTAATAAATGTGTAATGGACATCCATATTTGATGATAACCAGGACCGAACGAAAAGCTTTCTCATCTCGCCCCTCCATATCCAAATACGCTATTCAACCAAACTCAACTTTGCATGCAACCAACCCCATCAAATTCGAATAGGTGCATTTATCCCTCCTGCGTCATAGTTTCGCTCGCTACTATCTCTATGGCTTTGGGGTTGGCTACGGCATGTTAGAGAGATGGTTTAGGGTTGGAGGATTGATCCAAATTCAGCGAGATTGGGCAACAAGCAATTAGAGGCGATCACATCAATCTACATAAGGTTTGGTTCAATGAATAGATGGACAAAGAAGCCATAAGGTCTATCATTGTTCGAAGGGTGAATCACCTTTCATACACTACCATCTCCATATGAAAGGCCACAAATATCTATTGACAACCTGTTAGGTTAGGCATGAGGAGTTTGTGCCTGGCGGCAATGTAATGCCATTTTTTGGCTCTAGTAAAGTATTAACGTAAAGTAATTACTCTCCTCACCCTCCTCAACTGTAGGGTAAGGTTTTGGGATAGGGCAGGGGAATTAATGCCTCGACCAAGTATCCTTTCACTCCCACTAGTTCAGTGTTTGATTCTAATTAACCCTAGTCGTGGAGTTGGTAATAAATGTGTAATGGACATCCATATTCGATGATAACCAGGACCGAACAAAAAGCTTGCTCATCTCACCCCTCCATATCCAAATATGCTATTCAACCAAACTCAACTTTGCATGCAACCAACCCCATCAAATCCGAATGGGAGCATTTATCCCTCCTACGTCATAGTTTGGCTCACTATTATCTCTATGGCTTTGGGGTCGGCTACGACATGTTAGAGAGATGGTTTAGGGTTGGAGGATTGATTCAAATTCAGCGAGCTTGGGCAACAAGCAATTAGAGGCGATCGCATTGATCTACATAAGGTTTGGTTCAATGAATAGATGGACAAGGAAGCCATAAGGTCTGTCATTGTTCGAAGGGTGAATCACCTTTCATACACTACTATCTCCATATGAAAGGCCACAAATATCTATTGACAACTTGTTAGGTTAGGCATGAGGAGTTTGTGCCTAGCGGAAATGTAATGCCATTTTTTGGCTCTGGTAAGCACAACTCTAGAGGCGATCGCATCGATCTACATAAGGTTTGGTTCAATGAATAGATGGACAAGGAAGCCATAAGGTCTGTCATTGTTCGAAGGGTGAATCACCTTTCATACACTACTATCTCCATATGAAAGGCCACAAATATCTATTGACAACCTGTTAGGTTAGGCGTGAGGAGTTTGTGCCTGGCGGAAATGTAATGCCATTTTTTGGCTCTAGTAAGCACAACCCTCTCCCCCCCCCCCCCCCCCCATCGCATTTTACATCTGTGTGGGAATAGAACTAAGAACATCCAGGAAGGGTGAGATAAGAATATGTTTGGCTATATTCGATTGACATTAATTTTTAAAAAAAATCAAAAAATCTACCAAGGGCAGGCCTAAATAGTAATGAAAATAAGGGCTTATGGCAGGTTTTTTATAATGTCTAATCTGGAAAGAGAATTCAATGAACATTCGTTCACCGAAACCAGAAGTAAAGATCATAGTGCAAAGGGATCCTTTTAAAACCAATTTTTCAAAATGGGCTTTGGTCATTTCTCAAAGGCACTAGCTAAGGTACCCCCCACTATATTAAGGGCTACCACTTAGATCTAGAATGTACATGTTGATGTATGCTCACGATTTTTAGGCCCATACCAATAATTTGGAAGAGATCTCTCGCTTGCAAAGTAGTATTTAGTGGTCATTTTGTTGGTAAATTAGCCATCATTTCTCAAAGACACTAGCTAAGGTACCCCCCACTATTTTAAGGGCTACCACCTGGATCTAGAACCTACATGTTGATGCGTCCTCAAGATTGTTAGAGTCGTACCAATAATTTGGAAGAGATCTCTCGCTCGCAAAGTAGTATTTAGTGCTCATTTTGTTGGAAAATTAACCATCATATTTATTTGGCTAAGTCGGATGCCCATAGAATTCTAGGTCGTAACGCTCATTTCTCCAATTATGAAGCATGGCTAATTGATCTCAAATTCAATTGTGGGAGGGAAACCATAGCTCCTATGGGGTTGGGTGGGATTATAGTTCAGGAGGAGATAGTTGGCCCAACGGGACCCATTCCATCACATGAATCTCAATCACTCTTCTTTCCACTCGTTGCTCCGAAAGGTCGATGTCACCTATTGATTCATACCAAATGATAGCCTTCTGCGACATGTCGAGAAGATCAGTGTCAGTTCCCGCTTCGTGACAGAGCGATCCTAGTAAGTAAGTAAATGTGACCTTTCTTCATTTATCCATTTTTGGCTCACTATTCTTCTCACCCCCCCTCCACTATTCTTTCCACTTGTTGCTCCGAAAGGCCGGTGTCACCTATTGCTTCATACCAAATGGTAGCCTTCTACGACATGTCTAAAATATCTGTGTCAATTCTTGCTTCATGACAAAGCGATCCTTATAAGTAAATGTGACCTTTCTTCATTCATCCATTTCTGGCTCACTATTCTTCTCACCCCCCCACTCTTCTTTCCACTCGTTGCTCTGAAAGGCTAGTGTAACCTATTGATTCATACCAAATGATAGCCTTTTGCAGCATGTTGACAATATCTGTGTCAGTTCTTGCTTCATGACGGAGCAATCCTGGTAAGTATGTAACCTTTCTTCATTCATCCATTTTCGGCCCATTGGGGGTAATTCCCCCGGAGAAACTTCTTGAAAGGTAACCTATTGATTCATACCAAATGATAGCCTTTTGCAACATGTTGACAATATCTGTGTCAGTTCTTGCTTCATGACGGAGCAATCCTGGTAAGTATGTAACCTTTCTTCATTCATCCATTTTCGGCCCATTGGGGGTAATTCCCCCGGAGAAACTTCTTGAAAGGTGGGGACTAGAAATTACTTACCCCTATTGATCAAGCGGAGGACCCCCTAACCCTCCGCTAAAGAGAGGCCCCTATATAATAGTAGGGTTGGCGCCCTACAACTATTGGGGGCACCTGGTAATTTCCTCTTTCTTCAATTCTTTTTATTTAGATAATGGTCTAGTTGGTCGTATCACTACACTGAGATGATATTTTACGTATGCAATGGTCTAATCACTTATATGAGAGTATAATCATATCACTGATATGAGATGTAATTGATCAATTGTATCACAAATGAATTCTAGAGAATGATTGAGTCTAATTAAATTCTAGCCCTAAAATTGTGAATTTATTTTGGGACCTATTTGGGGAGATGGGGGGGGAAGGGGGTTTGAGATGGGGAGAAGGGGGTTGCAATGGGAAATCAATCCTCATCTCCTTTGCTTCTCTTCTTAGCCCATTGGATCTGGCATCAAAACAAACGAATAGAGGAGAGGATCCAACCACAAAACCCTACTTGGGGTTGAGGTGAATTGAAACTGCAATATTACGTATTCATCTCTCCATCAACTAGTCTAGTGGGTATGGATCAGGCATCATTACCTTTGTGGCAAAATAAACACTGGGGTGCAGCACTTGAGGAGGCACTTGCGCAAGGGCACCTTTCTCTCTATAGTTGGGCCAATCAGCATGTATAATGAGAAAGATGATTCCGATCAAGTATTCCATTCCGCACTACCCTTTAGTTTCGTCTCATGCCAGCGGGGGTAGGGGGTAGGGGTAGTAGGTCCCCTACTGTCCATAGGAACATCTATAGGTTGGTACAAAATCGAAACATTATTGGTTTGGAATCACTATCTGTCAATGAAATCTATGCCCTCTGCATGTATCGACACTAGTGGTGGGTTGTTCGCCCAATAGAGTAGGGGTTCTAATGCAGAGGCCCTTGACTATATTGGGGTTTCTATTATTTGGTAGTAGGTTCATTAGTCCCAATTCAATGGTGATTGGGATATGAATTCATGCTTGGATTCCAACAATGAAATCCAATACCTGGTGTCTCCTCCCACCACCCCCCCTACTGTCTATAGGGCCATCTATAGGTTGGTACAAAATCGAAATATTATTGGTTCGAAATCACTATCCGTCAATGAAATCTATGCTCTTTGCATGCATCGGCACTAGTGGTGGTTGGTTCGCCCTATATAGTAGGTTTCTAGTGCAGAGGCCATTGACTATATTGGGGTTTCTGTTATTTGACAGTAGGTTCATCAGTCCCAATTCAATGGTGATCGGGATCTAAATTTATGCTTGGATTCTAACAATGAAATCCAATACCTGGTGTCTCCTCCCACCCACCCCCACCCCCCCCAAGGACCTCAGTAAACGGACTATATCAATCAATTCAATACCAAGTTGGCTAGTCATTCCAATGGTGATGATGTACCATCACTATGAATGGTAGGGCTCTCTCTTCCGCTTGGATTCATGCTTGGATTCCAACAATGAAATCCAATATTTGTTGTCTCCTCCCACCCACCCACCACCCCCCCAAGGACCCTTGTGAATGGACTATATCGATCATTTCAATACAAGGTTGGCCAATCATTCCAATGGTGATGGTGTACCGTCACTATGAATGGTAGGGCTCTCTCTTCCGCTTGGAGAACAATCAAGAGTGGGAAAGAAGACAGCAAGCCGAATGAATATGCCTATATGTTACCTGATGTCTCTTCCTAAATCTAATGTCACCTGTGTACTGCCCCCTTGCAACAGCGAATTTCCCGGAACTATTGTTGTAAGGGGAGATAGCGGGTTCATTAATGTATGCCTAGGCCTTACAATAATATGAAAGGTGGGGTATGGGGTGGCTATAGGAGACCTCCTAAGAGCCCACCTTTACTCTAGCAACTATCGAGTGAAGGGTGGCTAGCCCCTTACTATTCATGCCCTATATTATTCTAGCAGATTTATTAATGAACGTATCCTAATTTAGAACAGTAGGGTTAATTAATCAGTCCCATAAAATTTGAGGGCCCTAATATTTTGATGGGGCCTGCCTCATTGGGGCCCTTAAAATAGTAGGTGTTAGAAAACTCTAAGCTTGCAAAATTCTATGGTGCCCTACTATTGAAAGGGGCCCACCTAGCCTTGGAATAGTAGGATAGGGTATATTATTGCCCCTTCAAATTATGTTCGACCCCTAATCAATTCTAGGGTTTGACAAAAGTAGAAAATTTGTAGGCCTTAGCCACTAATCATGTATTCTCCTTCTACATCTTGACTTGTAGGCATGTTACGTATAGAATAAATGACCTAAAAATTTATGGTGTCATCCCACCTCTGAAGTTGAAATGCCAACCCCCTACTATTGATAAGGGAAACTAGAATTTTAGACCTATCAACTTATTAGTTGTCGAGGTTGTGGGTCCCCCCTACCATTTTATAAGACATAGAATCTACCTAAAGATACTGTAGGTTGAGCGGGCTATAATTGGCATGGCATAAAGACCCTCGACTGTAAGGCAATAGAACCCCCACCCATCCCCACACATATAGGAGGGAAACTATAGTTCCAACCCCAAACACACCCAATTAGATCTCCTAGGCCCCTACTATTCTAGGGGGTAAATTACGTATGAAATCGAACCTAACCATCGTCGAGATTGTGAAAAGTGGGTGTGTAGGGGTTTAGGAGATCTAATTGGGTGTGTTTGGGGTTGGAACTATAGTTTCCCTCCTACATGTGTGGGGATGGGTGGGGGTTCTATTGCCTTACAATCGAGGGTCTTTATGCCATGCCAATTATAGCCCGCTCAACCTACAGTATCTTTAGGTAGATTCTATGTCTTATAAAATGGTAGAGGGGACCCACAACCTCGACAACTAATAAGTTGATAGTTCTAAAATTCTAGTTTCCCTTATCAATAGTAGGGGGTTGGCATTTCAACTTCAGAGGTGGGATGACACCATAAATTTTTAAGTCATTTATTCTATACGTAACATGCCTACAAGTCAAGATGTAGAAGGAGAATACATGATTAGTGGCTAAGGCCTACAAATTTTCTACTTTTGTCAAACCCTAGAATTGATTAGGGGTCGAACATAATTTGAAGGGGCAATAATATACCCTATCCTACTATTCCAAGGCTAGGTGGGCCCCTTTCAATAGTAGGGCACCATAGAATTTTGCAAGCTTAGAGTTTTCTAACACCTACTATTTTAAGGGCCCCAATGAGGCAGGCCCCATCAAAATATTAGGGCCCTCAAATTTTATGGGACTGATTAACTAACCCTACTGTTCTAAATTAGGATACATTCATTAATAAATCTGCTAGAATAATATAGGGCATGAATAGTAAGGGGCTAGCCACCCTTCACTCGATAGTTGCTAGAGTAAAGGTGGGCTCTTAGGAGGTCTCCTATAGCCACCCCATACCCCACCTTTCATATTATTGTAAGGCCTAGGCATACATTAATGAACCCGCTATCTCCCCTTACAACAATAGTTCCGGGAAATTCGCTGTTGCAAGGGGGCAGTACACAGTGACATTAGATTTAGGAAGAGACATCAGGTAACATATAGGCATATTCATTCGGCTTGTTGTCTTCTGCATGCAGAATGGATAGATCCATGAATCTCCCAGAGGAATCAACTTCTTATACTTAGGCTTCTAATCCACTCTGCATATAGATTGGGCTAGATAGGGTTGCTCCACAAGCTAACCAATATAATACATGCCCAAACCATTCCATCATCCTGGGTTGTTTGTCTCATTGCTCAAACTACTCTAAGAAATTTTGGTAGTGCCAGAACCTTTGAATCAACTTGGAGCCTTTTGTTGAATGAGCCTTTGATCAAACTGTTTTATTAGTAGAACGGCCTATTAGTTTAAGAGGCACCCATTAAACTATAGGGACTTGGCAAGGAATAAAAGGCCTAGCAAGAGGGTGGGAAGGCTATCATTCTATGGGTCATTGCTCGAGTAATCCTGTTGTTGTACTATAGTTCCCTCCCACGCTGTGCATGCACAGGGAATTCTACTTAGTTGGGCTCGAACCAGTGAAAAATGGGTGGGTGGGTCCCTACCTGTGCATGATAGAGTAGGAGGCTATAGTTGATTCCAACCACCCCTCGACATGATTATAGTTTATATAGTTTCCCACCCTATTGGAATGTCTAATATTCTCGTTATAAAATAAATAATAAATCAAACTTTTGTAACGGGTGAAATGTTCCTGGGACGCAATGGATTAATTAGCAAACTGAAGTTACAATGAATGACTACAACTGTGCCCTTGAGTGAAGTTCGTATGATGAGGAGGTGCTGACTGGAATAGTCGTACAGTGATGATACTAGGTTTGCAAAGGATGTACGATGATGGGAAGTAAGAATCCTACAATATTCTATCTTGTTAAGTGTCTGTATGCCAAGACAATGATTATGCAAGTTGCACGGTGATTGGGGATAGGCCGTACTTCAGGGAAGTGAGCCATACGGTATGGAAATATGGTCGTACGATTACTATATGAAGCCATACAGTTATGTAAGATGGTCGTACGGATGCTACTAATGAATTGGTCGTACGCAAGTTGAATGATGTCATACGCTAATCTGGGATAGACTACTGTGATAGTCGTATAGAATACTATCCGTGCAGTGATATTGCCTAGCAGGAGGGGTCCATATAGAGGTTTGTGTGCAGCAGGGAAGCTGTACGGTAGCCCAATGAAGTCGTATGGTGTCACAGTTGGAAACACAATGTTGCTCGAACACATAGTACAGAATATTATTAAATCAATGACAAACACAGTAAATTTTGAACACCAAATAATTCCCATACAAGTATGACAGAACATTCACAAGTTGATGAGTAATTACAAATAATGAGAGCACTCCAAATTTGTTAGATACACACCGATGTGAGCGCTGACGGAATAGGGTGAGGGTTGAATCCCACCGAAACCATACAAGTCAAATAGGGAAGATCTTTCACTTCTGAAATGGCGAACAATCTCGAACTCCAGTAGGAATTCGCAGTACAAAGAAATATAATCCAAAGCATGCCTACAGACTACCTATGAGTCGTGCTTAAATACCCCTTGCGAAAAGCTTTCCGAGGGTGTACAAAGTTAGCCAACGGCAACACAAACTATGAAAACAAAATAAAAATGGGTCTGAGATAAAATAAATCAATCGGCCCGTTACAAAGATTAAATTATTATTTATTTTATAATGGGGACATTACAACAAGCCGATTGATTTAATGTATCTTGGACTCATTTTTATTTTGTTTCCATAGTTTGTGTCGCTGTCGGCTATCTTTGTACACCCTCGGAAAGTTTCCTGACGAGTATTTAAACACGACTTGCTTGTAGGTAGTTTGTATGCATGCTTTTGGATTATTTTTCTCTATACTGCAAATTCCTATTGGATTTCTTTGTAATTCACCATTTCGGAAGTGACAAATCTTCCCTATTTGGCTCCTACGGTTTCAGTGGGATTCAACCGTCACCTTGTTCCATTGTTGCATATATTACTTTGCTCGGATCTAGCAAATCGGAGTACCATCTTTTGGCATATATATATATTGAGGAAAAATTGTCTGTATTTGATCTTTTGGTATATGGATTACATTGAATTCTTGTGATTGTGAATGCATGGGAGTGTTCTCACCGTAGGGCGCCAAAGTCTATCTATATCACCCCTTGTTCTTGCCCGCTCTGCTACTTTCGTTGCCGCATGGCTCTCACCTTCTACCCACACTCTTCCTGAAGTCTACGTACGGCCTACCGTATGGCTCCCTCTATCCCCGTACTCCTCCATCCACCGTACTCCATTTTCCCCACCATACTGCATTCCCTTTTCACTGTATGATCTTCCACTTCCAACCGTACAGCCTACACCCCTCCCACCATACAGCCCAACCAATTCCATCGTATGGCATATCCAGTTATAGCCGTACAGCTTAGCCAGACCTCCCATACAGACTTCTTGAGCCATCATTCCTTGATACTTAGATCATACAGATCCGTACACACCCTTCTATAGGACACACACCATTATTGTTTGATATTCGGGAGGACAGGAATACTATAGTGGTATTAGAGCGCTTCGATCCTGCCAACCTATGGACAGTGAATGAGAGTTTATAGCCGGAAGAGAAGGACACATTCTATTGATCGAATGGCTGCCGAACTGGAACCAACAGCTACCGAACTTGTGGCACTACTAAGGGAACTTCCCAGGAATCATGCAGAGAATCATGGAAGAAACTCTCAATTAGTTGGCGGACAACAAAATATCCGGAGAACAAAATGGTCACAGCACGGACTCGGTGTCGAGTAAATCAAACCCTCAGCCAACACACTCTTGACCTTCCATGCCGACTTTTCCACCACGGACGGAAGCACAACACAGAGGGAGACAACCAACCTTCGAAGAGATGCAAGAACAATTGAGAAAAGATTGGAAAGAATGCAAACCTTGAAGAAGATATATCCTAAAAAGATTATGCGTATTTGAGAATGAGATATTTGAGAGGCAGAAACAGAGGATACTTTAATGATGATCTTAGAAGAAAGTTGAGTAAGGTAAATCTGTCTCCATTTGACGAATCATGTTCCATATCTGCACAAGCATGGGTAATGAAAGCCAATACCTACTTCCAGCTAAATCCTATGCCAGAAGAACAAGCAATCAAATTTTCCATGCTACACTTGGAGGGAGTTGCACATGAGTGGTGGCACCACAACACCATCACATTAGGGCATGATCAAATAAATACTTATGCGGAATTCACATAGAGATTGATAGAACGATTTGATGGTAAAGATCCAGACCTCAATTTCAAAGATTTGGCACAACTGAGACAAACTAGATCAGTCGATCAGTTCATTGCAGAATTTTAGAAACTCTCTATTTTGGTCACGGACATTTCCGAAAGAAGACGAGTAGTGCTCTTCATGGACGGACTAACAAAACCTCTGAAAGGTTGGGTAGAGGGGTTCAATCCTGCCACCTTGTCAGAAGCAATCAATAAAGCACAGAGTATGGCATCGTCATCAGCATCATCCTCTCGAAGTTACTCACATTTTAAACCGCCGACATTTCTGAGGGACAAACCTCCGCCCAAGAAGCTGACATTGGATGAAGCTACCAGACAGGAACTCCGAAGGAAGAAATTGTGTTTCAATTGCAAAGGACCTTGGGAGCTTGGCCACCAGTGCCTTGGAAAGGGGAAGATCCATTACATTGAGGTCTTGTCCGATGATGAGGACAAACAAGAAGAAATGTCGGTCGAAGATAACCAACCCCACAATTACACCAACATCAATTTAAACTGTATGGAGAGGATTGTCACTTTGGTACAATGCAGAGGAACCATTGCTTTGGCCGGCAGCCCGAGGTGCACAATTTTTCGTGTACGAGGTACCCTTCAAAGACAAAGGGTTACGATGATGTTGGATAGCGGAGCTCCTCTAAATTTCATAAACTCATCCTTGGTAAAATGAAGAAGTCTACCTACGGAGGTGCACAACAGGATTTCAAGTCAAAGTTGTTAGAGGGACTTTCCTACCTTGCACACACCTTGTTCCTCAGTTGAGTATCACAATGGCGAATCACTCGGTGACTGAGGATTTCTTCATAGTGGACCTAGCTGAAATGGAAGTTATTCTTGACATATAGTGGATGGAGACCCTTGATGAATACACTTAGAATTTCAAACAGATGGACTTCACTTTTGTTTTTGACAGAAAGAAGGTTGTCCTCCAAGGAATGGCAAATAAAGGTCCAAAGGAAGTTTCTGCGCATCGGATGGAGGCAATTTTTTGGCACGATGATGTTGCGTGGGCTGTGCATTGTTTTATCTCGACGAAACCTATAAAGGGGCGTCAAACACCTCCACAGGATGATGAAATTCAAGATATTTTAAGTAGACATGATAAAAATTTCATGGATATTCCTCCTCGTATACGACCTCATCGAGGGTTTGAACACACTATCGGGTTGGAATCAGGAGCAAAGCCAGTCATAACCACACCGTACTACCACCCTAAGAAATTCAAAGATGAGATCGAAAGGACAATTCAGGAATTGCTAGAGAGAGGATGGATTCGTCCCAGTTCTAGCCCATTCGCATCATTTGTGGTATTGGTCAAAAAGGACAGGACGATGCGCATGTGTGTGGACTACTTCGCGTTGAACAAAAAAACAATAAAGAATAGATATCCCATTCCAAGGATAGATGAGCTACTAGATGAATTGCATAGCGAGGTCTATTTTTCAAAAATAGATCTCCACTCTAGATACCATCAGATCCGCATGAGCGAAGAAGATGTGGAGAAGACGACTTTCCATTGTCACTACGGACATTATGAATTTCTGTTCATGCCGTTTGGATTGACCAATGCACCTACTACATTTCAGTCATGCATGAACCACAACTTCAACAAACAATTACTTAAGTATTTATTGGTATTCTTTGATGATCTTATTTATAGCAGGGCATGGGAGGAGCACCTGAAGCATCTGAATGAAGTTCTAAGTATCATGGAGGAATAGTCCTTGTTCGCCAAGTAGTCCAAATGTGAATTTGGTATCACAGAAATATTGTACTTGGGGCATGTTGTTAGTAAATATGGAGTTCAAGTGCCTTAGGAGAAGATTCAGGTTATCCTTGACTGGCCTCCCCCAAAATCACTCACAGATTTGGGAGGATTTTTCAAACTGTGTAGTTACTACATGAGGTTCATTAAAGGATTCTCTCAACTCAGTGCGCCCTTGACGGATCTAACAAAGAAGGGGCCTTTCTAGTGGAATGAAAAGGTGCAACTCACCTTTGATAAGCTAAAAGAGGCCATGAGCACTTGTCCCGTACTTGCACTACCTAATTTCACTCAACCGTTCATTTTGGAGTGCGACGCATCCGAGGAAGGCATTGGAGTAGTACACTAATGCAAGATAGACACCCCATCGCTTATGAGAGCAGGAAGCTCACACCAACAGAACGCCTATATTCTATCTACAACAAAGAAATGTTGGTCATCGTTCATGCATTAACCAAGTTCTAGCAATATCTGGTGGATGCCAATTTTTTCGTCTGTATGGATCACAACAGTTTGAGATATTTTCTGGAGCAACGGGACTTGAACGAATGACAACAAAAATGGATAAGCAAGGTTCAAGCTTTTGATTTTGACATTGAATATGTGAAAGGGAAAAACAATGTGGTTGCAAATGCCTTGTCCCGAAAACCCACCATCTACTCACTAGACCAAATTTCAGCTGACTGGAAGGCACATCTATTAGTGGAATATTCCAAAAATACATTTGCCTGTGAAATAATGGATAGCCACACCCACGATGATCGATACAGAGTGGTGGATGACATCATCTACTATAAAAATCGAATATATTTGGTGCCAGAATCCAAACTAAAGCAAAAAATATTGAAGGAAATGCACGACTCGCACCTAGCTGGACACCCGAGTTTCCTCAAAACTTACAAAAGTCTTCAAGAGAGGTTTTCATGGAAAGGACTTAAAGGGGACGTGTTGTAGTATGTAAGAGAGCGTACGGTCTGCTAACAGAACAAGTCTGAACATACTCTACTTGTCGGGCTGCTACAACCTTTGCCAATTCCCGAACGTAAGTGGGAAAGTATATCAATGGATTTCATAATAGGGCTTCCCAAGGTGAATGGAAAGGATTGTATTTTCGGAGTAGTTAATAGATTGACAAAGTATGCACATTTCTTCGCCATCCCCTCCAACTTTCAGGCCTCACAAGTCGTCGATCTGTTCTTTAGAGAAGTCTTTCGTCTGCACGGGTTACCCCAAAACATCATCAGTGATTGGGATGGACAATTCATCAGTATCTTCTAGACAGAACTTTTTCAGATGGCAAGGATAGAACTTTCGCCAAGTACACGTTACCACCTGCAGACAGAGGGACAAACAAAGATTGTGAACAAATGGCTTGAAGGCTACCTTCGGAACTATGTTTCGGCACAATAGCGAGTGTGGCTAAAATGGATCCATCTGGGAGAATATTGCTACAATGCCACGTACCACATGTCCATCAAAATGGCACCATTCAAAGCTTTGTACGAGTACGAACCCCTTTCCTTCATCGACATAGTTCTGGTGATAGTCACGCACCAAGGGCGAGGGACTGGCTTCAGGAGGGACAAGACATTCTGAGATGCTTGAAGGAAAAACTATAGAGGGCACAAAATCAACAGAAAATGTATGCCGACAGACACAGAATAGAGAGAAGTTTCGAAGTGGTGGATTTGGTCTATCTCCAGCTCCAGCCATATCGACAATCCTCACTAAAGGAAAACAGGAAAGAGAAACTAAAACCTTGATTCTATGGCCCCTATCGTGTAACTTGCCGCATTGGTGAAGTTGCCTATGAGCTGGAACTTTCGGAGGGTAGCTGCATTCATAATGTCTTCCGTGTCTCTTGTCTGAAGAAAGTCATAGCGAAAAACGTCACAGTTGCTACCAACCTTTCGCCACTCAATGAAGAAGGAAAGCTCATTTTGAAACCAGCTAAGATCCTCGAAGTACGTGAGAGGGCCCTACGAAACCGCACTATGAACGAATACTTGGTATGCTGGCGACACCTACCGTTGGACGATGCGACATAGTTGGGCGAGCACATTCTCCAACACCCAGCGTTACATTTGCTTGAGCACAAGCAAAATTTGGGATGGGAGAACTATATATTCCCGTTATAAAATAAATAATAAATGAAACTTTTGTAACAAGCTGATTGGTTTAATGTATCTCGGACCCATTTTTATTCTAACTCTGTAGTTTGTGTTGCCATCGGCTATCTTTGTACACCCTCGGAAAGTTTCTTCACGGATATTTAAGCATGGCTTGTAGGTAGTCTGTAGACATGCTTTTGGATTATTTTTCTCTATACTGCGAATTCCTAATGGAGTTCTCTTTAATTCGCCATTTCGGAAGTGAAAGATCTTCCCTATTTGGCTCATGCGGTTCCGGTGGGATTCAACCCTCACCCTATTCCATTGTTGCATGTATTACTTTGCTCGGATTTGGCAAATCAGAGCACCATCTTTCGGCATATATAATTTGAGGGAAATTTGTCTGTATTCGATCTTTTGGTATCTGTTGATTCCATTGAATTCTTGTGATTGTGAATGCATGGGAGTGTTCTCACCATAGGGCACCGAAGTCTATTTGTACACCCCCTTGTTCTTGCCCGCTCTACTACTTCCGTTGCTGCACGGCTCTCACCTTCCACCCACACTCTTCCTGAAGTCTATGTATGGCTCCCTCTATCCTCATACTCCTCCATCCATCGTACTCCTTCATTTTCCCCACCATACTGCATTCCCTTCTCACTGTACAATTGTCCACTTCCAACCGTACGTCCTACACCCCTCCCACGGTACAACCCAACCAATTCCATTGTGCGACACCCCTCCCACGGTACAACCCAACCAATTCCATTGTGCGACATATCCAGTTCTAGCCGTACGGCCTAGCCAGGCCTCCTGTATGGACTTCCTGAGCCATCATTCCCTGATACTTAGATCGTACGGATCCGTACACACCCTTCTGCAGGACACACACACCATTATTGTTTGATATTCAGAAAGACAAAAATATTACAGAATGGCGATCAAAAAATTGTAGGGACATGCTGATGAACCTGTTCATGGGGAATTTGAATTTCGATTCATTTATTTTGGTCCATCATCCGAGACTTCCTTGTTCAAAAGTTGGTGGTGAAGGGTTCTTCGTCAAGATGATAATAAAGGTATTGATCCCAATCGATGTGCTGGATTGATCCCAATCGAGGTGAAGAAGCTCTTTGCATCCAAATTAGTCGACAATGATGTTGGATGAGGTCCGTTGTTGTTTTAAGCCCTTTCTATCCTAGGTCGCAGTGGTGTAATGTGTCCAACCCCACCCCACCCCACCCCCACTATTTTAGGGTATAGGCGCTCAAGCGGACGTTATGGTAGGGAAGTAGGAACTTTTGAAAAAGAGTGCTCTGCTTCTATCCAGGTCGTCCTCTCCTCCATCAATTAACCATAAGGGATAGAGAGGCCCAGGGAATGGTGAAAATAGTTCAAAGATCCCCCAAATTGATCCATATATCATGGGTTGGACAGATGATGAACCTTGGTAGAATAGTAGGGCTCCAGCAGGGGATAAAATACATTTCCCATCCGCCATATACATTGTAGGACCGAGCAAGAACATGAAGCAAGTATTTTTATTGAAGGATCAATCGATCTCTATCCACTCCATCATCCTAGAGGATCCAAGCAATAAAAGAAGGAATGGGCTCCGCAAAGGTAAGCCATCCATTCACACTACCATCTCCTACCACAAGTTTTCATTCCCCTACCTACGATTTCAAACAACCCCCTAGCAAATATACTTGTTGCATACAATGGGCCGATGTGTAGAGGTACCAAAAGTAGTTGGAACAAGGAGAGATTATAGATCTCAAAGAAGCTCTTGATGCTAATGGATCTGATGCTGGTGGTTATATACAATGCATAAGTAGGGTTGTTGCTATGGGCTATGGGTGCTTAACTATGTGCTATTGGTGTTGTTGGTAGGTAAACTGTAGGTGCTTATAGTGTTGCCCTACAACTTATATATATAGGGGGGCCAGCCTATAGTGCTTCCCTACAACTTATCTAAAGGGGGCCTATAGCTTATAGCCTATAAAAATAATGGGGTGGGGTGGAGGCAAGGGGTGCTTCCACCTATGCTTCTCTATATGATGCTACTAGTGGTCTCCCCCCCCCCCCCCCCCCCAACCTTATCCTATCCTTTAAAAAAAAAGGCTAGGCTATGGCTCTATAGGCAACTACATCACAAGCACCATCAATTGCTTCTACCATAGATAATCTTCATGTCATACAATAGTAGGGGCCACCCTGTGCATTCACATGCAAGGGCTTCCGGCCATAAATGGCAAGGATGTAGGCTCGGATGCTTATTCAATGGGGGTGCTTAAATGACTACTACAAGTTCTTCAACAACCCTTACACGAACTATCTATAATAATTTGGGCTACCCCCTACTTTATCTATAGGTTACTGAAGCATCTAAGTCATCCAGAGATAGGGAGAAAGTACATCTTGCCTGAGCCTAAATGATAATGAAGGTAAGGGCTAACATTGGAGAAATCTTCTTCTCATTTTTTAAAGCAAAAATATAGATCTTGATTAGGAAGGTTGGTTGATGCAATGGTAAAGGGCCAAAGCCAGACAATAAAGGACCAATGCTGGTGAAGGGAGGAACTACTAAGCCCACTAAGCCCAGTAGGAATGAAATTGATGAGCCTAGTCCTCATGAAGGAAGTTCCACTTGCTCATAGGTAAGTCCCTCTATCTATATGGCTACTACATCCACATATAGATAGAGGGTTGAATCTACCACAAAAACAACTATTGTTGCATCAATGGCTAAATAGAATACTAAGGTTGCTACTTCTTGGTCAACAGAATCATAACCTACTACATAATCCAATCTACTGGGTCAATTATTGCATCCCTTTAGAATAGTAAGATTGGACCTAGAGTTGCTCCCGTGTATTTAACGGTTGCCCATAGGGTTGCTTCTTTAACAACATACTCGTAGTCAAAATCAATTCTACGTACTGGAACTAGATCCCCTTAGAAATTGCAAAAGGCACTTATGCATTTCTTGTTGCTAGCTTATGAACTAGTAGCTATGGAACTGCTATTGGTGATCATGGGGTAACATGTTATATGCTAGGCACTATATCTCCATCTTGAACATCTAGGAATGAAATTGATGAGCCTAGTCCTCATGAAGGAAGTTCCACTTGCTCATAGGTAAGTCCCTCTATCTATATGGCTACTACATCCACATATAGATAGAGGGTTGAATCTACCACAAAAACAACTATTGTTGCATCAATGGCTAAATAGAATACTAAGGCTGCTACTTCTTGGTCAACAGAATCATAACCTACTACATAATCCAATCTACTGGGTCAATTATTGCATCCCTTTAGAATAGTAGGATTGGACCTAGAGTTGCTCCCGTGTATTTAACGGTTGCCCATAGGGTTGCTTCTTTAACAACATAGTCGTAGTCAAAATCAATTCTACGTACTGGAACTAGATCCCCTTAGAAATTGCAAAAGGCACTTATGCATTTCTTGTTGCTAGCTTATGAACTAGTAGCTATGGAACTGCTATTGGTGATCATGGGGTAACATGTTATATGCTAGGCACTATATCTCCATCTTGAACATCTAGCTCTTCCGCATCTATCACAATAACCATGCAGAAGTTTGATCATAGGCATTAGCCACCATGGTTGAATAGGCATTAGTCATGACCACTGCCCCTAGTCGGTCACGGCTATTATAAATGGATGGAAACCACTTGAACACCACATGGGGGAGAAAGAACTACCCACCTATGGGTGAATAATGGGTTCTCCATCACTGCAGAGTTCCATCTAAAGCTATGGTTGGTTGTAAATGGTGAAACTCCACGGCTTATGATGCTTATGAACTCCATGCTGGATTTACCTATACCTTCGCAAGCACTCACTCAACTTAAACTGGAAGCGTTCAAAGTCTCTATCTACGTTGCTACTAATGAATACCCAAGCGATTACAAAGATGCTTAGTCAAAAAGGTATATTGCCTTTGGCCTTCATTCTGCTACTGAGCAGAATAAACTTGTAGATCTACATCTGGATAGGGGCCTCCACCAGAACTATCACCAATTCTGGGTTAACATCAATTGTGAGGCCTGTGGTCCTTAGTAAGTGCCCCATATGCCTTAGCAACACCCTTAGTGTTCTAGAATTATGTAGTATGGTCATCCTTAGTATGATCAATAATAAACCCTGTACCTTCAATTTTGTAGCCTGCTTCATTTCTTCCTATAGGGTATGTGTATGTAAAACTATTGCTATCCAGGCTCCCATCTTCGTCTCTACCAACAATGTGTCCCCATTTATTGGTAGGCTATTCTACCGATGCATCATAGTACATCGGTGGGTTTGTAGTATCCAAGATACAATTATATGGCCCTACCAACATATGGTAATTATAGTTAATGGGTTTTTCGATAGAATTGTAGAGCATTTAAACCCTCGACATGTGACGTATAGTAATCTTGCTTATAAAATGGTAGGGGGAGTGGGTGGGAGGATGTGTTTCCAGAAGAACTCCCTAGATTACCTTTGTCTAAAGCATTTGATTTTACCATAGATTTGATACCCGGGGCAGAACCTATATCCAAAGCATCTTACCGAGTTAATAGAGCTACAAGTGCAACTACAAGATTTATTAGATAAGAAACTTATCCGACCTAGTGTCTCAGCTTGGGGAGCTCTAGTGTTGTTTGTTAGGAAGAAGGATAGGACCATCAGACTGTTTATAGAATATAGGATGCTTAACAAGGTTACCATTAAGAATAGGTATCTGCTTCCTAGAATTGATGACTTATTTGATCAAATGAGAGATGCAGCTGTGTTTTCTAAGATCGACCTGAGGTCTAGATATCATCAGCTTTGCATTAAAGATGAAGACATTCACAAGACTACTTTCAAAACTGATATGGACATTACAAATTTATTGTACTTCCATTCAAATTAACCAATGTTCCGACAGCTTTCATGAATCTTATGAATAGCATTTTCCAAGATTGTTTGGATAAATTTGTGTTGGTGTTTATCAATGACATTCTCATATACCCACAAAATGAGGAGGAACATCAAAGGGATTTTTGGAGATAGTTTTACAGAAGTTACGAGAACATAAACTGTACAGAAAACTACCCAAATGTTCATTTTATCAAAAAGAGATTCAATACTTTAGGCACATTATATCAGCTCAAGGGATAGTTGTAGACCCCACTAAGATCAAGGCAATCAGAGATTGGCATGTACCTAGGAACATGACAGAGGCCAGGAGTTTCATGGATTTAGCAGGATTTTATTGGAAATTTGTGGTTATAACGGATGCATCCCAGGATAGGTTAGGAGGTGTATTGATGTAGGAAGATCAAGTTATTGCCTATGAATCTAGGAAGCTGAAAATTTATGAACAAAATTACACCCCACATGACTTGAAGTTAGCAGCCATTGTTCATGCCCTCCAGATGTGGAGGCACTATTTGGTAGGAAAACCCTTTGAGCTTTGATCAGATCACCACGAACTGAAATATAAATTTACTAGACAAAGGAGATGGTTGGAATTTCTAGCCGATAATGACTTTGAGATCAGCTACAATTAGGGCAAGGAAAACAAGACATTAGAGACTTTAAGCTGACGAAGGCATGTGTCCGTTATGGTAGTCATAACTATCAGACTTAGGGAGCAAGTATTGCAACAACTAAACAAAGACGATTTCTATAGTGAGGTCAGCCAAGCATTTCACAGAGACCCTCAAGATCCCCGGTATGGAGATTATCAATTAGAAGAGGATGGATTGTTGAGATATAGAGGTAGGATGTATATACCCAAGGTTTTGGAACTCTGAAGGATGATTTTAGAAGAATTCCACACAGCTCCCTATTCTGGACATCGTGGTGTGACCGAGATAATGGCAGATATTATACCCTTGTATTTTTGGAAGGGAATGAAAAGAGAAATAACGGACTACATAGCTGGATGCCTTGATACTACATCCAAACAAGGTACAGGGTTCCCGAATGGAAATGGCAAGTAATTACCATGGATTTCATTCAGGGGTTGCCAATGACTCGAAATAAACACAATACCTTCTTAGTAGTGGTAGACAGGTTAAACAAAGTAGCTAACTTCACACCAAGTAACTTAACAAATGGAGCACCTGAGATTGCTCACAAGTTTCTTGGAGAAATTTTCGGACTTCATGGAATTCCATAAAAGATTATATCCGACAGGGATGCTAGGATAACACACTTCATGGAATTCCATAAAAGATTATATCCGACAGGGATGCTAGGATAACATCGGCAAACTCTATTTTCAATCTAGGGACCCAAGCTAAATATTAGTTCCGCTTACCATCCAGAAACTGATGGTCGGACAGATAGAGTAAATCAGGTTTTAGAAGATCTCTTAAGAGTGTACTATATGGGTCGACAATAACAATGGGAAATGTATCTTCCCTTAGTGGAATTTCCTTATAATAACTCTTATCAATCCGCTATCAAGGTGGCACCCTTTGAGGCCCTATATAATCCTAAATAAAATACTCATGTAAGTTGGAACCGAGTTGAGGACAGAATTTTCATTGGGCCAGAGATGCTATTAGAGATGGAAGAATAAGTAGTTCAAATCTGTCAAAGGTTGAAGGAGGCAAATGACAGGCAGAAGAGTTATACAAATTCTAAAAGACTATCTAGAGAATTCTCTATGGGAGAAAAGATTCTATTAAAGTTAAAACCACAAACGAGTACTATCAAGTTCGAAAAGAATGCCAGATTGGCCCTAAGATACATGGAACCCTTTGAGATGTTAAGAAGTTATAAACCCGGTGGCCTACAGGATTGCACTACCTCCAGCCCTTGCTAGGATGCATGATGTATTCCATGTATCTTATCTTAGGAAATATATCACTAATCATGAGAATGTAATTGATTGGAATCTTTTGTAGGTATGTGACCCAAGGGTGGTGGAAATAGAGCTGCTCAAAATACTTGAGGTGTGTAAGCTCCGCTTATGAAATTGAGACATAACCCAGTGCAAGGTTCAGTGGAACCAATATACTGAGGAAAATGCCACTTGGGAAGAAGATTATGATGACATCTTCCAAAAATTTCCCCATCCTTTCTCCAAGACCGGAGCATAAAAATTTTGTGACCATTTGTTACTACTTAAGTAGAATTTTTTTTTCTTTTTTGTAAAGTTCATCGAGGACGATGAAACACAAGGGGGGGGGATGTTACATCCCAAAATTTTGATATTTTAAAAACAATATTATACCTATTGTAATGATTAGTTAGTAACTTTTGAATATCATGATCTTGTGAAATGGAAGTTATGATTTAACCAAATTGATTCATGTGTAAATGACTTGTTAATTGATTATCAATGTCACTGTGACAATTATCACTTAGTGTTTCCTTGATATTTCATTTTAAATGGAGGAACATATTATTATTGTGGAATATGCATTTTTGGTTGCAAGAGCAGATAAATGGGGGAAAGCATTGCTAAACAAGATTCAAGGAATGGGGCACCAATTTAGTACATCATCAGACCATCAGGTATAGGCTCTAGCTACCTTGATGAAGGATTTAACAACTAGGCAACAAAGTATACCTTGGACAGTCATGAGCTACTTGGTCAATTTTTATAACAAGAGAAATATTAAACATTTACTATCATGTGAAGAACTATTACCTCTCTTATTTTGAGATAGTGGAAGTGATCAACATTATAAACTATACATATATATAATGCCACCATGATACTCTGATAATGATAAAAAGGAATTATACGTACTCTCAAAATTACACATATATATAGATATACGTATATGTAGGTACAATTATAGGTAGAGTTTAATAGCATGATGACTTAACATTTACATGTATATATTTGTTTTAAACCATGAAAAATTATAATCTTCATGTTTTATTATGATTACAAATCGATGAGCGTTTGCCACCTTATCGGCATCAATTTTTAAAATTTGAAATTATAAAGTTCTTGTAACCAATATCGAGCTCCTTGTAATCGGAAGCATGGGAAGCTTTATCTCCCTTCTATTACGGAAGTAATTGGTAAAATACTTCCTTGTTATTAATAGAGACCGAAAGGTCAATATATACAAAAGAATAAAATGATGTTTCCTTAGGAAACAATCATAAAGAATAGAAACATTCTATTCTAATAGAGAAAGCTAAAAAAATAAAAGCTAACTAAAGCTAATTAGATATTTACAATAGATAACCATTCACTAATAATAGAAAATTATCTATTATCGTAATACCCTTCCTTAATGGTTAATCTATCTAGAACACCAAGTTGTCCTCTGAATTTGACAAACTTATCAGGACCAAGAGACTTGGTGAGAATGTTTGCAGTTTGATCTATGGTAGGAACATATTGCAAATCTATCGTCCTGCCTTCAACCAGGTGTCATATGTAATGACAATGAACATCCAGATTCTTGGTTAGTTCATGGAAGACTGCATTTTGTGCTAACTTGATAACGCCTTCGTTATCAACAAACAGAGTAGTCGGTCCTACTGGTGACATCTACATACCTCCAAGCATCCGATGAAGCCAAACGGCTTCACATCCTGTCTTAACAATTCCTCTGTAGAGGAGAGAGAAACTGTCTGCTGCTTCTTACTAGTCCATGTGACTACACCAGATCCCAAACTGAACACATATCCAGAAGTTGACTTTTTATCGTCAACAAAGCCTACCCAATCTAAATCTATGAACCCACTGAGTTTAGGATTAGAACTTCGAGAGTACAGATATCCATAAGCTGAAGTGCCCTGCACATAACAAAGCAAACGCTTTGCTGTCATCCAATGATCAGCCTTAGAAGCTGTCATAAAGCGTGAAATATAGTTGACTGCGAAGCTGATATCAAGCCTAGTAGCAGAGAGGTAGATGAGGCTACCTACTAGTTGTCTGTATGTAGTATCATCAACGTAAGGAGAATCATAGTTTGCAGATAGTTTGAGACCTTTCTCCATAGGTGTAGATATAGATTTTCAATCCTACATACACAATTTGTCTAACAGGGCCCTAGCATAGTTGGACTGAGAGATGAATATACCAGAAGACTGTTGCCAAACTTCAACACCTAGGCAATAATGCATGAGCCCAAGGTCAGTCATATCAAAAGACTAGCATAAATTATGTTTGATTCCTTGAATCAAAGATGTCAGACTGCAAGTGATGATCAAATCATCCACATAACCAGAAGGATGATGTCATTGTCAGTAATCTTCATGGATAGATTTGAGTCTAAAGAACTCTTAAAGCCTTGATCGCTAAGGTACTTATCTATTTTTATGTACCATGCCCGAGGGGCCTGCTTCACGCCATAGAGAACTTTTACCAATCTGAGAACCTAATGGTCTTTACCAGCAACCTTGAAACCAGGAGGTTGCGTCATGTAGACCTCTTCATGGAGATCACCATTCAGGAAAGCACTCTGGACATCTATCTAATGGACCTTCCAGCCAAACTATGTTGCCATGGCTAGGACTAATCTGATGGTGCTCATCTTTGAAGATAGGGTGTTTTTAGTGGTGAATAATCGTAATTTTGTGAATTTTAGAAATTTTTTGCTAGTAATTTGGCTAATAATTTAAAATTTAATGCAACCTAAATTGCCATCTTTTTATTAAATTTAGTTCTAAGATATTTAAAATCGCTCAATAATTTATTTTATTAAAAAATTTAAACTCAAATATTCACCACAATATTCGACACATGATTAGATTTGATTCACCTAAATATTATATATTATTGAAAAAATTAAAATTAATTCACCAATAATTATCATAATTATTAGTTACTTAAGAGATATATTACCAATATTTAGTTTTCACTATTGATTTATAATATAATGTAATTATCCTCATAATTTCCATGAGATAAAACATGTTCAATTTTGATTTGTAATATTCCATGATGATTAGCGAACTTCCTATTATTATTGAGATTCACCAATATTTTCTACTCAAAAATTATGATTCCAAAATAATTGCCAATGCAAATAATATTTAAAATAAAAAAATTGAGAGATTCATAGGAAAAAAATAATTTGTTTTTTCAAAATAATGAAAGAGTTGACAATAATTTATATCTTTTTCTGGAGGGGGGTTTCTTAAAGTTTACCATGGCAGTAGGAGAAAAGGTCTCCTCATAATCAATGCCCTAATGCTGAGAAAAGCCCTCCACCGCTAAACAAGCTTTGTACTTATCCAAAGTACCATCCGATTTGTATTTGATTTTGTAAACCCATTTGCAGCCAATGGGTTTCTTCCCTGGTGGAAGATCAAAAAGAACCCAAGTGTTGTTCTTCCAGCAGGCTCTGGTGTTCAGATGTCATGGCCTATTCCCACTCTGGAATTCCTTTAGCCTCGGAATATGTTTGAGGTTCAAACACACTGTGAGTGTTAGCTATGAGAGTAAAGTTAACAAAATTTGTAGATTTCCTCTTTTTCTGAGCAATTCTCCCATCAACGAGCTCATTATCACGAAGATCAGCAAGTGATTTAGCCCGAAGGGGAGAACAACCAACATGAGTATCAGGAGATGCTTGATGATCAGGTTCCTCATTAGAAGAATCAAGATCAAACTCACGTGAAGCATCTACAAATCGAGGTGATCTTGTAGGAGAAGCCAGAGGTGTCTGTATAGGAATCGCTAGTATAACTAGAGCTGCAGGAGCTACTAGAGCCCTCCCATCAGGTGGACCTAATGGAAGCCAAACTCCCAAATCATGAGCCCTCATAGGCTGGTCTGCTAGATCAGGAAAAGGAGAAACAGGCATGAATGGTCCTCACTGCTCATCAAAGACTACATCACGACTCTAGATAAGACGAGATGTCTCAACACCGATCAGGCAGTAGGCTTTGTGAAGACTCGTATCTAACTAGCATGAGTTTTTGACTCTTGGCACCCAACTTGGTGTGTGACACATCAGGGATCCAAACAAAAGCAAGCGAGCCAAAAACCTTTAGGTAACTGATTTTGGGCTCGCTACCTGACCAGGCCTCTTCAGGAGTTTTACCTTTGACCGCCACTATGGGTGACTAGTTCAACAAATAAACTATAGTGTTGGCTGCTTCTGCCCAAAAATTCTTCGAAACATGTCTGTGTTCAAGTATGAATCAAGCCATCTCGATGATTGTCTGGTTCTAACATTTAACTACATTGTTTTGTTGTGGCATGTGGGGTGAGGTTAACTAGCGTTTGATGCCATGTGTATCCAAGAAGCTGGAGAAAACATTAGAACAAAATTCACCCCCATTGTCTAATCTAAGAGTAATAATAGATTTACCAAACTCTTTTTCAACTAAATGTTTAAACTTTTGAAATACAGGAAATGCATTTGATTTCTTTTTAAGGAAATACACCCACATTTTTCTATTGAAATCATCACCAAACAACAGAAAACACATGGACCCAAGAACAAAAGGAGTGGCCATAAGGTCGTAGATATCAGCATGAACCAATTGAAGTACTTGAGAAGCTCACCATGAATCGCCATTGGTGAAAGGTGTGCGATGTTGCTTCCCAGCCTAACATGCATCACAAACTCCAAGCTGTTGCATCTGAATCTCTCACAATCCAAGAACAAGCTCATCCCAAGCAAGTTGTGGGAGATAATGCACATTTACATGCCCATATTCCTGATGTTGGAAGTGTGCTGACAGAAGACCGCCGAGCAGCCATAGCTAAGTTTCGAAAATCACCAAAATCAGTAAGTCTAAAAAGACCATGATCCTCAAGACCCACTACGACAGTAGACTAAGTCGCCCGATCAATAATGGTGCAATAAGGTGAACTAAAGGTAACATCCAAGTGTGTACACATCGAGTAGATTTAGTTCCATCCCTGGAATGTAGTACACATCGAGGAATATAAGGTTCTTCCCAGCAGACTGAATCTAAATGTTGCCTTTGCCAACAATCATTTACTCTTCTCTGCCACCAAAAATAACAATCTAAATAAAGTTGGTAGTCAATAACCAGTCTCTACTGTGAGTGAAATGACGAGAGGCACCTGAATCAATGTACCAGGCATACAACTTCACATGATCTGCAGGTAAGCTATGAAGGCGTAAAAGGTAGTCTTTGTCTGCTCAATGTGCTCTACACTATTCGCTTTGGGTTGCAAACCTGATTGCTTAGATTGTGCCACTAAGCATTTTTGACATTCAACCTTTATGTGTCCAAACTTGTGGCAGTAATTGCATTGAATGTTCTTTCAGGAATCATCTGATGCTGGAGCAAAAGACTTCTACTAAGATGGCTACTGAAACTTGCCTTTATCCTTCTGAAAGGATTTCGTAACCGAACTATTTTTCCACCGATCTTGTTAAAGTAGTAGTGTGCATCAGTGAACTTCAAATAAGATGTGATGTTGACAGTCTCGATAAAATGCTTATAGGACTTTGGTAAACTCTGAAGAGTGATAACCACAAAATATCCTCTTCCTCCATCTTGCGACCGATGGCAAGTAACTGATCACGGATTTCTTGAATCCGATTCAGGTGTGCCAGGGGCAAGGTGCGCTCATCCATAACAATAGAAAATAGAGTGTTCTTTAAAAAGAAAGCTCTGCTTTTGTCAGAAGTCTCATGAAGATGTTTGAGATGTGTCTAGATCTCAGTAGCTGTCTTGTCGGATGGAATCTGAAAAAGCTGATCATCAGCAATAGCTAATAATTTGAAAAGCATTACTCCCTCTTGATTATTCAGATCCCATATATCGTTATCAGAACCGAGAGTAGTCGGACACTTCATAACACCCAATACAAGTTGATCGGTGTTCCAATATTCAAAAATTGTGATAATCCACTGCTTCCAAGTGCCATAATTTCGACCATTGAATTTGGAGTTGTGCTCGAGCAAAATGTTAGAGATGTCATGGCACGTTTTCCAATGAAAAACTATAAAAATCTATGAAGGCACATTCTTCGAGGCAAAAAATGGAAGACCCAAAAAAGTCCAAGAGTACCCCTAAAGAGAGCTTAAAAAACCCAAAAGGAATATGTTGTCGTTTTTTGGATCTGTGGGCTCAAAAATCGAGGCATGAAAAATGAGGCACCTAGAAAAATGGATGACAACCCAGTTGAGCTCTTGAAAAACCCATCAAGAATTTGTGATCAAAAAAACTTCCAAGCCCAAAAATTAGGGTTTCAAACAAAACCCTAGCCGACAGCCATGAATGGTCAAAAATTGTAGAAATACTGAGGTTTTCTGATAAAACCGTCGAGGTTGCTTCAAGGATGGACGAACACTATTGAATAATGTTGAACAAACACCAAAAAAATGGCGTAGCAGGCGTGAGGATGAAGACTTGAAGCAGAAACCCATCTGTAGAAAAAATAGCCCCTTTTTTGCAAAAAATGGAATGCAAAACTAAGATGTCTGCGGTTTGTAGTAGCGTCGAGCCCTTCACAAACGGGAGTAGTAGGTTTGTAGCAATGCCAAGTTCCTCAGCAAAGGAAAGTGGGAGCAGTAAACAAAACCACGAGTTTGCAAACATCATAAATTTTAGAGGGCCGACTACTTTGAAAAACCGAAAAATCACACGAGATGCAAGCTTGTTTTCATTCATGAACTAGAGATCATTTGATCTTCAAACAAATTTGATGATTTGTTATTGATGATTCTCCAAAATTTGAACGGAAACCCTTGCCGGGTTTTTTTGAAACAAGAAAAATCTGAAATTATTTCAAAAAAATTAAAAGTATTGGCTCTGATACCATATTACAGAAGTAATTGGTAAAATACTTGCTTGGTAATATATACAAAAGAATAAAACAATGTTTCCTTAGGAAACGATTGTAAAGAATAGAAACATTTTATTCTTAGAGAGAAAGCTAAAGAACGAAAGCAAACTAAAGCTAACTAGATATTTACAGTAGAACTCTCTGAACCAAAGTATCCTCTCTTTCTTTCCAACTATATTCTGGAACATAGTACTTAATCTGCAATGTTCAATCGTGCTAGTGGAAGCCATATCGCGTAGAGTTGTTGCCCCAAAGAATCATGTTAGCGATCGAATTGTTTTTTCTCAAGTTGTGAAACATTTCACAAATCTATTCTTATTTCATGTTATGCCTTTCTCAATACAAACTTCTCTTTTTATATATCACTGCCGAATGAAAGAGTATCACATATCTAGGCCATAACCAAGACTCAAAACATAGTGAGACTTTTTGAGAGGCATCAGCCCTATTCATTCTTTATTTATTACTAGTTCTTTATTTAGGGATTGAATTGTTATGGTTCCCTTAAAATTGAATGCTTAGCAATTGTTTATTGCATAATATTTTATGTTGTACAAGGTTTGCTCCATCTTTTGGCTTGAAGTATTTTTCTGACTTATACATTGGTATTTGTTATATACCAGTTGTGGTTATAATAAGAATGTTATTCACAAAAAATTTTAACTAACTAGAATCTCATTTTCATGTTATGCCTTTCTCAATACAAACTTCTCTTTTTATATATCACTACCGAATGAAAGAGTATCATGATCATGAGCTTGGTTACGTATCTAGGCCATAACCAAGACTCATTCTCAGAAGCATCAGCCCTGCTCATTCTTTATATATTACTAGTTCTTTATTTAGGGATTGGACTGTTATGGTTCCCCTAAAACTGAATGCTCAGCAATTGGTTATTGCATAATATTTTATGTTGTACAAAGTTTTCTCCATCTTTTGGCTTGAAGTATTTTTCTGACTTATACTCTAGTATTTGTTATATACCAGTTGTGGTTATAATGAGAATGTTATTCACAAAAAAATCTGATTGATTAGAATCTCAAAATTACCAACAACCTCATAGAATGCACCCAAGGGTAGCAAAGCCAAGTGTAAATGGGTGAAGAGGAGATGTATTCCTGCAAGAAGAAAAAATTGTTAATCAGTGTCTTAATTACATGAACATTTAAAGAAAGAAATTGCTTAGTCCAAGTTGGCTCATGATTGTCCAAAATATATTCAGTTGTCAAGTTGAACGGTGGTGATTGGTTTGTTCATTGCCCACCTAAATCCTTGGCCAAGGTAGATTAGAGGCATGCTTGCCACAAATGATCACTAGAGGTTAGGAGTGCTAGCGGACAAAGGGAAGGTTGATGGAGGAATTCCTCAGCCTTGTCTACTGCTTAGCCAACACTCTAACACCGGTATGCTCAAGATGGTCAGACTATGGTGTCTTGAGCCTAACCCAAGGTTGGGAGGGCCTTTCTCGTAAGACACTGTGTGGGGATATGTTTAGGTCCACAATTGGGAGGTTAAACCTATCTCAATGCTTTTCTTCTTCACTAGATGTCGAGGCTTGTACAACACCAATAGTTATTTCAGTTCATGTATGAATTCTAAATGTTTTACTTGTATGTACTTTTATATTACTTTGAAATGTATAGTTGTAAATATGGTTAAATTGATTTGTTTCTTTCAAAATGTAATCATAGAAGTCAATTATGGAAGTTAATTTAGTTGTCTTTCATATGAAATGGGTATAGTCGTTACTTAAATTTGATTTTATAGCTTGTCTAATAGATTCAGAAATAGTTCCATTTCTATATGATGTATTGTTTCTAAATTGTTTAATGTCATTCTGTTATGATATTCGGTTATAATCTTAGAATATGTTCTTTACTTTCAGCTTAGGAAAAATGGTATGTTACAAATTGCCTATGATTCACTTGGATATGCCAAGATCTACTCTTTCCTTTGTAACCAAGTAGTTTCTTATTATTTGTCCAAGAATGAAAAACGTCAACTCCTCAGCAATGCCTCATGATACACCATCATCTTTGGCAACTTATGTTACAAATTGCCTATGATTCATTTGGATATGCCAAGATCTACTCTTTCCTTTGTGACCAAGAAGTTTATTAATATCCGTCCAAGAATGAAAAACATGGACTCCTCTACAATGCCTCGTGATACACCATCATCTTCGGCAACTTATTTAGGAGAGGTCTAGACGGCACTTTGTTCCAAGTACTTGGTAGCTTTCCCAGTCATAATAGGTTGTGAATATTGAAACGGAGGAAGTGCCTCACATCATTCACCTGGTTGAGTCCTTATCTAAGCAAAACAAGTAGTTTATTGAGTTCTTTGTTGAGAAAAAATAAACTTTGCGTGAACCTACTCTTATATGTCAAGCTTGGGCACAAATCTGATTATGCGTCATCTTTCAATAGCACCAGGGATTAAACTAGTCAAACAGAAGCTTCGAAAGATGCATCTGCATGTGGCTCTATTAGTGAAAATTGAATTAGAAAAACTCATGCAAGTAAGGTGTATCTCAGCCATTGACTATGAGTAAATGGATATCTAATATAGTTCCTATCTCCAAACACAACAGATCTATCAAGATATGCACTAATTTTAGGGACCTAAACAAAGCTTTCCCTAAGGATGACTTTCCACTATCAAACATCAATCAATATGATAGTCAATATGACTGTGGGCTATGAAATGTACTCCGTAATGGATGGTTTCACAAACCCCTTGACACACACACATGAGCATGGTTTAGACAACTTATTTCACCCCTTTTTAAGGCACGATGACCTCCAACCTTATGTGATACAACTTCTCACATGAATACTCCATCTGGTATTGTACCATGCATTTCATCAATCTTTCTACATAGGGTAGCAGCTACATGAACAAGTGTCCTAATTAGTCTTAGAATACCACAAATGACAACTTGGAATAAACCCACAACATTGCTTGGTTTTAGTTGTTTTGTAAGGGCGACCTATTTCTTGTAGGCCCGCTTTGGAAATAATCCAAACCTTATCTTCCATCCCTTACACATAAGGGGGCAAACTAATTAGATTTTTTGACACACTTTCCTAGATACAAAGCATACTTCAAATATAGTTTTGGGTTCATAGGCCTAAAAGGGAATTGGACCTAACTTACAAAACAAATCCTACAAGGATGGGTTCCTCCATACAACTAATGCTTGGAGAACTTTTGTCTAGGTTAGAAAATATCAGTTCCACCATTATTTGGGGTCTATTCATTCATTGTCCAACAATTATTTGTTTCTTCCTACCTTCCACATAAGAATATCAGGCCTAGCCCTCTCCCAATCTAATTTGTGGAATGGGGTAAAAATTATTGATAGTCTTCTCGTTGAGAGCTTGGTAATCAATACACATTCTTATAGTTTGAGAGCCTGGTAATCAATACACATTATCATAGTTTGATGCACATAGGGTATATTAATGATACATAAACCCCTCAAACTCCTTCATCAACTTTTGAACTTTCTTGAGAGACCCTTAATCCCTATGTAGGTTTCACAAACCCCTTAACACACACATGAGCTTGGTTTGGACAACTTATTTCGCACCTTTCTAAGGCAAACAATGACCTCCAACCTTTTGTGAGACAACTTCTTACATCAATACTACTTGGTTCATGTAGAGTTTGAACAAGTCTCCACTAGACCCAAAAATGTCTTAATTAGTCTTAGAACACCACAAATGACACCTTAGATGGTAGTTTTCTTTGTAAGGGCGACCTATTCCTTTAGCATAAAAGGCCAAACAAATTAGATTTTCAAAGACCCTTTTCCCTAGTTACAACACATTCAAGCCTAGTTTTAAATTCGTTCATTGACTAATTAAACTTATACTAATCACATAGGCCTAAAAGGGGCATTTTGGCCTAATTCACAAAACAAGTCTTACAATTATGGCTTCCTCCATACAACCAATTCTTAAAGAAGCTTTGTCAAGGTAATAAATATCAGTTCTACAATTATTTGGGGTTTGTTCAATCGTTTAGTCTCTCTATCAAACAATTATTTGTTTCTTTCTACCTACCACAAAAGAAAGTTACGCCTAGGCCTCGCCATGTCTCTAAACTGCCTCCATCTCTCCCAATCTAAGACTTGATGAACTTTGAATTACATATAGGGGCCTATGTTTCCGCCAAAGGTTGTAATATTTCTTTCCAACAATTAGTTGTTTCTTTCTACCTACCACAAAATAAAGTCAAGCCTAGGCCTCGCCATGTCTCTAAACTGCCTCCATCTCTCCCAATCTAAGACTTGATGCACTTTGAATTACATATACGGGCCTAAGTTTCCACCAAAGTTTGTAATATTTCTATGGTGGAAAGTCAAGTTATGAGCATTTTAATATCAACCCTAGAGGTGAGCATTTGGTTACTAGTTCAGAAAAATGGCAATAACTTCCACCACTTAATGGGAGTTCGTCAAACCACTTGCAGAGGAAAGTTATTCATTTCTCTAACCATTCATGTGCATTACCAATCGCCCAATTTGTACATAGTCATACAATGCAAGGAAACTATGAATTTTCTGGTTTTATTGAATCCAGCCAAATCTTCAACAACATTGAATGCCTTGACCTCCTGAGGCATAGATAGACATCCTTCAACTCCCTCAACCAACTCCAACCAAAATTTGAAACATATGGTTGTTGGAGGCATACATGACCCATAACATGAAAAAACTTTTTAACATTGCTTATATGACTCATACATAACCCATAACATGAAAGAACTCCAAATTTATCATTTTCCTAGTATCTTAAGTTCTTTAACCATGTATGACCATATCAGTACCTAGTGGCCTATAGCCTTACAAAAACCTTCTACCACTCAATTTCATCGCTTATATGACTCATACATGACCCATAACATGAAAGAACTCCAGATTTATCATTTTCCTAGTCTCTTAAGGTCTTTTACCATGTTTCACCATATCAGTACCTAGTGGCCTGTAGCCTTCCAAAAACCTTCTACCACTCAATTACATTGCTTATATGACTCATACATGACCCATAACATGAAAGAACTCCAAATTTATCATTTTCCTAGTCTCTTAAGGTCCTTTACCATGTTTGACCATATCAATACCTAGTGGCATGTAGCCTTACAAAAAGGTAGTCATGTAATAATATTGGCATAGGGTGAGGGTTTTGAACTCCAAATTTTTCATTTACCTACTCTCTTAAGGTCCTTTACCATGTTTGACCATATCAATACCTAGTGGCCTGTAGCCTTACATAAAGGTAGTTAATGTAATATTGGCTTAGGGTGAGGGTTTTCTAAGAGAATATATAGCTTCTTGCAGTGGTATTATACTATAACAAAGATTAAAAATTGTTACAAGTTGAAGTTATTGGATAATAATATTGGACTCTCTATTGGTGTACGTAGCCAAGGATTAGGTTAACCACGTTAAATCTTTGTGTCTTGGTTATATTTGCATGTCGTTGTTTTCTGTCTAAAATACTCCTGACAAAAAGATGATATGAAATGGTCCATGGAAGCTTATAAAACATAAGCAAACAAAAATTATGGATGAGTTGAATGAGTCTTCATGGGCCTTCATGGATTGAACCTACACCATAGTTTCATTTGATTGCTAGGGTTGGAACTAGGTCTAATATACCCCATTTCCAATAACTCTTTGATTGCTTTCTTCCATATATATCTTGGGATGACAATAGGGAGAAATCAAAATTGGTTTCACTATTTCAAGCTCAATTATATACTGCAAACCTCTATTAGGAGGCGATCCTGGTATTATGTCCTTGAATACCCTTCTATGTTTTTCTAAAATAGATTGAATCTGTATATTACTAGTCTCTTTTTTCTTAGCAACATTTTATAACACATTATGTTTCCATGCTACTACTTGCCCTTTACAAAAATACTCCCCATGTGTTTACCTAATTCCCCATCATATCTTTGCCAGTCAGTCCATGTAATACTACCTTTTTCCTATTATGTTTATGCATCCATTAGCACCACAAAGCCATCTCCATGTCCATATCAATCATATAGAAATCATCACACAATCCATAATTGTCCATTGTTAATTCCATTTAAGGAACTTTTCAAGCGCAAAAGAATAGTTCCACTAGCACCCTTTACGTCAAACCCCTCAATTGGAACTATATCCAATCTCACCCTCCTTATTAATGTGGCCCCAATATCAATAAGGACATTAAAACCTCTTTTACGTGGAAAGCACTATAGGGTGGTTCCCTTCTAAGGGCACCAAGTATGCCTTGTGTGGAGTCTTCATCTTCATAATCGACCTTGGTCATCTTCATCTTCAAAATTTCCTTCTCAATTTTTCGCTATTTACTTGGTGTTAGCTGCAAATGTCTTTGAAGTCATTGGACTTTTCTAATTATAAGTGACCCCTATATCAATAAAGACAATTAAAACCCCTTTATGTGGAAAGCACTATAGCATGGTTCGCCTGTGAGGGAAGCAAGTGTGCCTCGTATGGAGTCTTCATCTTCATAATTGACCTTGTTACTATGAGCATCTTCATCAGAAACAAAATTTCATTCTTCTAAATTTTTTGCTGCTAACTTCATGTTTGCTACAAATGCCATGGAAGTCATTGGACTCTTTTGGAAGGGTTTTTCGATTGGCTCAATGTGGTTCCCCTCTAAGGACACAAAGTGTGACTTGTGTGGGGTCTCCAACTTCATAATTGACCTTGTTCACCTTCATCTTTAAAATTTCCTTCTCTATTTTTTGCTGATGTAGAATAGAAATACTACTTAAATTCACAAGATATCAGGACATACATACCAGAATGGCGAGGGAATGATTACTTTATTCATACCAAAACATCCTGAGTACATTATCAATATTCCAAAGTGCTTATAAAAGGGTTTGTTGGTTAGGAAGACCAACCAACACAATCCCTCACTTCCTAACTACCCAACCCGCTCAAGCTTAACAAGTGCTAAATACAATATTACTTTATTCTCTAGTACATCTATCCCCCCAAAAAAGAAGTTGTCTTCCAGAGAACTACCGAGCACACTAGAACAAAAACATGACTTTATTCATATTAAAACAACCTAAGTACATTATCAATATTCCAAAATGCTTATAAAAGGGTCGGTTGGTTAGGAAGACCAACGGATGCAATCCCTCACTTCCTAACTACCCAACCCGCTCAAGCTTAACAAGTGCTAAATACAATATTACTTTATTCTCTACTACATCTATCCCCCAGAAAAGAAGTCGTCTTCCAAACAACTACCGAGCACACTAGAACAAAAACATGACTTTATTCATACCAAAACATCCTAAGTACATTATCAATATTCCAAAATGCTTATAAAAGGGTCGGTTGGTTAGGAAGACCAACCGATGCAATCCCTCACTTCCTAACTACCCAACCCACTCAAGCTTAACAAGTGCTAAATACAATATTACTTTATTCTCTACTACATCTATCCCCCCAGAAAAGTAGTCATCTTCCAGACAACTACCGAACACACTAAAACAAAAACATGACTTCAAGAAGATGATTGGGAAGACATCCTTGTACTCGGAGTTCCCTAGAGTCACAGCAGATCGCATTTAGCTACCTTTTGTTTTGCCCGACCTCCTTGTAGTACCCTCAAGGCATCCCTCTTCTTTAATTCCGGTGTGGTGATCCTATTCTCCAAGGCAGCTTTTTCCATTCTCCAAGTGATTATAGTATAGTGGTGAGTATTCTCGCCTATCACGCGGGTGACCTGGGTTTGTTCCCCGGCAACGGCACCAAAATGTACAATAGAAATACTACTTAAATTCACGTGATATCAGGACATGCATATAATTTACCTTATTACCACAATACCAAAGTAGCAAGGGAATGATTTACTTTATTCATACCAAAACATCCAGAGTACATTTATCAATAGTCCAAAGTGATTATAAAAGGGTCAGTTGGTTTGGAAGAACAACTGACACATTCCCTCACTTCCTAACTACCCAAATTCATGGGATATCAGGACATGCATATAGAGTAGTAACATAGAATTTACCTTATTACCACAATACCAGAATGGTAAGGGAATGATTTACTTTATTCGTATCAAAACATCATGAGTACATTATCAATATTCCAAAGTAATTATAAAAGGGTCGGCTGGTTAAGAAGACCAACTGACACATTCATTCACTTCCTAACTACCCAACCCGCTCAAGCTTAACAAGTACTAAATACAATATTACTTTATTCTCTACTACAGCTGCTAACTTGGTGTTTGCGGCAAATGTCTTGGAAGTCATTGGACTTTTTGATATTATAAGTGGCCCCAATATCAATAAGGACAATTAAAACCCCTCTTATGTGGAAAGCACTATAGCGTGGTTCACCTCCGAAGGCAGCAAGTGTGCCTTGTGTGGACCCTTCATCTTCATAATTGACCTTGTCACTAACAGCATCTTCATCAGAAACAAAATTTCCTCCTAAATTTTTCATTGCTAACTTCATGTTTACTGCAAATGCCATGGAAGTAGTCATTGGACTCTTTTGGAAGGGTTTCTCGATTAGCATAGGGCTTCTTCCAAATTAAGTGTTAATTTTAGAGCTTCCTAAAAGGTTGTTGGGTTTAGAGCCTTCAAGTGGCTCAGCGTGGTTCCCCTCTAAGGACACCAAGTGTGCCTTGTATGGAGTCTTCATCTTCATAATTAGCCTTGTTCATCTTCATCTTCAAAATTCCCTTCTTCTCAATTTCTCGTTGCTAACTTGGTGTTTGTTGCAAATGTCTTGGAAGTCATTGGACTCTTTTGTGATTATAAGTGGCCCCAATATTAATAAGGACAATTAAAACCCCTTTATCTAGAAAGCACTATAGCATGGTTCACCTCCGAGGGCAGCAAGTGTGCCTTGTGTGGAGTCTTCATCTTCATAACTGTCACTATCAGGATCTTCATCAGAAACAAAATTTCCTCCTCAATTTTTTGCTGCTAACTTCATGTTTGAAGCAAATGTCATGGAAGTCATTGGACCCTTTTGGAAGGGCTTTTTGATTAGCATAAGGCTTTTTCCAAATTGAGTGCTAATTTTAAAGCTTCCTAAAAGGTTGTTGGGTTTAGAGCCTTTAAGTGGCTCAGCGTGGTTCCCCTCTAAGGGCACCAAGTGTGCCTTGTGTGGAGTCTTCATCTTCATAATTGACCTTGTTCATCTTCATCTTCAAAGTTTCCTTCTTCTCAATTTTTCGCTACTAACTTGGTTTCAAAATTTCCTTCTTCTCAATTTTTCACTGCTAACTTGGTGTTTGCTGCAAATGTCTTGGAAGTCATTGGACTCTTTTGTGATTATAAGTGACCCCAATATCAATAAGGCCCTTTTATGTGGAAAGCACTATAGCATGGTTCACCTCCGAGGGCAGCAAGTGTGCCTTGTGTAGAGTCTTCATTTTCATAATTGACCCTGTCACTATCAACATCTTCATCAGAAACAAAATCTCCTCCTCAATTTTTTGCTGCTAACTTCATGTTTGCTGCAAATGTCATGGAAGTCATTGGACTCTTTTGGAAGGGCTTTTCAATTAGCATAGGGCTTTTTCCAAATTGAGTGCTAATTTTAAAGCTTCCTAAAAGGTTGTTGGGTTTAGAGCCTTTAAGAAGCTCAGCTAAACATTCAACGAAAAACACTACCAGCCTTCTATCAGACACATCAGGCACCATTATGAGAAGCTTCTCAAATTCAGCAACATTTATGGGTCTATTATGTCAAGTCAATCCATCAATCTTTGACTGAATGCTTCTATGGTCAGGATTGAATCTTGCCCTTGTGTGACTAACCAATGGAACCACCACACATGAATGACTCCTTCCAAATGGTTTCCTCTTCCATCATTGGATTCAGTGAGAAAGAATTATCGAATGTTTGTAACCAAGCTCTAGCTATGGTACTGCTCTTCCCATCAAAATGGCATGGTCATATTCCCCAAACAGTGTTAAATATTTTTTTTTTCGAACCTTTCTTCCTATGCCCTCCATTAGCTTTTAGTCCATAACATTCGATGGAAGTCACTGGATTCAATGAGAAATAAGTATCAAGCTTTTGTACCAAGCTCTATCTGTGGTACTGCTCTTCCCATCAAAATTCAGCATGGTGATTTTCCCTAGCAGTGTTAAATATATTTTCTTTCATCACCTTTCCTTCTATGCCCTCCCAAAGCCTTTGGTCCCAAAAATGTGGTGAAATTTGTATCATTCTGAAATGCTTCACTCAACGCTTGGTATTCAGCATGAAGACAATCATTTCATTAATCCAGCCAGGTTGGTCCACACCAACTTCTTGTTTGTTAAAAACTTAGTCCCAAAGGACTTAACTGGAACCTTTCTCTTGGGATTTCTATTACAATCATTACTAGCAGACCTTCCTTCATTTGCAGCACTTCTTTCAGCCCTATCTCTTTCAGACTTATCACCACCATGATTCTGATTTAATCCTCTCAATGCTGAAGGCAATCATTTCATTAATCCAGCCAGGTTGGTCCACACCAACTTCTTGTTTGTTAAAGACTTAGTCCCAAAGGACTTAACTGGGATCTTTCTCTTGGGATTTCTATTACAATCATTACTGGCAGACCTTCCTTCATTTGCAGCACTTCTTTCAGGCCTATCTCTTTCAGACTTATCACCACCATGATTCTGATTTAATCCTCTCAATGCTTAGACCAATACTTTTAATCTTTCGGACATGTTGAGATGAAGCCCATCAGACTTTTTCGTCTCCTTGTGCAAATATATCTGGTCTCTTTAACTCATCCACAATACCCAATAGGTGGTATGATTTAGGCTAAAATACCACTGAAGATCCAACTCCAGAAATACACACAACATAGGGAAGTGCATTATAATATATATCATTAGACAATCTTTAACCAAATTAGGGATCTTATGAAATTCATTAATTCATTGAACCATTCCCAGATTTAAAATAATCGCCTACAGTATATGAGATATGGTCATAGGAACTACTTGTCTGAATTGAAAAAAAAAAACATGGCAAGGCAAGTAGCTAATTAGCTAATCATAGTAGCATATGGAATATAAATGGATCTGGGATCCGATTTGATAGAATTTGGATGCAAATTCATGAAATATGAGAAGGTTGGTGGGATTAAGTGAAACCACCCAAAAAATATTAATTTGAAGGTTGAAAAAAGTTGTGAGAGCTATCTAATCTGAGTATATTAATGTTGGATTTACATTGGAACTCAAATGAGATTGTAAGTTTGTTGCAAAAACATCATCAAACTCAACTTGGAGGAATTGACTTCGCATGAATAAAACTTCTGAATTATGAGTTGCAAATTTGTGTTGGGAAGGTAGGACGGACTTACATGTGTCATTGATGAAACTAGCTGCAACGTTGTTAAATGAACCTACAATCATGTATGCTATTCTATGTTATTATGCATTTGGTGACTTCATAACCCAAGAGAGAAGAAATTGAAAACAAGCAATGTTTACAAACACTATGAATTCCATTTAACTAAATAACAAAAACATCAAGCACAAGAATAGAATGTCACTGAAATAGGCAAAAGATTGACAAAAATACCCCTAATTTTGAGAAACAAAAGGAAAAAGGTGAAAAAATAGGTATCACAAAGAATGTTTAATAGAATGCAATGCTAGCTCCTACAGGGTAGCCAGAAAGCAGTTTAATGGCTCCACAGTAGTCGAACTTATATTCCTTTAAGGACTTCTACACATTCATTCATTGATTTTTTTTCCAGCAATATCAATCAACTGTTGCAAACAGGTCTTAAAATAATCAAATGACTAAGTGCCAGTAAAGAGAGGTAGTGCCTAAGGTTTGTAATTCTAAGGTGGCTTCTATGGCACCATTAGCTACAAATTCATCACATTTTGATGCAGGAGCATCCAGAGGTATAAGGGCAATCTTGTGTCACCCAAAAAAATGTACTTTAACTTAGTTTTTGTTTCATGTGTTTTCATTTTTGGATACCCATTTGGGTCAAATAAAGGTTCCAACTCTCACAGTTCCACTATCAGTGTTCGTGTAAATCTCGAAAAAATAGGAGTATGTAATTGAGCCATCATTTTGGTGAACTAGGAGGTGTAAATTGGCTAGATGAATGTAATTGTAATTTAGAGCATTCCAGAAAAAGAATCAGGTCAAAAGGCCCCATGGTTTGAAAGTTATTGCAGTTTTTCGGATTTTGGAGACCTCTAAAGAATGCTTCAAAGTCAGGTTAGGGGCATTAAATGACCTCAAAAAGAGCCGAAAAATGGGGGACAAGCAAAGCTTGTCCATAGGGCTATAGAGCGCTTCGAGAGCTTTCTAGAAATGTAAACGGTTCGTCAATCGGAGCTACGGTTCAAAAGTTATGCCTCCCAGAAGTTCGGTTACCGTTTCTGAATTCTTCAAGATTTGCGTCGACTTCTAACGCAGCTTTTGGAACCTTCTATTTGGTCGGTGGACGCCTACTAGCACTTTCTAGAATGTACTCCTAGTCCTTAACCCTCTGGGGTCTATTTAAGGAGATTTCTGGCATTGTAAAAGGCAGTTCGGAGTGGAGTTTGAGAGGAGGTACTCTAAGGAGAAATTATCTCCAGATTTATGCTATTGTAAGCCCTTAGGGCATGTTTTGAAGTCTATTTTTCTCTGTACTGAATGTACTAGCTTATTTTCACAGTTAATACAATTTCCCTTTTTTTCTGTTGTGTCCATTCTATGCTTGGGTTGTGTCCCCATCACATTTATTCACAATAATATTCCTGTGATTGTTTTCAAAACTCTAGTAAACTGAATTGATTGTAAGTGGAATGTCCATAGTAATACTAAAATCATAAGTAATCAGTTATTGCAAGTTGCATTGATTGTTCATTTTTCAAGAGTTTATAAAATTATAATTCATTTCTGTATATTTTGTCAAATATATCTTTTTTCTAGCAATATCAATCAACTGTTGCAAACAGGTCATAAAATAATCAAATGACTACCTAAATTCCAGTAAAGAGAGATAGCGCCTAAGGTTTGTAATTCTAAGGTGGCTTGTATAGCACAATTGGCTGTAGATTCATCACATTTATTGACAATAATATTGCTGTGGTTTTTCCCAAAATCCTCATAAACTGAATTAATTGTAAGTGGAATGTCCATAGGAATACTAATAACAGAAGTTGTCAGTTATTGCAAGTTGCATTGATTGTTCATTTTGCAAGAGTTTATAAAATTATAATTCATTTCTATATTTTTTTGTCAAATATATTATCTATTGCAGTAGATCTAATTGTTAATTAATATTCAATTAGTGTTTTGCAAAGTAAAATCAAAAGTACTATACGATAATCCTAGTCAGGGGATATCAAAGTGATCCTAAGAAAACTTGTAATGATAAAGAATAAATATTTCAAAATACAATAATGATAACATTCTCAACTATTGCAATATTCTTCACAGCTGATCTAACAACAAAAGCTCTAAAACCAATTACCTCAGTTATACAGCTAAGTACATATGAAGTAACAAAAGCAGTATCCATTGATAAGTAAAAATGACAGCAAAGTCAACAACAAATACTAGCAAACTGTAATGCAACAATAATTACGAAGTCAATGGAATTATTTGACAGTTTTTCCTAGTATGACTACCCACATCAATTGCTTATAGTGATAGCAGAAATTTCGGTTATCGCAACAATCATAACCCCTTCTCAAGATGGCAACAGTAATGTCCCCTATTCACAAGGTTTTTAAACCCAATTAACCAACCAAGTGTCTTCACAACTGTAGATAACTATGTCCACTCTTGAAATAACAACAAAAAAATATTTATGTCATGCCTTGAAACAGACCTAACATTTATTCCTCAATCATTACATCTACTTCTATGCTCCTAGCTTATACATCCATGAGATAGCGAAAAGAAATAAATATTCTGGGCGTATACAGCTAAGTACATATGAAGTAACAAAAGCAGTATCCATTAAGTAAAAATGACAGCAAAGTCAACAACAAATACTAGCAAACTGTAATGCAATAATAATTGCAAAGTCAAGGAATTATTTGACAGTTTTTCCTAGTATGACCACCCACATCAATTGTCAATAACGATAGCAGAAATTTTGGTTATCGCAACAATCATAACCCCTTCTCAAGATGGCAACAGTAATGTCCTCTATTCACAAAGTTTTTAAACCCAATTAACCAACCAAGTGTCTTCACAACTGTAGATAACTATGTCCACTCTTGAAATAACAGCAAAAAATTATTTATGTCATGCCTTGAAACAGACCTAACATTTATTCCTCAATCATTACATCTGCTTCTATGCTTCTAGCTTATACATCCATGAGATAGCTAAAAGAAGGAAATATTCTGGGTGAATACAACTAAGTACATATGAAGTAACAAAAGCAGTATCCATTGATAAGTAAAAATGACAACAAAGTCAACAACCAATACTAGCAAGCTGTAATGCAATAATAATTGCAAAGTCAAAGGAATTATTTGACAGTTTTTCTTACTATGACCACCCACATCAATTGTCAATAACAATAGCAGAAATTTTGGTTATCGCAACAATCATAACCCCTTCTCAAGATGGCAACAATAATGTCCCCTATTCACAAGGTTTTTAAACCCACCCAATTAACCAACCAAGTGTCTTCACAACTGTATATAACTATGTCCACTCTTGAAATAACAGCAAAAAATTGTTTATGTCATGCCTTGAAACAGACCTAACATTTATTCCTCAATCATTACATCTGCTTCTATGCTTCTAGCTTATACATCCATGAGATAACTTAAAAGAAGGAAATGTTCTGGATCTATACAACAAAGTACATATGAAGTAACAAATGCAGTATCCATTGATAAGTAAAAATGACAGCAAAGTCAACAACAAATACTAGCAAACTGTAATGCAATAATAATTGCAAAGTCAAAGTAATTATTTGATAGTTTTTCCTGTTGGTCTCAGATTGGTTTTGACAATTGAGTGTCGACACACTTAACCAATTTCTCAGTTGATGCCGAGTATAATACAGATGCTGAGCTATAGTATGTGTCGAGCCAAAGATTTAACAGGTGCCGAGTAAACTTCCGGTGCCGAGCAAAGTTCAAGTGCCGAGTCACTATAGGTGCCGAGCAGACTATAGATGCCGAGTGAGACAGAGTTACTATAGGAGCCGAGCAAGACAGAATTCCTATATGTGTCGAGCATCAGCAATCAGTAAGTGTCGAGTAACACAGAATCAACATATGAGTTTGTGCCTTCACAAACTCAGATGTAAACCATTTTTGAGCTAACTTAGGATGAATCTCAAAGGATCTAAAAGATAAGATCAAATCTTTTACATTCCCTATGTAATCAGCATGCAACCAATCAAGAAAAATGGAGAAAGCATGCAACCAATAGGAAAAGTGAAAGAATTGAGTGGGAAAAGATGGAAGAATATTGATCGTAGATTCATAACTAACCCTAAGACTTTAAAGCATTTAAAAGGAGGTCGATACCCCATAATTCGTGTGTGTGAGAGTTGTATGGGTGAATGCTAGCGAAGTTCAGAAGGGTATAAGGACTTGGAGAAAGAAGAGCAGCATAGAAGAATTCAATTGGTTAGAATAGAGCATTAGCAATTTGAGCAGAGACATATCAGATCAAAAAGGATCAGATCAGATTGAGCTAAACAAGGATCTGGAATCAACAATTAAAGATTGCAAGTCATCAGGTCAATACATTCTAATACTCTCTAGCCATTGTATTAGGAATGAAAATCCTATGGAGATAGGTTGGTTTAACAGCCATGTTGTAAGCCTTTCATCAAGGTGTTAAATCCTTTAACAGGGTAGCATTCCAAGTGAGTGTTTGTAAATCTTTTAGATAGGTCACTTTTAACAAGGTGTAAAGCTTTTAACAGGCCAGGCCTTTCACAAGGCAGACCATTGGAAGTGGTCAAATTTTGTAACCTTAAATAGTTACATATTGTTGCAGTGATAATTTGTGGGTGTCATCCCCACCCCAGTTTTACTTTCTCATTTTGGAGGGTGTGTTATCTATTTTCATGCATGTCTTTATTTTTATGTTAAATAGATATGGTAGATGCATGTGAATGATCTCAACTAAAAGTTTTAGAGGTTAAAGTTAGTTACTTCTGATTGGTTAGAATAGAGCATTAGCAATTCGAGCAGAGACATATCAGATCAGAAAGGATCAGATCAGATTGAGCTGAACAAGGATCTGGAATCAGCAATTAAAGATTGCAAGTCATCAGGTCAATACATTCTAATACTCTCTAGCCATTGTATTAGGAATGAAAATCCTATGGAGATAGGTTGGTTTAATAGCCATGTTGTAAGCCTTTCATCAAGGTGTTAAATCCTTTAACAGGGTAGCATTCCAAGTGAGTGTTTGTAAATCTTTTAGATAGGTCACTTTTAACAAGGTGTAAAGCTTTTAACAGGCCAGGCCTTTCACAAGGCAGACCATTGGAAGTGGTCAAATTTTGTAACCTTAAATAGTTACATATTGTTGCAGTGATAATTTGTGGGTGTCTTCCTCACCCCAGTTTTACTTTCTCATTTTGGAGGGTGTGTTATCTATTTTCATGCATGTCTTTATTTTTATGTTAAATAGATATGGTAGATGCATGTGAATGATCTCAACTAAAAGTTTTAGAGGTTAAAGTTAGTTACTTCTGATTCACACCCCCCCCCCCCCTCAGAAGTAAATCTTCCCATTTGTAAATTATAACAATTGGTATCAGAGCAGAGTTCTCACAAGAAGAAGCCTCATAGCTTGGAGAAAAGGTCTGGAAATGAAAGTCTACAAACTTGGGAAGATCATAGAGAATCAGGTGATTGATATACAATTCATTCTACACAATTTGGAAGAAGCCAGAGAAGAACTGAGAAAATCCTTAAAGAGAAGAAGAGAAATTGCCATAGCTGAGAATGATACACAATACAAGGAGATTGACACCTCAAAAGTATTTTCAAATGGAGATTCCAAAGAGTTTGATGCAGCAATAGCAAATTTGATGGAGAAGAATAGAGCCCAAGCAGAAGAAATCATAACTCTCTAGCTTGAACAAGAATCACAAGCCTTGATGCTTTGTGAAGTGACTGAACAAAAGAAAAGAGCCATTGAAAATAAGGCTATGCTAGAAGAAAACAAGAGAAACCTTGCCAATGGACTGGAAGAAAAGTCAATTGAGCTTGCAAGAATTTCCAACATGCAGCTGGACACTCTAAGTCAGATGATGAATGCACATGATGAACTGAATATCAAGGGCATTGAGATCTCTACACTGAAGATGCAAAATGAACAACTGCAAAATGACCTGAACAGAGAGAAGGAGATTGTAGAGAGCTTCAACAAACCCAATGAGGCTATCAAGTACTTTGAACAGCTATTGAAATCACCAAGAGCCAGCAACAATAGTTCAGGACTAGGATAAACCAGCACTGAAAAAGGAGAGTCATCCAAGACTGTAGAAGAAAGAAGTGACAAAGGTAAGAATACTAAACCTACTTGTCATTTTTGTGGTAAAAAAGGATATAACTCCAATGTGTACAAGAGCAGAAACGTCCATCAGCATGACAAACCTAAGAATATGGGTCACTGTCACAAGTGCAACAAGCAAGGACATCAAGCACATGACTATAGGACTAGGACTATCAGGACACCAAGATTTGAAGGTCACTGCTACAATTGCAAGAAGTATGGACATAGAGCTTTTGAGTGCAGATTAAAGCCTATGTGGATACCTAATCAACCAGCAAGGGGAAACAATCATGGATATCACTACAATTGGGACTACAACACCAGGTATAGCTGTCAGTATTGTCAAGAATATGGACACATCCCTGAAAATTGCATAAGAACACATTTCAATGGAAACTGCAGCAGATGGCTCAGCCAAACTACATGTTTTAGTTGTTTGATGACTAGTCATATCAGCAGAAATTGCCCAACAAGGTCAAAGACATCCAACTCAAAGTTCAACAAAGGAAAAGGAAAGGCAGATGTTGAACACATCAGAAGAGAAATGAATAAGACATGGAAGTAGCACATCAAATGAAGGGATCACTTCACCCAAAAGGTCAAGTGGTCACACTTCATCCAACTAAGCAAAAGAAGGTATGTGGAACTAATATACAAAGCTTTATCATACATTAGTTCCTAGACAAGCAAGTACTGAAAAGGATAAATCAGCATGAATAGTGATGCAAAGTTAAAACTTCAAGTTTTCACCAGTATTGTCGAGTAAGTAAAGATGCCTTCAAATGCCAAGTAAAGTCCCAATACATGTCGAGTTGCTTGCTAAAGTCAGTAGAAGCCAAATGGTTAGTTGCAGCCGAGTTGGTAGTGGAAGCCAAGCAAAGGGAAATTTCAGTTGAAGCCTAGTAAGGGAAACTTTAGTGGATGCTGAGTAGTTGAAAAGACAATGGAAGCCGAGTTATGCAGATATGCTTAAGAGGCCGAGTGGACAACTGTAAACACACTAAGCATTTAATGCTGCAAAATAAGGGTATATGATCACATTTTAACCATTTTTCCTCATCGCAAACAAAGAGCAAAGACGAAGAAGAGTGCAGAACGATTTCCAAGCAAAGAATCCAGCATTTGAGCAGATTTCTACGAAGATTCAACACAGTTTCGTCGATTGCAAGGTATTTACACTAGTGTCGAGCTACACAATTTTAAATTTCTTCATGTTTAAACCCTAGATTGCACAAATGGCCTCCAGTTCTAGGAAACCTCAGGAGAAAGAACCGTTTGAGGTCCAACTAGTGTCAAATGAAGTTAAGCAACTAGATTTTCGGCCAATCCCTGAAGTCGCGTACAAAAATGACCTAGCCAAAGCCCTATCTATAATTCCTCCTAAAGTTGTTATGGTCCAAGATGTTAGGAGACGCTATAACTGCAAGATTAGTACTATAAGCGATATGGAGATGAGAGAAGCTTATGATAGGCTGTGTGAAAATGGAGTTTTGAAGGAAGAGTTCCAAACCATTAAAAGGAAGGGTTTAACTCGTGCCCTAGAATTTCCCAATGTCTTCAAAACCGAATGGATCATAATTGTGCTCAGCAGGATTCATGATGGAATTTTATGGTTGGAAAATGGCCCAATTAAGATATCAAAGAGGATTGTTCATAGGGTTACAAGGTATCAACCCTAGATCGGCCTAAGACCCTCGGAAGTGACTCAAAAGAAGCAATTAAGAAGAATACAGAAGCAAAATAGAACAAGAGAGGCATGACCATAGATACTATCTAGGATCCTCTTGTTGACTTTGTTGTTAGAGTCATTTCACACAAATTTTATCAATCTAGCAAACTCAACAGTGTGCCTTGCATTGCAGTAGATGTTGGCTACAAATTAGCCAAAAAGGATCATACTTATGATCTTGCAAAAACACAATTGCAACAAATTAATGAGAACTTAGGAGCAATAAGGGGAACTAAGGGAGCACAAAGCAAATTTTGTGCAATTTTGATTTGCATATTTTTCTATGTACAAAATGAATTTCCATCCTTTGGTAAAGTCAGCTGGAAAACAAATAGGTCTATTGTAGCTCAGGTTAATGAATATATTGAACAAATGGGAGCTAATTTTTGAGACACTTACCACTAGCTATTTTGAAGATTTCAAGAAGTCCATGAAACAAAGATTGAGGATACCTATTTCATTAGTTGAATAACATGTAAATGATGTATGTATTCTTGTGGATATTGATTATACTTACATAAAAGAAGCCATACCAAGAGGTGGATGGCTAAGCCCTCTTGGCTATGAAATTAACATGGATGAGACATCTACAGCTATAACCACTTTACTAGCAGAGGAAGTGGATAAGAGTGCACCACATTTTGGTACTTCTGATGTGGTAAGATTGTTATACACCAGAATTTGCACACTAAAACTAAGCACCTAAATACTTAAAAATTCTGGTAAACATGGGAACAATCACAAGTTTGTGGGTAAACGATGTAGGTGACTGAACCTTCGGACTCTAGGCCGGTTCCTGTTTGATGCTATGTGATGCTCCACCTATACTATGAACTTATGAGGAAAAAGGGTAGGAAGTACAAAAAAAAAGACGATTATTTAAACCTAAAAGGTGATGCACCAAAACAAGATGAAGGATTTGATATTTTAATAACACAATGATGGGACATACAATCAACAGTGAGATACAACTTTGATGAAAATCTCTGCATATAAAGTCTTTCAGAAGAAGGCTTTAATGAATAATATCAAAAGATATAAACCATAATCAATATTATTTCATTAAACTGCACAACTTATGACCTATGCATAACAATTTTACTAACATAGATAGGTGCAAAAATGAGACATAAATTTAAAGGTTCTTGAGAAAACCCAGAAAATAAACATCAATCACCAACCTTGCAAACGGAAAATGAGTCTCAAAGTAGATCAAGCTAACTGTGTTATGCCTTCGAAGGTCAAAGAACATCAACTTCAAAGATACAATTCAGAAAAAATGAGCATACAAACGACAATGGAATGTCACAATAGTCTTCTCTCCTTTCAAAACTGCATCTCTCCATCCCTTAGTTTGACAATTTCAAAATCCTAAATACAAACCCCTTAGGGTCGAAATCAGGAAACAAAGCTACAAAAAAGGAGTCAAATCTTATCAAAAAAGATGACTCACTGCCTGATAACCCTACTAAGTCAAAACACCTGTGACTCATTCTTAGCTGTCCTCAAAAGACTCAAAATGTTAATAAATGGCCTCAAACTACCAAGACAAGGTCAAAATTCGACCCACAATCCTGAAATGACTCAAAAAGCCTTAGATATTTTCTTCATGACCTTAAATGATAGTGCTAAGTCTTTGAAAATAATAACTTCTAAGACTTAGTATTTTAAAAAACATGTCATATTGACTTGTTAATCATAAAACTAATTCAAATTTTCCCATCCCTCTCAAATCCGAAAATGGATTTATATCTTTGAACTAAATTTGCTCAATTTAATAACAATTAATTGATTTATAATAATATCAGTTAATTGCTGTTAATTACAATATTTGCAAAAAATTAAATTAAAATTACACTCATTTATAAAAATTAAATAATATAAAAATTTATTACTTAGCTAAAGTAATATATCACTATACTATTTAATGGAAATAAAAAATGAATGAGCTAATTTTAATAAAAGAAACAAATTTCATCAAAGACATGAAACTGATACGTATCTACTATCAGATCTCAAAGGAAATACAAAATGGTTAAATGTAAAGGTCTTAACCTAAAACAAGGCAAGATATTTCTCTCATTTGCATTCGAAACTTTAGAGAGAATACACAACAGTTGAGAAGGGGGTTTTAAAACCCTAAGGAAATGCCAGAAAAGATGAGAAAATCTGCTTCTTTGGTCGCCATAACTGGATCCAACTCGCAGGTGTTGACGCCTTCCACTCTTCATTGCCGCCATTCTTATGAGATGCTCCTGTGGATAAGAGGCAATGCTTTGTTATACTTGCAGGGCACGTTTTTGAATGAAGAAACAACTTGTTTTTTTCTTGTGAAAGCCACCATGTGAAAGTAATGCTTGACTGTTTTCTTCAAACACGTTGGGTATATTTCTTGCTGTTTATATTTGATAAAATACCAAATCTGAGAGTTGTGGCTTGACATTTGTTGGGTATTAGGAAATATGAAGATTTCTTTGCCTGCGAGTTCTCCAGTTTTGCTCATTGTAACCAAAGTATGAAGCTCTTTACATTTACACTTGACTTGTGCTGTTGGAGGTAATATATGTTGATTTCCTCTTGATTTCTACTTGCTGTGATTAGTAGATCTGATGTGCAATACTCCATTCTTTCAAAAACCCGATTTGGGTTTCTTCAGTAACTCTTTACTCTGCTATTTGTAGGTTATGGCTGTTGTAGCTGCTCATTACTGGTTTTGACGTGAGCATTTTCTTTCATTTGCAGTTGATAATGATCTAAGCTGGAAGCTCGATTTTTCATTGTTTCCTCTATCATGTGTTGTTATATTTACTCTTATTTTAAAATATATGATGACCATACTGGAAGGTCTTGCTGCAACAGCAGTTTCCTTGCATTTTCAGTGGAAATTTCTTGTGGCATCTGCTCTCATATTTGTTGCTGTTCATGAATTTGCAAGTTAAGAGTTTCTTGTAAATTGCTCTTTGCTGAATGAAGTGTTTGCTGTTTTATATTTACATAAGGGTTTTCTTTTCATGAAAGTTTATACTCCATTTTTCCTATGATTCTATGCACCATCTTGACCATGTTTGTCTTTACCTGTAAGGACTTGTAAAGCCTCATTCCTGGTAGTTTGATTGGAGTTGAGACCAAACCAAAAACAATTTCTTTGAATTCCTGTTCATATATTGGTTGCAATATTCTTGTTATTGCTGATTGTCATCAGCATTTCCATAGGGAAATTGCAGATTCTTTCTAGCTTGCATGAGGAACATGGATGCAAGTACTTAGAGCCCTGAATATTTATTGTCCCAAGAGAGCTGGGTCACAGTCCATATTCCAGAGGCTCATTTTTCTACCCTCATTCTCAAACTGTTCCAAAAATAGTTGGAGCACAGGATTACCAAGGTCTCCTACCTGTTTGTTAAGAAGAAAATACTCTGATGTCATCAAGATAGAATGCTTTTAAGATTGATAAATGATATGCAACTGTATCTATTTGGAATGAATTACCCAAACAACACAAGTGATTAGTACGACAAGAAATTTCATGAGTATGATATCTTTCAAATCCTAAAATGAGTTCTATCCCATGAAGTTCTAGAGGAATCAACCTACCAAATTACACTCTTAAAACTTGTCATGTATGTATTTCTGTGCATTATCTCATTAATTTTGTTCTCAATCTTCAGCATACTTTTGTTTCTACTTGAAAATAGCTCTTTTGTTGTAGTAATGTTCTGTGTTGTCTCCATACTAGATCCTTTCTGCAGCAAGTTATGCAATTTTTTTCATCATATTCTGAAACAACTCCCTGAGTGCTGAATTATCCCTTCTGTGATATTTTAAAAAGCATTCTATGAGGTTCGAGCACGGGCTCGTGACGCTCATAAACTACCTTTCTATAATCTACAGCTTTTCCTTATGAAATCAATATGCTCGCTCTTGATTATAACGAAAGGTTTCATATCAAAAATAATATGTCCCTTTAACATTATGCTTTCTGTTTTTTCATTTAACCACTTAGAATACACTTACTGTTTTTGTATGTATTCAGAATAAGAGAAATATGGATCAATATGCTCGCTCTTGATTATAACGAAAGGTTTCATATCAAAAATAATATGTCCCTTTAACATTATGCTTTCTGTTTTTTCATTTAACCACTTAGAATACACTTACTGTTTTTGTATGTATTCAGAATAAGAGAAATATGACATGTGCGGGTACGTAGTTGTAGATAATCAGTCATTGCTTAGATCTTTAAAGATCTAACTCCACTCTTTCTTATGCAGAAGAATAAAAACCAGGAGCTACTAGATTGAGGGTTGGACCAGGAGCGGCAACAAAGAACACTCAACCAATCAAAAGTTGAAAAGGCAATAATTGGTTACCCCTAACTATTCTCTCATATTTTATACTTTTCTTTCATTCTCAATATGTATAAAAGTAGTAGTTAGACTCACGACATGTGTGAGATATTTCATTTCCAGCATTTTAATTCATTTCATCTTTTGTAAGATATCAATTGTATATTCGAGAAATGAATGATACAAGGACATTTATATTCATTTGCAAATATCAAATGAAAAGTGCTTTCAGCAAGTAAAAATTTTAAATTTTCAGAATTGAATTTTAACATGTGTTAAAATTAACATTTTTGACGACCTCTTGCTGATTGTCTACCTGCTAGACCTTAGAAAACCAATTGCCTTATCCATTGGGCATGGAGTCTGAATTTATGCATCCTAGCACCTAGACCTGACACGACGCGACTTCTAAAGTTGCTGGTTGAGTTTTGAATGCATGTATGTGAGCTTAATAGGACTTAAGACTCTTATTAGGTTGACTGATATGTATGCTCAAACTCAAGTAGCAACTTTAAAAGCGAAACCTTCATAATCTGACCATCTTATTGATGTCTAGATGAATGTGTGGATTTGAATGAATAGCAGATATGTGTATATACATGTATGTATGGTTGGCAGCAGAACTTGATTAGCTACAACATTATGTATATGCGTATGCATGTGTTTGCTAGGTATGTGTAGGCGTTTAAACACATGTATTGATGCATGCATGAATGGGATGGGCGAATTATGAAAGCTGAACAACACAAACTAGCAACTTGACCAACCTAAAACTTAAGGAAAACAAGAAACTAACCTAGGAAAGAAAACAAAAACTGACATGAGCTTGGACATCACTTAAGAAAACTCAACTAAAATGTAGATGCACTTATTGAAAACGGGGAAAACTAACCTAATATATACAAGATAGGACTGATAATTCATACCTCAAAACAATGCTTGAGGTGGATTCCAATAGCTAGAATCGGCAGCACGTCACCCTCCATATTAGACAGCTAGAATGCATTATGTTCTTTGCATTGGGTAATGATAAATGGACCGCTCCAAAAATTATCAAACTTCGTATGCTTGCCTAGCTTGCTTTTCAACACGTCCCATTTTAACACAACATCTCCCTCAACAAAAAGTTTAGAAGAAGCTTTCTTATCAAAAACCCGCTTCGTTTGAAGCTAATCATATTCCATTGTTTCCATAGCTTTCCTTCTAGATTCTTCTAATTCCATCAGTTTCGTATAACTTACAGACATAGGATCTTCCCCCTCAAACATTTGTAATTGATGCACAATATCCAAAGCTGGAAGTTCAACAGATAACGGTAATCGAGCTCCCTTCCCATAGACCAGCATATAAGGAGAGGTGCCTATGGATCTTTTGGAAGTTACACGATCTGCCCACAATGTAGCCTTTAAACAAGAATGCCAAACTCGTTGATTATCTTCCATTACTCATTTGATAATTCTTATCAGATTTTTGTTGGTGCTTTCAGCCAAACCATTCCCTAGAGGATAGTAATTTGAGGATGTACTTAGGTAAATACCATTTTTCACAACCCACTCTATTATCTTCAAACCAACAAAAGCCAAAGCATTATCTGATATTATAGATTCCGGTATACAAAATCTGGTAATTATATCTTCATAAAAGCTCAAAACAAATAACTCAATTGCATCCTTCAAAGGAATGGCCTCAGTCCACCTGGTAAAATAATCTGTTGCTATGAGTACCCACCTATGTCCAGCATTGGAAGGCGGATTGATTGGTCCTATGAAATCCAATCTCCATTTTATGAAAGGCTGATCAACTTGAATTGGCTGCAAGGGCATAGCTGAAAGCTTCTCTTTCCCTGCAAAAAGTGCACACTTCACACACTTTTTACACCATGCATAACAATCTTTAAACAATTCTGGCCAATAGTAACCAGCACGCATGATTTTCCATCATGTAGTTCTAGGGGCAAAATGACCTCCTGAGTCTCCATCATGAAATTCTGTAAGTACTCTTTCCACTTGATCAGAGTCAATACACCGTAATAATACACCATTGATATCTTTTCTGAACAACACATCGTTCAATAGGATATAAGGAATAGACTGTAAACGAAAATATCTCCGTTTAGCTCTATCTAAATGTAATGGACATTCACCGGTTTTCAAAAAATGAGTCATATCATGCACCCAACCTCCATTTTTGGTGATTTCTCAGCTTGCACATCATCGTTGTTGAACAAAACAGCAGATGTAACTGCATCCTTTTCATCATTTGGACTTGTTGCCATTTCCTCACACAGTCCTTTACCTCTTATCAATTTTGTGACGATATCCACATCAAGCTCCATGACTTTATTAATCCATCCAGCTCGTTTTTCATTCAAATCTTTGCTCGGCAAAAATTCCTTTACATTCGGATGGGCTACCAAAATGTGTACTTTATTAGTAGCAACTAGGGGCTTAAATTTTTTCAAGTTGCGTACTACTGCAAGCACATGTTTTTCCACAAATGTATACTTGGTTTCATAATCAGTTAGAGATTGACTGAAAAAAGCTATGGGCTGCTCAGTGTTGTCATTATTCTTCTATACAAGCATTGCAGAGATGTTGTCAATGCTACCAAAAGCATACAAAATGAAATCCTTAGTAAAATTTGAACTAACAAGGGTCGGTGAGGTTGATAATGCCTCCTTGATGGCTTGAAAACTATCCTTCCCCTCTTTGGTCCATTGAATTCTATGTTTTTCCTCAACATTGTTGTTAACGGCTATTGCAATCTTGCCATATCTGGAATGAATCTTCTGATAAAATTTATCCTTCCTAAAAAACTCTGCAAACCTTTCTTGTGATTAGGTAGGAGTAATTCCAGGATAGCTTACACTCGTTCGGGGTCAACAGTAACTCCTTCCTTGTACACAATGTGTCCTAGCAGCTTACCCTGATGTACTATGAAAATACTCTTTTTCGGATTTAGGGAGATACCAAACTCTTTGCACCTTTCAAAAACTTGCCTTAAGTGAAGTAAATGTTCAGTTGTAGATTTACTAAAAAGTGTCACATCATCAAGATATACCAATAAAAAATCATAAAGCAGACCTTGAAATGTGTGCTCCATTGCCTTTTGAAATGTTGCACCAGTGTTAGACAACCCAAAAGGCATCCTATCCATTTGTAGGCCATAATACCCCATTTTGTTGTGAAAGTTGTCTTGAATTGATCAGCTTCATTTACACGCACTTGGTTGTAACCAAAATAGCCATTCAAAATGGAAAACCTTTCAGAACCAGCTACCAACTAAAGAATCTGCTCCATAGAAGGCAGTGGATGGCGATCTTTGAGGGATGCCCTGTTGAGATCGCAAAAATCTACACAGTCTAATCTCACCATTCTTTTTCCTCACTGGAACTAAGTTTGATACCCAAGACGTGTGTTTGATGGGAAAAATGATCCCTCCCTCAACAAGCTTGGTTAATTCCTTGATCATTAGTGGTTCCAGCCTTGGATTTATAGGTCTTTGTTTTTGTCTTACAGGTTTTGAATTTGGGTCCAAATCAACTGTGTGTTCCACTATCCTTGGATCAAAACCTTTCAAATCAGAATACTGCCAAGCAAAAACTTCTGGAAATTCCTGACACAATTCTTTAAATTGTTGTTTTTCTTCAGCTGAACAAACTTTTCCAATTTTCAAAAATTTGCCTTCCACTATTTCCAACTCTTCGAAATGATCATCCTTCACCTGCATCCCAACTTTTCCCTTCTTCAGCTGATCATCACTATTGAAATTGGATTCTAATGCAATTAGTCCTTTTGGAACTTTATTATTTTTCAGCTGAATAATCTGATTGTCATATTGTTGTTTTATTTTGTTCTAATTTGTAACAGAAAAATGCTCTTCTTCCAACAAGAAAGTTAGAATCTATTCATCACTATCAAAAACCTGCCAATTGACATCATTATCAAGCATAGATGGTCGGATAACCAGCTTCACATGTGCCTGTACCTTCTCTCTTTTAATATCTTCTACTGGATCAAATTGAGCCCCAATAGCAGCTAGTCGATCTGCGTATTTATTTTGATTTGTAGGAATTGAAATAACATTAAAGGCATTGAAATCTTCAATTAAATCCCATACCCTGTTCCTATAGCATTTTAAAGCATGGTTTTTTGCAATACTTAGGCCTCTAACCTGATTTACCACTAACTCACTATCCCCATAAACTTTCACAAGGCTAATACCACATTTCCTTGCCCATTCAAGACCAGCTATCAACCCTTCATACTCAGCTCTATTGTTCGTACAAGAAAAAGCAAAACGGAAAGCTGAGTAATACCCTTCTCCAGAAGGCGATATAAGCATAGCCCCTCCTCCAAAACCATTTTTACTACGAGAGCCATCAAAATACATTTCCCACAACTCATTTTGCTGATTGGACAACTCTTCATTCCCCTTTTCTAGATTAGGAATCACTGCATCCAACTCATGAATGAAATATTTCCCCATGCTTGTTCCCACAACCTTATCGGAAGGACTATCAACAATATTTTCTTCTACCCATTCTCGTAACAAGACATCAAGAATACTGCCATTTTCATAACTGTTGTGAATAACAGCAGCTGGATCACCCACACACGCTCATGATTCACTGCTGTTGCATCTGAAATTACATTTATAGTGCTAGGAAAATACGGTTCTATATGATCTTTGGCCAACCTCTCCGACTTAATCGTAACTTTTGTCCCATATCGAGTCTTAAACAACATATGCGACCAATCGACAGACAGATAACCACCTATTTTGGCTGCAAAATCTCTTGAAAGACACATGGAAAAGTATGGGGGTCAGTCAATTACACAAATATCTTGGGGAACAGCAAAATTAGAAAAAGCATGAAGTGTAAGATCTAACCCCTAAATGATCCTTAGGGCATTTACTACTGTTCCATCTAACTGGACAACACCTACTTGAGTCCTAACTTATCAGCTATTTCTTTGGGCATAACAGAACTGTTGGCACCACTATCTACCATGCAATTGTGAACTAGTTTATTACCCACAATCATCGTTAAATAGAAAGGAGGGGGTTTAGGATCTTTCACTACCTCATTGCTTGATACATTGTTGCTATCTTGCGGATAATTTGTAAGTACACTGCCTCTTACTGTTCTTGCAAATCCACTTTCACCTTTTAGCCCTTCCAAAGCAACTTGCAACATGTCCTTCTACCCTGGAATTGCCAACATGTCCCATACCTGACATATTCACATTTAGCTTCTTCATACTATCCACAATATTGAATGGTACAACAAGTTTTGCCTTTTGGTGAAGTTGTTCCATATCACGGTTAGCTTGTAAATGAGGCTGTCCTTTTGATGCAGCAGGTGGATTCTTTTGTAACACGTGTATTTGTGGAGTGGATATTTGTGCAACTGCTTCACCTTTATTGTTTGCTTTAACTGGTGTTTGTGATGCATCAGCTACTTTACCAGCTGCATTGTTGAGCTCAAAAGCTCTCTTTTTATTTCTTTATTTCTGGTGTAAACAAAAATTGTAGGATCATCCATATTCACACCACAAAACTCCCCTTGCCAGTTTAAAAGTCCAGTCTCATTTGGAGGTTGATTCTAGTGTGGAACAGCATCATCATGAGGTGCATCTTGCTGGGCCATTGGCATACTTTGTACCATCAATGCTTGGTTGATAACACCATTTGCACATGTATTTTGGTTATGTGGCTGATTGCATGGAAAACACCACGCATAATCAACAGCAAGATTGTTTTGAGCAGGTACTAAATCCTTGCGGCGGGATTATATGGTTGAAATGGCCTTGATTACATTCTGCCTATTTCCTTGGTATCCTCCTTGATAATTCTGCTTGTAACCTTGATATCTGCCTTGGTTCTGCTATTGGAAATTATTATTTGGCTGGTAAGGCCTTGAGCTTTGGAATTGTTGCTTCTTAATATTTATAAACTCATTACCGAATGTTTGTAAAATACCTTTGATTTCATGTAAATCATTCGGTTGAGATGACACACCACTTGCAGCTACTGTTTGTTGTGAATTTGGAGCTGGTAGTGCTAGTGATGGTGGTATCATCGCTAATGGGACCTCTTGTAGTGGTATTGTAAGCTGTATAACTGGCGTCGTAGGGAAAATAGGCATTGGTGGCCTTGGAGCTATCTGACCAGCTTGTATCAAATTATTCTCTGCTCTAATAGCTAGCTGGTAAGCTGCAGGTAATGCATTGCCACCCAATGTTTGAATCATAGCAGCAATACTACTATTAAAAGCTCTTAAATAATATAAGAATGCATGTTCAGCAGTAGGACTCACTATCACAGGAATTCTTTCCCAAGGTTTTTGAAATCTGAAATTAAAATTAGAGACTTGCTCACATGGTGCTCTCTGAATGGTGGCTAGCCATTGAACCAGCGATAGATGATCAGAATTATCTTTGAAAAAGTCGCATAGTGCTCCACCAAGTTGATCCCACTCTGCTATTGATCTTGTAGCTAATCTTCTATACCATTCCAAAGCCTTTCCTTTGAAAGATGTAGCTAATAGCCTCACGGCAACATTGTCTTTGGTAATATGATGTATAAGGCACACAAGTTTGCAACATCTTGAATGTGCTCAGCGAGGGGTAACTTGGTCTTCTCCTGAGAAAAAAGGCAGGCTTTTGAGTGTTGCCACTAGTATATCATCATGTTGAATCAAGTTTAAAGGACTGCCCTGACTAAAAGTAGCAAAAACTCTAGCCATTTGAGCCGGTAAAGTTCTGCTTCTTGGTATTTGGACTTGAGCAGCTGAACTATTTGTGACAACACTAACTCTTGCGGCAAGAGGTGTTCACCGTGCTCTCCTTGTGTAAACAAGAGTTTCTTGGACTTTTTTAGATGTCCTTTTTCCTCTTCTATGGGGAGACAACTCTCTGTACTGAAAGTTCTCTGACCTTCTTGTGTGTCGTTTCATAAAAATGAAGCAGCACTGATTCTTCTAATTATTCACCAATAGAGTTGCCAACTGTGCTAAAAAAAATTTATGAGTGCAAGTTTGCACAGTAAAACCAGCATAAAAATGGTATGTTATACTATCCCACCAGGCATGCCAAAAACTGTTATACACCAGAATTTGCACCCTAAAACTAAGCACCTAAATACTTAGAAATTTTGGTGAACATGCGAACAATCACAAATTTGTGGGTAAACGATGTAGGTGACTCAACCTCTGGATTCTAGGCCGGTTCCTGTTTGATGCTATGTGATGCTCCACCTATACTATGAACTTATGAGGAAAAATGGTAGGAAGTACAAAAAAAAGACGATTATTTAAACCTAAAAGGTGATGCACCAAAACAAGATGAAGGATTTGATATTTTAATAACACAATGATGGGACATACAATCAACTATGAGATACAACTTTGATGAAAATCTCTACATATAAAGTCTTTCAGAAGAAGGCTTTAATGAATAATATCAAAAGATATAAACCATAATCAATATTATTTCATTAAACTGCACAACTTATGACCTATTCATAACAATTTTACTAACACAGATAGGTGCAAAAATGAGACATAAATTTAAAGGTTCTTGAGAAAACCCAGAAAATAAACATCAATCACCAACCTTGCACACGGAAAATGAGTCCCAAAGTAGATCAAGCTAACTGTATTATGCCTTCAAAGGTCAAAGAACATCAACTTCAAAGATACAACTCAAAAAAGACAATGGAATGTTACAATAGTCTTCTCTCCTTTCAGAATTGCATCTCTCCATCCTTTAGTTTGACAATTTCAGAATGCTAAATACAAACCCCTTAGGGTCGAAATCAAGAAACAAAGCTACAAAAAAGGAGTCAAATCTTATCAACAAAAATGACTCACTGCCTCATAACCCTACTAAGTCAAAACAAAACCTATGACTCACTCTTAACTGTCCTCAAAATGTCAATAAATGGCCTCAAACTACCAAGACAAGTTCAAAATTCGACCCACAGTCCTAAAATGACTCAAAAAGCCTCAAATATTTTCTTCATGACCTTAAATGATAGTACTAAGTCTTTGAAAATAATAACTTCTAAGACTTGGTATTTTAAAAAACATGTCATATTGACTTGTTAATCATAAGACTAATTCAAATTTCCCTTCCCTCTCAAATCCAAAAATGGATTTATATCTTTGAACCAAATTTGCTCAATTTAATAACAATTAATTGATTTATAATGATATCAATTAATTTTACAATATTTGCAAAAAATAAAATAAAATTACACTCATTTATAAAAATCAAATAATATAATAATTTATTACTTAGCTAAAGTAATATATCACTATACTATTTAATGGAAATAAAAAACGAATGAGCTAATTTTAATAAAAGAAACAAATTTCATCAAAGACATGAAACTGATACATATCTACTATCAGATCTCAAAGGAAATACAAAATGGTTAAATGTGAAGATCTTAATCTAAAACAAGACAATATATTTCTCTCATTTGCATTCGAAACTTTAGAGAGAATACATGGCAATTGAGAAGGGGGTTTTAAAACCCTAAGGAAATGCTAGAAAAGATGAGAAAATCTACTTCTTTGGCTGCCATAACTGGATCCAACTCGCAGGTTTTGACGCCTTCCACTCTTTATTGATGCCATTCTTATGAGATGCTCCTGTGGATAAGAGGTAATGCTTTGTTATACTTGCAGGGCACGTTTTTGAATAAAGAAACAACTTGTTTTTTCCTGTGAAAGCCGCCGTCTGAAAGTAATGCTTGACTATTTTTTTCAAACACGTTGGGTATATTTCTTGCTGTTTATATTTTGATAAAATACCAAATCTGAGAGTTGCGGCTTGACATTTGTTGGGTATTAGAAAATCTGAAGATTTCTTTGCCTGTGAGTTCTCCAATTTTGCTCACTGTAACCAAAGTATGAAGCTCTTTACATTTGCACTTGACTTGTGCTGTTGGAGGTAATATATGTTGATTTCCTCTTGATTTCTACTTGTTGTGATTAGTAGATCTGATATGCAATACTCCATTCTTTCAAAAACCTGATTTGGGTTTCTTCAGTAACTCTTTACTCTGCTATTTGGAGGTTATGGCTGTTCTAGCTGCTCATTACTGGTTTTGACGTGAGCATTTTCTTTCATTTGCAGCTGTAAATGATACTACTGGAGGGTTATATTTGATATCTAAGCTGGAAGTTCAATTTTTCATTGTTTCCTCTATCATGTGCTGTTATATTTACTCTTAATTTTAAAATATATGATGACCATACTGGAAGGTCTTGCTGCAACAGCAATTTCCTTGCATTTTCAGTGGAAATTTCCTGTGGCATCTGCTCTCATATTTGTTGCTGTTCATGAATTTGCAAGTTAAGAGTTTCTTGTAAATTGCTCTTTGCTGAATGAAGTGTTGTTTTATATTCACATAAGGATTTTGTTTTCTCGAAAGTCATACTCCATTTTTCCTATGATTCTATGCACCATCTTGACCATGTTTGTCTTTACCTATAACAACTTGTAAAGCCTCATTCCTGGTAGTTTGATTGGAGTTGAGACCAAACCAAAAACATTTTTTTTGAATTCCTATTCATATACTGGTTGCAATATTATTGTTAATGCTGATTGTCATCAGCATTTCCATAGGGACATTGCAGATTCTTTCCAACTTGCATATGAGGAACATGGATGCAAGTACTTGGAGCCCTGAATATTTATTGTCCCAAGAGAGCTGGGTCATAGTCCATATTCCAGAGGCTCATTTTTCTGCCCTTATTCTCGAACTGTTCTGAAAATAGTTGCAGCACAGGATCACTAAGGTCTCCTACCTGTTTGTTAAGAAGAAAATACTCTAATGCCATCAAGATAGAATGCTTTTAAGACTGATAAATGATATGCAACTGTATCTATTTGGAATGAATTTACCCAAACAGCACAAGTGATTAGTAGGACAAGAAATTCCATGAGTTGATATCTTTCAAATCCTAAAATGAGTTCTATCCCATGAAGTTCTAGAAAATTACAATCTTAAAACTTGTCAAGTATGTATTTCTGTGCATTATCTCATTAATTCTATTCTCAATCTTCAGCATGCTTTTGTTTCTACTTGAAAATAGCTCTTTCACTGTAGTAATGTTCTGTGCTGTCTCCATACTTGATCCTTTCTGTAGCAAGTTATGCAATTTTTTTCATCATATTCTCAAACAACTCCCTGAGTGCTGAATTATCCCTTTTGTGATATTTTAAAGAGTATTCTATGAGGTTCGAGCACGAGCTCGTGACGCTCATACTCTACAGCTTTTCCTTATGAAATCAATATGCTTGCTCTTGATTATAAGGAAAGGTTTCATATCAGAAATAATATGTCACTTTAACATTATGCTTTCTATTTTTTCATTTGAGCACTTAAAATACACTTACTGTTTTTGTATGTATTCAGAATAAGAGAAATATGACATGTGCGGGTACGTAGTTGTAGATAATCAGTCATTGCTTAAATCTTTAAAGATCTAACTCCACTCTTTCTTGTGCAAGAGAATGGAAACCAGGAGCTACCAGATTGAGGGCTAGACCAAGAGCGGTAACAAAGAACACTTAACCAGTCAAAGGCTGAAAAGGCAATGACTGGTTACCCCTGACTATTCTCTCATATGTTATACTTTTCTTTTATTCTCAATATGTATAAAAGCAGTAGTTAGACTCACGGCTTGTGCGAGATATTTCATTTCCAACATTTTATTTCATTTCATCTTTGGTAAGATATCAATTGTATATTCGAGAAATGAATGATACAAGGCCATTTATATTCATTTGCAAATATCAAATGAAAAGTACTTTCAACAAATAAAATTTTTAAATTTTCAGCACTGAATTTTAACATGTGTTAAAATTAAGTAACAAAGATCAAAGGTAGATATGGAGTTGAAAACAGCCTCCACATTAAAGAAAAAGGATAAATTGATGAAAAAGCTAAAGGCCGAATTTGGAGAAGGCACAGCAGAGGCAGAGGAGGCAGAAGAAGATGAAGAGGCAGATGATGATGAAGATGAACAAGGGTAGGGGCCACTTGCATTAACCCATGGCATGGGTGACGATGCTGAAGAAGAAGGTGTCGAGCAAGAAATACCTAAAGCTGAATCCAAGAACAAGAAGGCACAAAAACAGCCTGTTGTACAGCCAAAAAGCAGAAAGAAGCCCAGCCAAACCTACAACCAGGGCACATACAAGAGCATCAACTAAGGTGGCAAAGGAATAGGAGAAGCAAAAAGCCATAGAGCAAGGAGGGCCAACAGAGAAAAAGAGAAGAAAATATGCGGTACCCCTAGAATCAGATGAAGAGAGAACAAAATCTCACAATGAACAATTCAGAGTGGTAAGTCACACCACTAAATCTGACCTTGAAAATGTTTGTGATAACATTAGGAATAATGCAGATTTAACTGGATTAAAAACCATTGATTTTAATAAACCAACAATTGAAGATCAGAACATAGTGGAAGAATCTGACTACTCCACTTGAACTGGATAATTTTATGCCTAAGGAGCTAAAGTTCAATTGTTGAAAATAAATGGCATTATTGCCTAAACATGGAGGAGGACATAAGGGAGTCAACATTGGCTCATGTAATGCCCGACCTTACAAAAGGTCAAATAATTAAGGCTAGCAAGAAACATGGGAGCAAGTTTGCACCCAAATACAGAGCTTTTAGTATTTTGCAAAATAAAATAGAAGAAGTGAAAAAGTCCACACAAATGTGGAAATTGATTTATGGGCTAACTACAGCGAAAGAAGGACAAGAAGATCCCTTTGAGGGAAGAAATGATGAGGAAGAAGAGGAAAATGAAAAGGAAGAAGAAACAGAGAAAAAAAAGGAGAATGTAACAGTGGAGAAAGAAGCACAGAAAAGTGATGAGGCAACAGCTGAGAAGCAGCAACAAGAACAGAGTGTCCAAGACACACAATTGCCAACCCCCAGTCCTCCACATGCTACACCTACATCTATAGAGAAAGTCATTGTGAAGGATGTTCCTGATACCTCAAGTCAAAACATCAATCCATTAATTGCAGAGGATCTCAAAAAGATCGTTCACCAAACAACTTTACAATCACTGTTGTGTACAAATCCTGTTTTGGTTAGTGTAGAGGAACTTCAAAAGGTTGTAGCTGAAATTACCAAGGAAAAGGTGAACACACAAGAACCACCTTCACAACCTCCTACAGCTACAAGTGATCAACCACAAGAGCAAGCAGCACAAGATGCATTTGCTAAGGTTGACACTACAGTCACAATAACTACCGAGGAGCAAGCTAAGGAGAAGACAAGACAAGAGGATACCTCTGCTCCTACAGCACAAAGCCAAGGTGCACCACCTCTAATCACCATAATTGATCAAGGTAGAAGAGAAGAAGACAAGGAAGAGGAGAAAACCCCTAAGGAGAAAGAGCAAGAGGCAAAACAAACGTTAGTTAATTTTCCTACTGTAGGGACTCCTACTAAGCAGCTGAGCACTGATGCAGTACCACTGCAAATATCAGCACCAGGCTCGAGCTCCACCAACGTAGCAAGGGTACTTCATTATGGAGACCCTGCACTTGATGAAGAAATAGTCATACCAAGTTATGATTACATGACAATGAACTTAGCACAGATCAATGAAGTGCAAGAGGCACTAGAGAGGAAGAAGAAGCAAGAAATACTCAGGATTGAGTATAGGCAGAGGCAAGCATTAATAGAAATCAAAGACATCTTTCTTGATGCATTCAGCCTACCAGTACCTGATGAAACAAAGCTCATCATGGAGCAATTGTCCAACATCGTGGACCAAGTACAAAATGAAGACCTAGATACTAATGTTAAATTATTAGAATGGTCTGAGAAGAAGTTTCAAATGAAGGTGAATGAGAAGATATCTAGTGAAATAACACTATCACAAGTGGAACTGGCTAAGAAGATAGAGAAAGTGAAAGCAATACTTGAGAATATATTCTCATTGTACTCCAAGTTGTGTGATTACTCATGCTTCACACAAGAAACAAGCCAGAGGATATTGAGCTTGGAGAGGAACCTCAAGATATCTAGCACACAACTACCCAAGGACCCAGCTCAAAGTGAGAAGCATTTTGCCACAACACTTCACACTCAAAAGGAGTTAGCTGTATTAATAGCAGATGAGGCTAATATTAAGGAAGTATTGCACAAAGAGATGGCCATCACCCCATACATGAAAGTATTGCACAAAGAGATGGCCTATGCAGAGAATGTTTTGAAGAAAGATCCAAATCTTTCTACACTAGAAGGCCTAGTACACCTTGCAGCAGAGATAGCCATCTGGCTCAAAGCACTGGAAATAGCACTAGACAATTGGGATGCTTCTCTAAAGATCATCATGGAGGTAAATAAATTTTTTTTGGCTAAGTATTTCATTCATTCATAGGACCCTTTAACATAAGTGTCAAAAGGGGGGAGAAATAAAGAATGGGGGAAATATAATAAAGATAGGAGATAATCTATGTAGATATGGGGGCGATATACCCAAAGGGGGAGATAATAAAATTTTGAGTTTTGAGGAGAAATAAGGAGATATAGCCAAAAGGATACAAAACTACAAGGAAGATGTATAAAAAAGGGGAGCAACAATAGAGTACAAACAGAGCAGACAAGGTAAAGAGTATCAAAAGCAATTGCATGAGACAAATTCAGCATAGAGAATTTTGGATACAGAAATGGCACATCAGCTCAGGGTGAGTTACAAGTTTTTGAGGTACATAGTCTTCTACAAAATTCTAAACAAGTTTTTGAAGTTTTGTATATATGCCAAACATGATGTGTATTATACTCATAGAGATCAGATTCATAATGTTTAGTTAAGTGTTTTTGACACTCATGTCAAAGGGGGAGATTGTTGGTCTCAGATTGGTTTTGACAATTGAGTGTCAACACACTTAACCAATTTCTAAGTTGATGTCGATCTATAGTATTTGCCGAGCCAAAGATTTAAGAAGTGTTGAGTAAATTTCAGGTGTCGAGCAAAGTTCAAGTGCCGAGTCACTATAGGTGCCGAGAAGGGTATAGATGTCAAGCGAGACAAAGTTACTATAGGAGCCGAGCAAGAAAGAATTCCTATTTGTGTCAAGCATTAGCAATCAGTAAGTGTCGAGTAACACAAAATCAACATATGTGTTTGTGCCTTCATAAACTCAGATGTAAACCATTTTTGAGCCGACTCATGATAAATCTCGAAGGATCTAAAAGATAAGATCGAATCTTTTACATTCCCTATGTAATCAGCATGCAACCAATAGGAAAAGTGAAAGAATTGAGTGGGAAAAGCTGGAAGAATATTGATCGTAGATTCATAACTAACCCTAAGACTTTGAAGCCTTTAAAAGGAGGTCGATACCCCATAATTCGTGTGTGTGAGAGTTGTATGGGTGAATGCTAGCAAAGTTCAGAAGGGTATAAGGACTTGGAGAAAGAAGAGCAGCATAGAAGAATTCAATTGGTTAGAACAGAGCATTAGCACTTCGAGCAGAGACATATCAGATCAGAAAGGATCAGATCAGATTGAGCTGAACAAGGATCTGGAATCAGCAATTAAAGATTGCAAGTCATCAGGTCAATACATTCTAATACTCTCTAGCCATTGTATTAGGAATGAAAAATCTATGGAGATAGGTTGGTTTAACAGCCATGTTGTAAGCCTTTCATCAAGGTGCTAAATCCTTTAACAGGGTAGCATTCCAAGTGAGTGTTTGCAAATCCTTTAGACATCACTTTTAACAGAGTGTAAAGCCTTTAACAGGGCAGGCCTTTCACAGGGCAGACCATTGGAAGTGATCAAACTTTGTAACCTTAAATAGTTACATATTGTTGCAGTGACAATTTGTGGGTGTTTTACCTTCTCATTTTAGAGGGTTTCTGGGTGATCAAATCTTGTGTTATCTATTTTCATGCATGTCTTTATTTTTATGTTAAATAGATATGGTAGATGCATGTAAATGACCTCAGTTAAAAGTTTTAGAGGTTAAAGTTAGTTACTTCTGATTCACCCCCCCCTTCAGAAATAAATCTTCCGATGTGTAAATTCCAACTTTTCCTAGTATAACCACCCACGTCAATTGTCAATAACAATAGCAAAAATTTTGGTTATCGCAACAATCATAACCCCTTCTCAAGATGGCAACAGTAATGTCCCCTATTCACAAGGCTTTTAAACCCAATTAACCAACCAAGTGTCTTCACAACTGTAGATAACTATGTCCACTCTTGAAATAACAGCAAAAAATTATTTATGTCATGCCTTGAAACAGACCTAACATTTATTCCTCAATCATTACATCTGCTTCTATGCTTCTAGCTTATACATCCGTGAGATAGCTAAAAGAAGGAAATATTTTGGGTGTCCAACCAAGGTTAAGGGAGATTTACTAATACTCTAGAAGGAATGGATATTCATTTTACATAGTTAAACACATAAATTGTTCTTGGTAAAATTAGTTAAAAATTGAAACTATGAAATTCTAATTCCTTGGATGTCTGAAAATCAATTTATCAATCATTTCACATCATCGACTTCAGTATTAAGATCCTCCCCTATATTTACAAGGCCAAGTCTCTCAAGGTTTAGTAGATTGAGCTGGTCTGAAAACCTAAATTAGCAAATGTTCAATGTTCAATGTTAGCAAATGCTTTAAAATAGTTCATCGTCGATTTAAGCCATAGATACTTTCATGACTAACTCTTTATCTAGAGTAATGAAAGATCAAGATATCTTGTATCATGAATTTAAATAAATAATGAAGGATCAAAATGTATCATGAATGTAAATAAAACGTCTTGAAAGACCTAAGATATCTCGTGTACTGACTTCCCAAACATTGAATTTTGCATTCACCTCTTCCACAAGTTAACTTCAGCATTATGCAAACAACCATTCACCTACCTATTATTTCATTTTTAGTTGATGAGTAACACAGCCCTACAAAACAAAACATAGATGGGTTTTAGCACAACTTAACCTAACCTAATTGTTTCTAGGTGCACATAGCTCAACTCGGAATTTAAATTTGTTGGATAAAGAAAAATCAATCCTTGTGAAGATAAAATGGTCTTCAAGTAAACCTAGATGCATTCTGGTGTGGAAGTGCAGTAGGATGCACACAGGAAGTGCATCCAAAGCATCAGGATGTGTTGTGGATGTTCATAAACAGCTAGGTTGCACAGGTACCTTCCCCCCCCCCCTCCAAACCAAGTTAAGTTCAAACCGGTTCGAAGTTCAGATCCGGTTCAAACTTGGTTCGACTAGGGTCCTTTTTTTTGACACCTAGTTTGATCTGGTTCGAACTGGTTTCAAATCTGGGCGAACCACCTTAAAAAAATTGAACCAAGTTCGAACCCGTAGAGATGGATGGCTCGAAAGTGTTTAGTTAGCAATTTTTTATAATTTTTTGGCATCCATAAAACCTAAAAAGGTGTTATTAATTGGTTTTGTTCCCTCTCATTGTTATTTTATGTTTCTAAATAGGTTATTTTGTCTAAAGGGAGAGCACATAAGTTTTTGAGCAAGCATCCAGTTGTGCAAGGAGTTTGAAGATTGATTTGTTGGTGTTCCTCAAGTGTTTGTGCATCATTCATACACATTTGCAAGCTTGCAATGGCTAGAAAAGGTAAGATCTTATTCCATTTGCTATTGTTTTTGTTTTTGTTTTTTCAATTTTCCATTTCTCTTTCAATCTTCATATGTTCTTGAATCTTTTCCATTATTCCAAAATTTGTCATTTTCTTGCATATAAATTATGAACATGTATCTAATTTTTTGCCATAGGGAAAGAAATGTCATCTACCTCTTCATCAATAGGCAACACCGAACAAAGAATGGAACCCAACTCTGATTCTCCTTTATGGAAGTATGTAGACATTATAAAACCCCTTCCAGGAGGTGGTGCATTCTGTTGGAGATGTCGCAGATGTGGTGTAGAAAGAAATAGTTCTTATTATTGTGTGGTAGGTCATTTATGTGGTTACACTGGAAGAGGAGTCGAGAAATGCCCTAGCAAAAAAGGTGCCCCTATACCAAATCAAACTATGTTAAAATATATTGAAGAGCATGAGGCAGCAGAAGAGAGAGGACGCAGGGCAACAAAGCTCAGTAGCAATAAAAGTAAAAGAGCAAAGGTAATGCAGCCCCCCTCAGATGTTATAGTACAAGACCACTCCTTCTTTAGTACCACAACGGACACTGACACTATATCTGTCCCCATTGTACACAAAAGAAAGGGGGCACTAGAAACTGCTTTTCAAAATAAGGGTCGAGAAATTGACATCAAGGTGGGAAGATGCTTGTATGCAAATGGGTTGTCCTTTAGTGTTGTCCGCTCTCCATTTTGGAAGGACATTTTGAGGGGTGCCAATGAAGCTCCAAAAGGGTATTGTGACCTCGGGTATGAGAAAGTGTGCACCACCTTGTTTGATGACGAGGTCCAACAGATTGAAAATCAATTGAAGCCCATAAGAGATTCATGGGTTGAGACAGTGGTGACAATTGTTTCAGATGGCTATTGTTGGATGACGAGGTCCAACGGATTGAAAATCAATTGAAGCCCATAAGAGATTCATGGGTTGAGACAGTGGTGACAATTGTTTCAGATGGCTAGAAGGATTCCATAAACCATCCCTTGATCAATGTCCTTGTGGTGTCCCCTAAAGGGGCAATGTTTTTGAAAGCAATGGATTGTGAGAGCAAAGTAAAAAGATGGGCCATTTATTGCTAGCACCTTGTTGGATGACGAGGTCCAACGGATTGAAAATCAATTGAAGCCCATAAGAGATTCATGGGTTGAGACAGTGGTGACAATTGTTTCAAATGGCTAGAAGGATTCCATAAACTATCCCTTGATCAATGTCCTTGTGGTGTCCCCTAAAGGGGCAATGTTTTTTAAAGCAATGGATTGTGAGAGCAAAGTAAAAGATGGGCCATTTATTGCTAGCACCTTGTTGGATGACGAGGTCCAACGGATTGAAAATCAATTGAAGCCCATAAGAGATTCATGGGTTGAGACAGTGGTGACAATTGTTTCAGATGGCTAGAAGGATTCCATAAACTATCCCTTGATCAATGTCCTTGTGGTGTCCCCTAAAGGGGCAATGTTTTTGGAAGCAATGGATTGTGAGGGCAAAGTAAAAGATGGGCCATTTATTGCTGATATCCTAATTGGGGCCATTGAACAAGTGTGTGCAAGAAACGTTGTCCAAGTCATAACGGACAACGCAAAGAACTGTAGAGCAGCAGGTTTGCTGGTTGAATCACGATATCAACATATCTATTGAATACCTTGTGTAGTCCATTCACTCAATCTTATGCTACAAAAGATTGGGAACCAAATTGAGTGGATCAAAACAGTGTATGAAGAGGTTGAGGACATACAAATGTTTGTCACAAACCACCACATGACTCAATCTCTTTTTAGGAACTACTCAAAATTGGAGCTATTGAAGGTAAATGAACTTGAACTCAAGTTAGTAATTTAATTTTTAATATTTGACAATTTTTGATTTTTCATAATTTACTTAATTGCCAATGTGCATACTTTTCTAAAATATGTATGTAATAGCTGATAGTGGCATGTTGTGATGATTAAATTGTTGAGTTGTTATCCTTGCCATCAAGGTTCAAATCTAATGGGGATGAGGTCCCCCGTTTGTGGCCTCATTGGTTCATAGTTTCAAGTCAAAGCGTTTACCCCTCTTATGATTATTTTTTATGTAATAGTTATTTTTTGCTCTAATTTATGTCACAGGTTGCTGAGACCTATTTTGCTCTAATTTATGTCACAGGTTGCTGAGACCTATTTTGCATCACATATAATTGTCTTAAGATGGCTTTAATAAGATGCACTTCAAGGTATGGTAATCAGCCACAATTGGGCTGTCAATTGCCAATGTGTATACTTTTCTAAAATATGTATCTAATAGTTGCTTTTTGCTCTAATTTATGTCACAGGTTGCTGAGACTCGTTTTGCATCACATATAATTGTCTTAAGACGACTTGTGCAAGTGAAGGATACACTTCAAGGTATGTTAATCAGCCACAATTGGGGTGTATGGAAGCAAAAGACCATTGAAAGGGCAAACAAAATAAAGGATAGGCTATTGGCTGAGTCATGGTGGGAACGTGTGGAATATCTCCTTAAGATCACGAAGACCATTATGAGCATGCTTAGGTACACTGACATGGATAGGCCTTGCCTTGTAGAGATCTATGATGACATGGATAGGCCTTGCCTTGGAGAGATCTATGATGGCATCGACTCAATGATTGAGTAGATCAAGCAAGATCCACAAGAGACCTTTTTCAAACAAGTGCAAAAAATATTAATGAAAGATGGAACAAAATAACCACTTCATTACATTTGCTTGCCTATGCCTTGACCCCCAAATACTATAGCTCAGAATATTGTGATCTACCAAGAAGGTTGTCACCATATAGAGATATGGAAGTGTCTAACAGGTACCAGGCAGCATTTAGAAGAATATTTCCTGATTATGATATGAAAGATGTAATCATGGATGAGTTCATAGAGTTTGTCAATGCTAGAGGTCTAAGTAATGATGCTCTTCGTCATCGGTTCAAGAAGGATGCTCATGGTTGGTGGTACCTCTATGGCCAAAAATTCCAAACATTACAGCCCCTTGCAATCAAAGTTATATCATAAGTAAGTTTTATTTTTATAAAAATTAGCTCATAGAGTGATTTTAAATTTTTTATAGGATTAAATTAATTCTTTTTTAATTGCTTACCCTATGTTGTCTTTATAGGTTGTTAGTTCTTCTACATCAAAAAGAAAATGGAGCACCTATTCTTTCATCCACTCGGTGAAGCGCAATAGGTTGCAATCAAAAAAAGCAGAGAACCTAGTATTTGTGCAGAACAACTTGCGCCTTCTTTTGCACAAGTGTCAAGAATACAAAAAAGGGGAGACAAAGAAGTGGGATGTAGGTTCAGAGATTGCAGACTTGGATGCTCCACTGTTCGGCTTACAATTGATGATTTTGATGACATTGATGTCAATACCATTGTTGATTCTGCTGCTGATCCCATTGGCCTTAGTGCAAGTAATATTGAAGGTGGAGAAGAAGAAGATGAATATGAAGAACTTAGAACTAAGAATATTAATAGATTCTAAGATTTTTATTCCATTAGTTAAACAATGAATGTGAAACAATGATACTTGTACTTGATATTTTAAATGTTTTGAATCTTTGATGTTGAAGTTGATTGAACTATGTTACTATATGATGGTATGGTCACTATGATATGTTACTATTTATGGTGTTTTAAAGTTTTTGTTATTTAAATGTGTTTATGCTACTATGTTACATTTTAATTTTAACTCATGCTTCATAAAAATGTATATAAACGAACCCAAACCTCTTTCCAAAATTTTGACGAACTTTTCATTCCATTAGTTAAACAATGAACGTGAAACAATGATACTTGTACTTGATATTTTAAATGTTTTGAATCTTTGATGTTAAAGTTGATTGAACTATGTTACTATCTGATGGTATAGTCACTATGATATGTTACTATTTATGGTGTTTTAAAGTTTTTGTTGTTTAAATGTGTTTATGCTACTATGTTACATTCTAATTTTAACTCATGCTTCATAAAATGTATATAAATGAACCCAAACCCCTTTCCAAAATTTTGACGAACTTGCGAACCGGTTCTCAAACTTCAAGCTTGGAACCAAACCCAAACCGGCAACTTAGGTAAATAGTAATAATTTTCTGATTTGCAACGGAATCGTGAACTATTGGTAAACTATCAGATGTCTTGATCAATGGTCAAGCAACGTATATATTGCATCCAAAATCAAAAAAAGATCATGTATCCACACACCCAATTCTCACATCCGCATTAGAATCAAGCAATTAAATAAACAAGTAGTAAAGTTTTGAGTTCTCAAATCATACACTCATACAAATTCTTTTACATATCCCATTTTCGCTTATTTCTACTGTCTCTTTATGTGGATGAAACTAAACTACTATAATGTCCCCGTTTTTGGCTAGTCTGTGCAGTTGATTGAGTTAGCTCATCATAGCGACCCTCGTGAGCTGACAAGGAGTTTTGGGGGTCTCAATTGATTACTTACTATTTTTAGTAAGTCTTTTATGGGCAGTTGCTATTTTTAGTAGCACAATGGATGGCTTGGCAGTTGGTCGTCACCCACGGTTGATCAGATTAATAATTACATGAGATCTTATTTATTTATTCTTTGAGTTGCATTATTATAATAATGTTTATATTATTATAAATAATGACTTAAAGAGATATTTTTAAAAAGTAAGTTGGAAAGTTTCTAGTGTTGAGTTCTTTTGGGAAACTTCCACGTTTTCTGAAGTGGAATTTTATGGAAACTTTTGCCAACAAAAAGCTTATAAATGAAAGCTTTTTTCATTGGGAAAAGCATGCTTGAAAATATATTTGCTTTTTGTGCCTTTTTCCTAACTTCTAAATTGTGAGCCCTTGCTGAAGTATAAGGTCTCGTCTGAGAAGTTCTTGGCATAGGGTTTTGGAGAGTTTACTGGGAATTCTGATTGTGACCTGCAAATTATGCTGAGGAAAATAATTTGCAACACTCTCCTACTATGATTTTAATCTATGTCTTGGAGATTGGATTTGAATTGTTGACAGGACTGGGGGTAGCAAATCAAGGAGTTTGAATTATTTTTTGTGACCTCAAAGAGTTTGATTTGTTTTACCTGGGAGTTTGACGATTGCATATTGGAGAATTCCTATTGCCGTGGAAAACGTATGGCAAATTCTGAAACGGCTTTGGAAGCGTGGTTGCTCAGCAGTATTGGTTGGTTAAGTTGTGAACACTTCCTACAGGCATCTGAAGGTCTGATTGGAGAGAAGCAAGGCTGGATGCTATCCAATTCAGCATTAGCAATTGGAAAATTGAGGAATTCGTGCCTTCCAGCTGGTCTGCGATTTCATTTCATGTTTATACACTTGCACTCCCAGCCACGGCTTGATTGGGAACTCTGTGATTTAGATATCAGAGGTTGTGTCTACCAAATTAAGGGGCCGGTTCACATTGGATAAAGGGTTTAATGCTGCAGAGGCACTCTTAAGCTCCCGATTTAATCCTTGGTATGCAAATTCTTTATATGCTGGGTTTGGGCAGTCATATTTCAGACTGATGCTATTTTCCATATCAGCTGGGCATCCATTTTGAATTGTAGGAAGTTGCAGAGTATCTCACATTTGCAGCCCATGGTTTGGGAGTCTTGCACTCTTCTTATTGATCACATTAAAGGCATCCAAATTATAATCAGGTTCCCCATACTTATATTTGTGTTTGTAATTTCCAGATATGAATTCAATAAAGGTAGACTTCAGCATTGAAGCTTTCTATAGTTGGTTGCAATACGAGTTATGACCTTTTGTCTTCAAAATGTTTTAGAGTTTCATATATGGGTATTCTGAATACAATTACAAGAAATTTCTCACAATTTTGAAGTGGCTTGCAAAGTGTTTGTCAAAATGCCAAATTTCTTAAATTTGTCCAGAAATTGGAGTTATTGAGGTTATAGCCAAGTTGGGGTTTTTACAACTACACAAGACTAACTCTGTCAGGTGAAGTAGTTAAACTGATCTGAATATCTACACCAATATGATGGTAAATAATGTGGTGTAGGTATTTATGAGAATGTTCCTAGCAGGCAACCAGCAAATGCTTCCGATAGTTCTAAATTGTTATGTCTATTGTTCCAGGGACATTTCTTATTCAAATACATGACGCTCATATTTTCATCTCCAAAGACATGATTTCAAGAATCTGCTATAAACAGCCAGTCACATCCCCCTGATTTTAATGGGTAACAAAACAACCCACACATTGTAAAAATTTTATTAAGTCACATGTTGAGATCAATAAAGATTTCACTTGTTTAAACATTGATTAAAGGGCAAATAGGATCCATGAATATAGGAGACATGTAAAGTCTAATAATTGAGAGGAGCTACAAAAATGTAACCACAGAAAATAAAAGCACAGAATGTACAAACTGCATTTTAAACTCCATATCATAAGAAAAGTACACAAAGACAAAATACAGCATTTTTTAAATTCAAAACTATATAAATGTGACACTATCTTCCATGATTATAGTAAGGGAAGAAACAATACTTTGTGCCCATTGCAGATAAGAAGTCCATCAATGTTGCACTGTACTTTGCTAATAGCAACAAAAAAGACAACATACAACATTTTTTAAATTCAAAACTTTATAAATGTATGCAAATGTGACACTATCTTCCATGATTATAGTAAGGGAAGAAAAAATACATTGTGCCCATTGAGATAAGAAGTCCATCAATGTTGCACTGTACTTTGGAAATGACAACAAAAAGACAACATACAACATTTTTTAAATTCAAAACTTAATAATGTATGCAATTGTGACACTATCTTTCATGATTGTAGTAAGAGAATAAACAATACCTTGTGCCCATTGCAGATAAGAAGTCCATCAATGTTGCACTGTACTTTGGAAATAGCAACAAAAACGTCTAGCTTAGACCTAACCTCCAACACAAATTTGAATTGGTGCCCAAACTAAACAATATCATCCCAAGAAACACTCCTTGAATAGACTCCTGCACAAAAAAGAAAAATGCATCAAACCGACTCTCACTCTGTTACAAATAAAGATGAATCAAAATGATAACCATCAAATTGATTTTAATACATATATTATATGGAGGAAAACTAGACAGTCCCCATCAACAAAGTAGGTGATACAGCTCACTTCCATGCACTGCTTCTATTTCAAAAATGTTTTCGCCACCAATGCATTATTTGTTTAAATTTAATCTGCTCTATGAACTGATCATTTACAAACAGTGATGCATTCAACAAAGTAGGTACTACACACTCACTTCCATGCACTGCTTCAAGTAATTAGTGTATCTATTTCAGAAATGCTTGGGCCGCCAATGCACTATCTATTCAAATTGAACATTCCCTATGAACTGCCAATTTACAACTAATAATACATTTTTCTCCTAATAAATATTCATAAGAAGAAAACTATAGTAGCAAACTTGAAGGAAAACTGCAATGATTGAATAAAATGCAATTCCTAAGGTCTGGTCATAGAATACAACACCCCATAACATGAATGAAAGAAGAGCTGGAAACACAAAAAGCTACAAGCCAAAAATTAAATTGATTGAATACAGAGACTCAACAAATATGAAATATCCTATAAAACAGAACAACTCTTACATTCATGGGATAAATTGGAAAAAGGCTAGGAAATTTAGAAGGCAATGTTGAGCTTCTATAGCAGACATTAGAAATTGTCAATTGTATTGAACACACTATACAATACAGTCAGGAAAGACAGAAGACTAGCTACAGCAATGTCAACAAAGTTGAAGTGCATGACACAAAATGTTCAATAAACCTACAATAATGCATTCTATCCTCTACCCTGCACTTGGTGGCTTCAAAACCCAAGTGAGAGAAAACTGAAAGCAAACAATGTTTCAAACACTTGCAATTTCCTTTTGACTAAATAATTTAACGAAATCATTAAGCTAAAAAGCATAGAGCACCACTCAGACAAACAAGAACTTAGAAATACTTTAGAATGCAAATATAAACCTCATGCAGAGTAGCCAGGCTTCAATTATAGGCTGCACTAAAGTCAATCAACTGTTGCAAAAATATTTACCTGAGCGCCCATCCACAGAGACCCCAAAGATTGATGAAACCCTTGTTGAATTCCACAAATACAAAACACAACTGCAAATTCCTACTTGCTAGGATGTATAGCTCCCCTCACTGTTGCCCCATTCAAAACGCAGCAAAACATATACAAAATGCAGCGGAAAAAATGAAAAGAAAAAATTCAAACACAAAAAACTAAATAGAAACATATACAAAATGCGGTGGAAAAACTGAAAAGAAAAAATCCAAACACCAAAAACTAAATAAAAATGTAAAGGAGGCATGGCCATGCCAAAATGCAATGTAAGGCAAACAAAACCAAAAATATTGAATAGGGAACAATCTGCCCTACTTCCGAGTAAACTGCACATTAATAGAAAGTGACATGATGCTTCTTTAAACGGTTGTATCCCATATATGTCCTCGATCTGCTCTCATCCCATGGCCCTGATGTGAGGACCGTTGAGATAAAAAAACTAGACCATCTTTTTTAAACGGTAACAAGGAAATATCGAGACATGCTTTTTTAAACGGATCGTTCCATATATGCACTCGATTTGATGTGATCGTATGGCTGTAATTTGAATATTCGGCTCCCCTATATTCTTTGTAAATTTGGAGTAGTAAAATGCTAGCCGGTTTAATTAAAACAGCCATTCTTTATTTTCGAGAATTTTACAAAATCTTTAAATTCTATAAAATTGAATAAAAAAATTCTTTCATTGTTTAGTTAAAGTTTATAATTTTTGTCAATGTTAATGGGCCTTTGATAGTTGATTCTCTTCCCAAAACGCCTAGTGCTTCATAGTTTATGCGTGATCCAGGGTGGACTAAAATCAACTTTGATGGGGCTTCGAAGGGTAACCCGAGCTCTTCTAATATTGGAGTTTTTGCCAGATCAGATGATGGAGGCATTCTAGCATTCTATGCAAAAAGGGTAGCAGACAAAACAAATAATGAAGATGAGCGTCTTGCAATCATTGAAGCAGTATTGCTAGGAGTGAGGCTTAGCATCCGAAAGCTACACCTAGAAGGAGACTCTCAGATAGTTGTTAATGAAATTGCAAAACGGAGCATGGAGACATGGTATATTGACAAATATATCAAATAGATTAGAACTTTGCTTGATGAAGTGGATCAATTTAAAATAGTCCATGTTTTAAGAGAGGCTAATTCCCTAGCAAACAAACTTTCAAATGTGGGAGCGGCAAGTCCTTTACAAGAGAGCTTTGAAATTAGGGAAGACTTTAGCCAAATCCAACCTTCAAATTTGGACTTGTGAATGACCGTGGACAACATTACAATAGTTGATATCATTTCTTTTGGCATATGTTGTTAATCATCATGAGGGAAATTATGTTGAGGACTAGTAACCTCACCACCCTTTCTTGGTGTCATTTCGGGGATACCCTTATTTTGATATGGAGGTCATAAGTTTGGATGACATAGATAAATTAGCAATCATTTCTTCACCAAAGGTGGTCTTTGTTTGTGGTTAAATAATGAGGTGGTGAACTCTCTACCATCATCGAGATTTTAATGTTACCAGAGGATTTTTGGATGTTGGTCTGTCTGAGTTGGAGCCCTCATCACACCAAACTTCAGAAAGTACTCATCCCATATGCAGATGGAGGCGGGAGTGACAACATACAATTAATAGTTTGTGCTTGAATGATTCCCTCCAAGGTGTGCTTACACAATCACTATATAGGACTCAGCTAGTCCTAGGTTTCTCAAGATCCTAAGCTCACTTATAGGACCCTACAAATCTTGGAAAACCTGGCCTAAGACTTCCCTAACTCAACTCTATCAGTGGGTTTCCTTCTGCTTCACCTTGAGGGGTAACTATCATTAGGGGTGCTTCAAACCTTCACTTTTCCTTAGATGTCTCCAAGGACAATTGCACCATTAAATCATCACAAGTGTTGGAGGGGGTGCATTCATCACTAAGACATTTACTTGACTCCCAAATGACTCCATTTGAATAGGGCATCTAGGCTTTTCCTATTGAGTTCAAGTTTTACTATGGTTTTGGCCTATTAGGCCTAATTAGCCAATTAGCCCTAAACAAAGAGTTTTCCCCAATTCTTTCTCAAAACTTCCAAATAACCCCAAAAAGTAACTTGATATTCAAATACCCTCTTTCGAGACCTTGAAGATTTTTGTGGTCTTAGGTTCCTAGGTCATCCATACAGTGGATTCCTAAAATGTAGGCCTAATAGGGCTAATAGGGATGGATTTGTGTTGATCTCTGATTTCTGCTTGGAAATCTACCTAAACGGATTGGCCAATGTCTAATCTCACTGCTAGGTGTCTATAGGTCTACTATGTCTTTAAAACCATGCTTGCTTCAATGTTATCCCTCTTTCCCCTACACTTGCACATCAATTTTACTCTGTCATACACCTAGCTAGGCACACTGATCTCGCCTAGGGTGTGATGCTAAAAATAGAAAACTTGCTTTCCTCAGCACCTCCTTTGACACAAACAACCTTCAATGGCTTACCTACCATATTCCTTTGGGTGGTGATAATGTCCACGGTGGAGAACTATGGGGAGCAATAAAACCAAAAATTGCCTACTTTTGCCCCAACAACTAGTCTATTTACAAAAAATAAAATTAAAACCTAATCTAATGAACTCAAATCAAATCTAGTACTAAACAAAAATGCTTAGAACTAACAACATTACACAAATCCAACACCAACTCACACCATTCAATCCATATATCACACTTAAACTCAATGCAAACTTATTGTCTCTATAAATCAAAACTCTAAGCTTCTATTCCACTTCCAAAATTCCACTATACCACACACTGCCTTGGGAAAAGGGATCCTAGATGTTTTAATATGCCTTTCCCTTGATTTTAGGCCATTATGGAAACTACCCATAATGATTCTTCGAAAGGAATCCAATTTTGCAAATGTTGACACACAACTTTTAAAAGCTGCAAAATGTTGTCAAGCAACATTGTGACAACTTTTACATCTTTTTGTAAAATTAATGCTAAGGGTCTCTAATTGACCTAGAATGGTGCAAAAACATCCTAAAACCTATTTTAAGCATATTACTACCCTTTCCCAAGCCTTAAAAGCTTTAAGACTCACTTTTCCCAAATTAGGCCTAATCTAGCACTATCAACTAGTAAAGCATTAAACACCTAGATTGGATTGAAATTAGTCTAGTCCACCTAGGAACATGCAAGCAAGACCTTCTAAGGTCAAAAATAACACCACTAACTTGGCTAAGGTTAGTACAAGCCAAAATTTCAACTAGCTTTAGGGCTAAGCCTAGATGTTCTTGCACCAACCTAGCCAAATGAAAAGATGTCAATCCATCCTTGGATTGAGTAAGTTGGCATCCATTCCCAACTTCTTGAATTTAGTCTCCTTGATCCAAGCGGCCTCTACATCTTCTTGTCCATGTCATTTGATTAGATGCTCATGGTAAGTTTTTTGTTTGGTCTTCATGTAGGCCCTAGAGTCAATTATCTTCTCTGCCTTTTTAGGTGGTGTAGGAGTTAAGTTCAGGTCTACCACCTCCTTTATGACTTCTGTAAGGCTTTGGTTTGGATCTGGAGTAGGAATGTTGTAAAGGATTAGATCTACAACATTGAAGATTGGAAACAAACCCATATCTTCAAGGAGCCCAACCTTGTATGCATTGTTGCCATATTTAGCTAGAATGGTACATGGCCCTAATCTTCTCATCTGCAACTTATGTCGTACTCCCTTTTGTAGTCTAGCTTTGTTCAAATGAACCATAACAAGATCTCCTACTTGAATTGAACATATTTCTTCCTTTCATCCACCTTCTTATTGATCTTTGTTATGTTCTCTTATAGAGTCCTTCTCACTATTTCATGCACCTCTTTCATGGAGTGTGCAAAGTCTTCAACATAACCACTACCCTTAGCTCCATCCTTTAGTTCTCTAAGCTCAAATATGCCTCTAGTGTGTAGGCCATATACTATTTCAAATGGAATCTTGCTAGTAGTCATGTTCACAGTATCATTATAGGCATATTTTGCCTGTCCTAGGAGTTGATCCGAAGTTTGTCCATATTCCTTTGTAAGACACCTCAATAAGTTTCCAGGCTTTTGTTGGCCACCTTTATTTGGCCATCTGTTTGTGGGTGATATGCAAACCCAAAAGACATATTAGTTCCCAATTTATGCCACAAGGTTTTCCAAAAGTGACTCATGAATTTAGTGTCTCTGTTTGAGACTATACTCAGAGGTAATCCATGTATCCTCACCATTTCCTTGAAGAATAAATGTGTTATGTGGCAAGCATCATGCACTATCTTACATGGTAAAAATGTGTCATTTTACTAAACTTATCTACAATAACATAGATGTTATCCATTCCCTATTTGGTCTTTGGCAATCCCACAACAAAATCCATGCTCAAGCATTCCCATGGTCTACTAGGGATGGGAGGAGGTTGATAAAGGCCTACATTGGAAGATGTACCCTTTTCTTTTTTACACACCATACAACTCTCTACATACTTCCTAATGTCCAAATTCATTTTAGGCCAAAAGTAAAACCTCTGTACTAACTCTTGGGTCTTATTGGCTCCAAAATACCCACTAAGGGCACCATTGTGCCCTCTTGAATCATATTTTCCCTAACTAGCCCTCTAGGAACACATAGTTGACTTCTTAACAATAGATCACTTTGTACAGTATAATTAGAGAATTTTCTATGAAAATGATTCTTGTACTCTTGACATACCTTGTATATTTCTACAAAGTCTTCATCTTCTGTATATAGGTCTTTCAAACTCTCAATACCCATGCTCTGCAAGTGTATCTCTTGTACAGTCAGGGCTCTTCTACTTAAGGCATTTGCTACCTTGTTCTACAGTCCCTTCTTGTGCTTAATATTGAAAATATAGGCCTATAGATACTCCACCAACTTCATATGTTTATGACTGAGCTTGTCTTGTGAGTTTAGGTAACTTAGTGCTTGGTTGTCTAAAAAGACCACAAATTCCTTTGGAAGTTCCTTAGTGCCTGGACCAGAGCATACGTCTCTAGGTCATAAGAAGAGTACTTCTTCTTAGCATCACTTAAATTTTCATTGTGAAAAGCCACTGGTCTCCCTTCTTGTCTTAAAACAACACCAATAGCCACATTTCTAGCATCACACTCAATTGTGAACAACTTCTCAAAGCTTGGTAAAATCATGATTGGTTGAGTGGTAATATTTTTCTTCAACAACTCAAATCCATGCTCAGTCCAAACAAACTTAGTTTTCATTCCTCCTTTTATAATATCAAGCAAAGGAGCACAAATAACACTAAACTCCTTAATGAACTTCCTATAGTATTGGGCTAAACCATGAAAAATTCTTATCTCTGTTGTAGTCCTTGGAGTAGGCCAGTTTAGAATGTCTTCCACTTTGCTTGGATCCATCTTTAGATTACCTTGTGTTGGTGTAAATACGTATTTACTATTTACACTTACTTAAGTTTACTTAGGTTAATGCATTATTTTATTATTTTATTTTGTGAGACACTTAGGAGTTTGTGCTCCTTTTTGAGTTGTCATGTTGACAACACAAGAGTATGCAACTCTATTTTAGCACGTGGTGTCTACAACACTAATTTGTGTGTCACACCCTTGTAGGCTTATCCTCTCATCATTGCACTTACTTCCGTGGTTAATGAAGGATAGTGGACATATGCCTGGTTGTATGACTTATCATGATGTTGATTCTAAGGCATCCTAGATGTATCTCAGAAGCCTTTATATACAGGCACTCCTAGTGTACTCTTGAAATGCATATTGAATGAATATATCGTCATTCTGATCATACTCTCTCTTTCTGGTCTACGGTTGTGCTTGTGTTTGAGTTATTAGTTCCTAGGTGAATTTTTCCCTAAGGAAAATTCTTACATGGTATCAAAGCTTGGAGATTTTCTCATCGCATAGCTGTTCGAGACCATGTTGCTTCAACACCTCAACCTGAATCTAGAGTACTGCAAAAATTGGGAGCATCTAGAGCTAGATCTGACCTTGCCATTACATCCAAAATGTTGATTCAGTGAAGATCGACTATAAACTTGGCTACCTTCGACCAAAGTCGACCGTGAGGTAAAAAAAAATTTGCAAATTAGAACTCAAAGGCCTCAATTTGCTACTCGAGTATGGTCATTTTTTGTAGATCTATTTGATTTATTTTTTGGATCTGTACTTTATTTCTCTGTATTTTTCAATAATATTTTTGGAATTTTTTTTGCCCTTTAGGCACCCAGCAGAGAAATTTTTTTCGCACAACTGGGCTGTCAAACCTTGGCCCTATGCAGAGTATATTTTATTTGTCAGAGAGGAATATTCTATAAATTGCAAGTTAATCACAAGCAGCATTCCTCATAAATCTAGGCTTATCATTTCATGGCACTAGCATATAAATTTAGCATTTATCACATCGCGGGCCTTCTAAGTTCCAGTCATAACCACCCACTGGCTATGACTCTACAAACCGGCAGCCTTTCCCACTTTCACTTTGCTTTAGGATCGGTGGGAGTTTCTTTTCAAAGTTAGTAAAGGGTTACCCCACAATGCATGTGGGATAAACCCCACAAAATTTTGGCTCATCTACAACGATTTCGGTCGTCATTTGTTCAAATTTGGCAGTGAATCCCGTTTACAACAGTGCATGAGAAATCAGTGGTGAATCTCGTTCACGGTAACACCTGAGAAATCAACAATCGCGTTCAATTTTTGGCCCTATTCCTAATTTCTCACGCTCGGTGATACATTTTCAAACTAGCACACCCCTGCTTGATTTCCAGCCACTACATTGGTGATTTTGGCGAGGACAACAAATATACTAGTAACATCTCTAGATTCTGACCATCGTTTTTGCTATTTGTGCCTACATCTTCCCACCTACTTCCAGCGAACATGTGGCATTTGAAGACTATGCCACTTACGCCTTTGCCTACCACATGGACCTCCAACATGTGCAACCCAGTGCCACGTCCGCACATTGCATCTCATCTTGACACGCAGACTGCCACATAGGCCAGCACCCAAACATGTGGCACGCCAACTTAGCCCACCACATTAGCACATGTCTTATTGCCACATCATTCATATGACCTCTGCCACATGTAAAACTGTACACCCAGTTTGTAGCCCAGTCACCTTGCCACATCAGCCAAGGGGCCCATTTTTTGCTAACGTCAGCCAGTCACAAGGTTAAATTTGATGACCATCTAACCATCAAAACTAGGCATTTTCTAACTACTGTGATGGTTGTTTGACCATCAAATTTAAGCACACAATTTTTTTGCCAGACCCCTCTCTAGATTGCTTTTTGATTTGGTAGCTTGACTTTGTGAGCCCATAACTTGGACATCTGGACTCCAATTCAAGTGTATTTTTTTTGAAATTGGGTAGAATTTCTTAAATTTTCTAGTGGTGGTGTTGTTTTCTAGTTTTGGTGCAAGGATTTTACAAAAATTGCATTTTTTGGCAACTGTATCCTGCATTTTGCAACTTCAAACGCTCTATACGGGCACATCTGGTCACTTTTTCAAGTTCCATTTTTTTGAAAGTGCATTATTTTTTGGTCTACTTTCTAGATTTGCAATCAGATTCTAGGGTTGTGTGGACCAAAATCTCACTTTCAGAACTAGGGCTTTTTCTACATTGTAAAGCTTTGATTACTCTTTAGAATTTTTGTACATCTGAGCTAAAATACTTAGTGACAAATTTGGGCCTCAAAAGGTAGTTGTAAAAGCAAAATCAGAAAGTCCACTTTGTTTATTTTGACAAGTGGCTCATTGTACACGCACTACTTATAAAGTGCCAAAAGCATCTCTTTTTTTTTTTTTGTTGTGTGTGTGTGTGTGGGGGGGGGGGGGGGGGGGGGGGGTTGATTGAGTGAAAAGGGGGGGGTGTGTACTATGTTCTCGTGTCTCTCTTTTGTGCTCTTTTCATTTTTGCATCATGGGTTCATCTAAATGTCCACCTCTAACTTCACGCAATTATTCTACATGGAAAGATATTGCTTGGAGTAGATTAATGGAAAAACGTTATAGTCTTTATGTTGATGGTATAATTCCTAAACCCACTGATGCTAAAGAACTCATTGAATGGAGGAAAAAAGACTCACAGCCTTTAGGAATTATTAGGAGTTGTGTACATAGAGATCTCTTCTTTCACATTGCTAGTTGTAAAGAATCCAAACTAGCTTGGGATAAACTTGAACAATTGTATGGTAAGGTGGATGAAGAAAAGAGATTTCAGATTGAGGATGATCTACTTCTCTTGGATCCAAAGAACTTTGATACAATTCAGGATTACATCAACAAAGCCAATGAGTATAGGGCACTACTTAAAGATTGCGGAAATCCCATGAAGTATGAAAAGTTGATTCATCACATCTTGAAGAGGCTACCTTTAGAGTACGTTTCGTTTATTTTGAGTTTTAATACTCACAAGTTGACCATGGGAACTACTTACCAGAAGCCTACATTTGATGCATTTGCAGAAATGTTGAGTGTTGAACAATCTCACTTGATGGATTTAGGACTTCTCAAGTCATCAAAGACCAAAGCCTTGGTGGCTAGTGATGAGCATCAATCAAGTCAAGGAGGGAAAAGCTCTATCAACAAGAAGAAGAAGCAGTGGAAGTAAAAATCACAGTCCGAGACACAATAGTCCTCCTCACAACAAGGCAGTTCTTCTTCCAACAAGAAGGGAAGTAATGAAAAGAAGGACAAACTTTTTTGTGCATACTACAAAAAGCCAAATCATGACGAGCATCATAGCAAGAGTAAAAGAATCAATGAGTTGGAAAACCTACTTAGGAAGAACAAAATTCAAGTGCCAGGTACTTCCAAGGATTCAACTCCAACCTCTTCAAAGGGAAAAGGGAAAGCACTTATGGCAAACACAAGTTCTTCTTTGGAATGGATACTTGACTTTGGTGCCTCCTATCACATGGGTTCTTTAAAGGGAGACTTTTCTTCATTGAAGCAGTCAAAGGTACCACAAATCTTCGTGGGAGATGATACTAAAATAGAAGTTGAAGGAAAAGGACATGTGGAAATGGAAAATGGGGAATTCAAGGATGTTCTCTACATTCCAAACCTTAGCTCCAATCTCCTATCAGTTTACCAAATCACTCACCTTAGAGATGGTCATAAAGTTGAGTTCCTTCCAAATTCAGTGATGGTGCAAAGTCTTAGAGATGATTCATTGGTTGTAGTGGGGAAAGTCAATGATGACAAGAGGCCTTATTCCTTCTCCCACTTTGTGCCTAAGTCTCCTTCTCAAGCCTTTGTTGACTTAATCTACTTCACAAACCAATTTATGGCATGAGTGTTTTGGCCATCTTTCCTTTCGCCATCTTCAGCAACTTTTCTCAAAACACATGGTCAAAGGTCTACCTAACATCACCTTTTCTAAGGGAGGGTGTTCATGTTATTGGATATGCATCTCGAGGAGAAGTATGATAAAGGAAAATCTTCTAAAGCTCCAGTTGGTTCACATGGTTTTAGTAGGACCCTTTGCAATGACTTCAGTCAACCAAGGCCTCTACATCCTTACTTTTGTTGATGACTTTTCATGATTCACTTGGGTCTACTTCCTTCATCATAAGAGTGAAATGGTTCATAAGCTTCAAGCCTTCAAGACTCATGTTGAACACAAATCAAGGAAAACAATCAAGGTTCTAAGGGTGGACAATGAGAACAGATATGTGGACATAAGGCTTAAGGACTTTTGCAGACTTGAGGGAATTGATCTTTAGAATCCACTAGCATTCAGTCCACATAAGATAGATGTTGCAGCTATGAGGATTAGGACTCTCAAGTCCATGGCAAGGTGCATGATAAAATTCAAGTCTCTCAATCCTACACTTGAATTTGAAGCCATTAGCAGTGCTACTCCCATACTTAATAGGTCTCCTCATAATGCCTTAGATGGGTACACTCCTTGTGAGGCATGGTGCAGTAGAAAACTAGTTGTGAGTCACTTCAGAGTTGTCAGTTGTCCAACATGGGCAAACCTATCTTCTAGGGGATGTAAGGCACCAGCACCTAGGCCTTGTACTTTCATTGGTTATGAAGACAATGTGAAGGCTTATAGACTTATGGATCCTAAGACTCATGAGATTTTTGTAGAGAAGGATGTACACTTTGAGGAAAGTTCACCCAGCTTATCCTCTACTCCTCTCTGCACTTCATACATAGTGGAAACTGATAGTGACACTCGCGATAGTGCTTCAATAGATTCAAACACGTGGGGTTCTATCTATAGTTGCAGTAAGAGGTCACGTCATCAGTCTAGTCCACATGCTTACATTATCATAGTGAAAGGTCCAACACAGCAAGGTACATATTGTCTTCCAACTCCAGCTTCAGTAGATGACTACATGGTAGACATTGCAAGTTTGTTCGTGGAGTCACACACCATAGATTTGGGAGACAACCTTGATCATTTGCATCTTCTCTTTGATGAAGGTGATCCTTCTACAGTTGTTGGAAGGGCTTACTCTGACCCTCATGTCCATTCTCTACATGATCAATCTTCACAGGTTGGCGTAATTGTGGATCCTTATGAACAACAATTGTTAGAGGTCTCTTTGTCAGTTGAGGAGACATATGGTTCATTGGAACAGGTTCAATAGACATCCTTGCCAAATCTACATTCATTCTTTTCAACATAGTTGGAAGGGGCAAGCATCAACATCAACACAAGGATACTTGGATAGGTTTTAGGACCAACATACATCTTCATGATTGTACCTTTGTGCTTGTTTCTTCTAAAGGGGAGGAATGTCATCCAACACTCTTGGGCTAGCTTCTTCCTTGGAGCAACTTTCAGTAACAAGCATTCTTCATTTGGGGTGGGGGGGGGGGGGGGGGGCTTTTTCCTCTTATGAGGTTCTTGTTCTTCTCCTTCTTCACTTTTGTATTTACTAGATGTATGTCGTAATGGGGGGGTCTCGATTGCTCCATCCATCCATGCACCCCTATTTATCTCTCTTTTTGGGGGAGGGTTTTTCCCATGGTGTTTTCCCTCTTTCTCTGCTTTATGAGAGATTTCATTTCATTATGCACATGGGTACCTAACATGGCCTAGTAGCTGGGACCCATCTTCCATTTCATCCTAGTTTTCATAAGCTTAAGGGCATTCCCCTAAGTTGCACTTAAGGGGGGTGTTGGTGTAACTACATATTTACTATTTATATCTTACTTAAGTTTACTTAGGTTAATGCATCATTTTATTCTTTTATTTTGTGAGACACTGAGGAGTTTGTGCACCTTTTTGAGTTATCATGTTGACAACATAGGAGTACGCAACTCTATTTTAGCACATGGTGTCTACAACATTGATTTGTGTGTCACACCCTTGTACGCTTATCCTCTCATCATCACACTTACTTTCATGCTTAATGAAGGATAACCCATATCCTGTGGACATGTGCCTGGTTGTATGACTTATCATGATGTTGATTATGAGGCATTCTAGATGTATCTCAGAGGCCTTTATATAGAGGCACTTTTAGTGTACTTTTGAAACACATATTGACTGAATATATCATCATTTTGATCATACTCTCTTTTTCTGGTCTACAGTTGTGCTTGTATTTGAGTTCTTAGTTCCTGGGTGAATTTTTCCCTAAGGAAAATTCTTACACCTTGGAATAATACAAACCCAAGGTACACTAGCTTTGGTTTCATGAACTCACACTTCTCCAAGTTTATCATTAGCTTCTCATCATGTAGCTTCTTGAAAACAATTTGTATATGTCTAAGATGTTCTTCCTTAGCCTTGCTAAAGATGAGTATATCATCTAGATATACTACCACAAATTTACCTATGTAGTCTTTTAGGATTTTTTTCATAAGCCTCATGAATGTATATGGGGCATTGGATAGCCCAAATAATGTTACAAGCCATTCATACAAACCTTCTGTGGTTTTTAAGGTTGTCTTCCATTCATCTCCCTCATTCATTCTAATTTGGTGGTATCCACTCTTTAGGTCAATCTTAGTAAAGTATTTGGCTTCTCCTAGACAATCCATTAGGTCTACTATCCTAGGGATAGGGAACCTATTCCTAATGATTATTCTATTTATAGCTATTGAGTCAGTACATAGCCTCCAAGTTCCTCCCTTTTTAGGTGTTAAGACAGTGGGAACAACACAAGGGCTAATGTTTTTCCTAATGAGTCCTTGGCTTAGGAGTTCTTGTATTTGTTTGGCAATTTCCTCATTTTGTTGAGGGGTCATCTTATAGGTTGTCTTGTTAGGAAGGGCAGCTCCTAGAATAAAATTAATTTAATGACTAACAACTCACTTAGGGGATAGGGTTGACGGTTTCCCATCACTTACTATGCCTTCATACCCCTGCAAAAACTCTTGCACTTCCTTTGGCAATTTTGTCTTCTTGATTGCCTTGTCTGCACTTTCTTTTTTTGGCTTCAACACAAGTATGAAACCTACTCCCTCAGCTTCTTCTAAGGTTTCAATGAACTCCTTTTCAATAACCATAGGAACATTGGGACCTGATGACTTCATCTCTCCATCCTCTAACAATGATTGTATCCTGAAAGTCACATTATCCTTCTCGACAGAATAAGAATTTTTTTCTCCATCATGCATGGCTTGTCCATCAAATTGCCATGGCCTTCCAAGTAGTAGTTGACATGCATCCATAGGTAAGATATCACACAACACTTTGTCTTTGTATTTCCCAATTGAAAACTCTTCCCATGCTTGTTCATTGACTAGGACATGTTGTTCTTTATTTAACCAAGTGACCTTGTATGAATTGCTATGGGGTATTCTCTTCAACTTCAACTTGTTGACTACCTCTTTTGACACTATGTTTCTAGTAGAGCCTGAGTCTATTATGACTCTAAAAACTTTGCCCATCATCTTGCATTTCACTCTAAACAATGACCTTCTTTGACTAGATTCCTCTTTTACTGGCTCCTTGATTAATGTTCTTCTCATCATCAAGTTATCTCCTTCTTCTGACTCTAGGGGTACCTTAGGGTGTTTACTTCCACCACTAGTCTCCATCTGAAGTAGAGCCTTTATTTGGACATCTATATGCAAGGTGTCCCATTTGGTTGTAGTGATAACACTTCATAGTTTCATAGTAAGAACCTCTACCTTGACCAATATTTGTTCCTCTCCAATTGCTATTAGAGTTCCTTCCTCTATTAGAATTGCCTATGTTTGAACTTCCTTCTTGCTGCTCAGTAAGTTTGGTCTCTCCTTGAGACTTTGCCTCATAACTTCTACCACCATATCCACCTCTTTGTCCTCTATTATCTCCTCCCTTGCCTCTACCTCTGGTAGTGTTTGAATCTTGCATCTTCCTTAGCTTCTCTTCTACCTTTATTGCTATTTGGTGGCATCTATGCACTATATTAGGAATCAAAAGACTCATCTCATCTTGTATAGTCCACTTGAGACCATTAAGATACCTTGCTACCTTCACTTTCTCATCTTTTGCAACTCTTGACCTCATGCACAATCTTTGAAACTCCTTAATATAAGAGTTTGCATTCAAGTCTTTTTGTCTTAGACTTTATCTTGTTTTATGCAATTGGATTTCATAATCCTCAAGTACATAAGCATCTCTAGTTTTTGCAACCGTAGCCTTCCATGTGGCAATGGTCTTCTTTCCTTCCTTCTCTCTCTCATCTTGGATAAATTTCCACCAAGTGAGTGCAGACCCTCTTAGTCTACCCTTAGCAACTTTATCCTTCTAAGCTTCAGTTATGCCATCACATTCAAAGCGATTTTCTAGTATCTCTATCCAATCTAGGACTATCTTAGGTTCCATCTTATCACTAAAGATTGGAATTGCTTCTAGAGCCTTGCCACTTAAGGCCTTCAGTGCTTTAAGGAATGGTTCTTCTTTGAGTACAGGGTTGGGTTTAGGGACCTCATCAATTGCAACCTCCTTTTGATTTCCTTCAACCTTATCCTTGACTTATTTGGTCTTCTCATCGACATTTTGCTCCAATTGAGCTATCATGTCTCTGAGAAACCTATTCTCCTCTTCTTGCTCATCTACCTTTTCTGCAAGCTCTACATTGGTCACCATTGTAGATACACCAACTAATTCTTCCTCTTCTGGAAACATTCACAACAAGCCTAATCTCAACTAGGCTCTAATACCAATATGATAGATTCCCTCCAAGGTGTGCTTACACAATCACTATCTAGGACTCAACTAATCCTATCCTTCTCAAGATCCTAAGCTCACTTCTAGGACCCTTTAAGTCTTGGAAAACCTAGCCTAAGACTTCTCTAACTCAACTACATGAGTGAGTTTCCTTGTGCTTCACCTTGAGGGGTAACTATCATTAGGGGTGCTTCAAACCTCACTTTTCCTTAGATCTCTCTAATGAAAATTTCACCATAATATCATCACAAGTGTTGCAAGGGGTGTATTCATCACTAAGACATTTACTTGACTCCCAAATGACTCCATTTGAATAGGGTATCTAGGCTTTTCCTATCAAGTTCAAGTTTTACTATGGTTTTGGCCTATTAGGCCTAATTAGCCAATTAGCCCTAAACATAGGGTTTTCCCAATTCTTTCTCAAAACTTCCAAATAACCCCAAAAACTAACTTGATATCTAGATACCCTTTTTTGAGACCTTGAATATTTTTGTGGTCTTAGGTTCCTAGGTCATTCGTACAATGGATTCCTAAAATATAGGCCTAATAGGGCTAATAGGATTGAATTTGTGTTGATCTTTGATTTCTTCTTGGAAATTTGCCTAAATGGAATGGCCAATGCCTAATATCACTACTAGGTGTATAGGTCTACTATGTCTCTAAAACCATGCTTTTTTCAATGATATCCCTCTTTCCCTTGCACTTGCATATCAATTTTACTCTATCATGCACCTAGTCGGGCACACTAATCTCGCTTAGGGCATGATGCTGAAAATAGAAAACTTGTTTTCCTAAGCTCCTCCTTTCACACATACAACCTTTAATGGCTTCCCTACCATAGTCATCTAGTCTGTGATGATTTTCATGGTGGAGAACTATAGGGGAGCCATAAAACTAAAAATTACCTACTTTTGCCCCAACAACTAGTCTATTTACAAAACAATCTTAAAACCTAATCTAATGAACTAAAATCAAATCCAATACTAAATAAAAAATTCTTAAAACCAACAACAATACACAAATCCAACACCAACTCACACCATTCAATCCATATATCACACTTATACTCAATCCAAACTGACTATCTCTGCAAACTAGAACTCTAAGCTTCTATTCCACTACATCACACATTGCCTTGGGAAAAGGGATCCTAGATGTTTTAATATGTCTTCCCCTTGATTTTAGGCCATTATGGAAACTACCCATAATGATGCTCTGAAAGGAATCCAATTTTGCAAATGTTGTCATGCAACTTTTAAAAGTTGCAAAATATTGTCAAGCAACGTTGTGACTACTTTTACATCTCTTTGCAAAATTAATGCTAAGGGTCTCTAATTGACCTAGAATGGTATAGAAACATACTAGAACCTATTTTAATAATATTACTACCCTTTCCAAATCCTTAAATCTTTAAGACTCACTTTTTCCCAAATTATGCCTAATCTAGCACTATCAATTAGTAAAGCATTAAATACCTAGGTTGGATTAAGCTTAGTCTAATCCACCTAGGAACACACAAGCAAGACCTTCTAAGGTAAAAAATAACACCATTGACTTGGCTAAGGTTAGTACAAGCCAAAATTGCAACTAGCTTTAGGGTTGAGCCTAGGTGCTCCTGCACTAGTGCCTTTAGCATGTGTGAGTAAGATTGGGTAAGTTTTGGTAATGATGGAAGTAATATTTGGATATTGACCCTTCTCAAGGCTTTTATAGTGGTTTAAAAATATTTACTCAACTTTTTCTTTCTAGACTAGAGATTAGAGAAGCTAAGCACGAACTAAGTGAATGTGTAGAGAGATGGAAGCTAATTTTTCTTTGACCACTGATGGTAAGATTCCTTCTTTAAAAGAGTTGATCTAGTTAGCCAGCCAAGGAATGTATTTAAGATTGATGATGAACCATGTTGGGAAGCCTTGAAGTTTCTCTTAAGAGAAGACTATTTGGTCACAAATGGGAAGCCAAGATCAAATCTAGATATCTCCTCTCTATTTCTAGCTTTAGCTTTAACAGTGGTTCACTCTAAGCCAGAGCTGATGTGTGTATATAGGTTTATGTGGAGTCAAAATGGATTGGTAGTGTCAAATACATTGTTCATAGAGTGGTATTGGGATTCACATGGAACAACATCCCTAGAGGATGATTGATGGTAATCTAGGTGAGTTGCAACCACTTCTAGTATGGTCTTCTAGTGTGCCTATTGAAGTTCATCTCCCTATGGCATAGTTGGGATGGTGTGGCATTTATTCATTTTGTGGATCAAGCACAGGCATTGGTGGGTGATAGAGTGGTGAGGATACAAAAAATGATGCTAGTGAAGTTGAATGTGCTAGTGGATGAGGATGGTACACTAAGGATTCAAAAGCAGATTCTGGTAAGGCCTTGCAAAAAAGGCTCTAGGAAGGATGACGGTGGGGTTGCGGGTTGTAATGATGTGTCTACTAATGTGAAATTAGAGCTACCTCATGGAGGTGGTATGGGGTTAGGTCCTTCAACTTGGGTTGGAAATGCATATGTGGAAGAGGTTGATGTATCCCTACTTCCTGAATAAGCGGCGGTGAGAAGGGTAGTTTATGGTTTGGGTATTGTTGTTGTGGTCAATAATGACACTCCCAACTTCACCAAGAAATAAACTTCTAAATGGTTTTTGGGTTAGGTGGCTAGGGGTCCTTATTTGTGTTAGTTGTGGCTAGGAATAACCTTCAAATTTGGATATCTCCTCTCTGTTTATGGCTTTAGCTTTAATGGTGGTTGATTCTAAGCTAGAGCTGATGTATGTATATATGTTTTGTATGGAGTCAAAATGGGTTGGTAACATCAAACACATTGTTCATAGAGCAGTATTGGGATTCACATGGAACAACATCCGTAGAGGATGATTGGTGGTAGTCTAGGTGAGTTGCAACAACTGCTAGTATGGTCTTCTAGTGTGCCTGTCGAAGTTCATCTCCCTATGGCATAGTTGGGATAGTGCAAATTACTGGCATTTATTCATTTTTTGGATCAAGCATGGGCATTGGTGGGTGATAGATTGGTGAGGATGTGAAAAATGATGCGAGTGAAGTCAAATGTGCTAGTGGATGAGGATGGTACACTAAGGATTCAAAAGAAGATTCTAGTAAGGCCTTGCAAAAAAGGCTCTAGGAAGGATGATGGTGGGGTTGTGGGTTGTGATGATATGTCTATTAATGTGCAATTAGAGCTTCCTCATAGAGGTGGTATGGGGTTAGGTCCCTCGACTTGCGTTGGAAGTGCATCTGTGGTAAGGTTGATGTATCCCTACTTCCTAAACGAGCGGTGGTGAGAAGGGTAGTTTGTGGTTTGGGTATTGTTGTTGTGGTCAATAATGGCATTCCCAGCTTCACAAAGGAATAACCTTCTAAATGGTTGTTGGGTTAGGTGGCCAGGGGTCTCTGTTTGGGTTGGTTGTGGGAGGGAGGGGGGACAGGGGGGTTCTGATACATGATCACAATTTTGGTTTTGCTTGTGATCATTTTGTCAAAGCACACCATATTGTACATGGGCTACAATATTTGGTAGGGTGGTTGATATTGGATTTGGGTTGGGTAGTCTCTCTTTCTTTAGCATACGTTGTAATATATTTTTTCAATTGTCAATATAAAGCTCTTTATTATTGATAAAAAATTAGCATTTGCAAAATATTTTTACAAATAGAAAAGGCTATAAAAATTTAACGTCTCTAAAGAAAAATTATGAGGAAGCTAGGTGTAAGTTTGATGGTTTTCAATAATGTTGGAATCGATTTGAAATAAATTTAAACTAGAAAATTTTGAATGTTAAGTCCAAAGACAAATGGGTTTGAAATGATTTTTTTAATAATTTTTAAGAAGATAAATGGTCTTCAAGTAAATCTATTACATATTCAGGCCTCAAAATAATTAAAAAGTAGTAAATTTTTGAGTTGTAAAATTATGCTTTCACAATTTTTTTGTGAGATCCCATTTTTGCTTATTTCAAGTATTTCTTTATGTAGGCGAAATTAAATTGAACTACACAAAAATGACTTGTAGTGCCAATTGTGTTTACACCTTACTATGTGTTTATTCTTTTGGTCTAAGATGAAATCTTATACGATATTGTGTGACAATTAGTTACTAATATTTTGGTGTTGTGTATTTCTATAATGCACAAGATTGTTCATATATATATATATATATATATATATATATATATATATATATATATATATATATATATATATATAAATAATCCATATGATATTATTGTTGATATGAGTAATGGATTATTCGAGTGATTCACAAGTGATCATATGCATGATGTGTATGTGAGTAGGTGCCATGATGTTATATGATTATTTCTAGATGCATTCATATCTTTATAGATGATGTTTTGGCTTCAATACTATAGTTTCCTTATGTTGACATGATCTATTGTACCACCTTTTTGTGTTATGCATATGGATTTAGTGGTTTTCATGTGCACTATGCTTCATGGAATTAACAATGTTGTTACTTGCAAGAGATTAAATGGCATTTATTATGGTTAATGTCATTAATGTGATACATTTATGTATATATATATTCTCTCAATGTTAAAATGGTGAACGGTGTTGATTAATGTTGTCAAATATATTAAATGGTACTTAAAATAATGATTAGAGATAATTAATGGTTTAGTCATGGTTAATGGTTTTGGTGATATAGATATATATTGAATGTTGTGAGAAAGGGTAGTGTCATAAAATTCATAAAATGATTACACAAGTAGAGTTCCCTTTCACTGCTTGTGATTTTATGATGCATGTACTTTGGCTATTTATATATATGATATAATACACTTGACAATAGTATTCAAGTGATGGCAGGTACCATACATTGACTTCACCTAGCTCCACTAGGTCTACCTATATAACCTCAATGATAGTTAAATTTAGAGATAGTTAGGTGGCCAATCTTGTGTTTAGTCAATTGTCATCCTCACTCTATGATGACAATCACCCATGCTTATATAAATCTTTAGGTTGTCTCATGGAATTATTCAACCATTCTTGTGTGGATGATTTTGATGTGTGTCATGATGCAATTTAGTGTCATTAAGTTGTTGTCCAATATCCATGTTGTTCCTATGTCATCCACTAATGTTAGATAGTTATTTTGGGCTTCACATGCCATAAGTAGTAAGTTTTAAGGGGAATTTTATTACACTAAGATTTTATTATTTGTGTAAGGGGGATTTTGTATTTAATAGTTTATCATTGAGGTTTTATATGTATAATGGATTTAAATTTTATTATTTTTAGTCATGGTTTATGCACCCCTCCCCCTCAATTTCAAAAATTTTCACTTTGTAGATCTCACCATTCCTCAAAGTCACATGATCATCATCTTGACCAAATTGTAATCCACAATGTCACATTTTCATGAACTCCACAAAGCTCACAAGTCGCAACCATGCTTTTGACATTTTTGCTTCCTCATGGCCTCATGACATTGTCGCTCAATCACCCCCTTCCCTAAGTTAATAAATTTTGACTAAAGCTTCAAAACTTTAGGATGTAAGCACCCGACCAACAATAAGTTTCTCAAAGCATAATTGTCATGATATTCTCTTGCATTTAATGATGCATAATCCTCACTATATATTCTAATTAAGTCTTATCATGTGGTGGAAAATTATAAAGTATAAATTTCTCATGTGCCACCTTCTTAAATAAGAAAATTGAAGTGGTTATAAATAAAGTACAAATCCATTCTTTTGGCACCTTGTTCTTTGAAGATCATCTTGCAAGTTATGCCAATTGTTAATTATCTCTTGTTGAGATGGGAATTCTTATTCTAAAAGGATACAATAGTGAACAAAATGAGCTAGTTCTCTATCCATATCTCATGGAAGCATAAATGAAACAATTTGACATCATCTCTAGTATATTCATTATTGCCTAGGATTTGAGAACCAAACATGCCCATTATGAGAGTGACATTTTAGAGATTGATAATGAAAGGGATCACACCAAATATGGAATATACTAGTTAATTTGGAAGAAGAAAGGACCCCAAATTTCATGGTAGACCTCCTCAACTTTTTGCATGTGAATGTGGACGAAGAAGAGGTAGTGGAAGATGAAGAAAATGTAGAAGTGGACCCAGATGGAATTTTGGGACATTACCTTTCTTGATAATGGACATTGAATCATTTTCATTTCATTTTTTGCAATGGACGTCATTAGAAGGGGTAGTTAGTGTTAAATAAGCATAAATATTGCAAATAGAAAGTGGGGAAATAAAATGAATAGAGAAAAGGCATAATTTTGGTTTTATCCGCCAAAGTAAAAGACTGTGATGGTTTTTTTGGTTTTCCATATGAATGTATGTCAAAATTTTGTGTTGCTACTATCTTGGCTTCTATTTTGGTACTTTTTTATTGGAAAGAACAATGGGAAAGTAAGTTCTAAGAGGGGCGGGAGGGGGGCTTGTAATCTCACTTAAAAATTTACCTCTTAAACATTTCACCATTCATCCATCTCATAACTTAACATGTAAATTGAAATATGTAAGCATGCATCACATCCAAAGCGTAAACTAAATCAACACATAACACATAAGATTTTGGTTACCCATAAACCCTTGAAGGAGAAGGTAAAAATGGGGTGGGGATGACACCCACAAATCTTCACTACTGTAGTTGTAAAGTGTGGCCTATTATGGCTACAAAGTTTTGATCATAATCTATGATCTAGCATATGAAAGGTCTGCCCTATTAAAGGCTTACAAAACTATTACGTCTCACCTTGATTAAAGGATTTAAACTCACAACTAAGTAAGCACTTCGTTAGGAGATTTACAAAAGTATGTTAGGACTACTTTGTTAAGAGATTTACTTTGTATTTCTTGTTAAAATGCTTCAACACATGATCCTTTAATTAACACCTTGCTGCTTGATGTTAGATCTACTCTTTACTAGTTATCTCCTAATCTTCCTGATCAGATCTATCTTCTCTATCCTTTCACTACTTATCTTTGTTCTTCTCAAATTTATTATACATTGTAGTTCCATAACTTGGCCATCATTTCTACCATGAAATTCTCTCTATGCTCTTAGCATTCCTCTCCTTGTACATGTACTGCTTCTCTTCACATCATTCTTTGCTATACTCTACCTTAAGGTTTACCTCTTTTTGTAGGCATTATGGAGATGGACTAGGTCATAATCAATAGCTTTGGTTGATCCTTATTACCATCTAACTCTTCCCTTTATCTGATTGGTTGCGTGTATTGCATAGGGGTTTGTAATATGACTGGATCCTTATTTCTTAATATTGAAAATTTGTGTTCATGTCAACCAAAAATGGTTTACATAGATGTTTGTGCCATAACAAACATCTATGTCAAAGAATGGTAACTCAACATCAATAGCTTTGATGCTCGACCTTCACTATGTTCTTTATATTGATACTCAACTTCTGAGTGGCTCAACACTCACTCTTGCTTGACACCCAAATCACTTGACATACACTATTTTCTTGGCTCCTTCTGTTTGCTCAACACTTGAGTGCCTCGACACACACTAACTACTTGACACATACTACTTCTTGGCACTAACTATCATATTACTCAACATGTATTATCTGGAGGCTTATGCTTGGCACACACTATGCACTCAGCTTGCACTATTCTTTACTAGATAATGACTAAGTTTTTTGTCACTACTTAGTCAAAACCATAATGAGATTAGAAATCTCCCCCTTTGACATGAGTGGCAAAAACACTTTTTCATGGCATATACAATCTTATTTTATGCATAAGCTAGACAATATATCATCATTGTTTAGCTTCTATACAAAATTTTAGAATCTCAAAATTTGCAAGAAATGTTGTCTCCCATACCTTATTACTCCCCCTGAATAAATACTTCATTTCATTTTTGTAACTCCTTCTGAGTAGATATCTACCTTGACAATATCTTCAAAACTTACAAAGTCTTCAAAATCCCCTTTTTTGACACTTATATCATTCGGGTGGTACACTTATAGTGTATTTGTCCACAAATGTTTTATGTAGTTCCATTATGATTCCTAAAGTGGAATTCCAATTTTCACTAGCTACATCTAAAGATTAAATCTATATTTCTAGATTTGTTGCCATATCTTCTAGACCTTCTTGTGTAGAAAGATGAGAATCTTTCTTCAACAATGTTTCTGCAAAGGTTGGTTCCTTCTGCAAAACTTCCATGTGTGGGGTCAACATGGACTGAATTCTTATCAAGATTGATCTTATATTGGAATCCTTTCCTTGTAACTTGGCAAGCCTACTCTGTGTCAGCAATAATCTCTAAAAAAGAACTTGACTAGTGCCAGGAGATTGCCTCAATGTAGTACTTGTAAATTGTAAATCTCCTTGTAGCTGGTCAATTGACTATTGAGTTTCTTTAGTAAAGATATCAAAATCACATAATTTTCTATATAGGGAGAAAAATTTATGCAAAACTTTCACCCACTCTCCATTTTAGTTGACAAATCAACTTGTGTTAGTGCAATGACAAAATATATCTTGTCCATAACCTTATCGTGAAAATTCCTTTTAGACCATTCCAATAACTTTACATTTATCTCTATATCTGCATCCTTTATCTTATTAACTATATGTACAAGTTTCTCTAAGGTAGGCTTATTGGAAAATGAATCTAAAATATCAAAAGCATCTAGACAAATATCTCTAATATTATGTAGAGCCTATTTTTTCTTATGCTCCCTTCTCAAGAGTTCCTGCCTTGATTTCCTCTATAGAACCTCTTAAAGAAAAACCATTTCTTCAAGTGTGATTGTTGTTGGATCAAACTAGGGTAGAATAATCACATCATTTAAACTCACATCCTCAAATGATGTAGTCTCATCACTCTTAAGTTCACTTGTACTTGATCTTGATATCTACAATGGTGTAGCTTGAGTACTCGGCCTTTGAAGCATCTTGTTGTTGGGAGGAGGTGTAGTGACTGGTAAAGTGACCAATGTCTGTATGGCTACCTATTCCTCTATCTTAATAGTCATCTTATCCTCTTCATCTTGTTCAACCTCCATTTGATCTTCAATAGGTTTCAATGAGGCAAGTGTAGGATTCTCTTCCTTATCCCCTTTCTCTTTATTACCCTTTTTGTCAATTATGACAAGTGTTGGCAACCCTGAGCTTTGTAGACTCGACAATAATGTAGCTAACGTATCTTCCTCCTCCTTCATCTCAATGAAAATAATAGGCATTGAAGGTGGTGCTTGGTTAAGTTCACCTTTCTAGTCTAGGGTCACACTTTGAGCTATTGTTTGTCCATGTGATTCCTTCTCCTTAACTTTTGCAACATGTGGGGGCACAATAGATGTATTGTGTTGTCGTGTCTTAGTAGATGCAATCTTAGCCTTTTGAGATTCATTAATCCTTACCAATATAGGATTTGTGCATGGAATAGTATTGGTAGATTCTTGTTGCAGTGTCTTGAAATCTTCCTCACTCAATGGATTTACATTCTGTATAGAGTTATCAAGGATTTCCTCAATAGTCACTAAGTCTTGTTGACTCTCTTTCTCTCCATGTGTAGGACTAATTATCAACACATTGACATCATATTCATCTTGTCCATCTTCCTCAACTGTGTCATCCTTAGTTGTCTCATTCTATTATGTCTCATTTTTCTCTACCTCTGTTTCCACTATTTCTGTGGTCAACCCATAGATTATTTTTTGTAATTTTCTCTAGGTTACCACCTCTTCAACTCTACTTCTCAAAATATGCAAGACTCTGTATTTAGGAAAAAATATCCCTTTGTATTTCTCTAAAGCCTTTGTGATCTATTTCTTATCAAATTCAGGCATAACTTGAGCTAAAGTAGCCTCCCTAGTTTGTTTTAGAGTCTCCATACTAAACTTCCATTTCTACTCAACTCTTTCATATAAGCTTTTGGGTAATGAGTTAGCTATCTCTAATGGAGTGGTTTTAAAAGTAGCAATCATATCATAAATATATTCTTCAATATTATGCTTATCTCCATTGTCTAACTTATCAAAATCAACATGCTAAAAACCTGACAAATTTGTATTACTCTTTATATTGTCACATAGGCTTTCAATATCAGATGAAAGGTTGTTGCTAATCACTTTGAATTGATCGATGCCATTAGATTCAGTCCTTTCATCATTTGATTCCTCCTAAAGTTTTAAACTTCTCTTCAATCTCTTAGTAGGCACACTTGACTCTATAGTATCATCCTTCTTTTTGCCTTTTGTTGTTCCTTCTTTGCCACTTTCTTTGGTTTCTCTACTTTCTTTTGTTGTGCCTTCCTCTTCTTTTTAGTTTTCTTTGGTTTTTGCTCTACTTCTTCTTCATCCTTTGAATCTCGATCTTCTCCTTTTCCTTCTGCAAGCTATAAAGGTCCTTGACCTTCTCCTTCTTCTCCTTGTTCTTCTTCTTTTTCTTCTCCTTCACCAAACTTTTCTTTCAATTTCTTCATCATTTTGATCTTCTTTTTGATGACAGTGGTAGTTTGCAAGTTTATAGCTATCCCTGATTTGGCTTCATCATAATTCCCAAAGGATGTAGCATCCTTGTCAATCTCTTATTCCAACAATGTAGTGATGGTTTTTGATGCCTCATCAACATTTATCTCATATGATAATTGTCTCAACCATATAACCCTTGGAATAACTGCTTGAATATAGGTATAGTCGACACCTACTAGGAAATAAACATCATTATAATGTTGCTCCACTAGAGATATAAGAATTGTTGATCTCTAATTCATTGATTTCTTGAAATCTTCAAAATAGCTAGTCATTATTGAATCAAAATTTTTTCATAATTGGTCAATGAATTCACGTATCTATTGGGTAACAGACTGATTGGACTTCTATACTATGTTGCCAAATGTAGGAAACGTTTTTTGCACATAAAAGAACATATAGCTAATGAGTGAACCAAACTTTCATGAAGAACTCTTTGCCTTTTTGATAGCTTCTAGGTTTTTTGATAGTTGTTGAAGGTGTAGCTTGGCTAGGTCATAAGAATGATCTTTCTTTATGATCTTGTAACCTAGGTCAACAAGAATGCATGACATGTTGTTGGGTCAACTCAACTGGTAGAATCTATGTGCTATCACTGTTACTATGAATTTAATAATAGGGTCTTTAATTGTATCAATTGACATTCCCCTCTTGTTCCATACAGCTCCAGTATTCTTCTCAATTACTTCTTTTGCATTGCTCCTTAATGTCTTTGACCTGTCTAGGGTAGGATACCCTATCATTCTATGAATGATCCTCTTTGATATTTTGATAGGTCCATTTTCTAACCATAGATTATTGTCATGTATTCGACTCAATACAATCTTTATCGATTCTAGTTTGAAAACTTGGGGAAAATCTAGGGCATGCGTGAACCCTTTTCACTCTACGATTTTATTTTCTTCTTTCAAAACACTATTCTCACACAACTAATAGGTCTCTCTGATCTCTAATTCACCAACTTCTCCAACCTTGTATGTATAACATCTTACATCTTGAATCATCAAAACCTTGGGTGGAATAGTTGATAATGCAACAGATAGATCTCCTTTGTATGTAATCTCAGGAATAGTGTGAAATGGTAGTTGTCAAACATCATTACTAATCAATTGTACATTGGTAACCTCTTTACCTTCCTTCCTTACTGTTGCTGATGAACTTGCTTCAATTTTTCACTTGCTAGGGTTTGTAAAATGCAAAACAATATAATTTGATACAAGTGAAATACCTTTTGAATCAATGTAAAATGTCATGTAGTAGTTGAATCTGGTATGCAGTTGCCAGAATCCCTTTCTCAAATTTCCTTTGTTCTCTTTAATCTTCTGGTAATTGCAAATGACTCAAAAAATTAAGTATATAACCTTCAAAACCTTGCAATTAATGGTTATTGCATGTACAACTGTAAGCTTAGTTTCTATAGGGTTTTCAATTCACTCAACTATCATAACTAGCTTGGAAGTCACAATAGTACTTCATTACTTAGTACTTATTATAATACTTCCAATACTCAATAACAACAAAAGAAAACAACATAATGATAGATTTTCTCTTTCTTATAATCACTTCATTGCATCTTAATATATCTTGATAGATCCTTTTCATTATTTGAATGCTTGGAACTGATGAAAAATACATCATTTTAGATGTTAGTTGCAAACATACCTTTGATTACCTAGTTGGGGGTGATGTGATCACCTGGTCCATTGGATAAAGTGATCTCATCTTGGCTTGATGTGCTACAATCTTCTTTCTTTTTCCATGTCTTATTGATCTGCATCTTTGTCTTTTCAACATCTACCTTTTCTTTGCCTTTGTTGAATTCATTGTTTGGTGCAAGAGACTGAGTTGGACAAATTCTGCTTACATGACCAGTCTTAAGACAATTAAAGCATACAATCTCATTCAACCATCTATTGTAATTACCTCTAAAATGTGTCCTAATGCAATTTACAACAACATGACCATACTCACCACAATAATGACAATTGTACCTTGTATTGTAATCCCAATCATAAGAATTCCCATGATGATGTACCTTGGTTTTATTGTTTGATGTCCACTTGGGTTTGGATCTGCATTCATATGCCTTGTGTCCATACTTCTGATAGTTGTAACAATAACCTTCAAATCTCTGAGTGTTGGTGGTCTTTTTCCTGCATTCATATGTGTGATGTCCTTGTTTCTTGTAGTTATGATAGTGTCCCTTGAATTTCTACTTAGGGCTTTGACTTCCAGTGTTTCTCCTACAGACATTTTTTGTGTGACCCAATTTTCCACAGTGATGACAAGTGGGCTTGTTTTTCTTTCCTTTATTGCTCCTTTGTTCACCAATTCTAGATGGTTCTCCTTGTTTAGTGGTAGAATAATCCAATCAAACAGTGTCACTATTTGATCTTGGTGCTTCCATCAATTTTTCAAAGTACTTTATGGCTTCACTAAGCTTGTTAATATTTTCCTTTTTTGTCTTTAATTCATGCTGTAGTAGGGCATTCTGTGTTTCCAAAGTTGTAATCTCAATGTCTTTCCTATTCATTTCTTGATTTACAATCATTAGCTAATTCATCATATCCAATTGAATGCTTGATAACTTTTGCACATCTGATGACTTCTCCTAAAGTCTATTAGCTAGTAGACTTTTGTCTTCTTCAATCATGACTCTATCTTCTTTAGCTTTCTTTTTCAGTTCACTTGTCTCACATAACAATATTGACTGAGTTTCTTCTTCCCTTTTCAGATTCTTGACTTCTTCACTTAGGACACTATTCTTTTCTATTAGATCTGCAATTTTTGCATCAAATTCATTTGAGTTGTTATCCTCAAACAAACCAATAGTATCTTCTTCTTTATATTGAGTGTCATTTTGTTGAATGACTAATTCCTTTTTTTTCTTCAATGACTATTGTAGTTCATCTTTTGCCTCCTTGAGTTGATGAAGGGCAAACAATATTTCAATCTTCTGGCTCTCAATAGTCTTTCCCAATTTGTAGAATTCCATCTTAAAGATCTTACATCCAAAGTTGTTGAACTTTCCTATCTAGAGAACAAAGCTCTGATACCAATTGTTGGAAATAACAATGGAAAAGCAAGTCCTAAGAGTGGGGGATGGGGTGTGTGAATTAACACTTAAAACATTTCACCATTTGTCTATCTCATAACTTAACATGTAAACTAAAATATCTAAGCATGCATCACATCCAAAGCATAAAGTAAATCAACACATCACACATAAGATTTTGGTTACCCAAAAACCTTCCAAGGAGAAGGTAAAACTGGGGTGGGGATGACACCCACAAATATTTACTACTGTAGTTATAGGCCTATTATAGCTACAAAGTTTTGATCATAATCTATAATCTACCCTATGAAAGGTTTTCCTTGTTAAAGGCTTACAAGATTGTTAGGTCTCCCCTTAATTAAAGGATTTAAACTCACAACTAAGTAAGAACTATGCTAGGAGATTTATAAAAGTCTGTTAGGAATACTCTATTAAGAGATTTATTCTGTATCACCTATTAAAATAATTTATCACCTAATCCTTCAATTAGCACCTTGCTGCTTGATTTCAAATCTCCTCTTTACTGGTTATCTCTTGATCCTTCTGATCAGATCTATCTTCTCTATCCTTTCACTGCTTATCTCTATTCTTCTCAAATAGATTTTACATTGTAGTTCCATAACGTAGCCATCATTTCCATCATGAAATGCTCTCTATGCTCTTATTATTCCTCTCCTTGTGCATGTAAAGCTTCTTTTTATGTCAGTCTTCACTATACTCCCCCTTAGGGTTTACCTCTTTTTATAGGAATTATGGAGATGTGCTAGATCATAATCAATGGTTGTGGTTGATCTTTATTGCCACCTAACTCTTCCCTTTATCAGATTGGTTGCATGTATTACATGGGATTCATAATATGATTGGAACCTTATTTCTTAATATCAAGAATCTGTGTTCATGTCAACCAAAAATGGTTTACATAGAAGTTTGTGCCATAACAATCACCTATGTCAAAGACTAGTAACTCAACATCAATAGACTCTAATGCTCAGCCTTCATTATGCTCTTTGTATTGATACTTGACTTTTAAATGGCTTGATACTCACTCTTGCTTAGCACTTGAATCACTCGACACACACTATTTTCTTGACTCCTATTTTCTTGGCACCTGAGTGACTTGACACGCATTGACTACTCAACACATACTAGTGCTTGGCATTAACTATCATATTACTCAACATGTATTTTCTGGAGGGTTACGTTCGACATACACTATGCACTCAGCTTACACTGTTCTTTGCTAGATAATGACTAAGTGTTTTGTCACTACTTTGTCAAAACCATAATGAGATTAACATTTGTGTGGATTGTTTTTAGATAATTATTACAATTATGTATTATGTTATCTTTGAATAACATCAATGAGTATTTAAAAGTTTTTTTCCCCTATTCATACCATGGAATGTTTTATGTAATGAACTTTGTTTCATTTATATTCATTATCTAGTTGGAAGATATCTTACTTTATTGCTTCACATGCATGTTCATTTTCTTTCTTCTATTTTTGGTTAAAAAATGCTAGTTTTCCATTCATTGCATATATTATGTAAGTGAGTTGTACCTCTAAAATTTAGAGATGAGTTTGACATAACGGTGCTCCCAATCTATCTATTGTGAATTTTCTATTACATTGTGGGATTATAGGTGTTGGAAATAACAATGGGAATGTAAACTCTGAGAGGGGAGGGGAGGGGTGAATCTGTACTTCAAAACTTTAACCATAAACATTCACCACACATCCATCTCATAATTTAACATGTAAAAGAAATAGTTAACTACACATTTTCATCCATAACATGAAACAAATAACACATAACACAATAAATTTGTTACCTAGGAACCCTCCAATGAGAAGGTAAAACTGGAGTGGGGATGACACCCACAAATCTTCACTACTGCAGCTGTAAAGTGTAGCCAATTAAAGTTACAAGAAGTTTGACCATGAACTATGATCCACCCTATGAAAGGTCTAGACTATTAAAGGCTTGCAAATATTGTTAAGTATCACCCTGTTAAATGATTTCAACACCCTACTAAAAGTGTGCCTTGTTAGAGGACTTAAACTTGCAATAAAACAAGCACTCAGTTAAGAGATTTACACAAGACTCTTAAGACTACTATGTTAGAATATTTTCTCTAAATCACTTGTTAGAATGATTCAACTCCATGATCCTTTGGTTAACACTCTATTGCTAGATGTAAGATCTTCTCTTTCCTAATGTGTACTTGATCCTTCTGATCAAATATGTCTCCTTTGTCTTCTCTCTTCTTTTCTTTGTTCTCTCTAACTGATTCTACAATTCATAACATTATCACAACCTTCATAGCCACCATGAATGCTCTCTATACTTTGTATTTCTCTCTCTTACATCTCCTTCTGTTCCCTCATACATACAAACTATTTAAGGTTTTCCTCCTTAAGTAAACACAAGTTGGATAGGGTTAGGTTAGAATCAACGATTGACGTTGATCCATTTTTCCACTTAGAACATCCCTTAATTTGATTGGTTGCATTTACTACATAGGGATTCATAATATACACATGTATACATCTTCTAGAATCCTAACATAATCATTAAGTCTGCCCAAAAATGGTTTACATAGAAGTTTGTGCAATTACAAACAACTATGTCCAAAACTCTTCAATCGGTAATTGAAGTCTCTGATGCTTGACATTCACTATATCTTTAATGCTATAACTTAGTTCTTGAATGACTCAGTATACTCTGTTTACTTGGCTCATGAGTGACTCAACACTAACTATTGGCTCTACATATACTAGTGCTCGGTACTGACTATGTATGTTACTCGACATGTATTGTCTGGCAACTTATGCTAGGTATGCTTTGATCACTTAGCTCACATTGATTGCTTGGCTCTCTCTGATCACTCAACTTGTAATGTAATACTAATAGAATAATGACTAAGTATTTTGTCACTATTTTGTCAAAACTAATATGAGATTAACAATCTCCCCCTTTGACATGAGTGACAAAAACACATTGTTATGCATATATAATTCTTATTATTAGCATAACTCAGACAATATATATCTATGACTTGGTTCTCATACAAAATTTCAAAACTTCAATTTTTTTCAAAATGGATGATTAAGTGTCATACCTCATTCCTCCATTACTCCCCCTAAGTGAATGTTCCTTTTCTATATCTGGATTTGATACTCCTACTGAGTATATTTGTTGTATCCTATTTTTGCATTACTCCCCTTCACTTCACTATATCCTCCTTATAATCATTATCCCCCTTTTTTGACACTTGTGTCATGGGTGGTACACTGATAGTGTGTTTATCCAAAAAATACTTATGGATCTCCATCACAATTTTCAATGCTATATCCCAATTGTTGCACGGTACCTCTAGATATTGATATTGAATGTCTAGCTCGACAACAAGGTTAACTAAGCCATCATGAGTGGAAAGATGAGAATCTTTCTTCATCAATATTTTAGCATAGGCTAGTTCCTTCCACAAGACTTCTATGTGTGGAGTCAACATGGATTGGATGTTGATCAAGGTAGCTTGAATGTTAGCATCTTGTTCTTTTAGCTAGGCAAGCCTACCTTGAGTGGATAGCATTCTCCAAATATGTGATTGACATTGACTAGGAGATAGTTTTAAGGTATTACTTGTAGTCTTTAGATCTCCCTCCAATTGGTCAACATGCCTCTGAATCTCATGTGTAAAAGGATTTGCATTAGATTACTTGGTGTAAAGAGAGAAAATGTTCTTTAACATCTTCTTCACACTCTCCATTTTGGTTGCTAAATCAACTTTTCATAATGCAAGGACACTAGATGTCTTTTCAAGTACCTTAGTGTGAAATTTTCTTTCAAACCATTCTAATAGTTTAGTATTTGCATCTAGGTCTTCATCACTAATATTATCCACAATATGTACCAATTGCTCAATAATTGATTTGTCTTCTTTTGTAGTTGAAAGACTGAAAGCATCAAGACATATATCTTTGATGTTATGAAGTACTTGCTTTTGCTTATGCTCTCTTCTTAGCAACTCTTGTTTCTTCCTTTGTAGAGCTTCCTGTAGAATGCTCATCTGCTCAATGGTGATTGTGTTAAGATCAAACTTGGGTAGTTCAATCACTTCATCTAGGCTCACATCTCCATAAGATATTTCTTCTAAGTTCCTTGATGTTTTTGCACTTGGCCTTGATATCTGTAATGATGTGGCATGAGTGCTCAGTCTCTAAAGAACTTGACTACTAGTAGGAGTGATCAAAATTGGTAAGGTAACCAAATTTTAGATGGAAATTTGTTCCTTTCGAGTAATAGTCACCTTCAATTCTTCAGACTTGTCATCTTGTCTCACTTATGTCTATGCTTCACCTTGAGTTTGTGGAGTAGGTAAAAGACTAGATTCTTGGCCTAATTTGACTTTAGTTCCATCTTTTTCAACTATAACTAAGGCTTTCTTAGTTGAAATGAGTGGCACTAGAGACAATGATACTTATGTTTCAGTAATAACACAATTTTTTATTGCTTGCACTTTGGTCTTCTATCTCTGTAGTTGAAGGGGGCACACTAGGTGTGTCAATTTGTTTCTCCCCTATTGTTTCCACTTATGCCTTTTCAATTTCATCCATTCTCATCAAGACAATATTTGTGCATAATTGTGCTACCATGGTGGAATCCTTCAATATCTTTTTCAAATCATCATCAGTCAAAGGATTGATGTTCTGAGAAGAATTGTTAGGAACATCCTTGATTTGTATTAAGTCTTGTTGACTCACTTGGTCTACATGTGGAGGACTATCATTTAGCACTTGTACATCTTGTACATTCTATTCATCTTGTTACTCTTCTTTAGTTGTGGCCTCTTCTACTATTATTTCCTCAGTGCCTCCCACACTACCATCCTTTACTGACATCCCTTGTGCTATTTTAGTTGTCTCTTGCTCAACTTGCTTAGGTACTTGCAATTCTTGCTCACCTTTCTCTTTTATTGCAGGAGTGGGTAACCTATGAATAGATCTCCAAATAGTTGTGCTTTTGGTTACCACATCCTCAATGTTCTTATTTAGTATAAGGAAAGCTCTATATTTTGAGGCAAATTTAGACTTGTGCTTTTCCATGGCCTTGGTAATCTTCCTTTTATCCAATTTTGGCATTACTTGGGTTAGAGTGGATTGCCTAATCTATCTCTCTATTTATAAACTATATTCCCATTTTTTCTCAACTTGGTCATATAGACACTTAGGTAGGGAGTTGGAAATATCAATAGGAGTTGATTTGAATGTAGCCATCATCACGTATATGGCTTCTTCAATAATATTTTGTTTAACCTTTCCTAGCTTATCAAAATCTATGTGTGCAAAACCAGATTAATCTACATTTAGTTTTACATTGTCCCACAAATTATCTAAGTCAGAAGAGGGATTGTGGCTTACCACCTTGAATTGACTCATGTCATTAGATTTTGTTTTCTCCTCATCTAACTCAACCACTGGAGTGTATTTTCTCCTTGCATATGTCTTTTTGCTGGTTGGCTCAGCTTTGCTGAAGTAATAGTCCTCTTTGCTTTTGGTTTCTTAGCAATCTTGACTTTCTTAGTGGCTACCCTTATGCTAGACTTGGTAGCAGGTACTGCTGGCTTTTGTTGTGAAAGTTTCACAAGCTTCTTCTTGGGTTTCTCCACTTCAGGCTCCTTAGTCTTTCTCTTCTTCTTCTCAGCTACTTTGGATGCTTCTTTGGCACCTTCTTCATTTACTTCCTCATCTTGTCCTTGTCCTTGAGTGAGTGCCAAAGGGGCTTAGAATTTCTTGTCCTCTTCATCATCTTCATCATTCTCTTCTTCTTCCCCTTCCCCAAATCTCTCTTTCAACTTCTTCACAAGTTCATTCTTCTTCCTTATCACAAAAGTTGTTTTCAAGTCAATAGTAATTATAGACTTGGCTTCCTCATAGTTCCCAATTGAGGTGGCACTTTTATCTTTTTTTTTTTGCTATTAGTTACATGAACATATGTACAATCTGCATCGACTAAGAAGCAAACATCATTATAATATTTCTCCACTAGGGACACTAGAATCCTTAATCTTTGTTTCATGGATTTCTTAAAATTGTCAAAATAACTAATCATTGCTGACTCAAAGTTATCTCCAAGTTGCTCTATGAATTCTATAATCTAAACTGTAATAGACCTATTTGTCTTCCAAGAAACTTTTCCAAATTTTGGAAATGTGTTATGCACATAAAAGAATATACAAACTAGTAAAGAGCCAAAGTTATAAGATGCACTCTATATTTTCCTTATGGTCTCCAAGTTTTTAGATAGTTGCTAAAGTTGTAACTCAACAAGATCATAGGTGTGGTCTCTCTTCACTATTTGTATCCCAAATCCACATCCATGTAGGACACACTGTTCAATCTACTAGATTGAAAGAACTTGTGAACTATCGCTCTCATAGCAAAAGCAATTAGGGGGTCTGAGATAGAATCTATAGACATTCCCCTCTTGTTTGATACTACACCTGTGTTCTTCTCAATAATCTCTTTGTAATCACTTTGCATGCTCTTAGGTATTTCTAGGGTAGGGTACCCTGTCACTTGGTTGATGATCCTTTTAGTGATCTTAATTGGTTCATTTTCCAACCATATAAAGTCATCATGTATTCTACTAAGGACAATCTTTATTCATTTAGTCTTAAATACATTAGGAAAATATAGGGCATGGGTTAATCATTTCTTTTCTACAAAGTTGTTCTCTTCCCCTAAGACTCCGTCCATACAAAGTTGATTGTATAAATCCCTTATTTCCATATCTCCTATACTTCCAACTTTGCATGTATAACAACACTTGACATCTTGAATCATAAGAACTTTTGGTGGTATCATCAATAACACACCAAATGGGTCTCCTTTATATGCAATTTTAGGTATTGCTCAAAAAGGTGGTTGTCTTACATCTTTACTAATTAATTTCACATTAAACACTTCCTTTACCCCTTTCCTAACACTTGTAGAAGAGCTAGCTGCCATATTTGATACTCAGGGTTCACAAAAATTCAAACAATGAAGCTCGACACTAGTAAAATACTTTTTCAATTTGATGAATATGTTGAGTTGCAGTTGAATTTAGTTGGAAAATGCAAGAATCTCCTATTATAATTTTCCTTCATTCTCTTTGTACACTCTTTGATCATTGGTGAATGCAAATGATTCGAAAAATGACTACATAACCCTTAAAATTCTAAAATAAATGCTTAATGCTTACACAACTATAAGCTCAGTCATCATAGGCTTTCCAAATCACTTGACTTACACATGATTTCCACTATGCTCTTTTTACATAGAAAACTCGACCAATACTACCATGCCTTCATAACTCGGTAACAATTGATATTCCATTCATGCTCAGTAGTAACTGTGAAACCTTTCATGCTCAACAACAACATGAAAACTCTCAAAACTATAGATTTCTTCCAGGTTCTAACCAATCCATTGCATCTTAATTTATGCATATATTATCTTTTTAGAACTTAAATTATTGGAACTAATGTAAAATATATCATTGAAATATTAGTCCCACACATACCTTTCGATTGCCTAGTTGGGGGTGATGTGATCACCTGATGCATTGGATGAAGTGACATCATCTGAACTTGATGTGTTGCAATCTTCCTTCTTCTTCCATGTCTTGTTCATCTACACTTTAACCTTCTCAATATTGATCTTCTCTTTGCCTTTATTGTTTCCATTACTTGGTGCTGGTGATCTAGTTGGACAGTTTTTGTTGATATGACTAGTCTTCAAATAGCTAAAGCATGTAGTCTTACTCAACCATCTATTGTAGTTGCCTTTGAAATGTGTCCTAGTACAATTCTTAGGAACATGTCTATACTCTTGACAATAGTGACAACTATACCTTGTATTGTAATCCCAATTGTAGGATTTTCCATTTTTTGTATCTTTGTCTACTTGTGATGTCCAATTGGCATTAGGTCTACATTCATATGCTTTATGTCCATACTTCTAACAATTGTGGCAATATCCTTCAAATATTTGTGTGCTTAAGCTCTTGGTGTTGCATTCATGTGCCTGATGTCCTTGCTTGTTGAACTTATGACAGTAACCCTTGAATTTCTAATGTAGGAGTATCTTGGGTGTAAGAGCAATCTTGCATCACCCAAATTTTTTTTTTTTTTTTTCAATCTTTTCTATTTTAATAAGGACTAGTAGACAGGGGGGTTTCTATTTCTAGGAGCTTGCTATTTTTAGTAAGTTTTTCATATGAGCTTAGAATGTTCTCATTTTCTATAAGAAGGTTCATTTTAGAGCTATAAGCCTACCATAAAAATATCATTGTTCTAGCTTAAGTATTAGAGAAGTTATTGCAGATTTTTGATGGAAAAATTTGCAGAAAAATCTTTAGGCTCACCATTGGAGGCCTTAGAGTGCCCAGATGAGGTTCAAAAACTCAATAGATGGGTGCTATGATAGTTTCAAGCTTGTAGATCATTAGTTGACATTTATAGAAAGTGGTTATAATAGCCAATTAGAGCAATGGTTCATGAGGTTTGGGCTGAGCGTGTAGACAAGTTTCCATTTGAGAGGTAGTTTACACTAGGGTTTTAGTGGAAGCACAAAAATGCCTCCACGAAGAGAGCATAGTAGAAAAGCTATAGGTATTACACCTGAGGGTTTTAGAGCCCTCCAAAGACAAATACAAGTACTGGAAGAACAAATGCACATAGGAATAAATCTTCCTATAAGAGATGAAAGCAAGGATGAGGACAAAGTAGAAGAAAGTGCGGAAGCAGAGACAATTTTAAACCCAGAGGAAGAGAGGCTTGTTATGGCCATCTCCAAGATTTGAAAAAGACCTAAGTTAGAGGTTCCCACATTTTTGGGAAATCTTAACCCAAAGGAGCTAATCAATTAGATCAATGAAATAGAGGAGTACTTTGAGTATGAAGATATTGAGGATCTTGATAGGGTCAAGTTTGCAAAGCTAAAACTAAAGGGACATGTGAAGATCTGGTGGCATGAGGTTCAGTTGAAGCAAAATAGAAAGGGAAAGGAAAAAATCACCTTATGAGAATCGATGATAGCTAAACTGAATCAAAAATTCATTCCCATGGATTATGAGCTTAATCTATTGAAGAAAATGCAAGGGTTGAAGCAAGTGGGAAAATCTTTTCAAGAGTATATTGAGAACTTCTATTGAGTTCTCATTAGAACTAGCCATGTAGAAGGTAATAAGGAGAAAGTGGCTCATTATCTTAATGGGTTAAGGCCAAATATTTAGGATGAGCTAAGTCTAGTTCAAATGAATAGTATTGAGGAGACATACATGTTTGCCCTAAGAGTTGAGGAGAAATTGAGCAAGAAGTTTAACAACAAGAATAGTGGAAGAGGTCATGGTGGAAGATCTGGTGGATGATCTTATGGTGGTCATAATGATGACTAAAAGAAAATAGATGAGGCTGGAAGTAGTAGTCAAAACTAGAGGAGAAATAATTCCAATCATTTCCATGATTAGAACAATAGAGATCATAGAAGAAGAGGCAAAGGACAAGGATCTAGAAGAGGAGGCTTCTATTGGAAATATTTTCATTGTAGAGAAGAAGGGCATAGAGCATTTGAATGTTCCTAGTGCCAAGGAAGGATAGATCAAAGAACAAAAAGCTAGGCCAGAGTTGCACATGTTGATGAAGATGCTAGATCCTTACATTCTGAAGATGTTGCAAGAGGAGAAGTCCTAGTTAATAGAAAGTCCTATTAAGTGGTGAGAATGAACCTAATCAAAGAAGGAACTTGTTTCGCACAAGGTCTAGATGTGAAGAGAAGTCTTGTGATGTGATCATTGATGGTGGAAGTACTAAAAATGTAGTGTTAGAAATGATGGTCACAAAATTAAAGCTGAAGAGATAGAAACACCCATGTCCATACTGTATTCCTTGGGTGTAAGATGACCACAAGGTCATGGTCAATGAGTAGTACTCAGTGAAGTTCAAGATTGGAAACTACTAGGATGTGGTACTATGTGATATCATACCTATGGACATATGTCATATGTTTCTAGGTAGGCTATGGCAGTTTGACAAACATGCTATACAAAAGGGCAAATAAATACCTACAGTCTAAGGATGGAGTGAAGCATAAGTTGAAGATGTTGAAGGAAAAAAATGAAAGGTATAGGTAGTGCTGCCAAAATATATTTTGTTGATGGAAAAGAGTTTCTCAAAGGTATGAAACGTGAACATATGTGTTTTGCTATAATTCCAAAAGATAATAAAGAAAAAGTAGAAGAGGTATCTGCAGAAGTTGTAGATATGTTGGGAGAGTTTTTTGATAATGTATCAGATAATGTACCTAATGGATTACCCCTAATGAGGAAGATCAGTTACCACATGGATTTGGTTCCAAGCACTAGTTTTCCAAACAAAGAAACACATAGAATGACACCAAAAAAAGTGAAGAGTTGAACAAACAAGTTTATGAGTTGTTTCAGAAAGGGTTGATTCAAGAGAGTTTGAGTCCATGTGTTGTATTGAGCATATTAGCACTAAAGAAGAATGGAGAATGGAGGATGTGCACAGATTCTTATACTATCAACAAGATCATAATGAAGTACAAATTTTCATTGCCAAGGATGGATGATATTATAGACTATTTGAGTGGAGTTGAGTATTTCAGAAAGATAGATCTGAAGAGTGGGTAACATCATATTTGTATCAGAGAAGGTGATGAGTGGAAGATTGCTTTCAAGACCAAAGATGGACTATGCAAGTGGTTAGCCATGTCTTTTGGGCTAACCAATGCACCAAGCACTTTCATGAGGCTTATGAATAAGGTACTAAAGGATTTTCTAGGTAAGTTTGTCATTGTTTACCTAGATGATATTTTGATCTTTAGTAAGACATTGGATGAGCATTTGATCCATATTCGCAAGGTGTTATATAAGTTGATGGAAAAAAAGTTGATGATAAATTTGAAGAAATGAAGTTTTGTAAAGGAGTTGGTGTACCTAGGATTTGTAGTCTTAGTAGAAGACCTAGAAATGGACCCAAAGAAAGTGTAGGCTATCCTTTAATGGCCTATTCCAAGGAGTGTGATAGAGGTAAGATCTTTTTGTAGATTGGCTAGTATTTATAGAAAGTTCATAAGAGGTTTTAGCAGTATTTGTGGACCCTTGACTGAAACAATGAGAGGGGATAGAAAAGAATTTAAGTGGATTGTAGGAGTAGATAAGAGTTTTAATCTATTGAAATAGAAAGTTACTGAGCAGCTTGTTTTAGCACTTCTTGATTTTAACAAGGTCTTTCAAGTAGACTGTGATGCTAGTGGTACTAGAATAGGAGCTATTATGAGCCAAGAAGGTAGACCTATTGCTTACTTTAGGGAGAAATTGAATGATGCCAAAAGAAAATATTTTGTTTATGATCAAGAGAATTTTATGCTATAGTTCAAGCATTGAAAAAGTGGAGACACTATATTCTTCCTAAGGAGTTTATTTTGTATACTAATCATCAAGCTTTGCAATAGTTAACTAGTCAAGGAAAATTGAACCAAAGGCATTTGGAGTGGGTTGAATTTTTGCAGAGTTATACACTTGTTTTAAAACACAATAGTGGGAAGTCTAACAAAGTTGTAGATGCTCTTAGTAGAAGACAAATTTTGCTGACAGAAAGTCAGATAGAGGTGGTTGGGTTTAAGGAACTCAGTACTTGATAGAATAAAGTGGTTGGATTTCATGATCTAGGATAGTATGTTTTTCAAAGGAAGCCAGTTAAGCATTCCTAGAAGTTCAATGAGAGAGAATCTCATCAAGGAAAAGTATAGTGGAGGATTGGTTGGACATTTTGGTAGAGATAAAACCATAGCTTTGGTTTCTCAGAATTATTACTGCCACAGTTGCAGGAATATGTGAAGAAGTTTGTACAGAGTTATAGAATATGTTAGATGGCAAAAGGAGTAAAGCATAATACAAGGTTGTATCAGCCATTACCTATACCAGAGAAGTAGTGGGAGGATGTCAACATGCATTTTGTTCTTGGATTACCAAGGATGCAACATGGGCACGATTCTATTTTTGTGGTGGTTGACAAGTTTTCAAAGATGACACATTTTATTCCTTGTAAGAAGATGAGTGATGTAGTTCATGTAGTAGAATTGTTTTTTTAGAGAGGTGGTGAGACTACATGGTTTTCCAAAGAGTATAGTTTTAGATTGTGTCATGCCCAAACTACGAGGCAAAAACATACCTATTATTTTTTTAAAAAAGCATTAATAATAAGGTTCACAAAAGTTTAAGAGTTGAATTCACAAGAGCCAGAATAGTTTAACTATGTACATCTTAAGTTTATAATGATGAGAAGAATTCCATTTCTATAGCTACTTATTTGTTAATAAATTTGTATCAACCTTTGATTCCGTTATTTCATTAAGGTTACAATGATATATTGAAATTGTTTAGAAAAAAATTTAACTTAAATATGACTAGGAAATAAAACAAACCAAATATCAAGATCTACTAAACTAACATCAAATTTACTAAGATTTTAAAATTTTAATACATACTAATAATATAATAAAAAGAAGAAAAACAACATATATATACTTACTCAATAAATGCTTAACTATCAATCAATATTTGACTATAGAACAATTTAGTCATTTAGACATTCATCTTAACCAAAATGAAGAACTTTAATATAAAAACTAGACTATCAAATTTAACTATCATAAGTCCTAACTAATCATAATATAAGACTAATGTTAAACCATACTAAATAATTTATATACACTAAAATTAACAATCAATAACATGATAACAACGAATTAAAGAAAAACATATAAATTAAATTAATTATACAACTACTTAATTAAAGCAAAACTAAAGTAAAATTATTGACATAATAAAAGAAAAATTAACTTAACTAAATTTAACTAACACTAAAATCCAAACTCAACCTATACTAACAAAATTATTAACTTAACTAACAATATAGATGTAAATCTAAAATTAACTTAAACTTAAGGCTAGCTAACTTTAACACTACTCACATTAAAACAAACTGAAAAATTAATACTATTTACAAATAACAAAACAACATAAACTAACATACATAAATCTACTGACACCTACACTAATCTAACTCCTAACACCTACCTTATACTAAACCCCCCCCCCCCTAAATCACCTACACTTACCCTTGGCCCACCCTACTTTTCCTTAGGCCTACCTACACCTTGGGCAAACGCTTCCCAAGGTCAAGCGCTTGCCAAGCACTGGCCATGGGTAAGCGCTCTGCCCAAGGCCAAGGCAAGCGCAGGCCATCTCAAGGTGGCGACCAAAAAAACAAGGAAAAAACAAAAGACTCAACCCAAATTTAAACCTTTTTCCAAGTCTGCAAACAAAGTGGATGTGACTGGGTGACATCATCTCTATGATGACTATTGATTTTTTAAAAAAAACTTTACTCTTTCTCCCATTTGCATACTGTGCCCAAAAATGATGGGACAAGGGGGTGATGTCATCACCTTAAAATCATAGCTAATGAGAAAAGGGTCAAGTCTTAAGATATAAGTCATATTAATTGGAAAAAGATTTCTAGGTGGGGAGATGAGGATATTTAGGATATTTAGCTTAGTTAAATTTTTTTTTTTTTTCCTTTTGTTTATTTAATTACTATTTTTAATTTTAATACAATATTCAATAAATCAAAGAGGAAAATAAGAGAATCTTTTAGATTCTCTGTTACCAAAAAGGTAACAATTCTTTTCCAATACAAAAGACAGAGAGTTTACTCTCTTGAAACATACATTTTTTTTAAAACAATTAAGCATAGATTTCAAAGCCATGCATTTTTTTTCCCCAAGGTATATATATATATATATATATATATATATTTGAATAGATTTAAACATTGATACAATAGTTTGAGTCACAATAACACCATAATCATTTGTTCTCCTATATAACTTGAATTTGGAATAATTTGACCTTTTTCATTATTTCTTTTTAAAGCAAATCTATAAAGACTTGTTACAACCTTAACATACCAAGAATTTGAATTATATGTTTTGTTCAATAATGCAATAATTGTTTGATTCAAATAATCATGAAAACTGAATCTACATGCATGATCGTAATTTTTTTTTTCAACATAAAAGAAAACTTAAAATCTTGCCAAATTAACTCAACATTAATTGTGCATCCATCTAAATTAAAATTACAATTAAATCACATGATAACCCATTATACTCAAACACCAATTTTATTGGCAAACCTGATTCAAAGGCTCAGCCGGGAAAGAACCAAGAAGAAAACTCGACATCGTTGCCATTACAACAACGTTTTGAGATACAAATTTCATAGGATTTCAACCCTGAATTACAACACTTAAATTAAATTTCCTTCATGACCCTCATCAAGGGTTCCATATCAATTTCTGCAATACATTTCTAAGAATCGTGGAGGGAATAGAATCTGATCAGAAGACAACAAGCATGACCAAGAAACAATTCAAACAAGCATATTCAAACAAGGTTATCACGATAGGATTCACACTGAATCAAAACTAGGGAAATATGGATTTTTCCAACAGGAGACGTCAGACACAACACCAAATTAGGTGCCCAATCGAGGCTATAAATCAAGAACTTTCGTTCTTCCATTCTTACATGCCAAAACTCATACGTGGTTTGTGATGACAGGTAGGGGCCCATAACACCCTACCCTCTCTCCCTCTTCTCATCTTGAGAAGAGACTTTACACTGGTGGAGTCCAACTAAAATGCCCTTTCCCAAAATTGGCCACTTTTGCCCTCTCCAAGGGTGAGTAATGCCAAAACACCCATGCAAAAACATCTCAAAAATTCAAACATAAACATGAAAGGAAATCATTCAAAATAACATGGTTTTCAAAGCTTCCCAACATACGCACAAACATACAAACATCCACACAACAACAAGGTAGCATAAGCATGAAACAAACATGAAAATCTGTACAAGGGAGATGAGAATTCCTACCTTCACAAAGAGGTAATGGCAATGAACAAGTTTGAGTAGAGCTTTTCCCTTCCTTGCCCCAATCTTCCGAGACTCCTCTCTAAATATAGAGATTGGGTAACAACCTCCACTACTCCAAGAAGGGCCTCTAAATAAGCCTCAAACTCAACCACCAAAAGGATCAATAACTACTCCCACCCACCTACAAATCTAGAAGCTCCTAACTCAACCCACACTATGGTTAAACACAAAATGGAGGTGAGGGAAGGCAACTCATGGTAACCACTTGCAATTTTCGCACAAAGGTAAAATGAGACTTTTTGAGTGATCTCAAAAGTCAACAAAAAGGGCTTAGGGGTTGGAAAAGACCCCCAACCCATACCCATACCCCTTGGGTATAAATATTTCATGTTTAAAAGCCTTAGGAATAGGTTCAGAGCCAAACAAAAGTTAGGAATATAATTAGGACCAACTAACAACTCTAAAATGCAGATCAAGCACTAATATGGATTAAGGATGACTAAACTTGATTAAGAACCAAATTAGCAAAAGATACTAACTTAAATTGACTTAGGACCAGAGGTTACATAGCTAACCCTAGCTAGTACGAAGAAGAACATAAACAATTCACGAGTGTCAAGCGACACTAAGAAACATAGTTACGAACATTAACATTTACTGATCACATAAGGATACATACATACATCTTAATTTAATTATGAACAACAAGGTTTCCAAAATTAGCACATAGAGATCAATTCTATTTCTCCGTCGGTTTCCTCGGCTAAAATATCTGCACACTCATTGCACACATCAATAGACCCAAAAATCACATGTACATATGTATATATACGTATCAGGAATCACATAAATTAAAACATCCATCTATAACAAAATCAGGGTTCCTCTCATCCTATTCAATTATTAACCATTTAAAATATCTTAAACCAAAATGTTAATCCTACCTTTTACTTAATTCATCAAAAAAATTTAAAAAATAAAATTATATATATATATATATATATATATATATATATATATATAAAACATTAAATGACGGACATCAAATATCTGAAGGTAACATCACATAGCATGAACTAATATAATATGTTCTAAGCATTAGATAATGTCTCAACATTGCGAGTCGTGAGTATCAAAATAATAGTAATGTAACAACTAAGGCTACGAAGGGTCGGGGCGAGGCCTCACAGATTGAGATACCAAATTTGTTGGGTATTTCTGGTGTACATTGTGACAAAAGTTGAAGATAGATTTGAAGTTCAATTCATCGCATCATCCACAAACTAATGGACATACATAAGTTGTGAATCACAGTTTGGGAAATTTACTAAGATGTTTGGTTAGAGACAAACCAAAAGGATGGGATATGATTTTACCACAGACGGAATTTACATATACTAATTTTGTCAACAAGAGTACTAGTAAATCACCATTCTAGATTGTATATGGAAGTAGTCCTAGAAATTCTTCTAAATTGAGGCAATTAGATAAACAAGAGATAATTAGTGCTAAAGCAGAAGAATTTGCTAAACATTTGAAGAACATCCATGAGGAGGTGAGGAAGCACATCATAAAGATGAATTCATAGTATAAGGCTAAGGCACATGTGAAAAGGAGGTATAAGGAATTTTAGATTGGAGTTGAAATCATGGTTCATTTGAGGAAGGAGTATTTTCCAGTGGGTACATATAATAAGCTGAAGATGAAGAAGTTTGGAGCATGAAAGATAGTGAAAAGGCATGATTCTAGAAATGCTTATGAAGTGGAGTTGTCCACTAAATTGAATATTTCACTAGTATTTAATATTTTAGATTTGGCAAAGTATTATGAAGGAGGTTATGGAGATGAAGTTGCAAAAGCGTAGTGGAGTATTCCAACAAGTAGTTCAATTATAAAGGAGATTGAGGAGATATTGGACAATTGTATTGGCACAAGTACAAGGAACAAAACTTATGAAGAATACCTAGCCAAATGGAAAGGGAGGCCAATAGAGGAGTCATCAAGGCTAGTAAGGGAGGAGGTTAACCATCTTGGTTTTCCTCTAAACACCTGAGACATGATAGAGTCACTTCTTAAATTACCCTGGGTGTCTGATGTAGGAGCATCCTTGGTGTAAGAGTAATCTTTTATCATCCAAAAATATTTTTATTTTAGTCTTTTCTATTTTAATAAGGACTAGTAGACATGGGTTGCTATTTTTGGGAGCTTACTATTTTTAGTAAGTTTTTCATATGAGCTTTAGAATATTCTCATTTTCAATAGGAAGGTTCATTTTAGAGTTATAAGCCTACCATAAAGATCTCATTGTTCCAACTTAAGTATCAAAGAAGTTATTGTAGATTTTTGGTGGAAAAACTTGCAGAAAAATCTCCAGGCTCATCATTAGAGGCCTTACAGTGCCTAAATGAGGTCTAAAAATTCGATGGAAGAGTGCTACTATAGTTTTGAGCCTGTAGATCAAGAGTTATAATTTCCAAAAAGTGGTGATAAAATAGTCAATCAGAGCAATAGTTCATGAGTTATGACCTTTCAAAGTTGGGCTACCAAATTTTTTAAAATAATTTGTCAAGGATGTATTTAATTGACTCTATATGTATTGTTAGGGTCTATCAATATCTAGAACCTTCCCAAGCGGCATAAAATTGCCTATTTAAGAAAGGCCCAAACATTGTGTAGGACAACTCTAGGTGGCAGTTCACAACTTAGTCTTGTAGATTACTATAATGAAGGCACTCATGTGGGTTAGCATATTGTACTTATGAGTTCTATAATTTTGCACTCACAGTGCAAATAAGAAATACATATTTTGTTCTTGCATTTTTTGTTATTTCTTTGTTTTTGTTATGTGTTTATGGTATTACAGGGAGCACCTTTCTATTAGAAAGGACAGGGTTTCCGTTGCACCAAAAGATTGACCTATTAATGCTCATAGGAGGTGATTAACACATGTTGTGAATCCTACGAGGGATGTTGGCCCACTACCAACTATCCCCCTCAGAATGTCACTCATCATGGCCAGCAGGATTCAAGCTTGTGACCAAGCTTTGATACCAATTGTTAGAAAGGATAGGGTTGTCATTACACCAAAAGATTGACTTGTTAATGCCTGATACAACCAATAGTCTTATAGAACCATAGGAGGTGGTTAAGCCATGTTACAAATCCTATGAGGGACATTGGCCCACTACCAACACCTTCATCAATTTATGCTTAGGGTTTTGAATTGCATTGTTGCTCCAGCAAACATTTGTTGTATGGCCTAACTTTTCACAATTATGACAAGTGGGTTTTTAGTTCTCACCTTTGTTGTTTCTTTGTTTGCAACTTTTAGATGATTCTACTTCCTTAGTACTAGTGTATACCAATCCAATATTATCATTATTGGATCCAGGAGATCTCATTAGTTTCTCAAAGTGTTTGATGGCTTCAATAGGTTTAATATTGAAACTTTTAGCAAATTCCTTTTATTTTCTTAGTTCATTCCTTAGTTGTTCATTCTATAACTTCAAGGTTGTGATCTCACTGTCTTTTCCATTCAATTCATAATTCACAATCATCAATTGGTTCATTGTATCCAATTGCATGTTAGCAATCTTTTGTACGTTTGATGTCTTCTCTTCTAGTCTATTGGTTAGTATTCTTTTGTCATCTTCAATCATGACTTTGTCTTCCTCAACTTTCTTTTTCTACTCAGTCACCTCACATAGCAATATCGATTGGACTTCTTGTTCTATCTTAAGATTTCTAACCTCTTTGATTAAGGCATCATTCTTTTCAATTAGATCTACAACTGCTGCATCAAACTCACTTGAGTTTTCATTTGCAAATAGTTTAATAGTGTTATCCTCTTGGTAATGAGTGTTATGTTGCTTAATAGCTATCTCTTTCCTTCTCCTTAATGAACATTGTAGTTCATCTCTTGCTTCTATGAGTTGGTGTAGGGAAAGTTGGATTTCAATCTTCTAGTTCTCAATAGTCTTTCCCAACTTGTATACTTCCATCTTTAAGATCTTTCCTCAAAGCAGTAAAAATTTTCTTTCTAGAGAACAAGGCTCTGATATGAATTCTCGGAAATAATAATGGGAAAGTAAACTCTGAGAGGGGGGATGAATCGATACTTCAAAACTTTAACCATAAAACATTCACCATACTTCCATTTCATAATTTAGCATGTAAAATGAAATAGCTAACTACACATGTTCATCCATAACATGAAACAAATAGCACATAACACAATAAATTTGTCACCCAGAAACCCTCCAATGAGATGGTAAAACTGGGGTGGGGATGACACCCACAAATCTTCACTACTACAACTATAAAGTGTATCCAATTAAGGTTACAAGAAGTTTGACCATAAACTATGATCTACCATGTGAAAGGTCTGCCCTGTTAAAGTCTTAAAAAGACTATTAAGTCTCATCTTGTTAAAGGATTTCAACACCATGCTAAAAGTGTACCTTGTTAGAGGACTTAATCTTCTAATAAAACAAGCACTTAGTTAAGAGATTTACACAAGCCTATTAAGACTACTTTGTTAGGATATTTTCTCTGCATCACTTGTTAGAATGATTCAACACCATGATCCTTCAGTTAGCACTCTGTTGCTAGATGTAAGATCTTCTCTTTCCTAGTGTGTACTTGATCCTTTAGATCAAATATGTCTCCTTTGTCCTCTCCTTGCTTTTCTATGTTCTCTCTGACTAATTTTGCAATTCATAACATTATCACAACCTTCATACCCACCATGAATGCTCTCTACACTTAACATTCATCTCCCTTACATCTCCTTCTCTTCCCTCACACATACAAACTATTTAGGGTTTGTCTCCTTAAGTAAACATAAGTTGGTTGGGGTTAGGTTAGAATCAATGGCTAATGCGGATCCATTTAGCTTCTTAGAACATCCCTCAATTCGATTGGTTGTATGTACTGCATAGAGATTCTTAATATACATCTGTACACATCTTCTAGAATCATAAAACAATCATAAAGGTGGCCCAAAAATGGTTTACATAGAAGTTTGTGCCATTACAAACAACTATGTCCAAAATTGTTCACTTGACAATTGAAGTCTCTTATGCTTGACATTCACTATATCTTCAATGTTGTAACTCGATTTTTGAATGACTCGACATACTTTGTTTACTTGGCTCATGAGTGACTCAACATAACTATCTACTCGACATGTATTGTCTGGCAACTTATTCTTGTCATGCTCTGATTGCTCAACTTACACTAATTGCTCGACTTTCTCTAATCACTCAGCTTGCACTATAATACTGATAAAATAATGGGGTAAAATCACAAACCTATGTCACTCTTTTGTAAAGGAAAAGGCTAACAAAAGTATAATTGTTCACCTTCAATGACATAAAATTGGTATTATTATTTTAAATTTGAAAATGAAGTAAACTAACAAAATGGATGAAGTTTAGGATTATAATTTTTAATAATTATTTGGAATAAGAATTGATATATTTTCCTAATTTTTATAGATAATTTTTTAGCTGCTAAAAAATGCTGAAATTTAGGGGTCTAGTTCCCACAATAAAACTACATAAAAATAAACTTATTTCCCTTTCATCTCAAACTATGTTATAAATAACATACATAGCTAGAACAATCAAAAATAAAAATTGGCTTTAGACCTATATTTTCTCTTTTATAATGATTGAAATTTCAACTCACCTGAAATCGATAGTTTTCATCTCCCACCACAATTTTCAAAACAAATCTATTCTAACTAGGAGAAAAATTATACATTCTAGAAGGGGACTCTCTCCTCTAGAACGTCATATAATTTTTAGATTTTTTTGGTATGATTTAATATTTTTTTTTTCTTTCTCAAAACCGACATCTTTTTGAATGTTAAAATATGTGCTTGTAGAGTTTTTAAATTACAATATACTATATCTTATTAAAACACTATAAACTCTATACGAGAACATTCTTGACTTTGAGCTCTATAAAATAGTGTTTATATGTTATTTAAAAAAATTCATAAAAAATAGTAAGATTTATTGAAATGCCACTTTTTTGAAATAATTTTATTTCTTTTATAATTGGATACAAATTAGTATAAAACATGTATTTAATAGACATTTCCAATTGGAAAAGTGCGAGACCATATATAACTTGGCTAGAATGAATTTAGCTAGATCATATGTTGAAAAAAAAATGATTTTTAGATATAAATAATCAAATTCAGTCATTTTGATAAGCTAATTGAAAGGTGACACAACTTTGTACTTTTACCCAATGACTTATTATTTTGTCACTGCCTTGTCAAAACCAATATGAGATTAACAATAGGGTCTCTTCATGAACTTAAGTTTTGAAGTGACAAATGCTCACTAATAGATTTTCTAGTGACTGTATTGGAGACAAATAAATTTCTTTGGTTTTATATAGCTTTTACTTCCCCACAATTATGCTCTTTAGATGGTGACTCTATTTCAAGACTTTCCCTTCACCTTAGCCCTAAATGAATTACCACAAGGTTGCCTCTCAATTTTTGGAAGAGATTGGTTGTCTAAATGGTAAGTCACTTCAATTGTGTTGGAATGCCTTATAAGAGAGAATAAATAAAGCCAAAATCCTAACTTTTCATCTATTTGATAATTATCAATTAACCTTTCTCCTAAAGTGCTTAAAGCAAAGGCTCTACTACGTAAAAGATCCCGAATCATGAAAATGCAAGTCCTCAGAAGAGGTTTCTATAGGAAATTTGTTCAACACTTGCCTTGGGATTTGTGACAAGGGTTTATCTCCTCTGTGTACTATAAGTTGAGTGGTTGTATCGAGCATTGACATATTGATCTTTTGGTGCAATGAAAACCCCACTCTAACAAGTGGTATAAGAGCTTGGTCACAGGTTTGAATCCTAAGACCCTCAAGTAACGCTGAGGGGGAGATTGTTGGAAATTTTTTTAGTGATCCCCTTAGGATTTTTAACAAGGGATTAACTACTTCCTATGTACTATAAGCTGAGTGGTTGTATTGGGCATTGACAGATTGGTCTTTTGGTGCAACATCAACCCCACTCTAATAGTTTCCTATGGCCATGTTAGGAAATCAATCGCATGCTACTCTCCCCTCTCACAAGCATCACTTTAAAGAAGGAAGAGACACAAGAAGAAACCCATAGAACCTAAAGAAGAGATTCCTCTTTTTGGGGATAATCCTGCGTGGGAAATGAAAAATTTGATGAATCTCCCCCCTCTTTCAAGAAATTTGATCTTATGCTCAAGAAAGTGACATATGCAGTTTAGTGGCCAGTCTTCATGCTGAAAAAAAAAACAAAAGTTTAGTAAGAACAAGAGTCCATCGAGTTTCTATTGAAAGGCAATGAAGACACTCTTGGAAACTCAATTGTGCCTACCAGGTCTAATACCATTAGTAACTCTCATTTTAAAAAGATTTTTTTTGGGTAGAATGAAAGAATCTAGGCAACACATATACTAGAGAAATGATGGAAAATAGGATTTCATGTCTTCAAGAGATCATTATGTTCAAGGAAAGAAGTGCTCTTGTCTTAGAAATAGTTGATCTCCACTCATTCATGGCCTACCTTCTTATGAGAGAGCATGTGGGTCAACAATCATAGTCCTTTCATAGAAAATTGATTAGAATGGGAAATGTGAAAGATGGAAAATTAATCTCTAGTGGATACCTTTTATATAGCATATTGCATAAATACTAGCCCCTATAAAGGGAAGGGTCATTTTTCTCACAACTTGTAAATAGGTTTCCATGAAGGTAAACCTATCTTCTTTTGTAAATTTTGTACATACACCTTTTCATTGTGCTTTGTTTTGGTTTTGTATCATGTTCCTTGTAACCTTTCCTCTACAAATTGTCATATCTTGCTTTCACTATGTGCCTAATGGATAAGGCACTAATCTATTTTCCCTTTAGTTTGGGTTCTCTTCATCCTTTCCAATCCTTGACCTTATTTAAATCTAGTGTTAGTCATGGTTTATGTACCCTCCCATTTTAGGAAAAAAACACTTTGTAGATTCCATAATTACTAAGAGTCACCCAATCCCTATATTGACAAAAAATACAACCCACAATGTTGTACTTGTTAGCCCCAAATGATAATGTAATTGACAATGGGAGTTTGTTATATGATGATTCTATGAATGTGTGTAAGAGAGTCATTTTAGTTGTAATATTGTCATTGATGTCAAAGTCTTAGTTGGCTAGACATTATGCTAACTTAGTAAAGTACCATATCATTAGATTGATGAAGAGGTTATGAAGAAAGTATGATGAAGAGAAAAGTGTTACATAAGGTATACAATGGTAATTGAATGATCTAGACAATAATAATGTAATATTGGTTTTATTGTTTTAAAATTATGTATAGATGCAAAGTTTTAAAGAACGCAAGGCTAACTAAACTACAAGGTTAATGAAGGGAGAATGTGCTCATAGAGTGACTACAATATTGCTCGAGTGATTAGAAAAGAAAAAAAGGAACACAATATTACTTGAGCAAGTCAGTATTAACCAAGTGTTATGTTGATCAAGTAAATTTTATGTTTTCCAAGTAATAACTAGATGAACAAATTTGGAAAATTAGAATATGAGGCCAACTTTTTATGGAAATATGGAAAGTTTGAGCTGGTCTAAGGTATGAGTCAAATTCTGTTACAAGATCTGCTACTAGAAAATTCCAGAAGGATCTAATAATGCAAATTGAACAAGGATACTGATGGACACAAAGTTCTATGCAATTTATATTCTTTGAGTATCTAAATTCATTGTATGAAGGAATTATGTTGTAAACCTAAGATTGATGATGGCGGTTAAGAGAGAAAAGATGGAAGCCTCTAGAAGAATTGAGAAAACTATTTAAGGAGAAGACCAAAACAATTTTAGGTTTTTTCTAATGTTGTTATGTTTGCTATTGACCATATTATTGAGAAGAGATCAAAGTAAAAAGTTGAAGAAGGCGAAAGAAGATTGTTGAGCCAGGTGAATTGAGAAATGGAAGGAAAAAGAATCTGTTAGTCAACCAAGTTAAAGAATAGAGTCAAAGGAGATCCAAGAGAGAGATCACATAGAGAAAGAGAAAGAATAGAGATGTGAACAACCAAAGGAAGTTTCTATTCTTAAAAGATCATTTTATATATTGTTACTATATAACCATTGTATCAATAAATCCCCAAAGAATTGAATGGACCTAATTAGTCTGTGAAGTCCTATATGGTAACATCGATTAGTGGTGTTTGTAAGTCCTTTAAATCAAGCCACTATTTTTAGTGAAACATAGGGAATGATAAGGTCTAGATGATATTTTTGTGAAATCCTTTAATAAGGTCACATTAACAATGTGTATGTAACCTTTGACAACATTGGCTCCTAGTAGAGTTCACTTCAGAAGAGTAGAATTTTTGGGTTGCTAGTTTGAGGTGATTTTACCCTTTGCAAGGTTTCCATGTTAAAATATTGGTGTTAATTGTGTACATGTTATTTATGTTGCAAGTTGACTTACATGTTTTTATATTTACTACATTTTGGTAATAACTAAGTAATCACTAGGTAAAAACTTGAGATTTTACTATCATTCGATAATGCAAGGAACAAAATTTTACATTTTGGAATGAAAGTGAATGAAAGAATTAAGAATTAAGTTGAATGACTACTCTAAATGATTAAAGTTAAAGATTATGGTGTTTAGTTGGCACTAAAATGTTTGAATGGGTTGTATGATAACTGGACACAACTAACTCAACCCCCCTCTCAGTTATCTAATAATTTTGTATTAGAGCTAAGTGCTTCAAGAAAGAGCTTTAAAGGAACACAAGTTAAAGATTGAAGATGTATAAGAGAGATGTACCAAATTTGAATAAGGAGAACTTATCCTCATGGAAAGACTGAATAAAGTTGCATCTTTATGGTTTTAGAGAATGTCACACATTGGTCGAAAAATGAATATACTACCCCTATTGGTCCCCTGACTATGGAGAAAATGAATGCAAAGAGGAATCATAATAGTCTAATGATTGAAATTGTATCTTCTATTAATGATGTCAAGTTTGATGATATCAAGTTTTATTCTAATGCTAAGAAAACATGGGATAAACTTTAGGTAGTACATGGATGAAGTGATAATGTAAGAAGAGCCAAAGCTGAAATCTTGAGAGGTAAGCATGATGACATGAAAATGAAAGAAGGTGAGAATGTTGCACAATATATGAGATGAATCAAGGATGGTGTGAGTTCCATTAGAGTTACTAGAGGAAATATCATGGATTCTAAAATTCCAACTAAAGTCTTAAGAACTCTTCTACCTATTTATGCTATCAAAGTTGTGCAATTCAAGAAGTAAGAGCTATGCATGGTAATGATCTGACACTTGATAGTCTAGTTGGTTAGTTGATTGCATTTGAGTTGAGAAATTATGATAACAATATGGTTACAATGGGAAATAAATTTAAGTCTCCACTAACCATCATTAATTCAAAAAAAGAAAAGAAACAAGTAATTAAGAAAGTGAATCTAAAACTGAAGATGATCTATATGAGCTTGAAACATTGCTTGCAAGGAGGTTATCAGGAGGTAAAGATAAATACAAAGGTACATTTCCCTTGTTCTATTTTAAATATAATAAATACAAAAAAGATTAGAAGTAAAGGGAGAACAAGGATTACAAAGACAAAAAGGAGAAGTCACACTACTTTGCCAAGGAAAAGCATATTGAAAGTAGTTTTGATGATGACAAGGAAGTAGTTGAAATGGTTTATGTTGAAATCAAGGAAGATCCAAATAGTGAAAGGTATGGAAGTGAAACTACCCTTATTTCATGTGTTAGTAAGAGATTCATGGGTTATTGATAGTGGTTGCTCACATCATATGACCGATGAGCTAAGAAAGTTTGATAAACTTGAATAAATTGATGATGGCAGAATAGTTAAGTTTGGGAATGATGGTTCATACTCAGTGAAAGGTAAAGAATCACTAATTTTGAATGATACTATGAGATGAGATTATGCATATTGGGTTTGTTAGCCCTAGTTTTTGAGTCACCATGATTAATCCTCTATTTTTATTTTCACTTGCCAAAGTTTGCCTTTTGAACTATGCATCATTCCCCTCAAGATGTTGTTATGACTTTGGTGCATAAAGTCAAACCTTGTGAATAAGTCCCTTGACCCACTTTGAACCTCTTTAAACCTCAGTTCAAAGTAGTTCAATCAAAGGTTTTTAGAATAACTTTTTCCTTGTAGGTGGGACCTACTGAATACATTGTTAGCTTACCTCTGAACCACTTTGAACCTCGGTTCAAAGTAATTCAAAGTAGTTCTAACATTGAGAATTGACACCCAAGAATGTAATCAGTGTTTGATAAGATAATTGTTCCAAAGGCATAGGAGATGACAACCTAATGATGATGTAAGCATCTCCTCAGAATCATTATCACCTAGTATGGGAAACAAGCAGAAAACATAAGTGGAAAAGGCCAACTCTTTTATTGAAGGCTAAATTGTGTTGTTAGAAGAATATTAATGATGGATAGGACATTTTCCTCAAACAAGCATTAATGAACAAATATCATGACTCCTTGAAGTGTGTGTACTGGCTCATGATGATATTGCCATTAAAACCTCATCATTCGATGGTACTCTCCCTGTATGCTAGCTTTCTTTAAAACTAAGCCTGAAGCTCATTTCTTTTTATCCTACTCTATGAGAAATCAAGAGCCGAGCAATGAGAGAAGAAAGATAAATATTTTGGTTTTTTAGTGGCTTATAGGTGAGGGTTGAAAATTCTTTCCTTTCTACTTCTATAATGTCAATTTTCTTTTAGAAGTAAGATTTGGATTTTTTTTTCTTTCTATTGAATATTATGCACTTTTTTAGGAATACCTCTAATATTGAGTGCTAAAGGCCTATAATTTCTAATACTAATTTTAATGATAGTTGAAGTTTAGAAATTAAAAGAAAGATTCTTGGAGTGAGATGAGGTTAAAGGATGTCTGGAAGTCCTAACAAGTGCTCTCCTTGAAGCAATTGCTTTCCCTTCTGCATTGCTAAGCCCATAATTGCTCCAATATTGTGTACACTATTGTGGTTTCATAATGCATGACCTATTTCTCCTAGAAATGGGTACCCCTTAGTAATTTTTTGGTCTCTCAAACCCCTAGTCCAGGGCCTAGGGTCATTTTGGAACTTCGCCTGAAGGCTAGGTCAAATTTTTGTCCCTAACTGACAAACCCAAGTGCTAGAACTAAGAAATTTTGAGAGATTAAGGGCGTTTTGTGCAAAAGAGCACACTAGTATACCTAGCACACATGTGCACCCATTTTGGGTGTGCAGGTGCACTAAATGCACAAGTGTGCACTTATCTCCCTTTGGAGATGTGCAACTGTGTACATGCACATGTGCTTACCTCCAAAGGGTGCGCATTGACCCAAGCCTATAAAAGAAGGAGAACCCCTCTCCCTTCTTCATTTCTTCTCATGCACTCTAGTTTCCCACACATTCACACCCTCAAAGGTGCACCTCTGCTAACCTAAAAAACACAAAACATAAAGTGTTTAAGTTGCGCACATGCACACCTATCAAGGGTGCACAGGTACACACCTTCAATCATACCTTTAATCACATAAAACACAAAACCTAACACTTAAAGATGAACACCTAAGAAAGGTGTGCATGTGCACACCTTTCAATACTTAACTCAAAGCTAAGCAAACACCAAGGAAAGGTGTGCATGTGCATATCTCCCCAAGGTGTGCACATGCACACCTTTTTTACATTAACTTCCTCTTTGCACATAGAAAAATAAAGGTGCACACATGTACACCCCATTAGGGTGTGCATGTGTGCACCCATAATGCTTAACAAAGCAAGGAAAATACTTGAGTCCCTCTTTTTTTTCACATGGTTAATTGAATGTGTGCACCTCACTAGGGTGTGTACATGCACAAGTGTGCAACTACAAATAAATGACCAACTAAGGGTTATTCAGAGCACCTAGCACACCTTTCAAGGTGCACTAATATGCATTTTAGGGCTATTATGAGGGACTCAACTATTTTTCATTGTTTTGGTGTTCTGGGTTAGGTTTTCTAATAATTAGGGTTTTCTTTGAGTTAGCTTTTTAGTTCTCCAAACTAAACTTTTTCTCTTTTGTGTAGATATAATGGTATCATCATCATCGTCAATAATAGAAAAGATTGCTTTTAAACCTGTTGTCTTCAAATACCAAGGAACACAAAAGAAATATCTCTTTGAAGATGAACATATATAAATTAGAGACACTGGACTTAGACATATTGACTAGAATACATTCCTTACCATCTACAACAAGCCTAAAGGAAGATTTGCAATGGTATCAACTATGATCAGATTGGGGTTGTGAAATGCAACATCTCATTTGACTTCTATACAATTGTCTAAGTTGATAATAACCTTGGTAGAACATTATGTGCCTGAAGAAAAGGTCGTGAAGTCTATCACAGAGGAGATAGTCCTGGACCTCAAACTAAGGAATATTGAGAAGGTGTTTCATCTCCCAAGGGCTGACTAATATGTAAAGATGACCTATGACCAAGTAGAAAGATGGTATAGCGAGAAAAAAAGAAAAATAAGGAAATAATTCAATCTTCCTACTCAATTGATAGAAAACCAGTGGGCCATAGAGTCCAAAAGGTAGAAATGACTCAAGGTTATATGAAGGATGACATTAGATATGCCATAGTGCTTTTAAGTAGAGCCATGGGAATTCCTACAATGGGACACCTTAATATCTAGATGGTACACTTCATAAAGACCATCAAGATGACCAAGATGCCAATGGATTGGGCTACTATCCTTAGTAATAATTTACACGAGCAATTGGTAGATGTAAAAGATGATCCAAGATTCAACATGACATCATACATGGTGTACTTACTAGTGGCTATGACAACTGACTATCTAGGACTTGACAAAAGGGGTAGCATGCAAGATGCAAATGTATGACCTTATGTGGTATACCCTTGACTGGTAAAGAAGAAGCTCTCAAATCAAAGCAAGGAGTACATGATAGTGAATGATAGTTTTATCTTCCCAATCATCCAGTTCATATAGGGTGATTATGGTAGATGAATGTCAGTAGAGGTAGCAGCTAGAATCATTGAGATTGGTGCCTACTACATTTAGTTCAAAACATTCACATACCTAAGGGTAGCAGGCACATAGGTGAACCTAATAAAGCTTTTGAGATATCCTTATGATAGGCTCATTTTGTTGGAGATCACTAGGAAACTCACATCTGTATATGACAAAGTGAGGAAACAACACAAGAAAACATGGGTGTGGCTGATCACCATATGTCCCTTCAAGGTTAAGCAAAAGAAGGATATAAAGACCTTCAATTCAGAATGGGATCAATATCCCTTGGAAGAATACAACTCCCCTCACCCATACTTTGATAATATTGGAAGGGTGCAACATCTAGCAGGGAAGAAATTTGTTCATGAAGACATGCTAGAGGATCATTCAATGAATGCCATAGATGAATATGATGTTCATATTAGAGACTATTGTAGGATGACTCTATATTTGGCAAAAAAGGAGCTTAAGATGAAGATCCCATTGAAGGTTGTTGAGAAAGATAAAAAAGATGTCTTAGATCCACTCTACAATAGGGATAAGATATATGATAGACCAATAATGAATGTAGAGATTGGGAGGGATGAGAATGTGGACATAGATAAAAGAACTTGACATATTGTCCAATTGACAAGGGAATGGATAGAGAAACCATTCAAACTTGATCTAGTTACCTAGGCTATTTTTCTTCAAGTCACAACATGTTTAGCTATGGGTAAAGGTGAAAAAGTCACAATACCAACCTTCCATGCTCAATCACTAGTGAGATTGGAAATGATATATCAACATAAGAGGAAGGTTGGGTACTTTAGGGTAGATAAAGAGAAGAACAAAAGGAAGAGAGTGACCAAGGTAGCAAACAAATAGATCAGGCCCAACCATCTCAACAACTACAAGAAGATCCAGCACAACCATAGCCTCAAGATGAGCAAGCAAGTCAAGTATAAGAGATTGAGCAAGTGCCTCCTCCAAGAAAGGAATAGTAACTAGAAGAGGAAGAAAAGAGGGTGCCTCCAGCTGGTCAAGAGGAAGAAGCCTCCCCCTCAGCTCCTAAGAAGGCTAGGATTGAGTCCACTGTGGGAATGACATGAATGAGAAAATTGAAGAAAAAAATACTCCTCCCCCACATGTTCCAAAGACCATCCTTGAAGCTAATGCAGAAGAAGAAGAGGATGAACTAATGGATAATGTTCCCTTGAGTCAGAGGAGTTGCTTAGCTAGGGCTATGAGAGAAGAGAGGAGAAGAAATTCCACCATGATGTCGCCATCCATCCCTAGAAAACCTACTTAGGTTACAATTTTAGAAGATGAGCAACAATAATGGATTGAAGATTAGGAGGAGCAAGAAACATATGTCTTTAACATTTTTGATTTCCACTTTATGCAAGTAGGAACTGAGATGGTGGGTGAAAAAATATAGGACACTCCCACAAGCCAACCCATAGAAGAGGATTGGAATTAATTGCCACCTCTACCTCAAGGACCTCTAGGCCTACTACCCATACTATCTCAGGATCGATCATTTTTGGACAAAGGCTTAGTCACCCTACTTCCTTCCACCATACAAATAGAAGAACATGCAGTAGAGGAGGAAGAGCTCAAACAAATGTCAACCAATGAAGTGTTAGAGGAGGGCGAAATACTAGAATACCTTCAACAAAATCCTCATGATATAGAGGCTAGGACCCTGGCTATAGTAGACACATAGAGTCTAAGCATAGATCTTTCTCAAAAGGAGAAGATGCCAGAAAGGAGTGATAAAGGACACATCCTATAGTACAAACCCCCTCTTCAGCCAAATACATGTCTCCAATGGGCACTACACAATCCTAGCTAAAGAGGGAGGTTATGGTTCAAAAAAAGAGATAGCTAAATGTAATTGCAGATGAGGGAATGAAAGAGTTAGTTAAAGCTATCAAGAAGCCTAAGCCACCTATGGGTGATGCATGACCATTGGCCTTCATTATTAAGAACCAAGAACATGACTTTATTACACATATAGCCATCCCTCCTCCACATGATGACACTGGGGATTTGACTCCTAGTGATTTCCAAATCAAGGAGGTCATATTAGAAAAGCCCACAATAGATGGTACCAAAGTTTTGATCACTACGGTCGTAAAAGAAGTGTTCAAGAAGATGGACATAAATGAGTCAAAATTGCTAATGCTAAGGAAACTAAATGAGATTATGATAGGCTATCTGCACAAAATAATGAACCCAATAGACCAAGATCATCTAAAGATCACTCTTGTTGTGGTATTAGAGAGGATGGAAAAGGGGACAATTCAGATGGATCCATTTTTGGGAACATGTTAGCAATGACATGACAATTTCGAATAGAAGGGCGTATAGATAATACAAGGTAATTTAAACTTGTTGCATTATTTTCAGTCAAGTAAAGATAAACTGGTATCTATAGTGAATCAATATTTTGGATTAATGGATGAGGTACATACCTCGAAAAAAGACCTACAAATTTTGACAACAATAAAGGGTTAGATGTATCATATACTCATGGAAATATATAGAATGAAAGAGCTTGATATGCTCAAAGATTGGATTGAGAAGATAGCTACCGAAAATAAGGTCATGGAAGGACTTCATGAAGATTTTTAAAGGTTTAGGGACTAGACTTAAGAGAAGATTTTGGAAGTGGAGAAGTACTATGACATTGCTGCCCTTGAGATGTTTGAAGATGAGTCAAAGACAAAGCTCAAGTTAGTGCAATTAGATTTCCAAAAATTCTAAAGAACTTTCAAGGATGCTTTGTCTAATGAAGATATTAGGCAAGCATTTAAGAATGGAGAGGTGTTGTTAGAACTAGACACTAAACTAAAGGATTTTGTAGAGATCTATATGGAGGTTAGTAACTACTAGTAGGTAGTTAAAGATAAGTATAAAGCATTAGATTTTCTAGAGGCTTCCCAAGTAGTGGAGATTATAGAGAAATTCAAGAGTAAACATCTAGATATTGCTTTGGTATAAAGGGTTACAAAACCCATAAGCTAGAAATTCATTTTTGACACTTGGAAATTTTTTGGATTTTTGGAATTTTATGACAAGGTGTGCAAGGTGCATAGGTGTGCTATTTACAGAGGTGTGCTAGTGATTTTGAATAAGTAATAGTGCACTGATAGTTAACTCCTAGTTCCTAATTTAGAGCTTTCCATGCATCGAAAATGCATTCTAACAATAGTTCAACTCCTAAGAACACCCAGAGAAGGTTAAGCTTCCATTTTTAGAGCTTTCAATGACTCTCAGATCCTCTTGCAACTTCCTTCTTATCTGTAATGAAATAACTTGCACAATAGAAGAAATAATATGAAATATTATATAAATATTTGATAATAGCTGAGAGTAATAGGCCACTTCGAGGGGGCAACCTCCAAATATCTCTAATGAGAACATAATTTACAATATGATGATGAAATAAGACTCACAACCTCCTATATATACCTAATTATGCTTAGGTTGAATAGACACAACCCTTCATAACACGTAGGCTGACCTATTTACCTAAATTATAACATAATAATGATAACATGACTTAATTAAGGAATAAGATAGCCACAAGTTCACTATTCATAACCCTATATACAATAATATTAAGGGCATACCATGCCCCCTCTCTTGAAAGAAGCATTGTCCTTAATGCTAACCAAGTGTGGATTCTTTTGAATGAAATCCTCATCCTTCCATGTGGTCTCTTTAACTAGTAAATTCTTCCATTGGATGAGATACTGAGTCGGGGTTTTATTCCTCAACTTCTTCATGCATGTTTGAAGAATGCACTCTAGTTCCAAAATTATTCTTCCTTCTTCATCAAGTTCTGGTAGTATTGTTTGAGTAGGAATATTCTACCCAATCACCTTCTTCAAATAAGAAACATGAAAAACTAGATGTATCTTTGTTGTTGGTGGCAACTCAAGCTTATAGGCAACACTACCAATCTTTTGCATGATTTGGTATGGTCCATAATATCTTGGAGATAACTTATTATTCCTTTTTTGTTGCTTCATTGAGATTTGTTTATAAGGCTGCAATCTCAAGAAGACCAAATCCCCAACTTCAAAATTTATTTCACTATGATGTTGGTTTGCTTGTTGTTTCATTCGATTTTGTGCCATAGCTAAATTTTGGTTGAGTCTTGAAAGTACCTATTGTTGATGAAGAAAGTGATCCTCTACTGCTTGAAATCTTGGTGACACCTTTAATGATGATGTGATGGAAGGAGGATGATATCCATAAAGTTCCAAAAATGGAGACATTTTTGATGAGCTATGAAAAGAAGTATTGTACCACCATTTTGAAAGAGTTAGCCAATCTACCCATTGAGATTTTTTTTTTGAAGCAAAACAACATAGATATCCTTCCAAAAATTTATTAACCACCTTAGTTTTCCCATCTAATTGTGGATGGTATTAAGAACTATGATCCAATTGAGTACCCAAACATGAGAATAAATCTTTCCAAAAGTGACTAGCAATAACCTTAGGTGTACCATGTATCTTTTGGATATTCTCCAATAAAACTTTTACCACTATAGCTATAAAAGGATGTGATAATACAATAAAATGTGCATATTTAGTGAGGTAATCAACTACTACTATGATGACATTATGACCTTCATGAGTTTAAAATGCTGTCTCACAAATATCTTCCTCCTTAATCCAAATTTAGTGATATCCCGATCTAAGATCTAACTTGGTAGAATACATAGCTCCATTTAATTCATCTAGAATATCATCAATGATTGGGATAGGAAACTTATCTTTAATGGTGTGCTTTTTGAGCACTCTATAATCTAGACACATGCACCAAGTTTCATCCTTCTTATGCACGAGCACAACAGGTGAGGAGTAAGCACTTTGGCTATGCCTGATATTTCCTGCCTCTAGCATTTCCTCAACAATTTTTTCTATCTCACTTTTTTGTATGTGTGGGTACCTATAAGGTCTAATGTTTGGTGGATGATTCCCTAGAACTAGTTGTATGGCATGGTCATGATCTCTCTTAGGAGGAAGTCCTTTATGCATATCTCTAAGAATCACTGAGTGATGATCAATTATTGCTTGTAAATTTCAATGAGTAAGAGCAATATATTGAGAGACTTCTAATGAACATAGTTGGGCCACAAATAAATCTGCACCTTTCTTAAGATGTTTTTGCATTTGATGAGAGCTTACCATCTATGGTGATTTTGTGTTCAACCCCCTTAGCTCTACTACCTTTCCTTGTGATTGAAATCACATGAATAGTTCTTAGAAGTTCATCATTGTACTCTCAAAACAATATATATTACACCCATGGATATTGAATACATTGGGTATTAGGTTGATAATCTCCCATGGATAATTTGATGCTATGACACTTCCCTAAACAACTAAATGCGCCCCCATTTGCAATCAAAACCTAAAACTCTGGTGTTGGATATATAAAACAATTTGAAGAGTTGCCAACTTTTTGTTGACAAAATTATGAGTACTACCTAAATCAATCAACACTATTACTTTCTGCTTCTTTAAGAAACCCACTACCTTGAGAGTTTGTGGTGCACTGAAACTTGAAAGTGCATAACAAGAAATGATTGGTTGAGAATCATGTGATTCCTCACCTAATTCCCTATCCTCCTTTGATATGGGCTCATCCTCTTATTCCTCACATGGACCTTCAATATAGAACAATTTATTTTCACTACATTTATGTCCTCAACTATATTTTCTATCACAATTGAAACACAATCCTTTTTCTCTTTTCTCCTCAATTTGTTGTGGAGTCAACCTAACAAATTGAGGAAGATAAGGTGTTGAATATCTTTTGTATCTTGTTACATTAGCTCCCTACTTTCTAGGAATCAAGAACTTCTCCTCTACCCTATGTGCCAATATAAAAGACTCATTTATTGAACTGGGACAAAACATGTGTACCTCATGTTGAATATGATCCTAGAGACCACCCAAGAATATATCATTCAAGTTCTCCTTTGTAATTGTAGCCACTCTTAAGGATAGATTTTGAAATTGTTGAATATAATCCTTAATTGATCCTATTTGTTGAAGCTTAGCAAGTTGGCTAAAGAAGTTTTTTGTCACACTATTGCTATATTGTGCTTGGAGTTCTTCTATAAAAATTGACTGTGATACAATGAGACCCTTTTTTCTCCTATGAGTAGAAAGCCAACGATACCAAATGAATTGATCTAGTTCTAGATATAAGAAAGCCATTGCAACCTTTTGTCCATACGGGATTTGATGTATTTCAAAAAAATTCTCCATTTGATTTATCCATGTTAGAGGATGCTTGCCATCAAATTTTCCCATATCCACCTTTGGAAAAAAAATTCCTAGATCCCATAGGATTAATAAAATTTGTATCATTATTAGTCAACTTGTAGGTTTCACCTTGATTACTTGAGAGCTCCTTCCTTGTTTCATTCATATAAGTGCTTAACATGCTTCATATATCTGATATATCTCCTCGTAGGTGATACATATCATTTTTAACCTCTTCCTTAAACTTACTAAGTTCCTCATTAGGCTTAGTATCCTCTATTACTTCCCAATCTTAACTAGAGGATTTCCCCGGTGTGGTAGAATTCTTTTTGCCTCTTGTTGGAGGCACTGTCATGATGGAAACCAATGTTTTTGAAATAAATCACACAAATGAAATGTAAATTCTCTAATTTATTTATTTTCTACTGTAACTTACTTGGTCCAAGATATCCTTAGAAAAAATCCCCCCCAAAAAAATTAGCAAATTTGCTGCCTTGAGCAAGAATTTTCCTAATTTTACAATATCTTGCTTATTTTTGTTTTTCAATTTCTCCAAGCTTTGAATTTAGGCTCCTCTACTATGTATTGAAAAACCCAATACAAGTTATACTCCAATTCGGCAAGATGTGAGAGATATGAACATCTCAAAAAGTTGTGTAGAAATAGTAATTCTACAATAATTTCCTCAAATTTTCTCCAATTCCTCTAAATTTTGGACTATAGATTCTTTAATATGTTCTTCAAACCCCCTTTATAAATCTTTAAAAAATTCACTAAAATCTGAAAGTTATGCTCTTCCCAAAATCACCCCAATGTTGAGAAAGAATCTTGCCTCCATGGTGCCAATATCATGATCTAATACCACTTGTAATGAAATAACTTGCACAATAGAAGAAGTAATATGCAATAGTATATAAATACTTGATAATAGTTGAGAGTAATAGGCCACTTTTGGGGGGCGATCTCCAAATATCTCCAATGAGAACACACTTCACAATATAATGATGAAATAAGATTCACAACCTCCTATATATACCTAATTATGCTTAGGTTGAATAGACACACACCTTCGTAACACCTAGGCTGACCTACCTACCTAAATTATAATATAATAATGATAACATGACTTAATTAAAGATTAATATAGCCACAAGTTGACTATTATAACCCTATATACAATAATATTAAGGGCATAGCATTGTCTACTCCTTCTTTCTTTGTTTTAAGTCATGTAAAGGTTCATACACCCATTAATTAATATAAACAAGGTTGGAGGCCTACTTAGCACCATTTAGAGAGTTAGTTTGTATATAATTAGATTTGTTTTATTAGTTTTAAGCATATATTTGCATGAAGAGGTCTCTCACTCTCAACACAAATTGAGGAGATGATTTCTTATAAATTCATGAATATAATATGTATTCTAGGCCATTATTTTGATGCAATAATATATGATATTGGTGCTCTCATTTTGAGTGTAGTTATTCTTTTTGGAGTGTGTTATTTTTGTGCTTGTTCATGAATAATAATGGAGCCAATGTTAATTGTGAATTTTTGTGAATTTTTATCTCACATGAGTGTACTTTCTATGGCCTTGCAATTCGATAAGAAGTAAAATATCTTTCGATTATTACTAAGTTTACCATTGATGATTGCATCAGTGGATTTGAGGAAGCACTGCTCCTATTTTCATTAGTTTGCTACTTGATCTTTTTGACGATTTAACTAGCAGACATGTTACCATTTATATCCGTTAGGAATTTCCATTTCAAGTTATTTTCTTTAATATCTCATTACCTTATCTTTGTTATTTTTTTCCTACACATTTGGTTAGATTAGGAATTCTTATAGTTGCATTGATAGATTGCATTCATTGAAAAAATAGACAATACCAAAAATATATCTCTTTTGTGGTTACTTTTGAAGCAATAGGTTACATATCTTATCCAAATTGGTTCAAACTAGTAAAGCCCTCCTTGTAAAAAAACACATTTATCTTCAATTAAGTGGATTTTAGTAGGTTGCAAGATTGTCTGAAACCTTAGAGTTGATCCCAAATTAGCTTTTCAAGGGAGGAGTTCGAAGGGATTCCTATTGTTAAGCATCATGCAAAATGATAGCTCAACATAGACCATTATGATGTCAAAGCTAAGAGTATACTAAATAAAAATGGGGAACCCTTGTTGTCCATCACTAGGGAGACCATTTCATCTATCCTAAAACTACTAGAGTTCTTGTTTATTGGTTTTAGCCCTACACAGTCCTTAGTTCAATTCTGAGAAGACCCTTCACAATACTGTAACAAGATGGTGAGGAAGTGGACAAAAAACTTTTATAGGGGAGGTTAAAGACTACCTAAAGTGCTCACTAAGGATCATATGAAACCCCATATACACAACTTGATGGTTTTGGTGCATAGAGAAATAGGGTCAGTTGATGTTTTGGTTTTTGAAGAATGGATGTTTCATTATATAGACATGGTTTTAATTGGTAAACAATTTCTCAACTGGGTCAAATTGATAGCCAATTCATTAAGAAACCAACTTAAGCACTCGTAAGCTTCTAAATAAGAATTTTGTATACACTTCCTATCTAACTTATTGTCTTGCATACATGAGTGATCTCGCTACTATTCTTCATAAACCTTGGAGTGAAGACATAATGATATATCAGGATTGTCCCTTGCTAAGAAAAGACAAAGTATTAGAGGATTTTAGGAGAGTGCATGATGTTTTTCTAGGAAATGCACACCTTAGCCTTGCTAAAGTCCCTATGCCAAGGATGTCCCTAGACACTCAAAAATTAATTCAAACCTATGGAAGTTTCTACATTTAGTTCCTTAGGTTCACCTATTTGATAATAGGGGGTTTTGAGGAAGAACCAATTAAGTTACCAAGATATGCTTTGGATATCTTTTTCCTAGCCAAAATATGCAAAAAATGTTCTTTGTAGTTAAAGACAACCTTCCTAAATGGAAATGGGAACATGTATTCCCCATTAAACTGGATTCCCTAGCTTACAACACATGATCAATGCTTTAGCAATAGGGAGCGACTTTGTGAACTTCAATTTATGGTTCTACCATGAAAGAAGGGGTTTTGATAATAAAAGGTTTGCAAGACTAGTGCTTGGTATAGGAGATCAGGTTCAACCAGCACCTCATCTTGAAGACTTGTGGGAAGAACACAACAATGAATAGGAGGTTGTTAAAAGAAACCACTCAAGTTTGATATTTTCTCAGATCACCTAATTGAAGTTGAAGTTCAAATTGGAAGGGTTTATTGAATATTGTTCATGTTGGGTGGATATTTTGCAATCGATAGTGTTGGGTAAAATCTAGTCACAAAATAGGATGACCAACCACAACATGTGAGACAAAGTCTCTCCTACCTTAAAGGTAATGCTCCCACTTCTCACTATTCCTTGGATCAACTCAAGGTAAGAAAGAAGTTGAGAGATTTTGTAAGGGGTGTTACCAATATTCTTTCCTCTTAACTTTTAGGAAAGAATCCACTTATCCACAGATTGAGTAATGGGCAAGATGAAACCTCAAACTACACTTCTATCTAAAGTTGTAAATGGTGATACTGATAAACCAACACTAACTCAAAGGCTAGCTGAAAGCATACTAGTTTGGCTCTAAGTCCTATTTTAACCTATTCTATAAGAATAACCTCTACCATTGGGGCATAAAGACTTCTAGAAGTAGGGAATTCTAATTATTTTTTGTGAATTTAAGATGGTAATACAAGCTACAGTCAAAGCTCCTAGTCTATGTATTGCCACAAGCACTCCTAGTCAAATTTTAAGATTTGATTGCTTCTTAAATTAATATGCTCTATTATTGAACAAACAATAATAACATGAATCAAAGACACTAGGCACAAATTACAATCAAAGCTTCTAATTTTCTCTATCATAATTGCTTCCAGTCAAAGCTTCAAATTCAATCGCTTCTTTTATTTACTTTTCTCCCAAATTCATACTACACAATCAAACTTATGCTTGCACAAGTGTGGCAGAGCTTTCTTGTATACAACAAAAGATAGTTTTTACAATGAGGGGGCACCCCTTTATAGGCATAGGAGTTTAGAAAAAGATGGAGGAAAAAGTGGGAGCAACTCAACCAACCTTGACCAAGTCCAACTAGAAGAGAAATTATTAGGTTACATGCAATTGCATATGCAACTCACATTACATGTAATTACACATTTTCATGTAATACATCCTCTTAAATTACAAACATGAAAGAAGAAGAAATACAGAAGAGAATTGAAAGAATCCTAGGGATTTTCCTGAAAGGCCTTGTACTTGGTGATGCTATCTTGGATGATCATAGGATTGGGAGTTTCTGTATTTTGTATCATTGCATTCACCTTGGTAACCATGGTCTTTCATCTTTTGATAACCTCCAACTCTCTTTGATGAATTGTTTGTTGTCATTAGAAATCTTGATATGATCAAACTTTTCTCATTCGAGTTGTCATGAATTCTCCTTTGTAGATTGATAGATTTTGTATTCTCTAACACTTTGAAAACCTTCTTGCCGATGTCCAAATGTAAACTCAGAATAACTAATTTCCATCAACACCTTTAACTTTTTTTTGATGTAAAGTGCTTGGCACATGAGAATGCATGAAAATGACAAATTTTGACCTTAAAAGTGTGACCTTTAATAAAAAATAGGTTCTCTAGATGTCATTACATGTAAAGTGTATTACATATAAATGCAACATGTAATGAGGAATGAAAAATGAGATGACATGCAAATGCAAATGGAGAATGAGCTTAAATGTAAGTGTGTATGAAGGATGAGATGAAATGCTTTATGACATGGAATGATAGAATTACATGTATCTTCTCATTAAGTGTAAGTTCATATGGAAGGAATGAATGCAATGCAACTTGAGGCAAACTGAGCTTTTATAGACGTCTTTGAGGAAAGGTGAATTCCAAGTACATAGAAAGATGAAAATGAAATGAAATGATGCTCTTGCATGAAATGGAAAGTGGAGTGAAGTGAAACATGCTCAAGTTCCTGGGAAAAAGCTTGCAATTTCTCCAAAATGGAGAAAAACCAAAAAAAGAAGAAGCAAAACACATACACAAAAGAGAAATGTACCTTTGGCAAATGACTCAAACATGTCAACAAGAAAAGCACTTCAATATGCAATTTCGAGTTTGAAGTTTGGGAAAACCAAAACCATGAAAATGAACCATTTCATTTTTTTTAAAGGAAAAATACACTTTCCATAGCAACAAAATCAACAAGTGGCAATCACCAAGCTAAAATATGCATAAAATCAGCAAGATAAGCACAAATTTATTAGCAAGAAAGAATATATCCACTTACATGATGATTAAGTGCCAAAAATGGAGGGAAAAGCTCCAATATTGAAAAATTCTTCAATAAACCTAGATCATTTCAAACTTTACAAGAGGAATCTGTAGTGGGTAGTAAATGAGGCATTTTTGATGGACAATGCAAAAAACATGCCCTAAGAATGCTCAAACTTGCAATGTTTTTGGCAAAAACATGCCCTTGGGCCATTTTTAGGAAAAAATGTGTATTTCTAAAGCCATGAAATAAGTTGTTTTTCATTCCCAAATGAAAAAATGTGACCCTTCAAGTATTTTAAATGATTTAATATGCCAAAAAATCTCTCTTCCTTGCACAAACGTGATTTAAATCACTCTAAAATGGGTATTTCTGGAGAAAAATGTGACTGAAAATCATCACGAAGAACTCATTTTTAGCATGAAATTTCAACATTCAATGTTTAGAAACCCATAGATTTGCAAAAATGACCCCAATGGAGAATATTTCAAGAAATTTCATAGAGGAAATCAAGCAAAAGCACCAAAAATGTGTTCTTGGGAGCCCACTGAATGAAGTTTTTCCAAAAAAGGGATTTTGGAGGACCAAATGTATGCGTTTTAATGCAAAATGCACCTTTAGAGGTGTATGCACATATTAAAAACATGTTATAAGATAAAACACACATTTGGAGGCCATTGCATGTTTTAAAAACATGTAATGTGCATTTTCAAAGCAAAAACACACCTTTTGGGTGCATACACATGTTTTAAAAATGTGCTTTTTTTCCCCCAAAAATGGGTTTGGGAAGTACAAATACATGTTTTAGGTAAAAAACTCACCTTTTTGATGTCATTGCATTTTGAAGTTACATACATATGCAACTCAAGGTAAAAGCTCACCTTTTTAGAGCATATGCATAGTTTACATGATGTAACATGAAATAGCATAAAAAAGATCCACCTTTAAGTGACTTTTCACTTTAAGTTGAGTTTTACATGCAATGACATGAAGAAGGTCCACTTTTGATGACTTTAAGTGATTTAATAAGCACATGCCAATTTAATTTCAATAAAATATTACTTAAATGAGACATAAATCATATTTACATATCATATTATCAACATAACATGTAAATATCAGTAAATAAGTAATATTTACTAGAGCATTTAATTTAAATATCAAAAATTAAATTGAACTATATAGTTAATATAGTCACATAAGTGAAAAATCAAAAGGTAAACTCAACTTAAAAATATAATATAAAGTGCACTATAGTTACTTTAATTGAAAATTTAATTGATAAAGTAACTTAAATACATAACATAAAGTGAATTTAAGTTATATTTTTCAATTAATAATATAACATGATATTTTTAGAGAGATCATATTTCCACAATCCATTAAAATTGTTCATAATTGCTTCTAGATTAGATTGTGTTGAAATTTTTACCATCAACATTTTGAATCACACTTTGTTTTTTGCAGCTCTTGCTCTCTCATCCTGATGATGGATCATGTAGTGTGATTCAAATGTTGATGGTAAACATTTCAATGCAATCTAATCCAAAAGCAATTATGAGCAATGATATTTTTAATTTGTGCAGTTGCATAAAAAGGGTCCACATTTTGGGCACTAAAATATCCATATCTTTTGACTGAAAACTCTATTAAGCTCTAGGTTAGATCAAATCGAAGTGAAAACCAAAAAAAATGACTTGAGAAAAACCAAGAAATACACACTCAAAAATGAAGAAAAGGACATTGAAGGCCTAAAAAATCATGAATAGGCTTGACAAACACAAAAATGAACAAGACTTGATGAAAGCCTTCAGTAAAAGAGTCCATTATAAGAATTGGTACTAATTGGTTGATCGATACTAACCAATTAAATAATGAACTAAACTCAAAGAACTACAAAACTAATTTGAAAAAGTTTTGTACTGTCACCTACATTTTGTGGTGACAAAATATAGGACAATAATATAGAAGTCATTGAACCTGGTAATAAAGAAATGATTGAACATGTTCAATCCAAGGTTGAATGGAACAAAGATGAGGATGACATAAAACTTAGGTCAAGATCCATATTGGAGTACATAGATGATTGGTTAAGAGAAAAGAAAACCAAGTCAACCAGGGCAATGCAAATTGAATTACCTACAAAGACTATTTCTTTCTCTAAATCTTTAACTTTTGATAGCCCCCTTACATCTGATGATGCAGGTTGTGTTTCTACAGTTAAGAGGAAGAAAAAAGTGGTACCACCGAATTGATTGACATCTCTTAGAAATAGGTCCAAGACTAGGTATACAATGTCAGTTCAAACAAGAGTTCAAGGGTCCAAAATTATGGATCAAGAGTATGATAAAGGAGATAACCTCATGCTATTAGATAATTAGGAGATAGGTACAAAATTGGTAGGTATTAAAAATGTGATTAAATCAAGCTTCATGACTCCCCCTAAAACTAGTGAAGGGGTGATAATTGCTAGCACCATAGCCCCTAGCTATCTATTTATGTGAACATAAAGTATAACTTCAAGCTTGTTTCCACACAACTACATTTGGAGTCAAATTGTGATGGTAGGATGTCACAATTATGATGGCCACCCATTGCCCAAGTGACACATACAAGATTTGGCTCTCATAGGATGCAAGTCAGACTTTTTTTATTGCAAATTGTGATGGCAAGGGCTTCCATCACAATTGTGATGCATAAAGCCATCATGAATTGAAGCCAGACAGGTCAATACACTATCATAATTGCGACAACTATAACACAAAGACTCTGTTGCACATGTGACATTTATGTGATGATTATGATGTAGATTTGATGAATAGCCATGGAACCTGTCCATTGCAATAGAGATGGATTTCTTGCATAGAACTGATGGCTAGCCGTAAAAAATTTGACAACAACATAATAGAAAAAAATGGAATGTGTGACGTTGGAGAGAGTACTTTCCTAACACATCTATTTCTAAAATTCAACTTTGGTTATTAACATTATCAAGAGATTGCAATGTTCTTACCCCTATAAGTAGTTTTCCTATTATTTTTATCTTTTGGGAGAGACTAGATGATTCTTGTGACTATCAAACAAGAGTCATCCGATCTCTCCCAAAAGATAAAAATAATAGGAAAACTAGTTATAGAGGTAAGAGCATTGCACTTTCCTGCTAATATTCATAACCAAGGTTGAATTTTAGAAATAGATTTTTTAGGAAAATAATCTCTCCAATGTCACACATTCCATTTTTTTTCTATTACAATTGCAAAATTTAAATTTACTGGATTGATCCTACTAGCTAGGAGCAACTGATTGTTTGTTTTATCGTACCTAATTTGATGACAGTTCTATAGGAATTTGTAATCAACCTAGCTAATCAACAATTAGACCAATGAATTGTAGTGACAAAGGCATAAAATATGTGACTAAAGTCCCTAAGAAAAGAGATTCAGACAATGAATCATTTGAGAGGGTACCAAAAAAAAGGGAGAAAAGAAGAAGATATGATCATGACCACGATAGTGAAAATAAAAACTATGGACATAGTAGAATTTATTCAAAGAAATATAATAGAAAGTCTAAAAAAGGTTCTGATTAGAGGAATGAGATTTTATGTAGGTACTAAACATGATGATATTATATATAATGCAGAGGCAAAATAAAAGAATAGAGGTATGGAAAAGAATTTTTCTGATCATAAAACTGGTAAGCATCATACCATTGTAAAAAGTCAAGATGATACAAAGCCTAGAAGGGTTGAGAAAATGGGAGAAAGAAGTAATTGGGGTATAGATGCTAAGGGTGATAGGTAAAAAGTATGAGGAAGACAATAATAAATATGATTGTTAAGTCAACAATTATAAAAACATAATAGTCAGAGAATGTTTGCACGAGCATGCAAGCTCCTTGAGATATTATTTTGTACATTTTTTTGGTATATGTGCATGAACCTGCAAGATTTTTTTTTTGTATATTTAAAAATAGATTTCTATTTGTAAATTGGCCAAACAATATTTTTGGGCTTGACATTTTGAAAATAATTAGAAGGTTGTTTGATTAATATCAACAATGTACTTCACTTGAAACTTCATTTTTACCTTAAATGCATCATGCAATGAGAAATTAGGTTAGAAAAGTGTATGGACCACTCATTTTTTGGTGGTACTATTTCTTAAGTTATTCAACGTTAACTTTTTGTTGGTTCATGGTGGATTATAATGTATCTAAAAGGAAATAATGAATTTGTCCTTGTTACTTGTTATATAATGTCTGAAAATAGTTGAGCTCTACCTAACTATGTCCAAGGCATCTACACATTGGAGGCATACCCTGTCTACCAAGCTACTTACATACTCATATCTATGGGATCAATACCTTGGAACTACTCACTCTAATGAAAATGTAGTTCTTATTTCTAATTGTTTCGATGTAGCTATATTCCTATAACCACTAGTAAGCTTACTATCCTAATACAACTCTTCGCCATTATATACCCACTCGGTCAAATCAAGAAAGTTTCTATAATTGCAATATTGTAATGTCTTGGTGCAACCTTTGTATTGTACTTTATAGTTAATGTAAGGTTAACCTATATGCATCCTAATTCACTCCTTATATAGTTATGTTTAAAAGCTTGTGACAATAATTAATGTGACAAAAGCTTGTTTAAAAGCACATATTCTTTTTATTAATGTAAGGTTGATTACCTAGACATACATACATGTATAAGCATGGTAAGTTACCTAGAATTTCATGAGATCAATCTTTAAAGTACCTAGAATATCCTCATCACCTCCTGCTACTCTCAGGGGAAATCCATCTTCATTATTGCTCACGAGCAATTCATCACACATGTACATCCAGGAATGTTCTCATCACCTCCTGCATAAAATGAATCCAATAATACAAAATGCCCCCAAGAAATAATAGTTCAAGTGAAATAAACACATGGAAAATGAGAGGGAAAAAGAGGAATCTACTTATCAATAGGTGTTGTCATTGCATCTATGTCCATGCTACCTGTTGAGTGAGTTTTATTATTATTTTGTTTTATCAAGATATCTCTATTTATATGCATACATACATACATATACATATATATACATATACATACATATACACACACACACGTACACACACACACACACAAATGTATATGTATATATATTTATATACATACATACATACATGCATATATAGAGATCACAAGGGCATGACAATGAAATCTTAGATCTCCACTGATCTCCACCAACATTCAGAGCTCTCCACCCTCTTTCATGCACATCTCTCCACAATCAATCAAAACAATGAGGGAATGATTAATGTCACATTTTCTTCCATAATCCATAATCAACAAGATCTTTGTACACACACACACACACACACACACACACACACACACACACACACACACACACACACACACACACACACATACATATATATACATTCATACATATATACATATATAATACATACATACATACATACATATTTATATACATATATACATACATACATCTTGAAAACTTGAATGCTGAAATTGATTTTGATAAGGATATAATGGGAGCCACTAGATATAATCTAGGAAAGTGTTGCAGTAGGTACTCTGACATTAGAAACACCAGTTAAATTGGTCTAGTTGCTGATTAACTGGATTGATTACTTTATTATTATATGGTCCAATGATAATGTTAGTTATTATTTTGACATACATAAAAATATTATTATTATTCATTATTATATATACATACATACATGAAAACAACAATGAACTTTCTAAGAGTTTACAATTGTTCAACAAAATTAATGTTTTACAAGAAAATGTTTGTAGAGAATTGTTAGCTCAGAAGCAAGAAAATGTTATTGAAACAACACAAATTTCTTGACATGAGAGGTTTGCAAGTGAGGGTGTTGACCAATCTTGAAAACTTGAATGCTAAAATGAAAGCTATCAATGATCAAATACCTATGCCAGAGTTGTAACACAATGTGAAGTTGATTTTAGATACGATAGAGGCAGATATTTAGAATTTTGATAATCAAAATTTAAGGCACGAGAGTGAAGGAGAAGGAGTGGGTTTAGAAAGAAAAGGAGAAGGAGCAGCTTTAGAAAGAGAATGCATGATAGAAACAACATCTAGACAACATTGAGGATATTATGGGAGCCTTGTGTTTATGGCATTTACATAGAAGCATAACTTGCTTCTTCAACTCCTTACACTCAACTCTTCACTAAAGTTATTCTTCCAACAGCGAGATCATTTATCTATTGTTGTTCTTCTTCTTGGCAATAAATTTAAAGCTTTTTCAATAACTTAGCATGGACCTCATCAAACTATGTGCATTATAATGACACAATATTTTCTTCATCAAAGAGAAAAAAGACAAATTTCTTGAACACACAATTCTACCAAAAGAAAAAGAAACCAATGACAACCAAAATTGCTTTGGATTGTGGGGAATAGATATGACTACTTCAAGCTTGGGTCAAGGGATTTTTTGTACCATTTTTGTCCGATCATAAAAAATAGTTCACTTATGTACTATTAATTTGCAAGAAACCAATCTAAACAACTAATTTTAAAAATAATCAATAGTCAAGATTTAATTAAATGAAGAAATACCATGACCCAAATAAATATAAATAAAATTGAAACCTGAAAATTGTAAACCTAACAAAAGGAGAAAAAAGACTGTCACTACATAATCAATTCTATAGCACCCATTTCTTCAAATAATTCAACGAATAATCCATAAGATGGAAAACTATGTAAAGACTAAAATTCTCACAATTAAGCCAAATAAACATGGATCTAAATACATACAAAAGTTAAAGTATAATGAAGTATAAGATGTAGGGGTTTTACATCCAATTTAATTTTTGAATTGTAATGAAGACTATACTTGCAACTATTCTTTGATCTTCCTTTTAATGTATACAAAATTTGTAAAGAAAATATCGATATTCTTCTAGTAAAAGAAGAGTAGAAAGGTTTTTAACTTCAAAAACCCCATTCCCAACTATTTTCTATCATTGATATGTTTTGAGATGGTATATTAAAAAATAAATTGTAGAAAGAAATTAGATGAACTTGGATTCACACCAAGCCATGAAATATTGAGCATTAACAAAATACAAATCAACTTCAAAATAATCCATATGCAAGGGTGACTATAGAAACTGGATAAGAAGCTAGTATCCACAAAATGATATGTGAGGAATGAAAATAAATGTGAAGCTTCATATCTAACAACACTTCTTAGTGAAAAACCATCAATTAGAAAGTATAGAAAATGCACATTAACTATTTGATAGAATGCTACCATGATATTTTTTAAAAGGATTATCTAAACTTTCATTCAAAAGTCAACCAATTGTAGATATCACATTGGAACTAGAGGACATCATGCTCACATGGAATGGAGAAAGCTTGTAGAGGCACCGTAGTGAAGGGAGGCATGAATCATTTGTTGCAATGTGTCAATAGAGAGGTCATCCCATGAGAAAAACTTGGTAAAGAAAATCATAAAAATAAAAGGATACAATATGGGAAGCAGGTGCTGAAAAATAAGACATCACCCTTACCCTCCATTGTTGTCATAAGGACTCCATGTAGACTGTCGTTGCATGATCAATTCTATAGCACCCATTTTTGCAAATAATTTGATTAATAGTCCATAAGATGGAAAACTATGTAAAGACTGAAATTCTCACAATTAGGCCAAATAAATGTGGATCTAAATACACAAAAAAATTGAAGTATAATGAAGTATAAAATGTAGGGTTTTTATATTAAATTTACTTTTTGAAGTATAATAAAGACTATACTAGAAACTATTCTTTGATTTGCCTGTTAATGTATACATAGGGTATAAACAAAATATAGATATTCTTCCAGCAAAAGAAAAGTAGAATTTTTTTTAACTTAAAAAATCCCATTCCCAACAATTTTCTACCATTCATATGTTTTGAGGTGGTATATTAAACAATAAATTGTAGAAAGAAATTAGATGAACCTAGATTTGTGCCAAGCCATGAAATATTGAGCATTAACAAAATATAAATCAGCTTCAAAATAATCCATATGCAAGGGTGAATGTAGAAACTAGATAAGAAGCTACTATCCACAAAATGATATGTGAGGAATGAAAATAAATGTGAAGCTTCTTATCTAACAACACTTCTTAGTGATAACTCATTAATCAGGCAGTATAGACAAAGCGCATGAACTGTTTGATAGGATGCTACCATGATATTTGTTAAAAAGATTGTCTAAACTTTCATTCAAAAGTCAAAAATTGGTAGTCATCATTTTGGAACTAGAGGACATCATTCTTAGAATGGAGAAAGCTTGTAGAGGCACCATAGTGAAGGGAGGAATGAATCATATGTTGCAATGTGTCAATAGAGAGGTCATCCCATGAGATGGATAAAAAATGGAGTGAGAATTACATAGAATACAATGATCATCGAATATGCATAATATGGAAGCATAGATAAGCACATGAACAATTGGGCAAGAGGCCTCAAGAGACTTATTTTTTTGGAAAATTGATTGGTTTTATGAGTAATATTCATACAAAATGTGGCTAGCAGAAATACCATGCAAAACTATATTTGATTCTGCTAGATGGGAAGAACTAATTGTTTGTTTTATTGTACCTAATCTTATGACAGTTCTATACAAATTTGCAATCAACCCAATTAATCAGCAACTAGACCCAATTTATTGGGTTATGGCTAGTTTCTTTCTAAAAATATTTGCTATGATGTGTTTTTGTAAAATTTCTTGCAAACTCTACCCTTTTTTTTCTTGGTCTACGTTATTTTTGTAGAGGATCTTGAGGTAAGTCACTTAGCATGGGTTGAGTGAGTTTTATTATTTTATTATTTGGAATCTGGAATATGTATACAACTAGATCTATTTTTATGTTGTGTTAAGATGTAATAAGAACCTTAAAAAAGATCTCTAAATATACATATATAGAAGGAAATATAAAGAGATACTTGCTTAGAAGAAAAAGAAACAAAAAATTACATAGCCGTTGAAGAAAATGGTAGAGCTAGGGCATGGCAACAAAATCACAAAGCAAGGGCACAACATGATAATGAAATCTTAGAGCAAGGGCATGACATGGCAATGCAATCATAGAGTAAGGGCATGACAATGAAATTGTAGATCAAGGACACGATAATGAAATATAGAGATCACAAGGGCACGATAACCAAATCACAAAGCAAGGGAATGACAATGAAATGTAGAGATCATAAGGGCATGACAACCAAATCAAAGAGCAAGGTCACGACAACAAATTGCAAAGTTCACAACAACAAAATCACAGACAAAGGGCATGACAATGAAATATAGAAATCAAAGCACTGAAGGCCATGATAATGTTCATAGCTCTCCACCCTCATTTAGAGCTCTCAACCCTCTTTCCCATGCAACTCTCCATAATCAAAACAAATGGGGAATGATTAAGTGTGTGTGTGTGTGTATATAGTTTATAGTTACAAGACATCACAAATATGAATCCAACATCGGTATTGCAACAACATCAGGGACAATTGAAAAAAAATATGAAAATCTACACAAATTATACCGTTGTCACAAATTGTCATTACAATTTGACCCCAAATGTAGTAGTGCTATGCCTGTTAAAGATATAGTCACAAAATATGCCACTCACACAAAAGGTAAAGAATGACACCCACCTAGCCAAGGATCCTATCACAAGGAAGGTAACAGTGGAGGTGGCCACCTATAGGTAGAAAGAGAGTTTGTATGAAGTAGAAGTTGAAGATTTAAAGGTCACCACCATGGATTTGGAAGTCCTTACTAGGGACATTGACAATCACATCTTTAAGTTCTTGGCTGACCATATGTTGAATCAATCAGCAAAAGATAGCAAGGAGAAGAGAGAGTTGGAATGAGTGATTGTTACCATGGTTGAATATATTGATTCCTTGATGAAAACTAGTGCAGTTCCCTTAATCCAAGTTCCATAGTTTTTTGATCATAACTCCTTCAATAGCCAATAGTTGGTCAAATAAATGCAAAGAGGAAGACTATTTCAATAAGCAGTGAATGATTGGATTGGGCCTGTCATGAAAGAAGGAGGTAAATTCATCTTGAATTTTTCTACTACATATGCAGAGGGAGAGGTGCTACTTGGGGAAATCCAAATCCTCATTCCTATGTGGGAAATGAATCAAAGTCAATGACAGACAATTATTTTCCAAGTGCATGTGGTTCAAAAATATAGCGTAATGAAATTCCTCTCCAAAAATCCCATGAAAATTGTGGATCCATGTATACTTTTCATATTAAAAAGAAACATGAGTTGGAAAGACTCCCTATATAATGCTACCTTAGAGGAAATGTGAGCGATTGATAATGAGATCAAAGAGATGCATAAAGGAATTTTGAAGGACATGCACATAATCAACCCTATTGGTATCATGTAGTTTGAGGATGGGAACACAAATTCAAAAACCTTAGTAAAGAGTTTCTAGGATGCCATGTTCAAGATCAGAGAAAGTGACACTCCTACTTCCTAGGATTTCACTACTATGGACAACATGGAGCCTATGTTGTATTTAAACAAGGAGCTAATGCTCACACATAGCAAAAGGATTAAGGAGCTAAAGTGGCAAAAGGACACTTGTGGGTCAAAACTACTCAGCCTAAAGAATCCACACTCTCATGCAGCCCAGGGGTTCATGAGCACTTTCTAGAGCTAGAAGTTATTTAAGAAGGCCACATTGGAGGATGATAAGATAGATAAATAAGCTTAGTTAAGTGGTGGTTTTTCTTTTTAAATTCTCATTTAAAAACTATTTTAACTAGTTATTTTTAGTAACTATTTGTAACCAAGATGACTAGGTTTTGATGGAGGCCTATCAGATTCTAAAACTATATGTGTTGGGGCATAAAGCTAATTAAGGGTTATCTTTAAGATAGAGAGAAAATATTTTTAGTAGTAGTATTACATTTTATCTTTTCAGATAGTAATTAGTGGAAATTAAGGATGCTAATGTGACTGTTGTTTTTAAGACTTTGAGCTTGGAAATTTACATTCATATGTGTATCAATACATATTATAGCTCAAGACTTTGAGTTTGAATTTAGATGTGGCATTTACTTTGTGAACCATTATGTCATTTAATTGATGACATTGATTGCTATTTTAAATTTTTATTCTCATACTCTTAGTTCTTACTTCATTTTATGCATTTAGAATATCTCAATTTTTCCTGAAGTTCTATTCAATGGTGGGAGAACTTTGTGTTTATCAGTTCTCTCACGTATTTGAAAATTGTAGATTTTACCTCCATATCTAAGAGTGTGCAAGAGATCCTTAGGCACTTTATGGTAAAAGTATGTATATGTATTTATTCTTCTTTAGATATAGTTCATTGATAATTTATCAGAGGGAGTTGTACCGACTCTTAAAACTTAGAGGGAAACGGTTAAAGAAATATTTACCCAACTTTTGTGAGATTCATTGGCTTCCCATTATGGGTGTAGAGAAAGTTGTTTAACTTTCAAAAGTAGAAAACAATCTGTTCACCAACATATTTTTGTTGACTCTACTAGGGAAGTCTTTGGAAAAAAGACTAATCTCTTCAAACTGATAATGAATCATAACGATTCTACAACATAATGATGTTTTTCCTATTTTGTAACCATATTTAGGTTTTGTTTATACACAAGAAGAAAAAATCTCATAGCTAACTTCTGTTGCCTGGAAATACCAATAGAACAATCAATAATTCCAACAAGTCCTTAGGGTTTTAGAGATGGAGGAAGAATGTGCAGAAGCTTTAAGAGGTTTACTTGTGGTTTAAGAGGCGAAAATGATGGATAGACTTGTCCAAGCCCCAAAAGGACCTTAAACTAACTAAACACATTTAAGCCTAGCTGATAAAATATACACTAGAGGGGAGAGACACAAAGGAATCCTTGATGAAAAATTTGAACCTCTAAAGAATCTAACTTTTATCCCTGATTTTAACACCCTAGACCTAGCTCTCCCCCTAAGGCTTCTCTAATCTCACCTCTTGTACAACCCCTCATTACCCCAAGATCTTTAATTCCCTCTTACATTAATATCCAACCATTAAATTTTAGGTTTCCAAACATGGTTGTTAATCAACCTTGGGGACAAAATATAGGACCTCTAAATCTTGGGGTGAATATGTTGATCTCAGATTGGTTTTGACAATTGAGTGTCAACACACTTAAGTCATTTACCTAGTTCATGTTGAACTAGTAATGCATGTCGAGTATAATATATAAACACAAGAACATGCCAAGTTGCAATGAATGCCGAGTAACTCATGTGCCGAGTCACTCAAGTGTTGAATAGATAGACTATGTCAAGTGATTTAGGTGTTGAGTAAACTATTGATGTCGAGAAGTTTAGGTGCTAAGTTAGAAATAGAATTATAGTAGGTCCTAAGCATCAGTAACTTCAAGTGCCAAGTAACACAGATTTGACATATTTGTTTGTAACTACAAAAACAACTATGTACACCATTTTCAAGCTGACATAAGGTTAGATTTAGATTCTTTAAAGATAAGGATGAATCTATTTGTAGAGTCCCTATGCATTTACATGCAACCAATTAGAAAATAGGAAGGATTAAGTGGAAAAAAGAATGAATCTCACCCCCCTCAGAAGCATATGTTTCTCATTTGTAATTCTAACAATTGGTATCAAAGCTAAGTTCTCAAGAGGAGAAGCTTTATAGCTTAGAGGAAAGATCTTGAGATGGAAGTCTAAAAATTGGGAAAGACTATTGAGAACTAGGAGATTGAAATACATGTCATACTACATCAACTGAATCAACCTAGAGATGCTTTGAAGAGTTCCATGAAGAGAACAAAAGAAATTTCCATAGCAGAGAATGGCACAAAATACAAAGAGATTGACACCACAAAGCTATTTATAAATGGTAACTCTAGTGAATTTGATGTAAAAATTGTAGATTTGATGGAAACAAATAGAATACAAGCTGAGGAGATCAAAAATCTCAAGTTGGAATGAGAATCACAAGCTATATTGCTATGTGATGTGACTAAACAAAAGAAGAAAGCTATAGAAGACAAGGCCATGATTGAAGAAGATGAAATAATCTTGAACAATAGACTGGAAGAGAAGTCAACAGAGCTAACTAGGATCTAAACCATGAAATTGGATACCTTAAGGAAAATGGTGAACGTTCATCATGAGTTGAATGTCAAAGACATTGAGATAACCATATTAAACTTGTAGAATGAACAACTACAGAATGACTTGAAAAGAGAAAGAGAGATTGCTAAAAATTTCAACAAGCTAAATGAAGCTATCAAGTACTTTGAGAAATTACTTAAATCCCCTAGATCCAACAATGATGCAACAGGATTGGGCTACACAAATGCTGAAGAAGGAGAATCATCCAAAGTTGCTGAAGAAAAAAACAACAAAGGTAAAAACTCAAAACCCGCTTGTCACTTTTGTGGTAAGAAGGGACATACTACTAATATGTGCAAAATAAAAAATACAAATATGACTCATTGTCATAAATGCAACAAGCAAGGTCATCAAGCACATGAATGCAAAACCAGAACCAAGCATGCACCAAAATTTGAAGGATATTGCTACAACTGTTAGAAGTATGGGCATAGAGCTTTTGAATGCAAATCCAAGCCTATGTGGTCATTAGATAGGTCAACAAAGGTAAGAATTCATGGACATTCTTATAATTGGGATTAAAATACAAGATGTAGCTGCCACTATTGTCAAGAGTATGGACATATCCCTAAAAATTGTATTAGGACACTATTACTATAATTCTACGCATGTTGAATTTTACTTCAAGTAACATTGTAGAAGGAAAAAAATCATTTTTTATTCATTTACATTTCATCATTTTGTAATCATATTTAAAAAATCATGAGCAAAAGGCAATACGATGTTCATTGTATAAATCATCAACTGATATGTACAATTTTCATTTTTACAAAGTATGAAAATAATGGAAGAATGCTGAAATGAAATATCTCACACAAGACGTGAGTCTAATTACTGTCTTTCATACATATTAAGAACAAAAAAAATACAACACAGGAAGATAAAGTCAGAGGTAACTAGTCATTTCCTTTTTAGTGTTTGATTGGTTATGTAATCTTCAATGCTGCTCCTGGTCCAGCTCCTGATCTGATAGCTCTGGGTCTTCGTTCTCCTACATTGGAAAGAGTTGTCTTAGATCTTCGAAGATCTAAGAAATGACTGATTATCTGCAACTATGTACTTTCATATGCAATATCTTTCCTGTTCCAAATACATATAAAAAATAGTAATGCTCAAATGACAAAAAGTAGAGTATGTAATGTTAAAGAGACATATTAATTCTAATATGAAACCTTTCATTATAGTCAATAACAAGTGTGCTGATTTTACAAGAAATAGGTGCAATTCATAGAAATGTAGTTTACGAGTGTCACAAGCCTATGCTCGAACCTCATGCAATACCATTTCAGAAAAAGAGAGTGAGTTGTTGGAAAATACAGCATTAAGGAAAAGGATAACATACAAAATATTTGATGCTATAAAGTCTGAAAAGAAAAACAATTCGAAGGGATGTGAAATTTAAAGCTAGAAAATCTTATAAAGTTCTCCAAATTCATTCACAAATGGTTGAACATTTAATGTTTTAATGAATGGCCAAAAGATTTCAAGAAGACATCCAAAGTATTTAACCAGTTACAAGATGCTAGATTCTGACTTGATATGGACGATTATATGCAGTTGATCAATGAACATAAAATTGGATATTTAGAAAGAGGAATTAGAAACTATTTAGATTAATTCAGTCATGGACTCTAAAATGATAGTGGCAGATGGACTCTCAAATTTAGCTGAAAATGTTCTCAATCCTAAAATAAAACATATTTCTACATACAATAATACTTTAAAGCTAAAAGAGGAATTGATGCTTGTTATAGCAAAGGAAAGAAAGATTTTTTTTCTTGAGTTAAGACAAAGTAAAGTTGACAAGCAAAGAGGGAGAATTATTCTTGGTTGAGTGGATGGAGAGAGAAGGAACCGACCAAAGTGACCATGGTTATGTTCAACAATGAGTTCAAAGAATCATTTACCAAGTTAAGGGGTTTAAATGTGTAGCAGTAAATAATCAATACAATACTGAAATTCGACAATCAGCTTGTGATATAGTGCAAAGTGATTCATGCCAAATACTTCCCAAACTAATGAGCTCTTCCTATGAAGATACTCTACACAAACAGTTGGCAGTTCCATCAACACAAACACTGAAGAAGAAAAATCCCCGTGATCTAGAAAACATATTATGAACAAGGAAATTCTCCACAAAGATCTTTGAGATCTCTTGAATTGCATTATAGAAAAAATTTGCAGATACAGGCATTGCATTCCATTCCTTTAGAAATTTCAGAGAAACTTCAACATAATGACCAGGAAAGGTTTATGTACATTAAGTATGGATACAATGCTTTATTGAACTTAAATTCTTGCCTTAAATATGATTTTAGAAACCATCCAGTTGATTCAAGCCAAGAAACTACAAAGGATTTTCAAAAGAAATTTGAAGACGAGGATGACTTATATGGACTGAGAGACTTCTTTCGAGATTTTAAAATAGAGTTTCGTAACTGGGAATCTAATGCAGATTCACAAGGAAAAACAAAAAAACTTATGGGAAGAGCTTGTGGCTTTTGAAAAGGAATTTGTTGAGTTCTTAGAAAAGGAATTAAACATTAGTAATGAAAGCAATAAAATAAAGGCATCAATCTACAAGAGACTAGAACTTCAAGAGTAAATAAAGATTCCTCTAAAAAGGAGAGTAGTCAGCAAGAGCAAGATGAGATAGAAAATGCTTGAGGTCCATTCAATTCCCTTATAACACTACATTTCCAAAAAAACAACAACAAATCCTTCTCATGGAATCATTAAAAAAACAATAGTAAAACCCTTCAAAGAAGCTCCAACAAATATAACAATGGCTGCCAACAAGAAATATCCCATGAAATTATACAAGAGAAACTTGAGTCTTGGGTCTTTTGTAAACAATGGAATATAACTTTCAAAATCTATTTTCAATGCAACCCTTATGTAAAAAATGATAAATGCTGAAACATATGGATATACATATAGCAAACCCTCATGGTGGCTCAACAAAACAATTTGAGAAGGGAAGAAGGGAAACAATAGATAGCATTACCTTTGATGCTTAATAGAAAATCCTTTAGTAATGGCTGCCAATAAAGCAAGAAACCCAATTCAAAACTATGAAGTTTCAGTTTTCAAAGGAAAATTCACTAGTCTGTTGTTAGTTTTCAACTTCATTACCATGAACAAAAAATATAAGCCTCATATTCACAACAACAACATATTTCCTACCAAGTGAAAATGCCATAAAACAATCAACAAAAACCTTCAGTAAACACAATGGCAGTGGGAACCAAGTTGTAAATCCTATCTCCAAGCACAATGGAAACAACAAAAAATAGGCTTCAGCAATTTTCCAGTGGCGAGTCCAAGATCCTCAACTTTGTTCAGTGGTGACATGCAATCCAAAAACCCCCATATTTCCTCTTCACTACCAATTCCCTCCAAGTGAAAATGAAAATGCAAAATGAATACCCTTTTAGGGTTACAAAGGTTTTGTGCCTTTTCATTTTTTAATAAGTTTTTGAAGTCTACAGACATATAGATGGGATTTTTTATCCTTTTACAAGTATTTGTTATGTGTTGAATAGTGAAAAGGGGGGTTTTTTATGTTTTCGTTAAGGGTTTTGTTTTAGGGATTCATTTTATTTTCTTTTTGCATATGTATATCATTGTATAGAGAATATATTTAAATGAAAATTTTATAATTCATTAAATATTTCCTATTTTAAAATGTAAAAAGAGGGTAATTGAATTGACTCCATGAGTTATAGTCCTTTAATGAAAGAGTCATTGAAAACTTTAAGAGTCTTTTTAGGAGGGAATCTGGGGGTCGAATTTGACTTCACCCTGGCAGTTAAATAGCCTTTATTGACTGTTAGAGCATTTTAGGGTTAGTTTTATGTGAGTCATAGGGTTCCTAATGGTTGAGTGGAGTCTTATGAGTAATGAGACTTCATTTTTGGAAGTTTCTAAGCCCTCATTTTTGGGCTATCTTTGTGCATTCAACCCAAGAGTTGGGCATGGTATTTAGTGAAATTTGTAACTCATTTTGAGGGAGTTCTAATCATGTAGAGGAGTTTTTGTGACTATTTTTTGAGTTCTTAACTTTATTTGCAGAATTTTGTAATTCATTTTGGAAATACAATACAGGTGACAACAGTTGTGATTATGCTATTTTGTGTCAATTTTAAGCCTTCTTTCTTCCTATAATTTTGTGCGTAGTATTAGAATGATTTGATAGAATAACTTGTGAACTGTCATTATTCTTTGTTATTTCGTCTCATTCCAACACCTAGTTGTAGGAGAGTAAGTCCATTTGTAGGTTATAATTTGTGTTTTTAAAAGTGATATTGTTTAAAGAGAGTTGTATGTACTCCTTTTACTAATTCATTCTCAAAACCTTATTATAAATTATTTATGTAGATCTTTACAAAAAGATGTGTTTTTCTATACATTAAGTAGCCGTATAATCCTTCTCTATCAAGTGTATCTAAATTTCCATTATCACTTTTGGTGTATCACCCATCTCTTAGTTTAGACTTTAGGTTTTAGGTTTATTTTTAGTAATTTCTCTCCTTTTTCTTGCAAGTTTAGATTAAGTTCATGAAGATTTTATTGAAGATTTAATAGGAACTGGCCTAAAACTGAAGGTCTCACTTTATTTGCATGTCCCACGTAGTGAAGTGATTCCCATGTTAGGTTAGAATTATTAAACTTTTTCAATTTAGTACTAGGTAAAAATTTTGATACTTAACATACACATTTCAGAGGTAACTACAAAAGGTAGTTGAATCAAACTACATGCTTTAGCTATTTGAAGACTGGTCACATCAGTAAACATTGTCCAACTAGGTCAAAGGCACCAAGTTGTGAGTTTGACAAAGGAAAAGGCAAGGTAGATGTTGAACACATCAAGAATGAGGTGAATAGGACATGGAAGAAGAAAGATGGTTATAGTACATCAAATGGAGAAGGGATCACTTCACCCAATGGGTCAAGTGGTAACACCTCATCAAACTAAGCAAATAAGAGGTATGTGGGACTGATACTCAAAGTATTATATTATACATCAGTTCTAAATGAAGTTAGTACTAAAAAGTATGGACAAGCATGAATAAAGATGCAAGAAGTTGTATAAAGTTCAAGGTTAAATCTTTAAGTTTTCATGTTGTTGTTGAGCATGAAAAGTTCTCCATGTATGTCAAGTGGAACACTAGTTAGTGTTGAGCTATGAAACTAAGTTAGTTAAGGCTGAATGTGTAGTAGCTACCAAGTGATGGTTATGTTAGTAGATGTCAAGTAAAATAGAAATCATGTTGATGTTGAATTTATAGCTATACAAGCATTAAGCATTAAATGCAAAATTTTGAAGGGTATAAGGTTGATTTTGACTCATTTTTTGTCATTTCAAATTCAAGCAAATACAAGGAGAGCAGAAGGCAACTCATAAACTATATTTGAAGTATTTGCATAGATTTCAACAACAATCCAACATTAGTTCATCAAATTTTTAAGGTATTCTTCATAAGTTGAGTCACACAGTTTCAAATTTGTATAAACCCTAGTTTGTCAAATGGCATCTAGCTCATGGAGTGTAGAGGGTCAAGAAGTTTTAAATGTTCAATTAGTCAGCAATGAAGTAAAGAAACCAGATTTTAGAGCAATCCTAAATGTTGCTTATAAAAAAGACCTGTTAGGCCTGTTGGTGCTCAAAAATTGAGTTCTCATTTTGAGCGTCTATTTGAAATTTTGAATTGCTTTAAGCCCTATAAGCACTATAAATGCATATGTACTCGGCTGTACCTTTGAGGCCCTTGAGGTGTTTAATTTTTCTAACAACTTCCGTTTAGCCTATCCACCTATTCCATGAAGTCAAATTATCATTTTGAGCCATTTCATGAAGTCCCATTTTGAGCAAATTGTCAAACCTACATTTTCACCTTAGTGTCAAATAGTGACAGGAGCCTATGTTTGCATTTGAATATCTTGAACACAGAAATGTTTTGTGATTTCTAACTTTTGGAGTGTCTAGTGTCCATACCTAAGAACCTCTGTTTTAGATTTTAAGTCATTTCAAATCCATTTGACTAGGTTTTGAATCCCTCAAATTTGGTCATTTGTTGTTTTAATGCTGATGCACATTGCACACAATTCTGGGAAGCCCTATTTGATGTGTTATAATTTTGACACAGTTGCTCAAAATGTTAAAATTTCTTTTGTGTTTCATTGTAGAGGTCAAAGACTTGTTATTTTTTAAGTTTCAGCTTATGATGAATCTGTTTGACTAGTTTTCAAACACAATTCTAAACACAATCTCTAACTTTTTACTGGTGTCAGCATATGCAAATTTTTTGGAAGCCCTATTCGTGATGATATATCTCCTCATCCATGATAAGTGAGATCAAATGGATTGTACCACTATGTTGTACTCCAAAAATACTTTAAGTGTGCCAATTTTCAAAACCCGACGAATCCATTTGCACACTTTTCTAGGTCAATTCCATTTGCAAAAATTGCTTTTTTGCTAGTGTTTTCAATTTGCAAAATCCGAGTAGCCCACTTTGACCACTTTTCATTTGTGCCCATTTATTCACCATGAGCCCAAATCATAGATCTATATTCTCCTTGTGACAGTGAACCAATGCCCCAAGTTTCGTTTCTCCAAGTGTTAGTTTACCTAGTTTTCAAAGCTAAATCCAAACCCAATTTATTATTTTCTAACATGTTTTCTTGTAGGCAGTCCTCAGAGGTCAACTTTGACAGAAAATATCTTTTGACCCCTAATTTTTCATGAGATGAGATCTGATGGGATGCAAGTATGTAGAACAAAGAATCAATGTGCTAGTTTTTAGAGTCCGATCAGGTGTTTAGATTAGTTTTTAAGGCCAGTCAAAAGACCCTCTGGCATTAAATTGATAGCTTGTAGATCAATGATAAAATGAGTTTCAAATATTGATCTATTGATCAAACTTGTTTCTAATTAGTATGAGATGGTTAATGGATCAATTTTGAGGGTTTAGTTGTCTAGAAATGAATTTTTTTTAGCCAGATCCACTTTGGGCCCAACTAATTCTTGCAGATTGAATAGAAATTATGGATTGGAATATTGATGAGTATTATAATGGTTTCTTTTAATTGTTATAATTACTTAAAATCACATTGGTGCAAGTGTGAGAGGCAACCAAAAAGGCATAAATGAACCAAAACTTGACCATGTTGGGCTTTTGTCTAGTTTATGTTTTGCAAATAATGAATAATAATTTCATTAGGAAATCCACTTAATGGCCATAAGAAGTGGATCACTTGGCTTGCTTGGGAACTTATTCATATACAAGCCCATTGTCGCTGATTTGCTAACTCAAGTAAATATGGAGATGTTTGTGTTTGGGATACATCCTTAAGGAGGTGTGTGATGGATCTCACTGGTCACACACTTGCTGTGACTTGTGTAAAGTGGGGTGGTGATGGGATGATCTATTCTAGTTCACCAAAGTGCACAACCAAAGTTTGGGATGGTTCTAATGGGAAGTTGGTCCATGAGTTGATGGAACATGGACACTGGGTTAATACTCTTGCTTTGGGCTTAGAGTATGTAGTTTGAACTAGACCCTATGGCCATATAGGGAAACAATATTCTTCACTTGTAGAAAGAAAGGAGTAGCATGTAAACAAGAGGGAAATGGCATGCATAAGAAAGAAGTCATGAGCAAATGGAGTAGGGGATGGTTTCAAGAGGAGCCTCATGCAGCATATAGGAATAAAGAGCTCCTACACATGATAAAGGGATTAACGCATGGTCAAAGGCAAGAATCAATACCCGCAGCATTAGAATGAACCCTGTGTCTAAAAAAATGCAGTCAAGGGTAGAAGTGCTGCCCATTTAAAAGGGAGAACCCGCATACATAAAGTCCACATATTCAAAGCGTAGGGCATATTTGAAGGTAGACACTAAACCATAAACCTATGCATCAATTAGAAGCTACTTCAAAAGGAAAACCATGCAAAAAGAAAGTCTATGCTAGGAAAAAAGAGGCTCAGCGATGGAAAAAAGAGGTAAGATCTTGAGCAAAACAAGCTCACAACAAAAGGGCAGATTTCTATGCCAAAATGGAAGGAAGCCAAATGTTTTAAAGAACAAAGTGCAATCAAAATTGAGATACAAAGTAGCTCATGCAATGTGCAGGGGAGCTCCCACCATGTATAAAAGGAGATCATGCATTAAAAGGTAGTCAAAGCTACAGTTAAAAAGGGTGTGAGTAGAACTTTTAGAAAGAAGCCGTCTTTGCCAAGCAAAGATCCATGCACAAGCTATAGGGGACAGTTCCAAATGAAGTCTACAACTTTTCCCAAATAAGAGGAGCCTCACGCAAGTAGATAAAGCATCCACTCCATACATAAGAAGACTAGAAGACAATCGCCTTTGGAAGCTCATGCCAAGTTTAAAGACAGGGCCGACCAAGCTCGTAGAGCAATCAAACAAGAACAAGCTACATGAATTAAGAGGAACCCACAAAAAGTAGTAGCAATCAATGCCAAAATAGGCAAGCTGATGGAAGGGAAGGACCCACGCTAGAAGGAAGCTTTCAACACATAGAAAGGAAGTTTTCAAAGCCGCTGTAGGTAATGAACTTGAACAAGGGAGAAGCCATGGTAGATAAAAAAAACACAGTTATAAAAGGGGAAACTAATAAGCCATTATCCCACATTGCTCGTGGGAGGGCTTTTTATATCTTTAAATGCAATAGCACACAATAAGCATTGTGTATGAAGCAATAGGCTTTTTAGAAGCCGCAAGCTAGATGTGTGGGGCTAGTCGATGGCTAGTGACAGTTGGATTATGTCAACCATTAAATTTTGAATGTGCATGTGGATCAAGAAGTGATGTGGCAAGATCACAGACCGAGGAAGGAGATGGTCACATGTGATAGATCATGCGGTCCTCATTATCTCACCAAGCAAAGTTGCTCATCGGTTAATCAAAGCAACTTGGTGACTAGTGAGGTGGCGTGTTCACGTGGACAAGTGGAATTGGCCAGAAAAGTTGTAGGAATCTTATGGTAGCCATGTCACCATCGAAAAAGTTGAAGAAATTCTGGCAAGTGACATGCCGACTTGCTAAAAATTTGAAGAATCTGGCGAAGTTTGAATGTGGGGGCCTACTCAGGTATAGGTGACCAATAATAGGGTGACATGTGGTGCTAGTTGTGCAAGTTCAAGCCAATCATGTCTCAACACATGTCATTAGGCTAGTCAACAGGTTTGACCCAGATGGAGAATGGTGGGAAAATTTGAGAAAACATAAATTTTAATATTTTATTATTCTATGAATGTGCAGGTCATTTAAATAAATTCTAAATTTTTGTATAGTTTAAACTTTGGAAAAGTTTAAATTTTTGCAAAATAAATGCTATGAAAGCCATGAATAGAGACCTAAACTTCAAAGGGCCATAACTGGGGTGATTTTTATCCAAAATAGGCACTCCAATATACCACCAGAACGAGAATGAGTTGAATTTTCAATTTTTGAGGTTAGTTTTTGCACAGGTGTTCACTAGTTCATGCTATAAGTCAATTTGTAAATTTTGGGGCGTTCTCAATAAAATACGTAGATTTCAACATTGATCACCAGAATTGGTTTGAGGGCAATTCTAAAGGCTAGTTGGGATTTGAATGTGGAGAAAATCATCTTTAAATAGTTTTCTTGCATTCTGGAGGTTATATTGAACTGATTTTCACTTTTTACCATGAATTCACTTTGACATCAAAAATTAGTTATGATGGTGAATCAAATATCTCAGATATTTCTACCTTGTAGAGGCCAAATGATGAGGATTTTGATTCTTGTAGTTACAGAGAGAAGGTAGAGAGAGGCTTTTTCAGCTTCTTGGCAAGGAATTCTAAGGGTACACATGTCAGTTACAAATTCAATTTGAGAAATGCCCTCTTGATATTTATGCTTTCTTCTTCTCTTTTGTAAGGGTTGGAAAATTTGGAAAGTTTCTCTGGAATGAAGATAGTTAGTAGAATTGGCCCTAGAATTGATGAATTCTAAATGGAATATCTAGAATGTGTTGGTTCCAAACCATGAAGCTTTTGCTTTGGTTGTGATACCCCTTTCCCATCCCATTAGTTTCTCATTCCCGCCATTTTCTCTCTTCTATGATAGCATTTATTCATTGTGTAGTCTAGTTTATTAGGTTCTTTATGAGTTAATTTCATGCATTTTTATGTATTATTTCAAGGAAATCAATACAACGAACAATAAGTCTTTAGTTTTAGTTTAAATCTTGTCTCCTTTCTTAGTTGAGCTATGATGTTTTATGGTCTTTGAACAAAGAGCCTAGATCATAGTTGCAATCCCTTAAAGTTGTATGTTGCTTTATTGTTGCTTGTAATTCAAGGAATTATGTAAATGCTTCAGATTCAACAAGGTTGTAGGTTTATTGAGGAGGATATCAGGTAAGAATGAGATTTAGATCGAACATTGATATCCAATTTACAAGGTAAATGGATAGATTTGGAGTCTTGGCATAAGAGATGTGTTCTAGATATCCAAAATGCATGAGGGAGATTTGTGAATTTCCCAATGGATGAGGCATTGATTTGTTATAGGATTATAAGTTTGTTGTTCATACATGGTTTTCATCCACTTTCCCCACCCACATAAAATCAAATCAAATTCAAATCATCTTTACATTTTATGTTGAAGAACCTAAATGTGATTCCCTCACTTAGCTTGTGAATATCATAGAATTTGCATTTAGCTACTACAAATCTATTTCATTGCATAGGTGTTAGGAGATATAAGGGCTTTTATCTGCTTTGTTAGATTCACAAATATGTTTTTGCACTAGTACCATATCAATGGAATCTAAGGTCCACCCACCTAGGTCTTGGAGAGACTGAAGTGAAGAAGGGTCAAGCCTTATAGTTGGCTTGGTGTCTAATTTGATGTGTTGAAGATGGGAGTTAGCTGCCCCTAGATGTGTCATATTCTCATCGAGGTAATTAGAAATCGGTAACATTTTCAAACACCAACAAAATGACGACTCTTTTGGGGACAAGTGTTAGTATTACAATTTTCAAATTCTATTAACTTACTTGTGGTTTTAATGGACTTTTCTAGTGATAAACCTTGAGAATTTAGAAAGAAGAGAAACAAAACCCCACTTCGTAGGTCTACACTGACATGTACCATCCTTGTAAAGGTGTCTTATTCACTAGGAAAAAGTTGCAATCCTAAAATAAATTCTAATTGGGTGCACTCTATTTGTCCTTTTATTTCTTAATATTCCCATGATAGTCTAATAGGTCAATAAGACCATTGTAGTACTTTCCCCTAAGAGGGTGGTGACTCAGAAAGGTTTTAACTAGTGTCAAGTCTAAGAATGTTTTGTATCATGGGAAGTGTGAAAAATATGCCAGAAAATGTGAAGAAGGACCCAGCTATTAAGTTACAGACTAATCTTCCTCCTAGAGGAAAGAAAAATTGGGCTATGAAAGGAGCCTAGATGCAGAGGGGAAATTACTCCCAGGAGCAAATGGCAAGGGAAAATAATACCTACATTTTTGTTGAAAAGGATCCTTTCTACAAGGAGCCTACATCCCATCCTGTTTTGTCTGATGATGATTTCTATAATACTCCTAAAATGATATGTCAAGAAAAGGCTATCCAACCATGTGCACTTAGTCTGTAGGATAGGACTAGTAAGAATTTTTTCTAGCATAGCACAAACCCTTTCATGTCAGATCACTCTCCTGAAAAGGAAAGACCAAAACATTTAAATTCTGAAAGTTTTAATGATGAGAAGACCTCTGGTTTTGAGTTTACCATTCCTGACCCTAATGAGAATGAAATGTTGAGAATGTAGCTTGTTGAACAAGAATCCATTGATAGGAATTTTCAGAAGGAAAGGGAGGAAAATATCATGAAAGCCTATGAAGAAAAGCAAGAATTACTTAGGAGGATTGCTGCTTTGAAAAGGAAAAATGAGATAGCAGCTAGTGCTTGGCAACCTGAAATTGTGGGTCAAGTGGAACAACTTAAAATACAAGAGAAAAAGTTATTAAAGGACCAAGATCTAAACAAAGAGGGTCCTATGATACAAAAAATCAAGAGTTATAAGACCCTAGATGTTAAACAAGATATAGAACATGCTATCAACATTCAAGATAAGGGAAAACACAAGGAAGTTGGTATTAGGATAAATGAACCAACAAAGCCCATCTAGATCCATGATTCTTTCTCACCTTCTAATGTTGAGTTAGAAAAAAGAAGGAAGGAAAAGGAAGCTTTGGCTAAGAAGTTGGAAATTGTAGAGAATGAGGCAGCCATAGCTAAGATGAATAACAAAATTAAGTTTCTAGAAAATGCTAAGAAGCAATCTGTATTTTACCTTGAAGATAAGGATAGAAAAAATATTGAAAATTAGAATACTACTAAATTGTCTACTTCCTTCTTATCTTCTTCATCACTAAAAAAGGATCCTAATAAATCTACTACAGATCTTAGTACTAGTAATGCTTTTAATAATAATGAAAGCAATATTGCTAATGCTTCTAAGATTGATTTATAAAGAAGACCTATTCAATTAGAACGCTATAGGAAGATACATTTTGAAGGAATTTCTAGTTTCCCTAACCCTATCCCATAAGAAATGAGGAAAATATTGCCCAAGTTTGCTAGAAATAATGCTATTACTTGTGAGGACGACTTGAGAAATTTTCTTGACATGATGAGTGATTATGAGGTTGAGGCCGAAGATGTTATCATGAAGTTATTTGTTTAGTCATTAATTGAAGATGCTAGAGAATCGTTCAAGAGGCTTCCTAAGTCATCTATTGCAAATTGGAAAGATATTGAGTATTGTTTTAAAGAACAATATGGTGATAAACAAAACCCAAGTTATATGCTAAGCGAGTTCAATAATATTAAGAAGTTGCATAATGAATCTGTTACTGATTTTAACACTAGGTTTTAGAAGAGGATGTATAAGCTAATGCAAGCCATGCAAGTTGATGATAAGGTATGTATGATTACTTATTTGAATGCCTTTGATGGTAAAATGACATATCAGCTTTGGGATAAGGAGCCTAGGACTTTGAGAGATGCTTGCATAATTTTTGTCAATATAGAAAATGATTTGAGGATTTTAGGAAGATTGGAGAACAAAAGAGATGACCCTAGGTTATTTGGGAGTAAGGGAAATAGAAAATAAGAACAAAAATGTACTTGAGCAAAAAGTTAGGAGCCTAGTGAGATGAGTCAAGTCTTGAATGCTATTAAAGGTCTGAATCTTCCCCAAGGAAAAAATGATAGGAATCCCCCTGAAAATAAAGTCCCTTATTAGTCCAATTTTGGTAGATAGAATAGATTGCAAGATTTCCCTTATAATACTATTTGGAAGGATGGTCACCCCAATGTTCCTTCTAAAAATACCAGTAACAAGGTTACCCTTGATCCTTTAGCCAAAAATTCCATAAATGTGGTAGATGACCCTAAACCCACTATTGAACCTAAATGGTGTTTTATTTGTCAGTTACCTCATGCTCTTGAGTATTGTGTAGTAGCTTTGTCATTTCCTAGAAATCAAACTAAGGTAGAAGAAAATAAAGAACATGAAGAAAGTAGTGATGATGTAGGATGTAATATGTTTGAGTCACATTATGACCACTATGACAGTGATGACCTTGACAGAGATGTAGTGGAACAAAGACAGTTTCAAAGTCATATGCAACAGGTTTTTCTGATGAAGAGAATGATGTTGAGGACAATGTATGTAACATGGCATCTACTAGAGAGGAGGTGGTACTAAGGAAGCCTTCTAGAGAAGAGGTTGATCAGATTACTACTAGCATGGTAGCTCAGGTACAGACCAAACATATGGCTCAGAATGCTGATAATGGTAAGGTGGCTAGTATATTTATCAAGAAAATTGACCCTAAGAAAAAGGAAATTGTAAAGCCTAAAGAAATTCCTATTGTGAAGGTCAAAATTTTAGGTAAAAAATGGGAACCAAAGAAAGGAGGAAATCCTAAGGAGTTAGAATGTTTGAATAATTTTCCTAAGAAGTTTGATAATAAAGTATCCAAGGTGATCACTGTAAGTGACAAGAATCATCAAGGTATCTCTGATACACATCATGAGAAGAAGGATATGACTATTGATAATTCCTTATATTCTTCTATAGATATGCTAAATGTTCTATCATAGATCACTATTAAAGTTCCCTTGTCTGAATTGTTAAGGATCTTGAACACAAAAATAAAGCTATAGCATGGTTAGGAAATACTGATATAAAGACAACACAAGATTGCAATGAAACTCATGATCCCAAGAAAGGAAGCAAAGAAAAGGTAAAAGATAAAGAAGCTGAAGTAGTTGTGTCTTAGATTCCTTAGATGTTTTTGGATAGTTCTATTAATGAATGTTTGGGAAGTGTTAAGCTGTTTTTCTTGAGTATCATAGTAAATGGTAAAACATTAAAAAATTGCATGATTGATTATGGTGCTTCCAATATTGTTATGCCTTTTGAAATAATGAAGGAACTAGGTTTGAAAGTTGATACTAGTCAGGGAAGATGTTGTGCCATGGATAAAAGAGAAGTGATAGTAATAGGTACTATTAATGCTTTACCCTATAGACTAATAGCCTGTCCAGACAAAGAACTTACTACGAGTGTGTTGGTTGTTGATATTCCACCTTAGTATGGTATGTTATTATCTAGAAAATGGAGTACTTCCATGGGAGGAAGTTTGCAATGTAATCTATCATTTGCTACTTTTAACAATGATGGGAATTTGGTAAAAATAAACAAAGAACCAAAAAGCATATTTATGATAGAAGAGGATGTTGAGGATGATATGAAAAACTTTGTGGATATAGATGTCAATGCATTCAAAGCAGAAGTTTTGACTTTGAAGAAGGAGAAGCATTAATATTAGATTGAAGTAGAAGCGGAAAAAAAAATAGATAAGGGAGATTTATGGACCATGTTCTTTGATGGAGCTTGTTGCAAAGATGGACCAGGTGCAGGTATTTTGCTGATATCTCCAATAGGAGTAACATACAAATTTTCTTTTACTTTAAGTTTCTCTTGTACCAACAATATAGTAGAATATGAGGCTTTACTATTAGGCCTTAGACTAGCTCATAAGCATGGGATAAAATGTTTACATGTTATAGGAGATTCTAAGTTGGTTGTATCCCAAGTGAGAAATGTTTTTATCTCAAAGAATAAGAGATTAAAATAGTACAAAAATGTTGCATGGGATATGATAGAATGTTTTGATGGATTTGGGATAATTTGGAAGGATAGGACTAACAAAAAAATGGCAAAAGTTAGCTAAAATAGCATTAAAATAGGACTAACAAAAAAATGGCAAAAGTTAGCTAAAATAGCATTAAAACCTCATGATGTCACATTCACTGGTATATCCAATGTTGAGACTCAAACTAGACCCTCTGTTCCTCATAATATCCAAAATTGGCAAGTGTTTGAAGATGATAAGGATATTATGAGATTTTTGAACTATGAGAATATGTTGTCAGGACAAGAAATTGATTGTGTAGCTTATGTAGAAAATATAAATGGAAAGGATACTATTTTTGGGTAGGAAGTTGTGTAGTTAAAGACAAATAAAATCCCAAAGGGTCTAGCTATTTTAGAAACTATTTTTGACAATTAGGATAGGTCACAAACAAATACCAGTGAATATAATGCCAAAGATCTAGAAGAGGTAAACTTAGGAACTCAGGAAACACCTAAAAAAGTATATATTGGTAAGAAATTGCCTCCTAAAATTAGGAGAGATCTGATAGACCTAGTAAGGAAATATAGACATGTGTTTGCATGGTCATATGATGACTTAAAAGCCTATAGGGAATATTTTTTTCAGCATGAGATCCCTTTGAAATCAGATGCTAAGCTTTTAGATAAAAATAGAGGCCAATAAATCCTACCCTAACTCCCAAGATGCAAGAGGAATTGATCAAGTTGAGAGATGTTGGGATTATAAAACCTATTAGGCATTCCTCTTGGGTATCCAATTTAGTCCCTGTTAGGAAGAAAAATGGAGACATAAGGTTATGTATTGATTTTCAAAATCTTAATATATCTTCATTAAAGGATAATTATGGATTGCCAAATATGGAAGTCATGCTACAAAGAGTTACTTGTTTTGAACTAATGTCTATGATGGATGGATTTTTAGGCTATAATCAAGTGGTTGTTAAAAAATTAGAATAGTTCAAGACTTCTTTTACTAATCCATGGGGTACTTATGTTTATATCATGATGCTTTTTGGGCTTACTAATGCTGGGGCTACTTTTCAAAGGGCTATGGATGTGGCTTTTGCTGATATTATTGATAAGTTTCTGGTTGTGTATTAGGATGATCTAATTGCTTATTCCAAGAATGAGAATGATCATTCCATACATCTGGAAAAGGTATTTATCAGGGTTCTTAAGTATGGTATCTCTTTGAATCCAAGGAAATGTAGTTTCAGTGTTACTGAAGGAAAATTGCTAGGACATTTAGTTGGCAAGCATAGAGTGAGGATTGACCTTGAAAGGGTAGAAGCAATAGATAAAATTTAGAAACCTAAAAGTGTTAAAGGCATCCAGTCATTCTTTGGAAAATCAACTTTTTTAAAAGATTTGTGACAAATTTTGCAAAGATCAGTAGGCCTATATCAAGGATGTTAAAGAAAGTATCTAAGATAAAATGGGATGGTGAACCTAGTATTGCATTCTAGAAAATTAAGCAAGCTATTAAAGATGCCCCTATTATCAAAGCTCCAAATTATGATAAACCAATGCATATATTTTCTTTTGCCTCATTTCAAACTATTGCTGTAGTATTATTACAGAAAAATGAGGAAGGTTATGAATAGCCCATTGCATCTTTCAACAAGTCTTTGCAAACAACAAAACTTAAAAATGACATCAATGAAAAATAGGCATATGCACTGGTGAAAGGAGTCAAGGCTTTTACATATTACTTAATGGGAGCTACTATTATTTCTTTTGTTTGTATTGCTACTATGAAGGATATTTTTTCACAACAGGAAGTATCTGGTAGGAGATGTAGATGGATTAATAGGATACAAGAGTTTAACATTGACATTCAAATTACTAAACTGGTTAGGGGTCAAGGTTTGGCTAAATTAATGATAGAAGCTAATTTAGAGGCAAACCAAATTAATGAACTTGATGATAGTTGTAGAGATAATCCTTGTGATATGGATACCTCTGATTGGTACAAAGATGTGATTTATTATTTGCAAAATATGAAACCTCCTTCAGAGTTGATAGACAACTAGAAAAGGTCCTTCAAGTTGCAAGCCATAAGGCATGTTATAGTACAGGGTCAATTATGGTGGAGAAATATGGAAGGGGTACTTCTGAAGTGTGTGGATGAAATTGAATCTAAAGGAATTCTAAAAGATATGCATGAAGGTGTATGTGGTGGTCACTATATGGCTAAAACCACTGCTCATAAAATTCTTAGAGTTGGTTTTTGGTGGCCAACACTTTTCAGAGATGCTCATGAGTTTGTCAAAGTTTGTGATGCTTGTCAAAGGTTTAGTGGAAAGTTGAAATTCTCTAGGAATATACCACTAAGACCTATTGAAGTACAGCCACCATTTTAGCAGTGGGGAATTGATTTCATAGGTGAAATATCAAATAAATCTAGTGGTGGACATTCATGGATCCTACTTGCTACTGATTACTTCATTAAGTGGGTTGAAGCAATTCCCACTAAGAATGCAACAAGTAAAGTGGTGATTAATTTCATTCTAAATAATATTGTGACCAAGTTTGGATGCCCACAAAAGATTGTAATTGATAATGCTACGTGTTTCAGATCAGAGGAACATAATTTTTTTTGTAAGAAGTATGGCATTAAAAAATACACATCATCACCCTATCATCCTTAAATAATTGGTTAGGTAGAATCAAGTAATAAAAGTATATTGAAAATCATTAAAATGATTATAGGAGAAAAAAAGAAGGCTTGGGATTCAAAATTTCCATTAGCTCTATGGGCTGACAAGGTTACTATGAAGAAGGCCATTGGATGTGCCCCATTTGATTTGGTTTATGGTATAAAAGCTAGACTTCCCCAAAACAACTTAAAGGAGATGTATAAGTTTGTTCAACTCTATGAAGATGATATTATTGATGAGATGCAACTCAGAATGGATGAAATCTTACAGTTAGAAGAAATAAGGAGAGAATATTTTGTTCATAATGCCAAGCTATAGTCACAGATGAAACATTTATATGACAAAAGAACTACTGAGAGAAAGTTTGAAATAGGTGACATGATATTAATGTGGAATGTTAGATTAGAAGACAAAGGAAAGCATGGTAAATTTGATCCAATTTGGCTTGGCCCATATTGCATCTGTGATACAAATGGAGAGGACTCATATTTTCTAAGGGATCTAACCAGAGATATTCTTGAATTGCCAGTTCATGGACAATTCTTGAAGAGATACTTTTCTTAAAGTGTCTATTTTTCCATGAATGGTAGTTTTAGGGTTTTCTATGTTCTTGTACATTGTGTATATTTTGTATATCCCTATAGTTTTCTCTATATATTTTGGTTCCTTGTTTCCAGTTTCTTTCTTGTGCTTTCTGAAGAGGTTGTCATTGTTGTATCAAGTTTGTGGTTTGCTCTCCCAAAAATTCTGAATTCTTACATAGACTCAAGTAGTCTATCATCCCCAGATAGAGCCACTGTTGGTCTAATTTTTTACATAATAAATTTTCTTAAAATCATGATATAAAAATCAGATGTGAGTTCTTTTGTTTAATCCTAGGGTTTTAGGTTTTGGGTCTTGTATTTTGATATCCTTTAAAATTTGTGTAAAACCTTAGGTCTTGACCTTTTCAAAATTATCTTGGTGTGAAATCTTTTGAAAAGGGAGGATGAATATTCTTTTCTTGCTTTCTTTGAAATCATTGTTGAAATCCTTTTTGAAAAAGTCTTTCCCCATCGTCAGATCTTGTTTGGATCCACAGATGTCACATGCTCGTTATGAAGAGTTGCAAGGCTATTTATTATAGTGATGTGGTAACCATCAAAAACTGTGTCATGGTACTAAAAATGTGGTTTGATGCTAAAGAAGTGTATCAATTCGAGAACATTATGTTCACATGCTTTGTCCCAGGGTTGTCAGGATCAGAAAGAATGCACACAGAGCAATTCACAAGTGGTGTCACTGGGACCTAAGATATTCTGGCGAGTTGCTATATCACGACTGAAAAATCTATGCTCTCTACCATTAGTGACATAGTGAGTGCTCAGAATATAAAGAAAGCAAAATTTTTTTTCAAAGATGATGTGACTGCGGAATTCCTAATCATTTTCATAAATATGCACAACCAGTTTCTTTGATAGTAGTATTAATTGCTGAATTTTAAATGAATGTGTCATATATTTCCCATCACCATAATTGTCAATCTGTCGGAGCTCGCTACATCGTGACTAAGAAAATCACACATCTTTCCGGTAGCAACATAACAAGTGCTCAGATATTGCAAAAGATGGTGTTCTTTTAAAATGGGCAGTGATTTTAAGGATCTCGAGGAAGATATCTTACAAATTATGCCTTTATTTTCATGACAATTGTGTTAGTCCTAGTTATTTTGGTTTTTATTTTTTAGGCGCTGATTTTTGATGGGTTACTGGAAGTCGCTATTTTGCTACCAGGAATTTGGTCATTTTCGCTAGTAGCGAAGTAGCGACTCATCTGAAAAATAACAATACGACAAAGCCAAGCATGTGTGATATCACTAGAGATTAAAATTATATATATGCATATGCCAGCATGCTAAGCCTGCTCAACGTTAGCAGTAACATGGACCCATGCCCCATGTATAAAACATGTAAAGGATTCTAATCATTAGATCAAGCATGGATCAATGATACTCATTATCTTTCTATGGAAAGATGTGTGAGGATTATGCATAGCGAGGTAGTGAGTTGATGACATGTGTCCCCAATCATCAGTGGGCCTAGATTGAAATGCCATCATTGAAGGAAAGGTATAGATGGAAGCATTTTATTCGATTGACTGTCAGCGTGTTAAGAAGAAAGTTGAGTCAGCCCAATTTTCATTCTTGGATCATAGGATTTTTTGAGGATCAACAACGCAAATTCAAAAGGAAATGAGATGCCACTTTGTTTTTCAATTTTGTGCATTTATGAGGAATGAAAGCTTCACATGTGAGAAAAATAGAGTATAATATAGGAGATTTTTCCATTTCTAGTCTCACACAAACAAAGATTTCATGTTTTCTAAGTACAAGAGCCTATTGATGATATTGTGATAAGCCAGCAAAAACATGAAGCAATCCTACCTATTTGTGAGCTATTGAAGAAGTTTAGATAAGAAAAAGTTTGGAAAATCAAGTAAGTACTCATATTATAACCTTTGTAGCATTCTAGTTCCTGTGAATTATAGTCAAAATGCCTTCTAAGAAAGCATTTTCTGGGCAAGTAAATTATATGGATAGGAATGTTCATGATGATTTGCTAGAGTTACTCCCAGAGTCCACCACCAAACTTGCACAAGTTAAGAAGTTAATTTCCTTAAACCCTAGGCTTAAGATTGTTGATGGCCTATATGATAAAGGGAATTGGGTTAGGGATGCAACAACTATGAAAACTAGTCTTTTTTTGTTCAAGAAATGGTTTTTAGAAAGGAATTTGTTTGCCCTTCATGCTAACGTGTGAAATTTTGATTTGGGAAAACTACTAGTTCCAAGTGTTTTCATGGATTATGATTTGCTTGAAGCCATTGCCAAGAATTATGACCAAGCTACTAGGGTGGTGAGAAGAACTAATGGTGTGCCTCTAATCTCAATTACTCCTAAGGAAATTAGAGAGGTTTTTCACCTAGAGCCATTGTCAGATTATCATGTGCCAATTAATTTGTCAGAACTAGAAAATGAATACAAGGAAAAGAAGGATGTGATTAGGGGAGGTGCACTGAGGGCACACACTGGTACAATAGGAACTTTGCCAATAATCATCACTACCTCGAGGGAACCTTTTAAGAAGAGTCTTTTTACTTCCCAGGCTATAGAGATATATAGGACCCTGTGTCATGTTTTTGGTGAAGATGAGCAGGATTTCATGCCCATTGGCCTTATGTATATGATGGTTCAAATTGCCTCTTTTGGTGTAGATGTTATTTTTTATTTTTCTTCCTTTTTAGTTGAAGAAATCCATGTTGGTTTAGTTGGAATTGCCAAAGGGAAAGTGGAGAAGACCTTTGGGCACTATTCTCTATTGATGCATATGTTCTTGTTTAAAGGGGTGGCATATTTTGGTAAAGAGATGGAATTTAAAAGAGAGGAGAATGGGGAAGCACTGCCAATCTAGTTGTGGAGTGTAGATATGAACTGGGATGTAGATAATGCTAGTTTTGTTAGATTTGATAGGTATTTTGCCTCTAAATTGAGATGCCTCATATTGAGTGACAATCCTAGGATCCCTAAGGCACTAATGCATCTCATTAGGCCTATGGATAGCCCCCATAATTTGAAAGTTTCACATAATTGGGGAGATATTATTCCTTATTTTGTTTCTACTATTTTCAGAATTTATGATTTTAGGGGGAGCCCTCATGTATTGCCCTACCAAGTACCTTTAAGGGTAGGAATGGCTGAAGTTTTATGGCAAGTAGGAGGAGTGCAGGAGATGTTTTTGTTAAAAAGGTCACTCGAGTCAATTTTTTCTACTTGCACTATGGCACATCAGTTTGTGATTACCAAAGGGGGTTGGCTCTTTTTGCATAAAATTTTGGATCAGTATAAAATGGCTATCTCCCATTCCCATTTTTGTGATACTGAGGGATTTTTTAATCAAACTTTGAGACATATGATTAAATTGAGTAAGGTAAAACATAATTCATATTATCTAGAGGAAATTATAAGGAATGAATTCTCATTGTAGGAACATGAAACTAAGAAGGAAAAGTGGAGAGTTTATTCCCAAGTTTTAGAATTCATTCATTGTTTTGATAAAAAATATGGTCCTCTAGATAATGCTAATATAGAAGCTGATAAAGTAAATAAAATCATGAATACCTTCCTTGAAATAATGGAAGCTATGAATGAAAAGAAGCAAATTTTTATTGATTCATACCCAGATAAGGCCAAAGAAGTCATGAGGAGATTGGCTTTCACTCTTAATATAGAGGCTGGACAAATAGTTGTTCAAAAGAAACCTGGTTATACTGTAATTCAAAATAAAAGGACTCTTGTAGATAAGGGTAAGAAAATAGTGGGATCCACCAGTGAAGTCCAAGAGGAGAGACTTAATGAACCTTCTCCCAAAAGGTAGAAGGTAATGAAGGAAAAGAGTCCTCAAATTAAGGAATATTCACCCACTCAATCCCCTTTGAGGATTGGAGAAGAACAACTCACTAGTGAGCAAATTGAGTAGATTGGATCACAGGGAGGTATTTTTATTACTCAAGTAGAGTTAGATGAGGGTAACCCCTAAGAACCTCCTCCACCAAGTTTGGATCTAACAATAGCTAATTATAGAGACAGGGAATTGGACCCTGTATTAGAATAGGCAAGTCATCAATTTTTGGCCAATGACAGTTTTGTAAAGTCTAGGGCTTTCCAGCAATGTGCATGGGGGGTGAACCTAAATAAATTTGAAGAAAGATGTAAAAGGGTGAAAATAGAGCATCTAGAAATGGATGAGGCCTCCATTGAGAACCAAACAAAAGAATAAATGATAAGAGAATTTCAAAATATAAGCCCTAAAGAGGGAAGACAAATGGTGAAAGCATCTAGCATTTTGTTGTTACCAAATTGGGACATTGCTGATGCCTTAGTTTTCAATTCTATTTCAAACAAATTGAATTTGCAAGATCCAAATAAAAAGGACTTACAAGGTACTACATTTATGGAGGATCAAGCTATGTTGGTCAGCTAGTCATTAAGAAGAGGGTCTAGAGCCACATTATCACAACCAGATGAGTCTAGATTTATGGGAAACATAATTGTAAGGAGAGTTGCTGATACCTCTCATGTATAGGCAGCTTATTGGAACATAGATTCATCCCAATTTCTTTTGGCCACTACTAAGAATGAAGAATAGGCCATGTTTGAATTACAGAGCAAGTATGAAACAATTTTAGAGGCCTACAATAAAGAGGTTAAAAAGAGGATTGAGCTTGAAAATAAGTTAATGGGTAGGTCCACAAGGCCAAGAATAACTTACCCTCGCTCCCTAGTTGAACCCTTCAAATCCACCCCCCTCATAGAAATACTAGATACACCCCAAAGTCTAGAATACTATACAATAGAAGATTTTGAAGAGGAAAAAAGCAAGTTGTGGGCATTACATGTGGAGTTGGAGGTGAAATATGAAGATAAATTAAGAAAGCTTCCCACATATTTGGAGGAAAAAATAGAATGGCCACTAGTATATGATCAGTTGGCTATGGTCATAAATATTTGGGAGGAATTGAAAACAAGTGATGAGGTTTTAAAGCCTATTGTGAATAAGTGGGTAAGGAGGAGAAAAGAAATGACATTTTTATGTTATTTGGTCATAAAAACTTCCTATGATCAAATTGAGAAAACTTTTGATATTATTTCTGACCTTTCTAATTTTGACAATAAAAGGCTTCATTTGCAAAGAATAATTATTGGCTACTTGAACAAGTATAAGGGCCAAAAGTTTAGCTTGTTTCCTCAAGCCTTAGATAGGAGAAATAATTTGAGGAACAAAGATGAATGGGCCAAGGAGCTAGATGATTTATTTTTTTTAAGGATGAATAGGGTTATCAATGGAAAAGGCATTCATGGTGGGCTACCACAACTGAAGAAATAGTGAAAGCCCAAATATTATTTGATTATTTAAAACAAGAATTTGTTGATATTGATAGGGAGGCAAAATATTTTGTCAAAAAGCAACAAGATGTTCTGCAATTTGATTGGCCAGATGATACAATGTTTGACACATGGATGGCAAAGATTGCTTCTGGTGAGAAATTTGAGAAATTTGGAATAGATGATGATGAGATACAGGAAGATGAGGTGTAGATTATTGACAAATCAGCCCCAGATATAAAAAATGAAGAAGGTGAAGGTCACTAAGCTCTAGTTGTAGGTACAAAGGCCCAAGATGTGGACATGAAAGAGAAACAATCAAGGATAAAAGTAATGTTGTCCATCCAAGGTGAAAACATTGAAAATCCAAGGGTAAAAATTGATTTAGAAACACCACAGGATTTGTCATTTGCCAGCCTAATGGAAAATCAAATTAGCAAATATTTTGTTATGACGTAACAAAAATGGGCCTACCAAAGTAAATATTGATGTGTTAACTTTTTGTTACATTGAGTTTTGTTTTCTTGGACACTTGTCAAGTTTTCCAAGCCTAAAGCTTGTTGCATCTCACATATTTAAGTGAGATCCCAGGGTTGGAACAAGGGTCCAAATTCTAATGTATTTTTTAGGATTGTTAGGAAATAGTACAGTCAGTCTAGGCATGTGTAGTTGTGTTTAAGTTTATTCCTAGTTATGTACTTTTCTAATATAAAATAGAAATGATAGTGTCAGCATGAATTCATGGGTTCTTCATTGAGTTTCTATTGTTTCTTGCATTAATCAGAAAAAGGATAATACAAAAGGGTATTTACACTAGACCTATGTCACTATTTTCTATCTCCATTTCATGCATTTATTAATTTGGAGATCATTTGAATAGGGTTCACTTGGTTGAATGTAGTCTGGATGGATTGCATATTGGTTTATTGTTGCTTTTAATTCAAGGGATTATGTAAATGCTTCAATAGATCAGTAGAATTCATGAGTTTATGAAAAGGATATTTCATAATAATGGAAATGGGTGATTACTGTTGATAAATTCAATTATACGTTAATTGAACAAGATCTCCTACTAATAGTTGACTCTTTGCCCCTATAGATAAAGCACTGGTCATATAAATTAGAGGTGTTAGAGAGTGAGTTCTCCTACTACATATCCAAGTTTTTCAATTCTAAAATCATTCTTATTTCATTTTATTTAGAGTTATAATGTTGGTTAGTACTCATTTATATTTTACTCCTGGATATTAGATAGCTGCTATTTCCAGAAGTAACCGTAAACTCAAGGAGAATTAGGACCAAATCTATGTAAGAGAGATAATATGAATCAAAGAGTATCAACAAATGGATGAATTGCATATATGATAGGGATAAAGGATGAAAATTAGAATGAAACTAAATTAAGTCCCATATAGTAGTATCTTGGTAAATTATCCCCTAGGTATACCCGCCTTGGTTTTGTAGAGCCTAAAGAGTAGGAAACCATCCATGGTTTTGTTGAAGTTGGGTCCAAATGGTTTACTTATGTAATTGTTAATGGGACTTAGCTGATCCTTAGGCTATGTGAGTGTTATCCTTTGGTATTGAAAATTTTGTTGATTTAGTAGTTTTAAACACCAACAAAATGGCAACTCTACTAGGGATTCTATCCACGGTGTGAATGATTTCATATTTGCACCCTATGCCAATCAATAGATCTAAGGTTTTAGACATCAACACATAAAATTATTTTCAGTTTTCATGTCTTTGTTATTCATGAGAGTTGAATGGTAGAAATGGTTGCCTCCATCTAGTGTTTCAACACTAAGAAAACATAGGTAGGAGTTTTTAAAATTTCAAGAGATGGTTTCTAAGTCTAGATCTAAAAATGATGTACCAACTTTTGAAAATGTTCATGCAAATATTGCTTGGAAGAGAAATTCATAATAAGACCATCATTGGTATAAGAAATACAATTAGTAATATTACGGGTCTTAATGGATTTCAAATTTACATGAAGTTTAAATCAGAAGTCATGAATCTTGATGAGTCCTTTAGACCAGAGAAGTCTTCATGGCCAATGGTGCTCTTAGAAGTTTTTATGCCACATTCAGTTGTTGGTCAGCCAAGTCAAGGTTAGAAAAGATTATTAAATTCCAAGATTTTATCATAGAAATTGAAAATGCTTTGAATACTAATGAATTTGATGATAGTAGAAATGAATATGTTGCAAATGATAGTGAATGTAATGAGTCTGTTGAAAGTGATATTGAAAATGAAGAATCTCAGTTTTATAAATTAGAGGACAATAATCAGCAATTTTATGATATGCATAATGTGGATTCATCTTTTTATGATGATGAGTATAAAGAAGAGGAAAAGTGTAACAGCAGTAATAGTCTTCCTTCTAGTGATGTATGTGAATGTGTTATGATGCCGGTTGTTGAGGTATTGTCTAAAGAAGAAGATGTATGGGATGATCATAATTTTTATTTTTTGCAATGTATTACTAACAAGTCTATTGTTACAAATGTGTCAAGCTATCCGGATCATAATCATAGCCAAGAAAATGAAACTAGGGATGAAATCTTGTTAAGTGTTGATGACATTTTCGATTTGTTGGCTCATGATTTTGAAAGGTATGCTAATCTTTCTAAGGATGCTTGTGTTGTGTCATGTTTTGCATTTCCATATGGTGAAGTCATTTTGCCTAAATTTGATGTTGAAGAAGATGTAGTTTTAGAATATGCTCTGTCAGGTTTGGGAGGTATATGTGATGGTAATCTGTATATCAATGCACATGACGAATTCTATGTTGAGAATGAAAATGTAGAGATAAGGTCTATTGCTAGTTCATTGTCTTCTTATTTTCATGAGGTCAAGATACATTCAAATTGCTCATGTGATGAGGAAAGAAATAGTAATGAATTAATTCATTCTAGTGAGTTATTTGAGGAAGAGATTGACACGGATCAACATATTGTGAACAAGCAATTTCATGATAATTCTTGTGATTTGGGATTTAATCATTTGTTGGAATATGAAGAAAATGCAGCATATGTTCAATCTGATTTATGGAGTACTAATATTGTAAATGAGGAGAAATCAGACTTTATATTTTCTTCATATCTAGATGCACAAGGTGAGTTACCATCTAATTCATGCAACTCATTGAATGAAGTTGAATATGAGCATTTTGTGTTTTTGGTAGATATCATGCATGAATCAGTTAGTAGGGATGAGTTTTAGTTTGATGTTGGCATTCATGAGCATGTTGGTTTTATCTTTCATAGTGAGCAAAAGGTTGAAGTTATGTCAAGTTTTAATATGCATTATGAAAGTAATGGTGATGATTTTGTTTTTCCAAGTGATTTGTTTCATGATGATAATATGATGGGTGAAACTAACAGGAGAAGTAATTTCAGTTTGCCTCAAGAGAATGTAAATGAAAATCAAGTATATGATAGAGGTAAGGAATTTTGAAAACTTATCGGTGGCCCGGGGCCATCTTTTGTACATAGTAGTTGTAGTTGTTTCCTACTTTCAATAAAGCTGTTCAAGAGAAGTTTTGAAGTTTTGGGAGTGGTTTGCTTCTTCTAGAGATCTGAATCCTTTCCATGCCCACAAAGGACATGCATCCCCAGATAGAGCCATTGTTGATGCTCAAAATTGTGTTCTCATTTTAAGCATCTATTTGAAATTTTGAATCGCTTTAAGCCCTATAAGTGCCCATAAATGCATATGTACTCGGCTATACCTTTGAGGCCTCTGAGGTGTTTAATGTTTCTAACACCTTTCGTTTAGCCTAGCCATTTGTTCCATGAAGTCAAACCATTATTCCGAGCCATTTTGTGAAGTCCCATTTTGAGCAAATTGTCAAATCTGCATTCACCTGTGTCAAACAATGACAAGACCCTATGTTTACATTTGAATATCTCACACCCAGAAATGTTTTGTGATTTTTAACTTTGGGAGTGTCTAGTGTCCATACCCAAGAACCTATGTTTCAGAGTTTGAGTCATTTCAAATCCATTTGACTAGGTTCTAAATCCCTTAAAGTTGGTCATTTACTGTTTTCATGCTGATGCACATTGCACACGATTCTAGGAAGCCCTGTTTGACGAGTTATAATTTTGACCCAGTTACCCAAAATATTAAAATTCCTTTGCAATTGCATTGTAGAGGTCAGAGACTTGTTATGTTTCAAGTTTCAGCTTATGACGAATCTGTTTGATCAGTTTTCAAATGCGATTCCAAACACAATCTCTAACCTTTTACTAGTGTCAACATATGCAAATTTTTTGAAAGCCTTGTTTGTGATGATATATCTCCTCATCCATGATAGGTGAGATTGAATGGATTGTACCACTATGTTGTACTCCAAAAATACTTTAGGTGTGCCAATTTTCAAATCTTAACAAATCCATTTGCACACTTTTCTAAGTCAATTCCATTTGCAAAAATTGCTTTTCTGCCAGTGTTTTCAATCTGCAAAATTTGAGTAGCCCACTTTGACCGCTTTCCATTTGCGCCCAATTATTTTCCATGAAGCCAAATCATAGATCTGTATTCTCCTTGTGATAGTGAACCAATAGCCCAAGTTTCATTTCCCCAAGTGTCAGTTTACTTAGTTTTCAAAGCCAAATTTGAACCCAATTTATTGTTTTCTGACATGTTTTCTTGCAGGCAGTTTTGAGAGGTCAACTTTGATAGCAAATATCTTTTGATCCCTAATTTTTCATTAGATGAGATTTGATGGGATGCAAGTATGCATAACAAAGAATTAGTGTGCCAGTTTTTAGAGCCCAGTTAGGTGTCTAGATCAATTTTAAAGGCCGGTCAAAAGACCCTCTGGCATTAAATTGATAGCTTGTAGATCAATGATAAAATGAGTTTCAAATGTTGATCTATTGATTGAAATTGTTTCTAATTAGTATGAGATGGTTAATGGATCAGTTTTGAGGGTTCAGTTGTTCGAAAACAAAATTTCTTTTAGCCACATGCACTCTGGGCCTAACTAATTCTTGCAGATTGAATAGACATTGTGGATTGGAATATTGATGAGTATTATAATGGTTTCTTTTAATTATAATAATTACTTAAAATCACATTGGTGCAAGTGTGAGAAGCAAACAGTAGGGCATAAATGAACCAAAACTTGACCATGCTGGGCTTTTGTCCAATTTATGTTTTGCAAATAATGAATAAAATCTCATTAGGAAATCCACTTAATGGCCACAAGAAGTGGATCACTTGGCTTGCTTGGGAACCTATACATATACAAGCCCCTTGTCACTAATTTTCCAGCTCAAGTAAAGATGGAGATGTTCATGTTTGGGATACATCCTTAAGGAGGTGTGTGATGGCTCTCACTAGTCACACACTTGTTGTGACTTGTGTAAAATGGGGTGGTGATGGGATGATCTATTCAAGTTAAAAGGGAGAATCTGCATACATAAAGTCCACACATTCAAAGTATAGGGCATATTTGAAGGCAGGCACCAAACCATAAACCTATGTATCAATTAGAAGTTACTTCAAAAGGAAAACTACACAAAAAGGAAGTCTACACTAGGAAAAAAGAGGCTTAGTGATGGAAAAAAGAGGTAACATCTTCAGCAAAACAAGCTCACAGTGAAAGGGCAAATTTCTACACCAAAGTGGAAGGAAGCCAAATGTTTTAAAGAACTTTTAGTGTAGTCAAAACTGAGATACAAAGTAGCTCATGCAATGTGCAAGGGAGCTCCTGCCATGTATAAAAGGAGATCACACATTAAAAGGCAGTCAAAGCCACAATTAAAAAGGGCATGAGTAGAACTTTTAGAAAGAAGCCATCCTTGCCAAGTAGAGATCCATGCATAAGCCGTAGGGGATGGTTTCAAATAAAGTCTGTGGCTTTTCCAAATTTTAAGCATCTATTTGAAATTTTGAATCGCTTTAAGCCCTATAAGTGCCCATAAATGCATATGTACTCGGCTATACCTTTGAGGCCTCTGAGGTGTTTAATGTTTCTAACACCTTTCGTTTAGCCTATCCACTTGTTCCATGAAGTCAAATCATTATTCTGAGCCATTTCGTGAAGTCCCATTTTGAGCAAATTGTCAAATCTGCATTCACCAGTGTCAAACAATGACAAGACCCTATGTTTGCATTTGAATATCTCGCACCCAAAAATGTTTTGTGATTTTTCACTTTGGGAGTGTCTAGTGTCCATACCTAAGAACCTATGTTTTAGACTATGAGTCATTTCAAATCCATTTGACTAGGTTTTGAATCCCTTAAAGTTAGTCATTTACTGTTTTCATGCTGATGCACATTGCACACAATTCTGGGAAGCCCTGTTTGACGAGTTATAATTTTGACCCAGTTACCCAAAATATTAAAATTCCTTTTCAATTGCATTGTAGAGGTTAGAGACTTGTTATGTTTCAAGTTTCAGCTTATGATGAATATGTTTGATTAGTTTTCAAATGCGATTCCAAACACAATCTCTAACCTTTTACTAGTGTCAGCATATGCAAATTTTTCGAAAGCCTTGTTTGTGATGATATATCTCCTCATCCATGATAGGTGAGATTGAATGGATTGTACCACTATGTTTTACTCCAAAAATACTTTAGGTGTGCCAATTTTCAAATCTTAACAAATCCATTTGCACACTTTTCAAAGTCAATTCCATTTGCAAAAATTGCTTTTCTGCCAGTGTTTTCAATCTGCAAAATTTGAGTAGCCCACTTTGACCACTTGCCATTTGCGCCCAATTATTTTCCATGAAGCCAAATCATATATCTGTATTCTCCTTGTGATAGTGAACCAACAAACCAAGTTTCATTTCCCCAAGTGTCAGTTTACTTAGTTTTCAAAGCCAAATTTGAACCCAATTTATTGTTTTCTGACATGTTTTCTTGCAGGCAGTTTTGAGAGGTCAACTTTGATAGAAAATATCTTTTGATCCCTAATTTTTCATTAAATGAGATTTGATGGGATGCAAGTATGCAGAACAAAGAATTAGTGTGCCAGTTTTTAGAGCCCAGTTAGGTGTCTAGATCAGTTTTAAAGGCCGGTCAAAAGACCCTCTGGCATTAAATTGTTAGCTTTTAGATCAATGATAAAATGAGTTTCAAATGTTGATCTATTGATTGAACTTGTTTCTAATTAGTATGAGATGGTTAATGGATCAGTTTTGAGGGTTTAGTTTTTTGAAAACAAAATTTCTTTTAGCCACATGCACTCTGGGCCTAACTAATTCTTGCAGATTGAATAGACATTATGGATTGGAATATTGATGAGTATTATAATGGTTTCTTTTAATTATAATAATTACTTAAAATCACATTGGTGCAAGTGTGAGAAGCAAATGGTAGGGCATAAATGAACCAAAACTTGACCATGCTGGACTTTTGTCCAATTTATGTTTTGCAAATAATGAATAAAATCTCATTAGGAAATCCACCTAATGGCCACAAGTGGATCACTTGGCTTGCTTGGGAACCTATACATATACAAGCCCCTTGTCACTAATTTTCTAGCTCAAGTAAAGATGGATATGTTCATGTTTGGGATACATCCTTAAGGAGGTGTGTGATGGCTCTCACTGGTCACACACTTGTTGTGACTTGTGTAAAATGGGGTGGTGATGGGATGATCTATTCAAGTTAAAAAGGAGAATCTGCATACATAAAGTCCACACATTCAAAGTATAGGGCATATTTGAAGGCAGGCACCAAACCATAAACCTATGTATCAATTAGAAGCTACTTCAAAAGGAAAACTACACAAAAAGGAAGTCTACACTAGGAAAAAAGAGGCTTAGTGATGGAAAAAAGAGGTAACATCTTCAGCAAAACAAGCTCACAGTGAAAGGGCAGATTTCTACACCAAAGTGGAAGGAAGCCAAATGTTTTAAAGAACATTTAGTGTAGTCAAAATTGAGATACAAAGTAGCTCACGCAATGTGCAAGGGAGCTCCTGCCATGTATAAAAGGAGATCACACATTAAAAGGCAGTCAAAGCCACAATTAAAAAGGGCATGAGTAGAACTTTTAGAAAGAAGCCATCCTTGCCAAGTAGAGATCCATGCACAAGTCGTAGGGGATGGTTTCAAATAAAGTCTATGGCTTTTCCAAATTAAGAGGAGCCTCATGCAAGTAGATAAAGCATCCACTTCATACATAAGAAGACTAGAAGACAACTACCTTTGAAAGCTCACACCAAGTTTAAAGATAGGGCCGACCAAGCTTGCAGAGCAATCAAACAAGAACAAGCTACATGAATTAAGAGGAACCCATAGAAAGCAGCAATAGTCAACACCAAAATAGGCAAGCTGATGGAAGGGAAGGACCCATGCTAGATGGAAGCTTTCAATGCATAGAAAGGAAGTTTTCAAATTTGCTACAGGTAACGAACTTGAACAAGGGAGAAGCTGCGATAGATTAAAAACACAGTTATAAAGGGGGAAACCAATAAGCCATTATCCCAGATTTCTCATGGGAGGGCTTTTTATATCTTTAAATGCAATAGCACACAATAGGCATTGTGTATAAAGCCATAGGCTTTTTAGAAGCTACAAGCTGGATGTATGGGGCTAGTCAATGACCAGTTATAGCTGGATTACATCAACAATTAAATTTTGAATGTGCACATGGATGAAGAAGTGATGTGGCCAGATCACAGACTGAGGAAGGAGATGGTGACATGTGGAAGATCATGTGGTCCTCATTATCTCGCTAAGTAGAGTTGCTCAGCAGTTAATCAAAGCGACTTGGCGACCAGTGAGGTGGCATGGTGACATGGACAGGTGGAATTTGTCAAAAAAGTTGCTAGAATCTGGTGGTTTCCATGTCGCCACCAAAAAAGTTGAAGAAATTTTGGTGAACGACATGGCAAATCATCAAAAATTTGAAGAATTTGGTGAAGTTTGAATGTGGGACCCGCTTGGGTATAGGTGACCAATAATAGGGTGACAAGTGATGCCATTTGTGTAGGTTTGAGCAAATCATGTCTCGACACATGTCATCAAGCCAGTCAATAGGTTTGACCTAGATGGAGAATGGTAGGAAACTTTGAGAAAACATAAATTTTAATATTTTATTATTTTCTAAACGTGTAGGTCATTTAAATAAATTCTAAACTTTTGTATAGTTTAAACTTTGGAAAAGTTTTATTTTTTTCAAAATAAATGCTATGAAAGCCATGAATGGAGACCTGAACATTAGAGGACCATAACTAGGGCAATTTTTATCCAAAATAGGTGCTCCAATAAACCACCAAAACCAGAACGAGCTGAATTTTCAATTTCTGAGGTCAATTTTTGCATAGGTGGTCATTGGTTTGTGCTATAAGTCAATTTGTAAATTTTGGGGCGTTCTCAATAGAATAGGCAAATTTCAACATTGATCATCAAAATTGGTTAGAGGGCAATTCTAAAGGCTTGTTGGGATCTGAATGTGGAGAAAATCATCTTTAAATAGTTTTCTTACATTTTAGAGGTTATATTGAACTAATTTTCACTTTTTATCGTGAATTCACTTTGACATCAAAAATTAGTAATGATGGTGAATCAAATATCTCAGATATTTCTACCTTGTAGAGGCCAAATGATGAGGATTTTGATTCTTGGAGTTACAGGGAGAAGGTACAGAGAGAGGCTTTTTCAACTTCTTGGGAAGGAATTCTAAGGGGACACATGTCAGTTGCAAATTTAATATGAGAATTGCCTTCTTGATATTTATGCTTTCTTCTTCTCTTTTATAAGGGTTGGAAAATTTGAAAAGTTTCTCTGGAATGAAGATAATTAGTAGAATTGGCCTTGGAATCAATGAATTCTGAATGGAATATCTAGGATGTGCTAGTTCCAAACCATGAAGCTTTTGCTTTGGCTGTGATACCCCTTTCCCATCCAATCAGTTTCTCATTCCCACCAGTTTCTGTCTTGTATGACAGCATTTGTTCTTTGTTTAGTATGCTTTATTATGTTCTTTATGAGTTAATTTCATGCATTTTTATGTATTATTTCAAGGAAATCAATACAACGAACAACAAGTGTTTAGTTTCAGTTTAAATCTTGTCTCCTTTCTCAGTTGAGATGTGATGTTTTATGGTCTTTGAACAAAGAGCCTAGATCATAGTTGTAGTCCCTTGAGGTTGTATGTTGCTTCATTGTTGCTTGTAATTCAAGGAATTATGTAAATGCTTCAGAGATTCAACAAGGTTGCAGGTTTATTGAGGAGGATATTAGGTAAGAATGAGATTTAGATCAAACATTGATATCCAATTTACAAGGTAAATGGATAGATCTAGAGTCTTGGCATAAGATATGTGTTCTAGATATCTAAAATGCATGAGGGAGATTTGTGAATTTCCCAATGGATGAGGTACTCATCTGTTATAGAATCATAAGTTTGTTGTTCATACATGGTTTTCATCCACTTTCCCCACCCACATAAAATCAAATCAAATTCAAATCATCTTTACATTTTATGTTGAAGAACCTAAATGTGATGCCCTCACTCAGCTTGTTAATATCATAGAATGAATATATGCAATGATGTCTAAATTCAAGAACACCCCACTTGAATTAGATAACATTATACCAAAGGAATTATATACAATTATTGAAAACAAGTGGCATTATTGTCTAAACCTAGAGAAACAAACTAGAGAATCCACATTAGCCTAGGTTATGCTAGAATTGTCAAAAGGGTAGATTACAAAGGCCAACAACAAATATGGTGGAAGGTTTGAACAAAAATACATGGCATTCAACATTCTTCAAAATAACATGGAAGATGTTGTGAAGAAATCCACTCAAATGTGGAAATTGATTTATAGATTAACAACTATCAAACAAGGATAAGAATATCCCTTTGAAGGGAAAAATAATAGAGATGATAATGATGACAAGGCAGATGATAAAGAAAAGGATAATGCTAAGGAGGAGATACAAAAGAAAGATGAAGATATGACTACAGCTGAAGAGCAGCAGGAAGAAGAGAGTGTGCAAGACACACAAATGCCAAGTATGAGCCCTCCTTATGACATTAGTATACCTACATAAACTATAATTGTTAAGGATGTTCCTAATAGTTCAGCTCAAAACATCAATCCTTTAACTACAGAAGATCTAAAGAAGATTCTTGACCAATCTACACTACAACCAAGACTATGTGAAAGTCCAATATTGGTTAGTGTTCATGAAATTTAGAAGGTAGTAGTTGACATCACAAGGGATAATGTGAATGCATAAGAACCACCTTCTATCATCGCTTCAACTATTAAAATTCAACCCTTGATTCAAACAATTAAAGATACATCTATCAAGGTTGACACAAGTATCAAAGAAGACATAGTTGAGTAGCGATAGACTACCAAAGAAGAAGAAATGGAGACAAAAACAAAGCAAATAGGATAGATAGACACATATGTTCCTACAACACAACAACAAGGTGCAAGTCCAATCATTTTGACTGACCAAAGAAGATCTAAAGAGAGCAAGGATGTACCAAGAAAAAAAGGAAAAAGAAGCAATACAAGCATTGGTAACATTACCAACATTAGTCGCTCCTACAAAAATCCTTTAGAAGCTGAGCACAGAGAATATACCACTGCAAATTTTAGCACTAGGTTCAAGTTCTACAAGAGTTTACAAGGTAAATCACTATGGTGATGTATCCTTAGATGAAGAGATCATTATTCCTTAGTTTGATTATGCAATAATGACTATAGAGGAAATAGGAATATTACAACAAGCTTTGGAAAAGAAGAAGCACCAAGAAGTGCTTAGAAAGGAATTTAGGCAAAAGCAAGCATTACAGGACATCAAGGAAATCTTCTTAGATGCATTCAACTTGCCTACACCTGAAGAAACAAAGCCTCTATTGGAATAATTGTTAGAAATTTCTAAAAAGATAAATAATGAAGATACTGACACAAGTGCAAAACTTCTTGAGTGCTTAGAGAAGAAATTCCAGAGTAAAGTGAGTGAGAAAATATTAGGTGAGATAACAGTTACTCATGTTGCACTAACTACAAAGGTTGAGTATGTGAAGAAAGTACTTGAGAATATTTTCTCATTGTACACTAAACTGTGTGACCCCACACTCTTCAGTCAAGAAACAAGACATATAATTCTAAGTTTGGAGAGAACTCTCAATGTATCAGGTATGCAACTACTACAAAACCTAGCTCAAAGTGAGAAGCATTTTCACACATTGCTTCAATCATAGAGTCAACTAGTTGTGTTAATAGCAAAAGAGGCTAATATAAGAGCCAAGTTAACAAACATTCAAGCCTCCCTCACCCCACATATGGAAATACTCCATAAAGAGCTAGGATATGCAGAGACATTGTTAAAGAAAGATCCTCATCATTCAACATTAGATGGATTAGTTCACCTAGTAGCCGAGCTAGAAATCCAACTCAAGTCACTAGATGTTGCACATGACAACTAGGATGTAGCTCTAAAGATAATTATGGAAGTCCACAAATCCTTTTTGGACAAATACACTATAAGTTTATAGACCCTTTGATATAAGTGTCAAAAAGAGGGAGATAAAAGAGGCAAAAGGAGGAGAGTAAAGAGTAAAGAGGGGAGATAAACCAAAGGGGGAGAATAATAAAAAGGAGAAAGGTGAATATGAATAAAGAAAAAGAAGAAGCATGAAGAAAGGGGGAGCTAATCAGTTTTTGACCCCAGTGATAGACAATGTAGAAATAGAAAAAGAGCACAATAGATATCAGCTAAAGATAGAACATTAGTTGCAAACACATTGAAGGAAAAGAGTACCAGTCAGCAAAGACAAATCTACTCAGAATGGAGAATATATTTTGGATACAAAATAGGCACATTAACTTAGGGGGAGTTATAAATTTTGAGGTGTATAGGTTATTGAATTTTTTTGTAGTTTTGTATAAGCTGAGTTGTGAATGTGTTATACTTGAGAAGATTAGATTGATTATGTATAGTTAAGTTTTTTTGACACTCATGTCAAAGGGGGAGATTTTTGATCTTAGATTGGTTTTGACAATTGAGTGTCAACACACTTAAGTCATTTACTTAGTTCATGCCAAACTAGTAATGCATGTCGAGTATGATATGTAAACACAAGAACATGCTGAGTTGCAATGAGTGTCAAGTCACTCAAGTACCAAATAGATAGACCATGCCAAGTGATTTAGGTCTTGAGTAAATTGTTGATGCTAAGTAGTTTAGGTGCCAAGTTAGAAACAAAATTACAATAGGTGTTGAGCATTAGTAACTTCAAGTGCTGAGTAACATAGATTTGACATATTCGTTTGTAACTGCACAAAAAATTATGTAAACCATTTTCAAGCTAACATAAGGTTAGATTTCAATTCTTTAAAGACAAGGACAAATCTATTTGCAAAATCCCTATGTATTTACATGTAGCCAGTCAGAAAATAGGAAGATTTAAGTAGCAAAAAGAATGAATCTCAACCATAGATTCATATCTAACCCTAAGCCACCAAAGTGTTTATAAGGAAGATGAAGCCCCAAAAATAACAGGGAATTGAGAGTGTGAAAGATATCATGTTACAGGAGGTAACAAAGGGTGAATGATTGAATTTGTTCATAGAGCATTCAAGGTGACTTAGTAGTGAAAATAAATTGTAGAATCAATTGGAGGAGAACAAAGAACAGAAGGATACAACATTGTTATATCATATCAAATAGTATCAATAAGGACACTATACAAATTTGATCTTTAATCAGGCAACTAGAGCCAATCACAAGATCTATGCTGAAACATCCTAACAGGTAATTTTAGTTAAATCTCCTAGGTAGAGTAGTCCTAATAGGCTATTGTAAATAATTTAACAAGGTGACATTCCAAGTGGATGTTCTAAAGTCCTTTAACGAGGCACACTTCTAAAAGGGTCTTGAAATCCTCTAACAAGGTGGAACTTAACAGTCTTTGTAAGCCTTTAATAGGGAAGGCCTTTCATAGGGTAGATCATGATTCATGGTCAAACCATTGTAACCTTAATTGGCTACACTTTATTGCTGTAGTAGTGAAGATTTGTGGGTGTCATCCCCACCCCAATTTTACCTTCTCAATTGGAGGGTTTTTGGGTAATCATATTTGGTGTTAAGTGTGTGTGTTCAATTATTTACATGTTTTAGATGCATTTACTTTTCATGTCATTTTTAGATCATATATTACATGAATCTAATGAATGGTAAATGTTTTAATAGCTGAAGTTTGAAATTTTGATTCACCCCCTCTCCCCCCCCTCTTAGAAGTATATGTTTCCCATTGTAATTTTAATAGAATCTTGCTACTTTTCCTAAGGGTGCAATTAAGATTTTAAAAAAATTCAATAGTGATGGAAAAGTTTCTATAGATGACCACCTAAGTGCTTTCCACACAATATGTGGTGTTATCAATGTACCTACCTAGGAGATAGTAGTGAGACATTTTGTTTGGATGCTTACTAATGTAGTGGCCAATTGGTTCAATCATTTGCCTCAAGACTCTATAGCTAGTTGGGATGTTATGAAAATTGCTTTCAAAACTAGGTTTAAAACACCTAATAATGAATGCACTCTACTACTCCACTTAAGTCAATTGAAAAAGGAAATTCATGAGCCTATGAGGGAGTTTGTGGCCAAATTCAATAGGTTGTTACAAAGAATTCTTGTAGCCTTTAGGCCCAATGGTGAAAACCAAAAGTTTTTTGTGAATGCCATTCAGATTGACATAAGTTTCCATTTGCTAAAGGATGTAGTGGTTGATCTAGCCATTTCTCAAAGACAAGCCATTCAGTTAGAAGATGCTCTAATTAAAATAAGAAAATGGAAGAGAGAATTACAATCATCTAAGTTTACTTTTGCATATGTTCCTACTGATGCTTTCATGCAAAGGTTGATAAATGATATGGCCATGCTCAAAAGGAAACAAAATAAATCTTATACACCATAATAGTCACCATACCAAGACATTAATCAAAGACAACACCATCCAATTCATGGAAAGACTCCTTTTCTAACTGTGCCTCAACAAAGGCTACAAATTGAAGAAGTGCCTAAAGAAACAATGTCTTCCTTTCACTTAACCACGGACCATGATGGTCAAATGTGTCCTAATTGGTTGAGATGTGTTTAGATTGATGCAACAAGAGATTTCATTTTAGGAGAACACCTAATGGAGAGTGAAGGAGCTAAAGATGAAGGTTTTGGTTCTTATTTCTTGGAGTATGAACCTAATACAAAGAGAGGGGGAGAAATTTTAGTGACATTGCAAGGCCTTGCATGTACTATTCTCATAGAAAATCAAAGAAATAAGAAATTTAACACAGATGTTAATACTTTGAGTGCGAGTTCTAAAGGGAAGGATCAAATGCCTAATAATTTCCCCCTGAACACAAAAAGTTCAGACTTTAGAACTCTATCTAGAATAGAATCAACCACTAGTTCTTCTACCTTTCATATTGTAAAATTTTGTAAATCCTCCACCATTTCCATTTCCCTAGCTAAATACTTGAGGATAAATCCCAAAGGATTAGACAAATTGGTTTAGTATATAAAAAGGGAGCCCCTTTCAAATCCCCAATTCATTGAATCCAATGCGAATAAAGTTTCAATGGCCCCTGAGAAGCCCACTTTTGTATTAGAAGGTGTAGCACAAGAACCTAATGTTGGACCTTCTACCCATGTTGTAGAAAGAAAAATAGAAGAAAAGAAGCCTTATCATTTTTACATCTCCTTGCTACTAAATGGGCAAAGCTTAGTAATTGTAGCATTGATTTAGGAGCCTATGATAATATTATTGTGTCTCATGTTGCTAAAGCTCTTGGCCTCCTTGTTACAAAAATGTTTAGGAGATGTTACTCTATGGATGGAAAGAAGGTGCCACTCATAGGACAACTTAAAGATGTGCAAGTTGTCCTCACTCCATGTCCAGACAAGAGATTAAAATTGACAATATTGGTGGTTGATATCCATGCAAATTATGGAATGCTACTAAGTAGAACCTTTTGCAATGATATGGGTGGAGAGATTAAAATGGATTGGTCTGAAGAATTGATCCCAATAGGAGAGCCAAAACCAAAAAAAATAATATTGTAGTACCTTCAAATAATCCCAAAGCTCAAATTGTTGGAAATATAAGAGGAGTTACTAAGAGGGGAGGGGTGAATCAATTACCACTAAAAAAATTCCAAATCCCTTAGATGTCAACACAAACTTCCTTTAAACTCACATCTTGATTAGAACTAGATATTCATTGTAACTCAATTAACAAAGAAATTTGATATGTTAATGTGTATTAGCCTTTAGTAACTTAGTTGTAGAAAGATAAAGTAATAAGAAAATAAAATGAACACATGAGACACTAAGATTTAATGTGGAAACCCAATTTGGGAAAACCACCAATGCAACTAGTTAGAACTTTTCACTTTTTTGAAGTGAGCCTTGTTAGGAGCCAACCCTATTAAAGGTTACAAAACACATTTTAGAAGTGACCTTGTTAGAGGTCTTAAGACACTTAATTCTTAAAAAGCCACTTGGTTAAAGGAAATTACAAAATGATTGTTAAGTAAACTCTTTTAAGAGATTTATTCATTGCTACAATTGTTGGAGACTAACAATGATTGACCTAATTTATGAAGCAATTGGATTGTAGATTTAGATCAATGTTCTCGTTTATCCCCTAGATCATCCTTGATCAAAATATTCTTTGTAGCTCCTTGGCTACTCTGCTCTTAATCAGACACCCTTCTCTTTTCACATCTTATCTTCTTCACCACTTGCTCCTCATTCAATCCACAACTTGACCTTTCATAGATATGAAACCCAATGTCAAGCTGGCTTGAATACCCTTTCAAACAAAAAAATAGCATCCACTAAGTTGGCTTACATAAACCAACAAATGGATAAAACTAATCTATTGAAGGTCAGCTAAAACTGGGTCACTCAGTTACCACTGAGTTCCTTGGTAACTGACATGACTCAGTTTGCACTAAAGTCCTTTGGTAACCAGCCTAACTCAGTTTGCATAGGAATTCTTGAAATTATCTTCTTTTGAACTTTTTCTCAATTACTAGAGTCTTCTGAACTCGGTCCCAACTTGAAATGCTTGGTTAGAGTATAAATTTATATAACATCAATGATAATATATAATTGAATAATTGTTATCAACACAAATACAATATGAGGAATGTCAATTTGGGAATTATGTGATCCTTCCTAATAGCCAACCTAAGTTAATTGCTAATGTTGATGAAAAAAATGAGCTATGGACAATGGAGTTTGATGGTAGTTGTTCCAACTCAGGATCTACTGCTAGAGTAGTTGTGATTCCTCCCTTAGGAGAGCCTATTCCTTTCTCTTTCAAATTGGATTTCAAAAGTACTAATAACAAATAGTATAACATTCCCCGCCACATGCCAGTGCTAAAGACATGGGTAACTCCCTAGAGAGGGAAACCAAGCTTTCCTTCCTGCATTCTGCCAAACTTAAAGCTAATTCTTTCCTCCAAGTCGATTCTTGGATTTATAATGAAATGATGGGTTTGAAGAAGAAAGTGGAAACTTTGCAACATAACCAAGAGGCTAACCAGGCTATTATCAAACACTTGGAGGTGCAAATGGGAGACATCCCAAAAAAACTTACAGATTATGAGCAGAATCTTAGAATGCTTATCAAGGAAAGCGGAACAAAAATGGAGCAGGTTACTTCAAGCATCTGTTCTACTGCAATGAGCCTGGGCAAAAGAGAAAATGAAGGAACCATATCTTTGGAAGGTCCTAGCAAGAGGACAAGACAAATTTTGAGGAAGAAAGCCTTCATTGTTGCTACTTCTTCAGCTGCTAACTCCATCCATGATACAACTATGATTGGTAAGGAGGTAGTTAAGATGATCACAAAATTGCAATAGTTTCTTTGGGTCTTCTTTTCTGATTGGGTTCCTGTTCAGGTCCTTTTTGCTGGTTGTTACATCCGGTTCTTGTGTTTGGTCCTATTTTCTGGTTTTTAGTTTAAAATTGTATTGGAGGTTCCAGGTCCTTGTAAAACTTGGGTACTTTAATTAGACTATGTAAGTGGTTTCAGGTCCCTGTAAAACCTAATTTTGGTGTTGCTTCTAGTAGGTTTAAGGACTCTTTTCTTGATGGTTGTCTTGCTTTTTCCTTTTTGAGGATGTGAAAGGGTTTTGAGGTCCCTTCAAAACCTATTTTTACCATAATCTAAAACATAGAGTATAACATTTATGTAACATCAATGAAAATATATAATTGAATAATTGTTATCAACACAAATACTGAGGAATGTTAATTTGGGAATTATGTGATCCTTCCTGATAGTCAACCTGAGTTAATTGCTAATTTTGATGAAGAAAATGAGCTATGGATAATGGAGTTTTATGGTAGTTGTTCCAACTCAGGATCTAGTGCTAGTGTAGTTGTGATTCCTCCCTTAGGAGAGCCTATTCCTTTCTCTTTCAAATTGGATTTCAAAAATACCAATAACACAATGGAATATGAAGCCTTGTTGTTGAGATTGAAAGAGGATAACTCAAAGGGAATAAGGATGCTAATAACAAAAGGTGATGTTAAACTAATAGTAAAGAAGGTAAAGAACCAATTTTATGTCAAGAATGATAATTTAAAACATTAAGGAAATTTGGTTTGGAATGAACTAGAATATTTTGATGCTTTCTCAATTGAGTTTGTCCCTTGGTCTCAAAATCCTAGAGTTGTCTCCTTGGTAGTTTCTGCTTCATTGCTCTTACCCCACCCTAATTTTAGAACTAATTCTTATAGAATAGAAATGATTTATAGATCGAGTGTACCAAATAATGTTGATCATTGGCAAGTTTTTTACAATGGTTCACAGTTGAAGAACTTTATTGGATGTATCCAAAACTTTGCTGACTTGTTTTTTGAAGGTTTGGAAATAGAGGATAAGGAGGTTGGTGAAGAACTTAGTGAGTTTGATGAAGTAATTCAATTAAAAAGGAACAAAATTACCAAGGGATTGGTTTCTCTTGAACACCTTTTTTGAAGGAGAGATGATAGTGCCATTAAGAAATACACAACTCACAATGAAGTTTTGAAGGAATATGATAAATTTGGTATTGGAAATGAGAGCAATCCCAAATAGATCTCAATTGATAGGACCTTCTCTACAAGGGAGAAAGAAAATCTAAAAAGACTACTAGTGAAATATAGAGATGTTTTTTCTTGGATGTGAAAATTTAAAAAATTCTAGGAATGGGGAGTTCAGATATCATATACCTCTAAATCTTGGACCAACACCCTATCATAAAAAACTTAGGAATTACAATCCAAAGGTATCTAAGGCCATATTGATAGAAATGGAGAAGATGTTAAAGGCTAGAATCATCTACCCTATTCACCATTCAACATGGATAGCTAACATTGTGTCTGTAAGGAAGAATAATGAAAAAATTAGAATCTGTGTGGATTTCAAGAATCTTAGCCATGCCAGCCTGAAAGAAAATTATGCACTTCCAAAAATGGAGCATGTCCTATAGGCTATAGCTAGAGTTAAAATAATGTAAATTCTTGTCAATTATTCAAGATATAATCAAATAAGTGTATCTCAAGAGGACCAACACAAAATGACCTTTATCACACCGTGGAGTACCTATGCTTACAATAGAATGCCTTTCAGACTGATTTACATAGGGGAAACATTCCAGAGGGTGATAAATTATTCATTCAAAGATTATGGGATAAAATAATTGTGATCTACTTGGATGAATTGACTATCTACTCTAAGAGGAGAAAACATCATTTGAGAGATCTTGAAGAAGTATTGCATAGGTGCAGGCAACGTGACATATCCTTCAACCCTAAGAAGTTAGTTTTCTTTCTAGAAGAAGGTAAACTCCTGGGACACATTGTTTCTAGATAGGGGATAAGAATTGATCTTGACAGGATCAAAGTAATTCAACAACTCTCTCTCCCCATGAATAGAAGTGATTGAAAATCCTTCTTTGGCCAAACAAATTTCCTGAGAAGATTTGTACCCAAGTTCTCAAAGAAGGTAAGACGCGTATTAAGTATGATGAGTGAGAAACATCCATTCAAGTGGCTTGAAGAAGGGAGGAAGGCTTTCAAAGATATCAAAACTACCATTTCTAATGCTCTAATGTTGGTCAATCTCAACTTTAGGAAGGGCTTTATCATATATTTCTATGCCTTAGAACACCTTGTCTAGTATTCAGACTCAAAGAAATGATCAAGATGAGAAAGCTCCTATTGATTTCATGAGTATACCTATAAAGAAACATGAACTAAATTACTCTCATGTTGAAAAACAAGCATTTTTTGTAGTTACAGAATTAAAGCCATTCAGGTATTACATTCTACATTTGCATTCAACTATATATGTACCAAAGACTTTAGTTAAAAGTGTGTTGACTCAACAAGAAATCAAGGTAAATAAAAGAGTAGTATGGATATATAGGATTGAAGAGTATGACCTCACTATTAAGCCCACTAACTAAGTCAGAGGGTAAGGGTTATGCAAGTTAATAGCAAAAAATAAAGAACCAATACAATAAGATACACACGCTACTCCCACAATCTTACTAGTTAGCTTAACTAATCCTTGGTTCTCAAATGTGGTATACTACTTGACCTATGGTGAATGCTCTAAAGACTTGATTTACAAAGAAAAGTGTAACCTTAGGTTAAAGGTGACCAAGTATGTGATTTCACAAGGTACTTTGTGTAGAAGGCGAATTGATGGAACCTTCCTAAAGTGTGTGGATAGTGATTAGCAAGAGTAATTATTAAAACTATATCATTCTAATGTATATAGTGGAAAATTCTCTTCTATGGTAATTTTTTTCAAGATCCTCAGGAACTATTTCTATTGGCTAAGGATGTTCAAAGACATGTACTTGTACATTAAAAAATTGTGAGAATTGTAAACTTTTCACTGGTCATCCTCAACTTGCAGTGTTACCTTTAAAGCCTATGGTGATAGATGAGCTTTTTGGCTAGTGGAGCATAGATTTTATAGGGCCATTGAACCTACCATCCAGTGCCAATCATGTTTATATCCTGATAGCTACTGATTATTTTTAAAAATGGGTGGAAGTGATCCCTACAAAGAAAGAAAACTCTCAAGTAGTGTGCAACTTCCTGATGAATTATATTTTGGTTAAATTTGGGATACCTCATAAAATAGTTGCAGATAATACCACATACTTATCCTTTGAAGAAATTTCAATGTTCTGTTATGAACATGGTATTGTAAGTAAACTTGCAACAAAGAATATAACTGTTTCCACATAACCCATAATAGATCTGAAATAAATATGCAATTAAATCCACATGTAAGAGAATTTATGACATACCCACAATAATTTAGACACAAGATCTACCCAAGGAAACTCTCATTGAGAAAAAAAAAATCAGCCTCCAAAAGCATCCATCACCATGTATTATTAAAAAAAAAACACCATTGCAATACAACCATGGAAGCCTTCAAAGAACCATATCCACTACCAAGCAATCCATGTGAACAAACATGAATCCACACATCCCATGCCATGCTTCCAACCTTCACAAATGCTCCCTTGTCTAACCTATCAAGCCTTGTCCCAATTGACTCTTTCCCTTTTTTCTCTTCTTCCCTTTTTTCTTGTTCTCCCTACAACTACCCTTGTGGTTGCTTATATAGTAGCAAGTCCCACAAAACCACCAAGTGGTATTACATAAACCATGTGCTAAAACCACGTGCTATCTAACTCATTGACCCCACATTTAATATTGAACATTTAATTCTTTTTTTCAATATTAAATAATTACATTAAATATTATCACAATGTTACAATACAACTCATCAAGTATATCCGATGGGAATCTTTCCATGCTGCAAGTCCATCTAAGTGCTCCTAGGTGCAATATTAGGTAATAAAATAAAATAATAAAATATAAAAATATTATGCAATGTGTGCAACATCCATTATCTCAAAAATCTCCCACTTGTTATATACACTGCATAGGGTCAATCTGTAGCCACATAAATGAACAAGGGAACAATCCCTCCCAACACATCCAACATCATGGATCAAAGTACATAAAGTGCTCCATCCTAGCACCCACAACAAAATCAAAGTATCTAGCATCCCACACATGAATGATCTCACCTCCTATTATGCCACTACCATTGAACATACATAGAAGCCATCCAAAGAGAAAGCCACCCAACTTGTCACATTAGAATATCACAAAATCCTATACCAACTAAAATGCCAAGCACAAAAACCTAATCACATGTATCTGTAGTTTTCAAAATATCCATAGCTCAAATAACACCCACAAAAAGTGCCAAACCCATCCAACTATCCATACCTCCAAAGGTATACCAAGTGAATCTCACATTATCAACATATCTAATCTATAACTTGCAATCACAAGCCTCAAGAGCAATACCCACCACATATATACCAAGAAGCTCCCACTGCAAAATATAATGTCAAATCTATAACCAATCCACTCATAACATCTCAAAGAAGTGAATCCATGTAGTATCAAGGATATCCATAATACATAAATCAATAACCTACAAGAATAACTCTACTAACAAGTCTCCAATGCTCTCCCAAGTTCTCCACAACCAACAGAGGAAAGAGATAAATAAATAACCATGTCATCTCTCACATGACATACATGAGCACAAACCAGTGATCACAATCTCCAACCAACTTCAAATCCAATGTAAGCAAAATCAAACATCCAGGAAGATAACCAAGACCAAAGAGAAACCATGCAAATCATAACCTATATCACCTCCTTCTACACACACCTCTAGATGTAAACTATGCAAGTATGATCTTCTCCATAAAACCCTAACCAAGAAGCCTCAACACACCCAAACCATACCATATCACTAATCATGGATGTAAGCCTCTCACAAGAAGATCAAACTCATAAAACCATCTCCCAAACTCAACCAACATAACAACAAATGAAAATGGAGATAACCAATGGTAAACCATCTCTCAAATGAACCCTCCAAAACTAATTCATGTACCATAGCTCAAGATCCATATCCATGAAAGACAAGCATAAACATAATGCACTTGAGAGAAACAATGGGCTATACCTCTCAAGTAGAAAACCACCAAGTTGACCATGAGTGGAGAATGAGAATGCTTATTAATATATCCAAGTCTCCAACCAAGACTCATCTAAGAATAATCTTGTCTCAAGTCCATATAAGGTGAATGCCCCTCAGAATTCCTACTAAAATCATCAACCATCCCAACAAATACTTCTCTAATCACAAGAGAAATCAACATTACCACTATCTCTAAATACCCATGAGCACCTGCAACCAATCAATCCATGCCAACTCTAAATGCAACATAGCAATATCATGAAGTAGTCATCTTATAATCAATGTACTCAACACCAAGAAACTAAACCAAGATCATTTTCAAAGTTCCAACCATGGCCTAAGGAACATAAACATGACAACATGATCTAACCATCTCAACCAAAGCGATAACATGCTCCATATAAACATACTATAACATGTCAAAACTCTAAATATGTATCAAGAGTATACCATGACATAGTAATGAAACTATCCTAACACCAAGGATAACATGTCAAATGAAAGCATAAACCACACCTTTACCAAGAACTCCATTAGTCCTCAAGATGCAACCATCTCCACACACCATGAAGAAAACCATCTCCACATACCATGAAGAATCATCTCTACACACCATGAAGATAACCAAGAAGCCCATGAGTCCTCAAGATCTAACCATCTTCGCACAGCATGAAGATAACCAAGTGCACCATGCAAATGAAAGATACTTCTATAGCAACATGATCTAAGACAAATCTCCAACATCTACAAACACTCAATAAATATATCAATGCCAAAAATACCCCACTCAACCATGGTACCAAGTGACCTATGGCATCATAAAATCCATCTCCTACATGAAGGTCCTCCAAGTCTACATTCACACAACCCAGGTGTTATTACCAAGTGAAACTAAGATCTCTAAACCAAGAAGATACAAACCAAACTAGAAACTAATCCTACACTGTCACCTCATCACTGTCATAAGCTCCCACTAAATTGTGTATCCAATCTATCGATGACATCATGATGAAAAAAACCATCCTCTAGCCATGAGAATCAACCAAGGGATCAAACCATCAAAGAATTCAAAGTATGCATCATAAGCTCCTCAAAAGAAATCAAATAACCATGATCCTCAACTAAGAAGATATACCACCATAACCAAATCAAGAATCCAAACCAATGAACATCAAGGATGTACCTATATATCCAATCATGTCATGCCAAAATCCATGGCACCATGATCACATCCATGAATCAAGCATTTGATTCTCAATATGTCTAATCTATTAGCATAAAATAGTCAACCATAAGCCTCCACCATGATTGTACCTGATAACAACATCTCATCCTTTCTACATGAAGAAAAATTAGCAAATTATGTGACTTAGGGCATATACAACCCAAGTCCAAGACACCAATCTAAATATACATCAATAATTAAAGATCAATGGGCAAAGACAACCCATAACCAAGCTATAAATGCAACCTATAAGTATAGACCACTTACAACACTACACAACTTATAGACCCAATAAGTCATCATACATCTACAAACTAAACACTGATAACCATATCATCATGAGACTAATCTAAAATATGAACTGAGTATACAATGACATCAAATCTTAAATCTCCAAGCATATAATGTCAAACTCACAATGCTACCATAGTCAATATATACCATAAACTATTTAGATTAATATATCACCAAATAAACCATGCCAAACCTTTACCAAATCTAAAACAATGTGTAGAGATCTCCAAGAGCTTTTCATTGACTATTCAAAGTCCAAAATTTGATTCTGTATGCCTAAGTTATGCCCTAATTTGTGCTCAAAATAAACAACATTTAAATTTTGGGCTCTTAAAACTTGAAAAAATTTCAAAATCATAGAACCAAACCTACACCAAGCTATAGCTCTCTAAATTACCTTTCCAACATTTGTAAGAAGTCTTAAATCCAATATCCTAAGAGAAAGTTATGACCAGTTTACTAAGACAATATTTTTACCATTTTCACTGCAAAATTTTTTTTGTGACAAAATTTTTGATAGGATTATATTTGACAACCATAACAGGCTGAAACTAAAAAACTCTTTCATTTTCTCTGAACATGGCCAAACCAGGGCACATTATATATCATAATATGGAAACATTGACCTAGATCCAGTGGTGAGGTTTTTTTAAACACAAGAGGTCATTTCTGCAAGCTCCCCCTAAAACCCTTATTTAAGTGAAACATCTGAAAAATCCTTTTGTCCAACAATTTCACATGCCCAAAATATACCAATATCCCATCAAAACAACAAACCCAAAACCCTCAGATCTATAATAAAAAACTCATATATCTTGTCATTTCTTTTATCCTCTCATGTATTTCCATGGATTCAATATAGGGTTACAATAATAAAATCATAGATCTAATACCACTTGTAAGTAAACTTGAAACAAAGAATATAATCATTGGCACATAACCCCTAACAGATCTAAAATAAATATGCAATTAAAATCCACATGCAAGAATATATAGAACACACCCACAAAAATTTGTGACACAAGATATACCTGAGGAAACCCTCATTAAGAGAAAAAGACCTAGCCTCCAAAAGCATCTATCACCATGTATTATTCAACTAAAACACCATTGCAATACAACCATATAAGCCTTCAAAGAACCATAGCCACTACCAAGCAATCCATGTGAACACACATGAATTTGCACATCCCATGCCATGCTTCCAACCTTCACAAATGCTCCCTTGTCTAACCTATCAAGCCTTGTACCACTCCACTCTTTCCCTTTTTGCCTTCTTCCATTTTTTCTTGTTCTCCCTACATCTACCATTGTGTGTCTACTTATATAGTAGTAAGTGCCACAAAACCACCAAGTGGTATTACATAAACCATGTTCTAAAATCATGTACTACCTAACCCATTGACCCCACATTTAATATTGGACATTTAATTATTTTCTCCAATGTTAAATAATTACATCAAATATTATCACAATGTTACAATACAACTCATCAAGTATATTACATGGGAATCTTTCCATGTTGCAAGTCCATCTAGGTGCTCCTAGGTGCAATATTACATAATAAAATAAAATAATATAATATAACAATATTATGCAATGTGTGCAACACCCATGATCTCAATAGGTATATCTCTATCTCATTCTCCATATTACTTTCCCCAAGGTAATAGACAAGCAAAATCCAGCAACAAAAATTTGGTCACGATAATGAAGAAGTTGGTGAGTGACAATTTTTTAAATTGGCATAAGAAATTGTATAAGGCATTATGGGCTAACCATATCACACCATAAAGGGCTATTAGAATGGTACATTTTGAGCTAGTCTATGGAGTTAGAGTGCAAGTGTCCCTACCACTAGAGTTGTCCACTACAAGTTAAAATTAGTGATCGAAGATCCTTTTTTCAGTGCTCTTTAGAGAAAAGAGTAATTGACCTAACTAAAATTGATAAAGAAAGAGATAAGTTGGTAGATCACATCATTGAACATAAGATGAAAGTTAAAGATATTTTTGACATGAAGGCTACGGCCCATAATTTCATGAAAGGTGATGAAGTTTTCTTGTGGGATAGAAGAAGAGAACTGAAGGAAGTGCATGGAAATTTTGATTCTTTATGGAAAGACCTTTTGTTATCTCAGAGGTCATTGGTTCAAATGCATTCTACTTAAGTTATCTAGATGATAGTCATATGCACTTCACTTATAATGGGTAGGACCTAAAATTGCTCAAGTTGTAATTCCTTCTGTGTGTCCTTCTCTCTTGTACATAACCTTTTCTTTTCATTTCTTTTTTTGTTCTGTTTCTTTCCCTTTTAGTCAATTTTTGTTCTTAGTGCTTTGAGTTCTCTAAATCCTCCATGCATGTAGTTCCTAGTCAAAGCCCATGTTAGCCCTAGTTTTTGAGTCACCATGATTAATCCTATGTTTTTCTTTTCACTTTCCAAAGTCCACCTTTTGAACTATTTTTCATTCCACTCATGTTTTTTTTTTGCACATAGCAAGAGGGTTTTTTAATTTTTTGGTTTTTGAAGAATGAATGTTTCATTATATAGACATGGTTTTAGCTGGTAAATAATTTCTTGACTGGACCAAGTTGATAGCCAGTTCATTAAGGAACCAACTTAAGCACTCACAAGCCTCTAAAGAAGAATTTTATATGTCTTCTTATCTAACTTATTGTCTTGCATGTGTGAGTGATCTCACCGTTATTCCTCATGAACCTTGGAGTGAAGACATAACAATATATTAGTATTGTCCCTTGCTAAGGAAAGACAAATTATTAAAGGATTTTAGGAGAGTACATGATGTTTTTCTAGAAAATGAACACCTTAGCCTTGCTAAAGTCCCATGCCAAGGATGTCCCTAAAAGCTCAAAAATTAATTCAAACCTATGGAATTTTCTACATCCAGTTCCCTAGGTTCACCTATTTGAGAATAGGGGGTTTTGAGGAAGAACCAATTAAGTTACCAAGATATTCTTTGGATTGCTTTGTTCTAGCCAAAATATACAAAAAAATATTCTCTATAGTCGAAGATCACCTTCTTGAAGGGAAATGGGAATCTATATTCCCCATTAAATTGGGTTCCCTAGCTTGCAACATAATGATTAATGCTTCAGCAATAAGAGTGACCTTGTGAAATTCAATTTAGGGTTATAACATGAAAGAAGGGGTTTTGATAATAAGAGGTTTGCAAGACTAGTGATTGGTGTAGGAGATCAAGTTCAACCAATGCCTCATCTTAAAGACTTGTGGGAAAACTCCAACAAAAAATAAGAGGTTGCTAAAAGAGACCACTCAAGTCTAATATTTTCTTAGACCACCTCATTGAAGTTGAAGTTCAAACTAGAAGGGATTATTAAAGATGGTTCAAAAGTCATTGAACCTAATTATAAGGAAATGATTGAACATGTTCAGTCCAAGGTTGACTGGAACAAAGATGAGGAGGATGACATAAACCTCAGGTCTAAATCTATACTGGAGTGCATATATAATTGGTTAAGAGAAAAGAGAACCAAGTCAACTAGTGCAATGTAAATTGAAAAGCCTACAAAAATTATTTCTTTCTCTAAATCTTTGATTTCTGACATCCCCCTTTCATATGATAAGGCAGGTTGTGTTTCTATAGTTAAGAGGAGGAAAGAAGTCGTACCACCAAACTAACTGATAGTCCATAGAACCAAGTCCAAGACTAGGTCTACATAACTGATTCAAATGATAGTTTAAGGGCCCAAACTTATGGATCAAGAGAAGGATAAAGGAGATGAACTCATGCTATCAGATAATTAAGATTTAGATACAAAATTGGTAGGTACTACAAATGTTATTTAATCAAGCTTCATGACTCCCCCTAGAACCAGCAAAGGGGTGACAGTCACTAGCACCATACCCCCTATCTTTCTAATTCTATTAACAAGAAGCGTAGCTTTAAGCCCATTTCCATGCTCATTAAAGATAGTGACCAAATATGCCACTCACACTCCCAAGAACAAGAAAGTAAAGAATGACACCCACCTAACCAAGGATCTTATCACAGGGAAGGTAATAGTATAGGTGGGCACCTATAGGTAGAAAGAGGGTTCGTATGAAGTAGAAGCCAAAGATTTTAAGGTCACCACAATGGATTTGAGAGTCCTTATTAAGGACACTGGAAATCACATCTTTAAGTTCTTGATTGACCATATGTTGAATCAATCAGAAAAAAATAGCAAGGACAAGAGAGAGCTTAAATGACTAGTCATTACTATGGCCAAATATATTGATTCCTTGATGAATGTTGGCACACTTCCCTTAACCTAGGTTCTACAGTCTTTTGATCCTAACTCCTCTAATAGCTAGTAGTTGGTCAAATAGATGAAAAGAGGCAGACTATTTCAAGAGGCGGTGAATGATTAGATTGGGACTATCATGAAAGGAGGTAAATTCATCTTGCATTTTACCACTACATATGTAGAGGGAGAGGTGCTACTTGGGGACATCCAAACCCTCATTCCTAACATATCAAATTTTACGTTGGGAATTTTTTTTTCAAGTGTATGAGGTAGAAAAATATGGCATAATAAAATTCCTCTTTGAAAATCCCATGAAAACTATGGATCCATGTATGCTTTTCATATTGAAAAGTAACATGAATTAGAAAGACTCCCTATATGAAGTAACCTTAGAGGAAATGTGGGGGATTGAGAATGAGATCAAAGAGATGCATAAAGGAATTCTAAAGGACATGTAGATAATCAACCCTATTGGTATCCTATAGTTCAAGGATGGGAATGCAAATTCAAAAACCTTAGTAAAGAGTTTCCAGGATGACATGTTCAAGATCAAAGACAATGACACTCCTAATTCCCAAGATTTCACTACTATGGCCAATAGGGAGTATTTTGTATTTGAACAAGGAGCTTATGGCCATACAAAGAAAAAGGATTAAGGAGTTGAAGTGGCACAAGGATGCTTGCAGGTCATTACAATTGCTCAACCTAAAGAATCCACACTCTCATGTAGCCTAAAAGTTCACAAGTGCTTTCCAGAGATAGAAGTTAGTTAAGCAAGTGATGTTAGAGGATGATAAGCTTGATAAAGAAATTTAGTTGAGTGGTGGTTTTCCTTTTTTAATTATCATTTTAAAACTATTTTAACTGGTCACATTTAGTAACTGTTTGTAATTGAAATGGTTGGATTTTGATGGAGGCCTATTAGATTATAAAAATATATATGATGGGGCATAAAACAAATTAAGGGTTAGCTTTTAGATATAGAGAAGATAGTTTTAGCAATAGTATTACATTTTGTATTTTTGGATAGTAATCAGTGGAAAGTAAGGATGATAATATGAATATTATTTTTAAGACTTTGAGCTTGGAAATTTACATTTATATGTTTGTAAATGCATATTATAGTTCAAGGCTTTAAGTTTGAATTTAGATGTGAAAATTACTTTGTGGACCATTATCTTATTGATTTGATGACATTGTTTACTATTTTAAATTATTGTTCTCATACTCTTAGTTCTTACTTCAATTTATTTAGAATATCTTAGTTTTTTCTAAAGTTATATTCAATGCTAGGAGAACTTTGTGTTTCTCGGTCCTCGTACATATATGAAATTGTAGATTTTACCTTCGTACCTAAGAGTGCATGAGAGATCCTTAGGCACTTTTTGGTAAAAGTGCATATATGTGTTTATTCTACTTTAGATATAAATTCATCTATAATCTATTAGAGGGAGTTGTACCTTTTAAAATTCAAAGGGAAATGATTAAAGAAATATTTACCCAACTATTATAAGCTTCATTGGCTTCCCATCTTGGGTGTAGAGCAAGTTATTTAACTTTCAAAAGGGGAAAAAAATTTGTTCACCAATAGGGTTCAAGGACTTAAATATAATATATGGAGTGTTTCTCTATTGAATAACTCAGGTCACAAGCTAAAATTTGAGAAAAGGAAGGTCAAGATCTTTGATGACGAAGGGAATCTTATTGGAATAGAAATGCCAAAAAAAGGTAACTTATTCTACCTTGATCCTCTAGTTGAGTCATGTTTATTTTCCAGAGTTGAGGATTTATGGTTATGGCATAAAAGATCATGTCATGTAAACTTTGAGAACATGGTGAAAAAAAGTAGCAAGAAAAGAGTAAGAGGCTTACCAAATCTACAAAAACCTTAAAATGATATATGTAAAGAATGTCATCTTGGTAAGATGATAAACATTAGTTTTTCTAGCAAGGTACATAGTTCAAATGATATTATGAACTTAGTGCTTACTAATTTATGTGGTCCAATAGGAGTTAATATTTATTGTAGTGATAGATATTTCATATTGTTTGTGGATGATTATTCAATGATGATGACTATAGTGTTATTGAAGGTGGAATCACATGCTTTTGATATATTCAAAAAGTATAAAGCTAGAGGTGAAAAGGAAATTGGTAACTTTTGAAATGTTTTAGATTTGATAGAGGTGGTGAGTTTATGTCTATTGAATGCACTAATTTTATGCTGAGAATGGTATCAAAAGATATTTATATGCACCAAGGATACTGTAAAAAAATGATATTGCTGAAAGGAAAGATAGATCTATCATGGATCATGCAAGGAAACTAATGATTGAGAAGGAGGCCTCTTATATATTCTAGAGGGAAGTAATTAATATTGCTATTTACACTCTCAAACAAGTTCAATTGAAGAAATGAACAACCAAGACACCCTATGAATTGTGGAATGGTCATACATTGAATGTAAGTTATTTCAAAATATTTGGAAGTAGGTGTTACATTCACAAGGATGCTAGGAATTGTAAACTTGTTGCTAAAGGAGATCAAGGTATATTCCTCGATTATTCTTCTCAAAGTAAAGCTTACAAATGTCTAAAAAAGGCTACTAACAAGATGATTAAAAGTGAAAATGTAAGATTTGATAAGTTTTTAGAGAGGAATGATGTGGAAAGAAAGAAAGGACCAAAATATTACAACAAGTTTGTATATTTCTATGAAGATGCACCTGATACTTGCCTAAGTTACAACATAAAGCTACTGAGAAATAGATAGTTGCTACTTATTAACATAACTTGAGCACCATGTAGTACAATTTGAGTAGGAAGTTGAACTTCTATTGAGTGAAGAAAATATTAAAATCAAAGAAATAAACCTATATTGGCCAAATGTGTGAGGAAGAACCATTCACCTAAATAAATAATTGGAGATAGAAGTGTTAGAGTACAAAAAAGAAGCAAGATAAGAGAAGATACATTCTTGATAGCTAACTTTGAACCTAGAATAGTAAATGTTGCATTGGATGATGAATGTTTTGTTAATGCTATGAATGATATGTTGAGTAAGATATTTTCTAAACAAATGAGCATTAAACTTGAAATTTCAATGTTTGGAGAGATTAAAAAATTCATTGGATTGCAAGTCTACCAAACAAATAAAGGTATCCATGTCACATAGTATAAGTATGTGAAATAAATCTTGAAGACATTTGGGATGGATGAGTCTAAGCTATGTTGGAAATATTCAAGACTAACAATGTTACTAAGAGGGGAGGGGTGAATCAGTAAGCTTTAAAATTTAAACCAATTCAGCATAATAACAAATTCATCGTTCATTCATCTACTTTGTTGTATGCATGAAAAGATTAACACACTGATTTGGTGACCCAGAAACCTTTTAATTTGAAAGTAAAACTGGGGTGGGGATGATGCCCACGAAACTTTAATACTGCAGTATAAAGTTGGCCGGTTAAGGCTTACAATGATCACTTCTGGTGATCTGCCCTGTTAGGAGCAAGTAGGACTACTAGATCCACCTTGTTAGAGGATTTACAAACATACAATGAAGTATGCACTCTGTTAGGAGATTTACATAAGACTGTTAAGTCTACCCTGTTAAAGGATTTACAAAACTGATTCACCTGTTAGGATGAAGCAGTGGATCTGCTTGTAACTGGTTTGCTGATTAGATCTTATGTACTGATCACTTGATGTGATGGATATATCTTTGCTGCTCCTTGATAACCTTGCTGAATACACCGCTGCTGATTCTCTTTCAATTCGCTCAATTACATTCTTACTTCGCTCTTGCTTGACTATTACTCTTCTTCATTTTTCTTTTTGCAAATGGCACAATACATTACATATATACCATTCCAATATTTACAGCAACAAGGTCGGCCAAACACAAGTGGACAAAACATTACTGAGTCGGCCAGATAGTAGAATTAGGTTCCTCAAACTCACTCGGTGACCTTCTGACACTCGGTATCCACTACATTACATGGCATCGTCATGCACTCGGTAGAGGTAGGGGCTCGGTCCATACTAATCACTCTGAGTAGCTTGGAACTTGGTAACCACTGGTGACTCAGTAAACATTGTGTAACTCGATAGAAAATAACTCTTTCAATTCACTTGGTAAGAACTGAATACTTCTTTTACCTTTCTGTCTTGGTAATCACTGAAACCTTCATTTACCTTCCTGACTCGGTAAACACTAAATCCTTCATTTACCTTCCTAACTCGGTAAATACTAAAACCTTCGTTTACCTTCCTGACTCGGTAAACAATAAAACCTTCGTTTACCTTCCTGACTCAGTAAACACTAAATCCTTCATTTACCTTTCTGACTCGATAAACACTAAATCCTTCGTTTACCTTCCTGACTCGGTAAACACTGCTGAACATACTTGGTAACCAACGAATGCTCGGTATGAACTATAAACTGAGTGATGAACTCGGTAAGCATTCAGAATCAAATAAGTGTTGTAACTAATGATAAATGTATCATTATTCCAACAATCTCCCCCTTTGGCATTAGTGACAAAAACACTTATGAGCCAAAATTTATATACAAGATCTGACAAAACTGATTTGATTCTGTTGTGTTGTGTGCTGAATATACATGGGCTACCTTACATATAACTCCCCCATACAATATACACAAGGTTTTTACATGAGTTATATGACTTTATTATTTATTACTTTATTACCTTCTCCCCTTTTGTGTCTGATTTTCTGATTTTCCTCCTCTATATATTGCTTTCTCCCCCTTTTTGACAATAATGCCAAAGAATAAAGAATGTATTTACATGGAGACACCAAAATGGGTGATAAACTTAGAATGTACCTGAAGAATTAGTTGCAGAGTTTTATCCCAATTGTCCTGCAGGATTTTACATGTACAGAGAGCTACTTGAACTTCTGCAGAAAGTTCAATCACATGGTCTGCAATAGAGAAATTATTGTCATCGATCAATGTTTTTGAATATGCAATGTGCTTCTACATTGTGTTCATGATAGGAAGGATCATATTCTGGATGTCAATCAGAGTAGACTTGATCCTTGCTTCCTCTCTCAGCAATTTTACCTGTTTCTCTGACAAAAATTTGATTCTCAGATGATGGGATGAACTTGCACTATGGTCAGATTGGAGCATTTGGGCACTGACCTTCATATCTGCATCAATTTTATTTAACTTTTCTTTTATTCCCTTTGTATACTCGGTAACATCACAAAGTTTTGCAAAAAGTGAGGTTACATTATTAAAAGAATTTTCAATGTCAGACAGAATTGAGGTTAATTGAACCTGTTTTATTGCTAAGTGCTGAGCAATGTGCTCAAGCACCTTATTGTCAAATTTCCTTTCTGCTTTTTCTATTAACTTCTCTTGTCCTGAGATATCCTTATTGAATTTATTCACCGCTTCTTCTAGTTGTAACAAAATGTGTTGAGATGAATCCACATCAACACCTATAGCCTCAGTTATTATGTTTTTAACACTCTCAATTATATTGAATTCTCTGTCCCTTTCATTCCTTAGCTGCATTTGTCTAGCTTTCTGATCTAATAGCTAACTGATCATTCTCATTTCATCAACTGATGTAGTATCTAGATCTATCTTAGGAATGACAATGTCCTTATCCAGATCTATTTCTTCATCTACTACCTTACTGGAAAACATGTATCTCTTTGGTTTTTCTACAATGACTGCACCTTTGCCCTTTGAAATTGAAACAATAGTTGATGATGCTGGACTGGCTATCAAAATTGGAATGGGACCAACTAAAGGTAAACTAAGAGAAGTGATGGCTGTATCAAAACTTGATATACTTCCCAAAAATGATGTACTACTCAAAAATGATGTACATACTAGTATATTTATAGTTGGAGAACTGACTAGAGAAAAAATTGGGGCCAATGTGGCTGAGAAAGACAAAATTGGTAAGAAATTGGGAAGACTTACTGTACAAGCTGCAGGTGGGAGAGATATACTCGGTGAAGTAGCTGCTACAGTGGATGACTTGGTGGATGATGATGTGCTTGGAAGCTCGGTAACTGAAGAAATGACCATCAGCTTGGTAGATGAAGTACTTGGCACTTGCATTGCAGAAACCTGGAGTTGAGAGAAGACAGGTGGAGATTGATCAATTGATGAGGCCATTAAGCTCACAATATCACCAGTAGAAGCTGCTTCTTCCTCCATTTCTCTTTTAGCTTCTTCTTCCTTAGCTTGTTCTACTTCTTCCTTCATTTCTCTTTCAGCTTCTTCCTCAATTTCTAACATTAACGATTGCAGGTCTTCTGGAATATCTTCAATATCATCACCATCATCATCATCATTATTATCATCACTGTTGTCATTGTCTGTGATTTCAACAGTATCATCACTGGGTTTGTGTAGATGATAGATATTTTTCAACATGTTTGTTGCATCATTTACTACATGCTCAATGTCTTTGACAAGTATCAAACATGTGTGGAATCTAGTCATCATGTTACCTTCGTGGTCTTTCAGTGATTTCTTCACTTCAGCATTAGTGAGACTCGGCAGGAGATTCCTCAGGGTCTGCTCATAAATGTCTTTGACAGTCTTGGTTGCAGCTTCCCATCTTGGTTGCAACCTTTCCAATAGCTCTTTGGATATTAGAGAGGCTATCTAGTCTGGGGAGTATTTCCATTTACCCATTTTGTTCAGTACCAGTTCCTCAATCTGCATTTTCTCCTGTTCTATTCTGGTTTCAAACTTTAATGCTTTGAAGTTTGTGAAGCCACCTCCTCCATCTAATTGCTTTAACCTTGCTTCAAAGGTGAGTGGAGGCTTAACAAGTACAGGTTCCTTCTTTCCCTATCTTGTTCTCCTGGAGAACACTGCAGTGGTTTGCTTTGTAGGTTTGGTGATAGTCACCTTACCTTTCTTTCGTTGAGGCTCTTCTTCTTTTTCAGACTTGGCTTCCTCCTCTTCTTTATTTTCTCCTCTCTCTTTAGTTATCATGAGAGGTCCAGTATCAGCTTTTAGCTTTTCTATCTTTCTCTTGCCTTTGGAGATTGCTTGAGGAAGCTTGATTTCAAGCTCTCTTCTAACCTTAGCCTCTTCACAGGTTCCAAATGTAGGCAACTTGGGATCCACTGGTTCATTTACCAATGCCTCAATGATATCTCTAGCATCATCATTATTTAGTTCATAGGGAAATGGTTTTACCCATGCCACTCGGGGTTTGACTACTTGGATGTAGACTCTATCATAGTCAGCCATGAAATAGACATCATCCTTATACTCTTCAACAAGTTTTGGAGGTATTCTGAACCTGTTGTTCATCCTTTCCTTGAAATCTTCAAAATAATTATCCATTACTTTGTCAAAATTCATACCCATTTCTGCTATGAATTCATTTATTTGATACAAAATTGGAGTATCTTTCCTCCATACAACTGCACCCTTAGATGGAAAGAATTTATGTACATAGAAAATAAACAAACTAGCAAAGAACCAAATTTACAAGGGTTTGTCTTTGCAGTCCTTATGCTATCCATGTTTTTATTGAATTGTTTTAATAGCACATCAGCTAGGTCAAACTCCATATTTTTCTTTACAATCTTATATGCCAAATCTACAGCCTCACAGGGTACACTATTCAGCCTGCTGGAACTATACAGTTTGTATGCAATAACACAAATACCAAATTTCAGTTCTATATCTGAAACATTGTTGAGCTTTAAACCTCTGCCATCCCATTCAGCTTGGGTTAATTTCTAGAGGTCATCTCGACCTAGGGTTTTGGTGGTTTTAGCTTTGGTCAACATTGGTAAGCCTGTGATCTTGTGGATCATCTTCTTTGTTATGAGGATGGGTTTCTCTAACCACAATTGTTCATTATGCACACAGCTTAAGATATACCTCACCCATTTTACTTGGAAACTCCTTGGTAGATGTGGGATATGGGTTAAGCCTTTGGTTTTTAAATGTTTAAATTCGGGTTTTAGGGTTCCATCCATGCATAACTCGGCTAGGGTACTATCCATATCTAGTGTCCCTATTTCTTGCACAGTACACTTGAAATGAGTATGAATATCATTGATAAGAAGCACCTTTGGAGGGATCTGTGATTGAGCTCCATGCAGGTCGAGTGATTCAGCGATGGTAGGAACAATTTTGAAATTGGGCGCCTTCCATTCGACTCCCTTCATAAGCATTTTAGAACCTCTCTTCACCTTGCTGCCACTGGTGCTTGCGGATGCCATTGCTACTCGGTGAGAGAATGATTTTGTAACACAATTTCTTTGCTGGAAAATTGCTTCAAATCACTTGAACTCGCTTGGATGCACTTGAAAATATATTTTCTCTATGAACTCTGAATTTGCGGTGAAAAATGAGATCTAATTCTGCCTTTTTGATCAAAATCCTGTCATTAATGCTCAAGTATGAAGGTAGCTAAGAATTAGGGTTTTATAAATAGTCACCGACTTACTCGATAAACCTTGCCACTTGGTGAACACACAGAACCTTTCTTATCTTCTCGACCAAGCTCGATAAAGTCTGAAAACCAACCTTACTCGGTAGATGCAACACTGTGAATTATGACTTGTATCTGCAATACTGATTTTTCATTTCCACTTCTTCTTTCTAGAACTGCCTAGGATATGGCTTGAAGATGTAGTCCCTTATCCTTCTTGATAAGTCTAATTAGAAATGGTGGAGTCACCCATTTCTAGAGTGACATTTCCATCATTTGAATTTTCTTGCTCGGTAGACTTAGGAATCCATTGTTGTTTCATTTGCTTTCGGATATCAACTCTAGTTTTCTTTTTATCTTCAACCTTTCCTATATTCATGCAATTCTTGGCTATATGACCAAGTTCAGTACAAGTATAGCATCTTATGGTTGTATCTTTCTTCCTTAGGTGATGCCTTCTACAGTTTGTTCCTATGTGTCCATATTCTCCACAATAGTGACATCTACACCAAGTATTGTAATCCCAACCAAATATTGCTTTGACAATTTGTTCTGCTGGATTGAGTGATTTTGATCTACATTCAGATGCCTTATGTCCTTGTTTCTTGCATTTGTGACACTTGCCTTCAAACTGTGGTTTCTCCTTGCATTCATTGGCTTTGTGACCATGCTGATTGCAATTGAAACATTTGCCATTGAATTTACCTTTACCATTACTCCAACATTTGTTAGATGTATGAATTGTCTTGCCACAATGATTACAAGTGGGTCTTTGATTTCTTTGAGTACCTTGTTTAGAAGATTCACCTTCTTCCTTGTATCCAAGACCAGCTTTACCTTTTTGCTTATAAAAATTTTGCTCATTTTGCTGATTCAATTGATTCATGTCTGCTTGAGATTTTATCATCCTTTCATTGACTTATTTTTAATTTTTAGATCATTTTCCAAGCTTTCATTGGTTTGTCTCTCAGTTCTTAAGTCATTCTGTAGACTTTCATTTTGTGCTCTGAGAATCCTGATTTCTTCATTTGCATTGGACAGTTGATATACTAGATCTTCATGTTCAAGGGAATGATTTTGAGTTTCATGACTTCTATCTTCCAATTCTTCTTGTGCTTTGTTTCTTTGTTCCAAAACTTCACATAGCCTGATTGACTGTATTTCTTGCTCTCTTTTAAGCTTTCTTACCTCTTCTTGCAGAGATCCATTCTTTTCTAAAAGTTCTTTGATTGCTTTGTCAGCTTCTTCTAAATTACTTGATGGTAACAAATCTTCAATCCTTTCTTCAACATAAAAATGGTCATTTATTTGTCTTACAAGTTCCTTTCTTCTTTTTAGGGATTGAGAAAGATGTTCCTTTGCTTCTTTGAGTTGAACCATGCCCATCTCCAAATCTAGCTTCTCATTCTCAATAGTTTTGTCAAGTCTGAATATCTCCATTGTCCTTGATCTTTGCTGAAGCTATCAAGCTCTGTCCTGAGAACCACAAAGCTCTGATACCAATTGTTGGAAATATTCAGGACTAACAATGTTACTAAGAGGGGAGGGGTGAATCAGTAAGCTTTAAAATTTAAACCAATTCAGCATAATAACAAATTCATCATTCATTCATCTACTTTACTGTATGCATGAAAAGATTAACACACTGATTTGGTGACTTAGAAACTTTTCAATTTGAAAGTAAAACTGGGGTGGGGATGATGCCCATGAAACTTCAATACTGCAATATAAATTTGGCTGGTTAAGGCTTACAATGATCACTTCTGGTGATCTGCCCTATTAGGAGCAAGTAGGACTACTAGATCCACCTTGTTAGAGGATTTACAAACATACAATGAAGTATGCACTCTGTTAGGAGATTTACATAAGACTGTTAAGTCTACCCTGTTAAAGGATTTACAAAACTGATTCACCTGTTAGGATGAAGCAGTGGATCTGCTTGCAACTAGTTTGCTGATTAGATCTTATGTACTGATCACTTGATGTGATGGATATATCTTTGCTGCTCCTTGATAACCTTGCTGAATACACCACTGTTGATTCTCTTTCAATTTGCTCAATTACATTCTTACTTCGCTCTTGCTTGACTGTTACTCTTCTTCATTTTTCTTTTTGCAAATGGCACAATACATTATATATATACCATTCTAATATTTATAGCAACAAGGTTGGCCAGACACAAGTGGACAAAACATTACTGAGTCGACCAGATAGTAGAATCAGGTTCCTCAAACTCACTCAGTGACCTTTTGAAACTCGGTATCCACTACATTACACGACATCGTCATGCACTCGGTAGAGGTAGGGGCTCGGTCCATACTAATCACTTTGAGTAGCTTGGAACTTGGTAACCACTGATGACTCGGTAAACATTGTGTCACTCTGTAGAAACTAACTCTTTCAATTCACTTGGTAAGCACTGAATACTTCTTTTACCTTTCTGTCTTGGTAATCACTGAAACCTTCATTTACCTTCCTCACTCGGTAAACACTAAATCCTTCATTTACCTTCCTGACTCGGTAAACACTAAAACCTTCATTTACCTTCCTGACTCGGTAAACACTAAAACCTTCATTTACCTTCCTGACTTGGTAAACACTAAATCTTTCATTTACCTTTCTGACTCGGTAAACACTAAATCCTTCGTTTACCTTCCTGACTCGGTAAACACTACTGAACATACTTGGTAACCAACGAATGCTCGGTATGAACTGTAAACTGAGTGATGAACTCGGTAAGCATTCAGAATCAAATAAGTGTTGTAACTAATGAAAAATGTATCATTATTCCAACAAGCTAGACATTATACCTATGGTGACTAGAGTGAAATTATCAAAAGAAGACTCTACTAGTGTGATGACAGGGAAGTGGCATAGCAGAGCTTCTAAGGGAGACACTTCTTCTTATAGGAGCCCGTGAGCTGAGGTGGGAGGAGCCAAAGGTAGGCAGAGCTACCTTGTCAGGGTTTTGGTAGTGGTGCTAATAGGAATAGACCTACAACATAGAATTTTTACAAGTTGGTTCTTCCATATTAAATCTACTCACACCTTTGTGCAAGGTAAATTACATATAAAATAATGAAAGCACCTAGTGCTTTGTAAAAAAATATGTTTACATTTTTTTGTATAATATCCTTTGTTTAAAAATAATAATGGCACCCTATATATGAAATAACTGCACACACAAAAATTCTCTTCTTGATTCACATGTTTTGGTGTTGTACGATCTTGGGGAAAAAAAAATTCCTCCTAACTCAACGGTATTTAAAATAGTCAAGTTTTATATGAAGGTAGGGGTTTTAAAGCATTGGGAATCCAATCATGAAGTCTATGTGGGCCCAAAGTGCTCCAAAAACAAAAGATTCCCTCCATATCCCAATTTAAAAACCTCTAAAACCTTCAAGATGTTGAAGCTCCAAAAAACTCTTCAAAAATCAAGAATAGGAAACAATAGATCTATGTTTTGATACCTTAAAGTAACCCTAAAGAAAAAAATTGCATTTAATAATATAAAATTTTATTAAATGTCAAAAAATTATAGAGTTAAATCTTAAGAAGGGCTGAAAGGTAATTAACACCTTTTACTTTAATAAAATAAATTCTAGAGACTGTGGGAAATCACGAGGAAAATAAAAGGGAAAGAGGTCTCAATATAGAGGACCATGAGATTGTTGGTACTATAGGCAACTAGGTCATAAGAAGAAAGGTTAATGGTCTTAAAAGAATAATGAAGGAGACAAACAAGAAGGAACTAATGAGGTAAACATGACAAGTAATAAATATGAAGATGATTCTTTCCTTCTTTCCTTAGAAAATTTTGATGGTTCATGGGTTTTAGATTTAGGGGCTTCATTTCATGCTACAGTCCAAAGAAGTTATTTTCTTGATTATTTACAAGGGGATTTTGGGCTAGTTTATTTGGGAGATAATGAACCTTGCCAAATTTTTGAAAAATGAATAATTAAGATTAAGTTGTAGAATGAGAATAATTGGCTACTACAAGTGGTAAGACATGTTCCAAGGCTAAGAAAAAATTTAGTTTCAATTGGGCAACTAGGTGATGAGGGTTGTACAATAAATTTTAATGATGGAAATTGGAAGGTTTCAAAAGGTTCATTAGTAGTAGGAAAATATGTGAAAGTAGGAACCTTGTATCTTTTTACAAGTCATATTGTTCTTTCTACTTTACTTATTTCAAAGAAAAATTAGTGTTCAGAGATAGTTGTTGAAGATAAGTGGGAAGTGTTAGAGTAATAAATTATTTTCTTATTAATTAAATCATATTGATTTAACTATTAAGTCATTTATTATCTCTAGTTTACTTAAGCTAAACTTTAGGCATATAATAATTAATTCTTTTATTAATTTATCATGCAACCTAGGTTAGTTACCTATTAGGGTTTTGATCTCCTTTTATAAGGATTGATCTCTTTGTAATTTATTAATTCAGTTTTGATAATAGCAATTTCTCTTTTTCCTCATCAAGAATGTCTCATCCATGGATCTAAGAATTCTAGTCTCCATAGCCTTTTGCTTCTCTCTTTCTGTGATAGGTGTTTTCATGCAGTAGACATCTAATAATTAATTATTTTATTAATTATTATGATGCAACCTAGGTTAGACCTATTTAGGGTTTTGATCCTCTTTATAAGGTGATCTCTTTTTATAATCATTAATTGATTCACTTTTGGTAATAGCAATCTCTCTTTTTTCTTATCAAGAATGTCTCATCTATGGATCTGGGAATTCCAGCCTCCATAGATTTTTGCTTCTCTCTTTCTATGATAGGTATTTTCATGTAGGTGATTCTTGAGAGTTGTGGGGTTGATCTTTCATCAACTTCAACATGGTATCAGAGCCAGGGATCAATTTAACATAGCTCCATTTTAGGCATCCCACTAATAGTCGATATCACTCATCCCTACCCCCTACCTATTTAGTTTAGTTGAAGGTGGGTTATAGATAGCTTGACCACTGGGGGCCCTACGAACTGAATGAACTCTTCAATCTAGCCTAGTCCTAGCCCTATAATTTAGGTTAGATATGGGCCCTATCATTTTATGGGGCATACCTACCTACCTACCTAAAATAATAGGGCTAGGGGATAGCCCATACCCATAAAAGGGGTTCAGCCATAAAAGGGGTCCTTTTAGGCTAGGGGATAGGGATAGGATAGGATTTTAGATGATTCATCATGACTTGTACTATCTATTGTATTAGTCTTATGTCTCTTCTAGTCTATATAGACATCATTTTTATGCATTCTTGCAAATGCTCTAAGATAAAGTGCCATACTGTATCTATATATATTTTTTAGTTGTTTTGCCTTGTTTTGCCTTTTGATTTGTGTAGTGTCTTCTGAGGACACCCATGCAAATTATTGTATTCTTGGGATTCATTATATCTTGTACCTTATTGTACATGCACTACTCATGATTAAAGTGTCATGGGGGGTTGATTTTTTTCCTTTGTTTTCCATCTTCCTTTGTCCAGTGAGCTTCTCTTCTATGACATTAGCCTCATTACATGTCTAAGATTTATAATCTCAACACATATATATGTACTCTTTTGTGTATCTTGATCATTGTTCCTTGACATGTAGTTCTTTTGGCCCACTTGTCTAGTTGCCTATCACCTCATCCTTGTATGCATTGGGGGGGGGGGAGGGTGGGGGGGGGTTTCTTCTTTATTTTCTCATGCTTCCTTGGTTCAACAGAGTGAGTTATGTATTCAATTTTTGTTCTTATGTACTTGGTGGATGTAGTGGCTAGGTACCTATGCATTTCAGTGAGATGGATCATTTAGCATATAGACACTCTTATTATTGTTTCTACTTTGGTTGCAACCTTCCATGTTTGATTGATCAACTCTTCAAGATTTGGTGTTTTATGCCATCTGTAACTTTGAGTTTAGTTGTTTTTCTTTATATGCCTTCTAATTTGATGCAGATTATAGTATTCTCTACCTAGTTAGGTTCTATTTCAACAGAGGTTCTTAAGATCAACAATTACTTTTGACAAGGCTATGCAACTTCTACATGCTTTAGTTGTGTTCTTCATGATCATCTTTTGTTCCTATCTTCTAGGACATTCCCTAGTTTGAAGGCTTCTTTAGTCCTTCACTAGTTCTTTTCAACATTATTTTCATCTCTTTTTGGAGTAGGGCTTTTCTCATGTGGTTTTTTCTATTTTTCCTCTTTGCAGAGATTTATTTGTGCTTGGGTACCTCATCAAGCCTTGTTTCCAAGATCCAATTCTACTTTTAGTAGTGGTTTCTAGGTTTTGAGCTACTCCCTAAGTTTATCTTAAGGGGGGTGTTAGAGTAATTATATATTTTCTAATTATCTCTAGTATTCTTAAGCTAAACTTTAGGCATCTAATAATTAATTCTTTTATTTATTATTATGATACAACCTAGGTTAGACATTTTTAGGGTTTTGATCATTTTTATAAGGATGATCTCTCTTTGTAGTTATTAATTGATTCACTTTTGATAATGTCATGACCCCAAATTTAAGGATATATGAATATTTGAATAACATATTATATAATGATAATAATAATAAATTGATTAATAAACTAATCAATATAATATATGTTATTAAACTTATATAACTAATATATTTAATATATATATAATTCCTAATATAATATAATTATTATATTATGAATAGACATGTCTCTATGTAATACAGAATATATATATATAGAATTTCAAACATTAAAGATGATATGATACAAATTAATATGAGAGCAGAGAAAAGATATAGAAAAAGGCCTATGACAGATTACAGATAATGATTATGATATGGAAAAGGATACAAATAAAAGAAAAAAGCTGTAAATAAATGAATGATCAAAAAGGGTCATTACAATTGGTATCAGAGCCATGATCTTGCCATCCTGTGTGGGAAAAGGTTTAAGAAGATTGGTGAACTACAAAGATATTCAAAGAATGGAGCAGTGAATATATGAAGGAAAGAGACAATTCAAAACGAAGTTGTAAGAGGGATAGTATGGGAGTAATGGAGTTGAGATTGTCATATGGATAGATCTGGCCTACTGCTTGGGGAGATTGCAATCAGTATATCAACCAGATCGGTAGGAGGATTCTCATATTGTATTCAATCAGCTGCTGCTTGGGAAGAGATTCGACATTAAAACATTGGATAATACAAACACATTAGTGGAAGATGATGACCCCCCTATGTTAGTTACTGATGCAACATTTAAAAATATATATATAAAGAAGATAAATTTGAATGCTCTGAGAAGATATAATCAAATCTTATATTTACAAATTGAATTGGAGACGAGGATTTCTAGCAGCAAAGTATGCTCAATCATCGGCTAACATTGTAGAGAGATAAATAGATAATGTGAATCCAAAAGGAAATAATCCTATTTTGCCACTAAAGTTGGAAAAATAATTATCAAATCACTGAGTGGTATGCAAAACATATCTTCTCACCCCTCTTGTTTCATTTAACCTATAAGAAACCTGCATCCTAGGTTCAACAGAAGATTGAACAACCGAAAAATATCATTACTCTGGAAATAAATACAAGACAATAGGAAAAACAAAAAACAACGTACAATATTTATATGTACTGTCTCATTGTGCCGCATTGCATGACTAGACCTTGTTGCATGGTCATACACAATACCAAACAATAGGAAATGCAGGGCTTTTTGGGCACGTGGACTTGAATGATATCTCCATATGAATTGGGATTAATGTTTCTTGTACCCAATTTTGAAATAGGCCTCAAGAACTATCTAAAATAGCCTATTTCCACATCAAATTCTCTGCCTATTAAGGAGGAGCATCCATGTATTTGAGGCTCCAATATATGACCCAATTAGCCACATGTGGACAGAAGATCCCCCTCTCCACACTCATTCATAAAATGGATTTAAATGATTGAAATAATTTTAAGTTTAAATTGGTATCACAAACAACCCAGCGCTCACAGAGTAAGGATTTCATTTGAAAAATGACATCCTAGCATAAGCAGTCAAATACTCATAGAAATGATGATACCACTGCACAATGCAGTCACTGCTGCTGAACTCGCAACCCACCTCGGTGTTAGCTTGCTCAGTTGACAGGCCCTCTCTCCAAGTCTTCAGGTTATATCTTCAGTTACCTATGCTTCACAAGAGCTGATGATACTATGAGGAGTGCATTGGGTGGATGGCTTATATCTCACACACTATCAAATGGTGTAACTGCTTGGACACCAAGATATATTGCGATGTGATTGAAACCCCCAAACTATGCATCAAGCGATGTTGGTTATTTATTCACTATGAACTATGATATCTCCATGACTGAGTATCCCATCAGCCATGTTTTATACTAAAGTTTGGAAGAAAATATTAGGGAGCATTTGATAAAGTTCTACAATTTTATTATCGAGTGAAATAATCTATTCTAGGATTCATACATGCAATACATTATATATTTTACAAAGGAAATATGAATCAATTTATAACATTTAGATGGGCCAAGAATAATGGTTATTAAATATCAGAAGCATGAAGAAATATAAAGGAAAATATTAAGGAATCACTCACAATGAGAGAAAGAAAATTGATGAAGGTCCCAACAACTCGTATACATCTTGATAAAGTCAACCATCGATAAGAATTGACAAGTATGAAGATTAGTGGTTTAATATGAAATGATAGAAGAGATTATAAAATGGATACAAAAAAAGAGGAAAACAAGGCAAATGTTGTGAAAGGAGACAATACAAGTGATATTTGGTGACATACCTTCAAGACTAGTTTATTAGAAAGGTTGTCATCCATTCAAGATAAATGCTAATAAGTATATGTGAAGATATGTGAAACATAAAGCAATTCCATGGGCTTCATGCAGATGAAAGTAAAGGTAATATGGAGGTATGACTTTATTTTGATTTCTATTCATTTTACTTTTTATATGATGTTATTGTATAAAGATGAACAAATATATTTTTTCTATTGAATATAATCAATAATTATGATTATGATATTAAAGAAATAGAAATATGCATTTTTCATTTATGAGATTTTTAAAAATTATTATTATTATTATTATTATTGATATTATTGGAAGTGTATCAGGGAATGGAGTTTCAAATGTAATCATAAAGGTGTAAAATTGATTATTTGAGAAATGATTTAGGGATTTCAAGTAGCTTTCCTATGGAGTCTACAATCAAGGAAGGTCTATAATACGCCTTATTGTAGTACTAGTTAAGGGAAAGACTATCTAGAAACTCTATTGTATTTAACTTTCCTATGGGGTCTACAATTAAGGGAGGTCTACTAAGACACTTTATTGTAGTATCAGTTAAGGGAAAAGCCATATTTAACTTTCCTATGGGGTCTGCAATTAAGGGAGGTCTGTTAAGACACCTTATTGTAGTATCAGTTAAGGGAAAGGCCATATTTAACTTTTATATGGGATCTGCAATTAAGGGAGGTCTGTTAAGACACCTTATTGTTGTATCAGTTAAGGGAAAAGCCATATTTAACTTTCCTATGGGGTCTGTAATTAAGGGAGATCTGTTAAGACACCTTATTATAGTATTAGTTAAGGAAAAGGCCATATTTAACTTTCCTATGGGGTCTGCAATTAAGGGAGGTCTGTTAAGATACCTTATTGTAGTATCAATTAAGGGAAAGGCCATATTTAACTTTCCTATGGGGTCTGCACTTAAGGGAGGTCTGTTAAGACACCTTATTGTAGTATCAGTTAAGGGAAAGGCCATATTTAACTTTCCTATGGGGTCTGCAATTAAGGGAGGTCTGTTAAGACACCTTATTGTAGTATCAGTTAAGGGAAAGGCCATATTTAACTTTCCTATGGAGTCTACAATCAAGGAAGAGTTGCTATGATACCCTCTTGAAGTGCTAGTTAAGGGAAAGATAGTAATGACTTTTTTCATAAGAACCTTTCTAGCCAAACAAGCAATCCACTAAGTAGACCACCTCGTGTGGATGCCTAACACCTACCACTGGGGCCAAGGGGGGCCAAAGTTCTGCTCTTGGGCTTAGCATGGATTTGGCTTGGATTAACTTATGAAGTTTATATATATCCATGTACTAATGCTTATTTTGTGGTTGCAGGGTTTATAAGCCTAACAAAGAAGTATAGTCATTGTGCATTATTAATTTTAGGATCTAATCAAGGTTATGTATGATGTGTCTACACCGTGTCTACTTCGTGTCTTCATGCATCAATGTGTATGCCTTGTGTTTTCTTCGTGTCTTCATACATTCATATGTATACTTTGCATTCAAATGCATACTACATGTGTGACTCTTTATAGAATAGAATAAAATAATCTATAAGTAAAAATTTGAATGGGATCTAATAGTCAATTTTGTTATATAAGGGGGAATAAATATGAAAATGATTATTGCTTGAGGACAAGCAAATTCGAGAGGGGCGGACTTATCATGACCCCAAATTTAAGGATATATGAATATTTGAATAACATATTATATAATGATAATAGTTAAGAATAATAATAAATAGATAATAATAAATATTATAATTACATTATGAAACCAAAGAAGATTATAATGTATTCACAATTGAATATATATAATATTAATATCTAATAATAATAATAATAATAAATTGATTAATAGACTAATCAATATAATATATATATTAATAATACAATGTGGTATAATATTTATAACAAGTAATACTATTAATAATGATCAATATAATATATGTTATTAAACTTATATAACTAATATATTTAATATATATATATATAGAATTTCAAACATTAAAGATGATATGATACAAATTAATATGAGAGCAGAGAAAAGATATAGAAAAAGGCCTATGACATATTATGGATAATGATAATGATATGGAAAAGGATACAAATAAAAGAAAAAAGTTGTAAATAAATGAATGATCAAAAAGGGTCATTACAAATAATAGAAATCTCTCTTTTTTCTTATCAAAAATGTCTTATCTATGGATCTGGAAATTCTAGCCTCCATAGATTTTTGCTTCTCTCTTTCTATGATAGATGTTTGCACACAGGTGATTCTTGGGAGCTATGGGGTTGATCTTTCATCAAATTCAATAGGAAGAACATCAAATAGTTTGGCATATTATGGAATAGTACCATGGAACAATAGAATTGGGCATATGAGTGAAGTAGTTATGAAATTACTTCATTCAAATAAAACTTTACTAGGTCTAAATTGTGTCAATATAGATTTTTGTGAAAGTTGTATATATGAAAAACAAAAGAGAGTTAGATTTGTGAAGAGTGGGAAGGAAAAAAAAAAGAGAAATTGGAGCTTGTGCATACATATGTATGAGGACTAGCTCAAGTATCTTCCCTTGGTGGCTCTCTATATTATGTTACATTCATAGATGATGCAACAAGAAAAGTGTGGATTTATTTCCCTAAGAAGAAATATTATGTATTTCAAACCTTTAAAAAATGAAAAACCTTGGCTAAGAATAAAACTAGTAAAAGACTAAAATGCCTCATATTTGATAATTGTGGTGAGTATTGTAGTGAATATTTTGAATATTTATTGTTCCACTAATAGTATTTGTAGGCAAAAAAATTGTTATAAGGACTCTACAAGAACATGAAGTGGTTGAATGCATGTATAGTACAATAATAGAGCATGCAAGGAGAATAAGGTTCCATGCTAGGATTTTACTAAACACATGGGAAGAGGTTGTTAATATTGATGTATGTTTAATGAAAAGAGGTCATTCTACTCCTTTGGGTTGTGTTATTCTAGAGAAAGCATAGATAGGTAAGAAGGTGAGTTATTTTTTTCTTAGAACTATTGGTTGTGAATAATTTACACATAGAGATTCTGAAAATAGAACCAAGATAGAAGACAAATATAAGAAATTTTTATTATTTTGGATATGGAATTGATGAATTTGGATATAGACTTTGAAATTTTGAAAATTATAATATTTTAAGAAACAAAGATGTCAGATTTAATGAAAAAGTGGTGTACAAAGATATCTTGTACTAGCATGAGAAGATAGCAAATGACAATGTAGTATTGGATGATACTCCAAAATGTAATCTTCTAGTAGTTTATCATGCTCCCAAAAAATAGCAACAAAAAATACCAAAAACCCTAATAAATGTTAGATGGTCAACAAGGTTAAGTAGAACTTCAAAAATATTCTCTCCCTCTTCATACTATATTTTATTAACATATGTTTGTGAACCATAAGGATATGATGAAGTTGTGTAGGTGGATACAAAGATTCAGTAGGAGTGTGCAATAATAGAAGAAATGGGCTCATTCTTGAAAAATAAGACTTGGGATTTATGTAAATTGACTATGGATAAAAGGGATTTACAAAATTAATGAGTTTAAAAACTGAAAGAAGAGGATGGAGGTAAGAAGAGATGTAAATACATATTAGTTGTAAAAGGATTTGTATGGAAAAAGATCATTGATTTTGATGAGATCTTTTCTTGAGTTATTAAAATGACTTCTATTTGCATTTGGAACATCTTGATGTCAAACTTCTTTTCTTCATGATAATTTGGGTGAAGAAATATATATGGAAAAACCACATAGATTTGAGGTCAAGGGTAAGGAGAACTTAGTGTAAAAATTGGAAAATAATTATATAACTTGAAGCAAGAACTTTGACAATGGTATATTAAATTTTATAGTTTTATGAATAAGTATGTATACACTTAGTGTCATTCTAACCATTGTGTTTATTTTAAGAGCTTGGATGGTGACAACTATATTATTTTATGTTTATATGTTGATGATATGCTTGTAGTTGGGTCTAACATAGATCACATCAAGGGATTAAAACAATAGTTAGCACATTCATTTTCTATGAAGGATTTGGGGACAACAAAAAAAATCCTTTCTATGAATATTTACAAAGATAGGAAAAATAGAAAATTAACATTATCTCAATTTTATTATATTGAGGAGGTGTTGTAGCATTTCTATATGGAAAATGTAAAAGTTTTAAGTGCACTTTTTCCTATTCATTTGAAATTGAGTCAAGAGATATGTCCACAAACATAAGAAGAGAATGATAAAATATCCAAGGTACCTTATGCTTCAGTTGTATGAAGCTTAATATATGTCATGGTATGCACTAGGCCAGATATTGCACATGTTTTGGGAGTTGTTAGAAGGTATATGTATCATCCTAAAATTGAGCATTATAATGAAGTCAAATGGGATTCTCAAATACATGAGAGATATACATCTAGTAGATATTTACATTTTGAGGGCTCTACTATAGGCTTACAAGGTTATGTTGACTCATATTTGGTAGGGGTCTATTTACCAATAAGAGTACTACAGGATATGCATTTATTATTGGTAGGATATCAGTGAGTTGGATTTCTTAGTTATAGAAGTTGAATGATTTATCTACTATAGAGGAAGAGACTGTCATTTCTTTAGAGGTAGCCAAGGAGATGCTATGGCTTCAATTGTTCATAGAAGAGTTGGGACACCCATAGACATACAATTATCTATATAGAGAGAGACAAAGTGTCAGTTGATTTTTTCACATTTAAAGAGAAAATACATATAGTTGTGGTACCATTTCATTTGGTTAGTTTTGTATGATATATAGTTAAAGCTAGCAAAGATACATACAAATGAAAATACAACATATATTTTTACTAATAAAGTGCCAAGGGAGAAGTTGAACTCATCTTTGGTTGGTCTCTTAGACTAAACATGATATTAGAACAATAGAGTCTAGGGTGCATCAATCCAGTGCAATCTTTAAGGGTAGTGATGTGGCTACAAGGGTAGTGTCCAAGTGGGAGGAGATTTAGTGTGGAGCATGATGAATCAACAAGAGGGAGATTAATTATACAAGGTGATTATTTAGGAAAGTATTACACACATTCCCAAGGTTGACTCATCAAGTATGTTTAGGGTTAACTTATTAAGATGATATAAGTTATGTAATATTGGCTTAGTGATAGGGTTTTCTAAGGTGAATGTATAGACTCTTATAGTGGTATTGAGTTATAAGGAAGATTAAAGATTGTTACAGGTTGAAGTTACTAGATAATAATATTGGACTTAGTTTTTTGGTGGATGTAACCCAGGGATTAGGTGAACTACATTAAATCTTTGTGTCTTCTATTCATTTGTGTGCTTTATTCCTTTGTGATATTGGTTATATTTGCATGCAACTGCTATGTTTTCTATCTATTAAATATTAACACTTGGTAATTTTAGTATTGTCATTATTGGAAAAAAAATATCTTCTACAATTGATGGATTGTCCATATAGGGAGAGAAATTGGACAAATGGCCAAAATTGTGAAGTATGTAGTGTACCAATGAATAGACTATTAGAGGTAGTAGTTTTGATGTACAATAATACGATTTATGTTTCTAAGTGTGTAATTGCTAGGGAAGCTTCATCAAAGGTATATCTACATAATTACATTGGTCATCTACCAGAGTGAAGTACAAATGAATATTTGATGTGGTGAACTAGTCATAGTATGAAGAACATAGAAAATGACATAGTTTTTAATTTTAATTTTTTAATCTAGGTCCAGTATTCTGCTAATATCAAATTCAAAGGATGGATTAGTTAGTAAATTATGTTGGGTGACTTCATGGAACTAATTTCTATACATTGGTGCTCCCTCATGAAATTTAAATGCGTGTTAATATGATTATGGTAATTCGTTGAAGCATTTTTTCCAGCACCTTAAACAAAGTATAAAAAGAGATGAAAGATTTAACTACAACAATTATTGGTGTAATTATTGAAGTTCTAGTGATTGTTTAGAAGTGTAAAAGTATGTTCCGTGTAATTTAGAGCAGAGAATTGATATGAGATACATTTTATTTTTCATGTAGTAAAGTGAAAATATCATATCACTTTACTCTTTGATTTGAGTAGATTGACTGGTGAAATCCCTTAACTGATTCATTCGTAACAATTTGTGCAAGATACTAACATGTCTAAAGCACAAATACTCTAACAAGGTGCCTCTTACAAGGATTTTGAAATCCTTTAATCATTCAAATCCTAATAGGATTTTGTAATATCTCCTAATTGGGATAAAATAATCTTAACTGGATAGATGTAATATCTCTTGACAAGGAAAATTTATTAATGTAGTAGTGAGATTTGTGGGTACTCATTTTTACTATGGTTTTTCCCTTTGATTAAGGGTTTTCAAGTGAAAAATATTGGTGTTATCTTGTCTTTTTATGAATTATTTTTTTATTTTATGCTTTTGCTTTAGTTTTCATTGCATGTTTACTATCTGTTAGTGAACAGATTGTCCTCAAAGAAAAGATATACAAATATAACCCTGAATGCTCAAATGAGAAGACTAATCAGCACTAACAGTTGGACAAGTTATCATTGGATTGATAAATTTTCTCTGAATTTTATCGGGTATAGCTCCTCATATATGATTTACAATGAATTAAAATATGGATGCTTTTAACCTGAAAGAACAAAAGGATTACAAACATCTACTTGTATGTACAAAGTAGATGCGGAAACTAGGATTATTGAAAAGAAATAACAACAAAGAACATTGGATGACACAAAGTTCACATGCCCAAATGCTGCATTACAAAGTAAATGAGATCAAGGAAGTTTTTTCCATCCTTTTGAGAAAATGAGGAATTAGAGCTTTATGAGATATCTTGAAATGATAGCATAATCTGAAAACAGTGACCATGAAATGTATTTAAGAGAAAATTGAAAACAACACAAAGATTGTGATCAATGGAAGGAAAATGCATCGTAATCAAAGTTCTGATACAAATATCCTCCAACCTCCCTTCTCTAAATGAAAAAGACACAAAGATCTTCTTACACATTTACAATCCAAAAATCACTATCTAAAGGAAAGCTGAAACTCTTTTCTTTAACATTGCATTAACAAATCAAAAGATCTCCTATCTCTAACACAAAGTTGAGGAAATTAGCTCTGCCCTCTCTCTCTCACAAGAAATAAAATGATTTGTAGAATCTCCTTCCCTTCTGAAGCACAAAGTCTATAGTCAGAAGCAGGAAGAATGGAACCCACTCAACCTTTGCTATTGGCATATTTATTATCTTCTCATTTTCCCGTGAAAAAACTCTTCAATTTCCCTAACTGAATCTTTAAAAAACTTATGACTTCCCATTTCATTTTAATATTTTTAATCTCTCCTTTCTCAATGTTTTTATATTATTATAAACATTATCTCATATTTTTATAATATGAGGCCCCTATAATATATGCATACTAACAGGTGGCATTTGTTGGTGACTGAGTGCTGATCCAACAGTAGTGTACTAAGACACTTGTAACTTTTGATTCATATATAATCAAGAAAAACTGCTTGGAGAAATTTTAGAGGATTAGGTTTTTTAAAAATATCCAAAATTTATCTTAATCTAATGGTTGGATTAGAAGATATAGCCCTCAAAACAAGACTTATTTTCCTATCCTCTGTATTTGTTATTGTCATTACTGATATGATATAGGTGCAAACAGGAACCCATAATCTTTGATCCATAATGAATCTTACAAAACCCTTTGGATAAGATTTTTAGAACTATAATTTACAACACATATCCAAGATTTAGATCAATCCAACAATTATATTTTGAGATACAAACCTCGTAATATGACTATTTTACTATGCTCTGGATATTGTCACTATCATTGTTGATCCAATAGTGTTGCACTCACAAATATGTAACTTTTGATCCAAAAATAATCTGAAAAAATGCTTTGAAGAGAATTTGGAAAACTAGTTTTTTTCAAACATATCTGAAAATGAGAATTATCCAATGGTTAAATTGAGATTTATACCCCCCCGCACTGAGACTATTATTTTGGCTTCCTGCAAATTTGTTGTCATAGAAATTACAGCAGCTTCTTCCAACAATATTTGCAAATGCATGACTTCCACCTCTTGAAAAGGTAATGAGGAAAGATGAGCCCCTATGAAAATCATCCCCCTTATGATCTATAAAATTTTATATTGTGTTCATGAGAGATGTTATCAAACAGGCAATTTGCAGTTAAAACTTTCTTGATAATTTGGAGAGAAGACCGTCAGTTTGCCCCCATTACAGAACCTTGAATTTGTAACCCAAGACTTGAATTTTGAAACTTTGATCTCTGGACTACTTGATTTATAAAATTTTCTTGCATTGAACCTATATAATGGATCATTTGTACCACTGAAACACTTCAAACTACTTTGAAGTAAGGTTCAAAGTGGTTCGAAAACACAATTTACAAGTTTTAAAACTTGGGTACATATGTGTACTAACAGGGGCTCTAACTGTGGGACTATTTTTGGTGCAAAAATAGAGAACTCCAGAAATCTCTAGGAAAGATGAGTGCCTTGGCCATTGGGCAAATAGAGTCAACAAGAAGAGAAGACTGGGATCTGCTTGCAGAGAGGGCGGAGGGGAGCAAGGCAAAACCAGCAAACAAAACTAATAACCAACACCTAAACTACCAGAAAACATGAGGCTTGTACATTATTCCAACTACCATTATGCACAACAAAAACTTATTTACAATATTTACAAAGGTAGGAAAAGAACCTACCATAAAGATCAAAAGAAAGAAGAAATTAAGTGAATCCATTTACCAGTTGAGAGAAATAGGAGCCTTTTCTAATCAGCAAAGCGTACCTCCATGGAATAGCTCCAAACCATTGCTTGATGATGACTCTTTTAATATTGAACTTCAAAATGAAAAGATGCATGCATATGCTGAACCAATTCTCTTTTCCAAAAAGTTGTGACTCATCATAGTACTCATCTCTATTGAAGAATTGATCCTTCACATTGGCAGGATCTGATTCCATCTCAGGCTGAAAAATATGAAATGGAAAAGCCTTACCAAAAGATGATGTGTAATCTTTAGAAATATTGTCATACAAGTTCAACTCCTGTGCATGGCCATGACTAGTTTGTAGCCATAATGATGCCTCCTTCTACATAGGATCAGCTCTCAGATATATATCTCCTTCAACTCTTTCAAGGAACCAGCTGTCAACACATATCTCAACATTTCTTTTACATTCCAAACCAACAACATTATGCATAGATGAATGAGAAGGGAAGTTTTCAATAAATGCTTCATTCTGGAATGGATTTGAATAGGCACCTAAGGTATGATCAGGAAAATGATCCAGCTTAAGTGATGGTAGAGACATACCCATAGCTTCTTCTTCTTCATAGATGAGATTTTCACATGGTGTTTCAGCAGAGTTTTCACCTGGCTGGGGACTATTGAACAGATTTTCATTTTTCAAGTGTGAATCTTGAAATTGGAAAAGAGGATTTTCTATGATAGCAGTATTCTCATCAAACCCCATTAGTATGAAAAGTGGATTGAGGTTACTCCAGACAATTTTACCTTCCTAATTTTCAACCTTTTCTTCACCTTTTTGGTCATTGGTACAAGGATTACCATTTTCAACCTGAGCATTCTCATTATCCCATCTTACTTCATCATGGTAGAAAGAATTTTTAGAGTAAGATAAATTCTTATCAGCATATGTCACCTTACTATTAGTACAAGTTCTCATAGGAGAATATGACATGGCTTCGTTAGTACCTATGATAGATTCTTTAATTTGCTGATTACAATTTCCAGAATGCAAGGAATCATCAATGTTCATTGTTTCAGTGTGACTAATCTTCTGAATACTATTCTGAAAATATTTACTATCTGGACCATTTGAAACTAGATAACATTCCATACCTGTAGATTTGAGAGATCTAGCCTCTGGGCTAAAGAAATATTGCAGTAAATCCTTGTTACCTGAATTTATGAGCTCTTCAGCATTGCTTTGCTCCTCCTCATCATTTTCAATATGCAAGCTACAGAGTCCTGACATCTTTAAAGCACCATCTTCAGCCAACAAGGGTTTTTTGAAATCTCCATCATTAAAAACTGTCAAATTCTGAAAATGAGAAACATTGGGAATAGGTTTGGCTTCTTTTAGAACGTGCTTCTTTTTTGTAACCTTTTCATCAAGGCACTGTCGCTGTCCACAATGGTATTCTTTCATTGGGGGAGTGCTTATAGATTTCATACAACTAAGAATTAAAGCATCATCTAATCTGGTTGCTTCTTTTTGCACATTTACCAAATTTTGCATTCCAAAGCGTTGTAACCAAAACTTGACTTCAACATCCATAGCATCAATAAAGAAGCATACCTGATTTCTTTCATTTGGTTGGTTGGCTAGAGGAATTTTACCAATAGTCTGATTAAACCTATCAATGAACTCCCTTAAAAATTCATCATCTTTCATCTAAATTTGAAGAAGGTTCACCAATAATTGATGGGAATTAATTGTGGGCTGAAATCTTTCCAGAAATCTCTTCTTAAGATCATCCCAAGTTGTAATACATCCATCTTGCAAATGCTAAAACCATTCCATTGCTTTTCCCATGAGGCTTTGAACAAATAACCTAACAAACACCTCTTCTTCCTATACACCAAGAATCCCGCATGCAACAGTAACCACTTTGACGTGATCAACATGATCTTGTGTCCTGTCTCCATGAAACTTGGGAAGGAATTCCCATGACCTTTTAGGTAAGGGTGAATAACGAGCCAAGGAAAAGGGTCCTATCTGAGCACCCCATGGCTGCATTGCAATTGCTGCCATAACACACGCTGAAACCCCACAATCAAAGATTCAATAGGTTCAAAACGTAGAGTCGCCAATCTCTTGTACACGAAGATAATCACAAAACCGAGGAAATAAAGGTTAGGCAATGATCTTCATCTCTTTTCCCCAATAGAGTCGCCAAAAATATGTTAGTGAACAGATTGTCCTCCAAGAAAATATATACAAATATAGCCCTGAATGCCCAAATGAGAAGACTAATCAGCACTAACAGTTGGACAAGTTATTATTGGATTGATAACTTTCCTCTAAATTTTATCGGGTACAGCTCCCTGTATATGATTTACAATGAATTAAAATATGGATGCTTTTAACCTGAAAGAACAAAAGGATTACAAACATCTACCTGTATGTACAAAGTAATAATAACAAAGAACATTGGATGACACAAAGTTCACATGCCCAAATGTTGTATTACAAAGTAAATGAGATCAAGGAAGTGTTTTCCATCCTTTTGAGAAAACGAGGAATCAGAGCTTTATGAGATATCTTGAAATGATAGCATAATCTGAAAACAGTGACCATGAAATGTATTTCAGAGAAAACTGAAAACAACACAAAGATTGTGATCAGTGGAAGGAAAATGCATCGTAATCAAAGTTCTGATACAAATATCCTCCAACCTCCCTTCTCTAAATGAAAAAGACACAAAGATCTTCTTACACATTTACAATCCAAAAATCACTATCTAAAGGAAAGCTGAAACTCTTTTCTTTAACATTACATTAACAAATCAAAAGATCTCCTATCTCTAACACAAAGTTGAGGAAATCAGCTCTTCCCTCTCTCTCTCTCACAAGAAATAAAATGATTTGCAGAATATCCTTCCCTTCTGAAGCACAAAGTCTACAGTCAAAAGCAGGAAGAATGGAACCCACTCAACCTTTGCTATTGGCATATTTATTATCTTCTCATTTTCCTGTGAAAAAACTCTTCAATTTCCCTAACTGAATCTTTAAAAACCTTATGACTTCCCATTTCCATTTAGTATTTTCAATCTCTCCTTTCTCAATGTTTTTATATCATTATAAACATTGTCTTATATTTTTTATAATATGAGGCCCCTATAATATATGCATACTGACAGGTGGCATTTGTTGGCGACTGAGTGCTGATCCGATAGTAGTGCACTAAAACACCTGTAACTTTTGATCCATACATAATCAAGAAACACCACTTGGAGAGATTTTAGAGGATTAGGCTTTTTTAAACATATCCAAAATTTATCTTAATCCAACATTTTGATTAGAATATATAGCCCTCAAAACAAGACTTATTTTCCTATCCTCTGTATTTGTTACTGTCATTACTGATCTGATATAGGTGCAAACAGGAACCCATAACCTTTGATCCATAATGAATCTTACAAAACCCTTTGGATAGGATTTTTAGAACTAGAATTTACAACACATATCTAAGATTTATATCAATCCAAAAAATTATATTTTGAGATACAAACCCCATAATATGACTATTTTACTATGCTCTAGATATTTTCACTGTCATTTCTGATCCGATAGTGTTGCACTCAAAAATCTATAACTTTTGATCCACAAATAATATAACAAAATTATTTCAAAAGGATTTGGAAAACTAGTTTTCTTCAAACATATCTGAAAATGAGAATGATCCAACGATTATATTGAGATTTATACCCCCCGCACTGAGACTATTATTCTGGCTTCCTGTAAATTTGTTATCATAGAAATTACAGTAGCTTCTTCCAACAATATTTGCAAATGCATGACTTCCACCTCTTGAAAAGGTAATGAGGAATGATGAGACCCTATGAAAATCATCCCCCTTATGATCTATAGAATTTTATATTGTGTTCATGAGATATGTTATCAAATAGGAAATCTGTAGTTAAAACTTTCTTGATAATTTGGAGAGAAGACCGTCAGTTTGCCCCCATTACAGAACCTTGAATTTGTAACCCAAGACTTGAATTTTGAAACTTTGATATCTAGACTACTTGATTTCTAAACTTTTCTTGCATTGAACCTGTAGAATGGATCATTTGTACCACTGAAAAACTTCAAACTACTTTGAACTAAGGTTCAAAGTGGTTCGAAAACACAATTTACAAGTTTTAAAACTTGGGTACATATGTGTACTAACACTATCTTATAAGATAATAGTTAAAGAAATTAAATTTATGGTTGCATTGACTCACTACCCCTCCCACTAGTGCCAACTAGTATTCAAAATTGGTATCTAAACCAAGTTTCCTTGAATAATTCTAACATCTTAGGGAAGAACCCTTAAGTAGAGATGGAGTCATCTAGATATGTGAGACAACTTGAGGACCAACTTGTACAAGTTTAAAATGCATTTGAAAGATTCAAGTAGAAAGTTAAGAAGTCAATGGATAAGAGAAAGAACTTTGTGATCAACTAGAAGCCTAAATCAATAATGAATATGAGGAAGATAAATTTTTCGAGGTTTTGTGACAAGAGAACGAGAAGCTACATGAAAAATAGAAGAATATTAAAAGGGAATTGGAAGCTTTGTCTACAAGATGGGTCAAGAGATAGAAGTAATAAAAGTAGCAAAGAAAGAAAGGAAGATTGTAGGGGATTCCCTAAAAGATAAGGATCAAGCCCTAAAGGATAAGGAACATGAACTCTTCAAGTCCAAAAAAGAGTCTAGAACATTGCATACATATATACATGAAATAAATGATGAAGAAAAATACTTTTAAGGAAAGATAAATTATTTGATGGTGACAAATGAAAGTTTGGTCAATAAGAATATGAGGTTGTAGGAAGAGATGAAATCTGCAAATGATCCATTGAAGAAGCTCAATGAAAGTTATGTGAAATTGGATAAATGAAACAAGAACCATAGAATGCATGGTGCTACACATAGTCATATTTTTATTGTTTATGAAGTTGGTGTACCATCTAGATCTAAGAAGCCTAAGAAAGATAAGCCTATTTATATTGTTTATGAAGTTGGTCAACAAAGAAAGTGTTAATAAGAAAGTCTAAAAACCTATTTGTTTCAATTCTCATATGGTGGGATATACTACAAATATATGAAGGAATAGGTCTAGTACTCCTACATGTTCATTTTTTCATGAGATAGGTGTGCCCTACATCAAACAAGTTGATTGACATATGTTACACATTGATGCAGTGGATCTTACTTTAGGAGCTACCTAAAGTAATCAAAATGCTGATATTACAAATCAGTCACAAGCAAGGTGACAAAGGGAGAAACTGAAGAAGTTGATATCTTCATATTAAGATGACAAGTCTTTGACATTATTGTCAAAGAGGGAGATTGGAACTAATCAGAAGAGACATATAGCTGAAGGTATATATATATATATATATAGGATAAGGGAGATTGGAACTAATCAAAAAAGATATTGAAGATAGACATAAAGTAACTAAACAAAGAGGGAGAAATCCTACAACACACTATAAGGGAGAAATTATGACTAATGAGAAAGAAAGTGTATTTGTTGATTACATCTACCTAGTAAGAGGAAGATAATCTAGAGGGAGATATAAGAAGTAATTCAAAGGGAGTCATAAGGATGAGTTGATTATCTGTTGATCAAAACAAACTTCTGTAACCTATTCAAAAGATGAAAGTTGCTGATAGAGGGAGAGATTTCAATACAAAAAAATATTTTCCTTTTGGTATTGTGTTGGTCTTACTATTTAAACCAAGTCATTTTGGTTGATCAATTTGGTTTGCCATTAATCCAAAGAGGGAGATTGTTGAAAATAGATTGATACAAGTATGATAAATGTGTTTCAATCATTTTTTTCTCACTGATGTCAAACCTAATTTTTTTTGGTAAGACAACTACTTATATCATTTGAGTACTATAACTTATTTGATTGATGAATAGGATTTGATCAAATGATCTAACAATAGTACCAAGAGGAAAGGTTGAGTTATGATATGAAAAGTAGTACAAGAATTAGCTGAGATAGTGATATCATAGTGCATTGATGATCTACTTAAGGTTGGAAAGGTTGGTTACACTAAGCAAGTTCAGAAGAACAAGTTAAACAAATTTTTTCTACCAAGCTTGATCAAATGCATGGTAGGCACCGAGAAAAGTTAGTGCAAGCCAAGAAAAATTAGTTGGAATTGAGTAAATGTCTATTTTAGTGTATGCCGAGAAAAATAGAGGATGTCTAGTAAAGTTTAGTTGATGTCGAGCAACAGTAAACTTTAGTTCATGAGGAGTAATTTTTTAGAGGATGCCAAGCAACACAATTTGTGCTAAGCATTAAAAGCAAGTTAATGCTCAGTATCAAAATTATTAGAAAGATCATGAATTTCATTGATCTAAGCCAAAAAGTTTGTTTTCTTGGATTGTGTGAACTAGGTGGAAGATAAGATTGATGAGCTAGTGGCATAGAATTTATGGTAAACTATTTTGAGGAAAATTCAAAGAAAATTGAAGGAGAAACTTCTAGAAATGAAATGGAATGAGGGGTAGATTCATTGAATCCTACCTAATTTATCCTAACCCTAAATTAGATGATGGAGAATGAATGACAAAATATTTTAATTCTCTATTTATAGGGATGGCTAGTTAGAAGAAAGGGTTTTCATGTGTGAGAACCTAAGGAAAACAAGGGGTCTAGGGTATTGCTTCATTAAGTGGCCTAAATGAAGAGTCTACATTGGAAAGTTATGCAAGAAGGCTTAAGGGTATGGATTCTTGAATGGTGAACAAGCTATTAGACCTGAAGTGTATAAAAGCCAAGTAGAATGGAGGGCTGAAACAAAGATCTATAATCTGCAAATGGAGTTATAAGTTGTTATTAGATCAAGCCTTACTGTTACTCTCTAATAATTGTATCAGTCTAGGGCAAATCCTTTGGATTAAGGTTGACCTAATAGTCATTTGTAAATCCTTTAACTAAGTGACATTCCAAGTGAATGGTCTAAAGTCATCTAATTAGGCTCACTCCTAAGAGGGTGATTGAAATCCTTTAACCGAGTCACATTTAATAGTGTGCATTGTAAGGTTTAACAGGGTTGGACTTTAATAGGGCATCACTTCAGAAGAGTGAGAAAGTGTAGCATGTTATTGGTGCTTTTTCTCAAATTGGGTTTCCACATAAATCATTGTGTTAAGTATGTTGTTGAATTTGTTATGTTTCATGTTTACGTTTCTGCCAATTGATTTGATAGTAACCTACAAGTTTTTAAGTGATTGCATAATCTTTTGGATGCATGCATGATGATACATATTTTATGGGTTCACTAAGCTATGAAATGTTTTATTTATACATCTAGACCTTGGATAATTAATTCACACGCCCCTCCCCCCCCCCCCCCCCTAGTTATTCTAAATAATTCCAACAATGGGTCATACTACTAGGGTTTGAAAAAATATACTTAATGCACTCAATGATCGCTATTACAATTGAAAACAAATTGGTCATAAAGCTAATGAGTGCAAGACTAGCATAAAAAATCAAGGATCATTTATGAACAAGTAGAATGAAAACTTGTAGAATTTAATATGATTGCATCGCCACAACTTTGGTCAAATGGCACTTAACTATAGATTAAGGTTAAATAAAGGTAATGATGGACCTTGATCTATTCAGATGATATTTTTATATTGTCATAAGATTAGACATATTACAAGGTTCTATATGTGAAAGAGTCAAGAAAACCAGCCAATAAACAAGGTGAATGATTAGAAAGGAAATAAGATTGTAACTAATAAAGAGACTAGAAATAAAATAATTCAAGTATGGGTTAAGAAGGATGAGATAAATTCATCAAAAGGATTTCAATCTCCATCAAGTGCAGTGAGTTCATCAACACACTATGCCTACATTATCTTAGGGGGAGAAAGTATTATAAAATCAATCTATGAACCCACTAGATGTATGTGTGGTAAGATTTATCTGCATATTTATATGCCTAATGATGAGTTATGATATGATGTGATGTTTGGTTGCATTATATAAAGTTCTACCCTAATAGTAATAAGATTTATGGTGTTAAGTGATGCACGGTTTTCTTGATTGGTGATGCATTTAATGCCATTCTATAAAGGTAGATAAGAGGTGGTTTGGACTTCATTTTTAATTCATGCATATGAAGAATAGTCCAAAAGCTACATAATTGTGTACTTGAGAAATTGAACATGGATTTATTTTTGTGAGAATGATTTATTGGCAATTTGGTGAAGAATTATAGGTCATATTTATGTTCACTTGATGGGAACCCTAGTTTCTAAAGTTTAAAGGTATTTGTTAATATCTTGACTTGAATTTATTAATCTTATTGTAGCTACACCAATTTTTGTTGATGTGACTAAAAGACCTCATCCAAAATTTAAGAAATTCCCTTTCAAGTTGATTGAGGTTGATATGGTGGGTGCCCTATCTAGTGTTACCTACAAAGTGATGCATGTTGAGGATGTAAGAGCTTATATCCATTGGAAACTAGAGAATTTGGGTGTAAAAGTGATATTCAATAAATATAAGAATCTATGTGATGATAATCTAGTATTAAAATAAGAACATAAGGTTTTATAAAATATAGGTTGCTTGGCATGGTCTGTGGAGCTTGACCTTGCTTAGGAATTTGGTGCCTATTGCAGGCTGTGTAACTAATTTTTCACATTGGGTTAGAGGATGAAAATTTTAGGGCTGAAGAGGGCCTAGAGTACTAAATATGGTTTGAAATTCAAGTTCTAATTCAATTGAAGCTAGGAAATATCACAATTTTACTCATATATCAATTTTGGGCATTTAATTGTTGTTACAAGCTTACTTGTGGCATTTAATTTATGTATTTGTATTTAATTTGTGTTTTGGGCCAACTTGTGGCTTAGATTGGTATAAGTAGGGGTTTTTGGGAAGTCTTTGGTCATTATTCATTTCATTCAGAAGAGGAGTGAGTGTGGATGGTAGCTAGAGAGTGAGTTTTTCCTGAGTCTATGGACAGAGTGACAAATGTGAGGTAGTTTACAATAGGATTGTGATTATTCATCCATCTTGGAGAAGAAGAGGAGCTAGAGGAGTGAGTTTTGAGAAGAGCTAGTAGCTATAGCTTGGAAAAAATGAGATTGCTTGGTGGGCTTGTGAGCACAAGTTGAGATCTTCCTTGGGGGTTTCTATTAGAGCGTAGATTTGGACTAGCTAGGGTTTGGATTGGATCTTGAGGGATCTTGTAGAACTATTATTTGTTTTGTATTTGACCATAACTAAGAAGGCCTTACAGCCTAACATATTGCATGTAATTAGTTATAAATAAATTATTGTGATTTGATATCAAATCTTGCATTATTGCTTCTTGCTATTGTGTTTCCATTGTGTGGTTATTTGTTGGGGGCTAGGACATCTCCTTTGGGGATTCTCCTACCTTGCATTGCATTAGATGGTATCAAAGTGAAGGTTGTTCTTGAGTGTGTAGACAGATAGCTGAAGTTGAGGTAGTTTGCACCAAGATTTTGGTTGGAGAAGTTGATCTGAGTTGATCTTGATCTATTGGTGGATTTTCTTTCTACAGTCCTAGATCTCTTGGTTGTGAGGTGGTAGATTGTGGTTTTGACTTGCAATTGCAAAGGGCTTGCAGATGGATTGATGGATGCAAAGATGGAAGAGTGATCTTGTTGAGGCATGATCATAGATAGTTTGTGTATTGCCGATCCATGGTCCTAGACTTGTGATGTGGTTCCTGATTGTTCATACAAGGTGGCAAGTTGTGATTTGACTTGTAAAAAATTTGAGCTTATGACAAGGAGTATGGGAAAGATTTGTTGCAAAGGGTTTATGAAAATCTTGGGAGATGGCTCCAAGATGATTGGACCCTGAGATGAATGTGAATCTCCATGATGTGGTGGAGAGGAATTTTTCTAAGATGTCTACTTGGTTTGAAGCTAGTTTGGCTAATCTAACTAAGAAGGTGGTTTCTTAGTTTGAAAAAAGTTCAGATGATTGAGATAAGGATAGGATGAGGAAGGCATTTTGTAGATGTTTGTGGAGTTGGAGTCTATCAATCCAGAAGAGAGTTGTTTGGCTGGTTAAGAGACTTGTTTGTGAGAGAAGATGGCATAGCAAGGTCAAGGTAGAAGAGGTTGGTTTTCTTGATTAGTTTGTGAAGTCTAATGTAAAACTTGTAGAGCAGCTGGAGGTTGTTTCTAAACATATTCCTAACCTTGTTGATACTAGGATGGACATTGGTTTTATGATCAATTAGTTGGGTCTGACATGGAAATTGCAGAGCACTTGGTCGTGGATGATCTAGTTGTTGTTGGTGGTGAGTTGTGTGTTGCAGAGCATCTTGCTATAAATAATGAGATTGCTAGTGTTGTGAGTTTGGCATGTGTTGATGGAGATCTACATATTGCTACTGATGTGAATTTTGTTGCTCTTGGTGTGGATTCACTAGTTGCTAATGTGGATGAGGGTTTGTTATTGAAGCATTATGTTTAGTTTGTTCTTGCGAGTAAGCATGTTGATTGGGTGGTTGAGATTCAAGTGTTTGACAGAATGATACAGATGTGGATGATGTATAGATTGGTTTTCTTGTCCCTATTAGAATGGAAGCCTTTGGTGAAGATGAAGTTGGTTGCAGATCTTTCTTTGGGCATCAAAGTGTGGGACACACCTTTCTATTTACCTAGGGAGTATGATGCAGACACATCTTAGGTTTTCTTAGTGGTTACTTTGGAGTTCATGGGAGGAGGCTCAATAGTTTCTTTGGAGGGTGCTTGGACTAATAGTTGGTCAAAGAAGGACTAGTACTTGGCATGCTCTGGGAGCTTAGTGTGGTTGGGGAGCTCGGCATGGTCTAGGGACTTGACATGGTCTTTGGTTTCTCAGCATGGTCTAAGAAATTGGCATGGTCTTTGGTTTCTCGGCATGGACTAGGGACTCGGCATGGTCTTTGGTTTCTCGACATGGTTTATGGAGCTTGGCCTTGCTTAGGAACTTGGTGCTTGTTACAATTAGTGTAACTAATTTTACATAGTGAGTTAGAGGATGAAAATTTTAGGGATTGAAAAGGGCCTAGAGTACTAACTACAATTTGAAGCAAAAGTTCTAATTCAATTAGAGCTAGGAGATATCATGATTTTACTTAGATATCAATTTTGGGCATTTAATTGTTGTTGCAGGCTTACTTGTGGAATCTAATTAATCTATTTGTATTTAATTTGTGTCCTAGTCCAACTTTTAGCTTAGATTGGTATAATTAGGGGTTTTGGAGAAGTCTTTATTCATTATTCATTTCATTTAGAAGAGGAGTTAGTGTGGAGAGTATTTGGAGAGTGAATTTTTCCTGATTTTATGGATAGAGCACCGAATGTGAGGTAGTTTACAGTAGGATTGTGATTATTCATCCATATTGGAGAAGAGGAGGAGCTAAAGGAGAAATTTTTGAGAAGAGCTAGTAGTTGCGGCTTGGAAAACAAGGAGATTTCTTGGTGGTCTTATGAGCACAAGTTGAGATCTTCCTTGGGGGTTTTTACTAGAGCATGGATCTAGGCTAGCTATGGTTTGGATTGCATCTTGAGGGATCTTGTAGAACTATTACTTGCTTTGTATTTGGCCATAAAAAGGAAGGCCTTACAACCCAACACATTGCATTTAATTAATAATAAATAAATTATTGTGATTTGATATTAGATCTTGCATTATTGCTTCTTACTGTTGTATTTCTGCTACGTGGTTATTTGTTGGGGGCTAGGACATCTCCTTTGGGGATTCTCTTGACTTGCACTACATCAAAGGTAGATATGTTTTGATCCATGTACATGATTAGATCATGTGGTTGAATTGTCCCTATTATATCACAAAATAAGTAATCCATAATGTTACTAGTTAGTATGCTATCGAGGAAGTACCTAAGTTAAGAACTGTACAATAGGATGAGATCATCTAGTTGACAAAGTCAAAATGAGATAGAAGTTCCATGAATGTTAATGACATTGTAGATTGAGAGGGAGATTTTCCTTTATGGTGATTGGTTAGAAAGTGTTTCATTCAAGTAGGATGAATAGAAGACCAATAATAACTATTCTTAATACATAAGAGATGGTTGAAGAGAATTCATATTGCGATCTTTGTGAAGCTATGAGGGATCAAGTGTGTTTCAACATGGAGAATATCAAAAGGTATAAGAAGAAACCCTTCAAATTTAGTCAGGTACTTATGGGTCTATTCTTTTGTTTTCAAAATTACTTTTCTGTTGTTGTTAGTATTGTATGGTCAAATGACATGTTGATGATATTTCAAATAAAGAATTGCATTAGAATGTCTAGTAGTGTTATTCCCTACATACTTGTGCTTACATTTTTTCCTAAAAAAATGTTGGGTCTCCTTTTACATTTGTGCATATCCCTTTTCAAGGAATGTTTTCTTCTCTTTGTTCTTTCTCTAGGGTTTGGGACTCTAGAATGTGTTGTCCCTTGTCTAGGATTTTTATTTTACATGTTTTAGTTTCTCATGTTTGTTTCCTAGTTGTGCTGAAGGATCCTACATCCAAGAGATTTCCTTTCTTTTCTATCAAGTCTTTGGACTTTGGGTTCCCTATGACTAATGTTTTGTTTTGTTTTTGGACACAAGGTAGGTCTATTCCTCGAATCTTGGAGTTCAAAGAATTTAATGACTATGAAAAGGTGTTTCAAAATTGATTCCCTTAACCCTAAGCTCTATTTTTAAATTTTACTACTCATTTCACATTTACCATGCAAAATATAATTTGATCTATAGTGAAAATTAAGATAGAATAGAACAACCAAGATTTCCATAAAAATTATTGTGATATTTACCTGAATCCTTGCAAGTTTTTTTTGAATTATGGTTTTGATTATCCATGGAGTGATGTGTGTTTCATTTTAAGTCATGAGGTTGGTGGTAGAGTATTGCATAGTGTGGTTCAATGGAGAGTGATGTCCTCCTAGCAAGGTTGGTGGCATTTTTCATTTTGGTTGTCTTTCATTTCTTTGATTGTGTTTTCTATCTATATTTTCTTTCTTTCTTTTTGTTGTGAAAATGTCGCTTGGCTTTGTCAAATTTTTGGTTTCTTTTAGGTCATTCAACCCTTTATATGATAAAAAATGTGAGCTCCTTCATCTCATACTCTTAGCTATACGATTCTATTTTTTTATGTTTGTTTATCGTTGGTTTCTTTATAAACCAATTAGAAAACATTTTTTATGTAGTGGTTTTGTTTTGGTTCATTGGTGTTCTTGTATACTAGACAATGTTTCATTTATTTTTGGTTTTGTGAGTGTGTGGAGTTTGGCTCCATAGAGTAAATTATTCAACTTGGATTCTTTTAGCTAGCTTTAGGAGCATTCCTTTGGCATCCTTATAGATGTCATCATTTAGATCTACAAGTTAGTGAGTTCTTCAAGGTTGGTGAGAAATATTTGATAGATAGTTGTTCAAGATGAATGAATGGGTGGGAGAGTAAGAGATTTTCTTTTGTAGGAACAATTTTCATGTTGAAATATGCGATATCAATAATTTAAGTCTATTTAATGGTGTGTTTAAAAATCCCTAAAAGGTGATTAAATATATAGGACAATAAATGATAATGTTAATCTCTAATAGAGCTACTATGAAGGATTAAATTCCTTTGTTAGTTTTAGACAAAATTTGTCAAACAAAAGACAAAGAAGGGATGGGATTAAGGGGTTGAAAACTCATGAATGAGACTTTAGGAGATAATTTGGTTTAGATTATATTCTCAAACCCATATCAATTAGGGTTGAGAACATGAAGTAAAATATCTTGACTCACTTGAAGTTCAAAATTTTTTCATGATTGAAAACCTATCTACACGATTAAAAAATTGGAATTTTATTATCTCTTGCAAACCAAATATTATTAACCACATATCTTGGAAATTAGAAATGGACTCATAACTAAATTTAGGGATAGCTCATGGGAAGGATTACATATCCTATGAAACAATATTGAGATCGTAGAAAATTATTTTTATAAATTGTTCATGGGGAAAATGACACCAACAAAAACTAGTGCAAACTAGGCTAGAAAAATTAAACTCATCCACCCTTAGAAATTTAATACAAGAGAAAGAGGGACTCCAAGCATAACTTTCAACAATCCCTAAATTTTATTAGCAAGACTCGAAAGAGAATTAAAGATGCTAATGAAAAAATTAAAAACTCACCAAGGAAGAATGCTAGAAATTTTTCTTTCATATAATGCAAACAATAGATATGACAAGTATAAATCTGAAACACACTCAAATATCCTAATAAAGATCTGAAAGTAGATATGTGCTAAGAAGGAAAATAAGATATAATATACTTATTTGGAAATGAATAGTGGAATATTGAGAGGAGAGCGGGGGGTGTGAATAAGTCCTTCAAAACTTTAACCATAAATTCATTCGCCAAACATCCATCTCACAATTTGCATGTAAACTAAAATAGCTAGCTAAACATATTCATCCATAACATGAAAGAAAATAAAAATCAACACATGTATGAAACAAGGTATTTCATTACCTAGAAACCCTCCAATGAGAAGGGAAGACTGGGGTGGAGATGATAGCCAAAAATCTCCACTACTACAATAATAAAGAGTATCCAATGAAGGCTACAATTTTTTATCATGAAACATGATCTACCTTGTGAAAGGTTTGCCTGATTAAAGGCTTACAAGATTTTTAGATCTTACCCTATTAGAAGTGTGCCTAGTTAAAGGACTTTAACTTACAATTAAGTAAGCACCCTATTAAAGGATTTACAATAGCCTGTTAAGACTACTCTGTTAAGAGATTTAACTGATTCATCCACTAGAATGTATCAGCAATGATCTTGCAGTTAGCACTTTGCTGCTAGATAACATATCATCTCTTTCCTAATGTGTACTTGATCCTCACTGATAAGATGTATCTTTTTTTTCCTCTATTTCCTTTCCTTTGTTCTCCTCTAACTAATTTTGGAATGTCTTAGTTCACAACTCCTTAGTCACCATGAATGATCTATTTGCACATGAAAACTTCTCTCTTTTCTCCTTTCACATTTATACAAAGTTTATGGTTTTTCCTCCTTAAGAAGAACTAGGTGACTTGGGGTTAGGTTTGAATCAACAATTTTGATTCACCCATTTTTCCACTTAAAAAATCCCTTCAACTGATTAGTTACATATACTACATAGAGATCCTCAATAAAGATTAAGCCTTATCATCTAGAATCGCAAAAAAATTCTTAAGTCAGCTAAAAAATGGTTTACATAGAAGTTTGTGCCATTACAAACAAATATGTCCAAAATTATTTACTCAACACTTGAAGTATCTAATGCTTGACACCTAATCTCTTGTTGTAACTCAACCTCTAAATGACTTGCTATTCACTTATCACTCTGCATCTAAATGACTTGACATTTACTATTTTCTCTACACTTGAGTGACCCAACACTTACTAGTTACTCGACATATACTATATATCTCTCGCTTGACATATACTATCTTGCAACTTATACTTGACATACATTACTTGTTCAACATGAACTAAGTAAATGACTTAAGTATATTGTCACTCATATGTCAAAACTAATTTGAGATTAACAATCTCCCCCTTTGACATGAGTGGAAAAATACTTGGTCATACATGAATATCCTTAGCTCTTCAAGCATAACTTAGATAATATGCATTTAGTATTTGTCTTATATACAAAATTTCAAAACTTCAAAATTTTGTAAAACTTATGACTCATTAGTCATACCTCAAAATTCAATAACTCCCTCTGAGTTAAATATTCTATTCTAATTTTGAAACTAAATACTCCTATTGAGTAGATTTTGCATTTACTAAATTGTGTTGTGCTTTCTTTGTATCTTTAACTCCTTCCTTTTCTTCTTCTTATTTCTCCCCAAAATGTGTGTCTCCTCATTACTTATCCCTCCCCCTTTTTGACACTTATGTCAAAGACTTATACATGTATAGTGTGTTTGTCCAAGATAGATTTATGGACCTCAAGTATTATCTTTAGAGATGCATCCTAGTTATCACATGCTGCTTCCAATTATTTGATTTAGATAGATAACTTGACAACAAGGTGAACTAATCCTTCATGTGTAGAAAGATGGGGATATTTCTTCATCACTATTTCTTCAAAGGCTAGTTCTTGGTGTAGTATCTCTATGTATGGGGTCAACATGGACTGGATACTAATTAGTGTAGCCTGAATGTTTGCATCTTAAGCATGCAAGGCTGCCAACTAGCCTTGAGAGTTCATCAAATTCCTGAAGTGCTTTTGACTCTAAGCTAGAGAATTGGGTAGAGTTGTACCTATTAGCTTCATGTCTCCTTGCAGAGTGTCAATATGTTGTTGCACTTCTTGTGTGAATAGAGTTATATCACACAACTTGGTGTAAAGAGAGAAAATATTCTCTAATACTTTATTTACACATTCACTCTTGGTTTCTAACTCAACCTGGTGTAGTGCAATGGCACTAGATATCTATTCATCCACTTTGGTTTGAAATTTCTTCTCAGACCATTCCAATAATTTTACATTGGTATCTAGATCTTCATCATTGATTTTATCTACAATATTTGTCAACTTCTCAATGATTGGTTTGGCTTCATCAAGTCTAGGGAGGCTAAATGCATCATGAAATATGTCCTTGATGTCATGAACTCCTTTTTTTTGCCTGGGCTCCCTTCTGAGTAGTTCTTGGTGTTTCTTTCTTGCCAGAGCATCCTATAATATGCTCATCTACTCTATTGTGATTATTGTGAGATCATATTTTGGTAACTCAATCACCTCATCTAAGTTGATGTCACCATACGATGTCACCTCATCAAACTTAGATGTGATATGACTTGGCCTTGATGCTTGCAATGGTGTAGTTATAGTACTTGGCCTATGAAGTGCTTTGCTAGAAGGAGTAGCAATGTCTAGTAATGTAACCAGTGTCTATATTTCTATTACTTTAGCTTTATAGTCAAGACTAAATCTTCAGTCCTATCCTTCTCCTTCTCTTTGATTTCTACTGCACCTTGTGCTAGTGGTATAGGTGCATGACTAGCTTCCTGACCTATTTGAACTGGTGTCCCTTCTTTCTTGATTATTGTAATTGTTGGTACTAAAACATATCATACCTTAGTGCTGATATGTGAAGGCATGGTGTCATTCCTTTGGTATATTACCATATGCATGGTAGGTTTCACTTCTATAGATTCAGTGTGACAAATGGATAATTCTTGTGGTTTCTCCCCTGCAGATGCCAATTCTACCTTCTCAATCTTATCCACACTCACCAAAACATGATGACTACATAGTTGTGCCTTGGTGGTGGAATCAACCAATATCTTCTGTATATCCTCCTCTATGAGGGGATTGATGTTCTAAATGGTGGTGTTGGACACATCTTTAACCTTTTCTATATCTATTTGAGGATTAGCAATTGACATTTGTACTATTGGTACATTCTAGTTTGTCTATTGCTCTTCTTCAACTATTGCCATTGTAGTGTCTTCTCCATGTACTTTTGTCATATATTCATCATTTGTTGCTTCAACTAGCTCTTCCTCTCCTTTATATTCACCTACTTTCTTAGGTGCTTGCTCAATAACCTTTTGTGTTGTCACCCCATAGATCACCTTCCATACATGTGTGCTCTACTGAACAACCTCTTCAATTTTGTTCTATAGGATAATAAAGAATTGATAATTTGGATTAAATCTTCCCTTATACTTACTAATAGCCTTTATCATTTCCAATTTTTTCAATTCTAGCATCACTCTTGCAAGTGTAGTCTCTCTAAAATTTCTTTCAATTGTAAGACTATATTGCCATCTTTGCTCAAATCTATATTGTAGGCTCTTGGGTAGAGAGTTGGAAATCTCAATTGGAGTCTTCTTAAAAATTTCCATCATGGAATATATAGATTCTTCTAGTTTATTATTTTCTATGTTCCCAAGTGTATCAAACTCAACATGTGTAAATCCACTTAAATTAGCATTATTCTTAATATTTTTACACAATTTTTCCAAATTAGAAGAGGGACTATGACTTACCACTTTGAATTAGTTGTTGTCATATGATTCTATCCTCTGCTCATCTAATTCAACTATGGCAATATACTTCCTTCTTTTCTTTTTCTCAAATTTATCTCCTTATGTAGTTGTACTAGATCTCTTACCTTTAGGCTTCTAAACCTCTTGATTCTTCTTGGTAGTAGCTCTTGTGCTAGCCCTAGTAACATGAACTATAAGCTTTGGTTTTACAACCCTTTTAGGTTTTCTTGTTGTTGGCTTCTTTGCTTTTCTCTTCTCTTCTTCTATGGAAATATGTGCTTCATTGGCTTCTTCTCCATTGACACCTTCATCAATTTCTTCTTCCTCTTCTCCTTGTTCTTCAACTTGACCCTATATGAGAGAAAGTGGTGCTTGGGCAGGTGCATCATCATCATCTTCATTATCTTCTTTTTTTTCATCTCCTTCTACCCCTTCACCAAATTGTTGTTTGAGTTTCTTCACAAGCTTATTCTTTTTCCTCATCATAGAAGCTATCTTTAAATCCATTGTGATCTTTGACTTTGCTACATAATAGTTTTCAAAAGTAGTAGCATCCTTATCTACTTCTTCTACTAGTAAAATAGTGATGGTTGTAGATGCCTCATCAACATTAATCTCATAAGGTAATGGCCTGAGCCATCTCACCCTTGGAACAATAGCTTGTACATATGTGAAATCAACATCAACTAGAAAATGAGCATCATTGAAATGTTTCTCTATTAGTGATACTAGAATCCTCTATCTTTGTTTCATTGACTTCTTAAAGTCTTCAAAGTAGCTAGTCATCACAGACTCAAAATTATATCCAAGTTGTTATATAAATTCACCGATTTGCACTGCAATTGATATGTTAGTCTTCCAAGCTACTTTCCCAAATGTGGGAAATGTGTTCTACACATAGAAAAATATACAAAAAAGTATTGAACCTAATTTTTATTGTGCACTTAATGTTTTCCTTATGGCTCCCAAGTTTTTTGATAACTACTAGAGTTGTAACTTGAAAAGGTCATAAGAATGATCTTTCTTTACTATCTTGTAACCCAAATCCATTACCATACATGGTACACTATTTAACCTACTAGATTGAAAGAACTTATGTGCAATAATTCTCACTACAAATGCAATTAGGGGATCAGAAATTGTGTCTATGGTCTTTCCTCTCATGTTTTATAGTGCCCTTGTATTCTTTTCAATTACCTCTTTTGCATCACTCCTCATTGCCTTAGGTCTGTCTAGGGTTGGATACCCTATCACTTTATGAATGATCCTCTTTGTGATTTTTATAGGGCCATCCTCCAACCATACAAAATTTTCATGAATTCTACTAAGAATAATCTTAATCCATTCTATTTTGAACATGTTTGGAAAATCTAGGGCACGAGTTAACCCTTTTCTCTCTGCAACCTTGAATTCATCTTTCAATACATCATTCTCACACAATTTTCCATAAATGTCTCTTATCTCCATATCTCCAATGCTTCTGACCTTACAAGTGTAGCAACATCTTACATCTTGTATTATCAAAACTTGTGGTGGTATCATCGATAGCGCACCAGATGGGTCTCCTTTATATGCAATGTCATGAATTTCCCAAAAATGTGGTTGCTTTATCTCATTACTTATTAATTGAACATTCAAAACTTCCTTTCCTTCCTTAACCATAGTAGCAAAAGAGCTAGATGCCATAACAACTAACTAGGGTTCGCAAAAATTCAAATACCGTAGCTCTACACACGATAAATACCTTAAAAATATGATGAGTGGTGTCGAGTAGCAATTGAATTTAGTTTGAAAATTCTTGAATTCTTCTTTCAAATTTTCCTTTAGCTCTCCATTCTCTCTTCAATCTTGATTAATTGAAAATGAGTCAAAAGTCAACCATATAGCCCTTAATACTTCATAATAAATGGTCAGTGCTTAGACAATTGTGAGCTTGACTCAAATAGAAATTCTAACTCACTTAGCCTCCATATAATTCCTTCCATGCTCAGAAACCACAATGAGCTCGACCACTTCTATGACCTTTGATATCTTGACATCAACTATATTTTACTTGACAACCACAGTGCAACTTTTCATTCTTGATAGTAACATGAAAAATCATAGATTCCTTCAAAGTTCTAAACTATACTTTGCATCTTTCTTCATGCATATATGATCCTTTTAGAATTGACTTCTTGGAACTGATGTATAATTCAACTTTGAAATATTAGTCACACAAATACCTCTTAATTTCCTAGTTGGCAATGGTGTGATCACTTGATCCATTGGATGAAGTGATCCCATCGAAGCTTGATGTACCACAAGTTTCCTTTTTCTTTCATGTCTTATTCATTTGCACTTTGACTTCTTCAACATCAACCTTTACTTTGCCTTTATTGAATTTATTTCTAGGTGATTTTGACTAGTCTTCAAATAGCAAAAATATGTAGTTTGACTCAACCATATTTTGTAGTCTCTAATAAAATTTTCAGCAACATGTCCATACTCTTGACAATAGTGACAACTATACCTTGTATTGTAATCCCAATTTTAGGATCTTCTGGTATGGTTTACCTTAGCTTGCTTGTTTGATGACCAATTAGGCTTTCATCTACACTCATATGCTTTATGTCCATTCTTCTTATAGTTGTACTAGTAACCTTCAAATCTTTGTACTCTTGATATCTTGGTCTTACATTCATGTGCCTAATGTCCTTGCTTGTTACACTTGTGGCAGTGACCCATGAACCTCTACTTAGGACTCTGATTTGCAGTCTTGCTCCTAAAAAAATTTGTTGTATGACCTATCTTACCACAATTATGACAAGTAGGTTTGTAATTCTTAACATTGTTTCTCCTTTGTTCACTACTTTTAGACAATTCTCCTTCTTCAGTACTGGTGTAGCCCAATCTAGTGGTATCACTATTAGATCTAGGAGATCTCATCAATTGCTCAAAATACTTGATAGCTTCACTACATCTATTGAAAATTTTAACAAATTATTTTTCTCTTTTTAGATCATTTCTTAGTTGTTCATTCTGTAACTTTAGTGTTGTGATCTCAATATCATTTCCATTCAATTCATGATTGGAAATCATCATTTGAGTCAATTTTTCCAGTTGCATGTGAGCAATCCTATTCACCTCTAATGTCTTATCTTGTAGTCTATTAGTCAATATCCTTTTGTCATCCTTAATCATGACTTTGTCTTCTTCAACTTTTTTTTTCTACTTAATCACCTCACATAGCAATACTCATTGGACTTCTTGTTCTATCTTGAGATTTCTAACCTCTTCAGTTAGGGCTCCATTATTTTCCATTAGATCTGCAATTGTTGCATCAAATTCACTTGAATTTCTATCTACAAATAATTAAATAGTGTTAATATCTTGGTATTGTGTGTCATTCTCTTCAATATCTATCTCTTTCCTTCTCTTTAATGATCACTTAATTTCATCTCTTGCTACATTTAGCTAATGTAGGGAAAGCTAGATTTCAATCTTCTAATTATTAATAATATTTCCTAGCTTGTAGATTTCCATCTTCAACATCTTTCCTCAAAGCTGCAAACTTTTCCTTTCCAAAGAACCAATGCTCTGATACCAATTGTTGGAAATACAATAGGGAAAGTAAAATAAAGCAGGGGGGGGGGTGTGTGTGAACTAGTCCTTCAAAACATTAACAATAAATTTATCCACCACACATCCATCTCATAATTTGCATGTAAACTGGAATAGCTAGCTAAACATATTCATCCATAGTATGAATGGAAATAACATTCAACACATGTATACCACAAGGTGTTTGGTTACCCAAAAACCCTCCAATAAGAAGGTAAAACTAGGGTGGGGATGACAACCACAAATCTCCACTACTATAGTAATAAAATGTATCCAATGAAGGCTACAATGTTTGATCGTAAAGCATGATCTACCTTGTTAAAAGCTTACAAGATTTTTAGATCTTACCCTATTAAAGGATTTCAACACCTTGTTAGAGGTGTGCCTAGTTAAAGGAATTTAACTTAAAATGAAGTAAAAACCCTATTAAAGGATTTACAATAACCTATTAAGACTACTCTATTAAGAGATTTAACTGATTCACCTACAAGAATGTATCAGTAATGTTCCTGCGATTAGCACTCTGCTGCTAGATAACAGATCACCTCTTTCCTAATGTGTACTTGAGCCTCACTAATTAGATGTATCTCTTCTATCCTCTATTTCCTTTCCTCTATTCTCCTCTAACTAATTTTGCAATGTATCTCAATTCACAACTCCTTAGTCACTATGAATGCTTTGTTTGCATATGCAAACTTCTCTCTTTTCTCCTTCCACATTCATACAAAGTTTATGGTTTTTCCTCCTTAAGAAGACCTAGGTGACTTAGGGTTAGGTATGAATCAAAAATTGTGATTCACCCATTTTTCCCACTTAAAACACCCCTCTAACTGATTCATTGCATGTACTACATAGGGATCCTCAATAAAGATTCATCCTTACCATCTAGAATCACAAAACAATCCTTAAGTTGGCTCAAAAATGATTTATATAGAAGTTTTTTCCATTACAAACAACTATGTCCAAAACTATTTACTTGGCACTTGAAGTGTTTGATGCTCGACATCCACTATCTTGTTGTAACTCAGCCTCTGAATGACTCGACATCCACTAATCACTTGACATCTAAATGACTTGACACTTACTAGTTACTCAACATATACTATATATCTCTTGCTCGACATATACTATTTGTCAACTTATGCTCGACATACATTACTTGTTCGGCATGAACTAAGTAAATGACTTAAGTATATTGTAACTCATATGTCAAAACCAATTTGAGATTAACAAAATATATGGTTTGGTCTTAGAACTCATGGATCTAAACTATTTCTAAACTTCCAACTGTGGATCTTGGAATAAAATGATAAAAACAAATAAAATCTAGAAATATCTTCAAAATCTAAGAATGAAGGACTAGGTCAACTTGGAAGGACATCCTAAAACTAGGTTGACATAGTCTGCAACTCTAAAATTGATGACTCTAGAAAGCTTGCAAATTATAGGTTCCAGATCTGTAATTCTTTTTTCTCCCTACCTGCAAATCTATAATAATTTTGTGTGTGTGTGTGTGGCTATAAAGGAGTTTTCCTTAATCAACCCCTCACTTTGGTGATTTCCACCTCTACAAATAGCTATAAGAAAAAGTGTCATGTGTATGTGTGTAATCCTAGATATGTAGATCTAGAATACAAATATGCTAAGAATATACTTTGTGAGTGAAATCCTAGCATGGAAGTATGTGTATGTCAATGCATGTAAATTCATGAAGGTTCAAAGAATCAGATATAAAGAGTGATGTAGAAATCATACCAAGCCCCCAAGGCTAAAGTACTCTAACTATCTTCGAGATCCCTTTGCAACTCCATGCATAGATTTTTTTAGTTGCAAGTATTTTCTATTTGGTGATTTTGTCTCCTCAGTTGATTATCATTTGAATAGAACATATATAGCTGGTTGGTTTATGATTTAACATATTTGCAATTAATTCTAGGGAAACAACAAATAACATGTTACCTCTACTTCCCATGTTTGGTATACCCTATTTGGTTCTAAACCATCTTAACAAATCACTTATGCTTTCTACACTTTAAACTTTTTTAAAACAAGGTAGTTCAACCTAAGGATTTGACACTTATTATGAATAATGCTCTATAATACAAACCCTTCACACTAGATTTTAGCCTTGAAACTTCTTAAAACTACAAAAGAAATGACAAGCCAATTATAACTAGTAATGAACTTGACAGATTCATGCAATAAGTAATGACCATCTTTCCATTCATTATGACAACAATTCTTTATGAATTTTATTTATAAAACATGTTTATGCTAAGAGAAGATTGACATTGCTTGATTTCTCCAACCTAAAGACCAATGCCTTAATCCATTATCAAAACAAAGGCATGCCAGTTAACATTTAGATCTAATAAACTAACTTGGAATTAAATGTATCAATTGTTGACTTCCAAATTCTATACTTATCATATCCCTTTCATACCCTAAATGACCCTACCATTCCATGTAAGCATTTACTTAATTCTTTGAACTAAAAGAATCTTTGAAATGATATAAAACTCATCAAATTGCATTTTAATAAAATGAAACTTATTCATTCATCCTCAAAATTATAAAAGCATGAAAATGGAGACAAAATTTTGAGACATAGATATCTTGCAACACTTGCTTGTATTAATCTCTTTGAAAATAATATATTGTTCTAATATGACATTTATGATAGAGGTATGTGACTAAAACCATACTTCCATTAATCTCCAATACTTCTATAGAAAACAAGATAAATATATCAAATACTTAACATAAAATTCTAGACTGGCTCAAATTGATATATTTTCATCATAGAATAAGAATTCAGACCATTCTTCCCAATCTTGTCAATCCTTTTATAGAATAAGGATTGCAACAAGCTACGGATTGGAAAGACACATGTAAAATAATGATATCAAAAACAAGATACAAAGAAGAGAAAAATAGTTACAAACATTCTCTAGACTTGAGAGATATGGGAAGTAGCTCAAAGCTGATAGCTACCACTTTTGGTACTCAGGTAGAGTCTTTGTTTAAAATGTAGGTGTATCTGTTATGGTTTCACAATGCATGCTCCATTTCTCTCAAGAAATGGGGACTCCCTAGTTTAATTTTTTTTCTTTTTTGGACCCTTAGTACGAGGTTTAAGTCTTTTTTAGGGCTCCATCTAGTATCTAAGTCAACCCTAGCCTTGTGCCTAAGAAACCCACATCCCAGAAATTCAAAATTTTGAAGAAAAGTGTGATTCTGTTGATAAGTAGCACATTAGAACACCTAGCGCACCCCTCAAGAAGCACTAGTGCACTAGTCATGCTAGTGTAGAGCACACTCCCTTGGATGTGTGCACATGTAGAGTTGCACACCTCCAAGGGGCATGCTCCATCCCAAGCCTATAAAAGCTTAGGATCCCCCTTCTACCTTATGCATTATTCTCCTCCAAACCACTGACAGTGCACCTTCTCACCTAGCAAGGTGCACCTTTTCCTCAAATACTTGCACACACAAATGAACCTAAGGTTAAAAGGTGTGCACTGTGTGCACCTATTTTGTTTTGCAAAACTAAGAAAAAGAACCTAAATAACTAAAAAACCTTATGTAAGGTGTGCATATGTGGACCTTGCCTAAACCTAAAGAGAATATAAACATATAGAATGGTGCGCAATTGCACACCTTTCCAAGGTGCACACTTGTGCACCATTTTAAAAGCCAAAACCTTTAATAGATTAGGGTGCACACGTTGTGCACTCTGCAAGGTGTGTAATGCCCGCACCCTATTTCAATATGTGTTTAAGGCTCTCTTAAATGTAAGGGTGGATATATTGTGCACCCTACAAGGTGCACACCCTTTGGTGCCTAGGGCATGTTTAAGTACGAAGGTGCACCTATCGCACCTTCAAGGTTTGCCAAAACTTGCATAATAGAGTAAATTTGGGTTTCTTGAGTGGTTTAATAGTTTTTAGGGTTCTGGGTCAATTTTCTTAGCAATTAGGGTTTGTTTAAAATTAAAATTTTCACCTTCTAGACTAATAGGGTTTTGTTTTTGTGAAAATAATGGCTTCTTCTTCATCCTCCCTCACTGCAAAGATTGCTCCTAAGCTATTGGTTTTTAAGTTTCAAGGTGTCCAACCAAAATCATGCTTCTAGGATGCACATTAAGAGATTTGAGATACAGAAATGGGTCATATTGACTGGGATGCATTCTTGGTTTTTTTCAACAAACCAAATGAGAGGCCCCAAATGGTGTATGTACTTACATGATTGGGCTTAGTAAACACAAATTCACATCTGGTTTTAGTACAATCTTCTAAGTTGATCATGGCTTTGGCTGTGAATTATGTTTCAAAAGAGAGGGTGGTCAAAAGCATAATTGGAGAGATCATTCTTGATCTAAGACCCAAGAATATAGAGAAATTATTTCATCTTATGAGGACTGATTAGTATATAAGATTGGCATACCATCAAGCAAAAAGGTGGTATAAAGATCATGAACAAGAAGCCATAAAAATTATTCAATCTTCATATCTCATTGATAGGACACCTTTGGGAAGAAAAGATGGAAAAGTAGATATGAAAAGAGGTTACATAAAGGATGATATTAGACATTTCATAGTGCTCCTGAGTAGAATCATGGGATTACCAGCAGCAGGACACTTAGACATATGGATGATACACTTCATTAAAACCATCAGAATGACAAAGATGCCAATTGACTACACCATAATTCTTAGTGAGAAATTAGATGAGTAGCTGGTGGAAGTAAAAAATGTTCTAAGGTTTTATATGACATCTTATTTGGTGTATCTATTAGTAGCAAGAACTATAGATTACCCAAGGTTGTTTAAGAGGGGCAACTTGAAAGATGTTGATGTATGACCTTATGTGGTATACCCCCAGCTGGTGAAGAAAAAGCTCTTGGATCACAGTAAAGAATACAAAATAGTGAATGATGCTTTCATTTTGCAATCATCTAGTTCATTAAAGGAGACTATATAAAAAGGATGTCAAAAGAGGTAACAACCAAAATTATAGAAATAGGCGCCTACTATATCCAATTCAAGACATTCACCTACTTAAGGGTAGTAGGTATAACTATAAATCCTAAAAAACTCCCTAGGTATCCATGTGATAGACTCATTTTGCTAGAGATTACATGACAACTCTCATCTACATATGACAAAGTAAGGAAACATCTTAAGAAGACCTTGGTATGGCCCATCACTATAGGTCTATTTAGTGTCAAGCAGAAGTAGGATATCATGACTTTTGAGTTAGAATGGGATTAGTATCCCTTAGAGGATTATAATTCCCCTCATCCATGTTTTGATAATATTGGTAGAGTCCAATTCTTGGTAGGAAAACAATTTAAACATGAAGATTCTATAGAGGATCACTAAATGAATGCAGTATATGACTATGATATTCAAATAAGGGATTATTGGAGGATGACTCTTTATTTGGCAAGTAGTGCCTTGAAAATAAAAGTCCCACTAAAGGTTTTTCAACAAGACACTTCAAATGTTTTGGATCCTCTATATAATCAAGATAAGATATATGATTGACTAATCATGAATGTAGATATTGATAGAGAAAAAAATGCACATATCAATCATAGGGCGAGACATATCATCTAGTTGACCAAACAATGGATTAAGAGACCATTCAAGCTAGATCTAGTTCCACAAGAAGAAGTTTTCAAAGCTACAACCTGCCAAGTGAAAGGTAGAGGAGCAAAGGTTACATCACCAACATTCAATACATAATCTCTAATTAGGCCAGAGACAATGTATCAACCCGATAGAGAAGTTGGGTACTTGAAGGCACAAAAGGAAAGAATAAAAGGAAAAGGGTATCTTTGAAGTGAGCTAAGCCCAAGGTTGAAGGGACTCAAGCCTAGCAGGAAACTCAAGCCCAAGAAGCCAGTCAAGCTCAAGATAATCCACAAGTTCCACCACCAAAATAGGGATAGGGATATGAAGAACAAGCACAAGAGGTGTCCCCGTAGGTTCAAGAAGAAGAAGCCTCTTCATCAGCTCCTAAGACGAAAAAGGCCAAGACTCCAATTAAAAGGATTAGAAGATAGAGGGTGTGGAGTAAGGTTATTCCTATTCCTTTAGTCTGGAAAACCATTTCTAAAGGAGCTAAAGAGGATGAAGAAGATCAAGAGGATAACCTACCCTTGAGTCAGAGGACTCATCTAGCTAGGGTTACTAAGGTAGAACAAAGAAGGAGTTCCACTATAATGCTGCCATCCATTCCTTCACAACCTATTTAGGTTACAACTTCAGCGAATGAGTTACAATAGTGGATTGATGAACAAGAGGACCAAGGGGCTGATGTCTTTAAAATTTTAAATTTTGAATTGATTCCTATAGGTACTGAACTCATAGGTGACAAGATAAGGGATACACTACCAAATCAGCCTTTGGGAGAAAATTGGAGTAAATTTCCATCTTCTCCACAAGGACCTCTAGGTGCCCTGCCATCAACAACTTAAGATGAATCTTTAGTGGATAAAGGTTCAATGACTCCTCTCCCTCTAGTCAATCAAGAATAGGTGCAGCTAGTGCAAGAAGAAGAGCCACTAATGAAGGATCAAAGGAGGGGAAAATATATGAAGAATCCCAGAAAACTTCTCAAGATATAAAGGTAAGGATTGGGGGGTCAATAGATACAAGGATGCTTGATATAGATCCCTCATAGAAAGAAAGGACTTCGAAGAGGAGCAATAATTGAAGGTTCTAGAAAAATAAACCCCTGTTCATCTAAGTATAATTCTCCAATGGAAACTACTCCAAGATGGTTGAGAAAAGAGATGATGGTTAGGCATAAAAGGAAACTATATTAATACAGAGGAAGAGGGAACAAGAGAATTAGCTGAAGCTCTAAAGAGGTCTAAGTTACCTAAGGGTGATACACATACATACTCTTGAAGAAACTTTAGAGATGAAAGATAAAGAAAAGGTAGTTATATAGGTGGATCCATTTTTGAAGGCTTGTCAATTATGGCAAGAAAGTTTTGAGGAAAAGGGTGTACATATAATATAGGGGAACCTCAAGTTATTGCACCATTTATAGAATAATGCAAAGAAACTAGTTTCTATTTTAAATTAGGATTTTGAATTGATGGACGAGGTACATACCTAGGGAAATGACCTTCAAGCATTGCAATCAATAAAAGGTCAAAGGTATCATATGTTGATGGATGTATATATGGGGGATGAGTTAGATAAAATAGATGATTGAATTGAGAAGATTTTGGCTCGTAATAAAGTAATGGAAACATTACATGTGGATATTCATAAGCTCAAGGATCAAACCCAAAGAAAATTTTGGAAGCAGAGAAGTATTATAGTGATGTGTGCCTTGACATCTTTGAAGATGAGTCAAGAGATAAAATCTTGCTAGTGCAAACAATTATCGAATAGTTTCAAAAGATATTTTAAGAAGCTTTGACAGATGAAGACATTAGACAAGCATTTAGGATGAAGGAGGCATTGCTAGAATTGGATGTAAAGCTTGAAGACTTTGTGGAGACTTGTATAGAAGTGAGAAACTATTGGCAAGTAGTAAAAGATCATAGAGATCATAGATAATTTCAACCCAAGTGATGGAGATCATGGATAATTTCAAGAGAAAACATCTAGACATAGCTTTGGTATGAAGGGGAACAAAACCTAGAAGCTAGAATTTCAGTTTTGACACTTGCAAAAATTTTGCATTTTTTGGACCTATCTCCCAAGGTGTGGTAGGTGCACTTCTCCCAAGGTGCGCAAGGTTCCAAGGTGCACTTCTCTAAAGGTGCACTAGAAATTTTTGAAGAAGTTAGAGGTGTGCCAATAGCTAACTACCAATTCCAAATTTAGAGCTTTCCATGCACCAGAAATGTAGTTTGATGATAGTTCAATTCCGAAAAACCTCCAGAGAAGGTTGAGATTCTATTTTTGGCATCTCTATAGACTCCTACATCGTCTAATGTGTCATACCCAAAATTTATAGGACTGAACATGAGAAATGTTTTTTTAGATTACTTAGTCAAACATAGTCAATAAAGTTATTGTAAAGTTAGGAGTTTAGAAAACCTAACAGTTATGATTATAGGTTGCAACATGCTAACCAAAGTAACCTCTAATCAAGTTAGATAAAAGTTCAATTCAAGTTGGCATCATGAATTAGAAGAGACAAATAAATGATACAATGTTTGTGTGCTAGTGGAAGAAAACCTAATTCAAGAAACCCTTCAGTGCTATATTACTAAGGCTTTTGGGTTGTCAATTGTCTCAGAATATGCTAGGTAATGGTCATACTAGACTTGGATTCATTATTGGATTGATTAAAATGGGTATACATGGCAATATCCATAATCATGTTTGATTTCAAAATCCTCATTAGGGGTAAGATCACTTGATAGGATACTAGGAGGTGATGCAAGTGTATTCACCTCTTGCTTCTCAAATCAATTACTTATGCATACTAGTGTCCTAGATTCTTACTATGAATGTACATTTATATCTCATCATTATGAAAGTGTGTTATGGTTTGAACTGTCATCTTTCTGCATTACTCTATGTATCAGATTACAAGATCTTTCTTGAAAAAAGCTTCACAAAATGAGTTAGATTAAGTAGAGATATATAAGAAGATTTTAGTATCCATATTATACATCATGAATGAGTGATGTGGTTAAATCATCGAAGCTAAGATATTTGAACTTGAGGATTAGTGTACATCTATAAGATAGATTATTATCACTTCACTTTCACATTACCAATTTCGTTGGTGTAACTTGAGTAACTTACCTAATATGATATATATAAGAAGAAAAAAAACTGCTAATATTTAAATTGACCACCACTATATATTCCTACACCTATAGGATATAGGTATCTTTTCTATATTACATACTACCAATCCCAACCACAATTCACTTATTTCTAAATGAAATGGATGGTACTTGACTACTATTGTTTGTAGGTTATTATACTTATCAACTAGTCAACATATATTTATATATTGCTTACAATGATAAGGGATTGTGTCATTTAATACATATTTATACATTAATAACATTACGATAAAAATATATCCATATATATGTCACATTTTGATATATTACTTAGTAGTTATCATTTTGTGTGTGTGTGTGTGTGTGTGTGTGTGTATACACACACACACACACACAAAGCTGAAATGACCTATTAATATCAAGCAAAACTCCTACTTAAACTAACCAAATTCATTATTTAACACAAATTCACATCAATCTCCTCCTTGTTCTCTTAATTATAAATAAATTTACATATCCTATACCTTAAGCACACATTACCTTACTTTAATTTCACACTTATTTACTCCTATTTATATCATTTTTTATTTTCTAAATTATATATAAATATATTCCATAATATTAACTACTTCCAAAACTTCCTAATAATAAATCTCTTTAACACTACTACACAATCATCCTACCCCTTTCCACCCTTACTAGATTACTCATGCTAATAATATACTATTGAACATATTCCTAGGTATTCATCCTATTATGAAACCAAACTACATTAACACTTTCCATTCATTATAAACTAATCATTTATAATAACTAATAGCTAAGATCTACTAATTACTAACATAAAATACAAACTAACCTACACTAACTCCCTCTTACCTTTCTCATTCCCAACTCATTATACTTTCCCCAAGGCATGTGTAGAGTGGTTGGCCCTGGTCTTGGCAGCCTTTGGAGGCACCAAGGGAGGAGAAAAAGGTGGGGGAGCTGGGAGTCATGTGACTTCCCCTCTCCCCCTTATAATTTTTGCATGGTTTTTTATCCTAGTGGGGGTCGATTTGTATCAGTTTAAATTTGTTTATATTTTATTTCTTTTTGTTATGTGTGCTTGCTATGCATGATGGTCACCCACCTTGGAAAAAGGTATAAGGTACAAGTATTTAGCTTATGTTGCTTTTTTTTATCACCCCTTCCTCTCATCACATCATTTCCTTCCATGAGCCCTTTTAAATTAATATTTCTTGTTTTCCTTCCTGACGAGTGGTCATGTGAACTTTGTGACTTCTACTCATCCCCTTAACATGACTTAGTGATTTTAATGTTGATAAGACCCTTTTCTCTATTACTACTATATGAGATTTCTATTTTCAATATTATAAAGAATATTCTATTGATTATTTAAATGGTCTATAATAAGAGTTGAGTTCCTTTTCATTTCTCCATACAAAAGACAAAGAGTTAAATATGTGTGTACATGCTTCTTTCTCTTTAAAGTTTCTTACTTGTTATTTACTTCATTCTTTCTCTTCAAATCTACTATAGTATCATGGATTTTGGTAAGGTGGTCGTATGTTGTTGTTTGATTTTTTTCAATATGAATTTTAGTTTTACCAAATTATATTTAAATTCTTATGGAAACAAAAATCCTTATCCAAATAATGTCATTCAATATAGTCTAGGTATCTTTTAGATCTTTTATTCTCATTATTAATGAAATCCAAATAATGTTACTATTTAATAAATGCATAGTAAACCACTTTCATGATCAATACTTTAAAAAAAAAAATTTACTTGTATCGAATACATATACAAATTTCATGCACAAAATACATATATATCAATTAAGTTTCAATTGAAATAGATCTCCTATGCAAAAATATCTATTGTTTTGATTCATAAATCAACATGAGAATAAACTTCTCCATTTACAAAATCATTGCATGGACATCAAAGTACTAACTATTCCTTTACATGAAACTCTTTTTACCTCTTTTACAACTACTTGATAGATCTATTTTCCATATCAATGTAGCTAACTACATAACATTAACTCTTACAATATAATAAGTATGATAATAACTAAATTTCTTTATTTCTTCATGAACCCATTCTTCTCATGCCTCACTTAAGGAGAAAATCTCACTCTTACAATCAAACACCCACCAATATAAATGGAAAATCCTATCTTTCCAATGCAATTATACAATACATGGGGAACAATTCCTTCCCCTCAACACATTACAAAATGACACATCCATTTCTTAGTTCATCAAAAAATGAGAGGGACCAAGCTTTTCCTTGGATCCATTGAGCACAAAACCTACAACAAGATTTAACAAAAGAACCATGGAGGCTCACCTCCCATCCTCGGCTTTTATGAAGCCACCCACCAAGTTGGGGAAGTAAGGTTCAAATAGGTTACATTCAAGCACCAACTATGCATACAACATAACATCACAATACATATACAATCCCTCATGATTCACCATTGGAATCATGAAACATTGGGTGAAGGTGGGCTTTCCAAAGAGGAGAATGCCATATTCATAAACAAATATATCTACAATTGCATAATGCCTCTTCAAGGCTATCAAATACATCCTCCACATCACATCAATACACTTATACCTCCCATAATACAAATGCCTCTTCAAGGATATAAATATACCCTTATACCTCCCATAACAAACAAGGCATATGGCTTCAATGGAGCCCATACTCCACGAACAACAAAACCCTCTCCAAGAGGAAAATCTCTCAACTTCAATGTTGAGCCCAACTAACCCCTTCAACCAAGGCATCTCTCCCCTCTCAAGGGTGAGTGAAACCTTCACATCCATTAACAATCAACACTCCAAAAATAAGAACAAAGAATAAAATCCAGAGAAAGAAAATGCAACACAATCTACAATCACTTCAACATAATACAAACTCTAATTTCACCAACAACATCTTAACAAGATTACAACACCATTATGCAAGTGCAAAAGAAGGTCATGGCATGGGCACCAACCTTGGTCCAAGATAAGCCAATGATAGTTGATGAAGAGCTCCCTTATCCTTAGTCTTTCCCCTTCCAAAACCCTAGTTGTCTCTAAACTTAGAGAGTGTATAAACACTCTACTAGTTTGTCAAAGTTCCCTAAAAAGACTCTCCCACTATCTCTTTTTGGACAAAAACATCAAGCCACTATCTCTTACAACTTTGTCTGTACCAAAAATTCTATTTTGACCAAGTGGGAAGATGGGAATGGACTCATGGGGCAACTCAATTTTCGAATTGGTGGAAGAATGCATTGGTTAAGGGTCCCCCTAGGCAAGCTAAGCACTAAAATGGTCATATTTAGGCCCCTAACATGTTATGCTAACATATGGGTAGCTTATTTTCACAAGAAAGGAACTTTGGGACCACTTATTGATCCTTAAAAATCCTTGTCAAGTTTGAATTCGAATTTCCATTGATGATGATCGATCTTATCCTTTCTTCAAGTGGATTTACTTAATCTTGTGAAAGATAGTTAGTTTAAGGTTAAGTGTACCCATGACCAAAACCCTAGGTGACATGTTATCAACACATAAATAATTGCAAGTGTCAAGTGACACATTAAAACACATTACACATCACAATGGCATGTCCCTACTTACTCATGAATTTAAATTTATTACACACATGTAAACTTACATTGACGAAATAAACACATCACAATGAGGCTTTTGAATCTTCCAAAGATTCACCTTGGCTAAACTACGTCCACATAAGTTTGGACCTTGTTTCCCCAAATAAATTCCATGGTTCAATTGTCTGCACACTAAGCTTGAATATTAGTATCCCAATGAAAAGAATCATATAAAATACATGTATATAGGTACATGACAATTTCATATTAAATAAATCATATTAACATATTTAATTTTCATAATCAACTTTTATTTTCCAATCATTTTCATATAAAGCATTTAAAACATTAAAATACCAAAATATACATATCAACATTAATTATCTAATCAAATGATCCAACTAACATTCTAAACTACATCATAATCCATTTCCTATCGTAATGATGAAATCTTGAATCTATACTGCTAAATCAGTTAACATGAAAATTAGTTCCAAATACATATCTTAGATCAAAATCATCAAGATGTAAACATCACAACTAGTATCCAATTAAATGTAGTTTTATTAATAACAATATCCCATTATCATCATGACATATTACATTATATGATGTATCAATTATGTTAGGTAACCAGGATGTTTGTGTAGTCACATAGTTTTCAAAATCAATCACAGAATAAATCCATTACATTTTATTTGGGCAGTAAAACCTATTCTTATGAATATCAAGATATCCACCTAATTGACTTATTATGTTACATCATATTGAGTTCTAGCATGTATAACCTTATCCAATTTTGATAACAATTTTCATAGGATTATTAAGTTTTATAATAGGGTACTATGAAAGGGGCTTTACACAGTGGCTTTCTTCTTCTTCTTTTCTCATGATTTTTTTTTTCAAACATGTAAAGGCTCATGCACCCATTAAATGATAAAAACAAGGGTGGAGTCATACTTAGCACTAGTTAGAGAGTCAATTTGTACATAAATAGATTTGTTTTATTCATTTAGAAGCATATATTTGCATGAAGAGATCTCTCACTCTCAACACAAAATAAGGAGAATATTTCTTATAAATTGAGGAATTGAATATGTATTCTAGGCTATTATTTTGATGCAATAATATATGCTATTGGTGCTCTCATTCAGAGTGTAGTTATTCTTGCCTGAGTGTGTTATATTTTGTGAATGTATGTTCATGGAGTGTAATGGAGCCAATAGTTTTGTTGTGTTATTTTGATTAAGCTATCTTTTAATTCTAGTATTTTTTATTTATTTACAAATTCCACTAACATACTTAGTTGGAGAAGAGATCACCTATTGTTCCTACATATCTTTTTGTCTCACATGAGCACACTTTTTGTGGCCTTGTGATCTAATGAAAAGTGAAACATCTTACAGCTACTAAATTCCCATCGATGATTGCATCAATGGAATTATGGAAGCACTGCTCCTATTTTTATTGGTTACCTACCAATATTTTCAAAGGCTTAACTCATAGATGTGTTGTTTTTGTGGCTTATGTCTATTAGGGATTTATTTTCAAGTCATTTTCTTAAACTTCTTCTTACCCTATCTTTGTTATTTTCTTTTACAATAATTTGGTTAATTTAGGAATTCATATAGTTGCATAGTTAAAACTACATTCATTATAAACAAAAAAATACAAAAATATATTTCTTTTTGTGTAATTATTTTTTTTAGAGATAGCTAGCAGATTCAACATCTTATCAAAATTGGTTAAACCAAAAAATGCCTCCTCATGAACACTCACATTCATCTTCTATTGAGCACATTCTAGTAGGTCACAAGATCACCTGGAACCTTGGAGTTAATCCCAGGTTAGCTTTTCAAGAGAGGAGTTCAAAAGGATTCTTGTCACTAAGCATCATGCCAAATGATAGCTCAACAGTATCCACAACAAGTATGTGCAAAGATAAGACTCCCTATTATGATCTTGTCCTTCCTCTATTATGTTTTCATTGCCTTCATCATCTATCTACTAAATTCTTCTTATGGGTAAAGCCTTGATCTCTCCAGCTTCCTTCCATACATATATCTCCCTCTTGGTAGGCTAGTCGGTTCCTCCAATAATTTCCAAATCACCAACAAACTTTCTCCATCTAAAAAGTGCCATGGCCTTTGATTCTATTATAAACTTGTTCATGTCTACCTTAATTTTAAATAAAGAATTGATCAGATCATAAAACAATTTATCATCGACATCCCCATCAAAATTATTTCCCACATTTTTTAATGTCATGATATAATCAAATAAAGTTGACCACTCCTCCCAATCTTTTAATTTATTTTCACTATCAACAATTGAGGGAATAAAAATATCAATGCCATCATTCATCACCTTCACCTTACCTTGGATTATTTGTGACTTGGTTTGAAAGAAGCCAATCAATTCTCTTACCATTTTTAAGGCTTATTTTATTATGAATATTTTGTTAGGCAGTTCTAGCTTCTTAGCCATCAAAATGATCAATTCATCAAAAAATGGAATATATAGGCCCCATTGATTAAAGATGGGAGAAATCCATGTCAGAGCTTCCTTGCACACATGTTTTATACTTTGTAAAGAAATAAAAACACTATGGACATACTAAGACACTCTTTTCAATATCTAAATTTTGTGATGTAACCTCCCCTTTAATGCATCCACCTTCAGTTGGTTATCTTGAGTAGGTGCCTTAGTCTCCATAAAAATAACTTCTTGTTCTGTTCTAACACATTTGTCCTCTATCAAGGGAGGAATTTTTTTAGTGGCTTATTTTGACTCATCAACCCTCATCTCTATTCTACTTTGCTCCATTTCTTTGAGTTGTTGTGTTAGGGCAGTAATCTCATTTTTCGGCCCTTGTACTTTCTCTTCTAGCTCCTTTATCCTTTGCTGAAATACATAACTCTTTTTGAGTTCTTCCTCATATAATTTTCTTGTTTCTATTTATTTTCTAAAGGTTTGAGAAATTTGATCTTATATCTATCCTACTTTGGCCTCATTCATGAAGGAGAAGTGCTTTAAAGCACTTGAAATCTCATTGCTAGTAGTAGAATCCAAGGTCCATATTATGGCACTACCTTAGGTTGTGTCTTGGACATCCATAAGCCTAGGATTATTTGTCTTAGGAGAAAATCTCTATGCAACTAGTGTCTTGTTGTCTATATTGAAACATGAGTCTCTCTATAAGCCTTGTGCACCAATGGATTCACAAAAAACAACCTTATCTTGTCTTTTGATTTGGTCCAACACAAAAATTATTCCCAAATCCCATTCTAGTACCAGTAGCATGCCACTTCTCTATACAAATTCTCTAACCTCATTTACTATCATAGTTTCACTATCAGGGTCATAAGCTAGAAGCTTGTCAATAAGTTCTTTTGTCTTTTCCTCGCTCTCCTCAAGCTTCAGCATCAAAGTTAATTCACTCTATTTGATCTTATATAGGAAAATTTTAAACTCTGGAGACTTGATGAAATCATCATCTTCTAAAACTTTCTCAGCTTGGATGATCCTATCATCCAACCTTGTTGTAGTCAATTGTAGATATGTCAAGGAGCTCCCTACTACCTTCAATCTATCCTGTATGAAACTTTTCCTCATGTCAGAAAAGTACTAGATTCTACCAAATATAAGTTGCAATGTCCTCTCTTTTACCTTCTTAGGCATGTGGAAAATCTTCTACCTCTTATTTCCTTTTGCCACTTAGGAAAATTCTTTAGGATGATCCTCTTCTTCCTATAATTCTACATCTAGCTTAGGGGAATCTAGAGTCACCCTGTCTTCTTCTCCTGAATTCTATAGTAACTGAGATATTTTATGATATTAGTTTTGCAACATTCTTTCTAGCCTAAAAGGATAAGCAACCTCTGTACAAAAACCCTCAAAACTTGGGTCATTTTTCTTCATCTCCTTCTCTACCCTCTGAATTTCTTCAAACTTTCCCAGTCTATCTTCTACATCACTTTATATTAGATTACTCTTGATGATGTCCTCCTGAGGTAGTTCTTTGTTATTGGGGAAAGTATAATTCCTTATTTTATTTAAAGCATTTCTAACCACACTATAAGGGTCATAGATTTTGTACAGTGTAGGTGATAGGTTGTAATGTCTCAAATACTCATGAATTTGGTCAATTAACTCTTTTCCAATTGTAAAGCCTCCTATCTTGAAGCATCTATAAAAAAATGTTCCTTTATATAATTTGGGGCCTAAATACTCCCTATCCATTATGATAACCTACCACAAAAACTCCATTATCCCCAATCTCAAAGGTATGTACTTTGGTAGTATGTGTGGGGTTTGTGGGCATGCATAGACTCTTATAACTAAAATATATTGAAAAAAGGCATCTCTCTAGTTATGGTTTAGTTTTGCATCATCATTTAACCATGTTGGCCTCAATATTCTTCTTAACAATTTATGGAGCCTATCTGGTAGGGACCTAGAATCCTCATGAAAATAGAGCTAAAATTATTAAAAACTAAAATAGAAGAAGATTAAGGGTAATTTCTATCCCATGCCCAAGTCCAAAATTGTACTGGCAAATCCCCATCCAAGTCTGAGGTTTGATTAATGAAATTAGTATTGAAGTACCCAACATTTTTATACAAAATAAGATGCATCAACAATGAGTAGTGATATAATTTGAAGCTTCCAAATTCCCCCCTCTGAGAAAAAAAAATTCATTCTTACATCTTCTCAATTATTTACTTGACATAATCATACTTGATGTTTGTGAAAGGATCTTGAATATCTAGAGCCATAAGTTATGGTCCTCCATACACCATATCTGACTCATCACTTCCCAATGCCTTATGTAAACCATAAATTATATTTTGCACATAATTTTCAAATATTTCAACTGGGAACAACTTATCCACCTTCTTGGGAATCTTTCCTACTAATTTTAGCTTCTATGGAATGTGATGAATCATCACCTTGATAGTGTAGAATTTGACATTACTTTCAATTTTTTATTGGAAGTCCAAGATATCTACTTCCACACTGATTTGTCCTTCAAGTCCAAAAGCCTCAATCAAGGATGCACGATCCAATGTGCATATAATTTTCCCATCCTAATTATGGAAAGACTTGGTTATAGGGTTATACAATGCTATTAGGGATTTCAATAGGTCCACATCCACATATAGCTCAAGAAAGATAAGTTTAGCCAAGTTTTTCCTCCATGGATCTAAAGTTGGTGGCTTCTTGAATCTATTTCTATAAAAGAACATGAATAATTCATACACATTTGTATTTGGACATATGGAATCTCTACAATATATGTAGGGATCAATGAAACCATTTGTAGAGATCTCATTTGATGATCCTAGCAGGAGCTAGGCCTATTCATTAACATACTTATCAGGCTTCCTTCACTGTATTTTTCTTATCTTCAAAGATGATGCTTGAACAATATCCACTTCTTTAGATTGTGATTCATCACCTCATATTTCTGACATCTTCTCTTCTGCAAAGAGGCGTTGGATTCTAAAAATTCTCAAGAGATATATGAACAATCTGATACTTCAAGTGCTCTAGAACTCAACAATCTCTTATGGCTTTAGCAATTGGTAATTTTTTAGTTATAGAGAATTTTTTTACATAAGAATGTGCCCCGTCAAATTCATTTATTCCATTAAATTCCTCCATGCACGAGGATTCAAATTTTATAGTCAAAATGTCAATTTAGATTTTTGGTGATGTTTATAGTCAGCTTAGCATTCTTAATTTTGATTGGTTGAAACCCTTGTCCTTTTCATGTTTTTATGAATTTTCTTTATGAACTCTTATCTTTAAGGCTTACACTTTTATGCTCAACTAGATTTCCCCTTTCATTGTAACTCTATGAAATTAACTATTGGAGACCTCTACTCTTACACTTAGTAGTTTATTAGACAGTTAGAAGCTTTAATAGTCATGTCATCTTTTAACCACAAACTCACACTTAAATATTAGCAACCTTTGTTGTAGCATCATAACCCTTTGAAAATAGACCTCTACTTTTACACTTGCCTTCAACTATAACTTTGAGAAGCATCAAAATGAATCTTATGATTTTACATCTAACCTTTAGTCATAGCATCATAAAAAACTTTAAGACATTCTTGTGATCGTATGTTCCTTTAGAGTGTAACTTTGGGAGACTAAAAACCTTTATGGAAAACCTTTTATGCACCTACGCTCAATACCTTGATCATATCTTTGAGTGATCCTTTGAACATGCCTTACACACTTATGATTTCTCTTTGAGTGTATCATTGTGACTCATTTTGAACATACACATTTTTTCCTACGATAATACGCTTGACCTTTAGGTCATAAGACCAAGATGAAAATTTAACTTTACTAAAAAGACCTATGACCTTACATTCATAATCCTAGGCATAAGATCATAACATAACCACAACCCTCTTATGATGATATGCTTGAAAATTTAAATGTAGGGTTGACACATACTAAAAAATCATTTATGATGCTATGCTTAGACTTGATCATGAGATTGAGAGGGTATATGAAATATTCTTATAATGCCTTACAAACTCACGCTAGGGTATAAGATTCAGGAGAATTAAAATCAAACCTTGGATAAAACATTTTTGACTAAGTCTTAACATGATTAAAATATTTCAACATAACCTTGGGTTATAAAGGATGTCTTAGAAATCTTACCCAACCTAGGGCATGGGTCAAAAATTTAGGGTTTTTCTACGAAAACCTTTGCAACAAAGACATGGAAACCCTAACTTCACACCATTCACCTAAATTTTCTCAATATTTTTTCAAAATTTTAGAATGGTGAAAATAAAGGCCATCAAATTGCATCGCCAAAACTTTACAAAATTTGGGTCTAAAGCCCAAGCTAGTTGCCCACTAGTTTACACGTAATTGGTCAAAAATCTTGATCCAATTGCCAATGTAATATACCTTTAGGATATAATTTTTAAATTATTTTTTCCATCCTTTACCTTTTTTTTCTTATTGGACAATATTATATCACCCTTAGTATAACAAAATATTTTCCCTTGGGTTGGGCATCACCTACCATTTTATCGAGGTGTGTTGCCAACTAGCCACATTTAATCAACTATTTTATATTTTGGGCTTACATACAAAGCACCATTTTGCCTACTTTTTAAATTCTCGCTTGTTAATCCCATACAATTCACCAACCTTGTTTAATATATAAATACTCATAATATACTATTATCCTAAATAATTTTCTCTTTTTTGGTCTAGCATTTCTTATTTCTGCCAAAGTTTCAAAGTTTTGAGTGCATTGCCCATTGCCCACTTTCATATTGCAATGTCAAACAAGAGTGGTTCTAATAGAATCCCTAAAAACCAAGAGAGGCCACCAAAATGAAGAATCATATTAGTGTACTCGGTGGTGCAAATTATGGCAACCTATAAGATTCACAACCTACATCTCTAGTGCATATTGAAAAAGAAAATTCATCAAAATGTGGAGACAATTTTGAAGAAGTTTAAGTTGGTGATCTTCATATCTTTGATATCTCAGTCAAGGAAAAACTCAAAGATAATTTTGAGGTGATTCCCTTGAGTAGGGAGTCACAAAATGGTATTATAGACTTGGGTGAGAAAAGAAAAAGTGACACCAAAAATGATATTCTGGACTTTGCTAAGAAAACCAAAGGTGATGACATAAATGATGTCCATGCATAGAAGGGTAAAAAGAAATTAAAATTCAAAAAAATTGATCTTGTTGGGATATGTCCAAAAGGAATTTTTAATTAGAATGGGTGAGAAAGTTCTAGTTTATTGAACCAATTCCCAATCCAATTGATGGTGAGCCTCCTATAGAATGAAGATGTAATATATGCACAGAGATATCAAAGAAGGAAAAGAGGTTGTAGCTTAGACTTGATACCATAGAAAATCATGTCATTAAAGTTTACAAAAAGGAAATAATAGATGGAGCCAAAAAATCCATGCTACATTGGAAAATGAAGGAGAACTATCTACATATCAGGAATGCCAAATTATATGAGTTACAGGAGTGACTATGTGAGAAGTATTCTACAGTAAAAGGTTCCATTGAAGATTTCCTTGGGAAAGCAACGAAAGTGAAAAATATGGGAAATTTTGTCTAGTTAAGTGTCACCTTTTATATTTTTTGTAGAGGGCATCCTATGATAGACTAGCCTTAAATTACTGGTTTATTTTACTTTTTGAAAGTTCATATCTATCCAAGAAGTCACTAGTAAGTAAACAATAGATGGGAATGGGCTAGTTTCTTGTATAGGTTGAAAAAGAAGATATGAAGGAAAAAATAAAATGGTCACATTCCATTGCATTTTCTCCAGATGAAGTTACAATAATTGATAATACTTCCTAGGTGTGCATGCATGTTTAGACTGTAAATGATCTTTGTCATCAACCCTTTCTACTATCTATTGCTAAATTGAATTGTAGTGCAACAACAAAAAATTTGTATGATTTATCAAAGAGTACTCCAATTGACCATAGAGGTATGGATAACATGAAAATTTCCAAAAAGTTGATGTGTCTTGGAGTGATGGATATTCGGCTATGCAAGGTCATAAAGGTAGTCTTTGCAAAAAGATTTAAAATGATTTGGCACCCTACATTATTCTCATTCATTGTATGGCACATTGAATAAATCTAGCTTTTAGAATTGTTAGCAATTTTTACTTATGTTTATAAAGTGGAACATTTAAGCAAAGAGATTTACCAATACTTTTGTCAAAGTCCAAAATGAGTCTGAGAATTTTAACACTTTTCTCAAGGACTTATTGATGGGAGGGAGCTTCTTAAAGATAATGATACTAGATGGATCTCTTTAGATGGACCAACGCATCGAGTGATCTCTAAATATTCATCACTGCTTGGACTAATCCACTATGTGTGAGATAAATTTCCTCATCTCTATTCAAGTTTAACTAATGTTAAGACACTCTTAACTTTTGTAGCTATTCTCCCCATGATACAAGACATGAGAAATATTATGAAATAGGTTAAGAAAGAGCTATGTACACTGCAAAATATAAAAAACTATGTAAAATAACATGTAATAGCTTGGATACTCTATATCGATTACAATCATTAGATGAATCAAAGTTTCCAAGTGGATAGAAATCATAGGTTTGAACAATCTTGGGAAATTTTTATATATTGGTGCAATTGATGAGGTATGTACTAGGGTACATGGAGTTGATATACCAATGTATTACTATACCCATGTCAATCCTGAGTTTGACCCCAATGAATCAAGAAGTGAATTTGAACCAGAGAAGGTACTTTCACATGTTAAAATTGAAGACTTGAAGAAGATTGTTAACTCTGTGCTTGAGTTTTTCAAGAGAGTTTGCTACAATCTTTTGTTAGAAATTAGATACATATTCCCTCTAGAGGGGCTGCTTAAGAAATATTATAATTTTTCCTTAGTATTGGTCTCTAAGTAGTCTAACTTATTTTTGAAGAAGGATGATGACTTTGATTAAGCATTTTTGCAAATCTAAAGTAATCAATGGAGTAACTATAAATGAAATTTTAGATGAATCTTGACTTAGGGATCAATCATATTGTTTTGTAAACATAATGAGGGAACAATATGATCTTATGGAGAATACAAATGAAGAGGGAGTGGTAAAAAAGCTTCAAAAAAATCTTGGTCAAAGCAATCAGTTTAGAGAGTCAATACTTGAATATTTAAAGCTTATTGATTTATGTTTGACAATTATATTAGGTTCAGTGGAGGATGAGAAAGTTTTCAATACTTTGGGCTTCCTGAATTCAAAGGTTAAAAAAATAGACAAAAATTTGGATAATTGTTTGAGGCTCTATAATTCTAGTTATGAAATAGATAGTTTTCCCTTTTGACAAGGCTCTGAGCATTTTGAGAGACAAATGTCAAAGAAGAGGGATAACCAACATTTCAAACCCAAGTCGTAGTAGTAGTAGCAATATCACAAATAATAGTACTAGTAGTGGTCTTGTCCTGATATTAGAAGCAATGATGATGAAGTCAACTTTGGCATGCATATTGATAGTGAATTTGAAGATAATACATCAAACAATCAGATGCTATGGGAAATAGATGATGAGGATTTTGATGATAGTGATGTTGAGCTGGTTCAGAGTGGAAACTATAGCAACTTCTTTGTGAGTCAAGTAGTAGGCTAGTAGCTTTGGTCTTACCAATTTCAATTCAAATTAATTTATGTGCTACAATCTTACCAATGTCTAAGTCTCTATCTACTAATTAATTTTTTTTGTAGAAGTCAATTTATACCCTTAACCATGCTATTGTAGATGCTTCTTTTTTTTAAACATGTTAGATGTTGAGATTTTCATTGAAACTAGTTTTTAGAGTCTAGACATGTTGAGATTTTCATTGAAACTAATTTTTAGAGTCTAGACATGTTGAGATTTTCATTGATTTTAGTTTTTATACATGTTGAGATTTTCATTGATTATGGTTTTTAGATAACTTGAAATTTTCATCAATTCAAGTCTCATAATGAAATTTAACATAATGCATTTTACATAATAAATTTTCTTTCAAAAAATTGTATTATGATTTATAAATCAATGCATAACATGATACATAACACATTTAAAAAATACAAACAATTATACAAATTTAGAGCCTACAGAAGTAGAATTTCAAAACCCTTTGAAAATTACCCTAAATTCCCTTTTATAGATACAAGGGAGAAACAATAGCTATAGGTCAGTTTGTAATTGTATATATAATATGATTACTACTACATTATATGTGTACAATTACATTTTCAATTGTACAATTTTTTCAAGTAGGAGTAGGGAAAAAATACCATCTGCTCTAGGTAGTAGGCTATCCAGCTATCCTAATAGGATGGTTCCTAATTCTTGTAACAACTAACATTAAACAAAGTTAAAATTAAAACAAAGTTAAAATTAAAATAAAGTTGAAATTAAATTTAAAAATTCAAAATTAAAGATCAACAGGTAATAAAATGTTTTTTCTACTATCACTTAATAAGTTGTTACTTGTTAGTACTATGACTTACACTGACAGATTGAGTATATGACCCAAGGATTTCCTTTAGGGTGCTCTATTCTACATCATTTGGAAGCTCTATTTTATTTAGGTTTTACATAAATAGTTGTAACCTCATCAACAATAACTACTCCGAAGAGATGTTTTTATATGAATCAAGGAATTTATCTATAACTATATTCAATGTTGATAGTGGTTTGATGGAACTCGTAATTGTTTCTAGAGTGGTTTCCTCGGGAAAGTTTCCTAAATTAGAGTTCATTACATTGTGCAACTATTTCATGTAATCTTATTTTCCAAGGAATTTTCCTTCTGAGTCAACTATATTTGGTAATCCAACATTTAGCAAGTGGAATATGTTGTGATTCATCTTCATCAAGTCTCTGGAAGCAAATTTCATAGCTTCATCTATTTCCATTATGCAAAACATTTTTTGCAATTTTTTTTTCAAAGGAATTAGGGAAGATACATTTTTTATCCTCAATATTTATTTTACATTTTCAAAGACACCTCTAATATTGCTATTTAAATCAAGCCATTCAAACAAGCTATCAGTGTTATACATTAATTTCTTCCAATTATCTTGTTTGATAAGCTTATTTGTGTTTCCTATACTATACTTGACATGATGGTCTTCAAAAGATATAGTTATATTTTGTGAAATTAAATTCTCCATGTTTTCTTTCATTTCAAACATCTCCATTTCACTCTTTTTTGTATTTTCTCTGATTTCCCTTGCCAATTAGTTGTTCTTTTCCTCCCATCCTCTAATTTCTTCTTCAAATCTTAGACTTTCTTTGTGGTAGTTACCTCTTTTTTCTTCTCATCCTTCAATTCCCTTTTCAAATCATGGAATGTCTTCATAGTAGACTCCTCCTTTTTCTTCCCATTGTCCAATACCTTCTTCAAATCATGGAGTGTATTTTCAATATGAGTAGACTCCTCTTTCTTTGCATTCTCCAATTCCTTCTCTAAATCATGGATCATGTTTGCACTAGACTCCATTTTCTTCGCATTCTTCAATTCCTTCTTAAAATTATGGATTGTGTTTGTACTAGACTCCTTATTTTTCTTCTCATTCTCCAATTCCTTCTACAAATGATGAATTTTCCTTGCATTAGAATCCTCATTTTTCTTGTCATTCTTCAATACCTTCTTCAAATTAGTAATTGTATTTTCAATAAAGGAGTATATTTTCCTTTCATTCTCTAATTCAATCTTCAAATTAGTATTTTCCTTGATAGTAGAGTTGAGGTCATTTTTCAATTTATTGTTTACATGTGTACTATTCTCTATAGACTTGAACAATTGTGCAGTAGAGGCTTTTTCGCTCTCAAATCTTTTTTTTGCACTCATCCAATGCTTTAGACAAATTTTTCTAATGTTCATTCATCTTTTTTTTTTGGATAATTGTCTTTGTAAAAGAAGAATTCTTTATCCTATTTTGTAATTCTATTATTTGTTGCTTTCTCCCTAGCCTTCACATTATCAAGGTCTACCTGTAACTTTTCTATTTTCTTTGAAAACCTTCTATTTTCCCTCTTTGCTTTCAGAAGTGTAGAGTAGATCATTTTTTTTGGTATCTTTTGAGATATTGATTTTGTTAATATTTTTCACTTTCAAGAAATCCATTTTAAGATTGGCAACTTGTACATCACTACGATTTACTAGACTTTATGGTGGACTATTATCTTTATCTAGGGGCATAACAGACATGAAATTCATCATTTTCGTGTTTGGGTCATATGTTGGAAATATATTGTTAGTTAGTATTAGATACCTAATGTTTAACAACTGCATTTCTTTTCAACATTTCATAATTTTCCTATTTCTTTTAATTGCCTAATCAAATTTTGTTGCAAAGTCATTTAAACTAAAATCAAGGATTGTTGACATAATTGAGTGTTCAAAGGTGAATTATCACTTGTATAGTTGTATGCTCCTCCAAATATAGTTACACCTACTCCACCTACAATTGTATTTTGAGGATTGCCAAGAACCTCAAGATGACCCATTTAAAATCCTTATGTTTTAGGACCAATTTTAGGGTTTTGTCTAGAAGTTACTGGTGCATATATTGGTGAAGTAACCACTAACATTTCTTTCACTATAATTATCATAACTTTTTGCATTTTTGCACTAGGCTCACTCGTGCTAGTGTCAGTGCTTGTGGGATCAACTTAAACTAGATTTGAAGATTTAATAAATACTTGGGATGACCTTAAGAAGTATAATGTTTATCCCCTTTCTAGATGAATCATCTTCAATCTCATCAAAGAGTCTAATGACTGGTTGACTTGCACTTTTTGGTGGGTTTGGTACTACAATTGGATTTCAAATCCTTTCACCACTTGCACCAATGGTCCCTATATACCTTTACAACCCATGTTTTCTACCATAGTTTCCCCTTGTGATGCCTCACTCCGACCCATCCTAGTATAGTTGATACATTATTATTTTGATACTTATGACTCGATATGTCGAGACACTATCAGATACATTGAACATTACTATCTTATCTTATGTTGTGTGATGTTTTACTTCCAGATGTTTAATTATACTATTTGATGGTTTATAAACATGTATGTTGATGATGTACTACATAAAGTGAATGCAAAATTTGGACAATAATTAACACTTTGATTATGCAATTTTAGTGCTTAAGTATATGTGCAGATGAGAGATAAATAGTTATTTAATTGAAAGATTATGTTCCAAGCTATGTGATTATCCTGATGAGTTATATATATATATGCATGCAATTTTCTTGAGCTACTAATGTGTGCAATGAGTGTACAGGATATTTTAGCTAGGAAATCTAATGGAGAATAGGAATTGAACCCTATGTATTGTTTGTGGAAACTAGGGTTGAGTCTAACAAAAGATGCAAACCCCATTGTTCATATTTTATTTGTATCATGAGTTGAATGAATGTATCATTCTGCAATCAATAAGTGTTAATGTTTTGTAATAGTGATTTTATAGTGTCACTTGACACTCATGACTTGTATATGCATTTCAACATGATAGTTAGGATTAATCGAGTAACCTAAAAATTTAAGTTAGACTAGGTTAGTGACTTTTTAACCAATCAGTTAGTAATCAAGATTAATTACCCTAATTAGGATTACTAAGTAATCTACATTTTTGAAGGTTGTTAGAAAGTCCAAAAATTTTCAAGCTTTTTGTTAGGGTCCTTAATAGTCTTAGAAGCCAAAAATCATGAAAACTAAGTACCTAAGGGATATGGGTATGGGTTGGGGGCATCTTTCACCCCTCTAGCCCTTTTTGTTAACTTTTAAGGTCACCTAAATACCCCATTTTTTCTTTATTGCAAAAATTGAATATTTTACCATGAGTTGGATGAGTTAAAATCCACCTTGAGGTTAGCCTTATGACAAATTGAGTTAGAAGTCTCTAGAAACTTAGGCAAGTGGAGGAGTTATTACATTTTAAAGTTGGTTGAGTTAGTATCTTATTTAGAGGCAAATTTGAGAGAGAATGAGTGTTCACCCAACCTCTAGTTTTAGAGAGCAATTCAGAATTGAAGGAGAAGGAAAAGGAAGGGAAGCTAATCTCAAACTATTCAATTGCCATAACCTTATTGTGAAGGTAGCAATCCCTCAAGCTCTTTTTGTTTATGTTGTGTTTCATGCTTAAGTCATTTTGTTTGCATATGTATGTTCATGTGTTTGTTGAATATGTTTGGGAGGGATCGAAATGGGTTTTTCTTAAATGTTTTTCCTTAGTATTTTTCTTTAATTTTTGAAGGGATTGTATGGGTTGTATTGGCATTACTCACCCTCAAATTGGGTAGAAGTGGCCATGTATGAGAGGAGGTCTTTAGTTGGACTTCGATAGTGTAGATTCTCTCCTTAGGACAAGGAGAGGAGGGTGTTATGGGCCCCTACTTGTCAGCACAAACCATGTTTTGAGTTTTAGAATTTAAGAAATGGAAGAATGGAATTTCTTAAGATTACAGCCCCAAAAGGGCAACTATTATGGTGTTGTGACCAATTTCTCCTACTAAAAAAATCCACCTTCTCCCTAGTCTAGTTCAATGACAAACCTGTTGTGCAAACTTGGATGAGAGTGAATGTTTGAAATTGTCTTCATGTTAAGATTGGTTGTCTCCTAGTAAGTTTTCATTCTCTTGATGATGACCTTGATGTGTTGTAGACTTCATAATGGTTTACCTATTATGGAGCCAAGAAGGAAATTCAGAATTATTATTAAAATTCAAATATGTTGAGAATTTTCTCCTCGGGATAGTAATCCCATGTAAAAAATTTATTTTTAAACTTATTGTGGAAATGTCTACGATGTCAATTTTTTCTTCCTAGTTCTTTCCCGACAAAACCTTTGAATTAGGTGGTAAAATAAGATAAATTAGAAGTGACTAGTCCACGTATGTTGATAAAAAAATTTAGTATTCTTGCATATGATATTTCTAGTATTTTAGTTTTTGCATATGTTACTTGAAATTAGATGTGATGATGTTTACCTTATTGTGGCATTATATACTTCGAAATTGTATTCATTTGATTAATGTTCATTGGACAAATTGGTGAAATAGATAAAGTTATAAAAATTCAAAACCAAACTAAGTTAAAGAAGATTCATATTTGATTGGTATTTCATTTTCATAATTATTCATGAGTATGAGGAAGTTAAATATTTATATTCAAATTCTAAGGCATTACATCTCACCCTATTTTATAAATCCAATTAGAAAAAAAAAACCTCCTTGTCATAAAAAAATAATTTGCATTCAAAAATTAACACTTAGAAAAATATGCTTTTGAAAAAAAAAAAATTCCCTAGAGAAAATGTGCTCTCTTGAGTTTGTATGGGGAAAAACGAATTAATCCCCTTGCTAAATTAGAGAATATTCCACTGAGATTCCTTTAGAAAATTGATTGCTAAATGTTATTAATATTAAAAAGAATTCTTAAATCAAATAAGTAAATACATAATAAAAAAATTAAGTAACAAAGAAAATCTTACCCTTCCTCCAACCACTAAACTTTATCATAATTACTTTCTTTCCCCCTTGGTGCATACATTCTTGAATTGAGCATGCATTAAATTTTGCTATGATTAAAAGGAGCAGGGGGGGGGTGTCTTGGTTTAAAATGTTTGATTTGACATGGGACTTTAATCCCTCTTCCCAACCCCCCACCCCCACATGCGAATTTTGCCCAACAATGTTTGTGAATGACCTTGGGACCATGTACAACCCCCTTCCCACTTGGCCTATATTTGGAAATGCACTCCAAGTTTGGGGAAATGGAATCCCATGTGGACCACGGAGGTGGAAAAAGGGGAGTAGAAAGTAAGTGGGGTTGGTGGGTAGTTTAGATAGGTTAGTTAGTATGTTAGATGTTAGTTTTTTTTTAAATTATTTTTTTGTAGTTAGTTTTGTTAGTTTAGAATTTAGTATTAATAAACTTTTTAGTTAGTTTTGTTAATTTAGAATTTAGTATTAATAAAGTTGTAGTTAGTTTTGTTATTTTATATTTTAGTTTTAATTAAGTGTAGTGAGTAATATTTTAAATATTAGTAATTATGTTGTCTTATTTAGTTAGTGTGGTTTTTTCTTTTCTTTTCTTAAATTAGTATTAATTGATGTTAGATTTTTGAATAGTGTTAGTTGAAAAGGATATTTAGTATATTTTAGTTAGATTGATTTAATGTTAGATTATAATTAGATATGTTAATTTCAATATTGGTTTAATATGTTGTCTAAGTTAAGTTAGTTATTTTATTTTATTCAATTTAAAAATAATTTAGTATTATTATGTTAGTAATTAGTATTTAGGATTTTTATTAAATTTGAAAAAAAAAAGTAATAGTTATATTAAGTGATGTTTGGATGTTAGTCTCAAATAAAGTTTAAATTATTCGTATGTTAGATGATTATATTAGTTAGTTAGTTCTTTGGTTTCAATGTATAGTAACAATTAAAGTTATATTTATTTAAATTGTTATTAGAAGAATTTAATTATATTGTTTATTAATATTTTGATTAGTTAACATTATAGTGGTTAATAATAAATGTTTTAAATCTAATCAGTGGACCTCACATGTTGGTTTTAAACTTAAATGAAATGTCAGGGTATTGTTAGGAGAACTTGCATCTGTCTTACATTGTACCTACACTTTCACTTGTGAAACAAACTTATAAAACTTAGTGGATTTAATTATTATTGCTTTAAAAAAAAAATTACGTGTGTTTCTTCCCTATATTTTGGGCATGACATGTTGGTATCAAAGCCCATGTTTCAACACTAGGAACCTAAAACCATTACACTTCAACTTAATCTAAACTTTAATTTTTTGTAGGATGCCCTCTGTTACATGGAGCAATTGACAAGGCAAAGGTTGTAGGGTGAGAGGTGGTAGAGTAGAATAGGAGGATGGACCACCACCTCCACCACCACCACCATCGAACCCAAATCAAGATATTTTGGATGTCCTTTAGAGACTGATTGGAGTAGTTTAGTAGAGACTACCACTTGTAGTACAACTAGGGTAGAAGATTCCCAAAGAAGAAGCACGGGGACCCAAAGGAGGCAGGCTCAATGGTAGAGAGAGGAATAGGAGTCCCTCATCAAGGTAGGTTGAGGGGCAGGGTGAGCATGAGGGTGAGTCGATACATCAGAGAGGACCACCATTGGATAGGCCACCTAGACATGTATGAGATGATATCAAGGAGTTGATATGACTCCAACTACCATACTATACTAGTTCCACTGATGGAATAGCAGTAGAGGCCTAGTTATAGAGTCTACAATGGTGCTTTGGATTATGTCCTTATGTGAGTAATCTAAAGGCATGTCTAGTAGTCCATTAGCTAAGGGGAGATGCCTCTAATTGGTGGCATCGAAAGGAGATTATAGGATAAGTGAGGATGGATACCCTCACATGGGAGTCATTCTTGATTAGATTCTAGGAGAGGTACCTATTTGAGCACTTCAAATAGAAGCAGATAGAGAAATTTCATTCTCTATATTAGAGGGGTCTCACAGTAGCTCAGTATGAGAGCAGGTTTCTCGAGCTCCTTCCATATGTTGAATATATGAAGGAAAAGAAACTATGAGTACATCATTTCATTATGGGCCTAAATTTCTCACTCCTAGGTGCAATTTATTTGGCCTTCCCTAGCACCTTTAGACAGGTAGTTGAGATAGCACTAGATGCTAAGGATACTCAGGGTAGACAGGAGTCATGGGATCGGTCTCAAAATTGAAACTCTACCAAGTAGAAACCCCCTTGGAAAGGGAATCAAAACTATACAATAGGGTCCTCTAAGGGCCAATAGTCTCAACAATAGAAAAAATAGTAGTAGCAATAGCAGAAACCCTCATAGGATTATCAGGGCTCCAAGCCCAAGTAGTGGCAGTTACAAGGTCCCAAACAAGATTAGAAGGTATAGGCCCCATAGTCATAGTCAGTGAAGACTCATCAATCATCTAGGGGTGGATACAATGGATCTAGGAGGTGAGGAGGCCTACAATAGTCTAGATCATAGGGTGTATAATCTTATACCCAAGGACAATGTTACACTTGTGGTGGCATGGGTCATATAGCTAGAGAGTGTCTATAGGGAAAATCATTTGATGGTTAGAGAGGGGCTATTTTAGATCTGATAGTTGGTGATATAGGCAGATCCCATAGAGTTTTTGTAGTAGTTGACAATCACCAAGCTAAGCATTAGGCCACAATTATCGAGGCCATAGGTATAATATAGGGCAGCATGGTTTCTATTTTATTTGATTATGAAGCTACTAACTCTTTTATATCTCCATATGTAGTGGAGCGTTGTGAGCTAGTGGCAATTAGACAGGATGTCAATTGGGAAGTAGAGTTAGCCTCAGGAGCCAAAGTGTTAGTTAGTTCCATGGTGCATAATTGCCAAATTCAGATTTGAGACATGTCCATGATGTCTGATCTATGTATTACCCCTCTAGGTTCTTATGATATTGTCCTTGGCATGGATTGGCTTTATGCCCACAACGCCAAGATGGATTGTCGAAAAAAGAGGGTAGAATGTGTGGACAAGTTTGGGATCTTCGAGTGATCTTCGAAGTAAAGAGACTAGTATCTCTTTATATAATTTCTACTATGTAGCTTAGACAGTGCATGCAAAAGGGATGTCACTTGTTCACTATCACCATTAGTGACAGAGAGGAAGATTTAGAGGGAGAGCCATCCCTCAATGATTTTCCAATCTTGTAGGAGTTTGCAGATGTGTTTCCTTTAGAGCTCCCTGGTATGCCTCCACCTAGAGTAGTGGACTTTCATATAGATCTTATGCTAGGAGTCGAGCCAATATTGAGAGCACCATACAAGATGACTACTCATGAGCTTAGTGAACTAAAGACTTAGTTGGAGGAACTCTTAGAGAAAGGGCATATTCAACCTAGTGTGTCACCTTGGGGTGCACCAGTGATCTTCGTAAAAAAGAAGGATGGATCACTTAGGTTGTGAATTGATTATCGACAGTTAAAAAAAATAACCATCAAGAACTGATACCCACTTCCTAGGATTGATGATCTCTTTTATGAGTTACAAGGTGCCTGAGTATTTTCAAAGATTGATCTAAAGTTAAGTTATCATCAGTTGAGAATTGTGGATAGTGATATCCCCAAGACTATATTCTGTAAGAGGTATAGTCACTACAAGTTCACTATAGTACCATTTGGCCTCACAAATGCTCCAACTATATTCATGAGCCTCATGAATGGAATATTTTGTACCTTTTTGGATAAGTTTTTGGTCATTTTTCTTGATGACATTTTGATATATTCTTGTGATGAGAAGGAGCATGAAGAGCACTTGAGACAAGTATTGCAGAAGTTGAGAGAGAACCATTTGTTTGGCAACTTGTGGAAGTGTGTGTTCTATAGACCTGAGATACATTATTTGGGTCATGTCATATCGGATGATGGAGTCTCAATAGACCCATCAAAGATTAGGGCCATCATGGATTGGCCAACACCCACCAGTGTCACTAAATTGAGGAGCTTTATAGGACTAGTAGGATATTACTGACACTTTATTGCAGGATTCTATAGATTGGCACACCCAATCACATCTATTCAAAAAAAGGGAAAGAAGTACGAGTGGACAGAGAAGTGTGATAGAGCTTAAGAGAGCCCTCATGAGTGCACCGATTCTTGTAGTACCAAGTCTATCTACAAATTTTTTCGTGTGCATAGATGCATCTTTGGATGGTATAGGGGCAGTCCTTATGTAGGAGGGATGACCTATTTCCTTCGAGTCTAGGAAGTTGAAGAATCATGAACTCAATTACCCTACTCATGACCTAGAGCTTGTAGTAATTTTTCATGCCTTGGTAAGGTGGTGACACTTCCTTCTAGGTCATAGATTTGAGCTTCATTCTAACCACCAGAGCTTATAGTACATATTTACTCAGCTGAACCTTAATGCTAGGCAAAGAAGGTGGATGGAGTTCCTTTGTGAGTATGATTTTGATGTTCATTACATCAAGGGAAAGGAGAATGTGGTTGCAAATGCCTTAAGTAGAAGGCACCATGAGCTTTCGTCTGTGAATACTTGCACTGACTTGAGAGCGTAGATCCTACAACTTGCCTATAGATGAGCTCTATATAGAAGTTAGTTAGATGGTGCATTCTCAAAGACCCTTAGAAGAGAAGTATTCAAAGTATTCTTTAGAGTTTGATGGACTCTTGTATCATAGAAGATGTATGCATGTACCTTCCATTGGGGGTTTGCATGAGCTCATTGTACTTGAGGCTCACAGAGCACCTTATGTAGTGCACCCCAATGTTAAGAAGTTATATGCAGATCTGAGACAATTGTTTCACTGGCTAGGCATGAGCGTATAGATTGCTACCATTGTTGCAAGATGCCTCGAGTGTTAGAGGGTGAAGGTAGAGCACCATCATCCCAGTGGGCTTCTTCAACCTCATGAGATTGCAAAGTGGAAGTGGGATAGATTGAGAGTATTAGGTTGGAGATAGAGTCTTCTTGAGGGTGTGACCACACAAGAGTTTGATTTGATTCAGAAAGGGCTCTAAGTTGGCACCTCGATTCATTGGACCATTTAAGATCCTAGAGACAATAGGACCAGTTGCATATTGACTAGCTTTTCCACTTAGCCTATCATGCATCCACGATGTGTTTCACATTTCAGTACTTAGAGGATACATTTATAATGAGTCTCACATTATAGATTGGAATGCCTTGCAGGAGGAGTCAAACGGGCAACTAGAGCTAGAGCTTATCTGTATTATTGCCTGACACCCCATAGCTCTTTGAGTTAGAGAACTAAACTAGGTTAGGCTCTAATGGGATTTTTATGATGAGGTCATGGCTTCATGGGAGGATGCAACATAGATAAGATCTCAATACCTATATCTTTTTTATGAACTTCAGGAGGAAGTTCGTGCCTAGTGGGAGAGGATGTGAGGCCTCGCCTTGACCCATCCTAACATAGTTGATACATTATTATTTTGATACTCATGACTCAATATGTCGAGACACTATTGGATACATTGAACATTATTATGCTATTTTATGTTGTGTGATGTTTTACTTTCAGATGTTTAATTATGCTATTTGATGTTTTATAAACATGTATGTTGATGATGATGTACATAAAGTGAATGCATAATTTGGACTATGATTAACACTTTGATTATGCAATTTTAGTGGTTAAGTATATGTGCAAATGAGGGATAAATAGTTAATTAATTAAAAGATTATGTTTTGAGTTATGTGATTATCCTAATGATTTATATATGTATATGTATATGTATATATGTGTGTGTGTGTGTATATATATATATATGTATGTATGTATGTATGTATGTATGTATGTATGTATGTATGCATGTGATTTTTTTTAGCTACTGATGTGTGCAATGAGTGTGTAGAATATTTTAGTTGGGAAATCTAATGGAGAATCAGAACTAAACCCTATGTACCATTTTTAGAAACTAAAGTTGTGTTAGATTATGGTGACTGATCAGGAAAGTATTGTACATACTTCATAATTAGTTGTTAGCAGGTATATGAGTCATCCAAGATTTGAGCATTGGACTGTTGTCAAGTGGATTCTCAGATATTTGAGAGGAACATCCAATAAGTGCTTACACTTTGGGGGCTCTACTATTGATTTACAGGGGTATGTTGACTCAAATTTGGTAGGGGATATTGATACCAGGTAGAGTACTACAGGTTATGTCTTTACTGTTGGTGGGGCAGTCGTGAGCTGGGTTTCTAGGTTACATAAGATTAATGCTTTATCCACTATAGAGGTAGAGTATGTTGCTACTACAGAGGAAGTCAAGGAGATGATATGGCTTCAGTTCTTCTTGGAAGAATTGGGACATCCTCAAAAGGATAATTATTTGTTCACAAATAGTCAGAGTGTCATTCATCTTGCAAAGAATTCAGCTCTACATTCCAAGACCAAACACATATAGTTGTGGTACCATTTCATTCGACCAGTTTTGGAGGATGGACAGTTAAAGCTAGAAAAGATACACACAAATGGCAATCCAGCCAATATGTTGACAAAGGTTGTAACAAGGGAGAAGCTGAACTCCTCTTTAGCTTTGGTTGGTCTTTTAGATTGAACATGAATAAAAGAATAGCAGAGTCCAGGGTGGTTTGATTCAGTGGGAGCCCCATGTGGTAGTGGTATTGCTATAGGATTAGTCTCCAAGTGGGAGATTGTTGTTCAGTGTGGAGCTTGATTAGTCCCCAAGTGGGAGATTGTTAGATTATGGTGATTGATCAGGAAAGCACTGTACATACTTCATAATTCATAAATTTGGGCTAACATGTTATAACCCTAAAGCGGTTTAATACCTATATAAAAGGGTTTAGGGTTGGGTATTTTTTCATTATTTTGTGATACAAAATTGGTTCTTGTGGTGGTATTGAACTGTAAGGGATTACAGATTGTAATCAGGTTGTAATCACTGGATTGTAATAAGATCAGACTTGTTGTTTGGTGGACATAGCCCAGGGATTGGGTGAACCACGTTAAATCTTGGTGCCTTGTGTTCATTTATGTGTGATCTATTATTTTTTGTTATTGGTTATATTTGCATGTAATTTTTATTTCTATCCATAGTTTTATCCTAACAGGTTGATTCTAACAAAAGATGCAAACCCCGTTGTTCGTATTTTATTTGTATCATGAGTTGAATAAATGTATCACTCTGTAATCAATAAATGTTAATATTTTGTAATAGTGATTTTATAGTGTCACTTGACACTCATGATTTGTATATGCATTTTAGCATGACAATTAGGATTAACCAAGTAACCTAAAGATATAAGCTAGACTAGGTTAGTGATCTTTTTACTAATCAGTTAGTAATCAAGATTAATTACCCTAATTAGGATCAGTGAGTAATCCACATTTTTGAAGGTTGTTAGAAAGTCCAAATTTTTCTAAGCTTTTTCTTAGGTCCCTTAATAGCCCTAGAAGCCAAAAATTATGAAAATTAAGTACCTAAGGGGTATGGGTATGGGTTAGGGGCATTTCCCACACATCTAGCTCATTTTGTTGATGTTTATGGTCACCTAAATACCCCATTTTTGTTTTATTGCGAAAATTGAATGTTTCACCATGAGTTGGATGAGTTAAACTCACCCTTGAGGTTAGCCTTATGAAAAGTTGAGTTAGAAGTCTCTAGAACCTTACACAAGTGGGGGAGTTATTATATTTTGAAGGTGGTTGACTTAGTATCTTATTTAGAGGAAATTTTGATAAAGAATGAGTGTTCACCAAACACCTAGTTTTAGAGAGCAATTCAGAATTGAAGGAGAAGGAAAAAGGAAGGGAAGCTCATCTCAAATTGTTCAATTGCCATAACCTTATTGTGAAGGTAGGAATCTCTCAAGCCCTTTTTTTTCATGTTGTGTTTCATGCTTAAGTCATTTTGTTTGCATATGTATATTCATGTGTTTGTTGAATATGTTTGGGAGGGATTGAAATGGATTTTTCTTAAATGTTTTTTCATAGTATTTTTCTTTAGTTTTCAAAGGGATTGTATGGGTTGTATTAGCATTACTCACCCTCAGATAGGGTAGAAGTTTCCATGTATGGGAGGAGAAGTTTAGTTGGACTCTGATAATGTAGAGTCTCTTCTCGGGATGAGGAGAGGGAGAGAGAGTAGGGTGTTATGGGCCCCTACTCGTCAGCACAAACCATGGTTTGAGTTTTGGAATTTAAGAAATGGAAGAACAAAAGTTCTTGAGTTTACAGCCCTAAAAGGGCACCTATTATGGTATTGTGACCAACATCTTCTATTAGAAAAATTCACCTTCTACCTAGTTTGGTTCAATGATGAACCTATTGTGCAAACTTGGATGAGAGTGAATGTTTGAAATTGTCTTTGTAAGAATTTTCCTAAGGGAAAAATTCACCCAAGAACTAAGAACTCAAACACAAGGACAACTGTAGACCAAAAATGGAGAGAGTATGATCAGAATAACAATGTATTCAATAACTTAAGGCAAGAGTACACTAGCAGTGTCTGATTATAAAGGCTACAGGAGAGCTTCTAGAATGCATAGAAGTTAGCACCATGAAGTGTTAGACAACCAAGCACATGTCCACCAAATATGGATTATCCTCCATTAATCATGGAAGTAAGTGCGGTGATGTGAGGATAAGCCTACAAGGGTGGGACACGCAAAATAGTGTTGTAGACACCATGTGCTCAAATAAAGTTGCATACTCCTGTGTTTTCTACATGACAACTCAAAAAGTGTGCAAACTCCTAAGTGTCTCACAAATAAAAATAATAATGCAATATAATTAAATAATGCATTAACTTAAGTAAACTTAAGTAAGTGTAAATAGTAAAGTACTTATTTACACCAACAGTCTTCATGTTAAGATTGGTTGTCTCCTAGTTAATTTTTGTTCTCTCCATGATCACCTTGATGTGTTGTAGACTTCGTAATAGTTTTCCTATTGTGAAGCCAAAAAGGAAAATTAGAGTTGTTATTAAAATTCAAATATGTTGGGAGTTTTGTCTTCGAGATGGTAATCTTATGTAAAAATGTTATTTTCAAACTTATTGTGGAAATGGCTACAATGTCAGGTTTTCTTCTTGGTTCTTTCCCGATGGAGCCTTTGAATTAGGTGGTAAAATAAAATAAATGAGAAGTGTCTGGTCCACATATGTTGATACAAAAATTGAGTAGTATTCTTACATATGATATTTCTGGTATTTCCATTTTTATATATGTTGCTTGAAATTAAATGTGATGATGTTTACCTTACTATGGCATTATATACTTTAAAAAAGCATTCATTTGATTAATGTTCATTGGAAAAATTGGTGAAATATATAAAATTATAAAAATTCAAAACCAAACTAAGTTAAAGAAGATTCGTATTTGATTGGTACTTCAATTTCGTAATTATTCATGAGTATGAGGAAGTTAAATATTTCTATTTGAATTCTAAGACATTACATTTAACCCTATGTTATAAATCCAATTAGGAAAAAATATACCTCCTTGTCATAAAAAATTAATTTGCATTCAAAAATTAACACTTAGATAAATATGGTCTTGAAAAAAGAAAAAAGAAATTCCCTAGAGCAAATTTGTTCTCTAGAGTTTGTGTGGGGAAAAATGAATTAATCCCCTTCTTGGAACAAAGAATATTCTAGTTAGATTCCCTTAAAAAATTGATTGCTAAATGTTATTAATACTAAAAAGAATTCTTAAATCAAATAAGTAAATACATAATAAAAAAATAAAGTAAGTAATAAAACATATCTTACCCTTCCTCCAACCACTAAACTTTATCATAACTACTTTATTTCCCCCTTGGCACAGACATCCTTGACCTAGGCATGCATTAAATTTTTCTATGATTAAAAGGCGGAGGGGCGGTGGGGGAGGTGTGTGGGTGTTGGTTTAAAATGTTTGATTTGACATGGGACTTTAATCCCTCCTTTTCCTCCCATGCGAATTCTTCCCATCAATGTTTGTGAATGACCTTGGGACAACATACAACCCCCTTCCCACTTGACCTATGTTTTGAATGGAATCCCATGTGGAGTAGGGACGTGGAAAAAGGGGCGTAGAAAGTGAGTGGGATTCATGGGTAGTTTAGATATGTTAGTTAGTATGTTAGATGTTAGTTTTTTTTTAAATTATTTTTTTGTAGTTAGTTTTGTTAATTTAGAATTTAGTATTAATAAAGTTTCTAGTTAGTTTTGTTAATTTAGAATTTAGTATTAATAAAGTTGTAGTTATTTTTGTTATTTAATATTTTAGTATTAATTAAGTGTAGTGAGTAATATTTTAAATATTAGTAATTATGTTGTCTTATTTAGTTAGTGTGGTTTTATTTAAGTTTTTTCTTAATTTAGTATTAATTGATGTTAGATTTTTGAATAGTGTTAGTTGAAAAGGGTATTTAATATATTTTAGTTAGATTGATTTAATGTTAGATTATAATTAGATAAGTTAGTTTCATTATTGGTTTAATATGTTGTCTAAGTTAAGTTAGTTATTTTATTTTATTCATTTTAAAAATAATTTAGAATTATTATGTTAGCAATTAGTATTTAGGATTTTTAGTAAATTTGAAGAAAAAAAAAGTAATAGTTATATTAAGTGATGTTTGGATGTTAGCCTCAAATAAAGTTTAAATTATTCGTATGTTAGATGATTATATTAGTTACTTAGTTCTTTGTTTTCAATGTATAGTAATAATTAAATTTATATTTATTTAAATTGTTATTAGAAGAATTTAATTATATTGTTTATTAATATTTTGATTAGTTAACATTATAGTGGTTGATAATAAATATTTTAAATCTAATCAATGAACCTCACATGTTGGTTTTAAACTTAAATGAAATGTCAGGGTATTGTTAGGAGAACCTGCATCTGTCTTACATTGTACCTACACTTTCACTTGTGAAACAAACTTATTGAACTTAGTGGATTTAATTGTTATTGCTTTAAAAAAAAATTAAGTGTGTTTTTGCCCTATATTTTGGGCATGACACCCCTTTAGTACATGTTTGTTTAATAAAATCACTCATTTGAAGTTTAACAATATTTTTTCAAGGCTTGGTTGACCCGAGATCCTAAGTAACTTGAATATCTTCATTAGAGTCAGAGTCATTCTATCTTTGACTATGACTATAATTGCAAGTTCCAATTTGATATACTACATCTAGATGATATTTATTCTATTAATCACTAAAATGTTTATCCTCCTCAATTTCCCCAAAAGGCTCTAAGGTTCTAAGGTTTTTGGTTTTTCCTCATTTCCCAAAAGTTATTAATTTTTGTTTGAGACCATAATTTAAATCTGCATGTCTCATAATTCAAATTTGCATGCCTCTTTAATTGCTTTAAAAATAAACCATAGTTTCCCCTTTAATACATGTTTGTTTAATAAAATCACTCATTTGAAGTTTAACAATATTTTTTCAAGGGTTGGTTGACCTAAGATCCTAAGTAACTTGAATGTCTTCATTAGAGTCAAAGTCATTCTATCTTTGACTATCACTATCATTGCAAGTTCCAATTTGATATGCTACATATGGATGATATTTATTCTAATAATCATTAAAATGTTTATCCTCCTCAATTTCCTCAAAAGGCTCTAAGGTTCTAAGGTTTTTGGTTCACCCACATTTTTCCTCATTTCCCAAAAGTTATTAATTTTGGTTTGAGACCATAATTCAAATCTGCATGCCTCTTTAATTGCTTTTGACATAGATCTCTTAGAAATTTCAGAGGCTTTCTTGTAGAAATTAAAGTATGTCATAGGATTTGATTTGTATGACTTTGATATGTGCAATGTCATAACTTGGGATGACAATTCTTGCATTGAAATATTATTATGTTGCATGTTTCTCCATCTCTTTCTTAATCTCATCCCTCGAATCTATGTTTTTAAACTTTTCTATCAATGACATCTCTTGACATTGATATTTTCTTGCAAAGTTCCCACTGGCAATAAGTCTTGCTCTTATTATGTTCATTGGATCATACTTTCAATGACTAACAAAATCAAAGCTAAAAAAATTCACCAATTCATTTGCCACTTTGAAAGCCTTTCTCTCAAATGTGAGGCTTCCAATTGCAAAAGGAAGGAAATATCATTTTCTTTTGTTGTCATGAAAATTTCATCTGCGCTCTCCATTTTCTATACATATTCTAGTGTCAAAACCCTTTCTATCACATGCATTAAAAGCTTGCACGATTCAACCCCTAAACCATAAGACCTTAACACAATGCAGTCTTCCATGAAGAACCAGTCAACCAATTGAATTTTACTTCCTAGTTGAATACAATATTTACAAGACATAGGCAATCTAGGAATCAAAGTTCCCATAATATTTTGGTAAATAGGTGTCAAAAAGAATCCTACAAAATGGTTGTACTTATTATTGCTACCAGTCATCTAATTTCTTTTGGGTTTTTTCATCAAACCTTGTTGTTCTCAGTCTCGAATAATGGGCAATGCTTTGCTAAAAGAAGGTAGCACAAGTAACTTATAAACCTAAATGTCTTCATCTTTCCTATAGTTGTTCTTCATTTAATCATTAGTAATTGTTCTTGCATAGATTCATTGAACATAATTATATCTTACTTCTACTTAGTCAACTGAGTGACCTTGACAATAAATATTATAAATCATTTCAAGAACACTGGCCCCCACTTCCTTCTTACTATCCAATCCTAGACAAAATGATAACAACTACCAGTAACATGCTACTCTTTCTCACTCTTCTGAAGTGATGCCCTATGAAAGGCCAACCCTGTTAAAGGTTATGATGCATACTGTTAAATATGACCCTATTAAAGGATTTAAATCACCTTGTTAGGAGTGAGCCTTGTTAGATGACTTTAGACCATTCACTTGGAATGTCACTTGATTAAAGAATTTACAAATGACTATTAGGTCAACCTTAATCCAAAGGATTTATCCTAGACTGATATAATTATTAGAGAGTAACAATAAGTCTTGTTTTGATAAAAAATTACAACTCCATTTGCAAATTACAGATCTCTATTTTAATCCTCCATTCTGCTTGGCTTTCACATATTTTAGCTCTAATAGTTTGTTCACCCTTCAAGCATCCATACCCTTAAGCCTTCTTTCTTAACTTGCCAATGCTGACTCTTCACTTAGGTCACTGAATGAAGTAATACCCTAGACTCCTTGTCTTCCTTGGGTTCTCACACATGACAACCTTTGCTTCTAACAAACCATCCCTATAAATAGAGAATTAAGATATTTTTCTATTCATTCTCCATCATCCAATTTAGGGTTAGGATAGATTAGGTAGGATTCAATGAATCTACCCCTCATTCCTTTTCATTTCTAGAAAATTCTCCTTCAATCCTCTTTGAATTTGCCTCAAAATGGTTTACCATGAATTCTATGCCACCAACTCATCAATCTTATATTGCACCTGGTTCACACAATCCAAGAAAACAAACTTGTCAGCTTAGATCCATCGAATTCACAATCTTTCTAATAATGCTAACACTCGACATTAACTTGCTTTTGATGCTTAGAAAAAATTATTCCTCTAAATCATCACTTGGCATTAACTAAATTTTATTGGTCCTCAACATCAACAAAACTTTACTCAGCATCAACTATTTTAATTGGCATACACTAGAATAGACTTTTACAAGGCTCCAATTGATTTTCTACTCAACTTGCACTAACTTTTCTCGGCACCTACTATCCATTTGGTCAAACTTGGCAAAAAATAATAATTTAAACTTGTTCTTTTAAACTTTCTTAGTGTAACCAACCTTAAGTAGATTATCAATGCACTATGATATCACTATCTTAGCTGATTCTTGTACTCATTTTCATATCATAACTCAACCTTTCCTCGAGATGCTATTGTTACATCATTTGATCAAATCCTCTTCATCAATCAAACAAGTGATAGTAATTAAATAATTAAGAAGTTGTTGTCCTAGAAAATAGCAGGTTTGACATCAGTGACAAAACAATGATTGAAACACATTTATCATACTTCTATCAATATGTTTTCAACAATCTCCCTCTTAACAATCTCCCTCTTTAGCATTGATGACAAACCAAAGTAATCAACCAAACTGACTTAGGTAAAATAGTAAGACCAACACAATATCAAAATGAGAATAATTCCTTGTATTGAAATCTCTCCCTCTATCAAAAAATTTCATCTTTTGAATAAGTTACAAAGTCTTGTAGTGTTCTAATCAATAGACAATCAACTCATCCTTATGATTCCCTCTACATTATCTTCCTCTTACTATGTAGATGTAATTAGTAGATACAGTTACTTTCTCAACAATGAAAATTTCTCCCTCATATTGTGTGTTAGGATTTCTCCCTCTTTGTTCAGTTCCTTTATGTGCTAATAACAATGTCTTTCTTCAACATCTCTTCTGATCAGTTCCAATCTATATATATATATATATCCTCTAATCAATTCCAGTCTCCTGTATTTCTCCCTCTTTGACAATAATGCCAAAGACTTTTCATCTTAATATGCTGATATGAACTTCTTTAGTTTCTCCCTTTGTCACCTTGCTTGTGATTGATTTTTAGTTTCAGCTCTTTGATTACTTTAGGCAGCTCCTAAAGTATGATCCACTGCATCAATGTGTAACATATGTCAATCAAATTGTTTGATGCAAGGCACTCCTATTTTTTCTTAGATATCCTTTGATAGTGGTATCCCCCCTAGTTTACCTCTTAGATACTCATGAGCATCCTTAGATAATTCTTTTGTGAAGATATTAGTAATTTTATCTTTTGTGTTGACATATCCATCTTCACCTTTTTATCTTGAACTAATTCTCTCAAGTAATGATACTTGATTGCAATGTGCTTAGTCTTTTTGTGCATCACAAGATTATTTGATATATTTATAGCACTTGTATTGTCACAATAAAGTATCATTGGTTCAGTGATCTCTTCTTTCATACCTTTGAGTAGCTATTTGATACATACAATGTTTGTATAATTTACAACAACAACAACATATTAAGCTTCAATAGTAGATTGTGAAGTGTAGTTTTGTTTCTTGCTAGTCCATGTAACTAGCCTCTTGCCTAAGAAAAATGGTCCTCCACCGGTGCACTTTCTATCATCAATGTTTCTAGCCCAATCAACATCAGTATAGGCTCTTAATTCAAATTTCTCATTTTTCTTGTAGTATAGACCTTATTCCCCTGTTCCTTTCAGATATCTCATTATTCTCTTTACAACCATCAAATGATTCTCTCTAGGTTTAGCAAAGAATCTTGCAACTATCCCTACATATAATGCAATATCAGGTCTTCTATATACTACATATTGAAATTTGCTAATCATAGACCTACATAATGTTTGATTCACCTCAGCTAAATCATCATTCTTTGATAGTTTATGTCCTATCACCATAGGTGTACTCACTAGCTTGAAATCCTCCAATCAAAAAGTTTTTAGTATCTCCTTGACATATTTTGACTAAGTGATGTATATACCATATTTTAGTTAGTGTACTTGCAAACCCACAAAGAACTTGATCTCTCCAAACATAGACATCACAAAATCTTACTTCATTTCCTTTGCAAAAGTCTTATATAAAGCATCTTGACCTCCAAATATGATATCATTAAGATAAATTTTAGATAATAAAATACATTTTCCTTTCTCTATCTTTAAGTATAGATTGTTGTTATCATTAGTCCTTTCAAATCCAGTCTTCACAAGATAATTATGAAGTCTCTTGTACCATGCTCTTGGTGCTTGCTTCAAACCATATAAAGCTTTGTGTAATCTACATACCATGTTTTAATTGTTAACATTAACAAATCCTTCTAGCTATTCTATATAAACTTCTTCCTCTACTATACCATTCAAAAATGAAGATTTAACATCTATTTGATAAACTTTGAAACCTTTGTATGTAGAATAAGCAAATAGAGTTCTTACTCCTTCCAATATAGCAATAGGGAAAAATGCTTCTCCATAGTCAATTCCTTCTTCTTGTGCATATCCTTTGTAGACCAATCTTGTCTTGTTCCTTGTGAATTCACCATTTTCATCTAGCTTTTTTCAATATACCCACTTAGTGCCAATCACATTTTTGTCTTTTGATTTAGGAACTAGAGTCCATGTCTTGTTTTTTCTCAATTTGTTCAATCTCTTCTTCCATGGATTTACTCCAGTCCACAAATTCTAAGGAATCTTTCAGTGTTTTGGGTTCTTTCCTGCTCAAAAAATATGTATCATTTATCAACTTATTCCTTGTCATTGATCTAGCATCTTTATCTCCAATGATTTGTGCAATAGGATGATGTCTCTTGACATATTTAGACAATCTTGGTTCAACTCTGGTTTCTTCATTTGGTCTTTCTACTTCAGAGTCACTATGTACATCTCTGTCAAGAAGTTCAACATCTCTTTCATGTACACTAATCTCAGAATCATAATAAGCCTCAACTTCATTCTATAAGTTAGCACCTAAATCTAGCTCAGTTCTTGAATGCAACTTGACATTCATAGTATGTGAGTCAACAATCACTAGAACCTGTTGTTGGCTTGTAACTTGATTTGTACCATCTTCTTTAGAAGTCATACCTTCATAAAAGTATACAAATGATTTGTATTACTCTTGTTCTTTCATAGGTTCAGCCTCATATACTTTTTTATATTCATCAAATTTCACATTTGCACTTTCCACAACTTTGTTAGTGTTAGTATTTAAACACTTATAAAATTTACTTCTTGTGGAATAACCTAGCAATATACCTTCTTCACTTTTTGCATCTAATTTTCCATTCCCAAAATTTTTGAGAATAAAGCATTTTCTTCCAAATACCTTAAAATATTTTACATTGGGTGAGTATCCATACCATAGTTCAAAAGGTGTTGAATGAGTAACTTTCTTAACTTGTACACTACTCAAGATATAGACAACTGTACTTACAACTTCTCTCCAATATTTTAAAGCAACATTTTCCTCCATCATGTGTAGTGCCTCTCGTTTTTGTGGTCTATACCTTGTCTATTTTGATTAGAGAGATACTCTTATTGTTTCTATGTACTTTGAGATGACATGAGGGTCAGATGCTATACTTTGATTTAGTACCCTAGATGCTTTACCACTATGTTGTTCAGTTTGTCATATCTATATGTTGATGCTATTTTGAGATGATAGTAGATCTATGATGATATCTAGTTATATGGTTTATTTGGACATAATTTTTTGTTATGTTATGTGATGGATTTTATGCTATGGTGATTTACTACATTCTTGTATTTTTTCACTTTCTATGAATGTGAGTGATGTAAATGGATTAAATAGGTATTTTAATACATGTTGCTTTGGCTATGATATTGTATGCAATTGCACTTGATCGTTTGTTTTAGCATGTAAGAATTATATCCTTGGCAGTGGCACATGGAGACAGTGATTTAGTTGTTCATATTTTACCAATGTCATCCCTATATGGTCGATGTATCCCTTTTTTGATTATTTAAATCTAAACCTTTTGATGATTAGTAAATTTGAACTCATCTGCATTATGTGATTAGACCAGTGAACGTGTCTATGCATTTAGAGGTTCGCTTTGTCGTGAAAGTGTTAAGGGATTTTCTGTGATTTTGGGTTTTCAAGTTTTAAACCTTTTCAAATTTAATTTCTGGTAGCTTTACCTTAGGTGAATTTCCATTACAGATAATAGACTATTTTTGTTTGGGTTAATTTAGAGTTTAGCTACTCCACCAGCTAATTTTCAAAATTGACTATTCACTTGAAAAGTGAATAAGTATTAGAAAAGTGAATTCATTATTCACTTCTCACATTTTTAGAAATAGAATTCTAGAACAAATTTGGAAATCCTCTTCTGAAGGATTCTTGTTTTGTTCATTTTGGGAGCTATGAGCGTGGGATCTTTGTGAGGTTGGTCTCATTGGATTCAGCTCGAGGAGTATTTGATTTTTTGTCAGTTTTAGTAATTTCGGTGAAGTATTTATTTTATTGCACAAATTTCAGTTTTTGCCCTTTTTGTTGTCAGGTAGGGCCTTCCTATTTTATTGTTTTTGCTCCATTTCAACTTCAGTTTCTTATAACAATAAGTTAGGAGGTTGAGAACTAGTGTTCCCCTCTATTTTTGTTTGTTGGTTGGTCGAGTATGAACATTTTCCCTATTTTTGAAATGGGGGTTTGGGTTTTTGAGCCATTATGTTGGCCATTTTTGCATATGGTATCTGATTTTAGTTATTTTTGGATTTTTGGGGTTTTTACACCCAAAGGCCAAATGGGTTTTAATTTTAGAATTTTTCCAAAATTTGGGGTTTTTACCTCATTTTGCGCGTTGCCCTATTTTTTTAGATTTTCTTAGAACAATGTAGTTCGTGGACCTGGATGATCTATTTGGATATCTATCAGACCACTTTTGCATCTTTTGGTTACATTGGGATGCGTGTAGCATCCATCTTCCTGATTTTGTTTTTTGGTTGATTGACTTTCTATTTGGGTTCTCATCCAGTCCTTGTGTTGATCTTCATGATGGTAGTGCACCATGCACGAGTACATCTGTTGGGTGACCTATAGGGCCTGATCTTTCATGGTACTTCTAGAAGTTGTAATCTTGGGGTTGGGTTGAGAATTTGCATGCCTATGGGCACTCATCATTGGATGAGCATGGGTAGGGTAGGGTAGCATATGGAGGTGGCTTCTATCTCTACAACTTGGTGCCTATTTCCTGAGGGTTGGCATGGAGAAGCTTTGTAATCAAGTGATAATTAAATCTAAACATTGGGTGGTAATAAAATTTAAAGATATTAAAATGATTCGGGATGTGCTCCTTCCATTGGGAAGTGGAGAGCTACCAGTCCTAGCTTGGGCTTGTTGATTCCAAGTGACTTTCCATGATGTTAGCCCCTACATAGTAGCCCTCTGAGATGTCTAACCAAGACCTATAGTTATGCATTGTCTTTGTCTTGGATTCAATCATCATACTTCTTGGTGTGAGTGTTAGCCATGGATGTTTTCTTTGTTTGTGGTTGTAGTTGGTTCATTATCTCCATCAGCATGGCAGGTGCGGACCTATGGGTGCCACATAGTTGGGAGGAATAGCTACCTACACCACTGCTAGTGACCAGTGTACAGAGACGATCTTGTATCCTAGTGCAACCATTGTTGGAGGTGTTCACTTGGTACTTCGGTCTATAGAGTATGATTTCTTGTTATTTATTCCTTCATTGGGATGTTGTTTATCATGTTTAGATGATGTTAGTTTTAACACATTCCTTATTCTGATGACTAGCATGTGGTAGGTGATGTTATATGCTTCATAAGATTATCTTTTTCTTTACTACTAGCATGTTAGATTTCCTTTGCTTTTTGTAGCATGTTCAGTAGTGGCATTTCCATTATGATAGTACCAACAATTTGATCAGTAGCTTGGGAATGTTTCACGCAGGGGATGGCTAGGGCCCACGATAGCTTGATGATACTATTATGGTTGGGAGGAACCATGTACTTGGTTTGTTATTTATGTTTAAATGTAATATTGCTGACAATTTACTGTGATGTTTCTTTCTATTTATGTCAAGTGTTATTGCTTTGAAATGTGGATCTGGTACTCCCCAGTGTGGAGGAACTTTGTTTCGTAGTTTCCATAGCTTTCTGTTGTGTTTCGTGTTTGCATGCTAATTTAAGATCTCACGCCAGATTGCACTTTTTTGTGTCAGAATGCAAGTCTTCTCGTGACATGGTGTGTTTCTTCATGCAGCTTTGCACTTCTTCGCATAAAATTTGGCATCCATTTATGTTGTTGGAATGCACTTCCTTGAACATAAATGCAATTTTTCATGTGGCACATGCACTTCTTTGTGTGAGAATGCACTTCTTCACATGAGAATCTGTGATTGTTTTCCTTCACACAAAAAATAGGGGCTATCTAGGGTTGTTGGAAAAAAATTTGGAAATTGGTTTTGGACACCCTTTTAGGTTTTACACCTTCCTAGTTCAAAATAGATTTCCTAGGGGTTTAAAATATATCGTTTAAGTATAAGACATATTTTAATATATGGGATGATTCATTTGAGATAGGTTCCAGACCTTTATGGGCTAAAATAAAGATTCTGGTAAATTTCAGGGCTTCAAAATCTAAGACTTAGCCAAATTTTAGGGCTTTGAGATTTGAACCTTAGCCAATTTTTAGGAATCTACTTTTGTCTTTCAGCTCTGGTTGATCTCTTATGTTTTATTGGTTATGTTTTAGTTAGTGGTGACGTTTGTAGATCCGCTGGTGTTGGAAGTTTGTTAGTCTTCCATTGCGATCTTTTTGATCTGTGTAGGTTGTTATCATATACACTTACACTTGGTTTTATATATATATATATATATATATATATATATATATATATATATATATATATATATATATATATATATATATATATATATATATATTCTTGATATATTTCATCCTTGTTCCAAGGATCTCTAGGCAAGGCATTACATCATGAGTGTCCTAGCATAATCCATTATAGACTAGTTACTCCTTTCAACAGTTTCATTTTGTGGAGGGGTTCTAGGAGCAGATGTTTGTGTTTTGATCCCTTCGTCATGATGGAACATCTCAAACTCATTTGATGTAAATTCTCCTTGTCTGTAAAATCTCAAACATTTCAAACTTTTACCTATTTCCTTCTCAACTTTTGCTAAGTACCACTTAAACATTTGGAAAGTATTATATTTTTGTTTCATAAACATAACTATCATCATTCTAGAATAATAATTTACAAGCAGCATAATGTACTTATCTCCTTTGTAGCTTTGCACTTCAATTGGTCCACACAAGTTAGTATGAACAATCTCTAGTATTCCTTTAGAGGTATGGGTTTAACTCTTAAAACTTGACTTTGTCATTTTGCCTAATTAACATTGTTTGCACATTATATTATCAGGCTCATTCAACTAAGGCAAACCTCTAGCTTTTCTCATGTTACTAATACTAACCAAGTTATCAAAATTAACATGACATAACCTCTTGTGTCATAGCCATACATCATCAAATTTTACAACTAAAAAAGTAGCATCCTCTATATCAAGATAGAATAGATTACTCCTAGTTTGATCACCCTTTCCAATCAATTTTCCATTAGTATCATATATCTTAGATGTAATGCCCCGCCAAGGGATCCAAAGAATTAACCTAAAATTTCACTAAGTTTAGTAGCATTTTTTTTTCATCATGAAAATAAATACCACAAATAACTTATGCATCATAACGGAAGCAATAGCAATGTCCATCTGAAAGTAACATAACATACATAACAGATTACATTCTTTAAGGATCCCTTAACGTTGAATTACATCTAAAACATCTAACATACGTGAATCCATCTAGTAAAACATCGACATGAAATAATAATGATAAGTCCAATGTTTATACATTACATTTCAAATGCTCAATCATCCACTGTACATGTCACAGAGTATGACAAGATCAAAAGAATATACATATGTAGAATAAGGTACATCATCCTATTCTAACCCATGATACATCAAGTAAAGATAATCACATGATATACATGATACATCATCATAGAAGACATATACATCCATCATAAAGATCAAACATAATAAACTAAGTGCATGGTTCCTCCCAACCGTTAATAGCATCATTAGACCATCATGGATCCTAGCCATCCCTCTGTGCATAACATTCCAAATCACCAAAGAGATCATCGGTATTAAAATAGTAGGAATGTCACTCCTGACATATACTATATCATATGCAAAAATTAATCTAACATGCAAAAATAAGCATAAGATAACATTATCTAACATATGCTAATCATCAATGAAAGGATACATATCCACCATCATGAAGGATGCATCAGCCACGATGACTCAATGAATCTCAAATAATAAGAGTGGAATATACACTACCATCCGATCGCGTGGTACCTAAGGGTCCACTCCCATCCTGCTGAGGAGATAATCTCAAGTCCCAAACAGGCTATCCAAAATCACATAGCACAAATCTCTGTAAGTCCAAGAATCCTAAAAGTATACTAACTCAAGGTTCCAAAAATAAAATCCGACATCTAATCCCAAAGGCACACAAAGACATGTAGGAACCTACTATGCAAGTGGAAAAGTGTCATCGCATTTATCACATACAAGTTACCCTAGCAATTAGCTAAACTCCACAGGTCCATACTGATCTCATGCGGCCACTATTATCCTCTCATACTGATGAGCCATACTATGAAATGCAAGGTTGCAACCATGTGTTCTCACTACGCCCATCCTAGCCTATACAAGCACTCAAGGCATGGGCGAGAACTAAAACACTTATCTTTTTAGGTTCATTCAGTTAGTATTAGGTGTGAATGTTATCACTTATTAATCCAACTTACAATGAGTTACCCTGGCAGCCTCTTAGGGCCCTGGCCCCCATTGCAAACCACTTCCTGACACTACATGCAGATATTTTACCCTAAGCTCATGGAATCATAAATCTCAAAATCACAAAGATAATCCATAATAAAATCATCAAATATGCATAAAAGCATCAAATCTCCATGAGCAAACATCCATAGAAAATCATGAACACAACAGCTCTCTATTGGCAACTAAAGTATCACTGATAATCAAAGTATCCAATGGTTCTCAATAACCAAAATATATCTCAATCATACTGATTGAAGACTCCAAAATGGTTGAGTCAAACATGTCACAACATGAAATCATCAAGAATAAATCCATATTACAGTCCTATCATGGCGACTAGAAAATAACCAAGGATAACTGATCGATGACCAAAAATGGTTAAGTCAAGTGTCTCATACATAAGAATCTCAACTATAACAATCAGTAATTACAACCAATACATAGAGCATTCCATCACATAACCATGGTTGGGTTTATAAAGATCAAGATTAAAACATCATCATGACATCACAATCACATAACTCCCAAGCCTCTGGTAGACGTCCTATAACTGGTCAACACTAGTCAACCCAAAATCCAAAACAATAGCATAAAGAATACACAATGCAAACACATGTTTTAGTTTTGCTAAGTTTACAAACTTGAATTTAAATGCAAAAGTCTCGATTTATGTTTTTCAATTTAAATATCAAGTGGAGAAATTTCACGTTTAACCTAACCCATGTTTTTGTATTGATAGATAAAAGTTTCTTCCCAAAAACCTATTAGACTCAATTTTCTAAATGTTTTAAATGTCTTTTATATACATGTTTTGATAATATTTTTAAATTCTTTTCATATTCATCTTTCCAAATTAAAAGATTATATTGAACCTATAATGCTCAACATAATAAAATAACTTGTTATTACAAAATTACTCTTTAAATTCCAAACATCTATTAATATATCAATTATTTATTAGTAATAATGTATATACATACATATACTTTATATATATATATATATATAAAATTATTAACTTATAAACAAATTATATAAAAATTGAATTAATAAACATTTGACAACACACGGCGAGATTATAGCCGCCGACACATATACATATGACCCACGAATCGCAGGGTACACTGCAGTCGCAGGTACACTACAGACCACAGGTACTCTATGGTACCACAGTCTGCTTTATCAATACCGCCGGCGGGAGTGGGAAAACATGTCCCCCCTGGCCATTCAAATTTATAATTATATTGCATTTTATTAAAACACATCCCTCCAATAGCGATGTGTCATTCGCTCACTGCGAATTATGTGTCATTCGACTTTTTAATGAAATATATATATATGTATATATACATATGTATGTATATATATATAAAAGTATATGTATATATGTGTGTGTGTGTATGTATATATATACAAAGTTTAATCAAATATCATAGCATATAAATATATATATATATATATATATATATATATATATATATATATATATATATATATATATATATATATATATATATGTATTCAAATTTGGAAATACAAATATATAAATTTTAGTTCTCAGAATTTTTCCTATAAGTCTTGATCTCAAACTTCTTCCAGTAATTAATCTAATGGGTTTGACTATGAATCTAAACCCTAGCCCCGTGTTCTTTTCAGATCTATGCATATAAAATTCTCAAATGAATTAAACTACCCATATTGAGAATGCATATAATAAAAATAGGAAATTCCTCAGAAGACATATGGAAGACACGAAAAAGACAGGGAATGCAAGATGCGAAAATAGCATAAGTAAAATCACAAGAGTCTACCCAGATTCTGATGCTAATTTGCTCTTCCTCAGAAAACTCACATAGCAAGCTCCCTTCTTCAGAGTTCTTGAATCCTCCAATGCTCCAATTGCACTCCAAACGCTATGTCTAAGCTTCTACGGATGCCTGAATATAAAGAGCTCTCAGGAAACATCTAGAATGCCTCTAGAAATAGCTAGAAGGTGTCACCAACTAAGCATGGGTCTTTCCAACCTTCTAGATGAGCCATAGGGTTGTAGATACCATGTGCTTAATTGATGCACTAACCTCCGTGTTGTTGACATAAGAGAAATAGAAAAGTGTGTTAACTCTCATGAAAGCTTATAACTCCAATTCACTTTTTATATAACTTCTATTTAAATATTCATAACTTTCATTTTAATTTTTATAACTTTTGTTATTATTATTTATTTATTACTTTATTATTATTTATAATTATTATTAATTTTAATTTCTAATTTTCTTTTATTTAATCTTTTTTCCTTAATTTAATTCTCATTTAATTAATTATAATCAAAATATCAAAGATCATGATATTTTATATTAATTTTCTCAAATAATTAATTTATTAATTAAATCTATTTATTAAGACTTAATTAATAGAAAATTCACCATAGACCTCCAAAATAAAACATGAAAACCCATCATAGAGAAAATTCACACAAAATCAGTCTAAAAGGTTAAAAATCACGAATTATGTCATCCGACACATTCGGTGGGTAAAATATCCAGATACTTGTCCTACCTAACCAGGACAATTGGCTTAAGGGTTTGGAATTTGGACTTGAGAATTTATCTCCCTTCTCTTATCATTGAGATAGTATAATAGGGTATGCTCATCCTGGCAATTCAGGGAAGTCGATACCCGGTACCTGCAACCTACAGAAAAACCATGCATGTACATACAATATATATAATGCTAAGCTAAACAGACAATGGCAAGAAGTGGTGCATCATGTAGATCCTGACTAAGCAGGTGACTACAACTCCCTTCCTTAACCACATCAAAAATGTCATACAATAAGAAAACATACACACCATACACATGCAAGTATGGGGTAAGTATCCATAATAAAACACATGAGATAATAAACCATCTAAATAATCATCAACAATAACTGAAAGCAATGTAATGATCATCATGTATGCATGAAATGTAAAGTCTGAATGATCTCATCATATACCAATTGAATCCATAACATAATGTCTGATAGTCTCATAACAAAACCACTAATCCATCAACCATAAAACTAGTCTATCATAGTCCAATAATAACAACAACAATAAGTCCAGAAAAGATGTGAACGAGGGCAGGCACTACATTAGAAATCTTGTTTTCAAACTCAACCTTACATCCTAAACTCCTTTCTTTGAAGTTTTCTTTTTCTTGACACTCCCCAACACCTCCATAGCCTTTTCATTCTTCCATGATGGCTACAAACTCCTCCAAAAATTAGGTTCCTCTCTTTGACCAACTACTAAACACACTTTATCTTTAGTTTCATGTCATTCCTCTTGGCACACTACCTCATTATCTACCTTCAAAGCCTCCCTAGGAGGCTTATTCCTTGTTTCTACTAATACTTTTCGCCTTTTAATATGCCACGCTAATCTCTTACTCAACTTCAAATTTGAACTCCTAGCTCTTCTATTTAGCTTTTGTATCCTCTCTTCACATTGGGTTTCCCAAAACTCATATTACTTTCTTCTCTTATCTTTATCATCTTCTTGTCTTCTTAATAATTCTTCATTCTCTTCAAGTGCTCTTTTCATACTTCTCAACTCTTCTTCTCGCGTCCATTCTACCTCTTTCTTTCTTTCCTTCTTTATTCCTTCTTCTTCTCTTTTCTCCCTCTCTACTTTCTCCCTCATACCATTACTCATAAAATCTTTCAAAAATTTATTGACTCCTTCTCTAACTTTTCAAAATCCATCATTATCACATTAATATATTTGAGGCTACTCAAGTGAACCCTTGGTATCCTTCCATTTGTTAGAGTAAATAATTAATTAATTGTTAAGTATTTATTCTATTTACTTAAGCTTACTTAGGTTAATGCATGTAGTTGAGGTTAGTTGTTGAAAACATGGGAGTTTGTTCCCTTAACACACTTATCTTTTCCACCTCTTGTGGATGTGTGCTTAGTTGTCAACCTTATCTCCTACCTCTTTCCAGCTTGTTCTACAAGCTTCCATGAGGCCTTTATAAGTGGTCTCTCTCTCATTGTAAATTCATTCCATTTTCACATAGCAATTCTAATTTCCTATTGTGAAATATTCTCTTGTGCGGAGTTTGTTTCAATCTCTTTGCTCTCTAGATTTCTCTTCAGCAAGCTATTTGCATTGCAAGTGATCTTGGCACATTATTAGAGTCAGATTCTCAACTCCTACACCATTTTCAAGGTTTTTTTGCACCATAGTCCCCAAGTTTGAAAACTTTCTAGGTCCTATTGGAAACACTTGCAAAAAAAATGCTAACAAATTAATATCCCTCATCTTTACCCTTAGCTTGTAAAGGTAACTCTTCTTTACATGGTTCTAATCCATAGCACTTCCTTTCATTTTGAATATTAGTTTTAAATCCATGGGAAAAATATGGATCTCTTTTTACTGCACTTGCCCCTTCAACCAGCTACATGTACCTTCACTTGCATTTGATGTACCATCCATAATTACTATTACATATTTTCATTATGCAACATCTCTTTAACATTTCTATCCTCTCTTCATGTTGGGTTTCCCAAAGTTCATATTCCTTTAGAACCTATCTTCTCTTTATTGTCTACTTGTCTTCATAACAATCCACCATTCTCTTCAAGTGTTATTTTTAGACTTCTCAACTCTTCTTCTCTCATCCATTCTACCTCTTTCTTTCTTCCTTCTTCTTCTCTTTTCTTCCTCTCTACTTTCTCCTTCTTCTCCTTACATTACCCATAAAATCTTTCAACAACTTTACCAACTCCTTCTCTAAATTCTTAAAATCCATCCTTATTCTCTCTTCGCATACCTTTCACTTTTGCTGATAGCACTTTATGTAAAGGTCAAGTTTCTTTAAGCCTCTAATACCAAACCATTAATCAAATAGAAAAATATGATTATTTTTCTTTGATTGTGTGTATGGCACCTTAAAGCTATATGAGGCAAATTTTCAATCTACCACTTTTATGACTCCCAATAGTTCCCGACACCTATTCCAACCTAATAAGGTATGATTAAAGTGATTTCAATATTCTAGCCACCTATCTTGCATACAAACCCCAAATTCCTCTTTCCAGGCATAATAGCCCAATTAGCCATGTTGTAATTGTTTTTTCCCATTTTCTCTAGACTTTTGCAAAACACTTTGTAAAAAAATTCATTTTTTAGAAACCTATTTTGCAATACTATAACATATCAAAACCTTAGGTACTATTATTTTTTATCATATCCCTGTTGTTCTAGTATTTTCCTTGTTTTAGGCCCCAAAACACATACTTCTACAAAAGGAAGTACCCACAAAACTTAACACTAAATCTTTTGTCATTTTACAATATGCTAATATGATTCTAATCAAATATTTATTAGACCAATTCAATTCTATGAGTTCATTTAATATAAAATCCCCTAAACACTCACCACATTACTCCAAAACCTAGGGCTCTCTAATTGGATGCCCTACAAACACTTATAGGATCAATTGAATAATCCTACAACTTCTCCTTGGCCATTAAAAAAAATTTCAATCATAAAGGAAACATCTTATTAAGGTGGATCTCTTGCTTCTATAAGGTAGCCACCAAAACCATGAGGTATCCATTCAAAAATCAACTTTTCTACAAATTTATTGTGAGTAGAATATAATACATGTTAAATAGGGTCTATTCCCTGAGTACCAAATGTTCATTCTTGGAACAAACCTCATATCCATTAAAATTACCAAAACTATTAAGGAAAATACTCTAAATCTTTAAGGATAATCAACACAAATAGTGAAATTGGTCAAAAAATGATGAAAAATGAGAGGACTTCAAATATGTAATAACTAATGTCTTAGAACCATCCACATAGTTGAAACCATCAAAAGTTGGAAGAAATAAGCCCTTCCTTATTGCCAAATGTTGATCAATTTGTACATTCGTCACATTTCTAAGCATGTATAGTGAATTAAATGTCATTATTCTTAAATTTATTGTTTAGGAAGTATAATACTATGAATTACATTCATTTTGGGTTTTGAATCACTTGATTTTGTGTGTTATACACAAAGATATCATGTTTTGTATTAAGACTGCTCAAATGCTCACTATTTAACTCATGGATGCAATAATGTAGATTTGAAATATATTGCATGTATAGTATGCCTTGAGTTTTGAAAAATAGATAGTAGGAAGGATGTACCATGTTATATTTTAGGCTGTAGGGATCATGCATAGGCTGAAAAGTGCAAAGAAACCATGAAAAGGAATTGTTGACAGTCATTTTGAAGAGAAGCTTCCATCTAAAATTAGAGTTTTGTTACAAGGGTCATATCTCGGAAACCAACCGTTGGATTGACCTAAATTTGGAAATATTGAAAATAAAATAGTCTAGAAGAATCTAAATGGTGAAATTAAGGAAATAATGTCTGGTTTGAAAGTTATGAATCCCTATGTAGAGGTCTTTCCAGGAGACATCAAGAATGTATGTTTTTTATTATTTATTTCTAGAGTTGTGCTCAATGGATCAAAGTGGTATGATATGTGTGGAAAGGACCTAGAGAACCTAAATAGAGTATTATAATAATTTTAAAGAAATTTCAATGCATCAAAACTGAATAATCATAAGAATAGGGTGCTTTGAGTGACTATCTTACAACTTTGTTGGTGACTGTCATGTTGACAACATTAGGACAACGAGAGCCCTCATTTGTTTGGTGACCCAAGGAAATTTCATTTGTGAATGATCAAGTTTAAGGGAATTTTGGAACATGTCCTTCATTGATTGGATGCTAAGGAAACCATGCATAGAGCTAATTCAAGGTCTAGGATTCAAAAAATGTTTAATGCATGTAAGAATTATGTATGTTGAGCATGTTGGTTTAATTTTTATAGTCTAGTTACAACCATTTTTTTTAATCAAAATATTAAAATATTTCCCATAAATCTATTGGAGATTGTGAAGGATCAAATTCTCTTTCCTTTGGCTTTTGAATCATTCAATTCCAGTTAGTTTTGGCTAAGATATTATATTTTTAGTAAAAATGGTTCAATCCCTCATTAGAATAAATGTTGGGTGGCAAAAATGCAAATATATAATTAATTCACATGTACAAAGACATCATACTTGGTGAAAGGGATGAAAGAGGGTCTGTAATTTATTCTCTATTATTTAAAAAAGCCCTTATAGAGGATAGAATGTGCATAAAATTTGGAAAGTACAATGAGTATTGTTTTGGGCATGTGCATAACTGTGCATGCATTTTTGATTGTAATACATCTAATTTATTTGGAGTAAGTTATAAGGATGTTGCTAATTAATTAATTTGTAATGGTTAGTCTTGGATATTCTCAAGTGGACAATAGATAAAGGGAACTTGGATTAAGATTTTTATTGTGACCATCTATTGGAATTCTTTAGAATAAATGAGGGGGAGGGGGAGGTGGGGTGAATCAATTATCCAAGATCCAAATGTACAAATAAAAATTTTCAATGCTTAGTAGACCCATATCCATAAAACCTTATCTTGCATGCATCCATTAGATTACACAATACTTAAACTTTGTAGATTATTGTCTTAGGTCAAAAAAACTCTACCGAAATGTAAACATGAAACAACATAAGAACATTTACACAATTTGACACAAGGATTTTATGTGGAAACCTAATTTGAGAAAAACTACCAATAACAAGCTATTAATTCCCACTCTTCTGAAGTGATGCCCTATGAAAGGCCAACCTTGTTAAAGGTTACAATGCACACTGTTAAATTTGATGTGGTTAAAGGATTTCAATCACCTATTAGGAGTGAGCTTTATTAGATGACTTTAGACCATTCCATTAGAATGTCACCTAGTTAAAGGATTTACAAATGACTTTTAGGTCAACCTTAATCCAAAGTATTTACCCTAGACTAGTACAATGATTAGAAAGTAACAATAAGGCTTAATCTAATAAAAAATTACCGCTCACTTGCAAATTACAAATCTTTGTTTCAGTCCTCCATTCTTCATGGCATTCACACACTTTATCTTTGATAGCTTATTCACCCTTCAATCATTCATACTCTTAGGCCTTCTTTCTTTGCATGCCAATTACAATCACTTCTATTTGGCCACTGAATGAAGAAATATCCTAGATTCCTTATCTTCCTTAGGTTCTTGCACATGCCAACCATTGCTTCTAACCAACTGTCTCTATAAACAGAGAATTAAGATCTTTTGTCTCTTAAACATAATCATCTATTTTAGGGATAGGTAGGATTAGGTAGGATACAATGAATCTACCCACTTTTCCATTTGGTTCCTTTAGAAACTTCTTCTATAATATTCCTTGAATTCAACTCAAAATGGTTTACCTTTAATTCTATGCCACTAGCTCATCATAATTATCTTCCACACACTTTACATAATTCAAGAAAAAAAATAGTCTGCTTAAATTCATCAAATATTTGATTCAATACATTTACTAGCACTTAAAATCAATATGTTGTCACTTGACATCTATATTGTTCTATCATTTGGCCAACACTAGTTCACTCAAAAAACACAAAAGTTTATTGATGCTCGACACCAACTAAACTTTACTCAGCATATACTAAAAATTAGTCAGCTTGTACAATTTTTCATCTTTACTTGGCACCTCTTATTTTTCATTTAGCTTCTACTAGTTTTTGCTAAGCTTGCACAGACTACTCGATGAGTGTTGGTAGACAATTTTCATACTTGATCCTCTTCTAGTCTTAACTTGAGTATCTTTCATTATAGACTATAAATAGATAAATAATACATTATGGTATCAATGTCTTCCTTGGTCTTAATGCTTCATTTATATACCAAATAACTCAACCTTTCTCTAGGTTCTATTGTTATCTCCTCTTTTCAAACCCTCGTCATCAATCAACTAAATGATAGGTTTTAGACCAAAAAGTAATTGTCTCACCAATAGGTAGTACGTTTGACATCATTGAAAAAATAATGATTGTTCTAATATAGGTTCTTAACTTCAAAATAATCTTGAATCAACAATCTCCCTCTTTGGCATTGATGAAAAATCAATACCAACAATAATACCAAAAAGAAAATAAATCTTTGAAATAAATTCTCCCTCTATCAATGTAGTATATGTTGTTCCTCTATGTGGGGTAATGTGATCTTTGTCAAGTTCCTTTACTACTCCCTCTTTTTTATATCTCCCTCTTTTTGATATTCAGGTACCTATCTTTCTCTGTATGCTCTGCTCTTTCAGATTATTTTTCCTTCTTACTAGGTATATGTTTTTCTATATATCTCTTAGTCATTTCTCCCTATATTGTATATCTCTATCTCCCTCTTAGTCATTTCTCCCTCTTTGATAGCAATTCCAAAGACTTGTCATCTCTTTATGCATATATATAATCAATTCAGGTTCTCTCTTTATCACCTTTCATGTGACTGTAAATCTTCTAATTCAGCTCCTTTATTACTTTAGGTAGCTCCTAAAGTGATATCCATTGCATCAAGTTGTAAGATACAAAATTCAATTCAATTGATGTAGAGCACTACTCATGCTACTTAAGTAGCTTTGGATAGGGGTATCATCCCTAGTTTACCTCTTATATACTCATGAGCATCCTTAGGTAAAGGTTTTGTGAATATATCAACTATCTATTCTTTTGTATTCACAAATTCTATCCTAAATTCTTTGTCTTGAACTAGCCCTCTCAACTATTATGATACTTGATTTCAATGTTCTTAGTCTTTGTGTGCATCACATGGTACTTTGATATATTTATAGCACTTGTATTATCACAATAAAGTACCACAAGTTCAATGATTTCCTCATTCATACCTTTGACTAGTTGTTTGATCCATACCACATTTGTACAATTTACTACAGTAGCCACATATTCATCTTCAGCAAATGATTGAGATATGCAATTTTGTTTCTTGTTGGTTCAAGTGATCAACCTCTTTCCTAAGAAAAATGCTCTATTGCTTGTGCTATTTCTATCATCAATGTTTTCATCCCAATCAACATCAATGTAGGCTCTCAACTCAATTTTTTCATTTTTCTTGTAGTATAGACCATAGTCTTTTGTTCCTTTTAGATATCTAATAATTCTCTTTACAACCATCAAATGATTCTCCTTAGGATTTGTAGAGAATATTGCAAAAAATCCCAATAGATAATGCAATGTCATTTCTTCTATGTAGTACATATTGCAATTTTCCAATCATGAATGTGTACAATGTTTGATTCACATCAGAAAAATTATCATTCTTTGAAAGTTTATGTCATGTCACCATTAGTATGCTAACTAGTTTTGAATCTTCCAATCCAAAAAAATTCAATATTTCTTTCACATACTTAGACTGAGTGATGTATATACCGTATTTTACCTAATATACTTGCAAACTAACAAAGAACTTGATCTCTCCAAACATAGACATCTTAAATTCTTTTTTTATTTCATTTGGAAATGCCTTGCACAATCCATCTTGACCTCCAAATATGACATCATCAACAAAAATTTCAACTAGTAAGAAACCTTTACCTCCTTTTGTCTTCAAGTATAGATTGTTGTTATCATCAGTCCTCTCAAAACCAATCTTTAGAAGATAATTGTGAAGCCTTCATACCATTCTCTTGGGGCTTACTTTACACCATGACAAGATTTGTGTAGTTTACATACCATGTTCTTGTCATTTAACTTTTGAACCTTTGTATGTAGAGTAAGCAAACAGAGTTCTTACTCCTTCCAATCTTGAAAAAGGGGAAAATGTTTCTTTGTAGTCAATTCCTTATTCTTGTCCATACCCCTTGCTAACTAATATTTCCTTATTCCTTGTGACTTTACCATTCTCCTCTAACTTTTTTCTTTACACCCACCTGGTTCAAATCACATTCTTATCCTTTGGTCTATGAACTAGAGTCTACGTCTTGTTTTTCTCAATCTACTCAATCTCTTCTTTCATGGTTTTACTCTTGTCCTCATTTTCTAAGGCACTAGAGTCTATGTGTAGGAACTAGAGTCTATGTCTTGTTTTTCTCAATCTGCTCAATCTCTTCTTTCATGATTTTACTCTAGTCCTCATTTTCTAAGGCATCTTTCACTGTCTTAGGTTCATGCATGCTCAAAAAACATGTCTCACTTCTCATCTTGTTTCTTTTCATTGGTCTAGCACCTTTATCTCCAATAATTTTTTTAGCAGGGTGATGTCTTTTGACATACTTTGACAATCTTGGTTCTACTTTTCATTATTCAATATGTCTATTAACTTTAGAATTACCATGTACTTCTCTATTAGGTAACTTAGCATTCATTTCATGTACATTTAGCTTAGAATTAGAATGTGACCAAGGTCAAGATTGATGAAAGGAGGGATGAATAACTAGGGCCAAAGACACACCTAGCAATCCAAACCACCTTGCAAAGTTAACACAATGAAAGAAAACATGTAAAGAGAACATCACCCAAGAGAGAGAGAACAAGATTCTTTTATTAATTCATCAAGTAATCAACATACATGCCTAGCTATAAGACCTTCCAAGGTACAACCAGATACAAAATACATTCAAGATCCATGATCCATCTTCAAATTCACACTTCCAAACACATATGCATCAAAATTTCTCAGTCCTCTAAGTTATGCTCTAACTTGTCCCCCTAACCTAAGCCTAAACACCTCATTTATACTTGCCTAAATGAATTACAAAATATTCTAGAACATTACATAATTGAAAGACCAACCTTAAAATGCTCTATGAACATCCCAAGACAAGATCTTATCATTAAATCTATGATTGAAATCAAATATGAAATTCAGCTCCCACTAAGAATGAAAACATAGACAACTCGACCAAAGAAGGAACTCAAGATCAAAAAATAATAGGCTCACTCGTCATATGAAGGAACACTCAGCCAATACTAGATAACTTAGCACACACTGAATAGCTCGGCACACACTAGATAACTTGGTACACATTGGATAACTTAGTCAATACTGTAGAATGAAATGGGATAACACACTAACTAGAGGGTTAATATGACTTGGGATAACTGTAACTTGATTGATATTGAAAATTTACTGGCACTTGACAATTTTTGTAACTCAATAATAACTACAACTTGACAACAATTGGTAGATGAACACAAATGAGTGAGATAACATGTCAACCCAGGATGCTTCTACATCACAGATGTACAAATAAAACTTTTCAATGCTTGGTAGACCCATATCCATAAAACCTTGTCATGCATGCATCTAACAGATCGTACAATATTTAAACTTTGTAGATTATTGTCCTAGGTCAAAATAACTTTGTAGAAATGTAAATATGAAACAAAATGAGAAAATTTTCACAATTTGACACAAGTATTTTATATGGAAAACCAATTTGGAAAAAACTACCACTAACATGCTACTAGTTCTCACTCTTCTGAAGTGATGCCGTATGAAAGGCCAACCCTATTAAAGAGTACAATACACATTGTTAAATGTGACCTAGTTAAAGTATTTCAATCACCCTATTAGGAGTGACCCTTGTCAAAGGAATTTAGATCATTTCATTAGAATGTCACCTAGTTAAAGGATTTAAAAATTACTGTTAGTTCAACCTTAATCCAAAGGATTTACCCTTGACTAATATAATGATTAGAAAGTAACAATGTCATGCCCAAAATTTAGAGAGCGAAAACATGCCAACAAATTTTTTTTAACACCACTAAGTTTGATACGTTTCATTGCACATGAAAAAGTATAGGTATAAGGTGAACAGGTGCGCAATCTCCTAACATTGTCCAGTCATTTTTATAATAGTCTAAAATCAATGAGCAAGAAGAGATCGCTAACTCTGAATATTCGAACTTAAATTGATTTCGACATTAGTTCCATTATCACTCTAATTTGAAAGCAATATATATTATTATCATTTTCCTTCCAATCATCCCTACGAGAGCCAACAATAAAATATTCTAATCTAATTTGATGATTTTAAATTTTAGTGATATTAACTCGCATAGCATAATACTATGTAAAAATCAACGAGGCATAAATCCAACTTAACTTAACAACCATTACTAAGTTCAAATATTTGTGAATTAAATAACGCTAACTTTCTTTTTAGAGCAATGTGATCTCTTATAATAAATCTCAATTATATTTTCTTTTGACACGTTAAAAAAAGCTAACTTATTCTAGACAACATATTAACGAAGATGACACTACTCTTTTGAAACATAAGACTTTACTAAATACTAAATTAACTTTATAACCCTTCTTGACAAACATAAAAATCAAAAACCTAAGGTCCACTTAGTAGATTTAGGACTATCTTCTTCTTTTTTATCCACTATAATGTTAACTAGTCAAAAATCTTAATAACCAATATATTTGGATTCTCCAATAATAATTCAAATAAATGTAACTCTAATTATTTTGGAAATATCACGATCATAAAACTAACTCTCTAGAACAACACCTAGCATAAAATTAACTAAACTTTATTAATTCAAACATAAACAAAATCTCTAAGGTTAGATAATAATTTAATTAATACAACTAACTATTAATTTAGCATTTTCAAATTTGTACCTAGTTCAAGTTTATTTATTTAGATGAACTATATCCAAAATAATAACCATGCCAATCTAGAATATTCAAAGATAACTAAACTAAACAAGATCTAAATACTTACTATACTAGATAAGAGAAGATAGCAAAAAAAAGAAATCAACTAATCTAAATAACACAACACAATAATTACTTACAATTACGAACTAATTAGAGCATAATCAAACTGAAACTTCACCATACTAAATAATTTATATACACTTAAACTAACTATAATTTGCATTATAACAAAACTAAATTTTGAAATAATTATAAAACAAACATATAATTTAAATTAATTATACAAGCTACTTAACTAAACAGGATCAACCTAACATTATCAATATATGTAAAGAAACTAAACTTAAACTAATTTTTTTGAAACATCTAACTAAACTGCACAACAACATATAATGTGATGCTTAAGATTTTAATTTTAAAAAAGAAGTACAATCCTATAATACCTACGCATTCCCCCCTATCACCCTAGGCCATGCACATCCATTGACCTGTGCACTACCCAAGCTAGCCCCCATGCGCTGGCCTAATCATGACATTTTTCCCCCTTTAGGCTGCTCATGCCAACCAAAGGAAACCTAGGCTGTCACATCAGATTTTCCAAGAAGCCCAAGCATTTATTAGGAGTAAGCTTATTTCAAGGAAAGACCTTTAATCCCAATATTTCCTAAGACCATGTACAATGGTAGACCCAAGGTGAAATCGACTTGGAATGGGGACATGAAGTTAATGATGATTCCCATGAAATAATGTTTGGCTTTTAAACAAAACTTGTCTTCCTTAGTAAATGTTGATAGGTAGAGATGATTAAAATGTGACTTAACCTATATATATTAATGTATATCCCCTATGTTTTTAAATTTAAAAAATATTATTTCCTTTTAAAACAAACATAAGTACCTGACACCCAATTTAATGTCCATTCACCTCTCTTGGGGAAAAACAACATAAAATATTTTCTTGTGATTATTTTAAGTTTTCTTCAATAAATATGAACGAGACACATGCTTTTTAAATTGTATTTGGCAACATGTGATCCTAGAATTTATTTATTTAAAAATTTTAATGTCTGTAACTGGGGAGAGGTTATTTTGTTGATGCCCATATATTTTCTAGAGAGTTTTACAATTCTATAGGTCTTTATTAGAGTTTAACTTCATGCCTAGTTTGATTCATGGTATCCTTCAAATAGTTTAGATTGAGTTGGTATTCTTCCAACCTCATATTCTTCTTTATAATTTCCATTCAAGTAAACAAACCATTATAAAACTAATATCATTTTCAACAGGTCTACTTACAAATACATAAGCATGTCCTAGGATGAAATCCATTGATCCTAAATTACCATGGGCATCTTGCTTCAAATGCATTATTGACACTCAGTTTAAAACTACTGCCTATAATACATAATTGAATCACTTAAAAATTTCACCACAAGATCAAGGAATAGCAACCCATTCCCAATGCAACTAAATTATTTTTCATGAAGTATGGGAAAATAAAGATACCAATTTATAATGTTCAGTTCATTCCTTCTAGGTATAACCTATTCTAATTCTTTTTCAAGAATTCTTGAATGAGTATAGATGAGACAACATCATCACAACAAAATCTCCCTTACATATTCCTATCAAATTTACTTTCCTTACAACAGTAAGCATGAACAAGGGTAGTGGAAGACCATATCCAGATATATACAATGGAAGGACCAATTGAAACACACACATTACTCAAATCTTTATCTTTCTATTAATCAACTTGGTTCAAGGCTCCATCGAGAAAGAACCAGTAAGAAAACCCGATGTCTTTGCCAAATACATCATAATTTAGAATACTTTTTTTTTTTCCAAAATGTTACAATTCAAATGAAATCTCTTCTAGGTCCTTCACAAGAGGTCTTTTACCAATATCTTCAATGCACCAAGGGAACCATGGAGAGACAAGAACCAACATGGGATAAAACAACATAATATGATGAACAATTCAAGCATGCACTCCCAACCTGGTTTTGCACAATATGTTCAACATTGAACCAAAATATGAGGGAGGAGGATTTTCTCAATAGGAGATGTCAATCACCATACCTTAACATAGCCCTTTTGGGGCCAACATTCAAGAACTTCCATTCTTCTACAAATGCCCTTTCGGGGCCAATATAACAAGGGTATTCATTCCTTCCCTACTTCAAGAATTCAAATTTTCATACAAGGTATGAAATGACAAGTAGGGGCCCATACACCCTACCCTCTTTCCCTCCTCTCACCATGAGAGGAGACTCTACACTATTGAGGTCTAACTAAGGCCCTTCCCCCAAACATGGCCACTTCTTCCCTATCCAAGGGTGAGTGATGCCAAAATAATCCCCATGAACTCCCCTCAAAAATAAAACATCAAGGCAAGCATAAGAATAACATCAAAAGAAAAACAAGTTAAGATACAAGCAAGCAATACAAAGAACCACACAATGCCATATGCATGATTCAAGCATGAAAACCATGAGGAAACAAATTCAAAAGAGTGAAGAACTCCTACCTTCACAAAAAGTTATGGTAAAATGGTAGGTTGAGAAGAGCTTTTCCTTTTCTTCCTTCAATATTCCAAACTTTGTCCAAAACTAGAGATTAGGTAACAACCCCAACACTCCTCCAAATTGCCTCTAAGTATGATCTTTACCTCAACTAGACTTCAAGTAACCTCAAAATGGAGTTTTGAGTCACCAACCCAAGTAGGAGACAATCAGTTTTTGCAATCAACCAAAAATAGGGTTTTTGAGTGACCCTAAAAGTCAACCAAAGAGACTAAGGGGTTGGAAAGTGCTCCCCGCCCACATCCTTACCCCTAGGGTACTTAAATTTAATATTTTTAGGCCTTAAAGACTTAATAGAGCCCAACAAAAGCTAGGAGAATTTTAAGACCAATTAACAACCTTCAAAGAAAGACAATGCAAGGATAGCACAAATTAACAAGGGGTTTTATTTCATCTTCCCATTAGATTTCCTTGTTAAATATCCTACACACTAATTACACACATCAGTAGTTCAAGGAATCACATGCATATATGTAAATTATGTCTCAAGAAAAACATATAAATTTAAAACATCCATCTTTCTAATAATCAATTGTTCATCTCATTCTACTCATATTTTGACCATTAAAATTGCATAATCAAAGTGTTAGTTCTGCATTCATTCAAAACTTATCTGCATAGTTACATAAATCAAAATATGAATTTTTCATATAATTAACTATTTAATTCATTTCTTCTCACATTTAATCATCAGTAACACTAAATTAATATAACATAATTAATTCAGATTAACATACTAGAATAATCATCGGGGTACCAAAATTAACACCCTTATCATTAGGTGAAAAATGCCTTGTGTCATCACTAGTAAAATCTTAATATTTAAATAGTCAAGATAAAGTAGTAGTTCTCAAATCACTGAGCATTTAAAACATAGATGGATTAACTATTCTCAATCACCTTAGGGCACTTTCAATAGAAAACATTACATCTATTCCATTTAAATCTCTTATAGCAGTTTTAACAAAGCATTTGTATTTAATGATTACATACAAGGAGCGGCCTCACAAATAGTAAGGCTTGATCTCATGATAAAAAATTAAAACTCACTTGGAGATTATAGATCTCTATTTTAGTCCTCCATTTTTCTTGCCATTCACACACTTCAACTCTAATAGCTTGTTCACCCTTTAAGCATTCATACTCTTAAGCCATCTTTCTTTGCATGCCAATTGTAATCACTTCCATTCGACCACTTAATGAAGCAATGCCCTAGACTCCTTGTCTTCCTTAGTTCTCTTAGATGATAATCATCCATTTTAGGGTTAGGTAGGATTGGGTAGGATACAATGAATTTATCCACTTTTCCATTGATTTAACACATTTATTGGCACTTGGCATCAATATGTTGTCACTCGACATCTATATTTTTCTTTCACTCGACCAACACTAATTCACTTGGCAAACACTAAAGTTTAGTAATGCTCGACACCAACTAAATTTTACTCAACATATACTAACAATCACTCAGCTTTCATTATTTTTCATTTTTATTCTACTAGTTTTTGCTTAGCAAGAATTGGTAGACATTTTTCATACTTGATCTTCTTCTAGTCTTAACTTGAATATCTTTCATTTTAGACTATAAGTAGATAAATAATACACTATAGTATCAATGTCTTCCTTGGTCTTAATTCTTGTTTTATATACTATTGTGGTGTCCACAACACACGCCCCATTCCTCACTAGGAATGGGGACCCCCTACTTCTTCTTCTTTTCTTGACTCTCGGACTCACAATTCGAGTCGGGAGAAGAAGAGTTTTTTTATACCTTAGGATTTTAGAGACAGTATTTGAAAAAATCACAAAAAAATCAAAAATTGAAAAAACACAAAATAAATAAATAATAAATAAGCACCACGCGCGCTTGCGACGCCATGCGTCGTGCACCTATGCACTCACAACACTCGCGCCACCACGGCGTCGCACCTCACACGTGCGCTTGTGTGCCGAAGTGCCACCGTGCCTCATGCGCATGCTTGTGTGCCACGAAAGTTGAGCCCTACTCATGCCATGCACCGTCGCACCTCACGCACGCTTGTGAGCCACTCGTGCCATGCACCGCAGTGCCTTGTGCATGCGCATGTGCACTTGCGCGCTGCCTTGCCTCACGTGCATATATTTTAATATATGCGATGAATCTTTTGAGATAGGTTTCAGACCTCCCAGAGATAAGGTAAAGATTCTAGGAAATTTTAGGGCTTCAAAAATCCAGACTTAGCCAAATTTTAGGGTTTCAAGAATCTAGACTTAGCCAAATTTTAGGGCTTCAGAATTTCAAACTTAGCCAGATTTCAGGATTCACCTCCAGTTTTGTTTGAATGGCTAGTGTGTCTTTACTATGCATTGTTAACTCTATGGACTAACGTTTGCTTCTTTTGTAGGTAAAAATGGCATTCTCAACTTGTCGAGATCATAACTTTTGACTCAGGCCTCAGAATTCAGAACTGCTTACACCGTTGCAAAGAAGAACTGAAGATCTAATTTCAATCCCTAAAATAGGGAGCCTTTAGCTACCTAATTTTAGGGATCGACAAAGGTTTTGACTTGAAATTTTGAGCAAAAGACCTCCAAAAAGGTCATTTAAAAATGCCTAGAAAATTTGTGAAAAAATATGAAAAGTTGCAAACATTTGATCATCTTGGATAATTTGGATCACATGGTTTCTCATCAAGAAGGATTGGACAGGTGGAGAGAAGACAAAGGTCAAAGATATAGAGGTTGGACACATAAAGAAAATTAGGTTTCTCATCTTATGCAGCTTTTTGGGACAAGATTCAATGCAGATGCCTTGAGATTTTTGATTGAAGAAGCAGAGGGAGTGTAAGTTTATGAAATTAATTGGCTATAAAGAGGGTGTAAATCATCAAAAAAGGGCATGGAGCGTATGCAAAAAGTGATCTAAAACCTCATTTGAGCAAAACTCAGAAACCATTTTCAAAATTGGGAACTTTGATTTTTTGACGAATTGAGCTCCGCAGCTCCACAAATCTGCAAGTTCGCAGGTCTGCAGGTACGTAGGTCTGCAGCTTCGCAGGTCTGTAGCTCTGCAGGTTTGCAGCTCCGCATTTTCATGTAGCTCTGCAATTTAGAGGTGCACCGATAGTTAATTGCCTGTTCCAAAAATAACACTTTCCATGCATTGAGAGCACATTCTGATGACAAGTTTAACACTGACACACGCCTAGTGAAGGGGCAACTTCTATTTTTGGTGTCTCCATGCACTTCCACTTCAACTAATGGCTTCCTCCTACTTTCTCTCTCATGCTTTCATTTTTTTTGACATGTAAAGGGCTCATGCATCCAATTATTGAATAAAATATGAATGGAGTCCCTCTAAGCACCAGTTAGATGGTCAGTTTGTATATATTTAGTTTTTTTTTATGTTTTAAAAACATTTTATTGCATCAAGATATCTCTCACTCTCAAAAAAAATTGAGGAGATGATTTCTTATAAATACCCCATTGTAAAATGTTAAAAGGGCCACCGTTATTATGCAATAAAATTATGCGTTTGGTGCTAGCATTCGGAGTGTAGTTATTCTTGCCTGAATGTGTCATTGTTTTGTGAATTTTATTCATGATATTGTGATTGAGCCAAAGGTTTATTGCATTGTTTTTGGTTCTGCGATCTTTTAGTTCTGGTGTTTGCTACAGATATATGAATTCTGTTGACGTAACGAGCTTGAGAAGAGATCACCCAATTGTGTCTACATAGCTTTTTGTCTTGCATGAGCGCACTTTTTGTGGCCTTGCAATTTGATGAAGAGTGAAACATCATTCGATTTGTTACAGATTCTCAACAAAGATTGCATCAGTGGATTCTAGGAAGCGTTGCTCTTGTTTTCATTGGTTTCCTACCGATTTCTTCAAAGTTTTAACTCGTAGCATGTTGTGTTGTGTAGCTTATGTCCGTTTAGGAATTTCACTTTCAAGTTATTTGATTTCATGTTATTTTCTTTCAGTTTTGTTATTTTCTTTGCTAACCCCCTGTTAGAATAGGACCTCATAGTAGCTGCATTGTTAGATTTGCATTCATTGAAGAACAGAAAATACAAAAAAAATATTGTTCTTTTGGTGTGATATTTTGAGATAGTGAACAGATTTTACTTGATTCCAAAGTAAAAGAGTTTTTGGAACCAGCAAAAGCCTCCTCGTGAACATTCACATTTATCTTCTACTGAGCGAATTTTGGTACGTCGCAAGACAAAAACTGAACCTTGGAGTGGATCCTTTAAAAAAAATTCTTTTCAAGAGAGGAATTACACTATGGATTCCTATCGTTGACCTCGTGCAAAATGAACGCCCAACATATACCAAATAACTCAACCCTTCTCTAGGTGCTATTGTTACCTCCTCTTTTCAAATCCTCTTGATCAATCACCTAAATGATATCTTTTAAACCAAAATCATTTGTCTCACCAGTAGGTAGTAGGTTTGAAATCATTGACAAAATAATGATTTTTTCAACATAGGTCCTTCACTTCAAAACAATCTTAAATCAACACTATCTTGGCAGGAAGTTACTTTCCTATCATAGTTTGACAGTATTAAAGATCAAAATTTTGTAAAGTATCAAAGTGGGTTTTAAGATCTCATAAAGTGACCAATATAGAGTGATAAGGATCTTTCACATTGAGGGTTGTAAGCTTCATAAGGTGCAAGGGTAAAATTAGGAAAAGGCTTTTTGTGGGATTATTGAAAGGATAGTTAATGTAGTCCATTAATTGTTCAATGAGTTAGACAAGTTTGGATTATTTGTAGGTCACTTTCATTTCCTTAAGATTATGGGGAGTTTTTTTTCTATCATTTATAAAGGAGATCCTAGTTGTCATTATGAGGAGTGATGGTGTGTAGTGTTGTCATACGGAAAGGTTGCAATCAACCAAGAAGAAGTGGATGGTCAATTATGGAAATTAATGCAATAAAATTTGGTGCTTTTTGAGTCAAGTTAGAACATGATTAAGTAAGATGTTTTTATTCAGTAGACTTAGAGAATGGAAGTTTATTTAAAAGAAGTTGATGAATGTGGAATGATGGTAGCTAACCTTTAGGTTCATTGTGAATATCAGTATTGTGTGTAGTTTTTTGTGGCCTAGGAACACTATAACCCTTTTTGCATTTGAGAAACACAATTTGTACTAATCTTTTTGAGATGACTTCCTGAGAAAACTGAGTTTCAACACAAATGCAACCTCCTACCCCATATGTACAACATGTCCATTCCATGGCATTCATATATTCATTCAATATATCTTATGACCTTGAGCCACATGCCATGTAAAAGTCTAAATGCACAATGTGTGTGTGTGTGTGTGTGTGTGTGTGTGTGTGTGTGTGTACATACGTATGTCTGTATGTATGTATGTATGTATGTATGTATATATAGATATACATATATACATATATACATATACATATATACATACATATATACATATATATGTATATATATATACATATATATGTATATATATATACATATATATGTATATATATATACATATATAGATGTATATATATAGATGTATATATATACATATATAGATGTATATATATATATAGATGTATATGTATATATGTATATATGTATATATATACATACATATATATATACATATATATATACATATATATGCATACATATATATATATATATATATATATATATATATATATATATATATATATATACATACATACATACATACATACATACATACATACATACATATATGCCCTATCCTATTGATGAAGGATGCTCCCCTTAATACCATAAACTCATAATAGAAACAAAGAAACACTACCAAATGAGAGAACCAGAATATGGCTTTCTTATTATTGCCAAAAATGCTAAATTACAGAATTCAAATTTACAATATGCTAACCCACATGAGTGCCTTCATTATAGTAATATACAAGACAAAGATGCAAACTATCACCTAGAGATGTTCTAAGCAATGTTTGGGCCTTTATTAAATAGGCAATTTTATGTCACCTAGGAAGGTTCTAGATGCTGAAACTTAATACCTAGGGCCAAAAAACCCTAACAATACATATAGATCTAGCCAAATACATCTTTGACATTTATTTTAGAAATTTTGTGTAGCCCAACTTCGGAAGGTCATAACTCTCAAACCATATCTCTGATTGGCTATTATAACCACTTTTTGGAAACACCAACTCCTGATCTATACTTTGAGTTTTTGGACCTCATCTAGACACTCTAAGGCCTCCAATAGTGAGCTTGAATATTTTTCTACAAATGTTTCCACCAAAAATCTATAATAACTTCTCTAATACTTAACTTGGAGCAATGAGATTTTTATGGTAGGCTTATAATTTTGAAATGAACCTTCATATAGAAAATGAGAACATTTCAAGCTTGTATGAAAAACTTACTAAAAATAGTAAGCTCCCATAAATATTAACCACCCTGTCTACTAGTCCTTATTAAAATAGAAAAGGCTGAAAATAAAAATATTTTTCGGTGATGCAAGATTGCTCTTACAACTGGGATGCTCCTGCATCAGCTATAGCCCTCTATATGCTCTCTTCACCCCCTTCAATTCCAACTATTGCTTGTGATCTATTCTTTCAGCATCTTCTACAATAGTTTGCCAAACAAGTAGAATATAAATCATTTTGATCAACAAGTTAGAGGATTTGGTTGCACAAGAATATAACTATACCTTGAAATACCTTGTCATCCACCTGCAATAATAGAATTTCCACCAGTGAATGAATCATTGATATCCAATATTGGAAATTCTCTAATCTTGTCTCATACTTGCACTAAAACAAGATTGGCAACCCACCCTAAAATCCATCCAGTCTATGCAAATAACATTCTTGAACTAATTTACTATACTAAACTTATGTTGTTCATATGTTCTCATGCAAAATAGGTAATGTTCCCTCACTGAGATTTGTTTTTTTTTCACAAAATTTTCATGGAGAAGTTAAATTGTAAGGGATGAGAACACATCCTTTATTAATTATTATCTATTCAATATATATATATATATATATATATATCTTTTTATTTTAAAAGATGTGACTTTTCAATTTGAAGAGATACGCCTCTTTAAAATGAAATTGCACTTCTTCAAATGAATTTAATATTAGTTAAATAATAATTCAATTAATATTATTTTAATCATTGTATATTCATATCTTTAAATTTTTTAATCTTTTAATCTTCATAAAAAATCTACGAACCCTTTTGAGTTGTGTATGAACATAGACATATCCTCTCATAGTAATAAGAACAAAAAATAAAGACTTTTATTTCAAATCACATTTGTCTTCATCAAAAGCCTTCAAACCTTTGTGTTATTCTTGTGCTAGCGCTGTTGCTAATAATTGTTATGATATATTTATGTAGTCACTACAACTAGATGCACCATTTTGAATTTCTCCAAGTTCCCTTATTCTTTCATTAGTGTCATCATATCTTTACCAATTGTTACAAGTTGTACATATACCTTATATAGGTATGTTCATAGTGACTTGGTATCTTACAATCAAATCATTAGATTATCTTCATTTAGAGATTTAGTTGTTTTCACAACTTATAATTATTGTACACCATTTTCTTCTTTTTCCTTGATATCACTAACTCACATATATTGATCATTGTATTTCTTTGTTTGAATATGTTATGGTCATGTACCACTTCAGGCATGTAATTTGTTTGACCTTTCCATCTCAACTCCTTACTATCTTTGTTAAGTTATTCATTACAATCCCTTTAAATATATGCATTAAAACTTCCATCACTACATACTTGTAAAACATATTTCCCTTTTATTGATGATGAATGATGAAATGGAGGCTCAAATATTATAGTCCAGTATGTTGTTTCCACTTGTTTGATGAAGATATCAATTTGCTTATCCTTACACTCATTTTCATCATGACCATTCTTCTTACAATAGGCACAAGTTTTCTTCTCCCTTTTGTTGAATTTGTTCCCCTTCTTCTTCTTTTTGAAAAAGACTTGCCTTTTTGTGAGGATGATTATTGTGTGGAGGAAAATTGTTGTGTGTCATCTTGTGCATTAGCCTTCCACTACTTTTTCTTCTTGTTGGAATTTTTACCACCTTGATTTCCTTCATTAGCTACCAAGGCTTTGGTCTTGGAAGACTAGAGAATTCCCATACTCACTAACATTTCATGTTCTAAGACGAGAATTCCTAAAAATGACTTGAATGAAGGCTTAGTGAAAGCACTACCCATTGTTGCTTGTGAGTATATAACTTGAAACAAAAGTGACATATTCGGGAGGAAGATGAGCTATCACATGTTTGATCAACTTTCCATCCTTGATGGGTTCACCATAATCCTTAAGTTGTGCTCTATACATGTCTACTTGGGTAAGATAATCTTTGATGGTGTCGAAATTCCTAGGGTCCAATTTGAGAAGATTGTCCTCAATGGTGTCGGCCATATCTTTATCTACTATCACATACAATGCTTCAAGTTTATCCCATAATTCTATTGGATTGTTAATATTTTTGATGTAATATTTGACAGGATCTGAGATATTCTTTAACAAGGTTCCTAGGGCCATTTCTTGTTTTGATGCCCAGTCTTCTTGGGTAAAAGTACAAAGTTGTGTCACCTTTTAAGCTAACTTATTAGAATGACTGAATTTGGGTATTTCTATCTAAAAATCTAATTTTTCAAACATATGATCTAGATAAATTCATTCTACTTTTCCAATTGGAAATGTCTACTAAATGTACATTTTATACTAATTTATTTCCAATTACTAAAGAAATAAAATTATTTTAGAAAACTGGTGTTTCAACAACTCTTACTATATTTTATGATATTTTTTTAATAATATGTAAACACCATTTTATAGAGCTCAGAATCAAGAATATTCTCATATAGATTTTATTGTGTTTATTTTGATATAATGTATTGTAATTAAAAAATTCTACAACCACATATTTTAACACTTGAAAAGATGTCAATTTTGAGAAAGAAAACAATATTAGATCATATCAAAAAAATCTTAAAATTATATGATGTTCTAGAGTAGAAAGTCTTGTTCTAGAATGTATAATTTTTCTCCTAGTTAGAATAGATTTGTTTTGAAAAATGTGGTAGGAGATGAAAACTATCGATTTCAAGTGAGTTGAGATTTCAATCCTTATAAGAGAGAAAATATAGGTCTAAAGCCAGTTTTTATTTTTGATTGTTCTAGATATATATATATTATATATAACATACTTTGGGATCAAAAGGAAATATATTAATTTCCATATAATTTTGTGGTGGGAACTAGACCCCTAATTTTCAGCATTTTTTAGGACCTAAAAAATCATCTATAAAAATTAGGAAAATATATCGATTATTATTCCAAATAATTATTAAAATTTATAATCCTAAACTTCATCAATTTCTACACATTTCATTAGTTTACTTATTTCCAAATTCAAAATAATAATACTAATTTTATGTCATTGAAGCTAAACAATTATGCTTTTGTTAGCCTTTTCCTTTACAAAAGGGTGACGTAGGTTTTTGCTTTTACCTTCTTTACGAGATTCATTAGCATCATCATTAGGTTTCTTTGCTGCACCAGTTACATAATTCAGTAAACCCTTTTCAACTAATGGTTCCTTTATCTTTTCTTTCCAAATAGTGTAATAATGTGGTGTTAACTTAGAAAAAGAACCAATAATGCAAAAGAAAGAGCACAATATCAAGGAGACAAAAAACACAAGAGACACCCCCCCTTTTCACTCAATCAAAGAACCCCCCCAAATGAATGCTTTAGGAACTTTATATGTAGTGTGTTTACAACAGCCACTTGCCAATTTAAGTCCTAAGTGGACTTCTGATTTTTTTGTTTACAACCTTCTCTTTGTCATGCCCAAACTACGAGGGCAAAAACACACAATATTTTTTTTTTGTTTTATTATTATATTAATTAGAGTGTTCAATGTTTTAATCTGATTTCTACAAGAGAAGTAAAGGTTCACTACAATACATCTTAAGTTTAAAACTCTAGTGGAGGATTACATTGTGAAGATTGATATCGATCATAAGATACGATATTTTATTAGCTTACAACAATGTGAAACAATTATTTAAATGATAATGTAAATGTATTCAAAATTTAGATTAATTGAAAGATATCTAAATTTAAAAACAACTATAGATCTCTTGACAAATATTGATTTAACAATCTAACCGATATTGTAAAGCCACTTTTAAAAAAACAAATAACTAAAATTAAAACTGAATATATATATCTAAAATTTATTAACTTTAAACATTTCAACTATCTAATCTTACTAAATTTAAATTTCATTTACTAACAGCTAACTAATTATAATCAATAATACATTAAAACTAGTAAAAACAAACATATTAGAAGAGAACTATAGTTCCACAAGTTAGATGATGATAGAACCTATAATCTAGCACGATACATAATTTATAACAAAATTAAACTTATCCTTTAAATTTTAATGAGATCATCATTCAATTAACGCCAAATTAAAACTATAATTGCTACTCCACTATATTAAATATATATTTATTTAAAACTACTAACTAATTAAAACCTAAACTATGATACATTTAATATGAATTTGATACTAAACCAACTTAATTACTAATACTAAAATGAATATTATTAAATTATATATTAAAACTTGAACAATATAATTAAACAACTAGATTTAAAATACTTTCAATCAAATAAAATTAACCTAATTATACTAACAAAATTTAAAATTCATGTAAACTAACTAATAAAAAAAAATATTAATAAATAACAAATAAATAAAAACTAAACTAACATAACATAAACTAACTAACCTAACACTAAATATTAACCTACTTACTAACTCCTACACCCCAACACAAACCCAAACGATGTGACCCACGTCACATCTCCCCATCCCTCCATGCATTTTCCTAAGCGCTTTCCATACTGCACACTCTGCCCGAGGTGATATGGAGCGCTAACCCAGGGTGGAGTAATGTGGGCGGCCCAAGGGGAAGTTTAAAGAAATGAATTTAAACTTAAATGCATTCAAAACAACATGAGGGGACAGGGTGATGTCACCCTCATTCCACTTGCAAAGATATGATAAAATTAAAAACAAAGGTCTTTTCAAACCATTTTAGCAGTGCTACGTCCACCAAGGAAAGAAGAAAAGCATTTAAGGCAAAAGTAATATAGGTAAGGTTTAGGATATTTAGATAGATGATTATATATATGTGTGTGTGTGTGTGTGTGTGTGTGTGTGTGTGTGTTTTGAATTTCTTTTGAATTTTGAACATTAATATCTATATTTTCTTTTTATTTTGTCTTATTTTGAAATTTTAAAAATAAGAATATTCTGGGGAATATTCTCTGTTGCAAAGAGGCATTAAAATTTTCTCCCATACAAAAGGCAGAGAGTTTTACTCTCTTGCAACACTTTTTTTTTTTGAAATATTCTAAGTACAGATTTCAAGCCATGTATATTTTTTTGAAAGGTTTTAAACATTGATACAATAGTTTAAGGTATACTAACACCATATTTAATATGAACTCCTATGTAACTTGCATTGCAATAAAACAACCATAGACGTTAATTCCTTTCCCGAAACACAGTTATCATTTGAACATATAAGGAACGTATAAAGAACTTGAAAATTTTCTCAATCCCACTAAATCTACATCCATGATATAATTTTCATTTCCAACATAGAAGTAAACTTGAAATTTGCCTAATTAAATCAACACCATTTTCATCTTATTTTGATGTGCATCTTTCCCAAATTAAAATTTACAATTAAGTCACATGAAAAACAAATATACTCAACACCAATTTTATTGGCAAACTTGATTCAAAGGCTCAGCCGAGAAAGAATCAGGAAGAAAACTCGGCTTCATTGCCAATTACAACAAGGTTTAAAAATACAGTTTTCAATAGGATCTCAATCCCAAATTTCAAAAATTTAATTAAATTTTCTTCATGAACCCAAATCAAAGGATTTATAATGTTTTCTGTGACTCATTTCTAGAACCATAGAGGGAATAGAATCTGATCAGGTGACCAACAGCATGACCAAGAACAATTCAAAACATGCATATTTATACAAGATTTTTACAACAAGATCTACAATAAATCAACACTCGGGAAAGGTGGATTCTTCCAACAGGAGAAGTCAAGCACAACACCAAATCAGATGCCCAATTGGGGCTATTAACCAAGAACTTCTGTTTGGTCATTTAAACATGCCATACTCATACCAAGTTTGTGCTGATGGGTAGGGGCCCATAACACCCTACCCTTTCTCCCTCTTCTCGTCCTGAGAAGAGACTCTACATTGGTTGGAGTCCAACTAAATAGACCTTTCCCAAAATTGGTCACTTCTGCCCTCTCCAAGGGTGAGTAATACCAAAACACCCATAAAAGAAAAAACTCAAAAATTGTAAACATAAACATGAAAAAAAAAAAACAAAATAGCATGGTTTTCAAATCTTCCCAACATACCCACAAACATACAAACATTGAAACAACAACAAAGTAGCATGAGCATGAAATAAAACATGAAAACTGAATAAGGGAGATGAGAATTTCCTACCTTCACAAAGAGGTAATGGCAAAGAACAAGTTTGAGTAGAGTTTCCACTTCCTTCCTTCAATCTTCAAAACTCCTCTCTAAATGTAGAGATTGGGTAACAACCTCCACAAGAACAAGAAGGGCCTCTAAATAGGCCTCCAACTCAACCACCCAAGGGCTCAATAACTAGCCCCACCCACTTGCAATTCTAGAAACTCCTAACTCAACCTACATAATGATTAAACCCTAAGTGGAGATGAGGTGAAGTAACTCAAGATAACCATGGTCAATTTTCGCACAAAGGCAAAAAGAGACTTTTTGAGTGACCTCAAAAGTCAAAAAAAGGGGCTTAGGGGTTCGAAAAGACCCCTAACCCATACCCATACCCTTTGGGTATAACTAAATCAAGTTTTAAGCCTTAGTAAAAAGGTTTAAAGCCAAACAAAATCTAGGAATAAAATAGGACCCTCTAACTATACTAACATTGCGGAAAAAGCACTAGTTCGGATTAAGGGATGACTAACCTTGATTAAGAACCCGAAAGCAAACTGACACCAACTAAACCAACTTGGGTCCAAAGGTTAAACAACTAACCCTAAACAGCACATTGAAGCACGTAACGATTTACGAGTGTCAAGCGACACTAAAAGAACATAATTACAAACATTAACATTCACTGAACAAAGAAGATACATACGTATATCTTACAATACAATACGTGAATTATGAACAACAAGGTTTCCAAAATTAGCACAAAGAGATCAGTTCTGTTCCTCCGTAGGGTTTCTCGGCTAAATATCTGCACACTCATTGCACACATTAGTAGTCCCATAAAATCACATGTACATAAATGTATACGTATCAAAAATTCACATAAATTAAAACACACATCAATAAGGGTTTCTTCATCCTACTTAATTCTTAATCATTTAAAATCTCTTAAATCAAAGTCTCAATCCTACATTTATTGGTTTCATCAACATACATATACATGAAACTTTAAATGGCAATCATCAAATATATCTGAAAGAAACATCACACAACATGAATAACAAAGTATGTCCTAAGCATCAGATAATGTCTCGACATCTCGAGTCGTGAATATCAAAATAATAGTAATGTATCACTATGCTATGATGGGTTGGGGTGAGGCCTCACACTCTTGGAGTTCAAATCTGGTACTTAGCAATGTAGCTCAAACATACAACAATTTTGAAGTTTAATCAAAACAATACAATGTAAAAAAGTACCTATTTTTAAAAGTGGTATTTCTATGCACGCAAGCCTATAATATAATTGTAGATCTAGAAAGTAGACAAAAATTTATACACTTTCAAAAAAAATGAAACTTGATTATGTGTCCAAATGAGCCTATACGAAGCATTTGAAGTTGCAAAAAGTAGGATTGGATAGGTACAATCACCAAAAACTAATTTTTTCTAAAAAATTCTTGCACCAAAACTAGAAAATAATAGCACCACTAAAACATTCAGTAAATTCTAGCCCAAATATAAAAAATTGCAATTGATTTGGAGTCTAGATGATTGAGATATGGCCTCCCGAAGATAGACTATCAAATTAAAATTGCATATGGTGAGGGGTCTACTCAAGAAATTGTTATGTTAAATTTGATGTCAAAATGGTTTTCATAGTAGTGCTATATGGCATACTTGTAATGGTCAAATGACCATCAATTTTGGGCTAGTGAAATGATGAGGTCAACAAAAAAGAAGGCTCGACTGGCTGACATGGCAGTCCGTATAGCTGATGTATTAGTCTGTATAGTTGATGTGGTAGTCCCCATAGCTAACATGTCCTATTGCATTGGTGGTTGATGTGAACAAGGAAGTGCTAGCTAATTATGCATATTGAGATGATGTCGTAGATCTGGAGTGTTGATTGGGATCTGCGTTGGCACTATCGATGTGGTGCCAGAGGTGGCCGAGTCTTTGCAAACATGGCCACAAGTAGTGGTAGTGGAGCTCTATCAACTGACAGAGTAGAGCAGTGTTGGGGAGATATTCATCAATGGAGTAGTGGCCAATGGGAGCACATGGTGGTCAGTGGGAAGTAGTGGATTTAATCCCACTTGCACCAAGTTTCGTTGCCGATGTTTTTTTAAAATCAAAGAGCCACAGAGGGTGAAGTCGCTTAGAAGCCATCAAGAGTGTTGAAGCCTACTATAATTTGGATGTCACCAGTTTGTGTAATGTGTTGTGAGTTGTGTGAGATGCTGGTTGTAGAGGAATATTCCATGGAATATACCGACCATGACTACCAGGGTTTGATCGCCTGATTTTCCTGCAGTAAAAATTGCTCTCCTACAGGCCTGTTGGCCAAAAATTTTCTAGAAAAACAATAATGTAAATCTGAAAAAGAATTACAGAGATGCAAATAAAAAATGCAGATCTGAAAATTATTGCACAGATCTGAAGAGATCATACCAATTTCACAAATTGGACCCTTGAGTTCAGGTTTGCAAAAGTTTTTTGCCTCAAATTTGACTATGACCTAGGGTAGGCAAAATTATAGTTAAAATTCACTAAATCAATGCTCCACATGCAATGGTGAGGTCCACTTTGGCTCTAGATGCTCCCAATAATTGTAGATACTCTGGATTTGAATCATGGTCCTCTAAGAGGTGAAGCAAAAATGGTCTCCAATGGCTATGAAATGAAGCTCCCTTAGCTCTGATACCATGTAAGAATTTTCCTTAGGGCAAAATGACACCAAGATCAAGAAGCTCAAGCACTAGCACAATATGGACCAATAATGGATGATCATAATAACAATAATGAAAATGAATATCACATAGAATACACACTAGAAGTGTCTGTATATAAAGGCATCTAGAATGACTAGGAGTCAACAAAGTGATAAGCCTCACAACTAAGCACATGTCCACCAAGAGTGGATTATCCTCCATTGAGCACATGAGTTTATGCAATAATAAGAGGATAAGCTCACATAGGTGTATCTCGTAAAGAGATGTTGTAGACACCATGTTCTCAATTGGAGTACAAACAACTATGTTGTCTACATGACAACTCAGATGAATATGCAAACTCTCATGTTGTCAACAAGACAACTCGTATAACTATGCATACTCATAGGTGTCTATATGATAATGAATTTAACCTAAGTAAACTTATGTAAAGTGTAATAATAATTAATTATTTACACTAATAGGGTATTTCAGAGTTGTTTGTGAAAGATTTTCAAAGAAGAAAAATTTGTTCACTAACAATACTAAAATTAAAAAAGTTAGATAGTAGACACAATTGTAGTATTATAGGTCAACATTCCCTTTCATAACAAACTTATTCTTGTATCGTCAAATTCACCACACTATAAGGATTCTTTCTTGAGATTTATCTCCTAAACAATTAGTTACGTTAAGGAATGTGTAATTCATACTAGTTACTTCTTTGAACAACAAAAATCTTGAATTGGGTTGATCTACCCATTTTTTTGTGTAACCCTCATAAAAGGGACAACTCAAAGGTGAATACATGAGCCCACAGTCCAAAGCCTTATATGAAACACACTTAATTTTACTTGACTAAAATCCACCAAATTATTTCTTTACTATTGGAATTTCAATAATTCTCAATCAGATAACTCTTGACAGAATCATTTATACCATAGCTCTTCACCAAACTCCAAACTTATCTTGTTATTGAATATTCCATCACTTACAACCTTTAGCCTAGAATGCATGACCATACTATATGTCTATCCTTTTGATACTTTAGCTTGTTATTTATTGAACTTAGAAGCATAAATAGATGCTCTAAAGTCATAAATTATGACATTTGAAATGTAATATAAATCATATTATTCTTATCTAAGGAAACATTACCATTAGAAAGATATCGATAGGGAAAAAAGGGGTTTATTCATGATCCCTTTATCAAATGTATCATCTTTATGCATCACAAGAATCATCATTTGTACACTCATTATAATCACTTATAATTGCAACAAGTATTGGAAAGGATCCATTACACTTTAATTTCAAATCAAATTTCAAGGAAAGTAGTATATTTGCATAATCATAAGCATTGAAAAAGATATCTATTACAAGTGGAGAAAACTACAAAATAGTCATGGCATATAAATAGGTATAAATAGAAAAAACTAGAATTATCTTGAAATGTATTTCACGAATAGTTGAGTTTTTACCAGAGCACATCAAGTTGAAATTATCAAACTCATATTACATTATGAGGCATCAAAAAAAGATTCATAAACTTCTACTTTAAAGGTGAATCAAAACCTATTAAAGGGTCTTTTTTTCATTTAAATAAAACCTTTTGACTTTTGTTTATGATGTTGTGGAATAAAATGAAGGCAAATATAATTTAAGGTATAAACTAATACAATATGAAACTCTGTAGTCTCACATATAATTAGCAACGGTATAAAGGAATAATTGATCCATGCATGGGTACAAGGACTTATATATATGATTAAAATAATATTTATAGAAAATATAACCCATTTATGGTAAATAGTCAAATGAACATTCAAAATGTCCAGCCATAGGTTTTTAACACACTTAGAGATTCAACATAGTCAAGTGAAAAAACCACCATAAAGGAGAAACATATGTGTATTTGGATGCAATATAAATGAGTAAAGAGTTATCAAGTAGGCAATAATATCTTAAACAAACATCAATCAAAAGGACAATGAAAAATAAAGTCCAAGAAGAAAATGATTATTTCATACATAGCATAAATATATAAGAATGATTAAACATAATATCTAAGCAAAGAATTAGCAAATTAGCAAAGTACATTAATGTCATTAATTATCTTCATCTATAGGAATATTGTATTTCATTTTTTACTTTTGTATTGAGATTAAGATTGAAGATACTATTTGTAAAATACAAGATTCTTCATATCTATCTTGAATCATGCGGAAAGGGGCATATCTACACATATTTGACTAAAAATTAAATAAATGGGACATTGCATGTCATTCCTAAAGAATAATATAAAACCATTTCTTGGAAATTCGTCATCTATACATACCCCTTTTTTTTTAGCACCTATTTGAAGCCACAATATATTGTTGTTGATTTCACTTTGATTGAAAGATATCTTTTTCCTATTACCATGATGTGGGGTATTTTAACGAGAGACTCTTGTGTTCAATTTTGTAACTACCTTGGAATTCTAATTTGATAACCAAAGCTATTATATATAGAAAATTTCTTGACAATGGTTCTAATTTTTTAACTACCTAGTAATCTTAACATCATAGAAATCATCATAGATTCATTGCTTCTTGAAGAATGGTACTATAAAATCACACTACCAGGCAATGATTATATGTAGTTTGTTCTAAATTGCAGGAAAACTTATACAAGGGTTAGTCGCAATGATATAATTTTCATCAAACCCATATGAAGAAGGCTTCATGCATAGTTCTTTGATGATGTCCCTACTCAAGTGTAAAGTAGAAGGTACATCCTCAAGGAAAATTTCTAAAAAATGCAACCTGCAAGGCATGTATTGTTGGTCAAGCTTTCATAGGTAAACCCTCATGATACTAATTTATATATTTTTATGTCAGATCATGACATTGATATATAAATACTTATTAAATAAAAGTCTACAAAAGAAATTATAATCTTAACAAATACAATGACCTGATTTAGAGGCAAAATTTTAAACCATGTGAATGGACTATGACACTTTTTTGTAATGACATGATCAAAATTATAAAATTGGTATATTTTTAGTGATTTAATATTATCATCATTTTTTTAAAAAAGAGTAAATAGAAGTGCTAAAATGTTCATGAGCCCTTTGAAGTCATTCCCAAATAATGGAAAATTATTACTACTATTTGTGCATTTGATGACATGTCTAAGAAAAACAAGAATGAAACCCACACTCATAAGTAATGGTATACTCATAAGATCTCAAAATTTATGAGAAACCCCTTAACAATTGTTCAAAAACTACAACTATAATTGATTACAGGAAAAACTAACAAATGTTTAGGAATAAAATATTATAATAATGACTAGTTAGTTACAGAGAAGTGGACTCCTTCATTACATACAAAGAAAAAAAGTGAGATATATTGGCATACCAACAATATCTTGATATTTCAATAAAAATGTCATTTTAATACTCATGTAGTACCTTCTAATTTAGATAACATCAAACTCAACCTAGTGCCCATTAATTGAAACTTCAACAATTCTATTCAAACCCCAACCATTATGAAGATTGATGTGGTCCATGCATAAGTCAACATGCATTTTAAACACCACTTACACCACCAATCCTTCTGTTTTCTTTATTAATTCATATGTATAAAATTAGGAGAGTTTGATATTCTAGTTTTTAGGTTTATATTAGACCAATTAGTAATGATTGGAAAATAAACACATGTTCTCACATTCATAAGATGACTATTTGTTATGTCCAATCAATCATGCACAGTATCGATAAGATTTGATAATTTTTTAAAAATTAAATTAGGTATTTTATTTGTAATGTATAGTGGTATATAAAATTTTAAATATGTGGTTTTTATTTAGGTTAAATAGTTAGCCTTGTATAAGTATATCAAATATTTTATGAGATATAGTGTTATGAAATATTATAATATATTTTTCATAAAAAAAAGAGCATCCTCTATTATGGATCAAAATTTAATGTTTATCAAAAAATTGAACATGGATTTTGCTTCTATGTCAATCCTACATTTGGTATTAGCATTGGAGGTATTTTGAAGAATCATAATGGAAATCAATTTTTCAATTCTAGAATTGAATAGGTTGATTACTACTATTAGTCAATCAATATGAAGACTATTTGGATTGGTAAAGACTTTTGGGAGATTGTTGAATCGTGGTACTAAGAGAATGATAATTGGTATGACCTCTAAGGTGATGGAAGGGGATTAAACTATCATGCCCAAACTACGAGGGCGAAAACACACAAACTTTTTTTTTTTTTGAGATAAATTAATAAATATTATAATACTCACATTTGATAAGTTTTGCGATCATAGTATAAGTATAGGTTCTCTACGTTACGCCTTAAGTTCAAAATCCTAAGGAGGAATAATATAATAAATTTTCTAAGCATTTTAAATTTATAATAATTACTAACTAAAATTAAGGAAAGATATATAAATTTATTTACTCATCCAAACTCTTAACTACAATAAACACTAACTAAATCTAACTTTACTTACCAGCTAATACATTCAAAGTTGAAAAGTCAAATATAAATTAACGATTACATCCATAATATCTAAAATTGAATGAATCGAAATCAAACTAACTTTCATTATTTAAACTTTACTAACCTAAATTAAATCTACTAATTACATTTTAAAATTGGAAACCTTCCAAAACAAATATCAATTTAACTAGCATTAATCCTAAATCACATACTATCAACAATTTTAGTAATACCAACTTACCTCTATACTTTTTAAATTAAGACTAATAGAATTCTTATCATAACCATTAACTTAACTAACACTATATTTACTACTAAACAAAATTAACTAACTAATTCATAAAACTATCTAACTACCCTTTAGATTTAAACTAAATAATATTAAAAGCAAACTGAAATAACATATAAAAACTACTACACTTAAAATTACAAAACTATATTAAATTAACAACTAACTAAAACTATTAATAAACACAATTAAAATAACATAAATCAATCCTAACACTAATACTAACAAAATAATATAATTAAACAACTAACTACAATTAACTTAATTTAAACATTTAATAATCACAAATTAAAAAAATAAACAAACCATACTAATTAAACTTACATTCTAACATAATACTTAAACTAAAACTAACGAATTTAATTTAAAAACTAAACTAAACACTATAACTAACAACATAACTTAATCTAACTTTCAAAGAAAACAAACAACTAGCCCAAACCCCCAAACCCTAAGCTACCCCTACACCCTCCTACTCCTTCCCCATGGGTAGCACTTCCCAAGGAGCGCTTCCCAAGTGTTGTCCTTGGGACGGTGCTCTACCCAACCACAATGAGCGCAGACCAAGACTTGAAAATGATGCGCAGACCAAAATTCCAAAAAGGAAGGTGACCAATATGCCAAAGCTTTCAAACAAATATTTAACCTTTTTAAAACTCAGCAACCATAAATAGAGAGGACAAGGGGTGATGTCATCCCATGTGATGACCAATGACTTGCAAGAATTAAAACATTTTAAATCTGCCCTCCAAAACTGACGTTCAAGGAGAAGGTAAAGCATTGAAAGAATAAAGTTTTATAAGTAGAATAGATATTTAGGATATTAGGTATTAGTATAATGTTACTTTAGTTATTTATATTCATTTTATTGATTATTAATTTTGAATTTAAATTCAAAAACAAGGAATCACATAGAATATTCTCTGTTGCACAAATAGATTTATTTCTTTCTTCCATGCAAAATCCAGAGAGCATTTTTCTCTTGGGGGAAATTTTTTTTTTTGAAGCTTTATTTTTATAAGTATGGATTTTAAAGCAATGTATTTTTTTTGAAGGATTTAAAACATAGATTTATTCATTGTGACACATTCATACAAGATTTATTGATATCTCAAACAACTTAAATTGAATCATCAACCATAATCATTTGTTCTCCTATATAACTTGGATTGAAATAATTTGAACTTTGTCATAAATTTCCTTTTAAAGCAAATCTATAAGGACTTGTAATAACCTTAACATACCAAGGATTTGAATTATCTATTTAATTCAATAATGTAATTTATCGTTTGATTCTAATAATCATAAAAATTGAATCTATATGCATGATCATAATTTTCATTTTCAACATATAATAAAACTTGAAATTTTGTCAAATTGAACATCATCAATTCCATCCTAATTTTGATGTGCATCCATCTAATTTAAAATTACGATTGAATCACATGTTAAACAATTATACTCAACACCAATTTTATTGGCAAACCTGATTCAAAGGCTCGGTCGGGAAAGAATCAGGAAGAAAACCCAGCTTCGTTGCCAAACCAACAAAGTTTGAAATACCAATTTACATAGGATATCAATCGCAAATTTCAACAATATAATTGAATTTTCTTCATGACCCTCATCAAGGGATTCATAACAATTTTTGCAACACATTTCTAGAACCATGGATGGAATAGAATTCTGATCAGGTGACAACAAGCATGAACACGAACAATTCAACCATGCATATTCACACAAGGTTATCACTATATGATTCACAATGAATCAACACTAAGGAAAGGTGGATTCTTCCAACCAGGAGAAATCAAGCACAACACCAAACAAATTCCCAATCGGGGCTATAAACCAAGAACTTCTGTTCTTCCATTCCAACATATCATAATCATACAAGGTTTTTGCTGACAAGTAAGGGCCCATAACAGCCTACCCTTTCTCCCTTTTCTCATCCTGAGAAGAGACTCTACACTAGTTGGAGTCCAAATAAACAGACCTTTCCCAAAATTGGTCACTTCTGCCCTATCCAAGGGTGAGTAATACCAAAACACCCATGCAAGAAAATCTTGAGATATCCCCGACAGGATATTTGCCTCTTAAACACCAAAATACTAAAACTTCAATGATTAGGCATTTTTTCAAACAGTTAGCAGTCGAGCCCTGATACTACTGAAGATAACCCTTCTACGATATGGGTTAAAGAAGAGCAATACTAGATTGGGACGTGTGTTAACTACTTGCCAAGAAACCCTCAGATTGTATTATGAAAATGCCAAAATGATGCAAATAAATCTACTAGCAATGTTTATGGAAAATCTTATTGCAACAACTGATTCAAAGTCTGAACATCAGAACCTGTGATCCAGAAATATGACAAGCCATTTTCTGGTCCCACTCCATTGTCACGTAGAAACTGCTCCCATGATCTTTTTGGACAGAAACCATGTGTAATATATGCACTAACCTTTGCAGCACCGTGGGAAGCGAATACTCTCTGACATTTAACAAAGGGTACTACTAGACTGCACTAGATCATCTACTATGACAACATGCCGGCCCGCAGGATTACCCTCCTTGAGACGTACAAACCGTTGATCACCTTCCTGAACCTTTGTACAGATAACCTAAAATTTGGAGTAGGCAAGTGTTGCAGCTGTTTGTGAAACCGTTTCCAAGAACCCTTATCTGAACATTCAAAACTGCACCCTTATTGGGCATTCAATGTTTGTATGGGTGTTGCTTCGATTTGGTTGCTTTCCTCTGTCGCATGCTGAGTCTTCAATGTTCTCCATATCTTGTTAGAAACATGGTAACTGATGCCGCCAACCCATCACCCTCAAGTCGAGCCCATGCACCACTTCTTCAATTTGGAGTTTGGATCAACCGGGTTTTAAACCGATGCGGGTGCTTCGATGGGTCCTGCTCAGATACTCCTGACCCGATGCATTTGGCGCTTCTTCTCCGACGATTGCGATTATATGTCACCCATTTGTTTTCTTGCTAGAACGGAAGACAGAGCTTGGATTGGTTGTCTTTTCACGCAATCTATCCTCCTTTTAATTTTATCACCTAGACTGCCCAATCCCGGTGCGGTCTGAGGCATTTTCTTTAACTCCCCAAACAGGAACTATCGATCGAATCTCGCGAAGATGAGCAATGCCGAGTGTGATATCTCTGGTTTCAGCCCGACTCAACCCTTGAATGTTCGTTATGGAAGAAATCTCATTCTGTGACGGGTAGGGTCTTGAAGTCCATCGACTCGTCCAAGCAACCCGTGTAATCTTCAATGATAGGTCATCCGATCCTGACCAGAAACTCGCATGCCAAACCTGATCCAACCACTTAGATTTGCTTGCAAGTGAAATAAATTGCCGCCTATAATATCTTCTACCTTCTTGTCTTGTTGTTCTGGATCAAATTCCTGATTTGAAGTTAATTCCTCCAAATTCTACTGTAATCTCTGCAACAACTTGTGGAATGATGATGAACTCTATCCTTGCTGCTTCCTAAATGAACAGTGATGCATAAACCCTAAAGTTGGCCTTAAGCCACCAATAATTGCCCTGATGAAATGACTGCAGCATCACCTCCAATCTGCAATAATTCAGATGATATTTCACACCCTCAAAATTGCGTACCTATTGAGAGTTTTCATTCTCAATGGCCAACTGTGACAATTGTAGAAACCCTAGGTTCCATAATGCACCTGTGATTGAATCACAATCTGAAAACACAAAGAGATAAACCAACTACCTGATTCGAATGGAGCCCCAGGGTGCCTATTTATTCTTTTTTCTCCATCCTCTCCAGAGACTTCTAGAACCTTTTGATCTTATCCCTCTAGTGACTTTATTAAATATTTTCCAAGTCACTTTATTAAATACAAGGTCATCTTTTAATATTTATTTATTTAATTAAAATAACTAATTAGTTGTTCTTGGACAACTAGATTAATTAAATTAATTAAATTGAACTGTCACCAAAAATTGGGGACATGACAAATCTCAAAATTTCAAACATAAACATGAAAAGAAATCATCCAAAATAACATGGTTTTCAAATCTTCCCAACATACCCACAAACATACAAACATTCACACAACAACAAAGTAGCATAAGCATGAAATAAGAATGAAATCTAAACAAGGGAGATGACAATTCCTACCTTCACAAAGAGGTAATGGCAATGAACAAGTTTGAGTAGAGCTTTCCCCTTCCTTGCTCCAATCTTCCAAGACTCCTCTTTAAATGTAGAGATTGGGTAACAAAACTCAACTAGTCCAAGAAGGGCCTCTAAATAAGCCTCAAACTCAACCACCAAAGGGATCAATAACTAAACCCACCCACCTGCAAATCTAGAAGCTCCTAACTCAACCCACACTATGGTTAAACACTAAGTGGAGGTGAGGTGAGGTAACTCAAGATAACCACTTGCAATTTTCGCACAAAGGTAAAATGAGACTTTTTGAGTGATCTCAAAAGTCAACAAAAGGGGCTTAGGGGTTGGAAAAGACCCCTAACCCATACCCATACCCCTTGGGTATAAAAATTTCATGTTTTAAAGCCTTAGGAATAGGTTAAGAGCCAAACAAAATCTAGGAATAAAATAAGACCATCTAACTACTCTAACATTTCAGATTAAGCACTAATCTGGATTAAGGGATGACTAACCTCGATTAAGAACCCAATTAGAAAACTGACACCAGCTAAATTTGACTTAGATCCAAAGGTTACATAGCTAACCCCAACTAGCACACTGAAGAACATAAACAATTTATGAGTGTCAAGTGACACTAAAAGAACACAATTATGAACATTAACATTTACTGATCGCAGAAAGATACATACATACATCTCACAATACAATACTGGAATTATGAACAACAAGGTTTCCAAAATTAGTACATAGGGATCAGTTCTGTTCCTCCATCGGTTTTCTCGGCTAAAATATATGCACACTCATTGCAAACATCAGCAGTCTCGTAAAATCACATGTACATATATGTATACATATCAGAAATTCACAAAAATTGAAACATACATCAATTAGGGTTTCTCTCATTTCTTAACCATTAAAATCTCATAAATCAAAGTATCAATCCTACATTTACTAATTTCATCAACATACATATATCTAAAACCTTAAATGATGAACATCAAATATCTAGAAGTAACATCACACAGCATGAAATAATATAATATATTCAAGTATCTGATAATGTCTCGACATCTTGAGTCGTGAGTATCAAAATGATAAAATAACAACTAAGGCTACGAAGGGTCAGGGCGGGGCCTCACATCCTCCCCCACTAGGCATGAACTTCCTCCTAGAGTTCATCAAAAGATAAGGGTATTGAGATCACATACGTGTTGCATCCTCCCAAGAAATTGTGACCTCTTCGTAACATTCCCACAAGACCCTAATTTGGTCCAGCTCTTGACCTCGAGGAGGTAGGGTTTGTCGGGCTATAATATGGATAGTCTCTAGTGCTAATTGGCCGACCAACTCCACCTGTAGCCTCAATAACTGTAGCTTGATGCTCAATCTGGTGGTTGTCAACTGCTGTGAAAACTTTGTGGGACCTGCCCATGTCTCCAACTGTCGGCTCTGAAAAAGCCCCTCTCTGACCACTAGATGACTGTCCCTGCGGACACTCTCTAGCTATATGACCCATGCCACCACAAGTATAGCATGGCCCTCGAGTATAAGATCATGTATCCTATGATCCTGACTACTATGGGCCTCCTGACCTACTAGACCCACTGTATCCACCCCTAGAAGACTGTTGAGCCTACACTGGCTATGATTGTGGGGTATGTACTTTTTGATCCTACTATAACTACCACTGCTTGGGCTTGGAGCTCTGGTAACCTTGTGAGAGTTCTTGCTACTACTACTGAGATTGTTGGCCCTTAGAGGACCCTAGTGTATAGTTCTGATTCCCTTTCCAAGGGGGTTTCTGTCGAGTAGAGTTTTAGTTCTGAGACCGATCCCATGATTCCTATCTGCCTTGAGTATCCTCTACCACTAGTGCTATCTCCACTACCTTTCTGAAGGTGGTAGGGAAGGCCATCCAAACTGGACCCTGAAGTAAGAAATTCAAACCCATGATAAAATGATGTAGTCGTCCTTCATGTATTCCACATAAGGAAGGAGCTCGAGAAACCTACTCTCGTACTGAGCCACTATAAGACCTCTCTGATAAAGAGAATAAAACTCTTCTATCTGTTTCTGTCAAAAATGCTTTGACAAGTACCTCTCTCAGAATCTTTCTAGGAAATATTCCCATGTGAGGGTGTCCATCCTTACTCCACCTATGATCTCCTCCTGATGCCACCAATTGGAGGCATCCCCTCTCAACTGATGAACTGCTAGGCATGCCTTTATATTACTCCCATAGGGTCGTAATCCAAAGCACCACTATAGGCTCTACAACCATGCCTCTGCTACTGTCCCCTCAGTGGAACTCGTAAATAATGGTGGCCCAAGTCAAATCAATTCCCTGATATCATCTCCTACATGTCTAGGAGGTATGTCCAGTGGGGGTATTCTCTGGTGTATTGGCTCACCTTCATGCTCATCCTACCCCTCTAATTGTCTTGGTGGGGGAATCCTAGTCCTCTCTCTGCCTCTAGGCCTGCCTCCTCTGGGTCCCTCTACTTCCACTACTGGAATCTACTGAACTGGTTGAACCACAGGTACTACTCTCTGTTGAACTACACTGATCAAAGTATGAAGTGCATCTATAATTTCCTAGTTTGAGTTCGGTGGTGGTGGAGGTGGAGGTGGTGGTGGTGGTGGTGGAGGTGGTCCATCCCCCCATCTCGCTCTACCACCTCTCACCCTACGACCTCTACCTCATTGGTTGCTTTGAGTAACAGGAGGCATCCTACACAATTTAATGTTTGGTTTTAAGTTCAGAAGCATAATGGTTTAAGATTCCTTGTGTTGAAACACGGGCTCTGATACCAAAATGTCATGCCTAAACTACGAGGGCGAAAACACACAAACTTTTTTTTTTTGAGATAAATTAATAAATATTATAATACTCACGTTTGATAAGTTTTGCGATCACAGTATAAGTATAGGTTCTCTACGTTATGCCTTAAGTTCAAAATCCTGATGAGGAATAATATAATAAATTTGCTAAGCATTTTAAATTTATAACAATTACTAACTAAAATTAAGGAAAGACATATAAACTTATTTACTCATCCAAACTCTTAACTATAATAAACACTAACTAAATCTAATTTTACTTACCATCTAATACATTTAAAGTTGAAAAGTCAAATCTAAATTAATGATTACATACATAATATCTAAAATTGAATGAATCGAAATCAAACTAACTTTCATTATTTAAACTTTACTAACCTAAATTAAATCTACTAATTACATTTCAAAATTGGAAACCTTCCAAAACAAATATCAATTTAACTAGCATTAATCCTAAATCACATGCTATCAACAATTTTAGTAATACCAACTTACCTCTATACTTTTTAAATTAAGACTAATAGAATTCTTATTATAACCATTAACTTAACTAACACTATATTTACTACTAAACAAAATTAACTAACTAATTCATAAAACTATCTAACTACCCTTTAGATTTAAACTAAATAATATTAAAAGCAAACTGAAATAACATAATATAAAAACTACTACACTTAAAATTACAAAACTATATTAAATTAACAACTAACTAGAACTATTAATAAACACAATTAAAATAACATAAATCAATCCTAACTCTAATACTAACAAACTAATATAATTAAACAACTAACTACAATTAACTTAATATAAACATTTAATAATCACAAATTTAAAAAAATAAACAAAACATACTAACTAAACTTACATTTTAACATAATACTTAAACTAAAACTAACTTAAAATTTAAAACTAACTAATTTAATTTAAAAACTAAACTAAACACTATAACTAACAACATAACTTAATCTAACTTTCAAAAAAAACAAACAACCTCCCCAAACCCCCAAACCCTAAGCTACCCCTACACCCCCCTACTCCTTCCCCATGGGCAGTGCTTCCCAAGGAGTGCATCCCAAGGATAGCGCTCTGCCCAACCACAATGAGCGCAAACCAAGACTTGAAAATGATGTGCAGACCAAAATTTCAAAAAGGAAGGTGACCAATATGCCAAAGCTTTCAAACAAATATTTAACCTTTTTAAAACTCAGCAACCATAAATGGAGAGGACAAGGGGTGATGTCATCCCATGTGATGACCAACGACTTGCAAGAATTAAAACATTTTAAATCTGCCCTCCAAAACTGACGTCCAAGGAGAAGGTAAAGCATTGAAAGAATAAAGTTTTATAGGTAGAATAGATATTTAGGATATTAGGTAATAGTATAATGTTACTTTAGTTATTTATATTCATTTTATTGATTATTAATTTTGAATTTAAATTCAAAAACAAGGAATCACAGAGAATATTTTCTGTTGCACAAATAGATTTATTTCTTTCTTCCATGCAAAATCCAGAGAGCATTTTTCTCTTGGGGGAAAAAAAAAAAAATTGAAGCTTTATTTTTCTAAGTATGGATTTTAGAGAAATGTATTTTTTTTTGAAGGATTTAAAACATAGATTTATTCATTGTGACACATTCATACAAGATTTATTGATATCTCAAACAACTTAAATTGAATCATCAACCATAATCATTTGTTCTCCTATATAACTTGGATTGAAATAATTCGACCTTTGTCATAAATTTCCTTTTAAAGAAAATCTATAAGGACTTGTAATAACCTTAACATACCAAGGATTTGAATTATCCATTTAATTCAATAATGTAATATATCGTTTGATTCTAATAATCATAAAAACTGAATCTACATGCATGATCATAATTTTCGTTTTCAACATATAAGAAAACTTGAAATTTTGTCAAATTGAACATCATCAATTCCATCCTAATTTTGATGTGCATCCATCTAATTTAAAATTATGATTGAATCACATGTTAAACAATTATACTCAACATCAATTTTATTGGCAAACCTGATTCAAAGGCTCAGCCAGGAAAGAATTAGGAAGAAAACCCGGCTTCATTGCCAATCCAAAAAAGTTTGAAATACCAATTTAAATAGGATATCAATCCCAAATTTCAACAATATAATTGAATTTTCTTCATGACCCTCATCAAGGGATTCATAACAATTTCTGCAACACATTTCTAGAACCATGGATGGAACAAAATTCTGATCAGGTGACAACAAGCATGACCAAGAACAATTCAACCATGCATATTCACACAAGGTTATCACTATATGACTCACAATGAATCAACACTATGGAAAGGTGGATTCTTCCAACTAGGAGAAGTCAAGCACAACACCAAACAGATATCCAATCGAGGCTATAAACCAAGAACTTTCGTTCTTCCATTTCAACATACCATAATCATACAAGGTTTGTGCTGACAGGTAGGGGCCCATAACACCCTACCCTTTCTCCCTCTTCTCATCCTAAGAAGAGACTCTACACTAATTGGAGTCCAACTAAACAGACCTTTCCCAAAATTGGTCACTTCTGCCCTATCCAAGGGTGAATAATACCAAAACACCCGTGCAAGAAAATCTCAAAATTTTAAACATAAACATGAAAAGAAATCATCCAAAATAACATGGTTTTCAAATCTTCCCAACATACCCACAAACATACAAACATTCACACAATAACAAGGTAGCATAGGCATGAAACAAGAATGAAATCTAAACAAGGGAGATGACAATTCCTACCTTCACAAAGAGGTAATGGCAATGAACAAGTTTGAGTAGAGCTTTCCCCTTCCTTGCTCCAATCTTCCAAGACTCCTCTTTAAATGTAGAGATTGGGTAACAAAACTCAACTAGTCCAAGAAGGGCCTCTAAATAAGCCTCAAACTCAACCACCAAAGGGATCAATAACTACACCCACCCACCTACAAATCTAGAAGCTCCTAACTCAACCCACACTATGGTTAAACACTAAGTGGAGGTGAGGTGAGGTAACTCAAGATAACCACTTGCAATTTTCGCACAAAGGTAAAATGAGACTTTTTGAGTGATCTCAAAAGTCAACAAAAGGGGCTTAGGGGTTGGAAAAGACCCCTAACCCATACCCATACCCCTTGGGTATAAAAATTTCATGTTTTAAAGCCTTAGGAATAGGTTAAGAGCCAAAAAAAATCTAGGAATAAAATAAGACCATCTAACTACTCTAACATTGCAGATTAAGCACTAATCTGGATTAAGGGATGACTAACCTCGATTAAGAACCCAATTAGCAAACTGACACCAGCTAAATCTAACTTAGATCCAAAGGTTACACAGCTAACCCCAACTAGCACGCTGAAGAACATAAACAATTTACGAGTGTCAAGCGACACTAAAAGAACACAGTTACGAACATTAACATTTACTGATCGCAGAAAGATACATACATACATCTCACAATACAATACTAGAATTACGAACAACAAGGTTTCCAAAATTAGTACATAGGGATCAGTTATGTTCCTTCGTCAATTTTCTTGGCTAAAATATCTGTACACTCATTGCACACATTAGTAGTCCCGTAAAATCACATGTACATATATGTATACATATCAGAAATTCACAAAAATTGAAACATACATCAATCAGGGTTTCTCTCATTTCTTAACCATTAAAATCTCGTAAATCAAAGTATCAATCCTACATTTACTAATTTCATCAACATACATATATCTAAAACCTTAAATGACAAACATCAAATATCTAGAGGTAACATCACACAGCATGAAATAATATAATATGTTCAAGTATCTAATAATGTCTCGATATCTCGAGTCATGAGTATCAAAATGATAAAATAACAACTAAGGCTATGAAGGGTCGAGGCAGGGCCTCACATAAACAAGAATCTAAAAATAAAAATATAATGGCTCTATTTCACATTCAAATGGATCTTAATAAGAGCTTATTTACTATAATTTTTAATATACAAAAAATGAATGAAATGTAGAAGTCTCTAGAATATGCTTACCATGACTATGATAAGATTAAGGTTGTGAAGGTACAATCCTTGAAAAGAGTTGCACGAGATCATAGGGTTCTAGGTTAAACCCTAAGAAAATTTTGGCTTGTAGTGGCCTTAGCCAAGTCATTGATAAATATGGAGTCAAGAGAGATCCTAAGGGTGACTTAATGTCTTTTAGGTGTCAATAGAGAGTGTGAGAAATAGATCACAAATATGTGGCAAAATTTGTCAAAAGGTGTCAAGTAGTTTAAGAATAGTTCATAAAGTCAAAATGACCTTCAAATGAGGATAATAGTGTGGAATTTGGATAAATAGGCTTAAATGATATAACATTATCAACCTACACAAATTTGGATAGTTTATAGGTTGAAAAAGTCTTGGAGTAGAAAAGGTGCTAAAGTTATCATTGACAACATTGCAACTTTTCTAATAGTTCCAAGGTCAAGGATGATATTAAAAAGAAAGAGAGGTGGAGAAAATCTATAAAACTAGAGATATTTTACTCAAAATTAGAAGGAATTCACATTGACCTTGATAACTAGAGTTCATAGGGAATTTATTGAAAAATATGGGTTGTGTCATGTACATAAATGAGTATGTACCAAGATCTATAGTAGTCGAGTAAGTTTTTGGGCACAAAATAATTATGTATATGAGTTGAACTCATTAGAGACCAAGTGAATTCCATGTATACAAGTGCAAACTTATATAGTGTGTGCCAAGCACAACACATGCATAGAATTAGAAGGGTAATATATACCAAGAAAGAAAAATGTTAAGCATGAATAAATAGTAAAGACCGAGTAATGTAGAGTTTACATAAAAGTCAACAATGGAACAAAGTTTGAGGCAAAATGATTATCAGGACAACATGGAAGGAATATTTAAATTTTATCAAGGTTGTTAGAGAACATTTAATACCTATAGAGGTTTTTATAGAAAATTTACATTATGTGGATTACATATCCCTATGTTGTGTGTTCGACAATCAAGATGAAAAGACAAAACATGGAATCATCTAGAAAATTCGATATGAAACTCTTTAAATAGTAATGATCTGAACCTATATCATAAGCATGTGAAGTAAGAGAAAGGATAGATAGGTGTATGCATGCAAATAAGATGTAAGAGAAGGGTTATGTTATCATGTAACAAAGAAATTTACCTAGACATGGCAGTGAAGTGAAAGGGAAAGACAAGCATATCATATCAGAGGAGAGGATTGGTGAGCAAGGAGAAGACTTGAAATCAACTTGAAAAGAGAAATAAAAGTCACATAAATTAGTTTTAACAAACTTGAATCAGGGTAAATCTCTTAATGGAGTAGTCTTGACAAATATTTGTAAGTCTCCTAACAGAGTCCTTACTTTTTTGTGTGTTAAATCCTCTAATTAGGTGAGACCTAGAAAAAAAAATTACCATACAAGCATACCCAAATTCTCTTGACTAGATTGGTAATTTCATTCTAGTTTTTTACTTATGACTTCCATAGCATTCTTATGAATATGATTATTATGTAATATTTTTCCTACCAACACATAGTTGTGTGCTTTGAAAATATTACATCAATAAAAAAAGACCACGTACCTACAGAAGAAAATATCACAACTTACACTAACAACAATATCCTAACATATTGAGAAATAGACATTAAATTCATATTTATACCATATTGCATTTGACCAAGTAGGCTTACCTTCTCAATATTTTCCATCACAACACCCTTCACTTTAGAAACCCAAGCCTTCACTTTTGCAGGCTCGATGATCTCTTCTAGATTATCCACACAATATTGCATATGTTCCTTAAAATTTGAGCTACAAAATTTGATATAATGATATTCATAATTGACGACATAGTTAAAATGAAAAAAAATTCCTTTACTTGTATTATATATGCATTAATATCTATGAAATGCACATTTTCAAAAAAAAATATGAGGCTAAAAATTTAGTAAGAACCATGAAAAGAGAAACATACTTCAATAAATGCTAAATGTCTTGTTTCCCTAGAACTCACAAATTATCACAGAAAATTTTTATCTGCAAAATTCTTGGATGTTCTTCATGTTCCCAACCTTAGCACCAACCTTCTTTCAATCTACCAAATAACTCACTATGGATGTGGCAACAAAGTGGAGTTCCTTCATGTTTTAGTTGTGGTAAAAAATCTAAAGGATGATTCTATGGTGACAATTGGAAAGGCTAATCATGATATAAGACTTTATTCTTTTTCTCATTTTGTGCCTAAGTCCACTTCCCTTGCCTTGTTGAACCACTCAAATTCACAAAGTAAACTATGGCATGAGAGGTTTGGACATCTCAATTACCACTACCTTCAACAACTTAGCAACAAGGATATGGTCATAGGTCTACCTCAAGTCAAGTATTCAGAGGGTGTATGTACAAGTTTTGAAGCAAGCAAGCACCCTGAAGAGAAGTTTGATGAGGAGAAGTCTTGGAGAGCTACTATTGTTCTTGAATTGGTTCATAGTGATGTAGCTAGCCCATTTCTAGTACCATCATTTGGAAAAACATGCATTGTTCTCACCTTCATTGCTGACTTTTCATGCTACACTTGGGTCTTCTTTCTTGCTCATAAGAGTGAATTTTTGAATAAGTTTATCACATTCAAAGCTCAAGTTGAGAAGTAATCATGGAAAGCCATCAAGATTCTATGAATAGATAATGGAAGGGAATATGTTAACTCAAGGCTTATAGAATTTTGTACTCATGAGGGTATTGATCTTCAACATTTTATTGCATACACTCCACAAAAAAATGGTGTTGCTGAAAGGAATAATAGAACCCCTAAGGAGATGACTAGTTTTATGCTACAACATAAGTCTCTAGATCAAGTTTTTTGGGTAGAAGCCATGTGTTGTAGCAATTACATCCAAAATAGAAGTCCCCATAAGGCCTTGGATGGAATTACACTTTTGAGGCTTGGTGTGGAAGAAAACCAAATTTAAAACACTTTAAAGTTTTTGGTTGTCCAACATGGGCAAGGATACCTCCACAAAAATGCAACGCATTGGAACCTCAAAGTAAACCTTGTATATTTGTTGGATATCCTGACCATCTTAAGGCATATAAACTAATGGATCTAGAGACACATGAAATTTTCTTTGAGAGGAGTGTTCAGTTTGAAGAGACATGTCTAAGTTTGGCTTCTTCAAATCCTTCTTCCTCCTTCATGAAAAGTGATGATAGTAATGATAGTGACTTGGAAGATTATATTCCTTCAACGGTCATTTAAGGAAGCATCAGGGATTCCTAAATGGGACAAGGACATGGAGGAAGAATATAACTCTTTAATGAAAAATAACACTTGGGACTTAGTTCCTCTTCCTAAGGGAAGAAAGTTGGTTCAGTGTAAGTGGATATATCGGACCAAGTTTGCAGTGGATGGAAGTGTGGATAAGTATAAGGCTAGATTTGTTGCCAAAGGTTTCTCACAAGTTCTTGGTATTAACTATACTGAGACCTTTGTGTTGGTAGCTAAGATGAACTCCATTTGTTTGACACTATCTATTACTGCAGCTCATGGTTGGGTTGTACATCAGATGGATGTGAAGAGTGCATTGGTGATCTTCTTGAAGAGATTTACATGGAGCAGCCACAGGGATTCATTCAGGATTCTACTTTGGTTTGCAAGTTGTAAAAGTCTATCTATGGCCTTAAGTAGGCTCTAGCTAGGGCTTGGTATGCCAAGATGGATTCCTTCCTACTCTTAGTAGGATTCACTAGGTGTCATTTAGATTCAAATGTCTTCATTCTTCAAAGGGATGAATCACACTTGATACCCATGTTTTATGTAGATGACTTGATCATGATAGGAAGTACTTCATCCATCATTGTCAATGTCAAGACTTCTTTGCAGGACATATTTGCTATGACAGACTTGGGTTTACTTCATTATTTTCTTGGTATTGAGATCACATAGTCTTCATCAGGGATCACACTTTCACAACCCAAGTATGTTGTTGATTTACTTTCTCACTTTCACATGAGTGATTGTAAGCCTGCACCTACTCCCTTTATTTTAGGTGTTAAGTTAGAGGCAAAGGGTTCTGCTCCACTTGTTGATGCTACATTTTACAAACAATTGGTTATGAGTCTCATCTACTTGAAAAATATGTGCCTAACATAGCTTTTGTAGTTTGCATGGTTTCTTGCTTCATGCAAGAGCCACATGAGCTTTATTGGAAGGCTTCCAAATGCATCTTGCACTATATATAGGGTACACATACACATGGGATACACTATGTAGCAGGTACTAGACTTCAATTGGTTGGATATATAGATTTAAGACTATGCAGGGGATCTTCATTCTCACAAGTCTACTTTAGGTTGCATGTTTCATCTTGGTTCTAGCCCCATTTTTTGGTAGGGTAAGAAGAAAAATACAATTGCTCTTTATTCAATTGAGGCTAAGTATTGAGGGATTGTCACTACATATATAGAGCCTATATGACTATGACATATCCTGAAGGAGTTTGGGTTCAACTTTCCACAGTCTATAGTCATTCATTGTGATAATCATAGTGTTATTGAGATCTCAAAACATCCAGTTCAGCATCAGTGGACCAAACACATTGAGGTTCATATGCACTACATTAGAGAGTTGATACATGACCACATCATTGCATTGTAATATTTTCCTACATCAGAGCAGGTTGCAAATATCTTCACCAAATCCTTCACTGAGGTCAAGTATCTTCATTTGTGAGATCTCTTGGGGGTGCGAGATATTTCACTAGGGGGTCACATGACTCTTATCTTCTTTATTGTACTTATCTCTCTTTTTGGGGGAGGTTTTTTCCCATGAGGTTTTCCCTCTTTCTTCATTTTTAGAGAGATTACATTGCATTGCATTGCATCATGTTATATGTAAATCATTGCATTTGTGTATGTGTACCTAACATGGCCTAGTAGGTAGGACCCATCATGCATCTTTCATCATAGCTTTCGTGAGCTTAAGTGCATTCCCCTAAGTTGCACTTAAGGGGGGTGTTAGTGTAAATAATTAATTATTATTACACTTTACTTAAGTTCACCTAGGTTAAATGCATTATCATATAGACACTTAAAGTATGTGTAGTTATATGAGTTGTCTTGTTGACAACACAGGAGTTTGCATATTCATCTGAGTTGTCATGTAGACGACACAATTGTTTGTACTCCAAATGAGCACATGGTGTCTACAACATCTCTTTACAAGATACACCTATGTAAGCTTATCCTCTCATCATCATACAAACTTTTTTGCTCAATGGAGGATAATCTACTCGGTGGACATGTGCTTAATTGTGAGGCTTATCAATTTGTTTACTCCTAGTCATTCTAAATGCCTTTATATATAAGCACTTCTAGTGTGTATTCTATATGATATTCATTCTCATTATTGTTATTATGATCATCCATTATTGGTACATATAGTTCTAGTGCTTGAGCTTGTTGATCTTGGTGTCATTTTTCCCTAAGGAAAATTCTTACTCCCAAACTAAAAGACAAACTCTGAAACCAATAGTTGAGTCACTTGTAATTATTTTTTCAAGTGCTCTTTGAATTTTGAAATGAAGGTATATCTCCCTTGTTTTGATTGATAATAAATAATTTTCTAATATGCCTTTAAGTACAATGTGAAGAATGAACACTAACATCCATTCATCAACATGATATGAATGTGAAGTTTGATTAAAATAGATTTAAAATCAAATCAAATCTATGACATACAGACAATCTAATCAATCTTCCCATCTATAGAGAAATGAAATGGGGATCCGATATTCATTTTTCATATTTGGATGAAAAAAACTAAATGATTTCATTACATGCCAAAAAACCTTAATAAATGAGAGCAAGATATTATTTCAAACGTGATCAAACCAACCATAAGATCATTTCCAACTTGACATAAATAAATTCAAATTAAAAGATCTCAAAGTAAATCTCTTTTTGTTTCAAATAAACAAAATAACCATATGATTACTTTGTTCTTGCACCATAAACAAACTTCAAATTAAAAATCCAATCCCTTACCCTTTCTCTATTACAAATTCGCAAACTAAAAACACCTTCCCTTTACTTCAGAAATGCATAGGCATGTCAAAATTTGAGAAGAACCCTTTTACAATAGAACTTTCCCTTTATAAAGAAATCCCACCCGAGTATTTTTTCAACTACCACAACTCCCCCTCATTAAAATCTATTTTTCAAGAGCTTCTCCTTGTAGAAAGTTTCCACAAATACCTCCTATTACAATAATAATTAATTCTTTTAAAGGATTAATCATTTCAAAGTCTCTTTCCAATTTACCCTACCTCCACCAACTCACCTAATTTACCATTTTTAGTTTCATGGTCACATGACAATAATAATAATTAATTATGTGAAAAATCAATGTCACCATAAATAGTTTGATATATAAATTATTTTTCTTTTAATTATTATATTTAATTCTTTTAAAGAATTAAATATAATATAAAATAATTTTTAATTTTTAATTTATTTCAAAGGTATCTCTTTTATTTTTTGATTTTTGGGAGGGGTAATATGTGACACCTTGCCAAGGGATCCAAAAGAATTAACCTAAAGTTTTACTAAGTTTTCCAAACAATTTTTTTTCTAATCATGAAAGATAAACCATTCATATCAAACACATAGTAGAAATAACATCCATTCAGCTGAAAGCATACATAAACATACACAATAGGTTACATTCCTTAGGGATCCCATGACAATGAATAACATTTAATCTAATTAATACTAGGTCTAACAACTACCACATCCACATGAAAGAATAACTAAAGGTCCACAATCCATAATATACACTTGTTCTAAATGCCTCTTGGCAATTAAATTTAGAATGCTCAATCTGTACATGTCATAGGGTATGAAAAGCTTAAAAGATTAAACATATGTAGAATAAAGATACATCATCATCCTTGAATTCATGATACAAAGTACAATGAAGTAAATGAAACTATTAACATTCATGATACATTGATCCATAATTAAGGATATAACAACCATCATAAAACACAACTAACTAATTGCACGGTTCCTCCCAACCATCAATAGCATCATTAGACCATCGTAGGCCCTAGCCATCCCCCACACGTAACTTCCCAAGCCACTAAAGAGATCATCAGTATTATAGTAATAGGGATGTCACTCTTAAACATGCTACAACATATGCATAAAGAAATCTAACATGCAAGAATAAAGCATAAGATGATCCTACAAAATAGATAACATCATCTATCACATGCTAATCATTAACATAAAGAAACATACCAAAAAATAACACTCATCATAAGATCCAAGAACAAAATGAAGGTAAATGCCAACAAAGAATGCTCCAGCCACAGTGACTACGGACAAATCTCAAATGGTAAGAGTGAAAAAGCACTACCACTCAACCGCATAGAACCTAAATGGCCCACTCCCACCACACTGGGGAGATAATATCAAGTCCTAAATAGGATATAAAAATACATAACACATATACTCTCTAAGTCCAAGAATCCTAAAAGTATACTAATTCAAAGGTTCCAACACACAAATTGACATCTACACCTAGAGGCATAACAAAGACATGTAAGAAATCTATTGTGTAAGTGGGAAAGTGTCATCACACGAATCACACTAGAGTTACCATGGTAGTCTCTCAATATACCCTGGCCTCCTAGTGATCCCCATGCAGCCACTAGTATCCCCTTGTACTGACAAGGCATACTACAAAATGCAAGGTCGTAACCAAGCATTCTCTCTACTCCCATCATAGACTGTACTAGAACTCAAGACATGGGCAAGAACATACAATTATCTTATTAGGTTAATTTTAATCCCCATTTAGTGTAATATTTTCTCTTATTAATACAACTTACAATGAGTTACCCTGGCAGGCTCTTAGGGCCCCAACCCCCATTGCAAGCCACTTCCTGACACTACATATAGATAACCTACACTAGGCTCATAAAATCACAAATCACAAGATCACCTTAGCCCTATACAAGCAACTAGAAAGCATCAAAAGATAATCCACAATAATCATATTAGGTCTCCACGAGTAACTGGAAAGCACCAAATAATAATCATAATAATCACAACAGTTCTCATCGAGCAACGAAAGAGCATCAAATGATAAATCACAATATCCATTAGTTCTCAATGAGCAACCAGAAAATATCCCAAAATAATACTGATCGAAGACTCCAAAATTGTCAAGTCAAATATGTCTCAACATGACATCATCAAGATCAAAACAAACACTTCAGTCACATCAAGGCGACTGGAAAGTAATCCAAGTATAATTGATCAATGACTCCAAAAATGGTTAAGTCAAGTGTCTCATATACATACATCTTAGCTTCACACAAGAAGACTAGAAAGCAATAACAATCAATAAACAACACACATCATAGAGCATGCCATCACACTACCCTGGTTGGGTTTTAAAAAGATAAAGATCAAATAACACTAACATGTCATCACACCTCATAACCCCCAAGCCTCTAGTAGACATCCTATAGCTGGTCAACAATCTAGTCAACCCCAAAACCCCAAAACATAGACATCATAGAGAAACAAGATACAAACACATGTTTTGGTTTGCTTTTGCAATCACATGGTTAAGCCAAATGTGAGGTTTCAATTTTCGTTTCAAGTATATTTTAAGAGTATAAGATTCTTCATTTAATCTCCAAGTCAACCCATTTATCTCCTCAAATGAAACATAGAATTATCCCTCCATTATTTTAAAACAATTTTCTAAAATAGTCAAAAGATCATTAAACTAATTCCCATTGACTTTTAGTAAAATCATTCACATTATTTACTAAAACCAAGGTTACTAATAATTAAATAGAACTCCCTTAATTCGAAGAAGCATCTCCTATTATTCAAAACATTAGAATAATACTTATCAACTTTCAAATAAATAATTTACAATTTCCTTAAAATACTCTAAGGATAATCATTTATCTAAAATACTCTTTATTGATTTTAAATGAAATAACCGTCAATTTCATAAAAACCCAATTTCATTAACAATTCAATAGTTATACAATTTTGTTAACTAATTAATTTTAATTAAAATTATATTCAATTAAGATTAATTAACAATTATATAACTAATTGTATTAATAAATCTACAAACCAGATTCATCATTATTTAAATTTAATGAATATTAATATCTCTTTTCTTCCAATTTTAAATAACAAATTATTGTTAATTAACATGGTTAATATAGTAATACATTCACATATTATATATTAATAATGATTAAATTCTAATATAATAATGCATTCACATAATATATATTAATAATGATTAAAACTTTATAATATTTACACTCACTATAATATATAAAAACAAGGAAATTAAAGTTATAAACGATTTAATATCACTAGGGAAATTAATGCAATACTATACCCTGCAATTTAAATCACATATGGCTTTGTGTATATTCATATAGCAGTGTCGTCCACCTATTGACACAGGCCAGTACCACCGGCACTCATGCCAAAACAAAAAGGGGTGGGGGTACAGGTTCATCCTTCCCCAAACCCATTTTAATTAGTATATTTTATTTTTTATCATTTCAAACTTTTAAAAATCGATCTCCCCTCCAAGATATTATATATATATATATATATATATATATCTTTTTTATAAATGCATATAAATATAATTCAATATAATTTACCAAAACAATAAACCTTCTCGAATAATATTATATATATATATATATATATATATATATATATATATATATATATATATATATATATATATATATATATATATATATATATATATATATATATATAATTAATTAAATATCTTTAGCAAATATAAACTGATAGAAAAATTTCAACCAACCATTCAAATTCCTAATTTAAATTTTCTTTTTCTTTTAATCTCCAGCCAAATCCAATTCTCAATTCTATTTTAATTCGAACCCAAATCCAATTTAATTTTCAAATTTTGATTCTACCAAGGGAAGGTTGCAATGATATTTTAATTCCTCAATCCAGATGAAAAAACATGCACATATCTTTAAACTAAGCACATATCTTTCACGATAAGAAGATAAACATGATGAGGTGTCTAGAATATTATTGACACTATGTGCTCAAATAATGTGCTAACTCCTAAGTGTAGACAACATGTGCATAATTAGAGTGCAAACTCTTGTGTTGTCAACATGAAAACTCGCAAGAGTTTGCATACTCCTATGTGAATAAGTATTAAAATAATGCACATTACTTTATTTAATATTCACTTTACTCCTTTTTTAATTAATTTATTAATTTTAAATCTAATGCACTTATCTTGTGGTCATGAAATTTTAATAAATTAATTTCTTTTCCACTTTTAAATTTATTTTTGAAACTTAATTGATAAAATATTTATTAACTTAAATAATATTATTATTTAGCATTTATTTAAAAATGAACTCTAAATATATTATTATTAAATTAAATAAATATTATCACATTCCAACTTTAAACTTATAACTTTTATCTTCAAATTTAATTCTTTTTATTTAATTAATTAAATAAAATAAAATATTAAAATATCATATTAATTTTCCATTAAATTAACTCATTAATTAAATCTTGTAATTAGACTTAATTAATAGAAAATATACCAAAGACAAATAAAGTAAAATATGAAAACCCATCATAGAAAAATTCATACAAAATCAAACTAAGGGGTTATAATCACAAATTAACATCATCTGACGCATTTGGAGGGTGTTCGACTTAGATACTTGTCCTAATTTTCAATCAGGACAAATGGCTTAAAGGTTTAGGATTTGGACTTGAGGATTTATCTCCCCTCTCTTACCATTGAGATAATACGATAAGGTATGCTCATCTTGGAAATTCAGGGAAGTCGATACCTCGTACCTACAACTCGCATAAAATTCATGCATGTACATACATAATATATACTAAGCTAAATAGGCAATGGCAGGAAATGGTGCATCATGTAGATCCCGACTAGTAAGTGACTATGACTCCCTTCTGTAACCACATCAAAAACACCATACATAAGGAAAACAAACACACACACCATACAAATGCAGTATGGGGTAAGTATCCATAAGAAAACACATGTGATAATAAACCATCTAACTAATCATCATCAATAACTGAAAACACTGAATAATCATCATACATATGTGAAATGTAGAGTACCAAGTGATCTCATCATATAATAAGCTGAATCTAAAACAATATTTGATAATCTCAAAATAATGTTACTAATTATCATCAACATAAAACTAGCCCTAAAAGAGTTTGACAATGATAGCAAAAATGTGAACTAGGGGCAGGCACTACATTCACCTCCCCTAGAATTAGGCTTACTCTTGGAAGCTTACATGAATGATAATACTAAAGAACTCACTGTGTGGGTCCCATTGAACCCTTTCCCCTTGTAGGAGGATATGATTCCACTGAGGACACTACAACACACTTAGAGCAATATGATTCTGGTTTAATAATAAATCGAAAACCACATTGATCCAACATTTTTTCTTTTAACAATTACCAAAATAGATCCCCTGAACATTCTAAGCAAAGGATCAACATCCCTAAACCATTGGATAATATGCAAGATGCTATAATACTCATAAAGCATACTACTCTAAAACATAGATGAAAGATACATGTTTTGAAAACAGAATAAGTTTCAATTTTCAGTTTTGCCCATGTTTAGGTTTCAGTATAATTTTAGGTTTGAAACCTAGGTGTTGAAGCATGAAAAATATGCAAGTAACAGTTTAAGTCCTATTTCAGCTCACCTAGTTTCATGATAGTTCAAATTTTTTGTTTTGTTCAACTAGTTATCAACTAGTGGCATTCCAATATACCTAGAGCTCCCAATTTAGAAACTCAAGCTCTAATACCAGATGTAATGCCCCTCCAAGGGATCCAAAAGAATTAACCTAAAGTTTTACTAAGTTTTCCAAACCAATTTTTTTCTAATCGTGAAAGATAAACCATTCATATCAAACACAGTAGCGGAAGCAATAACATCCATTCAGCTAAAAGCATGCATAAACATACACAATAAGTTACATTCCTTAAGGATCCCATGATGATGAATCACATTCAATCTAATTAATACTAGGTCTAACAACTACCACATCCACATGAAAGAATAATTAAAGGCCCACAGTCCATAATATACACTTGTTCTGAATGCCTCTTGGCAATTAAATTTAGAATGCTCAATCATCCACTGTACATGTCATAGGGTATGAAAAGCTTAAAAGATTAAACATATGTATAATAAAGATACATCATCATCTTTGAATCCATGATACAAATTACAATAAAGTAAATGAAACTATTAACATACATGATACATCCATCCATCAATAAGGATATAAAAACCATTGTAAAACACAACTAACTAATTGTGTGGTTCCTCCCAACCCTTAATAGCATCATTAGACCATCGTAGGCTCTAGCCATCCCCTACATGTAACATCCCAAGCCACCAAAGAGATCATTTATACTATAGTAATAGGGATGTCACTCCTAAACATGCTACAACATATGCATAAAGAAATCTAACATGCAAGAATAAAGCATAAGATGACCCTACAAAATAGATAACATCATCTATCACATGCTAATCATTAACATAAAGAAACGTACCAAAAAATAGCATTCATCATAAGATCCAAGAATAGAATGAAGGTAAATACTAACAAAGAATGCTCTAGCCACATTGACTATGAATGGATCTCAAATGGTAAGAGTGAAAAAGCACTACCACTCGACCACGTGGAACCTAAATGACCCACTCCCATCACGCTAAGGAGATAAACTCAAGTCCCAAATAGGATATCAAAACACATAACACATATACTCTCTAAGTCTAGAAATCTTAAAAGTATACTAACTCAAAGGTTCCAACACACAAATTGACATTTACACCTAGAGGCACAACAAAGACATGTAAGAAATCTACTATGTAAGTGGGAAAGTGTCATCGCACAAATCACACTAGAGTTACCCTGGTAGTCTCTCAATAGACCCCACCCCCCTAGTAATCCCTATGCAGCCACTAGTACTCTCTCATACTGACAAGGCATACTACAGAATGTAAGGTCATAACCAAGCATTCTCTCTATTCTCATCCTAGTTTGAACTAGCACTCGAGGCATGGGTGAGAACATACAATTATCCTACTAGGTTCATTTTAATCCCCATTTAGTGTATTGTTTTCTCTTATTAATACAACTTACAATGAGTTATCCTGGTAGCCTCTTAGGGCCCCAGCCCCTATTGCAAGCCACTTCCCAACACTACATATAGATAACCTACCCTAGGCTCATAAAATCACAAATCACATGATCACCTCAGCCCTATACAAGCAACTAGAAAGCATCAAAAGATAATCCACAATAATCAAATCAATTCTCTGTGAGCTACTAAAAAGCATCAAATGATAATCATAATAATCAAAATAGTTCTCATTGAGCAACTAAACTGCGTCAAATGATAAATCACAATATCCATCGGTTCTCAATGAGCAACCAGAAAATATCCCAAAATAATACTAATCGAAGACTCCAAAATAGTCAAGTCAAATATGTCTCAACATGACATCATCAAGATCAAAACAAATACTTCAGTCTCATCAAGGCAACTAGAAAGTAATCGAAGAATAACTGATCGATGACTTCAAAAATGGTTAAGTCAAGTGTCTCACATACATACATCCCAGCTTCACACAAGAAGACTAGAAAGCAATAACAATCAATAAACCACACACATCATAGAGCATGCCATCAAATTACCATGGTTGGATTATAAAAAGATAAAGATCAAATAACACCAACATTCCATCACACCTCATAACCCCTAAGCCTCTGGTAGACATCCTATAACTGGTCAACAATCTAGTCAACCCCAAAACACAAAAAACATAGACAAACAAGATACAAACACGTGTTTTGGTTTGCTTTTGCAATCACATGTTTAAGCCAAATATGAGGTTTCAATTTTCATTTTAAGTATATTTCAAGAGTATAAGATTCTTCATTTCATCTCCAAGTCAACCCATTTATCTCCTTGAATGAAACATAGAATTATCCCTCCTTTATTTTAAAGCAATTTTCTAAAATAATCAGAAGATCATTAAACTAATTCCCATTGACTTTTAATAAAATCATTCGCATTATTTACTAAAACCAATGTTACTAATAATCAAATAGAACTCCCTGTTGGAATAATGATACATTTGTCATTAGTTACAACACTTATTTGATTCTGAAGTCTTACCGAGTTCATCACTCAGTTTACAGTTCATACCGAGCATTCGTTGGTTACCAAGTATGTTCAGCAGTGTTTACCGAGTCAGGAAGGTAAATGAAGGTTTTAGTGTTTACCGAGTTAGAAAGGTAAATGAAGGTTTTAGTGTTTATCGAGTCGGAAAGGTAAATGAAGGTTTTAGTGTTTACCGAGTCAGGAAGGTAAACGAAGGATTTAGTGTTTACCGAGTTAGGAAGGTAAATGAAAGTTTCAGTGATTACCAAGACAGAAAGGTAAAAGAAGTATTCAGTGCTTACCAAGTGAATTGAAAGAGTTAGTTTCTACCGAGTGACACAATGTTTATCGAGTCACCAGTGGTTACCAAGTTCCAAGCTACTGAGAGTGATTAGTATGGACCGATCCCCTACCTCTACCGAGTGCATGACGATGTCGTGTAATGTAGTGGATACCGAGTGTCAGAAGGTCACCGAGTGAGTTTGAGGAACCTGAGTTTTCTACTATCTGGCCGACTCAGTAATGCTTTTTCCGCTTGTGTTTGGCCGACCTTGTTGCTGTAAATATTGGAATGGTATATATGTAATGTATTGTGCCATTTGCAATATATATATATATATATATATATATATATATATATATATATATTAAGAAGAGTAACAGTCAAGCAAGAGCGAAGTAAGAATGTAATTGAGCGAATTGAAAGAGAATTAGCAACAGTGTATTCAGCAAGTTTATCAAGGAGCAGAAAAGATATATCCATCACATCAAGTGATCAGCACATAAGATCTAATCAGCAAACCAGTTGCAAGAAGATCCACTGCTTCATCCTAACAGGTGAATCAGTTTTGTAAATCCTTTAACAGGGTAGACTTTACAGTCTTATGTAAATCTCCTAACAGAGTGCATACTTCATTGTATGTTTGTAAATCCTCTAACAAGGTGGATCTAGCAGTCCTACTTGCTCCTAACAGGGCAGATCACCAGAAGTGATCATTATAAGCCTTAACCAGCCAACTTTATACTGCAGTATTGAAGTTTCGTGGGCATCATCCCCACCCCAGTTTTACTTTCAAATTGAAAGGTTTCTGGGTCACCAAATCAGTGTGTTAATCTTTTCATGTGTACAGTAAAGTAGATGAATGAATGGTGAATTTTTTATTATGCTGAATTGGTTTAAATTTTAAAGCTTACTGATTCACCCCTCCCCTCTCAGTAACATTGTTGGACCTGAATATTTCCAACAATTGGTATCAGAGCTTTGTGGTTCTCAGGACAGACCTTGACAGCTTGAGCAAAGATCAAGGACAATGGAGATATTCAGACTTGACAAAACTATTGAGAATGAGAAGCTAGATTTGGAAATGGCCATGGTTCAACTCAAAGAAGCAAAGGAACATCTTTCTCAATCCCTAAAAAGAAGAAAGGAACTTGCAAGACAAATAAATGACCATTTTTATGTTGAAGAAAGGATTGAAGATTTGTTACCATCAAGTAATTCAGAAGAAGCTGACAAAGAAATCAAAGAACTTTTAGAAAAGAATGGATCTCTACAAGAAGAGGTAATAAAGCTTAAAAGAGAGCAAGAAATATAGTCAATCAGGCTATGTGAATTTTTGGAACAAAGAAACAAAGCACAAGAAGAATTGGAAGATAGAATTCATGAAACTCAAAATCAATCCCTTGAACATGAAGATCTAGTAGATCAACTGTCCAATGCAAATGAAGAAATTAGGATTCTCAAAGCACAAAATGAAAGTCTACATAATGACTTAAGAACTGAGAGACAAACCAATGAAAGCTTGGAAAATGATCTAAAAACTGACAAACAAGTCAATGAAAGGATGATGAAATCTCAAGCAGACATTAATCAATTGAATCAGCAAAATGAGCAGAATCTTTATAAGCAAAAAGGTAAAGTTGGTCTTGGATACAAGGAAGAAGGCGAATCTTCTGAACAAGGTACTCAAAGGAATCAAAGACCCACTTGTAATCATTGTGGCAAGATAGGTCATACATCTAACAAATGTTAAAGTAATGGTAAAGCTAAATTCAATGGAAAATTTTTCAATTGCAATCAGCATGGTCACAAAGCCAATGAATGCAAGGAGAAACCAAAGTTTGAAGGCAAGTGTCACAAATGCAAGAAACAAGGACATAAGGCATTTGAATGTAGATCAAAATCACTCAATCCAGCAGAACAAATTGTCAAAGCAATATTTGGTTGGGATTACAATACTTGGTGTAGATGTCACTATTGTGGAGAATATGGACACATAGGAACAAACTATAGAAGGCATCACCTAAGGAAGAAAGATACAACCATAAGATGCTATACTTGTACTGAACTTGGTCATATAGCTAAGAATTGCATGAATATAGGAAAGGTTGAAGATGAAAAGAAAACTAGAGCTGATAATATTCGAAAGCAAATGAAACAACAGTGGATTCCTAAGTCTACCGAGCAAGAAAATTCAAATGATGGAAATGTCACTCTAGAAATAGGTGACTCCACCATTTCTAATTAGACTTATCAAGAAGGATAAGGGACTACATCTTCAAGCCATATCCTAGGCAATTCTAGAAAGAAGAAGTGGAAATGATAAATCAGTATTGCAGATACAAGTCATAATTTGCAGTATTGTGTCTACCGAGTAAGGTTGGTTTTCAGACTTTACCGAGCTTGGTCGGGAAAATAAGAAAGGTTTTGTGTGTTCACCAAGCTGCAAGGTTTACTGAGTAAGTCAGTGACTATTTATAAAACCCTAATTCTCAGCTACCTTCGTACCTGAGCATTAATGACAAGATTTCGATCAAAAAGGCAGAATTAGATCTCATTTTTCACCGTAAATTCAGAGTTCACAAAGAAAATATATTTTCAAGTGCATCCAAGTGAGTTCAAGTGATTTGAAGCGATTTTCCAGCAAAGAAATTGTGTTACAAAATCATTCTCTCACCGAGCAGCAATGGCATCCGCAAGCACTAGTGGTAGCAAGGCGAAGAGAGGTTCTGAAATGCTTGTCAAGGGAGTCGAATGGAAGGCGCCCAATTTCAAAATTGTTCCTACCATTGCTGAATCACTCGACCCGCATGGAGATCAATCACAGATCCCTCCAAAGGTACTTCTAATCAATGATATTTGTACTCATTTCAAGTGTACTGTGCAAGAAATAGGGACACTAGATATGGATAGTACCCTAGCCGAGTTATGTGTGGATGGAACCCTAAAACCTGAGTTTAAACATTTGGAAACCAAAGGCTTAACCCATATCCCACATCTACCAAGGAGTTTCCAAGTAAAATGGGTGAGGTATATCTTAAGCCATGTGCATAATGGACAATTGTGGTTAGAGCAACTTATCCTCATAACGAAGAAGATGATCCACAAGATCACGGGCTTACCAATGTTGACCAAAGCTAAAACCACCAAAACCCTAGGTCGAGATGACCTCCAAAAATTAACCCAAGCTGAATGGGATGGCAGAGGTTTCAAGCTCAACAATGTTTTAGATATAGAACTGAAATTTGGTATTTGTGTTATTGCATACAAACTGTACCCTGTGAGGCTGTAGATTTGGCATATAAGATTGTAAAGAAAAATATGGAGTTTGACCTAGCTGATGTGCTATTAAAACAATTCAATAAAAACATGGATAGCATAAGGACTACAAAGACAAACCCTTTTAAATTTGGTTCTTTGCTAGTTAGTTTATTTTTCTATGTACAGAAATCCTTTCCATCTAAGGGTGCAATTGTATGGAGGAAAGATACTCCAATTTTGTATCAAATAAACGAATTCATAGTAGAAATGGGTATGAATTTTGACAAAGTAATGGATAACTATTTTGAAGATTTCAAGGAAAGGATGAACAACAGGTTCAGAATACGTCCAAAACTTGTTGAAGAGTATAAGGATGATGTCTGTTTCATGGTTGACTGTGACAGAGTCTACATCCAGGCAATCAAACCCAGAGTGGCATGGGTAAAACCATTGCCCTATGAACTAAATATTGATGATGCCAGAGACATCATTGAGGCATTGGTAAATGAACCAATGGATCCCAAATTGCCTGCATTTGGAACCTATGAAGAGGCTAAGGTTATAATAGAGCTTGAAATCAAGCTTCCTCAAGCAATCTCTAAAGGCAAGAGAAAGATAGAAAAGCTAAAAGCTGATACTGGACCTCTCATGATAACAGAAGGCAGAGAAGAAAATAAAGAAGAGGAGGAAGCAGAGTCTAAAGAAGAAGAGTCTCAACGAAAGAAAGGTAAGGTGACTATCACCAAACCTACAAAGCAAACCACTGCAGTATTCTCCAGGAGAACAAGACAGGGAAAGATGGAACCTGTACTTGTTAAGCCTCCACTCACCTTTGAAGCAAGGTTAAAGAAATTAGATGAAGGAGGTAGCTTCACAAACTTCAAAGCATTAAGATTTGAAACCAGAACAGAATAGGAGAAAATGCAGATTGAGGAACTGGTACTGAACAAAATGGGTAAATAGAAATACTCCCCTGACTAGATAGCCTCTCAGATCTCCAAAGAGCTATTGGAAAGATTGCAACCAAGATGGGAAGCTGCAACCAAGACTGTCAAAGACATTTATGAGCAGACCCTAAGGAATCTCCTGCCAAATCTCTCTAATGTTGAAGTGAAGAAATCACTGAAGGATCATGAAGGTAATATGATGATTAGATTCCACACTTGTTTGATACTTGTTAAAGACATTGAGCATGTAGTGAATGATGCAACAAACATGTGGAAAAATATCTATCATCTACACAAACCCAGTGAAGATACTGTTGAAATCACGGACAATGACAGCAGTGATGATAATGATGATGATGATGATGGCGATGACAGTGAAGACATTCCAAAAGACTTGCAATCACTAATGTTAGAAATTGAGGAAGAAGCTGAAAGAGAAATGAAGGAAGAAGCTAAACAAGCTAAGGAAGAAGAAGCTGAAAGAGAAATGGAGGAAGAAGTAGCTTCTACTGGTGAGATTGTGAGCTCAATGACCTCATCAATTGATCAATCTCCACCTGCCTTCTCTCAACTCCAGGTTTCTGCAATGCAAGTTCCAAGCACTTCATCTACCGAGTTGACGGTCATTTCTTCAGTTATCGAGCTTCCAAGCACATCATCAGCCACCGAGTCATCCACTGCAGCAGCTACTTCATCGAGTATATCTCTCCCACCTGCAGCTTGTACAGTAAGTCTTCCCAGTTTCTTACCAATTTTGTCTTCCTCAGCCACATTGGCCCTAATTTTTGCTCCAGTCAGTTCTCCAACTGTAAATATACTAGTATGTACATCATTTTTGAGTAGTACATCATTTTTGGGAAGTATATCAAGTTTTGATACAGCCAGCACTTCTCTTAGTTTACCTTTAGTTGGTCTCATTCCAGTTTTGACAGCCAGTCCAGCATCATCAACTATTGTTTCAATTTCAAAGGGCAAAGGTGCAGTCATTGCAGAAAAACCAAAGAGATACATGTTTTCCAGTAAGGCAGTAGATGAAGAAATAGATCTAGATAAGGACATTGTCATTCCTAAGATAGATCTAGATACTGCATCAGTTGATGAAATGAGAATGATTAGTCAACTATTAGATCAAAAAGCTAGACAAATGCAGCTAAGGAATGAAAGGGACAGAGAATTCAATATAATTGAGAGTGCTAAAAACATAATAACTGAGGCTATAGGTATTGATTTGGATTCATCTCAACACATTTTGTTACAACTAGAAGAAGTGGTGAATAAATTCAATGAGGATATCTCAGGACAAGAAAAGTTAATAGAAAAAGCAGAAAGGAAATTTGACAATAAGGTGCTTGAGCACATTGCTCAGCACTTAGCCATAAAACAGGTTGAATTAACCTCAATTTTGTCTGACATTGAAAATTCTTTTAATAATGTAACCTCACTTTTTGAAAAACTTTGTGATGTTACCGAGTATACAAAGGGAATAAAAGAAAAGTTCAATAAAATTGATGTGGATATGAAGTTCAGTGCCCAAATGCTGCAATCTGACCAAAGTGCAAGTTCATCCCATCATCTGAGAATCAAATTTTTGTCAAAGAAACAGGCAGAATTGCTGAGAGAGGAAGCAAGGATCAAGTCTACTCTGATTGACATCCAGAATATGATCCTTCCTGTCATGAACACAATGCAGAAGCACATTACATATTCAAAAAAATTGATCCATGACAATAATTTCTCTGTTGCAGACCATGTGATTGAACTTTCTGCAGAAGTTCAAGTAGCTCTCTCCACATGTAAAATCCTGCAAGACAATTGGGATAAAACTTTGCAACTAATTCTTTAGGTACATTCTGAGTTTATCACACATTTTGGTGTCTCCACATAAATACATTCTTTATTCTTTGGCATTATTGTCAAAAAGTGGGAGAAAGCAATATATAGAGGAAAATCAGAAAATCAGACACAAAAGGGGAGAAGGTAATAAAGTAATAAAGAATAAAGTCATATAACTCATGTAAAAACCTTGTGTAGATTGTATGGGGGAGTTATATGTAAGGTAGCCCATGTATATTCAGCACACAGCACAGTAGAATCAAATTAGTTTTGTCAGATCTTGTATATAAATTTTGGCTCATAAGTGTTTTTGTCACTAATGCAAAAGGGGAAGATTGTTGGAATAATGATACATTTGTCATTAGTTACAACACTTATTTGATTCTGAATGCTTACCGAGTTCATCACTCAGTTTACAGTTCATACCGAGCATTCGTTGGTTACCAAGTATGTTTAGCAGTGTTTACCGAGTCAGGAAGGTAAACGAAGGTTTTAGTGTTTACCGAGTCAGAAAGGTAAATGAAGGTTTTAGTGTTTACCGAGTCAGAAAGGTAAATGAAGGTTTTAGTGTTTACCAAATCAGGAAGGTAAACGAAGGATTTAGTCTTTACCAAGTTAGGAAGGTAAATGAAGGTTTCAGTGATTACCAAGACAGAAAAGTAAAAGAAGTATTCAGTGCTTACCAAGTGAATTGAAAGAGTTAGTTTCTACCCAGTGACACAATGTTTACTGAGTCACCAGTGGTTACCAAGTTCCAAGCTACTCAGAGTGATTAGTATGGATTGAGCCCCTAGCTCTACCGAGTGCATGACGATGTCGTGTAATGTAGTGGATATCGAGTGTCAGAAGGTCACCGAGTGAGTTTGAGTAACCTAACTTTTCTACTATCTGGCTGACTCAGTAATGCTTTTTCCACTTGTTTTTGGCCGACCTTGTTGCTGTAAATATTGGAATGGTATATATGTAATGTATTGTGCCATTTGCAAATATATATATATATATATATATATATATGAAGAAGAGTAACGGTCAAGCAAGAGCGAAGTAAGAATGTAATTGAGCGAATTGAAAGAGAATCAGCAACGGTGTATTCAGCAAGGTTATCAAGGAGAAGCAAAGATATATCCATCACATCAAGTGATCAGTACATAAGATCTAATCAGCAAACCAGTTGCAAGCAGATCCACTGCTTCATCCTAACAGGTGAATTAGTTTTGTAAATCCTTTAACAGGGTAGACTTAACAGTCTTATGTAAATCTCCTAACAGAGTGCATACTTCATTGTATGTTTGTAAATCCTCTAACAAGGTGGATCTAGCAGTCCTACTTGCTCCTAACAGGGCAGATCACCAGAAGTGATCATTGTAAGCCTTAATCGGCCAACTTTATACTGCAGTATTGAAGTTTCGTGGGCATCATCCCCACCCCAGTTTTACTTTCAAATTGAAAGGTTTCTGGGTCACCAAATCAGTGTGTTAATCTTTTCATGCGTACAGTAAAGTAGATGAATGAATGGTGAATTTGTTATTATGTTGAATTGGTTTAAATTTTAAAGCTTACTGATTCACCCCTCCCCTCTCAGTAACATTGTTAGACCTGAATATTTCCAACACTCCCTTAATTCCAAGAAGCATCTCCCATTATTCAAAACATTAGAATAATACTTATCAACTTTCAAATAAATAATTTACAATTTCCTTAAAATACTCTAAGGATAATCATTTATCTAAAATAATCTTTATTGATTTTAAATGAAATAACCGTCAATTTCATAAAAACCCAATTTCATTAATAATTCAATAGTTATACAATTCTGTTAACTAATTAATCTTAATTAAAATTATATTCAATTAAGATTAATTAACAATTATATAACGAATCGTATTAATAAATCTACAAACCAGATTCATCGTTATTTAAATTAAATGAATATTAATATCTCTTTTCTTCCAATTTTAACATGGCTAATATAATAATACATTCACATATTATATATTAATAATGATTAAAGATTAATATAATAATGTATTCACATAATATATATTAATAATGATTAAAATTTAATAATATTTACACTTAATATAATATATAAAAAGGAGGCAATTAAAGTTATGAGCAATTTAATATCAATGGGGAAATTAATGCAATAATGTACCCTATGATTTAAATTGCATATGGCTCTGTGTATATTCATATAGCAGTGTCATCCACCTGTTGATGTAGGCCAGTATCACCAGCACTCGTGTCAAAACAAAAAGGGGTGCGAGTATGGGTTCGTCCTTCCCCAAACCCATTTTAATTATTTTTTTTTTTTTTATCATTTCAAACTTTTAAAAATCGATCTCCCCTCCAAGATATAATTTTATTTTTTTTTAAATGCATATAAATATATTTCAATATAATTTACCAAAACAATAAACCTTCTTGAATAATTTTATATATATATATATATATATATATATATATATATATATATATATATATATATATATATATATATATATATATATATATATATATATATATATATATATATATATATATATATATATATATATATATATATATATATATATATATATATATATATATAATTTTTTTTGAAATATCTTTAGAAAATATAAACTGATAGAGAAATTTCAACCAACCATTCGAATTCCTAATTAAAATTTTCTTTTTCTTTTAATCTCCAGCCAAATTCAATTCTCAATTCTATTTTAATTCAAACCCAAACCCAATTTAATTTTCAAATTTTGATTCTACCAAGGGAAGGTTGCAATGATATTTTAATTCCTCAATCCATATGAAACAATGTGCATGCCCAAATTCCAAATTACAAGATTGAAGATTTGTTCACATAGAATTATTTAGACAAACATTGACAAACACAATGAAGACAGGAAAGAGAAAGAGTGTAATAGAGTATGCAAAATAATCACGAGTGCCTACCTGGACACTGATGCTAATTTTCTACGCCTAAGAAAGTCGCAGAGAAAATTCCTCCCTTTGGAACCTCCTCCTTTTCAAAAGTTCCTTCCTTCTCCAAAATCCATGACACAAGCACACAGTAGGCCAAAGAGTATGATCAACTTGAATGCTCACTATTATCCAAAGCATGTAGAAGCATATGAGCATGTAGAAGCCTATGAGCATGTAGAAGCCTATAAGCCTCTCCATACACAATAGGAGAGCATGTATATAAAGGCCTCTAAAATGCATCTAGAATGTGTCTAGAAAGAACTAGGAAATAAGCATGACAACTAAGCACATATCTTTCATGATAAGAAGATAAACATGATGAGGTGTCTAGAATGTTATTGACACTATGTGCTCAAATAATGTGCTAACTCCTAAGTGTCGACAACATGTGCATAATTAGAGTGCAAACTCATGTGTTGTCAACATGACAACTCACAAGAGTTCGCATACTCCTATGTGAATAAGTATTAAAATAATGCACATTACTTTATTTAATATTCACTTTATTCCTTTTTAAATTAATTTATTAATTTTAAATCTCATGCACTTATCTTGTGGTCATGAAATTTTAATAAATTAATTTCTTTTCCACTTTTAAATTTATTTTCGAAACTTAATTGATAAAATATTAACTTAAATAATAGTATTATTTAGCATTTATTTAAAAATGAACTCTAAATATATTATTATTAAATTAAATTAATATTATCACATTCCAACTTTAAACTTATAACTTTTATCTTCAAATTTAATTATTTTTATTTAATTAATTAAATTAAATTAAATATTAAAATATCATATTAATTTTCCATTAAATTAACTCATTAATTGAATTTTTTTAATTAGACTTAATTAATAAAAAATACACCAAAGACTCATAAAGTAAAATATGAAAACCCATCATAGAAAAATTCATACAAAATCAAACTAAGGGGTTATAATCATGAGTTAACATCATCTAACGCATTTGGAGGGTACTCAACTTAGATACTTGTCCTAATTTTCAATCAGGACAAGTGGCTTAAATGTTTAGGATTCAGACTTGAGGATTTATCTCCCCTCTCTTACCATTGAGATAATGCAATAGGGTACGCTCATCTTGGCAATTCAGAGAAGTCGATACCTAGTACCTGCAACTTGCATAAAATCCACACATGTACATACACAATATATACTAAGCTAAACAGGCAATGGCAAGAAGTGTTGCATTGTGTAGATCCTGACTAGCACATGACTGCAACTCCCTTCCATAACCACATCAAAAACACCATACATAAAGAAAACAAACACGTATGCCATACACCTGCAGTATTGGGTAAGTATCCATAAGAAAATACATGTGATAGTAAGCCATCTAACTAATCATCATCAATAACTGAAAATACTGAATAATCATCATGCATACATGAAATGTAGAGTACTAAGTGATCTCATCATATAATAAACTGAATCTAAAAAAAATATGATAATCTCAAAATAATGTTACTAATTATCATCAACATAAAACTAGCCCTAAAAGATTTTGACAATGATAGGAAAAATGTGAACTGGGGGCATGCACTACATAATACTTAGGGTTTGAAAACCCTAGGTAAAAATTGACTCTCTCTAGGGGATGCATTTTGTGCTAGGATGTGGAGAAGTTTAGAATCTTTGGTTGTGATCCAATGTCTATTCATTGCACTATAGAGTCACCCTCTAATATGCTCTCATATGCAATACTATTTTTCTGTCATTCTTTTTGTTGTAGTCTTACTTCAAATTTGACATGTAGATGCTTGCAATATTTATAAACATCTCCATGAAACTTATTCAGGAATTTTTTTAGTAGTTTCTACCAAAACTTCATTGCTAGTTTTCATCTCATTGATCTTAGAATCTGCATTTGTAACCTATTTTGAAGCCCTAGAATTAGATATTTTAGCATGTTCCCATCTAGATTCATTAGTAGAGGATTTTTTTGGGTCTTGCAACAACATCATTCATTTGGTGAATGGTTGATGCCTCTACATGTTTGAATTTTGAAGGCAACACTCCTTTCAAGAGGTCATTAGCAACACAAATCTTATAAGAATTAATGGTGAAAAACCATTACAATCATAAATCATCGTTCATGCATTGTAGAGCCTAGGCATATATTGAGGAGCCTTCTTATACATAGCTAATGGCAAGAGTCATCTAGACATCATCTCTACACTTATGCACCCACCATCCAAAGTTGCAGTTCTATTTGAACATAATATGTGCTCACAGGCTGCGTGAAGGTGTAACACTACTACTAACAATACCAAAAAAATTGAATCCAAAAACAAGTACAAAGAATGCAATAATTTTTTTTTCTTAAACTCCACTTATTACAAGTACAAGTACACAGATTGAACCATTTTCAATCTGAAAACCTCAAAATACAAGTTAACATCATCCAAATATGACTCCATAAAGATTCTAAAACATATTGAGTTCAGTACAATAATGAAGTACAATCTCATCCTTAAATGCCTATGTCCAAAATATGGACCCTACAAGCAAATGAATAATGATTTAGGAAGAACTTCAATAATCATCTTTAGCTACTTGTAAACACGAAGCACCTGGAAAAACATACAATAAGGCAACACAACAGAGCAAGGGGGCTCAGTACACACTGATATAAAAAGTGTAATCCATCTGCATGCATGTTAGTACAAACATATACATAAATATAATGCAAATATCTGATTACTTCAACATAGCATAGTTTCATAAATAATATGCAAGAAGTAAACATTTACTCATCATTGCAAAATTAAACTCGCACTAAGAATAAGACGTAAATGAAACATATATATACTAAGGTCTCATTGTTATGGCACTAGGATACTACATCCATGTATGGTATGCTCATAGTCAACACATAATGGGTTTCTCTATTATACTTGTCAATAATAGAATAGAGATATGCCTTGTTCTCCGTACTTAACCATATAGGTTTAAGTTATAGGTAAGGCCAATTATCTTTTATATGTAATTAACCCAACCAATTTATTTTAATGTTATCACTGAATTAATTAACTGAATAGGATAAACCAAATTCAGCCACCTTGATATACATTCATCACAGCTATTCATAAAATACACCTCAATCAGATATAAAAAGAATGTACATGCAACAGATATAAAATCAATATACAACATGATACTACATTCTTTAACGTGTTTGTAACACATCTTATTCTGCCAAGTTCAAAGATAAATATAGATAGTTTATTCATCAGAAATAAAACCTATAATATCAAGATCACGCAAATACAATTGAACTAGCCACAGCTCAACAATACTCACAGAATCTTCATACTATACATCAATTTCTAGCTAACCAAACCATCTACATTTATCCTCGAATTGACCAAGATATAGATTAAAATGCCTATGATATTCTTGTTTTAAAGGACATACCATCAACACAAATCATAATCTGTCTCATGCTTGAAATAACTTCATTACAATAATGAACTGAAACTCCTCTCTATAATAAAAAAATTACTAATTCATAAAATTTAATTTTCTAAGCATCATATAAATGTTCATCAAAATGCTATGACTAGTGTTGATAACAACAATATTACCAAGTTCCCAATTATCATAAGGCATCTATTGCCAATGATAAGTAAGTCAACACAACAATTCTCCACGGCATCGATTGCCAACAGCACACAAAACAATATGTTGACAAATGCTACTACAACACTTTTATAAATTTTGAGCTAACCATTTGACCAAATGCCCTCCCATAGTTTAATGAAAATGCTCGAAGGTTTATCTATGTTTTAGTTTCTTACAACTCGCATATCACAAAAGACTTTAAAATACTTATGTTTAATTACAATCACTGTGGGTCAGACTGAGTCTCTTACCCGTATGTATTTATATAATTCATAAGAGAGGCTTGGATTTAAAACCCCAATCTTTACCATGAAAACAGAGAAACATTCACTTTAATTCTCATTTAAGCTGACAAAGTATAGTGAATACAAAAGAAAACATTCCAAATTAAACTTATACCTTAACTTCCTACGAATTGTATGACAAAATGCCTCAGCTAAAACTATACATTGCTACATTATTCAGTTTTAGCTAATAGTCCAGAGCATGAAAATCAAACAAAATATGACTTGATGGAAGATATAAGTAGATTAATATCTATACTACTATTTTTTCCAGTACGCATGCCAACTAAAACACCAAACTAAAAAAAAACACTTGCTCAGAATTCTATAACTAATTTCGCTACGAGCATATGTAAATTGTTTACAAAATACCAAATAATGATATGCATCAAAACTCGAAACACACAAAGCTTGCCTCAATGGAGCCTGTAATCATCAAATTATTACTCATATCCATAACATATAGCAATAACGCTACAGCATGCTATGTTACCATGGAATTTTTTGCCATACCCACATCCAAATCTGGAAATACACAGAGTTCAACAAGATTATTGCCGACCCTGCATACTCCCACCCTTGGGTGTCGATATGCAAAACTATAAATATATCACCTTTTAAACAATCGTTGTTTGCAATTACAAATGAAACACACACGACAAAAGAGTATAGGGTTTAAGAAAAGCCCCTACCTCCAAAATTTGAGAAGGTGAACAAACGCTCAACCCATTGCTCTAAGATTTAGCTCACCTCCAAAGCCATAAAAATTGAATTGATAGCCTTGAGATAAACCTCAAAAGGAATAACTGTAGCTGAGAGAAATACAACAAACTGAGTCTCATAAAACAGAGCTCCATTCCAACCATGTTTCCTATTCAATAGCAACACCACACAAGTGGTTTACTTCACAAAGCAAGAGGCCCAAATCCTGGCCAAAACCCTGCAATCTTCAACACCAAGATGGAATGGCCGACTCATTCCTAAGTGCCATTACTTCCCACCTTCATGCATTAATTCAACTGCAGGACTGGGTACAATGACAACCCACATTCACCGCCACATATTGGCTTTCGATAAACAATATCATATGACCCTTTCATAATATTAGAAACCCCCCCTGACTTCACACTTTAAATTTGTGTGAATTTTAAAAGATATAAACTTATCTTATATAAGTATTTACATGAACTAACATTCACTCTTAAGTTTATAGATTTCACCAGTAAAATACATATATATATATATATATATATATATATATATATATATACATACATATATATATATATGTATATACATATATATATATGTATATATATGTATGTATATATACATATGTATATATATATATGTATATATATATATGTATATACATATATATATATACATATATATATATATACATATGTATATATACATACATATATATATGTATATATATGTATATGTATATATACATATGTATATATACATACATATACATATGTATATATACATATGTATACATATGTATATATACATATATATACATATATATACATATATATATGTATGTATATATACATATGTATATATATATGTATATATATGTATGTATATATACATATGTATATATACATATGTATACATATATGTATACATATATATGTATATATATATACATATATGTATATATACATATATATACATATATATATGTATATATACATATATATACATATATATATGTATATATACATATATATATGTATATATATGTATATATATGTATATATGTATATATATGTATATATGTATATATATGTATATATGTATATATGTATATATATGTATATATATGTATATATGTATATATGTATATATATGTATATATCTGTATATATGTATATATCTGTATATATGTATATATGTATATATATGTATATATATGTATATATGTATATATATGTATATATGTATATATATGTATATATGTATATATATGTATATATGTATATATATGTATATATGTATATATATGTATATATATATATATATATATATATATATATATATATATATATATATATATAGGTGAGAAAACATCAATATACATGAGAGTTTTCCAATCTGAGTAACATCAGAATGAATTTTCCATATTCATAACAATGTGTTTAATTTTCTAAAATTCTGTAAAACATCCATGCTTATCTTAAAAGAATATAGGTAATTCTTAACATGAATCAAATTAGAAATGAAATGCCTAACATATTACTTCAATGCTAAAGTCATGCAATCTATTATTTAATTAAATTCACTACCATCCAACTCAAAATTAGTATATGTTCAGAGTTCAAACATGCATTAAGAATCAATGTTATCAGTCAGTTCAAAATAGTTGAATCCTTTTCACAGTTAAACTGACATAAACAGATAATGATCACTATAATTGCATCAACACGGACCAAATTTAACTATTTAAATTTAACAAATTAACAAACAGAGTTTGATAATATCAAAGCAATGAACTTGAATCACAGCAACAACTGAGGCAAACAAAGAAAAACATGAAAGAGTAAGGTCAGGTATGACATCCTCCCCCACTAGTTTTTGACTTTCTCCTAGAAGTCAGCAAATAAGTACGGATGAGCTGCTCTCATCATTTCAGTGTCTTTCCAAGTAGCAGATGTTTCATCATTGGGGTCCCATACGACCTTTACCTGCTTTATTTCTCTTCCTCTTAAACTCAAGGTTCTACTTTGCATGATCTATACTGGTTCCAGCATGATTTGACCATCCAAAATCTGCAAATTTTTCCAATCAAGCATGTGAGCAATATCAAGTATATACTTACGTAATACTGAAATATGAAATACATTATGTACGCATGAAAGACTCAGTGGCAAGGCAAGTTTGTAGGAAATAGGTCTAATCCGCTCCAAAATTTCAAACGGACCTACAAATCGTGGTGCTAACTTGGATCCCTTTCCATATCGAATTAGACTCTTACGCAGCCTTACCCAGAGAAACACTTTATCACCAACCAAGAATTGACGGTAAATCCTATGCTTATCAGCATATTTCTTTTGTCTATCCTGAGCAGTAATAAGGTGTTCTCTGATCCTCTTCACCTGCAACCCCAAATCTTGCAACAAATTAGGTCCTAAAAGAGTCCTGTCTTCCAAATTATCCCAGCTAAGAGGTGTCCTACAAGGTCTACCATACAACGCTTGAAATGGTGCCATACCTATGGAACTGTGATATCCATTATTATACGTGAATTCTACCAAATGTAGATACTCCTCCCACTTATTTTGTCTATCCATTACGTACATTCTAAGCGTGTCTTCCAGAATCTGGTTGGCACGTTTAGTTTGTCCTTCTATTTTTGGGTGATAAGCTGAACTAAAATTCAGCTGAGTACCTAACTCTTGCTGCATGGATCTCCAAAGAGATGAAATAAACACTAGATCCCTATCAAAAATAATCTTTTTAGGAATTTCGTGTAACTTAACTATTTGTTCCATATATACTTTGGCAACCGTTGCTGCATTATAGGATGATCTAACCAAAATAAAATGAGCAACCTTAAAAAATTGGTCTACTACCACCATAATAGCATCGTGTCTATGAGCTGTAATAGGCAATCTAGTTATAAAATCTATAGAAATAGTGTCCCATTTCCATTCTGGAATACTATGTGGCTGTAATAATCTCGCAAGGTGCTAATGTTCAGCTTTAACTCGCTGACACTCCAAACATCGAGCCACAAAATCTACGTTGTCTCTCTTCATTCCAGGAAAATAATAATGCTGCTTAAGGTCAAAAAGCATTTTCTTGACACTCGGATGAGCTAAATATGGTGCTTTGTGAGCCTCCAACATAACTAAATTTCTTAAATCACCCAACTCAGGAACGTACACACTCCCTCTATATAGTAGCAAACCTTTAGGATTCACCGAATACCCCTCAAAACACCCTTCTAAGATGCTTTCACTATCAATAATAGCCTTAACATCCTAAAACCAATGATCTACAAAAATATTTTGAAGAATCTTATCCCTAAGATCCACTGTTAAGATCAAAGAAGATAATTCATGTCGCCTTCTGTTAAATGCATCAGCAACCACATTCTCCTTCCCTTGCACATACTTAATCTCAAAGTCGTATTCACACAGGAACTCCATCCATCTTCGTTGCCTAGCATTGAGGTCTAGTTGTGTGAAAAGATACTAAAGGCTATGATGATCAAAATGTAACTCAAATCATTGACCCAAAAGAAAATGCTGCCACTTAGTCAAAGCATGCATTATCACAGCAAGTTTGAGATCATGAGTAGGGTAATTCACCTCATGACTCTTTAGCTTTCTAGATTCATAAGCAATAACACGTCCAACCTACAACAACATTGTCCCTATGCCATCCAAAGATGCATCAGTGCAAACCACAAACTCCTTAGTAGAATCTAGGACTGCCAGGACTGGTGCACTGGTCAAACATTCCTTAAGTTTTTGAAATGCTACCCCGCACTCCTCTGTCCACACAAATTCTTCCCTTTTCTCTGAAGGGATGTGATAGGATGCTCTATTTTGGAGAAGTTTGACACAAATCTACGGTAATAGCTTGCTAAACCCATGAAACTTCGAACCTCGAACACATTCATAGGTGTTGGCCAATCAACAATAGCCCAAATCTTGGATGGATCTACAAAAATTCCATCACATGAAATGATATGTCCTAAGTAGGAAATCTTCGATTTGAAGAATTCACACTTCTCAGGATTGGCATACAGTCTATTCCTACAAAGGCATTGCAAAACTTGCCCTAAATGTTGCTCATGCTCCTCAACAGAGTTAGAATACACCAAAATGTCATCCAAAAATACCACTATGAACTTGTCAAGGTAATTTTTAAACACACCATTCATTAGGCTCATGAAGACAGAAGGTGCATTTGTCAACCCAAAAGCTACTACTGTGAATTTGTAGTGTCCATACCTAGTGCGAAAAGTTGTCTTATGAATATCAGCTTCTAGGATTCTAAGTTTATGATACCCGAATTTTAGATCAATCTTCGAAAAGACTCAGGCACCCTTGATCTGGTCAAACAAGTCATCAATTCTAGGCAAAGGATACCTATTCTTAACAGTGACCTTGTTCAACTATCTATAGTCTATACAAAGTCTTAAAGAACCATCTTTCTTCTTGACAAAGATTACCGGAGCACCCCAAGAGAAACACTAGGACGAATCAAACCTTTATCCAAAAGCTCTTCCAACTAAAATTTAAGTTCAACCAACTCTTGAGCTATCATTCTGTAAGGAGTCTTGGAAATTGGTTCTGTTCCTGGCACTAAATCGATCCAAAAATCAATTTCTCTTCTCGGAGGTATTCTTGAAATCTCTTCAACAAATACATTCGGAAAAATCTACAAGACTGGATGATCGTGAAAAGAACCTTTATCCATGGAATCATTTACGTCATTTACCGATATGGCAAACAAACTGCAGCCTTTTTTAACACACCTTGCTAGTTGCTTGGTAGAAATTGTCTGCAAAGAGATGGGTCTCTTGATTCCCACAATAACTCTAGCTAATCCAAGATCATCTACACAATTGGTTGACTTATCCTTGCAATCCAAAATGGCTTGATGCTATTCTAACCAATCCATACCCAAAACTGTCATATGATCCTAAAGGTATAACCCTAAGGTTCGCTGAAGTAGTGAAAGTTTTCATATGAATTTTACAGTTAGGAGCAACAATATCAATGTTCACCTTGGATCTTGATGTTAACTCCACTTGCCATCTGTCCCTTGCCCTAACCATAGGAATGCCACTATTTGCAACTAAAGTACAAGAAATAAATGAGTTTATAGCTCTAGAGTCAAATAAAATAGATACTTTCATACCTTGAGTATTGCCCTGAGCTTCAATAACCGTATTCTGGTGTTCGGCCTCCTTCTGATCCAGGGTTGCAAAGATACCGTGGTTCCTAGCAGAATCACCAACTATCGCTTCAGAACTAGTTGGCTTAGGTCCTACCTTCGACTTGTCCCAGTTAGAGCACTAAGACTGGTAATGACCCAACTGTCCACAATGAAAACACTCAACAGATTTCCTGAATCCCATGTTTTGACCAAAAGGATTAGGAAATGGCTTATTACTCTACACACTCTAAGGTGGTTGAGATGGTTTAGGCTGTTCTAAACCCTTGGAGTTCTTATCGAACTTTCTCTTCTTGAATTTCCCACCTGAAAATCCTGATTTCGAACTACCTTGTGGAGGATTTTGATTGCTACTGACATCTGGAGTAGATGGATTCATGTTGGTTTTTTATGAAGCCCCATGATATCTAGACTTCATCTCAATTAGCTTAGCTCACTCTAAAGCTTCCTGCATAGTCAAAGGTCAAAAATTTCTCACTTCCTCCCCAATCTTGGGCATAAGTCCTTTGATGAAGTGTTGTATCATGGCCTTATCATTTTCAGCCCACCCAGAAAACTTCTTAAGCTCATAGAACCTATTTTCATAAGCTTCTACTGTAGAGCCAGACTGCATAATCTGAAAGAACTCCTCTGCATGGGTCTAATGCCAATATTCTGACATGAACCTCTCCTTAAATCGCTTTACAAAGAGCTCCCAAGTAACTAGAGAGATATCAATGCCTAGCTTCTCCAACTCCTGCTCCCACCACAAGGAACCAAATCCTCTCAAATGCATAATTGTCCATCTTACCTTTACATTACTCAAGTAACGGTGTAAGACAAAGCATCGCTCAATGTTCAGCAGCTAAGCTTCTACTATTGTACCCTATTCCATACCATAAAATAATGGCCCTTTCATCTTAGAGAGATCCTTGAGCTGAGCTCTTACCATTGGATCATCCTCTATAGGAAGGTTAATACCTTGCACAAGAGGTCTTCTATCATTCACTCCCCCACCAGGAATCTAGTTATTAGCCTCAATATTATCGAGACGTTCTAGTATCCTCTGAAGTACCACAACTTGATCTGCCTGATTATTTTGGTTGTTTCCAACCCCAGCATTCTGATCAAACTGATCATTCCCAACAAAATTTTGGTGCCTAGGACCTCTACCATGGCCCCTGCCCCTACCTCATCCTCTGCCAGCAAGGTTATCCTTAGGAATACTGCATCCTCAAATTCCTCTAGTGACAGGAGGCATGATAGCAACCTAAAAACAAAAATCTATTAATACGCATCGATAACGAGTTAAACCCTATAACCCAAGAGTCTTGGTTATTCCAACCATGCTCTGATACCAAATGTAACACTACTACTAACAATACCAAAAAAAATTGAATCCAAAAACAAGTAAAAAGAATGCAATAAATTTTATTTTTTTTAAACTCTACTTAATACAAGTACAAGTACACAGATTGAACCATTCTCAATCTGAAAACCTCAAAATACAATTTAACATCATCCAAATATGATTCCATAAAGATTCTAAAACATATTGAGTTCAGTACAATAATGAAGTACAATCTCATCCTTAAATGCCTATGTCCAAAATATGGACCCTACAAGCAAATGAATAATGATTCAGGAAGAACTTCAATAAGCATCTTTAGCTACTTGTAAACTCGAAGCACCTAGAAAAACATACAATAGCGCAACACAACACAGCAAGGGGGCTTAGTACACACTAATATAAAAAGCGTAATCCGTCTGCATGCATGTTAGTATAAACATATACATAAATATAATGCAAATATCTGATTACTTCAACATAGCGCAGTTTCATAAATAATATGCAAAAAGTAAACATTTACTCATCATTGCAAAATTAAACTCGCACTAAGAATAACACGTAAATAAAACATATATATACTAAGGTGTCATCGTTATGGCACTAAGATACTACATCCATGTATGGTATTGCTCATAGTCAACACATAACGGGTTTCTCTATTATACTTGTCAACGACAGAATAGAGATATGCCTTGTTCTCCGTACTTAACCATATAGGTTTAAGTTATAGGTAAGGCCAATTATATTTTATATATAATTAACCCACCCAATTTATTTTAAAGTTATCACTGAATTAATTAACTGAATAGGATAAACCAAATTCATCCACCTCGATATACATTCATCACAGCTATTCATAAAATACACCTCAATCAGATATACAAAGAATGTACATGCAACAAATATAAAATCAATATACAACATGATACTACATTCTTTAACCTGTTTGTAACACATCTTATTCTGCCAAGTTCAAAGATAAATATAGATAGTTTATTCATCAAAAATAAAACCTATAATATCAAGATCACGCAAATACAATTGAACTAGCCTCAGCTCAACAATACTCACAGAATCTTCATACTATACATCAATTTCTAGCTAATCAAACCATCTACATTTATCCTCGAATTGACCAAGATACAGATTAAAATGCCTATGATATTCTTGTTTTAAAGGACATACCATCAACACAAATCATAATCTGTCTCATGCTTGAAATAACTTCATTACAATAATGAACTGAAACTCCTCTTTATAATAAAAAAATTACTAATTCATAAAATTTAATTTTCTAAGCATCATATAAATGTTCATCAGAATGCTTCAAAACATATTCAAACTAATTTAATCATGCCTAGTAGACTTCTCCAAGTAAACTTTTATATATATATATATAGAAAACATCAATAATGATACCATTTATTCCACATAAATTCCAATATCCAAATGCAAATTCTACTTATGGTCAATTCATAAGCTAACACCAATATTTTTTATTTGCACCAACTAATTAACAATATGTTACTGCCCATAACCAAAAGCTTAATAACATACGAAACTGTAAATCTGAATCAAATTAAATGCACAATTCAATAAGCAATAGTTACTTTAACTCGATACCTTTCTACATTCTTTCTTAACTTACTGAGAAATTATGTTATCGCAGTGATATATATATATATATCGACCTTTCTCCAAATTCATTTATACTATTTCAACAAGATGTCATGACTGGTGTTGATAACAACAATATTACCAAGTTCCCAATTATAATAAGGCATCTATTGCCGATGATAAGTAAGTCAACACAACAATTCTCCACGGCATCAACTGCCAACAGCACACAAAACAATATGCTGACAAATGCTACTACAGCACTTTTATAAATTTTGAGCTAACCATTTGACCAAATGCCCTGCTACAGTTTAATGAAAATGCTTGAAGGTTTATCTATGTTTTAGTTTCTTACAACTCGCATATCACAAAAGACTTTAAAATATTGATGTTTAATTACAATCACTGTGGGTCAGACTGAGTCTCTTACCCGTATGTATTTATATAATTCATAAGGCAGGCTTGGATTTAAAACCCCAATCTTTACCACAAAAACAGAGAAACATTCACTCTAATTCTCATTTAAGCTGACAAAGTATAGCGAATACAAAAAAAAACATTCCAAATTAAACTTATACCTTAACTTCCTATGAACTGTATGACAAAATGCCTCAGCTAAAACTATACATTGCTACATTATTCAGTTTCAGCTAACAGTCGAGAGCATGAAAATCAAACACAATATGACTTGATGGAAGATATAAGTAGATTAATATCTATACTACTATTTTTTCCAGTACCCATGCCAACTAAAACCCCAAACTATAAAAAAAATACTTGCTCAGAATTCTATAACTAATTTTGCCACGAGCATATGTAAATTGTTTACAAAATACCAAATAACGATATGCATCAAAACTCAAAACACACAGAGCTTGCCTCAATGGAGCTCATAATCATCAAATTATTACTCATATCCATAACATATAGCAATAATGCTACAGCATGCTATGTTACCATGGCAATTTTTTTGACATACCCACATCCAAACCTGGAAATACATAGAGTTCAACAAGATTATTGTCGACCCTGCATACTCCCACCCTTGGGTGTCGATATGCAAAACTATAAATATATCACCTTTTAAACAATCTTGTTTGCAATTAAAAATGAAGCACACACAACAAAAGAGTATAGGGTTTAAAAAAAGCCCCCTACCTCCAAAATTTGAGAAGGTGAACAAATGCTCAACCCACTACTCTGAGATTCAGCTCGCCTCCAAAGCCCTAAAAATTGAATCGATAGCCTTGAGAGCAACGTCAAAAGGAATAACTATAGCTAAGAGCAATACAACAAACTAAGCCTCATAAAATAGAGCTCCATTCCAACCATGTTGCCTATTCGATAGCAACACCACACAGGTGGTTTACTTCACAAAGCAAGCGGCCCAAATCTCGGCCAAAACCCTGCAATCTTCAACACCGAGATGGAATGGCTAACTCATTCCTAAGTGCCATTACTTCACACCTTCATGCATTAATTCAACTGCAGGACTGGGTACGATGACAACCCACATTCATCGCCACATATTGGCTTTCAAAAAACAATATCATATGACCCTTTCATAATATTAGAAACCCCCCCCCCCCCCCCCCCCCCAAGAGTTTTATGACAATTAAAATCCCTATATCCAATATAACAGAAGGGGTAAAACAATAACTTCCATGTTATAGCTGCGGTGATCAAACATAGCAACTTTAATATAATGACTTCACACTTTAAATTTGTGTGAATTTTAAAAGATATAAACTTATTATATGTAAGTATTTACATGAACTAACATTCACTCTTAAGTTTATAGATTTCACTAGTAAAATACATATATATATAGGTGAGAAAACATCAATATACATGAGAGTTTCCCAATCTAAGTAACACCAGAATGAATTTTCCATATTCATAACAATGTGTTTAAATTTCTAAAATTCTGTAAAACATCCATGCTTATCTTAAAAGAATATATTTAATTCTTAACATGAATCAAATTAGAAATGAAATGCCTAACATATTACTTCAATGCTAAAGTCATGCAATCTATTATTTAATTAAATTCACTACCATCCAACTCACAATTAGTATCTTTTCAGAGTTCAAACATGCATTAAGAATCAATATTATCAGTCAGTTTGAAACAGCTGAATCCTTTTCACAGTTAAACTGACATAAATAGGTAATGATCACTATAACTGTATAAACATAGCCCAAATTTAACTAATTAAATTTAACAAATTAACAAACAGAGTTTGATAATATCAAAGCAATGAACTTGAATCACAGCAACAACTAAGGCAAATGAAGGCATGACAGAAGGCACCAACAAAGATGTTAATCGATGATAATATTAAATCACTAAAAAAATTCCAATTCTATAGATTTTAGTCAAGTCATTATAGAAAGTGTCATAATCCATTTGCATGGTTTAAAACTTTGCCTCTAAATTAGGTCATTACTTTTGTTAAGATTCTAATTCTTTTGTAGATTTTTTTAATAAGTATTTATATATCAATATCATCACCTTACATAAAAAATCTATAAATTAGTATCATGGGGGTTTACCTATGAAAGCTTGACCAATAAAACATGCCTTACAAGTTGTATTTTCTAAATATTTTCCTTGAGGATCTACCTTCTACTTTACACTTGAGTAGACACACTAATACATTTGGTACCAAATTGCAACAGTAGTGTCGTTGTAGTTTTTTCGTTGCAACCTTGTCATCGTCACAATTGCAACAGTCTACCATCACAATTGCGACGACGACAAGATTGTGACAAAAAAATTGCAATGGAACTACCGTTGCAATTTGGTACCAAATGTATTAGTGACACATCAGCAAAGAACTATACATGAAGCCTTCACCATATGGGTTGAATGAAAATTATATCATTGTGACCAACCCTTGTACAAGTTTTCCTATAATGTAGAACCAACTACGTTTAATCCTTGTCTAATAGTGTGATTTTCTAGTACCATTCCTCAACAAGCAATGAATTTATATTTATTTGTCTAATATTAACATTACTAAGCACTTACAAAATTAAAAACATTGCCAAAAAAATTTCTATATACAATACCTTTGATTATCAAATTGGAATTCCTAGGTAGTTTTGAAATTGAACACAAGAGTCTCTTGATACAATACCCCCAACCAGGGTTGTAGGAAAAAGATATGTTTCAACCAAAGTGAAATAAACCACAATATATTGGAGCTTCATATAGTTGCTTAAAAAAGGGGTATGCATAGATGATGAAATTCCAAGAAATGGTTTTCTATTATTCTTTTAGGAATGACATACATTGTGCCATTTATTTAATTTTTAGTTAAATGAGTGTAGATATGCACATTTCAACATGATTCAAGATAGATATGAAGAATCTTGTATTCTCTAGGAAAAAATATATAGTATCTTTAATCTTAATATCAATACAAAAGCTTAAAATGAAATTCAATATTCCTATAGATGAACATAATTATTGGCATTGATGTACTTTGCTAATTTGCTAATTCTTTGCTTCTATTGTGTGATCATTCTTATATATTTATGCTATGTATAAGAGTGTCTTTTTCTTCTTGGACATTATTTGTCATTGTCCTTTTGATTGATAATTTTAAAGATATTTTTCCCTACTTGGGAACCCTTTACTTATTTATATTACATCCAAATACACACATGTTTCTCCTTTATGGTGCTTTTTTCACTTGACTACATCTAATATCTAAGTGTGCTAAAAACCTATGGCTACACATTTTGAATGTTGATTTGACTATTTAACATATGTGGGTTATCTTTTCTATCAATATTATTTTAATCATATATATAAGTCCACGTGCCCATGCATGGACCAATTATTCCTTGATACCATTGCTAATCATATGTGAGACCACAAAGTATAATATTGTACTAGTCTATCCCTTAAAATATCTTTGTCCTAATTTTATTTCACAACATCATAAAAAAAGAGTCAAAAGGTTTTATTTAAATGAAGAAAAATAACCCTTTAAGTAGAAGTTATAAATGAATCCTTTTTTGATGGCTCATAATGCAATATGATTTTGATAATCTCAACTTGATGTGCTATGGTAATAGCTCAACTATTCATGAAATACATTTCAAGATAATTTTAGTTTTTTAATATTTATACCTATTCATATGTCATAACTATTTTGTAGTTGTCTCCGCTTGTAATAGATATGTTTTTCATTGCTTATTATTATGCAAATATACTAGTTTCCTTGAAATTTGATTTGAAATTAAATTGTAATGGATCCTTTCTAGTAACTTGTTGCACTTATAAGAATAATCTAGATCAAAATCTGCTTTGGCATAAAAGTGACGATAAGGAAGAGAGCTATAAGACCATAAACATTACAAACAACACTACCCTCAACTTGGAAGGAAACTAGATTAGTCATGACATTAAAGTTTTTGTGAAGATATCAAATGAGTTGAAAACTAGTCAGCTTCAGAAATTATTCTTTGCACCTAGAGGGACTATCATGATATATAATCTAGTGTAGAGAATATATAATCTCTCTAGATATAGATTTTCTTAGACTATATCTATTGATTGATGGAGGAATAAATAGGATAAACTAGTATTTAGAGGGGGTGAATCAGAATCTATAACACCTTATAACTTTTCAACAATTCATTCACACCTATCAATAACTTGTGCATGTAAAACTTGTCATGCCAATCTGTTGTAACATAGAAATCTTGTCAATCACGTGCATGAAAGTAAAACATGTAACATAGTATTTGTTACCAAGAAATCCTCCAAGGTGAAGGTAAAATTGGGGTGTGGATGACACCCACAAATCTTCAAAATTTTAGTAATAAAGTTAACCAATTAAAGTTACAATGTTTAACCATAAAATATGATCTACTCTATGAGGGGTTTACCTTATTAAAAGCTTAAGAGACTACTAAGTTCATGTTGTTAGAGGATATAACACACAACAAAGGAATATTTTAGGAGATTTATGAATATTTGTCAAGAAATTTACATTGATTCAAGTCTATTAAAATTGATTTAGTACCTGACTCTCAGTTTTCTCCACAAGCTAATTTCAAGTCTTCTCCTTGCTAACTAATCCTCTCCTCTGATATGATATTCTTGTCTTTCCCTTTCACTTCAATGCATTGACTAGGTCACGTGCTCTATTAGATGATAACAAAACCCTTCACTTACTTCTTGTTTGCATGCATACACTTCTCTATGCTTTCTCTTTCTTTGCATGCTTATGATCTAGGTTAAGATCATTGCTATTTAAAGAGTTTCATAAAAAAAATTGTAGTTAATTCCATGTTTTGCCTCTTCACCTTGATCATCAAACACACAACATAGGGATATGTGATCCACATCATGTAAATATTCTATAACGACCTCAACAAAATTGAAATATTCCTTCCAAGTTGGCCTAATAATCATTATTCCTCAAAACTCTGTTCCATTTTTGACTTTTATGTTAACTTTGCATTCCTCAACCTTTACTATTTCTTGATGCTCAACATTACCATTTTTTAGTCTATATTACCTTTCTAATGTTCGACATGTGTTGTGCTCCACACAAACAATATAACTTGGCACTTGTATACTCAAAATTTGCTTGGGCATTGATGAGCTCAGCTCATATACAAAATTACTCTATGACCAAAAACTTACTTGGCTCCTATAGAGCTTAGTTCATACTCACTTATGTACATGACCCGACCCATATTTTTCAATGAATTCCTTATGAACTCTAGTAATCACTGTCAATGCACGATGCCATGTGTTTTTTGTTTCATCCAAGATATGATTCTGCAACTAAATTCTTGTAGTCAAATCAATTAAAATATTATCCACTAAAAGATTATGATCTTCTATGATAAGATCCTGGGTTGTTTTCAATTCTCTCTACATGACCAAAAAATGAGGTATCATCATCTCCTAAATAGAGATCAATTTGGATTTAATGTCACTTTTAGTTACCTGAAGCTCGACCAATGTACCTTGAGCATTCAGTGGATTATTGTAATGATCAATACTTGGTCCCACTGACTCATAAATAATTTTGCTAGATCTCTTCATCTTAGTGCTATTTTTATTTATTTGTGCATGAATGTTATTAGTGAATCTTGGTACATATTGAAAAATTGTGTACAAATGTTGTATGAATGTTGTAAAAATGTTTTATAAGCTAGTTTATGATTGATGCATCTTCAAAATTTTGATTGTCAAAAACTTCAACAAAAATATGCTTTACATTATATATTTTTTTAGTATGATTGTATGTGAGAAAGTGGTTATGAATTTCACAACTAAAACATTAAGCCTCATAATTCCCACGCATGTTCCAAGACTTATTGTCTCAGAAGTTATAATTAGAAATGAGTTTATAATTCAAAGGAAATAAAAAATAGAAATCACAAGAAGCAATAGATAAACAATATGAGATGGTAATGTCCTTAGGGAAATGAAATCTTTCATCTAATGCATTTTCATTTTGTAAAAATGCTTAAAGGAAGAAAAATAAAGGAATTATTTCTACGAGATTAAGCTTCTTTTAGCAAATCATGTTCTTTAAATGCTAGAATCCTTTGGGCATACACTACTTCCTACAAATTGATACACATGCTTCTAAATTTCTTGAGCTAGAATATATGAAAACTCCTTTGTTAATGCCTCAACATGAAATTGCACTACATCCTCTTTATGAGAGGAAATTAAAAATACCTATCCATTATAATGGTTTGTAATTTTAAAATTGGTTTCTATGTGAAGCCCCATTGGCCTCAAAACCATAGATTCTACATTAATGGTGACTATAGATACTTTATCTGCAACTTTTACCTTTTTTGTCTACTTGAAAGGTCACGATAGAGTATGTTCCATATTTAAATGGAAACTTCCCATGTAGTGAAATACATTTTCTACTAAGAACATTCCACTCAATGCATCTCATATGACTTGATTGATCAACTTATTGATTACCAACAATGTTTTAATAGCCTCAAGTTGCTCCAAGCCTTTTGAAAAAGAGTCAAGATCTTCATTCAAAGCACTAAGACATGCTAACAATTGCTCAAAAAAATAAAATAGTTCCATGTCCATTTTCTTCAAAGCGGAAAATGAATTCACATCATTCAACAATGGATTTGAAGTCAATGAGGCCCTCTACAACAAAGCCAAATTTAAGGACAACCTCAACAATGAATTTAAATTCAAATTTAAATATTTAAATTTATCAAATTTTATAAAATAATGATAGATTGAATATATAAAAGTCAAGTTTTAATTTATCAAACATTTCCTTTTAATTTTTTACAAGGAAATAATATTAAAATAAAAATCATATTAAACTATTATTTTTATATTCTTAATTTTTTAAATATTAATCTATTTCTCAAATTTTCATTTTTATTAGACAATTGCAAATACAACTTTAGTTTGTAAGTCATTGCTTATACTAGTCTAGACTATCTATAGTTGCATCTTTTAAATCCCTAAATAATATATTATAAGACATTGATAAATTAAACTAGATCAAACAAAAAAAAGTCTCATATTAAAAATAGAATCACATTTCTAAATTTATTGACAACTACAAATCATTGACATTATTCTTTTCAAGGAAAAAAGGCTCTTGATATTCTATAATTGTTTGATCTAAAAGACAATATCTAAATAAAATGAAAGATATTAAACTCTTTCTTTTTTTTTTATGTCTTATTCTTTTATTTCTCAGATTCATGTTGAGAGGGAAATGGAGGAAACTAGGGAGGTTGAAGTTTCAATTTTCACAACATGAAAAAGTCAAATCAAGGAATGAAGATGAAATAGAATCTTTTAGAAATTTACATTGTCATGGGGATATAGAAATCGGAGTGGCTTGATCAGATCAAAGCTTAATGGACATATTGTGATTCCTAAAATACTTGCATATCTGACCGCTATGGTAAACACTGGAGTAGTGCATTTAGAGGGCACCAAAATATTGGTCATAGATGAGGAAATTGAGAAATGAACATGAGCTATGGAGGAAGGTGAGTAAGAGGATGAAGAGGAGAAGGAGGTTGCAAGTTGTCCAAATTAATAAATTGTTGATAACCCATTGTCAACACCATTAGGTAAGAACCTTATTTTTTACTTTATTTTGAAACCCTTGTTGCCTTAAAAACATTAAAACTTTGAATAGTCATTGTATGTGCAGAGCTCACTAAATAGGAAAGAATCATAACTCATTTCATAGGTGGAGACTCTTGGAGAGAAGCCAAAGTCAATTTTAAGAGTATTTTAATCCTAACCAAGGTTATGGCATCTACAACCACATAGGCTAGGTTAGCCTATTGAGATCAAATTAGAAATTTTTTCATCACAACTGTGGTTTCATAAGACCTTGCAAGCCTCAAATTTGGAGGAATGTAACATTTTTTGCATGATATTTTTTTCTCGAATATTCTTTGAAAAATTATACTTCCTTCTATCTGTGACTGAATTTGAAAAGATGCATTGATTATGTCTATCCATTCTAAATCTTGATTTCTTTTAAGGTGGATATTGGTAAATAAACAATTGGTTGAATTCAAACATACACTAATTTTTTAAATCTCTTCTGCCAATGTCATTATTCCATCCATTCTAATTGACAAACTATTTCAATACAAACTATTTATGTGTAAGTTAAAAGTTTATATCTTGGAAAGGATCATGTTGAGGATTTTCTTTTATAGAAGAAGATTCTTCTTTCTCTCACAATAGGTAAATGTTACTAGAAATGTGTGGAGTTATTGCTATAAAAATAAAACTAAAAAAATTGATTTGTTTTTCCCTGAAAGTCATATTTCAAGGGTAGCATGTTTGTTGTTGATGAGTGGGTTTTTTCACCCTATTGTAGCAGTTTCAAATTTCAAGTGATACAATCTCATATTGTCTCAAGGAGATACAATTTCTTACATCAATTCCCATGTTTAAAGACAATAATCTAATTCATTAATCTTGGATCAATAGACTTCCCTCTTGTCAATCTGTCTCTTGATAACATCCAAAAGACCCTTCAAAGATCATACCTATCTTCCTTAGGTCTTTCAAACTCTAGCACACACCTCAACCGTTTACTCTTTACAAACTACCTCTGATCTCAATCGTACTTGTTGATCACATCTTATCATAAGACTCTATGTCCCTAACTTCACCTTCATATCCTATAACTATTTATCAACCCTCCTTCGCATACTCTATGCTTATCAAGACTCCTTCCAATAACCTATCACAACATTCTTATATGCCAATCACATGAAAGGCATTTGATCTCATATTGATATAAATATTATGCAACAAAGGGAGGCTTTCCCAGCAAGAAAATCATGTCTCTATGGACATAAATGATCTGATAACCAAATATTTCACAAAAATAATATTTACATATTAGAACTCTATTAAGAATACTAGATGAAAATGATTCTAACATTCATAGAAATATTTGTCTCATTAGTAACAATACAAAAGTTTGTGTTTTTTTGGCAGGATTTAGAATTTTCTTGTCACAATTGTATTCAAAAGATGTTACCTTAGATGAAAAGGAGGACTTAGGTGAAGCATTATGGAGATGCAACTTATCATTTATTAGTTATTCAAGTGAGGTTTTGAATTTATTATTTGGCATTGTATTTCTTCTCTCAACATATTAATTTTGTAGTATTATGCATAGAACAATTCTTTTAGAAACTCTTTAAATAATTCTCTACTTTTATTTTATTGATTCATATGATTCCCTTTCTAATTTTTTTCCTTTCCCTTAACTTGCATTCTATATCAAAGGAATGCAAAATAATAAACTCTCATTGAGTGACGTGGTTGTAGCACATGGAAAGATGTTTTCAATGCCTTTTTGGTAGTGTACATGTCACTCACATAGACTTTACATTATATTTGCCAATCTTCGAAGTTTAAAAAAAAGGCACTATAATTACTATTTCCTTTTAATGCAATATTCTAAATTTTCCATTTAGTCCTTTTGATACTAAAATGTGGTCTCTTGTTTTCTTCACATATTTGGTTTTGTTTGTTTGCATCATAGTAGTTGCACATGTATCTTTACATGCATTAATAAAACATCATAAGTATATAAATGAAACTCAATCATTTTGGTTTGGAAAAAGAATTTAGAAAAAAATTAGGGACTACAAAGCAATCTACTTTATCTAAAAATGGAGAAAAGGTCTAATGATGTTGTTTTACATCAAAATAATGAATATAGATGAAAATAGATAAATGGTGTCAGAGAACCGACATTAAGAATTTTTCACTTCAATTCCATTTCTACATGTACATATGTCCATCATGCATTAGGATAAATCATGTTGTTCATATTTGATAGGTTGTGTTCATGTCATCTAGTCTGTTAATTGCATTTAGTTATAATAAAGACTTATTTTGTAAGGCACCTACATGATTTGGCATGCCTATAGGAGATCATGTTCAAGTTTTCAACTAGAATATAAGTATGTAATTAGTTCATTTAAATCAATATTAGGATCATCTAAGTGCTTTATAGGGGTCACACAAATAGAAATGCATGGTAGTTTAATATTGATTGCATTTTACAAAGTTGCATTTTTACAAGGAAATTCTAGCAATTTTAGATGTGTAAGAGTCTTTTAAATATAAAAGAGATAAAAAAAATACAAGAGTCACATGTATATGTGTTTTTTTTTTTGGTATAATTATAACATGATGCAAGTTTATAAATAGAAAAAGAAAGTTTCTAGAGAAGTTTGGATATACAAACAAAGAAAAATTCTAATTTTTGATTGAAATCTTTCCGCTGTCTGGTTCCCATGTGTGTATGCAGCCTTTTTAAAGTCTAAAACATATATGGTTGGAAAGATATTTAAATTATCTTCCCAATGAATCCAGTTGGAGGTTCTATATCATCCATATGTTGGAGAAAAGTGAATTTTACTAAGTAGTGGTTGGAATTCTGAGTGTTGTTTTTCACATTCATTTGTTGTTCCTAGCCTTAGTAAGGATGTATAGAGTTTTTTAAAGGTCTAAAACCACCATGTAAATGTAGAGGGTTAACCTATCTTTTAAATACATCAGGTTTTATGTTTGAGATGCCCATATGTGTGAGAAATGATTAAATCTTTGATAGGAAGTCAAAATTTGCATGGAAACCAAGGTTTTGCAAAAAACTTGTTTATCTCCTCTTTCCTCTAGCCAAATACAACTTTCATTTGGATTAAATAATTTTAGGAAGTATATTTGAAGGTTCTAAAATTCATTTTTGTGTTTTTATTGAATTTAATTTATGGTAGAGAGCCCCTAGTGGGTAGATTTGCTTATTTTCTAGGAGGAAAAATCACAGAAAGTGCTATAACTCACATCCATGTTTGACTTAAGACTCTAAATTCAAGATTTAGTGTAAAACCAATGTCTTCTAACAATTAAAATAATTTTTAGGTCATTACCTATCCATTTTGTTGTAGTTTCTCAATTAATGTGTCCTAATTAGGCTTATTAATCCACTTATTTTGTGAAAGTTTGGAAGAGTGTTGTGGAATTTTGATTTTATCTCCACCATTATTCATATCAAACCTTGGGGAAAGATCCAGAATAAATTGGGTTTTATTAAGAACTAAAGTCTGAAGGTGAGACATCAAACATGGTCCACAGTTATGAATTGGGAAAGAAGATACAAGAACAAAAGAAAACCCATAAGTGGTTATTAGATAAACTTAAGAAATTGGAGGATTGGATGTAGAAAAGAGTAAAGATTCCCTTAGAGAAGGAGGAAGAAGGAAAAGATGAAAATTCCACTAAGAAGGAGGTGGTTAAGTTGCTTATAGAACAGTGATACTTCATAGAAGCCCTTGAAAGCATTGGTAAGAAGGATGCCAATGGTTACCTACCCAACTTTTCAGATAAGATGGATGATAACGTTGTTGTGGATTGGATAGAATGCTTGAACAACTAATTTGAATGTGAAGATATAGAAGAAAAAGATAAGGTAAATATTTCCAAGTCAAAATTGAAGGGAGCAACCCTCACTTGCTGGAATTTCATCCAAGGAGAAAGGGTCAATGAAGGTAAGAACATGATAAATTCATTGGCCAGGATGAGTACTAAGGTAAGAGAAACTTACCTATCTGAGGATTATGAAATCCAACTACGTACTACTAGAAACAATTTAAGCCAAAAGGATATAGATGTATAGCCATCATGTTCAATTTGTCAAATAGCCTATAAGAATGTAATTAGTTTATTTAATTCATTATTAGCACCATTTATGTGTTTTATAAGGATCACACAAATAGAAAGGCATGGTAGGTTATTATTGCTTGCATATTGCAAAGTTGCATTTTTACAATGAGGAAATTCTAGAAATTTTAGAAGTCTTAGAGTCTTTTAAATACACAAGAACTCAAAAAGCCAAGAGTCATGTGTATATATTCTATTTTGGTCGAATTATATCATAATGCAAGTTTATGAAAAAAAAGGTTTTTGGACAAATTTGGATATAGAAACAAAGAAAAATTCTAATTTTTGGTTGAAATCTTGCCATTGTCTAGTTCCAACATGTGTATTTATCTTGGTTAAGGTCTAAAGCCAATATTGTTGTAAACATATTTGAATTAGCTCTCCAAAAGATCTAGTTGGAGGTTCTAATTTATTTGTATATTAGAGAAACATGAATTTTGCTGAGTAGTGGATGGAATTCTGAGAGATGTTTTTCACATTTTTTTTGTTCCCTACCTTGGTACAGATTTATTAAGTTTGATAAATTTCTAAAACCACCATGGACATTGAGAGGGTTGAGCCAGCTTTCAAATGAATTAGGTTTGAAGTCTTGCTCAAGACGTTTGTATATTTCCAAGACCTATTTCAATCTACCACTTCTATATGACTCCCAATGGTTTCCAACACCTATTCCCACCTAATAAGGTGTTATAAAAAGTGATTTCAAGGTTCTAGCCATCTATCTTGCATACAAACCTCAAATTCTTCCTCCTAGATATAATAACCCAATTTGCCCTCCTATAATTGTATTTTCCCATTTTCTCAATATTTTTCCATAATACTTTTCAAAAAAATTACATATCTAGACACCCAATTTTACCTACTATAATGTATCAAAAACTTAGGCACTATTTTTTTTTACCATGTCCCTGTTGTTCCACTATAGACCCTGTTTTAAGCCCCAAAACACCCACTTTTATAAAGGAAGTACCAATAAAACCTAACACTTGACCTTTTATCTTTGTAAAATATTCAAATATCATTCCAATAAAATATTTATTAGGTCAATTTGGTCTTGTGATTTCCTTTAATATAAAATCCCCAAAACCCTCACCATATTGCTCCAAAAACTAGGGCTTTCTAATTGGACACCCTACAAACACTTGTAGGATAAATAAAATGATCCTCAAACTTCTCCTTGACCATACAAAAATATTTCAATAATAAAAGTACCATCTTAATAGGGCACATCTCTTACTTTTATAAGGTAGCCACCAAAACCATGGACCTTCATTCATGAAAACCATGGGATATCCATTCAACAATCAAATTTTTTGAAAATTTCTTTTTAGAAGCATATAACACATGTTAGATAGGGTCCATTACTTGAGTAACAAATGCTCATTCATGGAATGACACTCATTTCCATTCAAACTACCAAAACTATTAAGGAAAATACTCTAAATCCTTAAGGACAATCAGCAAAAATGATGAAACTGATCAAACAATCTTCAAACAATCATGAAAGGAATTAAAATATGTAATAAATAATTTCTTCAAGCCATACACACATTTTAAGTGATTACCAAAATGAAATCACCATCAAAAGTTGCAAGAAATAAGTCTTTCTTATTGTCAAATGGTGATCAATTTGTACATTCATGTGTTGCAATACCTCTCTCCCATTCAAAAACCATGTATAGGCTTAAATAGGTGAACTATAACCTACAAATTAATTCCAATTTATTGAAAACTATTTATAACTAAAAAAATTGTATAAACTAATTTCCCTCCTAATTACAAGTAACCATTACAATTCAAATATTTGAATTTATAAATTTATTTTAAACGAATTTTATTATATTTCAACCTCTTAGACTATGATATTTGATTATTTGATGATCACTTTACATCATTATTAGGTTCCTATATATTAAGTTCAACCCTTTTCTGTTACATCATGACCCTTTTAGTGCTATTTTCCTTATCATGGCAACATTGAACTTATTTATTAACTTCATTATGTTTTATAGAGGCACTGATTAACCAAATTACAATGAATTAAAACCATTATGTACTTGTTGCATTCATATATTCAAGGCTAGTGAAGTGAACCCTTTTTATCCTTCCATTTTCAAGATTCTCTTGCACCATAGTCCCCAACTTTGAAAACTTTCCAAATCCCCTTGGAAACACTTGCAAACAAATAATGTCAAAATACAAAAATCTATCATCTTTATCCTTGGCTTGTAAAGGTAATTCTTCTATACATGGTTTTGATCCATGTTGCTTCCACTCATTTTAACTATTGGTTTTCTATCCATGGGAAAAATATGGACCTCTTGTTGTTGCACTTGGTCCTCCATTCAATTTGCTACATGCACCTTCACTTGCATTAGATGTACCATCCATAGTTTCTGCTCCATCTCTTCATCCTACAACATATCTTTTCTTGGAGATATTACCACCATTTGATCCTCCTCTTGGACCATCCTCTTAATCTCAATCTCTTCTTTGAGTACTTCTTCTTCTTGATCCTCCCCAACATCTCCATAGAATTTCCATTCCTCTATGATGGCTACAAACTACTCCAATAAATATGGTTCCTCTCTTTGACCTATTACTATACACACTTTATCTTTATTCTCATGCCATTTCTCTCGGAAGATTACATCATTATCTATCATTAAGGCCTCCCAAGGAGCCTTATTCCTTGCTTCTTCTACTATCATTAGCCTTTTAATAGGCCACACTAATCTCTTGATCAACTTTAAATGACAACTCATGGCTCTTCTCTTTAACTTTTCTATCCTCTCTTCACTTTGGGCTTCCCGAAGTTCATATTCCCCTCTTCTCTTATCATTGTCATCTTCTTGTATTCTTAATCTTTTTTTTTTCATTCTATTGAACTGCTATCTTCAGAATTCTCAACTCTTCTTCTCTTGTCTATTCTAATTCTTTCTTTCTTTCTTTCTTCTTGTTCTCTTTTCTTCCTCTCTACTTTCTCCTTCTTCTTCTTACCATTAATCATAAATTCTTTCAACAACTTTACCAACTCCTTCTCTAACTTTGTGATATTCATCCTTAGTCTCTCTTCCTAGACCTTTCAATTTCTCTAATACCAATTGATGCATAGGTTAAGGGGATTTAAGACTCTAAGGTCGAACTATTGATCAAATAGCAAAATATGATTAATTTTCTTGATTATGTGTATGGTGCCTTAAAACTATATGAGCATAAATTTTAATCTACCACTTGCATATGAATCCAAATGGTTACTGACACCTATTCAAACCTAACAAGGTGTGACTAAATTTATTTCAAGGTTCTAGCCACCTATCTTGTATACAAACCTAAATTTCCACCTAGGTGTAATAGCCCAATTACCCCTATTGTAACTATTTTTTCCTATTTTATCTAGGATTTTCCAAAATAATTTGTGAAATAAATTATATTTTTAGATACCCATTTTGGCTTACTATAACATATCAAAAAATTAGTACTGTTCTTTTGGACGGTTTCCCTGTTGTTCCACTATAGGCCCTATTTTAACCCCCAAAACACCCAATTTTAAAAAGGAACTACCCACAAAACATAATACCAAACCTCTTGGATTTTTACAATATTCTAGTATGAATCTAATCAAATATTTATTAGTTCAATTTGGTTCTGTGACTTCATTTAATACAAAAGTTCCAACACCCTCACCATATTGCTTCAAAACCTAGGGCTTCCTAATTAGATGCCCTAAAAACACTTCCTTGATCAATTGAATGATATTAAACCTTATCCTTGACTATAAAACACTATTTCAATCATAAAAGTAGCATCTTGTTAAGGTGTATCTCCTACAGCAATAAAGTAGCCACCAAAACCATGGGATACCCATTCAACAATTAAATTTTTTTGCAAATTTCATGTTAGAAGAATATAATACATGTTAGATAGGGTCCATTCCCTGAGTATCATATGTTCATTCATGGAATGGCCCTCATTTCCATTGAAAATACCAAAACTATTAAGGAAAATACTCTAAATCCTTAAGGGCAATCAAATATTTATTCAATAATGTGTACAAACCATCAACATAGTTGAAGCAATCAGCAAAATGAAATCACCATTAAAAGTTGCAAGAAATAAGCCTTTCCTTATTGCCAAATGTTGATCAATTTGTAAATTCACGTGTTGTAATGCATCTTCCATAGAACCTAGTACATGCTTAAATAGGTGAACTATAACCCTCGCAACTAATTCCAATTCGTTGGAAATCATTAAGAACTAAAACAAGGCTAAGAATTAATTTCCATCCTAATTAGAACTAACCATTACAATTCAAATATTTGAATTTGTAACCTTATTTCATTCTTCTATTCAATGCCACTCAAGTGAACCCTTGGTATCCTTCCATTTTCAGGGTTTTCTTGCACCGTAGTCCCCAAGTTGAAAACTTTCCATGTCCTCTTGGAAATACTTGCAAAAAAAAAATGTCAAAAAATGAAAATCCCTCATCTTTACCCTTGGCTTCTAAAGCTAACACTTCTTTACATGATTTTGATCCATGTTGCTTCCTTTCATTTTGAATGTTGGTTCTCCCTACATGGGAAAAATATGGAACTCTTTTTTCTACACTTGGTCCTTCAATATTCCACATGTACCTTCATTTGCATTAGATGTACCATCCATAGTTACTATTACATATTTTCATCCTTCAACATCTCTTTTTTTTGAGATAATATCACCATTTGAGCCTCGTCTTGGACCATCCTCTCAATGTCACTCTTTTCTTTGAATTTTTCTTTTTCTTGAGCCTCTCCAACACCTCCATCACCTTTCCATTCTTCCATGATGGCTACAAAATCCTCCCAAAAATTAGGTTCCTCTCTTTGACCTACTACTACATACACTTTATCTTTATTTTCATGTCATTCCACTTGGCACACTACATTATTATCTATCTTCAAGGCCTCCTTACGAGCCTTATCCCTTGTTTCTTCTACTACCATTATCCTTTTAATAGGCCACATTAATCTCTTACTCAACTTCAAATTCCAACTCATGCTCTTCTCTTTGACTAAATTCTATCCTCTCTTCACATTGGGCTTCTCAAAGTTCATATTCATTTCTTATCTTCTCTTTATCATCTTCTTGTCTTCATAAAAATTCTTCATTCTTTTCAAGTGTTCTTTTTAGACTTCTCAACTCTTCTTCTCCCATCCATTCTACCTCTTTCTTGCTTGCTTCTTCTTCTCTTTTCTTCCTCTCTACTTTCTCCTTCTTCTTCTTACCATTACCGATAAACTCTTTCAACAACTTTACCAACTCCTTCTCTAAATTTTTAAAATCCATCCTTATTCTCTCTTTCTAGACCTTTCTCTTTCCCTAATAGCACTTTGTGTATAGGTTAATGTTCTTTCAAGTTCTAATTCCAAACCATTGATAAAATAGAAAAATATTATTAATTTTTCTTGATTGTGTGTATGGCACCTTTAAGCTATATGAGGGAAAATTTCAATCTACCACTTTTATATGACTCCCAATGGTTCCCAACACCTATTCTAGCCTAATAAGGTGTGATTAAAATGATTTCAAGATTCTAGCCACCTATCTTGCATACAAACCCCAAATTCCTCCTTCTAGGCATAGTAGCCCAATTAGCCTTGATGTAATTGTTTCTGCCCATTTTCTGTAGACTTTTCCAAAACACTTTGTAAAAAAATTCAATTGTTAGAAACCCATTTTGGTCTACTATAAGATATAAAAAAGTTAGGTACTATCATTTTTGACTTTATCCCTGATGCTCTAGTATAGGCCTTTTTTTAAGCCCCAAAACACCCACTTTTACAAAGGAAGTACCCACAAAACTTAACAATAAGCCTTTTGGAATTTTATAGTATGCTAATATTATTTTAATCAAATATTTATTAGGTCAATTCAGTTTTTGAGTTTATTTAATACAAAATCCCCTAACACTCACCATATTGCTCCAAAATCTAGGGCTCTCTAATTGGATGCCCTACAAACACATATAGGATCAATTGAATGATCCTACAACTTCTCCTTGACTATTAAAAAATATTTCAATCATAAAATAACCATCTCATTAAGGCAGATCTCTTGCTTGTATAAGGTAGCCACCAAAACCATGCACTTTCATTCAACAAAACCATGGGATATCCATTCAAAAATCAAATTTTATACAAATTTATTTTTATAAGAATATAATACATGTTATATAGGGTCTATTCCCTAAATACCAAATTTTCATTCATGGAATGGCCCTCATTTCTATTAAAATTACCAAAACTATTAAGGAAAACACTTTAAATCCTTTAGGATAATCAACACAAATAATGAAACTGATCAAAACGTGATGAAACAATCATGAGAGGACTTCAAATATGTAATAAATATTATTTTAAAATCATGCACATAGTTGAAAAAATCACCATCAAAAGTTGCAAGAAATAAGCCTTTCATTATTGCCAAATGCTGACCAATTTGTACATTCATCACTTTTCTAAGCATGTACAGTGAATTAAATGTAAATTTTTTGAAATTTTATTGTTCATTAAGTACAATACTATGAATTATTCTTATTTTGGGTTTTTACTCACTTGATTTGGTGTGTTACACACAAATATATCATGTTTTGCATTAAGACTACTCAAATGCTCACTAGGAAACTCATGAATGCAATAATGTGGATTTGAAATATATTTTATGTGTACCATGGATTGAATTTTGGACAATGGATAGTAGGAATGATGTACCATTTTATCCTTTAGGCTATAGGGATCATGCATAGGCTGAAAAGCACAAAGAAACCATGAAAAGGAATTGTTGCCAGTCATTTTGAGTAGAAATTGCCATCTAAAAATAGAGTTCTATTATGGGGGTCATATCTTGAAAACCAACTATTGGATTGACCTATATTTTGGATATATTAGACATAAAAAAAAGTTTTAAAGAATCTCAAGGGCGCAATTAAGGAAACAATGTATGGTTCAAATGTTATGATTCCCTGTGTAGAGGTCTATCCAAGACTTTGATGGATCAAAGGGGTATGATATGTGTGGGAAGGACCTAGAGATCCTGAATAGAGTCTTAGAATAATTTAAAATATTTCTCAATGCATCAAGGATCAATAAGCATAAGGATAGTGTGCTTTAAGTGACTTTCTTACAAGTGTGTTGGTGACTATCATGCTGACAACATTAGAAAAATATGAATCCTCATTTGTTTGGTAAGGCAAGGAAAGGTCATTTTTGAATGATTGATTCTTTAAAGGAAGTTTGTAACAAGTCCTTCATTGATTTGATGCTAAGGGAAACATGCATAGAGCTGATCCAAGGTATAGGATTCAAAGAATGTTGAATGCATGTAACAATTATGTGGTTATCCATGCCTTCATTGTGATTGTAGATATGAAAGAGTTTCAACAACACAAAAGACTATCCTTGCTTTAGACTATGGCTGGAAAATCCTTTGAAAGTTCTTGGCTCAATTACTTCCATTTCATTTGAGGATCCATCATGCTCATCCATCAAGGAACATTCATTGGCAATTGACGAGGTAGTTCATTTATTCAAATAAACCTATTTTGATTTCTTGTTTTGAATGTGAGGAATTTTTATGTGTTCTTTGATTGATATACACAAATAGTTTGATGGAGAATTTTCATTTTCTTTTCTTAATTATTTTGTAGATAAAAATGTTATGTGACCATTTGTGACTTCTAGGGAAAAAAGACTTTACAAATGAACTGAAGTATGTTTCCCTTTTCATGGTTCTTACTAAAATTTTAATCTCATATTTTGTTTTTGAAGGGTGAATTTTATAGATATTAATGCATATATAATATATGTAATGGAAATTTTTCAATTTTAACTATGTCATCAATTATGAAAATGATTGTATTGAATTCGATAGTTCAAAATTTAAGGAATATATGCAATATTGTGTGAATCATCTAGAAGAGATCAGTGTGCCTACAAAAGTAAAGTCCTAGGTTTCTGAAGTGAAAGGTGTTATGATTGACATTATTGAGAATGTAAGCCTACTTGGTCAAATTAAATATGGTATAAATATGAATTTAATTTCTATTTATCAATATGTGAAGAAATTCTTGTTAGAGTGAGTTGTGATATTTTCTTCTATAGTTATGTGGTTTTTATTATTATTGATAGAATGTTTTCAAAGCACACAAACTATGTGTTGGGAGCACAAATATTACAAAATAATCATATTCATAAGAATTTCATGGAAGTCACAAGTGAAAAACTAAAACCAAATTACCAATCTAGTCATGGGAATTTGGGTATGCTTGTATGGTAAATTTTTTTGCTAGGTCTCACGTAATTAGAGGATTTAACACACAAAAAAGTAAGGAATCTATTAGGAGATTTAAAAATATCCATTAATACCACTCTATTAAGAGAGATAACCTGACTCAAGTCTGTTAAAACTAATTTAGCACCTGACTCTCAATTTTCTCTTTAAGTTGATTTCAAGTCTTCTCCTTGCTAATTGATCCTCTCCTCTGATTTGATATACTTTTCTTTCCCTTTCAATTCACTACCATGACTAGGTCACTTTCTCTATTATATGATAACATAACCCTTCTCGTACTTCTTGTTTGCATGCATATACCTCTCTATCCTTTTTCTTACATCGCATGCTTATGATCTAGATTAAGAGCATCACTATTTAAAGAGTTTCATAAAGAGTTCTCTTGATGATTCCATGTTATGCCACCTCATCTTGATTGTTGAACACACAACATAGGGATATGTGATCCACAACATGTAAACATTCTATAACAACCTCAAAAAATTTAAATATTTCTTCCTACTTGGGCTGATAATCATTTTGCCCCAAACTTTGTTCCATTGATGACTTTTATGTAAACTCTATATTGCTTAGTCTTTACTATTTCTTGATGTTGGACATTCCTATTGCTCGGTTTGTATTACCCTTCTATCACTAGGCATGTGTTGTGCTCAACATACACTATATAAGTTAGCAATTGTATACTTGGAATTTGCTTGGTCATTGATGAGTTTGACTCATATAAAAAATTACTTTGTGACCACAAACTTACTTGACTCCTATAGATCTTGGTACATACTCGATTATGTACATGATTTAGCCCATATTTTTCAATGATTTCCCTGTGAACTCTAGTTATCATGGTAAATATGAGTTCTTTCTTATTTTGAGTAAAATATCTCTAGTTTCCTCAATTTTCTTCCCCTCTCTTTCTCTTTAATATCATCCTTGACCCTCAAACTATTTGAAAAATTTCAATGTTGTCAGTGATAACTTTAGAACCTTTTCTACTCCAACACTTTTTCAACTTGTAAACTATCCAAATTTGTGTATATTGATAATGTTATCTTATCTAAGCCTATTTATCCTACTTCCACACTATTATACTCATTTGAAGGTTGTTTTGACTTCATGACCAATTCTTAAACTACTTGACACCTTTTGACATTTTTTTCCACATATTGTTGATTTATGTCTTACACTCTCTATTGACAACTAAAAGACACTAACTCACCCTTGGTATCTCTCTTGACTCCTTATTTATTAATGAATTGGCTAAGGTCACTACAAGCCAAAAATTTCTTAGGGTTTTGTGTAGAACCCTAGGTGCTCATGAAACTCTTTTCAAGGACCATAGCTTCACAACCTTAATCTTATCATAGTCATGATGAGCATATTTTAGAGACTTCTGAGAGGATTGATGCTATGACACCAAGGTCAATGGTCATGCTCATCAAATGGTATCCTTCACCATAATTAATATAGCTTAGATTATCCACTAGCTCAACTACTCTTACTAATTATCTATTTGTTGCAATAGTTAATTCACAGGTTTCTACGAAAATTTAGTACAGACTTTGAGTCAATTTATAAACGCAAAGCTTCTGCAGATGCATGTTGTTGATAATCAAATTGATGATAATCAGGTATTCCTTGGGAACAATTCAATCTCAAACTAGGTAACCTTTCAACTTGACTTTCTTGGAGAGAGTTTTGGCTTGGTAAAGGTAATGGGAGATTATGATGTATCATTGCCAAAATTAGAGAGGTGTAACAACTAAAGTATTTTCCACATTGGACACACTCTCAAAGGTCTTGCAAATGTGTGATTTTGGAAATGACTACAATAACAGATTATTATTTCCAACTGGCTTCCCTTACCTTCCTTCCATGTGTTAATTTTTATCCATTCACTATTAGTATCAAATTGCTTTTGTTCGCATGAACCAAATGGACATCTACATTTAACTTTCCTCTTCCAAGACTTCTAAAACTTATTTTGGGCTAGGCCATATGCAATACCACTAATCCTAATATTGAAAGATATATCCCCTTTTTATCATGCCAACATAACCAATGTACCTTTCAATAAAATAGAGGCATTTTTAACTATTTTATAAGAATTTAACAGCATCCCATATTTAATGGTAAATTTGATTCATATCTTCCTTGGCTTCGACCTTCACTGTATGTTGGAAATCTACTAGTATATGAGGGTAGTAAACTATATACAATAATGTAAGTTGTTCTTGCAAATTTCTTGTGGAGTCATTCCCAAACTAAAAAATCCATGGAAGCATGAACACTTGGTTCAATTGACATCAAATCTTGGCGAGCCTCTATCTTTGTGTTATTCATTTTTGTTGGAATGTGTAATTTCCCAATCAAATGAATTGTAAAAGAATAATAGAGGATTTTAGAAATTCCCAAGACGATTACTAAATAGGGTTAGGTCAAATTAATATTTAAGTTTGTAAGGTTCCAAAAGTCATCTTTGTTTGGATATTTCTAGAAAAGTCTATTTGTTCTATGTCGGCTAATTTAGATGTTTCCAAAAATGATCTAAGATCTCTATAAATAGAGGCATCTTGTAATGTTATTGATATGGGCAATGTAATTGATATATTAATGTAGCAGCACATTGAATATTTTTCCATTTTAGTTTATGTTGTCCATCCACCTCTCACAAGGTGCATTAGAGTTGTCCTAGGTTTCTACACTTTTGAACCTTATCTAGAAGTATAATATGAATTTGTAGATATAGCAAATTGGGATATTAGGGAAGTCTCAAGCAATGTCCATTGTTATCACAACCAACTAATAGAAGGATTAATCCCTTGAACATGTGATGCACTACCATATTCTTGGGACATCTCTATTTTTTGGATGTAAATATTATATTATTGATCATATCACCTTAGCCATGTGTATAACCATGTGTGCTTCAACAAAAAAGATTTCTTCAAAAATATTGCTTACACATCTAAAATGACCAGTTTAATTTGAAAGATTAATAGAATCCATATTGCACTTTAATGGCATATTATCATCGCCACATCCAAAAAAAATTTAAGTCTATGTAGGTTGTAGTTAGAAATACATGATAAAGAAGGCATAGTTGCTCCATATTTCCTCTTTGACCCACTATCATATATTGTCAAATGAAGAGGTGAGATAGTTACCAACTGTAGGTGAAATCTAACTCTTGATTTAATAAAAAAGTCTCTAAGTGTCCAACCAATATGAATACTCATTTTTCCCAATACTATACTTTTGACTCTGATGTATCCTTCTATCTAATCTCATGCATCATCCAAATTCATACAAGTGTGAAATATTGAAAAAGGCCCTTGGAAATAAAGAGTCCACATATTGACCAACTCCAAAAAGATAAATGTAGCTCCAGCATATAGATTTCCCACTAAAAACAAAATTTGAAAACCCTAACCCTTGAGGATACAATGCAAAAGAGAAACTCTAAAGCTTGGACACCCATCTCCCTATGCACTCATGACACTCAAAAATCTCTAATTGAAATCCAATGTCCATGTATTACTTCAACATTCATTCTCCTTTCACTATACTTTCATTATATTTCTATACATGTCTCTCAGAAATATAATGAAGTTGTATAAATTTGAATCTTGGATCATTGTACATTGCAACTAGATGAGGATATGATGTTACCAATCAATTCAGTAGAGCCTTTATTTCTTGACATTTTCACAATATGGATTAACTCAAAGAAAGAAGGAGGGTCAAAGATGATGCAACTTTATTGGAGAGAAATAAGTAGTTAAAAAAAGTAGAAACAAAAGAAGCCAAAATTGCAAAATGGGGTGATTATTTACAATGGAAAGGGGAAAACCCTCAAAACTAAATTTGACCATTTACATGATAGAAAAAGTATAAGCCTTTTTTAACCAATTTTTTGTAAAATGGTGGAAGATTTTGCACATGATATGAATGTGAAGTTTGATTAAAATATCTTTAAAAGAAAATCAAATTTATGGCACACAAACCATCTAATCAATCTTCCCATCTACAGAGAAATGAAATGGGAATCGAATATTTATTTTGCATATTTAGATGATAAAACCAATTGATTTCGTTACATGTGAAAAAGCCTTAAATAATGAGAGCAAGATATTATTTCAAATGTGATCAAAGAAACCATAAGATCACTTCCAACTCGAGAAAAATAAATTCAAATAAAAAGATCTCAAAGTAAATATCTCTTTATTTCAAATAACAAAATAACCATATGTTTACTATGGATTTGTATTTTAATAATGTATGGTTTTCAAAGAAAATTAATACAAAGAGGAAGTTATTGTTAGTCTAAATTATTATTATTTATGCTTTACTTAAGTTGACTTAGGTTAAATGCATTATTTATTAGTTTGTCAACTAGGAGTTTGCATACTCTCTCGTGTTGTCCTATTAACAACATAGGAGTTAGCACTTTATTTTAGCACATCGTGTCTACAACATCTCTTCATGAGATACATCTTGTCATACTTATCCTCTTCTCTACATGGAGGATAATCCACCTTTTGTGGATGTATGTTGAGTTGTCATGCTTATCTCCTAGTGCTTTCTAGCTCATTCTAGAAGCTTCGTAGAGGCCTTTACAAATAGGCTCTCCTAGTGTATTTGCATATCATATCATATTTTACAAAAATTTACATCAATTATCTAAGAATACAATTTTCTAATATTTAGACCAAACCCTTGCCTCTTCTTGTCTTTTTCTTCTTTGTGACAGGTTTTCTATGTGTAGGTGATTGAAGGGCTTGTGCATTTGATTTGTGTATTTGCTCAAATCCTACATGGTATCAGAGCCAAATCTATTATAGCTTGTTCACTATTTGGACAAAAAGGAGAAAGAGGGTTTGACATAATAGATCTAACACTTTTTGGTCTTTTTTCTTTATTTTTTTGGAGGTGCGATGTTGGCAATTCAAAAAAAAAAACTACAAATGTGATTTTCAAATAGTGATATCTTCCTCATATGAAATCCTTTTTCCGAGCAATTTTTTTTTTTTTGAGGTAGGATTTTTTGATCTACACATCAGTGTAGGTCGTTTGAGATCTCTATTCTTGAATTTTTTTGCAAATCACAAATCCCATTTTTTGCAACTTCAAAGCCTTCGTTCTAGCTCATATGGACACATATTTAGATGCTATTTTTTTAAAAAGTGCATGATTTATTGTCTACTTTCCAAATTTGGAATCAGTTTGGAATAATATTAAGTGGAAATAATACTTTCATCATTTGGTCATTTTTTGGCCTACAAAAAATAGATAATGATGCTAGTTTCATTTCATGTCTCGATCATTTGAGCTCTTATTTTTGGCGTTGAAGTAGAGGCATCAATATCCTCTCTCTACATCTGGAATCTAGGTTCTTTTCTTAGTTTTTATGCTTTTAGTAGTTGTTGCTTTGGTATTTGAGGGATATATTTATATGTTGTATGGGGGAGCATTTTCTTTTCTGTAATTTACTTTAGAATCAACTCTTCTACTTTCATCTTCTTCTCTCAATGTCAGACCCTTCTGTGACCCGGCTCATGCTGCACAACTATCACATGTGGAAAGCACAAATGACTAGGCTTCTCATGTCAAGAGGCTTATGGTCATGTCTAGATGAGAACCATCATGTCCTGTAGTGCCCTTTTGAGGTTCTTTAGCATAGAAACAAAATGGATGAAGCCATGGGATTGATTGCACTAAATATTTTCAATAGTCTGCTATTTCACTTGGATGGTTTGATCACTCCTTGAGCTATTTAGACCAAGTTTCAAACTTGTTTGGCACAGTAAATGAGTTCTAAGCACTAAAACTTGATGTAGAGTTGACTTTGTTGACACTTTTTAGGTTCCTGACTATTGAAGAATTCTTGGTGAAGTTCAAATATATGTGTACAATTTTGCAGGGATGTGGGAAAAACAAAATAGATGATGAGTGTATTTTTTTGATACTCTCAAAGTTGTGAGCATAGTATCAGATCTTTTCTTCCACTTTCTACTCCACTATGGATGCCTTGGGTAATAGACATTAGATGCCCTCTTTTGAGATATTTTGTGATAGGTTAACTGATGAGTAGTCCAAGCTCACACAATTCACCATCGCAAGCATTGCTTGCCAAGGATGCACAGGAGCAAAAGTCAAAGCAAATATCTAATTCCTCTTTTCAACACTCTATTGGTCCATCCTCTTCTTCTAAGAAGAAGGAGAAAAAGAAGACTGAGACTACTACCTATTCCTATTGTCAAAAAGGATCTCATGATGAGGCACATTGTTTTTAGAAGAGATTTGATGGCTATGAGAAATAGATTGCAGATTTGCAAGCTCTTCTCCAGATGTGCTCTATTTCTTCTCCATCCTCTTCTACCTCTAGTGCAGGAGCACACACTCCACCATCATGAAATAAAGGAGTTCACTAAGGTCATTAAGACCTCTAACCATGCTTAGGAAGATTATATTGGTCATTGGATCACATTGTAAGACCATAGTTCTAGGATTGACAATTTATAAGCCCTTGGCTAGCTATTGGTCATAAATGATCCCATATCTTAGAAATAGGTATTAGAATGGTTATTTTTCATGTTTTTCATGTTTAGGTCCTTTAGGAATCACAAAATAAAGTATTGGACCAAGTTTGTTCACTATTGGCATTATTATGCACAAAAATGCAAAGTTGCTTGACAACTTTTGAGCAACTTCTTAAAAAATTGTTAAAACATTCAAATCTCTTCCCCAAAAATCTAGTTGGTTCAAATCAACCTTTTAACCATTGGGGACAACCTATAATAGCCCTTACAAGGGGGTGATAGGTATAATGTACTTTTTTGGTAAAAAATCAATAAAATATACTTTTTTTTGCAAAATTTCATGTTGCGGAGCATTGTACAAATTGGTACGCACATTAGGGCATGTGCTAGTGACCCTAGAGGGTAGAGGAGTGAGTTAAATTCAATTTTATTTTTTTTCATGTCTTTATGTTTTTTAGGTTGCAATTTATTCAATTTTTTACTAAAGGGTGCCTGAAAATCAGCATTTAATAAGGGCACCACCTAGGGCCTTGTTGTTTTGGCACTATCCACCTTGGGAATTTGATGCCCCTTGGTGGAATGAAATACCTACTAGTATACTTGATTATTTTGTAGGTTTAAAGGATGGCTGTACAAGGAGTGAATTTTTTCACCATACCCTAGGTGTATGGCTCCATACATGCACTAATCAACACTTTACCACAACCCTTATAACTTTCATTCTAGAGTGATTCAAGGTCTGTAAATCTGGATTTAGAACTGTTTTATATGCCCCTACATTTTCCAATATCCATCATTCCATTTGGTACATGTGAAATGGTAGCTACAGTGAAAATGCAACCTAATTAGGCCTGTCAACATAAGCAAAATGTTGTTACAGAAATGGCTTCCATTCTCTTCCACTTTGTGAGGTCTAAATATGTTTAATATGCCATAAAAGGGTGTATAAATATCAATTTTAACTTGACTCTTATGTTGGATTTTTTCATGTTATGGCTGATTTTTCATTTGAAGGGCTACTAGCCTTAGCCATGTCAAACTATTGTAACCATGCTTCCTTGCTGTTCAGAATCAAACCAATCATTGAAAATACTATAAAAATGCCTCAAAAAGTCTAAGGAGGGTTTGTATTCCATTCTCTATTCATTGTTCTCTCTTATTTGGTGTCTGAGGGCATGTACCCATATTAGGCCTTTAAGGAATACTTGTGTTTTGGTGCTTTTGGACTTAGGCAAACCTAGTGATTAGGTTCTCTACCTTCTTTGAGTTGTGATAACCTATTATATGTTCATTATTGATGCTTGTGATAAGTGTCTCAGAACTAAACCCTTTTTGTGGGATATTTGAAGGATTCTAACCAACCTTGTCAACATGCCTAGTTGCCTAAAATTTTGTTGTTTGAGGCTTCCATTGTGCACTGCTACATCAACCTCACAGGGGTCTACCTTTCAATATTCTTCCATATCTTCATCCTTTACATTAGATTTTGGATAGGGTCATGCATTATAGGCATCCCTTTGATCTATTTCCAGGGTCCCTTGGATACTGGATTCAAGTGCTTCTCACCATATGACATCTTCTCAAGGTGTCTTCTCTACTCTTGAGGCTTCTCTCATTCCTCATATTCTCATGGGGAATAACACTTCACTACTAGTTTTCAGGAAAGGTTCAATTAGCATTTAGGGTGGCACCTTCAATGATGTATTGTATGTTATATCTATGTCTGCAAACCTTCTCTGGATTTCACAGATTAAACATACTAGATCAGGGAAGATAGTTGAGTTCACTACAAATTTAGTCTTCATTTGAGATAGTGCAACAGGAGGTCTTATTGCTATAGGGACACTTGATCATTCCACTTGTCTCTACACCTTCTTGCACTTTGGTCCACCATCTCCATTATTAGAGCACACTTCTTCTTTTTTGTGAGAGCATCATGTGTTGCAGTCAGGATACTTGAACCTTTGTATTGTTCCTGAGATCATTTTTTTTCCTCCCACACCACATCCAGTTGGGGTGTTTTCTCTTTAGGTGGAATCTTCTTCAGCTTTGTTTGACCCTCCAGCTCCATTCATCAAGCCTCGAGGTGCACCTATTATGGATTCTACAGATGATATTCATCCACTCTTTCATGATAGTGTCAGCACACTTGCATTAAGGATTCCCATTCAGGATCCTCATGTTTTCTCCTTTCAACATCAGTTCCTTGTTCTATGCATTTGTTTCTTCTACATTGGAGTTTCATCAGTTCAATCATTTCTACAGGGGCTCCATCATTCTAGGGGGGCTTTGGTGACTCTTCTCATGGGGGGGCTAGTTGTACTTATAGTTTTGAGAGAGTCTCTTGATCCATTTTTGGTCTATGCTTGCGATTATAGAAGTTGTCCTTAGGGGGTCTTATTGAGGCCTTCCTTCCTTCATGTTTTTTCAGCATGTTTGTACTTATTTCTCTTTTTGGAGGAGGGTTTTTCCCATGAGGTTTTCCCTCTTTCCCTATTTTCAAAGGTTGCATTTCATTGCACTTATACATGGATACCTAACATGGCCTCATAGTCAGGACCCATTATGCATTCCATCATAGCTTTTGTGAGCTTAAGTTCATTCCCCTAAGTTGCACTTAAAGGGGGGCATTAGTGTAAATTATTATTATTTATTCTTTACTTAAGTTTACTTAGGTCAAATGCATTATGTATTAGTTTGTCACATAGGATTTTGCATACTCTCTTGTGTCATATTGTTGACAACACAAGAGTTAGCACTCTATTTTAGCACATGGTGTCTACAACATCTCTACATGAGATACACCTTGTCATACTTATCCTTTCATCTTCTTCTTTTTTTATTAAAGAGGGGTAAACGCTTTGACCTAGAGCTATGAACCAGTGAGGCCACAAACGGGGGACCTCATCCCCATGAGATTTGAATCTTGATGGCAAGGATAACAACACAACATCTTAACCACGACAACATGCCACTATTGGAAAATACTTATCCTTTCATCTACATGGAGGATAATCCACCTTTTGTGGATGTATGTTGAGTTGTCATGCTTATCTCCTATTGCTTTTTCTAGAAGCTTCCTAGAGGCCTTTATAAATAGGCTCTCCTACTATATTTGCATATCATATTGTATAGCAATTTACATCAATTATCTAAGAATATAATTTTCTTATTTTCATACCAAACCCTTGCATATTCTTGTCTTTTTCTTCTTTTTGATAGGTGTTCTAAATGCAGGTTATTCGAGGGCTTGTGGATTTGATTTGTGTATTTTCTCAAATCCTACAGTTATGCATATCTATGTCTCTGATTTGTGTCTCCATTTTTATGTACCTATTATTTTGAGATTGAAATGAATAAAGTTCTTTTAATTTAATACATCTTGGATGAGTTGTATATCATTTCATTGTTGCTTTTAATTCAAGGAATTAAGTAAATGCTTTCATGAATCAATAGGGTTTCTAGGTATATGGGAGGGATATCATGAGAATAGAATTCAGGCCTAACAACTGATAATTTTAATTACAAGTCAATTAAATAGGTCAAGGGTTACTGGTTTGACTTTGTATCACAATGGATAAGGTATTGGTCATAAATTTGTGATGAAAATTGATATAGTCATGTGGTTGCACAACATACATTTAAATCAATCAATTTTCCATTCCTGTAATAAAGAACTAAATTGTTGGTCATTCCCTTATTGTGACAACTTTCTTTAAATTACAGTAAGATGTTGTAAATCAAAAGGTTGAGTAAAATTTAGGAAGTTTTATGACCATTTATTAGATAAGGGAATATTTTTAGAAAAGAATATCATTGGATGAACATTCCAAATCTCTAATCTGAATGATTTCATGTTGAATATGGGAAATAGCTAACCCCTAGGCATATTTTTTCATTATGTATCCTTGGTACTGGTCTTTTGTAGCCTGTAGTTTTAAAACACCAACATAACCCTTATACAAGTTGTGCTACAATGCAGAACCAACTACATATAATCCTTTTCTGATAGTGTGATTTTCTAGTACCATTTCTCAAGAAGGAATGAATCTATATTGATTTCTATGATATTAACTATTGGTGTAAATAAGTATTCACTTATTACACTTTACTTAAGATTACTTAGGTCAATGCATTATTTTATTATTTATTAGTTGATACACTTAGGAGTTTTCATACTCTTATGAGTTGTCATGTTGACAACACTGGAGTAAGCAACTCCAATTTAGTACATGGTGTCAACAACACTGGAGTTTGCATAATTAACTGAGTTTTCATGTTGTCAACACAATTATTCACACTCTTATTTTAGCACACAGTGTCTACAACATAATTTTACGTGCTACACCTTTGTAGGCTTATCCTCTCATCATTGTACTTACTCCTATGCTTAATGGAGGATAACCCACACCTGGTGGACATGTGCCTGGTTGTATGAATTATCATGTTGCTGAATCCTAGGCATTCTAGAAGCATTCTAGAGGCTAATTATATGTGAGACCACAAAGTATCACATTGTACTAGTTTATCCCTTACATCATCTTTGTGTTCATTTTATTCCACAACATCATAAATAGAAATCAAAGGGTTTTATTTAAATGAAGAAAAATGACACTTTAATAGGTTTTGATTCAATTATTAAGCAAAATTTTATGAATCCTTTTTTGATGGCTCATAATGCAATAAGATTTTGATAATCTCAACTTGATGTGCTATGGTAATAGCTCAACTATTCATGAAATACATTTCAAGATAATTCTATTTTTTAACTATTTATACCTATTCATATGTCATGACTACTTTGTAGTTATCTCCACTTGTAATAGATATGTTTTTCAATGCTTATCATTATGCAAATATACTTGTTTACTTGAAATCGGATTTGAAATTAAATTGTAATGGATCCTTTCTAGTAACCTGTTGCTCTAAATACTTGTTGCACTTATAAGTGATTATAAAAACCGTACAAAGGAAGGCTCTTGTGATGCATAAACATGATACATTTGATAAGGGGATCATGAATAAACCCCTATTTTCTCTATTGTATTATTTCTAGTGGCAGTGTTTCCTTAGATAAGAATAATATGATATATGTTACATTTCAAATATCACATTTCATGACTTTAGAGCATCCATTTATGCTTATGAGTTCAATACATAACAAGCTAAATTATCAAAAGGATAGACATATAGTATGGTCATGCATTCTAGACTAGAGGTGATAAGCGGTAGAAGATTCAATAACAAGATAGGTTTGGAGTTTGGTGAAGAGATAAGGTATAAATGATTTTTTCAAGAGTTATGTGATTGAGAATTATCACCATACATAACAATAATATTGGTATAGATGGGTCGTACGATGCCTATGGGATGGCTGTATGGTGTCTAAGTTTTGGTTGTATAGAAGTGAGAATGGTGTATGGTAACATGATTGTGACAGTGTGGTGGAGGGAAGAGGAATTGCAAAGGTTGTACAGTATCAAGGTTGTATGATGGAGACAAGGTGATGACCTTACAAAATGGTCGTATGGTGTGTGGGAGCAACCATGGTAGTTGGCCATATAGAGGTATAGGAAGTTCTATAGTATTTGTTGAAAGTTGTACAATGATGGTTGGGTGCTAAAGTGGAGGCCAATGTCTCTGTACGATGGTACAAGAGGGTGTATGGGAGTAGGAGTGATGTAAGGGATTTGGAGATGCCACTTAGAATGCAAAATAACATATATTAAACATGAATAATTTGCAGAAGCTAGAGTCTGAAAAGATACACACTTCTTACCAAATAGTAATGATATTTCCACATATAAATAATGCTCTCATTTGCCAGTTCCGAGCCAAGTAGTACAAAGATGCAATAGGGTGAGGGTTGAATCGCACTGAAACTAGAGAGCCAAGCAAGGAAGATCTTTCACTTCCAAAATGAAAAACCACTGAGAATCTGAATAGGAATTTGTAGTATAGAGAAAATAATCCAAATTACATATCTAATGACTACCTACAAGTCGTACTTAAATACCTATTGGGGAAAACTTCCTAAGGGTGTACAAAGATAGCCGATGACAACACAAACTATAGAAACAAAACAAAAAATGGGTCCAAGATATATTAAATATATCAGCCCATTAATGATAGTTTGATTAATGATTTATTTTATAACAGGAACATTACAAATTTGGTCATGGATCACAACATATTTTCCTTGCAGTTTGTTTAGATATTACAATTCACCATTTTTTATTTCAATTACTTGGTGCACTCTATTTAGAAACCTGTATATACAAAGAAAAAATATTCTTCTATCCAAACCTGTATATATCTATATTTATTATGTGATAATTTAGAAGTGTATTGCAGGGTGGTATGCGAAATTTTCACATTGAATAGACACAAAATTGCAACCACCATATAAATGAAATTGATATCAAAGTCGTGACATATTCATGGATTTTGCAAATTCTTATTATTTCTAAGTAACATTTAAAGGAGTTATTTCGATATTTATGGGGCACTATCTTGACTTTGGTTGAAAATGAAATTTTAGAGGAAGCATTGCAGGTGTGACATCAAAACATGTATAGTGTCAATTGTGCACCCTATTCACCAAAGTGATTGTCATTTTCATAAGATATGGAACACTTGTGTTGAGGGAAATCTTTTTTCCATTTGAATCTTGGACCTTCCTACATCCAAAGCTACAGTTGGATGGTAATATTATGCATATTACTTTGGCTAGTATTCCAATTCCACAATGTGCAACCAAACAGAGGAAATTTATATTCTCACAATGAATTCTTGGTCAACCAAATAATCCCAAATTGAATTCCCTAATATCCCAATTTTTTATATGTACAAATATATTAGGATATATCACCTCAGCCATGTGTACAATCATGTGTGCTTCAACAAAAAGGCTTTCTTCAAAAATATTGCTTGCACATCTAAAATGAACAATTTGATTTGAAAGATTAATAGAATAGATATTGCACTTTAATGACATATTGTCACCACCACATCGAAGATTTCTTTAAGTCCTTGCAAATTGTAGTTAGAAATACACGATAAAGAAAGCATAGTTGCTCCATGTTTTCTATTTGTACCACTTTCATATACTATCAAATGAAGAGGTGAGATATGTTAGAATCTGAAAAGATTAATAACCCAGAAAACTAGTGCAAAGAGTAAATATCTAAACTATGAATGCAAATGATACAAAATCAAAATAGCATCATAGAGTTAGTCTCCAAGAGAGTAATGCAAATTCTTGAAGAAAAATAGCATTAAGAGGATGCAAAAATACGAGATGCAAATACAAGCCAGGTAGCATGCTTATATAGGCTAGGAAGAGGGAGGAGGTGTCAACACCAACCAATGAGGAGCAACCATCTATCGGACTAAAGATAGCAAAGTATCTTTCCAAGATAGCTAATGGATGCTCACATGTAGGAAGGTGACACCTCACAACCATTCACCTAATAAGACATGCTTTATTAACCTAAGCGAGATTATTAAAAAGTGTAGGAAAAACCTAGCAAAATAGGAAAAATAAAAAACTACACTAACACCCCCCCATAAGCGAAGCTTAGGTGGATGTAGAAATGGGTCCCGGCAAGTCAAGCCTGATGAGGTACCCATGTACATAAGATTTCTCAAAAGAGAGAGAGAAAAGAAACCCCCCACAAAAAGTCAAGACTCTGAGTGAGAGGAAGAGGCCCCCCCAAAAGATGAAGCATCTCGCACCCCTAGCAAAGCTCGCAAATGAAGGAACTTGCTCTCAGTGAAGGGTTTGGTGAAGATATCAGCAACTTGCTTGAAAGTCGGACAATAGCGAAGGTCAATGACATGACCATGGATGAGCTCCCGGATGTAGTGCATGTGGACCTCTATGTGTTTGGTCCGTTGATGATGAACTGGATTCCGTGAGATCTGAATGGCACTCTGGTTGTCACAAAATATGACTGATGGCCGTCTGATCTGGATACCAAACTCAGTGAGAATATTTTGAATCCAAATGGCCTCAGTGGCGGCATTTACAGCCCCCCGATACTCAGCCTCAGTAGTAGACAAAGCAATAGCAGACTGCTTTTTGCTCGACCAACAAATAGGACCTGACCCAAGTGAGAAGCTATACCCTGAAGTAGACTTGCGATCCTCAGAATCACCTGCCCAATCTGAATCTGTGTAGCCCACCAAATCAAGCTCAATACCTGCTACGTAGTGAATCCCACAACTATGAGAACCCTGAATGTAGTGAAGGATCCGCTTGGCTGCTTTCCAGTGTAACTCATGGGGCTCCTGCATGAATCAAGAGACCATGCGTACAGCATAGGAGATGCCAGGTCTCGTATGAGTCAGATAAATGAGACTCCCAACAAGTTGGCGGTACAAAGTGCCATCAACAAGTGGAGAAGAACATTGAGCCTCAAGTTTGACTCCAGAAAGGAAGGGAGTCGGAGCAGGCTTACAGTCAGCCATATGAAACCTCGAGAGTAAATCTAGAGCATACTTGGATTGTGTGATGGTGATCCCAGAAGGAGACTGAAGGATCTCAATCCTGAGAAAGTAATGCAACAAGCCCAAGTCAGTCATCAAAAAACTGTCCTGAAGGGCCACTTTGACAGCCTTAATGGTGGGTGAAGAACTTCCTGTGATCAGCAAGTCATCAACATACAAAACCAAAAATAGAAGTGAATCACCCTGTTGCAAAATGTACACATTAGGATCAGAATGGCACCGAGTGAACCCAACTGATAGAAGCAAGGAGTCCATCTTGGCATACTAGGCCCGAGGAGCCTGTTTGAGGCCATAGAGAGACTTTCAAAGATGACACACAAGTGAAGAATCCTGAAGGAAGCCCTGTGGCTGCTCCATGTAGATCTCCTCATGAAGGTCACCATGAAGAAAAGCACTCTTCACATCCATCTGATGTACTTCCCAACGATTAGTTGCAGCAATGGCAAGAACAATTCGAATGGAATTCATTCGGGCAACTGGCGCAAAAGTCTCAGAGTAGTCAATCCCAGGAACCTGGGAGAATCCTTTGGCGACCAAGCGAGCCTTGTGTTTGTCAACTGACCCATCTGCTGCAAATTTTGTCCGATAGATCCACTTACATCGAACAAGTTTTCTTCCTTTAGGAAGAGGGACAAGATCCCAAGTGTGGTTCCTCATCAAGGAACTATACTCTTCCTGCATAGCTGTATCCCACTCAGAAATACCAGAAGCCTCATGAAAGGACTGTGGATCTGAGGCAGTAGCAATGAAGACATGTGGAGCATCCTGAAATTGTGAACGAGTTTGCCTGGTGTCTGATGGATCCCCAACCCAATCACCTACAGACTGCAAGGTCTATCTAGCCCAAAGTGGGCAAGAAGATGGAGAATCTGGAGGGGAATCATTAACCTCTAAATGATGACTAGGAGAGGAAGGAGGTGAGTTCTCTGAATCACTTTCTGCATCAGAAGTAGAGGTAGAAGACTGTTCAGGTGAATCTGACTCATCAGAAGATCTGTCATGTATTCCAAGTGACTCTAATGTCAAGGTAGAAGTTGGAGAAGTGATAGAAAGGGAGCTTGAAGATCCCTCCTCAAACTGAACACTCCTCTCAATGAATAACTCATGTGTAGTAGGGTGGAGCAACCGATAACCCTTCACACCATCAGGATAACCTACAAATATGCAAGGTCTGCTTTGCGGATCCAAGGCCTTATGTTTCTCTGTAGGAATGTGGGCCCATGCAGGGGAGCCAAAAACTCAAAAGTGCTTAACTGATGGTTTTCGACCGCTCCAAGCTTCAAAAGGAGTAACTCCCTTCAAGGCTCGGTGAGGAACACAATTCTGGATATAACAAGCACAATTAATGGCTTCTGCCCAATACTGTGGTGCAAGAGATCTAGAGTGAATCATACAGTTTGCCATTTCCTTCAAGGATCTATTCTTCCATTCTGCAACACCATTTTGTTGAGGATTGTATGGAACTGAATGCTGTAAATCAATCCCCTCTGAAGTGCAAAATCTTTCAAACCGATGGTTGACATACTCACCACCATTGTCTGTGCGCAAAATCTTGATGGCTTTCCCAGATTGCTTTTCTAAAAAAAATTTGAAGTCTTGAAAATGATCAAATACCTCTGACTTATGTTTGAGAAAGTACACCCATGTATATCGAGAAAGGTCATCAATGAATGTGAGGACATATCGGGCCCTGCTGAAAGAAGGATGTTGAAATGGACCAGCCAAATCACTGTGAACTAACTCTAGTATCTGTGAAGCTCTCCATGCCTTACTTTTGTCAAACTTTTCCTTAGGATGCTTACCAAGAATGCAACCTTGGCAAACACCTCCTGAGAATTGAACCGAAGGCAACCCTGTGACCATGCTCTGCTGGTTGAGCTGATGCAAATAGCGAAAGTTAAGATGGCCAAACCGCTCATGCCATAATTTACTCACATCATTAGAGTGAGTGAGCAAAACAGATGAAGGAGGATCAGGAACAAAGTGAGAAAACAGATAGAGCCGTGACTGATGATCTGCTATCCCAACTGCAACTACAGAATCACTATGCAACTCGCGTATCTCCACTGAATCAGGAGTGAACTCAACTCGCTTGCCTAAACCTGTGTGAGTGATTTGGTATATTGATAGGAGATTAGTTGATAATGAGGGTACACAAAGAACATCATGGAATGTGCCATCCCCCACATCAACAGACCCTCTCCCACACACCTCAATAGGAGTGTCATCACCCATCAAAATAGAAGGCATGGTACATGGCTCCAAGGATGCAAGTTCTTCCTTAGATGAAGCCATGTGGTGCGAAGCACCCGAATCAAGAACCCAAGTGGATGGTGAGGAAGCAACTGCAACAAGAGCTTTGCCCTTTCCTTTCCCCTTGTTGTTTTCTTTTGCCTTGTTAGACTCTTCATTAGAACTTTGTTTAATAGACTCAGGAACACTAATATTATTCTTCTCAAGAATGTATGTCAAGTGATCAATTTGTTTCTTCAAACATTTATGTTCATCATGACCGGGTCTTTTACAATAGGCACATTTAACCTTTTCTTTCTTAGGCTTGTCACCCTTGGAGGATGAGGTATCAATAGTTGCTTTTGAAGCAATTGGTATCTGATCCTTCTTTTCCTCACTATTATTTTGTTTCTCATCCTTACTATTGTTGTTACTACTTTGTCCTTTTTGTTCTTTTGTGCCTTGGTTTGTTGCTAAGGCATGTGACTTAGAGGACTTAAGAGTGCCCATCTGGATTAGCTTGTCCTGTTCTCGAGTGAGATTGACAGCAAAATCATCTAGAGATGGCATTGTGAATTGAGTACCAAGTGCACCCTTAGTAGCATAGAAGGTAGAGACAAACACAGAATATTCTGAACTTAGCTTAGAGAGAATACTAAGAATCAGTTGTTCATCTTTCTTTTCAATTCCACATTGTTTTAACTGCAGCCTTAGTGATTTCAATTTGGTGAAGAAATCTTGGATTGTGTTGAAATTGCCTGGACTCAAACTAATTAATTCATTTTCCAACATATGACCCCTCATTGAATCTTGTGTGCCAAATAATGTTTCTAGCTTTGTCCATACTTCATTTGGTGTATCCAAAGACTCAATGTGAAATATCAAGTCAGAAGAAACAGAAAAACACAATGTTCCATATGCCTCATCACATTTGTTAAACCACTTAGGCTTGTCTTCATCTTTAGTAGGTTCAGTTTCAAGTCCCATAGTTATCCTATTTAATCCAGCTTTCCTTAAGTGAATTATCATGTGTGATTTCCACTCAAATTAATTGTATAGAGTTAGGATGGGCATATTTTTTTGATCCACGATGAAGGAATGCAAAGAAATGCTAAAAGGAAGAGAATCCAGCCACGACAATGCCCGCCCCCCCCCCCCCCCCCCTTTTTACTCAATCAAAGAACCCCCCCCCAAAGAAATATGATTTGGCACTTTATTTTAGTGCATTTACAACTACCACTAGAAAGAGATACTTAGTGGTCTTGATTTCAATGCATTACAAACCCTCATGAAGAGCATATGCTAAAAGTGAAACTTGGGCATAATAATCAAGGAAACAAATAGCACCACTGCGATCTACTCGAAAAATCATGCACTTTCAAAAAAAGAATCGCCTCGATATGAGGTCGTATGAGAAAGTTATGATCCTCCGAAGTTTCCAAAACGAGAACTGTGCACAGTCATGGCTGAGAATCTGCAATTTCTGAAGAATTCATGCATGAAAATCAAAAACTAACTCCACTAGTGGATAGAGCACAAAAAAATAGCCAAGTTCATAACAAGAATTATCAAAATTGGAGTCCGTATGAGCAAGAACGAGACATTTGAAAACTGCATTCAAATCTGCGACTGCCAACGGAGAGGGGTATGGCTGTAGCTTTGCATGCTCGATTATGAAAAATATATAGCTTTCATGAAAAATCTAAAAGATACCCAGATGGTTTTTTGGGGCTGCGAACAAAACCCAGAAAGCGTTTTTCTTGCTGATGAACAGAAGATGTTGCTGTAGTGTAAATCAGACGCCTTTAATAATAAAAAATAGCTCCAAAAATCAGAAAACAACCCCAGCAACCAAAATATGACATGAAAATGCTGGATCAGCTTCTTAAGTCCATCAATGGCATGCTGGAACCTGCAAAACTGATTGAAAACTTCAAATATGCAAGTTGGTTGTCAAATTTGAGATTGAAACCCCAGAGAAAAACTGTTTTTGTCAAAACTTTTCTGATTCTCAAGATCATCCAAAGATGCAAGAGAAGAGCATACTTTTTTTTTCAAAAAACTACAATAAAGTTTATTTGCCCCCCCCCGAATCTCTCAAATAAGGAAACTAAAATCTACTCTTGCACATAGAAAAGCTTTGATACCATGTTAGAATCTGAAAAGATTAATAACCCAGAAAACTAGTGCAAAGAGTAAATATCTAAACTATGAATGTAAATGATACAAAATCAAAATAGCATCATAGAGTTAGTCTCCAAGAGAGTAATGCAAATGCTTGAAGCAAAATAGCATTAAGAGGATGCAAAAATACGAGATGCAAATACAAGCCAGGTAGCATGCTTATATAGGCTAGGAAGAGGGAGGAGGTGTCAACACCAACCAATGAGGAGCAACCATCTATCGGACTAAAGATAGCAAAGTATCTTCCCAAGATAGCTAATGGATGCTCACATGTAGGAAGGTGACACCTCACAACCATTCACCTAATAAGACATGCTTTATTAACCTAAGCGAGATTATTAAAAAGTGTAGGAAAAACCTAGCAAAATAGGAAAAATAAAAAACTACACTAACAAGATAGTTACCAACTATAGGTGAAATCTAACTCTTGATTTAATACAAAAGGCTCTAAGTGTCCAACCAATACAAATACTCCTTTTTCCCAATACTATACTTTTGACTATGATTTGTCCTTCCGTCTAATCTCATCCAGGATCCAAACTCTTACAAGTGTGAAATATTAGAAAAGGCCCTTAGAAATAAAGAGTCCACATATTGACCAACTCCAAAAAGATAAAGGTAACTACACCATATAAACTGCCCACTAAAAAAAAAATTGAAAACCCTAACATTTGAGAATACAATGCAAAAGAGAAACTCTAAAGCTTGCACACCCATATCCCTGTGCACTCATCACACTCCAAAATCTCTAATTGAAATCCAATGTTCATGTATCACTTCAACTTTCATTTTCCTTTCACTATACTTTCATTATATTTCTACATATGTCTCTCAGAAATATAGCGAAATTGTATAAATTTGAATCTTGGAACTTTGTACATTACAACTAGATGAGGATAGGATGTTACAATTCGATTTAGTAGGGCCTTTATTTCATGACATTTTCACAATATGGATTGACTCAAGGAAAGGAGGTAGTTCAAAGATGATGCAACTTTATTGGAGGGAAACAACTATTTAAACGAAGTAGAAATAAAGGAAGCCAAAATTGCAAAATGGGATGGTTATTTGCAATGGAGAGAGGAAAACCCTAAAAACTAAATTTTGACCATATGATTACTTTGTGGTTTATGTCAATAATGTATGGTTTTCAAAGAAAATTAATACAAAGAGGAAGTTTTGCATATCTATGTCTCTGATTTTTGTCTCCATTTTAATGTACATATTATTTTGAGATTGAAATGAATAAAGTTCTTTCAATTTAATACACCTTGGATGAGTTGTATATCATTTCATTGCTTCTTTTAATTAAAGGAATTAGGTAAATACTTCCATGAATTGATAGGGTTTCTAAGTATAACAACTAATAATTTCAATTGTAATTCAATTAAATTAGTCAAGGGTTACTAGTTTGACTCTATATAAGAATGGATAAGGTACTAGTCATAAATTTGTGATGAAATTTGATATAGTCATGTAGTTGCACAATATACATTTAAATCAATTGATTTTCCATTCTTGTAATAAAGAACTAAATTGTTGGTAATTCCCTTATTGTGATAACTTTCTTCAAATTAGACTAAGATGTTGTAAATCAACAAGTTCATTAAAATTCAAGTAGTTTTTTGACCATTTTATTCTATAAGAAAATATTTTTATAAAAGAATATGATTGGATAAACTTTCCAAATCCCTGATGTAAATGATTTAATGTTGAATATGGGAAATAGCTAACCCCTAGGCATCTTGCTTCATTTTGTATCCTTCATACCAATCTTTTTCAACTTGTAGTTTTAAAACACCATCATAACCCCTATATGAGTTTTGCTACAATGCAGAACCAACTATGTACATAATCCTTGTCTGATAGTGTGATTTTCTAGTACCATTCCTCAACAAGCAATGAATCCATATTGATTTCTATGATATTAACATTACTAAGCACTTACAAAATTAGAACCATTGTCAAGAAATTTTTATATATAATACCTTTCATTATCAAATTGGAATTCCTAGGTAGTTTCAAAATTGAACACAATATTCTCTTGATACAATACCCCCCACCAGGGTAGTAGGAAAAAGATATGTTTCAACCAAAGTGAAATCAACCACAATATATTGGGGCTTCAAATAGTAGCTAAAAAAAATGGTATGCATAGACGATGAAATTCCAAGAAACTATTTTCTATTATTCTTTAAGGAATGACATAAATTGTGCCATTTATTTAATTTTAGTTAAATGTGTGTAGATATGTCCATTTTAGAATGATTCAAGATAGATATGAAGAATCTTGTATTCTCTAGGAAAATATATATAGTATCTTTAATCTTAATATCAATACAAAAGTTTTAAATGAAATACAATATTCCTATAGATGAAGATAATTAATGGCATTGATGTACTTTGCTAATTTACTAATTCTTTGCTTCTATTGTGTGATCATTCATAAATATTTATGCTATGTATGAGAGTGTCTTTTTCTTCTTGGACATTGTTTGTCATCGTCCTTTTGATTGAGGTTTGTTTAAGATATTATTCCCTACTTGGGAATACTTTACTCATTTAGATTGCATCCATATACACATATGTTTCTCCTTTATGGTGGTTTTTCCACTTGACTATATTTAATCTATAAGTATGCTAAAAACCTATGGCTGCACATTTTGAATGTTCATTTGACTATTTAACATAAATGGGTTGTCTTTTCTATAAATATTATCTTAATCATATCTAATCTCTAAGTGTGCTAAAAACCTATGGTTGCACATTTTGAATGTTCATTTGACTACTTAACATAAGTGGGTTATCCTTTCTTTAAATATTATCTTAATCATATATATAAGTCCTCATGCCCATGCATGGATCAATTATTCCTTGATACCATTGCTAATTGTATATGAGACTGTGAAGTATAGTATTGTACTAGTTTATCCCTTAAAATATCTTTGTCTTCATTTTATTCCACAACATCATAAACAAAAGTCAAAAGGTTTTATTTAAATAAAGAAAAATGACCCTTTAATAGGTTTTGATTTACTTATAAAGTAGAATTTTATGAGTCCTTTTTTAATGGCTCATAATGCAATAAGATTTTGATATCCTCAACTTGATGTGCTACGGTAATAGCTCAACTATTCATGAAATACATTTCAAGATAATTCTAATTTTTTAATATTTATACCTAATCATATGTCATGACTATTTTGTAGTTGTCTCCACTTGTAATAGATATGGTTTTCATTATTATGCAAATATACTAGTTTCCCTGAAATCTAATTTGAAATTAAATTGTAATGGATCCTTTCCAGTAACCTATTGCTCTAAAAATTTGTTGCACTTATTAGTGATTATAAAAAGAGTACAAAGGAAGGCTCTTGTGATGCATATAATTGATACATTTGATAAGGGGATCATGAATAAACCCCTATTCTCTCTATTGATATATTTCTAGTGGCAATGTTTGCTTGGATAAGAATAATAAGATATATATTACATTTCATGACTTTTAGAGCATCCATTTATGCTTCTAATTTCAATAAAAAACAAGCTAAAGTATCAAAAGAATAGACATATTTATCTCTGCCATCAATCACTGAATCTTACTTTATATATGACGATTGTGTTTGCATGAGTCACCAAAAGTTTCTTCAATAAATCTTCATGTTTATTGTGCCCTAACAACAAATCACTGCACTTTACCTAGCTTCCATGTTTTGCGTGTATGCTTTCAATAGCTATTCCAAGGGTCATATTCATGAGAATCCACGTGAAACTGCACAACCTTCTTCATTTTGTGAATGGTTGATGCCTCTACATGTTTGAATTTTGAACACAATGCTCCTTTCAAGAGGTCATTAGTAATATGAATCTTATAAGAATCAATTGGGAAAAACTATTACAATCATAAATCATGGTTCATGCATTGAAGGGCCTAGGCATATATTGAGGAGCCTTCTTCTGCATAGCTGATGGCAAGAGACATCTAGACACCATCTCTACACTTATGCACCCACCTTCCAAAGTTGCAATTCTATTTGAACATAATATGTGCTCACAGGCTGTGCGAAGGCACTAGTAAAGATATTTAAAATGATGATAATATTAAAGCACTACAAATATTCCAATTTTATTGATTTTGGTCAAGTTATTACGAAAAGTGTCATAATCCATTTGCATGTTTTAAAACTTTGCCTCTAAATTAGGTCATTAAATTTGTTAAGTTTACATTCTTTTTTGTAGATTTTTTTAATAAGTATTTATATATCAATATCATCACCTTACATAAAAAATCTATAAATTAGTATCATGGGGGTTTACCTATGAAAGCTTGACCAGTAAAACATACCTTGCAGGTTGCATTTTCTAGAAATTTTCCTTGAGGATCTATATTCGACTTTAAACTTGAGTAGAGACATCAGCAAAGAACTATGCATGAAGCCTTCATCACATGGGTTCGATGAAAATTATATCATTGTGACCAACCCCTATACAAGTTGTGCTATAATGCAGAACCATCTACGTATAATCCTTGTCTGATAGTGTGATTTTCTAGTACCATTCCTCAAGAAGCAGTGAATTTGTATTGATTTCTATGATATTAAAATTACTAAGCACTTACAAAATTAGAACCATTGCCAAGAAATTTTCTATATACAATACCTCTGATTATCAAATTGGAATTCATAGGTAGTTTCAAAATTGAACACGAGAGTCTCTTGATACAATACCCCCCACCAAGGTAGTAGGAAAAAGATATGTTTCAACCAAAGTGAAATCAACCATAATATATTGGGGCTTCAAATAGTTGCTAAAAAAAGGGTTATGTATAGATGATGAAATTCCAAGAAATGGTTTTCTATTATTGTTATAGGAATGACATACATTGTTCCATTTATTTGATTCTTAGTTAAATGTGTGTAGATATGCTCATTTCAACATGATTCAAGATTGATATGAAGAATCATGTATTCTTTAGGAAAATATACACAGTATCTTTAATCTCAATATCAATACAAAAGTTTAAAATGAAATACAATATTCCTATCAATGAAGATAATTATTGGCATTGATGTAATTTTCCAATTTGCTAATTCTTTGCTTCTATTGTGTGATCATTCTTATATATTTATGATATGTATTGTCACGCCTGACCGCTACTTGGTTTACTGCATTTTAGGATGTTGTTGTTTTAAGAACCTTTCAGATGATATGTTCTTGTGATCTGATGAACTTGGGTTTTATATGTCTTTTGGACATGTGTTTATGTCTGAACATTTTGTTATGTCTAGATTTTAATATGATTACTTTGGTCTTAATGATATTTTTGTTATGACATAGAGTAAGGAATGAGGTTATTTACTTTAAATAATCTAAGAAATCCTAAATTGTTTGTTAACCTAGTATATAATATTTTGAATTAATTCAAGGGTAAACTACCCTAAAGTCAATATCATGTATTTTGTTTAAGTATTGTTATTAACATTTTGGTTTGAATTCTTAAAAAACCCTAATGGGCTTTGCATGCGATATTATTTGTTTTGACCATGCCAAATGGCAGTGATCGTGGCTAAAGTAATGCCAATTCTGTGCTAAGTTACGGATAATTTAATGAAAGCTTTTATGAAGCTCATGGTGGCATTGAATTTGGTCAGCCATTCTGTGTAGTTGGAGTTTTTGTGGAAGCAATGCCGAATTCAGGGCTATTGTTACTTGGGGAAAACATTACACTTGTGATGAGTAATTGGAGCTTCGGCATGTTTGGGGCTTTCAGTTGGAACAAAATTCTGTCTTATGTAGTTATGATGGGAAGTTTTTTTTTTCATCAAAGTTTGTTCGTTATTTTGGGTTTCTGGTTTTCATTGGTGTATCTCTGCTGTTGTAGCAAGATCAGTGCTGGCTTTGTGGGCTTTGAGCTAGGAGCTTCATCGTAGAGCATTGTTGTCTTCAGATTTGAGTAGGGGGCCTTTCTTAACCCTATCCTTCTCGATTTCATGTTATTCTATTTGTAAAGAGAAAAATTTTTATGTTTAAGGTTTGGAGGTTATGGTGCAGATTGGTATCATCACCCAAGCGTGGGTGTATGCAGGGCTCAGCAGTTAAATGCGAAACTCTGTGTACATCCAGACTTGAGTGGTGATATGGGTTTGTGGTTTGTTACGGATTCTGTTTAATCAATGTGAATGTTCAAACGTATTACGACCAGAGGATATTTTAAAAGGAATACGGGTTTGTAGTTTTAAATCTCTATGAGTGTTATCGGTATTTTGTCATGCAAATAGCAGACATTGCAAGACACAGTTGCAATGAGGATTAAAATTCGAGTTTGTGGTTTGAGTTTTGTTTGAGTCAGTATCAAATTTGATGGTTAAAACATAGAAGATTTAAAAGAACAATATACAAGATTTAGTAGATTGAAATGTCTAAACAAAACTTTGAAGACTAATATATATTGATGAACAAGAACGTAGGCAATATATCAAACAGTTGTCGTGTATCCTAAGAGAAACATTTTATTCTGGCTTCAGTTTGGTTTTTGATTGGTTATTGAAGGATAAATTGGTTAGAGGGAAATCGTTTCAATTGATTAAAAGGGATTAGTTTATATATAGAATCGATTTTGTTAAAAATTTGTTATTCGATTAGGATTTTTAGTAAGCATATTGGTGTTAAATAGATGTGGAAACATTTAGAAAATATGTGTATGCTGGAATCAGATGGTTTATCATTTAAATTGAAATTTTAATATGATTTTAGAACCTAAAAGTATTAGAAGTTAAAGTATTCTTTGTTGTTTAAAAATATACTTTGATGTCTGAAAATGAATTATGCTAGGAGGTTAACGAAATCATGGAATGGCATAAATCAGATGTTAACTGTTATAGTTCAAACAAAAAGGAAGAAAACATTTTGAAATGTTGTTTACTATGTTCATTTGAGTAATTAACTTGATTGAAAATCTAATTTGATGGTATTTCTTTAAAAGTTTATTAATCAAATTTGTTATTGTTGTAGTTAATGTTTTCTGAATTGATTGTTGTTGGAATCTATTAAAAAAAATATTATCGGTAATGAAAACAATTGTAGGAAGTATTTCAATGTGATTTTATAATTTTTGAAAAGAAATAAAGTTCAGTATTTTTTAAGTTGTATGATACATATTGATGTAGATTTCATGTTTACAGTAAGAATATCATATGTATTTTGGTCTTATTATCTTTGTTAGTTCGAAGGGAATGTTTAGATTGTTATGTCAGTAGGGGTAAAGTATAGTGTTAAGATTTGTAATTTCATTAAACTAGAGTTACAGTTTGGTTAAATTACTAAGTTCTTAATGTTATATTCTTATTCTTATTGATATAGTGACTTAAGCAATACTTTCGAGGATGACAGAAGAAGATGAGTTTTAATTAGATGAGGAATGTGGTATCATATTGCATGTGCATTCTAAGAATATTTGTTTGATGTGTATTTTAAGAATAGTTGTGATGAGCATATGTCGAGGTGGTTGAATATGGTTAATCCTATTCAGTATTTAATTCAGTGAAAATGTTAAAATAAACTGGGTGGGTTAAATTTATAAGTAAAGATAAATGGCCTTAACTAAGACTTGAACCTAAATGGTTGAGTACGGAGAATAGGGTAAATACTCTATTTCATCGTTTGATGAGTTTATAGAGAATTCTGCTATGTGTTGACTATGAGCATATCATAACTTGGATGCAGAACCATAGCACTATAGTGATGACACCTCAGTATATGTATGATTCATTTACAGGTTATTCTTAGTGCGAGTTTAATTGTGCATTGTTAAGTAGCTATTTAATTTATGCATGTTAATTACTGAACTGCACTCTGTCATGTGAATTAGATATCTACATTATGGATTTATATATGATTTCTATCACGTATGCAAGTGGATAATTCATTTGATTCAGTGTGTACTGAGCCCTCTTGTTTTGTGTTGCATTCTTTTATGTGATTACTTTCAAGTGCTTTTTAATGGCTAATAGGTATCTAAGGATTACTGTTGAGGTTTACTTTATTCAAAAAGCTATTCGTTGAAGAACACTTGGAGGAAACTTGATAATATATTTGAAAGGATGAATATGTATCTCATTCTTATTTTGAATTCCATATGTATCTGTGTTTCTATGGAGATGTGTGTAGATGGAATTCTTTATTATTATGAAGTTTTCGCTTTGAGTGTGGATAGATCAATGTATGGACACATATATTATGTTGAGTAATAAAAATAAATAAATAAAATTGTTGTGTTTTTCTTTCTAGTTTTGTTTCATTATTTTCTTCTTAATGCTTGGGTGAGCATTACATGTATGAGAGTGTCTTTTTCTTCTTGAACATTATTTGTCATTGTCTTTTTGATTGATATTTTTTAAGATATTATTCCCTAATTATTGGCATTGATGTAATTTGCTAATTTGCTAATTCTTTGCTTCTATTGTGTGATCATTCTTATATATTTATGCTATGTATGAGAGTGTCTTTTTCTTCTTGAACATTATTTGTCATTGTCTTTTTGATTGATATTTTTTAAGATATTATTCCCTACTTGGGAACCCTTTACTCATTTATATTGCATCTAGATACACATATGATTATCCTTTATGTTGGTTTTTTCACTTGACTATATCTAGTCTCCAAGTGTGCTAAAAACCTATGGCTACACATTTTGAATGTTCATTTGACTATTTAGTATAAGTGAGTTATATTTTCTATAAATATTATTGTAATCATATATAAGTCCTCGTGCCCATGCATGGATCAATTATTCCTTGATACCATGGCCAATTATATGTGAGATCACAAAGTATAATATTGTACTAGTTTATTTCTTAAAATATCTTTGTCTTCATTTTATTCCACAACATCAGAAACAAAAGTCAAAAGTTTTTATTTAAATGAAGAAAAATGACCCTTTAAGTAGAAGTTTATGAATCCTTTTTTGATGGCTCATAATGCCATATGATTTTGATAATCTCAACTTGATGTGCTATGGTAATAGCTTAACTATTCATGAAATACATTTCAAGATAATTCTACTTTGTTACTGTTTATACCTATTCATATGTCATGACTATTTTGTAGTTGCCTCCGCTTGTAATAGATATATTTTTCAATGCTTATTATTATGCATATAGACAATACATTTGATAAGGGGATCATGAATTAGCCCCTATTTTCCCTATTGATACATTTCTGGTCACAATGTTTCCTTAGATAAGAATAATATGATATATATTACATTTCAAATATCATATTTCATCACTTTTAGAGCATCCATCTATGCTTCTAAGTTTAGGAAATAACAAGCTAAAGTATCAAAAGGATAGATATATCGTACGGTCATGCATTCTAGAGTAGAGGTAGTAAATGATGGAAGATTCAATAACAAGATAGGTTTGGAGTTTGGTGAAGAGATAAGGTATAAATGATTTTGTCAAGAGTTATGTGATTGAGAATTATCACCCTTCCAATAGTAAAGAAGCAATTGGTAAGTTTTAGTCAAGTACAATTCAGTGTGTTTTATATAAGTCTAGTGACTATGAGCTCATGTACTCACCTTTGAGTTGTTCCTTGTATGAGGGTTACACAACAACATGGGGAGATCGACCAAATTCAAGATTTTTGTTGTTCAAAGAAGTAACCAATACGAATTACACATTCCTTAATGTGACTAATTCTTTAGGAGGTAAATCTCAAGAAAGAATCCTTATAGTGTGGTGAATTTGACAACACGAGAATTATTTTTTTATGACAATTGTGTCTACTATCTAACTATTTTAATGTTATAATTATCTAAATAAATAATTTTATGTTACTTTATGCTTAGTACCCTACCTCCTACAATATATTATGTTCCTATTATTACTTTGTGGTTAGTAAACTACCTCCTACCTTCCTATCCATGATGAATTTCTATTGACCTAGCTTTCTATTTGACTAATTATTCTTCATAAGTTCTATTCCTTGTACTTGTGCCAAAACAGTTGTACAATATTTCCTCAATCTCCTTTGTAGTTGAACTAGTTGCTAAAATACTCTATTGTGCTTTTGCAATTTCACCTTCATCACCTCCTTTGTGATACTTTGTCAAATCTAAAATGTTGAATATTGGTGACATATTCAATTCAATAGGAAACTCTACTTCATAGGTATTTCTAGAATCATGTATTTTCACTACCTTGCATGGTCCAAACTTCTTCATTTTTCATTTATTATTTGTACCCACTAGAAATATCTCATTCCTCAAAAGAACCACAGCTTCATCTCCTATCCAAAATGACATATACATCCTTTTAACATCCACCTTACCCTTGTATTGTGTATTCATCTTTATAATATGCTTCCTCATCTCATCATGGATGTTCTCCAAATGTTCAACAAAATATTCTTCTTCACCACTACTTATGTCTCCTTTATCCACTTGTCTCAATTCAAACAACACTACCCTCATCTGGGAAGTAAGCCTAGGCATTAAATATATCTTACGTGGAGATGCATGGGTTCTGATTGTAAACTACAATTGTTTTACCAGGCAATGCTAGTCGCATATAAGAATAATCCAAAATCAAAATCTGCTTTGGCATAAAAGTGATGATAAGGGAGAGAACTACAAGACCATAAACATTACAAACAACACTACCCTCAACTTGGAAGGAAACTAGATTAGTCATGATGTTAATGTTGTTGTGAAGATGTCGAATGAGTTGAAAACTAGTCAACTTTAGAAATTATTCTTTACACCTATAGGGACTATCATGATATATAATCTAGTGTAGAGAATATATAATCTCTCTAGATATAGATTTTCTTAGACTATATCTATTGATTGATGGAGGAATAAATAGGATAAACTAGATATTTAGAGGGGGTGAATCAGAATCTATAACACCTTATAACTTTTCAACAATTCATTCACACCTATCCATAACTTGTGCATGTAAAACTTGTAATGCAAATATGTTGTAACATAGAAATCTTGTCAATCACATGCATGAAAGTAAATCATATAACACAGTATTTTTTACCAAGAAACCTTCCAAGGTGAAGGTAAAATTGGGGTGTGGATGACACCCACAAATCTTCAAAATTTTAGTAATAAAGTAAACCAATTAAGGTTGCAATGTTTAACCATAAAATAAGAGCTACTCTATGAGGGGTATGCCCTGTTAAAAGCTTAATAGACTACTAAGTTCATGTTGTTAGAGGATTTAACACACAACAAAGGAATATTTTAGGAGATTTACAAAGATCTGTTAAGAAATTTACATTGATTCAAGTCTGTTAAAATTGATTCAGTACCTGACTCTTAGTTTTCTCTACAAGCTGATTTCAAGTCGTCTCCTTGCTAACTAATCATGTCCTCTGATATGATATGCTTGTCTTTACCTTTCACTTCAATGCCATGACTAGGTCACTTGCTCTGCTAGATGATAACAGAACCCTTCTCTTACTTCTTGTTTGCATGCATACACTTCTCCATGCTTTCTCTTTCTTTGCATGCTTATGATCTAGGTTAAGATCATTTCTATTTAAAGAGTTTTGTAAAGAATTTTGTAGTTAATTCCATGTTTTGCCTCTTCACCTTGATCGTCAAACACACAACATAGGGATATGTGATCCACATCATGTAAATATTCTGTAACAACCTCGAAAAAATTAAAATATTCCTTCCAAGTTGGCTTGATAATCATTTTTCCTCAAACTCTATTCCATTGTTAACTTTTATGTTAACTTTGCATTCCTCAATCTTTATTATTTCCTCATGCTCAACATTACTATTTTTCAATCTATATTACCTTTCTAACGCTTGACATGTGTTGTGCTCAACACACACAATATAACTTGGCACTTGTATACTTGGAATTTTCTTAGGCATTGATGAGCTCGACTCATATACAAAATTACTCTATGACCAAAAACTTACTTGGCTCCTATAGAGCTTACTTCATACTCGCTTATGTACATGACCTGGCCCATATTTTTCAATGAATTCCTTGTGAACTCTAGTAATCATTGTGAATGCATGATGCCATGAGTTTCTTGTTTCCTCCCAGATATGATTCTGCAACTGAATTCTTGCAGTCAAATCAATTAAAATATTAGCCACTAAAAGATTGCGATCTTCTATGATAAGATCCTAGGTTGTTTTCAATTCTCTCTACATGACCAACAAATGAGGTATCATCATCTCCTTAATAGAGATCAATTTGGATCTAATGTTGCTTTCAGGTACCTAAAGCTCAACCAATGTACCTTGAGCATTCAGTGGATTATTGTAATTATCAATACTTGGTCTTGCTGACTCATAGATAATTTTGCTAGATCTCTTCATCTCAGCGTGATTTGTATTTATTTGTGCATGAATGTTATTAGTGAATCTTGGTACATCTAACAAAATTGTGAACAAATGTTGTACGAATGTTATACAAATGTTGTATAAGCTAGTTTATGATTGATGCATCTTCTTCAAAATTTTGACTGTCAAAAACATCAATAAAAATATGCTTTACATCATACATTTTTTTAGTATGATTGTATGTGAGAAAGTGGTTATGAATTTGACAACTAAAACATTAAGCCTTATAACTCCCACACATGTTCATGACTTTTTGTCTTCAAAGTTATAATTAGAAATGAGTATATAATTCAAAGGAAATAAAAAATAGAAATCAAAAGAAGCAAGAGATAAACAATATGGAATGGTAATGTCCTTAGGGAAATGAAAGCTTTCATCTAATGCATTTTCATTTTGTAAAAATTCTTTAAGGAAGAAAAATAAAGGAATTATTTCTATGAGATTAAGCTTCTTTTAGAAAATCATGTTCTTTAAATGATAGAATCCTTTGAGCATACACCACTTCCTACAAATCGATGCACATGCTTCTAAATTTCTTGAGCTACACTATATGAAAACTCCTTTGTTAATGCCTCAACATGAAATTGCACTACATCCTCTTTATGAGAGGGAATGAAAAATTCCTATCCATGATAATGGTTTGTATTTTAAAAATTGGTTTCTATGTGAAGCCCCATTGGCCTCAAAACCATAGATTCTACATTAATGGTGACTATAGATAAGTTATCTACAACTTTTACCTTTGTTTGTCTACTTGAAAGGTCATGATAGAGTTTGTTCCATATTTAAATGGAAACTTCCCATGTAGTGAAGTATATTTTCTACTAAGAACATTTCACTCAATGCATCTCATATGACTTGATTGATCAACTTATTGACTCCCAACAATGTTTGAATAGCCTCAGGTTGCTCCAAACCTGTTGAAAAAGAGTCAAGATCTTCATTCAAAGCACTAAGACATACTAACAATTTCTCAAAAAAAAAAAAATAGTTCCATGTCCATTTTCTTCAAAGTGGAAAATGAATTCACATCATTCAACAATGAATTTGAAGTCAATGAGGCCCTCTACAACAAAGCCAAATGTAAGGACACCCTCAACAATGAATTCAAATTCAAATTTCAATATTTAAATTTATCAAATGTTATAAATTAATGATAGATTGAATATATAAAAGTCAAGTTTTAATTTATCAAACATTTCCTTTTAATTTTTTACAAGGAAATAATATTAAAATAAAAATCATATTAAATTATTATTTTTATATTCTTAATTTTTTAAATATTAATCTATTTCTTGAATTTTCCTTTTTATTAGATCATAACAAATACAACTTTAGTTTGTAAGTCATTGCTTATACTAGTCTAGACTATCTATAGTTGCATCTTTTAATTCCCTAACTAATATATTATAAGACATTGATAAATTAAACTAGATCAAACAAAAAAATGTCTCATATTAAAAATAGAATCACATTTCTAAATTTATTGACAACTACAAATCATTGACATTATTCTTTTCAAGGAAAAAAGGTTATTGATATTCTATAATTGTTTGATCTAAAAGACAATATCTAAATAAAATGAAATATATTAAACTCTTTTTATTTTTTTATGTCTTATTCTTTTATTTCTTAGATTCATGTTGAGAGGGAAATGGAGGAAACTAGGGAAGTTGAAGTTTCAATTTTTTCAACTTAAAAAAGTTGAATCAAGGAATGAAGATGAAATAGAATCTCTAAGAAATTTATGTTGTTGTGGGGATATAGAAATTGGAGTGGCTTGATTAAATCAAATCTTAATGGACATACTGTGATTCCTAAAATACTTGCATGTCTAATTACTCTAGTGGACACACTGGAGTTGTGCATTTAGAAGGCACCAAAATATTGGTCATAAATGAGGAATTTGAGAAACCATGCACATGAGCTATGGAGGAAGGTGAGTAAGATGATGAAGAGGAGGAGGTTGCTGGTTGTCCAGATTAAAAAATTCTTGATAACCCATTATCAACACTATTAGGTAAGAACCTTATTTTTTACTTTAGTTTGAAACCCTTATTGCCTCAAAAACATTAAAACTTTGCATAGTCACTATATGTATAAAGCTCACTAATAGGAAAGAATCATAACTCATTTCACAGGTGGAGACTCTTGGAGAGAAGCCAAAGTCAATTTTAAGAGTATTTTAATCCTAACCAAGGTTATGGCATCTACAACCACATAGGCTAGGTTAGTCTATTGAGATCAAATTAGAAATTTTTTCATCACAACTGTGGTTTCATAAGACCTTGTAGGCCTCAAATTTGGAGGAATGTAACATTTTCTGCATGATATTTTTTCTCAAATATTCTATGAAAAATTATACTTCCTTCTATCTATGATTGAATTTGAAAAGATGCATTGATTATGTCTATCCATTCTGAATCTTGATTTCTTTAAGCTGGATCTTGCTAAATAAACAATTGGTTGAATGCAAATATACGTTAATTTTTTAAATCTCTTCTGCCAGTGTCATTATTCCATCCATTCTAATTGACAAACTATTTCAATACAAACTATTTATGTGTAGGTTAATAGTTTATATGTTGGAAAGGATCATGTTAAGGATGTTCTTTTATAGAAGAAGATTCTTCTTGCTCTCACAATAGGTAAATGTTACTAGAAATGTGTTGAGTTATTGCAACAAAAATAAAACTAAACAAATTGACTTGTTTTTCCTTGAAAGCCTTATTTCAGAGGCAACATGGTTGTTGTTGATGAGTGGGTTTGTTCACCCTATTGTAGCAATTTCAAATTTCAAGTGACTCAAGGTAAAATGCTCTAGTGTTTAGTTTAACATTTCGATTATTCATTTATTTTCTTTAGCTAGTATCATTCTATCATACATTTTTTTCAATTTGCATTTCGAAGACCAAGAGAGTATATAGCTATTAGATTTGCCAGGCTAATAAATTGTCTAAGGTTAAGGAATCAAGTCCATAATTTTATAAATAATAAGCTCCATGATGAAGAACATCAATATGTAGATGTGTTGAGAAAGGCTAAAAAGATAAATACTATGAATAGAATGGAGCATAAATAAATTTGATGATGTGGTGAGAAATTGAAGTCTTCAAGACACCATTCAAGAATATGACATAAATGTAGGCTGATATTAGGGTACCAACCTAACAATAGTAGTAGGTAAAAGCTACACTAAAATTTTGTTAACACATTCATGTTATACACCTAATTTAATGGTATACTACAGCTATAGGCATTTTGAGAGGACTTGAAAAGATATTTTTTGTTCATTTTAACACATTAGTGGCACTTAAAACAGCCTTGACATGTGTTTTTAATTACCATTTAGATAACATGGCTAACCTTTCTAAAACTATGTATCACTAAATAATGATTATCAACTTACCAAACAACAATAATGAGTCTCGACAAAAAGAAATCTTAACATAATCCTAGGTGCCTTATTTTATATATTTGGATTTGTGATTCAAAGAATCCTCCTATGATGTTAGGCATCCTATAAATTGTCACCCAATATCCTAATTAGTAAGGAAAAATTTCGCATTGACTCAAGGAGATACAATTTCTTACATCAATTCTCATGTTCAAAGACAATAATCTAATTCATTAATCTTGGATTAATAGACTCCCCTCTTGTCAATCTGTCTCTTGATAACATCCAAAAGACCCTTTAAAGATCATACCTATCTTCCTTAGGTCTTTCAAACTCCAATAGACACCTCAACCTTTTACTCTTTACAAACTACCTCTGATCTCAATTGTATTTGTTGATCACATCTTATCATAAGACTCTATGTCCCTAACTTCACATTCATATCCTATAACTATTTATCAACCCTTCTTCCAATACCCTATGATTATCATGCCTCCTTCCAATAACATATGACAACATTCTTATATGCCAATCACATGAAAGGCATTTGATCTCATATTGATATAAATATTATGCAACAAAGGGAGGCTTTCTTAGGAAGAAAATCATGTCTCTATGGAAATAAATGATATGATAACCAAATATTTCACAAAAAATAATATTTGTATTAGCACGCTATTAAGAATATTAGATGAAAATGATTCTAACATTCATAAAAATATTTGTCTCATAAGTAACAATACAAAAGTTTGTGTTTTTTTGACAGGATTCAGAATTTTCTTGTCACAATTGTATTCAAAAGATGTTACCTCAGATGAAAAGGAGGACTTAGATGAAGCATTGGGGAGAGGCAACTTATCATTTATTAGTTTTTGATAAGATAAAAAGGTTTTCAAGGGTGCTTGAAACCCTGTACAATACTAAAGATTTTCAATGACCACATAGACCAAAGGTACTACAAACAAATGCAGAACTGGTCACCCCCCAAACTAAGGGTGACCAAGGTGACAAAAGATCCTATCACCTACCAATACAAAAGATCTAGCAAAGAGGCAGGGCTAGATACATCATGTTTTGCCCTTTGAATTAGAGCCTCCCTTGCATGATCAAAGATTCCTTTCTAAAGGAGGAGTAGATGGCCTAGATTTCTTTCTTTTTACTGCAATCCAACCATCCTCCACCTTCGCAACCTTAGCACTCCAATCCCATGAAGAAGCAAGACGTCTAGGGGAAACCTCCCTAGAAGAGTCTAAAGCCAGCTGGCCACCCCCTAAACTAGGAGAAAAGTCCAGAACAAGGGCGAGGACAGGAGAAGGAGCAGTGTCCTAGCCCCCAATAGGACCGGGAGGAACCTCCAGAACTAGGGCAGGAAAGGGAGTTGGAAGAACGAGTTTCGCCTCCACCATAGAAGCATCAATAGAGGAAGCATCCACAGACTTGGGAGGAATAGAGGAGGGCACCAGCTCTGCAGGAGAGCTATCAGGGATAGCAGGCATGGCAGCCACCTGAGAGGCCAGAATAGAGTCACCATCCCCTACGAAAGGGACTTTGCGCATAGTGTAGTGATCATTCGAAGCATTCTTCCACCAAGAAGGAGACTTATTAGGTCTAGATTTTTCAGAGGAGCAGCGAGCAGCAAGGTGACCTGTCATATGGCACTTCCTGCAATGGAAAGGGATTCCTTCATAATCAAGGCTCTAGATCCAAGATCCAAATGGAGAAGCCAAACAAATCTTCGTTGGGAGACCCTTGGAGATGTCCACCTCAACAAGGATCCAAGCATAAGTGGTGCAAAACACATTTGAAGAAGTAGAGTCCACAAGCAAAAAATCCCCGAGGGCCTCCCCCATAGCCTCCAAAACAGAATCCACCCAAAGGTGAAGGGGAAATTTATGCAATCTGACCCACAAAGGGACCTTGTTAAAGGATTTCGTCGACGGGTCAAAGTCCTTGAACTAGGGTTTGGCCATCAAGGGAAATTTCTCACCCCAAGAGAAACCCCGACGAAGAATAGCATTTCTCTCAACTAAAGAATCAAACTTAACAATGAAAAAACCCTTGGCAACAAGGTAAATCTAAGCTGTGTCAAAAATAAAGGGTTCCCAAACATGACCAATCCAGGCATGCAGGTCCAAAAGTGAGGGCCAGAAACCCTTGAAGTGGAAAATAGCGGCTGAAGAGGAAAAATCATCCAACTGTTTAGAGATGTCCACAATAATGGACGGATCTAACTCCACTATCAACGAGTTGCCTACAGCAACTGGCACAAAATCCCTCGACCCCAAACACGCAGTCGGACCCCCAACGCTGCCCTGGGAATCTGACCTCACATTCCTACCACTCAAAGATGCCTCATAGGCTGCAACATATGCATAGGAGGTGGAACCACGAGTCACAGCCGCCAAAAATGCAAGAACAGTCAAAAAAGAGCCAGAGCCAAGGCCAGGAACAAGCAACGCAGGCGGCAGCTAAGACGCGAGCGAGAAAAAATTATTCTTATCATTTATTAGTTATTCAAGTGAGGTTTTGAATTTATTATTTGGCACTGTATTTCTTCTCTCAACATATTAATTTTGCAGTATTATGCATAAAACTATTCTTTTAGAAACTCTTTAAATAATTTTCTACTTTTATTTTATTGATTCATATGATTGCCTTTGTAATCTTTTTTTCCTTTCCCTTATCTTGTATTCTACATCAAAGGAATGCAGAATAATAAAATCTCATAGAGTGACGTGGTTTTAGCACATGGAAAGATGTTTTCAATGCCTTTTTGGTAGCGTACATGTCACTCGCATAGACTTTACATTATATTTGCCAATCTTCGAAGTTTAAACTAAAGGCACTATAATTACTATTTCCTTTTAATGCAATATTCTAAATTTTCCATTTAGTCCTTCTGATTCCATTTTTTCAACAATTTTTTTTTTGTGTACTAAAATGTAGTCTCTTGTTTTCTTCACATATTTGGTTTTGTTTGTCTGCATCATAGTAGTTGCACATGTATCTTTACATGCATTAATACAAAATCATAAGTATATAAATGAAACTCAATCATTTTGGTCTAGAAAAAGAATTTAGAAAAAAATTAGGGACTACAAAGTAATCTACTTTATCTAAAAATGGAGAAAAGGTCTAATGATGTTGTTTTACATCAAAATAGTGAATATAGATGAAAATAGATAAATGGTGTAAGAGAACTAACATGAAGAATTTTTCACTTCAATTCCATTTCTACATGTACATATGTCCATCATGCATTAGGATAAATCATGTTATTCATATTTGATAGGTTGTGTTCATGTCATCTAGTCTCTTAATTGCATTTAGTTATAATAAAGACTTATTTTGTAAGGCACCTACATGATTTGGCATGCCTATAGGAGATCATTTTCAAGTTTTCAACTAGAATATAAGTATGTAATTAGTTCATTTAAATCAATATTAGGTTCATCTAAGTGCTTTATAGGGTTCACACAAATAGAAATGCATGGTAGTTTAATATTGATTGCATTTTACAAACTTGCATTTTTACAAGGAGGAAATTCTAACAATTTTAGATGTTTAAGAGTCTTTTAAATATAAAAGAGATCAAAAATACAAGTCTCACATGTATATGTGTTCTATTTTGGTCTAATTATAACATGATGCAAGTTTATAAATAGAAAAAGAAAGTTTCTAGAGAAGTTTGGATATAGAAACAAAGAAACTTTCTAATTTTTGATTGAAATCTTTCTGCTATCTGGTTCCCATGTGTGTATGCAGCCTTTTTAAGGTCTAAAACCTATATGGTTGGAAAGATATTTAAATTATCCTCCCAATCAATCTATTTGGAGGTTCTATATCATCCATATGTGGGAGAAATTTGAATTTTACTAAGTAGTGGTTGGAATTCTAAGTGTTGGGTTTCACATTCATTTGTTGTTCCTAGCCTTAGTATGGATGTATAGAGTTTTGTAAAGGTTTAAGACCACCATGTAAATGTAGATGGTTGATCTATCTTTCAAATACATTAGGTTTTATGTTTGAGATGTCCGTATGTTTGAGAAATAATTAAATCTTTGATAGGAAGTCAAAATTTGCTTGGAAACCAAGGTTTTACAAACAAACTTGTTTATCTCCTCTTTCCTCCAACCAAATACAACTTCTGTTTGGATTAAATAATTTTAGGATGTATATTTGAAGGTTCTAAAATTTATTTTTGTGTTTGCATTGAATTTAATTTATGGTAGAGAGCCCTAGTGGGTAGATTTGCTTATTTTCTAGGAGGAAAAATCATAAAAAGTGCTATAACTCACATGTATGTTTGAGTCAAGACTCTAAATTCAAGATTTAGTGTAAAACCAATATCTTCTAACAATTAAGATCATTTTTTGGTCATTACCAATCCATTTTGTTGTAGTTTCTTAATTAATGTGTCCTAACTAGGCTTATTAATCCACTTATTTTGTGAAAGTTTGGAAGAGTGTTGTGAAATTTAGATTTTATCTCCATCATTATTCATATCAAAGCTCGGGGAAGGATTCGAAAGAAATGGGATTTTATGTGAGAATTAGGGTCAGAAGGTGAGACATCAAACATGGTCACCAATTATGAATTGGCAAAGAAGATACAAGAACAAAAGAAAACCCATAAGTGGTTATTTGATGAACTTGAGAAATTGGAGGATCAGATGGAGAAAAGAGTAAAGATTCCCTTAGAGAAGGAGGAAGAAGAGAAAGATGAAAATTCCACTAAGAAGGAGGTGGTTAACTTGCCTCTAGACCAATGATACTTCATAAAAGCCCTTGAAAGAGTTGGTAAGAAGGATGCCAATGGTTAACTGACCAAATTTTCAAGTAAGATGGATGATGACATTGTTGTGGATTGGATAGAATCCATCAACAACTACTTTGAATGTGAAAATATAGAAGAGACAGATAAGGTAAAAATTTCATAGTCAAGATTGAAGAGAGTAGCTCTCACTTGGTGGAATTTCATCCAAGGAGAAAGGTTCAGAGAAGGTAAGAACATTATGAATTCATGGGGCTACATGAGTGCCAATGTAAGGGAAACTTACCTACCTGAGGTTTATGAAATCCAACTACATAGTACTAGAAAAAATTTAAGCCAAAAGGAGATAGATGTGTATCCATCATGTTCAATTTGTCAAATAGCCTATAAGAATGTAATTAGTTTATTAAATTCATTATTAGGACCATCTAAGTGTTTTATAAGGGTCGCACAAATAGAAAGGCATGGTAGGTTATTATTGCTTGCATATTACAAAGTTGCATTTTTACAGTGAGGAAATTCTAACAATTTTTTATTGAAATCTTGCCATTATCTAGTTCCAACATGTGCATTTATCTTGGTTAAGGTCTAAAACCTATATTTTCATAAAGATATTTGAATTAGCTTTCCAAATGATCTGGTTGTAGGTTTTAATTCATCCATATATTGGAGAAAAATGAATTTTACTGAGTAGTGGTTGCAATCCTGAGAGTTATTTTTCACATTTTTTTGTTGTTCCCTAACTTGGTACGAATGTATAAATTTTGATAAAGTTCTAAAACCACCATGGATAGTGAGAGGGTTGAGCCAGCTTTCAAATGAATTAGGTTTGAAGTCTTGCTCAAGATGTCCGTATATTTCCAAGACCTATTTCAATCTACCACTTCTATATGACTCCCAATGGTTTCCAACACCTATTCCCACCTAATAAGGTGTTATTAAAGTGATTTCAAGGTTCTAGCCACCTATCTTGCATACAAACCTCAAATTCCTCCTCCTAGGTGCAATAAAGCCCTACTATAACTGTGTTTTCCCATTTTCCCAATATTTTTCCATAATACTTTGAAAAAAAATTACATATCTAGACACCAAATTGTACCTACTATAATGTATCAAAAACTTATGCACTAGTTTTTTTACTATGTCCTTGTTCCATTGTAGACCTTACTTTAAGCCCCAAAACACCCACTTTTACAAAGGAAGTACCAATAAAAATTAACACCAAACCTTTTGTCTTTGTACAATATTCAAATATCATTCCAATCAAATATTTATCAGGTCAATTTAGTCTTGTGATTTCCTTTAATACAAAATCCCCAAAACCCTCAACATATTGCTCCAAAAACTAGGGCTTTCTAATTGGACACCCTACAAACACTTGTAGGATAAATCGAATGATCCTAAAACTTCTCCTTGACCATAGAACACTATTTCAATAATAAAAGTACCAATTTTATTAGGGCGCATCTCTTACTTTTATAAGGTAGCCACCAAAACCATAGACCTTCATTCACAAAAACCATGGGATACCCATTCAACAATCAAATTTTTTGAATTCATTTTAGAAGCATATAACACATGTTTGATAGGTTCCATTCCCTAAGTGCCAGATGCTCATTCATGGAATGAGACTCATTTCCATTGAAACTACCAAAACTATTAAGGAAAATACTCTAAATCCTTAAGGACAATCAGCAAAAATGATGAAACTCATCAAACAATCATCAAACAATCATGAAAGGAATTAAAATATGTAATAAACAATTTTTTCAAACTATCCACACATTTTGAGTGATTACCAAAATGAAATCACCATCAAAAGTTGCAAGAAATAAGTCTTTCCTTATTGTCAAATGGTGATCAATTTGTACATTTGTGTGTTGCAATACCTCTCTCCCATTCCAAAACCATGTATAGGCTTAAATAGGTGAACTATAACCTGCACAATTAATTCCAATTGGTTGAAAACTATTTATAACTAAAAAAAATCATAAAAACTAATTTCCCTCCTAATTACAAGTAACCGTTACAATTCAAATATTTGAATTTGTAACTTTCTTTTAAATGAATTTTATTATATTTTGACCTCTTAGACTTTGATATTTGATTATTTGATGATCCATTTACATCATTATTAGGTCCCTACATATTAAGTTCAACCCTTATCCATTACATCATGACCCTTTTGGTGCTATTTTCCTTATCATGGCAACATTGAACTTGTTAACTTCATTACGTTTTATATAGGCACTAATGGACCAAATTACAATGAATTAAAACCATTATGTACTTGTTGCATTCATATATTCAAGGCCAGTGAAGTGAACCCTTTTTATCCTTCCATTTTCAAGATTATCTTGCACCATAGTCCCCATGTTTGGAAACTTTCTAAGTCCTCTCAGAAACACTTGCAAACAAACAATGTCAAAATAAAAAAATCTCTCATCTCTTATCCTTGGCTTGTAAAGGTAATTCTTCGATACATGGTTCTAATCCATGTTGCTTCCACTCATTTTAACTATTGGTTTTCTGCCCATGGGAAAAATATGAACTTCTTGTTGTCGCACTTGGTCCTCCATTCAATCTGCTACATGTACCTTCAATTGCATTAGATGTACCATCCATAGCTTCTACTCCATCTCTTCATCCTGCAACATCTCTTTTCTTGGAGATATTATCACCATTTGAGCCTCCTCTTGGACCATCCTCTTAATCTCACTCTCTTCTTTAAGGACTTCTTCTTCTTGACCCTCCCCAACATCTTAATAGCATTTTCATTCTCCTATGATGGCTACAAACTAATCCAATAAATAAGGTTCCTCTCTTTGACCTATTACTACACACACTTTATCTTTATTCTCATGAGATTTCTCTTGGAAGACTACATCATTATCTATCATTAAGGCCTCCCAAGGATACTTATTCCTTGCTTCTTCTGCTATCATTAGCCTTTTAATAGGCCACACTAATCTCTTGCTTAACTTTAAATGACAACTCATGGCTCTTCTCTTCAACTTTTCTATCCTCTCTTCACTTTGGGCTTCTCGAAGTTCATATTCTCCTCTTCTCTTATCTCTGTCATCTTCTTGTATTCTTAACGATTTTTTTTCGTTCTGTTGAAGTGTTATCTCCAAAATTCTCAACTCTTCTTCTCTCGTCCATTCTAACTCTTTCTTTCTTTCTTTCTTCTTGTTCTCTTTTCTTCCTCTCTACTTTCTCCTTCTTCTTCTTACCATTATTCATAAACTCTTTCAACAACTTTACCAAATCCTCCTCTAACTTTGTGATAGTCATCCTTAGTCTCTCTTCCTAGACCTTTCAATTTCTTTAATACCAATTGATGCATAGGTTAAGGGGATTTAAGGATCTAAGGCTGAACTATTGATCAAATAGCAAAATATGGTTAATTTTCTTGATTATGTGTATGGTGCCTTAAAGCTATATGAGCATAAATTTCAATCTACCACTTGTATATGACTCCAAATGGTTACTAACACCTATTTAGACCTAATAAGGTGTGACTAAATTTATTTCAAGGTTCTAGCCACCTATCTTGTATACAAACCTAAATTTCCACCTAGGTGTAATAGCCCAATTACCCCTATTGTAACTAGTTTTTCCTATTTTATCCAGGATTTTACAAAATAATTTTTGAAATAAATTATATTTTTAGATACCCATTTTGGCTTACTATAACATATCAAAATATTAGTACTATTCTTTTGGACCGTGTCCCTGTTGTTCCACTATAGGCCCTATTTTAAGCCCAAAACACCCAATTTTACAAACGAACTACCCACAAAACATAATACTAGACCTCTTGGATTTTTACAATATTCTAGTATGAATCTAATCAAATATTTATTAGGTCGATTTAGTTCTATGAGTTCATTTAATACAAAAGGTCCAACACCCTCACCATATTGCTTCGAAACCTAGGGCTTCCTAATTAGATGCCCTAAAAATACTTCTTCAATCAATTGAATGATATTAAACCTTATCCTTGACCATAAAACACTATTTCAATCATAAAAGTACCATCTCATTAACGTGTATCTTCTACAGCAATAAAGTAGCCACCAAAACCATGGGATACCCATTCAACAATTAAAATTTTCTACAAATTTCATGTTAGAAGAATATAATACATGTTATATAGTGTCCATTCCTTGAGTACCATATGTTCATTCATGGAATGGCCCTCGTTTCTATTGAAAATACCAAAACTATTAAGGACAATACTCTAAATCCTTAAGGGAAATCAAATATTTATTCAATAATGTGTACAAACCCTCAACATAGTTGAAGCAATCACCAAAATCAAATCACCATTAAAAGTCGCAAGACATAAGCCTTTCCTTATTGCCAAATGTTGATCAATTTGTAAATTCACATGTGTAATGCCTCTTCCATTTGAGAACCTTGTACATGCTTAAATAGGTGAACTATAACCCTTGCAATTGATTCCAATTGGTTGGAAATCATTTAGAACTAAGACAAGGCTAAGAAGTAATTTCCCTCCTAATTAGAACTAATTGTTACAATTCAAATATTTGAAATTGTAACTTCATTTTAAATGAATTTTATCATCTTCCAACATATTAGAATTTAATATTTTATTATTTTATGATCCCTTTACATCATTATTACCCCTACTTATTAAATTCAACCCTTTCCTATTACTTCATGACCCTTATAGGGCTATTTTCCTAATCATGACAATATTGAACATATTAGCTTCATTATATTTTATAGAGGCATTGATGGACCAAATTACCAAGAATTAAAACAATTATGTCCTTATTTCATTCTTATATTCAAGGCCACTCAAGTGAACCCTTGGTATCCTTCCATTTTCAAGGTTTTCTTGCACCATAGTCCCCAAGTTTGAAAACTTTCCATGTCCTCTTGGATATACTTGCAAACAAACAATATCAGAAAATTTCAATTTACCACTTTTATATGACTCCCAATGGTTCCCAACACCTATTCTAGCATAACAAGGTATGATTAAAATGATTTCAAGATTCTAGTCACCTATCTTGCATACAAACCCCAAATTCCTCCTTCTAGGCGTAGTAGCCCAATTAGCCCTGATATAATTGTTTTTTCCCATTTTCTCTAGACTTTCCAAAACACTTTGTAAAAAAATTAAATTGTTAGAAACCCATTTTGGCCTACTATAACATATCAAAAAGTTAGGTACTGTTATTTTCAACTGTATCCCTGATGTTCCAGTATAGGCCTTGTTTTAAGCCCCAAAACACTGACTTTTACAAAGGAAGTACCACAAATTTTAACAATAAGCCTTTTGGAATTTTACAGTAGGCTAATATTATTTTAATCAAATATTTTTAAGGTCAATTAAGTTTTTGAGTTCATTTAATACAAAATCCCCTAAACACTCACCATATTGCTCCAAAACCTAGGGCTCTCTAATTGGATGCCCTACAAACACTTATAGGATCAATTGAATGAACCTACAACTTCTCCTTGACTATTAAAAACTATTTCAATCATAAAAGAACCATCTCATTAAGGCAGATCTCTTGCTTGTATAAGGTAGCCACCAAAACCATGCACTTTCATTCAACAAAACCATGGGATATCCATTCAAAAATATAATTTTCTACAATTTTTTTGTTATAAGAATATAATACATGTTAGATACGGTCTATTCCCTGAGTACCAAATTTTCATTCATGGAATGGACCTCATTTCCATTAAAATTACCAAAACTATTAAGGAAAACACTTTAAATCCTTTAGGATAATCAACACAAATAGTGAAACTGATCAAAACGTGATGAAAAAAATCATGAGAGGACTTCAAATATGTAATAAATATTGTTTTAAAATCATGCACATAGTTAAAAAATCACCAAAATTAAATCACCATCAAAAGTTGCAAGAAATAAGCCTTTCATTATTGCCAAATGCCAACCAATTTGTAAATTTGTCACTTTTCTAAGCACATACAATGAATTAAATGTAAATGTTTTGAAATTTTATTGTTTAGTAAGTATAATACTATGAATTATTCTCATTTTGGGTTTTTATTCACTTGATTTGGTGTGTTATACACAAATATATCATGTTTTGCATTAAGACTACTCAAATGCTCACTAGGAAACTCATGGATGCAATAATGTGGATTTGAAATATATTTTGTGTACCATGGATTGAGTTTTGGAAAATAGGTAGTAGGAAGGATGTACCATATTATCCTTTAGGCTATAAGGATCATGCATAGGCTAAAAAGCACAAAGAAACCATGAAAAGGAATTGTTGCCAATCATTTTGAGGAGAAACCGCCATCTAAAAATAGAGTTTTGTTATGGGGGTCATATCTCAAAACACTAGTACAAAAACATAAATATGTGACTAAAAAACTGCTAAAACTTGTATATATGTGACTAAACTTAGTCGCATGACTAGTAGTAGTTAATATCCAATCATTTATAGCACTACTAAAATTACTACTAAGCAATTTAAGTCATTTATTTGATCACTAATTTCGATCATTGATTTAGTGGTATATTTAGTAGTATATAGAGTGGTATATTTAGTAGCATATTTAGTAATGATTTAGTAGTATATTTAATCATGTGGCTAGTCACATGTTTAGTATTTAATTTAATCACATATTTAGTTGTATATTTGATAGTTGATTAATTCACATATTTAGTAGCATATTTAATTGTATATTTGCTCACATATTTAGTATATTTACTTACATGTTTAGTGGTATATTTAGTAGCATATGTAGTGGTATATTTGATCAAATATTTAGTAGCATATTTAATAGTGTATTTGGTCACAATAGGGCACGATGGAATCGAACCACCATCCATCTGCTTGTAAGGCAAGTACTCTTCCATTGAGCTAGCACCCTTTAAAGAATGATCATACAATGTGTAACTTTTTACATTGTCTTGGTTCTTATCTTTTGAGAAAATCCCAATCATTTATTTAGTGATTTATACCTAGTTTGAAGTTTATCTAGTTACACCACTATACCAAAATGTGCGTGCGTGCGTGCATGCGTGCGTGCGTGCGTGCGTGTGTGTGTGTGTGAGAGAGAGAGAGAGAGAGATAAATAACATTAACTTCTTATTATTCTTGTATTAAAAAAGGTGCTTGAAAATAAAATTTTAAAAAATTGAATTGACTGAAAACCTCTTAAGGGCTGGAAAACTTGAAAAGTCAAGGTTAAGAACTTAAGAAAAACTAATCATTTAAAATAAAAAGATTAATTCAAAACCTTCATAACAACAACCCCTCCTAATAATTTTTCCAACCTCTCATGATATATTTCTTTGTCATGATGTGATGTGTTTGTTGGAATATTAGTCTAAATATGCTTGTCATACTGATTAATAGGTTAATAAAAGAAATGAATAAATTGATCATGGAAGAAGGCTCTAAAACCTAAGGAAAGACATACATCTCCAAGATACAACCTAAAAATAGTCTTTGGCCATTCAAGACAACAAAGGAACCTCTTGTCCCTATCCACACAACACAAAAATGGAAGGACATTTCAAAATAGATATTTGGAAGAAAAGGACATGATATTGTGTTTACAAGTTGAAAGTCCTAGAACATTCTCCACTATGGCTAAATACTAGAATGAATTAGTGTTTTTAGCCAATTGCACCTCATCTTCATTTATTTTTTATAAATACAAGGACTAAAAATATCCCCGACCCAAAATTAATTGTTAGATATGGAATCAACAAGTATATAAATTACAAGATATTATTTACTAAATAAATAAATAAAATCCCAAAGCAAAAATTTACCATATCGTACAACATCATTTGTTGTACTTGCAACTTGCTTCACAAGAGTTGCACCAACATTTTTTAATTTGTAACTGAACTTGATACTTTTTTTTTATAGTATTGTCATCATTTGTAATCTTTAAAGCTTCATATCTTTGTTCAATAACCACAATCTAGCCCTTCATAAGTCGACAAAATACATAAGAAATACAACACAATACTTAGCATGGATACTTCCAATCTAACCCTACTAAAAAACACCACTAGCATTAAATCGCAATAACTTTCAATCATAGATTACCTTAGGTCCTATTGTCACTTGCATGGAATCTAAAAGTTGTTCCACTTGCTGCAACATTGTAGACTGGGATTCAACCTCAAATTCAATCTCTTTTGTAGCATAACTTCTTCTCCAGCCGAGCTTGCTAGCACCCTAATAATGAGGATCATAAATACCATTAGAATGAGAAATAAAATTTGAAGCACACCTTATAAAATTTTAAAGGCTTTGAGTATAATACACTTATTAAGTTATTCCTTTTCTACAATCTAGATATTGACAAAGTCTTCATGATTTATAATATCAAATATGTCTCTTTTATTATCCTTACATAGCTAAAGTTTGAAAATAGACTACATTGCAATCTTCTTAATTTTTCTTCAAGATTCTTTGAATAAAACGAAGGATCACAAACTTGTTTGTAGCTTCTCTTCCTCCTGCAAAAGAATAATGAATATTAAAATGTAGGTGAATAAAGAAAATAAATCTATATGATCATGAAAAGAATAATTGAGTGAGAATAATTGGCATCTAGAAAGTTCCTACATTAACACAAAACTTAGTTACCATCTTTGCACCATGTGAAGGACAATATGCCAAAGTGAAGTGAAGTTGAACAAGCACGAGAAATAGAATACAAAAAGAATCAACTACAAACATTATGCACTATAAATGGAATTGTTTACAAGAGAAGCAAAGACTCCTCATAGATGTAGCAATTTTACATAAAGAGTAACTTAAGAAGGCAACAATCAAAGAGAATTAGAAGCAGCACAAGGGTAGGGATTTAGGCAAAAGACTAATCTTTTATTCCCAAATAACATAATGTAAATTATATTATTATTGTAGTTTGTTACAAGGCAAGAGTTGCATTACAAAGTACCAATATTTGAATGTAAGAAACATAAGTGTAATTCACAAAAAAAATAGTTGGCAAACTGACATGGATTTTTCAATTACGTTATCTTGAATAAATGCATGGTGATTACCAATTATGAGACAATGATTACTAGTGGATAAAAATAATAAAAGAAGAATGACTAACTATTCAACCTGCAAGTGGAAGGGAAGAAAGTTAAAATGGGCAAAGCAAAGACCCTTTTCAAGAAGACAATTGTAAAACCTGACATGGAAAGTTTCATTAACTTCCTAGCGAGTGATATAATGTCCAGCACTGAGCAATTGGATAGGAGCTTTGAGCTAAGTGAAGAACTCATTTTCTTCTTTCACTAGCTATTGAGTAAACTCAGACATTCAACACCAATTTCCTCTAGAGAAATTCGTTCAGGTGGGTATTTTTACAAAATGATTATGTCAACAAGCTCTCAAGGTGTTAGAAAATACTAATATAGTCCAAAAAAGGAGAAACATCAATAAAAATAGTGATATACATGCAAAAAAAGTAGATATATAAAGATGAACATACCTCATAGAATGAACGGATAAGTTCTTGTCCTAGTGTATGTAACTGCTATTCCAAATAATACTTTGATAACATTTATGCATCCCATTCTTGGAAATACCATGTTAGTTGCTCTGCGAGAATCTACACCAAGATTGTCTATTTTAATTGGGCTTGTTTGTGTGTTGCTCTTAGTTGTGTTGGTCCTTCTTGTTGGAAATACACTAAAATCAGCATTGTATGATTCTTTGTATATTGTAGCCTCTACAGAAAACTATGTGTCATGCCCATTTTGCATTCCAACAAATGATAACATCTTTTCATGTCTTCTCCTTTCTTGTCATTTATTGATTAATGGTTGGAAAACTTCATCATCTGCTTTATCAAATGCATACCAACCTTTTCATTTAATCATGACATCAAAATCCATTGCATGAGTACCAGAAGTAGCAGCACACTCTGATTTCTGGCATCGTGTTTCAACTTTTTGATGTAACTTGCTTTCAGCCTCAATTGTAATTGTTAGTAATGAACCTACTTTTACTCTTTCTTTAGGGATATAGTTTCCTCTTTGTTTGAATTCAGGAGTCAATGTAGAGCTTGGAGAAGGTTGCATTTTCTTCCTTATTCAACTTTAGGAGACAATGCTAAGCTTGGGCATGCTTTTACCCTTTCTTGAGTGTTGCATTAACATATTTCATCAACTTTAATCATCGGTAAGGATCTTAGACCTGCCTGTACATTTTATTCAGGATTCTTCTTCCTTCTCTTAAAGATAAGTATCTCATCACTATCCTCTTTGCTAATCTTTTGATCAACTACAGGGATTTCATCTAAGCTCAAGTTTACCTTCTTCTCCAATTTAGGGTAGAAAAAACAAGCAAGAGAGTTCCTTGTGATCAAGGACCTACAATACTTTCCTCCTTAAACTGCTCTTTGACAAAACTGCTCTCATTCTGCTCACTCAAAATATTCCCATCCTTTACTTGTCCACCATTTTCTTGTTATCCTGTTAGAGCCAAATATCAAAGCCTCTAAGTGGCAAGTATCAAGAATAATAAATTGAAAAATGAAAGTTATCACATTAATTCTTGTTGGTGTAAATAAGTATTTACTTATTACACTTACTTAAGTTGTACTTAAGTTAATGCATTATTTAATTATTTTGCATTATTTTATTATTATTTTAGGTGAGACACTTAGGAGTTTGTGAACTCTCATTGAGTTACGCAACTCTAATTAGGCACATGGTGTCTACAACATAGGAGTATGCATCATTCATTGAGTTGTCATGATGACAACACAGTTTTTCACACTCCTCATTTAGCACATGTTGTCTACTCCACTGATTTGCGTGCTACACAATTGTAGTCTTATCCTCACATCATCGCACTTAATCCCGTGCTTAATGGAGGATAATCCATATCTGGTGGACATGTGCCTGGTTGTATGACATGTCATGGTGCTAACTTCTAGGCATTCTAGAAGCTCTCCTGAGGCCTTTATATATAGGCACTCCTAGTGTACTCTCATATGTTGGTTGTATCCAATTATTGAATGAATATCATCATTCTGATCATACTCTGCCTATTTTGGTCTACTGTGTGCTATTGTTGAGTTCTTTTGTTCTTGGGTGAATTCTGGCCTAAGCCAAACTCTTACATGGTATCATCAAATTTAACCTCATCTTTTGCTGGTGCAACCTCTCACCAAATTGATTTTGGTTTTTGCAGTCCGACTTCAAGAGGTCATAACTCGCACATCCAGACTCCAAATCAGGTGCAATTATTTTTGAAATTGGGTAAAATTTTCCAAATTTGTCAGTGGTGCAACTATTTTTTGGTTTTGGTTCACGGATTGTTCAGAATTTGCATTTTTTGGTGACTATACCTGGATAATCCTGCATTTTGCAACTTCGAACGCTCTGTATGGGCACATCTGGAGTCGAAAACAGGTTCTGTTTTTTTGAAAGTGCATATTTTTTCGTCTACTTTCCAGATCTGGCATCAAATTATAGTATTGTGTGGACAAAATTGTCACTTTCAGCACTAGGGCCTTTCTTTGCTTTGTAATGCTTCAGTATTGTAGCACATTGTAAAGTTTCAGATTTATACTCTATTGAGAAGTTGTAACAAGCAAAATCAGAAGTCCACGAAGGCCAAAATTGGCAAGTGGCCATTGTAATCGCACTACTGATAAAGTGCCCAAAGCATCTATTTTGGGGGGGTTTCTTGATTTAGTGAAAAGGGGGGGTATTCTTGGTGTTGTGTTCTCTCTTTTCTGCATATTTCTTTCATTTTCTGCATTATGGGCAACTTTAAGTTTCCTAAATTAACTCCTCATAACTATGCTACGTGGTCTATCAAAATGTTGTATCACTTAATGCATAATGGAGTTTCACAATATGTAGATGGTACTCTTCCTAAACCAACAGGTGATAATGTATCAACAAGTGAAATTTCTGAATGGGTAGCCATGGATAGGAAAGCCCTAGGTGATATATGTTTGGGGGTAGATGATAAGATCATGTATCAAATCATAAAACGTACTACATCCAAGGAAGCTTGGGATACCCTCGAAAGCCTTTATGGTAAAGTGTCTGAAGAAGATGTGTTCAAAATAGAAGATGAGCTAATTTCCTTAGATCCTAAGTCGTATGACTCAATACAGGACTTCATCATCAAGGTGAATGAATTAAAGACAAAGCTTACTGATTGTGGGAATTCTATCAAAGATGACAGACTAATGTATCTCATCCATAACAAGCTGCCATCTGAATATTCCACATTTGTATCTTCTTTTAACACCTCAAAGACTACCTTAGGGTCTGCCTACAAGAAAGTCACTTTTGATGAATATGCAAAATTGTTGGATGATGAAGAAAAGAAGTTGAAAACAATGGGGATTCTCAAATCACCTCAGTCCAAAGCATTGGTGGCCAATGAGGGTTCTCAACATTCAGCTGGACAATCTTCAAACAAAGGAAAGGGTAAGAAGAAATGGAAGAGTAAATCTGAGGATGCAGAAAAGACAACACCTCAATCCAATCAACAAGGCAAGTCCTCGAATTCCAACAAGAAAGGGGACAACAATAATAAGGAGAAGAAGAAGTGTGCTTATTGCAAGAAAACTGGTCATGAAGAGCATGAGTGTTATATCAAAAAGATTGATGAATTGACCAACATCATGAAGAAACATAATGTTCCATTGCTTAATGCTTACAAGGAGAAGGGATCTTCTTCAGATTCAAAGAACAAAGGGCAAGCACTCATGGCTAATGCAAACTCTTCTAAGGAATGGATATTTGACTCAGGTGCCTCATATCACATGGGTTCTTCAAAGGAGGATTTTTCTTCAATGAATCGCTCAAGGGTACCACACATCTTCATGGGGAATGATAGCAAAATGGAAGTTGAAGGAAAAGGCAATGTGGAGATGGAAAATGGAGAGTTTCAAGAGGTTCTCTATGTTCCAAACCTAAGTTTGAATCTCCTTTCAATCTACCAAATTACTCACCTTGGAGATGGACATAGAGTTGAGTTCTTTCCTGACTCAGTTCAAGTGCACAGTCTTAAAGACAATTCCTTGGTTGCAGTAGGGAAAGTGAATGATCACAAGAGGTTGTACTCTTTCTCGCATTTTGTGGCCAAGACTCCTTCAAAGGCCTTGTTAACACAATCTCATTCAAACATGCAATTATGGCATGAGCGGTATGGTCATCTTGACTATCGCCATCTTCAGCAACTTTGCACATACCACATGGTCAAAGGTCTACCTCAAATCAACTTTTCTAAGGGTAAGTGTTCATCAGATTCAGTGGATATGCATCCAGAGGGGAAGTTACAAAGAGGGAAGTCTTCTAGAGCAACAAGTGTTCTTCAAATGGTTCACATGGTATTAGCAGGTCCTTTTGCATTCAGCCAGGGTCGCTACATACTTACCTTAGCTAATGACTTCTCAAGGTTCACTTGGGTCTACTTTCTGAATAGTAAGGGTGAAGTGTTGGACGCATTTCTAGACTTCAAGGCTCATGTAGAACAAAAACTTCAAAAAGGCCATCAAAGTACTCCGAATGGATAATGGAAACATGGATGTGAACAGAAGACTTAAGGATTTTTGCAGACATGAGGGCATTGATCTTCAGATTCCTTCAGCATTCAATCCGCATAAGACAGATGTTGCAGCATTTGAGGATCCGAACTCTTAAGTCTATGGCAAGTTGCATGATTCATGCCAAGTCTCTAGATCCATCATTAGAAGTCGAAGCAATATCTAGTGCCACTCACATTCTTAATCGTTCTCCTCATCCAGCCTTAGATGGAAAAACTCCTTTTGAGGCATGGTGCGGTAGAAAACCTATTGTGACACACTTCAGAGTCTTCGATTGTCCTGCATGGGCAAAGAAATCTTCCAAGGGATGCAAGGCACAGACATCTCGGCCTTGTACCTTCATTGGTTATGAAGACAATGTGAAGGCATATAGACTTCTTGATCCTGAGACACATCAAATTTTTGTAGAGAAGGATGTACATTTTGAGGAAAGTTTTCTTAGCTTGTCCTCTACTCCTCTTCGCACATCATACAGTGTGGTTACTGATAGTGATTCTAGCGATAATGCTTCAACAAATTCAAATACGTGGAGTTCTATCGACAAATACAGTGAGAGGTCACTTCATCAGTTCAGTCCACATGCATACATAGCCACAGTGATAGGTCCAAAACAGAAGGGTACTTCCAGTCTTCCAGATACAGGTTCAGTGACAAATTTGGGGGACAGTATTCATGATCTGCCTCTTCTTCTTGATGCAGAATTACCTTCTTCAATTGTCACGAGGGTTTCAGACTCTCTTTTTCATTCTCTAGTTGATCAATCATCACAGGTTGAAGTGATTGTGGATACTTATGATCAGCAGTTGCAGCAGGGTTCTTCATCAGTTGCAAGGATAGACAATTCTTTTTGGGACAGGTTCTTCAGCCAATTGAGCAAGTTTCAGAGACATCACTTATCCATAGGATTCTTTCCACACACAGTGGAAGCGTCTCATTTGTACCTTTGTCATTGTTTCTTCCTAAGGGGAGGAACACCATTCTGCAGTCTTGGATCAGCTTCTTCATTGGAGCATTCACTGTTCGGCATTCTTCTTTGGGGGGGGGGGGGGGGGAGCCCATCTTGTCTCTCTACCTCTTCTCATCATTCTCTTATGTATATATTGGATGTATGTCATAATAGGGGGGTCTTGATTACTCCATCCATCAATGCATCCTGCTTTATCTCTCTTTTTGGGGGAGGGTTTTTCCCATGAAGTTTTCCCTCTTTCCCCACTTTATGGGAGATTGCATATCATTATGTACATGGGTACCTAACATGGCCTAGTAGCCGGGACCCATCTTGCATTTCATCCTAGATTTGCGTAAGCTTAAGGGCATTCCCCTAACCTGCACTTAAGGGGGGGTGTTGGTGTAAATAAGTATTTACTTATTACACTTACTTAAGTTTTACTTAAGTTAATGCATTATTTAATTATTTTGCATTATTTTATTATTATTTTAAGTGAGACACTTAGGAGTTTGTGAACTCTCATTGAATTACGCAACTCTAATTAGGCACATGGTGTCTACAACACAAGAGTATGCATCATTCATTGAGTTGTCATGATGACAACACAGTTTTCCGCACTCCTCATTTAGCACATGTTGTCTACTTCACTGATTTGCATGCTACACCATTGTAGTCTTATCCTCACATCATCGCACTTAATCCCGTGCTTAATGGAGGATAATCCATATATGGTGGACATGTGTCTAGTTGTATGACATGTCATGGTGCTAACTTCTAGGCATTCTAGAAGCTCTCCTAAGGCCTTTATATACAAGCACTCCTAATGTACTCTCATATGTTGGTTGTATCCAATTATTGAATAAATATCATCATTCTGATCATACTCTGCCTATTTTGGTCTACTGTGTGCTATTGTTGAGTTCTTTTGTTCTTGGGTGAATTCTAGCCTAAGCCAAATTCTTACAATTCTCTTAAAATGTAGGCAATACGGCATCAAATGAATCAATCTAACACTAGATTGCTCAATAGAGTTTAGATTGTTTTAGGCCATTCATAAATCATATCATCTACCATTAGTTTGAATAGGCTAATGCCAGAAATAAATGAGTAATGATCTATTGTCAACTTGGTATTTAACATAAGGCTTAACATACCCCATCCATGGTTAAATTATCTCAAGAACATGTTTACAATAGATTATTGATTAATATAGCAAAAGAAACATTTAGTAAGTATTTAAAAACTTTACCCTCAACAATGAACATTTTACCTTATTAATATCTTTGTGGAGTACCTTCCAATTCAAAATGATAATGAAGTTCCTCAAAGTTCAGAATGAAAAGAATCAGAAAGGTTTGCTAACTACACAATTATATGATATTATATTCAGATACAAGTCCATATGTTTTCTAACTGGGATATCTTTCTAATGATTAATAATGCAAAAGATCTTTCTAAACCTAGATTGAATAGATATTTTCAACCTCCCAACTTGGCATCCCATTCCCATCCCTAGGGCATGCAGATTATGGCGAGATTCTTTCATGTCTTGCCCTACCATGAAGGCATACCACTAGAATGCTCAGGAAACACTGTTAATGGACATCAGCTAGGTGATAATAAACCACAATGAGATCGTTTGACAAACAACGATTAGATTATAACAATGCAGCAAATTCAGAAAGGACCAACTTAGATGGTTAAAATTACAAGATGACAAATACCAAGAGGGGCAAAGCCAAAAATATAAATACTAAAATGTATATAGTTGTAAAGTGAACAGACAACTGTCGAATAGGTCTTCTCATAACCAAAGGATATGACCCTTTTCCCATTAAGGATATAAAGTGAAGGAGACATTACTTGAATAAGGCAACGAAGAAGAGAAGATAACTGTTCAATCAAGCAAAAGATTTGCAGTCATGGAATTGATAAATTAAAGAGCAATTTATATATTGATAAAGAGTTTGGGTATGATGTATAATGCAGCGCATTCTGATTTGACTGATTTGTTTTTTTCTTGTCTTCCATTTATTAGGAAGTAGGCACGTATGCAGATAGCATATTGTTACTACTGTGTGTGTGTATGTTTAGTCACTTGTAACTTTTCAATATGATGTTTAGATCTGTAGTATACTATTGTTTATCTGCCTGGCATTAAGGAAAAGATATTTTCATTGAACATTGAAAATTGATGAGGGCATAGAATAAGCATACATTGTATAAATTACTCACTGTGTTGGTTTTTCGATTCTGACATTACATAGCCTAGAGAGTTTTCATAACATTTGACTGAAATAGTCATCAGGAAATCAATGAAGTGACCAACATCTGGAGAACTCATATGGACCTGTAAGCATAAAAATAGTATAAAGTCATTGTACGGTAATCTATACTAGAAATGAAGCACATCTATAATGAAGAATATAAAACAAATTCGGAGAACCTGGCATACCATTCTGGCAAAGACAAGCGATAATGAGTTTTTCAAGCCTGCAATCTCTGAAGTTTTCATTTGCTGTACAAGAGCTACAACAAGGTCTCTAACGTGTTGTGCCATGTATGCTGACAAATGCAAAACAAGCTGTAAAATATAGCTCCCTAAAAAGAGTGATCCAGAACTCTCCATTTTTAGGCTCAAAAGTCTACAGTCCAAATTTATTATCAGATTTAAAATAAAGAGGCTATTTACTTGAAAATTTTATGTCTACGATTAGAACTGAAATTTTTCATTGTATGGCAAGCACACATTTTTGTTGAACACACATATAATGCCTCAATACAAGATTGAAAAATAGCAAGAAAAACCTTTTTTAATACGATAAAATGATGCCTCGGGTTTCCTCCCTAACATCCCATTTCCATCAACAACAATATTATGTACATTTAAACTGTTGGAACCAATGCTTTTATTCTTGTCTCGTGGCATCTACATCTCTTTCTTTTAACAGCTGTTATAGTTTCTTGGAGAGTGATTTCTTCCACCAATAACTATTTAGTATTTTATATGAGAAATTATTTACTTCGGTACAATTTTTTGAACCTAGTAAATACGATTGTACCTCATTTATAGGTGTGTCAATAAATTTTGATTGGATAATAAGCCATCATTTACAACCTGTGCATTTAATGCCAACTTTGATCTGAATCATGAATCCATAAGAGTTGTTTAAATACTATGACTATATGACAGACTACCATTATGCCACTTATTTCAGTTCATTGTAGAACTCTCATGCCAATTATTCTCAAGACTATTACAGGGGAAATCAAAAATTGTGATCTAAATCTAATTTCAAGACGAACATCAGGGTATCTTTGCCATGACACCATTTTTAATTTCAATAAGTTGCCATTAATAGAACATACTTTACATATTTAGAACCTTCTCAAAAGATCTATCCCTCATATTTATGAACTGCAAAAGTATGAGCTATATTGCCATTTAAGAAACAAATTGGCAATTGCATTTATATCCACGAATTACAAGAATGGAAGATCCTAACAAGGGGATCGAGAGAAAACAGTAAAACCCAAGACAACCTAGAAAAGATAAGTACATATGAAACAAATACAGATAATTATTCCCATTCACATAAATATTCATGTCTAAGCTAAAATATAAAAAAATCTAAATAGTTATAGATTTAAATGCATTGGCATATGGTAATGTGCACGAACAATACGTCCAGTTATTTGCACAACTAACATACACTATACACATACGAACAAGAATAGCATTTTCAATTCTTAAAACAAAACAAAGACAGATGAACGTGTCACTGTATCTTTGACACAGAGAACTGAATTCAACTTTATCTTACAAAAGCCATTGAATCTTTTTTTTCTGTTTTGATCAGACATGTACTATAATCAGTAATAATCCACATCATGACACATTTTTCTTAAGAGTCAAGTATGCCACCACCTTGCAGTTGCATCAAGAAGCATCTTCATGGTAATGCTTCTATCACCAGCCCAAGTCAACAATGCATCTTTTCCCCATAATAAAAAAGCAGCCAGGCATTCTGTCTCATTTTGGAATAACAACAAAACCAACAAATCTCACAAGAATTAAAATGAGGGTCAAAAAAGAAAACCTGAATAGGCATGAATTCAAAAATAAAATCATATTAGAAAGTTCACAAAAATAAGCTGGTAAAAAGCCCATTGAGTCCTCACCTGCAACTGACTATGATCATCACTTTGAAGAATTATTGAAACAACAGAAGAGAAACAAACATCATGTGGAAGGGCAAAAAATAGTCAAATAAAAATTTAAAAGTTAATGGTGCAAGTATTGAAAATAATAAACATACTGCCCACAGATCGACTGAAAACACATGGAAAACTTTGAGGATGTGTGTGCGACATGTTGATGTGAGTAATACATGGTTATCCAAAAAAAATGATGAATCACTTAAACATGTTGAGTTGTTTCAAGAAGTGGGACAGAATAAAACTGTAATCCAAAATAAACTGGAAATTTGGTTCATAAAAGGTAACAACCTTCAACAACATGGTAAGAAGATCCAATGTGCCAGCAACCAATCCTATTGGCTAATGTTGTGGCTGTCTCAAACAATATAATGCCATGGTAAACTACAAGAGCAAGCCACACTATCTTGTTAAAAATAAAGCATCTCTAAGCAATATGCTCAAAAATTGCAATGTAAATTCACTTAACTGTAGCATGACATTAATGTTATAAGCATTTAACTCACATTCGCCAATATAGGGCCAATACAAGGCAAAATCCGAGAAACAAGAGGATGCAAGCATCCTTGCACATCCTTGATAGCCTGTTGGAGAAGATGAAGAGAGTTATGGATTTTTCACAATTATGTCAATCCATAAATAAGAAACTACTGTTGCCTCACAATGTGCCTTGGGATTCCCATTGAAAATCTTAATTGAATTTTTTCAATCTATCATACACATTTAACAGTGATTAGAAAAATCAATATTGAAGACAGAACAAGTTTTCGACACAAATAAAGAAATAAAAGCAATCTTGGGAAGCAGAACTTGGGTTTTGATGCAAATAAAGAAATAAAAGGAGAAATGTTTGAAGAGTGTTTTGAATCTGAAGAGAATTCAAAAACTAAAGAAGCAAAGGCTGTAGAATCCAGTGGCCATGCAAATGGAGAATCACAGAATGAACAGCAAGAGAATTCTAAAGTAATTGGTGACAAGTAGTATGTATCCAATGTGAAAAAGGAGAATAATTTAGTTATTGACAAGGTATACAGTGCATATAAATGTTTGCAGAATTGTGATGAATTTAATGATATAAGAGGAAATCCTTAAACCTTGTTAGCTAAAATTTTAAATAATGTTTTTATTTGTTCACCACTTTTATACAGCGAAACAAGATGCCATCCTACCAACGTTTGACACAATCCAGATCTTTGAAAACTGGCAATAGTTTAGTTGGAAAGAGTGGCAATATGTCTTGTCAGAACCAAAATTCAAGGATTCCAAAGAGTTCAGTCATAACAACAAAGAGTTCAATACAGAGTGTTAAGAATAGAGTTTTAGCATTTACAAATAAAGGAAGCAGGGCGGATGAGAAAGTTGAAGTCGCATTGGCTACATCACAGAGTCTACTTCATAAGAAAATTAGCCCTGGATCTACAAGGCAAAATTACACTATACCACAACCTTTTTCACTGGTGACTGATAAAAGGGCTTCATTTGGCTCACAACAAACTGGCAGTGAAGCAGCTCAGAAACATTCTAGGTGTGCTAGTACAAGTAATGTGGCATCCCCACTGGCTGGACAAAAATGGCTAGTAGGACTTCATCTTTCAAATTTTGAATAGCTCAAATAGTTTAGAAGAGCGTCTAAATCTGAATTGAGGGTGAATTGTGATTGTTGATGTTTATCGATCTCGCTAATGCATGGTGTTTGATGAAGATAAGTTAATTGGTGACGCATTGTGCTTCAATTGTGACCAAATGGATCCTCATTCATAATGTTTTGTTTGGATTATTCATTATCTGTACAGCTGACTGCAAAAAACTGCTTCAGGAATTTCAGAAACCAAATTTTCCCATTCTACTGGACACAAGTGAGTATTGATCATCTTGCTTATAGTTCTGTGGCCTGCTCATTTTTTTTCTAGTATTGGGGCTTTGTGGAAAAATTTCAGAATCACTGCTCTAACAAATGTGCATTTGGTAGCTAGTCTGTAATAGTCAAGTTTCTCATATATAGAAAATGCTTTTATCCTGGTTAATCACACAACTTGAAAATCACAGCTTCAGACCTGCAAAGAATATACTCATATTCTTGATGTCTGTGTGTCTTCCCATGGTATATTACTGGAAGATGCTAGTTGAGTTTTCATGTTGCTGCTTCCACAGTTACCATATCTAGATGTAATGAACGGGCTGAGAAGTGTAAAGAGGTAAGAAGTTACTTCTAAAGGGGCTGGCTATGTGAAGTTGGTGTTTCTTGTGAGAATTTACCATGTCTTCTTTCAAGTGTCAGTGCATGGAACAATAATAGCAAAAAGTGTTCATTTATAATGTGTTTTCCAAGAGTGAATGCGTATTCATTTCCCACTGTGATTAGACAGTATAAAAACCAGTGGGCAACTTAAAGGTGAGAATCAGATAGAGTAATAGACAGGCAATAAGGTGTCTTTTGAATGTGTTATGAGTTTCAATTATTTCAAATTTGTGATCAGTCTTATTGTGCGTCCTTGAACTCACTTCATTGAGAGAGAGAGTTGTCTCAAATATTATAATAATCAAATAGTAAGGAAGATCATGAACTAGTTTTCTTGGGGGTTTTCTAACAAGTTTGTGATACCAAGTGGATCTAGTTTTCTGATCTCATTTGAAGGCTTGTTCCATAGAAAATTTGGTAGGACACTTGGGATTCATTTCATTTTCAAGGAGTAATTTTTACTCTTAAGAACTCTTTCAGTTGTTGTTGTTAAAAAGCAAAGGTGAAATATGACCTTGTGTCTAGTTGGTGATTTTGAATCCTTGTATCCTCCCCATCACTTGACCGTCACAAATTATATCATTGGTGAACATCTATATCCACCTAGTTTTACTAAGATAAATAAAAAACATGTGTATATATTCTTGAGATGTCATACACATTCTCCTTCAGAATATAAAGAGGTAAAAATTTAGAAGCAGAAATCTTGCACAAGGTGATGAAGATCAGGAAAAATCATGTTCCAATATCTAATCTAATCTAATCATCATTTCAGTCCCATTGAGTCCATCCAATTTAACATGTCATTTAAAAATATGATTAGGAAAATTACAACATGCTGAATATAATGTTAACTAATAAAAAAACTTACAAGGATGAGGCATATTCACAACTTTTGCAACAGTATTGGTCCATCTACAACATTCATTCATTTGCAGTTCTGGCACAAATGGTTGCTAACATCTTGAATTTTTTTCCCTATCAGAATTATGTGATTTCTAAACTAGGCAAGAAACCAACCTTTCAATTCTTGCACTGAACGAGAATCATTTTGAGAGTTTTATGGGCAGTACTGTTGAGAATCATATCTGATTAACTTATTGTTTACATAGAAAAGGTAACCATAAATGTGGTTGCTAATTCAACTATTTTATTCACAGCTAGTGTAGACTAAATAGAGGATTTGAAGCAAATACCAGGATCGACCTCTCCGCTCAAATGCTTCAGCCTTCATCTTGTGCTTGAGAGGATTCACAACACAATTACTGAACCCCTTCTCTTCCTGGGTTTCAGACTCTGACTCCCACATTCTGAAACCCAATTTCATCTTTCTAATTATGGAGAATCCCTAATCATATCCCTTCTACTAAACCCTTTTGATAAAGAAAACTAGTCAATTACTTAAAAATAAATTTTGTGGCTTCATTTGCTCAGACTAGGGGAAACAAGTAATCCATAATTTTGTTAAAGTTAGAGAAATTTAGATATGACAGGATAGGACTCGATCATTTTTATTGCCAATTTAGTATATATAGAAATTTTTTGTATAGTTACTATTGAGCAGACAATGCACGATCTCACACACATGGTTTTACTAGATTTTACTGACTCTACAACATATATTTCCAGAAACTGTGATGATCACCCAACCCACATAACATCTGGCATGACTATTACTAATATTTAATCTCCATAATTTTGGTTGTGAGCTAAATTCACTGAGTTTTGTTGACTAAACGAGCCCCAAATGTCAACAGCTCTTCATTATTGTCAAGTGTCCAGAGAAAAAGCACAAGTGGTATCAGATCGATGACACAGAAAGCTTCAATCTTAGCAAAACTTGAAGACGGGATAAAGGTTGAGGCTTACCATTAACACCAGTATAATTCAGAATCTCCAGAGCACAGCTAGCTGCAAATGCAAAAAATACCTGATTATAAGAGTTAGAAAACTATGAATCCTTTCATTTCAGAAAAAGTACCTTTGAATAAACAACCCCAGCTCCAAATACTTACCTAAGGAAAATACCTACAAATTAATGTAATATATGTCTAGAATATATTAAGGAATATTTTAAGGAAAATTAGACCTTACTTATATTAAAAAAACACCCCAAACATGACCTGAAATAATATGCATAGTCTTTAATGGGAATTACAAAAATATGGATAAAATACAACCATCTATCATAAATTATCTTGTTGCCTAAATAGTTATCACAGAGAGTCATTATCACATTGCAACTGAAAGTTTTGAACTTCAAGACTACCATTAAGAAATAACGTGCCTTCTTCCAAGATGGGTTCCCTCTTGCCTGCAAGTAGATTATATCATTTCATTAGTGATCAACAATAGAATCAAGATTGTCTAATCATTAAGAGAGACACTTACTCCTCAACTAGGATAAATGCTTCTCGTCAACATTATTCCTTGCTTATCCAGGATTGATAAGATAAATTAGAACAAAAATTATATAGCATTGTAATTGAATACAAACTGAGATGTCTCTGAACTTAATAAAAGTAAAACCCCCTCACTGTAACTGTCATTGCCTGTGACATTTTGGATACTATTTCTATAAATCAGAGATTTAAAGCAACTCAAATTTATTGCCAAGAAATAATAGAGAGAATTTTCAAACTCATTATGTACTAATTCAGTCTCATGAACCCTTAGGTACCTCCATACGTATCAATAGTTAATCAAAATATTACAATAAACTATCACTAACAATGAATACTCACAAGACAGCCTATCTAGGGCATCCATTTTCTGTTCTAGGATTTCAAAATTTCTAGAGTTACCAATATATCTTCTCTTAGCCCCTTAAATTGGAGAGTTTTATGACAATTTTAAATAAATAGATCAACATGTCATTATTGATCATGAAAGACCTTTAAATTATATTCAAAATGAAGTGGAATCATTTTTTATGTAGAGGCTAGTAGATCAGAATAAATCTCCAATATGAAACTATCTCTTCCTTAATTTGTTTTATAACAACACCTATTGTCTCCTTTAATTGGATCATCCTAGACCCATAACCATAGTCTCAAGACCTCAGGACCTCTTAATGGTCAAGTAATACTCTCCTTCCACTAGGCTCCACATCTTATCAATAACTCACCATCCATCCTTGATCCTGTATTGATCATTCTTCTACTTTTGTGAGTGTCTTCACAATATAACTTAATCTGCTCAACAACATACATAGCCTTTACTTACATTCAATACTCTTCAGATCCTAGCACTTGAAACAACTCTCTACATGGTTCCCCTGATATCCCATTAATGGAGAACTTCTTACATACTCCCCACAACCATCAACCAATCACAAATGACCTTACCTTGGGTCACCAGCCAGATAAGGACTCTCACTGTCTTAATATTTTCAGCATGACAGTCCACAATACACTTTTGGATTCTAACCCCAAATCCTAAATTTTAGACACACACTATCAACTTATGGTCTCTCCCTAGACAAATCAAACACTCCTTTTGGTTTTGATTACAAGTTCAATCCCTAATCTCATAACACCTTGAAACACTGATTGCATACACTTTCTCATGACTGTCCACACATGACCCTTTTTAATTCTCTTATTACTAGATTCTTGCTTGGATAGACCCTTACACTTGACATGAAACTCCTTTTCACCATGGAGGACACTTGTACTCTATATTGGCTGACTAAGACATGCACAACTCACCTCACTTTGCTTCTTGACCAGTACAACCTACTCACTATTTTAGTGACAGTCAACAATAAGGCAACCACTTAATACCTCTTGATCCTTGTATTGCCTTCCACCCATGCACTTAGACAATTCCTAAACTCTTCTTTAACTTTCCCCACACCTTCATGCATATCCAAGTCATCAAATACAACTTCTTAATCAAAGAAAACAAAATTAACTTGTGATTGTTCCCTATAACAGTCCGACTGATTCTCTGCAACTCTTTGTGTTGATCGACCTCCTTGGGAATTCTTTCCTTAACCAATACATCCACCATCTTAAGGACATTGTTTCCCTCATCCTTGAATGACTTTCATTTTCAACACACCCTTTAACTGTGGACAAAGCCTCTTTATCATCATTGTGACTATCTAAATCCTTCCCTATGACTGTCTAAACCCTTCCCTGTGACTGTTAACTGACACTTTCTTGCCATTCAATACATGTTTCCCAGCAGGTTTAGGAAAATGAAATACAGTGTGTTTACATCCTAATAGTTGAGTTAAAGGCCTTGTTTCATGTAGATCCTATTGGAAAACTACATTTATTGAATCTGAGGATTGACACTAGAGAACATCGGCTGAAGAGAATCCAAAATATGCCAGGTTATACATATCATCTTGATAAAGAAAAATCACATTTTCAAGTTGCAACACCACTGACGTGAATAAAACATTCTTTGACACCAAAAGAAATTTGGAACACAGTACCTACTCCCTTTACAGGATGACAGATTAAATCTTCTTCTCTATCTTGTATATTGTTAAAGGACTTAACATTCTCTATCTTGATAGATTGTGTCTTCTTATCTTATTAGTTGATGAGCTTCAGGTGATTTCTAATGAATGGTTCATAAGGCACAACACTTGGTGAAGGTTTTGTAAATAGGGTTGCAAGAAAGGTGGGTTTAACCATGGAGGAAACTCCGTAGTTAAGCGCGCTCAAGATGGAGTAGTACTGGGATGGTTGACCTCCTAGGAAATCCCGAGGCTTCACCTTTGTTAACATTACCTAGATCTAATGAGTGTTAAGTGCTCCATTTATTCTCATGAGATATGGATTCATGTGAATCACTACTCATGAAACATGGGTCAATGAGTTTGACTCAAAAAACTACAAAGTTAAATCCTGATAGCAATATCACAATTGTATATTGTATTTTTAACATAGCAGCGTGTTTATGCTATAGTGGTGGAATTTCATTTTGTCTGCAATGTTAAGTTTTCCTCTCGTGCAAGTTGTAGCAATATTTTTGTTTGTATGCAGATGGACATTAAGCAAAGACAACAATGCAAATTTCCAAGCAATAGCAATTAGGAAGAGATATGAGAAAAGCGTTGTTTTGGTGTAGATTACAATCATTTCCAAGACCTGCGTATGGAGTCTAAGAGGCGTAACAGGACATTGACAAAGATGGAGAAATGTTAACGAATTACACATGGGAAGTCAATAATAGGATACACTCATTAGCAATGACAAGAATATTCAAGAGGGCACGATTTACAGTGAAGACCCAGAAATAGAAGACGTGACAGAGATTAGCAGATATTGAACAGTATATAATTGACGGAAGAGAACTGAATAGTGTATACATTCAGCAAGTAGAGATTTGATGATAACAATTGGATAAGTACAGTGATCAAAGGCTTCGATATGGGAAAAGGGAAGTCACAGTTACCTAAATCTGGTGGTCTTACTCAGTTAATATCACAATGATATCAGTGCAAAGTGATAACCAAAGACATCCCATGAATCTAAGACCCGTTGCCAATGAATGGTCAATCAACTGCTAAACAACAAGTCAACAGATATGAATCTAATCAACAATTAATTCAAATCTAGTCTGAGGTGACTTGGCAATAAGAAAGCTTTACACATCTTGGAATGGATAGATCAGGATACATATATGCAACTTGGATTTAATATAACGGAATAAGGAATCTTGTTATAGAGTAGTGAACAAGTTGGACATGTAGATAAAGGGATAGATTAACATTTGTATATCCATTCAAAATGTGAATCATGAGCAATAAGGAAGAAAGAAGAATAACATTGGATGGAGAGAAAACCAAATCATAATATAACTATTTCTGAACACAAAATATCACTTTTTCATTATAGAGGAGATAGAGTACTAATTAGCTATAGTTCATATGGAAATAAGAGGTTAAGAAAATGGATGAAAAGAACAAAGATTATTAGTGATTCCTTTGGAAAGAGTTATCTTGTTAAAAGAAAATCAAGGTATTCAATTATAAATAGATCCATCTTACAATCCTTAGTCAATGGAATTTATGATTCAAAGACAAAATTAGGGCAGATATAGCAAGGGACATTACATAATGGATGTGTTGATTTAGATAGGCTAGGGGATTGCATTTATGTTGCAGCTTAGTGCTGAAAGGAAGTCATCCCAAAGAGATTGGTGCCACAAATTGTGCTGCTCAAATGTAACAAGGGTTACAGTGTTCTAAGGACATAATTGATGGAGATTTTGAACAATTTTTTGTTGTTTCAAGGGGTATGCAAACTATTTTTGCACAGATTTTTGTGGTTTCAAGTGATACACATAATATTTCAGCATAAATTTTTACATAACTGCTGAAAATGTCAGTTAGATGAAATCGGGGGGCAAAGGCATTGTGAAAATCTATATTCTTGGTATCTTTTGTTTTCATTACATGTTGATTAAAACTCTTAGGGCTCAGATTCTATAATTGGATAATAGAGTGGGCTCATTTAGTATGTTATTCAAAATGTTGCATTAGATTTTGAGCATAAACAGTAGAGGCACCTTGACTATTGGGCAATAAAGTCAATTCATTAGGAGGTTGTCATCTTGAAGTAAATTCATCATTAATCACTATGTTGTGACTCTGATCTGAAATATGAAAGTCTAACGTATGGATTTCTATAAAAGGGTGAAAGATAAAAGGAAAAAGGTGGCCACAAACTGGATGGTTCAAGTGCAAGCAAGATGTTGCCAATATGGATTCAAGAAGCAAGTACAAGACCAAGATTAAAGGACATCAAGACTGAGATCATAAATGGTTTTTCCAAAATGTTGAAAAAAAAGATGATATGAAGTCAAGGACCTGATTTGGTTTAAGACAATTAGTCTTTGGCACAAGACCTTCCATCAGGGTGGTTGTTGCATTACCAATTTTACACTAATCTTATGATTATCACATATGTTGATAATAAGGTTATTTTCTTTGATTTACCTTTTGTCCTTTCACTTCATCCAATAACCTCTCATTCAGTCTCGCACTTGAATAATATTTGACACTTTCATTATCTACACTATTGCTTAAGATGGAAGATCTTCCCTAACTATTATTATTTTTATTAGTCCAGATCATATTTGGTTGTTCCAACATTGGAGGATTTTACAATCACGTAATGGACTATTCTCAAGTACCATGTGACCTTCCTAAATCATATATACCTTTACATTGTTTCTACTACACTACTTCTACTATTAAATCTAACTATAAAACTTGAATATCATTCACCATACATGACTCCTACAGGTGTACATTCATCACTTATAATCAAATCCAATTATTGTGAGTTTTAAAATTGTGTATCTTAGTGATTTTATGTTATTCAAGTATACAAAATTGATTTAAAAAATTAAGGATATAACATTTAATGTAGACCCATGAAAGTTCTCTACCTAGGGTTCCATTCTTGAATGATTGTAGGCATTTGAGGGTTAATTCATTTAATTCCAATCATATTAACACTTGAATGAATTTTTTTATTGTTAACTACCAAATATAAGTGTAGTTTCCTGTAAGAGAGTGTTAAGTTGGTAGGTTGCCTCATATCAAACCTCGACTACTTCTTTTCATTTGGGTTAGGCATTTGATTGGAAGAAAAATTAACTAGTACTTAGAGTAATGACACTCTTGATGCATTCAGAATGTACTTGTATGACGTTGTGCTACAAAAATGTGGAAAGGATAAATCAGCCTGTGATGTTCTCGTGAAATCTTTTGATGCATATACATGGAGCTGGAGTGTCTGGCTTGAGCTATAGGCTTTATGTACAGATATTAGTATCCTAAACAGTCTTGAGTTGAAAGATTATTGGATGAAAAAACTTTTTTCTTGTAAGTTCTTACTTGGAACTCCACAAAATTATTGAAAGTTTCGAAAAATATATGATGTTACAGGAATATTTCTTTTCAGTGAGTATATTTCAGGTCATATTGCATCAATATTTTATAATTCAAGTGATTATGAGAGCGATGAAAGCTTATAGATGGATATGCTCAAGTATAATGCCTGTCATATTGACAGCATGGATATTTTTACAAACATATAATATGTAAAAGAATATTTTGCTTCTCTGAGTCACCTAGCACATAAAGTATTTTTAACTGAAACATATAGGCCTAACTCCTATTTTATAATTTGAAATTATTGTAGTCTCAAAGGTCAGCATGAAAAGGTTGTTTTGTATTTCACGGGGACAATAAAGATGAAAAAGAACTACCTTGAGGAGATTTCATAGTTGACCGCACTTGAGCTGGAGTAGCACTAGGATCAGTAACCTCCCATGAAGTCCCTGTGCTTCACCTATGTGACCATCACCTAGATCTAATCACCTAGATCTAATGAGTGCTAAGTGTTCCATTTATTCTCATGAGAGACAGATTCATATTGAATTACTGCTCATGAAATATGGGTCAATGAGTTTGACTCAAAAACTACATAGTTAAAAATCTTGACAGCAATATCACAATCTGATGTGATGTGAAAATTATCTCATACTTATCAAAAGAACTACCTTTCAGCATGGGCACTTATGGGGCAAGAATATGTTGAGATAGAAAATACTCCAGTTGTTGTTGATGCTTATAATGAGTTGTTTATATAAATCCAATGGACTATTATGTGATGTGATTTAGGGAAAAAACTATGAAATTTAATCCATGCTCAACTATGCTCTTTATTATCAACAGAAAGCAACTTTTTTGGGTCCTGATGATGCTTGCTTGTGGATTGATATTTATAATTTGTATGATAATGAGAAATTGCAAATACTTGATCAAGCCATGAAGTATTATATTCAGGATTTAAGAAACAGACATCTAGGGTGTCATGATGAAGCTACATTATATTACAAAATGAATCTTAACAGAATAGAAAATGGATAGGATTATTTGCCTAAAAATGATTGAAGCACTATTGTACCTTGAAAATACTTTGAATAAAATAGGGAAAAGTGATTTTCTTTATACCTGGAAATGCGTTGAACAGACCCTTATCCAATGTGATTGAATGCAATTTTATCTTTGTTATTCTTGTTACCGGGCAGAGGAGCATAACCTGTAAAACCCCAAAGAGATTATCATTATTACAGTGATAAAGAAATAATTTTAGTGCTAGCGCACTTAAAGGATCAGGTTTTGTGTTTCTTGAACTAGGGCAATAAAGTCGGTTCTTTACCTTTCATCAAATCCAAATCTAACAATGGCAGCGGTTTATGGAAGAGGTAAGGGTGGAAAGCACAATTAGCTCGACCAACCACACCCAGTTTGGTGTCTACCATATTTAGCGCGCGAACAATTTTGGAGCCAAATGTCAGATTAGATTTTGAATTATATTTTATACCCACCCAAAGTTTCCGTGATCAACCTGCTATCAAAAATTACTCAATAAATTAAATTTTTTCGATAAGTAGGAGATAATTTCTACAGCAAGTCAAATTATGATATGAATATTATGATATGAATATGAGCATCACCTAGATCCAATGAGTGCTAAGTGTTCCATTTATTCTCATGAGAGATGGATTCATGTTGAATCACTACTCATGAAACATGGGTCAATGAGTTTGACTCAAAATCACACAGTTAAATCCTGATATTCATATCATAAATTAAAATTGTTCTTTTAATTTTGATTTTTAATTTATTTATTTCTATTTTTTATTATTTGTTTTAAATTTTTTGAATAATTAGAATATACAAAAATATATAATCTATTTTAGGTGATGTTTACAATTAGTTCTCACATAATTTTGCATTTAATTCTAATATAGGATAATTAAAATAATTTTAATTTCAATTTTAAGATATTTAAAATAATAACATATATTTTTAAGAGAATATTAAATTGATCTAAAATATTTTAAGCTTTTAAATACAGTCTGTTACAAATTATATGCATATATACCTTCATAATACTAATTGAAAAATTTGACATGCTTGAATCCAGAAATATACACAATAACAATACTTATTATTTACTTCAAATAATAGTTCTAGGTCTACTAGTCCTTGCAACATTGTTTTGGGTTCAAAACTTCCAAACTTTCTAGTTATATTATTCAAACAACTCTTCATTCATATATTGTACATATTTAATTAACTAGACCTATATAAAATGATATAATATTCAAACCAACTAGTGCCTTGCTTTAATAATCTAGAACAACCTTGTTAACTACATTAACTATCCTCAATTTTACGTCTACAGTTAGCCCTATTATGTAAAGGAAATATTCAAAATGTAACTTGTGACAATAAAATGTAATTAAAATTTTGTTTGAATATATCAACTATTCCTTTTGATTATGATTATAGTTATATCTCTAAATTAATGGTATAATTTATCAATGAATTCTGATCAAATTGCCTCAAAGTCAATTTTTTAGCACGAGACAGATGTGGAGCTTCTCACATAATAAGCCTATTGATGAACAGTCATGACTAGTGATAGGACTCATAATTTATATATTAGTTTGTGATTATATAAACAAATGTTATAATTATAAATGAATAATAATAATTTATGTAGTAATTTTGGATTGGGTGATTGGTTATTAGTGACTAACTAGTTAGTCAATTATGTGGTAGTTTATTTAGTCATTTTTAATTGGTTAAACTTGTGATTTTACCAAGTGACCAAATTAATCAATTATTTAGTCACATGCAGTTGTAAATTGCAAAGAAATAGTAGAATGTGATCAATTTTAGTCACATGACTAAATAATTCAGTACTGTGACTAAATTTTCTAGTCACATAGTCACATATTTGCCAAAATGTACTAGTGAAAACCAACTATTGGATTGACCTAAATTTTGGATATATTAGACATAAAAAAAGTTTGAAAGAATCTCAAGGGCACAATTAAGGAGATAATGTATTGTTCAAAAGTTATGATTCCCTATGTAGAGGTCTATCCAGGACTTTGATGGATCAAAGGGGTATGATATGTGTGGGAAGGACCTAGAGATCTTGAATAGAATCTTAGAATAATTTAAAATATTTCTCAATGCATCAGGGGTGAATAAGCATAAGGATAGTGTGCTTTAAGTGACTATCTTACAAGTGTGTTAGTGATTGTCTTACAAGTGTGTTGGTGACTAGCTGACAACATTAGGACTGGTTGTGAACTGGATTTGGTACTGGACTTGGAACTCAATAGACTTTCTTTTCCTCGTAGCCTGCCAGGTCCTCATCTCACTTTGTTCCCTACTATTCTAAGGGGTGCCCTTTTTGAGAGAATTTTGCCCTTGATAAAATTGTAGGGGGCCCCATAGAGCCATGAGTCCTCGTTTGTTTGGTAAGGCAAGGAAAGGTCATTTGTGAATGATTGATTCTTTAAAGGAAGTTTGTAACAAGTCCTTCATTGATTTGATGCTAAGGGAATCGTGCATAGAGCTAATCCAAGGTATAGGATTCAAAGAATTTTGAATGCATGTAACAATCATGTGGTTATCCATGCCTTCATTATTGTGGTTATCCATGCCTTCATTGTGATTGTAAATATGAAGGAATATCAACAACACAGAAGACTAGACTTGCTTTAGACTATGGCTGGAAAAACCTTCGAAAGTTCTTGGCTCAATTACTTCCATTTCATTTGAGGATCCATCACACTCATCCATCAAGGAACATTCATTGACAACTGACGAGGTAGTTCATTTATTCAGATAAACCTATTTTAATTGCTTGTTTTGAATGTGAGGGATATTTTTGTTTTCTTTGATTGATAGACACAAATAGTTTGATGGAGAATTTTCATTTTCTTTTCTTAATTATTTTGCAAATAAAAATGTTATGTGACAATTTGTGAGTTCTAGGGAAACAAGACTTTATGCGTGTACTGAAGTATGTTTCTCTTTTCATGGTTCTTACTAAAATTTTAATCTCGTACTTTGTTTTTGAAGGGTGCATTTTATAGATATTAATTCATATATAATATATGTAATAAAAAAAAATCCATTTAAACTATGCAATCAATTATGAATATGATTGTATCAAATTCTACAGTTCAAAATTTAAGGAATATATGCAATATTGTGTGGATCATCTAGAAGAGATCAGTGTGCCTACAAAAGTTAAGGCCTGGGTTTTTGAACTGAAGGGTGTTATGATTGGAAATATTGGGAAGGTAAGCCTACTTGGTCGAATTCAATATGGTATAAAAATGAATTTAAAGTCTATTTCTCAATATGTAAAGAAATTGTTGTTAGTGTGAGTTGTGATATTTTCTTTTGTAGTTATGTGGTTTATTATTATTATTGATAGAATGTTTTCAAAGCACACAAACTATGTGTTGGGAGCACAAATATTACAAAATAATCATGTTCATAAGAACGTCATGGAAGTCACAAGTGAAAAACTAGAACTAAATTACCAATCTAGTCATGGGAATTTGTGTATGCTTGTATGGTAAATTTGTTTGCTAGGTCTCACCTAATTAGAGGATTTAACACACAACAAAGTAAGGAATTTGTTAGGAGATTTACAAATATCCATTAAGACCGCTCTATTAAGAGAGGTAACCCGACTCAAGTTTGTAAACACTGATTTAGTACCTGACTCTCAATTTTCTCTTTAAGTTGATTTCGAGTCTTCTCCTTGCTAAATGATCCTCTCCTCTAATCTGACATACTTTTCTTTCCCTTTTAATTGACTGCCATGACTAGGTCACTTGCTTTATTAGATGATAACATGACCCTTCTCTTACTTCTTGTTTGCATGCATACACCTCTCTACCATTTTTCTTACTTCACATGCTTACGATCTAGATTAAGAGCATCACTATTTAAAGAGTTTCATAAAGAGTTCTCTCGATGATTCCATGTTATGCCACTTCATCTTGATCGTTGAACATAGAACATAGGGATATATGATCCACAACATGTAAACATTCTATAACAACCTCTGTAGGTATTAAATGTTCTATAACAACCTCGACAAAATTTAAATATTTCTTCCTAGTTGGGTTGATAATCATTTTGTCTCAAACTTTGTTCCATTGCTGACTTTTATGTAAACTCTACCTTGCATGGTCTTTACTATTTCTTGATGTTGGACATTGTTGTTGCTTAATCTGTATTACCCTTTTATCACTAGGCATGTGTTGTGCTCAACACACGCTATATAGGTTGGCACTTGTATACTTGGAATTTTCTTGGTCGTTGATGAGTTTGACTCAAGTAAAAAATTACTCTGTGACAAAAAACTTACTTGACTCCTATAGATCTTGGTACATACTCGATTATGTACATGATTTGGCCCATATTTTTCAATGATTTCCCATGAACTCTAGTTATCATGGTATTAAATGTGAGTTCCTTCTAATTTTGAGTAAAAAATCTCTAGTTTCATCGATTTTCTCCCCCTCTCTTTCTCTTTAATATCATCCTTGACACTAGAACTAGTCGAGAAGTTTCAATGTTGTCAATGATAACATTAGCACCTTTTCTACTCCAACACTTTTTCAACTTATAAACTATCCAAATTTGTGCAAATTGATAATGTTATCTCATCTAAGCCTATTTATCCTACTTCCACACTATTATGAATATGATTGTATCGAATTGTACAATTCAAAATTTCAGGAATATATGCAATATTGTGTGGATCATCTAGAAGAGATCAGTGTGCCTACAAAAGTGAAGGCCTGGGTTTTTGAACTGAAGGGTGTTATGATTGGAAATATTGAAAAGGTAAGCCTACTTGGTTGAATTCAATATGGTATAAAAATGAATTTAAAGTCTATTTCTCAATATTTAAAGAAATTGTTGTTAGTGTGAGTTGTGATATTTTCTTTTGTAGTTACGTGGTTTATTATTATTATTGATAGAATGTTTTCAAAGAACACAGACTATGTGTTGGGAGCACAAATATTACAAAATAATCATATTCATAAGAATGTCATCGAAGTCACAAGTGAAAAACTAGAACTAAATTACCAATCTAATCATGGGAATTTGTGTATGCTTGTATGGTAAATTTTTTTGCTAGGTCTCACCTAATTAGACGATTTAACACACAACAAAGTAAGGACTTTGTTAGGAGATTTACAAATATCCATTAAGATTGCTCTATTAAGAGAGATAACCTAACTCAAGTCTGTAAAAATTGATTTAGTACTTGACTCTCAATTTTCTCTTTAAGTTGATTTCAAGCCTTCTCCTTGCTAAATGATCCTCTCCTCTGATCTAACATACTTTTCTTTCTCTTTCAATTCACTGTCATGACTAGGTCACTTGCTCTATTAGATGATAACATAACCCTTCTCTTACTTCGTGTTCGCGTGCATACACCTCTCTATCATTTTTCTTACTTCGCATTCTTACGATCTAGATTAAGAGTGTCACTATTTATAGAGTTTCATAAAGAGTTCTCTCGATGATTCCATGTTATGCCACTTCATCTTGATCGTCGAACATAGAACATAGGGATATATGATCCACAACATGTAAACATTCTATAACAACCTCTGTAGGTATTAAATGTTCTATAACAACCTCAAAAAAATTTAAATATTTCTTCCTAGTTGGGTTGATAATCATTTTGTCTCAAAAATTTTTCCATTGCTGACTTTTATGTAAACTCTACCTTGCATGGTTTTTACTATTTCTTGATGTTGGACATTGTTGTTGCTCAGTCTACATTACCCTTCTATCACTAGGCATGTGTTGTGCTCAACACACACTATATAGGTTGGCACTTGTATACTTGGAATTTTCTTGGTCATTGATGAGTTTGACTGATATAAAAAATTACTTTGTGACCAAAAACTTACTTGACTCCTATAGATCTTGGTACATACTCAACTATATACATGATTTGGCCCATATTTTTCAATGATTTCCCTGTGAACTCTAGTTATCATGGTAAATGTGAGTTCCTTCTAATTTTGAGTAAAATATCTCTAGTTTCCTCGATTTTCTCCCCCTCTCTTTCTCTTTAATATCATCCTTGACACTAGAACTATTCGAAAAGTTTCAATGTTGTCAATGATAACATTAGCACTGTTTCTACTCCAACACTTTTTCAACTTATAAACTATCCAAATTTGTGCAAATTGATAATGTTATCTCATCTAAGCCTATTTATCCTACTTCCACGCTATTATACTCATTTGAAGGTTGTTTTGACTTAATGACCTATTCTTAAACTACTTGACACCTTTTGACATTTTTTGCAAGATATTGGTGATTTATGTCTCACACTCTCTATTGACACCTAAAATACACTAACTCACCCTTGGGATCTCTCTTAACTCCTTATTTATCAATGAATTGGCTAAGGTCATTACGAGCCAAAATTTTCTTAGAGTTTAGTCTAGAACCCTAGGTGCTCTTGAAACTCTTTTCAAGGGTTGTAGCTTCACAACCTTAATCTTATCATAGTCACGGTGAGCATATTTTGGAGACTTCTAGGACTCATTTATTGTACATACACTCAAAATTATAGTAAATAAGCTCTTATCAAGATCCATTTGAATGTGAAATAGAGTTATTTGATTTTTATTTTTAGATTCTTCTGTAATTCCCTTCCATCACCTTGGAGGCCATACCAATTATCATTCTCCTCATACCGTGATTCAAAAATCTCCAAAAAGTCTTTACCAATCAAAATAGTCTTTATACTGATTGACTAATAGTATTAATCAGCCCCATTCAATTATAGAATTAAAAAATTGCTTTCCATTATGATTCTTTAAAATACCTCCAACAGTGATACCAAAAGTAGTATTAAAATAGAAGCAAAAACCATGTTCATTTTTTTAAAACATTAAATTTTGATCCACAACAGAAGATGCTCTTTTTTTATCAAAAATATATTACAATATTTCGTAACACTAGATCTCATAATGGAGTTTATATTGTGATATTTTTGTCAGGATTTAACTATGTGATTTTGAATCAAACTCATTGACCCATGTTTAAACTGAATAAAACTCATATTTTATAAAATTTCTTTGGCACTGTAGATTATAGATAAAATGATTCTAAAAAAATTGTCAAATCTTATGCATATTGTGCATCATTTATTGGACATAACAAATACTCATCTTATGAATTTGAGAGCACATGTTTACATTCTTGTACAAGGCTAATTGTTTAAACTGAATAGAACTCTTATTTTAAAAAATTTCTTTAGCACTGTAGATTAAAAATAAAATAGAGAAATTAATTTTTAAAAAATTGTCAAATCTTATGCATACTATGCAAGATTTATTGGACATAACAAATACTCATCTTATGAATGTGAAAACACTTGTTTTTTACCAATCATAACTAATTGATTTACTACAAAACTACAAGCTAGAATATCAAACTCTTCTAAATATACATATGAATTAATAAAGAAAATGTAAGGATGGGTAGTGGAAGTGGTGTCTAAAATGCATGTAGAATTATGCATGGACCCCATAAATGTTCATAATGGTTGTGGTTTGAATATAATTGTCAAAGATTCAATTAATGGGCATCAGGTTTGGTTTGAAGTTATCTAAATTAGAAGGCAATACATGAGCATTAAAAGGACATTTGGATTGAAAAATCAAGTTATTGTTGGTATGCCATGATATCCCACTATTTTTCTTTATATGTAATGAAGGAATCCACTTCTATGTAACTATCTAGGCATTATTATAATATTTTATTCCTAAACATTTGTTAGTTTTTTCTGTAATCAATTATAGTCGTAGTTTTTGAAAGATTGATAAGGGGATTCTCATAAACTTTCAGATCTCTTCTATTTTGGTGAAAAAAAATAGGGCATTAATAATTTTTGGTTATACAATTACTTATCAATATGGGTTTCATTCTTTTTTCTAAGGCATGTCATCCAATGAACACATAGTACTAATAATTTTCCATTATTTGTGAATGACACTAAAGGGCTCATGAATATTTTAGCACTTTTATTTACGCTATTTTTCTGTTTTAAATGATGATAATATTAAAGCACTACAAATATTCCAATTTTATAGATTTTGATCAATTCATTACATAAAGTGTCATAATCCATTTGCATGGTTTAAAACTTTGCCTCTAAATTAGGTCATTTAATTTGTTAAGATTCCAATTTCTTCTATAGATTTTTTTAATAAGTATTTATATATCAATGTCATCACCTTACATAAAAATTCTATAAATTGGTATCATGAAGGGTTTACCTATAAAATCTTGACCAACAAATCATGCCTTGCAAGTTGCATTTTCTAGAAATTTTCCTTGAGGATCTACCTTCTACTTTACACTTGAGTAGACACATCAGCAAAGAACTATGCACGAAGCCTTCACCATATGGTTTGGATGTAAATTATATCATTGTGACCAACCCTTGTACATGTTGTGCTATAATGCATAACCAACTACATATAATCCTTGTCTGATAGTGTGATTTTCTAGTACCATTCCTTAAGAAGCGGTGAATTTGTATTGATTTCTATGATATTAACATTACTAAGAACTTACAAAATTAGAATCATTGCCAAGAAATTTTCTCTAAACAATACCTTTGATTATCAAAATGGAATTCCTAAGTAGTTTCAAAATTGAACACGAGAGTCTCTTGATACAATACCCCCCCACCAGGGTGGTAGGAAAAAGATATGTTTCAACCAAAGTGAAATCAACCACAATATATTGGGCCTTCAAATAGTTGCTAAAAAAAGGGTATGTATAGACGATGAAATTCCAAGAAATGGTTTTCTATTTTTCTTTTAGGAATGACATACATTGTGCCATTTATTTAATTTTTAGCTAAATGTGTGTAGATATGCCCATTTCAACATGATTCAAGATAGATATGAAGAATCATGTATTCTCTAGGAATATATATATATATATATAGTATCTTTAATCTTAATATCAATACAAAAGTGTAAAATGAAATACAATATTCCTATAGATGAAGATAATTATTGGGATTGGTATACTTTGTTAATTTGTTATTTCTTTGCTTCTATTGTGTGATCATTCTTATATATTTATGCCATGTATGAGAGTGTCTTTTTCTTCTTGAACATTATTTGTCATTGTCCTTTTGATTGATGTTTTTAAAGATATTATTCCCTAGTTGGGAACCCTTTACTCATTTATATTGCATCCAAATACACATATGTTTCTGCTTTGTGGTGGTTTTTCACTTGACTATATCTAATCTCTAAGTGTGCTAGAAACCTATAGCTGCACATTTTGAATGTTCATTTGACTATTTAACATAAGTGAGTTATCTTTTCGATAAATATTATTTTAATCATATATATAAGTACTCGTGCCCATGCATGGATCAGTTATTCCTTGATACCATTGCTAATTTTATGTGAGACCACAAATTATATAATATTGTACTAGTTTATCCCTTAAATTATCTTTGTCTTTATTTTATTCCACAACATCATAAACAAAGGTCAAAATGTTTTATTTAAATGAAAAAACATGACCCTTTAATAGGTTTTGATTCACTTATAAAGTAGAATTTTATGAATCCTTTTTTGATGGCTTATAATGCAATATGATTTTGATAATCTCAACTTGATGTTCTATGGTAATAGCTCAACTATTCATGAAATACATTTCAAGATAATTCTTTTTTTTTACTATTTATACATATTCATATGTCATGACTATTTTTTAGTTGTCTCTACTTGCAATAGATATATTTTTCAATGCTTATTATTATGCAAATATACTAGTTTCGTTGAAATCTAATTTGAAATTAAATTATAATGGATCCTTTCCAATAACCTGTTGGAAATTAAGTATCTGTGATGTCCGTCCAATGTCGGTCTAATTTGGTTAAGGCCATATAATATGAAAATTCTATTACAACCCTAGCCATCATTTTGCACAACTATATGTTGATTCCGAGAGGATTGATGTTGTGACACCAAATTTAGTCACCATGCTCATCAAATCGTTCATCCACTCTTACTAATTATCTATTTCTTGCAATAGTTAATTCACAGGTTTCTACTAAAATTTAGTACGAACTTTGAGTCAAGTTATAAATGCAAAGCCATTGCAAATGCATGTTGTTGACAATCAAATTGATGATAATCAGGTATTCCTTGGGAACAATTCAATCTCAAATCAAGTAACCTTTCAACTTGACTTTCCTGGAGAGAGTTTTGGCTTGGTAAAGGTAATGGGAGATGATGATATGTCATTGCCAAAATTAGAGAGGTGTGACAAATGAAGCATTTTCCACATTGGACACACTGTCAATGGTCTCACAAATGTGTGATTTTGGAAATGACTACACTAACAGATTATTATTTCCAACTGGCTTCTCTTATCTTCCTTCCATGTGTTAATTTTTAATCCATTCACTATTAATATCAACTTGCTTTTGTTCACATGAACCAAATGGACATCTATGTTCAACTTTCCTCTTCCAAGACTTCTAACACTTGTTTTGGGCTAGGCCATATGCAATACCACTAATCCTAATATTGAAAGATATATCCCCTTTTTATCATGCCAACATAACTAATGTACCTTTCAATAAAATAGACGCATTTAAAACTATTTTATAAGGCTTTAGCAGTATCCCATATGTAACGGTAAATTTGATTCATATCTTCCTTGGCTTCGACCTTCACTGTATGTTGGAAATCTACTAGTATATGAGGGCAGTAAAATGTATACAATAATGTAAGTTGTTCTTGCAAATTTCTTGTGGAGTCATTCCCAAACTAAGTTTGGCATCCAAAATCCACGAAAGCACAAACACTTGGTTCAATTGACATCAAATCTTGGTGACCCTCTATCTTTGTGTTATTACTTTTTGTTGGAATGTGTAATTTCGCCTCAAAGGAATTGTAAAAGAATAATAGAGGATTCTAGAAATTCCAACAGGATTACTGAATAGGGTTAGGTCAAATTAATATTTAAGTTTGTAAAGTTCCAAAAGTCATCTTTGTTTAGATATTTCTAGAAAAGTCTATTTGTTCTATGTTGGCAAATTTAGATGTTTCCAGAAATGATCTAAGACCTCTATAAATAGAGGCATCTTGTAATGTTATTGATATGGGCAATGTAATTGATATATTAATGTAGCAGCACATTGAATATTTTTTTCATTTTAGTTTATTTTGTCTATCCACCTTTCACAAGGTGTATCAGAGTTGTCCTGGGTTTCTACACTTTTGAACCTTATCTAGAAGTATAATATGAATTTGTAGATATACCAAATTGGGATATTAGGGAAGTCTCAAGCAATGTCCATTGTTATCACAATTAGCTAATAGAAGGATTAATCCCTTGAACATGTGGTGCACTACCATATGCCTAGGACGTCTCTATTTTTTGGATGTAATGATTATATTATTGATCATAACACCTCAGCCATGTGTACAATCATGTGTGCTTCAACAAAAATGCTTTCTTCAAAAATATTGCTTGCACATTTGAAATGACCAGTTTAATTTGAAAGATTAATAGAATCCATATTGCACTTTAATGGCATATTATCACCACCACATCCAAATTTTCTTTAAGTCTGCAAGTTGTAGTTAGAAATACACGATAAAGAAGGCATAGTTGCTCCATATTTTCTCTTTGACCCACTGTCATATACTGTCAAATGAAGAGTTGAGATAGTTACCAACTATAGGTGAAATCTAACTCTTACTTTAATACAAAAGGCTCTACGTGTCCAACCAATATGAATACTCATTTTTCCCAATACTATACTTTTGACTATGATTTGTCCTTCCATCTAATATCATGTAGGATCCAAATTCTTACATGTGTGAAATATTGAAAAAGGCCCTTGGAAATAAAGAGTCCACATATTGACCATCCAAAAAGATAAATGTAACTCCACCATATAGATTGGCCACTAAAACCAAAATTGAAAACCCTAACCCTTGAGAATACAATGCAAAAGAGAAACTCTAAAGCTTGCACACCCATATCCCTGTGCACTCATCACACTCCAAAATGTCTAATTGAAATCCAATGTCCATGTATTACTTCAAAATTCATTCTCCTTTCACCATGCTTTCATTATATTTCTATACATGTCTCTTAGAAATATAATGAAATTGTATTGTTTTGAATCTTGGATCTTTGTACATTGCAACTAGATGAGGATAGGATGTTACCAATCAATTCAGTAGGGCCTTTATTTCTTGACATTTTCACAATATGGATTGACTCAAGGAAAGAAGGACGCTCAAAGATGATGCAACTTTATTGGAGGGAAATAACTAGTTAAACAAAGTAGAAATAAAGGAAGCCAAAATTACAAAATGGGGCTATTATTTACAATGGAGAGGGGAAAAATCTCAGAACTAAATTTGACCATTAATAGGATGGAAAAAGTATAAGCCTTTTGGACCAATTTTTGGTAAAATGGTGGAAGATTTTGCACATGATATGAATGTGAATTTTGATTAAAATAACTTTAAAACAAAATCAAATCTATGGCACACAGACTATCTAATCAATCTTCCCATCTACAGAGAAATGAAATGGGGATCCAATATTTATTTTGCATATTTAGATGAATAAAACCAACCGATTTCATTACATGTGAAAAGGCCTTAATTAATTAAAGCAAGATATTATTTCAAATGTGATCAAAGCAACCATAACATCGCTTCCAAGCTGAGAAAAATAAATTGAAATAAAAAGATCTCAAAGTAAATATCTCTTTATTTCAAATAAACAAAGTAACCATTCAAAGAAAATTAATAGAAAGAGGAAGTTATTGTCAATGTAAATTATTATTATTTATGCTTTACTTAAGTTTACTTAGGTTAAATGCATTATTTATTAGTTTGTCACCTAGGAGTTTGCATACTCTCTTGTGTTGTCCTGTTAACAACATAGGAGTTAGCACTTTATTTTAACACATGTTATCTACAAAATCTCTACACGAGATACACCTTGTCATACTTATCCTCTTGTCTGCATGGAGGATAATCCACCTTTGTGGATGTATGTTGAGTTGTCATGCTTATCTCTTGGCGCTTTCTAGCTCATTTTGGAAGCTTCCTAGAAGCCATTATAAACAAGCTCTCCTAGTGTATTTGCATATCATATCATATAATATTGTACAAAAATTTACATCAATTATCTAAGAATACAATTTTCTTATTTTCAAACCAAACCCTTGCCTCTTCTTGTCTTTTTCTTCTTTGTGACAAGTTTTCTACGTGCAGGTGATTCGTGGGCTTGTGGATTTGATTTGCGCATTTGCTCAAATCCTACATGGTACTAGAGCCAAATATGTTGCAGCTTGTTCAATATTTGGAGAAAAAGGAGAAGAGGGTTTGACATAACAAATCTGACATTTTTTGGGCTTTTTTCTTCTTTTTTTGGAGGTGTGACAGCAGTGATTCAAAAAAAAAACTACAAAGGTGATTTTCAAATAGTGATATCTCCCTCATACGGAATCCTTTTTCCAAGCAATTTTTTGTTTTTGGGTAGGATTTTGTGATCTACACATTGGTGCAGGTTGTTTGAGATCTCTGTTCCTAAATTTTTTTGCAGATCACAAATCTCATTTTTTGCAACTTCAAAGCCTTCATTCAGGCTCATATGGACACATATTTCGATGCTTTTTTTTTTAAGTGCATGATATATTGTCTACTTTCTAGATCTAGAATTAGTTTGGAGTAATATTGAGTGGAAATAATACTTTCATCATTTGGTCATTTTTTGGCCTACAAAAAATAGATGATGATGTTGGTTTCATTTCATGTCTCGGTCATTTGAGCTCCTATTTTTGGCATTGAAGTAGAGGCTTCAATTTCCTATCTCTGCATCTAAAATCCAAGTTGTTTTCTCAGTTTTTGTGCTTTCAGTAGTTGTTGCTTTGGTATTTGAGGGATATATTTATATGTTGTGGGGGGAGCATTTTTTTTTCTATAATTTACTTTAGAATCGACCCTTCTACTTCTGTCTTCTTCTCTCAATGTTGGACCCTTCTGTGATCTGGCTCATGCTGCACAACTATCACACATCGAAAGCATAAATGACTAGGCTTCTTATGTCACAAGGCTTATGGTCATGTCTGGATGAGAACCATCCTATTCTGTAGCACCCTTTCGAGGTTTTTCAACACAAAAACAAAATGGATGAAGCCATGGGATTGATTGCACTGAACATCTCTGATTGTCTACTATTTCACTTGGATGGTTTGACCACTCCTCAAGCTATTTGGACCAAGTTTCATAACTTGTTTGGCATAGTAAATGAGTTCCAAGCACTACAACTTAATGCAGAGTTGACTTCTTTGAGAAATAGATTGTACATTTGCAAGCTTTTCTCTAGAAGAGCAATATTTCTTCTCCATCCTCTTCTACCTCTGGTACAGGAGCACCCACTCCACCATCATGAAACTAAGGAGTTCACTAAGGTCATTAGGACCTCTAACCATGCTTAGGAACATTAGATTGGTCATTGGATCACATTGTAAGACCATAGTTCCAAGATTGACAATTTATAAGCCCTTGGCTAGCTTTTGGTCATAAATGATCCCATATCCTAGGAATAGGTATTAGCATGGTTATTTTTTATTTTTTCTCATGTTTAGGTCATTTAGAAATCAAAAAATAAAGTCTTGGACCAAGTTTGGTCACTATGGGCATTATTATGCACAAAAATGCAAAGTTGCTCAAAAAGTTGCTCGACAACTTTTGAACAACTTCGTAAAAAATTGTTAAAACATTCAAATCTCTTCCCCAAACATCTAGTTGGTTCAAACCATCCTTGTAACCACTAGGGACAACCTACAATAGCCCATACAAGTGGGTGATAGGTATAATGTACTTTTTTTGGCAAAAAATCAATAAAATATCCTACTTTCCTGCAAAATTCCATGTTGCAGAGCATTATACAGATTCGTACGGACATTAGGGCATGTGTGAGTGACCCTAGAAGGTAGAGGAGTGAGTTATTTTTCATTTTCTTTTTGTTTCATGTCTTTATCTGCTATAGGTTGCAAGTTATTCAATTTTTACTAAAGGGTGCCTGAAAATCAACATTTAACAAGGGCACCACCTAGGGCCTTGTTGTTTTGGCACTTTCCACCATGGCAATTTGATGCCTCCTGGTGGAATGAAAGAATTATTAGTATACTTGATGATTTTTTAGGTTTTAAGGATGGCCATACAAGGAGTGAATTTTGCCACCATACCCTAGGTGTATGGCTCCATACATGCACTAATCAGCACTTTACCACAACCCTTATAACTTTCATTAAAGTGATTCAAGGTTGTAAATATGGATTTAGACCTGTTTTATATGCCCCTACATGTTCCAATAGCCATTATTCCATTTAAATCAACATTTAACAAGGGCACCACCTAGGGCCTTGTTGTTTTGGCACTTTCCACCATGGGAATTTGATGCCCCATGGTGGAATGAAATACCTATTAGTATACTTGATGATTTTTTACATTTTAAGGATGGCCATACAAGGAGTGAATTTTGCCACCATACCCTAGGTGTATGGCTCCATACATCCACCAATCAACACTTTACCACAACCCTTATAACTTTCATTCTAAAGTAATTCAAGCTCTGTAAATATGGGTTTAGACCTATTTTATATGCCCCTACATGTTCCAATAGCCATCATTCCATTTGGCATGTGTGAAATGGTAGCTACAGTCCAAATGCAACCTAATTAGGCCTATCAACATAAGCAAAATGTTGTTACAACAGTGGCTTCCATTATCTTCCACTTTGTGAGGTTTACATATGTCTAATATGGCCTAAAAGGGTGTCTACATATCAATTTTAACTTGACTCTTATGTTGGATTTTTTCATGTTATGGCCAATTTTCCATTTGAAGGGCTACTAGCCTTAGCCATGTCAAACTAATGTAACCATGCTTCCTTGTTGTTCAAAACCAAACCAATCATTGAAAATGTTGTAAACACACCTCAATAGGTCTAAGGAGGGTTTATATTCCATTCTCTAGTCATTGTTCTCTCTTATTTGGTGTTTGAGGGTGTGTAACCATATTAGGCCTTTAAGGAATCCTTGTGTTTTGGTGCTTTTGGATTGAGGCAAACCTAGTGATTAGGTTCCTTGGATTGTTTGGGTTGTGATAACCTATTATATGTTCATTATTGATGCTTGTGATAAATATCTCAACACTAAACCCTTTTTGTGGGATATTTGAAGGATTCTAACCAACCTTGTCAACTTGCCTAGTTGCCTAAAAACTTTTTGTTTGAGGCTTCCATTATGCACTATTGCATCAACCTCGTAGGGGTTTTCCTTTCAGTCTTCTTCCATATCTTCATCCTCTACATCAGATTTCGGACAGGGTCATGCAATACGGGTATCCATTGCATCCCTTTCCTAGGTCCCTTGGGTATTGGATTCAGGTGCTTCTCACCATATGACATCTTCTCAAGGTGTTTTCTCTACTTTTGAGGCTTCTCCCATTCCTCATATTTTCATGGAGAATAAAACTTCCCTACCAATTTGTAGTAAAGGCTCAGTTAGCATTCAGGGTGGCACCTTCAATGATGTATTGTATGTTCCATCTCTATCTACAAACCTTCTCTCGATTTCTCAGATTACACACAGTGGATAAGGGAAGATAGTTGAGTTCACTACAAATTTAGTCTTCATTCAGGATAATACAACAAGAGGTCTTATTGCTATAGGGATAGTTGATCATTCCACTGTCTCTACACCTTCTTACACTTTGGTCCACCATCTCCATTGTCAGAGCACAATTCTTCTTTTTCACAAGAGCATCATTTGCTTGAGTCAAGATACTTGAACCTTTCTATTATTCCTGAGATCATTGTTTTGCCTCCCATACCACATCCACTTGAGATTTTTTCTCTTTAGTAGGATTCTTCTTCAGCTCTGTTTGACCCTCCAATTCCATTCATCGAGCCTCCAGGTGCACCTGTTGTAGATTCTACAGAGGACATTCATCTCCTCTTTCATGACAGTGTCAACACCCCTGCATTGGGGATTCCCATTTAGGATCCTCATTTTTTTCCCTTCTAGTTTCACCTCTCCTTCAGGGGTTTCCTTGTTTTGTTCCTTTGTTACTTCTGCATCGGAGTTTCATTGGTTGGATCGTTTCTATAGGGGTTCCATCATTCTGGGGGGGCTTTGGTGTCTCTTCTCATGGGGGTGCTAGCTGTACTTATGGTTTTGAGAGAGTCTCTTGAGCCATTTGTGATCTATGCTTGGGATTACAGTAGTTGTCCTTGGGGGGTCGTATTGAGGCCTTCCTTCTTTCATGTTTTTTCAGCATGTTTGTACTTATCTCTCTTTTTGGGGGAGGGTTTTTCCCATGAGGTTTTCCCTCTTTCCCCATTTTTAGAGGTTACATTTCATTAAATTTGTACATGGATACCTAACATGGCCTCATAGCTGGGACCCATTATGCATTCTATCATAGCTTTTGTGAGCTTAAGTGCATTCCCCTAAGTTGCACTTAAAGGGGGGCGTTAGTGAAAATTATTATTATTTATGCTTTACTTAAGTTTACTTAGGTTAAATGCATTATTTATTAGTTTGTCACCTAGGATTTTGCATACTCTCTCATGTTGTCTTGTTGACAACACAAGAGTTAGCACTTTATTTTAGCACATGGTGTCTACAACATCTCTACAAAAGATACACCTTGTCATACTTATCCTCTCATCTATGTGGAGGATAATCCACCTTTTGTGGACGTATGCTGAGTTGTCATGCTTATCTCCTAGTGCTTTCTAGCTCATTATAGAAGCTTCCTAGAGGTGTTTATAAATAGGCTCTCCTAGTGTATTTTCATATCATATCATATCATGTATTGTACAACAATTTACATCAATTATTTGAGAATACAATTTTCTTATTTTCAGACCAAATTCCTTGCCTCTTCTTGCCTTTTTCTTCTCTATGACAAGTTTTATATGTGCAGGTGATTCAAGGGCTTGTGGATTTGATTTGTGTATTTGCTAAAATCCTATAGTTATGAATATCTATGTCTCTGATTTGTGTCACCATTTTTATGTACCTATTATATTGAGATTGAAGTGAAAAAAGTTCTTCCAATTTACTACATCTTGGATGAGTTGTATATCATTTCATTGTTGCTTGTAATTAAAGCAATTAAGTAAATGCTTCCATGAATTGATAGGATTTCTAGGTATATGGGAGGGATATCATGAGAATAGAATTTAGGCCTAACAATTGATAATTTTAATTGCAAGTCAATTAAATAGGTCAAGGGTTATTGATTTGCCTCTTAATCACAATGGATAAGGTATTGGTCATAAATTTGTGATGAAAATTGATATAGTCATGTGGTTGCACAACATACATTTAAATCAATCCATTTTCCATTCCTGTAATATAGAACTGAATTGTTGGTCATTCCCTTATTGTGACAACTTTCTTTAAATTATAGTAAGATGTTGTAAATCAACAAGTTGATTAAAATTCAAGAAGTTTTCTGACCATTTTTTCTATAAGGGAGTATTTTTATAAAAGAATATCATTGGATAAACTTTCGAAATCCCTAGTCTGAATGATTTGATGCTGAATATGGGAAATAGCTAACCCCTAGGCATCTTTCTTCATTGTATATCCTTGGTACCAATCTTTTGCAACCTGTAGTTTTAAAACACCAACATAACCCTTGTACAAATTGTGCTACAATGCAGAACCAACTACATATAATCCTTGTCTAATAGTGTGATTTTCTAGTACCATTCCTCAAGAAGCAATGAATCTATATTGATTCTTATGATATTAACTATTGGTGTAAATAAGTATTTTCTTATTACACTTTACTTAAGTTTACTTAGGTCAATGCATTATTTTATTATTGCTTAAGTGAAACACTTAGGAGTTTGCATACTCTTATGAGTTGTCATGTTCACAACATTGGAGTAAGGAACTCTAATTCAACACATGGTGTCTACAACATAATTTTACGTACTACACCTTTGTAGGCTTATCATCTCATCATCGCACTTACTCCTATGCTTAATGGAGGATAATCCACACCTAGTGGACATGTGCCTAGTTGTATGACTTATCATGTTGTTGATTCCTAGGCATTTTAGAAGCATTCCAGAGGCCTTTATATATAGGCACTCCTAGTGTACTTTCATATTGAATTGAATATTATATGGCTATTCTGATCATACTCTCCTTGTCTACTATTGTGCTTGTGCTTGAGTTCCTTGGTCTTGGGTGATTTTTCCCTAAGGAAAATTCTTACATTAACATTACTAAGCACTTACAAAATTAGAACTACTGTCAAGAAATTTTCTATATACAATACCTTTGATTATCAAATTGGAATTCCTAGGTAGTTTCAAAATTGAATACGAGAGTCTCTTGATACAATAACCCCCCACCAGAGTAGTAGGAAAAAGATATGTTACAACCAAAGTGAAATCAACCACAATATATTGGAGTTTCAAATAGTTGCTAAAAAAAGGGTATGTATAGATGATGAAATTCCAAGAAATGGTTTTCTATTATTCTTTTAGGAATGACATGCATTGTCCCATTTATTTAATTTTTAGTTAAATGTGTGTCGATATGCCCATTTTAGCATGATTTAAGATAGATATGAAGAATCTTGTATTCTCTAGCAAAATATATAATGTATCTTTAATCTTAATATCAATACAAAAGTTTAAAATGAAATACAATATTCCTATAGATGAAGATAATTATTGGCATTGATGTACTTTGCTAATTTGCTAATTCTTTGCTTCTATTGTGTGATCATTCTTATATATTTATGCCATGTATGAGAGTGTCTTTTTCTTCTTGGACATTATTTATCATTGTTCTTTTGATTGATGTTTTTAAAGATATTATTCCCTACCTGGGAACCCTTTACTCATTTATATTGCATCCATATACATATATGTTTCTCCTTTATGGTGGTTTTTTCACTTGACTATATCTAATCTCTAAGTGTGCTAAAAACCTATGGCTGCACATTTTGAATGTTCATTTGACTATTTAACATAAATGGGTTATCTTTTTGATAAATATTATTTTAATCATATATATAAGTCCTCAAACCCATGCATGTATCAATTATTCCTTGATACCATTGCTAATTATATGTGAGACCACAAAGTATCACATTGTACTAGTTTATCCATTAAATCTTCTTTGTCTTCATTTTATTCCACAACATCATAAACAAAAGTCAAAAGGTTTTATATAAATGAAGAAAAATGACCCTTTAATAGGTTTTGATTCACATATTAGGTAGAATTTTATGAATCCTTTTTTGATGGCTCATAATGCAATAGGATTTTGATAATCTCAACTTTATGTGCTATGATAATAGCTCAACTATTAATGAAATACATTTCAAGATAATTCTAGTTTTTTACTATTTACACCTATTCATATGTCATGACTACTTTGTAGTTGTCTCCACTTGTAATAGATATGTTTTTCAATGCTTATTATTATGCAAATATACTTGTTTACTTGAGATCTAATTTGGAATTAAATTGTAATGGATCCTTTCCAATAACTTGTTGCTCTAAATACTTGTTGCACCTATAAATGATTATAAAAAGTGTACAAAAGAAGGCTCTTGTGATGCATAAATATGATACATTTGATAAGGGGATCATGAATAAACACCTATTTTCTCTATTGATATATTTCTAGTGGCAATGTTTCCTTAGATAAGAATAATACGATATATGTTACATTTCAAATATCATATTTCATGACTTTTAGAGCATCCATTTATGCTTATAAGTTCAATAAATGACAAGCTAAAGTATCAAAAGGATAGACATATAGTATGATCATGCATTCTAGACTAGAGGTAGTAAATGGTGGAAGATTCAATAACAAGATAGGTTTGGAGTTTGGTGAAGAGATAAGGTATAAATGATTTTGTCAAGAGTTATGTGATTGAGAATTATCACCATACACAACAATAATATTGGTGTAGATGGGTCGTATGATGCCTATGGGTTGGGCGTATGGTGTCTATGTTGTTGCTGTAGAGAAGTGAGAATGGTGTATGGTAACAGGGCTGTGACAGTGTGGTGGAGGGAAGAGGAATTGCAAAGGTCATATAGTATCTAGGCCATATTGTGGAGACAAGGGGATGACCTTACAAAATGGTCATATGGTGTGTGGGAGCAACTATGGGAGTTGGCCATATAGAGGTATAGGAAGTCATACGATATATGTTGTAAGCCATACAATGATGGTTGGGTGCTGAAGTGGAGGCCAATGTGTTTGTACAATGGTATAGGAGGGTGTACAGGAGTAGGGGTGATGCAAGGGATTTGGCAATATTGCTTAGAATGCAAAATAACATATATTAGACATGAATAATTTGCAGAAGCTAGAGTCTGAAAAGATACACACTTGTTACCAAATAGTAATGCTATTTCCATGTATAAATAATGCTCTGATTTTCCAGATCCGAGCCAAGCAATACAAAGATGCAATAGGGTGAGGGTTGAATCCCACCGAAATTGGAGAGTCAAGTAGGGAAGATCTTTCACTTCCCAAATGGAAAACCATAGAGAATCCCAACTGGAATTTGCAGCATAGAGAAAATAATCCAAATTACATATCTAATGACTACCGACATGCCATGCTTAAATACCCATCAGGGAAAATTTTCTGAGGGTGTACAAAGATAGTCAATGACAACAAAAACTCCAGAAACAAAACAAAAAATGGGTCCAAGATATATTAGATCAATCAGCCCATTAACAATAGTTTGATTAATGATTTATTTTATAACAGGAACATTACAAATTTGGTCATGGATCACAACATATTTTGCTTGCAGTTTGTTTAGATATTACAGTTCACCATTTTTTATTTGAATTGCACACTGTATTTAGAAACCTGTATATACAAAGAAAAAATATTCTTCTATTCAAAGCCGTATATATCTATATTTATTATATATCATGGGAACACCATAATACATTTTTGCAAAAGTCATAATCACCAAGATGCATTCAATAAGACATGTTAAAATAGCATTTCCCAAGCATACACTGGCATTTTTTTTACACATAATCTTATGTAGAGTTTGTATTCTGAGAAAGACTCAAGATAGGGTATATGGGTTGCAACAAGCACATATATGTAAAAGTCATGCCATTTTCTTGGTAGAATAATTTTCTACAACATTCTATTTTATCGTGGTCATAATTTAGAAGTGTATGGCAGGGTGGTATGTTGAATTTTCACATTGAATAGGCACAAAATTGCAACTACCACATAAATGAAATCGATATCAAAGTTGTGACACATTCATGGATTTTGCAAATTCTTATTATTTATGAGTAACATTTAAAGGAGCTATTTTGATATTTATGGGGCACTATATTGACTTTGGTTGAGAATGAAATTTTAGAGGAGGCATTGTCAATGTGGCATCAAAACATGTATAGTGTCAATTGTGCACCCTATTGACCAAATGGATTGTCGTTTTCAAAAGATATGGAACACTTGTGTTGAGGGAAATATTTTCGCCATTTGAATATAGGACCTTCCTACATCCAAAGCTACAACTGGATGATAATATTTTGCATGTTACTTTGGCTAGTATTCCAATTCCACAATGTGCAACCATATAGAGGAAATTTGTATTCTCACAATGAATTCTTGGTCAACCAAATAGTGCCAAATTAAATTCCATACTCATAATTTATATTCCAGAATCCCAAAGCTAGCATTCCAAATGCTAATGTTTAATTTATATTCCAACAACCAAACAGGCCCTTAGCGAAGTCTCAAGCAATGTCCATTGTTATCACAATCAGCTAATAGAAGGATTAATCCTTTGAACATGTGGTGCACTTCCATATGCCTAGGACATCTCTATTTTTTGGATGTAATAATTATATTATTGATCATATCACCTTAGCCATGTGTACAATCATGTGTGCTTCAACAAAAAGGCTTTCTTCAAAGATATTGTTTGCACATCTGAAATGACCAATTTAATTTGAAAGATTAATAGAATCCACATTGCACTTTAATGACATATTGTCACCACCACATCCAAATTTTCTTTAAGTCTATGTAGATTGTAGTTAGAAATACATGATAAAGAAGGCATAGTTGCTCCATATTTTCTCTTTGGCCCACTGTCATATACTGTCAAATGAAGAGGCGAGATAGTTACCAACTTTAGGTGAAATCTAACTCTTGATTTAATACAAAAGGCTCTAAGTGTCCAACCAATACAAATACTCCTTTTTCCCAATACTATACTTTTGACTATGATTTGTCCTTCCATCTAATCTCATGCAGGATCCGAACTCTTACAAGTGGAAAATATTAAAAAAGGCCGTTACAAATAAAGAGTCCACATATTGACCAACTCCAAAAAGATAAATTTAACTCCACCATATAGACTGCCCACTAAAAACAAAATTTGAAAACCCTAACCTTTGAGAATATAATGCAAAAGATAAACTCTAAAGCTTGCACATCCATATCCCTGTGCACTCATCACACTCCAAAATCTCTGATTTGTCTGTGTATTACTTCAACTTTTATTCTCCTTTCACTATACTTTCATTATATTTTTACATATGTCTCTTAGAAATATAATTAAATTGTATAAATTTGAATCTGGAAACTTTGTACATTGCAACTAGATGAGGATAGGATGTTATCAATCAATTTAGTAGGGTCTTTATTTCTTGACATTTTCACAATATGGATTGACTCAAGGAAAGGAGGTGGTTCAAATATGATGCAACTTTATTGGAGGGAAACAACTAATTAAACAAAGTAGAAATAAAGGAAGCCAAAATTGCAAAATGGGGTGGTTATTTACAACGGAGAGGGGAAAACCCTAAAAACTAAAATTTGACCATATGATTACTTTGGGGTTTTATGTCAATAATGTATGGTTTTCAAACAAAATTAATACAAAGAGGAAGTTCTCCATATCTATGTCTCTGATTTTTGTCTCCATTTTTATGTACATATTATTTTGAGATTGAAATGAATAAAGTTCTTTCAATTTAATACACCTTGGATGAGTTGTATATCATTTCATTATTTCTTTTGATTAAATGAATTAAGTAAATACTTCCATGAATTTATAGGGTTTCTAGGTACATGGGAGGGATATCACCGAAATAGAACTCAGGCTTAACAACTAATAATTTTAATTGTAATTCAATTAAATTAGTCAAGGGTTACTAGTTTGACTCTATATAACAATGGATAAGGTACTGGTCATAAATTTGTGATGAAAATAAATATAGTCATGTGGTTGCACAATATACATTTAAATCAATCAATTTTTCGTTCCTGTAATAAAGAGCTAAATTGTTGGTTATTCCCTTATTGTGAAAACTTTCTTTAAATTACACTAAGATGTTGTAAATCAACAAGTTGATTAAAATTCAGGAAGTTTTCTGACCATTTTTTTCTATAAGGAAATATTTTATAAAAGAATATCATTGGATAAACTTTCCAAATCCCTGATATGAATGATTTAATGTTGAATATGGGAAATAGCTAACCCCTAGGCATCTTGCTTCATTTTGTATCCTCTGTACCGGTCTTTTGCAACCTGTAGTTTTAAATCACCAACATAACCCCTATACAAGTTCTGCTACAATGTAGAACCAATTACGTACATAGTCCTTGTCTGATAGTGTGATTTTTTAGTACCATTCCTCAGCAAGCAATGAATCTACATTGATTTCTATGATATTAACATTACTAAGCACTTACAAAATTAGAACCATCGTCAAGAAATTTTTATATACAATACCTTTGATTATCAAATTGGAATTCCTAGGTAGATTCAAAATTGAACACGAGATTCTCTTGATACAATACCCCCCACCAAGGTAGTAGGAAAAACATATGTTTCAACCAAAGTGAAATCAACCACAATATATTGGGGCTTCAAATAGTTGCTAAAAATAACGGTATGTATAGATGATGAAATTCCAAGAAATTGTTTTCTATTATTCTTTTAGGAATGACATACATTGTGCCATTTATTTAATTTTTAGTTAAATTTGTGCAGATATGCCCATTTCAGCATGATTCAAGATAGATATGAAGAATCTTGTATTCTCTAGGAAAATATATATAGTATCTTTAATCTTAATATCAATACAAAAGTTTAAAATGAAATACAATATTCCTATAGATGAAGATAATTATTGGCATTGATGTACTTCGCTAATTTACTAATTCTTTGCTTCTATTGTGTGATCATTCATAGATATTTATGCTATGTATGAGAGTGTCTTTTTCTTCATGGACATTGTTTGTCATTGTCCTTTTGATTGATGTTTGTTTAAGATATTATTCCCTACTTGGGAATCCTTTACTCATTTATATTGCATCCATATACACACATGTCTCTCCTTTATGGTGGTTTTTCCACTTGAGTATATTTAATCTGTAAGTGTGCTAAAAACCTATGGATGCACATTTTGAATGTTCATTTGACTATTTAACATAAATGGGTTATCTTTTCTATAAATATTATCTTAATCATATATAATCTCTAAGTGTGCTAAAAACCTATGGCTGCACATTTTGAATGTTCATTTGATTATTTAACATGTGTGGGTTATTTTTTCTATAAACATTATTTTAATCATATATATAAGTTTGGAGTTTGGTGAAGAGATAAGGTATAAATGATCTTGTCAAGAGTTATGTGATTGAGAATTATCGCCCTTCCAATAGTAAAGAAATAATTGGTAGATTTTAGTCAAGTACAATTCAGTGTGTTTCATATAAGGCTAGGGACTGCGAGCTCATGTACTCACCTTTGAGTTGTTCCTTGTACGAGGGTTACACAAGATGGGGAGATCAACCAGATTCAAGATTTTTGTTGTTCAGAGAAGTAACCAGTACGAATTATGCATTCCTCAATGTGACTAATTCTTTAGGAGGTAAATCTCAAGAATGAATCCTTATAGTGTGATGAATTTAACGACATGAGAATAAATTTGTTATGAAAATTGTGTCTACTATCTAACTATTTTAATGTTAGAATTATCTAAATAAATAATGTTATGTTACTTTTTAGTTAGTACCCTACCTCCTACAGTATATTAAGTTCCTATTATTACATGGTCAATAAAATGTCAAATATGTTGTCACCGTTTCCTACTAGATTAATCCTTGCCAATTGGGAAAATGCTATCACGGGAAGGTGTTGAGTAGGTAAAGCTCCCATTGATCAAACTACGTATTTTCCTTTGGATGATAGAGGTCACGAAATTAGATTGGGCGTGTGTTGCGGAATTTCATCAAATTTAAGTTGAAATAGTAGGGAATATGTGATGGTATATGACACACAATTATAGAAGACACCAAACTTATTCGCATGCATAAAGTGAACTTGTCGATTTCCATGATCAATGTGAATCTTAAAAGTAAATCTCTCTTTATTTCAAATAAACAAAATAACTATATGGTTAATTTGGAGTTTTATGTCAATAATGTATGGTTTTCAAAGAAAATTAATAGAAAGAGGAAGTTATGCATGTCTATGTCTTTGATTTTTGTCTCCATTTTTATGTATTTGTTATTTTGAGATTGAAATGAATAAAGTTCTTTCAATTTAATACACCTTAAATGAGTTGTATATCATTTCATTGTTTCTTTTAATTAAAGGAATTAAGTAAATGTTTGCATAAATTGATAGTGTTTCTAGGTATATGGGGGATATCATCAGAATAGAACTCAGGCTTAGCAACTGATAATTTTAATTGTAAGTCAATTAAATTAGTCAAGGGTTACTGGTTTGACTCTGTATCAGAACGGATAAGATCGTGGTCATAAATTTGTGATGAAAATTGATATAGTCACATGGTTGCACATATACATTTAAATCAATCAATTTTCCATTCTTGTAATAAAGAACTAAATTGTCGGTCATTCCCTTATTGTGAAAACTTTCTTCAAATTACAGTAAGACATTGTAAATCAACAAGTTGATTAAAATTAAGTTTTCTGACTTTTTTTTTTTATAAGAGAATTTTTTTTATAAAAGAATATCATTGGATAAACTTTCCAAATCCCTGATCTAAATGATTTAATGCTGAATATGGGAAATAGCTAACCTCTATGCATCTTGCTTCATTCTATATCCTTCGTACTGGTCTTTTGCAACCTGTAGTTTTAAAACACCAACATAACCCCTATACAAGTTGTGCTACAATGCAAAACCAACTATGTACATCCTTGTCTGATAGTGTGATTTTCTAATAACATTCCTCAAAAAAGAAATGAATCTATATTGATTTCTAAGATATTAACATTACTAAGCACTTACAAAATTAGAACCATTGTCGAGAAATTTTTATATACATACCTTTGATTATCAAATTGAAATTCCTAGGTAGTTTCAAAATTGAACATGAGAGTCTCTTGATGCAATACCCCCCACTAGGGTAGTAGGAAAAAGATATGTTTCAACCAAAGTGAAATCAACCACAATATACTGGGGCTTCAAATAGTTGCTAAAAAAAAAGGGTATGTATAGACGATGGAATTCCGAGAAATGGTTTTCTATTATTCTTTTAGGAATGACATGCATTGTGCCATTTATTTAATTTTTAGTTAAATGTGTGTAGATATGCACATTTTAGCATGATTCAAGATAGCTATGAAGAATCTTGTATTCTCTAGGAAAATATATATAGTATCTTTAATCTTAATATCAATACAAAAGTTTTAAATGAAATACAATATTCCTACAAATGAAGATAATTATTGGCATTGATTTACTTTGCTAATTTGCTAATTCTTTGCTTCTATTGTGTGATCATTCATAGATATTTATGCTATGTATGAGAGTGTCTTTTTCTTTTTGGACATTGCTTGTCATTGTCCTTTTGATTGATGTTTTCTTAAGATATTATTCCCTACTTGGGAATCCTTTACTCATTTATATTGCATCCATATACACATATGTTTCTCCTTTATGGTGGTTTTTTCACTTGACTATATTTAAATTGTAAGTGTGCTAAAAACCTATGGTTGCACATTTTGAATGTTCATTTGACTATTTAACATAAATGGCTTATCTTTTCTATTTAAATATTATCTTAATCATATATAATCTCTAAGTGTGCTAAAAACCTATGGCTGCACATTTTGAATGTTCATTTGACTATTTAACACAAGTGGGTTATCTTTTCTATATATGTTATTTTAAACACACACACACACACACACACACACACACACACACACACACACACACACACACACACACACACACCATTGCTAATTATATGTGAGACACACACACACCATTTTAAACACACACACACACACACACACACACACACACACACACACACACACACACACACACACACACACACACACATTGCTAATTATATGTGAGACCACAAAGTATAATATTGTACTAGTTTATCTCTTAAAATATCTTTGTCTTCATTTTATTGCACAACATCATAAACAAAAGCCAAAAGGTTTTATTTAAATGAAGAAAAATGACCCTTTAATACGTTTTGATTTACTTATAAAATAGAAGTTTATGAATCCTTTTTTGATGGCTCATAATGCAATAAGATTTTGATAATCTCAACTTGATGTGCTATGGTAATAGCTCAACTATTCATGAAATACATTTCAAGATAATTCTACTTTGTTACTATTTATACCTATTCATATGTCATGACTATTTTGTAGTTTTCTCCACTTGTAATAGATATGTTTTTCAATGCTTATTATTATGAAAATATACTCGTTTCCTTGAAATCTGATTTGAAATTAAGTTGTAATGGATCCTTTCAAGCAACCTGTTGCTCTAAATACTTGTTGCACTTATCAGTGTTTATAAAAAGAGTACAAAGGAAGGCTCTTGTGATGCATATAGATGGTACATTTGATAAGGGGATCATGAATAAACCCCTATTTTCTCTATTGATATATTTCTAGTGGCAATGTTTCCTTAGATAAGAATAATAAGATATATATTACATTTCAAATATCATATTTCATGAATTGTAGAGCTTCCATTTATGCTTCTAAATTCAATAAATAACAAGCAAAAGTATCAAAAGGATAGACATATTTATCTCTGCCATCAATCACTGAATCTTACTTTATACATGATGATTGTGTTTGCATGAGTCACCAAAAGTTTCATCATTAAATCTTCATGTTTATTGTGCCCATAAAATGTCATTCACCTAACAACAAATCATTGCACTTTACCTAGCTCTTGTGTTTTGCATGTATGCTTTCAACAACTATTCCAAGGGTCATATTCATGAGAATCCATGTGAAACCGCACAACCTTCTTCATTTGGCGAATGGTTGATTCCTCTACATGTTTGAATTTTGAAGACAACACTCCTTTCAAGAGGTCATTAGCAATATGAATCTTATAAGAATCAATGGTGAAAAACCATTACAATCATAAATCATAGTTCATGCATTGTAGGGCCTAGGCATATATCGAGGAGCCTTCTTTTGCATAATTGATGACAAAAGACATCCAAACACCATCTCTACAGTTATGCATCCACCCTCCAAAGTTGCATTTCTGTTTGAACATAATATGTGCTCACAGGCTGTATGGAGGCACTAACAAAGATATTAAAAATGATGATGATATTAAAACACTACAAATATTCCAATTTTATAGATTTTGGTCAAGTCATTATGAAAAGTATCATATTCCATTTGCATGGTTTAAAAATTTGCTTCTAAATTAGGTAATTAAATTTGTTAAGATTCTAATTTCCTTTGTAGATTTTTTTAATAAGTATTTATATATCTGTTACCTAAATTTTATGCATGATGATTTTTACTTCAAGTAACATCACAAAAAGTAACATTGCAAAAGGAAAACGTACATTTTCTATTCATTTATATACCATCATATATGAAATCACAAGCAAAAGAGATACAATGTTCATTGTATAGATCATCAACTGATATGTACAATTTTCATTTTTTACAAAGTATGAAATGAATTAATATGCTGAATAGAGAAGATCTCACACAAGCCATGAGTATAACTAGCTAGATTGCTTTCATAAGGAAATGCATGAACAGAGAAGCATGTGCACGAAAGAAATAGGAATAGAGATAACCATTCATTGCCTGTTGTTTTGATTGGTTATGGACTCTTTTCCTAGTGCACTCATCCAACTCCTAGCTCCATGATCTCTAGCATTTGAAAAAAACATAAAAGCAACTAATGTTAGATCTTGAAGGATCTAAGCAATGACTACCTATCTCTACGACTACATATTCCATCTGTTGATGCATTTCCATCATAATAGAAAAGTAACCAGTGATATTAAAATCTAGTGTTCAGAGAAATAAAATCATTTATGAAGTGTCATGAGCCCGTGCTCGAACCTCATGAAGGATAGCCTAAATATCACATGGAATCAGAGTATCCTAATAGTCAGGAGAACATCATTTCAACATGTAGAGACAGTGAGTATTTGGATGACTCTCAGCATCTAAAGTTTCTTGTAACAATTTACAAACCAAGAAGACAATAAAAGAAATTATCTATAATATTGGTGCAACGAAGAGAATTAGTTATCTATTGGAAAATGGATTACTAATAAATATACAAAACTGAGCATTCAAATTTCCAACAAATTTTAGTTGTAGTTGAGCAGTATCAAAGAAAAGGAGCAATTTAGTTCTATTACAATGATCAAACATGAGTCAAAGATGGTATAGTATCAGTTTAAAACAGACCTTCATTCAGTTCAAGTGATGCTCTGCCCTCTTACTAACATGGAAATATACAAGTTCCAGCATCAGCAACAAGGAGCCAAAATAACATTCCAGGGGTTAATTCACAAGAATCAACAGTGTCAAAAAATATGTATAAATGAAGACTTTCAGCAAATAGGTACCATATTTTAATGATATGCGCTATATTCAGCAAGCAAAATGATATAGAATTCACAAAGTCTAGCAAGAAGTAGTTTTTGCACTACAGGCAGATCGAAAAATGATGTGAAGATGTCTTATCAATGTCACGTAAATGAAACAACAATATAACGGGTTCACAATGATATTAAAAAGCAATTGGACAAAGACAAAAGCATTCAATCAAATACATACAACAGACTGCCATGACATAGATTTCAATACAACTACTGAGAATTCACAAAAGATAACTACTATATTTCTTGACAATCTTGGCAAGTTATTGACATTCTCAATAGTCCAACTACTAAACAATCAGAGAGCTACAGTAAAGTGTGGGGTTGTCAATAATTGTTACAACTGATATCATCTTTCGAATATCAATTAAAATTCTGAGCAATGAATCCTTAGATGTAGCTTTTGACCTTGCAAGTGGTCCTGTGAATCAAGAGTGTGGTGTGAAGTTTGGATAAATATTAATGCAACTTTCTCAAGCATGGGAGAAAGCAGATACTCAGGGTGCAGCTGAAATTGCAAGTTTTTTTCCCCCCTCTTTGCAAGGCTCTTTAACAACAAATGCAGAGTTATTGGAAAATGTTTAATACATGTTGAAAGACATTTTATGGTCAAGAAGAGCTGTAGAAGGTCACATCTACTTTCATTTAGCTATATAGCCGAATCAAGTGCATCATAGAATAGAACAAAGTGATCCAGACATTATGGCAGCTAAAAGAAATATCATAACCTTAGAAAAATCAAAATGAGCAATGAATTTATGCACAGGAAACCCCATTTGGGTGTTTATAATGTAATGACTTCAACATTTTCCACGGAAGCCAGCAAATCTATAGCATGAAGTGATAGATAAAACCCATAAGTGGCTGCTTTGAATCAGAAACTCAAAGTTCCTTCCAGCCATGGCGGATTCAGGCACAAGCAACCCATTCTAGTTTTCTAAAGAACACAACTTGCAAATTAGATCACAGGAAAACACCCACAAAACTGTAGTATGTTATTCAAAAAGCAAGAGCAAATAATTTAGTGGCGGCAGGTGATTTTTAGTTACAACAAAAATGCTTCAAATACCTTTGTGGTGGCTTCATCTTCATCTTCAACAAATATGACAAGAAACAACATATATACAGTAAACCCTTATGGCAATTTTTGTGAAATAACAAATAAGCATTTTTAAAAAAAAAAAAAAAAAACTCCAGATCGCTATTCAAAAAAATAAAAGGAGAAGGTAAAAGATGCATGTATTTGTAATTTTTGGAGTTAAAATGAGAAAACCCTATATGTTGTTTTTTTGAAATGAAAGCAAAACCCAGGCGACCACTAAGAAGTATGCCATAAAATCCATCTATATGTTTATTCAACTCATACCAACAGTATCATGACATTCAACAAGAAGCAACTCGTAGATACATTCTAAAGGAAAGCTCATACCTGTTGAGCAATGAACAAGAAAACAACTTATGGCATCCAAACAACAAACAAAAGAATGTCATTGCGGCCATTAAACAACAATGAAACCCTCAAGTTTCATTTCCAGTTCCAATGAAAGTTTGCCATCAAAATACAAACAAAACCTTTTGTGTTTAGGGCGCAAGAGAACCCAGATTTATTCATGGTAGCCACAAAAAACTCTGCAAACCCTCATTCCTCTTCTTCATCACAGATCCAAATGTTTCCAAAAGATGAAAATGATAAATTGAGGAATGAAGATTTTAGGGTATTCAAACAATATATCTTGCCCCAAATTTCTTTTAACTTTCTTTTGGAGTCCGTAGGTGATTTTATGGGATTTTTATCCTATTTTGATTTTTGCATTTTGAGAGTGGGAGGGGTATATGTTTATGGAGTTTGTATAAGGGTTTTTGTTTTGCTTTGGGTTTTATTAAAATATTTAAAATATTAAAATAATTTCTATATTATTTTAATGTTTTTATTTATTTTTAATGTAAGTGAAGGGATTCCTCAGTTTTATTTTTGTAATAATCTCGTATTGTAAAGGAAATACTTTAAATGATGAATTATAAATCATTTATAGTATTTTCCTTTTCTTGAAAAGGCAAAAATAAAGGGTTTTGTTTTTATTATTGCATGATAATATTTGTGAAGAAAATATTAAGGTGATAAAATTACAAATCACTTAATTTTTTCTATCATTAATGCAAAAGGGGGTGAGTCATCCTTTTCCCTTGTCATGGTATTAATTCAGAAACTCAATTATGAATATCTAGAAGGATTACAGCTGAGGAGTTATTGCATTTTGGAGACTTTTTGAGTCTGCTTAGAGATAATAACTGCATTTATGAGGGGCAGTTATGATGATATTATCAGATGATGCCTTTTGGGCTATTTTGTACACCTTTTGAAGTCTTTTCAAAGACTCAAGTTTCGCCTTAAGGGCAAAATCCGACCCAACATTTATGGCTTGGAAAAATGCAGTTGGATGAAAGTGCATAAGTATGAGTTTTGTAACTCATTTTGGGGAGTTCTAATTTTATGCATAGAGTTTCTGTGACTAATTCTGAGTCCCAGACTATTTTTTGCAAAGTTTGTAATTCATTTTTGGAGATACAATACAAGTGACAGCAACGGTGATTATGTTATTTTGGGTGTTCATTATTCAACCTTCTTTCTTTTTGCAAATTCTGTGTGTATTTTCAAGATTTGATAGGATAACTTGTGAATGTTTTCAGTATTCCTTGTCTTTTTGTCTCATTCTAGCACCTTTGTGTAGAAAAGTAAGTTTGCTTGCAAGTTATAATATGTGCTTTTATGTGAAATTAATCAAAGTGAGGTATTAGTTCATCCTCCTTTTTGTAGTTTCAGTATTGAAACCTCATTATAAATCATTTGTGTAAGCCTTTACAGGGAGTCATGCTTTATGTGTATTTCTTAGAGCTATATAATCCTTTCTATCAAATGTATTCCTGTCTTCATAATAACTTCTGGTGTATCACCTCCTTAGTTTAAAATTTAGGTTTTAGGTTTGTATTAAGTAATTTCTTACCCTTTTCCCTCAATTTTTCATTGAGTTTTAGAGATTATCACTAAAGAATCTAATAGGAGCCGGCCTAGAATCCAGAGGTTTCATTTCATTATCCAGTCTCATATAGTGAAATGAATCCCATGTTAAGTAAGGATTACTGAACTTTTTCAGTTCAGTAAAGGGTGCAAATCCTAAAACTTAACAATATCAATATCATCACCTTACATAAAAAATCTATAAATTAGTATCCTGGGGGTTTACCTATGAAAGCTTGACCAACAAAACATGCCTTGCAGGTTGCATTTTCTAGAATTTTTCCTTGAGGATGTACCTTTGAATTTACACTTGAGTAGAGACATTGGCAAAGAACTATGCATGAAGCCCACACCACATGGGTTGGATGAAAATTATATCATTGTGACCAACCCTTGTACAAGTTGTGCTATAATGCAGAACCAACTACGTATAATCCTTGTCTGATAGTGTGATTTTCTAGTACCAACTGTAGGTGAAATCTAACTCTTGATTTAATACAAAAGGCATTAAGTGTCCAACCAATATGAATACTCATTTTTCCCAATGCTATACTTTTGACTATGATTTGTCCTTCCATCTAATCTGATGTAGGATCCAAACTCTTACAAGTGTGAAATATTAGAAAAGGCCCTTGGAAATAAAGAGTCTAAAGGGAAATGAGAGCATCCCAGAAATTCATCTAAGATCAGTATGCACATCTTGTATACAATAGTTTCTTGTACAACTTCTAATCAACAAATACAAGTGCATACTACTATGCCATAAAAGCGGAAATAGACATAGTTGATTTCCCACAATTAAAACCTTAAAGGAAAGTGATTGCAATTTACCGATCTAAACAAAATTCAGCAGCATTACAACATATAGATTATTACTCTATAATCATAGAACTAGAAGAATTAGACAGAATAGAGAACACATATATACGTGGGGAAAACCTTTCCAGGTAAAAAACCCCACTCTCCAAACCATCAAGCTAATGTATTATTCAGTAATAAGTTACAATACATTTTCAGCCTTCACATGGAGATTTACATCTTGCTCCATTCTAGAGAAAATCTAGCAGCATAACCCTGTGCAAATATCTTCTCATCTCACTCTTTCACTCTATTGCATTACCTTGCACTTTATTACATTACAACATGCAATACCCATTTTATGAACATCTTAAGACCCAACAAAATGCCCACAAAGGAGTTGGGTGTTTTTCGTGGCTCAACCACAAGGAACCATGCACAATACCACATGCACATGCAATACCAAGAAAAGAGCGTCCATCCCTTGATTAGGTGATGACAGCTTGTCATAGAATCCGCCAAAAATAGCGGTCACAAGAGAAGTGTAAGGGAATCCGTCATATCAACCTATTTTTGGCATATTCTCTTACACACACCAACCACTCATTCTTGGGTGCCTAAATAGGCCTCATGTCATAAGATGCTCTTACAGCTATCATAGCTCATTCCTTAAATAGCTCTTATGCGTCATAGGAATCCGTCATAACCATTTCAGCCATGATCTCCTTCACACACTTCAAGATGCCGACACATGTAAGTGATCAACATGCCAACTAGACATGTACACTCACATTTACATATTATTTGAAAAAATACATTTACAAAATAAATAATAATAAGAATAGGAATTATACAATGTTGAGACACCTTATTCCTAACATTCTCCCACTTGTCGAATACCTTGTAAGAGCAACAGGAACATAACAGGAACTAACCGCTATAGGCCGAAAGGCCCATAGACTCCGAACACCATTTGAACTTCTCAGTGCCCATTGGTTTCATTAATGCATTTGCAACATTCTTCATAGTATCTACCTTCTCCAAATTTACCTTTCCATCTTCCACCATATCTCTCACAAAGTGAAACTGCACATCAATGTGCTTCGTTCTGGCATGGAAAGTTGGATTCTTCGCAAGGCAAATAGCACTCTGACTGTCACACCAAACAGTAATTTGTTCTGCATCAACACCAACATCAGAACACAATCTCTTAAGCCAAATGGCTTCCTTACAAGCATCAAAACTGATGAAACTATATCATCACAGCCATCCCTGAAACAACATAAATCATAAAATATGCTCTTGTGCTCCAACTAGACACCTGTCCAAATAACACAAGCATAAGATCCATGTGATAAAAAAAGGCTACACACACTACCACCACTCCACTGTGCTCATGAGCTACACAGAAGCATCAGAAATATCAACTTCTTAGCTCAACAAAACTATGAAGTCATCCTCCAGAAAACAAGATAAAACATCAGCCAAAACAACAACCAAACTAATTTGTCCAGTCCAACTGATAAACCCACAAGATTGAAAATAACATCCACAGTAAATGCTAACTCATCCACTCACCCATACCTCAAAGGTATCGAACACCAGAAAACTCATGCCAGCAACATAATCAACCCATAAACTGCAACCTCAAGCTCTATGTGCAAACCAGTCGATGAAGACCAAACACATACAAGAACTCCCACTGCATGGATAATGTCGAATCTGAAAAATCAAAAGCATACTGAGTCTACTAATAAGAACACAAAGAAAGTGAAACATGTAGTACCAAGGACCATCCACAAAGATATGCAAATCCTGTAGCAAAAAACACTGCAAGAAACATCTCTCTCATCCAGTCTCCACAAATCTCCTATGTTCTCCACATCCAACAAAGACAAGAGATAAAGGAACCAACTTGTCATCACCAAAAATTAATCAAGTACAAGTAATAACAATTGACCACAAAAGAGTGACCACATAGCTCCAACAAATCTCAAAAAAAAAAGTTATGTGAACCTAAACATCCAAGAAGATAACCAAGACCAAAGAAAGAAGCTGCAAACCATAAGCATGTAGCATGTCCTTCTACGAACACTTCTAAATGTCAATTGTGCCATGTATGATCTCCTTCATAGCCTCAACAAAAAAGCCACAACAACATCCAAAACTGTTCAACCTCAACATATCAAACATAACCTGATATCATAAATCTACATGGATGTAAGCCTCTCAAAGAAGATCAATCAACTCCATTTCCCATTTCAGGAAATTAGCCCACTAACATCTCCTATTGTCATCATAAATGAAAGTACACCTCAAGGAGATAATCATGTTATCCATCTCTCACAATGAATCCTCCAGAACCATCTAACTGCAGCTCAAGATCCACAAATATGAAAGAAAAGATAAAGCACCTGAAAGTAACATTGGGCAATACCTCTCAAGTGATAAACTACCAAGTAGACCAAAAGAGGGGAATGAGAATGCTCCTCCAAGATATGCAAGTCACCCTATGACTTATCAAAGAACAATATCCTCATAGGTCTCTATTGAACTCACGTCCAACAAAGGTGTAGGCTCCTCAGACTTTCAGCTGAAATCTCATCAAGAGTATACATCTCAACAACATGTCTCTCATCTTAAGAGAACTCTAGCCTCACCTAAGTCTCCAAGTATCCACAAGCACCTGTAATCAATCACTCCATGCAAAACTCCACTGCAACATAGCACTGTCATGAAGTATCAAGCAAATGATCAAAGTACTCAATACTAAGAAACTAAAACAAGATCAATGTCAAAGCTCCAACCATGGAATTAGGAACATAATCATGACATCATGATCTAAACCATCTCCTCCAAAGAGGTAACATGCTTCATGTGATCATATCAAATAACTATATCATGTCACAACTCTAAACTAGTAATAAAGAGAGAACCATGACATAAAAGCCACCATGATAACATATCAAATAAAAGCATAAACAACATCTATAACAAGGATCCCTTGAGTTCAAAAGATGTCAACATCTCCAATCGCATGAAGATACCATCTCCAACTAGTGAACCAACAAATATGAAAGACCCTTCTGCAGCAACAGGGTCTAAGGCATCCTCCAACATCTGCAACACTAAAGAAGATCATCCATCACCATATGATGGAAAAAATATAGCCACTGCTAAAGCTCCCATTGAAGTGTGATACCAAGCTCTCCAAGCATATGACACACCATCCTCCAAAACTGAAAATCATCTAGGTCCACACATCACATTGGGTGAAACCAAGATCTCCACACTAAGGAAATTCACCATGCTTTAGGACTCCATAACTGACTATCCAAGTACTCAAATATCATCCATCCTCTCATCTCAAAGCAACCACACAAATGCACAAGTGACCACAAACAAGGTCAGCTAACAAGTTTGTACCAACACTGAATCAAATCTGGTGGATATAGATAGTCCACATCCAAGTTATCCCACTGCAATTAAATGGGCGGCCTACCCACTTGACTGCATAACTTGTAGATCCAATCATTGCAACATGCAAACCCACTATCACATTAGTGACATATACAAATGAGATCAAAGAGAATAATCACGTAGACAACATGACTCAAACACCAGATCAAGCACAAATCTAATTTGCCAATTATGTCCACATCAAACATCATAGTCCAGGAATCCAACAAAGCATCACCACAAAAATGCTGAGTGACTGATCACGCACCAACATCTCTATGCAGAGAAAGAAAAACACCTCCTCTCACCATGCACAAAGAATACATGCATGTAGAACTACAACCATCTCATCTGGTACCACTCTAAAGGAACAAGAGTCCAAAAAATAGCTCTTCAATAGATCCACAAAAAACCACAAGCTTTTTATTTCAACATGCAAAACTTGCAAAAACATTGTGTTTAAGAACACCCATGCACATCCACACCCACTTCTCATCTTGAAGACTCAAAGTCTGAAAAAAAATACCAAACAACTGAACCCAGAATAATGGATTATCATAGATGAACATCACCATAGATTTTTTTAGGAAAATCTATAAACCCCTCGAATCCAATGAACAAGAATCCAAGCCATGCATGTATAAACATCCAAGAGGAAAACATAGTACTGGAACTTCAGGCCCACTTGTAGACCAATCCCACAACCACTATTAGTACATGCATCTGAGAGAGAGAGACTATCCAGAAGCTTCCAGATCATCCAATGATCAACTCCATAGTCTCAATGCATTCCAGGTAACAAAAGAGACACCTTCAAATACCCATGCATCAAGAGTTATTCTGCTGTCAACCAAGAGCTCCAGATCAATGTCATTTCAACATGACCAACTCTATTTTCTCTGTCTTCACCATCCTTCAAGAAATGTCTGCTGTCTCCTGAAAGAATAAATCAATTGCAAGACTTCCACTCATCAAAGGATTAATTATCAGTTAATTTCTTCAAAATAAACTTCTTCAAGCTCTACAAGCTAAGAAATCTTAATAGAAGAAATACCCAAAACCAAAAACTCTGTGAATCCTCCCATGCAAACAACATGCAATTCACAAAAATGGGCTCTGATACCAAATGAAGGGAAATGAGAGCATCCTAGAAATTCATCTAAGATCAGTATGCACATCCTGTATACAATAGTTTCTTGTACAACTTCTAATAAGCAAATACAAGTGCATACTACTATGCCATAAAAGCGGAAACAAACATAGTTGATTTCCCACAATTAAAACCTTAAAGGAAAGTGATTGCAATTTACCGATCTAAACAAAATTCAACAGCATTACGACATACAGATTATTACTCTACAATCATAGAACTAGAAGAATTAGACAGAATAGAGAGCACATATATAAGTGGGGAAAACCTTTTCAGGTAAAAAACCCCACCCTCCAAACCATCAAGCTAATGTATTATTCAGTAACAAGTTACAATACATTTTCAGCCTTCACATGGAGATTTACATCTTGCTCCATTCTAGAGAAAATCCGGTAGCATAACCTTGTGCAAATATCTTCTCATCTCACTCTTTCACTCTATTGCATTACCTTGCACTCTATTGCATTACAACATGCAATACCCATTTTATGAACATCTTAAGACCCAACAAAATGCCCACAAAGGAGTTGGGCGTTTTTCATGGCTCAACCACAAAGAACCATGCACAATGCCACATGTACATGCAATACCAAGAAAAGAGCGTCCATCCCTTGAATAGGCAATGACAGCTTGTCATAGAATCTGCCAAAAATAGCGGTCACAAGAGAAGTGTAAGGGAATCCGTCATACCAACCTATTTTTGGCATATTCTCTTACACACACCAACCACTCATTCTTGGGTGCCCAAATAGGCCTCATGTCATAAGATGCTCTTACACCTGTCATAGCTCATGCCTTAAATAGCTCTTACGCGTCATAGGAATCCGTCATAACCATTTCAGCCATGATCTCCTTCACACACTTCAAGATGCCGACACATGTAAGTGATCAACATGCCAACTAGACATGTACACTCACATTTACATATTATTTGAAAAAATACATTTACAAAATAAATAACAATAAGAATAGGAATTATACAAGGTTGAGACACCTTATTCCTAATAGAGCCCACATATTGACCAGCTCCAAAAAGATAAATGTAACTCCACCATATAGATTTCCCACTGAAAACAAAATTTGAAAACCCTGACCTTTGAGAATACAATGGAAAAGAGAAACTCTAAACCTTGCACACCCATATCCTTGTGCACTCATCACACTTCAAAATCTCTAATTGAAATCCAATGTCCATGTATTACTTCAACTTTCATTCTCCTTTCACTATACTTTCATTATATTTCTACACGTCTCTCAAAAATATAATGAAATTGTATAAATTTGAATCTTTGAAATTTGTACATTGAAACTAGATGAGGATAGGATGTTACCAATCGATTCAGCAGGGTAGGGCCTTTATTTCTTGACATTTTCAGAATATGGATTGACTCAAGGAAAGGAGGAGGCTCAAAGATGATGCAACTTTATTGGAGGGAAATAACTAGTTAAACAAAGTACAAATAAAGGAAGCAAAAATTGCAAAATGGGGCGGTTATTTACAATGGAGAGGGGAAAACCCTAAGAACTAAATTTGACCATTTATAGGATGGAAAAAGTATAAGCCTTTTCAGACCATTTTTTTGTAAAATGGTGAGAGATTTTGCACAGGATATGAATGTGAAGTTTGATTAAAATAACTTTAAAAGAAAATCAAATCTATGGCACACAGACCATCTAATCAATCATCCCATCTATAGAGAAATGAAATGGGAATTCAATATTTATTTTACATATTTAGATGAATAAAACCAACCGATTTTATTCACGCTTAAAATCCTTAATTAATGAGAGTGAGATATTATTTCAAATGTGATCAGAGAAACCATAAAATCACTTCCAACCCGAGAAAAATAAATTCAAATCAAAAGATCTCAAAGTAAATATCTCTTTATTCATAAACAAAATAACCATATGATTACTTTGGGGTTTTATGTCAATAATGTATGGTTTTCAAAGAAAATTAATACAAGGAGGAAGTTATGCATATCTATGTCTCTGATTTTTGTCTCCATTTTTATGTACTTGTTGTTTTGAGATTGAAATGAATAAAGTTCTTTCAATTTAATACATCTTGGATGAGTTTCATATCATTTCATTGTTGTTTTTAATTTAATGAATTAAGTAAATGCTTCCATGAATTGATAGGGTTTCTAGGTATATGGGAGGGATATCGTTAGAATATAATTGAGGCCTAACAACTGATAATTTTAATTGCAAGTCAATTAAATAGGTCAAGGGTTAACAATTTGAATCTTTATTACAATGGATAAGGTACTGGTCATAAATTTGTGATGAAAATTGATATAGTCATGTGGTTGCATAATATACATTTAAATCAATCAATTTTCTATTCATGTAATAAAGAACTAAATTGTTGGTCATTCCCTTATTTTGACAAGTTTCTTTAAATTATAGTAAGATGTTGTAAATCAACAAGTTGATTTAAATTCAAGAAGTTTTATGACCTTTTTTTTTCTATAAGGGAATATTTTATAAAAGAATATCATTGGATAAAATTTCCAAATCTCTGATATGAATGATTTCATGCTAAATATGGGAAATAACTAAACCCTTGGCATCTTTCTTCATTCTGTATCCTTGGTATTGGTCTTTTGCAATGTGTAATTTTAAAACACCAACATAACCCTTGTGCAAGTTGTGCTACAATGCAAAACCAACTACGTACTGATAGTATGATTTTCTAATACCATTCCTCAAGAAGCAATGAATCTGTATTGATTTCTATAATATTAACATTACTAAGAATTTACAAAATTAGAACCATTGTCAAGAAATTTTCTACATACAATACCTTTGATTATCAAATTGGAATTTCTAGGTAGTTTCAAAATTGAACACAAGAGTCTCTTGATACAATACCCCCCACCAGGGTAGTAGGAAAAATATATGTTTCAACCAAAGTGAAATCAACCACAATATACTAGGGCTTCAAATAGTTGGTTAAAAAAAGGGTATGTATGGATGATGAAATTCCAAGAAATGGTTTTCTGTCATTCTTTTAGGAATGACATACATTGTTCCATTTATTTAATTTTTACTTAAATGTGTGTAGATATGCCCATTTCAACATGATTCAAGATAGATATGAAGAATCTTGTATTCTCTAGGAAACTAAATATAGTATCTTTAATCTTAATATCAATACAAAAGTTTAAAATGAAATAAAATATTTCTATAGATGAAGATAACTATTGGCATTGATGTATCTTTGCTAATTTGCTAATTAATTCTTTGATTCTATTGTGTGATCATGTTCTTATATATTTATGCTATGTATGAGAGTGTCTTTTTCTTCTTGGACTTTATTTGTCATTATCCTTTTGATTGATGTTTTTAAAGATATTATTCCCTACTTGGGAACCCTTTACTGATTTATATTGCATCCAAACACACATATGTTTCTCCTTTATGGTGGTTTTTTCACTTGACTATATCTAATCTCTATTTGTGCTAAAAACCTATGGCTACAGATTTTGAATGTTCATTTGACTATTTAACATAAGTGGGTTATCTTTTCAATAAATATTATTTTAATCATATATATAAGTCCTCGTACCCATGCATGGATCAATTATTCCTTGATACCATTGCTAATTATATGTGAGACCACAAAGTATCATATTGTACTAGTTTATCCCTTAAATTATCTTTGTCTTCGTTTTATTCCACAACATCATAAACAAAAGTCAAAAGGTATTATTTAAATGAAGAAAAATGATCCTTTAATATGTTTTGATTCACTTGTAAAGTAGAAGTTTATGAATCCTTTTTTGATGGCTCATAATGCAATATGATTTTGATAATCTCAACTTGATGTGCTATTGTAATAGCTCAACTATTTATGAAATACATGTCAAGATAATTCTAGTTTTTTACTATTTATACCTATTCATTTATCATGACTATTTTGTAGTTGTCTCCACTTGTAATAGATATGTTTTTCAATGCTTATTATTATTCAAATATACTAGTTTCCTTGAAATTTGATTTGAAATTAAATTGTAATGGATCCTTTCTAGTAACCTGTTGCTCTAAATACTTGTTGCACTTATAAGTGGTTATAAAAAGAGTACAGAGGAAGGCTCTTGTGATGCATATAGATGATACATTTGATAAGGGGATCATGCATAAACCCCTATTTTCTCTATTGATATATTTTGGCAGCAATGTTTTCTTAGATAAGAATAATACGATATATATTACATTTCAAATATCATATTTCATGACTTTTAGAGCATCCATTTATGCTTCTAAGTTCAATAAATAACAAGCTAAAGTATCAAAAGGATAGACATATAGTACAGTCATGCATTCTAGACTAGAGGTAGTAAATGATGGAAGATTCAATAACAATATAGGTTTGGAGTTTGGTGAAGAGATAAGGTATAAATGATTTTGTCAAGAGTTATGTGATTGAGAATTATTGCCCTTCCAATAATAAAGAAATAATAGGTGGATTTTAGTCAAGTACAATTCAGTGTGTTTCATATAAGGCTAGGGACTACAAGCTCATGTACTCACCTTTGAGTTGTTCCTTGTACGAGGGTTAGACAACAACATGGGGAGATCGACTAGATTCCGGAATTTTGTTTTTTAGAGAAGTAACCAGTATGAATTACGCATTCCTTAATGTGACTAATTCTTTAGAAGGTAAATCTTAAGAAATAATTCTTATAGTGTGGTGAATTTGAGGACAAGGGAATATATTTTTTATGACAATTGTATCTAATATCTAAATATTTGAATGTTAGAATTATCTAAATAAATAATGTTACGTTACTTTGTGGTTAGTACCCTACCTCCTACAATATATTAAGTTCCGATTATTACATGGTCAATAAAATGTTAAATATGTTGTCACCGTTTCCTACTACATTGATCCCTGCCAATTGGGAAAATGCTCACGGGAAGGTCTTGGGTAGGTAAAGCTCCCATTGATCGAACTACGTTTTTTCCTTGGGATGATAGAGGTTGCGAAATTACATTGGGCGTGTGTCGCGGAATTCCATCACAGATATTGGATCATATTTAAGTTGAATTTACTTGAGCCTTTCCCCACACAAGTACAGGTACGCTGTGGAACGTACACGAATCTTTCAAGTCTATCCCGAAGAAAGAAAGAGGGTAAATAGTAGGGAATATGTGATAATCTTTCAAGTCTATACGCATACATTGAACTTGTCTATTTCCACGATCAATGTGAGAGATGAGGATGCTAAAGAAAACTACAGGAGCGTCGAATAGCTTAGGTTTCTTTTCTCCATCCCGTGAAGGAATTAATTCTAAGCCAGATCCAAAACATAAAGTTTTATTCCATTCCCTTCGAGTAATACATTTTCATGCATAAATATTTCGCTTCCTAGCCTATATAAACAGCATGAAAACTCAAGCCAGCAAGACACCAGACTCACTCGTTTGTTTCTTTTGTTTTCTAGGCTAAAAGTGACTATGATATATGCTGATAGTGAGCAAACTGTGAAAGTCTTCTGTAAGAAAGATCCTAATAAGGCTCTAGGTGTCAAAAATGGCAAGCCAGCGTTTGTTGACATTGATTACAAAGACGAAGCTCAGGTATCAAATGTTTGCATATGAGGTGATATGTATTTAAATGTTTGATGAAGTGATAGTTGTTTTCTCGGATCCCTCTTCATAGAGTGTGTGTGTGTGTACGTGCAGGAATGGCTGAAAGTGGAGAGCGGGGACACAGCTATTAAGGGTTTTGTCCTTGTAAACAAGGCCATTCGGAAGGCCATTTCTCAGCCATCTGGTCCTGTAGTTGATAAGGAGGTACATATACACATTTTGTTTGTGCTGATCATTTTTCGGAGTGTATATTTAACAAATCTAAAAAAAAAAAAGATAATAATTCAAAATGATATAGATTTAACTTCATTATGTGTATGTGTATTTAAAATATATCAGAATCAAAATCTAAAACTGATAAGAGTTATATGCAGAATTCATATATAATAGGAACACTTGTAATAAGGAAATCTCAGAAATAATGTTGTTCGTTTCTAGTGATTCATTACATTCAGGCCTTTTCTTGTCTTGATAAAGTGTGATTGTTTACGGGGCGCAGCTGGTGTTCGTTAACTACGTGAGTGATTGCTTTGGCGGGCTTTCGCTCTGGAGTTTAAGTGATGGAAATCCTGAGTTTAAGTGCATATGTGTGGCAAACAACACTACCCTCAGATGGGAAGTAAGCGTGGGCATTAAACTTGTGGTGAAGACGACCGAGACTCCGAACTCCAAGCAGCTCTGGAAGATCTCTCCACAGTTCTGGTCCGTTTGTTGCAAGGCTTACTCTGACCAGGCTCTCAGTATCACAGAGGACGGCAATCTGAAATTAGTTTTGGCTGATTCCAGTGACGAAACTCAGGTATATATACATTGCCTCGACTAATTGGAATTTATGTTTCAGGGTAGATATCTCATCTTTGAATCTTTAATTACTTTGATTGTGTATATGAATGCAGCAATGGGTGAAGATTTTTAACAGGAATGATCAAGTCTTTGCCCTTCTCAACATCGCCACTTCGAAGGTCTGCGTTCAGCCCTCTGATCCAGATCAGAAGGTATGCATTTTCTTCCCCGCGACTGATTGCTTTCAATAATTCAATACTAATTAGAACGCCACAAAATAGAGCGTGTGATCTGAAATGTCCAATTGAACTCAAAAACGATGCACAATGCACAGGTTTCCGTTTTGACTTTTACTTGGAGAATAAATTCATGTCGTTGATTCGCCGCAGGTGGGATTGGACAAGTATGAAGGTAATCTTAAGCCGGGTTTTCTGTGGAAAAAATGTGGAGACAACAATGAGTTTAGTAACATAAGCGTGGAAAGTGATCTGACCGTATCTGGGATGTAGACAAAAGTACCCAGAGCATCCCGAATGTGGTACAGAAGGTGTCCGGAAATGAGAGGTGCTCTGGAAGATCACTCCGCACATTGTGACAGTATGCTGTAAGGCTTTTTCTGACAAAGCTCTCGGCGTTGAAAATGGCAAACTAAAGTTTCTTTGCCCTAAATCCGGTGACAAAAATCAGGTACATACATTTTCTATATTATTTGTGAGTTTAAATCTTTTGTTTCTTCAGTACATGCATGCCTGCACACTTAACTGACCACGGTGGTCTTCTTGGACACCTATTGTTTGTATACGTATGTGCAGCAATGGCTCAAAATTTTGAGCAAGGACCCTCTGGCCTTCGCTCTTGTGAATAAGGCCACTTGGATGGCCCTTCGCAATCCGTCTGCTGCCGGTGAGGAGGTATATATATTTGTATTCTTCTTTTGTGATTATTATACAGCCTACCGCTCTTTTATGTGCCAAGAAGGTTTCTATTAAATATCTCTCATGTGGAGATGATGCAAACTTCTAACTGCTATTACAATTTTGGGGTATAATTCTAGGAAAAAGAATCTTCATTTGGGCTGTTTGCCTTAGGAGGGCATTCTTCTCAGATATATAGAATACTTATGTCCAATCCGATTATTTTTGGAAACTGATAGTAAACTGCGCCTGTTTATCTATTAACAGGCAGTGTTGGTGGCATATGAGAATAATCCTGATCAAAATCTGCTTTGGAGCGAAAGTGATGATAAGGAAGAAGGCTACAAGACCATAAACATTGCAAACTAAACTACCCTCAGCTTGGAAGCCAACCAGATTAGTCAGGACGTTAAAGTTGTTGCGCAGACGTCCAACGCGTCCAAAACTGGTCAGCTCTGGAAGTTTTGTCTTTGCACCTAGAGGGACTATCATGATATATAATCTAGTATAGAAAATATATAATCTCTCTAGATATGGATGTTTTCAGACTACATATCTCCCTAAGCACCTAGATCACATGTACATCTTGTCGATCTTATAAATAAAGTTTTGCTATGGATTACTATTATTATTATTGAGTGTATAGCTAGAGCTTTATCTCAAATAGTTTGGGAAACAATTGGTTTATACATATTATTATGATTTGATATAATAAACATTTATTTGTAAAAATCTTATAGTATTTTTACTCGTATTGAATCAATCTTACTAGATTTGAAATCTGAATTCCCAATTTTAAATTAAATTATTTCATTTTATGTCTCTTTTAAAGTTAATTAAAGATATTGCATTCTAAATTATCACATGATACATTCATTGGATGAGATTTTCTCAACAAGTCAACTCATAAATTATCTTAAGTAGAAATATAGTACAAACAAGCACAAGTTCCTACATTAGACAAAAGTTGTAAAAGATTCATATTTTTATTATATCAAAAGATTCGTATTTGCATCATGCTTATCTCATCAATTTCTTATTGTTTAAAATAAATCAATATGAGAAAATCATATCTATTGTTATTCTAATTTTGTATTGGCTTCTAATTGAATTCTTTAGGTGCTATGAAAAATTCTTTGGCTTGTGTGCATTTCTCTACATATTTCCTTAGTATTCATTAATGGAGATTACTAAAGTTATCATTTTCCTTTAGTTATAAAATATAAGTATAATTCATATTGGGACTTAAATATGAAGAATTGAGGTTTGGTGTGGATTATTTAGAATGGATTTATGCTTTTTTGCGGTCAATCAAGGTATAAAATTTAAGAGATAGGAAATTCTATATTATGTAGGTTGGAATGCTATTATTTAATTATTATTTTTGTGTTATTTTTCATAGATTTAATCATTTTTCCCTTTAAGAGTTTTACTATCTTAATAAGTAAATCAAATCCTACATATCCTTTACAAAATGAAAATTATGCTTCTATCTTTCATAGATCATTATTTATTATTTCCTTCCATGATGTATAATATAATATTATTAACCATGTAAAAATTAAGTGTTCATGATGAAGGGTTCTCCCGTTAATGCGATGAACACATCATAGGAACAAAGAAATAACAAAAAATTACGAGAACGAAAAAATGGGGTTCTTATTTTTGCCGCATATCTAGAATTATAGAATTTAGAATTGTAATATGCTAACCCACATGGTCTTCTTCATTATAGTAGTCCACAAGATGAAGCTACAAACTATCACTTAAAGTTTTCCTAGACAATCTATGGGCATTTCTTAAATAGGCAATTTTATGCTGCTAAAGAAGGTTCTAGAAACTTAGACATAATACCTAGGGTCGACAAACCTTAACAATACATATAGAGTCAGTCAAATACACCTTTGACATTAATTTTAGAAGTTTTGATTGGCCCAAATTTGGAAGGCCATAATTTTCAAACCGTTGCTCTGATTAGCTATTATAACCACTTTTTGGAGCCCTCAACATCTAATCAAGGAAATCAAATCAACAAAGTACTCATTTGTTTAGGTTTTAGGCCCTCAAAATTAAACTCAAAGTTTTCGTACCAATAATTTATACCAAAAATTCACAATAACTTCCCCGATACTTATGATATCGCATTGAGCCTCAACTAGCATGATGATATGAGTGAGACGAACATCCACATCTAAAATAAGGACATTCTAAGCTTGCATGACTGACTAACTAAGTAGAAATCCTCCACAGACAATAAATCTACATGAAGAAAACCCTTATTCTAAAGAATGAAATAATTTTTTTTGGTTTAAGCAAGTTTTCTCTTACATAAAGGAATCTCCTACATCAGACACCTAGGGTAATTTTCTCCTACATCAGACACCTAGGGTAATTTGAGGAGTGACCTTGTCATGTCTTAGGTGTTTAAAGGAAAACCAAGATAATTAACCTACTACCTTTCTAGCCATGATGAATTTCTACTAACCTACCTTTCTATTTGACTAATTATTCTTCATAAGTTCTATTCCCTATACTTTTGCCAAAATTACTGTCCAATATTTCCTTAATCTCCTTTGTAGTTGAACTAGTTGCTAAAATACTCTATTGTGCTTCTACAATTTCACCTTCATCACCTCCATCATAATACTTTGTCAAATCTAAAATGTTGAATATCGGTGACATATTCAGTTCAATAGGAAACTTTACTTCATAGGCATTTCCAGAATCATGTCTTTTCACTACCTTGCATGGTCCAAATCTCTTCATTTTTTGTTTATTATTTGTACCCACTAGAAATATCTCATTCCTCAAAAGAACCACGACTTCATCTCCTATGTAAAATTACTTATACATCATTTTAACATCCACCTTACCCTTGTACTATGTATTCATCTTTATAATATATGCTTCCTCACCTCATCATGGATGTTCTCCAAATGTTTAGCAAAATCTTCTTCTTTGCCATTTCTTATATCCCCTTTATTCAAATGCCCCAATTCGAACAACACTACCCTCATCTGGAAAGTAAGCCTAGGCATTATATATCTCACATGTGGAGATGCACGGGTTTTGATAGTAAACTGCACTTATTTATTACCAGGCAATGTTAGTCACATACATGAATAATCTAGATTAAAATCTACTTTGGAGTGAAAGTGACGATAAGGGAGAGGGCTACAAGACCATAAACATTACAAACAACACTGCCCTCAACTTGGAAGGAAAATAGATTATTCAGGACATTAAAGTTGTTATGAAGATGTCAAATGTGTTGAAAACTAGTCAGCTCTACAAATTACTCTTCGCACCTAGAGGGACTATCATGATATATAATCTAGTGTAGAGATTATATAATCTCTCTAGATATAGATTTTCTTAGACTATATCTATTGATTGACGGAGGAATAAATAGGATAAACAAGATATTTGGAGGGGGGTGAATCAGAATCTATAACACCTTATAACTTTTCAACAATTCATTTGCACCTATCAATAACTTGTGCATGTAAAACTTGTAATGCAAATTTGTTGTAACATAGAAATCTAGTCAATCACATGCATCAAAGTAAAACATGTAACACAATATTTGCTACCAAGAAACCCTCCAAGGTGAAGGTAAAATTGGGGTGTGGATGACACCCACAAATCTTCAAAATTTTAGTAATAAAGATAAACAATTAAGATTGCAATGTTTAACCATAAAATATGATCTGCTCTATGAGGGGTATGCCTTGTTAAAAGCTTAAGAGACTATTAAGTTCACGTTGTTAGAGGATTTAACACACAACAAAGGAATATTTTATGTGATTTACAAAGATCTGTTAAGAAATTTACATTGATTCAAGTCTATTAAAATTGATTCAGTACCTAACTCTTAGTTTTCTCTACAAGCTGATTTCAAGTCTTCTCCTTGCTAACTAATCGTCTCCTCTGATATGATATGCTTGTCTTTACCTTTCACTTCAATGCCATGACTAGGTCACTTGCTCTGTTAGATGATAACAAAACCCTTCTCTTACTTCTTTTTTTGCATGCATACACTTCTCTATGCTTTATGTTTCTTTGCATGCTTAGGATCTAGGTTAAGATCATTGCTATTTAAAGAGTTTCATAAAGAATTTTCTAGGTGATTCCAAGTTTTTCCTCTTCACCTTGTTCATCAAACACACAACATAGGGATATGTGATCCACATCAAGTAAATAATGTGTAACAACCTCGACAAAATTGAAATATTTCATCCAAGTTTTCCTAATAATCATTTTTCCTCAAACTTTGTTCCATTGTTGACTTTTATGTTAACTTTGCATTCCTCAATCTTTACTATTTCCTGATGCTTAACATTACCATTTTTCAGTCTATATTACCTTTCTAACACTCAACATGTGTTGTGCTCAACACACACAATATAACATGGCACTTGTATACTTGGAATTCGCTTGGGCATTGATGAGCTTGGCTCATATACAAAATTACTCTATGACCAAAACCTTACTCAACTCCTATAGAGCTTAGTTCATACTTGCTTATGTACATGACCCGACCCTTATTTTTCAATGAATTCCATGTGAACTCTAGTAATCGTTGTCAATGCATGATGTCGTATGTTTCTTGTTTCCTCCAAAATATGATTCTACAACTGAATTCTTGCAATCAAATCAATTAAAATATTAGCCACTGAAAGATTATGATCTTCTATGATAAGATCTTGGGTTTTTTTCAGTTCTCTCTACATAACAAACAAATGAGGTATCATCATCTCCTAAACAGAGATAAATTTGGATCTAATGTCACTTTCAACTACCTGAAGCTCAGCCAATGTACCTTGAGCATTCAGTGGATTATTGTAATGATCAATACTTGGTCCTACTAACTCATAAATAATTCTGCTAGATCTCTTCATCTCAATGTGATTTGTATTTATTCGTGCATGAATGTTATTAGTGAATCTTGGTACATCTAACAAAAATGTATACAAATTTTGTATGAATGTTGTACAAATGTTGTATAAGCTAGTTTATGATTGATGCATCTTCTTCAAAATTTTGATTGTCAAAAACATCAACAAAAATATGCTTTACATCATACATTTTTTTAGTATGATTGTATGTAAGAAAGTGGTTATGAATTTGACAACTAAAACATTAAGCCTCATAACTCCCACACATGTTCATGACTTATTGTCTCAGAAGTTTTAATGAGAAATGAGTTTATAATTCAAAGGAAATAAAAAATAGAAATCAAAGGAAGCAATAGATAAACAATATGGGATGGTAATGTCCTTAGGGAAATGAAAGCTTTCATCTAATGCATTTTCATTTTGTAAAAATACTTGAAGGAAGAAAAATAAAGGAGTTATCTCTACGAGATTAAGCTTCTTTTAGCAAATCATGTTCTTTAAATGATAGAATCCTTTGAGCATACACCACTTCCTACAAATTCATACACATGGTTCTAAATTGCTTGAGCTAGACTATATGAAAACTCCTTTGTTAATGCCTCAACATGAAATTGCACTACATCCTCTTTATGAGAGGGAATGAAAAATGCCTTTCCATGATAATTGTTTGTAGTTTAAAAATTGGTTTCCATGTGAAGCCCCATTGACCTCAAAACCATAGATTCTACATTAATGGTGACTATAGATACTTTATCTACAACTTTTACCTTTGTTTGTCTACTTGAAAGTTCATGATAGAGTTTGTTCCATATTTAAATGGAAACTTCCCATGTAGTGAAGTATATTTTCTACTAAGAACATTCCACTCAATGCATCTCATATGACTTGATTGATCAACTTATTGATTGCCAACAATGTTTGAATATCCTCAAGTTGCTCCAAGCCTGTTGAAAAAGAGTCAAGATCTTCATTCAAAGCACTAAGACATGCTAACAATTTCTCAAAAAAATAAAATAATTCCATGTCCATTTTCATCAAAGCGGGAAATGAATTCACATCATTCAACAAAGAATTTGAAGTCAACAAGGCCCTCTACAACAAAGAAAAATTTAAGGACACCCTAAACAATAAATTCAAATTCAAATTTAAATATTTAAATTTATCAAATTTTATAAATTAATGATAAATTGAATATATAAAAGTCAAGTTTTAATTTATCAAACATTTCCTTTTAATTTTTTACAAGGAAATAATATTAAAATAAAAATCATATTAAATTATTATTTTATATTCTTAATTTTTTAAATATTAATCTATTTCTCGAATTTTTAGTTTTATGAGATTGTTACAAATACAACTTTAGTTTGTAAGTCATTGCTTATACTAGTCTAGACTATCTATAGTTGCATCTTTTAAATCCCTAAATAATATATTATAAGACATTGATAAATAAAACTAGATCAAACAAAAAAAATGTCTCATATTAAAAATAGAATCACATTTCTAAATTTATTGACAACTACAAATCATTGACATTATTCTTTTCAAGGGAAGAAAGGCTCTTGATATTCTCTGATTTTTTAATCTAAAAGACAATATCTAAATAAAATGAAAGATATAAAACTCTTTTTATTTTTTTATGTCTTATTCTTTTATTTCTCAGATTCATGTTGAGAGGGAAATGGAGGAAACTAGGGAAGTTGAAGTTTCAATTTTCTCAACTTGAAAAAGCCGAATCAAGGAATGAAGATGAAATAGAATCTCTGAGAAATTTATGTTGTCGTGGGGATATAGAAATTAGAGTGGCATGATCAAATCAAAGCTTAATGGACATACTATGATTCCTAAAATACTTGCAAGTCTGATTGCTCTGGTGGACACACTAGAGTTGTGCATTTAGAGGGCACCAAAATATTGGTCATAGATGAGGAATTTGAGAAACCATTCACATGAACTATGGAGGAAGGTGAGTAAGAGGATGAATAGGAGGAGGAGGTTGTTGGTTGTCCAAATTAATAAATTCTTGATAACCCATTGTCAACACCATTAGATAAGAACCTTATTTTTTACTTTAGTTTGAAACCCTTATTGCCTTAAAAACATAAAAACTTTGCATAGTCACTATATATGCAAAGCTCACTAAATAGGAAAGAATCATAACTTATTTCATAGTTGGAGACTCTTGGAGAGAAGCCAAAGTCAATTTTAAAAGTATTTTAATCCTAACCAAGGTTATGGTATCTACAACCACATAGGCTAGGTTAGTCTATTGAGATCAATTAGAAATTTTTTCATCACAACTGTGGTTTCATAAGACCTTGCAGGCCTCAAATTTGGAGGAATGTAACATTTTTTGCATGATATTTTTTTCTCAAATATTCTTTGAAAAATTATACTTCCTTCTATCTGTGATTGAATTTGAAAAGATGCGTTGATTTTGTCTGTCCATTCTGAATCTTGATTTCTTTTAAGGTGGATCTTGCTAAATAAAAAATTGGTTGAATGCAAATATATGTTAATTTTTTAAATCTCTTTTGCTAGTGTCATTATTCCATCCATTCTAATTGACAAACTATTTCAATAGAAACTATTTATGTGCAGGTTAAAAGTTTATATCTTGGAAAGGATCATGTTGAGGATGTTCTTTTATAGAAGAAGATTCTTCTTTCTCTCACAATAGGTAAATGTTTATAGAAATATGTTGAGTTATTGTTACAAAAATAAACCTAAAAAAATTGATTTTTTTCCCCCTAAAAGCCTTATTTTAGGGGTAACATGTTTTTTGTTGATGAGTGGATTTGTTCACTCCATTGTAGCAGTTTCAAATTTCAAGTGACTTAGGGTAAAATGTTTTAGTATTTAGTTTAACTTTTGGATTATTCATTTATTATTTTCTTTAGCTACTATCATTCTACCATACATTTTTTTCAATTTGCATTTCGAAGACCAAGAGAGTATATAACTATTAGACCTACTAGGCTAATAAATTGTCTAAGGTTAAGGAATGAAGTCCATAATTTTATAAATAATAAGCTCCATGATGAAGAACATCAATATGTAGATGTGTTGATAAAGGCTAAAAAGATAAATACTATGAGTGGAATGGAGCATAAATGAATTTGATGATGTGGTGAGAAATTGAAGTCCTCAAGACACCATTCAAAAATATGACATAAATGTAGGCTAATATATTAGGGTACCAACCTATCAATAGCAGTAGGTAAAAGCTATATTAAAATATCATTAACACATTCATGTTATACACCTGATTTAATGGTATACCATAGCTATAGGCATTTTGAAAGGACTTGAAAAGATATTTTTTCTTCATTCTAACACATTAGTGGCATTTTAAAAAGCCTTGATGTGTGTTTTTAATTATCATTTAGATAACATGGCTAACCTTTCTAAAACTATGTATCACTATAATGATTATCAACTTACCAAACAACAATAATGAGTCTCAACAAAAAGACATCTTAACATAATCCTAGGTGCCTTATTTTATATATTTGGATTTGTGATGCAAAGAATCCTCCTATGATGTTAGGCATCCTATAAATTGTCACCCAATATCCTAATCAGTAAGGAAACATCTCATATTGCCTCAAGGAGATACAATTTCTTACATCAATTCTCATGTTCAAAGACAATAATCTAATTCATTAATCTTGGATTAATAGACTCCCCTATTGTCAATCTGTCTCTTGATAACATCCAAAAGACCCTTTAAAGATCATACCTATCCTCCTTGGGTCTTTTAAACTCCAACACACACCTCAACCTTTTACTCTTTACAAACCACCTTTGATCTAAATTGTATTTATTGATCACATCTTATCATAAGACTCTATTTCCCTAACTTCACCTTCATATCCTGTAACTATTTATCAAGCCTCCTTCCAATACCCTATTCTTATCAAGCCTCCCCCAATAAACTATGACAATATTCTTACATGCCAATCACGTGAAAGGCATTTGATCTCATATTGATATAAATATTATGCAACAAAGGGAGGCTTTCCCCAGGAAGAAAATCATGTCTCTACTGAAATAAATGATCTGATAACCAAATATTTCACAAAAAGAATATTTTTATTAGCACTCTATTAAGAATACTAGATGAAAATTATTCTAACATTCATAAAAATATTTGTCTCATAAGTAACAATACAAAATTTTGTGTTCTTTTGGCAGGATTCAGAATTTTCTTGTCACAATTGTATTCAAAAGATGTTACCTCTAATGAAAAGGAGGACTTAGATGAAGCATTATGGAGAGGCAACTTATCATTTATTAGTTATTCAAGTGAGGTTTTGAATTTATTATTTGGCATTGTATTTCTTATCTCAACATATTAATTTTGCAGTATTATGCATAGAACTATTCTTTTAGAAATTCTTTAACTAATTCTCTACTTTTATTTTATTGATTCATATGATTCCCTTTTAAAACTTTTTTTCCTTTCCCTTAACTTTTATTCTATATCAAAGGAATGTAGAATAATAAACTCTCATAGAGTGACGTGGTTGTAGCACATGGAAAGATGATTTCAATGCCTTTTTGGTAGTGTACATGTCACTCGCATAGACTTTACATTATATTTGGCAATCTTCGAAGTGTTAACTAAAGGCACTATAATAACTATTTCCTTTTGATGCAATACTCTAAATTTTCCATTTAGTCCTTCTGATTCCATTTTTTCAACAATTTTTTTTTTGTATACTAAAATGTCGTCTCTTGTTTTCTTAACATATTTGGTTTTATTTGTTTGCATCATAGCAATTGCACATGTATCTTTACATGCATTAATACAACATCATAAGTATATAAATGAAACTCAGTCATTTTGGTCTAGAAAAAGAATTTAGAAAAAATTTAGGGAATGCAAAGCAATCTAGTTTATCTGAAAATGGAGAATAGGTCTAATCATGTTGTTTTACATCAAAATACTAAATATAGATGAAAATAGATAAATGGTGTCAGAGAACCAACATGAAGAATTTTTCTCGTCAATTCCATTTCTACATGTACATATGTGCATCATGAATTAGAATGAATCATGTTATTCATATTTGATAGGTTGTGTTCATGTCATCTAGTCTATTAATTGCATTTAGTTATAATAAGGACTTATTTTGTAAGGCACCTACATGATTTGGCATGCCTATAGGAGATCATGTTCAAGTTGTCAACTAGAATATAAGCATGTAATTAGTTTATTTAAATCAATGTTAGGATCATCTAAGTGCTTTATAGGGGTCACACAAATATAAATACAAGGTAGTTTAATATTGAATATTGATTGCATATTACAAAGTCACATTTTTACAACAAGGAAATTCTAGCAATTTTAGATGTGTAAGAGTCTTTTAAATATAAAAGAGATCAAAAATACAAGAGTCACATGTATATGTGTTCTATTTTGGCCTAATTATAACATGATGCAAGTTTATGAATAGAAAAAGAAAGTTTCTAAAGAAGTTTGGATATAGAGACAAAGAAAAAGTGTAATTTTTTATTGAAATCTTTCTACTATCTAGTTCCCATGTGTGTATGCAGCTTTTTAAGGTCTAAAACCTATATGGTTGAAAAGATATTTAAATTATCTTCCCAATGAATCTAGTTGAAGGTTCTAAATCATCCATATGTGGGAGAAAACTGAATTTTACTAAGTAGATGTTGGAATTCTGAGTGTTGTTTTTTACATTGATTTGTTGTTCCTAGCCTTAGTATGGATGTATATAGTTTTGTAAAGGTCTAAAATAACCATGTAAATGTAGAGGGTTGATCTATCTTTCAAATACATCAGGTTTTATGTTTGAGATGCCTGTATGTGTGAGAAATTATTAAATCTTTGGTAGGAAGTCAAAATTTGCTTGGAAACCAAGGTTTTGCAAACAAACTTGTTTATCTCCTCTTTCCTCAAGCCAAATACAACTTCCATTTGGATTAAATAATTTTAGGAACTATATTTGAAGGTTCTAAAATTAATTTTTGTGTTTGCATTGAATTTAATTCATGGTAGAGAGCCCTAGTGGGTTGATATGCTTATTTTCTAGGAGCAGAAATCACAAAAAGTGCTATAACTCACATGCATTTTTTTGTTAAGACTCTAAATTCAAGATTTAGTGTAAAACCAATGTCTTCTAATAATTAAAATCATTTTTTGGTCATTAACAATCCATTTTGTTGTAGTTTCTTAATTAATGTGGCCTAATTAGGCTTATTAATCCACTTATTTTGTGAAAGTTTGGAAGAGTGTTGTGGACTTTTGATTTAATCTCTACAATTATTGGTATCAAAGCTTAGGCAAAGATCCAGAAGAAACTGGGTTTTATTAAGAATTAAGGTCTGAAGGTGAGACATCAAACATGGTCACCAATTATGAATTGGCAAAGAAGATACAAGAACAAAAGAAAACCCATAAGTGGTTATTGGATGAAATTGAGAAATTGGAGGATCAGATGGAGAAAAGAATAAATATTCCCTTAGAGAAGGAGGAAGAAGGAAAGGATGAAAATTTCACTGAGAAGGAGGTTATTAACTTTCCTATAGACCAATGATACTTCATAGAAGCCCTTTAAAGAGTTGGTAAGAAGGATGCCAATGGTTACCTACCCAACTTTTCAGGTAAGATGGATGATGACGTTGTTGTGGATTGGATAGAATCCTTGAACAACTACTTTGAATGTGAAAATATAGAAGAGAAAGATAAGGTAAAGATTTCCTAGTCAAAATTGAAGAGAGCAGCCCTCACTTGGTGGAATTTAATCCAAGAAGAATGAGTAAAAGAAGGGAAGAACATGATAAATTCATGGGGCAGGATGAGTGCCAAGGTAAGAGAAACTTACCTACTTGAGGATTATGAAATCCAACTACATAGTACTAGAAAAATTTAAGCCAAAAGGAGATAGATGTATAGCCATCATGTTCAATTTGTCAAATAGCCTATAGGAATGTAATTAGTTTATTTAATTCATTATTATGACCATCTAAGTGTTTTATAAGGGTCACACAAATAGAAAGGCATGGTAGATTATCATTGCTTGCATATTACAAAGTTGCATTTTTACAATGAGGAAATTCTGGTAATTTTAGAAGTCTTAGAGTCTTTTAAATACACAAGAACTCAAAAAGCCAAGAGTCACATGTATATATTAAATTTTGGTCGAATTATATCATAATGAAAGGTTATGAAAAAAAAAGAGGTTTTTGGACAAATCTGGATATAGAAACAAAGAAAATTTCTAATTTTTGATTGAAATCTTGCCATTGTCTTCTTCCAACATGTGTATTTATCCTGGTTAAGGTCTAAAACCTATATTGTTGGAAAGATATTTGAATTAGCTTTCCAAAAGATCTGGTTGGAGGTTCTAATTCATCCATATATTAGATAAACATGAATTTTACTGAGTAGCAATTGGAATTTTGAGAGTTGTTTTTCATGTTTTTTTGTTGTTCCCTACCTTAGTATAGATGTATAAAGTTTGATAAAGTTCTAAAACCACCATGGACATTGAGAGGGTTGAGCTAGCTTTCAAATGAATTAGGTTTGAAATCTTGCTCAAGACATCCATATATTTCCAAGACCTATTTCAATCTACCACTTCTATATGACTCCAAACAGTTTCCAACATCTATTCCCACCTAATAAAGTGTTATTAAAGTGATTACAAGGTTCTAGCCACCTATCTTGTATACAAACCCCAAAGTCCTCCTCCTAGGTGTAATAACCCAATTAGGCTTACTATAATTGTGTTCTCCCATTTTCTCAATATTTTTCCATAATACTTTGCAAAAAAATTACATATCTAGACAATTGATTCTACCCACTATAACATATCAAGAACTTAGGCACCAATTTTTTTTACCGTGTCCCTGTTGTTCCACTATAGACCCTATTTTAAGCCCCAAAACACCCACTTTCACAAAGGAAGTACAAATAAAACTTAACACTAGACCTTTTGTCTTTGTACAATATTCAAATATCATTACAATCAAATATTTATTAGGTCAATTTGGTCTTTTGATTTCCTTTAATACAAAATCCCCAAAACCCTCACCATATTGCTCCAAAAACTAGGGCTTTCTAATTGGACACCCTACAAACACTTGTAGGATAAATCAAATGATCCTCAAACATCTACTTGACCATACAAAAATATTTCAATAATAAAAGTATCATCTTATTAGGGTGCATCTCTTACTTTTATAAGGTAGCCACCAAAAACATGGACCTTCATTCACGAAAACCATGTGATATCCATTCAATAATCAACTTTTCTGAAAATTTCTTTTTAGAAGCATATAACACATGTTAGATAGGGTCCATTTCCTGAGTACCAGATGCTTGTTCATGGAATGAAACTCATTTCCATTGAAACTACCAAAACTATTAAGTAAAATACTCTAAATCCTTAAGGACAATCAACAAAAATGATGAAACTAAACAAAAAATCATCAAACAATCATGAAAGGAATTAAAATATGTACTAAATAATTTTTTCAAACTATCCACACATTTTAAGTGATTACCAAAATGAAATCACCATCAAAAGTTGCACGAAATAAATCTTTCCTTATTGTCAAATGGTGATCAATTTGTATAAGCTTAAATAGGTGAACTATAACCTACACAATTAATTCCAATTGGTTGAAAACTATTTATAACTAAAAAAATCGTAAAAACTAATTTCCCTCCTAATTACAAGTAACCATTACAATTCAAATATTTGAATTTGTAACTTTCTTTTAAATGAATTTTATTATATTTTGACCTCTTAGACTTTGATATTTGATTATTTGATGATCCCTTTACATCATTATTAGGTCCCTACATATTAAGTTCAACCCTTTTTCATTACATCATGACCCTTTTAGTGCTATTTTCCTTATAATGGAAACATTGAACTTATTAACTTCATTATGTTTTAAAGAGGCACTGATGGACCAAATTACAATGAATTAAAACTATTATCTACTTGTTGTATTCATATATTCAAGGCTAGCAAAGTGAACCCTTTTTATCCTTCCATTTTCAAGATTCCCTTGCACCATAGTACCCAAGTCTGAATACTTTCCAAGTCCTCTCGAAAACATTTGCAAACAAACAATATCAAAATACAAAAATTTCTCATCTTTATCCTTGGCTTCTGAAAGGTAATTCTTCTATACATGGTTATGATCCATGTTGCTTCCACTCATTTTAACTATTGGTTTTCTACCCATGGGAAAAATATGTACCTCTTGTTGTCACACTTGGTCCTCCATTCAATCTGCTACGTGTACCTTCACTTGCATTAGATGTAGCATCCATAGTTTCTGTTGCATCTCTTCATCCTACAACATCTCTTTTCTTGGAGATATTATCACCATTTGAGCCTCCTCTTGGACCATCCTCTTAATCTCACTCTCTTCTTTGAGGACTTATTCTTCTTGATCCTCCCCAACATCTCCATAGCATTTTCATTCTTCTATGATGGCTACAAACTACTCCAATAAATAAGGTTCCTCTCTTTGACATATTACTACAGACACTTTATCTTTATTCTCATGCCATTTCTCTTGGAAGACTACATCATTATCTATCATTAAGGCCTCTCGAGGAGCCTTATTCCTTGTTTCTTTTGATATCATTAGCCTTTTAATAGGCCACACTAATCTCTTGCTCAACTTTAACTGACAACTAATGGCTCTTCTCTTTAACTTTTCTATTGTCTCTTCACTTTGGACTTTCCAAAGTTCATATTCCCATCCTCTCTTATCTCTATCATCTTCTAGTATTCTTAACCTTTTTCTTTCACTCTGTTGAAGTGTTATCTTTAGAATTCTCAACTCTTCTTCTCTCATCCATTCTAACTCTTTCTTTCTTTCTTCTTCTCTTACTTCCTCTCTACTTTCTCCTTCTCCTTCTTACCATTACTCATAAACTCTTTCGACAACTTTACCAACTCCTTCTCTAACTTTTTGATAATCATGCTTAGTCTCTCTTCCTAGACCTTTCAATTTTCTAATACAAATTGATGCATAGGTTAAGGGGATTTAAGGCTCTAAGGCCAAACTATTGATCAAATAGCAAAATATGATTAATTTTCTTGATTATGTGTATGGTGCCTTAAAGCTATATGAGCATAAATTTCAATCTACCACTTGTATATGACTCCAAATGGTTACTAACACCTATTCAAACCTAATAAGGTGTGACTAAATTTGTTTCAAGGTTCTAGCCACCTATCTTGTATACAAACCTAAATTTCCACCTAGGTGTAATAGCCCAATTACCCCTGTTGTAACTAGTTTTTCCTAATTTATATAGGATTTTCCAAAATAATTTGTGAAATAAATTATATTTTTAGATACCCATTTTGTCTTACTATAACATATCAATAATTTAGTACTGTTCTTTTGGACCGTGTCCCTATTGTTCCACTATAGGCCCTATTTTTAGCCCCAAAACACCTAATTTTACAAAGGAACTACCCACAAAACATAACACTAAACCTCTTGGATTTTTACAATATTATAGTATGAATCTAATCAAATATTAATTAGGTTGATTTGGTTCTGTGAGTTCATTTAATACAAAAGGTCCAACACCCTCACCATATTGCTTCAAAACCTAGAGCTTCCTAACTAGATGCCCTAAAAACACTTCTTCCATCAATTGAATGATATTAAACCTTATCCTTGACCATAAAACACTATTTCAATCATAAAAGTACCATCCCATTAAGGTATATCTCCTATAGCAATAAAGTAGCTACCAAAACCATGGGATACCCATTCAACAATTAAAATTTTCTATAAATTTCATGTTAGAAGAATATACTACATGTTATATAGGGTCAATTCCCTAAGTACCATATGTTCATTCATGGAATGGCCCTCATTTCCATTGAAAATACCCAAAAAACTAAGGAAAATACTCTAAATCCTTAAGGGAAATCAAATATTTATTCAATTACGTGTACAAACCATCAACATAGTTGAAGCAATCATGAAAATGAAATCACCATTAAAAGTTGCAAGAAATATGCCTTTCTATATTGCCAAATGTTGATCAATTTGTAAATTCATGATTTGTAATGCCTCCCATTCTAGAACCTTGTACATACTTAAATAGGTGAACTATAACCCTCACAACTTATTTCAATTGTTTGGAAATCATTTAGAACTAAAATAAGGCTAAAAAGGAATTTCCCTCCTAATTAGAACTAACCATTAGAATTCAAATATTTGAATCTATAACTTTATTTTAAATGAATTTTATGATCTTCCAACATATTAGAATTTGATATTTGATTATTTTATGACCCCTTTACATCATTATTGCCCCTACTTATTAAATTCAACCCTTTTCTATTACTTAATGACCCTTATAGGGATATTTGCCTAATCATGACAACATTGAACATATTAACTTCACTATATTTTATAGAGGCATTAATTGACCAAATAACCATGAATTAAAACAATTATGTCCTTATTTCATTCTTATATTCAAGGCCACTCAAGTGAACCCTTGGTATCCTTCCATTTTCAAGGTTTTCTTGCACCATAGTCCCCAAGTTTGAAAACTTTCCAAGTCATCTTGGAAATACTTGCAAACAAACAATGTCCAAAAAAGAAAATCCCCCATCTTTACCCTTAGCTTCTAAAGCTAACTCTTCTTTACATGATTTTGATCCATGTTGCTTCCTTTCATTTTGAATTTTTGTTCTTCCTGCATGGGAAAAATATGGACCTCTTTTTTTTGCACTTGGTCCTTCAATCTTCAACATGTACCTTCACTTGCATTAGATGTACCATCCATAGTTACTGTTCCATATTTTCATCCTGCAACATCTCTTTTCTTTGAGATAATATCACCATTTGAGCCTCATGTTGGACCATCCTCTCAATGTCACTCCTTTCTTTGAAGTTTTCTTTTTCTTGAGCCTCCCCAACACCTCCATTGCCTTTCCATTCTTCCATGATGTCTACAAACTCCTCCCAAAAATTAGGTTCCTCTCTTTGACCTACTACTACACACTCTTTATCTTTATTTTCATGTCATTCCACTTAGCACACTACATTATTATCTGTCTTCAAGGCCTCCTTAGGAGCCTTATTCCTTGTTACTTCTACTACAATTATCCTTTTAATAGGCCACACTAATCTCTTACTCAACTTCAAATTCCAACTCATGGCTCTTCTCTTTGACTAAATTCTATCCTCTCTTCACATTGGGCTTCTCAAAGTTCATATTTGTTTCTTATCTTCTCTTTATCATCTTCTTGTCTTCATAACAATTCTTCATTCTTTTCAAGTGTTCTTTTTAGACTTCTCAACTCTTCTTCTCTCATCCATTCTACCTCTTTCTTTCTTGCTTCTTCTTCTCTTTTCTTCCTCTCTACTTTCTCCTTCTTCTTCTTACCATTACCCATAAATTCTTTCAACAACTTTGCCAAATCCTTCTCTAACTTTTTAAAATTCATCCTTATTCTCTCTTTCTAGACCTTTCACATTCTCAAATAGTACTTTGTGTATAGGTTAAGGTTCTTTAAGGCTCTAACTCCAAACCATTGATCAAATAGAAAAATATGATTAATTTTTCTTGATTGTGTGTATGGCACCTTTAAGCTATACAAGGGAAAATTTCAATGTACCACTTTTATATGACTCCCAATGGTTCCCAACACCTATTCTAGCCTAATATGGTGTGATTAAAATGATTTCAAGATTCTAGCCACCTATCTTGTATACAAACCCCAAATTCCTCCTTCTAGGCGTACTAGCCTAATTAGCCCTTCTATAATTGATTTTGCTCATTTTCTATAGACTTTTCCAAAACACTTTGTAAAAAAATTCAAGTGTTAGAAACCCATTTTGGCCTACTATAACATATCAAAAATTTAGGTACTATTATTTTCAATTGTACCCCTAATGTTGCAGTATAGGCCTTGTTTAAAGCCTCAAAACACCCACTTTTACAAAGGAAGTACCCAAAAAACTTAACAATAGGCCTTTCAGAATTTTATAGTATGCTAATATTATTTTAATCAAATGTTTATTAGGTTAATCTAGTTTTTGAGTTCATTTAAAACAAAATCCCCTAAACACTCAACATATTGCTCAAAAACCTAGGGCTCTCTAATTGGATGCCCTACAAACACTTACAGGATCAATTGAATGATCCTACAACTTCTTGACTATTAAAAACTATTTCAATCATAAAATAACCATCTCATTAGGGCAGATCTCTTGCTTGTATAAGGTAGCCACCAAAATCATGCACTTTCATTCAAAAAAACCATCGGATATCCATTCAAAAATCAAATTTTCTACAAATTTCTTGTTATAAGAATATAATACATGTTAGATAGGGTATATTCACTGAGTACCAAATGTTCATTCATGGAATGGCCCTCATTTCCATTAAAATTACCAAAACTATTAAGGAAAACTCTCTAAATCCTTCAGGATAATCAACACAAATAGTGAAATTGATCAAAACGTGATGAAACAATCATGAGATGACTACAAATGTGTAATAAATATTGTTTTAAAATCATGCACATAGTTGATAAAATCACCAAAATTAAATCACCATCAAAAGTTGCAATAAATAAGCCTTTCATTATTGCCAAATGTTAACCAATTTGTACATTTGTCACTTTTCTAAGCACGTACAGTGAATTAAATGTAAATGTTTTGAAATTTTATTGTTTAGAAAGTATAATAATATGAATTATACTCATTTTGGGTTTTAACTCACTTGATTTGGTGTGTTATACATAAATATATCATGTTTTGCATTAAGACTGCTCAAATGCTCACTAGGAAACTCATGGATGCAATAATGTAGATTTGAAATATATTGTATGTGTACCATGGATTGAGTTTTGGAAAATAGATAGTAGAAAGGATGTACCATATTATCCTTTAGGCTATAGGGATCATGCATAGGCTGAAAAGCGCAAAGAAACCATGAAAAGGAATTGTTGCTATTCATTTTGAGGAGAAACTGCCATCTAAAAATAAAATTCTATTATGGGGGTCATATCTCGAAAACCAACTATTAGATTGACCTAAATTTTGGATATATTAGATGTGAAAAAAGTTTGAAAGAATATCAAGGGTGCAATAAAGGAAATAATGTATGGTTCAAAAATTATGATTCCCTGTGTAGAGGTCTATCGAGAACTTTGATGGATCAAAGGGGTATGATATGTATGGGAAGGGCCTAGAGATCCTAAATAGAGTCTTAGAATAATTTAAAATATTTCTCAATGCATCAGGGGTGAATAAGCAGAAGGATAATGTGCTTTAAGTGACTGTCTTACAAGTGTGTTGGTGACTATCATGCTGACAACATTAGGACAATATGAGTCCTCATTTGTTTGGTAAGGTAAGGAAAGGTCATTTTTGAATGATTGATTCTTTAAAAGAAGTTTGTAACAAGTCCTTCATTGATTGGATGCTAAGGGAACCATGAATAGAGCTGATCCAAGGTATAGGATTCAAAGAATGTTGAATGTATGTAACAATTATGTGGTTATCCATACCTTCATTATTGTGGTTATCCATGCCTTCATTGTAATTGTAGATATGAAGGAATTTCAACAACACAAAAGACTAGCCTTGCTTTAGACTGTGGTTGGAAATACCTTCGAAAGTTCTTGGCTCAATTATTTCCATTTCATTTGAGGATCCATTGCACTCATCCATCAAGGAACATTCATTGACAACTAAAAAGGTAGTTCATTTATTCAGATAAACCTATTTTGATTGCTTGTTTTGAATGTGAGGAATTTTTTTGTGTTCTTTGATTGACAGACACAACTAGTTTGATGGAGAATTTTCATTTTATTTTCTTAATTATTTTGCAAATAAAAATGTTATGTGACAATTTGTGAGATCTAGGAAAACAAGACTTTATGCATTTACTGAAGTATGTTTCTCTTTTCATGGTTCTTATTAAAATTTTAATCTCATATTTTGTTTTTGAAGGGTGCATTTTATAGATATTAATGCATATATAATATATGTAAAGGAAAATTTTCCATTTTAACTATGCCATTAATTATGAATATGATTGTATCAAATTTTGTAGTTCAAAATTTAAGGAATATATGCAATATTGTGTGGATCATCTAGAAGAGATTAGTGCGCCTACAAAAGTGAAGGCCTAGGTTTCTGAAGTGAAGGGTGCTATGATTGACAATATTGAGAAGGTAAGACTACTTGGTCAAATGAAATATGGTATAAATATGAATTTAAAGTCTATTCCTCAATATGTGAAGAAATTGTTGTTAGTGTAAGTTGTGATATTTTCTTTTGTAGTTATGTGGTTTTTTATTATTATTGATAGAATGTTTTCAAAATGCACAAACTATGTGTTTGGAGCACACATATTACAAAATAGTCATATTCATAAGAATGTCACGGAAGTCACAAGTGAAAAACTAGAACTAAATTACCAATCTAGTCATTGGAATTTTCGTATGCTTGTATGTTAAATTTTTTTGTTAGGTCTCACCTAATTAGAGGATTTAACACACAATTAAGTAAGGACTCTATAATGAGATTTACAAAAATCCATTAAGACTGCTCTAATAAGAGAGACAACCTAACTCAAGTCTATTAAAATTGATTTAGTACCTAACTCATAGTTTTCTCTTTAAGTTAATTTCAAGTCTTCTCCTTGCTAATTGATCCTTTCCTTTGATCTAATATACTAGGTCACTTGCTCTATTAGATGATAACATAACCCTTCTATTACTTCTTGTTCGCATGCATACACCTCTCTATCTTTTTTCTTACTTCGCATGCTTACGATCTAGATTAAGAGCATCACTATTTAAAGAGTTTCATAAAGAGCTCTCTAGATGATTCCATGTTATGCCAATTCATCTTGATCATCGAACACACAACATAGGGATATGTGATCGACAACATGTTAACATTCTATAACAACCTCTATAGGTATTAAATGTTCTATAATAACCTTGACAAAATTTAAATATTTCTTCCTAGTTTGGCTGATAATCATTTTGCCTCAAACTATGTTCCATTTTTGACTTTTATGTAAACTCTACATTACCTGGTCCTTACTATTTCTTGATGTTGGACATTGTTGTTGCTCAGTCTGTATTACCCTTCTATTGCTAGGCATGTGTTGTGCTCAACACACACTAAATAAGTTGGCACTTGTATACTTGGAATTTTCTTGGTCGTTGATAAGTTTGACTCATATAAAAAATTACTCTGTGACCAAAAAATTACTTGACTCCAATAGATCTTGGTACATACTCAATTATGTACATGATTTTGCCCATATTTTTTAATGATTTCCCTATGAACTCTAGTTATCATCATAAATGTGAGTTCCTTCTAATTTTGAGTAAAATATTTCTAGTTTCCCCGATTTTCTTCCCCTCTCTTTGTCTTTAATATCATCCTTGACCCTAGAACTATTCAAAAAGTTTCAATGATATCAATGATAACTTTAGCACATTTTCTACTCCAACACTTTTTCAACTTATAAACTATCCAAATTTGTGTAGATTGATAATGTTACCTCATCTAACCCTATTCATCCTACTTCCGTACTTTTATACTCATTTGAAGGTTGTTTTGACTTAATGACCTATTCTTAAACTACTTGACACCTTTTTACATTTTTTCCCACATATTGGTGATTTATGTCTCACACTCTCTATTGACACCTAAAAGATACTAAATCACCCTTGGGATCTCTCTTGACTCCTTATTTATCAATGAATTGGCTAAGGTCACTATGAGCCAAAATTTTCGTAGAGTTTAGCCTAGAACCCTAGGTGCTCTTGAAACTCTTTTCAAGGACTATAGCTTCACAACCTTAATCTTTTCATAGTCATGGTGAGCATATTTTAGAGACTTCTAGGCCTCATTCATTGTATGTACACTAAAAATTATAGTAAATAATCTCTTATCAATATCACCTTAGAGGCCTTGCCAATTATCATTCTCCTCATACCATGATTCAACAAACTCCAAAAAGTCTTTATCAATCAAAATAGTCTTTATACTGATTGACTAACAATATTAATCAGCCCCATTCAATTCTAGAATTAAAAAATTGCTTTCCATTATGATTCTTTAAAATACCTCCAATGGTGATACCAAAAGTAGTATTAAAATAGAAGCAAAAGCTATGTTCATTTTTTAAAAAAAATTAAATTTTGATCCATAATAGAAGATGCTCTTTTTTAATAAAAAATATATTATAATATTTCATAACACTAGATCTCATAATGGAGTTTATATTGTGATATTTCTATCAAGATTTAACTGTGTGATTTTGAATCAAACTCATTGACCCATGTTTAAACTAAATAAAACTCTTATTTAAAAAAAAATCTTTAGCACTATTGATTACAAATAAAATAGATAAATTAATTCTAAAAAAATGGTCAAATCTTATGCATACTGTGCATGATTTATTGGACATAAAAATTACTCATCTTATGAATGTGAGAACACATGTTTATCTTCTTATACAAGGCTAACTGTTTAAACTGAATAAAACGCTTATTTTAAAATTTTTCTTTAGCACTATAGATTATAGATAAAATAGACATATTAATTTTTTAAAAATTGTCAAATCTTATGCATATTGTGCATGATTTATTGGACATAACAAATACTCATCTTATGAATGTGAGAACACATGTTTATTTTCCAATCATAACTAATTAATTTAATACAAACCTACAAGCTAGAGTATCAAACTCTTCTAAATATACATATGAATTAATAAAGAAAATGTAAGGATGGGTAGTGGAAGTGGTGTCTAAAATGCATGTAGAATTATGCATGGATCCCATCAATGTTCATAATGGTTGGGTTTGAATATAATTGTCAAAGATTCAATTAATCGGAACCAAGTTTGGTTTAATGTTATCCAAATTAGAAGGCAATACATGAGCATTAAAAGCACATTTGGATTGAAATATCAAGTTATTGTTGGCATGCCAAGATATCCCACTATTTTTCCTTGTATGTAATGAAGGAATCCCTTCTCTCTAACTATCTAGGCATTATTATAATATTTTATTCCTAAACATTTGTTAGTTTTTTTTGTAATAAATTATAGTCGTAGTTTTTGAATGATTGATAAGGGGATTCTCATAAACTTTGAGATCTCTTCTATTTTGGTGAAAAAAATAGGGCATTAATAATTTTTGGTTATACAATTACTTATCAATATGGGTTTCATTCTTTTTTTCTAAGGCATGTCATCCAATGAACACATACTAGTAATAATTTTTCATTATTTGTGAATGACAGTAAAGGGCTCATGAATATTTTAGCACTTTTATTCACACTATTTTTTTTGTTTTAAATGATGATAATATTAAAGCACTACAAATATTCCAATTTCATAGATTTTGATCAAGTCATTACAAAATGTGTCATAATCCATTTGCACGGTTTAAAACTTTTCCTCTAAATTAGGTCATTAAATTTGTTAAGATTCCAATTTCTTATGTGGATTTTTTTAATAAGTATTTATATATCAATGTCATCACCTTACATAAAAAATCTATAAATTGGTATCATGGAGGTTTACCTATGAAAGCTTGACCAACAAAACATGCCTTGCAAGTTGCATTTTCTTGAAATTTTCCTTGAGGATCTACCTTCTACTTTACACTTGAGTAGAGACATCGGCAAAGAACTATGCATGAATCCTTCACCATATCGCTTGGATGTAAAAAATATCATTGTGACCAACCCTTGTACATGTTGTGCTATAATGCAGAACCAATTATGTATAATCCTTGTCTGATAGTGTGATTTTCTAGTACCATTCCTCAAGAATTAGTGAATTTGTATTGATTTCTATGATAATAACATTACTAAGCACTTACAAAATTAGAATCATTGCTAAGAAAATTTCTATATACAATACCTTTGATTATCAATATGGAATTCCTAGGTAGTTTAAAAATTGAACACGAGAGTCTCTTGATACAATACCCCCCACGAGGTAGTAGGAAAAATATATGTTTCAACCAAAGTGAAATCAACCACAATATATTGGGGCTTCAAATAGTTGCTAAAAAAAGGGGGGGGGGGGGGGGGTATGTATAGATGATGAAATTCCAAGAAATGGTTGTCTATTATTCTTTTATAAATGACATACATTGTGCCATTTATTTAATTGTTTGTTAAATGTGTGTAGATATGCCCATTTCAAGATGATTCAAGATAGATATAAAGAATATTGTATTCTCTAGGAAAATATTTATAGTATCTTTAATCCTAATATCAATACAAAAGTGTAAAATGAAATACAATATTCCTATAGACGAAGATAATTATTGGCATTGATATACTCTACTATATTGCTAATTTTTTGCTTCTATTGTGCGATCATTCTTATATATTTATGCTATGTATGAGAGTGCCTTTTTCTTCTTGAACATTATTTGTCATTGTCCTTTTGATTGATTTTTTAAAGATATTATTCCCTACTTGGGAACCCTTTGCTCATTTATATTCCATCTAGATACACATATGTTTCTCCTTTATGGTAGTTTTTCACTTGACTATATCTAATCTCTAAGTGTGCTAAAAACCTATGGCTACACATTTTGAATGTTCATTTTGACTATTTAACATAAGTGGGTTATCTTTTCGATAAATATTACTTTAATCATATATGTAAGTACTCATGCCCATGCATGGATCAGTTATTCCTTGACACCATTGATAATTTTATGTGAGACCACAAAGTATATAATATTGTACTAGTTTATCACTTAAATTATCTTTGTCTTTATTTTATTCCACAACATTATAAAAAAAAGTTAAAAGTTTTTATTTAAATGAAGAAAAATGGCCCTTGAATAGGTTTTGATTCACTTATAAAGTAGAATTTTATGAGTCCTTTTTTGATGGCTCATAATGCAATATAATTTTGATAATCTCAATTTGATGTGCTATGGTAATAGCTCAACTATTCATGAAATACATTTCAAGATAATTCTAGTTTTTTACTATTTATACATATTCATATGTCATGACTATTTTTTAGTTGTCTCTGCTTGTAATAGATATGTTTTTCAATGCTTATTACTATGCAAATATACTAGTTTCCTTGAAATTTGATTTGAAATTAAATTGTAATGGATCCTTTCTAATAACTTGTTGGAAATTAAGTATTTGATCTTTCCAATGTCAATCTAATTTGGTTGAGGCCATATAATATGAAAATGTTATTACGACCCTAGCCATCATTTTGCACAACTATATGTTGATTCCGAGAGGATTGATCTTGTGACACCAAGGTCAGTCGCCATGCTCATCAAATGGTATCCTTCCCCATAATGAATATAGCTTAGATTATCCACTATCTCATCCACTCTTACTAATTATCTATTTCTTGCAAAAGTCAATTCACGTGTTTCTACTAAAATTTAGTACAGACTTTGAGTCAAGTTATAAACGCAAAGCTACTACAAATTCGTGTTGTTAACAATCAAATTGATGATAATCAGGTATTCCTTGGGAACAATTCAATCTCAAATTAGGGAACCTTTCAACTTGACTTTCCTGGAGAGAGTTTTGAGTTGGTAAAGGTAATGGGGGATTATGATGTGTCATTGCCAAAATTAGAGAGGCATCACAACTGAAGCATTTTCCACATCGGACACACTCTCAATGGTCTCACAAATGTGTGATTTTGGAAATGACTACACTAATAGATTATTATTTCCAACTAGCTTCTCTTATCTTCCTTCCATGTGTTAATTTTTAATCCATTCACTATTAATATCAACTTGCTTTTGTTCACATGAACCAAATGGACATCTACATTCAACTTTCCTCTTCCAAGACTTCTAACACTTATTTTGGGCTAGGCCATATGCAATACCACTAATCTTGATATTTAAAGATATATCCCGTTTTTTATCATGCCAACATAACAAAAGTACCTTTCAATAAAATAGAGGCATTTTAAACTATTTTATAAGACTTTAGCAGCAACCCATATGTAATAATAAATTTGATTCATATCTTCCTTGGCTTTGACCTTCACTATACGTTGGAAATCTGCTAGTACATGAGGGCAATCAACTGTATACAATAATGTAAGTTGTTCTTGCAAATTTTTGGTGGAGTCATTCCCAAACAAAGTTTGGCGTCCAAATTCCATCGAAGCACGAACACTTGGTTCAATTGACATCAAATCTTGGCGAGCCTCTATCTTTGCGTTATTCCTTTTTCTTGGAATGTGTAATTTTTTCCTCAAATGAATTGTAAAAGAATAATAAAGGATTCTATAAATTCTAAGAGGATTACTGAATAGGGTTAGGTCAAATTAATATTTAAGTTTGTAAAGTTCCAAAAGTCATATCTGTTTAGATATTTCTAGAAAAGTCTATTTTTTCTATGTCAGCTAATTTAGATGTTTCCAGAAATGATCTAAGACCTCTATAAATGGAAGCATCTTGTAATGTTATTGATATGAGAAATGTAATTGATATATTAATGTAGCAGCACATTGAATATTTTTCCATTTTAGTTTATTTTTTCCATCCTCCTTTCACAAGGTGTATCAAAGTTGTCCTAGGTTTTTACACTTTTGAACCTTATCTATAAGTATAATATGAATTTGTAGATATAGCACATTGGGATATTAGGGAAGTCTCGAGCAATGTCCATTATTATCACAATCAGCTAATAGAAGGATGAATACCTTGAACACGTGGTGCACTACCATGTGCCTAGGACATTTCTATTTTTTGGATGTAATAATTATATTATTGATCATATCACCTCGGCCATGTGTACAATCATCTATGATTCAACAAAAAAGCTTTCTTCAAAAATATTGCTTGCGCATTTGAAATGACTAGTTTAAGTTGAAAGATTAATAGAATTTGTATTGCACTTTAATCACATATTATCATCACCACATGCAAATTTTCTTTAAGTCTATGCAGGTTGTAGCTAGAAATACATGATAATGAAGGCATAGTTGCTCCATATTTTCTCTTTGATCCAATGTAATATACTGTCAAATGAAGAGGCGAGATAGTTACCAACTATAGCTGAAATCTAGCTCTTGATTTAATACAAAAGTTTCTAAGTGTCCAACCAATAAGAATACTCATTTTTCCCAATACTATACTTTTGACTATGATTTTTGCTTCCATCTAATCTAATGCAGGATCCAAATTCTTACAATGTGAAATAATTAAAAAGACCCTTGGAAATAAAGAGTCTGTATAGTGACCAACTCTAAAAAGATAAATGTAACTCCACGATATAGATTGCCCACTAAAAAAGAATTTGAAAACCCTAACCATTGAGAATACAATGCAAAAGAGAAACTCTAAAGCTTGCACACCCATATCCTTGTGCACTCATCACACTCCAAAATCTCTAATTGAAATCCAATGTCCATGTATTACTTCAACATTCATTCTCCTTTCACTATACTTTCATTATATTTATATACATGTCTCTTAGAAATATAATGAAATTGTATAAATTTAAATCTTGGATCTTTGTATATTGCAACTAGATGAGGATAGGATGTTACTAGTCAATTCAATAGGGCCTTTATTTCTCGACATTTTCACAATATGGATTGACTCAAGGAAAGAAGGAGGTTCAAAGATGATGCAACTTTATTGGGGGGAAATAACTAGTTAAACAAAGTAGAAATAAAGGAAGCCAAAATTGCATAATGGGATGGTTATTTACAATGGAGAAGGGAAAACCTTAAGAACTAAATTTGACAATCTACAGGATGGAAAAAGTATAAGCCTTTTCGGACATATTTTTGGTCAAATGGTGGAAGATTTTGCACATGATATGAATGTGAAGTTTGATTAAAATAAGTTTAAAAGTAAATCAAATCTATGGTACATAGACCATCTAATCAATCTTCCCATCTACAGAGAAATGAAATGGGGATCTAATATCTATTTTGCATATTTAGATGAATAAAACCAACTAATTTCATTACATGTGAAAAAGCCTTAATTAATGAGGGCAAGATATTATTTCAAATGTGATAAGAGAAACCATAAGATCACTTCCAACCTAAGAAAAATAAATTCAAATAAAAAGATCTCAAAATAAATATCTCTTTATTTCAAATAAAAAAAAAAACCATATGTTTACTTTGGAGTTTTATGTCAATAATGTATGGTTTTCAATGAAAATTAATAGAAAGAGTAAGTTATTCTTAGTGTAAATTTTTATTATTTATGCTTTACTTAAGTTTACTTAGGTTAAATGTATTATTTATTAGTTTGTCACCTAGGAGTTTGCATACTCTCGTGTTGTCTTGTTAACAACATAGGAGTTAGCACTTTATTTTAACACATGGTGTGTACAACATCTCTACATGAGATACACCTTGTCATACTTATCCTCTCATCTACATGGAGGATAATCCACCTTTTGTGGATGTATGTTGAGTTGTCATGCTTATCACCTAGCACTTTCTAGCTCATTCTAGAAGCTTCCTAGATGCCTTTATAAATAGGCTCTCCTACTATATTTGCATATCATATCATATTGTATAACAATTTACATCAATTATCTAAGAATACAATTTTCTTATTTTCAGACCAAACCCTTGCCTCTTCTTGTCTTTTTCTTCTTTATGATAGGTTTTCTATGTGTAGGTAATTTGAGGGCTTGTGGATTTGATTTGTGTATTTGCTCAAATCCTACATGGTATTAGAGCCAAATTTGTTGTAGCTTGTTCAATATTTGGAGGAATAGGAGAAAGATGGTTTGACATAATAGATCTGAAATTCTTTGGGCTTCTTTTCTTTAATTTTTGGAGGTGCGATGGTGGCGATTCAGAAAAAATAACTATAGATGTGATTTTTAAATAGCGATATCTCGCTCAAACAGAATCTTTTTTCTGAGTAATTTGTTTTGTTTTGGGGCAGGATTTTGTGATCTACACATTAGTGCAGGTTGTTTGAGATCTTTTTTCCTAAATTTTTTTACAAATCGCAAATCCCATTTTTTGCAACTTCAAAGCCTTCATTCGAGCTCGTGTGGACACATATATCGATGCTATTTTTTTAAAAGTGCATGATTTATTGTCTACTTTCTAGGTCTAGAATTAGTTTGGAGTAATATTGAGTGGAAATAATACTTTCATCATTTGGTCATTTTTTGGCCTACAAAAAGTAGATGATGATGCTGGTTTCATTTCATGTCTCGATCATTTGAGCTCGTATTTTTGGCATTGAAGTAGAGGCTTCAGTTTCCTCTCTCTACATTTGGAATCTAGGTTCTTTTCTTAGTTTTTGCACTTTAGATCATTGTTGCTTTGGTATTTGAGGGATATATTTATATGTTGTGGGGGGCAGCATTTTCTTTTCTATAGTTTACTTCAGAATCAACCCTTCTGCTTCCGTCTTCTTCTCTCAATGTCGGACCCTTCAAGGACCTAGCTCACACTGCACAACTATCACACGTGGAATGCACAAATAACTTGGCTTATGATGTCATGAGGCTTATGGTCATGTCTGGATGAGAACCATCATTTTCTATAGTACCCTTTTGAGGTTCTTTAGTATAGAAACAAAATGGATGAAGCCATTGGATTAATTGCCCTAAACATTTTCGATAGTCTATTATTTCACTTGGATGGTTTGACCACTCCTCAGGCTATTTGGACCAAGTTTCACAACCTGTTTGGCATAGTAAATGAGTTCCAGGTGCTACAACTTGATGCAGCGTTGACTTCTTTGACACCTTCTAGCTTCCCCACTATTGAAGACTTCTTCGTGAAGTTCAAATATCTATGTACAAATTTGCAAGGATGTGGGAAAAACAAAATAGATGATGAGTGTATTTTTTTGATAATCTCAAAGTTGTGAGAACAATATTAGATCATTTCTTCCACTTTCTACTCCACTATGGATGCCCTGGGTAACAGACATTAGATGCCCTCTTTTGAGATATTTTGTGATAGGTTAACTCATGAGTAGTCCAAGCTCACTCAAATGGATTCACTTATAGGTTTACCATCATAGGCATTGCTTGCCAAGGATTCACTTATAGGTTTAACAATAGTAGAAGCCAAAGTAAATATCTAAATCCTTTTCTTAGCACTCTACTAGTCCATCCTCTTCTTCTAAGAAGGAGAAAAAGAAGACTTAGATCCTACCTATTCCTATTGTTAGAAAGGATCTCATGATGAGGAACATTTTTTTCAAAAGAGATTTGATGGCTATGAGAAACATATTGAAAATTTGCAAGCTCTTCTCCAAAAGAGCACTATTTCTTCTCCATCCTCTTCTACCTCTGGTTCAGGAGCACCCACTCCACCATCATGCAACCAAGGAGTTCAATAAGGTCATTAGAACCTCTAACCATGCTTAGGAATGTTAGATTGGTCATTGGATCACATTGTAAGACCATAGTTCCACGATTGACAATTTATAATCCCTTGGCTAGCTATTGGTCATAAATGATCCCATATCCTAGGAATAGGTATTAGCATGGATACTTTTCATTTTTTTCATGTTTAGGTACTTTAGGAAGCACAAAAAAAAGTCTTGGATCAAGTTTGGTCACTATGGGCATTATTATGCACAAAAATGCAAAGTTGCTCAAAATGTTGCTTGACAACTTTTGAGCAACTTCTTAAAAATTTGTTAAAACATTCAAATCTCTTCGCCAAAAATATATTTGGTTCAAACCAACCTTTTAACCTTTGGTGACAACCTATAATATCCCTTACAAGTCAGTGATAGGTATAATGTACTTTTTTTGGAAAAAAATCAATAAAATATCCTATTTTCCTTCAAAATTTTGTGTTGCAGAGCATTGTACAAATTAGTACAAACATTAGGGCATGTGCTAGTTACCCTCGAAGTAGAGAAGTGAGTTAACTTTTTTTTTTTTTGTTTCATGTCTTTATCTGGTGTAGGTTGCAAGTTATTCAATTTTTACTAAAGGGTGCCTAAAAATCATCATTTAATAAGGGCACCACATAGGGCCTTGTTTTTTTGGCACTTTCCACCATGGGAATTTGATACCCCTTGGTGGAATGAAAGCCCTATTAGTATACTTGATGATTTTGTAGGTTTCAAGGATGGCCATACAAAGAGTGAATTTTGCCACCATACCCTAGGTGTATGGCTCCATACATGCACCAATCAACACTTTGCCAGAACCCTTATAACTTTCATTCTAGAGTGATTCAAGGTCTGCAAATCTGCACTAGACCTATTTTATATGCCCCTACATGTTCCAATAGCCATCATTCCATTTTTCATGTGTGAAATGGTAGCTACAGTGCAAATGCAACCCAATTAGGCCTCTCAACATAAGAAAAATGTTGTTACAACATTGGCTTCCATTCTCTTCCAATTTGTGAGGTTTAGATATGTTTAATATGACCTAAAAGGGTCTCTAAATATCAATTTTAACTTGACTCTTATGTTGGATTTTTTCATGTTATGGCTAGTTTTTCATTTGAAGGGCTACTAGCCTTAGACATGTCGAACTGTTCTAACCATGTTTCCTTGTTGTTCAAAATCAAACCAATCATTGAAAATGTTGTAAATATGCCTCAATAGGTATAAGGAGGGTTTATATGCCATTCTCTGGTCATTTTTCTCTCTTATTTGGTGTTTGAGGGTGTGTACCCGTATTAGGCCTTTAAGGAATCCTTGTGTTTTGGTACTTTTTGACTTAGGAGAACCTAGTGATTAGTTTCCTTGCCTTTTTTAGATTTTGATAACCTATTATATGTTTATTATTGATGCTTGTGATAAGTGTCTTAGCACTAAACCCTTTTTGTGGGATATTTGAAGGATTCTAACCAACCTTGTCAACTTGCCTAGTTGCCTAAAAACTTGCTATTTGAGGCTTCCATTGTGCATTGTTGCATCAACCTCATAGGGGTCTACTTTTTAGTCTTCTTCCATATCTTCATCCTCTACATCAGATTTTGGATAGGGTCATGTAATATTGGCATCCATTGCATCCCTTTCCTAGGTCCCTTGGATACTGGATTTAAGTGCTTCTCACCATATGACATCTTCTCAAGGTGTCTTCTCTACTCTTGAGACTTCTCCCATTCCTTATATTCACATGGGGAATAACACTTCCCTACTATTTTGTGGGAAAGGTTTAGTTAGCACTCAGGTTGGCACCTTCAATGATGTATTGCATGTTCCATCTCTATCTGCAAACCTTCTCTTGATTTCTCATATTACACATAGTGGATTAGGGAAGATAGTTGAGTTCACAGCAAATTCAATCTTTATTTGGGATAGAGCAATATGAGGTCTTATTGCTACAAGGATAGTTGACCATTTCACCCATCTCTACACCTTCTCGCACTTTGGTCCACCATCTCCATTGTTAGAGCACACTTCTTATTTTTTGCAAGAGCATCATGTGGTGCGATCTGGATAATTGAACCCTTGTACTATTCCTAAGATCACTATTTTGCCTCCCACACCATATCCAATTGAGGTCTTTTATCTATAGCATGATTCTTTTTCAACTCTATCTGACCCTCCAACTCCATTCATTGAGCCTCCAGGTACACCTATTGCAGATTCTACAGAGGACATTGACCTCCTCTTTCATGACAGTGTCAGCACACCTGAATTGGGTATTCCCATTTAGGTTCCTCATGTTTTCTCCTTTAAACATCATTTAGGCCTTCTAGTTTCACCTCTCTTTTAGGGGTTTGCTTGTTCTATGCCTTTGTTTCTTCCGCATTGGATTTTCATTGGTTCGATCATTTCTACAGGGGCTCCATCACTCTAGGAGGGAGTTGGTGTCTCTTCTCATGGGGGGGCTAGTTTTACTTATGGTTTCCAGAGAGTCTCTTCAACCATTTCTGGTCTATGCTTGGGATTACATAAATTGTCCTTGGGGGGTCTTATTGAGGCCTTCCTTTCTTCATGTTATTTAAGCATGTTTCTACTTATCTATCTTTTTGGGGGAGGGTTTTTCCCATCAGATTTTACCTCTTTCCCCATTTTTAGAGATTACATTTCATTACATTTGTACATGGATACCTAACATTGCCTCGTAGTCAGGAACCATTAAGCATTCCATCATAGCTTTTGTGAGCTTAAGTGCATTCCCCTAAGCTGCACTTAAAGGAGAGCATTAGTGTAAATTATTACTATTTATGCTTTACTTAAGTTTACTTAGGTTAAATGCATTATTTATTAGCTTGTCACCTAGTATTTTGCATACTCTCTCATGTTGTCTTGTTGACAACACAAGAGTTAGCACTTTATTTTACCACATGGCATTTACAACATCTCTACATGAGATACACCTTGTCATACTCATCCTCTCATCTACATGGAGGATAATCCACCTTTTGTGGACATATGCTAAGTTGTCATGCTTATCTCCTAGCGCTTTCTAGCTCATTCTAGAAGCTTCCTAGAGGCCTTTATAAATAGGCTTTCCTAGTGTATCTGCATATCATATCATATCATATTGTACAACAATTTACATCAATTATCTGAGAATACAATTTTCTTATTTTCAGACCAAACCCTTGAATTGTCTTGTCTTTTTCTTCTTTGTGATAGGTTTTCTATGTGCAAGTGATTCGAGGGCTTGTGGATTTGATTTGGTTATTTGCTCAAATCCTATAGTTATGCATATCTATGTCTCTAATTTGTGCCTCCATTTTTTTGTACATATTATTTTGAGATTGAAATGAATAAAGTTTTTTTAATTTAATACATCTTGGATGAGTTGTATATCATTTCATTGTTGCTTGTAATTCAAGGAATTAAGTAAATGCTTCCATGAATTGATAGGGTTTCTAGGTATATGGGAGGGATATCATGAGAATAGAATGTAGGCCTAACAGCTGATAATTTTAATTGCAAGTCAATTAAATAGGTCAAGGGTTACTGGTTTGACTCTGTATCACAATGGATAAGGTACTAGTAATAAATTTGTGATGAAAATTGATATTGTCATGTGGTTGCACAATATACATTTAAATCAATCAATTTTCTATTCTTGTAATAAAGAACTCAATTGTTTGTCATTCCCTTATTGTGACAACTTTCTTTAAATTATAGTAAGATGTAGTAAATAAACAAGTTGATTAAAATTCAAGAAGTTTTCAGACCATTTTTTCTATAAGGGAATATTTTAAAAAAAGAATATACATCATTGGATAAACTTTCCAAATCCCTAATCTAAATGATTTCATGCTGAATATGGAAGATAGCTAACCCCTAGGCATCGTTCTTCATTCTATATCCTTGGTACCGGTCTTTTGCAGCCTGTAGTTTTAAAACACCAACATAAACCTTGTACAAGTTGTGGTACAATGCAAAACCAACTACATATAATCCTTGTTTGATAGTATGATTTTCTAGTACCATTCCTCAAGAAGAAATGAATATGTATTGATTTCTATGATATTCACTATTGGTGTAAATAAATATTTACTTATTACACTTTACTTAAATGTACTTAGGTCAATGCATTATTTTATTATTTCTTAGGTGAGACACTTAGGATTTTGCATGCTCTTATGAGTTGTCATGTTGACAACACTAGAGTAAGAAACTCTAATTTAGCACATGGCGTCTACAACACTGGAGTTTGCATAATTAACTAAGTTGTCATGTTAACAACACAAATATTCACACTCTTATTTTAGCACATGGTGTCCACAACATAATTTTATGTGCTACACCTTTGTAGGCTTATCCTGTCATCATTGCACTTACTCTTGTCCTTAATGGATGATAACCCACACCTGGTGGACATGTGCATGGTTGTATGACTTATCATGTTGTTGATTCTTAGGCATTCTAAAAGCATTCCAAAGGCCTTTATATATAGGCACTCCTAGTGTACTTTCATATTGAATTGAATATTATATCATTATTCTAATCATACTCTCTTGGTCTATAGTTGTGCTTGTGCTTGAGTTCCTTGGTCTTGGGTGATTTTTCCCTAAGGAAAATTCTTACGTTAACATTCCTAAGCACTTACAAAGTTAGAACTATTGTCAAGAAATTTTCTATATACAATACCTTTGATTATCCAATTGGAATTCCTAGGTAATTTCAAAATTGAATACAAAGAGGAAGTTATTGTTAGTGTAAATTATTATTATTTATGCTTTACTTAAGTTTACTTAAGTGAAATGCATTATTTATTAGTTTTTCATGTAGGAGTTTCCATACTCTCTCGTGTTGTCCTGTTAACAACATAAGAGTTAGCTCTTTATTTTAGCACATGGTGTCTACAACATTTCAACATGAGATACACCTTGTCATACTTATCCTCTCATCTACATGGAGGATAATCCACCTTTTGTGGATGTATGTTGCCTTGTCATGCTTATCTCTTAGCGCTTTCTAGCTCATTCTAGAAGCTTCCTAGAGGCCTTTATAAAAAGGCTCTCCTAGTGTATTTGCATATCATATCATATCATATCATATTGTACAAATATTTACATCAATTATCAGAGAATACAATTTTCTTATTTTCAAGCCAAACCCTTGCCTCTTCATGTCTTTTTCTTCTTTGTGACAGGTTTTCTACATGTAGGTGATTCGAGGGCTTGTGGATTTGATTTGCATATTTGCTCAAATCCTACATGGTACCAGAACCAAATTTGTTGTAGCTTGTTTAGTATTTGGAGAAAAAGGAGAAAGAGGGTTTGATATAATAGATCTAACATTTTTTTTGCTTTTTTCTTTATTTTTTGGAGGTGTGATGGTGGCGATTCAAAAAAAAAAACTACAAAGGTATTTTTCAAATAGCGATATCTCCCTCATATGGGATCCTTTTTCCAAGCAATTTTTTTTGTTTTGGGGTAGGATTTTGTGATGTACACATTGGTGCAAGTTTTATGAGATCTCTGTTCCTGAATTTTTTTGCAAATCACAAATACCATTTTTTGCAAATTCAAAGCCTTCATTCAGGCTCATATGGACACATATTTTGATGCTATTTTTTAAAAAAGTGCATGATTTATTGTCTACTTTCTAGGTCTATAAGTAGTTTGGAGTAATATTGAGTAGAAATAATACTTTCATCATTTGGTCATTTTTTGGCCTACAAAAAACAAATGATGATGCTAGTTTCATTTCATGTCCCAGTCGTTTGAGCTCCTATTTTTGGTGTTGAAGTAGAGGCTTTAGTTTCCTCTCTTTACATTTGGAATCCAAGTTTTTTTCTTAGTTTTTGTGCTTTAAATAGTTGTTTCTTTGGTATTTGAGGGATATATTTATACATTGTGGGGGGGAGCATTTTCTTTTTTGTAGTTAACTATAGAATTGACCCTTCTACTTTCATCTTCTTCTCTCAATGTTGGACCCTTTTGTGACCCGACTCATGCTATACAACTATCACATGTGGAAAGCACAAATGACTAGGCTTCTCATGTCATGAGGCTTATGGTCATATCTAGATGAGAACCATCCTATTTTGTAGCACCATTTTGAGGTACTTCAACATAGAAAAAAAATGGATGAAGCCATGGGATTAATTGCACTAAACATCTCTGATAGTCTACTATTTCACTTGGATGATTTGACCACTCCTCGAGCTATTTGGACCAAGTTTCACAACTTGTTTGGCATATTAAATGAGTTCCATGCACAACAACTTGATGCAAAGTTGACTTCTTTGACACCTTCTAACTTCCCCAATATTGAAGACTTCTTGGTGAAGTTGAAATATCTACGTAAAGTTTTCTAGGGATGTGGGAAAAAAAAAAAGATGATGAGTGTTATTTTTTGATACTCTCAAAGCTATGAGGACAATATTAGATCTTTTCTTCCACTTTCTACTCTACTGTGGATGCCTTGGGTAACAGACATCAGATGCACTCTTTTGAGATATTTTGTGATAGGTTAACTCATGAGTAGTCCAAACTCACTCAAATGGATTCACTTATAGGTTCACCATCACAAGCATTGCTTGCCAAGGATACACAAGAGCAAAAGCTGAAGCAAATATATGGTTCCTCTTCTTAGCACTCTACTGGTCCATCCTCTTCTTGTAAGAAGAAGGAGAAAAAGAAGACTAAGACTCCTACCTATTCCTATTTTCAGAAAGGATATCATGATGATGCACATTTTTTTTAGAAGAGATTTGATGGCTATGAGAAACAAATTGCAAATTTGCAAGCTCTTCTCTAGAAGAGCACTATTTCTTCCCCATCCTCTTCTACCTCTAGTGTAGGATCACCCACTCCACCATCATGCAACCAAGGAGTTCACTAAGGTCATTGGGACTTCTACACATGCTTAGGAACATTAGATTGGTCATTGGATCACATTGTAAGACCATAGTTCTAGGATTGACAATTTCTAAGCCCTTGGCTAACTATTGGTAATAAATGAGCCCATATCTTAGGAATAGGTATTAACATGGTTATTTTTCATTTTTTTCATGTTTACATCCTTTATCAATCACAAATTAAATTCTTGGACCAAGTTTGGTCACTATGGGCATTATTATGCACAAAAATGCGAAGTTGCTCAAAATGTTGCTTGACAACTTTTGAGCAACTTCTTAAAAATTTGTTAAACTATTCAAATCTCTTCCCCAAACATCTAGTTGGTTCAAACCAGCCTTTTAACCTTTGGGGACAACCTATAATAGCCCTTACAAGCGGGTGATAGGTATAATGTACTTTTTTTGGCAAAAAATCAATAAAATATCCAATTTTCCTACAAAATTCAGTGTTGTAGAGAACTATACGAATTGGTACAGACATTAGGGTATGTGCTAGTGACCCTAGATGGTAGAGGAGTGAGTTAACTTTCATTTTTTTTTCATGTCTTTATCTGACGTAGGTTGCAAGTTATTCAATTTTTACTAAAGGGTGCCTAAAAATCAACATTTAACAAGGGCATCATGTAGGGCCTTGTTGTTTTGGTACTTTCTGCCATGCGAATTTCATACCCCATGGTGGAATTAAATACCTATTAGTATACTTGATGATTTTTTAGGTTTCAAGGATGGCCATATAAGGAGTGAATTTTTCCACCATACCCTAGGTGTATCGCTCCATACATGCACCAATCAACACTTTACCACAACCCTTATAAATTTCATTCTAGAGTGATTCAAGGTTTTTAAATATGGATTTAGACCTATTATATTTGGCATGTGTGAAATGGTAGCTACAGTGCAAATACAACCTAATTAGGCCTCTCAACATAAGCAAAATGTTGTTACAACATTGGCTTCCATTCTCTTCCAATTTGTGAGGTTTAAATATGTTTAATATGGCCTAAAAGGGTTTCTAAATATTATTTTTAACTTGAATCTTATGTTGGATTTTTTCATGTTATGGTCGGTTTTCCATCAGAATGGCTACAAGCCTTAGCCATGTCAAATTGTTGTATCCATGCTTCCTTGGTGTTCAAAATCAAACTAGTCATTGAAAATGTTGTAAGCACACATCAATAGGTCTAAGGAGGGTTTATATTCCATTCTCTAGTCATTTTTCTCTCTTATTTGGTGTTTGAGGGTGCGTACCCATATTAGGCCTTTAAGGAATCCTTGTGTTTTGGTGCTTTTGGACATAGGCAAACCTAGTGATTAGGTTCCCTACCTTGTTTGGGTTCTGATAACCTATTATATGTTCATTATTGATGCTTGTGATAAGTGTCTCAACACTAAACCCTTTTTGTGGGATATTTGAAGGATTCTAACCAACCTTGTTAGCTTGCCTAGTTACCTAAAAACATGTTATTTGAGGCTTCCATTGTGCACTACTGCGTCAACCTCACAATGGTTTGCCTTTCAATCTTCTTCCATATCTTCATCCTCTACATCAGATTTTGGACAGGGTCATCCATTATAGGCATCCATTGCATCCATTTCCTAAGTCCCTTGGATACTAGATTCAAGGGCTTCTCACCATATGACATCCTCTCAAGGTGTCTTCTCTACTCTCGAGACTTCTCCCATTCCTCATATTCTCATAGGGAATAAAACTTCCTTACCAATTTGCAAGAAAGGTTCAATTAGCATTCAGGGTGACACCTTCAATGATGTATTGTATGTTCCATCTCTGTCTGTAAACCTTCTCTTGATTTCTCATATTACACATAGTGGATCAGGCAAGATACTTGAGTTCACTAAAAATTTAGTCTTCATTTAGGATAGATAAATAGGAGGTCTTATTGCTACAAGGATAGTTGATCATTCTACCCATCTCTACACCTTCTTGCACTTTGGTCCACCATCTCCATTGTCAAAGCACACTTCTTTTTTTCATGAGAGCATCATGTGGTGTAGTCAAGATACTTGAGCCTTTGTACTATTCTTGAGATCACTATTTTTCCTTCCACACCACATATAGATGAGGTCTTTTCTCTATAGTAGGATTCTTATTCAACTCTATTTGATCCTCCAACTGCATTCATTGAGCCTCTAGGTGCACCTATTGCAAATTCTATAGAGGACATTCATCTCCTCTTTCATTACAGTGTTAGCACATCTGCATTGGAGATTCCCATTCAGGATCCTCATGTTTTCTCCTTTGAGCATCAGTTAGGCCTTCTAGTTTCACCTATCCTTCAAGGGTTTTCTTGTTTTGTGCCTTTTTTTCTTCCACATTGGAGTTTCATTGGTTCGATCATTTCTACAAGGACTCCATCATTCTGGGGGGAATTGGTGTATCTTCTCATGGGGGGGGGCTAGTTGTACTTATGGTTTTGAGAGAGTCTCTTGAGCCATTTTTTTTCTATGCTTGGGATTACAGAAGTTGTCCTTAGCGGGTCTTACTGAGGCCTTCCTACCTTCATTTTTTTTCAGCATGTTTGTACTTATCTCTCTTTTTGGGAGAGGGTTTTTCCAATGAGGTTTCCCCTCTTTCCCCAATTTTAGAGGTTGCATTTCATTACATTTGTACATGGATACCTAACATGGCCTCATATCTATGACCCATTAAGCATTATGTCATATCTTTTGTGAGCTTAAGTGCATTCCCCTAAGTTGCACTCAAAGGTGGGCATTAGTGTAAATTTTTATTTTTTATTTTTTACTTAAATTTACTTAGGTTAATGGCATTATTTATTAGTTTTTCACCTAGGATTTTGCATACTTTCTCATGTTATCTTGTTGACAACACAAGAGTTAGCACTTTATTTTAGCACATGGTGTCTACAACATCTCTATATGAGATACACCCTGTCATACTTATCCTCTCATCTACATGGAGGATAATCCAACTTTTGTGACGTATGTTGATTTTTCATGCTCATCTCCTAGTGCTTTTTACCTCATTCTAGAAGCTTCCTAGAGGCCTTTATAGACAAGCTCGCCTAGTGTATTTGCATATCATATCATATCATATTGTATAGAAATTTACATCAATTATCTAAGAATACAATTTTCTTATTTTTATACCAAACCCTTCCCTCTTCTTGTCTTTTTCTTCTTCGTGAAAGGTTTTCTACATACAATTGATTTGAGGGCTTATGGATTTGATTTGTGTATTTGCTCAAATCCTACAATTATGCATATCTATGTCTCTAATTTTTGTCTTCATTTCTTTGTACATATTATTTTGAGATTGAAATGAATAAAGTTCTTTCAATTCAATACATCTTTGATGAGTTGTATATCATTTCGTTGTTGCTTGTAATTCAATCAATTAAATAAATGCTTCCATAAATTGACACAGGGTTTCTAGGTATAGGGGAGAAATATCATGAGAATATAATTTAGGCCTAATAGCTAATAATTTTAATTGCAAGTCCATTAAATAGATCAAGCGTTACTTGTTTGACTCTATATCACAATGGATAAGGTACTGGTCATAAATTTGTGATGGAAATTGATATAGTCATGTGGTTGCACAATATACATTTAAAATCAGTCAATTTTCCATTCCTGTAATAAAGAACTGAATTGTTGGTCATTCCCTTATTGTGACAACTTTCTTTAAACTATAGTAAGATGTTGTAAATCAACAAGTTGATTAAAATTCAAGAAGTTTTCTGACCATTTTTTCTATAAGGGAATATTTTTATAAAAGAATATCATTGGATAAACTTTCCAAATCCCTAATCTAAATGATTTCATGCTGAATATGGGAAATAGCTAACCCATATGCATCTTTCTTCATTTTGTATCTTTGATACTAGTCTTTTGCAGCCTGTAGTTTGAAAACACCAACATAGCCCTTGTACAAGTTGTGCTACAATGCAAAACCAACTACATATAATCCTTGTCTGATAGTGTGATTTTCTATTACCATTCCTCAAGAAGCAATGAATTTGTATTGATTTCTATCATATTAACTATTGGTGTAAATAAGTATTTACTTATTACACTTTACTTAAGTTTACTTAGGTCAATGCATTATTTTATTATTTCTTAAGTGAGACACTTAGGATATTGTGTACTCTTATGAGTTGTAATGTTGACAACACTAGAGTAAGCAACTCTAATTCAGAAAATGGTGTCTATAACATTGGAGTTTGCATAATTAACTAAGTTGTCATGTTGACAACACAACTATTCACACTCTTATTCTAGCACATGGTGTCTACAACATAATTTTATGTGCTACACCTTTGTAGGCTTATCCTCTCATCATCACACTTACTCTTGTGCTTAATGAATGATAACCCACACCTAGTGGACATGTGCCCAATTGTATGACTTATCATGTTGCTAATTCCTAGGCATTCTAGAAGCATTCCAGAGGCCTTTATATATAGGCACTCCTAGTGTAATTTCATATTGAATTGAATATTATATCATTATTCTGATCATACTCTCTTGGTCTATTGTTGTACTTGTGCTTGAGTTCCTTGGTCTTGGGTGATTTTTCCCTATGGCAAATTCTTACATTAACATTACTAAGCACTTACAAAATTAGAACTATTGTCAAGAAATTTTCTATATACAATACCTTTGATTATCAAATTGGAATTCCTAGGTAGTTTCAAAATTGAATACGAGAGTCTCTCGATACAATACCCCCACTAGGGTAGTAGGAGAAAGATATGTTACAACTAAAGTGAAATCAACCATAATATATTAGGGATTCAAATAGTTACTAAAAAGAAGGGTATGTATAGGCGATGAAATTCCAAAAAATAGTTTTCTATTATTCTTTTAGGAATGACATACATTGTGCCATTTATTTAATTTTTAGTTAAATGTGTGTCGATATGCCCATTTTAGCATGATTTAAGATAGATATGAAGAATCTTGTATTATCGAGGAAAATATATATAGTATCTTTAATATTAATATCAATACAAAAGTTTAAAATGAAATACAATATTCCTATAGATGAAGATAATTATTGGCATTGATGTACTTTCCTAATTTGCTAATTCTTTGCTTCTATTGTGTGATCATTCTTATATATTTATGCTATGTATGAGCGTGTCTTTTTCTTCTTGGACGTTATTTGTTATTGTCCTTTTGATTGATGTTTTTAAGGATATTATTTCCTACTTGGGAACCCTTTACTCACTTATATTGCATCCAGATACACATATGTTTCTCCTTTATGGTGGTTTTTTCACTTGACTATATCTAATCTCTAAGTGTGCTAGAAACCTATGGCTGCACATTTTGAATGTTCATTTGACTATTTAACATAAATGAGTTATCTTTTTTATAAATATTATTTTAATCATATATATAAGTCCTAAAAGCCATGCATGGATCAATTATTCCTTGATAGCATTTCTAATTATATGTGAGACCACAAAGTATCATATTGTACTATTTTATCCCTTAAATCATCTTTGTCTTCATTTTATTCCACAACATCATAAACAAAAGTCAAAAGGTTTTATTTAAATGAAGAAAAATTACACTTTAATAGGTTTTCATTCACTTATTAAGTAGATTTTTATGAATCATTTTTTGATGGCTCATAATGGAATAAGATTTTTATAATCTCAACTTGATGCGCTATGGTTAAAGCTCAACTATTCAAGAACTAAATTTCAAGATTATTCTAGTTTTTTACTATTTATACCAATTCATATGTCATGACTACTTTGTAGTTGTCTCCACTTGTAATAGATATGTTTTTCAATGCTTATTATTATGCAAATATACTTGTTTACTTGAAATCTGATTTGAAATTAAATTGTAATGGATCCTTTCTAGTAACCTGTTGCTCTAAATACTTGTTGCACTTATAAGTGATTATAAAAAGTATACAAAGGAAGACTCTTGTGATGCATAAAATTGATACATTTGATAAGGGGATCATGAATAAACCCCTATTTTCTATATTGATATATTTCCAGTGGCAACGTTTCCTTAGATAAGAATAATACAATATATGTTACATTTCAAATATCACATTTCATGACTTTTAGAGCATACATTTATGCTTATAAGTTCAATAAAAAACAAGCTAAAGTATAAAAAGGATAGACATATAGTATTGTCATGCATTCTAGATTAGAGGTAGTAAATGGTGGAACATTCAATAACAAGATAGGTTTGGAGTTTGGTGAAGAGATAAGGTATAAATGATTTTGTCAAGAGTTATGTGATTGAGAATTATCACCGTACACAAAAATAATATTGGTGTAGATGGGTCATACAATGCCTATGGGCTGGCCATATGGTGTCTATGTTGTGGTCGTATAGAAGTGAGAATGGTGTATGGTAACAAGGATGTGATAGTGTGGTGGAGGAAAGAGGAATTCTAGAGGTCATACAGTATCAAGGCCATATGGTGGAGACAAGCGTATGACCTTACAAAATGGTCATATGGTGTGTGGGGGAAAACATGGGAGTTGGCCATACCAAGGTATAGGAAGTCATACAGTACATGTTGTAAGCTGTACAGTTATGGTTCAGTGCTAAATTTGAGGCTAATGTGTCTGCACGATGGTATAAGAGGGTGTATGGGAGTAGGGGTGATGTAAGGGATTTAGTAATTCCACTTAGAATGCTAAATAACATATATTAAACATGAATAATTTTTAGAATCTAGATTCTGAAAAGATACACACTTGTTACCAAATAGTAATGATGTTTCCACATATAAATAATGCTCCAATTTTCCAAATCCTAACCAAATTGTACAAAGATGGAATAGGGTGAGGGTTGAATCCCATCAAAACTAGAGAGCCAAGTAGGGAAGATGTTTCCCTTCTGAAATAGAAAACCACAGAGAATCCTAATAGGAATTCATAGTATAGAGAAAATAATCTAAATTACATATCTAATGACTAGCTATAAGCCATTCTTAAATACCCATCAGGGAAAACTTCTTAAGGGTGTACAAAGATAGCCGATGATAACACAAACTACATAACAAAAAATAAAATGGGTTCAAGATAAATTAAATCAATCAGCCCATTAATGTTAGTTTGATTAATGATTTATTTTATAATAGGAACACTACAAATTTGGTCATGGATCACAACATATTTTTCTTGCAGTTTGTTTGGATATTACAATTCACCATTTTTTATTTGAATTACTTGCTACACTATATTTAGAAACCTATAGATACAAAGAAAAAATATTCTTCTCTCCAAAGCTGTATATATCTATATTTATTATGTATTATGGGAACACCATAATACATTTTTCCAAAAGTCATAATCGCCAAGATGCATTCAATAAGACATGTTGAAATAGAATTTCCCAAGCATACACTAGCATTTTGTTTACACACAATCTTATGAAGAGTTTGTATTCTGAGAAAGACTCAAGATAGGGTATACGGGTTACAACAACCACATATATGTAAAAGTCATGGCATTTTCCTAGTAGAATAATTTTTTGCAACATTCTATTTTATCATGGGCATAATTTAGAAGTGTATGGCAGGGTGGTATGTTGAATTTGCACATTGAATAGACACAAAATATCAACTACCACATAAATGAAATCGATATCAAAGTTGTGACACATTCATGAATTTTGCAGATTCTTATTATTTTCGAGTAACATTTAAAGGAGCTATTTTTATATTTATGGGGCACTATCTTGACGTTGGTTGAGAATGTAATCTCAGAGGAGGCATTGCCAGTGTGGCATCAAAACATGTATTGCATCAATTGTGCACCCTATTGACCAAATGGATTGTCATTTTCATAAGATATGGAACACTTGTGTTGACGCAAATCTTTTTGCCATTTGATTCTAGGACCTTCCTACATCCAAAGCTATAGCTGGATGATAATATTTTGCATGTTACTTTCGCTAGTATTCCAATTCCACAATGTGCAACCAAACAGGGGAAATTTGTATTCTCATAATGAATTCTTGGTCAACCAAATAGTCCCAAATTGAATTCCCTAATCATAATTTTGATTCCAGAATCCCAAAGCCAACATTCTGAATGTCAATGCTTAATTTATATTCCAGCAACAAAACGGGCCATTAGGGAAGTCTCAAGCAATGTCAATTGTTATCACAATTAGCTGATAGAAGGATTAATCCTTTGAACATGTGCTGCACTATGATATGCCTGGGAAATCTCTATTTTTTTGATGTAATAATTATATTATTGATTATATCACCTCAGCCATGTGTACAATCATGTGTGCTTCAACAAAAAGGCTTTCTTGAAAAATATTGCTTGAGCACCTAAAATGACCAATTTAATTTCCAAGATTAATAGAATCCATATTGCACTTTAATGACATATTGTCACCACCACATCCAAATTTTGTTTAAGTCTATGCAGATTATAGTTAGAATACATGATAAAGAAGGCATCATTGCTCCATATTTTCTCTTTGGCACACTATCATATATTATCAAATGAAGAGGCGAGATAGTTACCAACTGTAGGTGAAATCTAACACTTAATTTCATACAAAAGGCTCTAAGTATCCAACCAATACAAATACTCCTTTTTCCCAATACTATACTTTTTACTATGATTTGTCCTTCTATCTAGTCTCGTGTAGGATCCAAACACTTACAAGTGTGAAATATTGAAAAGGGCCCTTAGAAATAAAGAGTCCATGTATTGACCAACTCTAAAATGATAAATGTAACTCCACCATATAGACTACCCACTACAAACAAAATTTGATCTTTAATCTTAATATCAATAGAAAAGTTTAAAATGAAATACAATAATCCTATAGATGAAGATAATTATTGGCATTGATGTACTTTGGTAATTTGCTAATTCTTTGTTTCTATTGTGTGATCATTCATAAATATTTATGCTATGTATGAGAGTGTCTTTTTCTTTTTGGACATTGTTTGTCACTATCCTTTTGATTGATGTTTGTTTAAGATATTATTCCCTACTTGGGAATCCTTTACTCATTTATATTTCATATACACATATATTTCTCCTTTATGGTGGTTTTCCACTTGACTATATTTAATCTATAAGTGTGCTAAAAACCTATGGCTGCACATTTTGAATGTACATTTGAATAATTAACATAAATGGGTTATCTTTTCTATAAATATTATCTTAATCACATCTAATCTATAAGAGTGCTAAAAACCTATGGCTGCACATTTTGAATGTTCATTTGACTATTTAACATAAGTGGGTTATCTTTTCTTTAAATATTATTTTAATCATATATATAAGTCCTCATGCCCATGCATGGATCAATTATTTCTTGATACAATTGCTAATTATATATGAGACCATGAAGTATAATATTGTACTAGTTTATCCCTTAAAATATCTTTTTCTTCATTTTATTCCACAACATCATAAACAAAAGTCAAAAGGTTTTATTTAAATGAAGAAAAATGACACTTTAATAGGTTTTGATTCACTTATAAAGTAGAATTTTAAGAGTCCTTTTTTGATGACTCACAATGAAATAAGATTTTGATAATCTCAACTTGATGTGCTATGGTAATAGCTCAACTATTCATGAAATGCATTCCAAGATAATTCTAGCTTTTTACTATTTATACCTGTTCATATGTCATGACTATTGTGTAGTTGTCTTCACTTGTAATAGATATGTTTTTCAATGCTTATTATTATGCAAATATACTAGTTTCCCATAAATCTGATTTGAATTTAAATTGTAATGGATCCTTTCCAGTAACCTATTGCTCTAAATACTTGTTGCACTTATCAGTGATTATAAAAAGAGTATAGAGGAAGGCTCTTATATAGATGATACATTTGTTAAGGGGATCATGAATAAACCCATTTTCCTCTATTGATATATTTCTAGTGGCAATGTTTCCTCATATAAGAATAATAAGATATATATTACATTTCAAATATCATATTTCATGACTTTTAGAGCATCCATTTATGCTTCTAATTTCAATAAATAACAAGTTGAAGTATCAAAAGGATAGACATATTTATCTCCGCCATCAATCAATGAATCTTACTTTATATATGACGATTGTGTTTGCATGAGTCACCAAAAGTTTCTTCAATAAATCTTCGTCTTTATTATGCCCATAAAATGTCATTCACCTAACAAAAAATCATTCCAATTTACCCAACTTCCATGTTTTACGTGTATGCATGTGAAACTGCACAACTTTCTTCATATGGCGACTAATTGATGCTTCTACATGTTTGAATTTTGAAGACAATGCTCCTTTCAAGAGGTCATTAGTAATACGAATCTCATAAGAATCAATTGTCAAAAACCATTACAATCATAAGTTATAGTTCATGCATAGCTGATGGTAAGAGACATACAGACACCATCTCTACACTTATGCACCCATCCTCCAAAGTTGTAATTCTATTTGAACATAATATGTGCTCACGGGCTATGTGAAGGCACCAGTAAAGATATTAGAAATGATGATAATATTAAAGCACTACAAATATTCCAAATTTATAGATTTTGGTCAAGTCATTACGAAAAGTGTCATAATCCATTTACATGGTTTAAAAACTTTGCCTCTAAATTAGGTCATTAAATTTGTTAAGTTTACAATTTCTTTTGTATATTTTTTTAATAAGTATTTATATATCAATATTATCACTTTACATAAAAGATCTAAAAATCAATATCATTTGGGGTTTAACTATGAAAGCTTGACCAACAAAACATACCTTGCAGATTGCATTTTCTAGAAATTTTCCTTGAGGATCTACCTTCGACTTTACACTTGAGTAGAGACATCGAGAAAGAACCATGCATGAAGCCTTCACTGTTGTTGGAATGTCTTAATGGGAAGAGTGCTTCTGAGAGCGGGGGGTGTATCAGAAGTACTGGCCTTTTGACATTTTAAAATCCTTAACAACATATAACTGAAATTAACATGCATGCATATAAACATTAAACAATGATGACAAACAAACATGCATCACCACATAACACTTGAGATTTTGGTGACCCAGAAACCCTCTAGGAATAAGAAGGTAAAACTGGGGTGGGTATGATACCCACAAAATTACTGCAGCAATTGATTTCAACCACTTCTGATGGTTTGCCCTGTTAAAGGCCTACCCTGTTAAAGGCTACAACACCCTGTTAAATGTGACCCTATTAAAGGATTTCTACACACTGTTAGGAGTGTGCCTTGTTAGAGGACTTAAGAACATTCAACTTAGAATGCCACCTTGTCAAAGGATTTAAATAAGGCTGTTAAACCCACCCAAGTCCATGGGATTTCCAAATTCATAATACAATTATGAGAGAGTATTAGAATAATACACCTGATCTAATGCAATCTCTGATGCTGATCTCAAGCTCTTGATTTGCTCTTCTATCATTGATCTCTGCTAGATCTAATTTGCCAATTGTGTTCCTTATTCTATTCTAATCAACTAGATGTGTAAATTTCATCCTTTCCACTAAATCTTTGACACAAATGTTCTAAAATGACCTTAATAAAAGGCTCTACTTTTTCTTCTTCTCTCAACTCTTCTACTTGACCAATGGCATCATGACTCTCTTATAAAGATTAGTGGTTCGTTATGCATCCTTGATTCAAATGTTCCTGCTCAAACCCTTCAAATTCACCTATTGGCTGCATGTAGTCTCCAATTTTCTAATTGGCTACATGAGGATTGCATAGGTGGTTGGGTGGATTTAATCTTATCCTTTTATCCTGTCATGAGTCATGCATAACCATTTCACATCATGGTTTGCGATTGTAGAAACTTTCATGCTGATCCTGCATTGCTTGGCACATGAAGTAATACTGATGCTCAGCACCATCTATTATGGATTGCTCGGCATCCTCTATAGTTCCTACATTACTCAATTCCTATGGAATTACTATGTCACTCAACACCTATAGAATTCCTATGTCACTTAGCACCTATAGAATTCCTGTGTTACTCAGCACCTATCAAATTCATGTGTTACTCGACACCTATTGAATTCCTATGTTACTCGGCACCAACTGTCTTTTGATCTACTCGACACTATCTACAACTCAGCATGTGTTAAAGTTTTGGCTCAGCTTCCATTGTATACTCAGCATGTATAGTGAAGATGGTTAATTGTGTTGACACTCATTTGTCAATCTTACTTATTTGATCAACAATCTCCCCATTTGACATGAGTGTCAAAAACACTTAACTGATCATTCATGATCCAATCCTTATGTGTACATTCTTCACTTGCTTAACTTACATGCAAAATTTCAAAAAGATATTGTGAACAACAATATACCTTATGACTCCCCCTGAGTTGATCATGTCATGAATTCTGATGTCTTGTGCCATTGTGCCTTATGTTTTCTATTTCTGACCTATTCTTAACTTCTAAACCTGTTATCTCATTATCTTCTTGCAATGTGCATTTCTCCTCCTTTAATATATCTCCCCCTTTTTGACACTTATGTCAAAGGGTTCTAAATGGTAATGCCATTCTTGGCCAAAAATGTTTTATTTACCTCAAGGAGTATTTTGAGAGCTGCATCCCAGTTATTCAATGCAATATCCAATGACTTGTGTTGATCTGCTGCTAGATCAACAAGTCCTTCATGTGTAGAAATATTTGGATCCTTCTTTAGGACTATTTTTGCATACATTTTCTCCTTGTGTAAGACTTCCAAATGAGGAGTAATTGAGGCTTTGATTTGCATTAGTTTTTCTTTAATAGTGGCCTCTTCTGCTGATAATGCAGCTAATTCCCTCTGAGTGTGAAACGTTTGAGCAAATTGCTTTTCACTCTATGTAGGATTTGAGGGTAGTTGCATACTAGAGAGCTTTAGTTTTCTCTCAAGGTTCAAAATTTTAGGATTTATTTCTTGTGTGAACTTGGAAAACTCACACAATTTGCTATAGAGGGAAAAGATGTTCCCTAGTACAATGTTTACCTTATTCAATTTCTTGGCTAGGTCAACCTGTCCCAAAATAATGTTATTGGCTATCTTTTGGTTAACTTTTCCTAGAAACTTCTTCTTTGACCATTCTATGAGTTTTACATTTGTATCGTAGTCTTCATTATTCACTTGGTCAACTATATCAGATAGTTGCTCAAGGATTGGCCTGCTTGCATCTGGAGGTTGTAGGTTGAAGGCATCCATGAAAATATCTTTGATCTCATTCATTTCCTACTTGTACTTGTAGTCTTTCCTCAATGTCTCTTGCCTCCTTCTCTTGTCTAATGCACTTTGTATCTCATTCATCTTTTCCTCAGTTAAAGTGCTTGAATCATAATAGGGTATTTGAATTTCTTCACCAAGCTCAAGAATACCATACTGAATGGTCCTAGCTACCCTAGTAGAACTTGAGCTTGGTGTCCTGGCTTGTATGTCAGTACTGGGCTGCTAAACAGGTTTGGTAGGAGTTCCTATTTTTGGCAATTCAACCAAAGTTTCTTCCTTATCCTCTTCTTGTGTTACTACTACTAGGGGTGTACTTGTTATCTTTACTAATGTACCTGTTACTTCCCCTGTTGTTGTACTTGGCTCCTAATGAGCTTGCATGGCTATTCTTTGTGGTGATGGAGGTGGTAGAAATGAAAGTCCAGTAATTTGAGAGATTTGAGGTGGTTCTTGTGGTGACACCTTGGCTTCTTTGAGTTTATCTACTGACTTTTGGAGCTCATCTATACTGACCAATATGGGACTTGTACACAATTGTGCTTGAAGAGTTGTTTGGTCAAGGATCTTAGTGAGATCCTCTGTAGTTAGTGGATTGATGTTTTGATATGAGGTGTCAACAACATCCTTAATCTTTATGATTTTTGCAGGTGTGGTAGTAGAGTGAGGAGGACTAAGAGGTGGAAGTTGTGTGTCTTGCACACTTTGTTGCTCATTAGTACCCCTGTCTTCATCTTTTCCTTCCTCCTCTTCAACCTTTTTCTCTACTTCTATTTTCTCTTCTCTCTTCTTGCTTCTTTCTTTTAGCTTAGCAGTGGCTTCTTCTTTGTATTCCTCTTCAAGGACATCTTCAGTTTTCTTATATAAATTCTTCCATGATCTTGTGCTTCTTTGTACAACTTCTTCAATTTTGTTTTGGAGAATGGAGAATGCCCTATACTTAGGTGTAAACCTAGTGTTATGCCTTTTGACTACTTTAGTTATCTGTTCCCTTGTCCAATCAGGCAGTATGCTTGCTAGGGTTGATTCCCTCATCTCCTTCTCCATTTTTAAACAAAAATGCCATCTGTCTTCTACAATTTTAGACAATTCTTTTGGCAATTGTCCATCTAGTTCAAGAGGTGTATACTTGAACTATGCCATCAATGCATAGACTAATTCTTCTATTCTATTTTATTCCTCTTTAGTGAACTTATTGAAATCAACCTTTTTCATGTCACTTAAGTCTCCATTCCTAATCTTTTCACATAATGAATCAGCTAAAGACTTAGGAGGATAACTTACCTTTTCAGTCTGATCCTCCTCATCAGTATCAAGTTGAGCCACATATCTTTTTCTTTTCCTTGGCTCTTCCTATGCCTTCTTGGTTGTTTTCTTCTTCTTTGTAGCTTCCTCTTTGGCTTTTTATGTGGAGGCCCTTATTGTAGCTCTGGTTGTTGGCTTCTTGGGTGTTGGCAGGGAAGCTTTCTTTGGTTTAGGCTAAGGAGCAAGAGGTGTCTTTGCCTTCCTTTTGATGACTTTGCCTTTGATGGGTGCTTCCTTGGCTTCTTCTTCCTTGGCACTCTCATCTTTGTCTTCACCTTGGCCCTATCTCAATTCAAGTGGCCCTTGTTCTGGCTCATCTTCATCTTTCTCATCATCACTAATTTCTTCTTCTTCTCCTGTTGCACTTGTTTCTTCAACACCAAATCTCTTCTTTATCTTCTTCACTAACTTCTACTTCTTTTTCACTGCTGAGGCTATTTTGAATTCTATAACAACTCTTGATCTAATAGTGTCATAAGTTCCAAATGCCTTTGCAGTTTTATCCATTTCCTCTGCAAGTAGTGTTGTGATGGCTGTTGATGCTTGGTCAACATCAAGTTCATATCCCAATGGTCTAAGCCATCTTACTCTTGGAAGGACTGCTTGGATGTAGGTATAATTAATGTCAACAAGAAAGCATATGTCATTCTCATGTTTTTCTACCAGTGAAACTGGTATCCTCATTCTCCTTTTCATTGAGCTTTTAAAATCATCAAAATAGATAGACATTTGATCATCAAATCTATCTCCCATTTGTGCAATAAAATCATTTATTTGATCAACAATAGTTTTATTTTGGTTCCAATTGAATTTTCCAAATGAAGGGAATTCCTTCATTAGGTAGAAGAATATGCAAACTAATACCGACCCAAATTTACATTGAGCTCCTTTAGATTTTCTGATGGCTCCAAGATTTTCATTTATTTGCTACAACATGAGCTCTGCAAAGTTGTATGTGTGATCCTTCTTTACTAATTTATATGCAACATCGACAGCTATACAAGGCATGCTATTCAATCTGTTGGACTGATAAAATTTGTGTGATATGATCCTTACAGCAAAATCCATAAGGGAATTAGTTATGGTGTCCATGGTCATGCCTCTGTTGTTCCACTTTGCTCTTGTTTTCTTCTCAATGTTTTCCCTCTTATCACTTCTGAGTGTCTTAGGCTAATCTAGGGTTGGAAAACTTGTGATCCTATGAACCATCTTCTTGGTAATCTTGACTGGTCCTCGCTCTAGCCAGAATGATCCATCATGAATTCTACTAAGCATTATGTGTATCCACTCGATTTTGAATACAATTGGAAAAACTAGGGCTTTAGTTAAACCCTTCTTCTCTACAATTGAAAATTCATCCTTTAATATTCTATTATCACAAAGTTTATCATAGGTGTTGAATATTTCTAGGTATCCTATGGCTCCAATCTTACAATTGTAACACTTACACACATCCTGGACCATAACAACTTTTTCTAGAATCATAGACAATGCACCTGCGGGATTGTTTTTGTATGCTACCTCTGGTATGGGCCTAAAATTAGGTTGTTCAACCTCATTACTAACAAGTTGAATCTCATGGCTTTCCTTCCTTTGGGTCAACTTTGAACCAGATGCCATTTTGACTGAACTAGGGTTTGACGTTTAAAATAAACTTCACAAATTGTACAACTCGACACCTGAAGGAAATACCTGGTTAAACACTTAAATCGCTTGGGTAGATGCTGAATCCATGCAAATCACTGGTTGAATACTTGAAAATTTCTCAGTCATGCTTCTAGTAATCGCTCTTCATTTGAATGGCTCAAAATGAATCGATTTTCACCTTTAAGCAGCTCAAAAATGTTGCATTTAATGCATTCTTTTACCTTCACCTATCACTTGGCTCCCAAAGGTTCTCAACTCAGCATCCACTTCATTTTACTCAGCACCTACTAACTTTGTTAATAACTCGATAACAACTGCAGTTTTTACTCGGCTTCCACTTGACTTCTTAACTCGGCTTCCAAAGTAGTTTTACTCAACAACCAAAGATAGCTTGGCATCATCATTCAAACTTTATCTTATCATCTTAACTCATGCAAATTTATACTTTGTAGTGCTTCATCATGGTTTAGGGCTAATGTATGATACTTCCTTACATGTATCAGCCCCATAGGCTCATCTTGTGATTAGTTGAATGAGATATGATCACTTGACCTCTTGGGTGAAGTGACCCTTTCATTGGATGTACTTGGTTCATCTTTTTTTTGCCATGTCTTCTTCATGTCTATTCTGATGTGTTCCTCATCAATCTTTTCTTTGCCCTTATTTACTTTAGGCTTGGGTGCCTTGACCTTTGTTCGACAATTCCTGCTGATATGTCCAGTTTTTAAGCAACTGAAGAAAGTAGTTTAGTTCAACCATCTTTTATAGTTCCCTTTGAGATGTGTTCTTATGTAATTATGGGGTATATGTCCATACTCTTGAGAATAATGATCACTTTGTCTTGTATTGTAGTCCCAATTGTAATTGTGTACATATTTGTCCCTTCTTACATGCTGATTTCGTGTCCACATAGGCTTTGATCTGCATTCAAAGGCTCTATGTCCATACTTCTTGCAATTGTGGAAATTTCCATCAAATCTTTGTGTCCTTGTGACTTTAGACTTGCAATCTTGTGTCATGTGACCTTACATGTTGCACTTGTGACAGCAACCCTTGCTTTTGGGTGTGTTTGGCTGATTGATCCTTCTACTCCTGCAAACATTAGTAGTATGCCCCTTTTTATTAGAGTAATGACAAGTGGGTTTAGAATCCTTAACTTTTTCACTTCTTTTCTCAGCACTCTTTGATGATTCACCAACTTCAGTGCTGATGTATCCAAGTCCTGATGTATCATGGGTTGATCTTGGGTGTAGTGCTTGCCCCTAGTTTACATTTTTGAGCTACATTTCTGATATCATTGCCAAACTCTTTTAGGCCAATTTATGTTTGATGATTAGTATTATTATTTTAGAGATTATCAGATGATGTTTACACTCAGTTTATTATATGATGAGATTACTTGGTACTCTATATTTCATGCATGTATGATGATTATTCAATGGTTTCAGATATCGATGATGATTAGTTAGATGGTTTATTATTCCATGTGCTTATTATGGATACTTACCCCATACTGCATGTGTATGGTGTGCGTGTTGTTTTATTTATGTATGGTGTTTTTGATATGGTTAAGGAAGGGAGTCGTAGTCACCTGCTAGTCAGGATCTACACGATGCACCACTTCCTGCCATTGTCTGTTTAGCTTAGAATATTGTGTTTGTCCATGCGTGGATTTTATGCAGGTTGCAGGTACCGGGTATCGACTTCCCTGAATTGTCAGGATGAGCGTACCCTATCATACTGTCTCAATGGTAAGAGAGGGGAGATAAACTCTTAAGTCCAAATCCTAAACCCTTTAGCCAATTGTCCTAATTGATAATTAGGTTAAGTATCTGAGTTAAGTACCCTCTGAATGCATCAAATGATGTAATTTCGTGATTATAACCCTTTTGTTTGATTTGGTATGTATTTTTCTATGATGGGTTTTCGTATGTTGCTTTATGAGTCCTTGATGTATTTTCTATTAATTAAGTCTAATTAAAAAGATTAATTAATGATTTAATTTAATAGAGAATTATTATGATATCTTTATATTTAATTAATTAATTAATTAAATAAAAGAATTAAATTTGGAGATTAAAATTCAAAGATGAATTTAGAACAGAGTAATATTTATTTAATTTAATAATAATATATTTGGAGTTCATTTTTAAATAAATGCTAAATATTATTGTTATTTAAATTAATTAAATATGTTATCAATTAAGTTCTAAAATAAATTAAAAGTTGAAAGATATTAAATTATTAAGAATTCTAGATCGCATGATCTAAGCATGAGTTTAAATATGAGAATTAAATTAAAAGATTAAATTATAGAAATTAATAATGTTATTTTAATTTCTTAAAAGTGCACATAAGATTTAAGTAATAAATTAATTAAGAATAGAAGTCAAGTGGAATTTTAAATAAAGTTATTTAATAAATCAACTTAATGTGCATAAAAGAGGAATGCAAAATAAAATAAAAGATAAGAAAGGTTAATTGGAGTTAACTCAGTTGTGCAAAGAGTCTTCTCGGGTGAACACACAATTAAGTGCCCCGGTTTGAGGAGGAATTTTCTTATCACAACGTTGGGGATTCATTTTTGAGGGACACGAATTGGGACAGGTTTTTGGACAAGAATTTTTGGGAGACTACTTTTGGAAGCGAATTTCAGAAGGCTGATATCAAGAAAGTTTTCCAAAAGAAGGTTATTGAGAGGAGAAAATTCTCTTACTATTCCTGGAGATTGCATATTAGCATCAGGACTAGGTAGGGTCTTGTGCTTTGACCACTGGTAAAATTATGCAATTTGAGATTCCTGTCTTCTTCGTGAGTGTTAAAATCAGGTCTATGGGTTTCATTGCATGAATCTCTTGTTCTTTGGTTCTGTATCTACGATAGGGTATTGTTAAATTATGTTTAGAAGAAAAATAAAATTTAATTAGGAATCCTCATCTTCTAGCTTAAATAAGACATGACTGAATTGGGAAGGGTTCGAATTTAGAAACGAAATTCTAAATTGAAAATTTGGATAGTTGGAATAGTTACTCTATCAAGTAATGTGGAGATTAAATTATATATATATATATAGTTTAAATGAATTATAAATTCTTAACAATTTCATAAAATAAATAAATTTATATTTAAAAAAATAAATTGTTTAAAAAAAAAAACAAATTCGTTATTTTTTTTGAAAAAAATAATATATAAAAAAATATAATGTAATGGTGTGGGAGGGAGGGATTTACCCCGTGCCCACCCCACTGTCGGCGTATCGACAGTACCTACGTCGTAGGTACTGCGACAACAGGTATAGCGTACTTGCTGCCGCAGGCCCTGCGTCCGCAGGACTGCGGCAGGCCGTCGGCTTATATAAGCCGATGGTTATATATTACATGATTTTATTTTTTTTAAAACATATTTTGTTAATTCATTTTTTTAAAAAAAAAGTATATTATTTACAAAACAAATTTTATTATTATTTAGAATTTTAAATTAATAAAATTATAATATATTTTAATTAATAATAGTTTTATCTTTATTAATATTTAATAAATAAATATTAAATGCATTTAACATAGTTTGTAAATAATAATTTATTAATAATTTTGGATAGATTTCGATAAGTAATTAGAACAAGTAATTATTGATTAATTTAATTCAAATTAGTTTTAATTAAAGTTAATTGATAATGAATATCAAATGATTAAATGGCAGATTTGGAATATTGACTTAATGGAAGTTAATTATAGAAATGGGTTAATCGTAAGGGGAGTTATGAAAACTTAGTTACTTGAAATTCGACATTAAACTGAAACATAAACCCTACTTTAACTCAATAATATACTTTCAAATCCTATCTCTGAGACTTTGATGTTTTCTTTGTGCTTTGAGTGTTATGGGGTTGGTTTAGCGTTGACCAGTTTAGGTTGTTACCAGAGGCTCGGGGTTGTGAATGTGATGTCATGATGATTTGGTCTCGATCTTTCTTAACCTGACCATGGTAATGTGATGAAGTGCTCTATGACATGATTGTGTTTACTGTTTGTTATTGGTTTCCAGTTTCCTTGTGTAAAACTGAGATGTATGTATTTGAGATACCTGACTTAACCATTTTCGAGTCTCGATTAGTTATATTTGATAACCATTTTTGAGTCTCGATCAGTTATACTTAGATTGTTTTTCGGTCACTTGAAAGGACTGAAGTGTTTGTTATGTTCTTGATGATGTCATGTGTTGACTTGACCATTTTTGGAGTCTTCGATCAGTATTGTAATTTACTATTGGGATACTTTCTGGTTGCTCATTGGAGAACCATTGGATTTTGTGACTTATCATTATTGCCTTTAGTTGCTGATAGAGAACTGTCGTGATCAAATGATTACTATTTGATATTATCTGTTGCTCATGAAGAACTGATGTAATTTTTGTGGATTATCTTTTATGATGTTTTTCAGTTGCTTGTATAGGACTGAGGTGGTTTTATTATGATTCTTTGATTTATGATCTCATGAGCTTAGGGTAGGTTATCTATGTGTAGAGTCGGGAAGTGGCTTGCAATGGGGGTCAGAGCCCTAAGAGTCTGCCTTGAGAAACCCATTGTAAGTCATTTTTAATAAGTGAAAACATTTACACTAAATGAGAGAAAATGAACCTAACAAGATAATTGTATGTTCTCTCCCATGCCTTTGTTGAGATAATGGATGTTGCACACATTGCATAATATTGTTATTTTATTATTTTATTTTATTATGTAATGTTGTGCCTAGATGGACGTGCAACATGTAAAGATTCTCATGGAATATTCTTGATGAGTTGTATTGTAACATTGTGATAATATTTCATGTAATTATTTAATATTGGGGGAAAGAATTAAATGCCCAATATTAAATGTGGGGTCAATGGGTTAGGTGGCACATGGTTTTAGCACATGGTTTATGTAATACCACTAGGTGGTTTTATGGGACTTGATACTATATAAGCAGCCACAAGGGTAGTTGTTGTAGAGAGTGAGAAAGAGAGAGTGACAAGGAGAAGAAAAAAGGGCAAGAGTCGAGCGGGACAAGGCTTGACAGGTTAGCCAAGGGAGCATTTGTGAAGGTTAAAAGCATGGCATGGGATGTGTGGATTCATGCTTGTTCACATAGTTTGCTCGGTTGTGGCTATGGCCATGAAGGCTTCCATGGTTGTATGGCAATGGTATTTTTGCTGAATAATACATGATGATGGATGCTTTTGGAGGCTGGGTTTTTTCCCTCAATGAGGGTTTCCCAGGGTATATCTTGTGTCACAATTTTGTGGGTATGTTGTCTATTCTCTTGCATGTGAATTTTAATTCCGTGTTTATTTTAGATCTATTATGGGTTATGTGGAAACGGTTATATTCTTTGTTGCCAAGTTTTCTTACAAGTGGTATCAGAGCTATGATTTTATTATTGTAACCCTAGATTGAATCCATGGGAATGCATGAGAGGATAAAAGAAAGGGCAAGATATATGAATGATTTATTGCAGATCTGAGGGTTTTGGGTTTGCTGTTATGATGGTATGTTACAAGATTTGGGCATGTGAAATTGTTGGAGAAATGGATTTTTTTTTTTTGGATGTTTCATTTAAATGAGGGTTTTGGGGGGTAGCATGCAGAAATGACCTCCTGGGTAAAAATAGACCTCACCATTGGATCCGGGTCGACATTTCAATAAAATTTGATATATAATATGCCCTAGTTTGGCCATGTTCAGAGGAAATGAAAGAGTTTTTTGGTTTCAGCCCATGATGGCCGTCAAATTTAATCCCGTCGAAATTTTCGTCACTGAAAAAAAAAAATTTTAAAAAAATGAAAAACCGTACTGAAAATGGTAAAAAGACTGTCTTAGTAAAACGGCCATAACTTTCTCTCAGAATATCGAATTTCAGAGTTCTTATAGGTGTTGGAAAGCTAACTCAGAGCACTACAAGATGGTATAGGTTTGGTTCTATGATTTTGAAATTTTGTTAGGTTTTAAAAGCCCTAAAGTCAGATGTTGTTTATTTTGAGCACGGATTAGGGCATAACTTGGGCATACGGAGTCGGATTTTGGACTTCAAGTAGTCAACGGAAAGCTCTTGGAGAGCTCTACAAATTGGTTCAGATTTGGTGTAGGTTTGGCATGATTTATTTGTTGATATATTGATCTAAATAGTTTATAGGTATATTTTAACTATGGTAACATTGTGAGTTTATGGCATTGGAGATTTAAGATTTGATGTCATTGTATACTCAGTTCATATTTCAGATTGGTCTCATGATGATATAGTTATCAGTGTTTGGTTTGGATATGCATGATGACTTGTTGGGTCTATAAGTTGTGCAGTGTTGTAAGCGGTCTATACTTACAGGTTGCATTTATAGCTTGGTTATGGGTTGTCTTTGCCCATTGATCTTTCATTATTAATGCATATTCAGATTGGTGGCTTAGATTTGGGTTGTCTATGCCCTGAGTCACATGATTTGCTGATTTTATTCTTCATGTAGAAGGGATGAGATGTTGTTACCAGGTACAGTCATGGTGGAAGATTGTGGTTGACTATTTTATGTTGACAGGTTGGACATATTGAGAGCCAGATGCTCGGTTCATGGATGTGATCATGGTGTCATGGATTTTGGCATGACATGATTGGTTATACAGAGGATGGTTATTTTTCATCATGATGTCATGGATAGCTTGGATACACAGTTTAGTGGGAGCTTGTGACAGTGATGGGGTGACAGTGCAGGATTAGTTCCTGGTTTGATTTGGATCTTCATATAGGAGATGGTTTTTCTTCATGGTGTGTGGAGATGGTTGCATCTTGAGGACTCACAAGGTTCTTGGAAAAGGTGTGGTTTATGCTTTTATTTAGCATGTTATCCTTGGTATGAGGATGGTTTCATTATTATGTCATGGTATACTCTTGATACGCGTTTAGAGTTGTGACATGTTATGGTGTGTTCATATGGAGCATGTTATCTCTTTTAGTTGAGATGGTAAGATCATGTTGTCATGTTTATGTTCCTGAGGCCATGGTTGGAACTTTGACATTGATATTGGTTTAGTTTCTTGGTATTGAGTACACTGATCATAAGCTGGATACTTCATGTTATTGCTATGTTGCATTTGGAGTTGGCATGGATTGATTGGTTACAGGTGCTCATGGATACTTAGAAATGGTGGTGATGCTGATTTCTCTTGGATTATAGAAGTATTTGTTGGGACGGTTGATGGTTTCAGCAGGAAGTTCGAGGGGCAGTCACCTGATATGGACTTGAGAGGAGATTGTTCTTAGATGAGTCTTGGTTGGAGACTTGGGTATCTTGATGAGCATTCTCATTCCCCACTCTTGGTCTACTCGGCGGTTTGCTACTTGAGAGGTATAGCCCATTGTTTTTTTCTCAAGTGCATTATATTTATGCTTGTCTTTCATGGATATGGATCTTGAGCTATGGTACATGAGTTAGTTATAGAGGGTTCATTTGAGAGATGGTTTAGCATTGGTTATCTCCATGTGCATATGTTGTTATGCTGGTTGAGTTTAGGAGATGGTTTTATATTGGGCATATTCCTTGGATTAGGAATGGTTATTCCTTGGTTTAGGAATGGTTTTATTGAGTTTGATCTTCTTGTGAGAGGCTTACATCCATGATTAGTTATAAGATATGGTTTGGGTGTTGTTGAAGCTTCTTGTTGGGGTTTTATGGAGGAGATCATACTTGCACAATTTACATCTAGAGGTGTGTGTAGAAGGACATGATACAGGTTATGATTTGCATGGTTTCTCTGGTCTTGGTTATCTTCCTGGATGTTCAGTTTTGCCTACATTGGATTTGAGATTGGTTGGAGATTGTGATCACTGGTTTGTGCTCATGCATGTCATGTGAGAGATGACATGGTTATTTCTTTCTCTTTCCTTTGTTGGTTGTGGTGAACTTGGGAGAGCATTGGAGACTTGTTATGAGATTTGTTTTTGCAGGATATAAGTTTATGTATTGTGGATGTCCTTGATACTACATGGATTCACTTCTTTGAGATGTTGTGAGTGGATTGGTTATAGATTTGACATTATCTTTTGCAGTGGGAGCTTCTTGGTATATATGTGGCAGGTATTGCTCTTGAGGCTTGTGATTGCAAGTTATAGATTGGATATGTCAGTGATATGAGATTCACTTGTTATACCTTTGAGGTATGGATAGTTGGATGGGTTTGGCACTTTTTTGTGGGTGCTATTTCAGCTATGGATATTTTGACAACTACAGATACATGTGATTACCTTTGGATCAGGTTTTTTGTGCTTGGAATTTTAGTTGGTACAGGATTTTATGATTTTTTAATGCGACAGGTTGGGTGGCTTTCTCTTTGGATGGCTTCTATGTATGTCTAGTGGGAGTGGCATAATAGGAGGTGAGATCATTCATGTTTGAGATGCTAGATACTTTGATTTTGTTGCGGGTACTAGGATGGAACACTTGGTGTATTTTGATCCATGATGGTGGATGTGTTGGGAGGGATTGTTCCCTTGTTCATTTATGTGGCTACGGATTGACCCTATGCAATGTATACAACAAGTGGGAGATTGTTGAGATAATGGATGTTGCACACATTGCATAATATTGTTATTTTATTATTTTATTTTATTATGTAATGTTGTGCCTAGATGGACGTGCAACATGTAAATATTCCCATGGAATATTCTTGATGAGTTGTATTGTAACATTGTGATAATATTTCATGTAATTATTTAATATTGGGGGAAAGAATTAAATGCCCAATATTAAATGTGGGGTCAGTGGGTTAGGTGGCACATGGTTTTAGCACATGGTTTATGTAATACCACTTGGTGGTTTTGTGGGACTTGCTACTATATAAGCAGCCACAAGGGTAGTTGTTGTAGAGAGTGAGAAAGAGAGAGTGACAAGGAGAAGAAAAAAGGGCAAGAGTCGAGCGGGACAAGGCTTGACAGGTTAGCCAAGGGAGCATTTGTGAAGGTTGAAAGCATGGCATGGGATGTGTGGATTCATGCTTGTTCACATAGTTTGCTCGGTTGTGGCTATGGCCATGAAGGCTTCCATGGTTGTATGGCAATGGTATTTTTGCTGAATAATACATGATGATGGATGCTTTTGGAGGCTGGGTTTTTTCCCTCGATGAGGGTTTCCCAGGGTATATCTTGTGTCACAATTTTGTGGGTATGTTGTCTATTCTCTTGCATGTGGATTTTAATTCCGTGTTTATTTTAGATCTATTATGGGTTATGCGGAAATGGTTATATTCTTTGTTGCGGTACATCGAGCTATCCTGGTAGAGCAGAGTGTCAACTTTGGGCAAGGGGTATTTGTGGGAGCGCCTACTATAGCAGGATCTAAGGGTAACCACAACTTTGGTGGAATTAGGAAGCCTCCCTTCCCTAGGAGGAATCAGCATTCTCAGCAGCAGCCTCAGCAACATAAGGGATTTTACCCTCAGGCATAGAGTGGTGGCAGTGGATCCAACTCTAGGATCAATCGCAATGCTCAACATAATAGACAGAATCAGCAATCTCGGCCTGCACATGGCAGCCAGTCTTTTGCTAGTAGGGGTAGCCACCAGCGGTCGAATGCACCACCTATAGGGAGAGGATCTGGTAGAGGCATGGGATGTTATTCGTGTGGACAGATTGGTCATATTGCAGCGTACTGCCCACAGCGAGCATCTCAGTATTCGGGACCTAGGCCAGCGGCATCTGAGCCTACAGTCGAAAATGCAGGTGGATCTCATAGAGTATTTGCAGCGGTGGATCACCATCAGGCAGACCATCAGGGGACAGTAGTTGAGACTACAGGAGCTATCTGAGGTACACCTCTCTCTGTATTATTTGATTCAGGTGCTACAGATTCTTTCATTTCTCCATCTCTAGTTGATAAGTGTAAGCTGGAGTCGATTAAGCAAGATCATGGTTGGCAAGTGGAACTAGCCTCAGGCGCTAAAGTTTCCACAGATTCTGTAGTTCATAAGTGTGGACTTAGCATAGGAGGGTTTGAGACTTCAGTCGATTTTCAAGTTATTCCTCTTGGCTCCTACGATGTGGTCTTAGGTATGGATTGGCTTGGCTCTCATAGGGCTAGTATAGACTACAGAAAGAAGACCATTATGTGTCAGGATGACCAAGGGAAGGATGTTGAGATTGTGGGGATACCGAGGCCTATATCCCTACAGATGATCTCTGCTATGCAACTAAAGCGAAGCTTTCGTAAGGGATGTCAGGTATTTTCCATTACGGTAAATGAGCTTGATGAGGAAGACTCTACGAGGAAGACCCTAGATCACCCTATTTTACAGGAGTATGCAGATGTCTTTCTGAGTGAGATTCTAGGCATGCCTCCAAAGAGAGACATTGATTTTAGCATTGAGCTCACTCCAGGAGCGGAACCTATCTCTAGAGCTCTGTACCGTATGACCACGCAGGAGTTAAGTGAGTTGCATTTGCAGTTAGAGGAACTTTTGGCCAAGGGTAGTATTCGACCTAGTGTATCACCATGGGGAGCTCCAGTGCTCTTCGTGAAGAAGAAGGATGGTTCTTTGCGCCTTTGCATTGATTACAGACAATTGAATAAGGTGACAATAGAGAACAGGTATCCTTTACCAAGGATTGATGATTTATTTGATCAGATCAAGGGGGCTACAGTGTTCTCTAAGATTGATCTTAAGTCAAGATACCATCAACTTCACATCAAGGAGGCTGATATTCATAAGACCGCCTTTCGAACTCGCTACGGGCATTATGAGTTCACAATGGTACCCTTTGGACTGACGAATGCTCCATCAGTTTTCATGTGCTTAATGAATGGGGTGTTCCATTCCTATCTTGATAGATTTGTTCTTGTGTTCCTCGATGATATTCTGATATATTCTAGGTCCCAAAAGGAACATGAGGAACATTTGAGTTTAGTTTTGCAGTGCTTGAGAGATAATCAACTTTATGCCAATGCGGCAAAGTGTGATTTCTTTCAATCAGAGATACAGTATTTGGGACACGTTATTTCAAGTGAAGGTATCTCTGTAGACCCTGCGAAGATCCAGGCAATAGGAGATTGGCCTGCACCCACTACTGTGTCGAAGATTCGTAGCTTCATGGGTCTAGCTGGGTATTATCGCAGATTTGTTCAAAACTTCTCCAGAATAGCACACCCTATTACCTCCCTTCAAAGGAAAGGAAAGAAGTTTTTGTGGACAGAAAAATGTGTAGAAGCATTTCAAAAACTCAAAGAGCTTCTGACCAATGCACCGATCTTAGCAGTACCTGATCCAGAAGGTGATTTCATGGTGTGTACAGATGCTTCCCTTGAGGGTATTGGAGCAGTTCTAATGCAAAATGGTCAAGTGATTGCATATGAATCACGCAAACTCAAGGATCATGAGTTGAATTATCCTACACATGACCTTGAGTTAGCCGCAGTAGTTCATGCCTTAGTAAGATGGAGACATTTCTTGTTGGGACACAGATTTGAACTACATAGCGATCACCGTAGTCTTCAGTACATATTCACGCAACCTAATCTGAATGCTAGGCAAAGGCGTTGGATGGATTTTTTGTGCGAGTATGACTTTGAGGTAAAGTATATCCAGGGGAAGGAGAATGTTGTAGCTGATGCTTTGAGTCACAGGAAACATGTGATATCATCTATGACTCTTAGTGTCGATTTGAGGTGTCAGATACTTTAGGCACTCCCCACTGATTCATGGTATCTAGAGGTGTGCAGTGAGATCAATTCAGGGAGACCCTTGGAGAGTAAGTTTTTAGGCTATGTCCTATAGTCGGATGGCCTTTGGAGACATTCAGGAAGGATCTATGTGCCGCTACTGGATGAGCTTCGCATATTGATCCTATCAGAGGCCCATCGTGCACCTTACTCGACACATCCAGGTGTCAAGAAGATGCATGCAGATTTGCGACGTTTATTCTATTGGTCCGGGATGAAGCACGACATTGCTGATTTTGTGGCTAGATGTCTTGAGTGTCAGAGAGTCAAGGCAGAACACCAACATCCGACAGGACTTTTGCAACCGAATCTCGTTCCTTCATGGAAGTGGGACATCATCTCTATGGATTTCATAGTAGGATTACCTATGACTCCTCGTCGTCATGATGCTATCATGGTCACTGTTGACCGGTTGACTAAGGTGACACATTTTGTACCAATCAGGTCTTCCTACACTGCAGCTTCAGTAGCTAATGTCTTCATGCGTGACATTGTGAGACTACATGGTATTCCTCGAAAGATCATTTCGGATAGGGATCATGTTTTCACTTCCGTATTTTGGACATCACTACAACATGATCTTGGAGCGCAGCTGAATTTCAATTCAGCATATCACCTAGAGACAGATGGGAAGACAGAGAGAGTGAATTAGGTTCTCGAAGATATGTTGAGGATGTACGTAATGGATAGGCAGACCCATTGGGAGGACTATCTCTATCTAGTGGAGTTTGCTTACAACAACGGGTATCACAGTTCTATTGGCATGGCACCTTTCCAAGCCTTATATGGACGCCCTTGTCGTACACCTTTGAGTTGGGATAGTCTTGAGGATCGCATCCTGTTGGGTCCAGAGATGCTTCGTGACATGGAGCAACAGGTTGTGCGTATCCGAGAGCACTTGACAACGGCACAGGATAGGCAGAAGAAGTATGCTGATGCACATAGGTCAGATAAGCAGTTTGTTGTGGGAGAGAAGGTTTTCTTGAGAGTGCGTTCGCGGAAAAGTCCGATCCGTTATGGAAAGGGTTCAAAGCTAGCACCTCGCTTTGTGGGACCATTCGATATTCTTGAGAGGATTGGTCCAGTTGCCTATCGTCTTGCTTTACCGCCCAGCCTTGCTCGCATTCATGATGTTTTCCATGTTTCAGTACTTAGACAGTATATCCCCGATGTTGTACATATTCTTGATTGGAATGCATTGCAGGTAGAGGATGGGCAGCTGGCTTTGGAGCCAATTCGTATTCTGGAGCAGCGGGAGTTGACCCTCAGGGGTCGAACCATAGAGCAGGTAAGGGTCCAATGGGACCCTATTGATGACTCTTCAGCTACATGGGAGGATGCATCTAGATTACGGGATTTATATCCCTATTTGTTTATAGGCTTCCAGGAGTAAGCCTAAGTCTAGGGGGGGTGGATGTAGTGCCTGCCCCTAGTTTACATTTTTGAGCTACATTTCTGATATCATTGCCAAACTCTTTTAGGCCAATTTATGTTTGATGATTAGTATTATTATTTTAGAGATTATCAGATGATGTTTACACTCAGTTTATTATATGATGAGATTACTTGGTACTCTATATTTCATGCATGTATGATGATTATTCAATGGTTTCAGATATCGATGATGATTAGTTAGATGGTTTATTATTCCATGTGCTTCTTATGGATACTTACCCCATACTGCATGTGTATGGTGTGCGTGTTGTTTTATTTATGTATGGTGTTTTTGATATGGTTAAGGAAGGGAGTCGTAGTCACCTGCTAGTCGGGATCTACACGATGCACCACTTCCTGCCATTGTCTGTTTAGCTTAGAATATTGTGTTTGTACATGCGTGGATTTTATGCAGGTTGTAGGTACTGGGTATCGACTTCCCTGAATTGTCAGGATGAGCGTACCCTATCGCACTGTCTCAATGGTAAGAGAGGGGAGATAAACTCTTAAGTCCAAATCCTAAACCCTTTAGCCAATTTTCCTAATTGATAATTAGGATAAGTATCTGAGTTAAGTACCCTCCGAATGCATCAAATGATGTAATTTCATGATTATAACCCTTTTGTTTGATTTGGTATGTATTTTTTTATGATGGGTTTTCGTATGTTGCTTTATGAGTCCTTGATGTATTTTCTATTAATTAAGTCTAATTAAAAAGATTAATTAATGATTTAATTTAATAGAGAATTATTATGATATCTTTATATTTAATTAATTAATTAATTAAATAAAAGAATTAAATTTGGAGATTAAAATTCAAAGATGAATTTAGAACAGAGTAATATTTATTTAATTTAATAATAATATATTTGGAGTTCATTTTTAAATAAATGCTAAATATTATTGTTATTTAAATTAATTAAATATGTTATCAATTAAGTTCTAAAATAAATTAAAAGTTGAAAGATATTAAATTATTAAGAATTCTAGATCACATGATCTAAGCATGAGTTTAAATATGAGAATTAAATTAAAAGATTAAATTATAGAAATTAATAATGTTATTTTAATTTCTTAAAAGTGCACATAAGATTTAAGTAATAAATTAATTAAGAATAGAAGTCAAGTGGAATTTTATATAAAGTTATTTAATAAATCAACTTAATGTGCATAAAAGAGGAATGCAAAATAAAATAAAAGATAAGAAAGGTTAATTGGAGTTAACTCAGTTGTGCAAAGAGTCTTCTCGGGTGAACACACAATTAAGTGCCCCAGTTTGAGGAGGAATTTTCTTATCACAACGTTGGGGGTTCATTTTTGAGGGACACGAATTGGGACAGGTTCTTGGACAAGAATTTTTGGGAGACTACTTTTGGAAGCGAATTTCAGAAGGCTGATATCAAGAAAGTTTTCCAGAAGAAGGTTACTGAGAGGAGCGAATTCTCTTACTATTCCTGGAGATTGCATATTAGCATCAGGACTAGGTAGGGTCTTGTGCTTTGACCACTGGTAAAATTATGCAATTTGAGATTCCTGTCTTCTTCGTGAGTGTTAAAATCAGGTCTATGGGTTTCATTGCATGAATCTCTTGTTCTTTGGTTCTGTATCTACGATAGGGTATTGTTAAATTATGTTTAGAAGAAAAATAAAATTTAATTAGGAATCCTCATCTTCTAGCTTAAAGAAGACATGACTGAATTGGGAAGGGTTCGAATTTAGAAACGAAATTCTAAATTGAAAATTTGGATAGTTGGAATAGTTCCTCTATCAAGTAATGTGGAGATTAAATTTTATATATATATATATATATATATATATATATATATATATATATATATAGTTTAAATGAATTATAAATTCTTAACAATTTCATAAAATAAATAAATTTATATTTAAAAAAAGAAATTGTTTAAAAAAAAAAACAAATTCGTTATTTTTTTTGAAAAAAATAATATATAAAAAAATATAATGTAATGGTGTGGGGGGGAGGGATTTACCCTGTGCCCACCCCACTGTCGGTGTACCGACAGTACCTGCATCGTAGGTACTGTGACAGCAGGTACAGCGTACCTGCTGTCGCAGGCCCTGCATCCGCAGGACTGCGGCAGGCCGTCGGCTTATATAAGCCGACGGTTATATATTACATGATTTTATTTTTTTTTAAACATATTTTGTTAATTCATTTTTTAAAAAAAAAAGTATATTATTTACAAAACAAATTTTATTATTATTTAGAATTTTAAATTAATAAAATTATAATATATTTTAATTAATAATAGTTTTATTTTTATTAATATTTAATAAATAAATATTAAATGCATTTAACATAGTTTGTAAATAATAATTTATTAATAATTTTGGATAGATTTCGATAAGTAATTAGAACAAGTAATTATTGATTAATTTAATTCTAATTAGTTTTAATTAAAGTTAATTGATAATGAATATCAAATGATTAAATGGCAGATTTGGAATATTGACTTAATGGAAGTTAATTATAGAAATGGGTTAATCGTAAGGGGAGTTATGAAAACTTAGTTACTTGAAATTCGACATTAAACTGAAACATAAACCCTACTTTAACTCAATAATATACTTTCAAATCCTATCTCTGAGACTTTGATGTTTTCTTTGTGCTTTGAGTGTTATGGGGTTGGTTTAGCGTTGACCAGTTTAGGTTGTTACCAGAGGCTCGGGGTTGTGAATGTGATGTCATGATGATTTGGTCTCGATCTTTCTTAACCCGACCATGGTAATGTGATGAAGTGCTCTATGACATGATTGTGTTTACTGTTTGTTATTGGTTTCCAGTTTCCTTGTGTGAAACTGAGATGTATGTATTTGAGATACCTGACTTAACCATTTTCGAGTCTCGATTAGTTATATTTGATAACCATTTTTGAGTCTCGATCAGTTATACTTAGATTGTTTTTCGGTCACTTGAAAGGACTGAAGTGTTTGTTATGTTCTTGATGATGTCATGTGTTGACTTGACCATTTTTGGAGTCTTCGATCAGTATTGTAATTTACTATTGGGATACTTTCTGGTTGCTCATTGGAGAACCATTGGATTTTGTGACTTATCATTGATGCCTTCAGTTGCTGATAGAGAACTGTCGTGATCATATGATTACTATTTGATATTATCTGTTGCTCATGAAGAACTGATGTAATTTTTGTGGATTATCTTTTATGATGTTTTTTAGTTGCTTGTATAGGACTGAGGTGGTTTTATTATGATTCTTTGATTTATGATCTCATGAGCTTAGGGTAGGTTATCTATGTGTAGAGTCGGGAAGTGGCTTGCAATGGGGGTCGGAGCCCTAAGAGGCTACCTTGAGAAACCCATTGTAAGTCATTTTTAATAAGTGAAAACATTTACACTAAATGAGAGAAAATGAACCTAACAAGATAATTGTATGTTCTCTCCCATGCCTTGAGTGCTAGTACAGACTAGGATGGGGTAGAGAGAACGCTTGGTTACGACCTTGCACTCCATAGTATGCCTTGTCAGTACGAGAGGATACTAGTGGCTGCAGGATCAGTAGGGACTCGGGATTCCTAAGGGATTGCTCGGGTAACTTCTACATGACTTTTGCGATGACACTTTCCCGCTTGCATATTGGGTTTCCTACGTGTCTTGTGGTACCTCTGGGATTTAGATGTCGATCTTTTTAGGAACCCTTGAGTTAGCATACTTATAGGATTTCCTGGACTTAGAGAGTATTTATGATTATAGGTTTTGTTATCCTATTTGGGACTTGAGACTATCTCCTCAGCGCGGTGGGAGTGGACCATTTAGGTTCCACGCGGTTAGGTGGTAGTGCTTTTACTCTTACCATTGAGATCCGTTCCGTGGTCACCGCAGCTGGAGTTTTTCGTGATTGGCATTTACCTTCACTATATTCTTGGATTATTATGATGGATGGTTAGATTTTATGATAGATGTTTTATCATTATGGATGTATTGATGTATCATGTATGGGAATAGTTTCATATATTTTTACTGTACTTTGTATCATGGATTTGAGGATTTTGTATCTTGATCTTTACATATGTATATTCTTTTAAGCCTTTCATACCCTGTGACTTGTACAGTGGATGATTGAGCATTCTGAATTAATTTGCCGAGAGGCATTCAGAACAAATGTATATTATGGACATGGGACTTTCTAATTATTCTTTCATATGTATGTGATAGTTGTTAGACTTAGATTTAATTAAATTTAAACGTGACTCAACGTCTTGGGATCTTTAAGAAATGTAACTTGCAATGTATGTTTGTCGATGATTACATGATATTGCTTCCGCTACTATGTGTTTGATGTGTATGTTATACTTTCTTACTTAAAAAATTTATTTTTTTAGCAAACTTAGTGAAACTTTAGGTTAATTTTTTTGGATCCCTTGGCGGGGCATTACATTGGGGATTTCAACAACTGTTCAAAGTACTTTATAGCTTCACTTGACTTGTTGAGATTCTCTGTTGTTTCTTCGTCTCTTTTCAATTCATTCTGCAGTTGTTCATTCTACATCTTCAAAGTAGAGATCTCAATATCTTTCATATTGAGTTCATGATGAAGGTTCAATAGTTGGGCAAGTGTATCCATCTGCATGTTTGAGATCCTTGTTAATTCAGTACATTTTTCTTCAAGTCTGTTTACAAGATTTCTTTTGTCATCTTCCATCATGACTCTATCCTCAACTACTCTTTTATTTTTCTCAATGATTTCACATAGCATCATGGCCTATGATTCATGCTCTATCTTAAGAGTTCTTATCTCTTCTACTTGAACTCTATTTTTCTCCATCAGTTCTGCTATTACTACATCAAATTCTTTGGAACCTCCTTTGGCAAATACTTCTGTGTTGTCAATCTCCTTGTAGTGAATATCATTTTCAACTATAGCTATTTCCCTCCTTCTTTTTAAGGATTTTCTTAATTCCTCTCTAGCTTCCTCTACCTTGTGTAGAGCAAGATGCACATCAATCACCTAGTTCTCAATGATCTTCCCAAGTTTGAAGACTTCCATCTTTAGATCTTTTCCTCCAAGCTGTTAGGCTTCTTCTTGAGAGAACTTGGCTCTGATACCAATTGTTGGAATGTCTTAATGGGAAGAGTACTTCTGAGAGGGTAGGGGAGGCACAGGTGAATCAAAAGTACTGGCCTTTTGACATTTTTAAATCCTTAACAACATATAACTAAAATTAACATGCATGCATATAAACATTAAAAAATCATGAGAAACAAACACGCATCACCACATAACACTTGAGATTTTGGTGAGCCAAAAACCCTCCAGGAATAAGAAGGTAAAACTAGGGTGGGTATGATACCCACAAAATTACTGCAGCAATTGATTTCAACCACTTATGATGGTTTTCCTTGTTAAAGGCCTACCCTGTTAAAGGCTACAACACCCTGTTAAATGTGACCCTATTAGGATTTCTACACCCTGTTAGGAGTATGCCTTGTTAGAGGACTTAAGAACATTCAACTTAGAATGCCACCCTATTAAAGAATTTACATAAGGCTGTTAAACCCACCCAAGTCGATGGGATTTCCAAATTCCTAATACAATTGTGAGAGAGTATTAGAATAATACACCTGATCTAATGAAATCTCTGATGCTGATCTCAGGCTCCTGATCTACTCTTCTATCACCGATCTCTACTAGATCTTATCTGCTAATTGTGTTCCTTATTCTGTTCTGATCAATTAGATGTGTAAATGTCGTCCTTTCCACTAAATCTTTGACACCAATGTTCTGCAATGACCTTAATAAAAGGCTCTACCTTTGCTTCTTCTCTCAACTCTTCTACTTGTTCAATGGCATCATGACTCTCTTATAAAGATTAGTGGTTCATTATGCATCCTTGATTCAAATGTTCCTACTCAAACCCTTGAAATTCACCTATTGGCTGCATGTAGTCTCCAATTTTTTGATTGGCTACGTGAGGATTTCATAGGTGGTTGGGAGGATTTGATCTTATCCTTTTATCCTATCATGAGTCATGCATAACCATTTCACATCATGGTTTTTGATTGCACAAACTTTCATGTTGATCCTGCATTGCTCGGCACATGAAGTAATACTGATGCTCAGCACCATCTATTTTGGATTGCTTGGCATCCTTTGTAGTTCTTGCATTACTCGGCTCCTATGGAATTACTGTGTCACTCGGCACCTATAGAATTCTTATGTCACTTAGCACCTATAGAATTCCTATGTTACTCAACACCTATTGAATTCCTGTGTTACTCGACACCTAATGAATTCCTATGTTACTCGGCACTAACTCTCTTCTGATCTACTTGGCACTATCTATAACTTGACATGTGTTAAAGTTCTAGCTCAGCTTCCATTGTATACTTGGCATGTATAGTGAAGATGGTTTAGTGTGTTGACACTCATTTGTCAATCTTACTTATTTGATTAACACACCATATGGATCATTGTGACCAACCCTGTATAAGTTGTGCTATAATGTAGAACAAACTATGTATAATCCTTGTCTGATAGTGTGATTTTCTAGTACCATTCCTCCAAAAGCAATGAATTTGTATTGATTTCTATGATATTAAAATTACTAAGAACTTACAAGATTAGAACCATTGCCAAGAAATTTTCTATATACATAACCTTTGATTATCAAATTGGAATTCCTAGGTAGTTTCAAAATTGAACACGAGAGTCTCTTGATACAATATGTCGCATCAGGGTAGTATGAAAAAGATATGTTTCAACCAAAGTGAAATCAACCACAATATATTGGGACTTCAAATCGTTGCTAAAAAAAGTGGGTATGTATAGATGATGAAATTCCAAGAAATGGCTTTCTATTATTGTTTTATGAATAACATACATTGTGCCATTTATTTAATTTTTAGTTAAATGTGTGTAGATATTCCCATTTCAACATGATTCAAGATAGATATGAAGAATCTTGTATTCTCTAGGAAAATACATATATTATCTTTAATCTTAATATCAATACAAAAGTTTAAAATGAAATACAATATTCCTATCGATGAAGATAATTATTGGCATTGATGTAATTTACTAATTTTCTTATTCTTTTCTTCTATTGTGTGATCATTCTTATATATTTATGCTACATATTAGAGTGTCTTTTTCTTCTTGGACATTATTTGTCATTGTCCTTTTGATTGATGTTTTTAAAGATATTATTCCCTACTTGGAAACTCTTTACTCATTTATATTGCATCTAGATACACATATGTTTATCCTTTATGGTGGTTTCTTCACTTGACTATATCTAATCTCTAAGTGTGCTAAAAACCTATGGCTAAACATTTTGAATGTTCTTTTGACTATTTAGTATAAGTGAGTTATATTTTCTATAAATATTATTTTATTAATATATATCAGTCCTCGTGCCCATGCATGGATCAATTATTCCTTGATACCATTGCTAATTATATGGAAGACCACAAAGTATAATATTGTACTATTTTATCCCTTAAAATATCATTGTCTTCATTTTATTCCACAACATCATAAACAAAAGTCAAAAGGTTTTATTTAAATGAAGAAAAATGACCCTTTAAGTAGAAGTTTATGAATCCTTTTTTGATGGCTCATAATGCAATATTATTTTGATAATCTCAACTTGATGTGCTATGGTAATAGCTCAACTATTCATGAAATATATTTCAAGATAATTTTAGTTTTTTACTATTTATACCAATTCATATGTCATGACTATTTTGTAGTTGACTCCACTTGTAATAGATATGTTTTTCAATGCTTATTATTATGCAAATATACTAGTTTCCTTGAGATCTGATTTGAAATTAAATTGTAATGGATCCTTTCCAGTAACCTATTGCTCGAAATACTTGTTACATTTATAAGTGATTGTAAAAATATTATAGAGGAAGGCTCTTGTGATGCATATAGACAATACATTTGATAAGGGGATCATGAATAAACTCCTATTTTCTCCATTGATATATTTATGGCAGAAATTTTTCCTTAGATAAGAATAATACGATATAGATTACATTTCAAATATCATATTTCATGACTTTTAGAGCATCAATTTATGCTTCTAAGTTCAAGAAATAACAAGCTAAAGTATCAAAAGGATAGACATATAGTACAGTCATGCATTCTAGACTAGAGGTAGTAAATGATGAAAGATTCAATAACAAGATAGGTTTGGAGTTTGGTGAAGGGATGAGGTATAAATGATTTTGTCAAGAGTTATGTGATTGAGAATTATTTCCCTTCCAATAGTAAAGAAATAATTGGCATATTTTAGTCAAGTGCAATTTATTGTGTTTCATATAAGGCTAGGGACTACGAGCTCATGTAGTCACCTTTGAGTTGTTCGTTGTATGAGGGTTACGCAACAAGATGGGGAGATCAACCAGATTTGAGAGTTTTGTTCTTCAGAGAAGTAACCAATACGAATTACACATTCCTTAATGTGACTAATTCTTTAGGAGGTAATTCTCAAGAAATAATCCTGATAGTGTGGTGAATTTGATGACATGAGAATAAATTTGATATGACAATTGTGTCTACTATCTAACTAGATTCAATAAAATAGAGACATGTTTAACTATTTTAAAAGACTTTAATAGCATCCCATATGTAATAGTAAATTTGATGCATTTCTTCCTTGTCTTCAACCTTCACCTTATGTTGGAAATTTGATAGTATATGAGTGTAGTAAACTATATACAATAATGTAAGGTGTTCTTGCAAGTTTCTTGTGGAGTCATTCCCAAACTGAGTTTGGCATCCACAATCCATGGAAGCACAAACACTTGGTTCAATTGAATATAGATCTTGGTGAGCCTCTATATTTGTGTTATTCATTTTTGTTGGAATGTATAATTTCCCCCTCAAATGAATTGTAAAAGAATAATACAGGATTCTAGAAATTCCAAGAGGATTATTGAATATGGTTAGGTCAAACTAATATTTAAGTTTGTAAAGTTCTAGAAGTCATTTCTATTTAGATATTTCTAGAAAAGTCTATTTGTTCTATGTCAACTACTTTAGATGTTTTCAGAAATGATCTAAGACATCTATAAATAGAGGCATCTTGTAATGTTATTGATATGGGCAATGTAATTGATACATTCTATAGCAGCACATTGACTATTTTTCTATTTTAGTTTATTTTGTCCATCCACCTTTCACAAGGTGTATCACAGTTGTCCTAGGTTCTACACTTTTGAACCTTATCTAGAAGTATAATATAAATTTGTAGATATAGAAAATTGGGATATTAGTGAAGTCTCGAACAATGTCCACTAATATCACAATCAGTAAATAGAAGGATTATTCCCTTGAACATGTGGTGCACTACCATATACTTGGGACATCCCTATTTCTTAAATGTAATAATTATATTATTGATCATATCACCTCAGCCATGTGTAAAATCATGTGTACTTCAACAAAATAGATTTCTTCAAAAATATTTCTTGCACATCTGAAATGACCAGTTTAATTTGAAAGATTCGTAGAATCCATATTGCACTTTACTAACATATTATCACTGCCACATCCAAATTTTCTTTAAGTCTATGTAGGTTGTAGTTAGAAATACATGATAAAGAAGGCATAGTTGCTCCGTATTTTCTTTTTGGCCCACTATCATATACTATGAAATGAAGAGGCAAGATAGTTACCAGCTGTAGGTTAAATCTAACTCTTGATTTATTACAAAAGGCTCTAAGTGTCCTATACTGTCAAATGAAGAGGCGAGATAGTTACCAACTATAGGTAAAATCTAACTCTTGATTTAATACAAAAGGCTCTAAGTGTCCAACCAATACAAATACTCATTTTTCCCAATACTATACTTTTGACTATGATTTGCCCTTCCATCTAATTTTATGCAGGATCTAAACACTTACAAGTGTGAAATATTGAAAAAGGACCTTGGAAATAAAGAGTCCACATATTGACCAACTCCAAAAAGATAAATGTAACTCAACCATATAGATTTCCCACTAAAAACAAAATTTGAAAATGCTAACCTTTGAGAATACAATGCAAAAGAGAAACTCTAAAACTTACACACTCATATCCCGGTGCACTCATTACACTCCAAAATCTCTAATTGAAATACAATGTCCATGTATTACTTCAACATTCATTCACCTTTCACTATACTTTAATTATATTTCTACACGTCTCTCAAAAATATAATAAAATTGTATAAATTTGAATCTTGGAACTTTGTACATTGAAACTAGATGAGGATAGGATGTTACCAATCAATTCAATAGGGCCTTTATTTCTTGACATTTTCACAATATTGATTGACTCAAGGAAAAGAGGAGGCTCAGAGATTATGCAACTTTATTGGAGGGAAATAACTAGTTAAACAAAGTAGAAATAAAGGAAGCCAAAATTGCAAAATGGGAAGGTTATTTACAATGGAGAGGGGAAAACCCTAAGAACTAAATTTGATCATTTATAGGATGGAAAAGGTATAAGCCTTTTCAAACCAATTTTTGGTAAAATGGTGGAAGATTTTGCACATGATATTAATGTGAAGTTTGAATAAAATAACTTTAAAAGAAAACCAAATCTGTGGCACATAGACCATCTAATCAATCTTCCCATCTATAGAGAAATAAAATGGGGATCTGATATTTATTTTGCATATTTAGATGAATAAAACCAACCAATTTCATTACATGTGAAAAAGCCTTAATTAATAAGAGCAAGATATTATTTCAAATGTGATCAGAGCAACCATAAGATCACTTCCAACCTTGAAAAAATAAATTCAAATAAAAAGATCTCAAATTAAATATCTCTTTATTTCAAATAAACAAAATAAACATATGATTACTTTGGGGTTTAATGTCAATAATTATGGTTTTCAAAGAAAATTAATACAAAGAGGAAGTTAGGCATATCTATGTCTCTGATTTGTGTCTCCATTTTTATGTACTTGGTATTTTGAGATTGAAATGAATAAAGTTCTTTCAATTTAATACATCTTGGATGAGTTGTTTATCATTTCATTGTTGCTTGTAATTCAAAAAATTAAGTAAATGTTTACATGAATTGATAGGGTTTCTAGGTATATGGGAGGGATATCATCATAATAGAATTCAGGCCTAACAACTGATAATTTTAATTGCAAGTCAATTAAATAAGTCAAGGGTTACTAGTTTGACTCTGTATCACAATGGATAAGGTACTGGTGATAAATTTGTAATGAAAATTGATATAGTCATGTGGTTTCACAATATACATTTAAATCAACTGATTTTCCATTCCTGTAATAAAGAACTAAATTGTTGGCAATTCCCTAATTGTGACAACTTTCTTTAAATTATAGTAAGATGTTGTAAATCAACAAGTTGATTAAAATTCAGGAAGTTTTCTGACCATTTTTTCTATAAGGGAATATTTTTATAACAGTATATCATTGGATAAACTTTCCAAATCTCTGATCTGAATAATTTCATGTTGAATATGGGAAATAGCTAACCCCCAGTCATCATTCTTCATTTTGTATCCTTGGCACCAGTCTTTTGTAGCCTATAGTTTTAAAACACCAACATAATCCTTGTTCAAGTTGTGCTACAATGTAGAACCAACTACATATAATCCTTGTCTAATAGTGTGATTTTCTACACCAAGGATTCTCCTGCATCAGACACTTAGGGTAATTTTCTCCTGCATCAGACACCTAGGTAATTTGAGGAATGGCATTGCCACGTCTCAAGTGTTTAGAGGAAAACCAAGATAATTAACCTCCTCCCTTTCTAGCCATAATGAATCTTCTATTGACCTCCCTTTCTATTTGACTAATTATTCTTCATAAGTTCTATTCCTTTTACTTTTTCCAAAATAGTTGTTCAGTATTTCCTCAATCTCCTTTGTAGTTGAACTAGTTGCTGAAATACTCTGTTGTGATTCTACAATTTCACCTTCATCACCTCCTTCGTGATACTTTGTCAAATCTAAAATGTTAAATATCAATGACATATTTAGTTCAATAGGAAACTCTACATATAGGAATTTCTAGAATCATGTCTTTTCAGTACCTTGCATGGTCCAAACTTCTTCATTTTTCATTTATTATTTGTACCCACTGGAAATATCTCCTTCCTCAAAAGAACCATGACTTCATCTCCTATCTCAAATTACTTATACCTCACTTTAACATCCACCTTACCCTTGTACTGTGTATTCATCTTTATAATATGCTTTCCCACCTCATCATGGATGTTCTCCAAATATTCAGCAAAATTTTCTTCTTCACCACTACTTATGTCTCATTTATCCAATTGCTTCAACTTAAACAACACTATCCTCATCTGGGAAGTAAGACTAGGCACTAAATATCTCTTATGTGGAGATGCATGGGTTCTAATAGTAAAATGTTCTTGTTTATTACCAAGGAATGTTAGTCACATATAAGAATAATTTGGATCAAAATCTACTTTCGAGTGAATGTGATGATAAGTGAGACAACTACAAGACCATATACATTACAAACAACACTACCCTCAACTTGGAAAGCAACTAGATTAGTTAGGACATTAGAATTACTATGAAGATGTTGAATATGTCAAAAACTAGTTAGCTCTGGAAATTATTCTTTGCACCTAGAGGGGCTATCATGACATATAACCTAGTGTAGAGAATATATAATATCTGTAGATAAAGATTTTCTTAGACTATATCTATTGATTGATGGAGGAATAAACATGATAAACTGGATATTTAGAGGAGGGTGAATTAGAATCTAAAATACCTTATAACTTTTCAAAAATTCATTAAATCCTATCAATAACTTGTGCATTTAAAACTTGTAATGCAAATTTATTGTAACATAGAAATCTTGTCAATCACATGCATGAAAGTAAAGAATGTAACATAGTATATTTTACCAAGAAACTCTCTAAGGTGAAGGTAAAATTGGGGTGGGGATGACACCTTCAAATCTTCAAAATTTTAGTAATAAAGTCAACAAATTAAGGTTGCAATTTTAAACCATAAAATATGATCTACTCTATCAGGGGTGTTCCTTTTTAAAATCTTAAGAGACTCCTAGGTCTCACATTGTTTGAGGATTTAACACACAACAAAGAACTATTTTAGGAGATTTACAAAGATCTATTAAGAGGTTTACCTTGATTCAAGTCTATTAAAATTGATTCAATACCTATCTCTCAGTTTGCTCTACAAGCTAATTTCAAGTCTTCTCCTTGCTAACTAATCCTCTCCTCAAATATGATATGCTTGTCTTTCCCTTTCACTTCACTACCATGACTAGGTCACTTGCTCTATTAGATGATAACAAGAACCCTTCTCTTACTTCTTATTCACATCCATACACTTTTATATGGTTTCTCTTTCTTTGCATGCTTACAATCTAGATTAAAAATCATTGTTATTTAAATAGTTTCCTAAATAGTTTTCTAGATGATTCCATGTTTTGCCTCTTCATTTCAATCGTTGAACACACAAAAAATCATAGCATTGTGCAAATATACTTGTTTATTTCAAATCTGATTTGAAATTAAATTGTAATGGATCATTTCCAATAACCTGTTGCTCTAAATACTTGTTGCACTTATAAGTGATTATAAAAAGTGTTCAAAGGAAGGCTCTTGTGATGCATAAAGATAATACATTTGATAAGGGGATCATGAATAAACCTCTATTTTCTCTATTGATATATTTCCAGTGGCAACGTTTCCTTAGATAAGAATAATATGATATATGTTACATTTCAAATATCACCTTTCATGACTTTTAGAGCATCCATTTATGCTTATAAGTTCAATAAATGGTGGAAGATTCAATAACAAGATAGGTTTGGAATTTGGTGAGGAGATAAGGTATAAATGATTTTGTCAAGAGTTATGTGATTGACAATTATCACCATACACAACAATAATATTGGTGCAGATGAGTTGTACAATGCCTATGGGTTGGCTATATGGTGTCTATGTTGTGTCCATACAAAAGTGAGGATGGTGTATGGTAACAGGGCTATGACATTGTGGTGGAGGGAAGAGGAATTGCAAAGGTCATATAGTATCAAGGCCGTATGGTGGAGACAAGAGGATGACCTTACAAAATGGTTGTATGGTGTGTGGGAGCAACCATGGGAGTTGGCCATAAAAAGGTATAGGAAGCCATATGGTATATGTTGTAAGCCATATAGTGATGGTTAGGTATTGAAGTGGAGGCCAATGTGTCCGTACGATGGTATAGGAGGGTGTACAGGAGTAGGAGTGATGCAAGGGATTTGGTGATGCTGCTTAAAATGCAAAATAACATATATTAAACATGAATAATTTGTAGAATCTAGAGTCTCAAAAGATACACACTTGTTACCTAATAGTAATGATATTTCCACATAAATAATTCTCTAATTCACCAAATCTAAGAAAAGCAGTACAAAGATGGAACAACGTGAGGGATGAATCCCAACAAAACTGCAGAGCCAAGTAGGGAAGATCTTTCACTTCCGAAATGGAAAACTGCAAAGAATCCCAACAGGAACTTGTAGTATAGAGAAAATAATCCAAATTACATATCTAATGACTACCTACAAGCCGTGCTTAAATACCCATCGGGGAAAACTTCCTGAGGGTGTACAAAGATAGCTAATGACAACACAAACTTAAGAAACAAAAAAAAAATGGGTCCAAGATATATTAAATCAATTGGCCCATTAATGATAGTTTGATTAATGACTTATTTTATAACAGGAACATTACAAATTTGGTCATGGATCAAAACATATTTTTCTTGTAGTTTGTTTAGATATTACAGTTCACCATTTTTTATTTGAATTACTTGATGAACTATATTTAGAAACCTATATATACAAAGAAAAAATATTATTCTATCAAAATTTGTATATATCTATATTTATTATGTATTATGGGAACACCATAATACATTTTTGCAAAAGCCATAATCACCAAGACGCATTCAATAAGACATGTTGAAATAGCATTTCCCAAGCATACACTAGCATTTTGTTTACACACAATCTTATGTAGAGTTTATATTCTGAGAAAGACTCAAGATAGGATATACGGGTTGCAAAAACCACATATATGTAAAAGTCATGCAACTTTCCTAGTAGAATAATTTTCTGTAACATTATATTTTATCGTGGTCATAATTTAGAAGTTTATCGCATGGTGGTATGCTGAATTTTTGCATTGAATAGACACAAAATTGCAACTACCACATAAATGAAATCAATATCAAAGTTGTGACACATTCACAAATTTTGTAGATTCTTATTATTTCTGAGTAACATTTAAAGGAGCTATTTCGATATTTATGGGACACTATCTTTACTTTGGTTGAGAATGAAATTTTAGAGGAGGCATTGCAGGTGTGGCATCAAAAAATGTATAGTGTCAATTGTGCACCCTATTGACCAAATGGATTGTCATTTTCATAAGATATGGAACACTTGTGTTGATAGAAATCTTTTTGCCATTTGAATTTGGAACCTTCCTACATCCAAAGTTATAGCTAGATGATAATATTTTGCATGTTACAATGGGCAACCAAATAGACCAAATTTGTATTCTCACAATGAATTCTTAGTCAACCAAACAGTCCCAAATTGAATTCCCTAATCATAATTTGGATTCTAGAATCCCAAAGCTAGCATTGTGAATGCCAATGCCTAATTTATATTCCTGCAACCAAACGGGCCCTTAGGGAAGTCTCGAGCAATTTCCATTGTTATCACAATCAACTGATAGAAGGATTAATCCGTTGAACATGTGTTGCACTACCATATGCCTAGGATATCTCTATTTTTTGGATGTAATAATTATATTATTGATCATATCACCTCAGCCATGTGTACAATCATGTGTGCTCCAACAAAAAGGTTTTCTTCAAAAATATTGCTTGCACATCTAAAGTGACCAATTTAATTTGAAAGATTAATAGAATCCATATTTCACTTTAATGACATATTGTCACCATGAAATTCAATTTTTCTTTAAGTCTATGTAGATTGTAGTTAGAAATACACGATAAAGAAGGCATAGTTACTCCATATTTTCTCTTTGGCCCATTATTATATACTGTCAAATGAAGAGGTGAGATAGTTACCAACTATAGGTGAAATCAAACTCTTTATTTAATACAAAAGGCTCAAATTTATTAACCAATACAAATACTCATTTTTCCCAATAATATACTTTTGACTATGACTTGTCCTTTTGTCTAATCTCATGCAAGATCCAAACTCTTACAAGTGTGAAATATTGAAAAAGCCCCTTAGAAATAAAGAGTCCACTTATTGACCAATAGAAAAAAGATAAATGTAACTCCACCATATAGAGTGCCCACTAAAAACAAAATAAGAAAACCCTAACCTTTGAGAATAAAATGCAAAAGATAAACTCTAAAGCTTGCACACCCATATCCCTGTGCACCCATCACACTCCAAAATCTTTGATTGAAATCCAATGTCTGTGTATTACTTCAACTTTCGTTCTCCTTTCACTATACTTTCATTATATTTCTACATATGTCTCGTAGAAATATAATAAAATTGTATAAATTTGAATCGTGGAACTTTGTACATTGCAACTAGATGAGGATAGGATGTTACCAATCAATTCAGTAGGGCCTTTATTTCTTGGCATTTTCACAATATGGATTAACTCAAGGAAAGGAGGCTATTCAAAGATGATGCAACTTTATTGGAGGGAAACAACTATTTAAACCAAGTAGAAATAAAGGAAGCCAAAATTGTAATATGGGGTGGTTATTTGCAATGCAGAGGGGAAAACCCTAAAAAATAAATTTGACCATATGATTACTTTGGGGTTTTAAGTCAATAATTTATGGTTTTCAAAGAAACTTAATACAAAGAGGAAGTTCTCCATATCTGTCTCTGATTTTTGTCTCCATTTTTATGTACATATTATTTTGAGATTGAAATGAATAAAGTTCTTTCAATTTAATACACCTTGGATGAGTTGTATATCATTTCATTGTTTTTAGGTATATGGGAGGTATATCATCATAATAGAACTCAGGTTTAACAACTAATAATATTAATTATAATCCAATTAAATTAGTCAAGGGTTACTAGTTTGACTCTATATAAATATGGATAAGGTATTGGTCATAAATTTTTGATGAAAATTGATAAAGTCATGTGGTTGCAAAATATACATTTAAATCAATCAATTTTCCATTCAGTAATAAAGAACTAAATTGTTGGTCATTCCCGTATTGTGACAACTTTCTTTAAATTACACTAAGATGTTGTAAATCAACAAGTTGTTTAAAATTCAAGAAGTTTTCTGACCATTTTTTTCTATAAGGAAATATTTTAATAAAAGAATATCACTGGATAAACTTTCTAAATCCCTGATCTTAATGATATAATGTTGAATATGGGAAATAGCTAACCTCTAGACATCTTGCTTCATTCTGAATCCTTCATACTAGTCTTTTGTAACCTGTAGTTTTAAAACACCAACATAACCCTTATACGAGTTTTGCTACAATGCAAAATGAACAACGTACATAATCCTTGCCTGATAATGTGATTTTCTAGTACCATTCCTCAACATGCAATGAATCTGTATTGATTTCTATGATATTAACATTACTAAGCACTTACAAAATTAGAACCATTGTCAATGAATCTGTATTGATTTCTATGATATTAACATTACTAAGCACTTATAAAATTAGAACCATTGTCAAGAAATTTTTATATACAATACCTTTGATTATCAAATTGGAATTCCTAGGTAGTTTCAAAAGTGAACACAAGAGTCTCCTGATACAATACCCCCCACTAGGGTAGTAGGAAAATGATATGTTTCAACCAAAGTGAAATCAACCACAATATATTGGGGCTTCAAATAGTTGCTTAAAAAAAATGGTATGTATAGACAATGAAATTCCAAGAAATTGTTTTCTATTATTCTTTTAGGAATGACATACATTATGCCTGAAGAAAGAAAGAGGACAAATAGTAGGGAATATGTAATGGTATATGACACGCAATTATGGAAGACACCAAACTTATTCGCACGCATACAGTGAACTTTTCTATTTCCACGATCAATGGGAGAGACGAGGATGCTAAAGAAAACTACAGGAGCGTCGAATAGCTTAGGTTTCTTTTCTCCATCCTATGAAGGAATTAATTCTAAAACAGATCGAAAACGTAAAGTTTTATTCCATTCCCTTCGAGTTATACATCTTCATGCATAAATATTCCACTTCCTAGCCTATATAAACAGCATGGAAACTCAACCCAGCAAGACACCAGACTCACTCATTTGTTTCTCTTCTTCATTGCTTTTTGCACCTTGTTTTCTAGGCTAAAAGCGACTATGGCAGAAATCCAAATATATGTTGATAGTGAGCAAACTGTGAAAGTCTTCTGTAGCGCAGATTCTAATAAGGCTCTAGGTGTCAAAAATGGCAAGCCAGCGTTTGTTGACATTGATTACACAGACGAAGCTCAGGTATCAAATGTTTGCATATAAGGTGATATGTATTTAAATGTTTGATGAAGTGATAGTTGTCCTCTCAGATCCCTCTTCATAGAGTGTGTGTGTGTATATGTGCAGGAATGGCTGAAAGTGGAGAGCGAGGACACAACTATTAAGGGTTTTGTCCTTGTAAACAAGGCCATTCGGAAGGCCATTTCTCAGCCACTTGTTGTAGGTGATGAGGAGGTACATACACACATTTTGTTTGTGCTGATCATTTTTCGGAGTGTATATTTAACAAATTGAAACAGAAAAACATAATAACTCAAAGTGGTATAGATTTAACTTCATTATGTGTATGTGTATTTAAAATATATCAGAATCAAAATCTAAAACTGATAAGAGTTATATGCAGAATTCATATATAATAGGAACACTTGTAATAAGAGAATCTCATAAATAATGTTGTTCGTTTCCAGTGATTCATTACATTCAGGCCTTCTTCATAAAGTGTGATTGTTTACGGGGCGGAGCTGGTGTTCGTTGACTACGTGATTGGTTGCTTTAGCGGGCCTCCGCTCTGGAGTTTAAGTGGAGATGATCCAAATGTTGAGTTTGGGTGCATATGTGTGGCAAACAACACTACCCTCATCTGGGAAGTAAGCGTGGGCATTAAACTTGTGGTGAAGACGTCGACCGTGATCTCTCCACAGTTCGAATCCGTTTGTTGCAAGGCTTACTCTGATCGGGCTCTCAGTATCAAAGAGGACGGCAATCTGAAATTAGTTTTGGCTGATTCCAGTGACAACACTTAGGTATATATATTACATTCCCTCTACTAATTGGAATTTATGTTTCAGGGTAGATATCTTATCTTTGAATCTTTAATTACTTTGATTGTGTATACGAATGTAGCAATGGGTGAAGATTTTTAAAAGGAATGATCAAGCCTTTGCCCTTCTCAACATCGCCACTTCGATGGTCTGCGTTCAGCCCTCTGGTCTAGGTCAGAAGGTATGCATTTTCTTCCCGACTGATTGCTTTCAATAATTCAATAATAATTAGAATGCCACAGAATAGAGTGTGTGATCTGAAACGTCCAATTGAACTCAGAAATGATGCACAATGCACAAGTTTCCATTTTGTCTTTTACTTGGAGAATAAATTCATGTCTTTTATGTATAGCTAGAGCTTTATCTCAAGTAGTTTGAGAAACAATTGGTTTATACATATTATTATAATATAATATAATAAACATTTATTTTTAAAATAAATACATAGAAATGTACAACTAGGATATAATATAGTGTGAATTATTAAATAATTGAAAAGCCTAATAAAGACATGTTTATTTTAAATACTAGCTAATTTCAACATGTATAAGAGACTTCTCCACCTAACATTCTTAACTTTTTAAGCTATTTATTTGGATATGAATTTTTTGTGCTATCACAAATTATTGATTTCCCATGTGAGTATACTTTGATTAGTTTAAAGTAATATATATATTCACTTGATATAGTAATATGATTTTTATTAATATTAATACTCACTTGTATACAACTTTTCTATAAGAACCAATATCTTTCTTGTGGAACAAAATAGAAATAGTATTCTACTCCTTACCTTAACAACATTAAAAGTGTTGCAATCATAGAATAACCTAAAGAAATTCCCTATTAGGCCATCAAAATATAATAATTATAGATATGTGGTATTGTATTTATATTATATCATATCTTCGAATAGAAAAATGTGTACATAAAAATATTAGCTCAATCCTTATGTAATAGAGTAGTACATATTTTATGTGCATACATAAAAAAAAATAGGAAAAATAACATGCTCTAATTTTTTTATAATATCCCAATTTATAAAACATAGTTAAAAAAAGTTTGGTACATGTTTCTCTATCCATATCTTTCTTCTTATCTTTTTCAAGTTACTCTTTCTACTTCACTAAATGCTTTGGGCCATAGTCGACATGAGCCTACTCCTTAGTCACTAGAAACACACAGTCTTATATTATAAATCTTTTTCTATGACTTAAATTCATTAGGTCACTACTCTACACATAAATCAAAACAACAATGAAGGAAATTTATATTATCTATGTAGAGAAGCTATTACATTCATTACAATTAAAGACAAATCCATTGCATTCCTATGATATAAAAACTTATTAGATTATAAAGAAAGCATATAGACTACACTACCTTCTCCAAAAGAAAAAATTTCTAACTCCAAGATGGGGCTTGAATAGTTTATTTAGAGTTTGGAGGGTGCCAAAATAGAGGATCTAATATTCAAATTAGAAGTAGATGAAAATCTCAAGCAAGAAAGGCACTAGACTCACTCATTTCTCTTTTACGTTGCATTTTGCACCTTGTTTTCTAGGCTTATTTTCTAGGCTTAAAGTAACTATGGTAAATATGTAAATATATGATGGTAGTGAACACAATAAAAGTCTTCTATAGTGTAGATTCTGATAACCCCCTAGGTATTAAAAAATAGAAAGCCAACATTCCTTGACCTTATTTGCAAAGATGAAAAATTAGGTATTTGTACTATGTTATTTTTGTATTGGAAAGTTTATGTAAAATTTGATGTGTATTTAAATATTTGATGAAGTGAAGCAACAACCTGAAGTCAATAAGAATAAATAGTTCAGGTCTCCTATTGCACTCCCTTTCCTAGGGTCTCTTCCTGGCACAGCTTTCCTATGATTCTCTCTATAGTAGGAAAAGACTTACCACACTAACATGCACCCTAGCTTCATCCTCGATAGTTGTCTTCTCAAACCCCATTTATCATCCATCTATAGGTCACTAGGTATATATACATTTTTTTTATGATGATTTTTCTTCTAACAATATATATTTGAAAAATAAAAAATAAAAAATAAAATTGATATAGATTTAACTTTAATATGTTACGTGCCTTTAACAATGCATTTGATATATCAAAATCAAAATCTAAAAGTGATAAGAGTTATATGCGGAATTTATTTATGAAGACATCCAATAAATGAATCTTTGAAATAATGTTGCTAGTTTCTAGTGGTTCATTATGGTACAAACTAAAAATTTTTTGCTCAAAATGTATTGATTTAATGTAATTTTTAGCATCTCAATGAAAGGAATTCAAGGTACCCATGAAGTAGACCAATATCAATTCCTTAGAGAAGACAAAATGCATGGCTCGTGGAGTTATGATAACTTTTCTATTTTGGAAGGTAATTTGTGGGAAGCCCATGAGATAGTGATTTATAGTTGTTTCAATAATGACTAAAAAAGAAAGTTCCCAAATCATCATTTCAGAGGACTCTTTGGAGATGCCTTGCAAGATTACAAAATATTACAATTCAAAGATAGTTCCAAATGTGATATGCAAAATGGAAAAGATTACTTCTTGAGATTTTAAATGCTAAACCATTAATTTGATCACTTAAAGTATGAGATGAAGTATCTGAAGATGTGACAACTTGGGAAAATTATGAGGTGGATGCGTGTAAGAAAAGTAATAGATCATAAATGAAGAATGAAATAAATTAAAGTCTTGAAAAAAATGAGTTTTTTTATACTAAGCATATGAATAAAGCCGAATGAGAAGTTTGCAGAGAATGTTTCAAAGTGTTCTTGGAAAAGTATAGAAAAAGTAGTAAGTTTAAACATTTCCATATCTTAGTCTAATTTTTTAGAGAAAAATGACAATAAAAAGGGACATTAGTGTTAAAGAATCTATGGAAGAACACACATAGAATAGAGACACTACAAGGATGCTAACTTTCCATTGCATGATAAATTTTTGTTTTAGTATTTTTATGCAAACAAGGATAGAAAGGAACCTAGAAATAACTCATGGAGGATAGCACTAGATAAAATTGTTGTCCCTAATGTGTTTATATAGAGATAGAGCTCATAGAAATTATAGCCAATCATTATGAGTCTTCTACCAAAATTGTGAGAAGGATGGATGGTATGTCATTACTAGTCATCGCAAAATCTTGTATTAAAGAGTGTTTCGGGCTTATTACTCAAGCCCTTACAAATATTGATAGGGAACATTTTAAGAATGAATACCAAAAGATAATAAAATTTGGAAAATATAGAGAGAATGCACATTTCATTTATAGAGGCCATAATAACAAGATGATTTATGTTGATCGTATGGATCCTCACCCTGTTGAATCTTTCAGGGATTTCTTTAAGTATAATTTCTGTTAATGGTTTTCACTATTTGGAGAAGACAAAAAACATTATATTACATGTACATTATGTGTATGAAGATTCAAAACCTTCACAATCAATTGGAATTTAAATTTTCTATTGAAATTTTGATTTCTTTATTTATTTATCAACGAATGTGTAATGATTTATTTTTCTATTTCATCTTTACCTTTTTCAATTATCAAATATATATAAAATTTTAAAAGAGAAATTACTTCAAACTATCACTTAATACTAATACCACAATGAGATTTTCTCAACTAGTCAACTCATAAATTAGCATAGGTAGAAATATAGTACAAACAAACACAAGTTTCTACATTAGATAGAAGTTGTAAAAGGTTCCTATTTGTATCATATTTATCTCATAAATTTCTTGTTCTTTAAAATAAATCAATATGAGAAAACCATATCTATTGTTATTCTAATTTTGTATTGGCTTCTAATTGAATTCTTTAGGTGCTATGAAAATTCTTTGTCTTGTGTGCATTTCTCTACATACTTCATTAGTATTCATTCATGGAGAGTACTAAAGTTGTCCTTTTCCTTTAGTTATAAAATATAAGTATAATTGATATTGGGACTTAAATATGAAGAATTGAGGTTTGGTGTGGATTATTTAGAATGGATTTATGTTTCTATGGGGTCAATCAAGGTATAAGGTTTAAGAGATAGGAAATTCTATATTATGTAGGTTGGAATGTTATTATTTAAATTTTAATTGCATTATTTTTCATAGATTTCATGATTTTCCCCTTTAAGAGTTTTACTATTTTAATAAGTAAATCAAATCCTAGATATCCTTTAAAAAATGAAAATTTTGCTTCCATCATTTATAGATCATTATTTATTATTTCCTTCCATGATGTATAATGATAAAGGATTCTCCCCTTAGTACCATTAACACATAACACGAACAAAGAAATAACAATAATTTGTGAGAAAAAAATATGAGGTTCTTATTTTCTCTAAAAATACATAATTAAAGAATTTAGAATTGCAATATACAAACCCACAGGGGTGCCTTCATTACAATAGTCTACAAGATAAAGCTATGAACTATCACTTAAAGTTGTCATAGAAAATCTATGGGTAATTCCTAAATAGGCAATTTTATGTTGAACAAGAAGGTTCTAGAAACTCAAACATAATACCTAGGGCCTAAAAACCCTAACAATACATATAGTGTCAGTCAAATACATCTTTAACATTTTTTTAGAACTTTTGATCGACCCAGCTTTGGAAGGCCATAATTTTCAAACCATTGCTCTGATTAGCTATTATAAAAACTTTTCAAAATACTGAACATCTAATTTAGAAGCTCAAATCAGCTCAAGAACTCATTTGTTGAGTTTTTAGGCCTTGTCCAGACATATTAGGCCTTCAAAATTCAACTCAAAGTTTTTCTTACCAATAATTAATTCCAAAAATCCACAATAACACCACCAATAATTATGATATTGCATTGAGCCACAACTAGTAGGATGATATGACTGAGATGAGTATCTGCATCTAAAATTAGGACATTCTAACCTCATATAACTGAATTACTAAGTAGTAATCCTCCACAGAAAATAAATCTACATATAGACAACTCCTATTCAAACAATTAAAATGATATTTTTTTGGTTGATGCAAGATTTCTCTTAAATAGAGGATTCTCCTAGACCAAATATCCATGATAATTTTCTCATGCATCAGACACCTCAAGTAATTTGAGGATTGACCTTGTCACATCTCACGTGTTCAAAGGAAAACCAACATAATTAACCTACTACCTTTCTAGCCAGGACGACTCTTCTACTAACCCCCATTTCCATTTGGCTAATTATTCTTCGTAAGTTTTGTTCCTTGTAATTTTTCCAAAATGGTTGTCCAATATTTCCTCAATCTCCTTTGTAGCTGAACTAGTTGCTAAAATAATCTATTGTGCTTCTACAATTTCACCTTCATCACCTCCTTTATGATACTTTGTCAAATCTAAAATGTTAAATACTAGGGAGATGTTCAGTTCAACAGGAAACTCTACTTCATAGGCATTTCCAAAATCATGTCTTTTCACTACCATGCATGGTCCAAACTTCTTCATTTTTAGTAAATATTATTTTTACCAACTGAAAATATCTCCTTCCTCAAAAGAACCATGACTTCGTCTCCTATCTAAAATTACTTATACATCATTTTAACATCTACCTTACCCATGTCATGTGTATTCATCTTTATAATATACTTCCTCACCTATTCATGGATGTTCTCCAAATGTTCAACAAAATCTTTTGCTTTACCACTACTTATGTCTCCTTTATCCAACTACCTCAATTCAAACAATACTAATCTCATCTTAGAAGTAAGAATAGGAATTAAATATCTCTTATGCTGAGGTACATGGGTTCTGATAGTAAACTATACTTGTTTATTAACAGGAAATGTTACATGCATATAAGAATGATCTGGATCAAAATTTTCTTTGGAGTGAAAGTGATGATAAGGGAGAGGGCTATAAAACTACAAAAATTGCAAACAAAAATACCCTCAACTTGGAAGGCAACCAAATTAGTTAGGATGTTAAAGTTGTTGTGCAAATGTCAAATGTGTTGAAAATCAGCCAACTCTAGAAATTACTCTTTGCACCTAGAGGGACTATCATGATATATAACCTATTGTACAAAATACATAATCTCTCTAGATATAGATTATTTCATATCATAACTTCTAATTTATGGAGGGATAAATATGATAAACTAGATATTTAGAGGTGGGGTGGTGAGTCAGAATATATAACACTTTATAACTTTTTAGAAATTCATTCACACCTATCAATAAATTATGCATGTAAAACTTGTAATGAAAATCTCTGGTAACATTTAAATCTGATCCATCACATGCATGAAAGTAAAACATGTAACACAGTATTTGTTACCAAGAAATCCTCCAAGATGACACCTACAAATATTCACTACTGTAGTAATAAAGTTAACCAAGTAAGGTTACAATATTTAAGCATACAATATGATATACCCCATGAGGGGTATGCCCTTTTAAAAGCTTAAGAGACTACTAGTTCTCACCTTGTAAGAGGATTTTTCACACAACAAAGTAAGGACTATTTTAGGATATTTACAAAGATCTCTTAAGAGTACTAAACTAATTCAGTACCTAACTATCAGTTTGCTCTGCCAACTGATTTCAAGTCTTCTCCTTGCTAACTAATTCTCTCCTCTGAACTAATATGCTTGTCTTTCTCTTTCATTTTAAAACCATGATTAGGTCACTTGCTTTGTTAGATGATAACAAAACCCTTTTGTTACTTCTTGTTTGCATGCATACACCTCTCTATCTTTTCTCTTTCTTTTCATACTTATGATCGAGGTTAAGATCATCACCATTTAAAGAGTTTTCTAGATGATTCCATGTTTTCTCTCCTCATCTTGATTGCCAAATACACAACATAGGGATATGTGATCCATATTGTGGGATTTTTCTATAACAACCTCTATAGGTAATAAATATTCTGCAAAAACCTTGAAAACATTGAAATATTCCTTGAAATACAAAAAATTACTATGTGACCAAAAACATACTCAACTCCTACATAGCTCAGTACATACTCACTTATGTACATGAACTGACCCATATTTTTCAATAAATTCCTTGTGAACTCTAGTAATAATTGCCAATGCATGATGACATGTGTCTCTTGTTGCCTCCAAATTTTTTATTTTGCAACTAAATTCTCATAGGAAAATTGATTAAACTATTAGCCATGGAAAGATTATGATCTTCTATAATAAGATCCAGGGTTTTTTTTTGGGAAATATTCAAGACTATGCTAGGTTATTGAGAGGGGAGGAGTGAATTAGTAACCTCTAAAAACTTTATCAATTTCAGCACTTATTAGCAATATTCCAATTTCACTTAGTTCTTCAAATATGATCTAATTGCATTCATTAAAAATTGAAAACATAAAACATTCATAAAACTTAAACACAATGATTTGGTGACCCAAAAACCTTCCAAATAGAAAGTAAAACTAGGGTGGGGATGATACCCACAAAACTTTAATACTATAGCATAAAGTTGGGAAATTAAGGCTTACATTGATCACTCCTGATGATCTTCCCTATTAGGAGCAATTAGGACTACTAGATCCACCTTGTTAGAGGATTTACAAACACACAATAAAGTATACACTTGGTAAAGAGATTTCAGAAAGATTGTTAAGTCTACCTTGTTGAAGGATTTTGACTGGTTCACCTATTAGGATGAAACAATAGATCTCTAACTTACAACTAAATTGTTGATAGAGATTCCTTGATGTATTGATCACTTTTCTATGATAGCTTTGGCTCTGCTGCTCCTTTTCTGATGTGGCCTTTACAATACACTCTTTATTTTCTATTTGTTGACATTCACATTCTTATGCACTTATGTTCATGTATTCTACACTTGTATATGATACAATTCATTACATATATATCAATCCAATTTACATAATTACAAAGGTGGCCCACATGAAGATACTTAGATTCTAAAGACTAACTTGGTGAAGTTCTAATACTTGTTGTCCACTTTCATTACTCGACATCATCATGCATTTTGTAGAAGTAGAAGCTCAGTCCATACTAATCACTTTGAAGTAGTCTTGAACTCGGTCTGCACTGGTGACTTGATAGATTCTATATAACTCGGCATAAACTAGATTACATGTTTACCATGACTGTACTTATTAAACACTAACTTTGAAATATGTGAACTACTACCTCAGTTGAAACTGAAATGCCTGATAACCACTAAAATGCTCCAATTGAACTACTACACTTCACATTGATTGAATATAGTTGGTAACCACTAGAATGCTTAGTAGCTACTAAATTACATGGCAAACACTATAGACTATTCAATGAGATCAGTAGTCATACAAAATATGAATAAGTGTGTGTCACTAATAACAAACTTGACTATTATGTCAGCAATCTCCCCCTTTGGCATTAGTGACAAAAACACTTATCTGCCAAAATCTTATATGCATTACCATGTGATACTAGCTTGATAGGGTATACATGTGGAGATGATGCAAACTTCTAACTACTATCAAAATTTTGGGGTATAATTCAAGGAAAAAAGAATCTTCATTTGGGTCGTATGCCTTAGGAGGGAATTCTTCTCAAATATATAGAATACTTATGTCCAATGTGATTATTTTTGGAAACTAAAGTAAATTGTGTTTTTTTATTTATTAACAAGTAGTGTTGGTCTCATATAAGAATAATTTTAATAAAAATCTACTTTGGAGTGAAAGTGATGATAAGGGAGAGGGCTACAAGACCATAAACATTGCAAATGACACTACCCTCAGCTTGGAAGCCAACTAGATTAGTTAGGATGTTAAAGTTGTTGTGTAGACATCCAAGGCATCCAAAACTAGTCAGCTCTGGAAGTTTCCTCTTTGCACCTAGAGGGACTACCAAGATATATAATCTAGTATAGAAACTATATAATCTCTCTAGATATGGATGTTTTCAAACTATATATCTCCCTAAGCACCTAAATCACATGCACATCTTGTCAATCTTATAAATAAAGTTGTGTTATGGATTACTATTATTATTATTATTATTTGGTTTCTACTCACATGTTATGAGTTGTGATTTATTTGTTACAATCTGTGGTTGATTTGTTAGAAATTAAATGTGTTTGGACTCATTAACTATTAGTTTAAATATATTTTCTTATTAAAAGTATTATAATGTTATTTTTAATATCAAATCATTATTTTTAGATTTGAGTGTATAGCTAGAGCTTTATCTCAAGTAGTTTGGGAAACAATTGGTTTAAACATATTATTATAATTTGATTTAATAAACATTTATTTATAAAAATCTTACAGTATTTTTACTCACATTGAATCAATCTTACTAGATTTGAAATCTAAATTCACAATCTTAAATTAAATTATTTCAGTGTATGTCTCTATTTTAGTTAATTAAAGATATTACATTCTAAATTATCACATGATACATTCATTGGATGAGATTTTCTCAACTAGTCAACTCATAAATTATCTTAAGTAGAAATATAGTGCAAATGAGCACAAGTTTCTACATTAGACAAAAGTTGTAAAAGATTCATATTTTTATTATATCAAAAGATTCATATTTGGATCATGCTTATCTCATCAATTTCTTATTCTTTAAAGTAAATCAATATGAGAAAACCATATCTATTGTTATTTTAATTTTGTATTGGCTTCTAATTGAATTCTTTAGGTGCTATGAAAAATTCTTTGGCTTGTGTACATTTCTCTACATATTTCCTTAGTATTCATTCATGGAGAGTACTAAAGTTGTCCTTTTCCTTTAGTTATAAAATATAAGTATAATTTATATTGGGACTTAAATATGAAGAATTGTGGTTTGGTGTGGATTATTTAGAATGGATTTATGTTTTTTTCAGGTCAATCAAGGTATAAGGTTTAAGAGATAGGAAATTTTATATTATGTAGGTTGGAATGTTATTATTTAATTATCATTTTTGTGTTATTTTTCATAGATTTAATCATTTTCCCCTTTAAGAGTTTTACTATTTTAATAAGTAAATCAAATCCTACATATCCTTTAAAAAATGAAAAATAATGGTTCTATCATTCATAGATCATTATTTATTATTTCCTTACATGATGTATAATATAATATTATTAACCATGTAAAAATTAAGTGTTCATGATGAAGGGTTCTCCCCATAATATGATGAACACATCATAGGAACAAAGAAATAACAAAAATTTTCAAGAACAAAAAATGGGGTTCTTATTTTCGCCACAAATCTAGAATTATAGAATTTAGAATTGTAATATGCTAACCCACATGGTCTTCTTCATTATAGTAGCCCACAAGACGAAGCTATGAACTATCACTTAAAGTTGTCCTAGACAATCTACGGGCATTTCTTAAATAGGCAATTTTATGCTACCAAAGAAGGTTCTAGAAACTGAAACATAATACCTAGGCCCAACAAACCCTAACAATACATATAGAGTCAGTCAAATACACCTTTAACATTAATTTTGGAATTTTTGATTGGCCCAAATTTGGAAGGCCATAATTTTCAAACCGTTGCTCTGATTAGCTATTATAACCACTTTTTGGAATCCTCAACATCTAATCAAGAAGCTCAAATCAGCATGAGTACTCATTTGTTGAGCTTTTAGGCCTTCACAACTAAACTCAAAGTTTTTGTAGCAATAATTTATACCAAAAATTCACAATAATTTCAACGATACTTATGATATCACATTGAGCCTCAACTAGCATGATAATATGAGTGAGATGAACATCCACATCTAAAATTAGGATGTTCTAAGCTTGTATGACTGACTTACTAAGTAGAAATCCTTCACAGACAATAAATCTACATGAAGAAAACCCTTATTCAAACAAATGAAATAATTTTTTATTAGTTAAAGCAAGTTTTCTCTTACACCAAGGAATCTCCTACATCAAACACCTAGGGTAATTTTCTCCTACATCAGACACTTGGGGTAAATTTAGGAGTGACCTTGTCATGTCTCAGGTGTTTAAAGGAAACCCAAGATAATTAACCTACTACCTTTCTAGCCATGATGAGTTTCTACTTACCTAGCTTTCTATTCCACTAATAATTCTTCATAAGTTTTATTCCCTGTACTTTTGCCAAAACTACTGTCCAATATTTCCTCAATCTCCTTTGTAGCTAAACTAGTTGCTAAAAATACTCTATTGTGCTTCTACAATTTCACCTTCATCACCTCCTTTGTGATACTTTTTCAAATCTAAAATATTGAATATTAGTGACATATTCTATTCAATAGGAAACTCTACTTCATAGTCATTTCTAGAATCATGTCTTTTCACCACCTTGCATGGTCCAAATCTCTTCATTTTTCATTTATTATTTTGTACCCACTAGAAATATCTCGTTCCTCAAAAGAACCACAACTTCATCTCCTATCTAAAATTACATATACATCATTTTAACATCCACCTTACCCTTGTACTCTGTATTCATCTTTATAATATGCTTCCTCACCTCATCATGGATGTTCTCCAAATGTTCACCAAAATCTTCTTCTTCACCACTACTTATTTCTCCTTATCCAATTGCCTCAATTCAAACAACACTACCCTCATCTAAAAAGTAAGCCTAGGCATTAAATATCTCTTATGTGGAGATGCATGGGTTCTGATTGTAAACTGCACTTGTTTTACCAAGCAATGTTAGTCACATATAAGAATAATCTAGATCAAAATCTACTTTGGCGTGAAAGTGACAATAAGGGAGAGGGCTACAAGACCATAAACATTACAAACAACACTACCCTCAACTTGGAAGGAAACCAAATTAGTCATGACATTAAAGTTGTTATGAAAATGTCGAATAAGTTGAAAACTAGTCAACTTTGGAAATTATTCTTTGCACCTAAAGGGACTATCATGACATATAATCTAGTGTAGAGAATATATAATCTCTCTAGACATAGATTTTCTTAGACTATATCTATTGATTGATGGAGGAATAAATAGGATAAACTAGATATTTAGATGGGGGTGAATCAAAATCTATAACACCTTATAATATTTTAACAATTCATTCACACCTATCAATAACTTGTGCATGTAAAACTTGTAATGCAAATCTTTTGTAACATAGAAATATTGTCAATCACATGCATGAAAGTAAAACATGTAACATAGTATTTGTTACCAAGAAACCCTCCAAGGTGAAGGTAAAATTGGGTGCAGATGACACCCACAAACATTTAAAATTTTAGTAATAAAGTTAACCAATTAAGGTTACAATGTTTAACCATAAAATATGATCTACCCTATGAGGGGCGTGCCTTGTTAAAAGCTTAAGAGACTACTAAGTTCATGTTGTTAGAGGATTTAACACACAAAAAAGAACTATTTTAGGAGATTTACAAAGATCTATTAAGAAATTTACATTGATTCAAGTCTATTAAAATTGATTCAGTACCTAGCTCTTAGTTTTCTCTACAAGTTGATTTCAAGTCTTCTCCTTGCTAACTAATCCTCTCCTTTGATATGATATGGTTGTCTTTACCTTTCACTTCACTACCATGACTAGGTCACTTGCTCAATTAGATGATAACATAACCCTTCTCTTACTTCTTTTTCACATCCATACACTTCTCTATGCTTTCTCTTTCTTTGCATGCTTGCGATCTTGGTTAAGATCATTGTTATTTAAAGAGTTTCACAAAGAATTTTCTAGATGATTCCATGTTCTTCCTCTTCACCTTGATCATCAAATGCACAACATAGGGATATGTGATCCACATCATGTAAATATTTTGTAACAACCTTGAAAAAATTGAAATATTCCTTCCAAGTTGGCCTGATAATCATTTTTCCTCAAACTCTATTCCATTGTTGACTTTTATGTTAACTTTTCATTCCTCAATCTTTTGTATTTCCAAATGCTCAACATTGCCATTTTTCAGTCTATATTACCCTTCTAATGCTCAACATGTGTTGTGCTCAACACACACAATATAACTTGGCACTTGTATACTTGGAATTTTCTTGGGCATTGATGAGCTTGGCTCATATACAAAATTACTCTATGACCAAAAACTCACTCGGCTCCTATAGAGCTCAGGTCATAGTCACTTATGTATATGACCCGACCCATATTTTTCAATGAATTCCTTGTGAACTCTAGTAATCACTGTCAATGCATGATGTCATATGTTTCTTGTTTCCTAAAAGATATGATTCTGCAACTGAATTATTGCAATCAAATCAATTAAAATATTAGCCACTAAAAAATTACAATCTTCTATGACAAGATCCTGGGTTATTTTCAGTTCTCTCTACATGACCAAAAAATGAGGTATCATCATCTCCTAAATAGAGATCAATTTGGATCTAATGTTGCTTTCAGCTACCTAAAGCTTGGCCAATGTACCTTGAGCATTTAGTGGATTACTATAATGATCAATACTTGGTCTTGCTGACTCATAAATAATTATACTAGATCTCTTCATCTCAATGTGATTTGTATTTATTTATGCATGAATGTTATTAGTGAATCTCGGTACATCTAACAAAATTGTGTACAAATGTTGTACAAATGTTGTATAAGGTAGTTTATGATTGATGCATCTTCTTCAAAATTTTGAATGTCAAAAACATCAACAAAAATGTGCTTTACATCATACATTTTTTTAGTATGATTGTATGTGAGAAAGTGGTTATGAATTTGACAACTAAAACATTAAGCCTCATAACTCCGACACATGTTCTGACTTATTGTCTCAAAAGTTATAACGAGAAATGAGTTTATAATTCAAAGGAAATAAAAAATAGAAATCAAAAGAAGTAACAAATAAACAATATGGGATGGTAATATCCTTAGGGAAATGAAATATTTCATATAATGCATTTTCATTTTCATTTTCATATAATGGTTTGCAATTTAAAAATTGGTTTCTATGTGAAGCCCCATTGGCCTCAAAACTATAGTTTCTACATTAATGGTGAATATAGATACTTTATCTACATCTTTTATCTTTTTTTGTCTACTTGATATGTCATGATAGAGTTTGTTCTATATTTAAATGGAAACATCCCATGTAGTGAAATATATTTTCTACTAAGAACATTCCACTCAATGCATCTCATATGACTTGATTGATCAACTTATTGACTGCCAACAATGTTTGAATAGCTTCAAGTTGCTCCAAGCCTGTTGAAAAAGAGTCAAGATCTTCATTCAAAGCCCTAAGACATGCTAACATTTTCTCAAAAAAATAAAATAGTTCCATGTCCATTTTCTTCAAAGTGGGAAATGAATTCACATCATTCAACAATGAATTTGAAGTCAATGAAGCCCTCTACAGAAAATCCAAATTTAAGGACACCCTCAACAATGAATTCAAATTCAAATTCAAATATTTAAATTTATCAACTTTTCTAAATTAATAATAGATTGAATATATAAAGTCAAGTTTTAACTTATCAAACATTTCCTTTTAATTTTTTACAAGGAAATAATATTAAAATAAAAATCATACTAAATTATTATTTTTATATTCTTAATTTTATAAATATTAATCTATTTCTCAAATTTTCATTTTTATTAGATGGTGACAAATAGATCTTTAGTTTGCAAGTCATTGCTTATACTAGTCTAGACTATCTATAGTCACATGTTTTAAATCCCTAAATAATATATTATAAGACATTGATAAATTAAACTAGATCAAAAAAAAAAAATGTCTCATATTAAAAATAGAATCACATTTCTAAATTTATTGACAAATACCAATCATTGACATTATTATTTTCAAGGAAAAAAGGCTCTTGATATTTACACAATATCTAAATAAAATGAAAGATATTAAACTCTTTTTATTTTTTTATGTCTTATTCTTTTATTTTGTAGATTCATGTTGAGAGGGAAATGGAGGAAACTAGGGAAGTTGAAGTTTCAATTTTCTCAACCTGAAAATGTCAAATCAAGGAATGAAGATGAAATAGAATTTGTGAGAAATTTATGTTGCCATGGGGATATAGAAATCGGAGTGGCTTGACAAAATCAAAGCTTAATGAAAATACTATGACTCCTAAAATACTTGCAGGTCTAACCGCTCTAGTGGACACACTAGACTTGTGCATTTAGAGGGCACCAAAATATTGGTCATAGATAAGTAATTTGAGAAACCATGCATGTGAGCTAGGGAGGAAGGTGAGTAAGAGGATGAAGAGGAAGAGGAGGTTGTTAGTTGTCCAGATTAATAAATTCTTGATAACCCATTATGAACACCATTAGGTAAGAATCTTATTTTTTACTTTAGTTTGAAACCCGTATTGTCTTAAAAACATTTAAAATTTGCATAGTCACTATATGTGCATAGCTCACTAAATAGAAAAGAATCATAACTCATTTCATAGGTGGATACTCTTGGAGAGAAGCCAAAGTTAGTTTTAAGAGTATTTTAATCCTAACCAAGGTGATGAAATATACAACCACATATGCTAGGTTAGTCTATTGAGATCAAATTAGAAATTCTTTTATCACAACTATGGTTTCACAAGACCTTGCAAGCCTCAAATTTGGAGGAATATAACATTTTTCGCATGATACTTTTTTCTCAAATATTCTCTAAAAAATTATACTTCCTTCTATCTATGATTGAATTTGAAAAGATGCATTGATTATGTCTGTCCATTCTGAGTCTTGATTTATTTTATGGTGGATCTTGGTAAATAAAAAATTGGTTGAATGCAAATACATGTTAATTTTTTAAATCTCTTCTACTAGTGTCATTATTCCATCCATTCTAATTGACAAACTATTTCAATACAAACTATTTATGTGTACATTAAAATTTTATATGTTGGAAAGGATCATGTTGAGGATGTTCTTTTATAGAAGAATATTATTCTTGCTCTCACAATAGATAAATGTGACTAGAAATGTGTTGAGTTATTGCTACAAAAAAAAAAAAAAAACAAATTGATTTGTTTTTCCCTAAAAGCTTTATTTCAAGGTTAACATGGTTGTTGTTGATGAGAGGGTTTGTTTGCTTTATTGTAGTAGTTTCAAATTTCAACTGACTTAGGGTAAAATGTTTTAGTATTTAGTTTAATGTTTGGCTTATTCATTTATTTTTTTCAGCTACTATCATTCTATCATACATTTTTTTTCAATTTTTGTATTTCGAAGACTAAGAGAGTATATAGCTATTAGACCTACCAGGCCAATAAATTGTCTAAGGTTAAGGAATCAAGTCCATAATTTTATAAATAATAAGTTCCATGATGAAGACCATCAATATGTAGATGTGTTGATAAAGGCTAAAAAGATAAATGCTATGAATATAATGGAGCATAAATGAATTTGATGATGTGGTGAGAAATTGAAGTCTTCAAGACACCATTCATGAATATGACATAAATGTAGGCTAATATATTAGGGTACCAACCTATCAATAGCAGTAGGTAAAAGCTACACTAAATTTTTGTTAACCAAGATAATTAACATCCTCCCTTTCTAGCCATGATCACTCTTCTACTAACCCCCTCTCGATTTGGCTAATTATTCTTCATAAGTTTTATTCCTTATACTTTTTCCAAAATGGTTGTCCAGTATTTCCTCAATCTCCTTTGTAGCTGAAATAGTTGCTCAAATAATCTATTCTGCTTCTACAATTTCACCTTCATCACATCCTTTGTGATATTTTTTCAAATCTAAAATTTTAAATACTAGTGAGATATTTAGTTCAACAGGAAATTCTACTTCATAGGCATTTCCAAAATTATGTCTTTTCACTACCTTGCATGTTCCAAACCTCTTCATTTTTAGTAAATATTATTTGTACCAACTAGAAATATCTCCTTCCTCAAAAGAACCATGACTTCATATCCTATTTGAAATTACTTATACATCATTTTAACATCTACCTTACCCTTGTACTTTGTATTCATCTTTATAATATACTTGCTCGTCTCTTCATGGATGTTCTCCAAATGCTCAACAAAACCTTTTGTTTTACAACTACTTATGTCTCCTTTATCCAACTACCTCAATTCAAAAAACACTAACCTGATCTTAGAAGTAAGAGTAGGAATTAAATATCTCTCATGTGGAGGTGCATGGGTTCTGATAGTAAACTATACTTATTTATTAATAGGCAATGTTACTCGCATATAAGAAAGATTTGGATCAAAATTTTCTTTGGAATGAAAGTGATGATAAGGGAGAGGGCTACAAGACCATACACATTGCAAAAAACAATACCCTCAACTTGGAAGGCAACCAAATTAGTTAGGATGTTAAAGTTATTATGCAGATGTCAAATGTGTTGAAAATTAGCCAGCTCTAGAAATTACTCTTTGCACCTAGAGGGACTATCACGATATATAATCTAATGTAGAAAATATATAATCTCTCTAGATATAGATTATTTCATATTATAACTTCTGATTTATGGAGGGATAAATAGGATAAATTGGATATTTAGAGGGGGGGTGGTGAATCCGAATTTATAACACCATATAACTTTTTAGGAATTCATTCACACCTATCAATAAATTGTGCATGTAAAACTTGTAATGAAAATCTCTGGTAACATTTAAATCTAATCAATCACATGCATGAAAATAAAACATGTAACACAGTATTTGTTACCAAGAAACCCTCCAAGATGACACCTACAAATATTTGCTACTGTAGTAATAAATTTAACCAAGTAAGGTTACAATATTTAACTATACAATATGATCTACCCTATGAGGGGTATGCCCTTTTAAAAGCTTAAGAGACTACTAGTTCTCACCTTGTAAGAGGATTTTTCCCACATCAAAGTAAGGACTATTTTAGGATATTTACAAAGATCTCTTAAGATTGTTAAAACTAATTCAGTACCTAACTCTCAATTTGCTCTACAAACTGATTTCAAGTCTTCTCCTTGCTAACTAATTCTCTCCTCTGATCTGATATGCTTGTCTTTCTCTTTCACTTCAAAACCATGATTAGGTCACTTGCTTTGTTAGATGATAACAAAACCCTTCTCTTACTTCTTGTTTGCATGCATACACCTCTCTATCCTTCCTCTTTCTTTGCATTCTTATGATTGAGGTTAAGATCATCACCATTTAAATATTTTTCTAGATGATTCCATGTTTTCTCTCCTCATCTTGATTGCGAAATACACAACACAGGGATATGTGATCCATTTTGTGGGAATGTTCTATAAAAACCTATGTAGGTAATAAATATTCTACAAAAACCTTGAAAGCATTGAAGTATTCTTTGAAATACACAAAATTACTATGTGACCAAAAACATACTCAGCTCCTATAGAGCTCAGTACACACTCATTTATTTACATGAACCGACCCATATTTTTCAATGAATTCCATGTGAACTCTAGTAATAATTTTCAATGCATGATGCCATGTGTCTCTTGTTTCCTCCAAAAAAATTATTTTGCAACTAAATTCTTGCAGCTAAATTGATTAAACTATTAGCTATTGAAAGATTATGATCTTGTATAATAAGATCCATTGTTGTTTTTGTTGGAAATATTCAAGACTATGCAAGGTTACTGAGAGGGGAGGGGTGAATTAGTAACCTCTAAAAACTTTATCAATTTCAGCACTTAATAGCAATATTCCAATTTCACTTAGTTCTTCAAATATGATCTAATTGCATTCATTAAAAATTTGAAAACATAGAACATTCATAACACTTAAACACAATGATTTGGTGACTCAGAAACCTTCCAAATAGAAAGTAAAACTAGGGTGGGAATGATACCCACAAAACTTTAATACTATAGCATAAAGTTGGTCAATTAAGGCTTACATTGATCACTTCTAATGTTATTCCCTATTAGGAGCAATTAGGACTACTAGGTCCACCTTGTTAGAGGATTTGCAAACACACAATAAAGTATCCACTCAGTAAAGAGATTTTAGAAAGACTATTAAGTCTACCTTGTTGAAGGATTTTGACTAGTTCACCTATTAGGATGAAATAATAGATCTTTGACTTACAACTGAATTACTGATAGAGAATCCTTGATGTACTGATCACCTTTCTATGATAGCTTTGGCTCTACTACTCCTTTTCTGATGTGGCATTTACAATACAATCTTTATTTTCTACTTGTTCACATTTGCATTCTTACACACTTATGTTCCTGTATTCCACACTTGGATATGGTACAATTCATTACATATATACCAATCCAATTTACATAATTACAAAGTTGGCCCACATGAAGATACTTGGGTTCTGAAAACTGACTTGGTGAAGTTCTGATACTCAACATCCACTATCATTACTTAGAATTGTCATGCATTTGGTAGAAGTAGAAGCTCAGTCCATACTAATCACTTTGAAGTATTCTTGAATTCGGTCTACACTGGCCACTCAGTAGATACTATATAACTCAACATAAACTAGATTACTTGTTTACCATGACTATACTCAGTAAACACTAACTTCACAATATGTGAACTGCTAGCTTGGTAGAAACTAAAATGCTCGATAATCACTGAAATACTCAGGTTGAACTACTAGACTTCACATTGACTGAATACACTTGGTAACCACTGGAATGCTTGGTAGCTACTGAATTACATGGCAAACACTATAGACTATTCAATAAGCTCTGCAATCATAAAAAATCTGAATAAGTGTGTGTCACTAATAAAAAACTTGACTGATATGTCAACAATCTCCCCCTTTGGCATTAGAGACAAAAACACTTATTAGCCAAAATCTTATATACATCACGATGTGATACTAGCTCGGTATGGTATACTATTTTTTTTATTTTTTAAAATTTGTCTTTGTAAGTATATACAGTATGTTGTACAACATATCTACAAATTCTCCTTTGTTATATACACTTTCTCCCTTTGCATGATTCTCCCCCATACAATATGCTAAGTGTTTGTATATATAGCATACTATGTGTCTCTCCCCATTTTTGACAATAATGCCAAAGATTTATTCAAAACTTATCTACATAAAGACACCAAAATGTACCTTAAGAATAAATGCCAAGGTTTTATCCCAATTTTTTTGCAAAATATTGCATGTATGTAGAGAAATTTGTACTTCTACAGAGAGTTATATCATGTGATCTACAATAGAGAAGTTGATGTCATGGATCAAAGTTTTTGAGTAAACAATATGCTTCTGCATTGTATCCATGATAGGAAGGATCATATTTTGAATATCAATTAGTGTTGACTGGATCCTTGCTTCTTTTCTTAACAACTTTGTTTGCATGTATGACAAATATATGATCTTCATGTGATGTGCAGAGCTTGAACTAGGGTCAAGTTGCAACTGTTGTGCACTGGCTTTCAGATCCTCATCAATTTTTGTAAGTTTGCTCTTTATTTCCTTTGTCAACTCAGAAATATCACATAACTTCCCAAAAAGTGATGTCACCCAGTGTAGGATGATTCAAGATTGGTCAAAATTGATGAAAGCTCAACTTGATTAATATCAATTTGCTAAGAAATGTGTTCAAGCACTTTATTGTTAAATTTCTTTTTAGCTTTCTCAATTAGCTTATCTTGTCCACTAGTGTCCTGATTGAACTTTTGGATTGATTCTACTAATTGAACCAAAGTAGGTTGAGAAGAATCTACATCAATACCTATTGCCTTAGACAAAATAATTGTGACATTGTCTATTATCTTATACTCTCTATCTCTTTCCTCTCTTAATTTTTGTTGTTTGTCCTTTTTATGGAGGAGTTCACCAATTATTTGCATTTGGTCTATAGAAAGATTATAAATGTCCCATTTGGGAATTACTACTTCCTCATCTAAATATATGTCCTTCTCTATCTCTTTTCCTTTTCCCAAATTTTTTGTAATTGGTTGTGCCTTAGGTTCAATTGTCCTTGTACTTAATGCCTTTGTATTCGAGGTGGAAACAATAGTTGATATACTAGGACTTGCAGTGAAAATTGATATAGTACTAACTGATGGAATACTAATAGGAATTCTTTTAGAATCCAAAACTGAAGAAGTCATAACTAAAGTATCCATAACTAAAGTAGACAAAATTATAGAATCCAAAATTGAAGTACTTACTATTGAAGAACTCAAAATTGTAGAAGATACTACATCCACTACTGATGACACTAACTCGGTGGCTCAAGAAGAGGGATGTTGCAACTCAATAGATGAAGTGGTAGTCACTTCTATCAATGATGTACTGAGTTGTGTGGGGGCAAAGAGTGATTTCACATTTGAAGTATCTATTATTGTCACAATCAATCTTGCTGAAATTTTATTTGAGCTTGATGTGGCTACTAGTTTGGTTGGAGAGTGAGGAAGTGAGGCAATGACTGTCATAGCTATCTTGACTAGGTTAGTCTCCTCATCATCTTGCTTTGCTTCCTCAGTAGCTTCTTCCTCTTTATCTTCTTCATCTTCCTTCTTGAATTCTTCAAAATCAATTGTGACAAAATGAGTTGATTCTTCATCATCTTCTTCATCCTTGTCACTATCATCATCATCATCTTTTATTTCCACTAGTTTTTCACTTGGCTTTTGAAGATGATAAAAATTTCTCCAAGTGTTTATGGCATTCTTCACAAAATATTCAATGTCTTTCATCAAAACTAAACAAGTATTGAATTTGAGTGTCATTTTTTTCTCATTTTCCTTTAATGACTTGTTCACCTCAACATCTGATATACTCAGTACCAACTGTCTCAAGGTTTGTACATAAATATCTTTGATAGTTTTTTTGATATTCTCCCATCTTACCTTGATTTTTTCTAATAAGACATTGAGAATCTGTGATGCTAGCTAATTAGGTGAGTATTTCCATTGGCCCATTTTCCATGACGAGGTCTTCAATCTATTTCTACTCAGCCTCTATTTTGGTCTCATATTTAAGAGCTTTGAAGTTGGTTACACTAGCTCCTTCTCTCAATACATTGAGTCTGTCCTAGAATGTGGGTGGAGGTCGGCTAAATATGATATCACCACCTTCCTTATCTTCCTTTTTCCTTGTCCTCCTTGTAAAAACTATAGTGGATGGCTTAGATGGCTCAATGATGATCACCTTGCCTTTCTTCTTTATAGCTCTTCTTCTATTTCAAACTCATTCTTATCCTCTACTTCTTCTTTATCTTCACCTTTGCCCTCAGTTAACATAAGAGGTGTGTTAGATTTCAGGTTGGCTATCCTCCTCTTTCCTTTTTTAACCACTTGAGGGAGCTTTATTTCTAGCTCTATCCTCACCTTAGCTTCATCATAAGTTCCAAAGTATGGTGCCTTTGGATCAATAGGTTCATTTACTAGGGCTTCAATAATATCCTTTGTTTCATAAATATTTACCTCATAAGGAAGAGGTTTCACCCACATAAATCTGGGTTTCGCTACCTGGAAGCACACATCATCTTTGTAATCTTCAACTAGCTTCTTAGGTATTTTGAACCTATTGTTCATTTTCTCCTTGAAAGTATCAAAATAGTTGTCCATAATGCTAACATAGTTCTCACCCATTTTGGAAATGTATTCATTAATTTGGTACAACATAGGCACATATTTTCTCCATACTATCGTGCCTTTGGAAGGGAAGAACTTCTAAACATAGAAGAACAAACAGGTCAATAGTGAACCAAATTTACAAGGGTTATTCTTGGAAGTCCTAATACTTTCCATATTCTTGTTGAATTGCTTCAACAAAAAATCTATAAGATCATCTGACAAATTTTTCTTCACCACTTTGTATGCCAAATCAACAACTTCACATGACACACTATTGAAATGACTCAAACTTTATATCTTGTGTGCTATCACATGAATCCTAAATTTTAACTCTATATTTGTTACACTAAAATTTTCATGCCTTTACCATCCCACTTAGCTAGGGTTCTCTTTTCCAATTCCGCTCAACCTAGGGTTTTTGTAGGTTTAGCCTTGGAAAGCATGGGAAGGCTAGTGATATGATGAATCATTTTCTTTGTGATCACAACTAGTTGCTCAAGCCATAGCTGACCATTATGCACCTAGCTTAGAATGTATCTAATCCATTTGATCTAAAAACCTCAAGGCATGTGGGAAATATGAGTTAAACCTTTATCTTCCGAATGCTTATGCTTGGGATTAAGAATTCCATCAACACATAATTCACCTAGGGCATTGTCCATTTCTAGGGTACTAATTTCTTGAATTGAACACTTAAAATGAGTTCAAATATCATTAATAAGGAGTACTTTAGGAGGGATTTGTGATTGAGCTCCACTTGGGTCAAGGGTTTCTACAATCATAGGCACAAGTTTGAAGTCTAGCACTTTCCACTGGACTCCTTGGACCAACATCTCAGACCATTTCTTTGCTTTGTTGTTGCTACTTGATGCCATTTTACTTGATAAATTATGAAAACCTTGAAAACTTTGCTACAAATTTGCTTGAAGTCGCTTGATCGCACTATAATTCACTTCACAATATCACTTAGATTTCACGATGAAAAATAAATTTGATTTATTGCTTTTGTTAAAATTTCACCATTAATGCTTAGTACAAAGGTAGCTAAGTTGACATCATGCTTGACAAGCTGTCATCCACTATTCTATTTTGATTACTTGGTAAAGGCTTTGTGACTCGGTAACCAAAGGTATCCTTATTACTCCTGATTTTTCTCGGTAGAGTCCATGACCCAACCTTACTCAATAGAGATGATAACTCGGTAATTACTAATACCGATCTCTCTTAGTGATCCCTTTGTATCTTGAATATAGATTTGGATCTTTCCTTCCTTCCAATTGGAGCTATTTGGATGTGATCTTGATAACCCAGTTCTAGTTATTCCTTAGAAACTTAGTTGGAAATGGTGGAGTCACCCACTTCTTAAGTGACATGACAATCATTGCTTGGACTAGCATCCTTGGTAGATTTTGGAATCCATTGCTATCTCATCTACTTTCAAATGTTGTTAGCTTTTTATTTCTTTTCATCTTTAATTCTACCTGTATTCATGCAATTCTTAGCTAGATGACCAAGTTTGGTACAAGTGAAACATCTTGTAGTGGTATCTTTTCTCCTCATGTGATGTTTAACACAATTCATGCCAATAAGTCCAAACTCTCCATAGTAATTACATCTACACCAAGTGTTGTAGTCCCAACCAAATATTGCTTTCAGAATTTGCTTTGCTAGATTGAATGTCTTGGTTCTACATTTTGATGCTTCGTGACCTTGTTTCATGCATTTGTGACACTTTTCCTCAAATTTTGGTTTCTCTTTGCATTCATTATCCCTATGACCATGCTAACTGCAATTGTAGCATTTTCCATTGAATTTTGCTTTTCCATTACTCCAACATTTGTTTGATGTATGACCTAGATCTTACCATAGTGATTGCAAGTAGGTTTTTGATTTTTTTGAGCACCTTTTTTGGAGGATTCACCTTCTTCTTTGTATCCAATTCCTTCTTTACCCTTTTGTCTATAAAAATTCTGCTCATTTAGATGATTCAATTGACTCACGTCTACTTGGGATCTCATTATCCTTTCATTGAGTTGCTTTTCAGAATTTAGATCATTCCTCAATATTTCATTGATTTGTCTTTCAAATTTTAGATCATTCCTTATCTTTTCATTTTTAGATCTTAAGCTCATGATTTCTTCATTTGCATTGGAGAGTTGATCAATAAGGTCTTCTTGTTGAAGGGATTCATTTTGAATTTCATTATTCCTTCCATCTATTTGTTCTTTTATCTTTTTTCTCTATTCCAAGATTTCACATAATCTTATTGACTAAATTTCTTGTTCTCTTTTCAATTTCCTTACTTCTTCTTGCAGGGAACCATTCTTTTCTAGGAGTTCTTTGATTGCATTATTTTCTTCATCTAGGCTACTTGAAGGGAAAAATTCTTCCATTCTTTCTTCAATGTACTAATGATCATTCACCTAATTTGCAAGTTCCTTCCTTCTTTTTAGAGATTGGGAAACATGGTCCTTTTCTTTCTTGAGTTGAGCAATGGCTATTTCTAGATCCATCTTTTCATTGTCAATGGCTTTGTCAAGTTTAAATATCTCCATTATCTTTGATCTTTGCTCAAGTTGTCAAACTTTCACCTAAGAACCACAAAGCTCTAATACCAATTGTTGGAAATATTCAAGACTATGCTAGGTTACTAAGAGGGGAGGGGTGAATTAGTAACCTCTAAAGACTTTATCAATTTTAGAACTTAATAGCAATATTCCAATTTCACTTAGCTCTTCAAAGATGATATAATTTCATTCATAAAAAAATTGAAAACATAAAACATTCATAACACTTGAACACAATGATTTGGTGACCCAAAAACCTTCTAAATAGAAAGTAAAACTAGGGTGGGGATGATACCCACAAAACTTTAATACTACAACATAACGTTTGCTGGTTAAGGCTTACATTGATCACTTCTAACGATCTACCTTGTTAGTAGCAATTAGGACTGCTAGGTCCACGTTGTTAGAGGATTTACAAACAGACAATAAAGTATGCACTCAGTAAGGAGATTTTAGAAAGACTGCTAAGTCTACCTTGTTGAAGGATTTTGATTGGTTCACCTGTTAGGATTAAATAGTATATCTCTAACTTACAATTGAATTACTAATAGAGATTCCTTGATGTACTGATCACCTTTCTATGATAGCTTCGGCTCTATTGTTCCTTTTCTGATATGGCCTTTACAATACACTATTTATCTACTACTTGTTCACATTTGCATTCTTACACACTTATGTTCATGTATTCCACACTTGGATATGATACAATTCATTAAATTTATACCAATCCAATTTACATAATTACAAAGTCGGTGATCATACAAGTTAACACCAATATTACAAAGTTGGCCCACATGAAGATACTCAGGTTCTGAAGACTAACTTGGTGAAGTTCTAATACTCGAGGTCCACTGTCATTACTCATCATCATCATGCATTCAATAGAAGTAGAAGCTCTATCCATACTAATCACTTCAAAGTTGTCTTGAACTCAGTTTGCATTGGTGACTTGGTAGATACTGTGTAACTCAACATAAACTGGATTATTTGTTTACCATGACTATACTCGGTAAACACTGACTTTGGAATGGAATACATAAACTGATAGCTTAGTAGAAACTACAATGCTCGGTAACCACTAAAATGCTCGGGTTGAATTGCTAGACTTCATGTTGATTGAATACACTTGGCAACTAGTGGAATGCTTGGTAGCTACTAAATTACATGCAAAACATTGTAGACTATTCAATGAGCTTGGTAGTCATAAAAAATTTGAAGAAGTGTGTGTCACTAATAACAAACTTGACTGATATGTCAATAGTTTTCAGTTCTCTCTACATGACCAACAAATGAGGTATCATCATCTCCCAAATAGAGATCAATTTGGATCTCATGTCATTGTCAGCTACCTGAAGCTTGGCCATTATACCTTGAGAATTCAATGGATTATTGTAATGATCAATATTGGTCCCACTGACTTAGAAATAATTCTACTAGATCTCTTCATCTTAGTATGATTTGAATTTATTTGTGCCTAAATGTTATTAGTGAATCTTGGCACATTTGAAAAAATTGTGTACAAATATTGTACAAATGTTGTACAAGCCAATTTTTGATTGATGCATCTTCTTTAAAATTATGAATGTCAAAAAGATCAACAAAAATATGCTTTAAATCATGCGTTTATTTAGTATGATTATATGTGAGAAAGTGGTTTTGAATTTGACAAATGGAAACATTAAGGCTCATAACTCCCACACATGTTCATGACTTATTGTCTCAAAAGTTATATAATGAGAAATAAATTTTTACTTCAAAGGAAATAAACAATAGAAATCAAAAGAAGTAACAAATAAATGATATCGAATGGTGATGGGCTTAGGGAAATGAAACCTTTCATCTCGTGCATTTTTATTTTATAAAATTTCTTGAAGGAAGAAAAATAAAGGAATTAATTCTACGAGATTAAGCATCTTTTCACAAGTCATATTCTTTAAATGATATAATACTTTGAGCATACATCACTTATAAGTCCTATGAATCGATACACATGCTCCTAAATTTCTTGAGCTAGACTATATGAAAACTCCTTTGTTAATGCCTCAACATGAAATTGCACTACATCCTCTTTACGAGGGGAAATGAAAAATTCCTACTCATTATCATGTTTTGCAATTTAAAAATTAGTTTCTATGTGAAGCCCAATTAGCCTCAAAATCCTAGTTTCTATAGTAATGGTGACTATGGATACTTTATCTATAACTTTTACCATTGTTTGTTTACTTGAAAGGTCATGATAGAGTTTGTTCCATGTTTAAATGAAAAATTCCCATGTAGTGAAGTATATTTTGTACTAGCAACATTCCACTCAATGCATCTCATATGACTTGAGTTATTGACTTAGTGATTCCCAACAATATTTGGATAGCCTTTAGTTGCTCCAAACTTGTTGAAAAAGAGTCAAGATCTTCATTCAAAACACTAAGACATGAAAACAATTTCTTATAAAATAAAATAGTTCCATGTCCATTTTTAGTTAATGAGGCCCTCTACAACAAAGGCAAATTTAAGAACACCCTCAAAAATGAATTCAAATTATAATTTGAACATTTAAATTTATTATATTTTATAAATTAATAATAGATTAAATATATAAAAAGTCAAGTTTTAATTTAGCAAACATTTCATTCTAAATTTTTACAAGGAAGTAATATTCAAATAAAAAATCATCTTAAATTTTTCTTTTTATATTCTTAATTTTTTAATTAATAATCTATTTCTCAAATTTTCATTTTTATTAGATGGTCACAAATACAAGTTCAGTTTGCAAGTCATTCATTATACCAGTCTAGACTATCTATAGTCACATCTTTTAAATACATAAATATTCTATTATAAGACATTGATAAATTAAACTAGATCAAACAAAAAAAAATCTCATATTAGAAATAGAATCACATTTCTAAATTTATTGACAAGTACCAATCATTGACATTATTTTTTCCAAGGAAAAAAGCCTTTTGATATTCTATAATTGTTTGATCTAAAGGACACTATCTAAATAAAATGAAAGATGTTAAAACCTTTTTATATTTTTATGTCTTAATCATTTATTTCTCAAATTCATGTTGAGAGGAAAATGGAGGAAACGAGGGAAGTTGAAGTTTCAATTTTCTTAGCTTGAACAAGCCAAATCAAGGAATGAAGATGAAATCGAAGATTTGAGAAATTTATGTATCCGTGGGGTTATAGAAATTGGAGTGGCTTGAGCAGATCAAAGCATAATGAACATACTATGGTTCCTAAAATACTTGTAGGTCTCACCATTCTAGTGGACACACTAGAGTTTTATGTTTAGTGGGCACCAAAATGTTGGTCATAGATGACAAATTTGAGAAACCATGTACATGAGCTATGGAGGAAGGTGAGTGAGAAAATGAATAGGAGGAGGAGGTTGTTGGTTGTCCAAATTAATAAATTCCTAATAACCCTTTGTCAACACCATTAGGTAAGAACCTTATTTTTTATTTTAGTTTGAAATGAAATGAAAGATTTTTTTATGACATCCATGAGGCCATAAGCCTAAGGGACTCACATAGAACTCATAGTCAGTCTGATGCCATTTCTCTAGCCTGTCTATTTTTTTGCAAATCTGTATAAGTAAAATAGCCCCCTTGAGGAGTCTTGGTCCTTTGGAAAGGTCTTTTATGTTGTTCACTGTTAACATTTCTTTGTGTTGGCTACGAATGTCTTTGTATGTCGTACAATAATTCAAATAGTGCCACTCTATTTCCACAACACCCTCATTGCAAAATCTACAAATTCTATCCTCCCACTCTTCCCTACGGACCTTCCATCTACTGGTTTCACATCTCAAATGGTGGGAACCAAATCTCAATTGAGCAATTAGGATTCTTGCCTTTCCTTTGATCTCTGCTCCTAAATATTCTTTTTCATCATGTTTGTGTGGGGGATTAAATTCTTTGACATAATAGGCTTTTTTGAAACCCTTATTGCCTTGAGAACATAAAAACTTTTCATAGTCATTGTATGTGCAGAGCTTGCTGAATAGGAAAGCATCATAATTCATTTCACAAGTGCAGACCCTTTGAGAGAAGAAAAAGTCAATTTTAAGAGTATTTTAATCCTAACCAAGGTTATGGAATCTATAACCACATAGGTTAGGTTAGTCTATTTAGATCAAATTATAACTTTTTTAGCACAAATATGGTTTCATAAGACCTTGTAGGCCTCAAATTTGGAGGAATGTAACATTTTTTTGCATGATTATTTTTTCTCAAATATTCTCATTAAAACTATACTTCCTTCTATATAGAATTGAATTTGAAAAGATGTATTCATTATGTCTTTCCATTCTACATTTTGATTTCTTTTAAGGTTGGTCTTGGTAGATAAACAATTGGTTGAATGCAAATATATAAGTGAATTTTTTAAATCTCTTATGCCAGTGTGGTTTTTCCATGAATTCTATTTGATGAACTATTTCAAAACAAACTATTTAGGTACAAGTTTATATGCTGTAAAAGATCATGTTTAGGACATTATTTTATAGGAGATTCTTCTTGCTCTCACAATAGGTAAATGTTACCAGAAATGTGTTGAGTTATTGCTACAAAAATAAAACTAAACAAATTGATTTATTTTTCCCTAAAAGCATTATTTCAAGGGTAACATGTCTATTATTGATGAGCAAGTTTTTATGGCATGGTGTAGAAGTTTCAAATTTCAAGTTACTTAGGTTTAAAAAATAATAATATTTAGTTTAACATTTATATTATTCAATTATTTTCTTTAGCTACTATCATTCTATAATACATTTTTCTCAATTTTCATTTCAAATACCAAGAGAGCATATAGCTATTAGACTTGCCAAGCTAATAAATTACCTAAGGTTAAGGAATCAAGTCCATAATTTTATAAATAATAAGCTCCATGATGAAGAACATTATATGTAGATGTTTTGATAAAGGCTTAAAAGATAAATATTATGAATAGAAAGTTGCATAAATTAATTTGATGATGTCATGAGAAATGGTCATCTTCAAGACACCATTCAAGCATATGAAATAAAGGTAGGCTAACCTATTAGGCTATCAACCTTGATATAGTAGTACGTAAAAGCTACACTAAAATTTTATTAACACATTCATGTTATACACCTAATTTAATGGTATACCGCAACTATAGGTATTTTGAAAGGACCTAAAAAGCTATTTTTTCTTCATTTTGGTACATTAGTGGTGGTTAAAACAGACTTAATGTGTGTTTTTTATTATGATTTGTATAAAATGGATAATCTTTCTAAAATTGTATATCATTTTAATGATTATCAACTTACCAAATGGTAATAATGAGTCTCGGCTAAAAGACATCTTAACATAATCCTAGGTGGCTTATTTTATTGATTTGAATTTTTGATGTAGAGCATCCTCCTATGATGTTAGGCATCCTATAAATTGTCACTCAATATCGTAATAACTAATGAAAAATCTCACATTGCCTCAACGAGATACAATTTCTTACATCAATTCTCATCTTCAAAGACACTAATCTAATTTATCAATCTTGGATTAATAAACTCCCGTCTTGTCAATATGTCTATTGATATCATCCAAAATAACCTTCAAAGATCAAACCTATCTTCCTTAAGTATTTCAAACTCTAACAAAAACCTCAAACTTTTACTCGTCACAAATCACCTCTAATCTCAATCATATTTGTTGATCACATTTGATCATAAGACTCAGTGTCCCTAATTTCACCTTCATATCCTTTAACTATTTATCAACCCTCCTTCCAATTCCCTATGTTTATCAAACCTCCTTGCAATAACCTATGCCAACATTCTTATATGCCAATCATGTGAAAGGCATTTGGTCTCATACTGATATAAATATTATGCAAAAAAGGGAGGCTCTCCCAAGAAGACAATCATGTTGCTATCATGATAAATGAGCTGATAACCAAATATTTCACAAAAAACATATTTTGTTTAGCACTCTATTAGGAATACTAGATAAAACTGACTCTAGCATTCATAAAAAAAAAAAATTCATAAGTAACAATACAAAAGTTTGTGTTTTTTTGGTAGGATTTGGAATTTTCTTGGCAAAATTGTATCCAAAAGATGTTATCCCAAATGAAAAGGAGGATTTAGATAAATATTTTTGGAGAGGTAACTTAACACTTATTAGTTACTCAAGTGAGGTAATTGGGTATTTTGAATTCCTTATTTGGCACTGTATTTATGCTCAAGCAACATATCAATTTTGCAGTATTATGTATAGAATGTTATAGATAAATAAATTATTCTTTTATAAACTCTTTAAATAATCCTCTAGTTTTATTTTATTGATTCATATGGTTCCCTTTTTAAACTCTATATCAAAGGAATGTATAATAATAAACTCTCATAGAGTGATGTGGTTGTAGCACATGAAAAGATGTTGTCAATGCCTTTTTTGTAGTGTGTGTGTGACTCACATAGACTTCACAATATATTTGGAGATCTTTGAAGTTTAAATTAAAGGCACTATAATTACTATTTCCTCTTAATGCAATTTTATAAATGTTCCATTTATTCCTTCAAATTCCATTTTGTCAACAATTTGTTTTTTTTATACTTTATTTTATGTGGTATCTTCTGTACTTCACATATTTGGTTTTATTTAGATGCAGCTACACATATCTTTACATTTGTTAACACAACATCATTAGTTATAAATGAAACTCAATCACTTTGGTTTGGAAAAAAAAGAAAAAGAAAAAATTTAGGGACTACAAAGCAATCTACTTTATCTAAAAATGGAGAAAAGGTCTAATGATGTTGTTTTAAATCAAAATAGTGCATATAGATGAAAACAAATAAATGGTGTAGGAGCATGTATATGAAGAGTTTTAATCTTCAATTTCATTTCCACATGTACATATGTCCATCATGCATTAAGATGGATCATGTTATTCATATTTGGTAGGTATTGTTCATGTCATCTTGTCTTTTAATTGCATTTAGTTATAATAAAGACTTATTTTGTAAGGAACCTACATGATTTGGCATGCCTATAAGAGGTCATGTGCAAGTTTTCATCTAGGTTATAATCATATAATTATTATTTTTAATTCAATATTAGGATCATCTATGTGTTTAATAAGGGTCGCACAAATAGAAATGGACGGTAGTTTAATATTGTTTACATATTACAAAGTTGCATTTTTACAACAAGGAAATTCTAGCAATTTTAGAAGTATAAGAGTATTTTAAATATAAAAGAGATCAAAAATCCAAGAGTCACATGTATATATTTTATTTTTTCTAATTAGATCATTATGCAAGTTTATGAATAGAAAAAAAAAGTTTTTGGACAAGTTTGGATATAGAAACAAAGAAAAATTTCTAATTTTTGATTGAAATATTTTTGTTGTTTGTTTCTAACATGTGTATGAAGAATTTTTATGGTCTCAAAACTATATTTTTGGAAAGATATTTTAATTATCTTTCCAACGAATCCAATTGGAGGTTCTAACTCATCCATATGTGGGAGAAAAATGAATTTTACTAAGTGTTGTTTTTCACATTCATTTGTTGTTCCCAGCCTTGGTACAGATGTATAGAATTTGGTAAAGGTATAAAACCACCATGCACATTGGAGGGTTGATATATATTTCAAATAAATTAGGTTTTAAGTTTGAGATGCCTGTATGTGTGAGAAATGATAAAATGTTTGACAAGAAGTCAAAATTTGCTTGGAAACCAAGGTTTAGCAAAGTAACTTGTTTATCTCATCCTTCCTCTAGCCAAATACAACTTCCATTTCGATTCAATAATTTTGGAAATTATATTTTAAGGTTCTAAAATTTATTTTTGTGTTATCCTTGAATTTAATTTATTATAGAGGGGCCTAGTTGGTAGATTTGCTTGTTTTCTAGAAGAACAAATCATAGAAAGTGATATAACTCACATGCATGTTTGAGTTAAAACTTGAAATTCAAGATTTAGTGTAAAATCAATGTTATCTAACTATTAAAATAATTTTTTAGTCATTACCAATCTATTTTTTTGAAAATGCTTAATTAATGTGGCCCAATTAGACTTATTAATCCACTTATTTTGTGAAATTTTGAAAGAGTGTAGTGGAATTTTGGTTTTACCTTTATAATCATTAGAATCAAAGATTGGGGAAAGATCTTGAAGAAATTGGTTTTTATGTTAGAATTAGAGTCTAAAGGTGAGACATCAAACATGGTCACCAATGCTGAATTTTCAAAGAAGATACAAGAAAAAGAGAAAACCAATAAGTGGTCATTGGATGAACTTGAGAAATTGGAGGATCAGATGGAGAAATGATTAAAGATTCCATTAAAGAAGGAGGAAGAAGGGCAAGGAAAAAATTCCCCTAGGGAGGAGGTGGTTAACTTACCTGTAGACCAACAATACTTCATAGAAGCCCTTGAAATATTTGGTAAGAAGGATGCCAATGGTGACCTACCTATCTTTTCACATAAGATGGATGTTGATGTTATTGTGGATTGGATAGAATCCCTCAAAAACTACTTTTCTTGTGAAAATGTAGAAGAGAAAGATAAGATAAAGATTGCCAAGTCAAATTTGAACAGATCAACCCTCACTTAGTGGAATTTCATCCAAGAAGAAAGGGTCAAAGAAGGTAAGAAAATGATAAATTCATGGCATAGGATGAGTGCCAAGGTAAGAGAAACTTAGCTACTCAAGGATTATGAATTCCAACTATATAGTAGGAGACAAATTTTAAGACAAAAGGACCTAGATGTACAACCATCATGTTCAAGGTGTCAACTAGCCTATAAGCATGTAACTAGTTCACTTAATTCAATATTAGGATAATGTAAGTGTTTTATAGGGGTCACACAAGTAAAAAGGAATGGTATTTTATTATTGTCTGCATATTACAAAGTAGCATTTTTACAACTAGGAAATTCTACAGCTTTAGAAGTCTTAAATTCTTTTAAATATACAAGAACTCAAAAAGACAAGAGTTGTGTACATATATGATTTTTTGGTTGAATTATGTCATAATACAAATTTATGAACCAAAACAAAAAGGTTTTTGGACAAGTTTGGATATAGAAACAAAGAAAAATTCTAATTTTTGATTAAAATCTTGTCATTTTTTGGTTCCCATGTGTATACATAGCTTGGTTAAGGTATGAAACCTATATGGTTGGAAAGATATTTTAATTAGGTTTCCAACAAATCTAGTTGGATTCTAACTCATCTATATGTAGGAGGAATGTGGGTTTTATTGAGTAGTGGTTGGAATTACGAGTGTTGCTTTTCACATTTTTTTTTGTTCCTAGCCTTGGTGCATATGTGTAAAGTTTGGTAAAGGTCTGAAACCACCATGGACATTGAGAGGGTTGAGCTAGCTTTCAAATGAATCAGGTTTGAAGTCTTGAGACATCTGTATGTTTCCAACACCAATTTCAATCTAACACTTCTATATGACTCCCAATGGTTTCCAACACCTATTCCCACCTAATAAGGTTTTATTAAACTAGTTTCAAGGTTCTAGCCACCTATCTTGCATACAAACCCCAAATTCCTCCTCCTAGGTGTAATAACCTAATTAGCCCTACTACAACTATGTTTTCCCATTTTCTCAAGATTTTTCCAAAGTAATTTGTAAAAAATTTACATATTTAGACACCTAATTCTACCTACTATGACATATCAAAAACTTAGGCACTAGTTTGTTTTACTGTGTCCCTATTGTTCCACTATGGACCCTGTTTGAAGCCGCAAAACACCCACGTTTACAAAGGAAGTAGAGAAAAAATATAACATTGGACATTTTTTCTTTGTACAATATTCAAATATCATTCCAATCAAATATTTATCAGGTCAATTTGGTCCTATGATTTCATTTAATACAAAATCCCCAAAACCCTCACCATATTTCTCCAAAACTTAGGGCTTTCTAGTTGGACACCCTACAAACACTTTTAGGATAAATTTAGTGGCCCTCAAACTTCTCCTTGACCATACAAAACTATTTCAATAATAAAAGTACCATCTTATTAAGGCGCATCTCTTGCTTCTATAAGGTAGCCACCAAAACCGTGCACCTTCATTCACGAAATCAATGGGATATCCATTCAACAATCAAATTTTCTAAAAAAATAATTTTAGAAGCATATAACACATGTTACATAGGGTTGATTCCCTAACTACCAGATGTTCATTCATGGAATGGCCCTCATTTCCATTGAAATTAACAAACCTATTAAGGAAAATACTCTAAATCCTTAAGGACAATCAACAAAAATGAAGAAAATGATCAAACAATCATGAAAGGAATTCAAATATTTAATAAATATTGTTTTCAAACTATCCACACATTTTAAGTGATTACCAAAATGAAGTTACCATCAAAGGTTGCAAGAAATAACTATTCCCTTATTGCCAAATGTTGACCAATTTGTACATTTTTGCACTACAATATGTCTCTCCCATTCCAAAACCCTCTCTAGGCTTAAATAGCTGAAATATTATACTCACAATTGATTCCAATTGGTTGGTAACCATTTATAACTAAAAAAATCCTAAAAACTAATTTCCCTCCTAATTACTAGTAACCATTTCAATTCAAATATTTGAATTTGTAACTTTGATTTAATTGAATTTATTATCTTCCAACCTCTTAAACTTTGATATTTTATTATTTTATGATCCCTTTACATTATTACTACCCCTAAATATTAAATTGATCCCTTTTCTATAACACCATGATCCTTATAGGGCTATTTGCCTTATCATGGCAACATTGAACTTATTAACTTCATTATGCTTTATAGAGGCACTAATGGACCAAAATACAATGAATTAAAATCATTATGTACTTTTTTCATTCATATATTTAAGGCTAGTGAAGTGAACCCTTTGTATCCTTCCATTTTCAAGATTCTCTTGCAACATAGTCCCCAGGTTTGAAAACACTTGCAAACAAACAATGTCAAAACACAAAAATCTCTCATCTTTACCCTTGGATTGTAAAGGTAATTATTTTATACATGGTGCTGATCCACATTGCTTCCATTTATTTTGAATGGTTTTCTACCCAATGGCAAAATAGGAACCTCTTGTTCTTGCACTTGGTCCTCCATTGAATCTACTACATGTACCTTTACTTGCATTAGATGTACCATCCATAGTTTGTTCTCTATCTCTTCATCCTACAACATCTTTTTTCTTGAATATAATATCACCATTTGATCCTCCTCTTGGACCATTCTCTGAATATAACTCTCTTCTTTGAGGATTGCTTCTTCTCAAGCCTCCCCAACATCTCCATAGCATTTCCATTCTTTTATGATGGTTGCAAATTACTCCCATAAATAAGGTTCATCTCTTTGACCTATTACTAAAAACACTTTATCTTTATTCTCATGTCATTTCTCTTGGAATACTACATCATTATCTATCATTAACACCTTTTAGGCGCCTTACTCCTTACTGCTATTGCTACCATTTCCTTTCAACAAGCCACACTAATCTCTTACTCAACTTCAAATGAAAACCTATGGCTCTTCTCTTTATCTTTTCTATCCTCTCTTGACTTTGGGCTCCCCAAAGTTCATATTCCCAAAGTGTTATTTTTAGACTCCTCAACTCTTCTTCTCTCATCCATTCTACCCATTTCTTTCTTTCTTGTTTCTTCTTCTCTTTTCTTCCTTTCTACTTTCTCCTTACCATTACTCATAAACTCTTTCAAAAACTTTACCAACTCCTTATCTAACTTTGTGATAGTCATCCTTAATCTCTCTTCGTATGCCTTTCAATTTTTTTAATACCACTTGATTCATAGGTTAAGGGGATTTAAGGCTCTAAAGCCAAATGTTTGATGAAATAGGAAAATATGATTAATTTTTCTTGATTGTGTGTATGGCGCCTTAAAGCTATATGAGGGTAAAGTTCAATATATCACTTGTATATGACTCTCAATGGTTCCTAACACCTATTCCAACCTAATAAGGTGTGATAAAATTTATTTCAATGTTCTAGCCACCTATCTCATTTACAAACCTAAATTTACTCCTAGGTGTAATAGCCCAATTACCCCTATTGTAACTAGTTTTAACTATTTTAAATAAGATTTTCCAAAATAATTTATAAAAAATTATATTTTTGTATACTTATTTTGGCTTACTATAATATATCAAAACCTTAAGTATTGTTCTTTTGGACCGTGTCCCTGCTATTCCACTCTATGCCCCATTTTAAGCCCCCAAACACCCAATTTCACAAAAGAATTTCCCATAAAATTGAATACCAAACCTGTTGGATTTGTACGATATTATAGTATGGGTCTAATAAAATATTTATTAGGTCAATTTGGTTCTATGAGTTCATTTTAAATAAAATCTCCAAAACCTTCACCATATTGCTCCAAAACCTAGGCTTTCTAATTAGATGCTCTAAAAACACTTCTTGGATCAATTGAATGATCTAAAACCTTTTCCTTGACCATAAAACATCATTTCAATCATAAAAGTACCATCTCATTAAGGCATATATTCTTCTATAATAAAGTAGCCACCAAAACCATGCACCTTCATTCACCAAAATCATGGGATACCCATTCAATATTAAATATTTTTGCAAATTTTGAGTTAGAAGAATATAATACATGTTAGATAGCATCCATCTCTCAAGTACCATATGTTCATTCATGGAATGGCCCTCATTTCCATTGAAACTACCAAAACTATTAAGGAAAATACTCTAAATCCTTAAGGGAAATCAACACAAATGGTGAAACTGATAAAAAAATGATCAAACAATCATGAAAGGACATTAGATCTATAATCAATAATGTGTTCAAATAATCCACATAGTTGAAGCAATCACCAAAATGAAATCACCATTAAAAGTTGCACTGAATTAAAACCATTATGTCCTTACAAGATTCATATATTCCAAGCCACTCAAGTGAACCCTTGGTGTCCTTGAATTTTCAAGTTTCTCTTGCACCATAGTCCCCAACTTTTAAAAATTTCCAAGTCCTCTTGGAAACACTTGCAAACAAACAATGTTAGAAAAAACCCCTCATCTTTACCCTTGGCTTGTGAAGGTAATTCTTCTTTACATGGTTCTAATCCACATTTTTCCCTTTCATTTTGACTGTTGGTTTTCCATACATGAGAAAAATATGGACTTCTTTTTCCTACACTTGATCTTTTAATCTACTACATGTACCTTCACTTGCATTAGATGTACGATCCATAGTTATTGTTCAATATTTTCATCCCACAACATCTCTTTTCTTAGAGATAATATCACCATTTGGGCCTCATCTTGGACCATCCTCTCAATCTCACTCCTTTCTTTTAAGGTTTCTTTTTCTTGAGCCTCCCCAACACCTCCATAGCCTTTTCATTTTTCCATGATGACTACAAACTCCTCCAAAAATTAGGTTCTTCTCATTGACCTACTACTACACACACTTTATCTTTAGTTTCATGTCATTGCTCTTGGCACACTACATCATTATATATCTTCAAAGCCTCCTTAGGAGCCTTATTCCTTGTTTTTACTAATACCATTAGCCTTTTGATAGGCCACTCTAATCTCTTACTCAACTTCAAATTCCAACTCATGGCTCTTCTCTTTAAATTTTCTATCCTTTCTTCACATTGTGTTTGCCAAAGTTCATATTCCTTTCTTCTCTTCTCTTTATCATCTTCTTGTCTTCTTAACAATTCTTCATTCTCTTCAAGTGGTCTTTTCATACTTAACTCTTCTTCTCACATCCATTATACCCTTTTCGTTCTTTCTTCTTCTTCTTCTCTTTTCTTCCTCTCTACTTTCTCCTTCATACCATTACTCATAAACTCTTTCAACATATTTACCAACTACTTCTCTAACTTTTCAAAATCCATCATTATTACATTCATATATTCAAGGCCACTCAAGTGAACCCTTGGTATCCTTCCATTTTCAAGGTTTTCTTTCACCATAGTCCCCAAGTTTGAAAACATTTTAGGTCTTTTTGGAAACACTTGCAAATAAACAATGTCAACAAATTAAAATGCCTCATTGTTATCCTTGGCATGTAAAGGTAACTCTCCTTTACATGGTTCTAATCCACATTGTTTCCTTTCATTTTGACTATTGGTTTTAAATGCATGGAAAAATTATGGATCTCTTTTTACTGCACTTGGTCCTTCAATTTTCTAGATGCACCTTCACTTGCATTAGATGTACAATCCATAATTATTGTTACATATTTTCATTCTACAACATCTATTTTACATTTCTATCCTCTCTTCATGTTGGGCTTCCCAAAGTTCATATTGTTAACAATTGGCTAATTGTGATATGTAATTATTGTCATTAATCACAACATAGGATGTAGATGTTGATAGGAAACCTTGGAAATAAAGATACTTAGTGTTTGGTTATCATAAAAATTTCTAAGTATAGAATTTGGTTTACAACAGTGTATTGTTTTGTTTATAACATGTTGCAAACCTCATTTTATGAAAAGAAAAGTTGCATGGCAATAGTATAAATGTTGGTGATGATGTGTATAACCTCAAAAGTTTGTACAAACTATATGGAATAGAGTTAATCATGTTTTGATGAAGTAGGATAGAAAAATTGAAGGAAAGAAATGTTTTGGTTGCAAAACAATTACTTATCGAATAAGGGCTGAGATCCTAGATTTTTACTCTAACTTGGAAAAGTGAATTGTTGTCTTAGATGACCTAGTAATATTTTATGTAAAGGCATGGTATTTATTTAAAGGACTTCTTGCGATAATAAGTATGATTGTGATTGTGATTGTGATTGTGATTGTAATTGTGAAGTATTGAAGTGCTATCAAGTAAGATTGCAAAGTGAACAAACTTTTGTGTGAGCAATATATGTGAAGTTTTGTATGAACTATCTAGTGATTCAAGGTTGAGCTAAAGATCAAAAATCAAACAAGGAAGTAAAATAATAGTAGATTACTTGTTTGAGCAGTGAGCTCTTCTTATAGTTGAAATTGCATGTTTGGGTAGTGGGCTCATCTTGTATACATTACACTACAACTCATAATAGGTTTGGAATCTCCTAATAGGGATTCAAAGTCTCCTAATAGGGACTTTTATACTAAATTTTCTCATTGAATCCTAATAGGGTCCATCCTCTAACAAGGAACATATATATTAGTATATTATCTAGTGGGTATCATCCCCACCATGTTTTCCCTTGGCCAGGGTTTCCTTAGTTAACAAAATATGGTGTCATGAGTTATGTCTATGCATTGTTACTATTACTATTCAGCATTACTTTATTACTTTGTTATGCATGGTTTAAAATAAGTAATAATATCCAGTTGGCAACTAAAGTTTGTAGATTATTGATTCACCTCCCCAGTAATCCTTATTTCTAATAATTGGTATCAGAGTGCAATTACTTTGAAAAGGCTTAATGACTTAAGTAATATCCCTATGGATATGGAACAATTGAAAAAGAACCTTGAAGAAGCTCTTGAACAAATTGATCTTCTTATTGAAGAAAGAGATAAGTTGAAGGATAGATATGAAGACTCCAAAGTATACATTAGTTAGTTCAAGGAAAAGATTGAACATCTAAAATTTGAGCCTAAATCTATTGAATCTGGAACCACTAATGATGACTATTTAAAATTGAAGACTGAGTACAAGATCTTGAAACATTAATTAAAGATTACAAATCTGAAGTTGACTTTGAGAAGTGATCCTAGCAAAATTGAATCTGATTCGAAGAACAAAACTGTAGATCTGAGAGCAAGTCTAGCAAAGAAAACATCCAAATGTGAAACATTGAAAGAAGATCATGAAGAAATCCTTAAGTGCAATACTACTATGAAAGGTGAATTGACACAGTGTAAACAACAACTTGAGAAGCTTTATTCTAGTAGAGAAAAGCTTGATGGTTCTATGTCTATACAAAGACCTTATTATGATAAGACTAGTCTTGGTTATCTAATTAGCATGTCTACAAAGAAACCTGAGATTAAATCAGATCCAAAAATGAAAGACAAATCTAATGATAAGATTGAATCCAATCAATCTTCTAAGAAACCTAAAGAAGTTGAGTGAATCAATGAAGTTAAAATCTTGGATGAACCAAAGCAAGTGGAGACCTGCAAGAAAACTAGGTATGAATTTAGAGGCAAGCTTTTTTTATGTAATGAAATAGGTCATATGAAAAGAGATTGTACTAATAAGAGATTTAGTCATGCTAAGGACTTTTATTGTCATAATTATCATGGTATGGGTCATAATGCAATTAATTGTAGGAAACCTAAGTATGATAATGATAGATGAAATAGTAGAATGTCTAGAAATACTAACCCTATAGATAGAAGAAGATATAATGAGATGACATCGAGAGAAAGAAGATCTTATGATGAAAGAAGACAGATTGTGTGCTATAAGTGTAACAACTTAGGACACATTGCTCAGAATTTTCATGCACCTAATGATCAATAGAATCCTAGAAGTAGACCACCTATATGTTAGTTATGCAATAACTTCCAACACACAGTGAAGTACTATAGAATGGATAGAATCTTTAGAGATAGAAGGAACAATGGAAGAAACTTTGGAAATAGAAGGAATGATAGAAGGAACTCTGGATCTAACAATGAAGAACAAAGAAACATTGTAAGTGAACTTTGAGAAGAACTTAATGAAGCATTCATGAAAGGAATATATATCTCAAAAGAAAAGTTAAATGGTGATGAGATAGAAATATTGAAGTCAGTTGTTGAGTTTGATTCAATTAAGTTGAATTAAACTTGTTCATAGCATCAAAATCTGAGAACTTTGTGCAGAGACTGAAGCATGGGTAGTGAAGTTGGGAAAAGGTGTATACAATTGTGTTTAGATGGTACCTAAGCTCAATTGTTATTTGGAGCTCATCCAAACAAGTTATGATGAATTCCAGAGCTATTGGTATTATAGTAAAGAGTTGATTCTGTAACAAAAGATGAAAAGTACATTTTTGTAGATAATTTTGTGATGAAAAGTTTTGAGGATGATTTTCATGATAGAAGGAGGCTATAATAAACCTTAGGTGACATTTGAAGATCAGATAGATTAGTTTGTGCAATTATCTGATTACATAATCCAAATATAATCTTTTTCATATTTGCAAAGTATGAAATTAATGCAGTTTCAAGTTGATGCATAAATGGGGTGCAAAATTGATTTTACTTTATTATGAACACATTCGAAGTGAAGTGCATTTTGAAGCGACTTGTCAGAGTGATTTCAATGCAAGCCCTCTTTTTAGAAAGAAGTATTTTATCATATTCTTGCAATGTTTGTTTGGTAAAGGATATTGTTGATAAGAATTATGTATATGTCAGTTGTTCACAATGTTGAGAACATCGATAGACCTAAGTTTAAGGTAGTTTTTATAAACCCTAATTCTACATTGTCTATCACCTTGAACAACATAATCTATTTGGAAGATGTAGAAAACTATTTGAATTGCAAGTTTGAGTCTATTGCCAGTGAATATATGAATAAGGATATGGAAATAGTCTTAAACCATGACATGATAGTGAAGAACAGATTTGAACATTTGAGTGAATTAGACTTGTTTAAGTATCATTTTTACCATGAACTAGATACATATGAATGGACTCAAATTATACTAAGTAGAATACATGATGGAAAGTTATGGGTGCAAGATAATATAGTAGACATTTCTATCAACCTTATACATGAGGTAACTAGTCTTAGCAAATAAGGTAGTGTATCCATAGGAGAGAAAATGGTCAAGAAGAAAGTAGAAAGCTACACTAAGGAAGTTTATAATAGAAAAGCTATGGTAATCAACTCCATCAACCAGGACGATGTGAGGTTTCTTAGTAGAATAATAGCTTATTTATTATGTGCATGTTCTAAGATAGATGGACTTTTGGATAGATTTATGCATGTAGCTTACAATATTTGTGTTGAGAAAAAATAGGTGAATTTGAGTGAAATTCTGAGAATGCAACTCTTGGAGAACCTTGAGAAGATTAAAAGGAAAAAGAATGGTGTGTTTAGGTTCCAATAATTAATTAATCACATATTCTTTCATGTGTTGAAGAGATTTCCTTACTTGTAAGTAATAGATATTATGAGTAGTGATAGATGCACTATGGAAAAGATATCAAAGGTATGCAGAAGACACCCTACAAACAAGGTATTGGACAATGGTAATTTGATTATGAGAACATTCCAAAATGAGATGAAACAAATATTTAGGATCTCACCTAAAATTGTGGATAGACTCAAGGAGGACATATGTAATTTAGTTGATACTGACTATACATACATTCAAGTAGTGGAACCTCGGGAAACATTTTTGGATCCTTTGAGCTATGAGTTCAATGATTGTTTTAGTTGGCTAAATTGATTTATTATTGAATTCTGAGATAGATAAAGCTAAGTATAGATTTGGTACATTTTTTGAAACCATACAACATGCTCATCAAGCAATATTATAAAATGCATCTCATAAGAAGGTTGAAACAATTACAATGAAGGCATTATCTAAGATCGGAATGACAGAAAGTGAATTTGAGGCCGTAAGATAGATATTGAAACAAGGTGTATTGAATATTCAACCCTTGCCAGTTTTAGTCATTGAGACAACTTTGGGATAGAGTATACCTTATGAGGCAGTATCCAGTGTTCAGCTTGGTGAACATAAGAGAAAATTAGAGAGATTAGTTGAAGTAGTGCCAACAAAACTAGGAGAGTCAAACAAATGTCTTCAACACTTGGAAAGAAGTAGAAGCCATTTTTGACAATTGAATCCAGTAGCGATGAGGAAGTTGAGGAATAGGAAATCAAGCAAGTTGAGAAGGTGACTCCACCTAAACAAGTAGCAAGAAAAGCTTAACAACCATGGAAGCTAAAGATTGAAAAGATAAACACAACGATTGCAAATGAGGGAAACTTTATTTAGATGAACAAGTTTTATGATCTTTATAATAATTTTAAGAAGGATCAAATTGATATATCTACTATAAGACATATCATTGCAAATGATCTAAGTATGAAAGAATCAAAGGAGTAGTGAACAATAAATTCTATGAGAGAATTATTGAGAAGAAGACTCCAACAAGGGAAGAAGACCTTGAACTTTGGAAGTATATGTTAAGGACCATCTACAAGAGTGATGATGAAGATGAGATTAAGATATTATAGACTAACCTCACTCCTTACTTGAGGAACAAATTAAGGCCATTTTTGTTCATGATTGGTGAGAAGCATAAGTTGAGGAAGGAGATAGTAGTAGCTATCGGCAAGCTGTTATTATAATCATAGACAATAACTCATCCAACCCCTAGAACCATGGAAGTGTTGTTAGTCTAAGAATGGTTTTGACACTTGAGTGCCAACACCCTTAACCACTTTCTACATTAAAGTCGAGTACACTATGTATGTCGAGCCACAGGTTGTGCCAAGTCAGGAAAGCCATCAGGTGCCAAGTGATCTTCAGGTGTCGAGCAGCCTTCAAGTGCCGAGTGAAGATCAAATGCCGAGTGACTATAGGTTTTGAGTATGATACAAGTGCCAAGAAATATTCAAGTGCCAAGTCATGAAAAATACCAAGCAAGATAGGAACGATATAGGAGTCGAGTTACAGAAGGTGTCGAGCATCAGGAATCTATAAGTGTCGAGTAACTTAGAATCAACATATAAGTTTGTAACTTCACAAATTCATATGCAAACCATTTTCATGGCTTACATATGATGAATCTCGAAGTATTTAAGTGATAAGATCAAATCATTTAAATTTCCTATGCAATCTACATGCATCCAATAAGAAAAATGGAGAAGGCATGCAACCAATAATAGAAGTATAAGGAATGAGCAGAAAATAAAGATTCAATATGGACCATAGATCCACATCTAACCCTAAGTCTTCGAATGTCTTTATAAGGAAGATGAAATCTCATTGAATCATGTAGATTGATGAAGGAGGAAACGAAAAATCTAGAGGAGTTCAGAATAAAGAATAAAAAGACTTAGTGGTAGAGATCAACAGTTAAATATCTAGTTAATCAGAACAAAGCAAGGGATACAAAATGAGTATCAAATCTCAGAGGATCAAGATCAGAAGAAAGCAAATCAAGAGCCTATATTCAGCGATCAAGGATTGTAAGCTATCAGGTTTATTATACCTAATACTCTTTAGCCATTGTATTAGAAAGGAAATCCTATGATAATAGGTTAGCTTAACAAGCTATTTTGTAGATCCTTTAAATAGGTGATTAAATCCTTTGACAGGGTAACACTTCATGTAAAGTGTTTGTAAATCCTTTAACTAGCTCACTATTGATACAGTGTAAAGCCTTTAACAGGGCAGGCCTGTAATAGGGTAGATCATCAGAAGTGGTCAAACATTATTTACTACAGTGATTTTGTGGGTATCATCCCCACCCCAATTTTACCTTCTTATTCCTTGAGGGTTCTGGGTTACCAAAATCTCAAGTGTTATGTGGTGATGCATATTTGTTTCTCATAATTGCTTAATGTTTCTATGCATGCATGTTCATTTCAAAGATATGTTATTAAGGATTTAAAATAGGTCAAAAGCTAGCACTTCTGATTCACCCCCCTTCCCCCCCTACTCTCAGAAGCATTCTTTCCAATAAGATATTACAACAATTGGTATCAGAGCACTTTTTCTCTCAAGAAGGAGCATAACAGATTGGAGGAAAAGATCTAAAGATGGAAGTTTTCAAACTTGGAAAGATCATTGAGAACCAAGTGATAGATGTGCATCTCGCTCTACAAAAAGTAGAAGAAGCTAGAGTGGAATTAAGAAAATCTTTGAAAAGAAGAAAGGAGATAGCCAGAGCTTAAAATGATATACACTACAAGGAGATTGATACCACACAAGTGTTTTCCAATGGAAACACTAAAGAGTTTGATGCAGCAATAGCAAAACTAATAGAGAAAAACAAAGCTCAAGCAAATGAGATAAGGTCTCTCAAGATGGAACATGAATCACAGGCCATAATGTTATGTGAAATCACTGAACAAAAGAAAAGAGCAATTGAGGACAGAGTCATGATGGAAGATGACAAAAGGAATCTTCCAAACAGACTCGAAGAAAAATGTACTAAATTAACAAGGATCTCGAACATGCAAATGGATACACTTGCCCAAATAATGAACCTTCATCATGAACTTAATATGAAAGATATTGAGATCTCTACTTTGAGGATGCAGAATGAACAACTATAGAATGAATTGAATAGAGAAAAAGAAATGGTAGAGAATCTCAACAAGTCAAGTGAAGCCATAAAGTATTTTGAACAGTTGCTAAAATCCCCAAGATTTTCCCATGATACATCAAGACTTGGATACAACAGCACTGAAGTAGGTGAATCATCAAAGAGTGTTGAGCAAAGAAGTGACAAAGGTAAGGATTCTAAACCCATTTGCCATTACTGTAATAAAAAGGGACATACTACTAATGTTTATAGGAGTAGAAGGATCAATCAGCCAAACACATCTAAAAGGAAGAGTTACTATCACAAATGCAACATGCAAGGACATATAACACAAGATTGCAGATCCAAAGTCCCAACAACACAAAAATTTAATGGACATTGTCATAATTGCAAGAAATATGGACATAGGGCATTTGATTGCAGATCAAAGCCTATGTGGACATCAAATTAATCTACAAAAGAGAATGAAGGTCACTACCATTGGGATTATAGCACCAAGTACAATTTTCACTATTGTTAAGAGTATGGACATATACCCTAGAATTGCATAAGAACACATTTCAAGGGTAACTATAAAAGATGGTTGAGCCAGACTACTTTCTTCAGTTGCTTGAAAATTGGACATGTCAATAGAAATTTTCCAATAAAGGCCAAGGCACCCAAGACTAAAGTAAATAAGGGAAAATAAAATATTGATGTGGAACACATAAGAACAAACATGAAGAAGACATGGTAGAAAAAGGATGGATCAATTGCATGCTATGAAAGGGTCACTTCACCCATGAGGTCAAGTGATCATTTCTCATCCAACTAATCACAAGATAAGCCTATAGGGCTGATACATAAGGAAGTACCACACATCAGCCCTAAACCATGACAAAGCACTGCAAAGTATAAATTTGCATAAGACAAGATGCTAAAACTAAACTTGAAAGATGATGACAATTTGTCTTTGGATGCCAAGTGAAACTGGCTTGGATGCTGAGCTATTAACAAAATAAGTAGATGTCAAGTAGGTATAGCTGTCGAGTGGATGCTGAGTTGAAAAAACATTTGGAAGTTGAGTGACAGGTGCAAGTACTAAAATGCATTAAATGCAAAGTTTCGTTTGTCACTTAAAAGTAAAAATCAATTCATTCTTGAGACATTCAAATGAAGAGCGATTACCTTGAGCACAATTGAGTGGTTTTCAAGCTTTCAACCAGCAATTCAACATCTACTCAAGCAACCTAAGCATTTATCCAAGTATTTTTGTCAAGTGCCAAATTTTACAATTTGAGAAGTTTTCTTTAATCATTAAACCCTAGTTCAGATATAAATGGTGTCTAGTTCAAAATTGACCCAAGGGATAATGAGTCATGAGATTCAACTTGTTAGCAACGAGGTTAAGCAACCTGAGTTTAGACCTATACCAGAAGTTGCATACAAAAGTGATCTTGTTGGTGCCCTATCTGCCATCCCTGAAAAAGTCATTATGGTTCAGGATGTGTGAAAGCGCTATAATTGTAAAATAGGAGCCATAGGAGATTTGGAAATCTTTAATACCTATGACAATCTCTGTGAAAATGGTATCCTGAAAGATGAGTTTTCTGTTATAGAAAAGAAGGGTTCAACCAAAGCCCTAGTTTTTCCAGTCGTATTTAAAAATGAGTGGATACACATAATACTCAGCAAAATCCATGATGGATCATTCTGGTTAGAACAAGGACTAGTCAAAATCACCAAGAAAATGGTTCGTAGGGTTACAAGTTTTCCAACCCTAGATCAGCCAAAGACATTAAGAAGTGAAAAGAAGGAAACAATTGAGCAGAACACTGGAGCAAAATGGAACAATAGAGATATGACCATAGATACCATAACTGATCCCCTTCTAAACTTTTCTGTAAGGATTATATCACATAAGTTTCATCAATCTAGCAAGTTAAATAGTGTACCCTGCATAGTAGTGGATGTGGCATATAAGCTTCTAAAGAAAGACCACACCTATGACCTTGCAGAGCTCTTGTTGCAATAGATCAATCAAAATCTTGGAGCTATTAGAAATTCCAAGGGAGCACAGTGTAAATTTGGTTCAGTGTTGGTTTGTATGTTCTTCTATGTAATAAAGGAATTCCCTTCATTTGGTAAAATTAACTGGAGTCAGAATAGAACCATTGTTGATCAAATTAATGATTTCATTGCACAAATGGGAGATAACTTTGATGATCAAATGTCTATCTATTTTGAGGATTTCAAAAATTCAATGAAGAAAAGAATGAGAATACCAATCTCACTGGTAGAAAAGCATGTAAATGACATATGTTTTATTGTTGATATTGATTATACTTACATTCAAGTAGTTCTTCCAAGAACAAGATGGCTTAGACCATTGGGATATGAGCTTGATGTTGACCAAGCTTCTGCAGCCATCACAACATTACTTGCAGAGGAAATGGACAAATCTACCAAAGCATTTGGAACATTTGACACTGTCAAATCAAGATTTGTTACAGAACTCAAGATAGCCACAACAATAAAGAAAAAGGACAAGCTGGTAAAGCAAATAAAGAAGAAATTTGGCATTGAAGAATCAAGTGTAGTGAGCAAAGCAGAAGAAATTAGTGAAGGAGAAGAAGAAGGTGAGCTAGAACAAGAGCCACTTGAAGAGAAAGATGAGAGTGCCAAGGAAGTAGAAACCAAAAAGGCACCCATCAAAGGTAGAGTCATCAAAAGAAAGACAAAGGCACCTCTCACTTCTTAGCCTTCACCAAAGAAAGTTGTCATGCAAATGTCCAAGAAGCCAACAACCAGAACCACAACAAGGGCCTCTACCCAGAAGTCCAAAGAGGAAGCCACAAAGAAGAAGAACACAAAGGCACATGAAGAGCCAAAGAAAAGGAAAAGATATGTGGCCCAACCTAATACTGATGAAGAAGATCAGACTGAAAGGGTAAGTCATCCTCCTAAATCTTTAGTCTATGCATTAATGGAATAGTTCAAGTATACACCTCTTGCACTAGATGGACAATTGCCAAAGGAATTGTCTAAAACTATAGAAGACAAATGGCATTTCTGTCTAATGATGGAGAAAGAGATGATGGAATCAACCCTAGCAAACCTACTACCTAATTTAACAAAGGAACAGGTAACTCAAATAGTCAAAAGGCATAGTAAAAGTTTTACACCTAAATATAGGGCATTCTCCATTATAAAAAATAAAATTGAAGAAGTTTTACAGAGAACTACAAGAGTTTGGAAAAACTTGTACAAGAAAACTGAAGATGTCCTTGAAGAGGTATACAAAGAAAAAGTTGATACTAAACCTGAAGAAAGAAGGAAGAGGAGAGAAGAGAAGATAGAAGAAGAGGAAAATGTTGAAGAAGAGGAAAACAAGAAAGAAAGAGAGGAGGAAGGAAGAGATGAAGACAAAGGTACTAATGAACAACAAAGTGTGCAAGACACACAACTTTCACCTCCTAGCCTGCCTCACTCTACTACCACACCTGCAGAGATCATAAAGATTAAGGATGTTGTTGACACCACATGTCAAAACATCAATCCATTAACTGTAGAGGATCTTACTAAGACCCTTGACCAAACAACTCTACAAGCACAATTGTGTACAAGTCCTATATTGGTTAGTGTGGATAATCTTCAAAAGTCAATAGACAAACTCAAAGAAGCCAAGGTGTCACCACAAGAACCATCTCAAATCATTCAAACTATTGGGCTTACATTTCTACCACCTCCATCACCACCAAAAATAGCCATTCAAGCTCATCAGGAGATGAGTGCAACAATAAAGGTAGTCATAGGGATAACAATTTAGATAGCAAGTATACCTCCAACAGCAATGACACAAGAGGAAGCCAAGCAAGAAAAAGAGGACAAAGAAGAAACACAAGATAAAGAGGAGTCTGAAATACAAACTTTGGTTGAATTACCAAAAACAGGAACTCCCACCAAACCTAGTCATAAGCTGAGTACTAAAATGATGACCTTAGATGTCAGTACACCAAGTTCAAGTTCTACTAGGGTAGCCAAGACCATTCATTATGGTATTCCTAAGCTTGATGAAGAAATTAAAATACCCTATCATGACTCAAGCACTCTAAATGACGAAAAGATGAATGAAATATAGAGTGCATTGGACAAGAGAAGGAGGCAATAGGCAATAAGGAAGGACTACAAATACAAGTAGGTAATGAATGACATAAAATATATATTCATGGATGCTTTTAGTCTTCAACCTCCAGATGCAAACAGGCCAATACTTGAGCAACTATTTGATATAGTTGACCAAGTGAATAATGAAGACCATGATACTAATGTTAAACTAATGGAATGGTCAAAAAAGAAGTTTTTAGGCAAAGTCAACTAGAAAATAGCTAATAATATAATTTTGGGACAGGTTGACCTAGCTAAGAAATTGGAAAATGTAAAGAGTGTATTAGGGAACATATTTTCCCTTTATAGCAAATTGTGTGATTTTTCCAGGTTCACACAAGAAATAAATCTAAAAATTTTGAACCTTGAGAGTAAATTAAAGCTCTCCAACAAGAAACTACCCTCTAATCCTACACAGAGTGAAAATAAATTTTCTCAAATACTTCACACTCAGAGGGAATTAGCTACATTATTAGTAGAAGAGGCCACTATCAAAGAAAAGCTGATGCAAATCCAAGCCTCCATCACTCCTCACTTGAAAGTATTACACAAGGAGCAAATGTGTGCAGAAACAGTTCTGAAGAAGGATCCAAACATTTCTACACATGAAGGACTTGTTGATCTAGCAGCAGAGGTTGTAATCCAACAAAAGTCATTGGATATTGCCTTAAATAACTGGGATGCAGCTCTCCAAATACTCCTTGAGGTAAATAAGACATTTTTGGCCAAGCATGGCATTACTATTTAGGACCCTTTGACATCTGTATCAAAAAGGGGGAGATAATATTCTAAGAGATATTATTCTAAGGGGGAGATAATATTGTGAATATTTTGAAGATATATTAAAGAAAACATTAGGCATAATGGCACAAGACATCAAAATTCATGACATGACAAGGCATGATCAACTCAGGGGGAGTTATACTAATTTTGAGATTCGTGAACATACTCATAAGATCAGATAAATAATGCTTAGTTAAATTTTTTTGACACTCATGTCAAAGGGGGAGATTTTTAGTCTAAGAATGGTTTTGACACTTGAGTGCGAACACACTTAACCACTTTCTACATTAAAGCCAAGTACACTATGTATGCCGAGCCACAAGTTGTGCTGAGTCAAGAAAGCCATCAGGTGTCGAGTGATCTTCAGGTGTCGAGCAGCCTTCAAGTGCTGAGTGAAGATCAAATGTCGAGTGACTATAGGTGTCAAATATGATACAAGTGCAGACCAATATTCAGGTGCTGAGTCATGAACAATGTTGAGCAAGATAGGAATGATATAGGAGCCAAGTTACAGAAGGTGTCGAGCATCAAGAATTTGTAAGTGTCGAGTAACTCAAAATTAGCATATGAGTTTGTAACTTCACAAATTCAGATGGAAACCATTTTCATGGCTGACATATGATGAATCTTGAAGGATTTAAGTGATAAGATCAAATCATTTAAATTTCCTATGCAATCTACATGCAGCCAATAAGAAAAATGAAGAAGGCATGCAACCAATGATAGAAGTATAAGGAATGAGCGAAAAATAGAGATTCAATATGGATCATAGATCCACATCTAACCCTAAGTCTTCAAATTTCTTTTTAAGGAAGTTGAAATCTCATTGAATCATGTAGATGGATGAAGGAGGAAACAAAAACTCTAGAGGAGTTCAGAATAAAGAATAAAAAGACTTAGTGGTAGAGATCAGCAGTTAAATATCCAGTTAATCAGAACAAAGCAGGGGATACAAAATGAGTATCAGATCTTAGAGGATCAAGATTAGAAGAAAGTAGATCAAGAGCCTATATTTAGCAATCAAGGATTGTAAGCTATCAGGTTTATTATACCTAATACTCTTTAGCCATTGTATTAGAAAGGAAATCCTATGATAATAGGTTAGCTTAACAAGCTATTTTGTAGATCCTTTAAACAGGTGATTAAATCCTTTGACAGGGTAACACTTCATGTAAAGTGTTTGTAAATCCTTTAACTAGGTCACTATTGATATAGTGTAAAGCCTTTAACAGGGCAGATCATTAGAAGTGGTCAAACATTATTTACTGTAGTGATTTTGTGGGTATCATCCCCACCCCAGTTTTACCTTCTTATTCCTGGAGGGTTTCTGGGTTACCAAAATCTCAAGTGTTATGTGGTGATGCATATTTGTTTCTCATAATTGCTTAATGTTTCTATGCATGCATGTTCATTTCAAAGATATGTTATTAAGGATTTAAAATAGGTCAAAAGCTAGCACTTCTGATTCAACCCCCCCCCTCTCAGAAGAATTCTTTCCAATAAGATATTACAACAAGTATCAGTAAGCAGTGATACCATGAAGATTGATCAAACCAATGTTACTCTGAACATTGATGATACAAATCCATTTGGTGACTCTGAACCAAATGTACCTGATACTGTGGATGTTGAAAATAAGATGAAGTAAATTTAGGAAGAAAATAGGCTTATAGAAACTCAAAAGTAAAAGATAGAAGAAGCCAAGAAATAATTACTTGAGAATGAGAGGAAAAGAAAGCAAGAAGAAGATAATAGAAGAATTGTAGAAGAAGAAAGGAAAAAAAAAATGGAGGAGGAAGAAAAGAAAAGATCAAATGAGAAGAAGGAAAGAGAAGAAAAAGAAAGGAAAGAAGAGGAAGAGAGGAAAGCCAAGGAAGAAACAAAGAAATAGAGGGAGGATGAAACTAAACCATCTAGTTAATCTACTCCACTCTCTTTTACTAGTTTATCTACCAATGATGATGATCAAATAGATATGATCTCATCCTTGACCAAGCTAATTGAGAAAAATAGGAAAGTAAAGAGTTTACAAAGAACACTGATGGAAGTGACAGATAGACTGCACAGTACATTAGCAGTTCAACACTGAGAATCAAATCCCAAATAGAGAGCACAAGCAATAATAAAGTCTTTTGATGAAGAGTTTAAAATTTGTTGAATGTTGTAGAGGCAAAAGCTTAGATTTCCAATGATGCTAAGTTGTTTAGCACCATCTACTAGAATATCAATAATGACTTAGTCGATCTTGATAATTGCATACAAGAACTTAGGAGATGTCAATATGATGGGAAAGCTCTATATTTTAAGTGTACCTTATCATACAAACTGACTAAGGATTTGGATAGTTAGTTAGAGAAAAAGTTGAATGAGCTAGAGGCTTTATCCAACCTAATCCGGCACCCATCAAGTAAAGTTGATGATATTGAAAGTCAAGTTTCTAGTGTCAAGGCCAAGGACACATATACTAGCTTTTTGTATTCAGATATCAATGTAGTTGAGATTGCATCAGATACATTATGTGCAATTATCTCATTAGTGGAGTCTATGAAAGAGACATGGACAAAAGGTATGGAAATCTTCAAAATTATTTTTGAAGATTGTATGAAGATTATTTCAGCATAAAGGCAAGGACAACAGTTTTTATAGTTTTGGACAGAAACTTGACATTTAGTGACCTTTGTCATTGATGTCAAAGGGGAATAATAGTAGAGAAAATTGTGAAGAAGATTATTGGGAGAAATACATGAGTAGTATGAAGTATATTGTAAGGAGGAGTGTATTTGTAAAGTTGTAAAGTTCTAATAGATATGTAATGTTTAATTTGATAGTTATGTTTTTTGTCACTTAGCCAATTTTCCCTATTTTGTTGCCATCAATTCCAAAAGAGGAGATTTTTGATAATTGGATAGTTGTGATATGTAATTGTTATCATTAATAGAAACATAGGATGTACATGTTGATAGGAAACCTCAAAAATAAAGATACTTAGTGTTTGGTTATTAAAAAATTGTCTAAGTATAGAATTTGGTTAACATCAATGTATTATTTTGTTTATAACATGTTGTAGACATCATTTTATGGCAAGATAAGTTACATGGAGATAGTATACATGTTGTTGATGATGTGTATAACCTCAAAAGTTTGTACAGACTATATAGAATAGATTTAATCATGTTTTGATGAAGTAGGACAACGAAATTGAAGGAAAGAATTATTTTGGTTGCAAAACAATTACTTGTCCAATTAGGACCAACATCCTAGATGTTTACTCTAACTTGGAAAGGTGAATTGTGGTCTTAGCTAACATAATAGTATTTTATATAAAGGAATGGTATTTATGTAAGGAAATTCTTGCAATAAGAAATGTGATTGTGATTGTGATTATTATTGTGAAGTATTGAAGTACTATCAAGTAAGATTGCAAAGTGAGCAAACTTTTGTGTAAGTGATTTATGTGAATTTTTGAATGAACTATTTGGTGATCAAACATCAAGCTAGAGATTAGAGATCAAAGATCAAATAAGGAAGGAAAATAATAGTAGATTACTTGTTTCAGTAGTGAGCTCTTCTTGTAGTTGAAATTGCATGTTTGGGCAGTGGGCTCATCTTGCATACAATACACTACAACTCCTAATAGGGTTGGAATCTCCTAACATGGATTCATAGTCTCCTAATAGGGACTGTTATATTGAATTTTCTCATTGACTCCTAATAGGGTCTATCCTCTAACAAGGAACATATATGCCATTATATTATCTAGTGGGTATCATCCCCACCAAGGTTTTCCCTTGGCCAGGGTTTCCCTAGTTAACAAAATATGGTGTCGTGAGTTATCTCTATGCATTATTACTATTATTGTTCAACATTACTTTATTGCTTTGTTATGCATGGTTTAAATTAAGTAATAATATCTAGTTGGAAACTAAAGTTTGTAGATTACTGATTCACCTCCACATCCCCCCCTCGGTAATCCGTATAACTAACAAATATTACTTCAAAACTTATCTTCTCTTTATCATCCTTTTGCCTTCACAAAAATTCATCATTCTCTTCAAATATTCTTTTTAGACTTCTCAACTCTTCTTCTCTCATATATTCTACCTCTTTCTTTCTTGTTTCTTCTTCTCTTTTCTTCCTCTCTACTTTCTCCTTCTTCTCCTTAACATTACCCATAAACTCTTTCAACAACTTTATCAACTCCTTCTCTAAATTTTAAAAATCCATCCTTATTATCACTTCCCATACCTTTCACTTTCATTGATAGAACTCTATGTACAAGTTAAGGTCCTTTAAGCCTCTAATTCCAAACCATTAATCAAATAGAAAAATATGATTAATTTTCCTTTATTATGTGTATGGCACCTTAAAGCTATATGCGGGAAAATTTCAATTTCAATCTGTCACTTTTATATGACTCCCAATAGTTCCTAGCACCTATTCCAACCTAATAAGACATCATTAATCTAATTTCAATATTCTAGCCACTTATCTTGCATACAAACCCCAAATTCCTCTCTCTAGGTGTAATAGCCCAATTAGCCACGTTGTAATTATTTTTTCCCATTTTCTCTAGACTTTTCCAAAATATTTTGAAATAAAATTCATTTGTTGGAAACCTATTTTCACATACTACAACATATCAAAAGCTTAGGTACTCTTATTTTCGATTATATCGCTATTGCTCTAGTATGGGCCTCATTTTAAGCCTTAAAACACCCACTTTTACAAAGGAAGTACCCAAAAAACTTAACACTGAATATTTTGGAATTTTATAGTATGCTAATATGATTCTAATTAAATATTTATTAGGTCAATTCAATTCTATGAGTTCATTTAATACAAAATCCCCTGAAAACTCAGTATATGGCTCCAAAACCTAGGGCTCTCTAATTGGATGCCCTACAAACACTTATCGGATCAGTTGAATGATCCTAAAACTTCTCCTTGACCATAAAAAACTATTTCAATCATAAATGAAGCATCTCATTAAAGCAGATCTCTTGCTTCAACAAGGTAGCCACCAAAAACATGCACCTTCATTCACCAAAACCATGGGATACCCATTCAAAAATCAATTTTTTTACAAAGTTATTGTTAGTACAATATAATACATGTTAAATAGGGTCTATTCCTTGAGTACCAAATTTTTGTTCATGGAATGAACCTCATTTCCATTAAAATTACTAAAACTATTAAGCATAATACTTTAAATCCTTAAGGTTAATCAACACAAATAGTGAAACTAGTCAAAAAATGATGAAACAATTATGATGGGACATAAAAGATGTAATAACTAATGTTTTAGAACCATCCACATAGTTGAAATCATCAAAAGTTGAAAGAAATAAGTCTTTCCTTATTGCCAAATGTTGATTAGTTTGTACATTCATCACATTTCTAAGCACGTATAATGAATTAGATGTCATTATTCAGAAATTTATTGTCTAGGAAGTATAATTCTATGAATTACATTCATTTTTGGTTTTGAGTCACTTGATTTGGTGTTATATAAACAAAGATATCATGTTTTGTATTAAGACTGCTCAAATGCTCACTAGGAAACTCATGGATGCAATAATGTAGATTTGAAATATATTGCATGTGTAGTATGCCTTGAGTTTTGAAGAATATATAGTAGGAAGGATGTACCATGTTATTTATTAGGCTATAGGGATTATGCATAGGCTGAAAAGTGCAAAGAAACCATGAAAAGGAATTGTTGCCAGTCATTTTGAAGAGAAGTTGTCATCTAAATTTAGAGTTCTATTATAAGGGTCATATCTCAGAAACCAAAAAAATTGATAGAATCTGAAGGGTGACATTAAGGAAATAATGTTGCATTCAAGAGTTATGAATCCCTATGTAGAGGTCTATCTAGGAGACATCAAGAAGGTATGTTTTAGATTATTTGTTTCCAAAGTTGTGTTCAATGGATCAAATAGGTAGGATATGTGTGGGAAGGACTTAGCGAGCCTAAATAGAGTATTAGAATAATTTTAAAGAAATCACAATGCATTAGGGGTGAATAAGCATAATGATATGGTTCTTTAAGTGATTGTCTTACAAGTGTGTTGGTTACTATCATGCTAAAAACATTAAGACAATGAGAGTCCTCATTTTTTTGGTGACCCAAGGAAAGGTCATTTGTGAATGATTGATTCTTTAAGGGAATTTTGGACACATCCTTCATTGATTGGATGCTAAGGGAACCATGCATAGAGCTGATCCAAGGTCTAGGATTCAAAGAATGTTTAATGCATTTAAGAATTATGTATGTTGAGCATGCTGGTTTAATTTTTATAGTCTAATTACAATATTTTTTTAAAAGAAAATATTAAGATATTTCCCATAAATCCATTAGAGATTATGAAGGATCAAATTCTCTTTCCTTTGGATTTTGTCTCATTCAATTCCAATTAGTTATGGTTAAGATATTATATTTTTAGCAAAAATGGTTCAATCCCTCATTAGAATAAATGTTGGGTGGTGAAAATGCAAGTATACAATTAATTTACATGTGTAAAGACATCACACTTGGTGAAAGGGATGAAAGAGGGCCTATAATCCCTTATAGATGATGGAATGTGCATTGGATTTGGAAAAGGTAGCATGTATTGTTTTTGGCATGTGCATAACTGTGCAGGCATTTCTAATTGTAATAAATCTAATTTCATTGGAGTGTGCTATAAGGATGTTGCTAACTAATAAATTTGTAATGGTTAGTTTTTCATATTCTCAAGTGGATAGTAGATAAAGGGCACTTGGATTAATATTTTTATTCTGACCATATGTTGGAATTATTTAGAATGAATGTGGGGGGAGAGGAGGTGAATTAGTTATCGAAGGTCCAAATGTAAAAATAAAACTTTTCAATGCTTAGTCATACATACATTAAACCTTGTCATACATACATTCATTAGATCATACAATACTTAAAATTTGTAGATTACTATCCTAGGTCAAAACAACTTTGCAGGAAATGTAAATATGAAACAAAATAAGAACATTTAGACAATTCAACACAAGGATTTTACATGGAAACCCAATTTCATAAAAACCACTAGTAATAAGGTACTAAGTCTCACTCTTCTAAAGTGATGCCCTATGAAAGGCCAACCCTATTAGCGCTTACAATACACACTATTAAATGTGATGTAGTTAAAGGATTTCAATCACCTTGTTAGGAGTGAGCTTTGTTAGATTACTTTAGACCATTCCATTAGAATAACACCTAGTTAAGGGATTTACATATGAATGTTAGCTCAACCTTAATACAAAGGATTTACCCTAGACTAATACAATGATTAGAAAGTAATAGTAAGGCTTAATCTAATAAAAAATTACAATTCACTTGCAGATTACAGATCTTTGTTTTAGTCCTCCATTTTTCTTAGTATTCATACACTTCAACTTTGATAGACTTTTCACCCTTCAATCATTCACACTCTTAGGCCTTCTTTCTTTGCATGTCAATTACAATCACTTTTTTTTGGACCCTGAATGAAGCAATACCATAGAATCCTTGTCTTCCTTAGGTTCTCACACATGAAAACCATTCTTCTAACTAACTATCTCTATAAATAGAGAATTAAGATCTTTTGTCTCTTAACATCAATATGTTGTCACTCAACATCTATATTGTTTTTTCACTCGGCCAACATTAGTTCACCCATAAAAAAAACTAAAGTTTACCGATGCTCAACACCAGTGAAGCTTTTCTTAGCATATACAAACAATCACTTGGATTGCACAGTATTTCATCTTTACTTCACACCTCTTATTTTTTATTTAGCTTCTACTGATTTCTTCTCAAATTGCACAAACTGCTCGACAAGCCTTGGTAGACAATTTTCATACTTGATCTTCTTCCAGTCTTAACTTGAGTATCTCTCATTTTACACTATAAGTAGATAAATAATACACTATGTTATCAATGTCTTCATTGGTCTAAATGTTTTTTTTATATACCAAATAACTCAACCTTTGGCTAGGTGCTATTGTTATCTCCTCTTTTCAAACCTTCTTCATCAATCAACTAAATGATAGGTTTCAAACCAAAAAGTAATTGTCTCACCAAAAGCGAGTAGGTTTGACATCATTAAAAAAAATAATGATTGTTCTGATACAAGTTCTTCACTTCAAAATAATCTTAAATCAACAATCTCCCTCTTTGGCATTGATGGAAAACTAATACCAACAATAATACCAAAAAGGAAATAAATCTTTGAAATAATTTATCCCTCTATCAATGTAGTATATACCATTCCTCTATGTAGGGTAATGTGAGATTTGTCAAGTTCCTTTACTGCTCCCTCTTTCTTAGATCTCCTTATTTTTGATATTCATGTATCTATCTTTGTTTGTATGATCTTCTCTTTCAGATTATTTTTCCCTCTTACTAGGTTTATGTTTTTCTATATATCTCTTAGTAATTTCTCCCTCAATTATATATCTCTATCTCCTTCTTAGTAATTTATCCCTCTTTTCCAACAATGCCAAAGGCTTGTCATATCTTTATGCATATACAATCAATTCAAGTTCTTCCTCTATCACCTTCCATGTGATTATAAATCTTCTAATTCAACTCCTTTAATATTTTAGGTAGATCCTAAAGTAATATCCATTGCATCAAGTTGTAAGATATAACATTTAGTTCAGTTGATGTAGGGCACTACTCATGCTTCTTAAGTAGCTTTGGATAGAGGTATCACCTCTAGTTTACCTCTTAGATACTCAGGAGCATCCTTAGCTAAAGGTTTTGTGAATATATCAAGTACCTATTCTTTTGCATTTACATATTCTATCCTAACTTCTTTATCTTAAACTAGCTCTCTCAACTAATGATACTTGATTTCAATGTGCTTAGTCTTTGTGTGCATCACATGGTACTTTGATATATTTATAGTACTTGTATTATCACAACAAAGTACCACAAGTTCAATGATTTCCTCCTTCATACCTTTGTCTAGTTGTTTGATCCATACCACATTTGTAGATTTTACTACAGCAGCCACATATTCATCTTTAGCAATTGATTGAGATCTGCAATTTTGTTTCATATTGGTTCAGGTGACCAACCTTTTACCTAAGAAAAATAATCCACTACTTGTGCTCTTTCTATCATTAATGTATGTATCTCAATCAGCATCAATGTAGGCTCTCATCTCAAATTTTTCATTTCTCTTATAGTATAACCATAGTCTTTTGTTCCTTTCATATATCTAATAATTATCTTTACAACCATCAGATGATTCTCCTTAGGATTTATAGAGAATATTGAAATTTTCCAATTATAGACATGTACAATGTTTGATTCACATCAGTAGAATCATCATTCTTTGAAATTTTATGTCCTGCCACCATTGGTATGCTAACTAATTTTGAATCTTCCAATCCAAAAGTTTTCAATATTTCTTTCATATACTTAGATTGAGTGATGTATATACCATACTTCATTTGATATACTTGCAAAACAAAAAAGAACTTGATCTCTCCAAAAATATACATCTCAAATTCTTTCTTCATTTCATTTGTAGATGCCTTGCATAATCCATCTTGACCTCCAAATATGATATCATAAAAAAAAAATTCAGCAAGTCAGACACCTTTCCCTCCTTTTGTCTTCAAGTATAGATTTGTTTTATCATTACTCCTATCAAAACCAATCTTTACAAGATAATTGTGAAGCCTTTCATACCATGCTCTTAGGGCTTGCTTTAAACCATATAAAGATTTGTGTAGTCTACATACCATGTTCTTGTTGTTATCACCAAAAAATCCTTATGGTTGTTCTATAAAAAGCTCTTCTTCTAATATGTCATTTAGAAATGATGACTTTAGGTCCATTTGATAGACTTTGAAACCTTTGTATGAAGAGTAAGCAAGTAGAGTTCTTACTCCTTCCAATCTTGAGATAGGGGCAAATATTTCTCCATCTTATTATTTTCCATACCCCTTGAAAAATAATCTTTCCTTACTCCTTGTGACTTCACCATTCTCATCTAACTTGTGTCTTTATACCCACTTGGTTCAAATCACATTCTTATCCTCTAGTCTAGGAACTAGTATCTATGTCTTATTTTTCTCAATCTGCTCAATCTCTTCTTTCATGGTTTTAATCCAATCCTCATTTTATAAGGCATCTTTGATTTCCTTAGACTCATGAATGATCAAAAAAATGTGTCACTTCTCATCCTATTTCTTTTCATTGGTTTAACACCTTTATCTTCAATCATTTGTTTAGCAAGATGATGTCTTTTGACATACATTGACAATCTTTGTTCTACTCTTCTTTATTCAATATGTCTATTAACTTTAGAATCACAATGTACTTCTCTATTAGGTAACTCAAACTTCATTTTTTTTACATTTATCTCAAAATCAAAATGTGCCTCAGCTTCTATCTACAACTTGGCTCCTCAATGCAACTCGACATTCATTGTATGTGACTTAGCAGTCACTAAAACTTGTTGATTTAAACAACCTAGTTTACAACCTATTCATCAATAGGCATACCTTCATAAAAGTATACAATGGATTTTTACTCTTTAGTTTCTTTCGTAAGTTTAGCTTCATGTACCTCTATATATTCATCAAACTTCACATTCATATTTTCCACAACTTTTTTAGTGTTTGTATTTAAACACTTATAAGCTTTACTTCTTGTGAAATAACCAACGAATATAACTTCTTCACTTTTAGAATCTAATTTACCATCCCTCAAATCTTTAAAAATGTAGCACTTGCTTCCAAATACCTTAAAATAATTTAAATTGGGTGAGTATAAATACTACTATTCAAAAGGTGTTGAATGAGTACCTTTCTTGACTTGCACATGGTTCAAGATATAGACAATTGCACTTACAACTTATCTCCAGTATTTCAAAGAAATATTGTTCTCCATCATGAGTGTCCTAGCACAAATTACTATAAATCTACTCCTCCTTTTAGCAATCTCATTTTGTGGAGGGGTCCTAGGTGTAAAAGTCTATCTTTTGATTTCTCTATCATTATAGAACATCTCAAAATCATTTGATGTAAATTCTCCACCTCTGTTAGATCTTAGACATTTCAAGGTTTTTACTATCTCCTTTTCAACACTAGATAAGTACCTCTTAAACATTTGGAAAGAATTGGATTTCTATTTCAGTAACATCAATGTCATCATCCTAGAATAATCATTGACAAATAGGATAATGTACTCATCACCCTTGTATCTTTTCACATCTATTGGTCCAAACAAATAAATATGAATAAATTTCTCAAGAATTTATTTAGTGGTGTAAGTCTTACTTTTAAAACTAGATTTTATCATTTTGCCTAACTAACATTGTTTGCATATCATATTGTCAGGTTTCTTCAATTTAGGAATACCTCTGACTCTTTTCATGTTACTTATACTCACTAAGTTATCAAAGTTAACTTGACATAACCTCTTGTTCCATAACCACACATCATCAAATTCTAGAACAAGTATCATCATTCATATCAATATAAAATAGATTACCTCTAGTCTTGTCACATTTCCCAATTAATTTTCCATCAATTTCATAAGTCTTTGTTATCTTATTCTCAAACTTAACTTTGCAACTTGAACTATTCAGTTGTGACACAATTAAGTCCTTCAACATAAGAAGCATTATCACACATTATATTTTCTGTGTGTTTGATAGATCCTTTACCTTTTATCAGACATGGTGCATAATTACAAAACCTTACACTATTTCCATCATAATAATCAAGGGTAATGAATTTAATTTTATCTCCAATCATATGATGTGAACACCCACTACCAATGATCCATTTGTAATTCTTGTTTACGTAAGACACTAGTGCAGTTGCCTCACCCTCATTGAAATCATCCTTTATTACAACATACACCACTTCATTTCCATGGTCATTAGATCCATCTTTGCTTTCCTCTTCTACAATGTAGAAAGACTTCTTGTCTTTTTCTTTTTAATCTTTTCTATCCTCATCTATTTTTCTTATGTATTTGTCTCCATTTATATTTTTCTTTTTCTTTGCACATCTAACAATAATATGACTAACATCATTGCAATTAAAACACATGAAAAGTAACTTACCTTGTGAAATATCCTTGCTAGCAGTGCTTAAAGCTATTCTATGTCCTCCTCATATATATCACTATCACTAAAGACACATTTTACCTTTTTCTTTTTTTCTTTAGGTTCCTTTAATGATAGTTTAGCTTTGAAAGAAGATTCAACATTCTCATATTTGAAGTTATCAAAATTGGAGAGTTCAAACACAATGATCCTTACTACCAAACCTTCAAGAGGCACATTAGTTCCAGTTATACATCTTATTTCTTGTATTGCGGAGACTCTAATAGCATAGATTGCAACAATTTCCTCAATACTTTTCTTAATACAATATCATCATCAATGATAGCATTAGCCCTCATATAGCATTAACATCTTTCATTCTAGAGCAATATTAAATAATGTTCTCACCTTCTTTCATCCTCATGTTATCAAACTTACCTCCAAGACTTTCAGATTTGGCTCTCAAAATATTTGTCTCCTTCATAAATAGTGTGAAGAGCATCTCACATCTTCTTTGCATTGTCACAATCCTTGATATCATCAAACTTAGAGTAACTTAGGTCAGATGAAATCCCTAACACTGTCTAACTGTGTTTTTTCTTTTTTTCAAATCATCAGCAGTCAAGGCTCTAGCAGGGTTAACATGCTTAGTGGTGATGATATATTATGCATGGTCTCCAAGACCTCTTAAGTGTGGCTTCATCAAACTTTTCCATGTAGGGAATTTCTCCTTGTTGAGATTGGGTACCTCTCTTTTAGACATCTTGATCTTTTGCTTCTAGTACCTTCAAACTAGTCCTCTTAAGCATTATGACTCTGGTACCAATTGTTGCAATTCTTTAGAATAACTAAGAGGGGGGTCCATGATCTAGCTTCAAATTCAAACTTCCAAAAACATGCATCAAAATTTCTCAATCCTCTAAGTTATGCTCCTATTTCTCCCCTTAACCTAAGCCTAAACACCTCAATTATACTTGCTAAAATGACTTGCAAAAGATTTTAGAATATTACATAATAGAAAGATCAACCTTAAAATGGTCTAAAAATATCCCAAGAAAAGATCTTATCATTAAATTTATGATCGAAATCAAATATGAAAGTCGGCTTCCACTAAGAATGAAAATATAGACAATTTGACCAATGAAGGAACTAAGGATCAACAAATAGTAGGCTCACTTAGCATATGAAGGAACTCAGCCAATACTGGATAGCTTGACACACTAAATAGCTCAGCACACACTGGATAACTTGGCACACATTGGATAACTCAGTCAATACTATAGAATGAAATGGGATAACATGCTAACTAGAGGATTAACACAACTTGGGATAGCTACAACTAGAATGATATTGATAGTTCATTGGCACTCAACAATTTTTGTAATATGGCAATAACTACAACTAGGAAAAAATTGGCAAATGAACACAAATGAGTAGGATAACATGTCAACCCAGGATGCTCCTACACCATAGATGTACAAAAAAAACTTTTCAATACTTAGTAGACCCATATCCATAAAATGTTGTCATGTATGCATCCATTAGATCATACAATACTTAAACTTTGTAGATTACTATCCTAGGTCATAATAACTTTGTAGAAATATAAATATGAAACAACATGAGAATATTTAAACAATTTGACACAAATATTTTACATGGAAAACCAATTTGGGAAAAACCACCACTAACATGGTACTAATTCTCACTCTTCTGAAGTGATGCCCTATGAAAGGCCGACCATATTACAAGTTACAATACACACTATTAAATGAGGCCTAGTTAAAGGATTTTGATCACCCTATTAGGAGTGAGCCTTTTTAGAGGACTTTAGACCATTTTATTAGAATGTCACTTACTTAAAGGATTTACAAATGACTATTAGGTAACACTTAATCTAAAGAATTTACCCTAGACTGATACAATGATGAGAAAGTAACAATAAGGCTTGATATGATAATAAATTAAAACTCACTTAAATATTATAGAGCTCTATTTCAGTCCCTCATCCTACTTGGCATTCACACACTTCAACTCTAATAGCTTGTTGACCCTTCAATCATTCATACTCTTAAGCCATCTTTCTTTGCATGTCAATTATAGTCACTTTTGTTCAACCACTTAATGAAGTAATTCCCCATACTCCTTGTCTTCCTTAGGTTCTCTCATATGATAATCATCCATTTTAGGGTTCGGTAGGATTAGGTAGGATACAATGAATCTATCCACTTTTCCATTTGGTTCCTCTAGAAACTCCTTCTACAATCTTCCTTGAATTTGTCTCAAAATGGTTTACCTTGAATTCTATGCCACTAGTTGATCATAGTTATCTTCCACATGCTTCACATAATTCAAGAAAACAAAATAGTAATCTTAGATTCATCAAATCTTTGATTCAACACATTTACTAGCACTTGGCATTAATATGCTATCACTTGGCATCTATGTTGTTCTTTCACTCAACCAACACTAGTTCACTCAATAAACAATAAAGTTTATTGATGCTTGGCACAAACTAAACTTTACTTGGCATATGCTAACAATCACTCAGCTTGCACTATTTTTCATCTTTTTTTAGCACATCTTGTTTTTCTTTTTTCTTCTACTAGTTTTTGCTCAGTAAGGCTTGGCAGAAACTTTTCTTAGTTAATGTTCTTTTAGTCTTAACTTGAGTATCTTTCATTTTGAGATGACTTCTTGACAATTTGTACCAATCTTTTCAGGATGACTCCCTGACAATACTAAGTTGCAACACAAATACAACCTCATATGCCATCTGTACAACATTTCCATTCCATGGTACTCATATATTCATTTAGTATATCTTATGACCCTGAGCCACATGCCATGTAAAAATATAAATGCACAATTTATATTTAACAAAAAAATATTTATGCATGTCCTATCCTATTGATGAAGGATGCTCCTCTTAATACCATAAACTCATAACATAAACAAAGAAACAACAACACAAGTGAGAACCAAATATGGATTTCTTATTATCGTCGTAAATGTGGAATTATAGAATTTAGATTTATAATATGTTAACCCATATGGGTGCCTTCATTATAGTAATCTACAAGACAATGATGTGAACTATCACCCAGAGATGTTCTAAAAAATGTTTTGGCCTTGATTAAATAGACAATTTTATGTCACCCAAGAAGGTTCTAGATGTTCAAACTTAATACCTAGGGCAATAGACCCTAAAAATACATATAGAGTTGGTCAAACACATCTTTGACATTTATTTTAGAAATTTTGGGTAACCCAACTTTGGAAGGCCATAACTCTTGAATCATCGCTCTAATTGGCTATTATAACAACTTTTTAGAAATGCCAACTCTTGATCTATATGCTTGGAATCATGCAAGTTCCATTCCCTTGATTTTTTGGACCTCATCAGGGCGCTCTAAGGTTGCCAACAGTGAGCTTGAAGATTTTTTTACAAATTTTTCCACCGAAAATCCACAATAACTTCTTTGATACTTAAGCTGGAGCAATGAAATTTTTATGGTAGGCTTATAATTTTGAAATGAAACTTCATATAGAAAATGAGAACATTCTAAGCTCATATGAAAAACTTATTAAAAATAGTAAGCTCCCATAAATAGTAACCACCCTGTCTACTAGTCCTTATTAAAATAGAAAAGATTAAAAATACAAATATTTTTGGGTAATACAAGATTTCTCTTACACCTAGGATGCTCCTACATCAGCTATAGACCTCGATATGCTCTCTTCACCCCCTTCAATTCCAACTATTTCTTGTGATCTATTCTTCTAGCATCTTCTACAATAGTTTGCCAAATAAGTAGAATATAATTATTAGTAATTGCTTTTGGATTAGAATGTGTCATCCAGCTATTAGAAATGCTTTAGAATAACTAAGAGGGGGAGGGGGGGTGAATCAGTTATTCAAGGTCCAAATATCCAATTCAAACTTTTCATCAAGTAAAGTGTGCCCATCTAACTATTTATTCATCCAAGCTTTAACTTTTGTATTCAGCAAGTTACTGTAAATCAACATGCAAACATAACACATGAAAAGATCAACACATAACATAGTGATTTACATGGAAACCCAATTTGGGAAAAACCACCAATAACATGCTACTCAACTTTCACTCTTCTGCAGTGATGTCCTATGAGAGGCATGCCCTATTAAAGGCTACAACATAGTGTTAAATGTGACTTGGTTAAAGGATTTAACCACCTTATTAGAAGTGGGTCTAGTTAGAGGACTTTAGAACATTCACTTGGAATGTCACCCTATTAAAGGATTTACAAATGGCTATTAAACCAACCTAAGTCCAAGGATTTTCTTTTTACCCTAACTGATACAATTGCTAGAGAGTAACAATAAGGGATTTTGACCTAATTACAACATACAACTTAACTTGTAGATTTCAGACCACTTCAATTCTTTACAATTTGCCTGGCTTTCAGTCTCTATAGCTCTAACAACTTGCCCTCTTTTCAAGCTTGGTCTCCTTGAGTCTCCATGCTCAATGTACCAATGCAATCATATCTCTCTAACTACTTATCAAAGCAGAGTCTCTGTGCTCTATTCTTCCTTCACCTAGATGCCTTCTCTTTGACACCCTTCAACCACTTCACAATTTGGCACACCAACAACTCTTGCTTCTTGGCCTGTGACTCCTTAACTAGAAATTTGGAACTTTTTTTCACTTGATTATTCCCTCCTTTGATTTTAATTCATGTAGATTAGGTAGGATTCATTGAATCTAATCCATATTTTTTTCCTTCTAGAAACATCATAAAGAATCTTCTTGAATTCGCTTAAAAATGGTTTACATAGAATTATGTGCCACTAGCTCATCATCCTTATCCTCCAACTAGTTCACAAAATTTAAGGTAACAACTTTGTTGACTCAAATCTTTTTCATTTCCAATAATGCAGTAGCTCAACACTATTGAAATTCTAGTGCTCAATACATACTATGTTACTTGGCATCAACTACATTTTGCTGATGCTCGGTACCCACTATGAATTCACTCGACATCCACTAAGTTTTATGTTTGCTCAGCTCCTTCTATATCACTCTGCACTTGAACTTCACTCGACACACACTAGATTTTCCATTTTCTTGGTTCTAACTAAAAATTTATTTGGTTTAAACTAGCTTGCTTGGCACTCACTGATAAACTTAGTTTAAGCTTTGTAGTCAACCTTGTTCCAACTTATTCTTCTAGTGTTTCCAAGTGTGGCCAACCTTTATATCTTTAAGTATGTTATCAATACATTATTTAACCATTTTCTTACCTAATCCTTGCACTTCATTATAAAACCATAACTCAACCTTTTTCTTAGGTGCTCTTGTTACATCTTGTTGATTAAATCCTCTTCAACAATCAACAAAGTGATAGTACTTGGATCTTGTAAGCAATTGTCATTCCTAAAAATAGCAGGTTTGACATTAATGACAAAAAAGTGATTGAAAACATTCTTTTAACAACAATCTCCCTCCTTCAAACAATCTTCTTCTCACAATGATCTTTTCAATTAGATTTCCAACACCAACTACAAATAGTAGAATTTCCACCAACGAAAGAGTAATTGATATCCAATATTGGAAATGCTCTAATCTCATTTCATACTTGCACTAAAACAAGATTGCCAACCCACCCTTAAATCCATCCAGTCTATGGAAATAACATTCTTGAACTAATTTATTATACTAAACTTATGTTGTTCATATGTTCCCATACAACATATATAATGTTCCCTCACTAAGATTTGTTTTTTTTTATCACGAAATTTTCATGGAGAAGTTAAATTGTAAGGGATGAGAACACATGCTTTATGTGTGTGTGTGTGTGTGTGTGTGTGTGTGTGTGACTTTTCAATTTGAAGAGATATTTCTCTTTAAAATGAAATTGCACTTCTTCAAATTAATTTAATATTAGTTAAATAATAATTCAAATAATATTATCTTAATCATTGTATATTCATATCTTTAAAATTTTAAATGTTTTAATCTTCATAAAAAATTTACAAACCCTTTCGAGTTTTGTATGAACATGATCATATCCTCTCATTGTGATAAGAACAAAAAAATTGTTTGACTTTTATTTCAAATCACATTTTTCTTCATCAAAAGCCTTGAAACCTTTGTGTTATTCTTGTGCTAGCTCTACTGCTTATATTCATTATGATATATTTATGTAGTCTCTACAACTAGATGCACTACTTTGAATTTCTCAAGGTTCCCTTATTCTTTCATTAGTGTCATCATATCTTTGTCAATTGTTACAGGTTGTACAAATACCTTCTATAGGTATGTTCATAGTGACTTGGTATCTTACAATCAAATCATTAGATTATCTTCATCCTAAGATTTAGTTGTTTTTACAACTTATAGTTATTGTACACCATTTTCTTGTTTTTCCTTGATATCGCTAACTTAGATATATTAATCATTGCATTTCTTTGTTTGAATATGTTATGGTCATGTACTACTTTAGACATGTAGTTTGTTTGACCTTTCCATCTCAACTCCTTACTATTTTTATTAAGTTATTAATTACAATCCATTTAAACATATATGCATTAAAACTTCCATCGCTATATACTTATAAAACATATTTCCTTTTTGTTGATGATGAATGATGAAATGGAGGCTCAAATATTATAGTCCACTATATTGTTTCCACTTGTTTGATGAATATATCCATGTGTTGGACTAGGATTGAGAGTTCTATATGCATGTTCCCTATGTTAAATCCAGTTGTTTGAAAAAATAAATGTGACAAAAAATAGTTGCTAGTCAATAAACATCTGCTGAAATATATATATTATTAGTTTAAGATATAATGGCCCACCTAAGATCGATCCATGTCTTCCTATTGTTAAACATCTTTTCCAACAAATTATTAAGCTGTCAAAGGTAAATTTGTTATCTCTTTGATGTATATTTATTAATATTTAAATGCTCTCCTTTCTTTAACAAGTGTTCTTTCTCTAGATACCATTATCAAAATAACAATTAAAATTTTGTCACCTTGGTTTGAGGATATCAAACACTAACCTTGTTCATTTTTCTAATAATATTTTATAATGCTTTATTTATTTGGTTAGGTTGTGGATATTCTTAAGGAATTTTATTTTTTAAAGTGTGAAGGGTAAATATTACGTTTCTTCTAAGTTTGTACTATTTTTTTTTGTCTTTAGTAGGTAAAAATATGATATACTAGATTTTATTTTTAGGACTTGATATTCTTTCTATATTACTAGATTTTTTTTTTCTTTGTGAGATATTTAGAATTAAAATAACCACCTACAACCCCATCATAATTATTGAATATGGCATCGAAGTCCACAAATTCTCTTATTATTGTGGTTAACCATGCCTTTGTTGTGATTGCAGTTATGAAGGAATTTCAACAACACAAAATACTAGCCTTTCTTCAAACTTTGTGTGGTCAGAAAAAACTTTGGAAGTTCTTGGCTTAATTACTTCCATTTCATTTGAGGATTCATTGTGCTCATCCATCAAGGAACATTTGTTGAAAACTGATGAGGTAGTTTATTTATTCAGACAAACCTATTTTGATTGCTTGTTTTGAATGTGAGGACATTTTTTTTGTTCTTTGATTGATAGACACAAATAATTTGTTGGAGAATTTTTATTTTTTGTTCTTAATTATTTTACAGATAATAATTATTTGTGACAATTTGTGAGTTCTAGGGAACAAAATATTATGCATATACTAAAGTATGTTTCTCTTTTCATCATTCTTACTAAAATTTTAGCCTCATTTTTTTTTAAATGTGCATTTCATAGATATTAATGCATATATAATACAAGTAAAGGAAACTTTTTCCATTTTAATCATGCCATCAATTATGAATATCATTGTATTGAATTATGTAGTTCAAAATTTTAGGAATATATTCAATATTGTGTGGATCATATAGAAGAGATCACTGAGCCTACAAAAATGAAGGCCTAGATTTCTGAAGTGAAGGGTTTTATGATGGACAATATTGACAAGGTAGGCCTACTTGGTCGAATGGAATATGGTATAAATATGAATTAAATTTATATTTCTCAATATGTCAGGAAATTGTTGTTAGTGGAAGTTGTGATATTTTCTTTTGTAGTTACGTGGTCTTTTTTTATTGATGTAATGTTCTCAAAGCACACAACTGTGTTGGTAGCACAAATATTATAGAATAATCATATTCATAAGAACTCTATGGAAGTCATAAGTAAAAAACTAGAATGATATTACCGATCTAGTCAAGGGAATTTGGGTATGCTTGTATGGTTTTTTTTTTGCTAGGTCCCACCTAGTTAGAGGATTTAACACACAACAAAGTAAGGAATCTATTAGTAGATTTACAAATATTTGTCAAGATTTCTCCATTAAGAGATTTACCCTGATTCAAGTATTTTAAAACTAATTCATTTTTCTCTACAAGTTGATTTCAAGTCTTCTTCTTGCTTAGTGATCCTCTCCTCTACTTTGATATGCTTGTCTTTCCCTTTCACTTCGCTACCATGACTAGGTAAATTTCTTTGTTAGATGATAGCATGTAACCCTTCTCTTACTTCTTGTTTACATGCATACACCTCTCTATCCTTGCTCTTACTTTGCATGCTTACAATCTAGGTTAAGATCATTGATATTTAAAGAGTTTCATACAAAGTTTTCTAGATGAGTCCATGTTATGACACTTTGTCTTGATTGTCAAACACATAACATAGGGATATATGATCCACATCATGTAAATGTTCTATAACAACCTCTATAGGTATTAAATTTTCTCTAACAACCTTGACAAAATTTAAATATTCCTTCCAAGTTGTCCTAATAATCATTTTGCCTCAAACTTTGTTCCACTTATGACTTTTATGTAAATTGTATGTTGCTCGGTCTTTACTATTTCTTGATGCTTGATATTTTTGTTGCTTGGCATGTACTACCATTCTAATTCTATGCATGTGTTGTGCTTAGCACACACTATATAAGTTTGCACTTGTGTACTTGGAGTTCGCTTGGTCACTGATGAGTTCAACTCATATACTAAATTACTTTGTGACCAAAAACTTACTTGAGTCCTATAGAGTTTCATACATAATCATTTATGTACATGACACAACCCATTATTTTCAATAAATTCCATATGAACTCTAGGTATCAAGGTCAATGTGAATTCCTTCTAATTTTGAGTAAAATATCTCTAGTTTTCTAGATTTTCTCCCCCTCTCTTTCTCTTTAATATCATCCTTGACCATGGAACTATTAGAAAAGTTGCAATGTTGTCAATGATAACTTTAGAACCTTCTCTACTCCAACACTTTTTCATTTTATAACTATCCAAATTTGTGTAGGTTGATAATGTTATCTCATCTAAGCCTATCTATCCTACTTCCACATTTTTATACTCATTTGAAGGTCATTTTGACTTTATGACCTATTCTTAAACTACTTGACACCTTTTCACAACTTTTTCCACATATCTGTGATCTATTTCTCACACTCTCTATTGACACCTAAAAGATATTAACTTTCCCTTAGGATCTCTCTTGACTCATTATTTATCAATGACTTCGCTAAGGCCACTACAAGCCAAAATTTTCTTAGGGTTTAGCCTAGAACCCTAGGTTCTCTTGCAACTCTTTTCAAGGACTATAGCTTCACAACCTTAATCTTACCATATTCATGGCAGGCATATTCTCAAGAGTTCTACATTTCATTCATTATTTGTATATTAAAATTATAGTAAATAAGCTCTTAAAAAGGAACCATTTGAATGTCAAATAGAGTCATTGTATTTTTATTTTTAGATTCTTGTTTAATCCTCTTCCATCACCTTGGAGGTCATACCAATTATCATTCTCTTTGTACCATGGTTCAACAATCTCCAAAAAGTCTTTACCAATCCAAAAAGTCTTCATACTGATTGACTAATAGTAGTAATCAGGCCCATTCAATTGTAGAATTGAAAAATTGCTTTCCATTATGATGCTTCAAAATACCTCCAATGCTTATACCAAATTTAGTATTGATATAGAAGCAAAAATGATGTTCAAATTATTTTTAAACATTAAATTTTTATCCATAATAGAGGATGCTTTTTTTTTATCAAAAATATATTATAATGTTTCATAACATTATATCTCATAAAATATTTTATATGCTTATAGAATGCTAACTATTTAAACTATACAAAAACCACATATTTAAAATTTGATTTACCACTGTAGATTACAGATAAAATACCTAAATTATTTTTAAAAAAATTATCAAATCTTATGCATACTATGCATGATTTATTCGACATAACAAATAGTCATCCTATGAATATGGGAACATGTGTTTTTTTTCCAATCATAACAAATTGGTCTAATACAAACCTATAAACTAGAATATCAAACTCTCTTTAATATATGTATGAATTAATAAAGAAAACTGAAGAATTGGTAGTGGAAGTGGTGTCTAAAAACCATGCAGACTTATGCATGGACCACATCAATCTTCATAATGGTTGGGGTTTGAGTAGAATTGTTGAAGCTTCAATTAATGGGCACTAGGTTGGGTTAGATGTTATCTAAGTTAGAAGGTACTACACGAGAATTAAAATGATGTTTGTATTGAAATATTAAGATATTCTTGGTATGCCAAGATATCCAACTTTTTATCTTTGTATGTAATGAAGGAGTCCACTTCTATGTAACTAACTAGGCATTATTATAATTTTTTTTTCCTAAACATTTGTTAGTTTTTTTTGTAATCAATTATAGTTGTAGTTTTTGAAAAACTGATAAGGGGTTTCTCATAAATTTTGAGATCTTATGAATATACAATTACTTGTGAATATGGGTTTCAATCTTTTTTTCTTAGGCATGTCATCCAATGCACAAATAGTAGTAATATTTTTCCATTATTTGTGAATGACCCTAAAGAGCTCATGAATATTTTAGCACTTCTATTCACTCTAATTATTTTTTAAATGATGATAATATTAAAGCACAAAAATATACCAATTTTATAGATTTTGATCAAGTCATTACAAAAAGTGCCACAGTCCATTGTTGGTTTAAAACTTTGCCACTAAATCAAGTCATTATATTTGTTAAGAATATAAAAAAAATTGTAGACTTTTTTTTAAGTATTTATATATCAATGTCATTATCTGACATTAAAAATATATAAATTAGTATCATGGGGGTTTATTAATGAAAGATTGACCAAAAAACCATGCCTTGTAGGTTGCATTTTCTAGAAATTTTCATTGAGGATGTGCCTTCTACTTTACACTTGGGTAGAGACATTAGCAAAGAACTATGCATGAAGCCTTCTCCATATGGGTTTGATGAAAATTATATCATTGTGACTAACCCTTGTACAAATTGTCCTGCAATGCAGAACTAACTACATATAATCATTGCCTAATAGTGTGATTTCCTAGTACCATTCTTCAAGAAGCAATGAATCTGTAATGATTTGTATGATACTAAGATTACTAAGCAATTAAAAAATAAGAACCATTGTCAAGAAATTTTCTATATACAATACCTTGGGTTATCAAATTGGAATTCCAATGTAGTTTCAAAATTGAACATGAGAGTCTTTTGTTACAATACCGCACACCATGGTAATAGCAAAATGATATCTTTCAACCAAAGTGAAATACACCACAATATAATATGGATTCAAATAGTTTCTCAAGAAAAAAGGGTATATATAAATGAAAAATTTCCAAGAAATGGTTTTATATTATTCTTTAGGAATGACATGCATTCTCCCATTTATTTAATTTTTAGTCAAATACATGTAGATATGCCCCTTTGTGCATGATTCAAGATAGATATGAAGAATTGTGTATTCTTTGGGAAACTACAAATAGTATCTTTAATCTTAATATCAATACAAAAGTTTAAAATGAAATACAATATTTCTATAGATGAAGATAATTATTGGCATTAATGTACTTTGCTAATTTGCTAATTCTTTGCTTCTATTGTCTTAAATCATTCTTATATATTTATGATATGTATGAGAAAATGTTTTTCTTCTTAGACATTATTTTTCATTGTCTTTTTTATTAATGTTTGTTTAAGATATTATTGCCTACTTGGGAACCCTTTATTCATTTATATTACATCCAAATACACATATGTTTCTCCTTTATGGTGGTTTTTTCACTTGACTATATCAAATCTCGAAGTGTGCCAAAAACCTATGGCTGCACATTTTTAATGTTCATTTGACAATTTAGCATAAATGGGTTATCTTTTCTATAAATATTATTTTAATCATATATATAAGTCCTTGTACCCATGCATGGATCAATTATTCCTTGATACCTATGCTAATTATATGTGAGACCACAAAGTTTCATATTGTATTAGTTTATACCTTAAATTATATTTGTCTTTATTTTATTTGACAACATCATAAACAAAAGTCAAGGTTTTATTTAAATGAAGAAAAATGACCCTTTAATAGGTTTTGATTCATGTATAAAGTAGAAGTTTATGAATCTTTTTCTAATGCCTCATAATGCAATATGAGTTTGATAATTTCAACTTGATGTGCTCTTGTAAAAACTCAACTATTCATGAAATACATTTGAAGATAATTCTAGTTGTTTCTATTTATACCTATTTATATGTCATGACTATTTTGTAGTTGTCTCCATTTGTAATAGGTATCTTTGTCAGTGCTTATGATTATGCAAATATACTAATTTCCTTGAAATCTGATTTGATATTAAAGTGTAATGGATCCTTTCTAGCAACCCATTGCTCTCAATACTTGTTGCACTTATAAGTGATTATAAAAAGTGTACAAATGAAGATTCTTGTGATGCATAAAGATGATACATTTGATAAAGAGATCATGAATAAACCCCAATTTTCTCTATTGATATCTTTCTAATGCCAATGCTTTGTTGGATAAGAATAATATGATTTATATTACATTTCAGATGATATATTTTATGACTTTAGAGAATCCATTTATACTTCTAAGTTCAATAAATAATAAGCTAAAGTACCAAAAGGCTAAACATATAGTATGGTCATGCATTGTAGGCTAAAGGTAGTAAGTGATGGAAGATTCAATAACAAGATAAGTTTGGAGTTTGGTGAAAACATAAGGTATAAATGATTTTGTCAAGAATTATGTGATTGAGAATTATTTCCCTTCCAACAGTAAAGAAATAATTTGGTGGATTTTAGTCAAGTAAAATTTAGTGTGTTTCATATAAGGCTTTAGACTATGGGCTCATGTGTTCACCTTTGATTTGTCTGTTTTAAAAGGGTTACATAACAACATGGGGAGATTGACTAAATTTAAGATCTTTGTTGTTCAGAGAAGTAACTAGAGTACAAATTATGAATTCCTTAATGTTACTAATTTTTCAGGAGGTGAATCTCGAGAAAGAATCCTTATAGTGTGGTGACTTTGACAACACAAGAATAATTTTGTTATGAAAGGGAATGTTGACCCATAATACTACAATTGTGTCTACTATCTAACTTTTTTAATGTTAATATTGTTAGTAAACAAATTTGTCTTCTTTAAAAATCTTTCACAAAGAACTCTGTGTCACAACCCATCTTGCAACTTTCTTTGGTGTTGCCTATGTGGCAATTATGTGGCAACCTTGTCAATTTCAACTTGCTCAAACCTTGATTTTAACTTGGATTTAAATAATGATTGAGTTAACTGTTGTTTTACAATGTGATTATTAGTGTAGGTAAATGGATGATTAATGTATTGGAAATTTTGGTTATATCTTTCCAGGTTAATTATGAATAGGCTTATAACATTATTTTATGATGAAGTATTGAAATTCTAGATGATGATGTTATAAGTTACGTTTCATGATGATGATGCATTGCAGATACTAATGCATGTAATAGAACTTTGATATTATGATGTTCTCGATATCGATTAAATTTTTGTTATGGATACTAACTTAATCTTGTTTTGAGTTTCTGAGTGGATGCAAGATCGATGGGACAAGAGTGTGGTTGAGGTAGAGAGGGTTAGCCTCTCAGAAGGGGATGCTTCGAATGATCTTGCAGCCACACGCACTTTAATACTTAGTTTTTATGATGTTTTTATTTATTTATTTGTGACATGTTATGCGTTTAAAATTTTCTTTATGATAAGATAAGATGGAAGTTAATTTTAATTAATTTTCTATGAAAGGTATATTTTAGAATAAGAAGTGTTTAATTCATTTATTGTTGATATATGATGCTCAATAATTAAATGTATAAGGATTTAGAGATCAACAAAACATTCATTTATTATTGATTGATTGATTGTTAACGAAAATGATGGGTTAGGGTAGTATTTTATTTATTTTCTCTCCATTTAGTGCCATGATTCTTATTTTTTAATTAATCATTTTTTTTACCAGCTCGGGGGACAAATGGAATAAATATGGGGGAAGTGGAAGGGAAGAATATAGGAGATTTTTGAGGAGGTAGTTATGCAAGGTGTGGAGAACAAAAAAATTGATTATAGAACCCAAAATTTGGAAGGTAGAGAGCAATGGAAGTAAGAGAGGAGAAGAACAAAAACTGTGGAAGATGATAGGAAAATAATAAAAGAGGGGGGTTTATGGTAGATGAAAAAAATAAAGAAAGGAGGAATAAATCATCAACAATAGCTAGGGAATGAGAGAAGGAAAATTGGGGAAAAACACAACATAACCGGGTTCTTTTTACTTTTATTAATGATTGTTTCCATACTTGTCCTTTCCTTTCATGGTGTATTGATTTTTAAAATGTCTGATTTAATAATAGCATAGGTTATTACATAGAATTGGTTATTATGGGTAAAAGAAAAAAAAAAAGTTGAATATTGTTGATTTTCATCTTGAAAATCTTTGTTTTAATGGTAGAAAGCATGTTTGTGGGCAGTTGTGAGTATTTCATTTTAGAATTTTATTTTTTTTCCTTATATTAACTCTTCCAGAAAGAGAAAAGATTGGCATGTTGTTATTAATGTCTGCTTAATCTTTATAAATGATAAAGATACCATAGTTTTGAGTTTCTTCAATCAAATAAAATTCTAGGCAAACATTTCTTTGTTGGATACAAGTTTATGTTAAGATAAATTAGTTGTCTTGATACTATACACTATAATCTTGTGCATGAACTAATTGTTCCTAGCTGTATTTCTAGCTTAAGCCCAAAGTATTGCATTTGGTAGCTCCTCTATAATGTTTTAGAAGATATCAAAGTACATCCTATCGAAAAATTTCCTTCTGAATGCTCTTATGGGCATTACAAAGTTTAGAAATTTAGGACAACTATAGACCAGTGCATGTTTAGTAGAATGTTTGGATCGATTTCTTGAGATTTCATAACTAGTGTAAAGTTGTTAATTATTTATTATAGCCTTATAAGGGTTTGGAATGGGTGTTGGAGTCCTTTTTCATTATTTCCCTATTATACTTAATTTTTATAAGATTTAGTTGTTAAGAGATAACTTTCCCTATTGTGATCATACATCAAGAAAAAATAGATACATCTTTGTATTGTAGGCATTTTACTTTGTGGAAGGATTTTAAGTTTTGAACAACTTCTCATGTATTTTTGTGTATAATAGATAATTAGTAACTTGGTCTATCACTACTGTAGCCTATTTTATAGTTGATTTTAAATGAAAATTTTTAGGAATATTTGCAACAGTTGAGAAACTTCAAGTTAACAACTAGCAGAGGAGAATAGTTAGTTTTGTCAATAAATTCGAGGTTACAGATTGGATAGTCAATTTGAAATGAAGCCTTTTTGAACAAACTTGTTTTTTTAATAACACCAATTACTATATTTGAGGCACATTTTTTGTTCCAGCAATGCTATGCTCCACTATATGTAGGAGATAGTCATTTCACATTATTAATTTGATTTGATTAGCAATGAGTACATTAATGATTTTGTCATAGAACTATGTGATTCTTTTTGGAACTTGTTCAACTTGACTGTGTATGGGATTTATCTTCCTTATGGTTGGGTGTAATGCGTCTTCAGGAAGGGTCAGAATGGATGCATTATGTTTTGCTTCTTCCAACCTATTGTAATTCTAAAAAGTAGGATTCATGATGTTTTGTCTCTTATTTTCAGTAATATTGGCAAATTAAGTGCTTGGCCAAGCCATTATATTATCTTTTATTTAAGTATGTTGTTTTTGACATGTAGCATATGTGTGTGACTATGATCAAATTATCTTGCATATGTGTAGATATGCTTCATTTAAAAAGAAATGTACATGTGGGTAGATGTGTTATAATTTTATTTTCTTTCGCTAAATATAAGGAGAATGTGTAGTGTTCTTTTCTTTTCCCTACCACATTATGTGATTAGGCTACTAAGCACATGGATGCACATAGTATGTTTCATGGTTGCACCAGATCCATTCAATCCATCTTATTCTGGGAAGTTAGGCTTCTCATGCTAGAGTCAAAGAATTCTTCATGTTAGGAAGAATCTCATGGGAGTAAACACTCTCTGGTTAGTGAGGTAAAAGCACCGAGTCACACTTCCATCTCAGGTAGAAAAAGGATGACATTTGAAGGTTTTGGAGATCGAATACATTTCAGAGAACCTATCAAGATGCAAAACCTTTCATATGGTATTGTATTTTCATCTTAGTGATGATGTACAATATTATCAAACAATTGATGTAATGCTGATTTTCAAATATTTAAAACTTTGTAGTTGGTTGTGAACTATTGTTCATGTGCATGATGTTCAAGTCATGTATATATATTACCTTGTTTTTCACCCATATTTCAAGTGATGTAATATTTTTGCAATAGAAACCAATATTTGGATGTTATGCTAATTTTTTTAGTAAATTAAGTGTATCTTTTATTGAGTTATTGGTTACGAATGGTATTTGACTTTTCAACATTTTAAGTTATTGGCTTCTTTTCTACATTATTTGTTCTCTTGTGATGTTGCATCTTTGTTTAAGTTTTTGTCCTTACATATGGTATCAGAGCCATGTTTAAACCCTAGGCCTTTAGGCTACTATGCTAATTTGTGCCCTATATGTGTCAAGTGTTTGAGTTATCACCATGGCCACAAGAGCTAACCATAGAGGTGGGTCCAAAAATGGTACTCAAGCTGAGGAACCTGATGAGAGGTTAGATCAAATATTGGCACTATTAGACTAGCAGAGGGATTTTTTATATGAACAAGGCCAAAGGATGGATAACCTAGAATGTGAGACTCAAGGTAGGCACACTGATGAAGAGGCAAGGAAGTGTGAAGAAGATCAACACGCTAAAGCCAAGAATAATTGGGAGGAGTTGAGGATGAGTAGTTGGTTGAGGCTCTTAGGAGATCCAAGATAGAGCAAAAGGTGAAAGCTAACCATCAGGTTGCTCTCATTAATACTAGCAGGGTACAAATAGAAGCTGACTTGAGAAAAGATATCGAGAAAGTTACACCACCCATATTTCATGGTAGAGCTTCTAGGGAAGATGCTAAGGCATGGATTACTAGTATGGAGAAGTATTTTCTAGTTTGGAACTATATAGGAAAATCTATCTGTTTGGGCCACTTTTCAACTGATTGGTGAGGCAACTACTTGGTGGGAAAATGTAATGGCTAAAAAGAAATTTCAGCATGGAGAGGTAACTTGGGAAGAATTTTTGCAATTTTTCTATAAATGATGGTTACCACAGTTATTCTATGACAAGAAATCTTCAAATTTTTACAAGCTAGTTCACGGGAACATGAATATTACACAATATCATGAGTGTTTTTGTCATTTGGTGAAGTATGTTCCACAGTATTAGCATGATGAGCTATTTAGAACCCAAAAGTATGTTATGGGTTTAAAACTTAAGATTTATAGTGAGGTTGAAATGTAGGAACCTAAGACCATGGATTTTGCACTACATAAGGCCCTTAAGTAAGAACAAAGAGTGAAGGATGTTTCCTCATCTAAATCTTTCAATCAGAACTACAAAAGGAGGTTCCAAGATAATAGGTTTTATCAAGATAATAGGGGTTATCAAGATGACAAACAAAAGGGAAATAGAAAGAAACAAATCAAGAACATGAAGGATGAGGATCAAGCAAATTCTGATAGAAACAAGAAAAAAGGAAATTGGAACAACAATAAGAACCAGAATAATAGGAATGGAAAGAACAAGGGTGATCAAAATAGGAATGATGATAAGAGAGGTCCTAGGACTGGATGCTTTGTTTGTGGTGGTAACTATTTTGCTGCTAAGTGTCCACAGTGATTTGATAGGAAGGACTTTCCACCACAACACCACATTCATGTTGTAGTTGATCATATACAGGCAGATTATCAGGCCACTCTTATATAGATGACTAGTGTATATGAGAAATATGCTAGCAAAGGAATACTAATCTATTAAAAGAACAAAGCATTAACTAACAAAATTACTATAACATATAAGAGAGACCAAAAGAGAAACCCTCAAATGAGAATATGAGCCATGGAATGGCTCTCTCAATGATATTATTCTCTTGATGTATGGATGAGTCTAATGGATTAGTTTGGTAGGATTATGGGATGCATGCTCAAGCTTCAAACTAGCTTCAATGGAGATTTTTGGGATTTTTGGTATGGATGTATGAGATTGGTATAAATTTGGTCTTCAAAAGGGCATTATAACTTTAGCTTAAAAGGTTGCGATTGAAATGGCTTGGGAGGGGATTCAATTTATAGGCTAAGGGCTTGAGGGATGGAGGGCTAAGATGCAAGGAGAGATGAAAGCTTAAGGAGGGCTAGGATGCACTCAAAGGGGAGCACATGGATTGTGCTTGTTTAGCACCAACCAGGGAGTGACACATGTCACAGGGTGAGTGGATGGAGGAAAGGGGATGGATGAGTCAACAAAGGAGGCTCAAAGGATAATATCTTCATAAAGACCCTTCATAAATGGCTTGTAAGAGCAATGAATGGGCTTGTAAGAGTCTTTATGGCTTTGTAAGAGCATTGAAGGCTTAGTGGTTGGGATATTTTGGAGGGAGTTGAGATTGTTGACTTTGCTTGGCTTAGGAAAGTCTTAAGCTTGCTTAGGGAATGTGACAAGGTTAGGAGGGGGATTAAATATGGTTTAGGATTAGATTAGGCTTGTTAGAGATATGCAAGTGGATGGCATTCATGAGGGTGGGTGAGTTAGTGACTAAGCTTAGTTAGTATGGGTGGATGGGGTGGATTAGGCTAAATGAAGGGTTAGGGATAGGTTAGGGGTTATTAGATTTGGGAGTTTTATTTATCAAATAGATTTATTTAATAAATGGGGATTTTGGAATTAGATAGAAGAATAGGATTTAATTGATGAATAATAGGTTTTTTGATTTATCAATTAGGACTATATATGATTAATTAAATTAATTAGCTAGGGGATGGCAGAGGATTTAAATAAATAGGAATTTAATTAATGATGCCTTTAGAGATAGCTAAATAGGATTACTAAAGTAGTGTAATCAAATTTAGGTGTCTACATTTTGCCCCTCTTTGACATGGTGTTGAGACAACACTATTTCAAAGAAGTTCGAATGAAGATGACACAAGGAAGATGTTTTAGCAACAAGGTTGCCCTAGTCTCGGATAAGAAGAGGAGAGACTAGACTTAGATGATGCCCCCTCAAGAAAGCAGTGGAGAGAAAAATGAGGCTCGATAGCTTCTTGAAAAGCACCAAAAAATTGAGACGAGCAGAGACATAGATTGGCAAAGAGAAGGGGCTAAATTAGCTCAAACTCTTACTATGGGAGAATGATAAAGGGCTATTAGAGGCACAAGAGGAAGCAAGCTTAAGACTTTAGGGAAGGTGGAGGATGAAGGAGAAAAGTGCTATAAAAAGGAATCCAGGATAGGGGGAGGGATGATGGGATGAAAAAGCTGATGCAATAGGATTTCAAAGATTCAGATTGGCGAAAGATGGGTTTAGGAGATCCCTAAGACTAGGATTGTGGATCTTGAAAGATAAGGCTTGGTGGATTGATTTGATTGGTGGATCCCTAAGACTAGGATTGTGGATCCCTAAAGCTAAAGGTGATGATTGATTCAAAGAGATATTGATGCATAAGTTGGGGTAGGAGAGACAAATGCTGGATATGGATGGGGAATAATGGAGATGAAGGGATTCTATTGAAGCTTTTTGAGCGAGGGGATACTTCAAAGAGAAGTACCACCATGTAGTTGAGCACTAGATTTTCTATAGGACTGTTGGTTAATTGCCAAGGTTACCAAGAACATCAAGGCCTTTTCACCAACTGTCCAGAGGATTGACGGACTGACTCAAAAAAAACATGCAAGGATTGCCCTAACATCACACATGAATCCCAGAGGAAGCAGTGTGGCACCAACACTGGGTAACTCACCAGCAGAAAAGAAAAACAAATGAAAGACCTGATCAAGACCTTACACTCAGATTGCCCCATTCACAGTATACCATGATATGGAAGATCATGGCAACCTTAAGGAGGGAACAAAAAGATTGCTTGGAAAATATATTTCAAGACCCAAAAGGGAAGACTCCAAATCAAAAGAAAGCGAAAATCCAAAAGAGAACTGTTTACCAATGAGATGGGTAGGACGAGGTACTAACGGACCAAGATTAGACATGAGGAAAGCTATATCCTACAAGGATCTATCGGAGAGCACCTAAGCTGATGGATCTGGATGAGTGATGCGGCTGGCAAGTTGAACTAAGAAGGATAACACTTTGGTGACCAGAGATCTAGCTAAAGGATGCATTGGAATAGCTAACCAAGGGTTGTGCAATGTGTGCAAGATGTTGATCAAGGGGGAATTGGCATGAAAGCTGGATAGATACAATGGTACGAAGCTAAAGAGGATGTACAAGCTGATAGACCAAGATATGGTACAAATGTACAAGGTTTTTTTGGACAAGATTGGATCTACAAGTTATGATACAAGGTATGATACAAGCATTAGATATATAAGCTATGATACAAGGGATGATACAAGATTGGATACAAGATATAATACAAGCTTTGGTACAACATTTACAAGCTGTATAGGAGGTATTTACAAGCTTCATTAGATATTGGATATTTGGTTGCAACACCAAGGGAACAAGCAGGTGTTATTATGGGATGGTGGGTGAATGGATGCAGGATAGGATAGTGATAGCTAATGGATTAGTCTTAGTACACAAGGCGCCTAAATTACCAGGTTTTCACCAAGGTACCTATCTAAGGCACTTGAATTGCCAAGTTTTCACCATTGGACGCTTATTTCTCTTTACTATTTTTTTGTATTTTTCAAAAGCTGGGTATACCAAGGATAGTAAAGCATAGAACTTCTTGAGATGAATGATGTTAGTAGGATCATTCAATAGTTCTCCTTCTAGTGTAAATAGTTGATATGCTCCAGAGCCAAAGGATGCAGTGACAACATAAGGACCAAGCCAGGTATGTTCAAACTTGCCTTTCTTTTCTCGATCAGCTTGGACTTTCATGTTTTCTTTGAGGACCATGTCACTCAGCTGAAAATGTCATGGAAGAACCTTCTTGTTGAAATTCCTTTTGAGATGAGTTTGATAGACTATGAGATGATCATATGCTTGTTGTCGCTTCTTGTCTAAAAGATCTAGCTAGATGAGTCTGGCTACTCTATATTCTTCATCTAATATTTGCCCTTGCAAAGATATGCGCAAGGAGGGAAGTTCAACCTCTATAGGTAGTACCACTTTGGCACCATAGACTACGAAGTGTGGAGTTGTTCCTATGGATGTATTGAAGGAGGTTTGATAGGCCCATAAGGTTGGATTTATTTGTAGGTGCCAATTGTGGTCAGAATCATTGACAACTTTCTTTAGGATCTTGAGGAGGGTTTTGTTAGTTGCCTTTGCCTAGCCATTACCTTGTGGGAAATATGGGCTAGAAAAGTGGTGATGGATGCGGAGGGAAGTACACAATTCTTCCATGTTGATATTTTCAAAGTTACCTCTGTCATCGGTGAAGATGGTGGATGAGATGTCGAAGCGGCAAACAATGTGGTATAAGATGAACTTGGAGACCTGAACTCCTGTAGCTGAGACTAGGGGGACTGCTTCCACCCATTTAGTGAAATAGTTTGTAGCTGTTATTATCCATTTATGTCCATCAGATGAGAGAGGTGTGATAGTTCCAACTAGATCAAGGCCCCAACAAGTGAAAGGCCAAGGTGGTGCAATAGGCTGTAGATCTTATGCTGGAGCATGCACAAGATTTGCATGCTGTTGACATGGGAGACACTTTCTGACAAAGTCACAGGAGTCTTCTTCAATGGTAGGCCAATAGTAGCCTGCTCTAAGGATTTGTCGCGCTAGGACAATATCACTCGTGTAGGCACCACAAAGTCTGGAGTGTACTTCTTTTAACGCCATTGTAGCCTCGTCTTGGTCTAAACATCGAGAGAGAGTATTGTGATAACCCTAACGATATAGGGTATTGGCTATGATAACATAGTGGGATGATTTTTGGATGAGGTTTTGGCATTGGGTACATGTGAGGTGAGGGGATATGATACCATATCTAAGGTAAGCATGAATCTCATGGTACCAAGGGGATTGGGGACCAACCAAGATACAAACACGATTTGAATCTTCATTCGCACAGGTGGGTGTGAGGAGCTACTCGACTAAAAACTCATACTATGTAGCTACTTGAGGAATTTCCAAGAGCAAGCCAATAGTAGCCATAGCATCTGCTACTTTGTTCTATATTCGAGGCACTTGTGTAAAGTGAAGCTTTGTAAAATGTTGGGTTAGCTGATCAACTACCTCTTTGTAGGGTAATAGCTTTTCATCTTTGGTTTGATATTCATTTAGGGCTTGCTTGATGATGAGCTAAGAATCGCCAAAGATTTGTAACTCAGTGATGTTCCATTCTATGGCTATCTTTAATCCTGCTATGAGAGCCTCATATTCAGCTATATTGTTGGTGCTACGGAATTGTAGCTTGAAGGCTTTTGGAATGTAATCTCCTTGAGGTGTGACCAACAATATTCCTGCTCCTAATCCATGAGATGTGTATGAGCCATCAAAATAAAGTTTCCATGGGGGTTGTTCTTCAATTAGATAGATATGTTCATCTGGAAATTATGTGATCAAAGGATATGCATCTATTAGAGGTGCATCAAATAGGTGATCTGCTATAGCTTGCCCTTTGATTTCATTTCCATCCACATACTAGATGTCAAATTCACTAAGGAGCATAACCCATTTGGCCAAATGGCCTGTAAGTGTTGTTCTGGAGAGCATATACTTGAGAGGGTCTATCTTGGAGACTAGTGGGATGGTATGACTTAGCATGTAGTGGTGAAGCTTTTGAGTTGAGAAAACAACTGTCAAACAAGCTTTTTCCATAGGAGTATAATTGAGTTCATAACCAACTAGGGTTCTACTGATGTAGTAGATGGCTCTTTCTCTACTGTAGTCATCAAGTTGTGCTAGAAGTGCCCCTAGAGAAGTAGGTGTTGCTAATATGTATAAGATCAAGGGACGACCAGGAATTGGTGGAACCAAGATAGGGGGATTGGAGAGATACTGCTTGAGCTGATTGAATCCGCATTGACATAAAGGATCCCACTTGAAGTTTTCATCTTTCTTTAGTAAATATGTAAATGGCATACACTTATTTGCAAGCTGGGAGATGAAGCACCGAACAGATTGAAGCTTTCCCTGAAGAGAGAAAAGTTGTCACAGTGTCTGGGGAGGAGGCATGTCTAAGATAGCCTTGACCTTCTTGGGGTCGATCTCTATACCTCGTTTAGAAACTATAAAGCCTAGAAGCTTACCAGATGTGACCCCAAAGACGCACTTCTTGGGATTCAGCATGAGATGATATTTGGCTAACCTATCAAAGACTTTCTCTAGGTCAGCAAGATGATCCATGGATGTATGAGATTTGACCAAGATATCATCCACATAATCCTCCAAAATGCTATGGATAAGATCATGGAAAATGGTTGTCATAGCTCTTTGATAGGTAGCCCCTGCATTCTTTAGGCCAAAAGGCATCATGTTGTAACAAAAGGTTCCCCAAGGGGTAGTGAATGTTGTCTTATGTTGATCCTCTTCTGCAATCTTGATTTGATTATACCCAAAAAATCCATCCATGAGGGACAAAATTTCATGTCCAGCTGTAAGATCTACAATCATATCTATGTTGGGCAAGGGAAAATCATCCTTTGGACAAGCTTTGTTAAGATCTCTGAAATTAGTGCAGATTCTGATGTCACCAAAAGGCTTGGTGATGGGGACCATGTTGGAGATCCACTCTGAGTAGTCAATAGGTCGGATAACCTTAGCAGCTAACATTCTTTCTAATTTAGCTTTGACCAGTAATGCCACCTTGGGGTGTATTTTTCTAAGCTTTTGTCTTATGGGCTTGATCTTTGGATCAACTGCAAGATGATGTAATACAAGCTTTGGATCCAAACCTAGCATGTCCTCATATGACCATGCAAATTGGCCAATGTTCTCTCTTAAGACCTCAAAGAGGAGATCAGCTTGGTCTTGTGATAGGGATGCAGCAATGTGAACAAGTCTAGGGATCTCTAAAGAACCGATGTTGACTTCTCTAGTATCCTCAATTAGAATAGAAGAAACCTCTAGTTGACTATCTTGAGGAGGCAATGCTAAATCCTCATGTTCTGCATGTGACTCTGGACTTTGTTGCTGAGGGGTTCTCTTCACTGCCTTAGCTAGTCCCGAATTCACCTTAGTTCCAATTTTGGGTGTATCGAAACCAGGCTAGGTATTTTCTCCAAAATACCCCTTGGGATCTAGCTTATAGATATAGGTAGAATTTGGCTTTGTTTTTTTGTGAGGTGTTTTAGCTCCCATGAATCTCAGAAGTGCTTCCTCTGATGTGAACTCATCAATGTGTATGACGCTTGGTTTGTCCCAATCTATGAGTTGTGGGTGGGCGAGTGGTAGGTCTTAGAGAACAAAGTCTCCCAGGGAGATTTGGTCTGAGATATCGTCGTAGGCTCTCTTTTCAACTTCCTCAGGAATGTCTTCAATTTCAACAAGGTCGCGATGAATGTTCAAAAAAGCGTGACTATTCTCATTGGTGCCCCCAGTTGTGGGTATGCCAAAGCCAAGACCTAACTTCTTTTCCCACTGGTGTGCTTCGATGGGGCATTGCATGCCTCTTTCTTCTGGTCCTACACCACCACCTTGATAGTTCCATTTGTCAGTGATGAGCTTATGTTCTTGGGGATACTTCTAGCTAAAGTAATAAAGGCATGCTTAATTTCTTGGAGGTGCATCTTTATGTAACCAATTGTTGATATCTGGAGTGAGCTCCTCATGAAGAGGGATTTTTGAGGATACAAAGGTTGTTGGGCCAAACTATTTGTATCGAGGAGGTGGAGTCTCCTTAGCTTTGTGATATGTCGATCGTCCATGGGCATGTGGATCAAGTGGGAATGCCCCGACAACAAATGCATTTGATAGACTATACTCTCCACAACCTTTGTTATTGATCTTCACAGTAGATAGGGTGGAGGCGAGGATGGTTTCTGGGTCATTACAAGTGTGGGATGAGCTAGTGATGGATGTGCCAATATCAATTTCAGGGAAATGGTTTGTATATGAAGCTTGAACTGCATTGCAGTAAGCAAAGGGTTCTGGATCAGCATGGATGGTTACCTTAGTGCCCTGATGTGGAAATTTGACGCACTGATGGTAAGTGGATGGAACGGCTTTCATGACATGAATCCATGGGTGGTCGAGGAGGATGTTAAATGGTAGGTTTAGATCAATAACATGCCAGAGTGTTTCTTGGATGACTGGCCCAACCTTGATTAGCAGCAAAATAGTTCCTTCTGTGGTTCTTTCCAAGTTGTCATAAGCTTTGATGGTGATAACCTCACTGATGATATTTGCCTCAGTATACCCAGCTTTTTTTATGAATTTTAGGGTACAAATATTCAAGGCTAATCCGTTATCTATCATTACTCTTTTTATGGTGAAGTTTGATACCATGATGGCTACGCGAAGCGGAAGGGTGTGATTTGGCTCGACCACGGGTATGTCAGTGGGTTTGAATGATAGGGCACATGAGGATGAAAGGCGTCCAACAAGATTAAGAAAATCAGTGGCGTTGATATCTGAAGGGACACGGGATTCTATGAGAACATTGTCAAGGATGTTCTTGTACATAGGACTAGTGCGAAGAAGGTCTAAAATGGAGATTTGGGCTGGCATGTTCCCAAGGTGTTCCAAGATATTGTATTGGCTTTTTGATGGAGTTGATGGTGCTGGTGAAATGGGTGGGCATGCAATGTTAAATCATGCTCTTTGAGTGGTGACTACACACTCATTGTTTGGTCCTTAGATATTGATAACATTGACAGGAGGCTCTTTCTCAGATATACAACCTATGAGGCTACCATAGTCTATATAGGATGAAGTGTGGTCATTGTTCTTCCCATGCTATTGGTTTGGCTGGCAATTTTTGGTATTGTTGTTGTTGTTTTGGATAGGTTCTTTTCCAGGATTTTGGTTGTTGTGAGGAGGAAAAGCATTTCGATAGATCTAAAAGCCTGCATTGGGAGAGGTTTGGGCACCAACAGTGATTTCTTTTCGATCAATGAGGTCTTGCACATAATCCTTCAGTTTCATGCATCTGAGGGTAGTGTGACCTTTTACCATTTGAAATTTGCAATACTCATTGTCTTTGTACCATGCAACTTTGGATTGGCTTGGGTCAATTTTCTGGGTAGGAGGAAATTTGATGAGGTTTTCCTTGACTAATTTCTCAAAAATGACATCCAATGGCTCACCAAGGGGTGTATAGTTTCTAGGTGCAGTTTGGAATCTGAGTTTTTGTCCTGCAGCTACATTGATGACATTAGCTTGATTTCTAGACCCTTGAAAGTTGGGTCTTGGATTGTGGTTTTGATAGCTTTGGTTATTCTGCTATTGCTAGTTGATAGCTTGCTAATTTTTTGGTTGATATGGTGGGTTGGACTGGTTTTGAGAAGGACCAACAATATTCACATGTCTAGTGTCAGTGACACCATCTATTGCAACATGCTTGTTTTTGTTCCAATACCTAGACTTGTCATTGGAATGTGATTGATTTTGGTTGGCTTCCTTGTCAATCTTGACCACACCATCTTTAATGAGTCCTTGCTCAAGGATCATTCCTTTCTCTTTGATATCTTTGTAGGTCTGCAAACAGTTCATGGTCATGTGGTGAGCCAAGCTAGGATGGGCATTATCAATAAACATTTTCACCAAATGGTGCTCTAGCAAGGTGCAAGATATGTGGGTGGTAAGGGTTTGCCATCTTTGTAGATATTCGGGAAGGCTTTCTCCACCTTTTTGCTTAGTGTGGACAAGATCAACTACTGAGAGCTCTGTTTCAACAAGATGGGCATATTGGGCTACAAATGCCTCAGACAATTCAGAAAAGTTTTTAATTTTAACATATGGTATTCTATAAAACCATTCAACAGCTGATCCGGCCAAGCTTTTGGGAAAAAGGCGCAAGAGGAAGACATCATTGTATACCACTTCTTGGCAGTGCATGTAAAATTATTTGATATGTGTGATAGGGTCTCCTTTTCCTCTAAATTTGTCAAATTTGGGTGTCTCAAAATGCTTGGGAAATGGTGTCATGGTAATGGGTAAGGACACACATTCTCAAACTTGAAAGTTTTTGGATCATTTCCCTCTTGGATGTTCTTCAAAGTTGTCTTCACGACTTCCCATTTTGCATTAATGGGTGATGGTTTGGGTGCCCCCAATGTAGGAGTGCTCTGAGGTAGGTATGTGCTAGATGGGGCAATGGAATATTGATGGCTTTGAGGTATGGGCTGGTAGGGATTGTACATGGCTTGGGCAACTGAATGGTGGATGATGGGTTGCTGAGGTGGAGGTGGCACATATTGCTGCATGTGTTGCAAGGCTTGCTACTGATATTGGATTTGAGGTTGGGATTGAGGAACATAAGTTGGTTGTGGGATAAATGGATTGCTTTGTGGAGGCAAGGTGTAAGATGGTTGTGAAGCTTTGGGAAAGGATTGGGGAGCTTATGGAACTTGACTTTGGATTTGAAGAGTTTGACCAATATATGTGGGTTGTGCCCCCATTTGGGAAGGTGTCTGCATGGCAAAAGAGGCCAAGTAATTGGTGGTTGGTGGTGGTGGATTTCCTCCTAGAAGTGGCATAGAAAAATAGTTGGTAATAGGAGGTAATGGATTAGTTGGTGGTGGAGGTGGTGGGAATTGAAAGCTTGGGAATGGAACTGATGGGGTTTGATAGCTTGGTGGTTGGATTTGAAAGCTTGGTAGAGTGGTGGCAGGAGTTTCGGTCACTTGAGAGCTTGGCAGAATATTGTTAGTAGCTTGTGGGGTTTGATAGCTTTGTAGAGTGAGGGTAGTAGCTTGTGGATTTGTGGCTGATGGCACTGAGCTCCAAAGACCTAGTGGAAATGATGGAATTGTGTTCTAAGCTAAGGTAAATAAGCTAGGGGTGATGAAAGGTTGATTACTTGGCCCCATGGGTGGCATCCCTGTTGTATATTGCTGAGGTTGGCCAAAGATGGTAGCACTAATTTGGGAGATGGGTGGATTTGGAAGGCTGGGTTGGATGGCAGCAGCAGCAATAGTGAAGGGAGTGAATGATGAGGTGTTTTGGGCGAAGGGGGTTTGGGATGGAGTGGTATGGACCAATGGTGGAGTGGTGGTGGTTGGATTGGCTTCTAGAAACGAGATTTCAACTTGAGTGGAGGCTGGTATATTTGGGCATGTTGGATCAAAAGGATTGGCTTGAGGCTCTTCTTTTGGCACATATTGAGGATAATTTGAATCATAAGAGCCTATGGGTGGTGGTAGCTGCCCAAACAATGGGTGAGATGGATTTGATAATGGAGGAGGTCTTCCAAAGTCGAAGGCTCCTACAATGTCCCTTCGAAAGTTAGCCATGATTGTCTCTTTGTTCTTGTCTATAATGGTGTTCACCAATACTGCATTTCCTAGTTGGTTCATGAAAGCTTTAATGTCAATAGGTGATGGTGTAGCTTTTTATGGGCTAAAGGATGATTGAGTGCTCAAGGGAGTTGATGTTGTTCAATCCAAATGATAGGGTTCCATTTTTTCCCTCTTCTTCTTGGCTAAGCAAGTGATAGGTGGCATGAAAATGCAAAATGTTCCTAGGGATGAGATGCAACAATGTTGATGGATGCAAAAGGGGAAGGCTTTTCTATGCAAATGATTTCCTAGATTGAGACAAAGCTATATGAAAAAACTTAAGGAGGATTGGATTGGGGATTTTAACTTCAAAGATATGTTGCCAAAGCACAAAAGGTCTGCTTTCCTATGTGCAAGCTTGGTGGTGATTGTGTCAACTTAAGGATAGACTGATGATCCTTTAGGAAGAACATGAGATTGACCACTTGTGAATCCCAACCTTTAGCTCAAGGTGATGAGGGATAACAAGTGACAAAGCTAGATTACCCTAGACAAAGCTCTGTTGAAAGGATAACCTTGGTGAGGCTGGTGGATTTGGAAGATGTTAGGAATGGCAAACTTTTGGCAAGGAGACAACAATTTTGAAGGCTTGGATGTGGAGTTTGGATTCTTGGCTAGATGGTTTGGTTCTAAATGAGATGAATGAGTTAAAATGATTAAGGGGAAGACTAAAGATGGTTGGCTTTCCTACAAAGATGACTCTAAAGTGAAGCTTTTGCAAGAGGATGTGGGGAAACAAGGGGGTCTAATCATAGAAGTCATACCTAGTTGGTAAGGCATAAGCATTGTTAACTCCTTGATGTTGGTTAAGTTGAATAGTGTGATCTTACCAGGCGTCTTGAAGGGCTTCGTCGGTAGCTTTGTCCTCTGCTTTGTGGAGTTTGGAAATTCGAGGGCTTGGTGTTATTTCCTTTCTCTTGGCTGAAAGTTCTTGGTATGCCTGAGATGGCTTGAGTTTAACTTTGTGAAACTTCGGTTTGGGTTTGGGTTGTTCTGACATAAATTCCTAAATCTACTTGGCTTTGAGAGGTCTCGGTTGTTTTGCTTCAACTTGTTCAACTTCTGAAATAGGTAGTGACTACGCTAAGTATGCCCTAAGCTAGGATTGACCAAGTTTGGCAAACATTCATTCAACAAGTAAACAATCAAGCAATAGATAGGAATGACTAGATAGAAGTTTTTGATTCTCAGAATGTGATACTTGCACTGAGGAGTGTGTATGTTTTACAAATGTTTCGATTAGTCACTTCAAACACATTAACACCCTAAATGGTTGTCTGCAAGGCTGATAGTTGGTTTAGCTAGGGAGTCCTCGATATACCCAAGGTACGTGAGGCCCAAGTCCATAGATGAAACCAAAAAGATGTCACACAGTCGAGAGGAGTGGTAACCCACTTCTCCTCTTTCACTTCTCAAGGGTATAAAGTTCCTTGAGGCTTAGCCCGAGTGACAAAATCTTGATTCCAAGAGAGGTGTCTTTGGATTCACCTCCCGATCTTTATCCTCCATCGAAATGTTGGAGTTGAGGTCATCCCAAGGGGTGATGAAATCCCCAAGTAGGCCTCCTAAAAAGAGAAACAAGGTTTTGGATCCTAATCTTATGCACCCAAGATGGCCTCGAAAGACAACAAGGGGAGAGAAGACTTGGATGACCTTGGGCTAAAAAACACACTTGTTCTTTTACCAACTGATTCTTATGTGTGTTGATCTAGACTTTGTAAGCACTCATGTTTAAGATGCAAATGTTCAATTCCAACTTTGAAATGCACCAACAAACCAAAATCGATCGAAGAATGCGAACAAGAAGAAGAGTTAGGGTCAAGAAAAGTAAACTCACGTGCCCGGAGGCCCTCCACGTCAAGTATTGATTGATTTTTCTTTAAGGAATTCAAGATTGAGTGTGAGTTTTTTTTAAGCCCAAAACAAAAAATGTGTGAAATTCAATTTCAAACACGCGCCCGAAAGCCCTCCACGTTAAGAGTTGTTCAATTTTAGTGCCCAAATGAAGTGTTAGCGAACCTAATGTGCATTCAAAAAAATTTCTAAGTTAGAAAAACTAATAAAAACACAAGTGAAGTTTGATCTTTGTGGAGCACTTAACGCCCTCTTAGGTGGACCCATCCCCATAGATGGCGCTGAGATTGCAACCAATGGTTAAACTGATGGGTGATTAAAGAGGGCGAGTCCAACTAAAAACTCACTTAAAGCGTCTTTATTTGGTTTTTATAATTTAGGAAGTTTCTAGAATGTAGATTCTTTTTATGTCCCAAAAGATGAAGTGTGATGTATTGTAATGATTAATTGACCCTTTGCATTCAAGATTGAATTTATTGTTTTAATCATGCATTCCAAAGAAAATTTTGATTTTTATCCATGGCATTCAAGAGTGTGTTTTGAGCAACATACATTCACAGAAAAATGTGTTTAACCATTCAAGTTCATTCTATGAAAAACCTAAAAAAATATGATTAAGTTTGTTGCTCCAACCTACAATGAAACAAAAAAGCAAATTAATTAGTCACCCAAAATCTTCCAAAATGAAAGCTTAACTATGAGAAAAAAAAATTAACTTTTTTTGCTCTTTTTCCTAGGCGTAAAAATGCTTAGAAAAACCTCTACTCTATGGAACCACCAAAAGTTAAAATTTGATTTATACTCTTTTTTTTTTTTTTTTAATAAATAAAAAGTGCAGGAACTAAGATGCTAAAATAGAAATACAACAAAAATAGGCAGAGACGACAGTTCATCAGGTGGAGACACCAAAATTTGGAGATGTTAATCTGCGGAGACGCTAATCTGTGAAGACGACAAAGAAAGAAGTGAAGACGACAGTTGGTTGGCGGCACAAAAAACAAGAGACAAGTGAAGATGCTGATTTGTAGAGACAAAGATTTGGATTGGTGGCAGCGGATATGACAGAATAGGAGAGGTGACGACAAAGATGACAGAGTATCTGGCGGAGACGCTGATCTATGGAGACGATAGTTAAGGATGTAGAGACAATACTCTCGTGGCGGCACCGATAGCAGAAGACCAGGTGGAGATGCTAGTCTGTGGAGACGTCAGTTTGGTTGCAGAGATGACAGAGTAGCTGGCAAAGATGATAGTTTATAGGCACAGACGCCAATCTGCGGAGATGACACTGCACGAAAAAAACTGAAATGCGCAAATTTTTTTAAGAATTTTTTAATTTTTTGGTTATTTTTGGATTTTGGAGGGTATGTATTCTTCCCAAGTGTGCCCTTCAACCTAAAAAAACAAGAAAAATGCCCTACAATCCACTCAAACAACAAGAAACATTAGATGGTTAGTTAATAAAAGCAACATATAGATTGAAATGGATGATTAAATGACCCATAGTGGGGTCCCACCGGGCATTCCAAAATGTATATGAGAAATATGTTAGCAAAGGAATAATAATCTATTAAAAGAACAAAGCATTAACTAACAAAATTACTATAACATATAAGAGAGACCAAAAGAGAAACCCTCAAATGAGAATATGAGCAATGGAATGGCTCTCTCAATGAGATTATTCTCTTGATGTATGGATGAGTCTAATGGATTAGTTTGGTAGGATTATGAGATGTATGCTCAAGCTTCAAACTAGCTTCAATGGAGATTTTTGGAATCTTTGGTGTGGATGTATGAGATTGGTATAAATTTGGTCTTGAAAAGGGCATTATAACTTTAGCTTAAAAGGTTGCGATTGAAATGGCTTGGGAGGGGATTCAATTTATAGGCTAAGGGCTTGAAGGATGGAGGGCTAAGATGCAAGGAGAGATGCAAGCTTAAGGAGGGCTAGGATGCACTCAAAGGGGAGCACATAGATTGTGCTTGTTTAGCACCAACCAGGGAGTGACACATGTCATAGGGTGAGTGGATGGAGGAAAGGGGATGGATGAGTCAACAAAAGAGGCTCAAAGGATAATATCTTCATAAAGACCCTTCATAAATGGCTTGTAAGAGAAATGAATGGGCTTGTAAGAGTCTTTATGGCTTTGTAAGAGCATTGAAGGCTTAGTGGTTGGAATATTTTGGAGGGAGTTGAGATTGTTGACTTTGCTTGGTTTAAGAAAGTCTTAAGCTTGCTTAGGGAATGTGACAAGGTTAGGAGGGGGATTAGAGATGGTTTAGGATTAGATTAGGCTTGTTAGAGATATGCAAGTGGATGACATTCATGAGGGTGGGTGAGTTAGTGACTAGGCTTAGTTAGTATGGGTGGATGGGGTGGATTAGGCTAAATGAAGGGTTAGGGATAGGTTAGGGGTTATTAGATTTGGGAGTTTTATTTATCAAATAGATTTATTTAATAAATGGGGATTTTGGAATTAGATAGAAGAATAGGATTTAATTGATAAATAATAGGTTTTTTGATTTATCAATTAGGACTATAGATGATTAATTAAATTAATCAGCTAGGGGATGGCAGAGGATTTAAATAAATAGGAATTTAATTAATGATGCCTTTAGAGATAGCTAAATAGGATTACTAAAGAAATGTAATCAAATTTAGGTGTCTACAACTGGTACACTTTTTGATTACCCTGCTTCTATTCTTATAGATATTGGTGCTATTGAATGCTTTTTTGATCCTAAAGTAGTTGCCAAGATACCTTTTAGGGTTGGTTTTATGGCTGAACCTTGGACTGTAGAGTATGGAAACAAGGCTAAATATAGGGTAGACCAATTCTTATTTTGTAGTGAGTTGGAACTCCCTAGCTTTAGAATAGAGGTCAACCTATACATAGGACCTTTGGGCTCATAGGATGTCATCCTAGGTATCAATTGGTTAAGTGAACATAAAGCTTTAGTAAACTATAAGGATAAGGTGATTGAATTCCTTGATGACATAGGTCACTCTATGATTGTAAATGGTGTCAAGTGACCATTTGAATTGAGACAAAATTCAGCAATGCAATTGAAGAAAGCAAAGAGGAAGGGTTGCTAATTATATGTTTCTCATGTCAAGAATTTGGAAGAGATTCCACCTTGCTTAGATGATCATCTTATCCTGTAGGAATTTAGAGATATGTTTCCAGATGATTTTTCCAAACTATCCCCTAAGAGGGAGTTCAATTTTTCCATAGATCTTGTTCCAAGAGCATAACCACAATCAAAGATTCCATACTAAATGATGTCCATAGAGATGTATGAGTTGAATAGTCAACTATAGGAACTATTGGATAAAGGTTTTATTTGACCTCGTGTATCACCATGGGGAGCTCTTGTAATCTTCATCAAGAAGAAAGATGGTACCTTAAGGTTGTGCATTGATTATTGCATGCTAAAAAAGGTGACCATAATGAACTAGTATCCTCTCCCAAGAATTGAATAACTTTTTGATCAGATGAAGGGAGCAACTATGTTCTCAAAAATTGATTTGAGATTTGGATATCACCAACTTCAGATTCAAGATGTAGACATACCTAAGACCACTTTTAAATCAAGGTATGGGTATTATGAGTTTATATTTTTACCTTTTGGACTAACAAATGCACCTACCAGTTTCATGAACCAGATGAGCAATGTTTTCAGAGATTGTCTTGAAACATTTGTGGAGATATTTATTGATGATATTTTAATATACTCCAAGAATTTAGAAGAACATGAAGAGAACTTGTGCATTCTTTTGCAATGTCTAAGAGGGAGGAAACTATATGGAAAACTCTTCAAGTGCTCATTTTATTAAAGGAGATCCACTACCTAGGGCATATTTTATCAACTGGTGGCATAGCAATGGACCTTGCAAAGATTAAATTCATCCTTGAATGGCCAACTCTGTAGAACATAAGTGAAGTAAGGAGATTTATGGGTCTTGTTGGGTAATATAGGAAATTTTTTGAGGTATTTTCCAGCATAGTAGCACCGATCACATCTCTTCAGTAGAATGGTAAAAGATTTGAGTGGACAAAAGCATGTGAGAAAGCCTTTTAGTTGCTTAAGAAAAGGCTTATTGCCGACCCTATTTTGAGTGTACTAGTTCCTAATAGACATTTTGTTATTACAATGGATGCTTCTAAAGATGGTCTTAGGGGTGTATTAATGTAGGATGGTAAGGTTGTTTCCTATGAGTCTAGGAAGCTCAAATTGCATGAAGTAAATTATGCTCCTCATGAGTTAGAATTGGCTACAATAGTACATGCTTTGTAGATGTGGCAACATTACTTATTGGGAAAGCCATTTGAACTTAAGACTGATCATATGGGGTTGAGATATATTCTCACTCAACGTAATATGAATGCATAGAGGCAATGGCTTGAATTCCTTAGTAAGTATAATTTTGGCATAGACTATATTAAAGGCAAAAAGAATAGGGTAGTGGATCCACTTAGTCATAGAAGGCACATCACCTCTATCACTACATCTTGAACTCATATGCGAGAGCATATCCTTTAGTACTTTCCTAAAGATACTCATTACAAATGGGTGAAGTCATTTTTAGAGGTTGATGCCTCTAATTCAAGATTTGATGATAATTCTTTTGATGATGATGGTGTGCTTAAGTACCAAAATGGGATTTATGTTCCCAACCGCAAAGGGTTGTGGAAGGTTGTTCTTGAGAAGATGCATTGCACTCCATTTTTAGGGCACCCAGGGGTAAACAAGATGATGGTTGATTTGAGACCTTTATACTTTTGGCTGGGACTCAAATGGGATGTGACAGAGTATGTTGCGTAGTGTTTGGAATGTTCGCATGTCAAGGCTGAGCATGTCCATCCGGTAGGTCTTCTATACCCACATGAGATTTCATAGTATAAATGGCAGGTTATTAGCATGGATTTTGTAGAAGATTTACCCATGACTTGATACAAGCATGATGTCATTTTGGTCGTAGTTGAAAAATTAACCAAAGTTGCCCACTTCATTCCTAGCAGTCTGAAGGACAGATCTCTAGTTTTGGCTAGAAAGTTCATCTAAGAGATATTTTGACTGCATGGTATTCTAGAAACCATCATCTCTAATAGGGATACCTAAATGAATTCAAGGTTTTGGACAACCTTGAACTCTAATTTGGGTAAATGCCTAAACTTTAGCATAGCTTACCACCCTAAAATTGATGGGCAAACTAAGAGGGTGAATTAGGTGCTTGAAGATTTATTGCAGATGTACTACATGGATCAGTAGTACAAATGGGAGGAGCATCTTCCTTTGGTGGAATTTGCGTATAACAATTCTTATCATTCTTTTTTAGGTATGGCTCCATTTAAGGCTCTTTACGGATGGAAGTGTTAGACTCCTATCAGTTGGGATAGGGTAGAGGATAGGGTTATTCTAGGCCTTGAGATGCTAAAGGAGATGGAAGAGAAGGTGATCTTAATCCATAGTTAGCTAAAAGAGGCAAAAGATCAACAGAAGAGTTACGCTGATAAGAAACATACTTTTTGACAATTCTAGATTGGGGATAACGTGTTCTGAGGGTTAGACCACATAAGAGTTCAATCTCATTCAACAAGAGCTCAAAGCTTTCCTTAAGATTTTTTGGCTCATTCAAGATCTTCGAAGTTATGAATCCAATTACTTATTGGCTTTCTCTATCACTTGGCTTAGCTTGCATTCATAACATCTTCCATGTTTCTTTGCTCAAGCTATATCATCCTAAGATATCTCATGTGCTTGACTGACATGCATTGTAGGTACAAGATCCAAGGGTGATGGCAGTTTAGCCCACCTGACTCATTGAGCAGTGTATCATTAGGGTACAAGATAGGGACATCTTCTAGTACAAAGTCCAATGGGACCAATTTGGCAAGGATAGTGCTACTTGGGATGATGTAGAGGATTTATAGAAATCCTTTTCCCATCTTTTTGTATAGCTTGCTTTATTTCTCTTTTATCTCAGTTTTGGATTTTTGTTTAATTTTGTTGTGATTAACATCAGGATGATGCCTCTTCCTAGAGGGGAGGGATGTCACAACCCATCTTGTGACTTTCTTTCATATTGCCTATGTGGAAATTATGTGGCAACCTTATCAATTTCAACTTGGTGAAACCTTGATTTTAAATTGGATTTAAATAATGATTAAGTTTTCATGTCCCCTTTTCAAATAATAAAAAAATAATAATCTTTGTTAAGACAGGCAGGCCCAAGAAAGTGAAGTTTCGGAAAAAGGGGGGTTAATATTTGGAAACTATTGGACTAATAAATGAAATTATTATTAAAATATATTTCATTAACCTCTCTTGGACATGAGTTATGGTTATGGCCTCTTTTAAGGGGTTTGGAGGCATTTTGGGCAGGGAGGAGAACTTGATTTTTGCCCATTCTTTGTTATTCTTCAAAGGCTGCCAAACCTGTGGAGAAGGAGACCCAAGAACGGGAGTTTGCAAGTTTCCAGGGAGACCCAAGAATGAGAGTTTGTAGGTTTCTAGGAAGGCTAAGGATGGGATTTTGAAGCCATTCCATGTGCATGCTCATACAGAGTTTGCCTTTGTGCTGAACAGTGTAGATTTGTGGGTTTTTGGGTGTGTTTTTTGCATGAGTTTGGTGTTTTCAGTTGAGCATTTCATATCAGTTTTGGTTGCTGCTGTATTTTAGACTTTAATATGTTAAAATAGAGCTGAATATATGTATTGGGACATGATTAAACTTCTGAGATAGTTTATTAGTGTTGTGTGGTGTTTCCGGGCATTTTTGTGTTAATTTCGAGAGCCCGATGAGCATAGTTTTTGTCCTACATTTGAGAACTGTTGTGTAAAGGTTATACGGATCTGGAAATGTCATTTTGTAGGCTGTTATGCTACTGAAATTTCTGTAAAAATTTCCACTTTCAGATTTATTAATAATTGGTGAAGCTGTGAAGCTTTTGGCACAATTTCTGGCATACTCGATTTGGGGTTTCTTGAGAAATTTGGAGGATCTTTGTGATATTAGTTGTTTGATCTTAAAGATCTGATTAAAGGTTGGAAATATCATGTAAAATCAGAAAAGGGACATTTCAGTGGTATCAGAGCCATGATCTTGCCAGCCTAAGGGTTTGTAGAAGTTGCAGGTCAGTTTTGACAACTACCCAGATCTTGCATGTCAGTTTTGACAACTACCCAGATTTTGCATGTCATAATTTATGGTTGCATGTTGCTTCTAATCAGCTGTATGTTAAAATTTATGGTTACATTCTACTTCTAATCATTTTCATGTTAGTTCTTGGTGAATTTGGTGGTTGTAGAAGTTTGCATGTTAGTTTTGACAACTACCCAGATCTTGCATGTCAGTTTTGACAACTACCCAGATCTTGCATGTTAGTTTTGACAACTACCCAGATCTTGCATGTCAGTTTTGATAACTACCCAAATCTTGCATGTCAAAATTTATGGTTGCATTCTACTTCTAATCATATGCATGTTAGTTCTTGATGAATTTGGTGGTTGCATGTTGCTTCTTATCTGCTACATGTCAAAATTTATGGTTGCATGCAACTAAGTGAAAGAGAAAAAAGATATTTGCAGCGAGAAAAGAATAAAGAAATTTTGATCAAACCTCCAGTTGAAAGTAAAAGTACAAAATCCAAGGAAGGGAAAAGTATGGCTGATCCAGATGAGATGGCAAAGAAATTCTTCCAAGACATCCAAAATACTCAGAAGCAAACAGTTGATAGTTTGGCAAAAACTAGAGAGGCTTTGCGAATATTGATAGAAAAACTACAAGGAGTTGCATCTATTAATGAGAAAGGGAGCACTTCAGAGGAGCCAAGAAATCTGAAATCCACACCATCTAAATCAACCAAAACTATTTTCTTGCCTGCAGATGAGCCACCAGTACCAAATCCAACCATTAATCCTATGGAAGAGGTTACAGGTAACTTGATTACATTAAGAGCTACTTATAATGGCTTAGATGATGACTTTCATAGTTCAGTTCCTTTTAGAGAATATGTGGATATGATGAACACTTTGATGCCCAAGAAAGAGTATAGAAGGGAGCATGACATAAGTGGAAGAGAGCTCAAAAATAAAATAAGCAAGTTCATAGCACCTACTTTTGATGGAACAAATAAAATTTCAGCTAGAGCATGGCTACAAAAATTACATACCTTCTTCACACTTAACCCCATGAAGAAGAGTGATGTTGTTCAAATTGCAAGTCTATACTTGGAAGATGCAGCCTATGATTGGTGGTATCATGGAATGACTATGCAAGGTCATGATCAGGTAACTACATTTGATGATTTTAGTCAAAGAGTGATAGATAGATTTGACCTCAAGGATGATGATTATGAGGATGTTTTTGTGCATGATGGTGAGATACCTGGTGTAGATGAGCAGACATTGAGCATTCATGACTTTTCTGAGAGAGAGTACCAGGCACAGTTAGATGCTTTGTCACATGAGGTTGAGGCTAGTAGTACTTCACATGATTTATCCCGCCAGCTGAAGGTGTGTGAAGACAGTATTGTCACTACATTATCTCATCATGACAGGTATGTGGAATTAGTTGGTATTGGTCATATTACTCAAGTCAGGATTTTTCTTGAGTTACCAGCTAATTCTAGTTTACAGATATGGACTCGAGATTCTTATATTGGCATTTGGGGTTCAGTTGACTGTAAATCATTAACACTTTTTGGTAGCAGTGATTGTTTGGGTGCTACCATGGATTTGATTAGCAGATTGCACGGTGCTGTCTTTTCTTGTGCCAGGAGCTTATCCGATGTTGGTATTAGTTTTTATACACCGGTGTTGGGCTTTGTTCATATATCTAGTCGACCATACTTGCTAGAATGTGTTGATGATATTTCATATTTGGCAGTGTGTACAGATGAGTCCCAGGATCATATTGGCATTGATGACATCTAGGAGGATGTAGTGGGTAGTTTTGAAGACTTAGTTTCCTTGGGTACAGAGGAGTTGGACAGCAGTGCTAATGTTTTTGATACTCCGTATGTTGATATGAGCTTTAGATTTAATTCACAGGGTATGGATTGTAATACTCTAGAGACTAGTGACTTTGAGGATACTCCTTTAGATAGTGCATCAGAGGAGGTTTGTAGGAGACAGTCAAGCCAGTGCCATCATGTGCCTAATCAGTTAAGAGTTAGTGACCGAGACATTGCTATCACTTGCCAGCATTTTGATGCTGCTTGTCAGTTGTTAGCAGTTTATGGATGGGGTTCTCCTACTACTGATGAGCAGGAAGGCAGTTATCTTTCCTTGACAGAGATCCACTCTTTATGGGAGGCTATTCAGATTTTGAGACAGAATTATATGCAGTTAGTAGCTGACAGAGATTATCTTATGGAGTGGGGCAGTACAACATATGATGCATTGTTGGCCAAGGAAGATGAGGTGAGTGAGCTTACTGAGCAACTTGAGGTGACTTTTGAGATTCTTGAGAGTACATAGTTGGCTTTCAAGGAGTCACAATTTCATTTGGCTAAGGCGACCATGGAGTTAGAGTGGCTACAGTCTTTACCTGATTCTATACAGTCACAAGCTATGGTGTTTAGTGATCCGAGGATGTCCATGGCCGATATTGTCAGAGACAGTAGAGATGGGGATGCATCCATCCTTGATACTAACATTGGCATATCAAGTTCATTCCCACTAGAGTCAGGTTCAGTTGAGTTGGGTTTTGTAGTAGATTGTTGTATGTCTGACATGGTGGTGGCCTCTAGTACTGATGGCACAGAGACTAGAGATGTATCAAAGAGCATGTGTGATGTTGGTGAGTCGACAGTTGGCATGGTTCCTGCTAGTAATACTACTCCCTTGGTGATATCTTCAAAGATAGTAGTCAATTCCAACATGGTTAATGATCAATTGAAGTTAGTTTCATCTGGATTACAGTCTGAGCCACTGACTAAGATTGGCGCATTCTATCGGCATTACACTGTGAGGTACGCTCATCAATTTACCTTTGATGACCATGTTAATGAGATTATGATACAGAGATGTACTTTGGTTCCTAGTGCTTATCATCAGTTATGGAATAGTTTGATGCCTCGGGATGAGAGTTGTGATGGGCACGACATGGTGATAGGTCCTGCAGTTGATAGCTTGATAATACATGACTTAGAGCAGGAGTTTTGGAGTGATTCTTCAATAGGGTATGTACATCAATTAGCAATTGATCCTTGTGTTGAGGAGTTGATGGTAGGAAAATTTGGTTTGGGTTCCATTTCTTGTTGTTCATCTTGTGATGGCTTTTCACCATCAGGGGTGCATGGGAGTTATGGTTATGAGACAGTGGCTGATGATCTACAGAGTTGTGTTGATTGCAGGAGTTGTACAGTGTGTGGATTCTCCATACTTGGTATAGTTTCATATGAGAGCATTCACCATTGTTGCAGAGTTGGATTGTACATTTCATATAGGCTAGTGGGATGCGTTGATGGTATTTATTGTGTTGGCAGTTTGATTTGTCCACTTTACTTAGGTTCTGATGTTCTAAGAGTTTGTGTCTCATGGGTTTTTGACTATGGTGGTGGTGATTTTGGAGTTTGGTTGAGCTATAATTGTCAATTTGATGATGGATTCCTCTTGGTCATATTGCAGAGGATATTGCAAGAGCCTGTGTTAATTGGTAGTAGTATAGTTCATGACTACATTTGGGATCCAGGTGGATTGATTGGTTTATTGTTCAACCATTGCTTGAGGACAAGAAATGTTTGGGGAGGGGAGGACTTGTCATGTCCCCTTTTCAAATAATAAAAAAATAATAATCTTTGCTAAGACAGGCAGGCCCAAGAAAGTGAAGTTTCGGAAAAAGGGGGGTTAATCTTTGGAAACTGTTGGACTAATAAATGAAATTATTATTAAAATATATTTCATTAACCTCTCTTGGATGTGAGTTACGGTTATGGCCTCTTTTAAGGGGTTTGGAGGCATTTTGGGCAGGGAGGAGAACTTGATTTTTGCTCATTCTTTGTTATTCTTCAGAGGCTGCCAAACCTGTGGAGAAGGAGACCCAAGAACGGGAGTTTGCAGGTTTCCAGGGAGACCCAAGAACAGAATTTTGCAGGTTTCCAGGAAGGCTAAGGATGATATTTTGAAGCCATTCCATGTGCATGCTTATACAGAGTTTGCCTTTGTGCTGAACAGTGTAGATTTGTGGGTTTTTGGGTGTGTTTTTTGCATGAGTTTGGTGTTTTCAGTTGAGCATTTCATATCAGTTTTGGTTGCTGCTGTATTTCAGACTTTGAGCTGTTAAAATAGAGCTGAATATATGTATTGAAACGTGATTAAACTTCTGAGATAGTTTATTATTTTTGTGTGGTGTTTCCGAGCATTTTTGTGTTAATTTCGGGAGCCCGATGAGCATAGTTTTTGTCCTACATTTGAGAACTGTTGTGTAAAGGTTATATGGATCTGGAAATGTCATTTTGTAGGCTGTTATGCTGCTGAAATTTCTATAAAAATGTCCACTTTCAGATTTATTAATAATTGGTGAAGCTGTGAAGCTTTTGGCACAATTTCTGGCATACCCGATTTGGGGTTTCTTGAGAAATTTGGAGAATCTTTGTGATATTAGTTGTTTGATCTTAAAGATCTGATTAAAGGTTGGAAATATCATGTAAAATCAGAAAAGGGACATTTCATAAGTTAACTCTTGTTTTATGATATGATTATTAGTGTGAGTAAATGGATGATTAATGTATTGGAAAATTTGGCTATATCTTTCCATGTTAATTATGAATAGGATTATAACGTTATTTTATGATGAAGTATTGAAATTCTAGATGATGATGTTATAAGTTATGTTTCATGATGATGATGCACTACGGATATTGATGTGTGTGATATTACTTTTATATTATGATGTTCTCAATATCGATTAAATTATTGTTATGGATACTAACTTAATCTTGTTGTGAGTGTTTGAGTGGATGTAGGATCGATGGGATGAGAGTGTGGTTGAGGTAGAGAGGGTTAGCCTCTTAGAAGGGGATGCTTTGAATGGTCTCGCATACACACACACTTTTACAATTAGTTTTTATGATGTTTTTTATTTATTTATTTGTAACATGTTATGTGTTCACATGTTTATTTACAATAAGATCAGATGGAAGTTAATTTTAATTAATTGTTTATGAAAGGTATATTTTAGAGTAAGAAGCATTTAAAGCATTTATTGTTGAAATATGATGCTTAATAATTAAATGTATAAGCATTTAGAGATCAAAAAAATATTCATTTATTATTGATTGATTGATTGTTAATGAAAATAATGGGTTAGGGTAGTATTTTATTTATTTTCTCTCCATTTAGCCCCATGATTCTTATATTTTTAATTAATCATTTTTTTAACCAGCTTAGGGGACGCAAGGAATAGATATGGAGGAAGTGGAAGGAAATAATACAAGAGATTTTTTGGGAGGAAGTTCCACAAGGTGTGGAGGACAAAAAAATTGATTATAGAATCTGAAATCTAGAAGGTGGAGAACAATGAAAGTGGGAGAGGAGAAGAACGAAAATAGTGGAAGACAATGGGAAAATGATAAAAGAAGGGAGTTTGTGGTAGATGAAAAAAAGGGAGAAAGGAAGAAGAAATCATTAGCGGCGGTTGGGGAATGAGAGAAGAAGAATTGGGGAAAAACACAACATAACTAGGTTCTTTTTACTTTTATTAATGATTGTTTCCATACCTGTCCTTTCCTTTCATGGTGTATCGATTTAAAGAATGTTTTCTTTAATAATGGCATTGATTATTATATAGCACTAGTTATTATACATAAAAGGAAAAAAATAGTTGGATATTGTTGATTTTCATCTTGAAAATATTTGTTTTAATGGTAGCAAGCATGTTTGTGGGTGACTATGAGTATTTCATTTCAGAATTTTATTTTTTTCCTTACATTAACACTTCTGAAAAGAGAAAAAATTCGCATATTGCTATTAATGTCTACTTAATCTTCATAAATGATAAAGATACCATAATTTTGAGTTTCTTCAATCAAATAAAACTCCAGGCAAACATTTCTTTGTTGGATATGAATTTATGTTAAGATAAATCAGTTGTCTTGATACTATACACTATAATCATGTACATGAACTAATTGTTCCTAGCTGTATTTCTAGCTTAAGGCCAAAGTATTGCATTTGGTAGCTCCTCTATAATGTTGTAGAAGATATCAAAGTTTCCTATCAAAAAATTTCATTCTGAATGCTCTTATAGGCATTACGAAGTTCAGAAATTTAGGACAACTATAGACCATGTGCATGTTTAATAGAACATTTGGATCAATTTCTTGATATTTCACGATTGTTGATTATTTATTATAGCCTTATAATGGTTTTGGAGTCCTTTTTCATTGTTTCCTTGTCATACTAAATTTTTATAAGATTTAGTTGTTTTGAGATAACTTGTCCTGCTGTGATCATACATTGACAAAAAATAGATACATCTTTGTATTGTAGGAATTTTCTTTTGTGGCAGGATTTTAAGTTTTGAATAGATTCTCATGTATTTTTGTGTATTGCAAATAACTAGTAACTTGATCTATCATTTTTGTAGCTTGTTTTATAGCCAATTTTAAATTAACACTGTTAGGAATATTTGCAACAGTTTAGAAACTTTGAGTTAACAACTAGTAGTGGAGGATAGTTATATAAATGTAGATGTTTGATTGATGTTGTGAGGTGTACTGCTGGAAGTTTTATCAGTAAATTCTAGGTTATAGATTGGATATTCATTTTGAAATGAAGTCTTTTTAAACTTATTTGTTGTTTTAAGAGCACCAATTACTATATGTCAAGCACATTTTTTTTTCCAACAATGCTATGCTCCAATGTATGTAGGAGATAGTTATTACACATTATTGTTTTGATCTAATCAACAATGTGTACATTAATGATATTGACATAGAACTACATGGTCCTTTTTAGAACTTGTTCACCTTGAGGGTGTATGGGTTTTATCTTCGTTATGGTTGGGTGTAATGTGGCATTAGGGAGGGTGGGAATGGATGCATTATGTTTTTCTTCTTGTAGCCTGTCATAATTCTGAAAAGTAGGATTCATGATATTTTGTCTTTTCTTTTTAGTAATGTTGGCAATATGTTGTTTATTACATGTAACATATGTGTGTGACTATGCTAAAATTCTCTTGCATATGTGTAGATATGCTTCATTTTAAAAGAAATGTACATGTGGGTAGATGTGTTATAGTTTTATTTTCTTTCATTGCATATAAGGAGAATGTGTAGTGTTCTTTTCTTTTCCCTACCACATTCCATGATTAGGTTGCTAAGCACATGGATGCACATAGTATGTTTCATGGCTGGACCAAATCCATTCAATTCATCTTGTTCTGGGAAGCTAAGCATCTTGTGCCAGGGTCGAAGAATTCTTCATGTCAAGAAGAATCTTAGGGGAGTAAAACACTATGCAGTTGGTGAGGTAAAAGTGCTTGGGCCACACTCCCATCTCAAGTAGTGGAAGGACAACATCTAAAGGCTTTGGAGACTAGATACATTTTAGAGAACCTATCAAGATGCAAAAATTTTCACATGGTCTTCTATTTTCATCTTAGTGATGATGTATGATATTATCAAACAATTGATGTAATTCTAATTTTCAGATATTTAAAACTTAACACTTGGTTGTGAACTATTGTTCATGTGCATGATGGTCAAGTGATGTATATACATTACCTTGTTTTTCACCCATAGTTCAAATGATGTAATATTTTTGCCTTAGAAACCAACATTTTGATGTTATGTTGAATTTATTAGTAAATTAAGTGATCTTTTATTGAGTTATTGATTATGAATGGGATTTGACTTTTCAGTGTTTTATATGATTGGTTTCTTTTCTGCATTCTTCATTCTCTTGTGATGTGGCATCTTTGTTTAAGTTTTGGTTCTTACACTCTGAAATACCCAAATTGGAAGACAAACTCTAAAAAAAATAATTGAGCCACTTATAATTATTTTTTCAAGTTCTCTCTGAATTTTGAATTGAAGGTATATCTTTGTCATTTTGATTGCTCGTAAATAATTTTCTACTATACCTTTAACCAAAAGGTAAAGAAGGAACACTAACATCCAATCATCAACATGATATGAATGTGAAATTTGATTAAAATAAATTTAAAAGAAAATAAAAATCTATGGTATACTAGCCATCTAATCAATCTTCCCATCTATAGAGAAATGAAATAGGGAACCAATATTCATTTTTTATATTTGGATGAATAAAACCAAATGATTTCATTACATGCCAAAAAGCCTTAATAATGAGAGCAAGATATTACTTCAAATGCGATCAAAGAAACCATAAGGTCACTTCCAACCTGATAAAAATAAATTCAAATCAAAAGATCTCAAAGTAAATCTATCTTTATTTCAAATAAACAAAATAACCATATTATTACTTTGTTCTTGCACCATAAACAAAATTAAAATTAAAAATCCAATCCCTTTCTCTTTCTCTATTACAAATTTTCAAACTAAAAATATCTTCCCTCTACTTTAGAAATGCACAGGCACGTCAAGATTTGAGAACCCTTTTACAAAAGAATTTCCCCTCTACAAAGAAATTCTACCCAAGTAAGTTTTCAATTACCACAACTCCCCCTCATTAAAATTTATTTTCCAAGAGCTTTTCCATATAGAACTTTTCCACAAATACCTCCTATTATAATAATAATTAATTCTCTTAAAGAATTAATCATTTCAAATTCTCTTTCCAATTTACCCTACCTCCACCAACTCACCTAATTTACAATTTTTACTTTCATGGTCACATGCAATAACAATAATTAATTATTTCTCAAATTAATTATGCAAAAATAAGAGTCACCATAAATAGTTTGATATATAAATTATTTTGCATTTAGTGATTATATTTAATTCTTTTAAAAAATTAAGTATAATATAAAATAATTTATATATTTTTATTTTGAAAGTATCTCTTTATATTTATAATTTAAATAATTTATATTTAGTAATTCTTTTAAAGAATTAAGTATAATATAAAATAATTTATATTTTTTAATTTTGAAAGTATCTCTTTTATTTTTTGATTCTTAGGAAGGACAATACTTAGGGTTTCAAAACCCTAGGTAACAACTAGCTCTCTCTAGGGGCTACATTTTGTGCTAGGATGTAGAGAACTCTAGAATCTTTGGTTGTAATCCAATGTCCATTCGTTGGGCTATAGAGTCACCCTCTAATATGTTCTCATATGGAAGGCTATTTTTCTACCATTCTTTTTGTTGCAGTCATTCTTCAAATTTGGCAAATGGATGCCTGCAATATTTATAAACATCTCCATGATACTTATTCAGAATTTTTTTAGTAGTTTCTAAGAACAACTTCACTACTAGTTTTCATGTCATTCATCTTAGAATCTACATTTGTAACCTATTCAAAAACCCTATAATTAGACATTTTAGCATGTTCCCATCTAGATTCATTAGTAGAGGACTCTTTTGGGTCTTGCAAGAACATCATCATGATGGGAAAGGGACCATATATCTAACTCTAAGAAGATCTCATGTGATAACAACTTCTGAATTGACTCCAAACGTGGCACCTGCATTTCACAAAACTGACAATGTTTGGATATGGGCTAGCATCAGAGAAGACATCCACAAGTTCCATTCAAAAAATAAAACTCTTGACCACATTACAAAGAAAGAAATACTGCCATATTTATCTCTACCATTAGTCACTAAATCTTACTTTATATATGTCGATTGTGTTTGCATGAGTCACCAAAATTTTCTTCAATAAATCTTCGTGTTAATTGAGCCCATAAAATGTCATTCACCTAACAAAAAATCATTGCGCTTTACCTAGCTTTCATATTTTGCGTGTATGCTTGCAACAACTATTCCAAGGGTCATATTCATGAGAAACCATGTGAAACTACACAACCTTTTTCATTTGGTGCATGGTCGATGCCTCTACATGTTTGAATTTTGAAGACAATGCTCCTTTCAAGAGGTCATTAGCAATACAAATATTATAAGAATCAATGATGAAAAACCATTACAATCATAAATCATGGTTTATGCATTGTAGGGCCTAGGAATATACTGAGGAGCCTCCTTCTACATAGTTGGTGGCAAGAGTAATTCAGACACCATCTCTACACCTATGCACCCACCCTCCAAAGTTGCAGTTCTATTTGAGCATAATATGTGCTCATTGGCTATGTGAAGGCTCCAACAAAGATATGATCTTGTTTGTTATGTAATTTTTCATTACACTTGTTAGGAAATTAAGTATTTGTGACATCCATCCAGTGTCGGTCTAATTTGGTTGATGTCATATAATTTGAAAATACTATTACAGGCCTAGCCATCATTTTGCACAACTATCTATTTATTCTGAGAGTATTGATGTTGTGACACCAAGGTCATTTTCCATGCTTATAAAAGGGTAGCCTTTCGCATAATAAATATAGCTTATATTATCCACTAGCTCATCCACTCTTACTAATTATCTATTTCTTTCTACAGTTAATTCATGATCAAATGATAGGTTTCTGCTAAAATTTAGTACAGACTTTGAGTCGAGGTATAAATGCAAAACCACTACAAATGCATGTTTTTGACAATCAAATTGATGATAATCAGGTATTCCTTCGAAATAATTTAATCTCAAATCACGTAACCTTTCAGCTTGATTTTCCTAGAGAGATTTTTAGCTTGGTAATGGAAATGGGGGATTATGATTTGTCATTGCCAAAATTAGAGAGGCATGTGACAACGAAAGAAATTTCCACATCAAACATGCTCTCAAAAGTCTTGTAAATGCATGATTTTGGAAATGAGTACACTGATAGATTATTATTTCCAACTGGTTTCTCTTATCTTCCTTCCATCTCTTAATTTTTAATCCATTCACTATTAATATCAACTTTCATTTGTTCGCATGAACCAAATAGACATCTACGTTCAAGTTTCCTCTCCCATGACTTCTAACTCTTATCTTGGGCTAGGCCATAGTGATACCACTAATCTTGATATTGGAAGATATATCCCCTTTTTATCATGTCACCATAACTAAAGTACCTATTAATAAAATAGAGACATTTTAAACTACTTTAACAGACTTTAACAACATCTCATATATAGCAGTAAATTTGATTCATATCTTCCTTGGCTTTGACCTTCACTATATGTTGGAAATCTACTAGTATATAAGGGTAGTAAATTGTAAACAATAATGTAAGTTGTTCTTGAAAATTTCTCGCAAAGCCGTTCCCAAACTGAGTTTGGCATCCAAACTCTAGTAGAATTTTAGCAAATAAATAACTACATGACTAAACATTTAGTTGCAAGACTAAAGTATTTGGTCATGTGACTAAAATTGATCAAATTTGAGTAATGTTTTATAATTTATAAGTATGAGTGACTAAATAAATGACTAATTTGGTCATCGGGTAAAATTACAAGGTTAGGAAAAGATAAGTGACTAAATAAATAATCAAATAAATGACTAAACATTTGGTTGCTAATAATTAGTCACCTAAACAAATGACTAAATGAATGATCAATAATTGTTTTATCATATTAATACATTCTTTAACTTTTTTATAACTTTTATGACTCACCAATTGAGTTTTTTTCATATCAATACATTATTATCAGTTAATTCCTCAAAAGTGAACTGAAAATCACCTCAATTCTCCTTCATTTTAAAATTATTATGTGGTAAAAATATTTAAGTAAAAAACACAAATTTATTTTTATTTTTAATGTTATGTTGCATAATATTTTTATTTAAATTTGGCGTAATTGGATAGTTATGTTTTTGTCGGGGAGTAACAAATTAAGATTATAAATTATATACTATAATTATTATATATTTTTGTCTATTACTAATTATTATTTATGTAATTAACAAAATTAAAACTATATTTTCACTTTTTCTAATATAAAAATGGAAAAAAGAAGTATATTATACTATAGAAAAAAATTATTAGAAAATCTCAAAATAGAGTAACTATCACCCAAAGATTTAAATGTTACCATGAAAAGAGCTATCTCCTAAGTGTAATGGCTAGAAATAATAGAGTACATCATTCTCATCACCTTGTGACAAAATAACAATAGAGTCATACATCATACATAATAAATTATCGCACTTCCCATTGACTAGGCACTATAATCTCTAGGGGAACTTGTTTTAGTAGAGTGATCTATAAAGGAGCCTCCTCATTAGTGAATAGGATGATAGAACAAAATGTAAAAATAAGTAAAATAATCAAGGACATCCAATAGTCTTAAAGTTAACATTTTCCATAAGCATTTCAAATTTGAAGTAAAATATTCACAAATTATCCTACTCTAATAGTGAAAAATCTTAGCACAATAATCATTTGAGGGAAAGTTTGACTTATCAAGGAATCCTCCTATTGGAATGTCAACATCATTCAAAGGAAAAAAAAAAACCATGCAAAAACAAAATCTAATATAGTGAAAAGAAAAAGGTTGCACGTAAGATTTAGCAACTACCTACAACATCTCACTAGGAAGGATATCCATGCAAATTTCAAGAGATGATAAGTCACTCAATGTAGAGCATGTTAGAATAACTAGAAGCCAACCAATACAAATCATAGATTGCATAATTCACAATAAATATGGGTAGGAGACAAGTCAAAGAACTTGACAATCTTCTCCTTATCAAAACATGTAGGCTCTTGATGTTCCTAGAAACGAGTAGTCATTCTTTTTACTATTAAAAGGAATACCAATCAAAGATAGCCAAAGTTATACACTTGCGAATATCAAGAAGAAAACAACGTGGGGATTGAATATTTTGGCATATAATATCCTCAACCAATATAATGATTAATTTTTAATAAGAGCCTAGATCTAATGGTATGTTATTTTTCATATAGAGACAAGCTAAAGGGGTCAACTACATGACCAAAGAAAATGAAAGGAGTGCCAAATAATACCATTTCATATTGAAAAACATGTGAAGGTAATGTTGGTTTGGAAAGGTTTAAGAAACGGACACCATTTCAAAAATGGGATATAAGTAAATGTTGAATGTAAATGAGTAAAGATCAAATTAGAAAATAAAAAGAGAAAGGTCTCAAAGCGCTTTCATTTATTGCTTCATCTCTATCTCTTTTCATCCCTTTTAGGACTCCTTTTCATCTAGATCTTCTACATCAATATTAAATATTAAATATTAAATATATTACTAAGAGAGAATAATAATTCTAATAATAACAAGAGCTCTAGAAGAGCTTGAGTCCCTGCCTTCAATGTTTTTGAAAAGAGAAGTTGTAAATTTTAACAAATTTAATTTAGATTTTTAATTAATATTTTAAATTTTAGTTTTATAGAATAATTTGGCAGTTAGCCATTGTCTAAAAATATAAAACTTAATGTAATGCATTGTAAAATCGTGACATTTGAATTAATAGATTTTTAGCCAAAAAATTTAAGATTTTTAGAATTTTATTAGATAAGTTAAATTTAAAAATTAATTGTTAAAAAAAAATAAAAAAATATATATACTAAAGTCTATATATGTAAAGCAATACAACTCTTGATAGAAATAGTATATTTTAATAAAAAATCAAATTTAATAATTTACAATGATTATTGATTTATATAAAATAATTTAAAATATATTAATATTTTTAAAAACTATTTTCAAAATTAAAAATTGTGATAATTAATATTGATAAGATTTTATTTTTGTTGTGGAAGATTAAAAAATTACTTTTTTCAAAATCTAATAAACTTGTGACAAATGTAGAAAAGATAAACTTGCAATTAATAATGAACTTGTCACAAATATGGAAAAGATAAAATTGTACTTAATGAGTTCATTAATGTACGATAAAGTTGTTAGAAAATATTTGTATTTTTGTTGGAGAAAATTAAATTTTCTCCTTGGAAAAATAGTCATTAGCCAATAAAAAAAACGGATTTTTGTTTTGATAAATAGATTTAAAAATATACAAGCATGTAACTTTAGAATGGAATAGAATAATTGTTCTTAAAAATTAATAGATGGGAGTGAAAATAAACAATAGTTCCCCTTTAGAAGGCAAGGACTAATAATAATAAGTTGTTCGACCTAATATAATCACTACGGACGTGTTTTAATATACTCACCAATACACGAGTCTATATAAAGGTAATCGACAAATTTAGTTAAATTGTTTTTAAATATGCGGGATCCCTATCATGTCAATTATTCTGAGAAAATCATCCTCCAAATATGAATTTTTAAGGGCAGAATATGCATCCTCAGCACCAAAATAAGGTAATGATTTGCATCTGCAGACTTACCTTGTGGCAGGGGCAAATTCAATATTTTTTGGCCCATTTTACAAGGGACCTGGAAGAGGCCGCGTATGAACAGTTGCTTCTATTTTTCGTGTGCTGGAGGAAAGCTCTTTAAATGCCATGCATTTGCCTGAGGTGCTACAACATTATTGATAGTGCTATTGTGAGCTATCCAAAGCCTGCCTAAGGTTTTTCAATTCAATCCTATCTTAAAAAATTACCTCTATGTCAAATGGGGGTTAAATTCATATCCAAATTGTGATGTTAGATTTTTTTCTCTGTTAAATAACTAAAAAAATGTGTAACTTGATTTAAAGTACATTATGCTGCGAAACCTATTCTATTTGAGCTAGGTTATTTGTTTCTTAAATAAATTTATATTTTTGAGGACTCGTCTCTAGTTTTTAAATCATCAAGCAATATCAATCTATTGTATAAATTGTAACTATTTATAGTCATAGCCGTTTGATCCTTACTTTTAAGTTTTAACCTATCTGGGCTGTAATACTAAGTGTGCTTGAACTGTTGCATGTTAGCGACATCAATGAAATTGGAACTGTAGGCTGCATCCTCTCCCTTTACCAGTCCGTTCTGTTGCATCAGGAACTTGATGACCTTCAGCGCCATGGCTGTACTGATGCACTCGTGTATTGAAGAAGATATCTTTGGTGCATGGTGAGCTCCAATGCACCAATATTAGCCCACCGTGCCTTTGAGGAAACCCTCAATATTTTCCAACTCCCATGTGATTGAATGCTAAGAAGCTTGATTCAATAGCTTAACTCTTTCTAATAGATACCATCCCAAGGAATTTGGAACCAGTAATTGGGAGGGATGTGATTGCAAATGGAACTACCCAATATACTACATCTTCCAGGCCCAATCTATTCTTCTCCGAGATGTAATGCTTGCTCATATCTTTTTTAAGCTTATTGTCAGTGGTGTTAATGAATTTTTTTGAAAGAAACATGGATGGGATGTTGGTATGCACTTTTTGATTAACTTCTCCTAAAGTCCCAACTTGGAATCTATGTCATGGCATTACGGATCTTGCTACCTTGACATAAAACCTTTTAATTCTTGCCTCTTTGACTTCTTTGAGACAGCGGTCACTGCTCATTGCCAAGTTTAATGTATCGTTCCACCTGTCTTCTTCATTGTGATCTTGAACATTTCCCCTGAAGAAAATGCAAGGAAGGACTTATTCTCTCAACATCAGATAATGTTTCCAAAAATGTTGTCTTAAGCATGCTGATATGAGCACTTGGTACCTTTTTAGCATGCACACATTAATTTGGCAAAAAATGTTGATGTCTTATCCTGTTTTGATTAAACATGGCATCACTTGTGAATCTCATCATAATGAGTATTGTATGATTAGGTCATAAATAATCGTTAGGTTTTATCAACTATGAAGATTATCTCTGATAATGAGCTCCTTTATTGCTACCAATCCCTTGTTTCAATAGAATGTCTGTTATATTGTTTCCCTTATGGTAGCAGTTTGACTAAGAAGTAGGAGCTATTGTTAAGCATGTCCCATGCTCTGTATTGAATTTTGTTTATTTTCTAATCACTGATTGCCACTTTTGAATGCATGGTGTTATTGACATTAAATCACTTTTAATTATGATTAAATATATTTGTAGGATTAATCCAATTGGAGCCAAGTAGGAATGTATCCACTTCTAATTCATTGTTTGTGCTGGGCTGTGGCTTCTAAGAGACTGCTTTTACAGTGTTCTCCTGTGAATCTTTGACCACACATCGTTCTTCAAACAGTCCAAGTTGCTCCTTGAGGTGCCATCATAACTCAATCTGACTATATTACTAGGAGGAGGAATCCACTTGATTTTCTGAAGGGGGCTCCAAACCCATCAATTTCTACTTATCTTAAAGTTCTCATAAAGATGCATCTGAAACCTTTCTATGACATGTTTACTCTATTCCAAAGGGTTAATGTGTGTGTTAAGTTTATATCAAATAGAGAAACCTAGTTCGAGAAAATGTTGGTGATGATTGTGGGGGAGGATAATTGAGGCACTAGGTCTGAACCATGGACAAATATTGATATCATCATCAATGGCCGTATCACACATCAAGGTGTGATTCCTTGAGTATGTATGAATGCGAACCAAATCGGGCTGATTGACCATATGCTAACCATCTACATCCTCCATACAATGTTCAACACTGAACTCCTCATGGCCTATGGGTAGTTGAAGCAACATGTTCGAGTCTTTGAGAACACTGGAAATGTACATCACATGGACCATGCTAAGAGGAGGTATGTTAAGTTATCTATGCATGTGGCTAGTATCCATACCAAAACAAAATGTGGAATGTTACAGGGTGAAGCCATTCTGTTTTGTAGTTCATTGACCTTATTGTGAATCCTCGCGTTGTATTTATGTCAGTACTCAAGGAAAGAACAAAAAATCTACCAGTTTGCTTGGATACACTACTGATTAAGTTTGCAATGTGTTTTCATGTCATTTCAGCGTACATTGTTCTTCTACCTTGCATATGAAATGAAAAATAGACCATATGAACCCCTGAGCAACCATCAACTGGCCACCTTCTTCATGTGTTCTTATCTGCAATAAGATACCCCGATTCCTTCAACATCCTTAATGCCCATTCTTACCCTATAAATATTTTCTCTGTTTCAAGGGCTCATCATCTTTGGAATACAGAAGCATGCATTAGATTATGGTTGACGTCTCTCTCTTTTGAAGAAATTTTTTTTAAAGATCTCGCAAATAAAATGTTAGGTGTTCATGTGGAAGCGTCCAAAGTCTCTTCTTTTAGCAAGATCCATGGCTCAATGGGATGCCAAACTATAAAACAAGAAATAATGAATGCTAATTTTTGAAGGATAACAATCAGAAGCATTTGGAATCATTGCATACATTGTAAAATAAATTGATGGTAGTCATTGATTCATTAATGCACCTATTTATGAGAGCTCAGTTGGATATCCAACTCAAGTCATTCTAGAATGGAAAATTTTCATAGAATTTGTGTAAGATCTTGGAAGTTCGAACAAGTTTTACTCCTTTGTTTATACAAGACTCAAGATCATATTAGGGATGGTAAATGGATATTTCAGCGTCATAGGATGACATCTCTGAATCTAGAGCTTAATAATTGTTTGGGGAACCTAAAGAAGTAGCTCTGTTTCAAGATAAAAGCATCTCAAATGACAACAATTCTTCTGAGAGTCTCAATATAATCCAAGAAAATTATTGTACAAAATAATTTTCCACCCTTGATTTGGCATTGTTAGAGTATTATCTTGGTGGAGTAATCATGTATTAGGTTAGTATCTTTGAAACAAAATTTATTTTCTATTATTAATCCTAGGTCTTCTAGAATTTTAAGTGATCTATTTTCGTGTAAGTTCACGTGGGTCATTTCTCACCATGGATTTATGATTTAATTATTTAAAACAAATTTGTTTATATTGTATTCTTTTAAGAGCAAGGGTACTATTCACAGTTAGTTATGAATGCATGTATTTTTAAAGTCGGCTGGTAGTTACATAACTATCTCTTTATCTAATCAATAGAATTTGATGCTCTAATTGTAAATAGCTTGTACTTTGTTGAAAGTATTCTCGTGGGAAGCAAGTTTTGATTTGTAATAAGAATATATAGAAGGCTTTCATGCTTTGTGTTTTTTAATCTTTAAAATTTATCTTGAACATACTCTTACACTGTTTCTGTAGTGTTTTTGTTATTGTATTGGACGTTCTACAACATACAAGCTTCCTATAGTGCCCCATGCCATTGAAATTATTTGTGCTAGTTTTGGTGAGGGTAGAATAGTGATCTTAGTAACACCACAGATCCTCAGAGGTGTCTGTGCAGCAAAACAAAGCATGGGAGTTGATTCGGTGTTACCATGAATTACAGAGAATGTCATCTGCCACTGAAATTCTCCAGTGTATTTTGTGAAGGTGGAAGAGTCGTCTTGATAGAACTGGAGATTACCAGAGATGTTTATGGTTGTGCATTAATGCAAAATAGAGGAGCTTATTGGGAATTCCCACTGATCATATAAATGGGTTGAACATATCACAGGTAATGCATTTGTTTGTTGTAATATAGATCAAATGCCTAGATAATACTTAAATGTCCCAATGGGTATTTGCATCCTATACAGCTTTGGAAGATGATTCAGTACCTGATCCCGCTAGGAAAATATAGATTTAATAAAAGAGCATGAGACACTTTAAGGACGCCCTTCCCTAATATTCATTTAAGAAGCCTTTTGCAATGGGTGCTCAGCCTGGATAAGGAATAATGGTTACTTTCAGGTTACTTGTTTGGACTTTGGGACTGAGTGCAATTTGATATTTTTGTATATTATCTTAGTTACATTTTGACAGCTACCTTAGTCTTCATCTCTGGCATCCCTTAGTTTTCCCTTTAAAGTTTCCCTTTCTAACAATTCTTGAGCACTTATTCCATCACATTGACCTTACTTGTAAATCTTTGGGTTGTAAGTTTGTGTATTACCCGAACAAAATATCACCATGAGTTCTGACATCTTATGCATCTTTAGAAGCCGGTTCAACATCTAATTAACCAAACACAACATGCCTATCATTTCTGATGTCACAACCGAATCAATTACCTTGTCTTTGGTTCCATCTATTTGTATCAATATTATACTAAGCAAGTATCACTTCTTTTTCAATGCAAGTAGGGAGGATGTTGTTAAAGGGTTATGGGGTTGCGACTTATAGAACCTGGACCACTTTAAATCATTCATTGATAACACACAAGAATGATAATTGTATCTCATTAGACCATCTTAGAGTCATATAATCGGATAAGTGCACCAAGTTGTGGTGCCAAAAAGGGTATAAGTGGACACCTTTTTCCTGAAATCAGCAATTTCTGAACTTCAACAAGAATTTAAAGATAGTTATGCTCAAAATTTTAAGATATAACAAAAACAAAAGTAGTAGTCCTTTGAATCTAGTTTCTAAACTACTAATTTTTTTCCAAAATGGTTTAGTTTTAGGTCTTCAAAAAAATAGGCCACAGAAAGTGGTACTATCTATTCCAAAAAAAATAACACAGTACAAAGTGTGGCCCCCCTAAAATTTTAACTTTTAAAAAAAAAATCTTTAACTGCTCCAGTCAAAAGTTACTTAACACTATGTAGTTTATCCCAGATTTTTCAAGTAATTTTATAATGTGTATTTTATTTTTTATGAATTTTTTAACTAGACACATCCCAAAAACATAAAATATCTGTGTGCTCCCCCTAGAAATGATTGAAAATTAATCTAAAATCAAAACCTTTTTTTTTTCAAAGTGTGTAGAATGGAGTCTAGTTTCTAAAAAATTAAGTTGTTGCAAAATTTGATGAACAAGCTAAAATCTACAGCCTAATTAGTACATGTTGGTTTTTGACAAAAAATGAACATACATTCAAAAGAAATTATAGATGAAAGACTTGAAATAGTTCAAATAAAAAATAATTATATTTTTATATAGCTAACACAGAGACCTACAATGTCATATAACCTGATCTTATCAATGCTCAACCATGAAGAATCTTGAAGGAGAGCACACAAGAAAAATCAATCATTTTTTATATGTTTGTAGCAAAACATGTCTTAGACGAGTTTATAGACTCCAAACCTTTGGGTTTGATCCCCAAGGCAAAACCAAGCCTTAGGCTTAGTAGAATGCAAAGGTTTGAATAGCATGTATGCCCTATAGCACGTGTGCCCTATAGCGTATACGTGTTATTTAAATTTTTTTAAATTTGGGTCTCAATAGCGTGTGTGCATTATAGTGCACACACACTATTGAGGCCTAAATAGTGCATAAGAAGAGAGGCAAAGAAAGAGAAAGAGAGAGAGGGGGAATGGGTGTGTGTGTGTGTGAGAGAGAGAGAGAGAGAGGAAGTGTGAGAGAGAGTAGGGGTGACAAAGAGAGAGTACAAGATGGGAGAGAGAGATTAAGAGTAGGGGATGGCAAAGAGAGTAGGCAATGGGAGAGGGAGTGAGAGAGGGAGAGAGAGAGAGAGAGAGAGAGGAGGAGGATGGAAGTGTGTGTGAGAGAGAGTAGGGCATGGGAGAGAGTGTGAGTGTAAGAGAGAGTGGGGGTGGCAGAGAGAGAAAGTAGGGGATGGGAGAGGGGAGAGAGATTAGAGAGGGAGAGAGTGAGAGAGAGAGACAATAAGTGGTGGGAGAGGGAGAGAGGGGGATGGGAGTGTGCGTGAGAGATGTAGAGAGTAGGGGATGGGAGAGGAGAGAGGGGGGTAGGAGTGTGTGGGTGTGTGAAAGAGAGAGAGGATAGAGAGAGAGTAGGCAGTGGGAGAGGGAGTGGGAGAGGGAAAGAGAGGGGGGAATGGAAATGTGTGTAAGAGAGAGAGTAGGGGATGGGAGAGAGAGAAAGTGTGAGAGAGAGTAGAGGTGATAGAGAGAGATTGAAAGTAGGGGATGGGGGGAGAGAGAGAGTACAGGATGGGAGTGAGAGATTGAGAGAGAGAGAGAGAGAGAGAGAGAGAGAGAGAGAGAGAGAGAGAGAGAGAAGGCAGTGGGAGATGGAGTGTGAGAGGGAGAGGGAGAGCGAGAGAGAGAGGGGAGGATGGGAGTGCATGTGTGTGAAAGAGAGTAGAGAATGGGAGAGAGAGAGAGAGAGAGAGAGAGAGAGAGAGAGAGTAGGTGGTGGGAGAGGGAGTGAGAGAGGGGGATGGAAATGTGTGTGTGTGTGTGTGTGTGTGTGTGTGAGAGAGAGAGAGAGAGAGTAGGGGATGGGAGAGTGTGAAAATGTGAGAGTATAGAGGGTAGCAAAGAGAGAGTAGAGAGGGAGAGAGTGAGAGTGAGAGAGAGAGAGAGAGTAGGTGGTGGGAGAGGGAGTGGGAGAGGGAAAGCGAGTGAGAGATAGAGTAGGGGATGGGAGAGGAGAGAGAGGGGGGATGGATGTGTGTGTGTGTGAGTGAAAGAGAGAGAGTAGGGGTTGGGAGAGAGAGAGAGAGAGAGAGTAGGCAGTGGGAGAGAGAGTGAGAGAGGGAGAGTGAGAGAGAGGGGGATGGGAGTGTGTGTAAGAGAAAGAGTAGGGGATAGGAGAGTGTGAGAGTGTGAGAGAGAGTAGGGGTGGCAAAGAGAGTAGCGGATGGGAGAGAGAGAGAGAGAGTGAGAGTAGGGGATGGGAGAGAGAGAGTAGAGAGGGAGAAAGTGAGAGAGAGATAGTAGGCAGCGGGAGAGGGAGAGAGAGGGGGGATGGGAGTGTGTGTGAGAGATCTAGAGAGTAGGGGATGGGAGAGGGGAGAGAGGGGGGGATGGGAGTGTGTGGGTGTGTGAAAGAGAGAGTAGGGAATGGGAGAGGGGAGAGAGAGAGTAGGTGGTGGGAGAGGGAGTGGGAGAGGGAGAGAGAGGGGGAATGGGAATGTGCGTAAGAGAGAGAGTAGGGGATGAGAAAGAGTGTGAGAGTGTGTGAGAGAGTAGGGGGTGGTAGAGAGAGTACGGGATGGAAGGGAGAGAGAGAGAGAGAGAGAGAGAGAGAGAGAGAGAGAGAGAGAAGGTGATGGGAGAGAGACTATAATATATATATAGAGAGAGAGAGAGAAGTAGGCAGTGGGAGAGGGAGTGGGAGAGGGAGAGAGAGAGAGGGGGGATGGGAGTGTGTGTGAGAGATCTAGAGAGTAGGGGATGGGAGAGAAGAGAGAGGGGGATGGGAGTGTGTGTTTGTGAAAGAGAGAGAGTAGGGGATGGGAGAGGGGAGAGAGAGAGTAGGGGATGGGGGAGAGAGTGGGAGAGGGAGAGAGGGGGGAATGGGAATGTGTGTGTGTGTGTGTGTGTGTGTGTGTGTGTGTGTGTGTGAGAGAGAGAGAGAGAGAGAGGGTAGGGGATGGGAGAGAGTGTGTGAATGTGAGAGAGAGTAGGGGGTGACAGAGAGAGAGTATAGAATGCGAGAGAGAGTGAGATTAGGGGATGGGAGAGGGAGAGAGAGAGAGAGAGAGAGAGAGAGAGAGAGTAGGGGATGAGAGAGAGAGAGAGAGAGAGAGAGAGAGAGAGAGAGAGAGAGAGAGAGAGATAACTTAGGCGGTGGGAGAGGGAGAGAGATAGTGGGGATGGGAATGTGTGTGAGAGATCTAGAGAGTAGGGGATGGGAGAGGATAGAGAGGGGGGATGGGAGTGTGTGTCTGTGAAAGAGAGAGTAGGGGATGGGAGAGGGGAGAGAGTAGCTCGAGAGAGAGTAGTAGATGGGAGAGAGAGTAGGTGGTGGTAGAGGGAGTGGGAGAGGGAGAGAGAGAGGGGGGGATGGGAGTGTGTGTAAGAGAGAGAGAGTAGGGGATGGGAGAGAGTGTGAGAGAGTGACAAAGTAGGGGGTGGCACAGAGAGAGAACGAGATGTGAGAGAGAGAGAGGTAGTAGACAGTGGGAGAGGGAGAGAGAGGAGGGATGGGAGTGTGTGTGAAAGAGATCTAGAGAGTAGGGGATGAGAGAGGAGAGAGAGTGAGAGTAGGGGATGAGAGACCTGAGAGAGAGTGAGAGAGAGTAGGGGATGTGAGAGAGAGAGAGAGTAGTCAGTGGGAGAGGGAGAGAGTGGGGGGATGGGAGTGAGAGAGAGAGAGAGAGTAGTCAGTGTGAGAGGGAGAGAGTGGGGGGATGGGAGTGAGAGAGAGAGAGAGAGAGTAGGGGATGGGAGAGGAGAGAAGGTGAGAGAGAGTAGGGGATGGGAGATAGAGTAGGTGATGGGAGAGGAAGAGTGAGAGAGAGAGAGAGTAGGGGATGGGAGAGGGGAGAGAGTAGGGAGAGAGAGAGGAGGATGGGAGTGTGTGAGATAGAGAGAGTAGGGGATGGGAGAGGAGAGAGGGTAAGAGAGAGTAGGCAGTGGGAGAGGGAGAGTGAAAGAGAGTAGGGGATGGAAGAGGAGAGAAAGTGAGAGAGAGAGTAGGGGATGGGAGAGGAGAGAGAGTAGGGGAGGGGAGAGGATAGCGAGTGAGAGAGTAGAGGATGGGAGAGAGAGAGAGAGTGAGAGAGATTAGGCAATGGGAGAGGGAGAGTGAGAGAGAGTAGGGGATGAGAGAGGAGAGAGAGAGAGAGAGAGTAGGGGATGGGGGATTATGGGATAGGGAGAGATGTGTTTTCACATAGTGCATACGCTTTATAGTGCATAAGTGCTATAGTGCGTATGCACTATGCGAAATCACCTAAAAATGGTCAAAGAGCAAGTTTGGGTCCCTTTTGATCCATATTTTGTTTTTTGCCTATTATGCATTCTGTTGTTTTAACATAAAATAGGAGTTTTAAGCTATTGGAAGTTAGAAAACACTATTTGAAGACATTTTGAAGCTAGCAAATACCAAATTCAATCATTGGGTCAACTTTTTGAATAGTGTTTCTATAGAAAAGGTTAGTGAAATTCTTTTTAAATATTGCTTTTTGATATATAAAGACAAATTTGATTATAATTTGACATGTTTAATATATAGTGAATTCATTGAAATTTGTATGTTTGAATGAATTGTTATTTGGAAATGGTTAGAAATTTGACAAGTTGTTTGATATATATTGTATATTCATTGAAATAATTGTAATTTTTATATGTATTTGAAGGATTTATAATTTACAAATTGTACGTAATTCAAATGTTTGAATAATTTGACATGTAGAAATCATCATCATGCCAGGAAAGAAACCAAAAACTCAAACAAATGACGATAGGGTGAGAGATTTGGCAATTAAAAGAGATAAAATGAAATTACTACATAAACAAAGAAAATTGCAAAGCAATAATGAAGAATTGACTTTCGAAGAGGACTACGAACCACCGATACAAAGAAATAAAGAGAAAGAATTGGAAAGACAAAGAGAATGAATGAGACTATTATGTTCAAGAAGACAATTGAATTGTGAAGCTACACCATCTTACAATTTTGGAGTCATATAATCCTCTTATGTTGAAGAGACACTAATTTGTAGATTTGACGATATACACACTCCACCATGTCATGTTGAAGGCAAAACATCAACATATCAAGTAGGTGATATTTCATCTTTTGCATCTTATTGCTAAGGCACATCATCTTCGATTCAAGGTACACAAAACACTCAACCTTATGTTGATATTCAAAATGTTGAGGGAATGAAAGAGATTATAACACCTTCTAGAATTTGTTTTAGAAGACCAAAATATTTAATTGATATTGATACTAACATTTTGAAATTAATGTCTTACAAGATTAGCAAGTGTACTTTTCAAAGAAGAGTTAATCATATGTGAAGATTATTCTTTGAAGAATTAAATATTATAGGTCTGCCAATTATTTGTTGAAATGATGAGGAATTTAAAATTTAGGCCTATTATGAAGATTATTGGGCTAAGAACGATGGACGATTCAAATGAAAAAAGAATTGCAAATAATCTAATGAGTATTTGACAAAGTGGGGTTCTAAATCACACACCAAAAATAGTAATATCATAAGACGAGTACTTACATCGACAATAGTAAGTACCCAAATGAAGAAAGCTCAACTAATGAGAAAGACAAACAAACATTAAAAATTGGTAGAGGTACTCTAAGGAGAGTCATGTTAAGGCATGAAAGATTGGAAGATCCAACAAAAAATGAGTTATGGACATTTAGCGGTAAACTATCGCGAAAAGATAAAAAAATTAGTGAAGCTTTGAAATCATTGATTGAGAATTTTTAAAAAATAACACACATGTTTCTCCTAATCAAAGAGATGTTGTAAGAAGAATGATTGGTAGTTAAAATCGCGACCCACATGAAAAACATTTTTTGGACTCAACTCAGGCACAATTTTTCGCAAAACTTATAGGTATGTATCCTCAAATTTGAATAAGTCAGAGATTTTTTGAGATGGGTAAACCATTTTATGTCAAGATAAATCACACACATACAACTTTTTGTTGTAGGATACATATTGAATTTTCTAACCATTTTGATGTTTTTAGGCATATATGTGTATTTTTGCATTCTAAGTTTTTTTTGCAGGATTGTGACATGAATGAGCCACCAAAATCTTCAAGGGAATTCATATCCAACATTTTATGTGAAATAGGGGATGACCAACAATTTTACAAGACATCATGCTTGGATGGTACACACTTATTTTGTGGTTCTTTGCAACTTTTATCAACTTGTCTACATATGGATAGTACACATGTGATTGGAAATGAAATAGTAGATTATGAAAAATTTAAGACAGTGACATATGCTCTAAAAGATGCGAAATAGGGCAAAAGATGTGATTTAGTCATTGAAAATATTCTAGTGTATGAGTTCATGAAAATTTTTCATGAAAAAATTATTTACAAGTATGCAAGGCATACACATAGAGCTCAATGGCTAAATTTGCAATTCAAGTTGTGCAAGGATACGTTTCCACTAGATACCATTGTTTCAGTTGTAGACTTCACAGAGAACTATAGAATACAACCACAAAATGAGGTGCAAGAAAAGTATTATACTTCTCAACATGTTTCCATATTTGTTCACATAACATTCATGAATTCACCTACAAGTACAGAGGATGACAGGAAGATTTTGAGGGAGTACCATTTTTACATCAGAAATAATCAATCACATTCTATGGAGTTTGTACAGGGTTGTTTTCAACTATTTTATGAGATTTGGCTAACAAGGGCATCACATTTTGTCAGCACATTATTTGGTCAAACAATTGTGCATCTCAATTTAGGAATGCACAGATGTTCTATTGGTTGAATAGGATGCATAGGTTGTGTAGAATTCAATATATGTGAAATTTCACAGAGGCTGGTCATAGAAAGAGAGAGCACAATGGTGTAGGCACATGCATCAAAAGAGCCTTATCCCATGAAGAACTAAAGTACAAAGATGGAGCAATATTGACAGATGCAAAAATCCATTGTCTAGTGGTGTAACGCTACAATGGGTCCAGGTAAGGAAGGTGAGTCTACAATTCATAGATTTTTTTTGTTGATAGATAATACTAACATTGCACCATATAAGGATTATTGCACACTAACATGATCTAGTGAATTGCACTCTTTTAGAATCTCCAATGCAAGTTCATGGAGTATCCACATACGAAAAATGGCATGCTATTGTCCATCATGTGCAGAGAAAAATTGAGATGAGCGTGAGTCGACTGAATGGGTGGACTATTGGGATATACGGGTTTTGGACCCAATTGTCACCTATTGTCCCCCACAAGCACTAGAAATGGTAGAGATGGATTTGTCTATTGACTTTGACCACTTGTTTGATCTAGTGCAACCTAGTAATATATATATTTATATATCTTTGTAATTTCAATATGTGACTTTATAACTTTTACCTAAGTATTTTCTGAATTAATGACCACATTTTGTATATTTGTCACTGCAAGCCATGTTTTTGTTGTTATTACACTTGAAGACAATGAAAAAGGGATAGATTATTATTTGTGTCATTGTGTCTAAGCTAAAAAAAATTGGATCACTCGGTTATAGATGGTGAAGGTTTAGAGTATCATGTCAGTGCGGTGGCTGTAACTGACATATGGCTTAGATGATATTCTATAAAGAACGCTAACTTGTGGTTATTTGAGGATTGGAAAATAGAGAGGAAGATTCTTCATTATTCAAACTTTTTTGTTGCATCAAATGTCCACTTGAAAAAATATGGTGGAAAACCACATAATAAGATTCTTTGGAAAGTTTGCAGGTCAAACCACGAGGCAATACTTGAGACATTAAAATGTAGGGTAGATCTAGTTGCCTCATTAGATTGAATAGAGATAGAGGGAGAGAGAGAAAGAGTGATCAATTGGATCTAAATACAATGTTGCAACCTCTCCCCCAAGACTATCCACATGACAATGTGGGTATTGTTATTATGTGTAAGTGATGAGATAAGTTTAAATCACATATTTTATGTTTTGATTTGTTTAGAATTTAGATACATTATTTGAATTTATATTAGATTCTTTAATAGGACCCATTTTCAGATTAGTCATTTGAATAAGTGAAAGTTTAGAATTTGTTGTTTAGATCAAATGTAATGAAAGAACCTGAAAATTGTTTGAATGTGAATGCTTTGTGATGTAAAGTAATGATTGTGTGCATGTAACTAGAAACTTCAAACTGGCAAAAAGAAGGATACAATGGGAGAAGTTTCTAAGACTCATCAAGCCATTTAGTAAGCCACTTGATCATTGTTAAAAGCTCAAACAAATAATTCTTTGCATTTGGAACATTGTTACCAATAATGATATTATGACTAACATGCTTTTATCTTTTATTTGTTTTGTCATCTATAGTTATTTTAGATAAACTCCAAAATAAATTTATATCCAAATCATTAACTTATAAAATCCATTTTATAAATGTTTTAGATATTGTCTATTTAGAAGTGTTAAGACCAAAGTGTATGATCTTTGGTTCACTCCTATTCACAAGATTCAAGTTTTTAGCATATGTATAGGTTTGGTGGTTAAATCCTTTAAGGATGACCATAGGTTGTTATGTTTGTTCACTCTTAGTCTAAAAATTGCAAGGTTGTGATTGTGTGGAAGAATCCACAACCTTAAGGATAATCATAGGTGGTTCATCAATGTTTGATTTGTAGCCTTCCTTTTTCCCTTTAGACATAATCATGTTTATGTTCTCACAAGTTGGCTCAATCATATGTAGTTGATCTTTGCATCCTATTTTTCTTCTTAGAACTTTCTTCTTGTTCATGCTTGGGTACTTGGGTTCATTGAAAACCTTATGATTAGTATTGGTCATGATTCCATCCACCCCAACTTTCTTATCATCAATGAGATCTTAAATGAGGTATTTAAATTTTCATATAATTTGATGCAGAGTGCAACAATGGAAGCACAACCTTAAGACCCAACCCCAAAACCAACACTCAAGATGTTCAAAGGATTGAACAATTGATTTGTTTTAATTTAACAAGTGTATACCTCTGCAAGAAGCTGCTATGAGGGTTTTAAGACTCACCATACAAAAGTATGGCACAAAGAAATTTGACCCAAATCAAGCGTTTAAGAACAAGTTCCATTAATTTGGGTAAAATTGGGATTTTATAGTTTTAGGCCTCACAACTTCAAACAAAGGCTAGAAAATACTTAGTCACAACCCAACTAAGAAAAATCCACCATTGGTTGCAGTCCCAACAACCCACAACACAAATTGCAAAGAAGGACCTAGAATCCTATTAGGTCTCCAATCCCTAATTTTTGCCAATAACTTCAAAACTTCCCAAAAGACTTAAAGAAAAAATCACACTTTCAAATACCCTTTTTCAAGTTCTCTCAAACCCTAAAGTTGTAGAGATTGACTCCACTCCAACATATCATAACCCTAACTAATTTCATAGGCCTAATTAGTTAGGTTAGGCTTGGGTTTCAAAGCAAGAGGTTAGGAATGGGTGCATAGAACCAAAACTCCACTTCTAGGGTGTTCTACTAACTCAAAAAAGGACAATTTGTTTGATCACAAAGTCCGTAATGTCTCTCCATCTCTTTATCTAATCCAGTCTCCTTAAAACTAGTCAAATACATGTTGATATTTGACCTAGGGCTTCCTCCCAAAATTTAATGCCTTCAATTCCTATTCCAAAACTACAAAAATCTTATAGTACACATCCCTAACTTGCCTCATATAAGTGGAGAAGAAATTCCACCAATGGATTAGCAAGCTTTCAAACACTTACCATCAATTTTCAAATCAAAAAGGTCATCATCCACTCCTTATTCTTCTATATTGTACTTGCAAAATGTCAAGAAATTGCACTGAAACATATATATTTTATTGATTTGAAAGCAAGTTTACAATTAGATCTTTCCTCTTTATCTATTTTTTAATGTCTCAAGCCTAAATAGGTTGTTTCCAACCATTCCACTCAACCATCAAATGTTTTGAGCTTTTGGGACTTCTAAACCAAAAAGTTGCTTAGCAAATTGTAAAAGTTGCTAACAATTTTTAAGAAACTTTTGTTGTTATAGCAAGAAATTTTGCATTTAAACTTGATTAACATTTAGAAATCTTGTCAGGTTTCCAAACCTCTAAGACACACTTAGAAAAATATGAAATGACTAACATATCATCCATTAGGACCAAATAATGCCCTAGGTTTATAAACACACCAAGGGGTCTTGTGTCCTTAACAAAATGGATGGGTCATAGGGAGATCATGAGATCTATCCCCCAATCTTATTACAAAAATATTGATGAATTAAAGTTAGGTGCTCTACACCATAATTTATAGTCTTATGACTCATATTCCTATCATAGATGCAATAGTGATTGTCATTCCAAAATTTAGGCTTAACCTTGGGCTCATAAGGTTTATATTTATATGGTAGTGTAATGATCTTATTCGATATCAAAGTATTCAACACCAATTCAAGTGAGTCTCCTAGAGGTGTATAGGTGTGCTTAGATTTGGAAACCCATGATGGTTTACTTCTACTAGAGTCATTAGATTTGTCTGAGTCAATATTCAAGTGGAGAAGCATATTATTTTATAGTTTGAATGTCATTGGTCATTGGTCAAGTTGATGTCATTGGTCAAGTTGATCATGCTAGGCTCCTTCTTCATTTCTTCCATTTGTTTCATAACAACTTCTAAAGGTGAAGGTTCATTCGTTTGAATCAAGTTTTCAACATTGGGGTTTTGTGAAAATTTTATTCCTTGAGAGAATAATTGCATGAAGCATTTACCTTTTTCTTATATTTATTTGTAACTAGTATGAAAGAAGATACAATAATTCAGTAAGATAACTAGAATAGACTTGATTTTCAAACTAGGTTAGTAATATTTCCACTTTTCCAAAGTGATGATGTAAAAAGAGAAAAAATGCATAAAATGTTGTCCTCTTGTATAAAATGTTGTCCTCTTACATTTTTCTCCACATTTTTTCATAACATCAAGAAATTTTTTTGAAGATTAGGATACCTATTTCGCTCCTCTATAACATATCAAAAGATGAGGTATGGTTGTTTTGAACCAAGTCTATGTTGTTACACTATGGGCCACTTTTTAAGTATAAAAATGAGCAATATAAGTGATTTTTCAAGGAAAAAAATATTTTTATGTTGTCCTTAGGGTTATTAGGTTAAATTTTAGGCATCTAGGAGTTAAGATGTCAAAATTTGTAAAAAATTGCAAAAGTTGTCAAACTAAAATTGTAAAAATGCTGACAACTTTTCAAGAGTTTGGGAATTGGTGAAGGGCTGAGAAATTGGAAATAAGTTATTTTAGTGTTTTTAAACTTTTTCCAATTCATAGAAGTGGAATCAAGTGAAAAATATAAAAATTGTACTTTTTGTGCAAAGTTGCATTGTTGAAAGTTGTAAAAGTTGCTCAAATTTGCAACTTAGTGGAAAAGGGGTCATGGGATCAATCTGTTTATTCTGTTTTCTCCAGGTGGCCTTGTAAACCCTATCTCCAAGCTCATCCCATCCCATTAAGCACTCAAACATTCTCGAGCATGCCAAACTGAAATGTCCCTAAGGGTTATTAAATGCCATAGGGCAGTGATCTTTGACGGGGCATATCTCGGAGCTTGTGCAGGTATGGATTTAATTTCAATTCCTATAGGATCATGTTGCAAAGACCTACAATAACCTCTCTCATTTTTTGGAGATCTTACTCCATTTTCATTTTGCAATTCCATCTTGGGTGATGTTGAAACTTGTAGTGTTGGCCAATACAAATTTTCCAATTTTCAAATCTCTCTCACCTTTCATTGTGGGATCAAACTATCTATTCTGTTAGCTTTGAGTGGCTAAGTAAACCCTATCCCCAAGCTTGTCCTATCCCATTGAGCACTCGAACATTCTTGGGCACACCGAACCAAAATGTCCCTAAGGGTCACTAAATACCATAGGGTAGCAATCTTTGATAGGGTATATCTTGGAGCTCGTGCGAGGTATGGATGTGATTCTAGTTTCTATAGGACCATGTTACAAAGACCTATAATAACCTCTTTTTCTTTTTGGAGATCTTACTTCATTTTGATTTTGTGATGCCATCTCGGGTGATGCTAAAACTTATAGTGTTGGCCAATACAAAGTTGTCAACTACCAAATCTCTCTCACCTTTCATCATGGGATTGAACTATCTGTCTGTTAGCTTTAGGTGGTCAGGTAAACCATATTCCCAAGCTCATCCAATCCTGTTGAGCACTCAAACATTCTTGGGCACACCGAACCAAAACATCCCTTAGGGTCACTAAATGCCATAGGGCAGTGATCTTTGACGAGACATATCTTGGAGTTTGTGTGAGGTATGGATGTGATTCTAGTTCCTATAAGACTATATTATGAAGACCTACAATAAACTCTCTTACTTTTTGGAGATCTTACTCTATTTTGATTTTGTGATGCCATCTCAGATGATGTTGAAACTTGTAGTGTTGGCTAGTACAAAGTTGCCAACTACCAAATCTCTCTCACCTTTTGTCGTGGGATCAAACTGTTTATTCCATTAGCTACAGGTGGCTAGGAAAATCCTATCCCCAAGCTCCTCCCACCCTATTAAGCACTTGAACATTCTTGGGCATGCTGAACCAAAATGTCCCTAAGGGTCACTAAATGCCATAGGGTAGGGATCTTTGAAGGGACATATGTCAAAGCTCATGTGAGGTATGGATGTGATTCTAGTTCCTATAGGATTATGTTGTGAAGAGCTACAATAAACTCTCTCATTTTTTGGAGATCTTACTCCATTTTGATTTTGTGATGCCATCTCAGGTGATGTTGAAACTTGTAGTGTTGGCTAGTACAAAGTTGCCAACTGTCAAATCTGTCTCACCTTTCATCATGGGATTGAACTATCTACTCCATTAGCTTTGGGTGGCTGAGTAAACCCTATTCCCAAGCTCATCTCATCTCATTGAGCACTTGAACATTCTTGGACATGCCAAACCGAAATGTCCCTAAGAGTCACTAAATGCCATAGAGCAACAATATCTGATGAGGCATATCTCGAAGCTCGTGTGAGGTATGGATGCAATTTTAGTTCCTATAGGACTATGTTGTGGAGACCTACAATAACCTCTCTAACATTTTGAAGATCTTACTCTATTTTGATTTTGTAACGCCATCTCAGGTGATGCTGAAACTTGTAGTGTTAGCTAGTACAAAGTTGCCAAGTACCTAATCTCTCACACCTTACATTGTAGGATTGAACTGTCTATTTCATTAGCTCTAGGTGGCCAGGTAAACCCTATCCCAAGATCATCCCATCCTGTTGAGCACTCAAACTTTCTCTAGCACACCGAATCGAAACTTCCCTAAGGGTCATTAAATGCCATAGGGCAGTAATCTTTGATAGGGCATATCTTGAAGCTCATGTGAGGTATGGATACAATTCTAGTTCCTATAGGACTATGTTGCAGAGACCTACAATAACTTCTCTCACTTTTTGGAGATCTTGCTCTATTTTGATTTTGTGACACCATATTGGGTGACACTAAAACTTGTACTGTTGGCTAGTAAAAATTTGCCAAAAACCAAATCTCTCTCACCTTTTGTCGTGAAATCAAACTATCTATTATATTAGCTCCAAGTGGTTGAGTAAACCCTATCCCCAAGCTCATTCCATCCTATTGAGCACTCAAACATTCCCAGGCATGCTGAACCAAAACATCCCTAAGGGGTCACTAAATGCCATAGGGTAGTGATCTTTGACGGGGCATATCTCAAAGCTCATGTGAGGTAAGCATGCAATTCTAGTTCCTATAGGACTATGTTGTGGAGACCTACAATAACCTATCTCACTTTTTGGTGATCTTTCTCTATTTTGATTTTGCGATGCCATCTCAAGTGATGTTGAAACTTGTAATGTTGGCCAGTACAAAGTTTTCAACTGCCAAATCTCTCTCACCTTTCATCATGGGATCAAACCATCTATTCTATTAACTCTAGGTGGTCGAGTAAACCTTATCCCCAATCTTGTCCCATCCCGTTGAGTGCTTAAATATTTTCAGGCATGTCAAACTAAAATGTCCCTAAAGGTCACTAAATGCCATAGGGCAGTGATCTTTGATGGGGCATATCTCTAAGCTCATGCAAGGTATGGATATGATTCCAGTTCCTATAGGACCATGTTGCAGAGACCTACAATAAACTCTCTTTTTTTTTGGAAATCTTACTTCATTTTTATTTTGCGATGCCATCTCGGGTGATGCTGAAACTTGTAGTGTTGGCTACTACAAAGTTGCCAACTATCAAATCTCTCTCACTTTTTGTCATGAGATCGAACTGTCTATTGTGTTAGCTTTGGATGGCTAGGTAAACCCTATCCCCAAGCTTGTCCTATCACATTGAGCGCTTGAACATTTTTGAACATGCCAAACTGAAATGTCCCTAACAGTCACTAAATGTCATAAGGCAACCATCTTTGATGGGGCATATCTCGAAGCTCGTATGAGGTATGGATTCAATTCTAGTTCCTATAGGACTGTATTGTGGAGACCTACAAAAAAATCTCTTGCTTTTTGGAGATCTTACTCTATTTTGATTTTGCAATGCCATCTCAGATGATGCTAAAACTTGTAGTGTTGGCCAATACAAAGTTGCCAACTACCAAATCTCTCTCACATTTCATTGTGGGATTGAGCTATCTATTTTATTAGCTCTAGGTGGCCAGGTAAACCCTATCTCCAAGCTTGTCTCATCTTTTTGAGCACTCAAATATTCTCGGGCATGCCAAATTGAAACATCCCTAAGGGTCACTAAATGTCATAGGGTAGCGATCTTTGATGGGGCATATCTTAGAGCTCATGCGAAGTATGGATGCGATTCTAGTTCCTATAGGACCATGTTGTAGAGACCTACAATAACCTCTCTCACATTTTGGAGATCTTACTCTATTTTGATTTTCTAACACCATCTCAAGTGATGTTGAAACTTGTAGTGTTGGCTAATAAAAAGTTGCTAACTGTCAAATCTCTCTCACCTTTCATTGTGGGGTCAAACTATCTATTCAGTTAGCTCTGAGTGGCTAGTTAAATCCTCTCCCCAAGTTTGTCCCATCCTATTGAGTGCTTGAACTTTCTCGGGCATGCCAAATCGAAACACCCCTAAGGGTCACTAAATGTCATAGGGTAGTGATCTTTGACGGGGCATATCTCAGAGCTCGTACGAGGTATGGATGAAATTTCAATTCCTATAGGACTATGTTGTGGAGATCTACAATAACCTATCTCTTTTTTTAAAAATCTGGCTCCACTTTTATTTTGTGATGCCATCTCATGTGATGCTGAAACTTGTAGTGTTGGCTAGTACAAAATTGCTAACTGCTAAATCTCTCTCACCTTTCATCGTGGGATTGAACTGTCTATTTTGTTACCTCCAAGTGGCTAGGTAAACTCTATCCCCAAGCTTTTCTTATCTTATTGAGCACTCAAACATTCTCAAGCATGCCAAACTGAAATGTCCCTAAGGGTCACTAAATGCCATAGGGTGACGATCTTTGACAGGGCATATCTCAAAGCTCATGCAAGGTATGGATGTGATTCTAGTTTCTATAGGACCTTGTTGTAGTGACCTACAGTAACCTTTCTCACTTTTTGAGAATCTTACTCCATTTTGATTTTGCAACGCCTTCTTGGGTGATGTTGAAACTTGTAGTGTTGGCCAATACAAAGTTGCCAACTACCAAATCTCTCTCACCTTTCATCGTGGGATCAAACTATCTATTCTGTTAGCTCCGAGTGGATGGGTAAACCCTATCCCCAAGCTCATCTTGTCCCGTTGAGTACTCAAATGTTCTTGGGCATGCCGAATCAAAATGTCCCTAAAGGTCACTAAATGTCATAAGGTAGCAATCTTTGAGAGAGCATATCTTGGAACTTGTGCGAGGTATTGATACAACTTTAGTTCTTATAGGACTGTGTTGTAGAGACCTACGATAACCTCTCTTTCTTTTTGAACATCTTACTCTATTTTGATTTTTTGATGCCATCTTGGGTGATGTTGAAACTTGTAGTGTTGACCAGTACAAAATTGCCAACTACCAAATATCTCTCACCTTTCTTTGTGGGATTGAATTTTTTGTTCCATAAACTTTGGGTGGCTAGGTAAACACTAGCCCCAACCTCATCCCATCCCATTGAGCGCTCGAACATTCTCAGGCATGCCGAACTAAAACATCCCTAAGAAAGATAATGACAGATTAAGGGGCATACAAGAGTTCATAAATTTCTATTTATCTCCCCCACACTGAAAATATCATGGAGAAAACATGGTGTGATGTGTACAAGGAGAAGATTCTTAAGGGCTCATAACTTTTCCTCCTCATCATAAGTCACAATCTTAAGGGTTTATTAGAGGTAGGCTTAATATGGCACATACTCTAATGTGCCATAGGTTTATAAGATTGTGTCAAAACTATCAAAGGAATGACAAAGATCACTATTTTGCATCATTATAAGGGTTTCTCAAAGAGTTTATCTTATGTAATGTCATATTTGTGAATAGCAAAGAATAAATTCACTACCTCTTGCATTATCATTCAAAAATACCAATCACATTAACATGCTCCTAAATGATAGATTTGTAAATTGTGATGTTTTTAGTTCATTGTCTTATATTGAATAATGATTTGGATCCTTTAAAGAAGTGTGCTTTTGATAGTTTTGGGTACATGTGACCCTCACCAATGTATGACAATTTCATGAGAGGCAATAAAAAAAGAAGTCAAAGTTAATAGATATATAAAGTATGAAAGTATATTTTAGAATGACAATAAGTGAATAGACTCTACACAATGCATTAAGGATAGTTTTCCAAAGAGAGAGCCAAGAAACTCATATGATATATGCAAATAAAGAGTAGATAATAGTAAATAAATATCAAAGTAGAGAATATTTTTTGAATATGATAGGGAATGACTATGTTTTTATGTTACATTCCAAGTAATGATTAGTTGGGATGTACGTCATAGACTAAGGAGATGATATTCATGAAGGGTTTCAAATAAAAGGCTACTATAATTGTCAAAACAAAATTAATGATAATCAATGCATAAGGTAAAGGCATTATGAAGGAATGAAATCAAAGGAAAATATTCAAGGCAATAATAGTGAGTGTGATGAACAACTTTTTAAACTTTTGTAGTAGTGTAACTATCTACATCTCTAGAAAAAATCTTAAATCTTTATCAAAATGTTAATTCCCATGAAAACAATGACATGGTATTAAACTTAATATTTGTGTTCATTTCTAAGGCTTTGTGGTAGGGTTAAAGAAAGTGGAATCGTTTCCTATGTAGATGGAATAAGTAGAAGAATGTAAAGTGGCAAAGTATGATCATGACAATCTTTAAAATCATTCTGACTTTTCTTTCAACTAAGCACAACAATAGTGCTCAGTCCAAACAAGTGAAAAAATACATGTAAGAAGCCTATGTAGTAGTTATGTGCAAATGGAATAGATGTGTCCAATTGAGATCAATGATTGATTAAAGTATAATGAAAAACCTCTTAAAAGCTAGTTTACTACTATATCACATGGATTATAGTCATATAGTAAAAAGCATGGAGAACCTTTATGGTAGAGGTATATAAGAGCTATTTTAATGGATTATATGATAGCAAATTTAACAAAAAATAAGACATAGTGAGACAACAATCTTAATAAATCTAGTAATCATGTGTAATAGAATAAAAGACATTTAGTACTATTTATAGTAGGAGTAATAAATTAAAAATTTTCAAAGATATTTTAACAAAACACCTAGTTCTATATGTGCAAGATGACTCACAATCAAATACTACAATGAGTTGTAAATTTGTGAGTTAGTTCATAAAGGGATAACCACGAAGGAACAATCACAGTGCTAAAGCTATGAAGAGGAGCTCCAAATGCCATTTAGGTGGTGGTAGGTTGTTAGTTTAAGGAAAAGTATTATCTACTCGTATTTTTTCAATGTTGAACTCTATTAGAATAAATTTACAAGTTTCACCTAGAATGAACTGAGAATTCAACAAAGACTTTCAAATATTTTTGCATACATGTCAGTGCACTAGTGATATATGGTGATTTTGAGGCTACACTATATCAATATATTGTTATACTGTTATGAAAAATGGTGATCTAATGATTAAGAACCTAACAAATCTAGAGGTCCAAAGATGTGCAATTGTCATAGCATTAAGGATAAGACATTGAAATGGTGAGGTTTCTCCTTTGGAGAATGTGACAGTTATAGCATTATGGAAATAGTAATGTTAAAGAAGATGAAAATAGGCACTCCAAAATTCATGGACTTAGTGAGAAAAGGGATTCCAAAAGATGTATTATATTATGCAAGCAAGGGCCCTGAAAGTGAGTGCAAAGAATTCTTTGACCAAGCCCTAGGCAAGCTAGGCAATGCTCGGCTTGGGACTGTCAGCAAAGAAAGAGCTCTCAAGAGCAAATCTTGAGGAATGAAGAGTTGCCCTCCTAAGGGATTGAAGAGGGGTATGAGGGTTCTAAATTGTGGAGGAGGAGTCTTGATGAAGTTTGGAAGGTGTCTTAAAAGTGGGGACAATAGGCAGCCAAGAAAGCCCTACCAAACCCTCAATTTTTCTATTTTTGTTGTATGGCCTGTACACACCCTAAGATCCTAAAAATCCTTGAGCATGGGTCTTATGTATCAATTGTTCTTAAGGATAGAGGCTTTGAAACTCTTAGATAAAGGAGCTATTGTCACTAGAAATCCAGGCGGAGGCCTAATTAGTGGCTCTCCTTATAGCCCTTTTGTGAAGAAATCTTGAAATCAAGTACAAACCAATTGTTGTTATCCATTAAAGTATAGTACAAGTGTTCCAATAACACCTTAGGAAATCATAGAAACCTTGGTTGGACTAGGGAGTTCTATGGTACCCTAGTAGACCTATAAAACCTTCAAAAGGATACTATTCATAGAAGAGTAAGGGAGTGATGTTGCAAGTTTGGATTAGTTAACCTAGTGAGGAGGTTGGGTAAGGTCAATGGATATTCTAAGTAGCAAGAGATACTATAGACCACATAGGTGTATAGAAAAAACCAAAATCCACATATAATATCAAAGGTTGCATGGGGACAGGGGTACTTGAGGTACTTAGGGTATAGGTATGGGTACTAGTATGGGTACAACTATTTTTTATAATAGGGGATGGGGGTACTTGGGTATGTCAAACTTTATTTTTAACTATACTTTAATATTTATAGAAAACCTAAATTTATAAGTCATGACAATGATTTTTCAAATCAAGAATAGTAATAAAGTTTGCAAATGTAATGTATTGTTTTTAGTTTCAGATTTGTTATATGTTTGTAATAATAATTTATGATAAATTTTTAGATGCATAACATAGAAGGTAGGCTTTAAACATGAACAATAAGATCATAAATAATATGGCAATGACATATTGCAAATGATAAATTTCTAGCTTTAACATTGATAAAGTCTATTTCTGATCAATATTGTATCAAAAATTCAAATTGATTAGGTATTCAATTAAGCTTGATAAACAAATAATAGATAAGGAAAACTTTAAACATGAACAAGATCATAGATCATATGATGATGAAATATTGGAAATGATAAATTTATGCTTAAACAGTGATAAAGTTTATTGTTAATCAATATTCTATCAAAGTTTCAAACTGATTAGGTATTGAATTAAGCTTGATAAGCAACTAACTGATACACAAACAAAAAATAGAAAAAATAATCCAAAGTCTCAATCAAGGTCCTTAGCTGTGATGCTCTTCACCAAGTACTCAGTACTTGGGTACATGGGTATGAGTACTAGGGGTGTGGGTACAAGTACCCATGCAACCTCATAATATATTATGATAACCAATAATGTCATACATGAAGGAACATATAATATATTATGATAACTAATAATGTCATACATGAACAAACATATAATATAAAATGATAACCAATGATGTTGTACATGAATAAACATATCATATATTAACCAATAATGTCATAAGTCTAATGATTTCATGCATCAAATAAATGTCATAAATCAAATATAAAATGCCATATATACATCAAATGTTTATCAAATATGTCCATTGACATAAAATCCAACATATATGTTCGCTAATGCCTATACATGTATGTTTGTCAACTATATCTTCTCCTTCCCATGAGGGGAAGGAAACAAATCTCTAAAGGTCTTTAGTCATCATGTGGAGGGAGATGGTGGTGATGATGAGGTCTTCCTCACATGCTCACTCATCCTCTTGTTGAGGCTCTTCTCTAACTCAAGCTGATACAAACAAAGTAGTTATGAATCAATAATTATTATACATTAAAATCAAATATATGTACACACAAAATTAATTATTTTCTTACTACCATCATATAGTCGCTCTACAAGTCCACCTCGAAGGCTCGTGGACGATTGGGTGTGACAAGACCCTACAACAATTCAATCAATATAATCACTTATAAATAACATTAGAAATGATACTAACTATTAGAGACAACAAATAAAATCAAGAAAATTCTTTCATACCTCAATCAATGGTTGTGAACTAGCCATAGCTGCAACCACTCCACAATCGACGAACCATCAAAGATGAGCAGTCCCAAATGTCAAGAGTTGCATGTCATACAATAAACGTTACATGTAACATGAAACATGAAAAAAATATAATCAAATGAATTAAATTAACATGAAACAAATTTACCTCTATGAAGCTTGTATCACGTCTAGGCTCGGAGTCTGTAGTGAATGTTGACAGTCCTGTAGAGAACTGATGCACAAGTATAAAAAAATTTGTCAATTGTTCATATGATTACTTAATAAATATATGTATTAATTTAAATTATTGAATCGATACATGCCTCTGGACTCATCAATGGGACAAAAAATGGGGCTAGAGGATTGCTACTAGGGTCGCCAACACTCTAACCCTAAATTTTGAACAATGACAATACATGCTAATTAATTAGTCATTCACTATACATATGAAATGTGATCAAATTAGTTTATTATAATTGTAATTTACCTATGTGTCAATGCCAAATGTCTCATTCAGGAACTGATCAGTCACTAGCCCATCATATGCACCATCTTTAGCATGACTGCAAAATGTGCATAAGGATTTGCATGATGTGCACATGTGACCATGACATGCAGAAGGCTCCTCCTCAACTAATGGACTTGTGTAATGAATGAGGGTTTGTATCAAAGCACTAATAGTCCCTAGTGTACCTATGAAATGTGGGCCTTTGAACCTCACAGACACCTCGACATAGTCATTACCTATGGAATCATCTTGGAATAAACATTGAGTTGTTTATCCAAGAGGTCTGACAGAGTGACCTATCACCTTCTATCTAGAAGGATTTTTCCTATTTAATATCCTCAGAGATGAGGCTTAGGCAACTAGACTCTCTAAGAATGAAGGATTTAAAGATGTAGCTAAATCTATATGGAGATGCAAAGTAATCTAGAATGGTATATGCAATCTAGTCTAAATACATATAAAAGAAATTATATTAGAGCATATGCATATTATACTAAAATGTTTCTTAATCTAAGAAATGAGAGTGTATGCTAATAACAAGTAGACAAGCACACAGTTCAACAAAGTTTTGATAGTAATTCAATTCAACCTCTATAATGAGGAAATGAGGGTCTCTTAAATAGGATTTCCTGGAATCCATCAACGGTTGAGATCAATTTCAATTAACAATCAAGATTGAAGATGAGGTTCAGTTAAGGTGGAAGATTCCAAATTTAGAGGAAGTTAACTAGCTCAGTTCTGAGTGTAAGAGTCAGTCAACTCAGATAGACTTCAGTGTGAGAGCAAGTGATCTAGGTCACTTCTAATTTGATTAGTAGTGAACTAGGAATTTCCATTCTTGAACTGAAGAGAGAATTAGGAGAGATATTTAATTTAATAAAATGAGATATGTTCTCATAGTTACCTTTTTCTATTTAATTAAATAATTCTATTTAATTAATTAGAGATACTTTTCTTATTTAATTAACTAGCTCCATTTAATTAATTTAGGAATAACTTCCCATTTAATTAAATGACTTTGTTTAATCAATTTAGAAGTAGCTTCTCCATTTAATTAAATAATTTCATTTAATTAATTAGAATAGGCATATTTATTAAATTAAATATATTTAATTCCATAGTACATTAGCCTTAGGAGATAATTTAATTTAATAAAGTATGAATACTTTAGATTAAATTAAATTGAAATAAAATAGGTTTAATGTGGCTAATATGAGAGCATACTATAGGGATTACATAATGAGTATGATGAATACAGATTAGGGTTTTCTGTATTTGACAATTAAGTCAAGTAATGAGTAGCAAAATAAGAATTGCCTATTTGGATAGGTCTTAGGATTGATCAAAAATAGACCAGAATTGGTATCATGGCAATGAGCCAATTTTGGAGTATTACATTTTGCCCCTCTTTGAATGAATGTGTGAGTAGCACGTTCAATTCAAAGAAAATTAGAAAGCATGATGTGAGGATCAAGAAATGAGATTGGTTCTAAAATTGATGATACGAAGACCAATTGATAAGCTTTTAAGGACTATCTCTAGAATAGAGCTTACTCCCAAGGAATTCAAGTAGAATTCCTAGATACTTAAAATTGATAAGCATTTAAAAGACTATCTCTAGAATAGAGCGTAATCTTTAAGGATTCAGATAGAATGTCTAGATACCTAAAATTGATAAGCATTTAAAAGATTTCTTCAGAATGAAGTTTGACATTTAAGAATCTAGATAGGACACCTAGATACCTGAGATTGATAAGCATTTAAAAGGTTTCTTCAGAATGAAGTTTGACCTTTAAGGATTCAGATAGGACACCTAGATACCTGAGATTGATAAGCATTTAGAAGATTATCTCTAGAACAGAGCTTAACCTTCAAGGATCCAAATGGAACACCTAGATACCTGAGATTGATAGCATTTAGAAGATTATCTCCAAAATGGAGCTTAACCTTCAAGGATCTAGATAGAACACCTAGATACCTGAGATTGATAGCATTTGGAAGATTATCTCAAGAATAGAGTGTAACCTTCAAGGATCTAGATAGAACACCTAGATACATGAGATTGATAGCATTTAGAAGATTATCTCCAGAATGGAGCTTAACCTTCAAAGATCCAGATAGAACACCTAGATACCTGAGATTGATAAGATCCAATTATGAGTCTCAAAATCATCCCCAAAATGAGGCTTGATTCTCAGGAGTCAGGGTTTAGACTATCTTGATACTTGTCTACTAAACTCAAACCAAAAATGTTATAAGATGTGATCAACAAATGACAACAATGCCAAAAAGAGGGGGACAAGATGCCCCGAGTGATGAGATGCCCCAAGTGATAAGGGCATAAAATGGGAACCAGATGCTCCAAGCAATGAGATTCAGATTGAGTTACATTTAGTTGAAGATTATCTCCAGAACAGAGCTTAACCTTCAAGGATCCAAATGGAACACCTAGATACCTAAGATTGATAGAATTTAGAAGATTATCTCCAGAATGGAGCTTAACCTTCAAGGATTCAAATAGAACACCTAGATACTTGAGATTGATAGCATTTAGAAGATTATCTCCAGAACAAAGCTTAACCTTCAAGGATCTAGATAGAACACCTAGATATCTGAGATTGATATCATTTAGAAGATTATCTCTAGAATAGAGCTTAACCTTCAAGGATCCACAGAGGCACTGTCCATTGTGTTTGGGAGAGAGCTATTGAGGGGCGGGGCCATTAGCTGGAATGAGCTGATGCACACCTATGGACTGACACACAAGCTAGCATCTGTGCTAGCTATATTTTTGAGCTATTTCTTATGTCCCGAAAAAGGACAACATGGTTTGGAGTGTGGGTGGGGAGTCATGCTCCGCAAGATGTTGGAGGCACCCGAGATCTTTGGATGGGATCAGTGCATGTTGGCCCACCTTTTTCATGAAATGCAAGAGGTAGTCTTCCATGAGAAGAAGATGATGGTAGCAAGAGTGTATGTCTTATAGATATGGGCATGGGAGCACCTTCCTGTATGCAGGCCCATTCATGAGGATGCCAGAGAGCCCATGGAGCCCTATATATGAAGATATCAAGGGAACCTGGGTAAGATTGAGCACTGGGGGACATGTCTTAATGACCAGGTCTTTTTTGTATGGTGACCCTAGCAAGAGATAGATGAATAGGATGATGCCCCTAGAGAGCTACCATGGTTGTTTAGTTCTCAACCTCTGGTGGGCAGGACCACATCAATTATAGAGAGATTTTTGATTTCACAAGTGTGGCGGCAGTATGGCTGACCACAGGACATTTCTCATGAGTATTGTGCCTATGCCAAGTTGTAGAAGGATATTGAGTGGGATGGCTACCATGGATGGATCTAGGGCAGTCCATGATAGATACTTGCAGCCTAGCTACAGTTTAGTGGGACTACTTGCCAGAGGTAGTAGATGCAGGGATGACGCCTGTGTATCAAGCATTTTTGATCAACCATCCATTCCCACGCTTTACAGACCCACTAGGGATGGTAGGAAAGGCATAGAGATAGGTGCCCCAACAATAGCAGACATAGCCATAGTCGCTAAGTCAGCCACAGCAGTAGCCACGGGTCTAGCACTAGGTATAATAGATGTAGATTCCTTCGCGGCAGATGGGATCAGACCCAGGTGTTGAGGGTAGTGGGACTAGACAAAGTCGATGTCGTAGATAGAGGATGGAGGAGCAGGCTCCACAATAGGAGGTTCCACAGCAGAAGGTGCCACCAGATCCACAGGAACCACCATAACAACAAACACCACCATAGCGGCAGGCACCTGAGATGCTTGATGAGGACATGTCGGATCAGCCTGTAGCTGGGGTACAAGATACAGTATGATATTATTGAGAGTGGATTCATCAAGCCTCCTAATAGTTGGGGGACTTGTAGATTTCAGTGGTAATCCAGGATGCGTAGCTAGTGGAGAGACAGCAGGAGATAGATCGATGGAGAGAGTGCACCAAGACTATAGAACAAAGATTGGAGTTGGCGTAGGATGAGATCTCCTTTCAATCAGCTTGGGCAACTTACTATTATGCTGCATATAAAAGTGCGGTACTAGATGAGACACTTTAGGTTCAGCACTTTTCTTAGTATGCACAAGAGTTTGGAAGCATACAACCTCTTACTAGACTACATATGCCACTACCACCTGCTGCTCCTACTCCTCCTAGAGGTGAGGGTATGGGATAGAGTTAGATGCTCTATGCTTGACTTTGATTTTGATCTTTGGCTATGTATCAACTAGTGTGCCAACTCCATATGTATCATTTTTGATCGATTGCACTCGAGTAGCACCCATTTTTGTACTGATCCATTCTTTTGATATATATATATATAGACGAGATCTTGAGCCAAGTATCCCTATGTACATGTCATTGTCTATTTTGTTTTACTTTGATGTACATAAGATGTCAATATGATGATGATGAGATACATGTTATACTTTGATATGAATGCATATGTATTTTGATGTGATGTGATGTGATTATGAGCATGTAGGGTAGATGTTATGAGTATATGGATGCAATGCACATGGAAATGGACTGACATCTCATGTAGTTTTGTATGTCTGTTGCTTGACAATGACAGGTACTTCATTGAGGAACACAAATCGACAGACCAAACACTTGTGCAACCATGGAAATCTTGATACATGTGGAGATGCCCCCAATCCTTTATCACAAAGGGTAGGAATAGAATGACCATCGAATTGCATGCTTATGCAAATGCAACATGAAATGTGAGACTATGCTAAATCCAACCCTAAGTCTAGTTACCAAGCCTCAATATTTAATCATCACCGGATATAGAACAAAGCCTGTAGGTCACACAATTCTCATTGACATTACAATCATGGAAATATGAATATAACATACATTATTGGTTTGTTGGGATTGAATGGAAGCATTCAAGGCACAAGAAGCCAGAATGACCAGAACATTTGTCCCTTTTAATGTAGCAAGTTAACATAAGCATCAAAGCATAAACGCTAGGATGATCAGAATGTTGCTTGCATGACAGACACACCAAACACACAAGAGATCCATCTTATGCTAATTATTCAGTATTTATTCTGTCCACAATGACCCTTGCGTTCATAACTTGAGATAGAAGTGTGCTAGATATACTCACAGTGACCCATACGTTCACTTAGAAGGACTAGTATCAGTATTTACTGTAGCATGTAGAGTTCACTCCAACAAACAAGGAGAAGAACCAATGTTATTAATGTATTCATACAAAAGGAGTCGAGGTACACCTGGCCATCCAATGCGAGATGGAGGCTCTTATAGTGGACACCCATCTTATAGGAATAGATCAATTTATTGGAACTAAACCACAGATAGAAAGCAAAGAAAAGATCATGCCCCCAGTCATCTCTTCTCTAGTCGAAGATGACATCATCAAGTTGCTTGAGGAGATATGATAAAGCAAAACAAAGAAAATGCTCAGCATATCCAAATAAGTATGTTGTTTTTTAGTTCAATATTTTTAGGATTGATGTTAGGTGTCAGTTTCCAGAACACATGTGAAAGAAATCTTTTTAGTAGGGTGACAACAGTAGGCAGATGCAGTCATAACGACTGGTGACTGAGGTCAAAGGGGAATCTTCATGATGAAGAACCTAAAGAGGACTAAGCGATAGTAGATGGACACAACCAGGACAACTGGTGATTGGTGCAAGAGAGATCTTCCATAAAGGAATCTAGAGACGTGACCCAAGCAACAGTAGGTAGACACAGCTGAAATAACTAGTGAATGTTGTGAAAAAGATTCTATGAGGAGAATCTTGAAAATGAGGGACACTGGTGATAGTAGGCAGATGCAGTGAGGACCATTGGTGACCGTCACAAAGGAGATTCTATGAGGAGAATCCCAAAAGTAGTGAAACTAGAGACAATAGGCAAATGTAGTGAGGACCACTGGTGACTGTCGCGAAGGAGATTCTATGAGGAGAATCTTGAAAGTAGTGACACTGAAAGGGGAATTCCCTTGAGCTATAACAAGACTCAATCCATGGATACATGCGTGGAGAGCAGGAAAAGTAGGAAAGCAAAAGCATGAAAGGGACTATACAGAATAGCCAGAAGATGCTCTGCAAGATGGAGTGTTGGGAACAAGAGGTGTCTGTTTACCAAGTTTTCACCTTCTTGGGAGGATTTTCTCTTTTTTGCTACCATGATGCCTGTTTCTAGGTTTTCACCAATGGTACTTTTCATTTTTTTTCAATTTTTTTGTATTTTTCTTTTTTTTTTTGAATTTTTTTGCTTTTTTTGATTTTTCACTTTTTTTAGTGTTACCAAGGCACCTATTGCTACGTTTTCACCAGGGTAACAATTTTTTCAGGACTTTTTTTTATTTTTAGATTTTTCAGGACATATAGATATGTACAAAGAGCTTACTAATATCAAATCAACTATAAAACTGCTTTAGGTGGAGAGTGTTGACAGGTTCTTTAAGCACTTCTCCTTTGGTTGTGGAAAGATGATAGGTGCCAGATCCATATACTACAGTAATGATGTACGAACCAAGCCAATTTGGTTCAAACTTTCCCTTTTGTACTCGCTATTGTTGATTCTTGGGGTTCTCTTGTAAGACAAGATCACCCAGCTAGAAGTCACGTGGCTTGACCCTTTGATTGTAGCTTTTGGCCATTCTTTGTTGATATGCTCATAGATGATCACATGCCACTTGTCGATGTTCATCCAATAACACAAGCTCTTGAAGTTGAGCTATCCTATAGTCATCATCAGTGATAAGGCCCTTCATAGAGATTCTCAAGGTAGGAATCTTGAACTCTATTAGAAGCACATCATCTGCCCCATATACCAAAGCAAAGGGAGTCATGCCCATTGGAGTCTTGATGCTTGTCCTATATGCCCATAGGGCTGGATTGATCTAGAGATGCCAGTCTCTCCCCAACTTGCTGACTGTATAATGAAGAATTTTGAGGATCACCTTATTGGATGCCTCAGCCTAGTTGTTACCCTAGGGGTAATAAATGGAAGACCAATGTTGTGTGATTTAAAATTTCTTGCATAGTTCCTTGAGGTCTTTGTTCTTGAATTGTCCTCCATTGTCAGTAATGATTGAGGATAGTACACCATATCTATAGATGCTGTAGTTTGTGATAAAAAGTGCTACAATTTTTCCATCAGAGACTGTGAGAGGTACTTCCGCTACCCAATTTGTAAAATAATCTGTAGCCATGATAATGAACTTATGTTCATTAGAGGAGGTTGGGTGGATTTGCCCCACCAAGTCGAAGGCCCATTGTTGAAATGGCCATGTTGTAGTAGAAGGAATCAGCTCTCTACCTGGAGCGTGAATTAGATTCCTGTGTAACTAACACTACTTGCAGGACCTAACATACTTGATAGCTTCTTGCTCCATTTTGGGCCAGTAGTAACCAACACGAAGGAGTTTGCAAGCTAGTGTCAAGCCATTGGAATGAGCCCTGCAAATGCCCTTGTGAACATCAATTAGTGCACATTTGGACTCTTCAAGTTCTAAAAACCTAAGGAGTGTTCTGTCGAGACCTCTCGTATACAAATTATCAGCAATAATGACATAATGTGAAGAATTATGGATTAGGTAACGTTTCTCATTTTGGGTCATACCTTCCAGAATGGTTTGATTATGAAGGTAGGAATAAATGTGATGATAGCAAGATGATTCTTGTCCTATAACAAAACAAATCATCTTAGAATCAGGGGTGTCATAGGCTGGGTAGTGTAAAGCTTCCAACAAGAACTCATATCGAAGATCATTTTCAAGCATTTGTAGTAGGGAGGCCAGGGTGGCCATGACATCAGCCACTTTATTATCTACTCATGGAACTTGTTGGAAGGTGATGTGTGCAAAATACTTCTTTAAGTCATCAACCATGCATTTGCAAGGAATTAGTTTCTCATCCTTTGTTTGGTACACATCATTAACTTGGTTGATGACAAGCTGAGAGTCACCAAAGATATCTAACTGTTCCACTCTCCATTTAGCTGCAATTTTCATGCCATTGATCAAAGCCTCATATTCAACGATGTTATTTATACAAGGAAATAGAATCTTGTATTCTTTGGGCAATGAGTATCATTGTGGTGTAATAAAGAGTAATCCAACACCTGATCCTTGTTGTGTGAAGAACCCATCGAAGAACATAACCCATATGTGGTGCATGAGTGTCAAAATTGACTCATCTGGGAAATCAATGTTCATTGGCAGAAGACTCTGTATGGGTGCCTCGGCCAGTTGGTCTACAATTGCCTGTCCCTTGATAGCCTTGCGTTCAACATATTGGATGTCAAACTCACTGAGTATCATAACCCATTTAGCCATCTTCTTGTAAGAGCCGCCTTACTAAGCAAGTACTTTAATGGATCTATTTTAGCCATGAGTTATGTATTGTGGGCAAGCATGTAGTGCCTCAACTTCTGGGAAGTAAAGAAATTGCCAAGGAAGCTTTCTCAATAATGCTATAGTTCTTCTCATAAGAGACCAATGTTTGGCTCAAGTAATAAATAGCTCTCTCTTTGTTGTCCTTATTTTTTTGAGCCAATAGGATGCCCAAAGATGTTTTAGTGGCTAAAATATATAAAAGCAAAGGCTTCCCATGAATAGGAGGGATCAGGGTTGGCATATTGACAAGATATTGTTTGATCTGTGTTAAGCTTTGCTCACAATCCTAGTTCCAATTGAATTTCACACCCTTATGTAAGGTCTTTGTGAAGGGTTGCGATCTATCTTCTAATTGTAAAATAAACCTACGAATAGATTGAAGCCTTCCCTGTAGTCCTCTCATCTAATTGATATTCTGAGGTGGTGGCATGTCCATTATTATTTGTACTTTCTTTGGATCTACTTCAATTCCTTTTTCAAAGACAATGTATCCTAGCAACTTTCCTAATGTGACACCAAATGCACATTTCTTAGGATTGAGCTGAAGACTTAATTTTTCCATACGATCTAGGATGGGTCCCAAATCTTGCAGATGAGTATTGCATTTAGCACTTTTAACCAAGGTATCATCAACATAGTCTTCCATGGTCTTATGCATCATATCATGGAAATTTGTAGTAATAGCCCGCTGATATGTAGCACCCGCATTCTTCAAGCTGAATGGCATCACATTCCAACAAAAGGTTCTCCATGCACATGTGAAAGCCATTTTCTCTTGGTCTTCTAGCACAATTTTTATCTGATTGTATCCAGAAAAACCATCCATAAGTGAGTACATCTCATAGCCAACCATCATGTCCATGATCATATCAATATTAGGGAGTAGAAAGTCATCTTTAGGACATGCCAAGTTAAGGTCATAGAAGTTTATACAAACCCTGATAGATTTATTGTGCTTGAAAAATGGAACAATATTGGATTTCCATTCAACATAATCAATTACACGAATGAAACCTGCTTTTAGAAGTTTCTCCAATTCCACTTTGACAAGCATTGCAATGTGAGGATGCATTTTTTGAAGCTTCTATTTAACTGGTTTGATGCCTGGTGCTATGGATAAGTGATGCATTATAAGATCAGGATCTAATCCTGGCATGTCAGAATATGTCCATTTTCTTTTCTTTGAAAAAGGAAATGAATTGTTCCTTCTCTTCAGGTGACAATGACTGTGCCAGATGTATCATATGAGGATGTTCTTCTATGCCCAGGTTAATTGGCTGTGTCAGCTCTATCAACACTAATGATCTCTCCTAAAAGTGATTGGGAAGTACATCAAATATCTCATCTGTGGGTACCTTAGAGAGGTTTTCACCCTTGGATACGTCTTCTATTTTTACTTTTTTGGGTTTTGGCACTACCACCATCTGATTTTCACCATCAAACCTTTTGCATTTTTTCTTTTTAATTGTATGACTGAGATATTTGATGTCAGCCTCAGTCATGTTGATACTCTGCTCATTGGTGGAAGACGTTACAAGTTCGATAGTGTTTAGGTAATAGGTGAGAGCATAGTCATTCTGGAACATGGGGACTTCACTAGATGCATTGGGGTTCCAGTCTATAAGCTTGAGATGTGTGAGTGAGAGAATAGTGGCTGGTTCAATTGTGTTCACAATATTATCATTAAGTTCTTGGACCAGCAATTCGAGACCTACGGCGACCTTGTCCACAGGTGTGTTCAAATGCCTCAAAGTATGAATGTTAGTAATTGATGACTCTAGGACACTAGTTGGATCCGACCCATGTGACCTAACTCTAGATGTTTCACCCACTTTGATTTGGTTTTCATAAACATGCACTTGGTCAATGTCTTTATCAGTAGTCACTTCTAAAAGAGAGTCAAACTCATATTCCTTAGAATCAGTGCTACATGGTGAGAGATTATAGAACTCTCCAATAGTAATAAGGACATAGTCGCCTTCATCCTCTAGGTTCTTACAAAAATACTCAACATAGCACGATTGACTAGATTCTCCCTTTTCTGGATGATATTTGAGTTGCTCAGTATTGTCCTCAGAAGAGTCACTAGTATCATCTACAGTGCTAACACATGGCACAAACTCATCTGGCTTAGCAAAGAATTTAGCCAAATCATAAGGAATAGGATGAGGGTAGGAATCCTCATCATCAGATTCTTCCTCTTGAGTATCTAACCTAGCTTGTGACTCATTTTCAAATGAACTCTCAGGTGTTGGTATGAATTTATTTGATCCCAAATGAAAAGGAAACTTCTTAAATCCGAGGCCAGTTGTATCATAGTTGCTTTGAGATCTTATTTTGATAGGATCAATTAGGCCATTGTTATTGCACCCAATAGGGCCAGTTCCCTTATAACCAAAATGCTTCATAAGCCTAAGATCAGGCCCATATTTCTTATGAGTAATTTCTCAAGCTTGTTTAGTTAGGTCTACTAGAGCCTCTTCTCTGTAAAGCCATGCAACAATGGCTCTATTTTCACTTTCATCTTCTAAGGGAACTGTAGCCTTGAAAAAAGCACCATTATACTTGGTCTGAGGTGTCAGTACAAATGACTTCTTTTCCTTTGAGGGTCTCCCATAATGTCAAGGAGACTCTAGGAGAGATGTCAATGACAACACTGGTTCAATGTGGTACTCTCCCATGCTAGTTTCTTTCAGTTTGAATGATTGCTCAATTTGTTTTAGTTTATTGTCATGATAATTATTAGACTCATGGTTAGTAGGGATGAAAGTTTTAGCAGCCTTGAGCATATTACAGGTATAGCTAGTAGTGGCAAGAATAGTAACTTCGGAGCCATGAAATGAGAACTTGATGCATTGATGGTATGTGGATGGCACAACACGCATCTCATGTATCCATGGCCATCCTAACAAAATGTTATAGGCCAAGGGAATGTCAAGCACCTAACAGGTGACATCCCTTTCAATAGGATCGATGCAAATTGGTAAAACCACAAGACCTAGAGAATTTCATTCCACTTCATCATACACTTTGATAGTGATCTTGCGTCAAGGATCAATAGAGTCCTCAAAATAATTCAATTGTCTAAGTAGGGTAGTAGAGACAATATTTAGGCGAGCACCGTTATCAATGAGTACTCGACAAACACATGTCTGATGGATCATAACCTCGATGTGTAGAGGTTGATTGTGTGGGTGACTCAGTGAGTTGTCATCTTACTTAGAAAAAGTCATAATATATGGTGAGGTTAGGTGACCCACCATGGATTAGAATCACTCAAGATCAAGATCTTGAGGAACATTTGCCTCAGTGAGGGCTTTATCCAAAATCTTCCTATGAGCAGGCGAGATTTTAAGTAGCTCAAAGATGGAAATTTGAGCATTGGTTCATTTCAACTGATTGAGAACACTATAACTAGTTGCTGTCGAGTTCATTATCGGTTTTGCACCTTTGCCAGATGGACCAGCAAGGGCTTTGTCTTTGTGTTGTTCAAGATCTAAAGTAGGAGGTGTAGCGCCTTTGAGCACCAACTTGGCATGAGAGTGAGTGATAGCATTAGAACAATGTTGCGAAAGCATATTATCCATTTCATTGGAAGTAGGGCCCCTCAAGACAAATGGTGCCTTGGGTTTGTCGTTATCTTGCTTTCTCTTAATGGTAATAACGTCGCAATATTCAGAATCTATAGGTTCAACCATGTGAATGACATTGTCATCATTGGAAAATGTATAGTTGACCTTGTTGTAGGGTTGTGGTTTCAAAGTCTCTCCTTTTTCATAAGCTGGGAAAGGTTCTTTGAACACCTTGTGATGCAAGTTTTGTTATGTCCATCTACCACAAGATCACCAACATCAATCATGTCCTGGACTTTATGGCACAAGTTTATGCAGTTGCTAGTTTTGTGTCACTTGTTTTGGTGATAGTCACAGAATGAGGTCTCATTCCACCATGGTGGATGTGGTTATGCATCATAGGGATGAGGGTTATCCATTGGTGAAATAAGCTTATGTTGTAGCAATGTTTTGTAAACCACATGTAAAGGTTCTCCCAAGGGTGTATACTCTTGCTTGGGGCGTGTTGTCCATGAGTTTCTTGGTTTGTTTCTAGATGCTTTGTTGTCAGGAGGAGGTTTCTCAGCATTTTTGGCTGCTTTAAGGCTATCTACGAGATTAAATGTCACTTTAGTAGGTTTGGGTGTGACATTGTCAACAACTCCATCATGTACAATTTCTCGGTTCTTGTTAAAATGTTTGGTTTTATCCTTGTTGGAAGTGGAACCTTATTTTATGTCTTTCTAAAGAGTGAGTTCACCTTTCTTAACCATAAATTCCTCAATACAGATAGCCTATGTGATCATGTCTTCAAAGGCACGTGGACCTTGAAGTTGGACTCTGCATCCGAAATCAAGTACGAGGTTATTAGTGAAAATGTCAAGCTTCTCTGTTTCTAGAATTTTGCAAGAATACTTATTGTACAGTTGTCTCCACCATTGGAGGAATGTGAGAAAAGGTTCTCCAGCTTTCTATTTAAGGTTGCATAGATCTAGAATATTGACAGGGTGTTGTATGTTATGAGAATATTGCTGAATAAATAGATTGGCAATTTCATCAAACATCTTGATACCAGGAGGTAAATGTGAGAACCACTCCAAAGCCTGACCACCTAGACTTCTAGGGAATAAACACATGAGGTAGGTTTGATCATGTATAAACTCCATAGACAAAGCACCAAATTCCTGCAAGTGAACTTTGGGATCAGTAGTACCAAAGTACTTGTCATATTTGGGTAGCTCTACACCTCATGGGAAAGGCAATAAAGGCGGCATGTTTATGCTTTTGTCAAATGGAAATGGACAAAGAGCATCCAATGTGTATGTCTTTGTGGGTTTCTCTTTCTCATGCATCATCTGAGCCAATTGGTCTTGCATAATTTTTAGTTTTTTGGGAGTTTAGAAGTCTCAGTTTCTTCTTTAGGTGTGATAATGGTTTCCACATTGAAATGAGAGGGTAGTTTAGCTCCCTCTTGGGCAAGTTTGAGAAAGTACTTTTCTTTCTCTTCATTGAGTAGGATTCCCATGACCTTTTGGAAGTTTTTGTCTCGTCAACATTTTGCTATGTGTTCAAGGAGCATGTCCACCTCTTCCTGTTCCTCATCAGTGTCATGGTCTTTCTCTTTCTCTTTATCATTTCTTGGTGGTTCTTGATGTCTACTATGACTACCATGTTCAAGTTCACAATTAGTCATTATGGGAACATGTTTAGTTTTAGTGTGTCGTGTTTCAAAAGGTCCTCTAAAAAAAGGATCAGACATCATGTTCAGTAATGTAGGACCTCTATTTGTCTCAGTATCCTCTTGGTACAAAGGATTCCTAATTTGTTTCAAATTTATGGAAAATGTTTGTTGAACTCAAGATGACCTGGCAGGTGAGGGAGATCGTGAAGATGCCTCACTAGCCAAACTAGATACAGATTGTGTAACAAAAGGTAAGTGACCTATGCCATGATTATGAGCCCTAGCACAACCACGTCTAATTCTAAGAGGATAAAACATGTTGCCACTTCTAGTCGTGACAGTCATAGATAAGGACAAGAAGCTAGAACCTAGACAAGGACTACAATAAGATTGAGTCTCAAAAAGAACAAGATAATAGTAAGAATGTTTTCCACTAAGGCACAAATGGTCTGATTTAAAGGCTAGAACAGCTAGAGATTATGACCAATGCAACACAAAGTATGAAAAGCATTAAGATGAGGACAAAAAATAACTTATGAGACGAGACTAGTCAAAGTGCAAGATACAAGCCCTTAGCAAAGAAAAGTGCCACTATTCAGGACTGTTTGTATAAAGAGAGCAATAAATGGATGTAGAAAAAGATAGTGTGCAAGGCGCAAATAGCTAAAATAGATCAAAAAGTGGAAATGTTGACACAAGATCTTGCATGAGAAACCTATACAGGCCGCACGAGGAAGCTTTCTGAGCCCTGCGAAGAAGTTTCCTGGATCATGTGAAAGTCAGTGATAGTAGTTTAATTTTGCACGAGAAATTTTATAGGGTTGCATGAAGACTCATGACAATAGTTTAATTTTGTGCAAGGACAAAATGATTTTGTGTAAGACTGAAAAAAATTTCGCACGATAAGACAAACTAGTTTTACAACAACGACTGACTTTGACAAGATTTTTAGACTGTTCGAACAGATTGGGTAGATTTATCAGACAGATTTGATTGGAAAGATAGTAAGGTTGTCCTAGTAAGATGTTTGGACAATGTTTTGAGTTTGCAATTCAAGCAAAGTGTTTAAAGAAGATAGTGGGAAGCAAGCAGTAGTCAAAAATAGTCCTACCAAGGACAAAGCAACTCGATAGGATATAGGAGTTTTGACTCTTGTTTGTTGTAAAATGGTTTGGACTTTGTTAATGACTCGATAATAAACATGTTTTTATCCCTAGAAATAAAAATTGGTAGAGAAGGCAAAACCTTTGTCCCACATCTTATGCGCATGCATGTACCTCACACAGTCGCATCACCCCCTAGGGTGCCCCGTGTTTTTGGTATATTCAAAGGACTCAATCATATACACTGAACGAGCACCCCTGTGGCATGGGACACGCATGTATACCACCTTCAAATGTCCAATAGCATGCCTATGGTGAGTTTTATAGGAGATATTCTTCCCCCTCCTTGCACAAAGATTATGCCTCCTTTTGGAGGTGAACTGGGTGGCTTCTAACTAAGAGGTTTTTACTTGGCTTCCATTCGTATTAATTTCTGGTGGCTCTATAAGCGAAGTTGAGACTAGCATCTGAAAGTGCACACTACTTGCTTAACAAGCCAGGGGCTGGCACTGACCAGTGCATAGATAGAGCTTCCCCTTGATATGTGATATCAAGAATTAAGTGGAAGAAATTAATCTGGCTTTGGAGTCTTTTTCTCTACAAAGCATCTTGATTATAGTGAGTTGGAATCTCCGGTGAAAAGAGTGTGCTCACTTGGGTCATTCCTAGAGGGTGGATCACTCTAGCAGGACCTCTAAAGGATAGACATGGACTGGTGGTTTAGATCTAAGGGTTCGAGTTTCTAATTTTCCTCAAGGGGAAAGAGCATAATCCTCTACCTTATTTCCTCATCCAAATATGCAAAACAAGTTAATTACCAACTTGGCTTAATCAATCCAAACTCATTCTTCCTTAAATATTGTGATTCCCTTAAAGGAAATCATTGTCTCATTATAGAAGAGAACAAGCTTTGGAGAACCACCAAGCTGCTTGCCTCCCTCGAAATGTCATCTTTTAGAAGTGTCTAGATTTCTGATTCACTATTGATCATGACCTTTGAGAAGTGAAGAGCGTATTCCCCTATTCTTCTGTCTTGCATCCTAAGAAGTTCATAAGCCTTAGTTATCTAGTTTTGAAAGCAATAAGAGAACACACACATTATTTTGTGGGTTGAAAATATTGATCTTTGACAATCGTCTTGCAATCAAATTGTTAATCCATTTGCAAGTGAGTTTTAAAAGGAATCTTTGGAAAACATCCTACAAACAATAGTTAAGCTACAAGAAATCAGAGAAATAGATTCAAAATAAAATATGTTAGTGAAATCAAATAATCTATAAATCAAAAAATGGTTAAAATTGAAGCTGTTGTCGCAAGATTTTGAGAAAAATCTCTTTTAGAGTCATGTGAAATTGTTTGGAGCTCACGCAAAATTGTTTTACGGCTTCTGCAAAGAAAATAAGTGTCATGTGAAGTTTTGCACACTCAGGCACTTTCTCGTATGACCTAAAAAGAATCCTCGTGCAAAGATTTAGAATCTTCTCACAAAAATTAACTATCTTGTGTGAAGATTCTTGAATCTATATGGAACTGTACAAACAGAGAGCTTGAAATTTGATAAAAATATGTAGAGAAGCCGTGAGAAATTGATTTTCTCGGGCCCCATAGTGGGCGCTAGAAATGTACCTGTGAAATGTGGGCTTCTGAACCTCGCAAACACCTTGACCTAGTCATTACCTATGGAATCATCTTGGAATAAATATTGAGTTGTTTATCCAAGAGGTCTGACAGAGTGACCTATCACCTTCTATCTAGAAGGATTTTCCCTATTTAATATCCTCATAGATGAGTCTTAGGAAACTAGACCCTCTAAGAATGAAGGATTTAAAGATGTAGCTAAATCTATATGGAGATGCTAAGTAATCTAGATTGGTATATGCAATCTAGTCTAAATACATATAAAAGAAACTATATTAGAGTATATGCATATTATACTAGAATGATTCTTAATCTAAGAAATGAGAGTGTATGCTAATAATGAGTAGATGAGCGCATATTTTAGCAGAGTTTCGATAGCAATTCAATTCAACCTCTGTAATGAGGAAATGAGGGTCTCTTAAATAGACTTTCCTGGAATCCATCAATGGTTGAGATCAATTTCAATCAACGGTCAGGATTGAAGATGAGGTTTAGTTAAGGTGGAAGATTCCCAATTTAGAGGGAGTTAACTAGCTCAAATCTGAGTGTAAGAGTCAATCAACTCAGATAGACTTCAGTGTGAGAGTAAGTGATCTGGGTCACTTCTAATTTGATCAGTAGTGAACTAGGAATTTCCATTCTTGAACTGAAGAGAGAATTAGGAAAAATATTTAATTTTATAAAATGAGATATGCTCTCATAATTACCTTTTTCTATTTAATTAAATAATTCTATTTAATTAATTAGAGACACTTTTCTTATTTAATTAACCAACTCTATTTAATTAATTTAGGAATAACTTCCCATTTAATTAAATGAATTTGTTTAATCAATTTAGAAGTAGCTTCTCCATTTAATTAAATAATTTCATTTAATTAATTAGAATAGGCATATTTATTAAATTAGATAAATTTAATTCCATAGTACATTAGCCTTAGGAGATAATTTAATTTAATAAAGTATGAATACTTTAGATTAAATTAAATTGAAATCAAATAGGTTTAATGTGGCTAATATGAGTGTGTACTATAGGGATTAAGTAATGAGTATGATGAATACAAATTAGGGTTTTATGTATTTGAAAATTAAGTCAAGTAGCGAGTAGCAGAATAAGAATTGCCTATTAGGATAGGTCTTAGGATTGATTAGAAATAGACCAAAATTGGTATCATGGTAATGAGCCAATTTTGGGGTATTACACCTAGAGTGTTGACCTCTACATGTTCCTTCACAACTAAAGGAATAGTCACATGCTCACCTTGTGGCTTGACCACAGGTGCCCTAACTACATTAGGGTCACGATGTGCCCTCGACCTCTCAAATGATGGCCTCCCACCTCTACCCTAAGACTCTAATATATCAAAATAATTGGGGATCTCCAAAAGAACAAACTTACAATACAATTTACTTAAGAAATACATTGGGACCTTGTGATTATTGCAAGGAGGGGCATCAAAAACCATCCACCATCTATCCTCAAAATTATTTCTAATACCATCGTGTATGTACCAATGGATGGGAAACCATCTTGTAGTCTCTCTAATAGTATCTTGTTCACCAGACTTTCTAAATAATGCACAAATCCTACCTTTTGGTATATCTCTTTTTTTAACATCTTGATATGATAATTTATTTGCATAATATCTATTTTGTTCATCCCTCTTAACCCACCAAACATCTAATTGACCACTAGCAGAATCTATGTGGGTTTTAATGGACTTGAGGGAGGATGCCAATTGAGCTCTCATTGGATTGGTTTGTCCACAAGCTTTCAACCTACCAATGAGTGCTTCTAATTCATTTTTACCTCTTTCTATTTCATTTAAAATATTTTCTTGTGTGCTAGGAGGAGGTCTTGCAATTGGTTTAGGTTGCAAAATTTGTTGTTCTTATTATGGGGGTTTTTGATTCTCATCTTGTTGAGGGTTTTGGTTTTGATCTTATTGGGGATTTTCCAATTCATTATTCACATTTTCTAATAAGAAATCAATTGAAATCTAAATAAATAAACAAATTTAAAGAAAATTTTAAAAAAACCTATAAAAAAAAATTCAAAACATATAAAACAATGCAAAAAGAAGGTTAGACAACATATGGCATGCTTGTGATCTCAAACTCTGATGGTGAGGAGGCATATTGGCAAGGTGGGTGGTGAAAACCTTCTATTCTTTCAATCTACATATGCACTGTAAGGAGGGGAAGTAGGAAAGTAGAGAAAAAATGAATGGGCTATGGGTATGGAACCCATTTATAATAATTTGAGTTTTTATAAAGTGCGTACACACTATGGCTCAAGATAACAAAGTCATAGTGTGCACGCACTATTGAAAATTAGGAAAGAAAAAAAAAAGGTGTCACCTTTTTGGAGCCACAACTTGGTGCACTTACCCAATCATAAAAAAGTATCACTAACATAATTTGGATAATGGGAAAAAGGTGGTGGACTGTGATCTTGAACTTTTTACCTATCAATGATCCTTGCATTGATGTTTCTAAAGCATTATCAACAAATCAACTTTGTTCATAATCTATAATCATTTATTTCTTTCATGGGATCTTGAAGGATTTTATCGGGAAACTTATTCGCATGCATTTCTACCATGGTACATGCTAATGATGGCTCTACATGTGCCACTTTCATTTGTATTAAAATTTAGAAATTTTGTAATGTATATTTTCCTAGGGTATTAAGAATTTGAGCATATGTTGCTTCAATAAGATGGTTTGCATAATGATGTGTGCAACCCTGCATTCTTTGCATGTTGTGAGATGCCGTATACATGTTAATACATTTTATTAAATAACCTACCTACTATTTGTATTAAAATTGCCCACTTTGGCCTAAAAAAATTATACTTGGACAAGTTAAGTAACAAATCTAGCTCATTAGATTCGGTAGTTATTTGAAAAACCAACCCCTCAAATTAAGGTAGTTCCAAATAGTGAACTGGCCACACATTAGCAAATCAACTTTGTGCATAATCTTTAATCATTTCTTTCATGGCATCTTAAGGAATTTTATTGGGCAACCTATCGACATGTATGTCTACCATGGTATGCACTAATGGTTTCTTTACATGTGCCACTTTCATTTGTATAGAAATTTAGAACTTATGCAATACATATTTTCCCAAAGAGCTAAGCATTTGAGCATATACTACTTCAACAAGATGACTTATGTAAAGATGTGTGAAAACTTGCAACCTTTGCATGCCATGAGATGATGTATACATGCTAATGCATTTTATCAAATAATCTACCTACAAACTATATTAAAATTGTTTTTTCTTTAGCCCACAAAATTTTTAACTAGGAAAGTTAACTAACAAATCTAGCTCATTAGATTGGATAGTTACCTAAAACACCAATCCCTCAAATTAAGACAGTTCCAAATAGTGAACTAGCCACACAAAAAAATCCATTCTAGTTCACTATAGTTCTATGTCTAATTGACTGACCATATTCCCTCCTTATTCCAATTCTAAATAAGTGAAACCTTGATAGCAGTAGCAAGCTAGAAACCTTAATTCTAATGTACAGTTTGGATAGTAGCTATCGATTGTGAACTCTAATGTAGGGTTTGGGTAACAGGTGCTAGGCCCTAATCCTATTCTAGGGTTTTGGTAGTAACATGCATCCACTATTACATCTTTGATTATTCATTTTCCAGTATTGTTTCCTATCTTGGTAGTATAGTATCAACAATCTCAACCTTTTGGTCACCCACCAATGGCTATAGTTATACACCAATACCACTACTTGGATTGCTAGGCATGTCACCTACATAATAGTCACAGATCATAAATCCTATTGCATTAGATTTTTATGGTGAGAGCTTGGAAAGAGCACTACTGGAGCTATTTGAAGATCATTCTCTAAAACCTCTTTTGGTATGCATTAAAATCTCCACATGTAGCTGTAATAGTCATTAAACAACACTTAGTCTACTATAGTAGTATTTTCCTGGAATACTTTGTGCACTATCTTCTTTATAGTGGTAAAAAAATATTCAACCTTGTTGGACATCCGAACGCCACTTTGGTTTTGAGTTTGATAATTTCCAAGGAAGTATGAATGGTTGTTCTAGTGATATAAGCAATATGTTCATGTTTGTAATATGTCAAAGAAAGCTCATATTGTAGCTTTATTGTTGCCACAACATAATCAACATTTTTGAGCTAAGTCTCAATTTTGGTGAATGATTTTTGGATTAATCTTGCAGATTTATAGAGGAAAAGTATTTGAGTATTTTAAAAAAGTGCTCAGGGTGAACAGGAGTCCCTACCTTGTGCTAGACTAGGAATAGTATTTAGATTTTGAAGATAAGTTTTAAAATGAGGAAAAGAGAGGGAAAGTTGAAATAATGACAATGAAAAAGATAAGATGAATCATATTAACCTTTTTTTGTAGCAATAAAATCTATCTATTTTATTTGAGAAAATGTTGAATGATTTCTTAGGCTCTACTTCTAAGTACTAGTGAACAAAAGCATATTGCCCTTTGGTTAAGACAAAAATCAATCTATAATTGTTAGTAACAATAAGGTGTAGTGAAGCAATGAAAATTACAAAGGCATTTTAATGATATAACTATGCAACAATTGATTGGAAAATTAATATAATGGCATTCAACCATTTGAAATACATTCCAAAAATCTGTCAAAATGAGTGTAATACAGGAGCTACATTAGATAGGCAAAAACATCATTTATATAAGTATCTAGGAATTGTAGATTTTATGTATGGGGGACAATAGTATCAAGAATATAGGAAAGTGTTATGTTCATGCAAAATGTAAAGTGTTTTTTGAGAGTTACAAAGAGGTTATCTATAGTGGACTAAAAAAAGTAGCAAGAGAGGTATATAATATGTGACAATCAAATTAAGCATTCATTTTTCTATTCCTATAGCTGATATCCCATTTCTATCGGTGGTGCCTTGTAGCACCTACAAAAAGGAGGAATTTGTTAGGTAGACAAAGTTGGTGAAGTGGAAAGTTTTGACAACACAATTTAGAAATCTGTAATTGCCAATGAGCTAGATGTAGTGCCTGCCCTCGTTCACATCTTTTCTAGACTTATTGTTGCTATTATTATCAGACTATGTTAGACTACTTTTATGGTTGATGGATTAGTGGTATTTTTATGAGACTATCAGGCATTATGTTATGGATTCAGTTGGTATATGATGAGATCATTTAGACTTTACATTTCATGTATGCATGATGATCATTATATTGCTTTTAGTTATTGTTGATGATTAGTTAGATGGTTTATTATCTCATGTGTTTTATTATGGATACTTACCCCATACTTGCATGTGTATGGTGTGTGTGTTTTCTTATTGTATGGCATTCTTGATGTGGTTAAGGAAGGGAGTCGTAGTCACCTGCTTAGGCGGGATCTACACAATGCACCACTTCCTGCCATTGTCTGTTTAGCTTAGTATTATATATATTGTATGTACATGCATGGTTTTTTTGCAGGTTGCAAGTACCGGGTATCAACTTCCTTGAATTGCCAAGATGAACGTACCCTATTATACTATCTCAATGATAAGAGAAGAGAGATAAATTCTCAAGTCCAAATCCCAAACCCTTAAGCCAATTGTCCTAGTGAGGTAGGACAAGTATCTGGATATTTTACCCACCAAATGTGTCAGATGACATAATTCATGATTTTTAACCCTTTAGACTGATTTTGTGTGAATTTCTCTATGATGGATTTTCATATTTTTATCTTGGAGGTCTATGGTAAATTTTCTATTAATTAAGTCTTAATAAATAGATTTAATTAATAAATTAATTATTTGAGAAAATTAATAAAATATCATAATCTTTGATAGTTTGATTATAATTAATTAAATGAGAATTAATTGAGGAAAAAAATTAAATAAAAGAAAATTAGAAATTAAAAATTAATAATAATAATAAAGTAATAAACAAATAATAATAATAAAAGTTATAAAAATTAAAATGAAAGTTATAAAATTTAAATAGAAATTATATAAAAAGTAAATTGGAGTTATAAGCTTGCATGGGAGTTAATGCACCTTTTCATTTCTCTTATGTCAACAACACGGGGGTTAGTGCATCAATTAAGCACATGGTGTCTACATCCCTATGACTCATCTAAAAGGTTGGAAAAGACCCATGTTTAGTTGGCGACACCTTCTAGCTGTTTCTAGAGACATTCTAGATGTTTCCTGAAAGCTCTTTATATTCAGGTATTCCTAGAAGCTTAGACATAGCGTTTGGAAAGCAATTAGAGCATTGGAGGATTCGAGAACTCTGAAGAAGGGAGCTTGCTCTGTGGGTTTTCTAAGGAAGAACAAATTAGCATCAAAATTCGAGTAGATTCTTGTGATTTTACTTATGCTATTTCCGCATCTTGCATTCCCTTTCTTCTTCGTGTCTTCCATATGTCTTCTCTGGATTTTTTTATTTTTATTGTATGCATTCTCAATATGGGTAGTTTAATTTATTTGAGAATTTTATATGCATAGATATGAAAAGAATATGGGGCTAGGGTTTAGATTCATAATCAAACCCATTAGATGAATTATTGGAAAATTTTGAGATCAAAGACTTATAGGAAAATTCTGAGTACTGAAATTTATATATGTTTATATTTCTAAATCTGAATACATATATATATATATATATATATACAATATATGTCTATATGCTGTGATATTTGATTAAACTCTATACACACACACACACACACACACACACACACACACACATATACATACATATGTATATATACATATATATATTTAATTAAAAAGTTGAATGACATATATTTCGATGTGAGCGAATGACACATCACAATTTACATTGGAGGGATGTGTTTTAATAAAATGCAATATATAAAAAATTTATTATAAATTTGAATGGCTGGGGGGATTGTATTTTCCCACCCCCGCCAGCGGCAATGCCAAGGCGAACTGTGGTACCGTAGAGTACCTGCGGTCTGCAGTGTACCTATGATCGCAGTGTACCCTACGATCCACGGGTCATATATATATGTATCGACGGTTATAAAACTCGTCGTGTGTTGTCAAATGTTTTATTAATTCGATTTTATTTATAATTCATTTTATAAGTTAATAAGTATATATGTATATGTATATATATATATATATATATATATATATATGTATAAGTATATATATATATATATATGTATAAGTATATATATATATAAGTATATATATATGTATATATATTATTAATAATAAATAATTAATATATTAATAGATGTTTGGAATTTAAAGAGTAATTCTTTAAAAAGAAGTTATTTTATAATGTTGAGCAATATAGGTTCAATATAATCTTTTAGTTTGGAAAGATGAATATGAAAAGAATTTGAAATATTATTTTGGATATGATGGGGGTCATTATCATCAAAAATGTATATAAAGACATTTAGAACATATAGAAAATTGAGTCTAATGGTTTTTGGGGAGAAACTTTTATCTATCAATACAAATACATGGGTTAGGTAAAACGTGAAATTTCTCCACTTGATATTTAAATTGGAAAACGTAAATTGAGACTTTTGCATTTAAATTCAAGTTTGTAAACTTAGCAAAACCAAAACATGTGTTTGCATTATGTATTCTTTATGCTATTGTTTTGGGTTTTGGGTTGACTATTGTTGACCAATTATAGGACATCTACCAGAGGCTCGAGGGTTATGTGATTGTGATGTCATGATGATGTTTTAATCTCGATCTTTATAAACTCAACCATGGTTATGTGATGGAATGCTCTATGTATTGGTTGTAATTACTGATTGTTATAGTTGAGATTCTTATGTATGAGACACTTGACTTAACTATTTTTGGTCATCGATCAGTTATCCTTGGTTATTTTCTAGTCACCATGATGGGATTGAAATGTGGATTTATTCTTGATGATGTCATGATCTGACATGCTTGACTCAACCATTTTTGGAGTCTTCGATTAGTATGATTGAGATATATTTTGGTTATTGAGAACCATTGGATACTTTTGATTATTAGTGATACTTCAGTTGCCAATAGAGAGCTGTTGTGGTCATGATTTTCTATGGATGTTTTCTCATGGAGATTTGATGCTTTTATACATATTTGATGATTTTATTATGGATTATCTTTTGTGATTTTGAGATTTATGATTCCATGAGCTTAGGGTAGGATATCTGCATGTAGTGTTGGGAAGTGGCTTGCAATGGGGGTCGGGGCCCTAAGTGGCTGCCAGGGTAACTCATTGTAAGTTGGATTAATAAGTGATAACATTCACACCTAATACTAACTGAATGAACCTAAAAGGATAAGAGTTTTGGTTCTTTCCCATGCCTTGAGTGCTTATACAAGCTAGGATGGGAGTAGTGAGAATGCATGGTTGCGACCTTGCATTCCATAATATGCCGCGTCCGTATGAGAGGATACTAGTGGCCGCATGAGATCAGTATGGACCCGTGGATTTTAGCTAACTGCCAGGGTAACTTGTACATGATAAATGCGATGACACTTTCCCACTTGCATAATAGGTTCCTACATGTCATTGTGTGCCTTTGGGAATTAGATGTCAATTTTGTGTTTGGAACCTTTGAGTTAATATACTTTTAGGATATCTGGACTTATAGAGATTTGTGTTATGTGTTTTGGATAGTCTATTTGGGACTTGAGATTATCTCCTCAGCATGGTGGGAGTGGACCACTTAGGTACCATGCGATCGGGTGGTAGTGTATTTTTCACTCTTATCATTTGAGATTCATTGAGACATCATGGCTGATGCGTCCTTCATGATGGTGGATATGTATCCTTTCATTGATGATTAGCATATGTTAGATGATGTTATCTTATGCTTATATTTGCATGTTATAATATTTTTTGCATATGATATAGTATATGTTAGGAGTGACATTCTTACTATGTTAGGAGGGATGCCTAGGATCCACGATGGTCTAATGATGCTATTTACATTTGGGAAGAACCATGCACTTAGTTTATTATGTTTGATCTTTATTATGGATGTATATATCTTCTATGATGATGTATCATGTGATTATCTTTACTTTGATGTATCATGAATTAGAATAGGATGATGTACCTTATTCTACATATGTATATTCTTTTGAGCTTTTCATACCCTGTGACATGTATAGTGGATGATTAAGCATTTGAAATGTAATGTATAAACATTGGACTTATTATTAATATTTCATGTGGATGTTGTACTAGATGGATTCATGTATGTTAGATGTAATTCAACATTAAGGGATCTTTAAAGAATGCAATCTATTATGTATGTTATGTTTACTTTCAAATGGACATTGCTATTGCTTCCGTTATGATGCATAAGTTATATGTGGTAATTACTTTCATGTTAGAAAAACAAAATGCTACCAAACTTAGTGAAATTCTAGGTTAATTCTTTGGATCCCTTGGCGGGGCATTACACTAGAACTATATTGTGTTGGGTATTTTTTTCTGTGTGATCTAAGTAGCTTGCTGAGATTCTATAGATGCTTTCATGTACTCTTTTTTTTAAGCATATGAAATTGGTTCTAAATAAATATAAAAAGTTGTTTCCTGTATAAAGCTATGAGAAGATGTTGTAGATATTAGCTACATGCTTTCCACAAATAAAACTAGCAATGATTGAAATAGTTTCCAGAGCAGATCTCAGACTTTCAAAAAAGTAGAGTAGATTTCAGCCTATAGCTATAGCCTACAAAGTGAGTAAGAAGTCTTGCTCACAAGTAGATTTTGAATATCTAGATCAATATAGAAATTGATTATATTAAGGAACATGTCATATTGAGTTGAAATGAAGTTAAAACCAAGTCAAACAAATGTGTCAATAAAATCATATAGTGAAGAGTATTGAATTTTGTAGTGCAAATTAATATATATAAATATACTCATATATACATTTTTACTCTTGTTATCTATATCCTTATGAAGTGAGTAAAGTTAATTGAAGAGCAGCGAGAACTAATTGAAAAAGAAATCAATATTCTAAGAGTTGTATAGATAGTATCTAAAACTACGTAAGGCATATTTGGATACAAATATTACAATTTCTTACATAAAATTGAATTTATTTTTCAATACTTAATGAATGGGATGTCAAAAACTAACACAATTTTATTATTCAATGTAGAAAGTAATATTTTAGAATTCATGTCACTTTACTAAAGTTTTTTTGAACAATGAAACAAATATCTCTATTAATCACACAGTTGAAAATTTTAGTGACATCATCAATGCAAATTGATAGTTTTAGGTAGCTTGGACAACTACTCATCCTTATGTGATTAATTGGCAAATAATTGTTAGAGTTACGACAAATATTTGTTAATTAACTGACTCCTTCTAGAAGCCACTCTTAACCTATTGGTTAGGTTGTTTTAATTGAGAAGCAACTAGAAACTTCTTGGTTAGGAAGTAATGAGAAACTTCTTGGTTGAGTCGTCTTGATCAAGAAGCAACTAGAAACCTCTTAGTTAAGTAGTATGAAATTGGGTCAAGGGAGGCATTTGGAGAATAGAACATAACATAACAGAGAACACAAGGATTTGTAGAAGCATTTGTAGTGTTAGAAAATGAGTTTGTAGTGATAGCAAATAGTCTTGCAGTACTAGCAAGGGCGCAGTGATATTGTTGGGGATAGCAGTGGGGAATATTAGCAGGAGAAATTAGGAGGTTGTACAAATTCTATCAGTGAGAGGCAAGGAATTTTGTACCTCTTGATTTGCTAATGTTAATATATTTTCCATCTGTAGAACTAGTTTTCCTTTAGAGGTTTTTCTAGGGATGATTTGTCCAAAAATATTGTGTTCTTTGTGTTCTAAATTTCTTTCCGTATTTTATTGGTGAAGTTGCAATTGGGTTATTTTTCTATTTTATCTATGAATTTATTTTCAGCGGTTTAATAATCATTTACAATAGGAGATTAATAATTAGTGACTAAAATAGTGTTAATTTTCACATGGTATCAGGATGATGTTGAGGGTAGAATATATTTTCCCTAGGAAAGAAATTAAGGTTTTATATAATGTAGTGTGGTCTCTTCAGAATTATTGCTTTAATCCCTAGAGATGGCTTCAACTATTTTGAGAGATTAGACAAAGGATGGTGCCTCAAATTTTGGTGTGTGGAAGGCCAAAATTTATTTATTGTTGGAAGAGAATGGTATCAAAGATTATGCTATCACTAGTATAGTTATTCCTGCAGATGTTATATAGCTTGAAACATATAAGAAGGATGATGCCAAGGTGAGGAGAATTATCCTTGATTGTGTCAAGGATCGTATTGTTCCACATAACTTGGAGCTAGATATAGTGAAGAAGATGTGGGACGTCATTTTGAATCTATACCATATTGCTACCACCAACAGGAAGATGATTATCAAGTTGAAGAATACTTGGATGAACTAGATAGAAGATGTTACAAGTTGCTTCATTGGGCTTAGACTTGTCAAGGATGAGTTAGCAGCTATTGGAGATAGTCCCAGTGATGACAAGTTAGTGAGAATAGCCCTAAATGGGTTTTCTAAATAGTGGAGTGTCTTTTTTCAAGTTGTCAATGGATGAGATACCTTACTAAGTTGGGATCAACTATGGACTAATTTCACTTAGGAGGAGTTTAGACTAAGTCTTGTCAATGGGCCAACAAGAGTCAGAAAAGTGAGGTGGAATAGGAAAATTTTTCCCTAGCAGGGAAAGGGAAAGCAAAGGATCAAATTTGCAAAGTGAGAAGAAGAAGGACCTTTCTAAAGTCAAGTGCTTTGGTTATCATGAGTATGGTCACTATGTCAGTGATTTCCTAGAAAGGAAGAATACAAAGAAGCAAGCGACAACTTCAGCAAGTGTAGAAGAACTCTCTAGTAGACTAGAAGATGAGTTTGCACATATAGCTTGTATGGTGAGCTCAACCTCATAAACTATCTGGTATATAGATAGTGGGGATTCATTTCACATGACAAGAGTTAGAGAGTACTTCTATAGTTATAAGGAGGAGAACACCAATATCCAGATTTCTACAGGAAACTTGTCCAAACTCAACCTGGTTGGGAAAGGAACTGTTAAATTTTAGAGGGAGAATGGAAAGATAATTCTAGTTCATGATGTGTTGCACGTGCTAGGATTAGGTATTAATTTGATTTCCATATCTATTCTTCAAGATAGGGGGTATAATGTACTCTTTAGAGGGACACATGTGTTGATTAAGCACAAGTACTAGAAATCACCCATAACTATTGGAGTTAGGAGTGGTCCCTTTTACAGGTTGCAGTTTGATACTCCTAAGGTACTCATGAGAATCACTAATCCTATAGATCTTGGAGAGCTATGATATAGGAGGATGGGATATATTCATCATGGAGCACTCAAATTGCTTCATGAGATGGTGACACATGTTCTAGAGGTGAGCATAGAGTATGATGATATATGTAAGGGATGTGTATTGGGGAAGTTTGCAAAAACATCTTTTCCAAGGAGTGACACCAAATCTAAAGGTTTTTTTGATCTAGTACATTCAAATGTAAGTGGACCAATGTCAACAAAGTCTCTTAGAGGATATGAGTACTATGTTACTTTTATCGATGATTTCTCTAGGAAGACTTGGATATACTTCCTAAAGACCAAGGATGAGGTTTTTAGTTAGTTTGAAGAGTTCAAGGCTCTAGTGGAGAACTTGACAAGAAAGAAGACCAAGGTTCTTCAGTCAAAAAATGAAGGAAAATAGAAAGGAAATAACTTCTAGGAGTTTCGTACTAGGGAAGGAATCAAGAGACAGTGGACTATTCCTTACAACCCACAAAAGAATAGAGTTTTTGAGAGGAACAACCATTCTATATTAGAGGCAGTAAGAACCATGCTACATGACCAGGATATGCCCCACTACTTATGGGTAGAAGCATGTAGTACATCAATCTACATTCAGAACAAGGTTCCACACAAGTACTAGGGAGGATGACACTTGAGGAAGCTTTCATAGGTAATAAGCCTAATGTTAGCCATTTTAGAATATTTGGGAGTTTGGAATATTGTCATATTCTAGGTGATACGTGTACTAAGATAAATCAGACTATAGAGAGGGGGTACTTTGTTGGGTACAATGAAACCTCAAAGGCATATATAATTTTTATCCCTGAGACCAAAAGAATTATTATTAGATGTGATGTCAAGTTCATGGAGGATAAGGCATTTAGAAGGTCTAGATATTTTCTAGTAGTTGATCAGAGTAAGCAGCTAGCAGAAGCTCCAGGGCCTAGTCAAGGGTAGCAAAGCACAAGTACTATTACTAGTACAAGTGTAGGCTCAGGTGGTGAGGTTTCATAGAGCATGGAGCAATAGGTGCAATAGGAAATGCATCTAGAAGACTTAAAGGTTGATATTTCATCCTCTATAGTTGGTAGTAGGAACTGCAAGGTTTAAGAGACACAAAGGGATACTCAGGAGTTTGTGGGAGCTCCTAGGAAGAGTACTAGACAATGGAGACAACCAACCAATTTCAATGACTATGTGGCATTAGTTAGTCAATTGGTAGATAGTGAACCTTCTAGCTATTAGGTATGGTGAGATACTATAGTTGAGGAGTATAACTCAATACTGTAGAATGATGTGTGGGAGGTAGTTCCTAGACCAATAAATATAGCAATAGTTGGATCTATAAGATAAATCATAGTGTAGATGGTAGCATCAAGAAATACAAGGCAAGGTTAGTGACCAAGGGGTTCTCTTAGAAGGAGGGAATAGACTATGAGGAGACATTTGCTCCAATGGCTAGATATACTTTTCTACAAGTTGTGATCTCATTTGCAGCATAGATGGGATGGAAGATCCATCAAATGGATGTCAAGACAACATTCCTTAATAGTGAGTTAAAGGAGGAGGTATATATAGAGCAACCAGAAGGCTTTGTAGCACACAGCAAAGAGACCCACATTTGTAAATTGATTAGATATATTCGAGGTGAAGGTATTAGGTTGATTGGCTATACTAATCAATAAAAATTAGGTAGGAAGTACAATGGACAAAAGGAGCACTTTAGGGTTTTGTTTTAGTTTAGGATCAGGCGTTGTATCTTGGTTCAAAAGGAAGCAAAATTTAGAATACATAGCAGCTAGCACAGTGACATGTGAAGCTATATGGCTTCAAAAGTTGTTAGTAGCCTTGTTTGGTCAAAAGGTTGATACTACTGCAATACACTATGACAATCAGAGTTGCATCAAGTTGTCTAAGAATCTAGTGTTTCATGATAGGTATAAACATATAGACATCAAATATCACTTCATCAGAGATTGGGGTACAATGGGGGGTTGTTTAGCTATAGTACATACCTACAGAGGAGCAGGTAGCAGACATTTGATAAAGGCATTGGGAAGGCAAAATTCATCTTCTTCGAAGATAAGTTGGTTTTCATGTAGAAAAACTTGCTCACTAAGAGGGAGTGTTAGTTTTAGATAGATTGGATAGTTGTTTTTCCTCGTGATTAATTGGAAAATAATTGTTAGAGTTACAACAAAATTGACTCCTAAAATCCACTGGCAACCTATTGGTTAGGTTGTTTTAATCAAGAAGCAACTAGAAACTTCTTGGTTGAGTTGTCTTGATCATGAAGCAACTAGAAACCTTTTGGTTAAGTAGTATAAAAGGGGGTCAAGGGAGGCATTTGGAGAATTAAACAAAATAGAACAAAGAACACAAGGAGTTGTAAAAGCATTTTCAGTGTTAGCAAATGAGTTTGTAGTGATAGCAAACAGTCTTGTAGTGTTAGCAAGGGTGCAGTGATAGCATTGGGGATAGCAGTGGGGAATATAAATGGGAGAAAAAAGGAGGTTGTCTAAATTGTGAGAGTGAGAGGCAAGGAATTTTGTATCTCTTGATTTTCTGAAGTTAATATATTTTCCATCTACAAAACTTCTTTTCCCTTGGTAGTTTTTTTGGTTTTCCCTTAGGGGTTTTTCTAGGAATGATTTGTCCAAAAATATTGTGTTCTTTGTGTTCTAAATTTCTTTCCATTGGTGAAGCTGCAATTGTGTTATATTTTGATATTAGCTATGAATTTATTTACAACAATTTAATAATCATTTATGATAGGTGATTAATAACCAGTGACTACAACACTATTAATTTTCACATTGATTTGCCTTGACTATAGGCCTATAGAGTAGATAAATTAGTCTTTAGGCTATCTATATGTAGCATACATAATATTTAAGTCCTTTTACCCTCCTTAAACAATCTATATAATTTTTTCAATAATTGCTTATAGTTGATTTCTATATTTCACTCAGTAGCAAAAAATGCATAGGAAAACACTTTTAGTGTATTTTATGGTAAATTCCCATGATTTCCTTCATATCTATTCCATTTAAAAAGTGACCCCATTGGAAATTTGGATCAATTTTAACCTTGAAAGTAGAAAGAAAGATTGCACCTCGGATATCCTTAAGATTTCCTTTTATGCTAGGAGGAAAATCTTTATCAATGACAAATGATGGAGAGAAGGGATTTTGATAAGTAAAGAGAGGGGTTGTAGTCTGATATTGAAGATGATGTCATTCTTGAGGCCCAATATTTCCTATAGTGAGTTATCTAATTGTTCCAAGTTTATTTTTTTAGAAAAAGAGCATTGTAAAATTAAAATTTATTTTTTGGGAAGTCACTTTAAAATGGATTTAATGGCTAAGTATTTCACTATGTTTCAAGAGAAAACTTGTAAAAGTGATGAAATATTTTAAATTAAATCTTCATAGATGATTGGACTAGTCTGATTTTTACTAGTTACTATAGTATACAATCAAAAATTGTGCAAAGTAACAAATCTTAACAAGGGTCTTGTCTTATAGGGTATGATATAATCTTGTGTTTTTGATAAGTCTCATGCTTGTAGAGGCTTCAAAGGGTCAACACCCTCACACTTGTTTTTATCTAGGGTATGAACATGACATTCTAGAAAAGCAAGACCGACTATGGAATAATCAAACAACAAAGAAAAAAAAAATGCAAAAGATTGCTTAGAAAAATTACAGCTTGCCTAAGATAAAAAATTCTAATGTAAAAAATCAAGTAATCCAATAATTCTAAAGGCTCTTAGTAGTTTATTTCTAATGTGTACCCTTCATCTAATAAAGACAATACAAATCTTAAAACCCTTACATTGAGAAGAACTTGTAGATTTGTTGCATCAAGTGAAACCAATAGTATTGAGCATGGATAGCATGGGTAAAGTTCTCACAATAAAGTAAAATCAATATTTTTTCATGGAAGTGAGCATAAAAATGAAACACTACATTTGTTCTCAAATGACACAAAGTTGATGGCCATGGAAAAATTGCTAATAGGCTCTTATTGCAAATAAAAAGTTGAAGATCATTTTATTTTTGTAAGTAGATTCTTTTAAAGATCTTTAGAAAATGTATATCAGTATACATCCAAGTTAACTAGATTAGAATCTACTTCCTCTCTCTTCTTGATTTCTAGTTTAATCGATTTCATGGTTTTGCAGCAAGGGAAAATTTGTTCATTTATCTATAGAAGTTCCACTTTGAACTCAACTTTAACAAACACCAAATTTATAAAGATTTCCCTAATTGCGCACTTATAGAATTTCTTTTTTAATATTCTCTCTCATTCCTTTACTAAAAATTTGGTGCAATTTCACTTCTTTCAGTGTGTAATAAAAGAAAAACAATTCACTACATTTGACTCTCTTTTATCTCTATTCCCTAAAGAATGAAAGGGAAACTAGAAATAAGTTATGGTAAGCATTGAGGTTCAATAATTATTTAGTTTCACCAGTTATTGAGCCAACAAGGCTATACAAAACTCTACAAGTCACCAATTGCTATAACATGCTTTATATATATATATATATATATATATATATTTAAGTCATTCATCCATTTATCACAAATTTCTTATAAATGCATATGAGACTCAAAATCATATTTTTAAATATATATCTCAAGTAGAAAATGCTTTATTAACATTTTGTATACATATAACATAATTTTTTGGATTTTCTATAGAAAAATAATCCTCATTTGGGATTGTCTCAAGAAATTACTTATCATATTTTTAACAACAAAATTCATAATTTATGCTTAATATATCTATTGATTTTATGTTTCTAGGCTTATGCAAGTCAAAACCAATGCCCAAGCTTCAAGTTTGTAATTAATGGAGATGAAAGGACAAGTGATAATAGTAAGCTTCTAACCCACAAAATTGTTTAAGAGCTTTGTCTATGATTGACAAATTATATTTTTAGATAGTGATACATTAAGTACTTTATTACTCTAAATGGTGTAAGAAATCAATAGCTTGATTGTATGCAAGGTTACCTTTTTCAATGGACACCTAATTGGAGAATTTGAGAAGAAATATGAACATAATATATACCTTAAATCCCACAATAATTTATTGTTATGATTGAATAATTTGATCAGCTAATATGTTTATGGTCATTACTCTATAATTTATCATTAGTTGAAATCAATACTTTGCATAGGAAAAAATGCTTCTTACAACAATACCAAAATGCAAACCACAATTAGATAGAGACATTTGATTTCACATAAAAAAATTTAATCACATATAAAGTCCAAATACTAATAAAAGTCACACAAATTCTAGATGTCAAACTAGTTACAAGGGAACAAAAATTTGATACACTGCAATAACCATTTTCTATGAGAACCCATCTTGTGCTTTTATTTGATAAAAAATATTATAGGCATTCATAAAATATCTATTGAGTGGAAATAGTAACTTTTCATTTGGTTTTTCTTATGCATGAGAATAGTTTTCTTTTGATTTCTAATTGTAGGGGTAGATGTTTAAGGGAACTTTTAAATTTAGATTATCATTTTCAATGATTTTGGTTATTGATTATTATATCATTATTAGAATTTGGCTATATGTTACATTCATTAATAAATTATATTCTTTATATGTTTATTTATTTATTTATATTATTATTTGCTACTGACCATGAAGATTTGACATATGAAACTTCTGAAAATTAAATACAAAAGGTAGATTTATTTAATTGAAAAAATAGAGCAATATATATATAATAAACATTTTGACCTTTACTTTAGATTAGATGAAAGAAGTTGGAACAATGTTATAGCTTATGTTACTAGTTAAGATTGACAAAAGTTATAGTAATACAATCTAAACCTCAAGATACTCCCAAGACCCAAACTAAAATATAAAAATATCTTATAAATAACCTCTCCTAAATCTAGTACCATATATATTGTCATTGTGAAGTATCCATTGGCAATTTTTTCCAATGAAATTCAATAATTTATCTCAAAATTTGTGATTCACAATTCATTTATTTGAAATTAAAATGTACATACATGAAATCTCATTAATGCAAACATCTAAAACTATATGGACACTCACAATAGTTGACACCTAAACACTACTTCAAAATGCAACAAAAGGGAGCGAGTATCAATAGATTCATGTAGAAAGTTGGAAATTATGCTTGGAATTGTTTGGGTTGAAGATAACTTTGATTTGATAGTCCATGAAGTTCAAAACTTGAGTTTATCATTATTGTTTGGAGAAGCAATATCAATACTAAATTCTCTAGGTAGGAGACATGAAATCTCACTAAGAGCTTATGAATTCTCTGTAGATAGAGTTGAGGAATCATTGTGGGGACATTATATAGGCCCAATCCAATTTAAATGTATATCCTTCCAAATTTCTTGACAAGGTGCCTCTTTTACTTATCAAATTGTCATTAAATCTTTTCATTCTATTCAAAGAAAAGTTTTCTATAGAACAAGAAATACAATTATTTTTTCAAAAAATATATAGTTACGAATATGATATTTAGAATGTTATAAAATCAATACATCAATGAGAAGGACAACCAAGAAACCATAATTAAGATAAGTTTTTGGCTAAAGACATAGGTATATTAATTAACTTGACGTAAAAAAATTAGAATTTGAGTTTTGAAAATGGGTATGGTGAATTTACTTTTTTTATATACATTTCATGTTGTGCATTTTCTAAATTTTTTGGTTATAAATATTGAATGTGTTCCTAGAGAAGAGCATATCATGTTACAACCACAATCATGATAGATCTAATTTTGGGAAGGTAGTTTTATTTTTATTTTTCATTATTCTTTAAAAGGTACTAGCTCAATGGAAGAGCACCTACTTTGCAAGTAGGAGGATGGGGGTTCAATTCTATCGTGCCCTATTGTGACTAAATTAATGATTAAATAAATGATCAAATCAACAACCAAATCAACAATCAAATAAACTATCAAATATGTATCAAATATACTACCAAATAAACAACTAAATAAACTACCAAATAAACAACCAAATAAATGATCAAATAATCCACCAAATAAATTATCAAATATACTACTTTTTAATAACAATCAACTACCAAATAAACTACCAAATAAATTAATAAAAAAACACCAAATAAATTACTACTTAATAACAATCAACAATCAAATCAATGACCAAATTAATGATTAAAATAGTATAGTCATAAATTTGGTTGTAATATTAATGACTGACAATAAAATACCAATGGTCACATGTTTAAAATTGGTCATATATTTATAAGTTCTAGTAGTTTATTTAGTCATATATTGTTGTTTTTGTACTAGTGAAAATCCATGGAAGCACAGACACTTAGTTCAATCGACGTCAAATCTTGGTGAGCCTCTATCTTTACGTTATCCCTTTTGAACCTTATCTAGAAGTATAATATGAATTTGTAGATTTAGAGAATTGGGATATTAGGGAAGTCTCTATTATAAGCTAGAGTTGTTGTTGCACCAAAAGATCAACCTTTTAATGCCCGATGAAACCACTAGACTTATAGAACATAGGAAGCAGTTAAGCCATGTCACAAATTTTGAAGGCGAACATTGGTAGTTAGTCCAATAATCCCCCCTTGGGTGTTACCCAAGGAGATTCAAACTTGTGACCAAGCTCTGATACCACTTGTTACATGTTAGAGTTTTCGTTGCACCAAAAGATCAACCTGTTAATGCTTGATACAACCACTAGACTTATAGAACACATGAGGCAGTTAATCCATGTCATGAATCTCAAAGGGGAACATTGGTGGTTAGTCTGATAGTCTCGAGCAATGTCCATTGTTATCACAATTAGTTGATAGAAGGACTAATCCCTTGAACATGTGGTCCACTACCATATGCCTTGGACATCTCTATTTTTGGATGTAATGATTATATTATTGATCATATCACCTCAACCATGTGTACAATCATATGTGCTTCACCAAAAAGGCTTTTTTCAAAAATATTATTTGTGTATTTGAAATGACCAATTTAATTTGAAAGATTAATAGAATCCATATTTCACTTTAATGGCATATTATCATGGCCACATCCAAACTTTCTTTAAGTCTATGCAAGTTGTAGTTAGAAATACCCAATAAAGAAGGCATAGTTGCTCCATATTTTCTCTTTGACCCACTATCATATACTATCAAATGAAGAGGCATGATAGTTACCAATTGTAAGTGAAATCTAACTCTTGATTTAATAAAAAAATCTCTAAGTGTCCAATGAATACGTATACTCCTTTTTCCTAGTACTATACTTTTGACTATGATTTGTCCTTCTGTCTAATCTTATGCAAGATCCAAACTCTTACAAGTGTGAAATATTGAAAAAGGCCCTTGGAAAAAAAGAGTCCACATATTGACCAACTCCAAAAAGATAAATGTAACTCCTTCCCACCTAAAATAAAATTTGAAAACCCTAACCTTTGAGAATCCAATGCAAAAGAGAAACTCTAAAGCTTGCACACCACTTAATACCATAAACACATAACAAGAACAAAGAAATAACAATAATTTGTGAGAAAAAAATATGGGGTTCTTATTTTGACTACAAATGTGGAATTACAAAATTTATAATTGCAATCTACAAACCCACATAGGCTCCTTCATTACAGTATTCTGCAAAACAAAGCTGTGACTATCACTTAAAGTTGTCCTAGACAATCTACAAGAATTTCCTAAATAGGGAATTTTATGTTGTCCAAGAAGGTTCTAGAAAATCAAACATAATACCCAGGGCTGAAAAACCCTAACAATACATATAGAGTCAGTCAAATACACCTTTGACATTTTTTTAGAAGTTTTGATCAACCCAGCTTTGGAAGGCCATAATTTTCAAACCATTTCTTTGATTAGCTATTATAAGCACTTTTTAGAATCCCTAATATCTGATCTAGAAGTTCAAATCACCACAAGCATCCATTTGTTAAGTTTTTAGGCCTCATCTGGACATATATGGGAAAAAATGCATATGTTAGAATTATGTGCAATATCTCATTATTGTCAAATTTAGTACGAATGTTAATAGATATGTCATGAACTTATTTGGGGTTACACATGTGAAGTTGTATTAGGTGCACATGTTTGCTAATGGAAACATGGACCTCATTTTTTTCATCTTTTGGCAAGAAATTATAACCATGTTGGTAATTAATTTTTCCCTCACCTTTAATTGGTTTTTCAATGACTCCTTATGCCCAAGATTGTGAGAAACAAGTTATCTACAATAGATTGGATTAGTGCACTCTTATGTCACTAATCCCTGAATTGAAGGGTACAACACCCCTACATGTAATTTATACTTTGAATGATGTTTTTGGTAGATCAAAAGGGTAACTAGGGGTATGCTCTTAACATGAGAGCAGAAGAGGCTAAGAGTCTTAAATTTGGCATAATGTTCAATTAACCTAAAGATTAAATTTTACTTAAATGTTTAACTTTATTTATATAATTGATATGGTTTTAAAGATGTACATTTATATAATTGATATTTTACATTTATTTTATTAAAGAGTAAATTTGTGAATTTTTATGTTGGTTACATATATGCAGTGTAATGCCTACACCTAGTTTATTTTTATCTTTCTTTTAGGCTTCTAGGAGTAAGCCTAAGTCTAGGGGGGGTGGATGTAATGCCTACCCCTAGTTGACTTTCTGTTGTTATTGCCAAACTCTTTTAGGCTAGTTTTATGTTTATGTTTAAATATTAGTGACATTTGTTTTCCATATTGTTGGATATTACTTCAAACTCAGTTGATATATGTATGTTCATTTAGTTATTTCAATTATTTCATGATTTTTTTGATGATGATAGATGTACCTTTGTCCTACACTTAAAATAGGGCACAATTTGTAGGAAATAGATGTAGATGTCAATGAAATATAAACCAAGTATGGATGTTCTTTTTGGCAAGTATCTCCATTGAGAAAAGAAATTGCATTTACAGTAGAGGAATGCCCTATGAGGTGCAAGGTCAAGGAGCCAAATTCAACTCAAAGTTTTTTTACGAATAATTTATACCAAAAATCCATAATAACTTCACCGATACTTATGATATCACATTGAGCATCAACTTCCATGATGATATGAGAGAGATGAACATCCACATATGAAATTAGGAAATTCTAAGCTTCTATGATTGACTTACTAAGTAGTAATCCTCCATATAAAATAAATCTACATGAAGACAATCCTTATTCAAACAACTAAAATGATTTTTTTGGTTGATGTGAGATTTCTCTTACACTGAGGATTCTCCTACATCAAACACCAAGTATAATTTTCTTGTGCATCAGACACCTTGGGAAATTTGAAGAGTGACCTTGTCACATCTCAGGTGTTCAAAGGAAAACCAAAATAATTAACATCCTCCCTTTCTATCCATGATGACTCTTCTACTGACCTCCCTTTCTATTTGACTAATTTTTCTTCATAAGTTTTTTTCCTTGTACTTTTTCCAAAATGGTTGTCCAGTATTTCCTCAATCTCCTTTGTAGATGAAATACTTGTTAAAATAATCTATTGTGCTTCTACAATTTCACCTTCATCACCTCCTTTGTGATAATTTATCAAATCTAAAATGTTAAATACTAGTGACATATTCAGTTCAACAGGAAACTCTACTTCATAGGCATTTCCAGAATCATGTCTTTTCACTACCTTACATGATCCAAACTCCTTCATTTTTAGTTTATTATTTATACCAACTAGAAATATCTCCTTCATCTAAAGAACCATAACAACATCTCCTATTTGAAATTACTTATACCTCATTATAACATCTACTTTATACTTGTACTATGTATCCATCTTTACAATATGCTTCCTCAACTCTTCATGGATGTTCTGCAAATGTTCAGCAAAATATTTTGCTTCACCACTACTTATATCTCCTTTATCCAAATGCCTCAATTAAAAAAATGCTAACCTCATCTAAAAATTAATACTGGGCATTAAATATCTATCATGTGGAGATGCATGGGTTATGATAGTAAATAATGCTTGTTTATTAATAGGCAATGTTACTCGCATATAAGAATAATTTGGATCAAAATCTTATTTGGAGTGAAAGTGACAATAAGGAAGAGAGATACAAGACCATAAAAATTACAAACAACACTACTCTAATCTTGGAAGGAAACCAAATTAGTTAGGATGTTAAAGTTGTTGTGCAGATTTCAAATGCATTGAAAATTGATTAGCTCTGGAAATTACTCTTTGCACCTAGAGGGACTATCATGATATATAATCTAGTGTAGAAAATATATAAACTCTCTAGATATAGATTATTTCAAATTATATCTACTAATTGATGGAGGGATAAATAGTATAAACTAGATATTTAGAAGGGGGTGGGGGCTGAATCAAAATCTATAACACTTTATAACTTTTTTAGGAATTCATTCACACCTATCAATAACTTGTGCATGTAAAATTTGTAATGAAAATCTATTGTAACATATAAATCTGATCAATCACATGCATGAAAGTAAAACATGTAACCTAGTATTTTTTAACAAGAAACCCTCCAAGATGAAGGTAAAATTGGGGTGGGGATGACACCCACAAATCTTCACTACTATAGTAATAAAATTAACCAATTATGGCTACAATGTTTAATCATAAAATATGATCTACCCTATGAGGGGTATGTCCTTTTAAAAGCTTAAGAGACTACTAGGTCTCACCTTGTTAGAGGATTTTTCACATAACAAAGTAAGGACTATTTTAAGATATTTACAAATATCTCTTGAGATGAGTATGTTAATAGAATTTCCTTGATTCAAGTTTGTTAAAATTGATTTAGTACCTAACTCTTAGTTTTCTCTACAAGCTTATTTATAGTCTTCTCCTTGCTAACTAAACCTCTCCTCTGATATGATATGCTTGTCTTTCTCTTTCACTTCACAACCATGACTAGGTCACTTTCTTTGTTAGATGATAACAAAATCCTTCTCTTAATTCTTGTTCACATGCATACACCTCTTTATAATTTCTCTTTCTTTGCATGCTTATGATCTAGGTTTAGATCATCACCATTTAAAGAGTTTCCTAAAGACTTTTCTAGATGATTCCATATTTTGCCTCTTCATCTTGATTGTCAAACACACAACATAGGGATATCTGATCCATATCATGGAAATGTTCTATAAAAACCTCTATAGGTAATAAATATTTTGCAACAACCTTGACAAACTTGAAATTTTCCTTGAAATATACAAAATTACCCTGTACCAAAAACTTACTCAACTCCTATAGAGCTCAGTACATATTTTCTTATGTACATGACCCGACCCATATTTTTCAATGAATTCCTTATGAACTCTAGTAGTTATTGACAATGCATGATTCTATGTGCTTCTTCCTACTTCCAAAATTTTGATTTTTTAATTGAATTCTTGGAGCCAAATCAATTACACTATTAGCAACTGAAAGATTATGATCTTCTACGATAAGATCTTGGATTGTTTTTAGTTCTCTCAACATGACCAACAAATGAGGTATCATCATTTCCTTAATAGAGATCAATTTGGATCTCATGTTCCTATCAGCTACCTAAAACTAGACCAATGTAAGCATTCAGTGGATTATTGTAATGATTAATGCTTAATCCCTTTGACTCAGAAATAACATTGCTAGATCTCTTCATCATAGGCTTGACTATATTTATTTGTCACTAAAAATTATTAATGAATCTTGGCACATCTTTAAAAAATGTGTACAAATGTTGTACGGATATTGTACAAATGTTATACAAGCCAGTTTATGATTGATGCATCTTTAAAATTATGAATGTCAAAAACATCAACAAAAATATTCTTTACATCATACATTTACTTAGTATGATTATATGTGAGAAAGTGGTTTTGAATTTGACAATTGGAAACATTAAGCCTCATAACTCAAATGAGTTTGCAAGTCAAAGGAAATAAACAATAGAAATCAAAAGAAGTACAGTAATGTAGTTAGGGAAATGTAACCTTTCATCTAATGCATTTTTATTTTGTAAAATTTCTTGAAGGAAGAAAATAAAGGAATTATTTCTACGAGATTAAGCATCTTTTCACTAATCATGTTCTTTAAATGATATAATACTTTGAGCATACATCACTTATAAGTCCTACAAATTGATACACATGCTCCTAAATTGCTTGAGCTAGACTATATGAAAACTCCTTTGTTAATGCCTCAACATGAAATTGCAGTACATCCTCTTTATGAGAGGGAATGAAAAATGCCTACCCATGATAATATTTTGCAATTTAAAAATTGGTTTCTATGTGAAGCCCAATTGGCCTCAAAACTAATTTTTGCATTAATGGTGACTATAGATACTTTATCTGTAACTTTTACCATTCTTTGTTTACTTGAAAGGTCACGATAGAGTTTGTTCCATGTTTAAATGCAAAATTCCCATGTAGTGAAGTATATTTCCTACTAGGAACATTCCACTCAATGCATCTTATATGACTTGATTGATCAACTTAGTGACTTCCAATTTTTTTTGAATAGCCTTGAGTTGCTCCAAGCTTGTTGAAAAATAGTCAAGATCTTTATTCAAAGTGCTAAGACATGCTAACAATTTCTTATAAAATAAAATAGTTCCATGTCCATTTTCTTCAAAGTGGGAAATGAATTCACATCATTCAACAATGAATTTTTAGTTAATGAGGCCCTCTACAACAAAGATAAATTTAAGGACACCCTCGACAATGAATTCAAATTATAATTTAATTATTTAAATTTATTAAATTTTATAAGTTAATAATAGATTGAATATATAAACAAGTTTTAATTTATCAAACATTTCCTTTTAAATTTTTACAAGGAAATAATATTAAAATAAAAATCATATTAAATTTTTCTTTTTATATTCTTAATTTTTAAAATAATAATCTATTTCTCAAATTTTAATTTTTATGAGATGGTCACAAATACAACTTTATTTTGCAAGTCATTCATTATACTAGTATAGTATCTATAGTCACATCTTTTAAATCCCTAAATGTTATATTAAAAGACATTGATAAATTAAAATAAATCAAACAAAACAAATCTCTCATATAAAAAAAATAGAATCACATTTCTAAATTTATTGACAACTACCAATTATTGACATTATCCTTTTCAAGAAAAAAAGGCTTTTGATATTCTATAATTGTTTGATCTAAAGGGCATTATCTAAATAAAATGAAAGATATCAAACTTGTTATATATTTTAATGTCTTATTCTTTTATTTCTCATATTCTTGTTCAGAGCAAAATGGAGGAAATGAGGGAAGTTAAAGTTTCAATTTTCTCAGCTTGAAAAAGCCAAATCAAGGAATCAAGATAAAATCCATGGGGATATAGAAATTGGAGTAGCTTGGGCCAATCAAATCTTAATGGACATACTGTGATTCCTAAAATACTCATAGGTCACACCACTCTAGTGGACACACTGGAGTTATGCATTTATAGGGCACCAAAATATTGTTCATAGATGGGGAATTGAGAAACCATGCACATGAGCTATGGAAGAAGGTGAGTAAGAAGATGAAGAGGAGGAGGAGTTTGTTGGTTTTCCAAATTAATAAATTCTTGATAACCCTTTGTCAACATCATTAGGTAAGAACCTTATTTTTTATTTTAGATTGAAACCCTTATTTCCTTAAAAACATAAAAACTTTGCATAGTCACTATATGTGTAGAGCTTGCTGAATAGGAAAGCATCATAATTCATTTCATAGGTGGAGACTCTTGAAGAGAAGAAAAGGTCAATTTTAAGAGTATTTTAATCCTAACAAAGGTTATGGCATCTACAACCACATAGGATAGGTTAGTCTATTTTGATCAAATTATAACTTTTTTAGCACAACTACCATTTTATAAGACATTGCAGGGCTCAAATTTGGAGGAATGTAACGTTCATTGCATGATTATTTTTTCTTGAATATTCTCAGAAAAAGTATACTTCCTTCAATGTGGAATTGAATTTAAAAATATGTATTCACTATGTCTCTTCATTCTAAACTTTGATTTCTTTTAAGATTGATCTTAGTAAATAAAAAATTGGTTGAATTCAAATATAAGTTTATTTTTTTAGATCTTTTATGCCAGTGTCATTATTCCATGCATTCTAATTGACAAACTATTTCAAAGCAAACTATTTAGGTGTAAGTTAAAAGTTTATATGTTGGAAAGGATCATGTTGAGGATGTTATTTTATAGAAGAAGATTCTTCTTGCTCTTGAACAATAGGTAAATGTTACCAGAAATGTGTTGAGTTATGGCTATAAAAATAAAAATAAACAAATTGATTTGTTTTTTTCTTGAAAGCTTCATTGCAAGGGTAACATGTATGTTATTGATGAGTGAGTTTGTTTGGCCTATTGTACTAGTTTCAAATTTCAAGTGACTTAGGTTAAAAAAAATTAGTATTTAGTTTAATGTTTGGATTATTCATTTATTTTATTTAGCCACTATCATTCTATCATACTTTTTTTTTTTCATTTTTCATTTCAGAGACCAAGAGAGCATATAGCTATTAGACTTACCAAGCTAATAAATTATCTAATGTTAAGGAATCAAGTCCATAATTTTATCAATAATAAGCTCCATGATTAAGAACATTAATATGTAGATGTTTTGATTAAGGCTAAAAAGATAAATATTATGAATAGAATGTTACATAAATTAATTTGATGATGTGATGGAAAATGGATGACTTTAGGACATAATTCAAGCATATGAAATAAAGGTAGGCTAATCTATTAGGGTATCAACCTTGATATAGTAGTAGGTAAAAGATACACTAAAATTTCATTAACACATTCATGTTATACACCTAATTTAATGGTATATCACAACTATAGGGATTTTGAAAGGACTTGAAAAAGATATTTTTTATTCATTCTAACACATTACTTGCACTTAAAATAGACTTAATTTTTTTTTTTATTATGATTTATATAACATGGATAACCTTTCTAAAACTATGTATCACTTTAATGATTATCAACTTACCAAATCATAATAATGAGTCTCAGCCAAAAGACATCTTAACATAATCCTAGGTGGCTTATTTTATTGATTTGAATATGTGATGCATAGCATCCTCCTATGATTTTAGGAATCCTATAAAATGTCACTCATTATCCTAATCAATAAGGACAAATCTCACATTGCCTCAAGGAGATACAATTTCTTAAATCGATTTTTATCTTCAAAGACACTAATCTAATTCATCAATCTTTGATTAATAGACTCTCCTTTTGTCAATATATCTCTTGATATCATCCAAAAGACCTTTAAAATATCAAATCTATCTTCCTTAGGTCTTTCAAAGTCTAACACAAACCTCAAACTTTTACTCTTCACAAATCTCCTCCGATCTCAATCATATGTGTTGATCACATTTGGTCATAAAACTCTATGTCCCTAATTTCACCTTCATATCCTATAACTATTTATCAACCCTCCTTCCAATACCCTATTATTATCAAGCCTCCTTCCAATAACCTATAACAACATTCTTGTATGCTAATCACATGAAAGGCATTCGATCTCATACTGATATAAATATTATGCAAAAAAGGGAGGCTTTCCCAAGAAGAAAATCATGTTGCTATGGAAATAAATGAGTTGATAACCAAATATTTTAGGAAAAGCATATTTTTATTAGCACTCTATAAGGAATACTAGATAAAAATGATTCTGGCATTCATAAAAATATTTTTTTTCATAACTAACAATACAAAAGTTTGTGTTTTTTTGGCAGGATTTGGAATTTTCTTGTCACAATTGTATTCAAAAGATGTTACCCCAAATGAAAAGGACAAGTTAGATGAAGATTTGTGGAGAGGTAACTTAACATTTATTAATTAATCAAGTGAGTTAGTTTAGTATTTTGAATTCCTTATTTGGTATCGTATTTCTGCTCTCAACATATTAATTTTGTAGTATTATGCATAGAATGTTATAGATAAATTAACTATTCTTTTATAAACTCTTTAAATAATTCTCTATTTTTATTTTATTGATTCATATGATTTCCTTTTTAAAACTCTTTTTCCTTTCCCTTAGCTTGTATTCTATATCAAAGGAATGCATAATAATAAACTCTCATAGAGTGACATGGTTGTAGCACATGGAAGGATGTTGTCAATGCCTTTTTGGTAGTGTATGTGTGACTCACATAGACTTTACATTATATTTAGAAATATTTGGAGTTTAAACTAAATGCACTATAATTACTATTTCCACTTAATGTAGTTTTCTAAACATTCCATTTATTCCTTCAAATTCCATTTTTTCAACAATTATTTTTATTTTATATACTTTATTTTATGTGGTCTCTTGTTTTCTTCACATATTTGGTTTTAATTGTCTGCATCATAGTAGTTGCACATATCTTTGCGTGTGTTAACACAAAATCATAAGTTATAAATGAAACTCAATCACTTTGGTTTGGAAAAATAATGTTTTAGTCATTACCAATCCATTTTGTTGAAATTGCTTAATTAATGTGGCCCAATTAGGCTTATTAATCCACTTATTTTGTGAAATTTTGAAAGAGTGTTGTGGAATTTTTTATTTTACCTTTATAATTATTTTTATCAAAGCTTGGGGAAGGATCTTGAAGAAATTAGGTTTTATGTTAGAATCAAAGTCTGAAGATGAGACATCAAACATGGTCACCAATGTCGAATTGGCAAAGAAGATACAAGAAAAAGAGAAAACCAGTAAGTGATCATTGGATGAACTTGAGAAATTGGAGGATCAGATGGATAAATGATTAAAGATTTAATCAAAGGAGGAAGAAGGGCAAGGTGAAAATTCCCTAAGGAGGAGGTGGTTAACTTGCCTATAGACCAGCAATACTTCATAGAAGCCCTTGAAAGATTTGGTAAGAAGGATACCAATGGTAACTTACCCATATTTTTAGGTAAGATGGATGTTGATGTTGTTGTGGATTGGATAGAATCCCTCAAAAACTACTTTGAATGTAAAATTGTAGAAGAGAAAGATAAGGTAAAGATTTTCAAGTCAAAGTTGAAGGGATCAACCCTCACTTGGTGGAATTGCATCCAAGAAGAAAGGGTCATAGAAGGTAGGAACATGTTAAATTCATGGGGAAAGATTAGTTCCAAGGTAAGATAAACTTACCTACTTGAGGATTATGAAATCTAACTACATAGTAGGAGACAAATTTTAAGACAAAAGGAGCTAGATGTACAACCATCATGTTCAAGGTGTCAAGTAGCCTATAAGCATGTAACTATTTCATTTAACTCAATATTAGGATAATCTAAGTGTTTTGTAGGGGTCACACAAATAAAATGGCATGGTAGTTTATTATTGCTTGCACATTACAAAGTAGCATTTTTACAACTAGGAAATTCTAGCAATTTTAGAAGTCTTAGATTCTTTTAAATACAGAAGAACTCAAAAAGAAAAGAATCATGTCTATATATGTTTTTGGTTGAATTATGTCATAATGTAAGTTTATGAACAACAATAAAAAAAGGGTTTTGGACAAGTTTGGATATAGAAACAAAGAAAATTTGTGATTTTTGATTGAAATATTTTCACTATCTAGTTCTCATGTGTGTACACACTTTGGTTAAGGTCTAAAACCTATATGATTGGAAAGATATTTTAATTAACTTTCCAAAAAATTTATTTTCAATATTCTTTTACCCCATAGTCCCCAAGTTTGAAAACTTTCCAAGTCCTCTTGGAAACACTTGCAAACAAAAAATGTGAAAACACAAAAATCTCTCATCTTTGCCCTTGGCTTAATTATTCTATTCATGGTACTGATCCACATTGCTTCCATTCATTTTGAATATTGGTTTTCTACCCATGGAAGAAATATGGGAATCTTTTTTTTGTACTTGATCCTCCATTCAATCTGTTATATGTACCATCACTTGCATTAGATGTACCATCCATAGTTTCTACTCCAACTCTTCATCCTACAACATCTTTTTTTATTGGAGATAATATCACAATTTGATCCTCCTCTTGCACCATCCTCTTAATCTCACTCTCTTCTTTGAGGATTGCTTCTTCTCGAGCCTCCCCAACATCTCCATAGCATTTCCATTCTTCTATGGTGGCTACAAACTACTCCCATAAATAAGGTTCAACTTTTTGACCTATTACTCCACACACACTATATTTATTCTCATCCCATTTCTCTTGGAAGACTACATCATTATCTATCATTAAGGCCTCCTTAGGAGCCTTACTCCTTATGGCAACTACCACCATTGCCTTTCAATAGGCCACACTAATCTCTTACTCAACTTCAAATAAAAACTCATGGCTCTTCTCTTTAACTTTTGTATCCTCTCTTCACTTTGGGCTTCCCAAAGTTCATATGCCCCTCTTCTCTTATATTTGTCATCTTCTTATGTTCTTATCATTATATAAATTGCATGACCCTATGTTCATATATTATCAAAATTTATAGGTTTTGAAAATTTCAGGCCATACAGATACATATTACAAATTTTTGTTGGAAAATTTTCAATTAAATAATCTTTGACTATATTTTATGAATCAAATATGAAACCATAAAGGGAATGTTGAAACCCTTTTTTTTTTTTCTAATGTTCTAACAATTTTTTATTTATTAGAGTCACAAACTAACATTTGAATAGTGCATTTATGAAAATCATGATTCATCAGTATCACTCTATAAAATTATAGTTGAAACCAAATAATTTAAATACCCATAATCGAGATTTGATAATAATGTAAAAAAAAAATTGAACAACAATTCACATATTTACAAGAATAATGAATTGAGAAGCCAAAAAAAAAGTTTTCATTGATTAGATTTGACATTGTACAATATAGATATTCAAAATAGCTAATTAAATAAGCTTAATTTTACTCTTTCATAATTTACATCCAAGGGCAAGGCCCAATATGAAGTAACTACAAATATTTTTTATAAAAAAAAAATCTTAAAATATATTTTCTTTCAAAGGGCTAAGCATTTGAAACCTTCAATCAGAAAATTCTTCAAGCCCAACAAGGAATCTCTTTGAGAGGATCATGTCTTTGAACTCATGCAACCATGTGAAGTTATTGTCACTAACATCATTTGACAACTACTTCTATAGAAAATCCCTCCCAAGTTGCACTCACTTCCAATAGTGATTCAATTGGCATTCATTCATTTCAAGTAGGAAGGGTTACTTCTATAGAATGATCCTTAGGCTTGCTCCCAACACTTGTCTAGTATGTCTGTAAAAAGGATGCTAATGCCCAGTAACTTCTTGGCCAATACAAAGATTTTCATGTAGTCTCTAAAAATATTTCCTTCAAAATATTACATAGAAGCATCAAAATGTCTACTTTATTGCATTATATGTCAAGAAGAGATGCAAGGAATTGAGACATAATGTTCATGGACACACGGTACCTCTTCTCATTTCTTAAGAATTCATGGATGAGGACCATGAGCAAACAATAGAAAAAAAAGACTTGTGGATTCTTCCTTGCAAATCATAGTATCACATCCTCAGATATCATACCGAAAAAGGCTTTTGCTGACACATTTTTTTGCATTTCAACAAAATTGGTGTATCCATGACAATTATAAACCTAAAGTCTACAAATATATATATATATATATATATATACACCTAAGAAACTCTACAAACTAACAAAACTAAGAACCAAATACAAAATTGAGAATTTGAGAAATGATGTGAAAGAGGAATTGAAGAGACTCTTTCATATCTTTTTTCCTTCATATTCCTATTAATTTGAAAACTTGTGGGAAATGTACTTACATTAATGTTAGAGTGCCTACATAGCTGGCTGGAAATGGAATGTATTAGTTATAACTATAAGTCTCACATTTATGATTTTAATCTTGATATGATGTTCACTACATTCTAGTTAGTGGTTGTCGCATAAAACTTTCAACGTGTCTCCATTTTGAAGAATTTCATGCGGCTCCAAGTATTTTCAAGCAACTAGCCCTAAAATGCATCTTTTGGAATTCATCCCTAATTAATCAATGATCGATATAACTAACATATTAATGATACCAAAGTGACAGTGGACAAGTTAGTAATTGTAACACTAACATTATTAATAATAGAGAAAACACTAGTTCGTACACTTGGAAACCATAAAGCCATAAAGGGTTCTACCCAATACACTTAGTGAATTCACTTTCAAATAAAATAATTTTTTAGTTTACCACTAAAGATTAGCCAAGACTAATATTATTTTTTTTCCTACAAAACAAGTAATTCAACTTTGACATTACAAACTAATTTTGGCAAGAAAAAAAGTAGCCAACATTTATTTGTGTCAGGAAGATTTTTTTTTTTTTTTTAATTCACCACATTTAAAATGAATTTTGTTAGGGCAAGAATGTTTTTTCAATCATTTAATATTTTATTTCTCTGCATGGAACAAAAAAATCACCCTCGACTTAAAAATTTTCCTGCCCATAAAATGTTGGATTCATCAATATTTTAGTTTTTTTATAGGAGGGCTTTCTTAAAGTTATCCCTTACTCCATGGTTTGATATATTTTTATTTGAATTCTTGATTGAAGAATAATAGTCTCTCTTTCCTTAAAGAATAAGAAACAAGCCTTTATTTCCATCTTGCAATTTCTCTAAGTTAGATTGGGGCGTCCACATTATCTTTTTCCTCTCATGCCAAGTGATGACATGTTCTCCTCTTGTGAAAATGAGAGATTAGATACCTTTTTTCTAGTGAATTTTTAGAAAAATCATGAAATTACACCAAAAGGAATGACAACACAAGAAAGATTTTAATAGGAGTGTTAAACAACTATGAATCCTAAATCATTAGAAGTACTGGGACTAGGTAGACCTAGGTTGACCTAGTCCAAAAAGTTGACCTTTAGGGTCTCCCTTTCCATATTTTAGATTAGCATAGATTTAGAGATGAGATGTGTGTCTTGGACAATCATCCAGAGATCCAATATAGGGTTTTGAGGTCCTAGAAAGGGAGTATACTTGCAAATTAGGTCTTAATTTAGTGATTATGTCAAGAATGAAAGGAAATCAAGGAGGATCAGTTAGGTCCTACCTCAATTTCCTCAAAGAGAAAGAAGGGAAAAGATGTGAGGTGTGTGCTAAAGGTGAAAACATGAAATATAAGCACACTAAAGAGGAGCTACAAGGTCTTAAATCCAAGTATGTCAAATTTAAGATGATATATTTAGCCACCTCTTTAGTAGGATATGATACTACATGCAAATGCAAGCTAAAATAAGAAAACATAATCATAACTTGTAAAAAGGATATAGAAAAGTCCACATGTGAAAATCCTACAAGAAAACATTAGTGACCACATCTTGCAAAATCACAGGTTAGTGATAATCCAAAAATCACCTATGACTTACTATAGAAAAGTGGTGAAGTCCATAGATAGTATTGTCCCACTTTGTTTTGGCTTGCTCATTAGAAAAGGTGAAACAAGGGATCATGCTTATTGCAATGAACTGAGAATAGGAAGTGATGAAAATAAGTCCTCAAAGAACTATTAGATTAGCTTTAAATACTTCTAGAGGGTACTAGAAATGAAAGTAACTGAATCATGATTCCAATGCATGTAAAAAGGAGGAAATCAGAGTTACATAACTCAAGATATCATAGAAAGAGTGAACACATGTAAATTAAGGTTTTGTAAAACATGTTCAAAATGTAACCTAAAATAATGTTATATAAATGCAATTTACCTTTTGAAAAGCTCATTTTTTGACCTTGTGCTAGAAGAAGAGAAGAAGAAGGAGGAGAAAGAGATATGCTAAAGATAAAGCCACTAAAACCCACATTGATGGAGGTGCTCTGATAGGATGTGATGGATGGTGTTGCACTAGAGGAGGTAAGCATTAGACCCATCTTTTTGTTATCTTACACATTTTTTCTTTTTGTAGTTGTAGAATCTAGTTATTTAGATGATCTGTGGAGTCCCTAGTAGGAGTTCAACCTAGTCCATAAGGCTTTTAGGGTATCCCAAGGGCATGCCTACCTATTCTAGAAGTACATCCACCTAGTCTCTAGAGAGGTTGGCCTATTCCCCTAGGAGGTCCACCTAGTCTTGAGGAAGTCAACATAGTCCCTTAGGAGGTCAACCTAGTCTAGAGGAAGACTAGGTGGACATCAGTTTGATGTGATATTCTAATGGATCTCTTGTGTTATGATTCTATAGGATCCACTTGTCATGTAGGAGCACTATAATCTAACATGATGATATATATCTAATAGAACAACACTAATCTATGAGAAACAGAGATACAAATAATCAAGGATACATGGTTGCACTAGATAGCCACATATAAGATTCCACAATGGCATGTTATGAGCACTGATAGAGAGATGGGATGAGACCACATGCTCCTTCCACTTACTACTGGGAGAGATGAAATTCATATTGGAGGATGTCTATTAGATCTTATGCTTGCCAATCTAGGGATTTACATTGAGATTCTAGGGATAGAGATTACATAGAGATATTATGATAGATGATATATATCTGAGAGAACATCACTAATCTATGATAAAAAAAAGATACAAATAATCAAGGATACATGGTTGCACTAGGTAGCCACATGTAGTATTCCACAACAATATGTTATGATCACTGATAGAGAGATGGAATGAGACCACATGCTCCTTCCACTTACTACTGGGAGAGATGAAAGTCATATTGGAGGATGTCTATCAGATCTTACGCTTGCTAGTCTAGGGACTTACATTGAGATTCTAGGGATAGAGATCACAGAGAGAGATTATGATAGATTTTGAGTATTGAATGGGTATGCCATACATAGAGAGATAGAGACTAGTGTGTCTAAAGAGTATCATCCTTGGATGATACCTCTACTTAGGAATATTATGTTACGTATCATGGCCATGACTGTTATAGGGAACATTATTCCAGACTCCTCTAGCACATATAGTTGGGCATATGGAGAGAGAGTTGATAGTATATGAATGAGGATGGAGCATCATAGAACATATATACTCTGAGTTGAGAAATTTTGTGAGATATCAATTAGCTAGTCATATGACATGTACACTCTTACAAGTGTGGGCCTTTGAGCACTTCACATACACAAGGCCATGAATTTATAACTAAGATTATGATTCTGTCACCAAGAGTGTATTGTTACTCACTGAGCCATCCCTAGCAGTTTAGATATATACTAAATTGGAGAATAATATTCAATTAGTTACAATCTACTAATGTTAGAATGAGACCCTACCATCTTATGATAGCATGGCTAGACTTAGTAGAATAATTGAGGTGGATGCAAAGATAGAGGGTCCTAGAAGGTAGGCATAAGGTGCCCTACTATTATGATAGAGTAATGCAACAATTTGTTCTTAAAAAGGATTCACCTCTAATTGTTCCCTAATATCCATATGGAGCTAGGTTCATGGATTTACCTAGGACCAAACAATGATTCTCTATAGATGATGTTATAGTGATAGATATCAAGGGTCTAGATGACACAGAGGTGACCCCTACACATGAGAATGTAGGAGTATTTAGAGAGTACCTAAAATATTTTAGTTTGCATGGTCTGAGAGTTATATTCCCATATTACTACCCTACAATTGATCTAGGTCCATATTGTAGAGCACCATGAGGAGATGGTGGATATGATGATGATGATGAGGATGAGGATGGGGATGATGAGCCTCCAATGGAGGGAAATATAAAAGAGGGTAAGGAGGATACACCAATAGTGGGTGGAAGAAAACAAGAGAGGACACCATCTCTTGTAGAAGCTAGACCACTATAGTCAAACACACTATGAGATTATACTGAGATGCCTCCCCTAGAATTAGATAGGTGGTGTGTGGAGATTCAAGTCATCCACCACCAACTACACATCTCCAAGATATGGATCTCAGGTAATATGAAGGAGATCCAAGTATGAAAAAGAGATATATAATGAGTGCATAAAAAATGATATCAAATATATGAGTGATGAAAATAATAATTTGTGTAACCAGTATGGAGGAGTGGAGATCCTTTGTGCAGGATATCCTAATGGATATGACTACAAAAGAAAGGATTTAATCTACTTTTCAAATCTAGTACATGAGAAGATGAGACCCCAGACTCCATTCAAATATCTTTACACATGTAGTAGAAATAAAATTGATGCAAGAGTGGCTAAATTAGTAGAGTCACTAGCTATGAGAGCTACATCAGTACTAACATAGGTCACATATCTAATTGGAGAGGAGTACATTTAGGAGTCATACATGTGTATCCATGACTCAGAGGACAGAGTTGTCATCACATCATAGAAGAAAGAGATCTAGATCTCATTTTCCCATGGATGAGAGTTGACTGCACATGTTTTGATATTAGGCACATTTTTCTATCAAATGCCTACTTTTGTATATCAAAATAGTTTGATGATAATATATATATATATATATATATATATATATATATATATATATATATGATTAAAATCTTTTTCTATTTCTTTCCTTGATTCATTTTTATAACTAATTACAACAAAGAGAAAACAAAAAATCTGAAATTAATGATGATTACACACAATATTGTTATAAATGCATAATATTTATAGGTTCCTTAAAGGATATGTCATTCATATCAACAATCTTATAAGCACAAAATCCATATACCTCTAAGATAATATAAGGACCTAACCAATTAAGTCTAAACTTCCCTTTTTTCTGATTAAGGAATTTACAATCCTTTTATTCTTGTAAAGAACTAAATCTAATACCAAAAAAGAGCATTCAATCACTTTACCATTGAATCTTTATTCACTATTTTATTATATGTCATGATGTGTTCTAGAGGATTGATTCATTGTTCATACAACATCTTAAACTCTTGTAAATTTTGTTCTCAAAAAGTATCTTTGTCAATTATACCTTTGAAAGAAACTCTCAACCAAGAAATTTAAAATTCTAAAGGCATCACCATATCTTCCCCATAAACCAAGTCATAAGCAGATGTTCTGATTGCAATTCAAACACTTTTCCTATAAGCCCACAAAGAATACACAAACTAAGTGTACTAATATTTAGCATGTTTATTAATTGTCTTTCTAAGGATTTGTTCAATAACCTTATTAGAAGCCTCATCTTCTCCATTAGATTGAGGGAATTAAGGAGAAAAAAAGCAATGATGAATATAATATTTTTCCAAAAAGGCGTTAAATTCCTTGTTTTTAAATTGAGCTCTATTATCCAAGATTATAGTCATACAGATACAAAATCTAGAGATAATGTTTTTAAAAATGAAGTCTCAAATTACATCCGTAGTGGTAGAGTAGAGAGAGACAACTTCTACCTAATTAGTAAAGTAATCTATAGCAGTGAGGATATATGTATGTCCTTGACAACAAGGGGGATATATATTACCAATAAGATCAAAAACCCACACACTAAAAGGCTATGGTGGAGCTTGAGAGTGCAAAGCATACATAGGAGTGTGAATAAGGTTGTTATGGTGTTGATAGTGTAGACACTTTTTGATGAAGGAGAATGAGGCTTGCTCCATAGTTTTCCAATAATACCCCATATGTAGAAGTTTTTTAACTAAAGACTTCCCATCAAAATTCCCCCACATGATCTAGCATGACCTTCTTGCAAAGCTATAGGGATTTCATCTTTAGTAATACATCTAAGGAGAAGACCATTATAAGATCTTTTATAAAGAATATCAGCAAGAATGATATAATGTGTTACAATTTTTTGAATTTTACTTATATAATTCCCATTCATTGATTTGGGGAAAGAACTATCTTTAAGATATTGATAAATGTGAGAATACCTCTTATCTAAATGTAAGATAAGACAAGTTAAATCTAGCAAGGCATCATGTGAAATAATAGGTTCAAATAGAGTATGACTAGTGAACTGAAAATCTAATACACCTTCCTCTAAAGTGATTAAGGATGTTGCACTAGCCATAACATCAACATGTCAATTATCTTTTTGAGTTAGATTATGAATGGAGAAAGAATAAAAAATTCCAAGTATGTCCAAAGTGATATCACGATACTTGGTCAATTTAGCATTCTTAGCTTGATATGTCCTATTAATTTTTTGTATGATAATTTTTGAATCACCACAGATCTTAATATGTCTAATAGTCAAAGATAAAGTCATTTTCAATCTAGTGATAAGGGATTCATGCTCAAAGATATTATTAGTACATGCAAAAGTAAGTCTTTTAGGTAAAGCGATAAATTTCCTAGATGGAGATATTAATATAATACCTATGCTGGACCCAGTTTGGCATCTAGATCCATTGATGTATGGTTCCCATATCTCATCTACTCCAATAGATAAGAAAAATTCATCAAGAAAATTATCTTGTGTAGAGATGGAAGAAGAAGCCTCAACTAAATATGTAGTTAAGGCTTTCCCTTTAATGGATTTATGAGAGATAAACTTTAAATCAAACTCTATTAAGAGCATGACCTATTTAGCAAGTTTCCTAGATAAACATATTTTTGAAAAAATATGCTTCAAAGAATCAAACTCCACATTAATGTTAATTTCTTCTTTAAGGATATAAGGCTATGTTTTTGACAAGAAAAAACCAAAGCCAAACATTTTTTTCAATCATAGTATAGGACATTTCATAATCAATCAACATACAACTTATGTAATAAAAAAGACATGTTTTACCATTTTGATCATGTTGAGCCAAAAAAACACATAATGCCTTTGAAGAAGTATAATTATATAGAAAAAATATTATTAGGTTGAGTTGGTTGAAGGATTGGAGGATTAGTGAGGTAAGCCTTGAATTGTTCAAATGAGAGCTTACAATATTTACTCCAAAAGAAAGTAGAATCTTTCTTAAGAAAGGAAGTGAAGGAAAGAGTACAATTTTCTAGGTTAAAAACAAACCTATGAATAGCCTATATCTTTCCTTCTAAGCTATGAAGTTTTGAGATGTTACGAGGCATATTAATAATAGCATCAATTTTCTCTCTATCTACCTCTATACCTCTATTAGATATTATAAACTCGAGGAGATTTCCATTGTCAATCCCAAAGAAACAATTTCATGGGTTGAGACACATTATATTTTCTTATATTTTCAAATATCTTTCTAAGAATAGGAACATGCTCATCATGTCTTATAGACTTTGTTAAAATATCATCCACATAATGTTAATCTTATATTGGTTTTGACAAATGAGTTCCTATACACTTTAAGTCATTTACTTAGTTCATACCTAACAAGTAATATATATTGAGCACAACATATAAGTTGGAACATGTTGAGTAAATAGTAAGTGCCAAGTCACTCAGATTTTGAGTAGATAGTATGTGCAGAGTGATTTAGGTGTCAAACAAGCAATGCATGTCAAGTCATTTAGATGTCAAGTGATAGCATTGAAGTTACATTTAGTGCTAAGCACCAAGGACTTTAGATGTCGAGTAACACAATTTTGACATATTTGTTTGTATTGGCACAAACTACTATGTAAATCATTTTTAAGCCAACTTAAGGATTGATTTACAATCTTTTGTTGATAAGAATAAATTTTAATTGTGAATTCCTATGTATTACATGCATCCAATAAAAGTGAAGGTTTAAGTGGCAATATGGGTGAATCAAAACCATTTATTCATACCTAATCCTAAGTCACCTAGGTCTTCTTAAGGAGGAAAAATCCTAAATGTTTGAAGTGTAGAGAAGGAGAGTTTGTATGCACAAATAGGACATTCATGGTGACCAAGGTATTATGATTTGAGTTTCACTATAGAATTAGTTAAAGGAGAACAAAGGAAAGGAAATAATGGAAAAAAAAGAGACATCTTATTAGAAAGGATCAATTATACATCAATATAGAGGTGATCTCACGTCAATCAATACACTGCTAATCATAGGACCATTGATGAGACATTTTAACAGGTGAATTAGTTAAATCTCATAATAGATTAGCCCTAATAGGATATATTAAAATCCTCTAACAAGGTGCTTACTTAATTGTGAGTTAAAGTCCTTTAATTAGGCACACTTCTTATAGTGTGGTGAAATCCTTTAATAGGGTAAGACCTAATAGTCTTTGTAAGCTTTTAATTGGGCAAACCTTTTACAAGGTAGATCATGTTTCATGATCAAATATTGTAACCTTCAGTGGATACACTTTATAACTACAATAGTGAAGATTTGTGGGTGTCATCCCCAACCCAATTTTACCTTCTCATTGGAGGGTTTTTGGGTAATAATATCTTGTGTCATACATGTGTGAATGCTTAGTTGTTTACATACTTTAGATGTATATGCATTATATGATTTTTCAGTTTACTTGTTGAATTGTGAGATGGATGTATGGTGAACGTTTCATAGGTAAAAGTTTGAAGTACTGATTCACCTCCCCCTTAGAGTTTACCTTTCTTATTGTAGCTCCAACACATAACTTTCAAGAATCTTATGCATGTAATCATGAAAATCAATGTCATAGCATGATGATTAGTAGCACCCACATTTTCTAATCCAAAATGTATCATTATCTAACAGAAAGTTCACCAAGGAGTTATGAAAGTAGTCTTGTATTGATCATAAGGTGGAATGAAAATCTAATTATATCTAAAAAATCCATCCATAAAAGATAGCAATGCATGTCTAGCCGTTGAATCCACTATCATATCAATATTTGGTAAAGGAAAATCATCTTTCAAAGAAGCTTTGTTTAAATCCAAAAAATTGGTACACATCCTTATCTTATTTTCACCCTTAGAGATAGCCACAATATTCTAAATCCAAGGGGAATAATCTATAGGATATATGAAGCCGACATCTATAAGTTTTTCTATCTCAACTTTAACCAAGAGAGTGATGCTAGGATTCATTTTATGAATCTTTTGTTTAATAGGTTTAGCATCTAGTGTCAAGATTATATTGTGAGTGACAACTTTAGGATCAATGATAGACAAGAATGTTTCCAAGAAAAGATATTAGAAATTTCCAGAAGAAGTTCAATAAGATGATTTTGTTCTATTTTATCTAAGCATTTCCCAATCTTAATAACATTTTCAAAGTCATTGAGATTGACAAGCACTTCTATCATTTTAGTGATCAACATATGTGTCTCTTTGATAGGAGGAGAATCAATTTTTAAATATAATTCAATTTCCTCTAATGCAGGAGCATCCTAGGTTGTATTTTTATCCTACATGTTTCTCTCATTTCACTATTTCTTCTAAGCTCTTTGTTACTACCGAGCTCTTAGTTTTTTTTGAGCTCCTAGTTGGTGTTGAGTTCTTTGTTGTTGTCAAGCTCATAGTTGCTAAAGAGTTCTTAGTTGTTTCTTATTGCATGTTGGTATTGATTTTGCATATATGTTGAGAATTTTTGAGTGATAGTATTTTCTTTTGGTCCTTCTTTGCCCAAGCTATCTATGTTTAGTTCTAGTTTGGTCTAACCTTGCATGTTAATTTCATGATTTTTATTTAATATTTGTTGAGAGATAACTTGTGGCTTGGTTATGAATTTAATGAGGGGTTTATTTAGTTGGTAATATGTAATAGGCCAACTTGTGTTTTTTTAAGTATTTAAGGGGGGTCTTGGGTAGAGTCTTTAGGGATCATGAAGGTAGGTCAAAATGGAAGAGTTAGTAGGAGTTGAAATGAAAAGATCATCATTAAAGTTTGAATTGTAATGTGGGTTGTAACCTAGAAGGCCTTACTATTGGGAATGTATTTTGATGATTTGATGAACCAATAAAGTGTTTTTCTCTTCTATCTCCTTTGGTTTTTATTCTTTGTGTTGTATTTCCAATGTGTTTACTCTTGTAGGTGACTTTGGTAGCTAGGTGTGCCTTTGGCCCTAGTTTCTATCATTCTCCATGTGTTAGGTGGTATCAAATCTTGAGGTTCATCCTTGTGAAGATTGGATCATGTTGAACCCTAAGTTAATTTGGTTATGGGGTCGCAAATCTGAGGATTTCACCTACAACTTGCAATGGGTTACGATCTTGCAAGAACCTAATTGTAAAGAGGGTTCGAGGTAGAGGAGATGCTAACAATGTCATATTGGATACATAGAGACAAATTACAGCCAGATAAGATGTTGTAGAGACAACCCAAAGGAGAGGAGTGCATCTTGATGATGTGAGTGATGATGAAGTAGTAGCACCAAACCCTAATCTAGAACCTTAAGAGGATCAAGATGAGGAAAGATTGTTGAGAGTATTGTCTAGGGAAAATTTAAAGCCTTCTATAGAAGTTGTTCCTTATGATGGAAAATTGGACACCAATGCTATGTTGGATTGGATCTCTGATATGGAGAAGTTCTTTGAGTATGAAAACACTCATGATGATAGGAAGGTAAAAATTATAGTTACTAGGTTGGCGGGTCATGTCTCACTATGGTGGGAGCATTTACAAACTAATAGACAAAGAAGAGGAAAGGAGAAGATCAAGACTTGGGTGAAAATGGTGAACAAAGTGAAAAAGAAGCTCCTTCCTACTAATTATGAAGTTATCTTGTTGAGAAAGATTCAAAATTTGAGACAAAGAGACATGACTATGAAGGAGTATATTGAGGAATTCTATAGATTGGGCATCAAATTTGGACATGTGGATGATGATGTGGAGAAAATTTCAAGGTACATAAATGGATTAAGATATGGGATTCATGATGAGATAAGTATTTTTCAATTGGAAAATGTGAAGGAAGCATATTAATATGCCTTGAAAGCCAAGGAGATCTTGACAAAGAAGCATGAACAAAGACAAATAGGTAGAGGTGGTAAATTCCAGAGAGGTAGAGGTAGATCTTATGGAGAAGGTAGTAGATATAACAATTCTATGCAAGATAAGGAAAAATTTGAATGGAAGAATGATGAAAAAGGAAAGACTGAGTGGAAAGGTGGTGATTCTTACCGAGGAAGAGTTAATTATTATTCTAGAGGTGGTTTTCATGGTAATTATTTTAGATGTGGTAAAGAAGGGAATACATCCTTTGAATGTAGATCCTCTGAAAATGGGCAAGGTAACAGAAATGATATGGTTCAAGGAGACATAGAGGTTTCATCGAGTGAACCTAAGGCTAGAGAAAATATGATGGTGAGAAGAACCTTATGTAATAAGAGAAGTGATGAAGAACCTATCCTTAGGAGGAGTCTTTTCAAGACTAGATGTAAGATGGCTAGAAAATTTTGCAAAGTGATCATTAATAGTAGAAGTTCTACAAATTTGGCATCTGAGGAGCTAGTTACAAAGTTGCAATTATAGAGGCTGAAGAATCTTAAACCCTATCATGTTTCATGGATCAAAGATGAGCATTAGATATTGGTAAGTGAGCAATATATTTTGAATTTCAAGATTGAATATAATTTTGATGAAGTTCTGTGTGATATTATGCCTATAAATTATTGTCATATTTGTTAGGTAGACCTTGGAAATATGATAGATATGTTATACATGATGGAAGATTGAATCAATATACCCTTTGGGTGAATGGGAGAAAGAAAATATTTTTTCCTTTGATTGAAAGTCCAGATGAGGTTAATTGTACTACTCTAAAGGTTTGCATGGTCAATGGTAAGAAATTTGAAAAAGAAATGAAGAAGAATCAAGTCTATTTTTCTATAATTCCTATGAGATCAAGTTGTACTAGTAGTAGCTGAGTGATAGAAAATAATGGTTACTGAGTACAACTAAGGATGGTTGAGCAATAAAAATTGGTAGAAGCCAAGTACCAGAAAAAATTTAAAACTTGTTGAATGAATATAAAGAAATTATTTTAGAAGATGTTTCTAATGGTTTACCACTTGTAAGAAGTATAAGTCATTGTATGGATGTAATCCCTAGAGCTAGTTTTCCAAATAAAGCACCATATAGATTGACACCTAAAAAGAATGAAGAACTTAATAGACAAGTGCATGAGTTATTACAAAAAGGTTTGATTAGAGAAAGTTTGAGTCCATGTGTTGTACCTATTGTATTAGCACCTACGAAAAATGGAGAATGGAGAATGTTTACAAATTTCAGAGCTAATAACAAGATCACAGTGAAATATAGGTTTCCTATGCCAAGGATGGATGACATAATGGATTGTTTGAGTGGAATAAAGTATTTTACCAAGATTGATTTGAAGAGTGGTTATCATCATATCAAAATCAAAGAAGGTGATGAATGCAAGATTTCTTTTAAGACAAAAGATGGTTTGTATGAATGGTTGGTAATGCCTTTTGGTTTGACTAATACACCTAGTACTTTCATGAGATTAATAAATGAGGTTCTCAAGAGATTTTTGGTTAAGTTTTTGATTTTTTATTTGGATGATATTTAGATATTCAGTAAGACTAAGGAAGAACATATTGAGCATGTCAAACAAGTATTGAAAATATTGAAAGAAGAGAAGTTGATGATTAACTTAAAAAAGTGTTCTTTTATGCAAGAAGAGATTGTGTATTTGTGAGTTGTGATTTTTACTAATGGTTTGAGAATGGATCTTAAGAAGGTTAAAGAAATTTTGGAATCTCCTACACTTGAGAATGTGGGTGAGCTAAGATAATTTCATGGCTTGGCTAGTTTTTACAAGAATTTTATAAGGAATTTCAGTTCTAACATAAAAATGATTTTAGGTGGACACATGGAGTTAAGAAGAGTTTTAAGACTTTGAAGACATCAGATGCCAAGCATATTGCTGAGATTTTCTTCAAAGAGATTTTTAGATTGTATAGATTATCAAGAAGTATTATTTTTGATAGAGACAGTAATTTTCTTGGTTACTTTTGGAAGACTTTGTGGAAGAAAATGGGTAATAAGTTGAAGTTTAGTTCTACATTCCATCCATGAATAGATGGATAAATAGAGGTTGTGAATAGAATCTTGAGTAATTTGTTGAGATGTTTAGTTGGAGATAAACCACACAATTGGGAGTTGGTATTCACACTATTTGAGTTTGCATATAATAATTTTGTGAATACGAGTTCAGGGAAAGAACCTTTTGAGATTGTTACTGGAATACAAGCTAGAGGAATATATAAATTGAGGGATGTTTCTAGTGATGAAAAGAGAAGTGTTGTAGGGGTAGAATTTGTTGATTTTATGGATTCTTTGCATAAGTGAAGTTGAGGTTGGAACAAATTAATCATGAGTATAAGGAGAATGTTGATAAGTCTAAAAAAATCATGATTTTTAATTTGGTGATGAGGTGATGGTTCATTTGAAGAAAGATAGATTTCCTAGTAGAACATATAATAGATGAAGAAGTTTGGACCTTGTAAGATTTTCAGGAATTTTGATAGTGGTAATGCTTATATGAGGTTGATATCTAATGATGTGGATATATCTCCTATATTCAATGTTGCTGATTTGTATAAATATCATGATTTAGATGATGAAGTTAATATATCATATGATTATCCTAAGAAGTAGATTGAAGAAGTCAAACATGTATTGAATTAAAGAGTTGGTAAAAGTACAAGAGGAAAAAATTACTACGAGTATTTGGTGAAATGGAAGAACATATTAGTTGAAGATGCTACATGGATTTCTCATTTTGAGTTGGATTCAACTTAGGTTGTGAAACTTACATGATTTAGGAGAATAATTTATTTCAACCCTAGTTTTTTGATGCAAAAGCATCCTAGGTTACATTGCTATCTTGCATGTTTCTCTTATTTTGTTGTTATTGTTGAGCTCTTAGTTGTTGTTGAGCTCCTGGTTGGTGTTGAGTTATTTTTTGTTGCCAACCTTAGAATTTGTGATGATTTCTTAGTTGTTGTTGAGTGCCTATTGGTGCCAAGTTTGTTTATGTGTCGAGTGTTACCGAGTGACTATATTTGTTTTGGTCCTTCTTTGACCAAGATGTTTATGTCTAGCTCCAGTTTTGGCTGACCTTGTACATTATTTTCATGATTTTTATTTAATCTTTGTTGAGATCCAACTTGTATATTGGTTATGTATTTAATGTAAGGTTTATTTAGTTTTTAATTTGTAATAGGATGACTTTTGGCCATGAAAATATTTAAGAGCATCTTGGCTAAAGTCTTTAGGGATCATGAAGGTAATTTGATAAGGAAGAGTCAGTAGGCGTTCAAATATGAAGATCATCTTGTTTGATTTTTAATGTTGGTCATAACCCAAAAGGCCTTATAGTTGGTCATGTATGATTATGAATCAATAAAGTGTTTTTATCTTCTATCTCCTTTGGTTGTTGTTCTTTGTGTTGTGTTTCTGTTGTGTTTGCTCTTGCAAGTGAGTTTGGTATCTAGGTGTGTCTTGTAACACACTACCTACCATAAACAAAACAATACTTGAAACAAAGAACGAGAACAAAGAATACAATAATTTTTTTTATTTATTTAAATCATCTCAACACAAGTTCCAACACAAGGACTGAATCACTCTTATACAGAAAAATTCCCAATGAAAGAGAATATCATCCAAATACATTTTCATTACAATAAGAATACATAAAGAGTTCAATACAATCTTGAAGTAAAATTTCATTTCTAGACACCTATGTCCAACATAGGAACCCTAAATGCTGATTCAAGAAGTAACTTCAATAAACATCCTTAGCTACTTGAAACTCAAAGCACCTGAAAACCAGACAGAATGCAACATAACACAAATAGGGGCTCAGTACACACTGAGTAGAAAAGCAAAATCCATCTGCATACATGTTAGTGCCAACATATAGATATCCAAAAGCATATTTCTAATCCATCTAATATAGTGCAAATCTTATATTAATATGCAAGAAGTAAACAATTACTTATCAATGCAAAATTAAACTCACACTAAGAACAACCCGTAAATGAAACATATATATTCTGAGGTGTCATCGTTATGGTACTAAGTTTCTGCATCCAAATATGGTATGCTCATAGTCATCATATAACGGTATTCTCTATTTTACTTGTCATTGACAGAATAGAGACATGCCTTTTCTCCGTACTTAACCATATAGGTTTAAGTCATAGGTAAGGCCAATTATCTTTTATATGAAATTAACCCACCCAATTTATTTTAAAGTTATCACTGAATTAATTAACTAAATAGGATAAACCAAATTCAGCCACCTCAATATACGTTCATCACAACTATTCTTAAAAATACACATCAAATAGATATACTAAGAATGTACATGCGGCAAATATAAAATCAGTTTACAACATGATACTACATCCTTAAATCCATCTGTAACACATCTTATTCTGCCAATTTCAAAGGTAAATATGGATAATTACAACAACAAAAATAAAACCTATAATATCAAGATCACATAAATACAATTGAACTGTTGCACAGCTCAACGATACTTACAAAATCTTCATACTATAATTTTAATTCCCAGCTGACCTAACCATCTACACTTAACATCGAACTGACCAAGATAACAAATCAAAATGCACATGATATTCTTTTTTTTTAAATGACACATCATCAAACATATATCAAAATTTGCCTCAATTCATATACTACTTTCATTTAACTAAGAACTAAAATTCATCTTAAATAATAAAAGAACTTTGTCTTAAGCATCTAATCTCAAACAGTCCAATAATGCTAATAGAACACATTATAATCATAATAGAAACTAAGTATAGCCAAATCTTAACAAGTGATCATTAACTAAGTTATTAAGATAAACAAGAGTCTATAAAAGTAACACCTCTGTTTTGACAATAAGCCACTACCCAAAATAACTACAACAACATATTAAGATGTGATGTTTAAAATCAATTTGGAATATAATTCACAATATGCAATGTGACTTTCAGCATCCCGACACTCAAAAGTAATTTAGGATATAACATTCCTAATCTAAAATGTACATCCTAGCTATTCATAAATAACTGCTTTGATAATGAAATAGCAAAGTTAACCAATGTTTTCGTTTATCAATACTGTCATACTCAGTTGTGAGTAACTTCTCAAAACAACAATGAGTGATGACTCAATATCCATCATAATTTACTAAACATAATAAACTATCTCTATTCACCACTGTTAAACTCGAGTTCCATATAAAAACATTATATAATACTATCCTTGATGACCCAATTCACAACATATGACCGTCATCTCACAATCATAATACAAGTATATATATATATATATATATATACCTATATTTTAATGAAAACAAAATTCAAACAAGTATTGAGCAGTTTTATACTATTGAATTGATGCATCTACCTGCTTCATGTTTTATCTAGCTAATGAAATAATGACATCGCACAGTTTCCAAGTCTCAATATAGCAAGATAACTAAAACTCGATAGCATACAAATTCCAAATAGTAATTGAAACATAATTCCAACTCACACAAAGTATCGACTGTTAGATAGCCTTTTGATGACATAATAATACTACACCAAGAAATGCTGATACAACATTCTTTATGCTTTGAACTAATTATATGACCAAATGTCAACCCTTATACCATGAAAATGTTTAAAAAAATGTTCGCTTACAAATCCAAACAATGATACGATATTCAGACTAAGTTATTAGTTTTATGCAACTCAAATTTCCATATAAGTTTCTACTACTGGTGTTTTAATACTATCACCACAGGTCAGACTGCACTTCAAACCCAAGCCTATATTTCAAAAATCAAGTTCGATTACTTTCCTCCAAACTCAAACCATCTATAAAACAATGATAGTGCCTCTAACATCAAACTAGTTATTCGATGTTACCACAAAACCCTTAAACCATGCATCTATGAATTCGTAAACACATATTGCCTACAAATTAAATCTGGGTGATACCGCATAGATACTGTTTTACCAAATAACAAAACCCCAAACGTAAAACTTGTATCACAGAGTAACTGTGTTCTTTTATCACAAGCCATTCATATGACAAAACATCTATATAACACAAGAAATCAAAACACACAGTTGATCTCAGTCATCTTGAATCTGAATATATATAATACTTTTTAAAAACATCATCTAAATCCAAAAACACAATGTTTGAAAACACATATTGCTTGTTATCCAAATATGGATATATACAGAGCTCAACACCAATTGTCCAACCCTACATATACCCATACTTGGGTATCGACAAGTGTAACTTAAAACTGAACTTCCACAATTTCCTTAGAACAAAATTAACACCCAAAACAGTAAAGGGTAAAGGTTAGGAACTGCCCCCTACTTGAGATTCAACAAACATGAAATTGTCCAACATAGAGCCCTACTATGAAGCTTAAAACAAAAGCCCTAGAAGCCAAATCCAACCGAACTTCAAAAATGCAAAGATTGAAGAACTTGCAAAAAAAACTGACGGAGAGTAACATCTCGATGCTTAGCCTCATATGCATGTAAACATTTTCAACAACCTCATTCATGATTCTGAAACCACAGCAACTAAGTTCACAAATGTAAACCAAATAGAGCAAGGCAGCCATGTTTTCGGCCTAACCTCAATAGAAACCCCACTCGCAAATGAAATGATCAATAGAAACCCTGAGTGCCACAATACCTCTTAAATTATGCATTCAATGCTTCAGTGACACATAGCAATGCTAGGTACACAAGACAGACCCATTACCATCACCATTTTGGCTATTTGAAACATGTAAAATTTACCTCTTTTAAGCATTCAAAACCCAAATTAACAATACTAAATAATATGTATATTCTATCAACTGCGGTTAACAAGACCCTAATTAAACAAGTGAACTAATGTCTTGAAGCAAAACCAATTTAGGGTAAATGCATTTAGATATATTTTACCCCATTCACAACATTTGCAAATATACTAAGTCAAAAACCTCTAAGGAAGTGATTAATCTATTAACAATTTATATGCATAAACCTTCTAAAGTTTAACCTCATGAACACTTGATACCCTAACATTATAAATTCTTATAATCATGCTTTCAAACCTTAAAAACTCAATTTAAATTAAGAACTTAAACTTTTAATCTTTCAAAGCAATCTGATTAATGCAACCACAAAAGTTAGGTATATCAAACCTCTTAATATAACATATTAAAATCATAAGTCATCTGTCATATCTAGATAGAATAATGCTGATACCGAAAACACACTCAACAAAAATTTTATGTTCTACTAAACAAAATATAACCAAGTTCTGACCGAATAATCAACGTATCAAACAAAAAGAAACTAGATCACAGCTAAGTCATAAAAACAGAATAACCAATAGAAGGAGTCAGGCATGACATGTCTTTGGCCCTAGCTTCCATCATTCTCTCTATGTCATCCTCTCCAAAATATCCATTAATATCCAAATAATAAGGATTTCTCTTATTATGATGAAAATAAAGTAAATCCTCATATGCACCTAGAAAATCAAATAGGGCATTGTTAAAGGAGAAAACATCCAACGAAGTTTAATCAAATGCATAAGATGAGGATTTTTTAGCTTTAAAGGACCACTGTAGATATGATTAACATTAATAAAGAATGATGATTATTTATAAGGGTTAAATCCTAGCCCATAAGTATGCACATAAACATCATTAGCTAAGGGAACTTCTATTACTTAATCATATTTCCACATGCTTGACCACAAAACCCATGCTTAGTGAGGAAACAATATGCATGACCATAGTGATCTACCATATTAGAGATAGTCAAAGAAGCTTTATAGGAAACTATCCCCTAACCATCACACTTAATAGTTTTAATGGTTTCTTTACATCTTGTAGTGATAAAATTGTTACTTAATTCACCAGAAAGAGGAGTTGAGACAACTTTTTCTTCCTTAGGTTGTTTAGAGGTCTTCATAAAAGAGAGATCAAAGACCTAGTATTCCCCAATAAATGTAGGATTAAAGTCCAAAGTACCATAGTCATCATCAGATAATGAAGGTAATGATTCTCACTTGATTTTTCTTTAACTGCAATTTTGTCCTTTTTTTCCTCTTCCCTAGGTGTTGGCACCTTATAAGCTTTAGTACTATAGAAATTATTAGGTTTATCATCTACATGAAGGGTATACATTATGTTATTATAGATAAACTTCACTTTATCATGAAAAGTAGAGGTAACATCATGCATGTTACACAACCATGATCTCCCAAATAGAAGGTTTTACTTGAGAGGTCTTGACATCACATGGATCAAAGTATCTAATGCCATAGGACCAACCTTGATGGGAAGAATTATATCTCAAAAAGTTTTCTCAGCAATATTAACAAAACTATAGATAGGAAGACTATCTGGCTTCATAGTAGACATATCAGCATTTAGAACTTTCAACATATCTAGACTACAAATATTTAATCCTAATCCATTATAAATTAGACTTCTAAAAATGAGATTCCCATTGATGAGAACCATAACCATAAGAGCATTATACCAATCTTTAACTTCCTTAGATGGAAAATCTTCATCAATAAACCCAATCCAAAGAGATATAGGTGTAGCATGCATACATTCTAAGAAATAATTTTCATTATTTAGATTAGGTCAAGGTTTAGGATGAGTAGATGAAGGCTTATGTAAAGCTTCATGATAAGTAGTTGATGTTTGAAGAAGTTCCCATAAAGATATTTTAGTAGTGGTAGTACACAACTTGTCACCTAAGTCATACTCCTTTCCAAAGGAACTTGGTAAGTGAGTTGCTTAAGGAAGCACTGGTTGAGATGGAGGTAAATATGTAGGATCTATTGGAATAGTTAGTTAAGGATTATTTTGTGTCTGATAAGTGTGAGAAACTAAAGTGTAATTAGGTATTACTTTATGGAATATAAGAGGCTTATCATCCTAAGGAACTCCTTTAAGAGTGATAGTGAGTTATTATGGTGGACATTCTTTAAGAGTGATAATAGGTTGAGAAAATCACATAGGTTCAATAATACACATAGTATCACACATAAGAAGCCATGACATAACCCTACTATAAAGGATCATTAAAAAAGATGTAGAGGATGTTGTAGGAGCAATGTATTCAATAAAGATCATGTTCTTCTCATACAACTCTTTTCTACTAGACACTTTTGATAGTTCTCTTGTAAACACATAATTAGAGTACTCATAAAATAAATCATACATAGTGAAGTAAAAAAAATTACTTAAGACTAACATGTAAAGTAATCCTAATAATACTATTTTTTTTTTTTTTTTTTTTAAAATAAATGCAATGCATAAAAGAAAGATCTAACTACCAAGATCAAACAAAAGAGAGTGTTCATGTTGGGTTCACCAAAAGGTTTAGGCAGAAAATGACACTAATGAAAAACAATATAAACTAGGCAAGACAAGTTAAACACATTCACTCTGAGACATTCAATATGAGAGAAAGAGGGACTTCCAAGCATAACTCGTGATAAGCTTTAGATTTTATTAGCAAGATTGTAAAGAGGATAAGAGATGCTCATGCAAAATCTAGAAACTTTTCAAGGAGGTATGCTAGTAAGTTCTCTTTCATGCAATGTAAAAAATAGATAGGACAAGTGTAAATTTGAAATACACACAAATATCCCAATAGAAATATGAAAGTAGATGTATGCTAAGAAGGAACAAAAGAAATAATGTACTTATCTAGAAATGTATAGTGGAAGATATTGTTTGGCCTTAGAACTCTCAGGTTTGAATTATTTTTAAACTTTTGACAGTGGATCTTGGGATAAAATATCAAAAGGAAGAAAACCTTGAAATCTAAGATTGAAGAACTAGGTCAACTTGGAAGGATGTCCTACAACTAGGTTGGCATATTTTGTAACTTCAAAACTAACTACTCTAGAAAGCTTGCGAAATGTATGTTCAATATGTATAATTATTTTCACTCCCAACCTATAAACCTATAACAATTTTGTGTTTGTGGGTGGCTATTAAGGGTTTGCCTAGTCAAACCCCTACTTTGGTGATTTCCACCTGCACACATAGCCATTAGGAAAAGCATAATTTGTATGTGTATAATCATAGATGTGTATATCTAGAATGCAAATATGCTAAGAATATACTCTGTGAGTGAAATCCTAGCATGAAACTATATGTGTATGAAAATGTATTCAGGTGCAAAGAATCAAATCTAAAGAATGATGTAGAAATCATACCAAGCCCCATGGATAAAGTACTCTAACCATCTTCAAGATCCCTTTACAACTCCATATTTTTAGATATTTTCCTTTTAATTCTTGATTGAAGAATAATAGCCTCCCTTGCCTCTAAGAATAAGAAACAAGCCTTTATTTCCACCTTGAAATTTCTCTAAGTCAAATTGGGGTGTCCACACTTGATTTCTCCTCTCATGCCAAGTCATTTCATGTTCTCCTCTTTTGAAAATCAGAGATTGGATGCCTTTTTATAGTGAATTTTTGGAATAATCACAAAATTACACTATCAGAGCTAAAATACATGCAAGATTTTAACATGACTGTTAAATAATGGCAAGTCCTAAATTACCAAAAGCACTAGAACCACATCAACCTAGTCTTGGAGGTTTTCCTATAGGGCCTCCCTATCCAAATTTTAGACTAGCATAGATTTAGAGATGAAGTGTGTGTCCTAGACTATCATCTAGATATCCAATCTAGGGTTTTGAGGTCCTAGAAAAGGAAGCATACTTGCAGATTAGGTCTTGATTTAGTGTTTATGTCAACAATGAAAGGAAATCAAGGAGGATGGGTTAGTTCCTACCTCAATTTTGTCAAAGAGAAAGAAGGTAAAAGATGTGAGGTGTGTACTAAAGGTGAAAATATGAAATAAAAACACACTAAAGAGGAGCTAAAAGGTCTTAAGTTCAAGTGTGTCAAATTTAAGATGATACATTTAGCTACCACTTTAGTAGAATATGACACTACATGCATATATAAGATAAAGTAAGAAAACATAATCATAACTTGTAAAAAGGATATCAAAAAGTCCACATGTGCAAATCCTCCAACAAAAAATTAGTAACCACATCCTACAAAAGCATGGGTCAATGATAATCCAAAAATCACCTAAGACTTACTATACAAAGATGGTGAAGTTCATGGATAGCCTTGTCCCCTTTATTTCAGCTTGCTCATTAGAAAAGGTGAAACAAGGGATTATGCTAATCACAATGAACTAGGAATAGGAAGTGATGAAAAGAAGCCGTCAAAGCACTATCAAATTAGCTTTGATGCTTCTAGAAGGTCTTAGTAATGTAATGAATTTAATCATGATTCCAATGCATCTAACATGGAGGAAATAAAAATTACACAAGTCAAGATATCATAGAAAGAGTGAATACATGTAAATTAGGGTTTTGTAAAATATATTCAAATTGTAACCTAAAACAATGTTATATAAGTGCATGTTAACTTTTGAAAAGCTCATTTTCTAACATCGTGCTAGAAGGAGAGAAGAAGAAGAAGGAAGAGATATGTTGAAGATAAAGCTGCTACAAACCACATAGAAGGAGGTTCTTTGAAATGACAGGTTGGATGGTGTTTCACTCGAGGTGGTAAGCATTAGACACATCTTTTTGCTACCTTATGCATTTTTTCTTTCTGTAGTTGTAGAATCTAGTTATTTAGGTGATCTATAGGGCCCCTAGTAGGAGGTCAACCTAGTCCTCAAGGCTTCTAGGGTATCCAAAGGGCATGTGACCTAGACCATAGATAGGTCAACCTAGTCTCTAGGTAAATTGACCTAGTCCCCTAGGAGGTCAACCTAGTCTCAAGGAAGTCAACCCAGTCCCTTAGGAGGTCAACCTAGTCTAGAAACAAACTAGATGGAAATTAGGTTGATGTGATATACTGATAGATCTCTTGTTTGATGATTATATAGGATCCACTAATCATGCAAGCGCACTATATATCAGATGTGATGATCTATATCCAAATACTATGAGAAAAAATGATACAAATACTCAAGGATACATGGTTACACTAGGTAGCCACATATGAGATTCCACATAGGTATGTTGTTAGCATTGATGGAGAGTTGGGATGAGACCACATGCTCCTTCCACTTAATAGTGGGAGAGATGAAAGTCATATTAGAGGATGTCTACTAGATCTTATGTCTACTAGTTTGGGGACTTACAATGAGACTCCAAGGATAGAGATCACATAGAAAGATTATGATAGATTTTGACTATTATACGGGTATGCCATATATATATATATATATATATATATATATATATATATATATATATAGAGAGAGAGAGAGAGAGTATAGTGCACCTAGATAGCATCATCCTTGGATGATACCTCTGGTTAAGAAGATTATGCTATGTATCATGGACATGACTATCATACTTGATACAAAGGGTACAATATTCCTAAATCCTCTAAAACATTTAGTCGAGCATATGGAGAGAGAGTACTGATAGTATATGCATGAGGGTGTAGCATAATAGCACATCTATATGATGAGTTGGGGAAGTTTGTGAGATATAAATGAGCTAGTCTTGTTACATGTACACTCTTACAGGGATGGGTCTTTGAGCACTTCACATGCACAAGGCCATTGGTTTCTAATTGAGATTCTATCAATATCATTGAGAGTGTATTCTTACTTACTTAGCCGTCTCTAGAATTTTAGAGATATACTATATTAGAGGATAATATTTTATTAGTTACAATCTACTAATTGTAGAACGAGACCCTACCATCTTATGATAGTATGGTGAGACTTAATAGAATAGTTGAGGTGGGTGCAAAGATAGAGGGTGCTAGAGGGAAGGAATGAGTACATAGTGGTGCCCTACTATTATGATAGAGTAATCCAACAATTTTTTCTTTGGCAGGATTCACCTCCATCCATGCCCTAATATCCATATGGAGCTAGGTATAGGGATATACCTAGGAACAAACAACAATTGTCTATAGATGATATTATAGTGATAGATACCAAGGATCTAGATGACATAGAGGTGACCCCTACACAAGATGATGTAGAATCATCTAGTGACTACCTAAAATATTTTAATGTGCATGATGTGAGAGCTATATTCCCATATTACTACCCTATAATTGATCTAGGTCTATATCATAGAACATCATGAGGAGATGGTGGATATGATGATGATGATGATGAGCCTCCAATAGAGGAAAATCCAAAAGAGGGTGAGGTAGATATACTCATAGTGGGTGGGAGACCACAAGAGAGGACACCATCTCTTATTGTAGCCAAACTACTATAGTCATGCACACTATGAGATTATATTTAAATGCCTCCCCTAGAACAAGACAAATAGGGCATGGAGTCAAGTCATCCACCACCAACTACCCATATCTAAGATATAGATCCCAAGTTATAGGAAGAATATCCAAGTATGAAAAAGAGATATAGAATGAATGAATAAACAATATATCAAATATATAAGTGATGAAAATTATAATTTGTACAGCCAGCATGGAGGAGTGGAGATCCTTTGTGCAAGATATCCTAATGGATATGAACATAGAAGAAAGGATTTCATCCACTTTATAGATCTAGTACACAAGGAGACAAGACCCTAGATTCCATTTAGACATCCTTACACATGTAGTAGTAGAAATACAATTGATGTGAGAGTAGCTAAATCAGCAAGGATGTGAGCTACAAGAGCTACATAAGTACTAAATTAGATCAAATATCTAATTAGAGTGGAGTACCTCTAGGAGTCATACATATTATCCATGACTTAGAGGATTGCCTTGTCATCACATCATAGAGGAGAGAGATCTAGATCTCATCTTCCTATGGGTGAGAGTTGATTGTACTTATTTTGATATTTGGCACATTTTTGTATCAAGTGCCTACTTCTGTATATCAAAATAGTTTGATAATATATACAGTGACCATGTTTTTATATTTCTTTCCTTGATTGATTTTAATAACTAATTACAATGAATAGAAAAGGAAACATTTGAAATAAATGAATGATTATACATAATATCGTTGTAAATGCATAATATTAATAGGTTTCTTACAAGGTATGTCATTCATATTAGAAATCTTATATGCACCAAATCTATATACCTCTGAGATAATATAAGGGCCTAATTAGTTAGGACTAAACTTCTTTTTATCCTAGTAAGGCATTTACAATCCCTTGATTTGCATAAAGAACTAAATCTCCTACTAAAAAAGAGCATTTAATCAATTTACCATTGTATCTTTTGTTCATTATTTCATGATAAGTTGTACAACATGATACATCTAAGCCTCTGAGATACATCTAGAATGCCTCGTAATCAGCATCATGATGTGTCATACAACCAAGTACATGTCCACTAGATATGGGTTATCCTCCATTAAGCACGAAAGTAAGTGCAGTGATGAGAGGATAAGCCTACAAGGGTGTGACATGCAAATTAGTGTTGTAGACAACATGTGCTAAAATAGAGTTGTGTACTCCTATGTTGTCTACATGACAACTCACAAAGGTGTGCAAACTCCTAAGTGTCTCACAAATAAAAATAATAAAATAATGCAAAATAATAAATAATGCATTAAACTAAGTAAACTTAAGTGAGTCTAATAAGTAAATACTTATTTACACCAACACCCCCCCTTAAGTGCAACTGAGGAGAATTCCCTTAAGCTTACAAACTAGGATGAAGATGTAAGATGGGTCTTGGCTACTAGGCCATATTAGGTCCCATGTACATAATGAAAATGCAATCTCTCATAAAGTGAGGAAAGAGGGAAAACCTCATGAGAAAAACCCTCCCCCAAAAAGAGAGATAAATAGGATGCATCGATGGATGGAGTGATCAAGACCCCCCCCCATTATGACATGCATCTAATATATACATAAGAGAATGAGAGAAGGAAGAGAGACAGAATAGGCTACCCCCCCCCAAAAAGAAGAATGCCAACAAGTGAAAGCCGCTCCAATGAAGAAGCTTGTCCAAGAATGCAAAAAGGTGTTCCTCCCCTTAGGAAGAAACAAAGCCAAAGGTACACTCCTAAAGATGTGTGCTGGCCTTGAAACCTACACAAGTATCCCTGTACTAATGCTGAAGTTCACCCCTTCCAACTGTGCTGAAAATAATGAATACAGATCTATCAAGGATGTCTATTGAACCTATTCCATTGAACCATATGTCTCCTCAACTAAGAAAGAGACCTCCACTAGTTGTTGTTCATAAGGATCCACAATCACACCAACCTATGAAGATTGATCATGTAGAGAATGGACATGAGGGTCAGAGTGAGCCCTTGCAACAACTATAGAAGAATCATCATCAATGAGAAGATGTAAGTCCTCAAGTCTATCTCCCAAGTCAACTAAAGCTGGAGTTGGAAGACAAGATGTACCATGCTGTGATGGACCTTTCACTATGGCAATGTAAACATGTGGACTGGATTGAGGTGACCTCTCACTACAACTATCAATAGAACCCCACATGTTTGAACCTATTGAAGCACTATCGCTGGTGTCACTATTAGTTTCCACTATGTATGATGTGCGAAGAGGAGTAGAGGATAAGTTGGGAGAACTTTCCTCAAAGTGAACATCCTTCTCCACAAAAATCTCATGAGTCTCTAGATCCATAAGTCTATATGCCTTCACATTGTCTTCATAACCGATGAAGGTACAAGGCCTAGGTGTTGGTGCCTTGCAATGCCTAGAAGAAAGGTTTGCCCATGCTGGATAGCCGAAGACTCTAAGGTGACTCACAACTGGTTTTCTACCACACCATGCCTCAAAAGGAGTCTTTCCATCTAAGGCTAGATGAGGAGACCTGTTAAGTATGTGAGTAGCACTACTAATGACTTCAACTTCAAGTATAGGATCAAGAGACTTGGCCTTAATCATGCAACTTTCCATGGTCTTGAGAGTCCTAATCCTTATAGCTACAACATTTGTCTTGTGCAGACTGAATGCTGGTGAGTTCTAAAGATCAATCCCCTCAATTTTGAAAAAGTTCTTAAGTCTTCTGTCAACATATCTATTCTCATTGTTCACCCTTAATACTTTGATGTCTTTCCTTGACTTGTGTTCAACATGAGTCTTGAAGTCTTGAAGCTTATGAACCACTTCATTCTTGCGATGAAGGAAGAAGACCCAAGTGAATCTTGAAAAGTCATCAACAAATGTGAGTATGTAGCGGCCTTGGCTGACTGAAGTCACTGCAAAGGGTCCTACTAATACCATGTGAACTAGTTGAAGAACTACTAGAGCTCAAGAAGACTTCCCTTTATCATACTTCTCCTTGAGATTCATAGCCACTAAATAAGATGAACATTCTCCTTTAGAAAAGCTAATATTAGGTAGACCTTTGACCATGCTTTTTGAGAAAAGTTGCTGAAGAGAGCAAAAGTCAAGGTGACCAAACCACTCATGCAAAAGTTGATGTTTGAAGTAGAGTGAGTTAACAAGGCTTGGGAAGGACTCTTTGGCACAAAGTGGGAGAAGGATTAAAGCCTCTTGTCATCATTGACTTTCTCAACTACTACCAATGAATCATCTTTGAGACTTTGCACCATCACTGAATCTGGAAGGAACTCAACCTTATGACCATCTCCAAGGTGAGTGATTTGGTAAAATGATAGGAGATTGGAGCTTAGATTTTGAATGTAGAGAACATCTTTGAATTCCCCATCTTCCATTTCCACATGTCCTTTCCCTTCAACTTCCATCTTAGTATCATCTCCCACAAAGATGTGTGGTACCTTTGACTGCTTCAATGAAGAAAATTCTTCCTTTGAAGAACCCATATGGTAAGAGGCAGCTGAGTCAAGTATCCATTCTAAAGAAGAATTTATGTTTGCCATAAGTGCTTGACCTTTACCCTTTGAAGAGGTTGGAGTTGAATCCTTGGAAGTACCTAGCACTTGAATCTTATTCTTCTTGAGTAGATTTTCTAACTCATTGATTATTTTTGTCTTGCAATGATGCTCATCATGATTTGGCTTTTTGCAGTATACAAAAAAGAGTTTGTCCTTCTTTTCATTACTTACTTTTTTGTTTGAAGAAGAATCACCTTGTTGAGAGGAGGATTGTTGTGTCTCAGATTGTGTTTTCTACTTCCACTACTTCTTATTGTTGCTGATTTTTCCCCCTTGACTTGATTTGTGATCATCACTAGCCACCAAGGCTTTGGTCTTAGATGACTTGAGAAGTCCAAAATCTAGCAAGTGAGATTGTTCAATAATCAACATATCTACAAATCCATCAAAAGGAAGATTTCTGGTAAGCAGATCCCATGGTTAACCTGTGAGTATTGAAACTCGAAACAAAATTGGCATACTCAAAAGGTAGCCTCTTCAGGATATGATGAATCAACTTGTCATCTTTCATGGGATTTCCACAATCTTTGAGAAGTGCCCTATACTGATTAACTTTGATGATATAATCTTGAATTGTGTCATAATTCTTAGGATCTAAGAGAAGTAGATCATCTTCAATCTGAAATCCCTTTTCTTCATCAAATTTACCATACAATTGTTCAAGTTTATCCCAAGCTTCTTTAGATTCTAAACAATTTTTAATGTGAAAGAGAAGATCCCCATGTACACAACTCTTGATAACACCTAAAGCTTGTCGGTCTTGATTTTTTCATTCAATGAGTTCTTTAGCATCAGTAGGTTTGGTAATTGTACCATCAACATAAAGACTATATCATTTTTCTATTAATCTACTCCATGCAATATCTTTCCATGTAGAATAGTTGTGTGAAGTTAAAGGAGGACATTTAAAACCCATGATGCAGAAAATGAAAAGAGCACAATAGAGAGACACGCAACATAGTTCACACCCCCCCTTTTCACTCAATCAAAAGACCCCCCCAAAAAAGATGCTTTGGCACTTTATAAGTAATGCATTTACAATGGGTCACTTGTCAAAATGAACAAAGTGGACTTTCTGATTTTGTTTTTACAACTACCTTATGAGGCTTAAATTTGTCACTTATGCACTGTAGCTTAGTTTTACAACAATTCAAAAAAGAATCAAAGCTTTATAATGTCGAAAAAGGCCTCATTCTAAAAGTGAGAAATTGGTCCACAAAACCCTAGAATCTAACTTCAGATCTAGAAAGTAGATGAAAATATACACACTTTCAAATAAAAAAGAACCTAAAAAAGTGAACAGATGTGCCCATACGGAGCTTCTAAAGTTGCAAAATACAAGATTATGTAGGTACAGTTTCCAAAAAATGCAATTTCTGCAAAATATGTGCACCAAAACAAGAAAACAACACCACCACTGGAAAATTCAAGAAATTCTACCTGATTTCAAAAAAATTGCACCTGAATCGGAGTCTAGATATCTGAGATATGGGCTTGCAAAGTTGAGCTGCCAAACTAAAAAGCAATCTAGAGAGGGGTCTAGAAGGAAAACTGTGAGTCTAAATTTGACAGTCAAATGATCATCACTATAGTTATAAAATGCTTGGGAATGACAGTCAAGTGGCTATCAATTTTAACCTCAAGAAAAGATGATGTCAGCAAAAATATAGTCTACTTGGTGATGTGTCAGCTGACTAGATATCTATACTATACGAAACTTACACATGGTAAAAAGTATAGATTCCACATGACACATGGCAATGTCAGGCAATGAGGTGTCACTATACAGTTGGCAAGTGACATGTACTATCTACCTGTACTCCTGCGTGGCACTAGAGGTGGCTTAGTTGGCAAAAAATCCATGTGTCACTGTCGTGTACAGGTGTTTGGTTGGAACAAATGAATAGAGGTTGTGTGGTGTGGTAGTGAATAGACACGGAGTAGTTTGTAGTTTCTGCATGGCGACATTGAGGGCAGAACACATGGCACTGCGTTTCTTCAAATGTGCAGGCAGGAGTTTTTGCAACAAAAACTGTTGTAAACCTAATCAAGTTGCCAAAATCTTAATGATGCACTGGAAATGAAAATGCAGGTATGAAAAAATTAGCATAGGTAGCCAGAAACTTCATTGCAGTGGGTGCCAAATTTCATAATGATCGTCACTCGAGATTAGTCCATAATGTTGAATCATTCAACAGTGGCCAGAGCGGATTCCACAAATGCTGGACTATCGCAAAGGATTTTTCGGAGGTAGACTTTAGGCAACTAGAATAAAACATGCTAGAGGTTTAAAATGTGATGTCAAATTATTTGTGGACGTCACCGAGATTCTCTATCAACGTTGCTGAAATAGGTTTTGTTGGAGCACGTCGGGGTTCTTCAACAATGGTGTCAAAAATGCATGATGGTCAAGGTCATTTGCAATAGGTGAGAGTGGTGGAGTTTAATCCCACATTCTCTGTGTGTGGGCGCTTAGCGCTTAATAAAAACAAGCCTCTGCAAAAATGAAAACAAATAGCCTACCAAGGCTATGTTGAAGAGGCCGTCGAAAGGGTGGGCAAAAAATTGTACAGTCTGCTGTGAAATAACTAAATACGTCCTATGATAATAAAATATACTCCACAAATGGCAGATCTAGGGTGTTACTGCCCAGGTCTGCTAAAAAAAATTTCTCTAGTGTGTGCTAGAAAGGGAAAAAGATTTGACAAAAATTCAGAGAAAATAAATGCAGATCTAAATTAAATTAATTGAATCTATGAAAAATGACCATACCCATACTGCAAATTGAGGCCTCCAAGTTCCAATTTGCAAAAAAAAATTTCCTCATAGTCGACTTTAGGTGAAGGTAGCTGAGTTTATAGTCAATTCTCATTGATTCAGCATTTCGGATGTAATGGCAAGGTTAGATCTAGCTCTAGACACTCCCAATTTTTGTAGCACTCCAGATTTGGGATGAGGTGATGAAGCAAGTGTGGTCTCGAATGGCTATGTGATGAGAAAGTCTCCAAGTTGCTCTGATACCATGTAAGAATTTTCTTAAGAGTAAAATTCACCCAAGAACTAAGAACTCAAACACAAGCACACAGCAGACCAAAGAGAGAGAGGGAGTATGAGCATAATGACAATGTATTCAATATGCAATGTCAAAGTACACTAGGAGTGCCTGTATATAAAGGCCTCTGAGATACATCTAGAATGTCTCGTAATCAGCTACATGATAAGTCATACAACCGAGCACATGTCCATCAGGTATGGGTTATCCTCCATTAAGCATGAAAGTAAGTGCGATGATGAGAGGATAAGTCTACAAGGGTGTGACATGCAAATTAGTGTTGTAGACACCATGTACTAAAATAGAGTTGCGTACTCATGTGTTGTCTACATGACAACTCAAAAAGGTGCACAAACTCCTAAGTGTCTCACAAATAAAAATAATAAAATAATGTAAAATAATAAATAATGCATTAACCTAAGTAAACTTAAGTAAGTGTAATAAGTAAATAATTATTTACACCAACATAAGTCATGATGTGTTCTAGGGGATTGATTGATTGCATCCAACATCTTAAGCTATTGTAAATGTTGTTCTCAAAAAGTATCTTTGTCAATTATACCTTTGAAAGAAATTCTCAAAGAAGGAATTTCAAATTCTAAAGGAATTACTGTATCTTCCCCATAAACTAAGTCATAAGGATATGTTATGGTTGTAGTTTGAAAACATTTCCTATAAGACCACAAAGAATACATAAAATGAGCATGCCATTTTTTATCATGTTTATTTATTATCTTTCAAAGGATTTGTTCGATAACCTTATTAGAAGCCTCAGATTGTTCATTAGATTGAGGGAAGTAAGGAGAAGAAAAATGATGATGAATACAATATTTTTCCAAAAAGGCCTTAAATTCATCATTTTAAATTGAGCTCTATTATCCAGGATTATATCCATAAGGATACAAAGTCTAGCAATAATCTTTTGAATAATGAAGTCACAAATTACATTCATAGTGGTAGAGTGAAGAGATACAACTTCTATCCAATTAGTAAAGTAATTTGTAGCAGTGGTGACATACATATGCCCTTAAGAAGAAGGGGATGGATATTAATAATAATATCAAAACCCCACACTAAAAGGCTGTGGTGGAACTTGAGAGTGCAAAGAGTATGTAGGAGCATTAATAAGGTTTTTATGTTATTGACGATGCAAACACTTTTTGATGAAGGAGAATAAGACTTTCTCCATATTTTTCCAATAAAACCCATATGAAGAAGTTTGTTAACTAAAGACTTCTCAAAAAAATGCCACCAGATGATCCACCATGAGATTTTGCAAAGATATAGGTATTTCAGCTTTAGTAAGGCATCTAAGGAGAAGGCCATCATAACATATTGTATAACGAATATCAGCAAGAATGATATAACATCTTGCAAGATTCTAAATTCTACTTCTAGAATTCCTATTTTTTGATTTGGGGAAAGAAGCATCATTAAGATATTGATAAATGTGAGGATAAAACTCATCTAAATGTAAGCTAAGACAAGTTACATCCATTGAGGCATCATGTGAAAAAATAGGATCAAAAAGTATGAATCATGAACTAAAAATCCAACACACCTTCCTCTAAAGTGATTAAGGATGTTGCACTAGCCATATCATCAACATTTTGATTATCTTTTTGAGGTATATTATGAATGGAGAAAGAAGAAAAAATTCCAAGTATGTCCATAGTGAGATCACAATACTTGGTCAATTTATTGTTCTTAAGTTGATATGTCCCATTAATTTATTGTATGACAATTTGTGAACCCCCAAAGATCTTAATATGTCTAATATTCAAAGATAAAGTTTTTGAAAGGAGATTTTTGAAATGAATAAGATTGAAAAAACCTATCATGGAATGGTCATTATTTTGTCACTCATATCAAACCTGGTACTTGTTAGTGAGATAATTTCTTACTTTGGTCTAAACTCTATTATTTGTTTGATTACTTAAGAGGATTTGAAAAGAAAGGATAATAAGAGAACCTAGAGAAAGGTTGAGTTATATGGGGTATAAAAGGAGCAATAAGATAGAGCAAGAGATTGATAATATAGTGTATTTTTTATCTACTTAAGGCTATAATGAAAAGATATTTGAGTAGACTAGAAGAAGGCTAGGTGAATAAATGTGTCTACCAAGCTTGGCCAAGCAAATAGTGGAAGCTAAGCAAGTTAGTGAAGGCTGAGTAGAAAGTTAGTTGAAGCTAAGTAGTAAGTTTAGTATGTGCCAAGAAAATAAAAATCTTAGTATGTTCCAAGCGTCAAAAGATGGCAATAGTGATCAAGAAAAACTTAGTGTATGTCATGCAACCCAGTGTTGACCAAGCATTGGAAGACAATGTTAGTTGAGAAAACAACTTGTTATTGCCAAGTGATAATAAAATGAGTTAGATCAAATATTTGATGAATCTAAGTTGACAAAGTTGATTTCTTGAATTGTGTGAAGTGTGTGGAAGATAACTATGATGAGTTGGTGGTACAAGATTCAAGATAAACTATTTTGAGATGAATTTAAAGAGGATTGAAAAGGAATTTTTTAGAGGGAATAAAATGGAAAGATGGGAAGATTCAATGAATCTTTCCTAACCCTAAAATGGACAATTGTGATTAAGAAAAAAAGACCTAAAATCTCTATTTAAAGAGATAACAGGCCAAAAGCAACTTTTCATGTGTGAGAACCTAAGAACAACAAGAAGGCTAGGGTGTTACTTCATATGGTGGCAAAATAAAAAAGTATATAGGTGGTATACTAAGTAACAAGGCTTAAGGAGATGAAGGCTTGAAGGGTGAATAATATATTAAAGATGAAGAGGATGAATGCCAAGTAGAATCGAGGATTGAATGTGAGATCTGTAATCAATAAGTGAGTTGTTTTATTATTAGATCAAGTCCTATTGTTACTCTCTAACAATTGTATCAGTCTAGATAAATCCTTTGGACTAAGGTTGACATAACAATCATTAGTAAATCCTTTTATAGGGTGATATTCTAATGGAATTTTCTAAAGTCCTCTAACAAGGCTCACTTCTGATAGGGTAATTGAAATCCTTTAACTAGGTCACATTTAATAGTGTTCATTGTAACCTTCAACAAAGTTGGCTCCTCACAAGGTTCACTTTAGAAGAGTGAAAATTAGTAGTATGTTACTGGCAGTTTTTCTCAAATTTAGTTTCCATGTAAAATCCTTGTGTCAAAATGTGTGATTGATTGTGTGGTATTGCATCTTTGCATATTTGCAAAGTTATTTTGACCTAGCACAACAATATGCAAATGTTTAAGATATTGAATGATCAATGAATACATAAGTAGAAGTTAAAGTACTAAAAAGTTTTATTTGTACATTTGGACCTTGAATAAACAATTCACCCCCATCTTACTTATTTTAAACATTCTAAAAATGGGTATTAGAGCACCATGTGCTTGTAAGGAAAAAATTTGAATGTACTTAAAGCTAAAGATCAAGATGTATAGAAAGGAGGTTCAAAAGTTAAACAAGGAAAACTTTCCCACATGGAAAAGTTTGATGAAGATACATTTAGGAATTCTTGGAGATTATACACAATCAACCATCATCACTAAGCATGTATATCCAACTAGAGCCCCAACTATTGAACACTTGAAACATAGGAAGCAACACAATTAGATAATATTAGATATTGCATCTTCCCTAAGCTATTCAGAGTTTGATGACATCAAAGGATGTGATTCTACTAAGAATATGTGGGGTGCCCTATAGAATATCTATGGAGGAGACAAAAATGTGTTGCAAGCAAAGGTGAATGTCTCAGTGGAAAATTTGATGAAATGAGAATGCAAGAAGGTGGGACTATAGTCTAGTATTGTGCAATAATAAAAGATTTTGTTAATGCAATTCAAGGATCTAATGGATAGGATTGAAGATGAGGTTATAATAAAAAAAGTATTAAGAACCCTGCTACCTATATTTTCTCTTAGAGTCTTCACTATACAAGAACTAAGGTGTACTCCTTGTAGCAATCTGACCCTTGAAGGAATAATTGGTAGACTCACTACTTTTGAACTTTCAAATTTTGATAATTTAAAATCTTTGAATGTTGAATATGTTTTCAAAGCTAAGATGAAAATAAAAGAAGAAAAAGGTTAAACATGTTACTAGTGATAGTGTGTTAGTGAACGGATTCTCCTCCAAAGAAAAACATACAAATTAACCCCAAAAGCCCAGATAGGAAGAATGAATATGCACTAGAAATTGGGTCACTTCGCTATTGAAAAACGTAAGCACCCTCTGAATTTATCTAGGTACAACTCCCTATGTATAGTTTACAATGAATTCACAGAAATATAAATATAGATGCTTTTAACCAGAAAGCACAAAAGGTTTACAAATATCAATTTGTAAACACAAAATAGATGTGGAAAAATTAAGCAACTAAAAGGAAATAAATGGCACAAGGTCCATTTACCTAGATTTTACAAAACAAAAAGAAGAAAAAAAAGAGATGAACTTTTCATCCTCTTGAGAAAGTGAAGAATCAAAGCTTCAAAGACATCTTGAAATCAACACATTTTTAGAAAATAGTGACACTATGATGCATTTAGAGAAAACTAAAAGCTATACAAAGATCATAATCAGTGGAAAGATAACTGCCCAAACTCCAAGTTTTGATGTCCAATTATTCCTCAAATCTCCCTTCTCTAAAATGTAAAAGAATATGTAGATCTCATTACATATTTGCATCAAAATCACCATCTAGAAGAAAAAAAAATTCCCTCCCATACATTACACTTGAAATCAAAATTTCTCCCTTTTCCTAACACAAAGTCCAAAAAATGAGCAGGAGCTCTACTCTTCCATAGCCCATACTCTTCTTTCTTTCCCTCTTCGAAGAACTGGAACTCCTACCTCTTCATTCTTAATGGTTTATATAATTTCCTTCAATCTTGATGTGGTTAATCAATTATGATAACCGTATCTTGAAGATTCTCCCTCATGAAATCTCTTTTATCGATGTGCTATCCAAATCACTATGTTTTTCTCGGGTGATGTTTAATAGTTTAGATGACTAACCTTTTATATTACATTATGAATTACATATTTATAAATATTATGTTTATAAATGGAATGAGAAAGGATGCTCATGGAATTAAGAGTGAGATCACACTTAAATAAGTGGCACTTGTTGGTTGTAAAGTGTTGTCATCGTTTCATGATAGTCATAGGCAATTATGACAACACTACACTTAGTCAAGCATAACTTTTGATCTAAAATGAATCTTGCAATGATATATGGAGAGGATTTTTAAAACTAGCTTTTACAAGTCATCCAAAATTTGGGTCAATCCAAAATTGAATTGTGAGATACTACCACAACAACATGATTTTTTTATTGTGCTTTGCATTTTCTGACTATTTTGGGTAATTTTGATACACACACACACATATCTATATTTTTCAAACCAGGCTAAATTTTGAAGATTGCTCTAGTGAGAATTTAGATAGCTGCATTATGTCTAACATATTTCAATAATGGAAAGATCCAACAGTGGAGTTAGGAGGAATGGCCCCTGCACTAAGACCAATTTTATCATTCTAGAAAATGTAATTGTTAAATATTTTGATTCTTTTGATTTACACAGTCATTCTATAATCTCTTCCATATTATTCTAGTATCTCATTATCTAAACCATTCAAAAACTAGTCTTTCATGATTTCCATTATTGAGGTATGGGTATCACATCATACAATTTGTATATATTGGCTATTATTTGATGTGCACAGAAATTGCTTGTTGTTTACATTAATTGTTGGTATCTACAATACTCAAACTGAGAGATCCTTTTCTTGATTAATTTGTAGCTTATGGTTGCTTAATTTTGGAAAGAACACAATCTTCCATTACCTATGCATGCTTCAGAATTCTCTGAGATGGTCTTGAAAAAATTTACACAAACCAATCTAAATTGAGCCATAAAAAGTGTGGATAGTTAGGAACCTTTCTTTTACACCTGATTGCATTAATGGTATGAAGGAGAATCTATGAATTTGGCCTTAAACATTAACTTGCATTGCTGAACCTTCAAATTTTTAAACTAACAAATTGCATTTTTGAGCTGATAATGAATCACTGAACCTAAGCCAATGGATTATAAATTTAAACTTCTTAGAATGAACTATTGAACTTGTCAGAGAAAATTGAACCACTTCAAATCAATTCAAACTACTTTGAACCTTAGTTCAAAGAGGTTCAAGATTGCACACTAAAAATTTTAATTACTAGGTCCCTATGGGTACCAATAGGAGCTCTAACTATAGGACTATTTTTGACTCAAAAGCAGAGACCTCTAGTAATCTTTGGAAAAAGTCAAATACCTTATCCATTGGGCAAATAGAGTCACTAAGAAGAGAAAAATTGGGAGTTTCTTGCAAAGAGAGTGAAGGGGAGCAAGGAAAAACCAATTGACATAAACTAACAATAAGCATGAAGTTTGCACATCATTCAAACTAACACTTCCCATACCAAAAACATATTTACAAAATATAAAAAGGTAGAAAAAGAACATACCATTTGAACTAGAAGAAATAAGAACTCATGTGAATCCATTTACTAGCTAGGAGAAGTAAGAGCCCTTCCATAGTAGCAGACCATGCTTTAATGGAGCAGCTCTTGACCACTACCTCCTAGTGATCTCTTCAATTCTAAAAATCAAGCTAACAATATAAATTTTTTTGGCAACCCAACACTCTATCTCAAATAACCAAAGCTCATTGTAGCATTCTTCATCTTCAAATGGGTTTTCTACATCATTTTTCAAATCAAGAAAAGCCTCAAATTGGGGAGAACAATATTCATTGAATTCTTCAGTAGGCTCTCTACTATTTGTTGGTCTTAGATTGGTTTTTACAATTGAGTGTCATTACACTTAGCCAATTCTTTAGTTGATGCTAAGTATAATACAAAAGTAGAACTACAATGTATGCAATTGCTATAGGAGTTGAGTGAGCCAATTTTCCTATATGTGTTGAGCATCAACAACTAGTATGTGTTGAGTAACATAGAATCAACATGAGTTTGTGCCCTCAAAAACTTAGATGTAAACCATTTTTGGAGCTGACATGGGATGAATCTCAAAGGATCTTGAAGATAAGATTGAAACTTTTGCATTACCTATGCAATCAACATGCAACCAATAAGAAAAATGGAGAAGGCATGCAACCAATAGGAAAAGTGCAAGAAATAAGCAAGAAATGAAGATTTAATATTGATCATAGATTCATACCTAACCCTAAGCCTTAAAAATCTTTAGAAGGAGAAAAAAGCCCCATTATGCAAGAGAGAGGATATGTAAGATAGAATTGTACGAGTGAATTATAGAAAATTCTAGAAGGGTAAAAGACTTAGTAAAGAATAGAGTAGCATTGCAAAATCGAGTTGATGAAGAATAGAGTATCAGAACTTCAAAGAGTGACATATCAGATCAAGCAAGGATCGGAGTGATAGAGAAAAACAAGGATCTGGAATCAGCGATTGAAGATTGCAAAGCTATTAGGTCAAAGGTTTTCTAATACTCTCTAGCAATTGTATTAGATATGGAAATCCTATGGACATAGGTTTTCCTAGCAGCCATTTGTAAATCCTTTAATAGGGTGGCATTCCAAGTGAATGTACAAAAGTCCTTTAACCAAGCCTACTTTTAGTAGGGTAGTGAAATCTTTTAACTAGGTTACTTTTAATATAGTGTAAAGTCTTTAACAGGACAGGCCTTTCATAGGGCAGATCATTGGAAGTGGTCAAACATTGTAACCTTGAATAGTTACACATTGTTGCAATGATATTTTGTGGGTGTCATCCCCACCCCAGTTTTACCTTCTCATTTTGGAGGGTTCCTAAGTTACCAAACTTGTGTGTTATCTATTTTCATGCATGTCTTTAATTTTATGTTTATTAGATAAATTAGATGCATGTGAATGGTTTCAATTAAAAGGATTTGAAAAGGTTAAAGTTAGTTACTTTTGATTAACCTCCCCTCTCAGAAGTAAATCTTCCCACTTGTTAATTCCAATAATTAGTATCAGAGCAAGGTACTCACAAGGAGAAGCCTTACAGCTTGGAGAAAAGATCAAGAAATGGAAGTCTACAAACTTGGGAAGATCATAGAGAATCATGCAATTGATATTCAACTTGCTTTACATGCACTAAAAGAAGCTAGAGAGGAACTGAGAAAATCCTTAAAAAGAAGAAGAGAGATTACCATAGCTAAGAATGACACATAGTACAAAGAGATTAACACCTCAAATATATTTTTAAATGGAGATTACAAAGAGTTTGATGCAACAATAGTAGACCTGATGGAGAAGAATAAAGCTCAAGCAAAAGAAATTAGAACACTAAAGCTTGAACAAGAATCACAAGCCATGATGCTTTGTGAGGTACCTAAATAGAAGAAAAGAGCCATTGAAGATAAGGCTATGCTAGAAGAAGACAAGAGAAACCTTGCCAATAGACTGGAAGAAAAGTCAATTGAGCTTGCAAGAATCTCAAACATGCAACTAGACACCCTAAGTCAGATGATGAATACACATCATGAACTAAATTTCAAGGACATTGAGATCTCTACACTGAAGATGCAAAATGAATAACTACAAAATGACCTAAAAAGAGAGAAGGTGATTGTAAAAATCTTCAACAAACTTAATGAGGCCATCAAGTACGTTGAGCATCTATTGAAATCACCAAGGGCTAGCAATGATACTTTAGGGCTAGGTTACATAATCACTGAATAAGGAGAGTCATCCAAAACTATGGAAGAAAGGAGTACCAAAGGTAAGAACGCTAATCCTACTTGTCATGTCTGTGGTAAAAAGGGACATACCTCTAATGAATGCAAGAGCAAAAATGCCCATTAGCATGAAAAGCCTAAGAATGCAAGCTATTGTCATAAGTGAAAAAATCAAGGACATCAAGCACATAACTACAGGACTAGAACTATCAGAACACCAAAATTTGAGATCACTACTACAATTGCAAGAAGTATGGAGATAGAGTTTTTGAGTGCAGATCAAACCCTATGTGGATGCCAAACCAGGCAGCAAGGGAAGGTAATCATGGTCATCACAACAATTTGGACTACAACACTAGGTATAGTTGTCATTACTATTAGGAATATGGACACATTCCTAAAATTGCATAAGGACACATTTTAGAGGAAACTATAGCCGATGGTTGAGCCAACCACATGTTTTAGTTACTTGAAGACTAGTCATATCAGTAGGAATTGCTCAACAAAGTCAAAGGCACCCAACTCAAAGAATGACGAAGGTAAAGAGAAGGTAGATGTTGAACACATCAAAGGAGAAATGAACAAGAAATGGAAGAAGAAAGATGGGGGTAGCACATCCAATGAAGGGATCAGTTCACCTAATAGGTCAAGTGGTCACACTTCATCAAACTAAGTAAGAGAAGGCACAAGGGACTGATTTACAAAGTTCTATCACACATCAATTCCTAGAAAAGAAAATACAGAAAAAGAATAGATCAGCATGAACAAAGATGCAAAGTTAAAAATTCAAGATTTCACAAGTGTTGCTGAGTTTCCCTTAGAAGTCAAGTTGATTGTAAAAATAGTGGGAGCTAAATGATTAGTAGGAGCCAAGTTGGTAGAGGAAGTTGAGTTAAGAAGAAATCTTAGTTGAGGCCGAGTAAGTAATACTCTAGTTGAAGCCGAGTAATGTAGAATCCTTCAAAAGTTGAATGGATAGCTATAAATACACTAAGCATTATAAGAAATGAAAATATGATATATTATCATATTTTCAATCATTTTTCCTCATCAATAATGAAGAGAAAAGATGAGAAAGAGTGCAAAGAAAATCCAAAGCAAAGAAACAAATGTGTAAGAAGATTTCAATAATATTCCAAGCACAATTCCATCAATTTCAAGGTATTCACAACTGTGCTGAGCTATGCAATTTTGTGTTTTCTTCATGTTAAAACCCTAGATTGTGTAAAATGGATTGTAGCTCTAGAAAAAATTAGGAGAAGGAATCATTTGAAGTCTAGTTAGTGTCCAAACAGGTTAGACAACTCAATTTCTGCCCAATACCTAAAGTTGCATACAAGAATGACCCAATTAGAGCCCTATCCATCATAACCCCAAGGTTGTAATGGTTCAAGACATAAGGAAGTGCTATAAATGCAAAATTGGAACTATAGGTGACATGGAAATGAAGGAGACATATGAAAAATTGTGTGATAATGGAGTGTTGAAGGAAGAGTACAAAATTGTTGAGAGGAAGGGTTTAATGTGAGCCCTAGAATTCCATACAATGTTCAATATTGAATGGATTAGACTATTGCTGAGCAAAATGCATGATGGTGGTCTATGTTTGGAGGATGGTCCTATAAAAATCACAAAGAGAATTTTTCATAGAGTGATAGGATATCCAACCCTAGATCAATCAAAGACCCTTAGAAGTGATTCTAAGGAGGCAACTGAGAAAAACACAGGTGCAAAATGGAATAAGAGAGGGATGAAAATTGACACTATCCAAGACCCACTAGTTGACTTTTCTATTAGGGTCATTGCACAAAAATTCTAATATTCCAATAGACTCAACAGTGTGCATTGCATTGTAGTTGATGTAGGATACAAATTGGTGAAGAAGGATCATACATATGATCCTACAGAACTACAAATACAACAGATCAATGAAAGTCTAGCAAAAATTTGGAGAACAAAGGGAACCCAATGCAAATTTGGTGCCATTTTGATATTTATTTTCTTCTATGTTTAGAATGAATTTCCTTCTTTTAGTAAAGTGGCATGGAATACTGATAGGTCAATCATAGGTCAGGTCAATGAATACATAGAGCAGATGGGAGCTAATTTTGAGACCTTGATGACTAGTTATTTTGAGGACTTTAAGAAGACAATGAAGAAAAGGCTTAGAATTCTAGTTTCTTTAGTAGAGAAACATGTAAATGATGTATGCTTTCTTGTAGATATAGACTATACATACACACAAGTGGACATACCAAGAGTGAGATGGTTAAGACCTCTTGGGTATGAAATAAACATAGATGAAGCATCAACAATAATAACTACATTATTGATAGAGGAAATTGACAAGGATGCACCAAATTTTGGAACTTATGACATGGTGAGATCAAAAGTGGATATGGAGTTGAAGACTACCTCCACTTTGAAGAAGAAGGACAAGCTTTTTAAGAATCTAAAAGCTAAATTTGGGGAAGGTACTACAGAAGAAGCAGAAGAAGATGATGAAGATGTTGAGGGTGATGAAGAAGAACAAGATTAAGGGCCGCTTGCCTTAACCCAAGGTATGGGGGAGGATGCAAATGAAGAGGAAGGTGCAGAGCAAGAAGCACCAAAGGTTGAACCAAAGAAGATAAAAGCTCAAAAATAGCCAATTGCATAGCCCAAGGGAAAGAAGAAGGCTACAAAGTCAAGCCCAACTAAGCCAACTACAAAGGTTGCCACCAAGGCTACAACTCAAGGGGAAAAGGAGCATGAAAAATAGAAGTCAATAAAACAAGGAGGACCTAAAAAGAAAAAAAAGAGAAGAAAGTATGTTGCACCTCCTAAATTAGACGAAGAAAGAATAGAATCTAATGAAGAACAATTCAGATTGGTAAGACATTCTACCACATCTAAATTGGAAAACATTTGCAATAATATTAGAGATAATGTAGATTTAACTGGTCTAAAGACCATAGATTTCAATTAGTTGTCAAAGGAACAACAAAACATAGTGGAAGTGTCCATCTACACTATGATGGCTAAGTTCAAGACCACCCCACTTGAACTAGATAATACAATGCTTAAGGAGCTAAGCTTATTAGTTGAGAATAAATGGCATTACTATCTTAAAATAGAGAAAGAAATGAGGGAGTCCACATTGGCTCATGTAATGCCAGACCTTACTAAATGTCAAATAAAAAAGGCTAGTAACAAGCATGGGAGAAAATTTGTACCTAAATACATAGCCTTCAAAATTTTGCGAAACCAAATAGAAGATGTTGTCCAAAAGTCCACACAAATTTGGAAATTAATATATTGTTTGACTATTGTGAAAGATGGGAAAGAAGACCCATTCGAGGGTAGAAATGATGAAGAAGAAGAAGAGAATGAGAAAGAGGAAGAAAGAAAGAAAGAAAAAGACGAAGGAGAGAAAGAGACAAAAAAAGAAATAGCGGAGGAGACACATGGTGAAAAGGAAACAACTAAAGAGTAGTAGATTGAACAGAGTGTCCAAGACACCCAAATGCCACCACCAAGTCCTCCACACACAACACCTACATAAACAGTAATTTTTAAGGATTTCCCTAATGCCTTAGGTTAGAACATCAATCCTTTAACTACAAAGGATCTCAAAAAGATCCTTCACCAATCTACATTGCAAGCACAACTTTGTACAAATCTAGTTTTGGTGAGTTTTGATGAGCTATAGAAAGTTGTAGCAAAAATAAAAAAGGGAGAAAGAAAGTAGACAAGACCAATCTACACAACCTCCCACAACTACAACAGATCAACCCAAAGAGCAAGAAGAACAAGGAAAAATTGCTAAGGTTGATTCTACGATAAAAGTGACAACAACTATCAAGGATAAAGCAAAGGAACAAATAGGGAAAGATGTTCCTAGTGCACAATGTTAACATGCACCTCCACAAATTATAATCATTAATCAAGGTAGTAGAGAAGAGGAGAAATAAGAAGTGAAAACCCCTAAGGAGCAAGAGGCGATACAAACATTGGTCAACTTGCCTACCTTAGGGACTCCTAATAAGAAGTTGAGCACTGATGTAGTACCATTACAAATTTCAGCACCACACTTGAGCTCTACCAAGGTTGCAAGGGTACTTCAATATGGAGACCCTGCACTTGATGAAGAAATAGTCATACCTAGTTATGACTCAAGAACCATGAATTTGCAATATATAAATGAAGTGCAAGAGGAACTAGAGAGGAGGAAGAAACAAGGAATACTCAAAAATGAGTTTAGGAAAAAGCAAGCACTGGTAGAAATCAAGAACATATTTCTTGATGCATTCGGCTTGCAAGTACCTAATGAAACCCAACCCATAATGGAGAAATTGTCCAACATTATGGACTAGGTACAGAAGGAGGACCTAGAAACTAATCTTAAATTATTAGAATGGTTAGAAAAGAAGTTTTAGATAAAAGTAAATGAGAAAATATCAAGTGAAATAGCACTTTCACTAGTTGAATTGGCAAAGAAGATTGAAAAAGTGAAGAAAGTACTTGAGAATGTATTCTCATTATACAACAAGTTGTGTGATTTCTCATATTTCACACTAGAAACTAGCCAAAGGATATTGAACTTGGAATGAAATCTAAAGATTTCCAGCACTTAGCTACCAAAAGATCCAACTTAGAGTGAGAAGCATTTTGCAACTACGCTTCACACAGAAAAAGAATTAGTTGTATTGACAATAGAAGAGGCCAATATTAAGGCCCAATTGATGCAAATTCAATCCTCCATAACCCCACATCTGTAAGTACTCCATAAGGAGTAGGCCTATGCAAAAAATGTTATAAAGAAAGATCCTAATCTTTCTACTTTAGAAGGCCTTGTTCATCTTGCTACAGAGATAGCCATCTAGCACAAGTCATTGGAGATTGCATTAGATAATTGGGATGCTTCTCTCAAGATGATTATGGAGGTAAATAAAACATTTTTGGCAAAGTATTCTATTTATCCTTAGGACCCTTTGACATAAGTGTCAAAAAGGGGGAGAATATACTTGTGGGGGAGATAATGGGATATAATTCATTATTACATCTAATAAAAATGAGGTGATATAATGTTTTGGGGGAGATGTGAATAAGAATGGTTACATAATGCATTCTTTGATGGAAGCAATAAAGAATATCCAAAGGGGGAGATATTCAAATTCACATTTTAAGAAAGTAATAAAGCCAAAAGGATGCAAAGTTGCAAGAAGATGTGAAAGCGGAAGCAAATATAGAGTACAAGGACTAGAAATAGGGTACAAACATATATAGAGTGTAGACAAGACAACAAGGAAAAATGCATCAGATTAAGAAACAAGAATTTTTGTTACAGGAATGGAAATGTCATATCAGCTAAGGGGGAGTTACAATATTTTGAGGTACACAAAATTTTGAATAAGTTTTTTGAAGTCTTGTACATATGTCGAACAGAATATGTAGTGTACTCATAAATATCAGATTTATAATTTCTATTTAAGTGTTTTTTCCACTCATGTCAAAGGGGGAGATTGTTGGTCTCAAATTGGTTTTGACAATTAATATTCAACACACTTAACCAATTCTTCAGTTGATGCTGAGTATAATACAGAAGCAAAACTACAATGTATGTTGAGCTAGAAAATTCAATAGGTGCCGAGAAAACTTCAAGTGTCAAGCAATCTTTAGGTGCTAACCAAAGTTCAAGTGTCAAGTAAAGTATAGATGTCGAGTCACTCTAGATGCTAAGTGTAATAGAATTTCTATAGGAGTTGAGTGAGCTAGTTTTCTTATATGTACTGAGCATTAGCAACTAGTCTATGCCAAGTAACACAAAATCAACATATGAGTTTGTGCCCTCACAAACTTAAATGTAAACCATTTTTGGAGCCAACATGGGATGAATCTTAAAGGATCTTAAAGATAAGATTGAATCTTTTGCATTACCTATGCAATCAACATGCAACCAATAAGAAAAATGGAGAAGGCATGCAATCAATAGGAGAAGTGCAAGAAATAAGTAGGAAATGAAGATTTAATATTGATCATAGATTCATAACTAACCCTAAGCCTTCAAAATCTTTAAAAGAAGAACAAAGCCCCATTATGCAAGAGAGAGGATATGCAAGATAGAAGTGTATGGGTGAATTATAGCAAAGTGCAGAAGGGTAAAAGACTTAGTGAATAATAGAGCAGCATTACCAAATCCAGTTGATGAAGAACAAAGTATTAGAACTTCAAAGAGTGACATATCAAATCAAGCAAGGATCAGAGTGACAAAGCAGAACAAGGATCTAGAATCAGCAATTGAAGATTGCATAGCTATCAAGTCAAAGACTTTCTAATACTCTCTAGTAATTGTATTAGATATGGAAATGCTATGGACTTAGGTTGGCCTAGCAGCCATTTTTAAATCCTTTAACAGGGTGGCATTCCAAGTGAATGTACAAAAGTCCTTTAACTGTGCCTACTTTTAGCAAGGTAGTGAAATTCTTTAACTAGGTCACTTTTAACAAAGTGTAAATTCTTTAACAGGATAGGCCTTTCATAAGGAAAACCATTGGAAGTGGTCAAACATTGTAACCTTGAATAGTTACACATTGTTGTAGTGATATTTTGTGGGTGTCATCCCCACCCCAATTTTACCTTCTCATTTTGGAGGGTTTCAGGGTTACCAAATTTGTGTCTTATATATTTTCATGCATGTCTTTACTTTCATGTTTATTAGATAAATTAGATGCATCTGAATGGTTTCAGTTAAAAGAATTTGAAAAGGTTAAAGTTAGTTACTTTTGATTCACACCCCACCCCTAAAACCCCCTAGAATTATATCTTCCCACTTGTTAATTCCAACACTATTGTCTATAATGACTTGTTTATTCTCATAATTGTGAAAATCATGTTTCACATTATCAAACTAAGAGAATTCATCTAACATGGGATCAAATTTATCATGAAACTTTTCTCTAACTCTATCAAGAATTGAGGCATCATCAAATATGTAAAACATTTGATCTTTCATTTCTCCTAGTGCATCTTTAGATTTCATAACATTATCTTCAATAGAATCACACCCAAAAGAATGAAATGAATCACCAAACAAACTCTTGTAGCCTATCTATTTTGTACTCATTCCTTGACTATCCAAAGAGAAATCTCCTTGCCCAAGAGATGATAAAAATCTGCATATGATGTCTTCTTCTTCCTTGTAGATGGGAGTACTACCCAATGTCTCAATCGAACCACCCATAGGTTGAAGACTAACTCCAACCTTTCCTCCTTGTATCAAAGTTTCAACATTTTCTAATATGAAAGGTGAGAATAGATTTTCATCACTTAATAGTGAACCATAAGGCTGAAATAAAGGATATTATCTGATAATAATATCTTCACAAAACCCCATTGGCAAGTATAGTAGATTTTATTCACTCTAGAAGATCTTATCTCCCAATTTTTCAAAATTTTCTTCATTCTCTCTTGCTATTGTTGTATTTGGTTGAAACTAGATTTCCTCCACTACAAGTGAAAGATGATCATCTTTTGAAAACTACCCAGCTTAGAGGTGAGTAGATCTATCTCTATTTCAACATTCTTACTATTTTGAAAGGAGGTCTCATGCTAAAAATTATCATTCCCATATTCATCTAGTGGTTCTATTTTGTCAAAAATAGTAGGAGAATCTTCTCCTTTCTCATATTCTATGCATGGTGAAAAATATTTCACTTCTTTACTTTTAGCCAAATCTAGATCAATAACTGAAACATACTTAGAGGGATTCTCTTTATTACGAAACCTTTCCTCTTATTCATAAAGAAGGGTAACATTTAACACTTCCAATGGGTTCTCCACAAGTTGGAAGTTTCTTTTAAGATAGCTTTCTATAAGGCCCCTTACCCAATACCCTATTTTAAATCCTAATAACATGAATATGATTCGATATAGGAAAATTCAGAAGATGAAATGTCATATTTCTACCTATTATGTATAGAATGTGAAATTTATAATGTAATCATTCACCTTATGATAGAATGATGGTAAGTAGGTTCTAGGATTTGAGTATGCCATGACTAGCATTTTCCTTACCAATATGAACCTAAGATCTTATTAGGACTGACATACATTTTAGTCTCTATTGTGTTAAGTATTGTATTCAAAATTACATTAGGCTGATAAGCTAAGACCTAAGGAATAAAGGCTCAAGATGTCATAACTTGGAAACTATGTTGATGGTTTCATGATATAATTTGGGCTATTAGGATAATTGAATTTTGGAAAGATAAATCAACATACACTCTTGTGAACATCTCTAATAGTCACAGATAAAAATTGTTATCAAAATTAGATAAGGGTCTACATGGTGGAACTCTATGATGTAATGAAATAATCATATTATTGTGCAAGTAGTATTAGGTGGATATTCTTACTCATCCTCTAGCTCTCTTATGTCCTGATGATGGATCATAGAGTTTGATCTGAAACATTGACACAAAAAAATTATAACACAATCTCTTCCAGAAATTGCTGCTATATTAGGTGGATATGTTAATATTCATAAGGATAGATTTTATGACTCAATAAAATGTAATGGATTTATTCTATGATAGATTTTAAAACTATGATACATGACTATGCAAACATCCTATTTACCTAACAAAATTGATACACCTTATAATGTACTATCTCATAATGATAATAGGATCATGTTAGCAATCAAACTATATTTAAGTGAATCAAAGGATATTAGTGATGATGTTTACATTTTGACAATTTTAATCTAAAATATGTGTTTAGAACTAATTTTCATGTTCAATGACTTAACAATATTGTAATGCCCTTCCCTAGTAACATATTATAAACCCCAAATAACATGAATATGGTCAGAACTAGGAAGCATAAGGAGTTGAGATGTCATGTCTTTGTCTCTCATGCATGGTGTATGAACTATAGACTATTGCCATACACCTTATGATAGAATGATGATAAGTAGGTTCTAGGATTTAGGTATGTCATGATTGGCATACTTCTTATTAATATCAAACTTGAGATCTTATTAAGACTAATAGACATTGTAGTCATTATTGTCATAAGTATTGTATTCAAAATTTGATCAAGTTGGTAAGCTAAGACCTTATGTAATAAAGACTCAAGATGTTATAACTTAGAAACTATGTCAATGGGTTCATAGTATGTTATGATTTATTAGGATAGTTGTTTTAGGTGGTCATTGTGAAAATATGAACTAACACCCGCCCTTATGAATACTAATAATAATTATAGACAAAAATTGTTATAAATTTAGATAAAGGTCTACTCTATAGAGATCACCATGATGTAAATATAGTAAGTCAATTGTTGTACAAATAGTATTAGGTGGGTAGGCTACATTGGATGATGATTAAGATAAAGATGTAATATATTAACTAACAGATATAATGGGTTTTCCTAATTACTGATTATGAACCTATGCAAACATGATTATGAAAACATCCTAATTTCCTGACATTAGTGACTTTAGAGACATATGCCTTATTATGTAATATCTCATAATGATAATGAGATCAAGTTAGTATTCAAACCATATTTAATTAAATCAAGTATACTAATTGTGATGATTATATTTTGGTGGTTTTTATCTAAGGTATGTAATTGGAACTAATTTTCATGTTGGCTGATTTAGCAATATAGATTCAACATTTTGTCATTTTGATAGGAAATAGATTATGATGTGATGTGAAATGTTTAAATTGATTATGATGATTTATGATTAAATTTTATGTGCAGATTTTGATATTTTAACATTTTGAATGTCTTATTTGAAGTGATTAAATAAAGAAATTCCATTGAATTATGTTAATATGGATTATGTAACATTTAAATTCATATGCATTTATGATATTTATTTTATATGACCTCTTTGGAATATTGATGCTCAAGTTTAGTGTACAAGAAGTGGAACCATGAAAATCTTTGGGGGAAACAAGGTCCAAACCTATGTGAATGTAGTTTAGCCAAGGCAAATCTTTGGAAGATTCAAAAGCCTCATTGTGATGTATTTTATTTTATAAATTTAATCTTGTTTGTGTGTGAAATTTTAATCTCAGAGATGCATTAGGGACATGTCATGATGATGTGGAATGCGCTTTTATGTGTCACTTGAAACTTGTCAATTTTTTGTGTTAAGGACATGTCATCTAGGGTTTGGTCATGGTAGAATGTTACCCTAAAACTAATTACCTTGTTAATTATTAAATAAATCCACTTGACAAGGGATAGGATGGGTCACAATCAAAGAAAATTCGAAATTAGACTTGACTAGGATTTGAAGGGTCATTAGGTGGTCCCAAAGTATCTTTTGTGTGAAAATAAGCTACCCATATGATAGTATAACATTTTATGGACCTAATTTTGACCATGTTAATGCCTACATAGCCTAGGGGGCCCCTTTGTCCATGCATTCTTCCACCAATTCGAAAATGGAGTTGTCACATGAGGTCTTTTCCATGTTTCCACTAAGTCAAATATAGAAAACTTAGGGGGAAACAAGTTGATAAGAGGGAGTGACTTGGTGTTTTTTTCCAAAATAGTTAGTGGGAAAGCCTTTTTAGAGAGTCTCGAGAAAACTAGTGGTGTTCACCCACTCTCTAAGTTTAGAGATAATTAGGGTTTTGGAGGGAGGCTAAGGGAGCTCTTCATCAACTATCATTTCCTTAAGCTTGGACCAAGGTTGGTGCTCAAACCATAACCATTTTATTTTAGCATTGCATAATGAATCTACAAGTATGGAGTATTGTTAGGGGATCATGCATTGTCATTGTAATCTTTGTGGTGTGTTGTGATTGTGTACTAGTTCATGCATTTTCTTGGTTCTCTTCCTTGATCTCCTTGTTTTGTTTGAATGATTAAATTGTTCATGGGTGCAAAGGCTTCACTCACCCTTGGGAGGGAAGAGAAGCCTTGGGTGAAGGGGTTAGTTGGGCTCAACATTTTAGCTAAGAAAATATACCTCATGATGAGGAGTTATTCTTTCTTTCATGGAGTATGGGCTCCATTGAAATCATATGCCTTTTGTTGTTTTGGAGGTATAAGTGTATGTTTAAGAAGGAGGAGATTTTATGATAGCCTTGAGAGGCAAAAATGAAAATAAAATTTTATTTTTTTGTTATGGATATGGCATTCTACTCTTTTTAGAGTCCACCTTTATCCAATGTGTTCATGATTCCAATGGTAAATCAATGTGCAAATCATGGAAGGGAATTATATGTGTTGTGTTGTGTGATTTTATGCATTAAAAAATGTTGTGTGTGTATCCTATTTGGGATTTGTTTCCCCTACTTGGTGGGTGGCTTCTCAGGAGCCTAAGATTGAAGGTGAGCCTCCCTGGTTCTTGTTGTTTTTCTTTTATGTATTTGCAAGGTTGTGCTCGATGAACTCATAGAAGAGGACTTGGATTTCTCATGGGTTACAACATCAAGGAAAAAGAAACTTGTTCTATGTGCATTGCATTTGTAATGAATAAATCTCCATCTTTTTCATGTTGTTGTGATAAATGATTGCATGGTAGAAATGAAGAAATCGTGAAAGAATCATATGTAATTGTGCCATTATTTCATTGGTATGTATTTGGATGTAATGAGATTGCAAATTTAAAACATTATTGTAGGTATAGTTTAAATGTGTAATGGAATCATTTTAAATAGATGTTAAATAGTATTCAATGTCCATTGAAATCAATAGGATTATGTTGGAGTATTCCCATTTGATTTATGAAAGGTGTTGAGAAAATTGCACTCAATACTCATGTGAAATAAAAGTGTATGTTTGAAACTATTTCATTATTGATGCATGAAAAGCTATGTAATCTTCCATCCTTAATATGCTTTAAATTGTGAGTAGTTTCAAAATGTATCATAGTAAATTTTCTTGGGTGATAATAATGTACATGCAAGAAATGCTCTCAACTAGCTAAAAAGTAATGAACTAATATATTTAGGTAAATACTTTCATTATGATCTAAAGTATGATACAAGTATAGATGTGATGGAATTTAATCAATAAAAATTACATTCTTATTAAGATGAAAATATAGCATTATAAGGAAAGATTAAATTCTCAAGACATTAGGTGCATCCCTTCTTAAGTAAGGCTCAGTAGCTCTTAAAAGATTTATCATGCTATTCAAATTTTTGGCATGATCATAATGGTACTATTTAGAGTTAGTAGAAAGAAAAAAAACATCAAGAGGAATATGCATGAGTAGAGTTACAAAGAAATAGTATTGGGAAGGTGTTTCTACTCTTTGGAAATAGTATTAGAATGAAAGATAATATCTCTATCAAACAGAAAAAAAACACAGACCCATTAAAATAATTGAGGAATAACCCTAAGATTATGTTTAACAGTATAATAACATAAATTATCACATGGTCCTAAGAAATGACAAGGAAGAAAGAAAGCATAGTGACACCTAAATAAATTATAATTGTTAGGTACCACATATAATAACTTGGAAATCTAATACTTTGTTGGAGGACACAACATAGTCAACAATGACCCTTGCACAAAAGAAAATGATAAAATACTTTATTATCACCTACCCTAACTACCCATACCATGTACCATATACAATGGGTGACCAAGGGAACAAGAACCATACTCTTCTTGAGGTAGAGTGGTCCCATCAAACACCGACCAACCTCTTCCGTATTGTTCCTCATGCCCCCTCTACTTGTGGGAATGGGGATGCCCACATGAGAGCATGGAGAAGTATACTTGGGGGGATAATTAAATCAAGGATTAGTGGGAGGTAAAGTACATTTGCATGGGATACTATTTTTATGGGAGGAAGAGTTGTAGCTAGGTAAAGTATTATGAAAAACAATTCGTATGTGAATAGGTTTCGAGAATTGCAAGGATAGTGGTGTGTAATTATTGCTATTTTATTAATGTTTAATGATTACGTTAGTGATTACTTAGGTTAATTGGAAAACGGATGGGATTAAATTGAGAGTAGTAATTAGCTAGTAGTTAGGCTAATGTAAGTAGTTAGCTATTTAGTAATAAAGTGATAAATATAGAACACACTTATTATTGTTTTAGTAGATTTTAGAATTATAAGATGCATGTAATTTTGGTCTAGTTGATTTGGTATTAGTGCATAGTTAAATATAAATTGAATTATATAATATTGATGAATTATAAATATAATAATACAATTATAATAATCTAACAATCAAATATTTCATGAAATGCACTTTTATTTTGTTGTGATCTTGGGTTACACTAACCTAATGAAACTTGTAAGAATGTCAACTTAGATAGGTACAACTTATTTCATTTCAATAATTTAATTTACCTTGAAATTAGAAAACACAAGATTGAATTTGAAATGGAACATATTGAGTTGTTATATGATGTGCTTAATTGACTTGAGGATTTCATATATTGGGGTTTGTATGTAGAAACCGAATAGGTACACACTTGATAATAAATGGAAATTCATTCATAGAATTAGGGCAAATGCACCAATAATATGATCACCTCCTTTAAATTATTCCAGCATCAATATGTTATAAATAGGACCTAAACCTTAGTAAATGCTAGTATTAGTGAATCAATTTGACAATAGACCCTACATTATGGTATTGACATTGGTCATTATAGTATTAGATTTGGAATAGAATGACACATTGAACTCTAACCACTTATCAAGGTTACACATCAAATTGAAACATGTCTTATATATACCTTCATTATAACTATATATAATCTTAGTACCTTAGGCCTAGTTAAATTTTCAATCCAAACCTTGAAGTAACATTATGTTGGTAAAAATGATACCAAATATTCATAGGATATTAATAATTCTAAACTAACCCTGAGGGTGCTACATTCAAGTAAGATAGTGACTTTAGATTGGTAAACATTATGACAATATGTTCATAGATAGCCTTGCCATTTATTAAAAACTACCCTAGCTTAAATACCACAGATGGATAAGTCAGCAAACCTCCTGACCTTTGTTAAGGTACAAAAATTAGGATGATTTACACTTAATGAACTAAGTAGTTACTTTGTAAATCTTGAGTAAGATGCATACTGGGTATGCAGCTATTGATAACCTTGTTGCAACATGCATTGGTCAACGTGTCAACCCCTAAGTTTATCTTTAAAATATTATAATAATAAATAATAATAATAATAAATAAAATAAAATAGATTGTTAGTTGTGTTTATGCCCTAAAAATTTGGGCATGACAAGTATAGATTCAACCTTTCATCATTATAATAGGAAATGGATTATGATGTGGTTTAGAATGTTAGCTGGTCATTTGATTAGATATTAATGTCGATATGCAAATTTTGATATTTTAATGCTTTAAATGATTTATATGAAAATGATTAGAAAATGAAAATTGATTATGATGTTAAGTTGAATTATTTAATATGAAATTGTTATGAACTCTTTCTTCTTTTTAAAGAGGAGTAAATGCTTTGACCTGGAGCTATGAACCAGTGAGACCACAAATGGGGGACCTCATCCCCATTAGATTTGAACCTTGATGGCAAGGATAACAACTCAACAACTTAACCATCACAACATGCAACTATTGGCAAAATTGTTATGAACTTATATACATGCATTTTATATGAATTTTTTTTATTGGGCTACTGACGTTCAAGTTAGTGTGCAAGCAATTGAACCATCAAATTATTTGAAGGAAACAAGGTCCAAACTTATGCGAACAAAATTTAACCAAGGAGAATCTTGGGAGATTTAAAAGCCTTGTTGTGATGTGTTTTATTTCGTAAATGTAAGCTTGTGTGTGTATGTGTGGTGAATTTGAATTCATGAGCAAGTAGAGACATGTCATTGTGATGTCTAATGTATTTCAATGTTTCACTTGACACTTATAGTTGTTTATGTGTTGATGACATGTCACCTAGTGTTCTAGTCATGGTTATACTTAACCTTAAACTAATTACCTTTCACATGATTAAGTAAATTCACTTGGAGAAAGGAAAGGATGGGTCACCATCAAGGAAAATTCGAATTCAAACTTGACAAGGATTTTAGGGGGTCAATAGGTGGTCCCAAAGTGCCATTTTTGTCAAAATAAGCTACCCATATGTTACCATAACATGTTAGGAGCCTAAATTTGACCATTTTATTGCTTAGCTAGCCTAGGGGACCCATTAACCAATGCATTCTTGGGCCAATTTGAAAAATGAGTTGTCCCATTAGTTTAACCCCATCCTTGTTCTTAGTCAAAAGTAACAAATTTGATAGGGAAAAAGTTGTAAGTGATAGTGGCTTGATGTTTTTTGCCAAAAGGAGGTTGTGGGAGAGTTTTTTTAGTGGTCTCAAACAAACTAGTGGGGTGTTCACCCACTCTCTAAGTTTAGAGAAAATTAGAGTTTGGAGAAAGAGCTAAGGAAATAGAAAGCTCTTCAACAACTTTCCATTAGCTTGGACAAAGGTTGGTGCGCATTCCATGATCCTCATTGCACTTGTTCATTTTGTAGAATACTTATTCATATTGTGAATGGAAATATGTAATGTATGTGGGTTGTATTTGTTATTATGTGTAAATACATTGTGATGAATTTTTCTTTCCTTTTCTATTGATTTTTGTGTATGAAATTTTGTATGAGTGTGAAGGCTTCACTCACCCTTGGGAGGGAAGAGATTCCTTGGGTGAAGGGGTTAGTTGGGCTCAACATTGAAGTTGAGAGTTTTTCTTCTTGGAGAGAGTTTTTTTGTTCATGGAGTATGTGATCCATTGAAGCCATATGCTTTTTTTGATAGCCTTGAAGAGGAATTTGTATAATGGGAGGTATTAGAGTATTGAGATGATGAGAAGGATATATTTTGATAGCCTTGAGGAGGAAATGTGCATTTGTAAATGTATATGTGTATATGGATATGGAATTCTCCTCTTTGGAGAGCCCACCTTCAACCACCATTTTCATGATTCTAATAATTAATCATTGTGTTTAAACCTTGGAGGGATTGTCTATGTATTGTGATTTTCTATTGTATGCAATGTTAGTTGTATGGGTGTAATCTGTTTGAGTCTTGTTTCCCCTGCTCAACAGGTGACTTCTTAGAAGCCTAGGGTGGGAGGTGAGCCTCCATGGTTCTTAGTTTTATGTTATTTTTGTAGGTTTATGCTAATTGAACGCATGAAGATATTAGGGTTCTCCATTCCTTGTTGAAGTGAAAAGGGATATGTCATTGTGTAATGTATTTGAAGGGATGAAATCCTTATTATGTGATTGTATATTGTATTGTAAAAGTGGAAACCTTCACTTGTATCTTTTGTGTATTGTATTTTAAAAGTGATATTATCACCTTGTGTACATTGTGGAGAGAAAATAATCCATGTGAGGAATGAAGAATTTGGGATATGGTCATATGCAATTGCAGTGTAAAATTCTAGGTTCTTGCATTTAGATGTAATGGTAAAGGGGAGATTGATGTACCATAGTTTGGGTATGGAAATATTTCATCTTAGACATAACCATTTATTTTGATACTTGAGGAACAAATATATATTGTTACATTTTACTCATTTTAAATTAAGACCAGATCAAGATAAAACTTTGCAAGGATTTGATTATGTGAAGAAATTCCAGTACACATTAATTCAACAAGAAATACCATTTTTAGTTCCATTATTAAAAGAAAAATACAAATCTATAGGTTCATAATTGATCTTGATTCAAGGGCATTCCATGTTAAGATTTGATTAAACAAATTATAAAGAGACCCATTTATTTATATATTTATATTGTAATATAGTAGCAACATCTTATTTCTACTAAATTGATACTAATAACATCACAATCGCATAGGGAGGATACATCAAACATATTACATATCAAATACCATGAGAGAAAACCTGTACATGTACTTTTAGTTCTTTGGATTTTGTATGGGAATGAAAAAAAAATATCACTCTATCTATTACAGTCCATTATAAAACCCAATAGAATATTCCTAGTGATTCCCCCCATATAGAAAATTTCAAAAAAATAAAGAGAAAAAAAAAAAACTAATATTGACCCTAGAAAATATTAACACAAGCAACACCTAACAAAAAACTAATTCATATCAATAGACATGTCAAGACCCATGAGAGTCACATGAATGGGAGCTCAAAAATATTATATAAATATGAAGCTAAATTCCTACACATCTCCCTAGTAAGGAAATCGACCAACTAAGTATAAGTTTAAGAAAAGACTCAAGAAAAAATAAATATTTATATGCAAGTGTCATGTAAGCACAACACAAGCAACACCTAATAAAAAACTAATTCATATCAATAGACATGTCAAGACCCATGAGAGTCACATGAATGGGAGCTCAAAAATATTATATATATAAAGCTAAATCCCTACACATCTCCATAGTAAAGAAATCGACCACCTAAGTATAAGTTTAAGAAAAGACTCAAGCAAAAAAAAAAAAATTATATGCAAGTGTCATGTAAGCTAGACATGACAAGTGAAGGTATGGCACCTTGGGGAGACAAGTGTATGGGAGAAGGGAGTGGTCCCCACCTCCCCAACAACTCCCTATGTTTTTCTTTTCTTGTGTGCTTAAGAGCACCTCCAAAACTCTAACTTGGGCCCACATACTCCTAACACCTCCTTAGTTGATGTCTCCACTCATGTGTGAGACCGGTCATATGGATTCCAAGTGCATGAGGTAGATAATTCCTGGGGTGTGTGTTAGGGTGACATGGATTAGGAAGAGGGAGTCACCATTTTCCCAGTGGCTTACGTGCTAGGAAAAGGAGGGCACTTAGTGGAGTGTGTAGAAAGGGAAGGGTGGGAGAAGTTAGTCCCAAGGTAGTATGTACTATAGTTGATGGTATTACTAGATAAGTATGTGCTAGGGGATAATAAGGTTACAAAGGTAGTTAGAAATAAATTTTGGAGGGAGAATCATGTGGGTTAGCTTAGGATAGTTAGAATTTAAGTAATTAATACAAACTAGTTAGCTAATGGACATTATGAGGTAATAAAATACTCAATAGACTATAGTTGCATTTTTTAGTAGTAGTAGCATTAGAAGTTAGTTATTAATGAAAAGTTAATGGGTAGTATTAAGAGTAAGTGGGATTGATAGATCGTAATAGATGAGTAGTTTTATGATACTAAATTTAGGAAATTTTTATCATTAGACAATTATGAGAGTAGTTAGTAGGTCCTAAGGAACTTAAATATTGGTTTTTATGTGAGTTAGGAATATTGGTATGTTAAGTCAACAATGGTATAGTAAGAGTAATTAGTAACTAGTTTTAGTTAGTAATGTTGGTAATTTTAATGAACTAGTAATAAGAGAATGAAACAAAATAATAGTTAATTTCAAATGAATATTATATAACATATTTTGAATAGAATACATTATAGCATGTTTCAAAAATATATCAATAATGAAAAGGGCTAGGGAGCACAATAAACTATGGCATAAATAATGTAATTGTGGTTAAGCATATAAGAAATTTTATTTTGTAAAAATAAAAGTTAAGGTTGGAGTTAGTATTTGATATTTTATTTAGTTCCTTTAGAAAAACTATCAAGATGTAAGGTATTATTGCTATATAATAAATAATGCCTAACCAATATGTCATTGATTTTATATATCATAAATGTATCTCCTATATATGGAATACATGGAAAGTTTAACTATGTATGTCAATCAATGAATAGAAACTACTAATTGGTCATATATCAAATTATGTATGCTAACACATTGACTTTTAGAGATTTCTAAGAAGGCGATGTAATTTATTAATTATATTAACGTACTAAATTGTCTCATAAGTGGACTTTAATTTAATTACACAAAATTTTAGTTGGGAGGAAATTAAATTATTAGAAAAAAAAAAAAAAGAGAGAGAAAAAAAAAAGAGGAAAAAAAAAAAAAATTGTGGAGGAGAGAGAAAGTGACGAAAATGGAAGGAAAATAATTTAAAATAGAAAATAGGAAAAGTGGAGAAAAGAGGAATCTCTATTTTCAAGGTGCATGGGTGGTATAAATAGAAAAATAATAAAAATAGCTATTATTCCATTAATTGAGGTGTGTAGGTGGCATCATGCATTTAATATTTGTTGTGATCCACAAAAGAAATGTAATTTTCTAATTGGGCCAAATAGTGGTGCTTAGTTGTATTTAGGTGGAAATTCTAGAAGGTTGTAGATATTGTAGAAGGTTGTGGAGATTCTAGAATGTTGTGGATAAATCATGCCTTGGGTGGTAAGTGCCTATTTAAGAAAGGCCTATTATCATTTGTAGGGGAGTTCGAGAAATGGAAGTTGGAGAAATAGAAGTTCTTGAATTGTAAGCTCTTCAAATGTAATCTCTTCTAATGAATTTCAAATATTAATGGATGCTTTATGAAGCAATTTTTTCATCTCTCTTGTCTCCATATTATTGCATTTTTGGTTGTGAGTTGGTACAGGTGGTGTGGCCCGTCATCAGTGGTATCAGAGCAGGAGTTCTTGAGCGTGTGGACAGATCGCCGAATGTGAGGCAGTTTGCACCAGGACCTTGAGTTGGGTGAAGTTTGTCGAGAATTTTTTTGATTGTGTAGACAGATCACCTACTGTGAGGCAGTTTGCACAAGGTTCTTGTGTTGGATGAGATTTGTCTTCTGTAGACTTGATTATGGAGAAGAGAAAGAAGAAGATGACTTTTGTGATTGGATGGATTCTGAAGATTCCTCGACTTGAGAAATTTAGAGCAAGAAATCAACAATCATTGCTAGTTGATTTGCAGAAGCAAGTGAATGAATTAGAAGTTGAGTTGCGGAAACAAAGAGCATTTCACTAGAAAAGAGATGTTGATAATTCCTTGGATGTGGAAAAGAAAGATGATCCAGTGGAAGAGCAAGCGGATGAAGAGGAAATCATTTGCGAACCTAAAGTTGAAGAAGATGAACGAGAAGAGGAAGAACATAAAGATGACAAGACTTATGAACCTGAAGTAGATCAAGATGATTTGAAGATTGCAGCAATGGAGGAGAAGTATAGTGCCTTAGTTGGAGATCCAACAAGTGAAGTAGTTAGATGCATGAAAGAGGCAAGAAAAGATGAATATGTCAAAGAGGTAAATTCTTATGAATTATATGATGCTGAATTTGAGGTGATTTTGAAAGATACTAATGATGGTTTGCATGAGGATCTTGTTCGTGATGTATGGTATGCAAAGGAAGATTGGTATGGTGTTGTTGGGTTTATTACAGGTGTGATTAATTCAACAAGATTGGATGAGGAAGAGATATTTCTACAGCAAACACTTGTTCCAGCTAGGTGTTGGAAAAGAAGAAAGAAGGAAATATATCGACATCGGATACTTGTTCCAGCTATGTGTTGGAGGAAGAGGAAAAAAATCTGTCAACAGTGGCTACTTCATTTTGTGAATCCATATTCACAAAATTTTTCCTACCATGGGAGTCGGATGCAGGAGCATCATGCATCAGCAAAAAAAAAAAAATGTGGAAGATTTGCATGTTGGTTTTCTTGTCCCTATTGAGGTGGAAGCTTGTGGTGAAGATGAAGATGGTTCTATATCTCTCTTTTGACATCAAAGTGTGGGACACACTTTTCTATCTACCAAGGGAGTCTGATGCAGGAGCATCTTGCATGGAAAAATTAAATTATTAGAAAAAAAAAAAGAGAGAAAAAAAAAAAGAGGAAAAAAAAAAATTTGTGGAGGAGAGAGAAAGTGACGAAAATGGAAGGAAAATAATTTAAAATAGAAAATAGGAAAAGTGGAGAAAAGATGAATCTCTATTTTCAAGGTGCATGGGTGGTATAAATAAAATAATAATAAAAATAACTGTTATTCCATTAATTGAGGTGTGTAGGTGGCATCATGCATAGAAAAAATAATAAAAATAGCTGTTATTCCATTAATTGAGGTGTGTAGGTGGCAGCATGCATTTAATATTTGTTGTGATCCACAAAAGAAATGTAATTTTCTAATTGGGCCACATAGTGGTGCTTAGTTGTATTTAAGTGGAAATTCTAGAAGGTTGTAGATATTGTAGAAGGTTGTGGAGATTCTAGAATGTTGTGGATAAATCATGCCTTGGGTGGTAAGTGCCTATTTAAGAAAGACCTATTATCATTTGTAGGGGAGTTCAAGAAATGGAAGTTGGAGAAATAGAAGTTCTTGAATTGTAAGCTCTTCAAATGTAATCTCTTCTAATGAATTTCAAGTATTAATGGATGCTTTATGAAGCAATTTTGTCATCTCTCTTGTCTCCATATTATTGCATTTTTGGTTGTGAGTTGGTATGGGTGGTGTGGCCCGTCATCAGAGGTACTCAATAGATTCTTAGATGACTCATTAACCCATGCCTATGCCTATGAAAAGAATTTGGTTTTCATTCGAGTGAAAAGGAAAAAACTTTGCCTACACCACCATCATATAGACATACTGTAATGTTTTTGGGATCCTTGGGTATCAACCCAAGAAGTAAGAATGAGACCCTCACCACACTGATAAGGATAAATTCATTTAAAGATTTAAGATTTTGTTGCAACCCTAAAATCATAACCAATAACCATCCTAAACTTTGAGTCTTCAATAACCTAGTATAGCAATGTTAAGATCTCTATGTTATGTTATGCTCTAAACTTTACCTTTAATAATAATAATAGTAATAATGATAATAATAATAATTTCAAAAAAAAAGTTGTGTTTTTCCTTGTAAATTTTGGGCATGACACTTTCCTTCTCTTCTTTTCTGTTACTAGTGCTAGGATTCTCACTCTCAGTTTTACTGCTCTTGTTTTCCCATGTCTAGTTTTCTTGTGAATGAACTATGGTTTTTTGGGTTTCTTTCCATCTAGAACTAAATAATTACATGAGATGAAATGTGAAGATATAATTGGGGCTTCATCATCATTGACCTCTAAATTTTTCTTCAACTGGTACACTTTCTCCTCAAGCTCTTGCAAGTCTTTCAACTTGTGAAATCTCACATAGAGGATTTTCCACAATAACTAAGATATGGAGCCCTCTTCTATGCTTATGTTTTTCCTAACAGCTTAAGAGATACTTTCTTTATAATTGTCCACAAATTTGTGTAACACTTTATCATCCAGTTGATAAAGTTCCATGAGAGAAAGATTTGGCCTTGGTCTTCTCATGACCTTTATAGTCGGCATGGTCTTTGTATAGAGTCACCAATCTCCTACACATAGAGATAATCATAATACTAAGGAAACAATTAGTAAGCACTAAATCTTCATTTTTGGATCTTCAATAGAGTCACCAAAAATCTATCAGTGAACAGATTTTTCTCCAAAGAAAAACATACAAATTAACCCCAAAAGCCCAAAAAGAAAGACTAAATGTGCACTAATAGTTGGGTCCCTTCGCTATTGAAAAACATAAGCACCCTCTAAATTTATCTAGGTACAGATCACCATGTATAGTTTACAATAAAATCAGAAAAATAAAAATACATATGCTTTTAACTAGAAAGCACAAAAGGTTTACAAAAATCTATCCATAAACACAAAATAGATGCAAAAAACTAAACAGCTAAAAGGAAATAAATGGCGCAAAGTCCATTTACCTAGATTTTACATAACAAAAAGAATGAAAACAAGAGATGAACTTTCTATCCACTTGAGATAGTGAAGAATAAAATTTTCAAAGACAACTTGAAATTACAATGTATTCATAAAATAGTGACACTAAAATGCATTTAGAGAAAACTAAAAGTTATACAAAGATCACAGTCAGTGGAAAGATAACCGCCCAAACTCCAAGTTTTGATGTACAATTATCCCTCAAATCTCCTTTCTCTAAAATGTAAAAGTGTTAATTTTTATAGCTTATATCAAATGATATTTCAATATAATTTATTTTTTATGTCTTTGGTCGATGATAGTTCAAAGTACGATATTGATTATGGTTCGGGTATTGTTTTCAAACTCTCTTAATTTCCTTGTTTGCAATTCACATCATCATCTATGGTTGAGTCAAATTAAATGCATTATCGCATCATGTGATTATGACAAGTTAGTTTCTTGGGCACTGCTCTTTTATGTTTTTATTATCATATTATTGTTGATCTTGTTTTATCATTAGGATAGTTATTCGTCACCAATTTGTTAATGATTCACACTAATCTTTTTTTCAAACCAATAGAAACTTGACTAGATTTTCCACTTGGGTAATGTATTGGTTCATGTTTTCTCTTGTAATATATATTTAAGGGGGCAAGAACTCTCCTTTGAAACACACATAATTTCAAAGTGCTATTAAAAAGTGGAGTTCTAAGTGTAAGGTTTTAGTTCAGACAAAAATCTAAATTTATAAATCTAATCAAACTTTAACATGGTATTAGAGCCAGGTTTAAGAAACTATTTAGATTACATTTATTTAATTAGTTCATTCAAACATTATTAAACCCTACATATCAAAATGATAAGTGAAATGATGATTGAAGATAGACTTAAAAGTGCTTCAAATTTTGAAGCATGGAAATTGTGTATAATGATGATACTAAGAAAACAAAAGTTTAAAATAATTGTGGAAAATCCTCTAAAAAATAAGAAGACTGATGAATGGGAAACTAACAACACCAAACCAATGGAATTATTAGTAGATGGATTAAAGATTATCTACTACCTCTTATCACAAAAATAGACTCTACATATGATATGGTCAAAGCTCTAGAAGTGATGGGGACACAACCCAAGCACAGAATAGACACAACAGGAAAGGGAAATTTTATTAACTTTGTAAATAAGCTAATGCATCTAGTGCAGACTAAACAGACTTCAAAACATGCCCTATGGGCTTACAATAGCATAAATCTGGAGATAATTTCTCCTTTTAGTACCTCCTCTCAAACTCCACTCCGGACTGCCTTTTATAATGCCAAAAATGTCCTTAAATAGACCCCGGAGGGTTAAAGACTAGGAATACATTCTAGAAAGTGCTAGTTGGCATCCACCAACCAAATAGAAGGCTCCAAAAACTTCGTTAGAAGTTTATGCAAATCTAGAAGAATCCAAAAATGGTAACCAAACTTTCGGAAGGCATAACTTTCGAACCGTAGCTCCGATTGATGAACCATTTACATTTTCGAAAAGCTCTCAAAGTACTCTATAGCCCTATATACTAGCTTCACTCATCTCCCACTTTTTGGCCCTTTTAGAGGTCATTTAATGCCCCTAACCTAACTTTAAAGCACTCTTAGGAGGTCTCCAAAACTCAAAAAACTACAATAACTTTCAAACCGTGGGGCCTTTTGACCTAATTCTTTTTTTGGAATACTCTAGATTACAATTACATTCATCTGGCCAATTTACACCTTCTAGTTCACGAAAATGATGGCCCAATTACATACTCCTATTTTTTTGGCATTTACACATATCCCAAGGTGTTCAAATACTCTATCCTAGAACACTGATAGTGGAATTGTGAGAGTTGGAACCTTTATTTGACCCAAATGGGTATCCAAAAATGAAAACACATGAAACAAAAATTGAGTCTAAGTACATTTTTTTTGGTTGACATAGGATTGCCCTTATACCTCTGGATGCTCCTGCATCAGACACCCAGGGTAGGTTGAAAAGTGACCCTGTCACTTTATGAATGGTAGAGGAAATTCCAAATGGGAAACCTCAGCTGCTGAAATCCAAGTTGAGTCCTCTATCGGCTGTCCTTTCCACTAGACCAAATACTCTTCATATTGCCTATTTCTGGTACTCCTACCCACACGATGATCTAGAATGTCTTCTATCTCCTCCTTCTTAGAAGCAGGAATTGGACATGGCTCTAACACTAGCTCCTCATCTGCACCATCATCATGATACTCTATTAATTTTGCAATGTTGAAAATAGGAGAAATGTGAATACCATCTGGCAGCTCCACCTCATATGCATTTCTTGAGTCATGTTTCTTCAGAATTTTGTAGGGACCAAATATCTTCATTTTTAGCTTGTTGTAAGTACCGGATGGAAATCTTTCTTTTTGTAACTGTACCATGACTAGATCCCCTACTTGGATTTCCTTATGTCTTCTCCTTTGATTAGCCCTAGCTTTATACTGTTGATTCATCTTGGTAATGTGTGCCTGAACCTCCTCATGTAGATGCTTAATATGTTCAGCAAATTCTTCAGCTTCAACACTTGTCCTCTCCCCTTGCTCTATCTTCCTCAATTTTGGTGCAGTCCTTGGGCTACTTCCATATACAATTTGGAATGGTGATTTACCAGTACTCTTATTTACAAAGTTATTGTAAGAAAACTCTGCTTGTGGTAAAATCAAATCCCATCCCTTGGGCTTATCCCCAACTAAACATCTCAGCAAATTGCCCAGACTTCTATTTACCACTTATGTTTGGCTATCAGTCTGCGGGTGATGTGTGGAACTAAATTTCAAGTCTGTTCTCAACTTTTTCCACAATGTTCTCCAGAAATACCCCACAAATTTAGTATCTCTGTCAGAAACTATACTCCTTGGAAGACCATGTAGTCTTACCACCTCTTTGAAAAACAAGTCTGCAATATGGACAACATCATGAGTTTTGTGTCATGGAATGAAATGTGTCATTTTGGAGAACCTATCAACCACCACAAATACTGAGTCCTTACCACTTTGTGTCCTTGGCAATCCAAGAACAAAATCCATACTTATGTCCTCCCATGGCTTTGATGGAATAGGCAATGGCTGATATAGTCCAGTATTGTGGCTAAATCCCTTAGCAACTTGACAAACCTGGCAACTCTGTACAAACTTCTTCACATCCTGTGAAATCTGAGGCCAAAAATAATGTTCTCTAAGAATGGAAATGGTCTTATCTCAACCTAAATGTCCTACCATCCCTCCACTATGTTTTTCCTTAATCAGATTTTCCCTCATGGAACTCCTTGGAATGCATAATTGACTGCCCTTGAATAACATATCATCCTGAATCAGATAGTCTAACCACTTAGTTCTATCTATAGCAACAGGCTCTTTACAAGCTTTCTACACTTCAAAAAAATTAGGATCATCAAGGTACAAATTCTTGAGTTCATCAAACCCAACTACTTCAACCTGCATTACTATAAGCAACAACTGTCTCCTACTTAGTGCATCTGCAACCCTGTTAGATTTTTCACTTCTATGCTTCAACACAAATGTATAGCTCTGCAAGAACTCTACCCACTTCATATGCCTTTGATTTAATTTACCTTGGCTATTTAGGTACTGTAATGCCTGGTGATCATTATACAAAAAAATTTCCTTTGGAAATAAATAATGCCTCTATTTCATTAAGGCCTGAACTATTGCATAGAACTCTTGATCATAAATAGAATACTTCTTCTTTGCATCATTCAATTTTTCACTAAAATATGCAATAGGCTTACCTTCTTGGCTTAATGCAGCGCCAATAGTGCTGCCACTAGCATCACAATCCACTTGGAACACCTTCATAAAATCTTTAAGTGCCAACATAAGTTATTCTGTTACCTTCTTCTTCAGCAATTCAAAACTTCTCGTAGATGCCGCAATCCATTTGAACTCTTTTCTATCCCCTCTTATTGTGTCAGTCAAGGATGCACATATGCCACTGAAATTCTTTATGAACTTCCTATAAAAACTAACCAGACCATAAAATGATCTTACCTCAGTAGCAGACCTTGGAGTAGGCCATTCCAAGATGGCTTTTACCTCCTCTGGATCCATTTTGAGACCTTAATGTGATATAACAAACCCCAAGTAGACTAATTCCCTTTTTGCAAAGATACACTTCTTCAGATTAATTAACAATTTCTCTTCCCTTAACCTTTCAAGGACACTATGAATATGCAATAATGTTCTTCCAAAGTCTTGCTGAAAATTAAAATATCATCCAAATAGACAATAACAAATTTTCCCAAGAATTTCTTAAGTACCTCATTCATAAGCTGCATGACGGTGCTTGGGGTGTTCGTCAATCCAAAGGGCATGACTAACCACTCATAAAGACCATCCTTGGTCTTGAAGGTTGTTTCCCACTCGTCTCCTTCTCAAATCTGTATCTGGTGATAACCACTCTTGAGATCTATCTTTGTCAAGTACTAAGATCCACTCAAGCAGTCCATAAGATCATTCATTCTTGGCAAAGGAAACTGATACTTGATGGTTATCCTATTTATAGCTCGAGAGTCTATACACATCCTCCACTCTCCATCCTTCTTTGGTGCTAGTACTACAGGTACTACACATGGACTCAGGCTCTCCCGAATCAAGCCCTTCCTCAATAGCTCCTGAACCTGTCTATTTAGCTCCTCAGTTTTAGTAGGAGTCATCCTATGAGCAGCCTTGTTAGGCAAACTAGCTCCTAGGATCAAATTTATCTGATGACTAACTTGACTTACTGGTGGCAATCCTTCTAGAACATTATCAAAAATGATATCTCCAAACTCACCTAGTAAATCTAAAACTTCAAGTGGTATTTCACTACTACCTTCTTTATATTTCCTAGGAATCAAAGCATAGCACATACGCAGATGTTTTATGCCATCTAAAAACTTTCCTCCATCAACAAGAAAAATCCTAGCACTGCTACATACCTTTTCACCTTCTTTTTTCATGGGCTTCAGTTTGTGGTGAACTCCATCCTTTGTTAGAGAGTATGTGTTTGCATGACCATCATGTACTATATGCCTATCAAACTACCATGGTCTACCCAACAATAGATGGAAAACATCCTTTGGAATAACATCACAGAGAACTTCATCATGGTAACTCCCAATTTTGAATTTCACTAAACATTGTTCACTTACCAGGACCTTATGATCATCCTTCACCCAAGAAATCCAATAGGGATGGGGGTGTTTCTCCCTCTTCAACATCATCTTAGAGACCATCTCCTCTGATACCAAGTTATCAGTTCTACCACCATCAATGATCACATCACAACATTTTTCTCACATTTGCACCTGGTACGGAATAAACTCCTCCTTTGTCCTAGTTCAATCTCACCACTTAGTAAGACCCTTTCATTTACTAAAGTCTCTCCTCTTTCTGCATCTTCTCAATGTGATGATTGTGCATCCTCATCCACATGAGCAACCCTAGCTTGGCCCTCAATTCTCCTATCTATCCTTCCTTGTCATTGAGGGTATTCAAAGGCGCGATGACCTTCTTCATTGCAATGGAAATAGGTATGATGAAAGCCACCTCTTCCTTGTCCATGTCCTCTACCTCTTCCTCTCTGATTTCCAAAGTCTTGATCATGGGAGCAGTTGAAACCCTCATTCCTCTGGTTCCTGCTAGTACCCACATCTTCATTTTTCTTTTGGGTTTCATTTTGACCTCCAGATGACCTATCACTTCCCCTTCCTCCTTGACCACACCCTCTTTGTCTCCCTTCAAACCTTTTATTCAGCTTCTCTTTGACTCGTAGGGCAAACTGGTATGCCTCTTCAACACTGGTCATTCTTACAAGACTTAATTCCTCCTGGATGCTAGGTCGCAACCCACTGATATAATGAGCAACCTTCTCCTTATTTGCTTTTGCATGCCCTACTCTAATCAAGAGTTGGTAAAACTCCTCTGTATATTCTTGGACTAATTTTTCTATTTTCTTTGACCTATGCATCTTCTTAAACAAATCAAGCTCATAGTCCACAAGAATGAACTGCTTCTTCAATTTGTCCACCATGCGATCCCATCTTGTGATCTTCTCCTTTCCTCTTCTATTTCTTTCCAATTGAACCTCTTGCCACCAGATTTTGGCATGGCCTTTCAATTTGACCTTTGCAAACTTAACCCTATTTGGGTCCCTAATATCCTCATACTCAAAGTATTCTTCTAGTTCATTGATCCAATTGATCAACTCAACTGGTTTCAGATTTCTTGAAAATACACCCACATCAATTGTAGGTCTTTTTCCAAACTTAGTAATGGCCCTAAAAGGCCTTTCCTCTACCTGATTCAGAACTTCCTCGTCAAATTCCCCTTCTGGTCCAATTTCTTCTTCTTCATTGTCATCCTCACTGTCATCACCTGCGGCAATGTTTGTTCCTCTACAAAGCTCCTCTTGCAATGCTTATACCTGCCTTTGGAGGGCTCTAACCTCCTCAGGAGTAACAGCTCTGGCGCATCCACCACACTCTCTTCGTGGAGGCATCTTCTTAACTCAAATCCACAACCACACATTCCTAGTGCAAACTGCCTCAAAGTTAGTTCTCTATCTACACACTTAGGAAAATCAGCTCTTATACCACTTGATGGGGACACAACAGGAAAGGGAAATTTTATTAACTTTGTAAATAAGCTAATACATCCTGTACAGAGTAAACAGACTTTAAAACATGCCCTATGGGCTTACAATAGCATAAATCTGGAGATAATTTCTCCTTTTAGTACCTCCTCTCAAACTCCACTCTAGACTGCCTTTTACAATGCCAGAAATATCATTAAATAGACCCTGGAGGGTTAAGGACTAGGAATACATTCTAGAAAGTACTAGTTGGCATCCACCAACCAAATAGAAGGCTCTAAAAACTATGTTAGAAGTCGATGCAAATCTAGAAGAATCCAAAAATGATAATCGAACTTCTAGGAGGCATAACTTTTGAACTATAGCTCCGATTGACGAACTGTTTGTTAGATTATGGTGACTGATAAAGAAAGTACTATACATAATTCATAAATAATGGGGTTTTTGGTTCGTGGCCGACATGGTAGCTGACATATTATGGCCGACATATGGCCAACATGTTGTAACCCTAAAATGAATAAAATCCTTGTATAAAAGGGTTTAGGGTTAGGTATTTTCATTATGTTGTGATGCAAAATTAGTTCTTGCGATGGTATTGAGCTATAAAGGATTATAGATTGTAATCAGGTTGTAATCACTGAATTGTAGTAAGATCAAACTTGTTGTTTGGTGGATGTAGCCCAGGGATTGGGTGAACCACGTTAAATCTTGGTGCCTTGTGTTCATTTTTGTGTGTTCTATTATTTTTTGTTATTGATTATATTTGCATATAGTTTTTTATTTCTATTTGTGGTTTATCCTAACAAGTGGTATCAGAGCGAGGTTGTCTTTTAGTTATCCTTTGCAAGAAAGTCTCACAGATGAGTGGAAGTCTCACGGTTGAGTGGGAGCAATGGAAGATGAGGGTAAGCTGAGGGTTGACAGGTTTAATGGGTAGAACTTCCAGTTATGGAAGATGCAAATGGAAGACTATCTATATCAAAAGGATTTATGGAAGCTGTTGGATGGCGAAGCCAAGAATCAAGGAACTATGTCAGAGGCTGAATGGGATCTTTTGGATAGAAAGGCACTTAGAAGAATTTGGTTATGCTTGGCACCATTGGTGGCATTTAATATTACAAAAGCAAAGACGACAAAAGATTTGATGAAAACCCTAGCGTCATCGTATGAAAAGCCCTCTGCTTCAAACAAGGTATTTCTTATGAAGCATTTATTTAATATGAAAATGGTAGAAGGTGGATCTGTTGCAGATCATTTAAATGAGTTTAATACTATTACTAGTCAGTTATCTTCTATGGGTATCAATTTTGATGAAGAAATTAGGGCTCTCTTGATTTTGTGTTCTTTGCATTAAAGCTGGAATGGCTTGGTAATGGCTATGAGTAATTCTATTCCTGGATCTAGTACCCTCAAATATGATGATGCGATTGGTGTTGTTTTGAGTGAGAAAACTCGTAGAAAATCCTTAGGTGGATCTACATTAGGAAGTGCTTTGAATGCACAAAGCAGGGGCAGAACAACTGAGAGAGGAAGTAACTCTGGAAATCGTGGGAAATCAAGAGGAAAGTCAAAGGGGAAGAGATCTCAATCAAGAGGACAAAACAATTGTTGGTACTATGGGAAACCAGGTCATAAAAAGAAAGATTGCTGGAATCGAAAGAAAAATGAAAGAGATAAATTAGATGGAGACAAGGAGGCAAATGTGGTAAGTAACAAATCTGAAGAGGATGCTTTGCTTTTGTCTTTAGAAAGTGTTGATGATTCATGGGTTTTAGATTCTGGTGCTTCATTTCATGCTACACCTCATAGAGGTTATTTCACTAATTATGTCCAAGGGGATTTTGGGCTTGTTTATTTGGGGGATAATGAACCCTGTCAAATTGTTGGAAAGGGAAAAATTAAGATTAAGTTGCAGAATGGGAATCATTGGCTACTACATGAGGTAAGACATGTTCCAAAACTAAGTAGGAATTTAATTTCAGTAGGGCAACTCGGTGATGAGGGTTGTGTAGTTACTTTTAATGATAAAAATTGGAAGGTTTCAAAAGGTTCCCTTGTAGTAGCAAAAGGTGTGAAAGTAGGCACCTTATATCTTTGTACAGGTCATATTGTTCCTTCTACTTTGATTGCTTCAGAGAAAAATAAATGTTGAAGAACAATTGCTACAGTTGAGCAGGGAGAACAAATAGTTGTTGTAGATTCTGATACGACGCATTGGCACAATAGACTTGGGCACATGAGTGAGAAAGGTATGAAAGTACTTCATTCAAAGAAAGTTTTACTAGGTCTAAAATGTGTGAATATGGATTTCTATGAAAATTGTGTGTATGGAAAACAAAAGAGAGTGAGTTTTGTAAAGACTGGGAAGGAAAACAAAAAGGAGAAATTAGAGCTTGTGCATATAGTTGTATGGGGACCAGCTCAGGTATCTTCCCTTAGTGGCTCTCATTATTATATTACATTTATTGATGATGCAACTAGAAAAGTATGGGTTTATTTCCTTAGACAGAAATCTGATGTATTTCAAACTTTTAAGAAATGGAAATGCTTGGTTGAAAATGAGACTGGTAAGAAATTAAAATGTCTCAGATCTGATAATGGTGGTGAGTATTGCAGTCATGAATTTGAAGATTATTGCTCCACTAATGGTATTCGTAGATAAAAAATTGTTTCAAGGACTCCATAAGAAAATGGAGTGCCTGAACGCATGAACAGGACTATAATGGAGCACGCAAGGAGCATGAGGTTGCATGTTGGGTTGCCCTTACACATGTGGGCAGAGGCTATCAATACTGTAGTATATTTGATTAATAGAGGTCCCTCTACTCCTTTGGGCTATGGTATTCTAGAGGAGGCATGGACTCAGAAGAAGGTGAGTTATTCTTTTCTCAAGACCTTCGGTTGTGAATCTTTTTCTCATATAGACTCTGAAAATAGAACCAAGCTAGAAGCTAAGTCAAAGAAATGTGTCTTTGTTGGATATGGCATTAATTAATTTGGTTATAGGCTTTTGAATTTTAAAAATCATAAAATTATAAGAAGCCGAGATGTCATATTCAATGAGAAAGTATTGTACAAAGATCTATTGCAACAACATGAGAAGAAAGAAGATGATTATGTAGTGTTGGATGATACTTCAAAAGCTAATGTTCCAACCATTCCTCATGATGTGCAACAATCGTAACAACAAATACCACGCACACCAGTGAATGTTAGATGGCCAACAAGGCAAATTAGACCTCCACAAAGATTTTCTCCCTCTTTGTATTCTATTTTACTTACTGATGTTGGTGAACCTGAAATTTATGATGAAGTTGTGCAGGTGGATACTAAGATTCAGTGGGAGTCTGCAATGAATGATGAAATTGACTCTTTGCTGAAGAATAAGACATGGGATTTGTGCAAGTTGCCTGCAGGTAAAAAGGCTTTACAAAATAAGTGGGTTTACAGGTTGAAAGAAGAGGAAGGAGGTAAGAAAAGATTTAAGGCCAGGTTAGTTGTAAAAGGATTTGCATAGAAAAAGGGAATTGATTTTGATGAGATATTTTCTCCTGTTGTTAAAATGACTTCTATTCGTGTTGTTTTAAGTCTTGTGGCTACTGAAGATTTGTATTTAGAGCAACTGGATGTTAAAATAGCCTTTTTTCATGGTGATTTGGATGAAGCAATATATATGGCTCAGCCACAGGGTTTTGAGGTCAAAGGTAAGGAGAACTTAGTGTACAAATTGAAGAAAAGTTTATATGGCTTAAAGCAAGCACCTTGGGAATGGTATCTAAAATTTGATAGTTTTATGCATGAGAATGGATATAATAGGTGTCATTCAGATTACTGTGTTTATTTTAAGAGGTTGGATGATGATAGCTACATTATTTTATGTATATATGTTGATGATATGCTTGTAGCTGGGTCTAACATGGATCATATTAAGGGGCTCAAATGCGAGTTAGCACATGCATTTGCTATGAAGGATTTGGGGGCAGCAAAAAAAATCTTTGGTATGAAGATTTGCAGAGATAGGAAGAACAGAACATTGATGATATCTCAGGCTAATTATGTTGAGAAGGTGTTGCAATGTTTCTCTATAGAGAATGCTAAAGCTGTCAGCACACCTTTACTTGGTCATTTGAAATTGAGTAAGGAGATGTGTCCTAAGACATAGGAAGAGGAGGATAAGATGTCCAAGGTACCCTATGCTTCAACTGTAGGAAGCTTGATGTATGTTATGGTATGCACTAGGCCAGATATTGCACATGCAGTGGGAGTCGTTAGCAGGTATATGAGTCATCTAGGATTTGAGCATTGGAATGCTGTCAAGTGGATTCTCAGATATTTGAGAGGAACATCCAATAAGTGTTTACACTTTGGGGGCTCTACTACTAATTTACAGGGCTATGTTGACTCATATTTGGCTGGAGATATTGATACTAGGCGGAGTACTACAAATTATGTCTTTACTGTTGGTGGGGCAGCCGTGAGCTGGGTTTCTAGGTTACAGAAGATTAATGCTCTATCCAATAAAAAGGCAGAGTATGTTGCTGCTACAGAGGTAGTCAAGGAGATGATATGGCTTTAGTTCTTCTTGGAAAAATTGGGACATCCTCAGAAGGATAATTATTTATTCACTGATAGTCAAAGTTCCATTCATCTTGCAAAGAATTCAGCTCTGCATTCTAAGACCAAACACATATAGTTGCGGTACCATTTCATTTGGTCAGTTTTGGAGGATGGAAAGTTAAATCTAGAGAAGATACATACCAATGACAATCCAACAGATATTTTGACAAAGGTTGTAACACGGGAGAAGCTAAACTCCTCTTCAACTCCGGTTGGTCTTTTAGACTGAACATGAATAAAAGCACAATAGAGTCCAGGGTGGTTTGATCCAGTGGGGACCCCATGTGGTAGTGGTATTGGTACAAGATCAGTCTCCAAGTGGGAGATTGTTGTTTAGTGTGGAGCCTGATCAGTCCCCAAGTGGGAGATTGTTAGATTATGGTGACTAATCAGGAAAGTATTGTACATACTTCATAAATAATGAGGTTTTTGGGCCGTGGCCAACATGGTAGTCGACATATTATGGCCGACATATGGCTGACATGTTGTAACCCTAAAATGAATAAAATCCTTGTATAAAGGGGTTTAGGGTTAGGTATTTTCATTATGTTGTGATGCAAAATTAGCTCTTGCGGTAGTATTGAGCTGTAAGGGATTACGGATTGTAATCAAGTTGTAATCACTGGATTGTAATAAGATCGAACTTGCTATTTGGTGGATGTAGCCCAGGGATTGGGTGAACCACATTAAATCTTGGTGCCTTGTGTTCATTTCTATGTGTTCTATTATTTTGTGTTATTGATTATATTTGCATATAGTTTTTTATTTCTGTCTGTGGTTTATCCTAACACCATTTACATTTTCAAAAAGCTCTCAAAGTGTTCTATAGCCCTATGGACTAGCTTCACTCATCCCCCATTTTTTGGCCCCTTTCAAAGTCATTTAATGCCCTTAACTGACTTTAAAGCACTCTTAGGAGGTCTCCAAAACCTAAAAAATTGCAATAACTTTCAAACCATGGGGCCTTTTGACCTGATTCTTTTTCTGGAATGCTCTAAATTACAATTACATTCATCTGGCCAATTTATACCTTCTAGTTCACCAAAATGATGGCCCAATTACATACTCCTATTTTTTTGACATTTACACATATTCCAAGGTGTTCAAATACTCTATCCTAGAACACTGATAGTGGAACTGTGAGAGTTGGAACGTTTATTTGACCCAAATGGGTATCCAGAAATGAAAACACATGAAATAGAAACTAAGTCTAAGTACTTTTTTTTTGGTTGACACAAAATTGCCCTTATACCTCTGGATGCTCCTGCATCAAGAAGACATGTTTGAGATCAACAACACTAGTAGGATTCTCATTTTGATAAATCAACTCAATAATATAAAAATGAAGAAAGGAGAGTCCATCACATCATACTTTATGAGGATAAAGGAGTTAAGAAACCAACTATTAATAGTTGGTCACAACTATGATAGCAAAGAGTTAATTATCGTATCATTAAATGGGCTGCCTTTTTCATGGGAAAACTTTAGACAAGGAATAGATGCTCATCCTAAACCCCCAAAGTTCAATCAATTAAAAATTGATTGCATTCAAGAAGAGTGTAATAAAAAAACTAGAGGAATTGACATAGAGTCCATAAATAAAGACATTCAAGCTCTCACCACAAACTTAAAAAGGAAAAAGGGAAAGAATGATAAACAACCATTCAAGAAACAAAAAGATCTTTCTCATGTACAATGTTTTAGAAGCAACAAATATGGTCAGACTGTAGCAAGATGTCCTGATAGAATCAAACATAAAGCTTCTTTCAATGAAATCAGAAACTCAAGCTTGGATTTAGAGACTATTGCATTCTAAAAGAACCTCAAAGATTTTGTAAAATTCTAGATTAAGAGGGAGTTCTTTATTATCTACACCAAGCCTCTAGAAAAATAAATTTGGATCACTTCTAAAGTAAACTTGGTATGCTAAAATTAATGAGAAGAGTCTTAGGATATTTATTGTACTATTGAATTACTTATTAATAAAGGTTATTTCATATAGGCTCTGTGCACATCATGAGGAAGTGATGACTTCCAAATGATTATCACTTGTATTTGCAAGAGTTATTGAAAGGTGCTGATCTTACAATAACTTAATTTTCTATTATGATGGATGTCTTATGATGTCTATGTAGATCATGATAGATTATGGTGAATGTTTATATGGAACACATTATAAGAATGTGTGTCCACATACCTTATAAACATTTTTGAGTACTAGGTGAATGTTATGCAAATTGATGTTTAGGAGGCCATCACTCATAGTACTTGGTGAATATCTTGAAAAATTAGCATTCATGAGGTCATTACTCAAAGGCACCTAGTGAATTCAAATGTTGAATGAGTAGACATTCAGATGTTAAATGAGTCAACACTCAAAAATTAAATTTGATATTCAAATTCAAATGAGTTGGCATTCAATAAACTAAAAAGTCAAATGAGTTGACATTCCAAAAACCATTTCAAGATTAAATTCATATGTTATTCATATTGTGTATGAATAGTGTTCATCCTCCCTAGCTAAGAGGGAGTGTTAATGTTTTAGCTTATATCAGATGACATTTAAATATAATTGATTTACTATATCTTTGGCCAATGATAGTTCAAAGTACAATATTGATTATGGTTCGGGTATTGTTTTCAAACTCTCTTAATTTCCTTGTCTATAGTTCACATCATCATCTATGGCTGAGTCAAATTAAATGCATTATTGCATCAAGTGATTATGAAAAGTTAGTTTCTCAGGCACTACTCTTTTATGTTTTTATTGTTATATTATTATTGATCGTGTTCTATCATCAGGATAGTTATCCGTCACTAATTTTTTAATGATTAATACTAATCTTGTTTTCAAATTGATGGAAGCTTGATTAGACTTGCCACTTGAGTAATTTATTGGTTCATGTTTTCTCTTGTAATATATATTTAAGGGGGCAAGAAGTCTCATTTGAAACACACATAATATCAAAGTGCTATTACAAAGTGGGGTTCTAAGTGTAAGGTTTTAGTTCATACAAAAAATTAAATTTATAAATCTAATCAAACTTTAACAAAAGGAATACACAAATATCATTACATATTTGCATTAGAATCACCATATAGAGGAAAAAAAAATTATCTCCCTTACATTATGCTTAAATCAAAATTTCTCCCTTTTCCTAACGCAAAGTCCAAAAGATGAGCAAGAGCTCTACTCTTCCACAACCAACAGTTTTCTTTCTTTCCCTCTTCAAATAACTAGAACTCTTTCCTCTTTGTTCTCAATGGTTTATATAATTTCCTTTAATCTTGATGTGGTTAATTAGTTATGATAACCGTATCTTGAAGATTCTCCCTCGTGAAATCTCTTTTACCCTTCTTCTATGCACATCACTATCTTTTTCTTTAGTGACATTTAATAGTTTACATGACTAACCTTTTACATTACATTATGAGTTCCATATTTATAAATGTTATATTTATAAATGGAATGAGAAAGGATGCCTGTGGAATTAAGAGTGAGGGTACATTTAAACAGGCAGCACTTGCTGGTTGTAAAGTGCTATCATCATTTCATGATAGTCATAGGCAATTTTGACAACACTACACTCAGTCAAACATAACTTTTGATCTAAAATGAATCTTGCAACATTGTTTGGAAAGGATTTGTAAAATTAGTTTTACAACACATATCCAAATTTAGGTCAATCCAACAGTTGGATTGTGAGATACAATCCCTGCAACATGACTATTTTACAGTGCTCTACATTTTGTGATTGTTCTAAGTAATTTTAATAGACCCACACACATTTATCTATATCTTGTGACTGAGATTGTATTTTGAAGATGTCTCCAATGAGAATTTAAATAGCTAGGTTACATCCAACATTTTTCAATTTTGGAAAGATCCAACGGTGGAGTTGGGAGTTATGGCCCCTACACTGAGAACAATTTTATCACTCCAAAAATTTTGTGGTTGTTACATATTATGATTCTTTTCATTTGCATAGTTATTCTATTATATCCTCCATATAATTCTAGTATCTCATTATCTAAACCATTCAAAAACTAGTCCTTCATGATTTCCATTGTTGAGGTATGGGTATCACATCATACAATTTGTATATATTGGCTATGCTTCGATGTGCATAGAAACTATTTGTTGTTTATATCACTTGCTAGCATCTACAATACTTGAACTAAGAGATCCTTTGCTTGATTGGTGTGTAACTTATGGTTTCTTAATTTTAGCAAGAACACAATATTCCATTACCCCTGTATGTTTCACTATTCTTTGAGATGGTCTTGAAAACATTTACACAAACCAATTTGAATTGAGCCACAAAAAGCGTGGAAAGTTATGAACCTTTCTTCTACACCTAATTTCATTAATCGTATGAAGGAGAATCTGTGAACTTGGCCTTAAACATGAACCTTGCATTGCTAAACCTTCAAATTTGTAAACTGAAAAACTCCATTTTTAAACTAGAAATGAATCATTGAACCTAAGCTGATGGATTGTACATCTAAACTTCTAAGAATGAACTATTGAACTTTTGAGAGAAAATTGAACCTTTTTGAACCACTTTGAACCACTTCAATCTACTTTGAACCTTAGTTCAAAGAGGTTCAAGATTCCACACTAAAAAATTTAATTAGTGGGTCCACATGGGTACCAACACAGTGATATATATGATGAAGAGCTAGAAGAATTGGAAACACTGGTAGCTAGAAAATTTCATAGAGACAAAGGAACACACAAAGGTAAGTTACCCATCATATGTTTTAACTATAATGAGGTTGGTCATATTGCAACAATATGTCCTGAAAAGTCAAACAATCAGAATAAAGACAAATACAAAGATAGAAAAGATAACATTAACAAAATCTACAAGGACAAGGGAAAGAAGGATTGTTACATTGCTAAAGAAGAATCTAATGATGAATTTGATGATCATGATGATGAAGTTGTCAATGTTGCTATGAAATATGATTTTGATGAAGAAGAGTTAACTACATTGATATCTTATGTGAAAAAAAGTGATAGATGGATCATTGATAGTGGATGTTCACATAACATGACTGGAGAAAAAAGTAAGTTCATTACCCTTGAGTATTATAATGGAAATACTATTAGATTTGGTAATGATGCACCCTGTCTGATAAAGTGAAAAGGATCAATAAGATTGATAAACAAGATCATGTGTGACAATGTTTACTATTTAGAAGGACTTAACTATAATTTGTCAAGTGTATCACAATTGAATAGTTCATGATGCAAAGTTAAATTTGATAATAGGAAGTCTAAGATCTACGAGACTAATGGAAAGCTAATTGGAAATGGAGATTAGACAAGAGGTAATCTATTTTATCTTGACATGAATGATGCTACTTGTCTTTTTGTACAATTTGATGATGTGTGGCTATGGTACAAAAGGTTATATCATATAAATTTTGAAAATTTGGTCAATATCAATAAGGTGAAAAGAGTTAGAGGTTTTCCAAAACTAAAGAAACCTAATAATGTAATTTGCAAAAAATGTCAATTAGGAAAGATGAAAAAGTTTTGTTTTAAAAGCAAGACTCCTAATTCAAAAGAAATTTTGTAATTAGTTCATATTGATTTATGTGGATCAATTGATGTGCAAAGCTACAAAGGTGACAAGTACATTATCCTATTTGTTGATGATTACTCAAGAATGATGATAAATTTGGTTTTAAAAGAAAAATATAATGTTTTTCAAATCTTTAAATATTATCTGGAAAGAGTTGAAAATGAAACTGGTAAAACATTGAAATGTGTAAGATCTGACAGAGGTGAAGAGTTCACATCAAATGAGTTTGAAAACTTCTGCACCTAAGACCACTCCACAAAATGGGATTGCTAAAAGGAACATATTTGTAATAGATTGTGGTAGAACACTAATGATGGAGAAGAATGTTGCTTTGAAATATTGGAGAGAAGCTATTAATACATCTATTATACCTTGAACTCAGTGCAAATCAAGAAAGGTATAAATTCCACACCTTTTGAATTATGGTATGGATACTCACCCAATGCCAAATATTTTAAGGGATTTGGAAGAAAGTGTTACATACTTAAGGACAAAAGAAATGGTAAACTTAATGCTAAAAGTGAAGAAGGTATATTCCTAGGTTATTCTACAAAAAGTAAAGCTTATAAGTGTTTAAATACTAACACTAAACAAGTCATAGAAAGTGAAAATGTAAAGTTTGATGAATATATGGAAGTGCATGAAGATGAACCAAAGAAGGAACCTACAAAATTATAGAAACTTTATGTACTACTATGCAGACATGTCTAACAATGCTGATAATTCTACAAACCAAGTTGTTAATCAATAAGAATTAGTGCATGTCGAGTCACATACAACCAATGTGGAGTTGCATTTATGAGCTGAGTTGCAATCATAAGCTTAGGTACATTCTGATATAGAGATCAATTTACATGAAAGGAATGACAAGTTACCTAATAGAGAAGTGCACAGTGAATCTAAAATTGAACTTCTTGAAAGACCTCTTGTAGAGAGGAGAACTAAGCCAAGGTTGTCAAAGTATGTCAGAAGACATCACCCTGTTGAAAAAATTATTGGAGATAAAGAAGATAGGCCAATGATAAGGAATAGGTTGAGAAATGACACATGTTTGTTAAGCATGCATGAACCTAAGTCAGTGAAGGATGTATTAGAAAATAAAGACTGAAACCAAGTCATGAAAGAAGAGATTGATTAGATTGAGAAGAACAAAACTTAGATACTAGTACCCAAACCTGAGAACAAGAATGTTATTAGAACCAAGTGGGTGTATATAAATAGACTAGATGAGAGTGGTGACGTTACAAGGAATAAGGCAAGATTATTTTGCAAAGGATATTCATAAGAAGAGGGAATTGACTATGAAGAGACATTTTCCCTAGTTGCAAGATTGGAAGGAGCAATAACTCTACCTGCTTACTCTTCTTATAAAGGATTTAATTTTTTTTTAAATGGATTTATGTCAACATTTTTGAATGGTATACTAGAAGAGGAGGTTTACATAGAACAAACTGAAGAATTTGTTGATCCAAACAATAAGAAAATGGTGTGTAGACTACACAAAGCTTTATATGGTTTGAAATAAGCTCCCAAAGCATGATATGAAAGATTGCACAACTATCTTGTGAAGATTGGTTTTGAAAAGACTGATGAGAACAATAATCTATACCTGAAGATAGAAGGAGGTAAAGAAATCTTACTAGCTGAAATATTTGTTGATGATATCATATTTGGAGGACAAAATGTATTGTGTAAGACATTTGCAAATGAAATGATAAAACATTTTGAGATGTCTATATTTGGAGAAATAAAGTTCTTTTTTGGATTGCAAGTATATCAAATGAAATATGGTATTTACATCACATAGTTTAAGTATGTGAAGGAAATACTGAAAACTTTTGGTATGGAAGATTCAAAGTTAGTTAGTACTCCTATGGTGACATGACACAAATTATCTAAAATGGATGATTCTATTGAAGTAAATCAAACATTTTAGAGGTCTATGATTGGAAAATTGTAATATGCAGTTCATAGTAGACCTGATATTGTACTAGCTATTGGGATTATTGCAAGTTTTTCTACAAATCCTAAGGAGAATCATTTAATGGTTGTCAAAAGGATTATGGGATACTTGAAAGGAACATAATACTATGGTCTATACTACAATAATAATGACAAGTTTGAATTGAGAGCCTATACAAATGTTGATTGGGTTGAAAACATTGATGACAGAGAAAGTACAAGTGGTGGAGCATTTTTCTTAGGAAAAAGATTGGTCTCTAGGATGAGCAAGAAACAAAATTGTATTTCACAATCTACCATTGAAGCTGAATATGTGGTTGTTGCAGTGAATTGCACAAATGTGGTATGGATTAAAAAGTTACCCAAAGGAATAAAAGAAGAAATCATTGACCATATAGTACTCCACTGTGACATTACAAGTGTTATAAACATATCTAAGAACCCTATGATGCACACAAAGACAAAGCACATTGCAATCAAGTATTATTACTTGAGAGAATTGGTTCGAGACAAAGAAGTGAGAATGGAATATGTGAATACAAAAGGAATAGATAGTTGATATATTCACAAAGGCTTTACCTAAAGATGCACACAGATATCTTAGAGGTAAAATAGGGGTGATATCCCTATACAAAGCTACTTAAGAAGTAAGAGTAGTTCCCTACATCAATAGAGCTAATTGACATATTTTACAATTTGATGTAGTGGATCTTACTTTAGGACCTACTTGAAGTAAAGGAGCTAAAAATAGAAGATTTATAGTCACATGCAAGGTGATAGAGTGAGAAATTGAATTGATTATACCTGCATGTATAGATAACAAGTCTTTGGCATTATTATAAAAGAGGAATAGTTTACTAAGAATGTATGGAGGGATAAAACTAGATGAGGGAGAAATTTGTGGAAGAAATTAGACATACAAAGGAAGACACACATATTTGATAGAGGGGGAGATTTAAATAAAATTTATTAAGTTTCTTTTTGGTAGTGTTGTTGGTATTGGTTTTCCATCAATGCCAAAGAGGAAAATTTTTGAAAGGAGATTGTTGAAACCTATCATGGAGCAATCATTATTTTGTCATTGATGTCAAACCTACTACTTGTTGGTGGGACAATTGCTTACTTTGGTTTGAATGCTATCACTTTATTGATTGATGAAGATGATTTGAAAAGAAAGGACAACAAGAGAACATAAAGAAATTTGAGTTATATGGTGTATAAAAGGAGCACTAAGACCAAGCAAGGCATTGATAATATAGTGTATTTTTTATCTACTTAAGGCTATAATGAAAAGGTACTTGAGAAAATACTAGAAGGCTAAGTAAAGAAATTTGTCTACCAAGCCTAGCTAAGAAAATTGTGGAAGCCGAGAAAGTCAGTGCAACCCAAAAAGAAATTTAGTTGAAGTCACACAGTAAGTTTAGTATATGCCAAGAAAAGAGAAATTTAAGTATGTGGCAAGAGTTAGGAGATGTTAGTAGTGACCGAGCGAAACTTAGTGTATGTCATCCAACCCAGTGTTGAATGAGCATTAGAAGACAGTGTTTGCTGAGAAAACAACTTGTTATTGTTGAGTGAAAGTAAAATGAGTTAGATCAAATATTTGATGAATCTAAGCCAAAAAAGTTGATTTCTTGAATTATGTGAAGCATGTCGAAGATCACTATGATGAGATGGTGGCACAAAATTCAAGATAAACTATTTTGAGATGAATTCAAAGAGGGTTATAAAGGAAGGTTCTTGAGGGAATAAAATGGAAAGATGGGAAGGTTCAATGAATATAACCTAACCCTAAAATAGATGATTGTGGTTAAGTGGAAAAAGACTTAAATTCTCTATTTAAGGAGATAATAGGCCAGAAGCAACTTGTCATGTGCAAGAATCTAAGAAAGAAAAGAAATCTAGGGTGATGCTTCATATGATGGCCAAATGAAAGAATATGTAGTTGGCATACTAAGAAAGAAGGATTAAGGAGATGAAGGCTTGAAGGGTGAACAAGCTATTAGGGAGAAAGAGGGTGAATTCCAAGTAGAATGGAGGATTGAATGTCATATCTATTATCTACAAGTGAGTTGTTTTATTATCAAATCAAGTCCTATTGTTACTCTCTAACAATTATATCAGTCTGGATAAATATTTTGGACTAAGGTTGACCTAATAGTCATTAGTAAATCCTTTAATAGGGTGACATCATAATGAAATTTTCTAAAGTCCTCTAATAAGGCCCACTCCTAACAAGTTGATTGAAACCCTTTAACTAGCTCATATTTAATAGTATGCATTAAAATTTTTAACAATGTTTTCTCCTCATTACGATCACTTTAGAAGAGTGAAAATTGGTAGCATGTTCCTAGTGGCTTTTTCCAAATTGGTTTTCCATGTAAAATCCTTGTGTCAAAATGTGTGATTGATTTTGTAGTATCGCATGTTTACATATCTACAAAGTTATTTTGAACTAGGACAAAAATATGCAAATATTTAAGATATTGAATGCATAAGTATAAGTTGAAGTACCAAAAAGTTTTATTTATATATTTGGACCTTAGATAATTGATTCACCACACCCCCCCCCCCCACCCTAGTTATTCTAAACATTCCAACAAAAACCACTTTCAATCCAATGATAAGGGATTCATAGTCAACAATATTATTAGTACATGCAAAAGTAAGTGTGTAATATAAAGGGATAAATTTCCTAGATGGAGATATTAATATAACACCTGCTCTGGACCCAATTTGGCATCTAGATCCATCAAAGTATAATTCCCATATCTCATCTACATCAATAGATAAGACAGATTCATCACTAAACTTATCAAGTGTTGATGTAGAGATGGAAGAAGGAACCTCAACTAAATAGTCAGTCAAGGATTTCCCTTTAATAGATTTATGAGAGATTAACTTTAAACCAAACTCCATTAAGAGCATGACCCATTTAGCAAGTTGCCCAAATAAATTTATTTTTGAAAAGAGATTATTCAAAGGATCAAATTTCACATAAATGTTAACTTCTTTAAGGAGATAATGTCTAAGTTTTTGACAAGCAAAAACCAAAGCCAAGTATTATTTTTCAATTGTAGTATAGTGCATTTCATAATCAATCAACATACAAATTATGTAATAAACACAATGTTTTACCATTTTGATCATGTTAAGCCAAGAAAATACTTAATGCCTTAGAAGAAGCATAAGTATAAAGAAAAATGGCTTATTAGGTTGAGTTAGTTGAAGTATTGGAGGATTAGTGAGGTAAGCCTTGAATTGCTCAAATGAGAACTTACAATATTTATTCTAAGAGAAAGTAGAATCTTTCTTAAGAAAGGAAGTGAAGGGAAGACTACGATTTGCTAGTTTAGAAATAGACCTATGAATAGCCTATATCTTTCCTTATACACTACAAAGTTGTGAGATTTTATGAGGAGGCATATTATAATAGCATCAATTGGTTCTCTGTCTACCTCAACACTTCTATTAGATATGATAAACCAAAGGATATTTCCATTGTCAACCCCAAAGACACATATTCATGGGTTGAGATGCATATTTGTTTTTAAAAAAAAAATTGAAGGTCTTTCTAATAATAGAAACATGCTCATCATTTCTTATAGACTTTGTTAAAATATCACCCACATAATCTTGAAGAATCTTATGCATGTAATCATACAAAAACAATGCCATAGCATGATGATAAGTAGCACACACATTTTGTAATCCAAAATGCATCATTATCTAATAGAATTTTCCCTAAGGAATTGTGAAAATAGTCTTGTATTGATCATAAGGAGGAATGAAGATCTAATTATATCCAAAAAATCCATCTATAAAACATAGAACCGCATGTCCAACTATTGAATACACTATCATATGAATTTTTGGTAAAGGGAAATTATCTTTCAAAGAAGGTTTTTTTTAATCCCAAAAATTAATACACATCCTTATGTTATTTTCACCCTTAGAGATAGCCACAATATTTGAAATTCAAGGGGAATAATCTATAGGATGTATGAAGTCAACATCTAAAAGTTTTTCTATCTCAACTTTAACCAAGAGAGTGATGCTAGGATTTATTTTATGAATCTTTCATTTAACTAGTTTAGCATCTGGTGTCAAAACTATATTGTGAGTGACAACTTTAGGATCAACGTGAGACATCAGAGTATTTCCAAGCAATGATACTAGAAAATTTCAGAAGAAGTTCAATAAGATGATCTTGTTCTATTTCATCTAAGCACTTCCTAATCTTAATAACCTTTTCGAAGGCATTAGGATTGACAAAGACTTCTATAATTTTAATGATCAACGTATTATTCTTTTGTGTCTCTTTGATAGGAGGAGGAGAATCAGTTTGTGAATTGGATTCCATTTCCTCTCCAAAATATCCATTAATATACAAATTATAAGGATTTATCTTATTATTATGATGAAAATAAGGTAAATCCCCATATGCGCCTAGAAAATCAGACACAACATAATCAGAGGAGAAAAAATCCAAAGAAGAAGTTTACTCAAATGCAATAAGGTGATGATTTTATATCTTTAAAAGACCACTGTAGATATGATTAATATTTAGAAAGAATGATGGTTATTTATAAGGGTTAAATCTCAAACCATAAGTATGCTCACAAACATCACTAGATAAAGCAACTTGTATTCCTTATTCATATTTTCCACATCTTTGACCATAAAATCCATGCTTAGTGAGAAAATGGTATGCAGGACCATAGCTATCTACCATATTAGAGATAGTCAAAGGAGCTTCATAAGGTACTATCCCCTAACTATCTTGCTTAATAGTTTCAACAATTTCTACACATGAGGCAGTGATAACATTGTTACTTAATTCACTAGAAAGAGGAGTTGAGACAAAAAAATTCTTCCTTAGGTTGTTTGGATGTCTTCATAAAAGAGAGATCAAAAACCTAGTATTCTCCAATAAGTGTAGGTTGAAAATCCAAAGCACTCTAATCATCATCAGATAATGAGGATGAAGATTCTTCAATTGATTGTTCTTTGACTTCAATTTTGTCCTTTTATTTATCTTCCCTAGGTGTTGGCACCTTAGAAGCTTTAGTACTTAAAAATTATTAGGTTTATCATCTGCATGAAAGGTGTATATTATTTTATCATAGATAAACTTCACTTTATCATGAAGAGCAGAGAGAATATCATGCATGTTACACAACCATGATCTCCCAAATAGAATTTTTTAGTTGAGAAGTCCTTGCATCACATGGATCAAAGTATCTAATACCACAGGACCAACCTTGATGGGAAGAGTTATAACTCCCAAATTTTTCTTAGCAATATTATGAAAACCAGAGATAAGAAGACTATATTGCTTCATAGTAGACATATCAGTATTTATAACTTTCAATATATCCTGACTAAAAACATTTAATCTTGATCCATCATAAATTAGGGTTCTATGAATGAGATTCCCATTAATGAGAGCCATAACCATAAGAGAAACACTAATCTTGAACTTCCTTAGATGGAAAATATTCATTAGTAAACACAATCCAAAGAGGTGTAGGTGTAAAATTTATACATTCTAAGAAAAAAATTGCATTATCTAGATTAGGTGGAGGTTTAGGAAGAGTATATAAAGCCTTTTGTAAAGCTTCATGATAAATAGGTGATGTTTGAAGAAGTTCCCATAAGGATATTTTAGTAGTAGTTGCATGTAACTGCTCAACTAAGTCATACTAATTTCTAAAGGAACTTAGTAAGTGAGGTGCTTGAGGAAGCACTAGTTGAGATGGAGGTGAATACATAGGACCTATCAAAATAGTCGGTTGAGGATTATTTTGTGTCTAATAAGAGTGAGAAACTAAAGTGTAATCAGGTTTTCCTTTAAGGAATATAAGAGGCTTATCATCTTGAGGAACTCCTTTAAGAGTGATAATGAGTTATTGAGGTGTGCATCCTTTAAGAATGATAATAGCTTGAGAAAATTACATAGGTTGAATACTACACATAGTATTACACATAAGAAGTCAGGACACAACCCTACTATAGAGGTTCATTGCAAAAGATGTTGAGGAAGATGTTGTCAAAGCAATGGATTCAATGAAGATCTCATTCTTTTCATATGACTATTTGCTACTAGACACCTACGACAGTTCTCTAGTAAACACATCATCAAAATAATCATACAAGAAATCATACATCTTGAAGTAAAACAAAATTACTTAAGACTAACATGTAAAGTAATCATAATAATATTTTTTTTTATTGTTTTTTTTGTTTTTATAAATGCAATGCATAAAAGAGTGATATAACTACCAAGATCAAACCAAAAAGAGTGTTCATGTTGGGTTCACCAAAAGGTTCAGAGGGAAAATGACACCAATGACAAACAATACAAACTTGGCTAAATAGGTTAAACATGTTCACTTTGAGACATTCAATACAAGAGAAAGATGGGCTTCCAAGCATAACTCATGATAAGCCCTAAATTTGACTAGGAAGACCCCAAAGAGGACAAGGGATACCCATGCAAAATCTAGAAACTCATCAAGGAGGTATGCTAGTTAGTTCTCTTATATGCAATTTAAACAATAGATAGGACAAGTATAAATCTGAAATACATACAAATATCCCAATAAAGATATGAAATTAGATGTATGCTAAGAAGGAAAATAAGAGATAATGTACTTATCTGAAAATATGTAGTGGAAGACATGGCCTGGCCTTAGAAATCACAGATCTAAACTATTGCTAAACTTTTGACTATGGATCTTGGAATAAAATATCAAAAGGAACAAAACCCCAAAATATGAAAGAGAAGAACTAGGTTGACTTGGAAGGATGTCCTACAACAAGGTTGACATAGTCTACAACTTTGAAACTAACAACTCTAGAAATTTTGTGAAATGTAGGTTATGTGTCTATAATTATTTTTGTTCCAAACCTATAAACTTGTAACCATTTGTTCTATGTGGGTGGCTATAAAGGGGTTTTCCTAGTCAAAACCCCACTTTGGTGATTTCCACCTCCATGAATAGCTATTAGGAAAATTGTCGTGCATATGTGTATGTGTTTAATCCTAGATCTAAGAATATACCTTATGAGTGAAATCCTATCATGAAAGTATATGTGTATTTAAATGCATGTAAATGTATGAAGGTGCAAAGAATCAGATCTAAAGAATGATGTAGAAATCATACCAAGCCCCCAAGGCTAAAGTACTCTAACCATCTTCAAGGTCCCTTTGCAACTCCATGTTTTGATATATTTTCCTTTGAATGCTTTATTGAAGAATAATAGCCTCTCTTGCCTCAAAGAATAAGATACAAGCCTTTATTTCCACATTGTGACTTCTCTAAGTCACATTGGGTTGTCTACACTTGCTTTCTCCTCTCATGCCAGGTCATTTCATGTTCTCCTCTTGTGAAAATGAGAGATTGGATGCCTTTTAATAGTGAATTTTTGGAATAATCACAAAAGTACATCATAGAAGTTGACAATAGAAGCAAGATTTTAATAGGAGTGTTAAACAACTAAAAGTCATAAATCAATAGAAGCACTAGGTCCAAGTTGACCTAGTCCAAAAGGTTGATCTTCAAGGTATCTCTGTCCAAATTTCAAAATAGGAGAGATTTAGGTACAAAATGTGTTTCCTGGACTATCATCTAGAGATCCAATATAGGGTTTTGAGGTCCTAGAAAGGGAGGATACTCATAGATTAGGTCTTAATTTAGTGATTGTGTGAATAATTAAGAGAAATCAAGGAAGATCACTTAGGTTCTACCTTAGTTTCGCCTAAGAGAAAGAATGGAAAATATGTGAGTTTTTTGCTAAAGGTGAAACCATGAAATAAAAGCACACTAAAGAGGAGCTAAAAGGTCTCAAATCCAAGTGCGTCAAATTTAAGATGGTACACAAAAGTGGGGGGATAAAGTGCGAGACTTATTAGAACTAAAACATGGGTATTTGGAAATAAATTTTCATGTCCCCTGATTATGATAGAAATAAAATAGTTATAATATAAATAAAAATATAAAATAATACTTAGGCCTTATAAATTATAGGATAGGCCAACCCTATAAGGGATGCATGTCCTGTACCTCACGCTGCAGAACCCTCTAAGCCATTATATAATTGTAGTGCAATTTTTTTGGCATAACAATGAACATTACTTAGATAAATATAATAAGGTCAAATGAAATAATAATAATATATTATCAATTAATAATAATGTATGATAATTGTACATATAAATAGTATATATAATCATAAATTTAATATGTCATAATATCCCATGCAATATCTGAGTAAGAAAGAAACTTATATAAAAATAAATAAATAAATAGTATACAAATCATTATTGAATATAATATAATATTACATTATACTAGTAATATGTAAATATAGAAATGAGTCATACATAATATGATTCACATATATAATAATATTTAAATATTGAAGTATTTATATAAATAAGGTATTTCTTATGAAGCATTTCTTTAATATGAAAATGGGTGAGGGAGGATCTATAGCAAATCATTTAAATGAGTTTAACATAGTTACCAATCAATTGTCATCCATAAAAATTTCATTCAATGAAGAGGTTGGGGCTCTCTTAATTTTATGTTCGTTTCCAAAAAGCTCGAATAGCTTGGTTATGGTTGTAATTAACTCTGTCTCTGGTTCAAATACTTTGAAATTTGATGAAGTTGTTGGTGTTATCCAAAGTGAGGAAATGCAATGTAAAAGCATAGGTGAAAATTCAACCTCATTAGGTTCTACATTGAATGTGGAGAATAGAGGAAGAGAAAATCAAAGACCTGAGAAGGCCCTTCGCATGACAAGTCACAAGGGAAGTCAAAGAAAGGACATTCTCAATCTAAAGGAAAGAAAGATTGCGAGTACTATGGAAAGCCTGGTCGCCTAAAGAAAGATTGTTGGTCTTAGAAAAACAAAGAAGGAGATGGAAATGAAGATGACAGTAAGGAAGCTAATATTGCAAGTAATGATTTACAAGATTCTTTAATCTTTTGTTTAGATAATGCTAATGATTCTTGGGTAATAGATTATGGGGCATCATTCCATGGTACACCCCATAGGAAATATTTTCAAGATTATGCTCAAGGTGAATTTGGATTGGCATATTTGGGTGATGATGAGCCCTGTCCTATTATTGGAAAAGGAAAAATAAAGATCAATTTTCCAAACTAAAATGACTAGATGTTGTAGGAGGTAAGGCATGTCCCTAATTTAAGAAGAAATTTAACTTCTATAGGACAACTAGGTAGTGAAGGTTGTGTATTCATGTTTACAAACAATGCCTAGAAGGTAACTAAAGGTTCATTAGTAGTAGCTAAAGGTGAAAAGGTTCACACATTGTACTTGTGTAATGGGAACACTTATTCTACTTTAGTTGCTTTGATATTGATAATGCAGGGAAAGATACTATAAATGTTGCAAGAACAGATTCACTTGTGTGGCAGCATAGGCTTGGGCACATGAGTGAGAAAGGGATGAAAATCCTTCACTCTAAGAATCTATTGCCAAGATTGAAAAATATTGATTTAGAGTTCTGTGAAAATTGTGTTTATGGTAAATAGAAAAGAGTCAGATTTCTCAAAGTTGGAAAAGAGAAGAAGAGTGAGAAGTTAAAGGTAGTGCACTTGGATGTGTGGGGAATGACTTAGGTATTATCTCTTGGTGGCTCTTGTTACTATGTTATTTTCATTGATGACTCAACTCGGAAGACATGGATATATTTTCTAAAGTAAAAATTTGATATCTTTGAAACTTTCAAGAAATTAAAAGCTTTGGTTGAAAATGAGACAAGAAAGAATCTAAAGTGTCTCAAATCACAAAATAGAGGCGAGTATTATAGCAAGTCCTTTGAAGATTGATATTCTAATAATGGAATCAAAAGGAAGAAGATTGTTCGAGGAACTCCACAAGAAAATGGTGTGTCTAAGAAGATGAATATGGCAATCATGGAATGTGTAAGGAGCATGAGACTGCATGTTGGGCTACCACTTCATTTCTAGGTAGATGTTGTAAACACTACTGTCTATTTGATAAAAAAAGGACCTTCAACTCCTTTGGATGGTGGTATTCTAGAGGAAGCATGGATTGGTAAAAAGTTAAATTATTCATTTCTAAATACTTTTGGTTGTGAAGCTTTTTCCCCTGTTGATAAAGAAAATAGAACCAAGCTTGATGCTAAATATTAGAAATGTACCTTCATTAGATATGGAATAGATGACTATGGTTATGGTTATAGGATTTTGAAAATCTGAAAATAATTAAAAGTAGAGATGTTATATTCAATGAGAAGGTCATGTAAAAAGAAAAGCTGTAGGAAAAGAAGCATGAATAGGTCAAAGAAGACTACGTGGTTTTGGATGAGACTCCTGAAAAAGAAATGTCACTAGTATTTGATGCTCAGCAACAACAAGTTGTCCCACAAACTCTTGTAAGTATTAGACATTCTACTCAGTTGATATGACCTCCTGAAAGGTTTTCTCCTTCTTTATACTCTATTTTATTGATTGATTCTCATGAACTAGAGGAGTGTAAAGAGGCAATATAGGTAGATGCCAAACAATAGTGGAAACTGGACATGAAAGAGGGGATGAACTCTTTGTTAAAAAATAAGACTTGGGACTTATTCCCTTTACTCGAAGGAAAAAGAGCCTTGCCTAAAAAATGGGTTTATAGGCTAAAGGAGGAAATTGGAGGATAGAAAAGTTATAAGGCAAGACTTGTGGTAAAAGGTTTTGCATAGAAAAATGGTATATATTTTGATGAAATATTATCCCTTGTTGTAAAAATGACTTCAATTAGAACTTTATTAAGTCTTGTTGCTACAAATGACTTGCATCTTGAACAACTAGATGTGAAAACAACCTTTCTTCATGGAGATTTGTAGGAGGAAATTTAAATGCAACAACCAAAGGGATATGAGGTCAAGGGTAAGGAGAATTTGGTGTGCAGGTTAAGGAAGAGCTTATATGGCCTAAAGTAAGCACCCTAGTATTGGTATTTAAAGTTTGATAGTTTCATGGCTGAACAAGGTTACCATAGATGTAATTCTAACCATTGTGTATATTTTAAGAGATTGGATAATGGGAGTTACATTATTCTATTACTCTATGTTGATGGCATGCTCGTTGTTGGGTCTAATATGCAACAAATAAATGAACTTAAATAAAAATTAGCAAGGTCATTTGCTATGAAGGATTTGGGTGCTACTAAGAAAATCCTTCGTATGAGGATCACATGGGATAGGAAAAATAGAACCTTGAATTTGTCCCAAAGTGAGTATATAAAGAAGGTGTTGAAAAGATTTAATATGTAGGATGCAAAAGCAGTTAGTACACCTTTGGCTAGTCATTTTAGACTAACTAAGAAAATGTGCCCAAAGTCATAGGAAGAGGTAGATAAAATGTTTAACATCTTTTATTCATCAATAGTTAGCAGTCTGATGTATGAAATGGTATGCACATGGCCAGATATTTCTCATGCAGTGGGAGTTGTCAGTAGGTATATGAGTAATCTAGATATGGAAAATTGGAGTGTTGTCAAATGGATACTTCAATATTTGAGAGGTACTACTACAAAGGCATTATGTCTAATAGGATCTAGTTCTGCTCTAAGTGGATTTGTTGACTCATATCTGGTAGGAGATGTTGATACAAGGAGGAGCACTATAGGGTATTTTTTTACTATAGGGGGTACTATAGTTAGTTAGATTTCTAGATTGTAGAAGGTTATTGTACTTTCAACCACTAAAGCTAAGTATGTAGCTACTACGGAAGCTAGCAAGGAGATGATTTAGTTATAATGTTTTCTATATGAATTGGGTTAGAAGCAAGAAGATTTCCCATTGTACATTAATAGCCAAAGTGTCATTCATCTTAGAATTCTAATTTTCATTCAAGGATAAAGCACATACAGCTCAAGTACTATTTTATATGGTCATTTTGGAGGATGGCCAAGTACGGCTTGAAAAGATTCAATCCTATAGACATGTTCATGAAGATAGTTCCCAAGGAGAAGTTGGTTCCTTTCTTAGATTCTATTGGGCCTCTTTATTGATGATCATAGAGTTAATACACATCAAAATATTTTATCTAGTAGGAGCCCCATGTCATAGCAGTATTGTTATAGGTCCAGTCTTCAAGTGGGAGATTGTTAGTTGGTGACTGATCATAGAAGTACTATACATACTTCATAAAAAAATTCCACTACAATTTTATCACACCTTATTTAGATAGGTATATTATAATCCTAAAGTAGGAGCATATTATATAAGATAGCTTAGGGTTAGGGATTGTAAAATATGATTCATAGTGACATAGGTTGTTCTTATGGTAGTATTGAGTTGTAAGGGTTTGTACTGGAATCACTAGATAATAAGAAAGATTGGGCAGTTGTGTAGGTGGATGTAGCCTAGGTTTTTGGTGAACCATGTTAAATTTTTGTGTTATCTATGTTCTTATGGTTTTCTTCTTTTGTTTTTTCATTTAACTATTTATTCGTATATTGTTTTGCATCTGTCGAATCCTAATAGAATATGCCTAGAAGGAGGTTGATACCATTAAAAAATTAGGAGGTGGAGATGATGAAAGATATTTTCTAAAACAATAAAGTTCTGATGAAAAATAAAGATGGAAAATTAGTTTGTCCTATATTTTTGAATGGAGACTATCTGATTAAACTTGCATTGCAATTTTGGGATAGAAAAGAGGGTGATAACTTTTTGGAAAAAAGTTGTGTTGGCATAAGGATTTCTTACCAAAGGATGGAACATTTTCTTTTCTATTTATGAGGGGGGATATTTTGATTGGGGGGAGGAGGAAAAGAATTGGATTTGTTTGCACAATAAAATGGGTGATGTGTGAAATCAGAGAAGAAATAATAGATCATTTACTTCTCCAATTTGATGTAGAGACAAATTCTTAGGAGAAGATCAAGTTTAAATTAGGGTGGAAAGAATCCCTTCAAAATACATTAAAAGAGGTTTTTGAGGGCTCATCTATGAACCAAAAGAAATAAAAATTCTCCCACATATGGATAATCAAACCCTCCATAATGATTTATGAAATTTGGAAAGAGAAAAATAGGACAAAGTTTTTGGAGAAAACATAAATAAGTAGATCGTTAGGATAATCAATCATATGATAAAGAAAGTTATAGGGACAACACCATCATCACATATTTAGGATATTCACATTATCTTCACAACGAAATATATCAAAATGTAGAAAATGATGGATAGGTAGGATATCAAAGGAATTGGAAGTGGTTATATCATAAAAAGGTGGTAATGAAGATGTGATTTGGAGAAAACCATCAAGGGGATGCCATAAAGTGAATTTTGATTGGGTTTCTCAAGGAAACCTTGGCACATTAGGAGAAGGAAATCTATTCCAAGATTGGCATGGGAATTTGAAGTTATCGGGGAAAAGAATCTTGACGAGGGAATGAATAATGTTTTATAGGGTAAGAAGCACTATTTTTTGTTGAAATAACTCAATTAGTAGTAGTTAAAAAATCTATCTAGAAGTTTTCTCTCAAATAACCACTCAAATAATCTCAAATGTGACTAATAAGGCTTAACAGGTATAAAACTATAAATGGAAAGTAATTAAAGAATTGGGGCTCTTTGAAAACTTTTAGATGATCCATATTTGATGCTTGGATAGTTCTAGGAAGTTGGCATACTATCAAAATGGTAAGTATTAGATTTGAATTAGAAGAATTTTTTTTAAGCAACAATGATATCACCTAAAATATTGAAGTTACATTAGATTCCTTGTCAAAGAGACATTGTGGTGATGGTTAGTATGACTCTCAAGAAGTGCAAAAGTTTGAATTTATTTTCCAATGGAAGCTAATCATTTTTTTCAAATAGGAAATTAAGTGACATTATCTTGGAGGGTTCCTTTTATGAGCATGTAAAATAATTACAAAACTAGGAAGTGATACAAAGTTTCTTTTAAGACCATATGAAATATTCAAAATATTTCATTTATTAAATATGATTGTTGAAGAAAAAAAGGTCACAAATGTTTTTGTGATATTGATTCAAAAAATTTTGAGGTAGTAAGGAGAGTCATTTAAGGAAGGTATAGTTGGAACAAGTTCAAGGCCCTTAAAAGGTGCACATTAGATATTATTGCCATGCCCTTAAAGTTGAATTAGAGATAGTTTAGGAAGGTGGAAATTATTTTAAATGAATTTATAGAGGTGCCATATAGGTGACATTTACTTTCAAAAACAAGAAGTACTATAAAGAAATCTTTTGTCCCATTGATAATCATAGGCTAAAGCTTTTGTTAAAATTTCCTCATGACATAATGTGATTGAGTTGGTTTTGAAAACATTGGGGAGTTTGATTATGGAAGCCAAAGATAGGGGTAAAATAAATACAAAAATTGCCTCTATGATCTTAGCATGGGGATTGGAGCTTAATAAGGAATTTAAAATAAATAAGTGGGTTATGCATTATTTTTTCAAATATGATTTGTTGCTAGGATTTGACTCATTTTTAGAATGAGAAGTTCCCAGTATAGGGTTTAATGTAACTGAAGGAATCAAGGATGTAGTAAAGGAAAAGGAACCTAGTGTAGTTCCCTTTGTAAGGTAGTCGAGAAGGATCAACAAAGATGCTTACAAATTGGAAATCCTAACTTTGTGGGAAAGGCTTAAGTAGGTGATAAGATGACATGAGTTTGTAATGAATGAGGAAGAGTTAAATTTCCCTCAACAAGTTCCATAAAGGTATATGATTTGATGTAATTGAAGGAATCAAGGATGGAGTGGAGACAAAGAAACTTGGTCTAGCTCCCTTTGTGAGGTGGCTGAAAAGGATCAACAAAGATGCTTACAAATTAGAAATCCTAACTATGTGGGAAATCCTTAAGTAGGTAATAAAGTGACATGAGTTTTCAATGAATGAGGAAGAGTTGGATTTTCCTCAATAGGTTCCACATAGGTGGTTCTCAACTAGTGGAAGATTAACAAGGGAATAAATGAATGAAAACCATGGTGAATGATTGCAATGGTCACATAAGGTTTTAATAAGTTTTGTCCATTTTTAAAAAAAATTATGTGCACTAGTAACACAAAAAGCCAATAACTTTAGAGGATTTTTGAAATAGCGTGTACAAAATAATTACAAAAATAGAACATTTCACTTCTTTAGTGAAGTCTTTTTGTGATCAAAGAATGATGCTAGTTTCCTATTTAGATTTTTCATATATCAATGTCAATGGTGGATGGGGTTTTTTCATGTGATTTTTTTATGGAAACAATACAACATACATAAATATTGACATTCTTTATCTTAATACAACAGATTAAAAATGTTATGAGTAAGCATACATCTAAACTAGAAGCTTGCTTCAAATTCATCTAGGGGTTGTGAACTCTTACTAGCATCCTCACCAATTGTGCTCAACCTATTGAGACAACCCTTTCACTTTCTTGTAATGTTTTGAGTGGATTTTTATTTGAATTGTAAAACATGAAGTGTACTTTGGATTTGGAATGTGTGTAATTAGGAATTGAAAGGCAACTAAAGTATTGTGGAATTTAATGTGTAGGGTAGAGTAATAGGATGCCTCAGTGAAGCCCAAATACTAGAAATACTACTGAATGGTGATAGTAGATATGGGTGAACTACTTTTATCCTATTGATAGAAGTTTATTTCATGCATTGCTAATAGAGTAACAATTGTCATGTGATTGGAATGTTTGGCCAATAGCTCTTGAAAGAGCATAGAGAAGAACTCTCGACTACCAAATTCTTGTAGATCAGGTCTCACTCATGTAAGGAATAGGAAAAATTGGATAAGGAGATGACTATATTTATAATAAGGTGCACAAAACTTTAGCAGTTCTTCATGCATATTGGTTTTGGCAATAGATCACTTAAACTAGGTTGGGAAAATATCATAGAATGCAATTAGGGGGTTATAGAAAGAAAATAATAGAAAATAAAAAGCCTATAGGGTTAGATATTTAATCTACCTATAGTCTACTTTTGCAATGTTACTATCAGCAATACATGCTTAGATGGAAGAATAACTTAAATACATACTCAATCAATCAACCTAACATAAATAAGTGATGCAAATAAAATAGCATCAAAGTAAACAAGATCATTTAGATTTATCCAAGCCAAGGAAGATAATAGTAACAAAATAGAAAGATCTCATTTCCCTCAAAGATGAATGAATCCCATAGAAAGCACTCAAGGATTCCTTTACTCTAATAAAAAAATTATAAATACCAACCTACACTAGATGAAACAATGCTTCAAGAAAGCCAAATTGCAAGAAAAAGAAAAGGTGGTACTATTTTCATTCATAATGATGGTGTTACAATGAAATGAAAGATAAAACCATAAATTTTACTGACCCTAGAATAGTTAGCATTCTTCTTATTTATAGGCAACTATCTACAACTTTAGGTGAGAAACTAGCATCTTACACTAACTAATTCATCTACCAACTTGATTTCTATGATCTATAAAATCTATTATCATCTTCACATAGAAATAGATGCAAAAAAAAAAAAAACACTTGAGAAGACATGAAAAGGGGATGAAAACAAGTGGGCAATGAGGACGGGGATGTCCCAAAGAAAATATAACCCAAGAATGTTGATCTCTGTATGCTTTTCCATCAAATATTTGTCAATTATCTCCTTGAGGTACCCATAGATTGATAAGAGCACTCTACTTCTCTAACAGTCTTAAATGCATTGGATATGTGAGGAAACATGTATTTAACAAAAATGAATTCTTTAACTATCATCATTAACTACCTATCACAACATAAATAGGTTTTTTGGCCAATAATGATGACAAAATGTTGGATTCATGAGGAACCCAACATACCCACCCACATATCCAAAGGACTTGAGTTCCAAGAATTCTAGATATGGAATGTTGAATACTGACCACCATGTAATGCATGCTCATCTAACCAAGTCATAAGGATGGCATAATCCTAAACCTAGTTCTACACTTAGTAGAATTGTGGTGCCTCTAAAAGCAAGTGAAGCTCCCTTTGAGAAAGTATTGAAGCCAGTCAAACGTATCCCTACATGATGAAAATATTACTTGTAGGGGATTCCTCATTAAGAAATTTCCCATGTCATGACACCAAAAGTTTCAGACATAGAAGGGGAGGCCTTATAAAGCCAGGAAGATAAACATTCCATACCCACTCTTGTAGAGTGCCAAACATGTAAGCATTCTTCCATTTGTAAACTTGTTATTTCTAAATCTTCATTTCTTGGGAAACCTTGACTACTATGTTGGAAACTAGTTCTTCTATGGTTTACATCTTGGGACTTTGCTAACCTAGAACCCTCAGGGAATCATCTTCCCATCTTTTCCTAGAGATGCCCTTTTTATTAGGTGATCTCCATCTTTGTACAATTTGCATTAATCTTTTTCTATCCATGATACCCAAATAGTTGTGTTGTTCCTCCAAAGCCAACACCCATTAGCACCTAGGGAGACCAAAAACATGTTAATACCATGATCTACTTTTCAATAATACTTCTTTTATTAGACTTGATCAAGATTTTAGGGATTCTAAGATCTTACGTCTTCTGATCCTTTATAAAAGAAAAATGTGTCACACAAGGAAGGGACATAAAACTTGAAACCCTAAAAAGGTATACCAACTTCTAATAATAATCAAAAGAATGGAAACTAGAAGCCATACCATGGAAGCATGAAAACTATCTCTCATTAGTAGTGGCAACCAAAATCCCTAAATCTTGAGAACCTATCATTTCAAACCTCATGAGTACAAAAATAGACAATTTCAAACTTACCACAATATTATTTTCTCTCTACCAAAAACCCAAAACATATGTCACCTAGACATGACTTCTAGCAATGTGGCTAATGGCATTAAGTTGTCCTTATACGATTGACAAGACCAATATTCAACACTCATTTTCATGACACATGGGATTAATAAATGCTAGGTAGTATTGATGTGACAATCATTTAATTCAAATACCAACAAACTTGATGTAAATGATGTAAGACACTCAACCCAAGAAAGGATGTTGTATCCAAGTAGATGAGAAAATTTTGAAAATCACCATTTATAGTCACCCTAGAAAACTTTGAACCTTCTGGAGCCATGCCATCAAACTATCATATCCTACTAAGACCAAGGTCACACATGTGCATGAAAGAGTGACAACATGCCCTTACTATCTATTTTTTAGAGTTCAGCAAATAGATGTTAAAAATACATTTTTAAATGGTGATTTACATGAAGAAATTTATATGGCTCAACTATTAGATTTTGTTATAGAAGGTAGTAAAAATTTAGTATGTAGATGAAAGAAATTTATTTATGCTCTAAATAAATCTTCTAGAGAGTGGTATTCCAAAATTAATGCTTTCTTTATTTCTCAAGGTTTTGATAGAAGTAAAAATGATCCTAACTTATACATTAAACATATTTTAGATGATATCATAATTATTACTCTTTATGTTGATGATTTGATTCTTACTTCAAGTTCTAATACTTTACTTTCTAATATTAAGTTTCAACTTAATCAAAAATTTCATATGACTGATTTAGGAATATTACATTACTTCTTAAGAATACAAATATGGCAAACACCTAAGGGTATTTTTCTTTCTCAAAGAAAGTATGCTCAAGATCTTTTGGATAAGTTTCAAATGAATGATGTTAATCATGTTTCTATTACATGTGAGTTAGTAACTAGGTTATTAGTTGACATGAACACTCCTTTTGTTGATGCTACTTCTTATAGATAGCTTCTAGGAAGTTTGAATTATCTCACTCTTACTAGACTGGATATTGCATATAGTGTTGGTTTAATTTCAAGATTTATGTCCAAACATCAACAAGCACATTTTAAAGTAGTTAGAAGAATATTAAGATATATCAAAGGAACTCTTAATCTAGGTTTATTTTATGATGCAAACTATGATTTTACTTTACAAGTATTTACTAATTTTGATTTAGGTGGAGATCCCAAAGATGGGAAATTTACTTGTGGTTATTGTTTCTTTGTAGGTATAGATGCTATATCTTGGAAAAGTAAGAAAGAAACCTTTATTTCCCTATGTTATACTAAAGCTGAATAAAAAATTTGTATTAATGCATCTAAAGAATCTCTATGGCTTAGAATAATACTTTAAGATTTGGGTCTACCTTAACAAGAACCTACACCTTTGTATTGTGATAATCAATGTGTCGTAGCCTTGGCAAATAATCCTATCTACCATGCAAATTCAAAGCATATTTCTCTCCACCATCACTTCATAAGAGAACATATTGAAGAAAAATAAGTGTCCTTCATCTATTGCAAGGGTGAAGATCAAGTTGTTAATAATTTGACAGAGCCTCTTTCTAGAGAGAAATTTGAATTTAATTGTAAAAAATTGGATTTAATAGCCTTTGATGTTATCTCCCCAAGTAAATATTAAAGGGGGATTTTGGAAATAGTAATCTTTCTTTGGTTGTTTTCATTTGTTAAATGGGATAAACCTACGTATCCTTCTTATATTTTGTCCTTGTGTACACATGTGAGAACATGTCACTTACTTTTCCTCTTGTCCATGTATGAGGACAACTCAATTTTTATAATTCCTTTCATAAGGAAATTAGTTTATCCTCGCTAAGAGGATATTGACACTTTGCACACACTTATTATGAATGGTGGCATTCATAGAAATGGGAATTACAAATGCAACTACATTCTCATCTCTATAATAGAGATGTCTCTCTCTCTTTCTTCACTTTTTCATCTATACATCACTTTGATGTTATTGTAATGAGATAATTTTCTCCAACTCTCTCTCTCTCTCTCTCTCTCTCTCTCTCTCTCTCTCTCTCTCTCTCTCTCTCTCTCTCTCTTCAGATTTTCCCAACATTCATAATATTACACAAGGGGTTTTTCTTTTCTTTTTCCCTTTCGAAATCCTTATCTCCTCTTGTTGATTCTTTGGTGATTTCTCATTGGAATTTTCTTATTTCAATATCTCTTGGTGGAAACTTTTACAGTAATTCATTGTTCTCCATTTTTATCACTTTCTTACAACAACTGATTCCAACATGTTCTCAAATAATATTTGGATGATTTTTCTCCCACACCAAAACTAGCCCTGAGAATGTACTTGGATGTTATTTCTCAAGTTTTGTCAAACTTCATCATATAGATCATGCCCCTAACAAACTGAGATACCTTGGCCAAAGTTTATGCATTAGCCCTGTAGGTCTCTACCCAACTTATAGATCATCTATTCAATGCTCGGTAAAGTATGCCATGTTAATCTCAATTCTAAGTGGCTCCTCACCTAGGTAGTTATAACATGATTCCTATGGTAGGATTACAAGCTTATCCCACATCTCACTACACATATGCATTGCAAGCTACCTCTATCCTATCGTTAGAATATTCTCATTGGTGTCAGCAAATGATATTATAGGTACCTAGGACTTCATTTTCTACCTTGGCCCCACATGCCTCACCATCATACAAAGTCCCTACTTTTTTATCCACCGACCCAAGTGGGAAAAATCTCAATGGCCATGTTGCTTTGGTGGGCATGTAGATATAATCTTCAAAGCCACCTAATCAAGTTACATGTCTCATGGATGGCATAAAGGCCTTCTAGAGAATTGTCACTAGTATAGCCAATGATGTGAGCCAACTTATGATAGAGAACACTGCAACAACAAACTAACAATCTACTCCTCCACAGTAAGGGAATATCTTTTATAGGATAGATAAGTTCTTATAAGTCTAGTCCCTAAGGCACCAATAATGGCAATTATGACCAGCGAATGAGTAATTGATAATGGAATAACATGCTAAACAATGAGGGAGTTCCCCTAATTCAACTAGATACCAAGGGAGTGAAAATCCTAGTCATACTACCCTTATGAAGGAATTATGTCCCTTGACCAACTGGTGTTAGCTACATGATACTAGAATGCATTCAGAGGCCACTTGTGCCACCATAAAGAAGTGATCTAGATTTCCTACTCAGACTTGCATTTGTGGTCTAGCCAAATATCTCTATGTGGTTTGGCGGAACCTTCCAACTTTGCCTTTGTTTGCAAGACATTTTTTTATGGGTAGGATGAGAAAGAAGATGAGAAACTTTTTCTACAAGGATTCTTCATGATGGCATCCCTTCTTATGAGGGCAACAATTTCACTCAGTCACAACCTCCTTACAATACAAGGAGCTAGTTCAATAAGGCCCCCCTTTAAAACACCAGTCCCACCTAAGAACACATCCTTACCTCCTAACATTCATGCCAATGTGAATCCACCTCCTCCCATAGGACTAGCCCAATAGCCTCATAATTTTGTGATGAAAGGCTTAGGTCCATCCAAAGTGAAGTTTGATATTAGACAGGTGATGGAGAATACTAATACTACCATGTCCTTGATGGACATCTTGTTGAGCTACTCAAAGTAGTAGAAGAACCTCATACAACAATTTGTCCTTCCATATATACAACCAATCACTACCAAAAATGTGACATTCAATGTTGCCAAGGCAGCTAATTTTTGAGGAAATACCAAGGATTCTCCCTTCTTGATTAATCTGAGAATCTATGGTAAAAAATTGTATAGCTAGCTGGAAGATCCAAAGCTTTGGGTAATGTTAGGCATCTTTCCATATGTAAGAAGCTCAGATTAATTTACCATGCCATCCAAGGGTGTTGTGGTGCAACTTGACAAGATCATTGTCAAGATGGTGGGCGAGATAAAAAATGTTCAAATCAATCTTGTTGAAGAACCTCGAGTGTCTAGCATCATTGACATTAAAGTGGTAGACATCCTTGAAAATTATGGGATGTTGTTAAGTCATAATTGCTCCAAGGCCTTGAATGGGTACATCTCTACAAAATTTTCCCACATATGGCTTCACTAGAGGGGGAAAATAAATCAGATCAAAGTTGACAATGAACCACAAATGAGACAAGCACTTATTGACTATAGTCAAGTGAGCAAGTTTTCGTATGGTTAGCTTGAACCTAGCTTGTATCAAGCCATGGAGACTTTATCCCTCAAATTTATTCTAGGAGGGATATTCCACAATGAGGAAATAATCATCACATAGAGAATTCATGAACTTATTGCACAATTGAAACATGATATCAAAATTCAAGCTGATTGTGAGTCCTTTTCAAGTCTCCTATCCAACTCATGGTACATGATCTATTACAAAGGACATTCTAAGTTTGGATGTGAGCTTTGTGTGAATATAACAATTGCCCACCTTTCTGACATTCCCTAAGAAGAATAACAAGAAGAAATCCCTACTCCAAGCAAAGCTCTAATGATTATATCTAAAGGGATTACAATTGAGTGACCCATCTTGGTGTCACCTCTAGAGGTAACTCACACCCATGTGTCCCCCACATTGGAGGATAGGTCAGAATCCCCTCCACCACAAGTGTTACCTTCTTCTTTGCCCTCTAAGCCTTTACCTATGGAAGCTAGTTTATGAACCTTGAAGTTTGATTGATCCTGAGAAAAGGCTAGATTAGATGCTAGGGTAGAATTGATTGACCAAAAAGGGAGATCTTTCCTTACTTCTTATCAACTACAATTTTAATTCACAAACAACATACCGATTATGAAGCTTTGGTTTGGGTCTTCTTTTCACCCTATAGAAAAGAGTCTTTGAACACATTGTTAAACAAGTTTAGAGCTAGTACAAATGCTATGACTTATTTCAATTGAGTTTGGGACTTACTTGAGGACTTTGATGCCTTCAGTATCAAAGTTATCCCACAAAAATGAAATTACTTACTCCAATGCCCTTGCTATATCTGCTAGCACTCTTGAGCCCATGGCTGGTTCTTATCTTCAAAAATTCTTTGTGGAATTGGTAGAAACTCCATCTATCCCCAAAAATGTCAAGAACTTCCAAGTCATTGAGGATGATCATCATATCCTAGACTTATTGGCCAATAGTGGCATGTTCAAAGATAAGATTTTGGAAGAAGAAGCACATAATGATAGAGGGCAAGAGAAAGACCTAGGAGAAATCCCAAATCTTCCTAACAACATAATCCTGAAAGGAATGATAGTATTCAAATGTATCTTTTTTTGGATCCATGGGTTAAAGACAAACATCCTCCCTCCTTTGGGGAGAGAAGTATAAAAAGGTCAACCTCAAGATAGACACCAAGGATAAAAGTGTGTTCATTAGTATATCATCTTCCTTTGAAGAAAAAGAGAAGATTCTCTTGGTTCTCTGAGAATACATAGGCATCACTTCATGGAGATAAAAATATCTAAAGACTTATGACACGTCCATAATGACAAACACTATACCCCTCAAACTAGGTGCCAAGCCATTCATGCAAAAACAAAGGCCTATTAACCCTATGATTGATCCATTAATTTATCAAGATTTTTAGAAGCTATTATCCAGAAAGTTAATCTTCCATGTTTGACACACCACATGGGTAGCTAATTTGGTTACTATTTGGAAGAAAAGTAGAGAAATCAAGTTATGTGTAGATTTTTGGAAGTCAAATAGAACATTAATAAGGTCCTACATATTATAAATAATACACAAATGATGTCATTTTTGAATAGATATCCTGACCTTACAATTAGATTATGGTTAATCACGAAGACCTATTTAAGAGGATGTTCACCACCAAGTGGGGAACTTTCACCTATAGACATGTGCCCTTTGGACTGATCAATGTCAGGGCCACATTCCATAAAGTGATGGATACAATTTTTGAGGGATTAGTTAACAAATGTATAATCATCTATATGGATTATTATTTAAAAATATTCTCCTGGAATAGGAATGGTCATCCCACCCACCTTGCCAAGCTTTATGAGAGATGTTTCTAATTTAGTATCTCACTAAACCCCAAGAAATGCATATTTAGGATCACTGAAGGAAAATTATTCGGACATATTGTCTCTGAAAAGGGTATTACTACTAATCCTTAATGAGTGGAGCTTCTAGTAAGTTTATCAATGCCCACAATCAAAAAGAAATGAGATCTTTCTTTGAAAAGATAAACTTTATTTGACATTTCATCACATGATTTGTCAACATGGTAATGCCCTTAAATGACATGATGAAAAAGGACAATAAAATTAAGTGGAGTCTAGAAGAAAAGTAGGCCTTCAAGAAGATAAAACAAGCCATTACTAAAGCCCCAATTCTAAGATACTGTGATTACAATCTCCCATTCTCTATTCATTTGCATCCATGCACTCTGATGTTGCCATATTAACTCAAATAGTTAAAGTGGAGAGAAAATCATAGCCTTCATGAGCTCTCCTTTCAAGAATTTCAAAATGTGATATTCCACCCTTGAAAAGAAAGCCTTTGCACTCATTAGGGTAGTGAAGAAATTTTGGCACTAAATTCTTCAAAGAAAAGTGCATGCAATCATTTCAGACTAGTGGTCAAATCCTTTCTTATGCAAAGTGAACTTAGTGAAAGACGTGGGAAGTGGATGACCATCCTTCATGAGTACAACCTAGAAATGGATCCTATGAAATTAGTTTGTGGGCAAGGACTATCAAAAAATATGACCTCAACTGATACCCAATTGGAATGTCTAACTTACACTATGAAAACTCTAACCCAAGACCCATGGTACATTGAAATTTGTATATCTCTTACTATACAACATGTGTCCAAAGGGACTCCTAGCCCATAAATGATTTACCCTTCAACTAAACAACACACCTTTATTGATCAAAGGTGAGACCTTATTTTGTCAAAATATCAAATGCATATATACTAGGTGCCTTGATTAGGAGCAAGCAAAGAAAATGATAGAAGAATTCCATGGATAGTTTAGAACTAAACATGGTTCAATTGATGCTATGGTCCATTAGATAGTTTGTGTTGAGTATTAGTAGCCTTGTTTTCTTGCGGATGTTCAAAACCATGTGAGGAGATGTCACACTTGCCAAACCACTACTTCCAAAGAGAGAAACCCTGCAATGCCTTTTTCAACCAATTTTTGAGCGTAGAGCTTTTCCCTAAAAGACATTTGATTTTATTGGGTAGATAAACCCCAATTCATCCATTGGACACCAATATGTATTAACTACAATAGACTATTGTACTTGGTGGCCTGAAGCTATCCCTTGTAAAAAAGAGACAATGGATGCAATAACTAATTTTATTGAGGAGAACATTGCCATGAGATTTGGAATTCCTTTCACCCTCATGTGCAATAATGGCATAGTGCTTGCCGCAACCTAGCTTGTAGATGATCCCGTGACATAAATTCTACCTTGAATTATTCAAGAACTTACTATCTAAAAGGTAACAAAGTAGTAGAATCAACCAATAAGAACCTCCTAGAGGTTACTAAATATCTACTAGAGAGAAATCTCAGGGATTAGCACAACAAACTCAGATTTGCACTTTGGGTGAATCGCATCCAAAATAAGGCTACCTAGGGGAAATCTCCATTTTACTAGGTGAATAACCAAAATTTGATATTCCCAATGAATATGTTGATTCCAATCTTACAATTCATGAGGGAGTATGATGAGTAGGACAACATTGTGGAGGTATGCCTCCTCAATCCTATTCACATCAAAGATCAGAGATATGCAATCCTTGAACACTTCACCAAGCACCAAGCAGTCATCAAATGATAGTTTGAAAAAAGAGCCCAGTATAAAGCATTTAAGATTTTAGACTTAGTCCTCCTATAGAACAAGGCCCATGATAAGAAAGGAAACCACACAAAGCTTCAACAACTCTGGCTTGGACCTTAGTAAATCATTGAGATATGTGAGGAATAATACTTACCATTTTAGTGCATTAATTGGAGAACCTATTCTAATTCCCATTAATAGATAATTTCTCAAGCATTATTTTGAATAAGGAGGTGGGATAAGGGTGTACATTCCCCCTTCGTGTAACATGTGTATATTTTCTTATAAATATCCTCCAGTGTATCTCCGAGTGCACCCTATAAATTCTCTTTTTGTCTTGTTCCTTTTGGTTTCTTATTTTTCTTTGTTGGCCCTTGTAATAGTTGGTTCAAGTCTTTGTTTCTTTTCTTTGTCCTGGTCTTTTGGGTCTTTTGTCATTTTCATGGGACTTTGTTTCTTTTTCCTCCAAATAGGCATGTATGATTTGTATGATAGTGTGTAGCTCAATGGAATCTAACTATGATATTTCATTATTTGTTTACTCATCTTGCAAATCTATGATCTCTCTATTAGGGGAAGTTGAAAACTACAAGTATGAACTCATAATATGACCAACCTTCATTGAACTTAGATAGCTCTACCTTTTATCTAAAAGCTAAAATGGTTTGTAAGCATGCCTTCATGGGTGCCTAGGTGTAATAGGCCAATTCATTTTTGAAACTAAAGAAAGAACAATCTTTATAACAGGAATCTTAGCAACTTTTGAAAAAATTTATTATAATTGAAACCTTTAATTTGAGAAAATCCTCTAGCTACTAGCCTAGCTTTAAACTTACTAATTTCATTATTGGAATTGATTTTAGCTTTATATAACCAATTGCATGAAACTAAATTTTTAGCATGGGGTAAAGGGACTAGATCCCAAGTTTGATTAGAAATTAAAGTATCATATTCCTCTTGCATAGCTTTTTGACAATGAGGTTGAGTCTTAGCTTGTTTAAATGTTTGAGGATCATTAGAATTCATAAGAGAATAAATCAAACTATAATTACAATAATTAATTCTCCTAGGTTTAAGTTTACCAAATTTAATAAGACAATCATCACTTCATTAAGTAAACCTTGATCCTATTTAGGTTTTCTCTTAGTAGTAATAGACTCATCACTAGAAGAAGAGTCGTGATATGTAAATGCTTCATTAGTATCAACATTATCATTATTACTAGCATTAGAAGAAATAGGAGGAATAAAATAAGATACTTGAGGATTAGGGTTTAGAGAAGGGGTTGGTCCTCTAGTACCACAATTTTACTTCCACAAAATTTATCATCTTGAGCCTTGGAGCAATCATGTACTTCACTTTCTACAATACAAATATATCTTGCAATTTACATTTTGTTAGTAAGAGGAGTATAAAATCTATAACCTTTAGTACTTCATCGTACCCAACAAATATAAATGGAGAATATTTAGCATCTAATTTATGCCTTTTTTGTTTGGGTGTGTGAACATAAAAAATAGATCCAAATATCCTTAAGTGTTATAAATTGGGCTTTCTAACTAACCAAGCTTTTTCGGGAGTTATATCTGTTAAATATTTAGTAAGAGTTCTATTAAGGATATAAGTGGCACAAGCCATAGATTCAACCCAAATTTTGTAATCTATATTTTTTTGCATGTAACATATATCTAGCCATTTCCATAATAGTTCTATGCTTCCTTTCTGTAACACCATTTTTTTGTGGTGTATCAAGAACAATAAGTTGATGTTTAATACCAAAGGATCTTAAGTAAGAATGAAAAGAATTATTAACATATTGAGTACTATTATCAGTTCGAAGAATCTTTATCTTAGAATCTAATTGTCTTTCCACAAACATATGAAATTCAAAAAATGTATCAAGTATTTGATCATTACTATGTAAGAAATATATCCATATTATTCTTGTAAAGTCATAAATAAGAGTAAGAGCATACTTTGAACCTTGAATAGCGATGCTCTCTATAGGTCCTAAAAGATCACTATGAATCAATTGTAACATATGAGATGCCCTCCATGATGAACCATGGAGAAAGGGCTCCCTATGCATTTCTCCACTCATGCACTTAGTGCATGCAATCTTAGATGGAACAATATGAGGTAATTCTTCAACCATATAAGATTTTAGCATCATTGATATATAATTAGAATTCAAGTGACCAAGCCTTTCATGCCACACATTAAAATCAATATTGACTTGCACAGAGTATCGTGAAGAGGTAAACTCATATAACTTGAACAAGTTATCATGATCCAACTTAGCATTAACAATAACTTGATTATTATTAGGATCAATAATAGAGCACATGTCTTTATGAAATTCAAACTTATAATTTTGACATAATTTAGCAACTAAAAGAAGATTGGATTTCAAATTATGAACATAAAGAACATCATGTAACATTCTAACTTTGCCAAATCCTTCAACTTTGCAACTATGATTATCAACTAATTGAATTGGAATATTTGAAGGATCAAGTTGTAAAGAATCAAAGACTTCTCTATGAGATGTAGCATGTTGAGAAGCACCACTATCAACAATCCATTCTAATTGTTCAGAAACATTGTAACTAATAGTAAAAGCATGACGAGATTGATTACCATGAGATTTTTTATTATATTGATTATTGTTATTGATAACTTGTTTATCATTTTTCTTCTTAAAAAAATTGTTACTTAAATGACCATCTTCCCACAATAAGTACAATGGAGTTTTTTATTAAGGCTATCATATTGATTAGGATAGTTATTATTATGATTATGCTTATGATTGTTATTATTATTGTTAAGAAAAGGTCTAGAATTAAATCTATTATTAGTATAATCATTTTTATTATGATTATTATTAAAGTAATGATTGTTATGATTATTATTGAAATTATGATTATTATGGAAGTTGGGAGAATTATTATGATTAGATGATTTAAAATTTTGAAATATTCTTTAGATCCAAGAGTACCAAATTGAAACAACTTAGCTTCCTCTTGACATAACAAATTTTGAAAAATACTATAACTTAATTGAGTACACAAAGTAGAAATAACAAGTTGAGAATGAATATTAGTAATAAATTGTTGAAATTGCCTAGGAAGTCATTTCTCTAAAATAATGTTAATTAATCTAATATGAGTTGGGTTGACACCTAATCCAATTAATTGACTTTTAATATAATCAAACTTAAGTAGAAATTCATCTATAGATTTGAAATTAGTATACCTTAAGTCTTCCAAATTGTCTTGCAATTGAATCTTGCATGATTCAAATGGTCTATCATATGTTTATTTTAAAGTATCCCATGCTTTGTGGGTAATAGTGTAGTGAGCAATCAAAACATACAAATCAGGATTAAGTGATATACCAATAAGACCAAGAGCTACTTCATTTTTAGTATTTCACACATCTATTTCATCTTGCATAGTTGAAGTATTGGGAATTGAAGAGGCATTAGTAGCAACATCTAAAATATGCTTAAATCAAAAAATAAATGAAAGATAAATTTTTCAAGCATGATAGTTTGAGTTATTTAACTTAATTTAAAGAAACAAAGTTGACATGATTGAAATAAAATTAATGTAAAAAATTAATCTCCTAGAATAAATGAAAAAATAAAAAAATAAATTTCTTTTTTTAATATTTGAAAAAGTATTTAATCTTTAAATTTTATGAAATAAAAATTTATATATATATATATATATATATATATATATATATATATATATATATATATATATATATATATATATATATATATATATATATATATATATATATATATATATATATATTAAAGCTTGGTAGATTTTTTAAAAAATCTTGAGAAGAAATTAAGATTAAAAGAAAATCTTAACTTTTTATTTTAAAACGTTACCGGAACTATGATTAAAAAGCTTAATAAAAGGAGAATATTAGAAAAAATAACAATAAAGAGAAGGAGCATTAGGAACCCATAGAAGAGAAATGATAGAGGTGACAAGAACCTGCAAGAATATAGAGGCAACAGGAACTTGCAGAAGAGAAATGGTAGAGGTAACAAAAACCTATAGAAGAAAAATTACAGAGGTGGTAGGAACTTATAGAGGAGAAATGACAAAGGCAACAGGAACATGCTAGAATGTAGATGTAAGAATAACAGAGGCAACATGAATCTGCAAGAATATAGAGGTGCCAGGAAGAAGCTAAAAATAGGCGGGCAACATGAATAAACTTAGAATAGAAAAAGGCGACAGGAATCAATAGCGAATAGATAGTAAAGAAGAAAAAAATTATGCAATAAAAGAGATTTACATATAGAACTCAACAATAAATAGATTAGATTAAAAAAAATGAAATTAAACTTGCAAAGAATAATGTTAGTGTTATGCAACAAGCAAGTATTATCAATATGAGTATAGCAATAGGAACTATATAGAAATTCATTGCATGAACTTTATAGAAACTTGCTACAAGAACTATATAAAAACATGCTATAAGAGCTGTATAGAAACTTGCTACAAGAATTGTATAGGAACATGCTATAGGAAATGTATAGAAACATGCTACATGAACTATATAACAAAAAAAGAAACTAGCTTATATGAGACCAATTAAATGGTATAAAAATAAAACAATATAGTGAAATCTACAAAAATATTTGAGTGTTAAATCCTGCAACAAAGATAAGTTAAATGTCTCTTGTTTTAGTAGCAAGCCTTCCAAAACAAGAGAGGAAAAAATGAAAGAAATAACAATCCTCTAGTGGCAAGCCTTCCAAAGGGGTTAGAAAAAAATAAGGAAACATGCAAGAAAAAAAGCAAAAACTTCTTTCTTCTCTCTCAATAAAGATCTCCAAATGGTAACCTTCACACAAGCTCAAAACAAGGATTAGAGTGTTCTAATACCATGAAAGAAAGTGATAAAATGGAGAGAAATGAAATAATTCAAGTGATTTTGAAATGAAAAATAGTTACCATAATACTTTCCATGAAAAGATATTGAAATAATAAAATTCCAAGGAGTAACCACCAAAGAATAAACAAGAGGAGACAAGGATTTTGAAAGGGGAAAAATAAAGAAAAACCCCCTTGTGTAATATTATGAATGTTGGGAAAAGCCCACATAGAGAGAGAGAGAGAGAGATGAGAATGGAGTTGCATTTGTAACTCTCATTTCTATGAATGCCACAGTTCATAATAAGTGTGTGAAAAGTGTCAAGATCCTCTTAAGGAGGATAAAGTAATTTTCGTATAAAAGGAATTGTTGGAATTATTTTAGAATAACTGAGAGGGGGGGGTGAATCAGTTATTCAAGGTCTAGATGTACAATTAAAACTTTTCTTCAACTTAGTGAACCTATAAAACATTCATATACGTGCATGCATCCATAGGATAATTCAGTCGCTAAAAACTTATAGGTTACTATTAAATTAACTTGCAGAAATGTAAATGTGAAACACAAAAGATTCATCAATGCACTTGACACAATGATTTAACATGGAAACCCAATTTTGGAAAAATCACCAGTAACATGCTACTCCTTTTCACTCTTCTAAAATGATGCCCTATGAAAGGCCAACCCTGTTAAAGGTTACAACACACATTATTAAATGTGACCCAGTTAAGGGATTTCAATCACCCTATTAGAAGTGAGCCTTGCTAGAGGACCTTAGGCCATTCACTTGGAATGCCACCCAGTTAAAGGATTTTCAAATGATTGTTAGGTCAACCTTAATCCAAACGATTTACCCTAAACTGATAGAATTGTAAGAGAGTAATAGTAGAGCTTTGATCAGATACAACTTACAACTTCTCTTGTAGATTATAGATCACTGTTCAGTCCTTAATTCTACTTGGCTTCCATTCTTTTTAGTTCTGTCAGCTTGTTCACCCTTCAAGCATATATCTCCTTAGGTCTTCTTACTCAGCTTGCCAATATAGTCACCGTTTAGTCACTTGATGAAACAAAGTCCTTTTCTTCCTATCTTCCTTTTATTTTCTTTAACATACACTCTACTTCATGACCAAACATTCCTTTATATAGGAAATTAAGATATTTTTCCACTCATTTTCCAAAGTCCAATTTTAGAGTTCGGATGGATTAGGTAGGATACAATGTATCTAACCCACATTTCATCTTTATTCTAGAAACTTCTCCTAGAATCCATTTGAATTCACCTAGAAATGGTTTACATAAATTTCCATGCCACCAACTCATCAATCTTATCTTTCTCTTGGTATATAAGTTTCAAGAAAATAAACTTGCCAACTTAAATTTGATGAATCTTTGATCTTTTACATAATGTAGTAGCTCGATATTATCAATCTTCTAATGCTCAACACATATTGTGTTTCTCAACATCAACTATGTAATCACTCGGCATCAACTAAAGTTTAGTGATGCTCAACATCCCTTAAATTTTACTCGGCATCTATTGTTCTTCTTGGAATACACTATAATTTGCTTTTACTCAGCTCCAACTAATTTTTTGCTTGGCTTGCACTAACTTTGCTTGACACATACTAATAGCTTGGTCAAGCTTAGTAGACAGTCTTTGTGTAACTTGGTTTTCTAAAGTTTCCAAGTGTAACCAGCCTTTGTAACCTCAAGTAGATTATCAATGCATTATATCATCATTGTCTTAACTAATCCTTGTACTTCATTACATAATCCTAACTCAACCTTTCCTCTAGGTTATACTATTACATCTTATTGATCAAATCCTCTTCAACAATCAACTAAGTGATAGTACTTGAATCTTACAAGAAATTGTCTACCAGCAAATAGCATGTTTGACATCAATGGCAAAATAATGATTAAAACACATTTTCTACTTTAACAATCTCCCTTTTTCAATAATCTATTTTACCAATGATCTTCTCAATTAGATCTCAAAAATCTCCCTCTTTGGCATTGATGGCAAACCAAACTAATCAACCAAATCACCTAAATCATAAAACACGTTCAACCACACTAACTAGGTTAAAATAGTAAGACAATACCAAAAAGAAAAACTTGTATCAAAATTTCTTCCTCTATCAACAACTTCCATCTTTTGATTAGGTTACAAAACTTTCTTATGACTCCCTTTGAGTTTCTAATTTCTCCCTCTTACATGTGTGTTCCTTTGATTATCAACATCAATAATTAACTCCTTTTGAGATTTCTTCCTTTGATATATGTTTTCCTTTCTAGTCAGTCTGATGTCAGTTTTCTTATGACTCCCTCTAAATGATGATCATTTTCTAATATCTCTCCCTCTTTGACAACAATACCAAAGACATATTACCTTTTCATCTCAACATGTAGATATAGACTTTTCCATTTCTTTGGTTATTTCCCCTATCCCCTTGCTTGTGATTGTTTTGGAGTTTCATCATTTTGATTACTTCAAGTAGCTCCTAAAGTAAGATAATGGTCATCAATTTGTAACATTTGGAAATCATCTTGTTCAATGTAGGACAATATTCTTGTCACTTAGATAGCCTTTGATAGGGGTATTACCCCTAATTTACCTCTTAGATATTCTTGAGCATCCTTAGGTAATGAAGTTGTGAAGATATCAACAATTTGTTCCTTTGTGTTAAACATATTCCATCTTCACCTCTTTATCTTGAACTAGTTCTCTCAAGCAATGATACTTGATTGCAATGTACTTTGTCTTTGTATGCATCACTAGATTCTTTGATATATTGATAGCACTTGTATTATCACAATAAAGTATCATTAGTTCTATGATCACTTCATTCCTTTGAGTAACCGCTTGATCCATACTATGTTTGTGCAATTGATAGCTGCCACAACATATTTAGCTTCAACATTAGACTATGAGGTAGAAATATGTTTCCTACTAGTCCATGTAACTAGTCTCTTGCCTAAGAAAAGTGCTCCTCCATTGGTACTCTTTCTATCATCTATGTTTCTAGTGCAATCAGCATCAATGTAGGCTCTTAAATCAAACTTTTCATTCTTCTTGTAGTATAGGCCAAACTCTTATGTTCCTTTCAAGTATCCCATTATTCTTTTCATAGCCATTAGATGATTCTCCCTAAGATTTGTACAAAATCTTGAAACTATCCCTATAGATAATGCAATATCAGGTTTGTTATGTACAACATATTGTAACTTGCCAAACATAGACCTATACAATGTTTGATTCACTTTAGTAGAATCATCATTCTTTAACAATTTGTGTCATGTCACCATAGGTGTACTTACTAATTTTGAATCTTCCAATCTAAAAGTTTTCAATACTTCCTTGATGTACTTTGACTGAGTGATGTATATGCCATATTTCATCTGATATATGTGTAATCCCACAAAGAATTTGATCTCTCTAAATATTGACATTTCAAATTCAAACTTCATCTGATTTGCAAAATCGTTACATAAAGCATCTTGACCTCCAAATATTATATCATCAACAAAAATTTCAGATAATAGAATACCTTTACCTTTTTCTGTCTTTATGTACAGATTGTTATTATCATCAGTTCTTTCAAATCCAATCTTCACAAGATACTTATAAAGTCTCTTATACCATGCTTTTGGTGCTTGTTTCAAACCATATAGAGCTTTGTGCAGTCTACATACCGTGTTCTTATTGTTAACATCAACAAAACCTTCTCGCTATTCTATGTAAACTTCTTCTTCTCATATGCCATTTAGAAATGTATATTTAACATCCATCTAATAAACTTTGAAACCTTTGTATGCAACATAAGCAAGTAGAGTTCTTACTCCTTCCAATCTTCCAACAGGGGCCAATGTCTCTCCATAGTCAATTCCTTCCTCTTGTGCATATCCTTTGCAAATTAGTCTTGCTTTGTTCCTTGTGATTTCACCATTTTCATCTAGCTTGTTTTTGAATACCCACTTGGTGCCAATCACATTTTTGTCTTCTGGTCTAGGAGCTAGACTCCGTGTTTTGTTCTTCTCTATTTGTTCAATCTCTTGTTTCATAGCTTTATACAAGTCAACATCTTCTTTAATGCATCTTTTACTATCTTTGGTTCCTTTCTTCTAAGCAAACATTATTCACTTCTCAATGTATTTCTTGTCATTGGCCTAGCATCTTTATTTCCAATTATTTGATCAGTAGGATGAAGTCTTTTGACATATTTAGATAATCTTGACTCAGATCTTGTTTCTTGTCTTTCAACCTCAAAATCACTATGTGCATCCCTATTAGATATCTCAACATCTCTTTCATGTATACTAACTTCAGAATCAGAATGTGCAAATCCTTCATTCTGTAACTCAATTTCTGAATGCAACTTGGCATTCACAGGGTGTGACTCAACAATCATTGAAACTTGTTGTTGGTTTGGAATTTGATTTGTAGCATCTTGTTCAATAGGCATTCCTTCATAAAATTATATAAATTATTTGTATTCCTCTGACTTTTTCATAGGTTCAACATCATGTACTTCTGTATACTCATCAAAGTTCACATTTGCACTTTCCACAATTTTGTTAGTGTTAGTATTTAAACACTTATAAGCTTTACTTATTATGGAGTAGCTAAGGAATATTACTTCTTCACTTTTTGCATCAAGCTTACCATTCCTAACATCTTTAAGAATGTAACATTTTTTTTAAAATACCTTAAATTATTTTACATTAGGTGGATATCCATACCATAGTTCAAAAGGTGTAGAATGAGTACCTTGCTTGACTTGTATGCAGTTCTAGGTATAGACAATTGTACTTATAGCTTCTCTCTAGTATTTCAAAGCAACATTCTTCTCCATCATGAGTGTTCAAGCATAGTCCATTATTGACCTATTTCTTCTTTTAGCAATTCTATTTTGTGGAGGGGTTCTAAGTACAAATGTCTATCTTTTGATTCCTCTATCATTATAGAACATTTTAAACTAATTTGATGTGAATTCTCCTCCTCTATCTAATCTCAAACATTTCAGACTTTTACCTATTTCTTTCTCAACTCTTGCCAAAAACCATGTAAACATTTGAAAAGCATCAAATTTATGTTTCAAAAACATGACTATCATCATTCTAGAATAACCATCTACAAATAACATGTATACTTGTCTCCTTTGTAGAGTTGCACTTCAATTGGTCCACACAAGTTAGTATGAACAATCTCTAGTATTTCTTTAGAGGTATAATTTTTACTCTTAAAACTTGACTTTGTCATTTTTCCTAGCTAACATTGTTTGCATATCATATTATCAGGCTTTTTCAACTTAGGAAAACCTCTAACTTTCTTCATGTTATTGATACTAACCAAGTTATCAAAATTAACATGATATAACCTTTTGTGCCATAGCCATACATCATCAAATTTTACAACAAAACAAGAAGCATCTTCTATATTAAGATAGAATATATTACTTCTAGTTTTATCACCTTTTCCAATTAGTTCTCCATTTGTGTCATATATCTTGGCAATATTGTTTTCAAATTCAACCTCGCATCCCAAATTGTTCAGTTGTGACACACTCAACAAATTATAGTTTAGTCCTGCAACATAGTAAGCATTGTCACATGAGATCTTGTCTATGAGTTTGATAGAACCCTTTCCTTTTATTAAACATGGTGCATCATTACCAAATCTTACACTATTTCCATTATAATGTTTTAAGGTAAAGAACTTACTTTTGTCTCCTGGCATGTGATGTGAGCATCCACTATCAATGATCCATCTATCATTTTTGTTCACACAAGTCACAAGTGCAGTTGCCTCATCTTCATCAAATTTGTCCTTCATTGCAACATAAACTACATCATTATGTTCATCAGAATCATCATCTTTAACAATCTAACACTTCTTGCCTTTGTCTTTGTAATCCTTGTTCTCTTCATTTCTTCTTCCTTTATATTTGTCACTACCTCTTTAGTTCTTCTTCTTTGGACAGTTAGCAGCAATATGACCAATCTCATTACAATTGAAAAAAATGATAGTTAACTTACCTTTGAACTTGCCTTTACCTCTGTGAAATCTTCTTGCCAACAGTGCTTCCAATTGTTCAACATCTTCTTCATCTGTATCACTGTCACTAGACACATGTTTTATCTTTCTTTTCTTTGTGTCTTGCTTTTCATCAGAATCCTTCAATAAAAACTTAGCCTTGAAAGTAGATTCAAGACTCTCTGGTTTTTAATTGTCATAGTTAGCTAACTCAAAATCAATGAGTCTACCTACTAGACCTTCAAGAGTTAGATCATTTCCTGGTATACATCTCAATTCTTGGATTGCAAAAAATCTAATAGCATAAATCTGTAGTAATGTTCTTAAGACTTTTCTTAATGCAATATCATCATCTATATGACCAATGGCTCCTCTTATTGCACGAACAACTTCTTTTATCCTAGAAACATATTGAGCAATGTTTTGACCTTATTCCATTATCATATCATCAAACTTAAGTTTGAGACTCTTAGATTTGGCTCTTTGAACATTTTTGTCTCCTCCATAGATAGTGTTTAGAGCATCCCACATTTTATTTGTAGTGTCACATCTTTTGATATCATCAAATTTGGCATAGCTTATGATAGAGGCAATCTCTAACATTTCCTGATTGTGTTCTTTGTTCTTCTTTGTATCTTCAACAATTGAAACTCCAATAGGATCAACATGTTCCACTATGATGGTAAATTGTGCATAATCTCCTAGTCCTCCAAGGTGTAGCTTCATCAAACTTTTCCATACAGGAAAGTTATCTCTGTTAAGCTTGGGTACTTCTCTTTTTAACATCTTGATCTTTGTGCTTCTAGTACCTTCAAATTAGTATTCTTAAGCAGGTGGCTCTGATACCAATTGTTAGAATTCTTTTAGAATAATTGAGAAGGGGGGTGAATTAGTTATTTAGGGTCTAGATGTACAATTAAAACTTTTCTTTAGCTTAGTGAACCCATAAAACATTCATATACATGCATGCATCCATAGGATAATGCAGTCACTAAAAACTTATAGGTTACTGTTAAATTAAATTGCAGAAATGTAAATGTGAAACACAAAAAATTCATCAAAACACTTGACACAATGATTTTATGTGGAAATCCAATTTGGGAAAAACCACCAATAATATGCTACTCCTTTTCACTCTTCTGAAGTGATGCCCTATGAAAGGCCAACCCTATTAAAGGTTACAACACACACTGTTAAATGTGACCCGGTTAAGGGATTTCAATCACCCTATTAGAAGTGAGCCTTATTAGAAGAATTTAGGCCATTCATTTGGAAAGCCACCCAATTAAAGGATGTTCAAATGATTGTTAAGTCAAACTTAATCCAAAAGATTTACCCTAAACTGATACAATTGTTAAAGAGTAACAATAGAGCTTTGATATGATACAACTTACAACTTCTCTTGCAGATTATAGATCATTATTAGTCCTCAATTCTACTTGGCTTCTATTCTTTTTAGCTCTGACATCTTGTTCACCCTTCAAGAATATATCTTCTTAAGTCTTCTTACTTAGCTCGCCAATGCAGTCATCTTTTAGGTCACCTGATGAAGCAAATTCCTGGTCTTCTTGTCTTCCTTTTCTTTTCTTTCACATACTCTTTGCTTCATGACTAGACATTCCTTTATATAGGAAATTAAGATACTTTGTCACTCATTTTCCACCATCCATTTTAGGGTTCATATGGATTAGGTAGTATATAATGTATCTAACCTACAATTTCATCTTTATTCTAGAAACTTCTCCTAGAATCCATTTGAATTCACCTATAAATAGTTTACAATAATTTTTGTGCCACTAGCTCATCAATCTTATCTTTCTCCTAGTTTACAAGTTTCAAGAAAAAAAACTTGTTAGCTTAGATTCAAAAAATCTTTGATCTTTTAAATAATGCAGTCGCTCGGCATTATCAATCTTCTAATGCTCGACACATACTATGTTGCTTGACATCAACTATGTAATCACTCAGAATTGACTAAAGTTTACTGACGCTCAACATCCATTAAACTTTACTCGGCATCTATTGTTCTACTCACCATACACTAGATTTTTCTTTTACTCAGCTCCAACTAATTTTCTCTTCAGCTTGCACTAACTTTTCTTGGTAGCTACTAATAGCTTAGTCAAGCTTGGCAGATAGTCTTTGTGTAACTTGTTCTTCTAAAGTGTCTAAGTATAACTAGCCTTTGTAACCTCGAGTAGATTATCAATACATTATGTTGTCACTATCTTAATTGATCCTTGTACTTCATTACATAATCATAACTCAATCTTTCTTCTAGGTGCTATTGTTACATCTTTTTGATCAAATCCTCTTCATCAATCAACTAAGTGATAGTACTTGAATCTTATAAGTAATTTTCTTACCAGAAAATAGCATGTTTGACATCAGTGACAAAATAATGATTGAAACACATTTTTTTCTTTAACAATCTCCCTCTTTCAATAATCTCTTTTAGCAATGATCTTTTCAATCAGATCTCAACAGGAATTATAAAAAATGAGTTGTCCATACACATGGGCAAGAGGACAAGTAAGTGACATGTTCTCACATCTGTACAAAAGGATAAAATACAAGAGGGATACCTTGGTTTATCCCATTTAATAAATAAATACAACTCCTAACAATTATTGAATACTGGCAAAGGTTAATTAGGTTCCTTTCAGATTCCAATGAACCCATGATAGCACAAAGTTATTGAATACCACAAAAAGATTACTACTCCTAACAATTATTGAATACTGGCAAAGGTTAATTAGGTTCCTTTCAGATTCCAATGAACCCATGATAGCACAAAGTGGCGTCATTTTAGACTTAAACACTGAGAGAAATATTTTCTCCATATTTACCCATCCATTGATGAAATTGGCTAGAGATTAAGATATCAGTTCAACTCGTTGGGGGAAAGGGTCATTGGGGAAAATGACAAGTAACATCCTCTTGTTCTACATTATTTTAGACTAGAGCATCCTTGAATGCTTGAGCATGTTCTTCTACTATTCAGGGGCCCAAGTGTTCATACTTTGAGCAAAATTTCTCGGGGTGTGATGTCATATTATGCATGGTAGAGAAATTTTCCAAAGGTGCCAACTATCCCCCAAGAAACATAAGTTGTTGTGGGGTAGGCGTTATACCTGTTGGTAATTGAGATACAATTACACTTTGAGTAGTGGTAGCAGGTTGGGGCTATTAGAGAAAAAGGTTAATTAAATTACCTTTTCTCCCTTCCTAAGATTTCACTTTATCCACCTTTTGCATTCTCTATTTAATATTTAATTAGTAATTATTAATTAGCTTTTACCTTTTAGGTTACCCTTTGTAACTTTTTACATTACACTTTTTGGGTTTTGATCTCCATATAAGGATAGATCATTTGTAACCATCTTATATCTTTTCTTTATCTGAGAATATAATTTGCGTGTTTTTAGAGCAAACCTTGCCTCCTCTTGTCTTTTCTTCTTTGTGATAGGTTTTCTACATGCAAGTATTTGAGTGCTTTATGGATTAGATTTGCATTTGCTCAAATCCTTCATGGTATCAAAGCCTATTTTTTTGTGTATTTCTTGAGAAAATAAGGGTCTCACTAATTTTCAAAGTAGCTTGAGGCCAAATAGACCTCACGAATAGATTTAAAAGGCATCAAAACCCTTGCTTCCATATAAAGTCTATCCATTTTGGACAACATTGATCCAGGAGGCAAAAAAACATTTGCCTAGCAAGGCTGTATGACCTTTACACACACTTTGATGTGAGATTTTTTTTTAAAATTGAAAAAATAAAGTTTAAATTTGGGGGTTTTTGACCCACCGTGGTTTAAAAAAATTGCCAATGGTCACTGAGACTACTAGCAGTTAGCAGTAATCATCAACCGTCCCATTGATTGCAGTGGCTCTCGACGACTGTTGCCACTCAGTGGGCCACTGCTGCCAACAACACCTCCCTTCCACCACCACCATCACAACTTTTCTTCCTAGAGTATAACTCTAGCTCTGATTCTCTAGCAGTGCATTTTTTGTAAAAAAAATTTTTTATTAGTTCTTTTTTTTTTTAATTATTTGATGCATTTTCAGGGGCCCTGTTGGTTTTTTCATGATATCTCAAGCATACGAAGGTCTTTTTTCGATTTGAAAGAAGCACTTGAAAGATGGTTCTGAGATAGAGAAAATGGAATAAGATGTTTTTGGTTTTGATGCAATTTGGTTGCATATTTGGGCAGTCAAATCTAGCTATTCTATTTTTCACTCTAGAGGGCATATCTTGAGCATCCCAACTTCGTTTTTTGAAAATGTTATATTTTTGGAAAGCTGGTTCAGTTATCTTTCCAAATTTACTAGTTTTTCTTCTAGATTTTGATCTAAGATCTTTCTATAATAGTTTTTTCTTTATTGTACTATGGTGGATATCTTGGGTGTTTCAAGTCTGGGGATTATTTTCTTGGCATGGGATTTATTCTTTTGGGTTGTACTATCTATTGTTACAACTCTTTTCAATTTCTAATCATTGTTGATATCATTAATAACCATATTTATGCAAACACACTGAGATAAAAGTGCCACTCCTTGTATTTCAAGATCTTTTTCATCATTGTGTCTTGTACTCGCATTACATTATAAAGTGTCATGGGGGGATAGTCGTTTTCCTTTTAGTGTCCTATTCCTTTGTCAAATGAGTGTCCCTTCCATGACATTAGCCCCATGATGTGTTGATGACACGTGCCTTTATAGGTGTCTGTACCTCTTTCTCACTCTAGATTTTCTTGGTTCTTTCTATTTTGCAGGAGTCATTGGCCCACTTTCTCAATTTCTTGCCACCTCATCCTTATCTGCATTAGGGGGGTTCTTTTGTTGTTTCTCATTCTTCCTTGGTTCAATTGATCATCTCTTTGGGCTTTGGTGTTTTATGTCATCTGTGTCTTTGAGTTCATTTATTTGCCTCCTGATTTGATGCAGATTGCAGTCTTCTCTACCTGGTTAGGTTCTATTTTTAGAGGAAATTCTATAGATTAGTAGTTTTCTTTTGATAGACTTTGCAACTTCTTCATGCTTCACTGATGTTTCTTCATGATCGCTCTCTGTTCCTATTTTTTGGAACATTCCTCTAGTTGGAGGCTTCTATAGTCCTTCACTAGGTTTTTAGCTATGTGAGGTCTCACCCAATTTTCCCTAGCACAGATGACATATTTGCATTATGATACTTCTAATTCAATGTTTTGATACACTTTTAAAACTATAGGGTTATGTCATTTTAATATCTACATTTTGATGATCCGCACTTATGTCTTCACATTAGGACCTAATTGATATAATTAATGATTCTATTTTATGTTCTAAATTATTTCAATTGCTTTAATAGAAATTGAATTGTAGAAATGCTTGAGATGTCAAATTGTAATATTTAAACAGAAACTAGTCTTAAAAGATAGATTTTGATATGCAATAGGACCTAATTCACGTACCTAGTGATTTAATAGTCATGGATTCAATATTTCATCACTATGATAGAAAATAGATTATAAGGTTGTTCAAAATGTTATTTAGACAATGTTAAGTAAAGATCAATATTGATATATAGGGATTGATATTTTAATGTTTCGAATATTTTACATGAAAATTGTTATAAAAGGAAAAGTTAATTTGAAATGATGAAATATGCAAGCCTAATATTGAACGTGATAATGATTTATTCAACACATTTACTTACTGCTTACATAATTTTCTTGGACTACTAATACTCAAGTTTAGTGTGCAGGAATTTGACCATGAGATTTAATGGGGAGCCAAGGCTCAAACCACTATAAACATGACATAGCCAAGGTTGAACTGGTGGAAAAGATTCAAACCTCATTGAAATGTATTTTGTTTCATAAATGTGAATTGTATGTGTGTGCAATAGTTTAATTCATATATATAATTAGAAACATGTCACTGTAATTGTAATGTGTTGTTTTATTGTGTCACTTGACACTTGTGTTGTCCATGTGTTGATGACTTGTCATTTAGGGTTTTGGGAAAAAGTTACCTAACCTAAACCTAACCCAATGTAGTACCCAAGTTAACCTCTTATGGTAGAGTGTTAGGAAAAGTATCCATCAAGGGGAATTCGAATTCCAACTTCCCAATAGGTTTTAGGGAACAAAAAGTGGTCCAAGGGGGTTATTTTGGTGAAAAAAAAGTTATCATATGATAGTATTATGGTTGGGGGGTCTAAATTTAACCTTTAGTAGGCCTAGATGGCTTGGCGAACCATACAAACAAGTCACTTTTAAAGAAATTCAAAATTGGGGAGTCACATGACTTCTTCCACACTCTCTTAGTTGGTAAGGCCACTTTTTTAGAAGGAGACAAGGTTAAGAAAAACAGCTCATGTTATGACCATTTTTAGATAGTGGGGGTTTTGGGATCCTTTTTTAGAGGACTTGGGATGAAATTAGTGGGTTGTCTACCCACTCTCTAATTTTAGAGACTCTTAGGGTTTGAAATTTGGGAGGGAGCTTTTCTACAACCATTCATTACCATTTTGCAAAAGGTTTCAAGGTTGGTTTCTTTTTGTCCATGTAGTATTTTTCTTCAAAACTTGCATAATGGAATTGCATTCATGAGCATGAAGGATTGTGAGTTCATATTGTAAGTAGAATTCGTGGTGTTGTATTGTTATGTATCATTCATGTAAATGTTTAAATGGTGTTCCATGTTGTGGGAAGATTGTGGCATTGTGGGGTTGAGATGAAATGTGTTGTTGCATTTGATTTTCTCTTTGTTTCTCCATTTTGTTATGTATGTTGTTTATGGGTGTAAGGACTTCACTCAGCCTTTGGGATGGGAAGAGAATTCTAGGGTGAAGGGGTTAGTTGAGCTTGAAAATGTATTGAGAACTTCAAAGTATGGGCTCCATTGTATGCCATATTCATTCATATCTTAATGGGGGTGATAAGGGAAGTATGGTGTATTAAAAAAAAAGTATGATGTATGGGCTCCAAGGGAGCTGCAACTAATGGTAGTGTGCTTTGAAGGATGATTGTGAAAGCCTGGAAAGAGCATGGAATTGTTGATTTGTGAAATCCCTGAAAGGGCATGAAATTTTTTTATTGTAGATATCGTTTGATATGGCAAGTCTCCATTTGAAAAGCGCACCTTAACCCTATGTTCATGGTTCCATTGGGGAACCATTGTGAAGTATCCTTGGGATGAAATTGTTCAAGTGTTGTAATGTGATGTATATGCATTGTGAGATGGAATGAAACCCTATTTGAGCCTTGTTCCCCAAGCTCAAGGGTGGTCTCTTTGTAGGCCTATGGTTGGGAGGATAGTACCCATGGTCTTGTTGTTTTGCTATGATGTATTGCAGATTTTATGCTCAAGGGAGCAATTGTAAAAGCTTGGAAAGATCATCCTGTAGATGTTTCTTAAAGGAGGAAACTTGTCATTTTGCATTGTACATGTATTGGAGAATCTCTCTTCACCTTATTCATGTTGTTGCAATATATGATTGTGTAGTAGCAATGAAGGGATGGGTCATTTTGTAATATTTTGAAAGGATGAAATCCTTCTCGATGTTATTGTGTATTGTATTGTAAAATTTAAACTCTTCACTTATACCATGCATTTTCATTCTAAGTACATCATTGTGAAGGATGGATCAATGAATAAAATGGTGAAATATGGATATTATCATATGTGTTTGTAACATGCATTTAGATGTAATGAAATAAAAAGAATTGTAGAACCATAGCCATTGTTGAATGTGAATGAGATTTATTTTCAACCGTAATCTAATGGGTTGGCACTCAAAATGAACTTGCAAAAATGGAACCACACTCTTTTGAGTAATGAATCAATATAAGAGAATGTAACTCAAAAGATGGTTTAAGTAAGGAAATTTTCAGTATGCATTAATTCAATGAGAAATGTCATTATTATTTCCATTATTAGAAGGAAAAGATTAATCTATAGGTTTCATATTTGATCTAATTCCAAATGCATTTCATGTGTTGAGTCATTGTTCAAGTGATATTAACAAGAGCTATTAATCTAGATAGACTATATTGGAATGTCAAAATAACATTATAGTTGATCAGAGAAGATAAATCAAATACATCAGATAGTATAAACTGCCAAGAGAAAATAGGCCTATACATACACTTTTCACTCTCTAGAAAATGTATGGGGAGTGAAAATAATCCACTCCCCAATTAAAAACTAATAAAATAATCAAATTACATTCCTAGGAATTTTCTAATTAGTAAAATAATAAGATAAGGGTCATAGTCTAAACAAGATATTAGTCTATAAAGCAAGTAAGGGTAATAATTTTGTCATGCCCAAACTACGAGGGCAAAACACAAACAAACTTTTTTTTTTAAAAAAAATTTGAATGCTCCAAGTTTGAAATGATTGATAGAAGTTTTAGTATAGGTTCTTAGCATAACATCCTAAGATTATAAACATGAGGATGATTACATTATTAAGATTTGAAACTTTTGTTATAAGATTGATATCGACAAACTTATGTTCTTACATTAACTACAACAATAAGAAACAATTATTTAAATGACAATGTAAAAGCATTCGAATTTAGATTCATTGAAAGTATATAATCAAAATCAACTATAGAACTCTTGGACAATTACCAATTTACAATTTAATTGATATTAAAAGTCACTTTAAGGAAAAACAACTTAACTAGAATTAAAACTGAACATATGTATATCAAATTTATTAACTTTAACTTTACAATTATTTTAACATATTAATAACCCATCAAAATCTTACTAAATTTAAATTTTTAAAAAAAACTAAATATAAATTAAAAAATACATTTAAACTAGTTAAAATCATATCAGTATGGCACTAACGTTGTACTAATTTAAAAGATGGTGGACCTATATATTGATATTAATTTATCATCATACATAATTCATAACAAAATTAAACTTATCGTTATAATTCTAGTTTTTAATACAATCACAAATCAATACCAAATTCAATTGTCACAAAATTAAAACTATAATGGAAACCTAGCTATATTCAAAATATATATATATTCGAAGACTAATCTAATATTAATCTTAAAATCAACTAATCTTTTAACTAATCATTACGTTATGACTTTCTAAGTTGATCAACAGCTAAATTAATTGTAAAACTAAGCTAACTATATCTAACGTAATCTAATCTTTAAATTAATTAAATACTATTAAAAGAAGAATTAACCAAATTTCATTGACAAAATAAATAATAAACTATACTAAATTAAAGCTTATTAAAATATAAATATAATTATTTACAATACTCTAAACAATAATAACTACCTATCATAAGCAAAGACTAACTAAAATACGAACTTAACTCTAATCTAAACAAGATTTAGCTTAAATTAAATACTAATTCAATTTTACATATAATTGAATTGAAAACTAATAATATTCCAAGACTAATTAATTTAACATTAATATTAAAACAACCAAATTACCCTAAAAACAAAACTAACTAAATCTAATATAATCGACTAATCATAAATCTAAACTTAATTACATTTTGAACTAACTAACTTTTAATAACGAAACTTCTATCAAATATTAATAATAATAAATAATGATAAAAAAAAGACAAAATTAACATAACTAATCTATACTAAATGAATTTAAATTACATTTAAAACTAGCTAACTAAAACTATTAACAAATAACAAAAATAATTATTATACATATACTAACTCAAATAAATAAATAGAAAACTCAAAAATTAACACATACTAAATTAACATCTTTAACAAAATTCTAATATCAATAATCTTTAAACTAAATTAATTCATCTAAAAGAAAACTATTTAAACAACTGACTCTAAGAAAATCTTAACAAAACAACTAAAATCTAAATCTAAAACATACCATCTAACAAACCCAAACTAAACTTGATTAAAACAACCACTTAACCTAACCTAACACTAACCCTTAACTAACATACCTATACAATACTTATCCCTACACACCTACACTAGCTTAAAACCCACATGCTTGGGCGGCTTCCCAAGAGGGGTCTGTTGTCCCAAGTCTGCAACCGCAGACCTACCATCCTTCTCCTCCCCTTGCATGCCAAATAGGCTTTGAAACCAGCGCAAGGTAAAACTTCAAAAAAAACAAACAAAGATTGCTAAGTTCCCCACCCCTCCATAAAGGAGAAAGAAAGAGGAGCGCTCAACAACAAGAAGAAGGGTACGGTGGTGACGTCGCCCTGAGGGGAGATAAGATGAGGGAAAAGATAGGGGGACAGGTGACGTCATCCCAAATGACTTTGCACAAGAACCTTTTTAAAATCAAAGCATTGAGATGTGACGCCCAAGGTAAGATGGGTGAGTATTAAAAAGATAAAGTTTTTATAGTAAGAGGATATTTAGATGATATTTATTTTAAATTATGCTATACACAATTTCTATTATCATAATAATTTTAATTCTAATTTATAAGATTTTACAAATGATTTAAAAGAGGATATTTTAAAGAATATTCTCTGTTCCATAAAATTTTAAATTTCAAGCCCATACAAAAGGCAGAGAGTTTTCTTACTCTCTTGGGCCACTTCTTTTTTTGTTGAAAATTTTCTAAGTGTAGAGTTAAAGTCATGTATTTTTTTTTTTTAAGTACATAATTGGAATAGAATTAAAACATAGATTTAGCCATTAACACAATAATGCAAGTTTGATTAATATCCAATAATCATAAAAACTAAATCTACATGAATTAACATAAATTTCCATTTTCAACATATATGAACAACTTGTTATATTGCCAAACTGAACATCATCAATTCCATCCAAATTTTTAAAATTCATCCATCTAAAATTAAAATTTACAATTAAATCACGTGACAAGCAATTATACTCAACACCAATTTTATTGGCCAACCTAATTCAAAGGCTCAGCCGGGAAAGAACCAAGAAGAAAACCCGGCTTCGTTGCCATTACAACAAGCTTAAAATACAATTTACAATAGGATATCAATCCCAAATTTCAACAATTAAATTGGATTTTCTTTATGACCCTCATCAAGGGATTTATAGTGTTTTCTGCAACTCACTATTTGAACCATGGATGGAACAGAATTCTAATCAGGTGACAACAAGCATGACCAAGAACAAATCAAACAAGCATATTCATACAAAGTTTTCACAAGGGATTCACAATGAATCAAAAACTAGGGGAAGGTGGATTCTTCCAACCAGGAGAAGTCAAGCACAACACCAAACAGATGCCCAATCGGGGCTATATAACAAGAACTTTCGTTCTTCCATTTCAACATACCATAATCATACCAGGTTTGTGCTAATAGGTAGGGGCCTATAACACCCTACCCTTTCTCCCTCTTCTCATCCTGAGAAGAGACTCTACACTGGTTGGAGTCCGACTAAACAGACCTTTCCCAAAATTGGTCACTTCTGCCCTCTCCAAGGGTGAGTAATACCAAAACACCCATGCAAGAACATCTCAAAAAATCCAACATAAACATGAAAGGAAATCATTTCAAATAACATGGTTTTCAAGGCTTTCCAACATACCCACAACCATACAAGCATTCAAACAACAACAGGGTAGCATAAGCATGAAACAAATATGAAAACTGAACAAGGGACATGAGAATTCCAACCTTCACAAGGAGGTAATGGCAATGAACAAGTTTGAGTAGAGCTTCCCTTTCCTTGCTTCAATCTTCAAGAACTCCTCTCTAAATGTAGAGATTGGGTAACAACCTCCATAAGTCTAAGAAGGGCCTCTAAAATAGGCCTCAAACTCAACCACCCAAAAGGAGCAATAACTATTTCCACCCACTAGCAATTCTAGAAACTCCTAACTCAACCTACACCATGGTTAAACCCTAAGTGGAGATGAGGTGAGGTAACTCAAGATAACCATGGTCAATTTTCGCACAAAGGCAAAAAGGGACTTTTTGAGTGACCTCAAAAGTCAACAAAAGGGGCTTAGGGGTTAGAAAAGACCCCTAACCCATACCCATACCCTTTGGGTATAAATATTTCATGATTGAAGCCTAAGGAAAAAGGTTTAGAGCCAAACAAAGCTAGAAATAAAATTAAGACCAACTAACAATTCTAACAAGGCAGATTAAGCACTAAACTAAATTAGGGATGACTAACCTCGATTAAGAACTCAATAAGCAAACTGACACTAACTTAAACCGACTTAGGTCCATGGGTTACACAACTAACCCTAAACAGCATATAGAAGAACATAACCAATTTACGAGTGTCAAGCGACACTAAAAGAACACAGTTACAAATACTAACATTCACTGAATACAAAAAGATACATACATACATCTCACAGCACAATACATGAATTACGAACAACAAGGTTTCCAAAATTAGCACATAGAGATCAGTTATGTTCCTCAGTCGGTTTCCTCGACTAAAATATCTGTACACTCATTGCACACATCAGTAGTCCTGAAAATCAAATGTACATATATACGTATCAGAAATTTACATAAATTGAAACATACATAAATCAAGGTTTCTTGCATCCTACTTATATCCTTAATCATAAAGATTCCCAAAATCAATGTGTTAATCGTACATTTTACTTAATTCATCACATACATATACATAAAGCATTAAATGACGGACATCAATATCTAAAAACAACATCACACAACATGAAATAATATGATAAGTTCAAGTATCTGATAATGTCTCAACATCTCGAGTCGTGAGTATCAAAATGATAAAATAACAACTAGGGCTACGGAGGGTCGGGGCGAGCCCTCACAAATTCTATATGATATCCATGACTATGGCTTGTGAAAAAGGTTACAATCATATATATATATATATATATATATATATATATATATATATATATATATATATATATATATATATATATATATATATATATATATATATATATATATACATATACATATACATATACATATACATATACATATACATATACATATGTTATGCATATGTATATGTATATGTATACATATATATATGATATATGTGTGTGTGTGTGTATATGTATATGTATATGTATATGTATATATATGTATGTGTATATATATGTATATATATGTATATATATATATATATATATATATATATATGTATATACATGTATATACATGTATATAAACAAATTAATTAACAAATAAAATAACACTTCACTCCACATCAACCCCACACAAGGACATGACCCACACATGGGGAAAAAGGGGAGTAAGACATTTGTGTTTGAAAGAACAAAAAAAATTAAAATTAAAAAAAGGAGAACACGCCCCACCTTGGTCGACCACTTTTGCACACCTAATACTACCCCTACCATCCCTCATGCACACAAGTGAGGAGGACCCCTTTCTTGGAGATTGCATCCCACTCCCCAAGGAAAGTGCATGGTCTTGGGAGAAGGATAGAAAGGTAAACGTTGGGGAGAATAAACCAATAAATAACCCCCACCACTTGCAAAGAAGATTTTCCTTTTGGACATAAGAATGGGCACCGGGGGGGCGCATTTTGGGAAAAGCTACGCCTCTCACAAGTGACACGTGACTCATAGAGGGTCACGCTTTGGGAAGAGGGAGGTAGGTTAGGAGTTGGGGAAGGGTGTTGGGAGAAATAGGTAGAATGTTTTAGTGTTTAGGTTTATGTTATTTTATTTTTGGTAGGACTTTAGTAAAGGTTAGGAATTAGTTAGTAAATAAAAAAAATATTGTGATATAGATAGGGCAAATTAAATTAGTTATGTTAGTATGAAGGGAAAAAGGGAAATTAAGTTGGTTAGATAGCTAGTAGAGGTATTAAGTTTCGAATATTATTAGTTGATGATGGAAAATAAATAAATAGGTGAGTCCACTTTTAGTTGTTATGAATTTGTAGGTATGTTAGTTAAAGGGTTAGTATGTTAGATTTTAAGGGAGAAGAGTTGTTGATAAGTTTATTAATAGGTTTTCATATATATTTTTATACATAATGTGTTATTAAGTATATAGAATGTCTTATAGTTAGGAAATGAAATTATATGTATATCATATATCATGAGCATTAATAAAGGTATTTAATTGTGTAAGATTTAATATTATAATAATAAAAGTTATTAACCTTATGAATAAATAAGCAATAACAATTCGGATGCATATATATATATATATATATATATATATATATATATATATATATATAGTGGGCTTGGGATACATCTATTCTATTAAACTCGTTGACATGTTAACTCGTCTTAAAACTGATGTGTCATGGTATTAAAAGATCAATCTTAACTAGGTGTGAAGACCCCTCTTATAACATTTACCACTAGAAATAGGATTTTGATTTAGACCATGTTACTAAACATGCTAGTGCTAGCATTACTGTAATAATCAAGGTCAGGTTTAGGTTGATCACTTGAAATAATGTTATTCACTAGAATCTAACCATTAAGGAATCACTTTCAACTTGGATATTGATTTGAAGTGTTGTGAGTTAGACTACTAGGACCATGAGTAGGTGTATCTTCTTAGTCATCTAATCCACGGACACTAACTGCAACTTGGCTTGTGTAGATTAACCTGTTTACCTTTCAAAAAGATTAGTGCGTCTTATGGTAAGGTAACGAATCCTCTTGCATTGATATCAAATGAAATTATTCATCCCTAAACTTTATCCTAGAATACTATTATTTTAGCCATGATACCTAAGGCCTGGTTGAAGCAGTAATGTTCCAAATGATTAAGTAATATCCTAATTTCCTTAAGAAGCATGAGTTGTACATTTCAAACATTGAATAGTTTGTAATAAACATATTTTGTTATGCAATTTTCTATTATTACCTTTTTTTTAAAAAGTGTGTGTTTTGCCTTGTCAAAATTTGGGCATGACAAGCTATCTCTTTTTGGAGTAGAGTTTTACCCACTGGGTTTTCTCTATTTCTCTATATCATAGAGATTTGGTTGTGATTGAGTACCTTATCAGGCCTTGTTTCCGGAACCCAAGTTTTCTTTCAACATTGCATTGTAGTTTCCTTGCTCTTTTTGCATTGTTTGTGACTGCATTGTTTCTCCTCTTAAGGGGGGTTGTTAGAGAAAAAATTTAATTTTATTTCATTAAATAAATTACCTTTTCTCCTTTCTTAAGATTTCTCTTTGTACACCTTTTGCATTCTCTATTTAATAATTAATTAGTAATTATTAAATAACTTTTATCTTTTAGGTTATCCTTTTTGGGTTTCAATCTCCCTATAAGGATAGATCGTTTGTAAGAATCTTATATTTTTTCTTTATCTAAGAAATCTGCATGTTTTTAGAGAAAACCCTTGCCTCCTTTTGTCTTTTTCTTCTCTATGACAGGTTTTCTACATGTGGGTATTGAGGACTTCATGGATTTGATTTGTGTATTTTCTCAAATTCTTGAAGGGCTTGGAAGCCTTACCCTTCTTCTTCTGTTTGTTTTTCTTGTTTCAGACTATAAATCTGAGTTCTATGAACTCTGTGGGGGATAACAGATGATCACAATTGCCAAAGGTGAGTCATAGAAAAAAGAGCTAAGTTGATGTAAGCTTTGGGGGATATAATACTCATTGAACTATCATTCAGGTGGAGATCAATTAGGGTCTTCAAATCCAAAACCAAAATCAAATGAAGTTGATGAACTTGAACTTTTGTAGTCCAATTTTTACTCTACACAGGAATGAATGACACCAAGAATAAACCAATGGTGCACAAAAAAATTGTTTGAAGGCTCAAAAGGGCCCCACTTCTAGTTTAATTTATCTGTTGATAGAATTGTTTTTTGCGCATTGCCAACAAAGTAACAATTGTCACCAGACTAGAATGTTTGACCAATATCATCTGAAATAGTACAGAGAACTCTTGACTCCCAAGCTCCTACAAATTGGGTCTCAATTGTGCAAGGAATAAGAAAAGTTGGATATAAAGGAGGTGAATGTATTTATAATAAGTTAAGAAGAGAATTCAACAATTCTTCACACATATTGGTTTTAAAAATAGATCACCTGAATTGGGTTGGACAAATATTATAGAATAGAACCAAGGGGTTACAAAAAGCTAATAAAAATAAATAAAGAGCCTATAGGGTTAGATATTTAATCTACCTATAGTATACTTTTACACAATTACTATTAGCAATACATGCTTGGATGGTAGGATAACTTAAATACATGCTCGATTAATCAACCTAACATAAATAAGTGCTACAAATAAAATAACACTGAATTAAACAAGATCATTTAGATTTATGCAAGCCAAGGAAGATAACAGTAACAAAATAAAAATATTTTGTTGCTCTCGAAGACAAATAAATCCCATAACAAGAACTCGAGGATTTATTTACTCTAATAACACCTTATAACTACTAGCATGCACTAGGTGAAACAATGCTTAAGGGAAGCCAAATTACAAGAAAAAGAAAATGTAGTACTATTTTCATTCATAACGTTGGTGCTACAATGAAATGGAAGATAAAAGCATCAATTTTACTGACCCTAGAAAAGTTGGCATTCTTTTTATTTGTAGGAAACTATCTATAGCTTTAGGCATGAAACTAAGATCTTACCCTAACTAACTCACCTACCACCTTTATTTTTGAGATCAAAAAAATCTACTATTATCTTCATGTAGAAACAACTATGAAAGAGGAAATTATGCTTGAAATGTTATGAAAGGGGGGATGAAAAGAAGTGGAAAATAAGGAAGGGGATTTTCCAAAGAAAGTATGATCCATAAATGCTGATTTTTGCATGATTTTTCTATCAAATCTCTCTCAGTTATCTCCTCGAGGCACTTGCAAATTGATAAAAAGAACTCCACTTCTCTAATAGTCTTAAATGCATCCAGTATGTGAGGAAACACATAGTTGACAAAAAGGAATTATTTATCTTCCATCATTAAGTACTCACTACATCATTAATAAGTATGTTGGCCAACAACGATAATGGAATGTCAGATTTGGAAGGAACCCAACATACTTGCCCACATATCCAAAGGACTTGAGTTCCAAGACTTTCAAATATAGAACATTGAATGCCAACAACCATGTAATGCAAGTTCACTCTACCAAGTCACAAGGAAGAGAGAATCTTGGACCCATTTCTTCACTTAGTAGAGTTGTGGTGCCTCTAAAATCAAGTGAAGCTCCCTTTGAGAAAGTATTGAAGTTGGCCAAAAGGATCCCTACATGGTGAAAATCTTTCTTATAGGGGAGTCCTCGTTAAGAGCTCTCCCATATCATGACACCCAAAGGGTTGATCATACAAGGGGAGACCTCATTGAGCCAAGAAGATAAACATTTTTTACTCTCTCTCGTAGAGTGCCAATCGTACAAGCATCCTTTCATTTGTAATCTTTTTGCTTCCAAAATTTCCCTTCTTCGAAAGCCTCGACTCCTATGTTGGCAACTAGTCCTCCTATGGTTTGGATCTTGGGATTCAACTAACCTAGAACCCTTGGGGAATCATCTTCCGATCTTCATGTAGAGATGCCCTTTTTATCAAGCAGTCTCCATCTTCTGGAATTTGCATTAGTCTTTGTCTAGCCATGATACTTGAATAATTTTGTCATTCCTCCAAAGCCAACACTCATTAGCACCTGCAAAGACTAGACACACATTACCATGATCCACTTTTCAAAAATATTTCTTTTATCATACTTAATATTTTAGGGATTCTAAGCTCTTATGTATTCCCATCCTTTAGGAAGGAAAAATGTGCCACATGTAAAAGGGACATGTAAAATACGAAACCCTAAACAAGTATACTAACTTTTGGTAAAAGAAAAAAGAATGGCAACCATGAGCCATAACTTAGAAGCATGAAACTATCTCTCACTAGTAGTAGGGGATGAAATTCTTAAATCTTGAGAACCTATAATTTCAAACCTCATGAGTACTAAAACAGATAGTTTCAAACTTACCACCACATTACTAATTGCTCTCTACTAGAAACTAAAAAAAATACGTCACTCAAACAAGACTTCTGATGATGTGGTTAATGACACTGAGTTGTCCTTATGCAATTAACAAGATCACTATTCGACATTTACACGTGTGACACATGGATTAATAAGTGCTAGGTACTCTTGATGTGACAACCATTTAAATTTAAATACCAACAAACTTGTTGTAAATGACGCAAGACACTCAACCTGAGGAAGGATGTTGCATCTAGGTAGATGAGCAAAAGTTGAAAACCACCATTCACAGTCACCTTAGAAAATCATGGAGCACTGGTGTTACTCTAATGAACCACCATATCCTACTAAGACTGAAACCGCATATGTGCATGCAAGAGTGACAACATACTCATATTCTCTATCTTTCAGAGCCAAAAACCACCACCTAGGCACCCATGAAGGCATGCATGTGAACCCTTAGCTAAGAAAAACAAAACTTGTTTAGTCAGATCCTACCTTAAACAAAAACTAGGACCAAAAGAGGGTACCATAGGGCACCCAAATGATGAAAACCACGTTGACACAGGGCAAGTGCCCAAGAAAAACTAGTAGAAGTGAAACTTGTACCATCAAACCAAACAAAATGCAAAGAAAAGAGACAAAACTAAACTTACCCTCTCTTATAGGGAGATGGGATTTGCACTATGGATTTTAAATGCCCTTGTGGGGGTCCAAAATCTAGACTACCTAGTACATTTCACCTAAAGAATTCAAGTCAATTTGCCAAAATACAAAGGGTGGATCCAAAGCGGCTCCACCCAACTATAAACGACCATAAAAACAAGAAACCACATGCAAGCTCAATCGAGAGAGTTGTGTGACCATCCAAAATGAAACATGCCAAAAGTGACAGAAAGAAAAGATGACCACGAAGGAAGAAGAAAGGAAAAAGGATGGACCACACAAAACCAGAAAGACACGACCTACAAATAAAAGAAATGTAGAAGGGAGAAACACCAACTTGGAGCACTAAAATAGAGAAGTGTCACAATGCCAGGACCTATCCTCGTATGCATGTGAACCAAAACCATCCTAACCCTAAGAAAACACCCTTGTGGACTTGCAGAACAAACACTTATAAGCAGGGTGACAACTTAAACAACAACTTTTACTTTGTGATATTGCTATTAGGATTTAACTATGTGATTTTTGAGTCAAACTCATTGACCCATATTTCATGAGTAGTGATTCACCGATCCCATCTCTCAAGAGAATTTATGGGACACCTAGAACTCATTGGATCTAGCTGATGCTCACAGAGGTGAAGCACTGAGACTTTCCGGGAGGTCACCCATCCCATTTCTACTCCAGATCAAGTGTGCTTAACTATGGAGTTTCCTCCATGGTTAACCCACTTTTCTTACAACCCTATTTGCAAAACCTTCACCAAGTGTTGTGCCTTATGAAGCATTCCTTAGAAAGCCCCTTAAGCTCATTAATTGATAAGTAGGAGATATTTTCCACAACATGTATTCAATTTGCACTTGATTTTTTACTTGGTTGATGACCTTGGTATGAGATGTTGGCATTGGTTGATTGTCTTTTTGACTTTGGTTATTCTTTCTTTATGAGTAGTTGTGTCGCGCTTGAGGTATATTGAGCTATCATGATTCCTTTCCTAGAAGTTAACTTTTGTGATTTGATATTTGTGTGTGGATCATACATAGAGAAAAATTGTGATTATTGAACAAAATAACAATTAATCCCTTTAGGCATCTTACATAACACATCGATCATGATAGTTAAAAGGTGCATAAATTGTACTTGTCTTTCATTAATGAACTTTGTCATGCGTCCAACTTTAGAACCACATAAATCTTTCCCCACCGTCAGAGACACATGTGAATAGATTCATACCTGATTCGAAAGTAGCTTTTTGCGAAGACTGATGATCCACTATGCCAAGGTTGGAAATCCTCACTTTTGTCTTCCACATGCAAGGGTCCCATATCTTGGACAATGATGTGGAAACTCGAACACCGAAAACCAAAACCAAGCAAAAGAACTTACCTCAAGTGAGGTAAGGAAAAACATAAAAGAGGAGGACCCAGCTTTTTGGTCACAAAAAATAGGGATGTGAATGCAAGGCATAACATAGCCTTATATGCAATTTTATAAATTTGAGGCAATTCTCCTTGATATATTTATTTTTAAAAAATACTCATTTATGATCAAAAGAAATAATGAATTCCACAATGGAAATTCTACTTATACACTTAACTTTCATTGACCAATGATATATACCTTCATGTGCACATTAGGACACATTGGAAACATGAGGTTTTGATGAGTAGGAAAATCAAGAACCCAATAAAAGTAAAGGAGATAAATAAGCCAACATTTTCAAAGTTTTAAATGATAAAGAAAAGTATAACAAGACCTAAAATTTCATTTACTAAAAAAGTAATTAAGATTGTGGACTACATTTAACAATTGTGAAATAGGGAATCTAAATACATAACATGATGCATCAACAAAAGAACAACTAGTAGGTTTTAATGGTTTGACTTTGAGTGTAACAAATGAAAAGAATGAAACTTTTTTCTAAGTAAATTTATACATTAGACTAAATTTTAAATTTATTTATTATATCAAAATTTGTAGAATTATGTTATAGGAGACATTTTCTAATGTCATATGAAGACAAATTTTAAGAAAAGTTAGAATTTAATGTATAATTTAAATTGTATAAGTGGTCAAAGTTAACTATAACACTACTCCTCTAACTTTGTAAGAATATGCACAAGTTCTTAAAATGCTTAAAATATTTTAAATGTTTTCATCATTCGCACCATTCACTTGTAATAAAAGCTGCCACCACTAAAAGCCAATTAATAATTATATTATTTTAATTTTATTTAAAATAATTATGCTTTTTGAACTAGCCGTTGAGAGGAGCGGAGTCAGCATTTCAAATTTGGTTACATAAATTCTTTCGTTGCGTTCATTTTTCTTAGTGTTCTCTCAATGTTCCGTTCTGTTCCTTCTTTGTTTCGTGATTGTCCATTGCTTTCAATTTGTTTTGTTCTCTCTGTGTGTCCAATTTTCTGAAGTAACCCTTCTTTGTTTCGAGATTGTCAATTGCTTTGATTTGTTTGATTGATCACAGTGTGCACCTTATGTTTCTTCTTTTCATTTTCTGTCCACCTTATGTTTGTTCTTTTCATTTTCGTTTTTCTCTCTCTTTTAGTATTGTTTTTTGTGGTTGAGCAGAGGAAGGGACAGAACAGAGGAAGAAGCGGAGCAATTGAGGGCAAATTCTTCTTCCAGGTACGTAGAATTTAATACCCAAATTCTTCCACAGAAAAGTTACAAGTTGGAAAAAAAAGTTACTACCTAAATTCTTCTATAGAGTTTAGATTTCTCTAATTATGATCACACAGAAACAACTTCTTTTCGATTCCTTTTTAGGGCATCAACTTTCTTTGATTCTTCCTTTACTTCCCTTATTTTAGTGTCGTTTCAGTAAAATGATAAATAGTTAATTATTATTTAGGGTTTGGGGCGTAATGACAGACAATGAAGAAGTTCTCCATGGAGGTTCCTCTTCTTTTACTTTGCTTAATTTACGACATTGTTTATTTTCTTTTAATAGCAGGGCGTTATCTTGTATCAAACATAGCACACTGAATCAAGGAAAAGGAAAAGTGAAAGGCAATTAAAAGATAAAAATTAACAATTAATCATTATTTTAAGATGATTAAAATACGTGCATATATGTAATTTATTAAGTAGTGATTTCCTGTGCATCATTAGAACAAAAAATAAGTAAATCCTTCCCTGGTGGCTATATAGTCAGCTAATAATGAATCTCTGATGGTGTTCAGTCCCCCTCTCTGTATTGTTGAAAGAGCAATTATACGGTTTTATTATCTGTTTCAGTTAAGAGTACCATGCATGAATAATGCTTATGAACTTTATGTTTCTTATAATCTCAATGTTTAGCAACATTTTCCAACAAAAAATATAAATAAACTCCCTGTACACATGTACATATTTCAACTCTAAAACAACAGTGTGAACCATCGATACCATTCTTACCTATATATAATTTTAAATCCATATGTTAGTTATTTTCTGAAATTTTGAACAGAGACCCTATATAACTGTATAAATTTTAACTATAAAATAGCAGTATGAAAAAATCTTATGCTCACCTATATATTGGAATCCATGTGGCGGTTATTTTCTGCAATATCTATCTCAGAATGTGTATATATTCTATGGTATTAAATAGTTTTATTATCTTCTTAGTTTTGTTGTCATTGGTCTCCAATAGCATTATGGTTGTCTTTCATTACAAGCGGCATGTTTGGTCTTGGAGATAATTTGACGTTTTTGTCTCTTTGGAATATAATGAAGTGAGAGTCCAACGTAGGCATGTGACACAGGACCCGGCAAATATTCATGTAACCTATGCAAAGAAGAAGAGGTGGGAAGTTCGTATGTTTGATCATAGAGATAGCTGAATGCTTTATTGTTATTAATAGAATCACTCTAAGGGGGTAAGATTCTTTATACTACTGAGATTGTTGGGTTTAATTCAAACACAGATTTGTAAGGCTACCATTCTTTTTATATGCATTTAAGAAATGAAGGCTTCGCTCATGCAGTTATATTGATGAGCAACTATGGATTGTTTTTATTGGGATCACTGGACTTCTACTTTGCAGGATCATTTCCATTATATGTAGCTTAGCAGTTCATTGACTTCATAGGTTATACAACTGCAATGCCCAATTGGGCTTCTGGTATGCCAGAACATTTCCTTCCCTGCAGTTTTTTGGTGTAGAATTGTATTGTTTATTGGATTTTAAAGGTTTTACAGAACTTCCAAATCATCCACAATTGTAACTGAACTTTGTTGGTTCTGGAATGTAATAATTTTGGTTCGCAGTTTTAATATTTTTTTGAATTCCTTAATTTGGCAGCTTTGATAAGTTTGTTGGATTTATCCATTTTCTTTAATATTTGAAATGGGAAACAGGGATTTTATAATCCTTGTTTTCATTGCCCTTGGGTTCTGTTGATGTCAGTTTTTGTACCACTACATAACATATTAGCAATTGAACATTTTATATGGGATGTCAAATCCTCAATTCCTCTCTTGAAAAGTTAATACTTATGATGACATAAGCATGAACTCCAACATTCCTTACACCTGTGGATACTAAGGGTAAGGTCCCATGGGCACCTCCTTGCTTAAAAATAGAGGGGGTGCCGCTCACTTTTTTAAGGAACTTTTAAATGGAAGCGGTCTCATGAATTTTTAATGTGAATCTGCTTTAAACAATTAGCTCCTACATACAAAGGAAGCTGGTGGCAGCAAATGAAATATTAAATATGAAAATTATATTTCTTCATAAATGAAATGTTAAATATAAAAATTGTATTTCTTCATAATTTTGGCCGGATGAATTGGTTTTTGGTGGGAAAATGAAAACAGATTATTGACGAGTGGCAAAATTTTCTCCTAAACTGGTGGGGCTAATTCCAGCCCCACCCCTTTTTCATCTGTTCGAAATGAAAAAGCTAAAAAGTAGAGGCAAAAATGCATGGGACTTCCAGTTCCCAAAAAATAGAACCCAAGCCCCCTCCATGGGATCTTTGCGTAACTCAGTTATCAATGTGATCTGCTGGTAATCACATTGGTGGCCTTACACTATTCTTTGAGGACAACTTGGATTTCTGGTATGACGGTGATGGTTATTAGGTGTGAGTGCAAGATGATGTTGATGGAGATGGTGATAGTGATGGGAAGTGTGCTCTAATACTTTTACTTCTCTAACTTTTTTCTTCTAAACCTCAACTACTCAACTACTTGCTATTCTACTCCTACTCCTATGAATGGAAAGATTAGCAAATGGACGGGGATCGGATCTAATGAAATTTTACCGGTGACTCCACCTCCATAGATGCAATGATTCAAAGGGAAAGGACTAGTTTACCACACAAGGCTTTCCAACAAGCTGCTAGGATGCTAGTGGTCTAGTTATTGATCCTTATCAAACATCCACTAATGATACCATGCAACTATCCATCTACTTTACTCTTTACTTAACAACTTGAAATGAGATCTACTTTCGTAACTTCAAAATGAAATATAGTTCTAACAATTGGAAGTAGAAACCATGCAACAACACCAAAAGTTCTTAATCACCATTCAAGTCATAACAATGAAAAAGAAAAGTATTTTTTTGGCATTATCTTTTTAATAATTCTCTTTGACCATTACAAATGAGAGCAAATGGCCTTATATAGAGGCCAAAACATACAATTGATGGTAGAGATAAATAGGCAAAATCAACAATCCAGATCGGATCCTAGAAACCCTAATTAGAGTTGCTACCCCATCGGCCAATGAGAAGATGCCACCTCATCAATGGACCAATGAAAAAAAATAGAAAAGTAGCAACCAATGAGAAGGCACCAAAATGGTTGCCAATTAAAATTAGACACTTGTCCTACCCTAGAACAAAGAGAAATTGCCACTTGGGCTTACATCAGATGATCTTCTAATATAAATCTCCCCTTTTCTTTCATTCTTTTAGCTAAGGCAATGAGCCTAGCTAACCTTTCGTTGACTTCCTCCATGGGAGGGCAAGGTGTATGCTTTATCTTGAGTTCAGTCGATTTCATCATGTTGCTTGCTGCTTGTAGTGTCTTCTCTTGGTCCCTCTCATACTCTTTTGTGTATCCAATAAAGGCATTGAGGGAGGAAAGGGTGCACAAATATTTCTTCTTGACAGAAGCCTTTCCTAACTCATTCGATTTTGATCCAAGCCCTATCTCATTGATGTCATCTTCTTTGATATCCTCAAAATCAAGTGCCACTCCGATGTCACTCATCATGGTTGAAATGGAAGTGTCGATGTCTAGGCTGTGTTGTGCGATTGCATTCTGTATCTCCTCAAGTGTTCTCAATCTGGTAGCCAAGGCAACAAACCAAGACTCTACCATACTTAATCCTCCTTCATCAACCAACTTGGCCCTTTCCAAATATGTCTCTGGTAGCCCAATGAACGGTTGTAGCCTGGGAATAGCTAAATCTTTGACTGGAAGGAAATCCTTCCACTCCTCTTCAAATACTCTGAATTTGTTTCTAACAGTCACTAATGACTAGAATGTCGAGATAAAGGAAGGCAAGAAATCTTGCCCATCTTGGATTGTATCATGGATCCAATCCTTGACTTCACGTAGCTGAGCCACTGTCTCTTCTATGTTGCTCCCACTATCTTGAGGAAGCGCTACCTGGTGCAGCTGTTGGATGGGCTGACAATCTCTCCAATACTTGTTCTCTACCTTCAACATTAAGATCTTTTCATTTGCCTTCCTCAATCTTTCCCTAATTGAAACTATGCCCTCCCGGATCTCCTCACATTCCATGTCATCTGTATTCCTTCCCAAGTTATGTTCAACTATCTCGTATTCTTGGGCTGCAATCTCATCCAATGCCTTGTCAACTGTTGGTATAGCAATTTGAACCCTTCGGTGACCATCACTATCGCTTCTTATAGTCTTTGTTGTTCTGTAAATGAAGCTGAGGATAACATTCATGCACCAAATATTGCACCAGCCCATTGCCAATCTCTTATAAGGCCTTAGGTCCAGGATTTTTATACAATCTAGCAATTAGATAAAACAGTTAGGATCCCATGTAGAATTGCTTTTGATTTTGTACGGTTCTAAGTTGCAACTCTAGATTCTTGCCTATGATCCTAGCCCAATCAAATCTTCTTTTTCTTTTTTGAATTTCATCAATAAAGAAGTACATCCAATTTTTGAATTGCATACCTTGAGCTACGCCCATAATACGGCTGAGGAGCACAATGAGATCGCCATATTCTGATTTGAAATCTGCCATTGTGAGCCTTGATGATCTAATAATTTCTTTCTTTCCTTTGTGTAGCCAATCCTATTTTAAATGCATGAAATAAATCTCCTGGTTGTCTTGAAATGACGTGGCCACCTGGTCCATCATCACTACTGTCATGCTCTTGTACTAGGGAATGTTAAATGTTTCTTCGATCGCCTGTCCGCCCATTGTTCTTGTACTGGATCGAATGTTAAATGTTATTGCTTCGACCCATTGCCAATCTCTCCTAAGGCCTTAGGTTAAGGATTTTTATACAATATAGCGCAATTAGATAAAACAGATAGGATCCCACGTAGAATTGCTTTTGATTTTGTATGGTTCTAAGTTGCAACTCTAGATTCTCGCCTACGATCCTAGCCCAATCAAATCTTCTTTTTCCTTTTTCAATTTCATCAATAACATACATCCAATTTTCAAATTACATACCTTGAGCTAGGCCCATAATCCGGCTAAGGAGCACAATGAGATCATCATATTCTGATTTTAAAATCTACCACTGTGAGCCTTGATGATCTAGTAACTCCTTTCTTTCCTTCGTGTAGCCAATCCTATTTTAAATGCATGAAATAAATCTCCTGGTTGTCTTGAAATGACTTGGCTGCCTAGTCCATCATCACTACTATCATGCTCTTGTACTGGGGAATGTTAAATGCTTCTTCGATCACCTATCTGCCAATGTTGGCCAACACTCTCTTCCTTTCATCAAAAATGATGGATTTACTAATTAGATCAAATTATTGAGATATTATCTCCTTAGTTAAATACTTTCTATAATGGTCAACTACTTGTTTGTAGTTCGTCTTTCAGTCTAGATAGGAATGTTTCCTATCCTGTCTCTTTTGTCTTCAGTCTAGGTAGGAATGTTTCCTATCTTGTCTTCAGTTTTGTTTCTAATTTTGTCTTTAGTCTACGTTGTTTCTTTTAATTCTTTATAAGGAACACATTTGTTCCTCTGTTAATCAATAAATCATTCGAAATTTTGTTAATCTACCAATTCTTGAATCTTGTAACATGGTATCAGAGCAAATACTTCAAATTTCTAAGATTTTTCACATAAACCCGACTAGGGTTTCAATTTTGTTGTGAATATTTTTCGTTCGTTCGAATCTTGGAGATCATCACATTTTTTTGACTAGGGTTTTTCATTCAAAATATGAAAATCCAGAACTGGAAAATTGCGCATTTACTACCTGCAAATCACTATTAACTCATTTTTTTTACTGGATTAAATTGCGGGTTTCTTTGAATTCACGGCTTCCTTCTGATGTCTCAGCCTGGAAGTCAAACTCTATTTTAGAGCTGTCTCGGCCTAAAGTCATGAGTTTTTTGGCACACTTTTGCACCCATTTTTTGTAGATGGAATTTGGTTCTTTTGCTCGCCTGCAATTGCAAAATCGTGTTTTTTTGGCTCACACAGTCATCTCTGGTTGAGTGTCTCTTTCTAGAACAAAAATAGACCTTTTTTTATCAACAGTCCATCATTTTTTCCTGCAGATTTGACCTCCATGGTCACTGCCTGATTTTTTGCCCAAAACTCTAATTTTTGGGTCTGAATTTTTTTTTGTTTGCAAAATCTTGATGGGTTTTTCGAGAGCTCAATTGGGTTGTCGTCCAATTTTTCTAGGTTTCTCGATTTTTGTGCCTCAATTTTTGAGCCAACGAATCTAGAAAATGACAGCATATTCCTTCTTGGTTTTTTGAGCTCTCTTCTGGGTCACTCTAATTTTTCTGGGTCAGCTAGGAATTTGCTTTGAAATCTGTGTCTATTGCATTTCAATCTTGAAGTTTATACCTGAATTCTTCAAAATGGCATCTTTGACTAATCTAATGTTGAAGGGCAATCTACGATTCAATGGCCACAATTATAACCACTAGAAGTAGCGCATGTTAACCATCTTTGAGTATTATTGTTTGAATGAGCTTGTTCTAGGCACAAAGACTCTTCCAACCTCCGATTAAGCAAAACACGAAAAGTTTGATGATCGCAATCGAGAGGCTATTATGCTTCTTAAGCTCTCTATTATCGATGATCAGCTACTGCAGATTCCTTCCACCAAGTCAGTTGCAAAAATTTGAAAATATTTGAAGGCACAACATGAAACATCTAACAAGAGTCGAGCATTCTTTCTGAAGAACCAGTTGTTCTCCATTATGATGGATGAACGTATGTCCTTGCAAGAGCATCTGAAAAAGACTAAGGACATCCTCAATCAGCTTGAAGCTATTGGCTAGAAAATGGAGGAAGAGGATATGGTAGTCATCACTCTAAAAAGTCTACCATCGTCCTATAAGCACTTCATAGAAACACTCAACATTACGTCAACTAATGTTGATTTGAAGTTTCCAGAATAATGCACCAAACTTCTACTTTGATTCTCAAATAGTAATTCATTTGATCTTCATTTTCCCAATGTTTGTCCGAGAACCTGAGTTCGTGTGGGAATGCACCAAGCACTTTTCTTAAAATAAAAACTAAAAATAAAATAAAATTGCAGATGCTACTGGGAAAAGTTCTAGGTTTACATCTAGATGCCATCGAGAAGGTTTTCAAAGTGTCAGAGAATTTAGTTTGTGTTGATCTACAAAGGAGAATTCACAACAACTTGAACAAGAAAAAACTTGAACACATCAAGATTTCAAATGACAATGTATAATTCATCAAAGAAAGTCAGAGGCTATCAAAAGACGCAACACCATGGTTATCAAAATGAATGCAATGGCACGAAATGCAGGAATTCTCCATCCTATAATCATCCAAGATAACATCGCTAGGTACAAGGCCCTTTAGAACAATCCCTAGAATTGTTTCAATCTTCTTCTGACTTCTTCCTTATTTAGTTTCCAACTTTGTAGATGAAAAGGATGTATTACATGAAATTGTGCAATTACATGTAATACAATTTGCATGTATAATGACATGTAATCCAATTATTTCTCTGTTTGAGGCTTTAGGAGATATTGTTATTCTTAGTGATTTCAATGCTCGTACTAAGGATCGTTAGATCCCTTTACATGATCCTGGCTCTGATTTGAACTGCATTTCTGAGTTAGATCCGACTACTATGGGCCTGCAGCGCACTTCAGAGGATGTTCTTGGGCCATTCTCTGTTTATGGTTGCCACCTCCTCTAGCTTTGTGAGTCTTCTGGGTTGTTGATCCTGAATGGTTTATCCTTCCTTCTTGGATCGGACCTCTTTACCTGCTAGCCGCATTGTGGTGGTGCGAGTGTTGTTGACTATGTCATTTCCTCTCCTTCTTTCATTTCTTCCATTCGCAATTTCACCATTTCGCGTCTTTCGCTAGCCGATCATGCTCTTCTTAGCATTTCTATTTGTGTTTCATCCCACCCTTCCCCACCCTTACTCTGTCGGACTAGTACCGTCTCCCTTCCTACTCGCTACCATTACCTTGAGAGTGATGGTGAGCTCTTTACTTATCACCTTAGGCGTCTTTTGTCACCCACTAGTTTTGATGACTCGCTGACTACCTTAGACATGTTTGATTTTCTTGCCTCTGCCATATGGGATTCTGCTCTCCTTTCTATTACCCACCATTCCCCTCCTCTCTCTCTCACAGCTAACAGTCGGAATACCTGTCCTATGAATAAATGGTTTGATGCTGACTACAAGGCTTTCCATCGCTCTATTTGTATCGCCTTTGAGGCTCAGTCTCCTGCCTTTACCCATCTGCGTGTTTCTTATCTACATTTTCTTCGTCATAAGAAACATTCTTTTGCCTCTTTTTAGTGCAGAACCCTTTGCTCCACACTTATCTAGAATCTCCAGATCTTCTGGCATACCCTTTTCCCTCGTTGCTCCCCCCCATCCTCCACTCTTGACTATCATTCTCTGACCTCCCATATCACGACGCTTTATGACATTCCTGGCCAGCCTCCTCTCTACTCAACTCCACCTCCCCACTGCCATTTGTTCACCTATTCTAGCATTATGGAGGCCATCAGATCTTTAAGATGTAGTAGAGCAGTTGATGAAGAGGGTTTTCAGGCAGAACTTTTCAAACTTGGTGCTTCAGTTCTTGGATCTTACCTTCTTACACTCTTTAATAGAGTGGTTTGCACTGGTTTTCTTGATTCCTGGTCTAGACACGTCGTTTACCCTATTCACAAGTCTAGGCCTATTTTTGATCCAGGAAATTACAGAACTATTATGATTGGTCATACTTTTGCCAAACTTTATGCCACTACTCTGAACACCATGTTATCCAGTGAGCTTGATCGACGAGGTTGTAGGGTGAGAGCTCAGGCTGGATTTCAGGCAAACTACCAAACTATGGATCATGTTTTTACACTACGGGCTATCATTAAGGAGGCTAGACACCGCTCTCAGAAGGTCTATTGTTGTTTTGTGGACTTCCGTAAGGCTTTTGATTCTGTTCCTAGGTTGGCTTTATTTCAGCGGCTTCAAGAGATTGGGATTTCAGATATGTTACAGACTGTTATTTTGAGACTTTATGAGAAGGTTATTGGTAGGCTCAAAACTCCGGAGGGCTTTTCTGATCCGATTCAGAGCACCATTGGCGTGAAGCAGGGTTGTCCTCTTTCCCCTACACTGTTTGGCTTGTATATTGATGAGTTGGAGGATTTCTTTATGAAATCCTCTCAACCAGGAGATGGGTGTTATTTACATCAGGTTTTATTCTCTATTCTCCTCTTTGTTGATGATGTCGTTCTCTTGGCCTCTTCTTCCGATGGCTTACAAAGACTCCTTGATAGTCTTGCTTCTTTCTATACCTAGCGATAGCTTGTGGTCAATTTATCTAAGACACGAGTTATGGTCTTTAACTGTTTAAAGACCTCTCATCCCCATTTCTTCTTCCAGGGGAAGGAGGTTGAGATTACTCCCTCTTACATGTATCTTGGTGTGAAGTTCTTAAGACCACATTTTAGTTTGAGACCTGTTATTCAGTCTAGAGTCAATATGGGTATGGGCTCCCTGGCTTTGCTGGAGAGACAATTCTTCAGGCATCATTTTTAAGATATTTCATCCAAGTTGTCTCTTTTTGATTCCTTGGTTCGTCCGACAGTCCTCTATGGTTTTGTGGCTTGGGGACCTCCTCTTATTGATTCTGATTAGGCTTCTATTGAGCGGGTCCAGACACTGATGTTGCGTCTTATCATTAGGTGTCACAGATTCACCCCTCATAGCATTGTTTTAGCGGAGTTTGGTGCTCATCCTCTCAAACTTGTCGTTATTTTTTACTTGATTTGGTTTCTTCATCGGCTTCATGGTTTTATGGAGATAGGTGCTGACCGAAAAAGATACTCTTTTTTGGCATATTGTTCTTCGATTAAGATTATGAGATCTGACACTTCTGCTAGATCAAGATGTTGGTACACTCAGGCCACCTCTTTGTTGGGTTCGATCGGGATTGAGATTGATCGTCTTCCTCCCTATCATTTTTTGCTAGATGCCCCAGCTCATCTTCTTCCCTCTCGTTAGGAGTTGAATGAGCATGTTAGACATGATATCTATAGGCAGTACATTACCACTACTTGGTGTCATCCCCTGGGTGGTTTGCGACCTAAGATGGCCTTCTATGCTGAGCATTTTCTTGTTATTCAGGACGGTATTGTTGTTTTCCCTACCCATCTTTACTAGTGTTGGAATCATGCATTACGATTCTCTTTGGGCTCTTTTAGGGTTGGTTCTCATCGTCTCAGAGCTCGGACTGATCACCATATGGATCAGGCTGATCGATTATGCTAGTTATGCACTCTAATGGAGGTTGAGACCGAGACTCACTTCATATTTCGTTGTCCTCATTACTATTAGATCAGAGGGAGATTCTATTGCCTTTTCAGAGACTATTCTTCTCTCTCGATGTTCTTCAATTATATTGATCAGCGATATTTAGCACTTTATCTTCAGGAGGCCACCCATCTTCGAGAGAATACCTTGCAATCCTTTCATCAGAGACAGGCTTCTGATCAGCTCATTACCACCTTTTTCTCTCCCTTGTCTCCTCCGTGGGATTTGAAAAGGCCTTCCACTACTTCACATTCCAAATCTGTCAGACATTGTACCAGTCTCTACAGGCAGCATCAGTCCTATAGGGGTTCTTCACGACATCCGAAGACTATGGATTGTCCACGAATGTACCTCTCTATTTCAGATTTCTTTCTGACAATTAAGGACCTTTAGTCCTTACCTTGTCTTTCTTTCTTCTTGTTGCTTGTTCCTTTTCAGTCACCGTGGTGCCTTTTCTTGGCTAGCTCTTATGTTTGTATGCTCAGTCCCATAAACCGTTTTGATTTTTCATAGACATTAATAATTTTATCTTATCTTATCTTATCTTATCTTGATTGAGGCTAAGTTGGTTGAGTTGCTTCCACTTTTTCCTCTATATTTTTCTCAACTCCTTTTCTTATATAAAGAGTGGCCCCTCATTGTAAAATTCATCTTTTGTTGTATGCAAGAAAGCTCTATCAAACTTGTGCAAGCATTATTTTGATTGCGTAGTACCAAGTTGGGAGAAAAGTGAAGAAAATAAGCAATTAGATTCAAAACTTTGACTGGAAGCAATTGTGATAGAGAAAATTAGAAGCTTTGATTGTAATTTGTGCCTATTGTCTTTGATTCATGTTACTATTGTGTGTTCAATAATAGAGCATAGTGAGTTAAGAAGCAATCAGAGATGAAGCTTTGACTAGGAGTGATTATGGTGATACATAGACTAGAAGCTTTGACTGAAGCTTGTATTGTCATCTCAAAGTCACAAAAAATAGTTAGAATTTCCCTACTTTTGATTTTTTTTGCACCCCCAATGGTAGTGGTTTTTCTTATAAATTAAACAAACAAGACTCAGGGCCAAACCGATATACTTTTAATCAGCCTTTGAGTTAGTGTTGATTTATCAATATCAACATTTTCAGTTACTAGATAGAAGTGTAGTTAGAGATTTCATCTTGCCAATTACTCGTTCTACGAGTAAGTGGATTTTATTCTAAAAGACAAGAGGAAAGAATATTGGTAACACCCCTTAAAAAATCTCTCAACTTCTTTCTTACATTGAGTTGATCCAAGGAACTGTGAGAAGAGGAACCTTCCCTTTAATGTAGGAGAGACTTTGTCTCGCACACTATGGCTAGTCTACCTATTTTGCAACTGGATTTACCCAAAACTATCGACTGCAAAATATCCAGCCAACAGTCTTTTAGCGATTCTACTGGGGGTGCAATGTGCATTTGAAAGTATCATGCTTTTATTTGAAGTAGATTCATGTCCTTGTTCATTATAAATATTCATTGTGATTATTTCAAGCATTTACCAGAGACATGTAAATGGCCCAAGGTCCTTGGGGGAATGCTTTTGGACCGTTCAAACTAGCTCCAACTCTACATATCTTCCCAATGGCTCGTGAAAGAATTTCATCAAATTTTTTAGTGAAGAACAACACCCTGATGAACATATTGTTGCTTTCTACATTGCATGTGGTGTTCATGCTATTGAATATGAGGATGTGTCTATAGAGTTTTTCATGGAAACTTGTCATGCCCAAATTTCGAGGGCAAAAACACACGCCAATTTTTTTTTTTTTAAGTTAATAATTAAAAATACTCTAAGTTTGATATGTTTGTGTTCATAGTTAAAGTATAGGTTCTCTACATTACATCTTAAGTATATAATCTTGAGGAGAAATAAATCGTTAAATTTGAACTCTTGTTATAAGTTTGATATTGACATTTGTTTCACTATTTCATTTTTTACTTATAAAAATAATTTGCAACAATAATTTAATCAATGTTTGTAAAACGTTTAAATTTAAAATACATTTTTTTTAAAAATAACATTAAAATTACTATCAAAATAAAACTTCAACTAAATTAATAACCAAAACTAACTAATAATAATTCATGATTAAACTATACATATTAAAATTCTAACAACTTTAAAACTAAGTAACTAATCTCTACAATTAACTTTAATACAAACTGAGATTCAACTTAACAATTTCTAATTACTAGCACAATGATACTAAATTATTTCTTTTAACGAATCGAATCAACCAACATTACTTAAACAACATATTATACTAATAATGGAAACTAACTTTTCTAATTACTATCCAATATTAAATCGATTTTAACACTAATTTATTCAATCATTAAAACAATTGTAAGTCAAATTCTTTTCTAACTAACATTTAAAATAATTTCCACTATTAACTTATACTAATACCACTTAATTAGAAGCTAACACTAAACTACAACTATATTTAATTAATACCAATTTATAATTGCCAACATAAAAGAAATAAAAGAAATAAAATAAATAAATTTATTAAAATTTAATATTCGATTACTAAAATCTAATATAACAAATACTAAACTACAATTTAAAAAGAAAAACCTCTAACCTAAACATAACATTAACAAGACTAATCTAACTACTAACTAAAACTAAAAGAAATGAATTAACAACTACTAAAATTAACCAACCTATCAAAATATTCTAGCACAAAATTCTAACTAAACCCAAACCCAAGCCCACTAACCTCTACTTACCTCTAATCCACTTGGCAAGTGGATCCCGCTACCTACCATACCCACCCACCTAAGAACCTATTACCAACATGCTTGGGCGAATCCCCAAACATCCCCACGTAGACCAAGGTCTGCATAATGCAACCCAAGCTGACTTGGCATTCACGCCAGTCTTGTCCCCTCCTCCTGCACATGGCAGAGTTTGTCTCAGTCTATGCACTAAGGGAATAAGGGGGAAACAAAAAAAGTTAAATCAACAACTATTGGAAGCCCATCAACCAAAATCCCAACCCAATAAATAAATGATGCCCTACGCCCCTTTTTGCAAGAGTGAAAAGGTGGGGTGATGTCACCCAATAAAGTCTTTTTTGAGTTGTCTAAACACTTGCTCATGCCTTTTTAAAGAGCTGGCACCTAGGGAGAATAAGGTTAATTAAGATAAGTATTAAATTTTAAAAAGTTTACCACACCCATCACTCCCCAATCACATCCTAGATGATGTGCTTCCCCAAGTCAACCTGACATTGACCATGGGGATTGATGTGCCATAACTTTTGGCAGCCCCCTTCTGATCCAATAACATATTAGGAGGAAGATATTTGGTTGAGCCAATAACATGTTAGAAGTTATGACAAAAAAGTTAGTTTGGTGATGTTTTAGGATATTTTAAGACATTTTTTTTTTTTTGCAATTAATTTATTTAAATAACGAAAATGGGGAAAAACAAAGATTCTAAAAGGAATATACTCCGTCAAAAAAGGAAATTTATATTTCCTCATACAAAAGGCAGTGAGCTAAATTGCTCTAAAGAGACAACCTTTTTATTATCAATGCTCCTTATTTTTCTAAGTATAGGTTTCCAAGCATTATAATTTTATAACAAGGGGGATATATTTTTTTTTATTAATCTAAAAGGACTTGTTGCAAACTAGTTAAATCAAGAATTTGAATGATCCATTTTATCAACAATGCAAGATTGATTTTAGTTTTCAATAATCACGAAAATGAATCATCGATCATAACATAATTTTCATCTCAACATATATGAAAATTTAATTTTGCATAATTGAACATCATCATTTCATCCTATCTTGATATTCATTCCTAAACTGAAAAGAAAATATGAAAACCTCATAAGAACGATATCACTCGAACACTATTTTATTGCCAACCTGATTCAAAGGCTCCGCTGAGAAAGAACTAGGAAGAAAACCCAGCGTTGTTTCCATTACAACAAAGGTTTTAAATACAGCTTACACAGGATTTCAATCCCGAAATTTCAACAATCAAATTAAATTTCCTTCATAACCCTTATCAAGGGATCCATATCATTTTCTACAATACATTGCTAAGATTGTGGAGGGAACAAAATCTGACCAGGTGACAAACAAACATAACAATGAGACAAAATCAAACATTCATATCCATACTAGGTTTTCACAACAAGATTCAACATTGAATCAAAACTAGGGAAAGGTGGATTTTCCAACAGGAGATGGCAGACACCACACCAAAATAGGTACCCAATTGGGACTATAACTCAAGAACTTTCGTTCTTCCATTCTTACATGCCAAAACTCATACGTGGTTTGTGCTGACAGGTAGGGGCCCATACACCCTACCCTCTCTCCCTCTTCTCGTTCTGAGAAGAGACTCTACACTGTTGGAGTCCAATTGAATACATTTCCTGAAATTGGCCACTTCTGCCCTATCCAAGGGTGAGTAATTCCAAAACACTCATACAAGAAACTTTGAAATTCAAACAAAAACATAAAAGAAAAGCATTCAAGAAAACATGGTTTCAATCCTTCCCGAGCATACCCAACATACATACAAGCATACCAATAAACAACACAATAGCATAAGCATGAACCAAGCATAAAACATCATAAGCAATATGAAAAACATGAACAACATGAACAAGGAGATGAAGAACTCCAACCTTCACAAAGAGGTTATGGTAAAATGGACAATTTGAGAAGAGTTTTTCCTTCCTTGCCTTCAATCTTCCAAGACTCCTCTCTAAAAGTAGAGATTGGGTAACAACCAAAACTACTCCAAAAAGGGCCTCTAAATAACATCCAAACTCAACCACCAAAAAGGGCAATAACTTCGCCCACTCACCTAAAAATCTAAAAGTTTCTAACTCAACCAAACCTAAGGTTAACCTCTAAGTGGAGTTGAGGTTATTCAACTCATGGTAACAACTTTCAATTTTCGCACAAAGGCAAAAATAAACATTTTGAGTGACCTCAAAAGTCAAAAAAAGGGGCTTAGCGGGTGGAAAATGCCCCCAACCCATACCCCTACCCCTTGGATATAAAGATTTCATGTTTTAAGGCCTTAGGATTAGATTTGGGACCAAAAAAATGCTAGGAATATTTAAAACCATCTAACAATTCCAAAATGCAGATTAAGCACTAATCCATATTAGGGGTAACTAAACTCAATTAAGAACAAATTAGCAAAAAGATCACTAACTTAGTCTGACTTAGGTCCAAAGGTTACACAGTTAACCCTAACTAGCATGTTGGAATGCATAAGCAATTCACAAGTGTCAAGTGACACTACAAAAACACTGTTTACGAAACATTTAACATTAATAATTTACAGAAAGATACATTCATACATCTCACAATACAATTAAGATACGAACAACAAGGTTTCCACGAATGGTACATAGGGATCAGTTTCGTTCTTCTGTCGGGTTCCTTGGCTAAAATATCCTGCACACTCATTGCACATATCAGTAGCCCCATAAAATTTCATGCACATATGTATATATGTATCAAGGAATCACATAAATTAAAACATACATCTTTCAAATCAATCAGGGTTTCCCTCGTCCTACTCATATTCTTAATCATTACAATTTCATAATCAAAGTGTTAATCCTACATTTACTTACTTCATCAACATACATGTTCATAAAGCATTAAATGATGAACTCAAATACCTGAAAGTAAACATCACACAACATGAAATATCATAACATAATATGTTTAGTGTATCTGATAGTCTCTCGACGTATCGAGTCATAAGTATCAACATAATAATGTATCACTATGCTACAATGGGTCGGGACAAGGCCTCACAAAACTCTACAAGGTGTGGCTGCTAATTGGTTTCACTATGTACCACCACGTACTATCACAAACTGGGCTACTTTCATAGCCAAGTTTGACGAAAGGTTCAAGCCTCCTGAATATGCCCACACATTGTGTGCCCAACTTGCTCTTCTTAAGAAATCATCTTGTGTGCCTATGCATGAATTTGTTTCTCATTTTAACAAATTAATACAAAGAATTCCAGCTTCTCAACTTACAATTGCAAATTTGAAGTGTTTTTTTGTAAGTTGTCAAATTCCTAAAGTTCGTTTTCTATTAAGGAGAGAAGCCCCAACTACTCCTGAAGTTGCACAAACATTGGCGATTTAATTTGAAGATGATCTTATTTTAGCTAGGAAGATAGGAATTGAAGAAAGTGGGTTTGAAGAAAATTATTATTCTTCTAATTCATCTTCTCTTAGCACAAGGACAGATCATTTAGTACAAACGTTGGCAAATGAGTTACTTGCCCTCAAAAAGAAAATAGCTCAAGGCATGTTTTTCATTCCTTATGAAGATGTACAAAGGAGGCCTCTTCCAACTGGTCCTCAAAAATTGGTTTTACCATCAAAGAATCTTGTGATTGAGGAATCATTAATGAAGACAATAATGAAGCATCTTGTGTTTGAAGCTAGTGACTTTCTTTTCTCTTCAAATAAAAGGAAGAAAACATAGCTGGTGACTCTCATATTTGGTGTACAAAGTCTCAGGAGGCTTGTAATGAAAAGATGAGAAATGATTTTTTTTCCAAAGTTCAATCAAGATGGTCATGTTATAAAAGGGCACATGCAAGTAAGTTCTAGTCAAGCTAAAAATGATGTATGTGTGTCTTAAGGTCATGATCTTGAGCACAATATGCATAAATGTTCTATCCCAGACCTTGAAAAAGAATTTCTCATAAATTATAAAGACTTTCCGAAGTTAGAATTTTGTGAGCAATATGTTGAGGCAAGTAGTGAAATCATGTCATTATTGAAATCACATGAGCAAGATCTTTGTGATCCTCTTGAGGTGTTGATTATTGATGAACCAATCAAGCAAGTTGCAGTTAGTAAGAAAAATTCAGAATTTATTCAATCAAGAGGATGCCCAATTCAACATCTTGCTTGGTTGGAAGCTAATGGAAAGCTAGAGATTCCATGTGTACATGAGTTCTGGAGGAGTGGTTTCAATTCATGGACCTTTCTTGGAGCAATAGTATACATGATTCATCTCAAGAAAGGGAATTCTTGCATCTCTTCCAAGAGGTGTTACATCAGGCCTTGACATCATTGCTCCAATTGTTCATGTTCCATCTACATGAAACTACATGTGAATATGTGAGGTACTACAAGCTACTAAAAAAGGTAGCTATTTTGTTGAACCCATAAATGGTTTCATCTAAAAGTTTGTGTTCTTTGCTAGTTTTAATTAGGTAGGTTTTTTTTTTTTTTTAAAGTGCACTTGCACATTTCTTATTTTACTAGATTTTGCTTTAGTCACATTAGTTTTGTTTTGTTTTTGGTCGCCTGACTCTATAGCCCAATGGAGTGAATGAAGGCACTTAGAAAATTGGATTCTATGTCACTCGTTCTCAAAAAACAAATGAGTAACATTCCCCAGATAGAGCCAGTTGTTGTCCTGCATTTTGTCACCAGAAAATGTGGGTAACAATATAAACTTTTCAACTTAGTTTTGCATTTGTCTGAGTTTAGTTCATTATTTAATTAGTTGGTATTGATTAGTTTGTTGAGCATATGCTTGATTTTTGAAGCCTTCATTGTCTTTTTTTCTCGTTTTTGAGTGTGTGTTAGCTTTTGGTCTTTTGGTCTTGCTCAAATCATTGGTTTCCATTGATTCGATCTTAGGGTTTAATCGATGTTAGTAATCAACATATATGATCATTTTAGTGACCAAAAGGTGGACTCACCATGGGCAATTGCACGATTTAAAATATCATGTTATATTTTAAAGTTGACATTCACTTTTTGAAAAATATAACTTAAAATCACTTTATGTTATGTTCTTAAATTACTTTATCGCTTAAGAGATTATAGTGCACTTTATGTTATATTTTTAAGTGGATAAGATAAGATAGATAATATTATTAATGTCCAACAAAAGACCACAACGAGGGTCTATGGGACTGGAAGCTTACATCAAGAAAATAGCAAACAAAGGGAGCACCAAACAGTGATCACAAAAGAACAAGAAAAATAAACGAAGAAGAAGAAGAAGAAGAAAGTAGGAGACATCACAGGAAAGATTAGGTATCCATCCTCACAAAGAAAAAGTCCAACATTGACTTATCAGTGCAGCTACCAAAGGCCCTGTGATGAAGTTGAGTGTTATGAGAGGAGTGTGGCTAGCGAAGAGGTCCCCTACCCATATTAGGGAGATTGTATGGATGCTTCCCACCCCGAACTAGAGTTAAGGGCAAGAAGAAGGTCATAATAAGTTGTGTCTGGGCCTAACTCCTAAGAAATGAAAGCTACAAAGTATGATCACGAATCTGCAAGGACTCATAGAGATAGAGAGCAATGCAATGTTGATTGGTCTACCTGAAAAATTTCAAGAGGGATCTATAATCTCTAAACATATAGTAAAGTCTCCCTCTAATCTTGTAGTATATGGGGCATCTAAATAGAAAATGAGTCTCAGATTCTGCCTCATCTAAGGTACAAAGTGTGCACAGCTGATCCTCTCTAGCAATATGGTGATCAACCTAGATTCGGAGTCTGTGCGAGTGCACCCTGAAGGAGCCAAGGGAGATATGCAGGGGGTGTGTCCAGTATCTATGTAAGTACTCATGGTGAACAATAATCCCATCCCAAATATCTAAGAAGTGCTCAACATAGAAAGCCATCCTCAAACATAGTCCCCCTAGAGGATCCCCCGGGTCTGTATGATATACTGCCTGTAGATGTCAAGTCTAACATACCCGTTCAACTCCTGTCGAGAGGGGAGTAGATGAGCAAGAGCATCTAATGAGAACTAGTAAGGAGGGAGATGGTCGATGTCGATCCCAATTGAACTCAGTAGGATAGTAACCTGAGCATACCAACAACTGGCTCTAGTACCTAGATTAGAGTCTACAATAGCAATCGCAGAGCAGTAGGCTAAATAAGGATATCTATATTAGTCTTCAACCGAATTTGCAAAACCACGAAGACGGTGGAGAAACTAGATCAGGTCAAAATGGCTGCAAGCTTGAATGGGTGAGCTCCAAACTAAGCCAAAATAATCCTATGGGGGGTAGATCTGTGACATCTAATATTCCGACGAAGGAGCAGAGTCTAGGTACGCTCAATCATGGCCCAATTTGAGTCTAAAAGGGAAGGACCCCAAACCACTGCACCATAGAGCATTGTCTTACTAAGGAATCCAAGAGGGATAGCTTAGATGATGTGTCCTGAAAGTGGTGTCTGAAGCACTGTCTCTCGAGCATGGCAAGGCAACTCAACCCTTTATTGATCTGAGGCTGAATGGCTGGTCTCAAGCTAAAATGAAATCTGCAGAAATTAACCCCAAGGTATGTGTAAGATGACATAATCTCAACTTCCCGACCCTAGAAGTGAAAATGGAGATGTGAGGTCTTCAAACCATTGAAGACCATAACACCAGTCTTCTCAAGGTTCACAACCAACTATCCATTGTCACAAAAAGATGCAAGTCTATCCAAAATCCTCTGAAGCCCTCCAGGAGAAGAGGCAAGAAGAACCACATCATCAACAAAGAGAAGAATGGAGATCAATACCTAGTGTAGATGACAACCATCACCTAGAAGCGAGGAGTCACTAAGAAAAGTCTTGAGCTCATCAATGTAGATCTCGAACAAGTTGGACAAGAGAGGGTAACCCTGCTTCACCCTAATGGTGCCCTGGATAGGGTCAGAGAAGCCCTTTGTGGTCCTGAGTCTACCAATCATTGTCTCATATAACTTCATGATAGTCATCAATAAGATTTCAGAAATACTAATTTCTCTCAGTCTCTGAAAAAGGGCTGCTCTGGGGATGGAATCAAAAGCCATACAAAAGTCCACAAAACAACCGTAGACTTTCTTTGAGTGGTGACCAGCTTCCTTAATAATAGCTCATAGTGTAAAGATATGATCCATGGTCTGGTAGTCTGCCCTGAATCACACTTGACCCTTATCCCTACAATTCCTCCTGTCGAGCTCATTGGATAAAATAGTATTCAGTGTTGTAGCATAAAGTTTGGCACATGTATGCCCAATCATGATGGTCCTATAGTTTTCAAGATCAGAGGTTAGTCCAAACTTATGGATCGGGTGAAAAACGTGTCTCAACCAAGATTTCGGAAAATCAAAACAAACCACTCTATTAAAGAGTGTAGAGAGATAAGGGCCAATGATCGTGGTGCTGAGCTTGAAGAGCTCAGCCTGAAAACCCTACACATCATCCACCCTATTGCATCTCATAAGTTTGATGGCCTCATAAATGTTGGAGTTGGAGAATAAGTGACAATGGGGGAGTGAGTTGGGAAGGGTAGCGAGCTGACCCGGGATATCATACAACATTGAGACATGAGAGGTAAGGAGGCGAAGGTCAAGGGTGGACTGGGGTTGGCTATGTCGGGGGAAGATGATGCGCTAGAACAACTTGGGATACTAAATAAGTGTGTCGTGGAGGGATCTACCCTATGAAGCAATAAATAATCACTTCTTATGGCGAAGAAAGTGTTTGTAGGAGAGTCGTAAATTGGTGAAAGCAGGGGAATGAGTATCAAAAGCCAAGCGTAAAGAGAAATGGAAGGTTTTACATGTCTCATCAAACCACTAGTTCATGTGACAAGTATTTCGTCGAATGGATCTGGGAGTGCTTGGAATGGAGTGGTGAAGGATAGAGAGGAGATTTGTCTCCCAAATCGTAGTAGCTAGTGAGTGAAACATGGTAGACATCTGACTATGATCCGTGAAGCTGGTAGGGTAGAGGAATCTTCTCAAATGGAAAATGAAGAGGTCTTGATCACTATCATCAAAACAGAAACAAGCAAAGGGGTGGTTCTGGGCAGGATCACTAGAGATGGGTGGTAGAGTGTGGGAAGAAACGCAAATAGAAAGGCTAAGGAGGGCAAGATCCACCAGGGGAAGACGTGAGATAGTAAAGTTTTGGATGTAGAGGAGGAAAGAAGCAATAGTGAGAATATAATCAACCATGCTCACACCCCCACTATGAGGCCAAAATGTAAAAATCTCAGAATTCGAGAAGCAAGAGAGGCCATTCAAAATCACCAAATCAGAGGACTCATAGAGCTAGAGAAGGTGGCAACCATAGCAAGTTAGAGGTCCACTGTGATCCTCGGACAAACATTGAAGCCCCATACTAGTAGGATCCCTCTTAGTAGTACAAATCAAGTCGGACCCACGGTCATACTGGGGGGTCTGGAGATCTTTTGTCCATGCATTAAAGTCTCCTAAGACGATGTCACCCATAACCCCAAACTTGGAGATGCTCTCGAATAGGTCTGTAAAAGGGTTCTCGTCCTCAATACTGTGAATAGCATAAGGTGAGGAAGTCGGCAGAAAGTAACAAATGACAATGAAGATATCTCTCTGACGGTGACTAGTGCCACCAACTTGGATCCACATAAATCTAGCCTGAGGGCCAAAAAGAACCAATGTGGTAGTACTGAACAGATCATCTCTAATCAAACAAGCAACCCCACCAGAACCATGCACCCCACCTAAAGCGCGGACCTCCTCTCTGCGAATTGAAAGCCACTGATATCCTATGTAACCTAGAAGGGGCCGAGCAGGACTCTCATGAGTCTCAGTAACATCCAACAAATCAGCATACCCAACTTCATCATAAAGTAAGCCTGGCAAAGACCATAGGGAGCCATTGTCATTCCAACAATTGATAAGTAGAGAGCCAATGGAGGGCTTAGACTTCCCCAATTGTTGGTGCTCAAACCATCATTTGGCTTGGGTATGTCTCGCATCCCAACCCTTGGGAGGTGAGTCACAAATAACTGCTTTTAGATTCCTTATTACTGCCCATTTCCCCTTACTCCTTGCTTCTACCACGAGGCTCCTAGAGTGCTTTAATTCAGCTACTTGTGATTTTGTGAGGTCCTCATCAAGAAATATCTTTGTGGGACGAAGGAAGAGCTTCTTCTTTGCCCTGAGGCTTGTAGTCGATCAGCCAATGAGACAAACCTAATAAAAAGGGTGCCATCGTGTCCAAACCATGCTCTGTCTAATGTAATATCAGAAATACCTAGTTGCTCACTGAGAAATGAGTAGCCAGTGGGAAGAGGATCAATGGAGCACAAAGGAAGACCTCTAACCCAAAGGTTGAGTTCCCGTAAGCGCCTAACCCAATCTTCTGCCAACTTCTCTTGGACAAATTTTTTGACCTCAGGCAGAGACGTAGTGTTAGAATTTTTACAAGTGGAGGCCCAAGTTTTAATTTGTTGCTCTGCTTCAATCAAAAGAGATGTTTGTTTATTAACAAGCTCAATCTACTTGCTCTTCAGGTTTCCCATATCCCTGAAGTCTTCAATAATGGAGCTGATATCTTTTGTAATGCCTGTTGTTTGAGTGGTAAAAGTTATAGAGGTCTTGGATGTGTCAAGAATTAGCCACAACCTGTTGGTTCAAATCATTCAATGATTGAGATAGGGATTGAATAGTATCTTGGAGAGTTTGATTGACTGATTTATACTTCTACAACTGCACTAAGAGACCTTGGGAAACTGTTGAGAGAGAACGAGTTGTGAATTTCAGAGCTGCATTATCCTTCTCCAATAATGTCAAGTGGTCAACTATCTGTTGTAGTGTTGCAAGATTGGGTGGGGGTTCCATGATTCAAAACAATAATATTATGTAGTAAATGAATAAACAAAACTTAATAAACTAAAGCAGATACAATATCCGACATTCTGTCAAACAGTTCACATACAATCTTGTCTTGTGATGGGTAATCTACTTGCAGAGGTATTTTGTTAAACACTTGGGTTGAGATCAGAGAAAGCACAAGAATATCGAAGGAGACGACCAGTATATCCAGGTCCTCGACCTCTTGTTTGATTTCAAGCTGCATAAATCTGACCTGCCATTCGATTTGCACTTGACAGATCACACACAACCTCCCCCAAAACCATAATGGCTTTCAAAAGTGATGAAAGCCCCCTCTTAGGATATAGACAAAGCCACCACGTCTCGAGTGCTCTGGACGAGCTAGGGCACAATGGAGCTGCATCGTGGAGGACCTCGTTTGTCCACAAGATACAAATATAACCGACAGACGCTCAAGAAACACTCTGAAACCTACACTACGAACAAATCATGGCTATGGCTACGACCCTCCTATGGCTATGAACATATCAAGAAACTAAACAGCAGCCATTACATTTCGTGGTGTTCTACTCTGAACCCTGCAACAGCATCAAAGGCATCAATTATTTTTTATGATTATATTTTAATTTTTAATATACTTTGAGTTATTTTTTAATTTTTCACTTAAGTGACTATATTAACTATATAGCTTGATTTAATTTTTGAGTTTTAATTCAAACCATCTTAGTAAATATTACTTTTTAAATGATATCTACACATTATATCTCAAATTATATAGTGTAAATAATAATTATAGAGCCAACTAAGTGATATTTCTTCAAAAATCAATTAAACACATGCTTAATTGATCACTTAAGTTGACATGTCTTTTAACTCATTTGCATGTAAAATATGCAAATAATCCTAGAGAATGCATTTTTGAACTAAAGGCATGTAAATGCCTTTAAAATTAAAATATGTAATGAGCCTTCTAGAGTGAGCAATGCATATTCAAGTTTTTTGAATGTGCAATCACCCTTCTAGATTGTGTTTTACTAAATGGCTTATCAATATTATATTTTTTAAATATGCAATGCAACTTCAAGAGTGTTTTTCACCTTGAGGGCATATGACATTTTTTCTTAATGTGTAATAGCACTCCAACAGTGCACTTTTTTTTAACAAATGCATATTTTAAAACATGCAAACACTTCTCAGGAGTGTGTTTGGCATGAAAAAGGAAAATGACATGTATTTTAAAACACGTAATCCCTCGTAGAGAATGTGTTTTGCATGCATTTGCAAAAGGTGAACCCGAATTTGAAGATTCAAGGGCAAAAAACTTCATGTTTTCTTCCTCGCAGAACACATTTTTCATCAAAAATGCTTAGATCTGCCCATATAATGGCTTGAAATCCATTGGAAGGGGGGCATTTTTGAGTTTTAATGCATACACATGCATTTTGGGGTCATGATTTTGCATATCCAAGAAAAAAATGACTTAGATTTTTGTATTTTGAGCCACATTTTGGTAAAAAAAATGCCTAGATTTGGGGCAATTTTAATCATGTTTTGGCTCAAATAGAAGTCATTTTGAGGTTTTGATCCATATATTTTCTATTGAAGAACACATTTTTTCCTTTTGATGTCAAAAATGCTTCATGTCATTTCTTCCATGGATCACGTTTTTGCTAAAAATGCCCAGAAAGTTGGGTTTCTATACACTTTATTGCATTTTGGGGTCACATTTTTGCATTTGGGTCCATGAATATGCACTTGGAGAAGATGTTTTTGAATTTGCAAATTCAAAATGATTCAAATACATACATTTTTTGGACACAATTTTGCAAAAGAATGACCCTGATTCTTTCATGAATTGACACATTTTTGTTAAAAACACCCCAAATATGGCATTTCCAATCCACGCGTTTAGATCAATAGAGGTCATTTTTTAGTTTTAATGCATGCTATTGCCTTTGGAGACCACATTTTTGGCATTCTTATGTCAAATTCGATCGTTGAATGCTCATTGATCCTTTATTACTTGCAAGTGTGGAGGAAGTCAAATAGTTATTTGCAAATCTGAATTTGAAGGAGAATTGGTCGCTATTTTGGCTCTTTCATCTCCAAGTAAGTGGACATTTTCAATCTTTCTTACTAATTCATGCTTATCTTTCTTTTTTGATGCATATTTTAGCTTGATGTTGCACACATGTTCATATATATGCCACGGAAAGTGCATTTTACTTTTAAATATGATGAAAACTCTCATTTTCACTCTTTAGGATTTTCCCCAAACTCCAAATTCAAATTTGCACATGAAAACAACTTGCTTGTTGACATGTTTGAGTCTAAAACCAAAGGTACATGTTTACTTTGTGCCTGTTTTCGCATTTTTCTTCTTTTGGAAGAAGTTGCAAGTTCTTTCCCAAGAACTTGAGCACACTTCACTTCACTCCACCTTCCATCATTTCATTCCACATCTATCATTGCATGCCATAGCACATTGCATCTCATTCCTCGCATGCGATTACATGTAATCTCATTTTCCATCCGTATTTACATCCAATTCCATCCTTAAAATGCATTTACATGTAAACGTATTTTCCAAACCCACTTACATGTAATCTCATCCTTTGAACCTAATTACATGATTACACCAAGTCATGATTGTATGTAAATCACTTTACATGCGATTGCATCTAAAGAACCTGATTTTGATAAAAGGTCACACTTTTAAAAATCAGAATCATCATTTGCACGCATCCATATGCATCCCAACTTGAATTCTTGGTCATTATACCCATGAAAGCCCATAATTTCCCACATGCAATCCATCTTTCCAAGTCCAACTTTGGCCTTTTCCATCCAAATACATATGAATTTTGGTTCATTTGCAACTAACATATGTCTTTCATAAGTATCTAATCCATACTACTAGCACTCATCCCTCATGGATTCATCATTGTAACTCAAATCCAAAAGTTTTCATGGATCCAGTCTCATTGGAAGATGCTCTCGTGTTCATGTTGCGGCCCACTTTTTCAGATATGTCAGAGCTTCTTCAAAGAACAGAGATACCCCGTCAAGAAGACATGCTTTGATTCTCAAGAAGTAGTAATTCATTTGATTTTTATTTTCCCAATGGTTGTCTGAAATCCTAAGTTTGTGTGGGAATGTGCCAAGCACTTTGCTTAAAATAAAAAATAAAAAGTAAAAATTAAAAATTGCAGATGCTACTGGGAAAAGTTCCAGGTTTACATCTAGACGCCATCAAGAAGGTTTTTAAAGTGTCAGAGACTCTAGTTTGTGCTAATAAACAAAGGAGAGTTCACAACAACTTGAACGAGAAAAAACTTGAGCACATTAAGATTTCAAATGGCAACGTATAATTCATCAAAGAGAGTTAGAGGATGTTAAAAGATGCAACACCATGGTTATCAAAATGAATGCAATGGCATGAAACATAGGAACTCCCAATCCTATAATCTTCTAGGATAGCATCGCCAAGTACAAGGCCCTTTAGAACAATCCCTAGGATTGTTTCAATTTTCTTCTATCTTCTTCCTTCTTTAGTTTCCAGGTTTGTAGATGAAGAGGATGTATTGCATGAAATTGTGTAATTACATGTAATACGATTTGGATGTGTAATGACATGTAATCCAATAATTTCTCTTGACAGTTAGGCTAGGGCTAAGTTGGTTGAGTTGCTCCCACTTTTTCTTCTATACTTTTCTCTAACTCCTTTGCCTATATAAAGGATTGTCCTCTCATTGTAAAAATCATCTTTTGTTGTATGCAAGAAAGCTCTGTCAAACTTGTTCAAGCATAACTAACTTTATTGTGTAGTACCAATTTGGGAGAAAAGTCAATAAAAGAAGCAATTGGATTCAAAGCCTTCACTAGAAGCAATTGTGATAGAGCAAATTAGAAGCTTTGAATGTAATTTGTGCCTATTATATTTTATTCATGTTACTATTGTGTGTTCAATAATAGAGCATAGTGAGTTAAGAAGTAATCGGACCTGAAGCTTTGACTAGGAGAGGTTGTGGTGATACATAGACTAGAAGCTTTAACTATAGCTTGTATTGTCGTCTCAAATGCACAAAAAATGTTAGAATTTACCTACTTCTAGAAGTCTTTGCACCCCAATGGTAATGATTTTTCTTATAAATTAAACAAACAAAACTTAGTGCCAAACTAGTACACTTTCAATCAGCCTTTGAGTCTGTATTGGTTTATTGGTATCACCGTTTTCAGCTATTAGATAAAAGTGTAGTTAGAGATATTATCTTGCACATTTACTCGCTCTTCGGGTAAGTGTATTCTTTTCTTAAAGATAACAAATAATATTGATAACGCCCCTGTCATGCCCAAAACTCGAAGGCAAAAACACACACTAAATTTATTTTTTTTAAGAATTAATAATTAAGCATGTCCTAAGTTTGAAATGATTGATAATAGTTTTAGTCCAGGTTCTATACTTTACGTCTTAAGGTTATAAACATGAGGGCGATTACATCATTAAGATTTTGAAACTTTCGTTATTAGATTGATATCGATCTGAAGTTAAGCTATTATATTTAACTTCACAATAACATACTAAAGTTATTTAAATAACAATCTAAATAAATTTGGGTTAAAAATTAATTGAAAATCTAATCAAGGACTAATTACAAGAAATATCATGTCTACCCGTTTATATATATATATATATATATATATATATATATATATACTAAAATTAACTTTACGCAAATCTCGATTTTTTTATTTAAGCCCACAATGCTATTTAAGAATTTAAACATATCAAAAGATATTAACAATATAAGTTACAATTAACTTTTGACTAAATGATAAAGGAAACAATCCAACATTTTCTAGTTGTCTAACACATGCTAACGTAATGGAACAAGATAATAGTTTCATAATGAGTTTGTTAAAACCTTAAATGTCTAAAATTACTACTAAATAAATAAAACAATTTAAAACAAATAACCTAAAACCAAACCACAATTAAACAACATAGTTACAACTAACTTAATAATTAAATGATTTTAAAATAACTTCAACATAATACTAACTTAAAACTTTATTAAATTAAACTAATTACACTTTAACAAATTAAAATTTGCATTTTAAACTAGCAATTTAAAAAAAATAACAATATATATAAAGAAACTAACTAAACTTAATAAAATAACTTAAAATTTAAAACTAACTAATTAATTTAAAAACTAAACAAAACACTAACATCATAACTTAATCTAACTAATTACAACATAAATTTAAACTAATACTACTAGAGAATATAAATAAATTTTTAAACAAAAATCTTTAACTATATTAACAACTAAACTAATCTATAACTTACTAACTTAAAAACTTAAAAACTTTAACTAATCTAACTATACTAAATAATAAAGCTAACATCCTATACTCTAACTTAAAAAATAAACTAACTACTTAAAATAAACTAACCTAACACTAACCTAACTAACCCCTAACACCCATTACTAACTTCCTATACTAACCCTTTTCTCCCTATACCCTACTCTCCCCACATGACATGACGACCCCCCACTCCAAACCCCCAAACCCTGTGTATTCCCATGCGCTAGTACAAAGTACAGCGCTCTGTCCAATGGAACAAGCGCAGACCCAAGGCTTAAATACATGCGCAGGCCAAAGCTAATAAGGGAAGGTAACCCAATAAAAAGGCAATGAAACAAAGGATTACTTTAAAACATAGCAAGAGAAATCTGGCCAACACAAGACAAGGCCAGTGCAAACCAAGATAGGGTGGAGGTACGGTGACGTCACCGAATGGCAGTTCATGCAGGAGCATCCAGCTGTATAAGGGCAATCCTGTGTCACCCAAAAAAATGTACTTAGACTTAGTTTCTGTTTCATGTCTTTACATTTTTGGATACCCATTTGGCTCAAATAAAGATTCCAACTCTCATAGTTCAACTATCAGTGCATTTGAAAATCTCGAAAAAATAGGAGCATGTATTTGGCCCATCATTTCGGTAAACTAGAAGGTGTGAATTGGCCAGATGAATGTAATCATGATTTAGAGCATTCCAGAAAAAGAATCAGGTCAATAGGCCCCACGGTTTGAAAGTTATTGCAATTTTTCGAGTTTTGGAGACCTCCTAAGAATGCTTCAAAGTCAAGTTTGGGGCATTAAATGACCTCAAAAAGGGTTGAAAAATGGAGGACGAGCATAGCTCGTCCATAAGGCTATAGAGCGCTTCGAGAGCTTTCCGAAAATGTAAACGGTTCGTCAATCGGAGCTACGGTTCAAAAGTTATGCCTCCCGAAAGTTCGGCTACCGTTTCTGGATTCTTCTAGATTTGCATCGACTTCTAACACAGCTTCTGGAACCTTCTATTTTGTCGGTGGATGCCTACTAGCACTTTCTAGAATGTACTCCTAGTCCTTAACCCTCCGGGGTCTATTTAAGGAGATTTCTAGCATTGTAAAAGGCAGTTCGGATTGGAGCTTGAGAGGAGGTGCTAAAAGGAGAAATATTCTCCAGATTTATGCTATTATAAGCCCGTAGGGCATGTTTTGAAGTTTATTTTCTCTGCACTGTTTGTACTAGCTTATTTTCTCAGTTAATATAATTTCCCTTTTCTATTGTGTCCATTCTGTTGTTGGGTTGTGTCTCCATCAAGTGGTATCAGAGCGGGTTTTCCTGAGTGTGTAGACAGAGCACCGACTGTGAGGCAGTTTGCACCAGGACTGTGTGGTTGTGGGTTCGAGTTAGAAGATGCCTCCACGAAGAGAGCGTGGCGGAAGGGCCAGAGCTATTGATCTTGAGGAGGTTAGAGCCCTCCAGAGACAGGTACAAGCATTGCAAGAGGAGCTTCGTAGAGGAGCAAATGTTGTCGCAGATGACAATAGTGAGGATGACAATGAAGAGGAAGTAATGGAAGTTGACGGGGAAGTTCTGAATCCTGTAGAGGAAAGGCTTTTTAGGGCCATTACTAAGTTTGGAAAAGACCTACAATTGAAGTGGGTATATTTTCGAGAAATTTGAAACCAGATGAGTTGATCGATTGGATCAATGAACTGGAAGAATACTTTGAGTATGAGGATATAAGGGACCCAGATAGGGTTAAGTTTGCAAAGGCCAAACTGAAAGGCCATGCCAAAATCTGGTGGCAAGAGATTCAACTGGAAAGACTTAGAAGAGGAAAGGAGAAGGTCACAAGATGGGATCGCATGGTGGACAAATTGAAGAAGCAGTTCATTCCTGTGGACTACGAGCTTGATCTGTTTAAGAAGATGCATGGGTTAAAGCAAGCAGGAAGATCAGTCCAAGAATATACAGAGGAGTTTTACCGACTCCTGATTAGAGCGAGGCATGCAGAAGCAAATAAGGAGAAGGTTGCTCGTTATATCAGTGGGTTGCGACCTAGCATCCAAGAGGAATTAAGTCTGGCAAGAATGACCAGCGTTGAAGAAGCATACCAGTTTGCCCTACGAGTTGAAGAGAAGCTGAGTAAAAGGTTTGAAGGAAGACAAAGAGGGCGCGGTCAAGGAGGAAGGGGAAGCGGTAGATCATCTGGAGGCCGCAATGAAACTCAAAAGAAAAATGAAGATGAGGGTACTAGCAGGAACCAGAGGAATGAGGGTTTCAACCGCTCCCGTGATCAAGACTTTGGAAATCAAAGAGGAAGAGGTAGAGGACGTGGACAAGGAAGATGAGGCTTCTGTGGTACCTGTTTCCATTGCAATGAAGAAGGTCATCGTGCCTTTGAATGCCCTCAACGACAAAGAAGGACAGATAGGAGAGCTGAGGGCCAAGCTAGGGTTGCTCATGTGGATGAGGATGCACAATCATCACATTCAGAGGATGCAGAAAGAGGAGAGACCTTGGTAAATGAAAGAGTCCTACTAAGCGGTGAAAATGAACCAGGACAGCGGAGGAGTTTGTTCCGTACCAGATGCAAGTGTGAGGATAAATGTTGTGATGTGATCATTGATGGTGGTAGCACTGATAACTTGGTATCAGAAGAGATGGTCTCTAAGCTGAAGCTCAAGAGGGAGAAACATCCCCAGCCCTATCAGATTTCTTAGGTAAAAGATGATCATAAGGTCCTGGTAAGTGAACAATGTTTAGTAAAATTCAAAATTGGGAGTTACCATGATGAAGTTCTTTGTGATGTTATTTCGATGGATGTTTGCCATCTATTGTTGGGTAGACCATGGCAGTTTGATAGACATGCAATACATGATGGACATGCAAACACATACTCTCTGACAAAGGATGGAGTTCGCCACAAATTGAAGCCCATGAAAAAGGAAGGTGAAAAGGTATGTAGCAGTGCTAGGATTTGTCTTGTTGATGGAAGGAAGTTTTTAGATGGCATGAAACATCAACGTGTGTGCTCTGCTTTGATTCCTAGGAAAGATAAAGAAGGTAGTAGTGAAATACCATTTGAAGTTTCAGATTTACTTGGGGAATTTGGAGATATTATCTCTGATAATATTCCGGATGGATTGCCACCAATAAGGCAAATCAGTCATCAGATAGATCTGATTCTAGGAGCTAGTTTGCCTAACAAGGCTGCTCACAGGATGACTCCTACTGAAACAAAAGAGCTAAATAGATAGGTTCAGGAGCTGTTGAGGAAGGGCTTGATTCGAGAGAGCCTGAGTCCATGTGCAGTACCTGCAGTACTTGCACCAAAGAAGGATGGAGAGTGGAGGATGTGTACAGATTCTCGAGCTATAAATAGGATAACCATCAAGTACCGATTTCCTTTACCAAGGATGGATGATCTTATGGACTGCTTGAGTGGAGCTCAGTACTTCACAAACATAGATCTGAAGAGTGGCTATCATCAGATACGGATTCGAGAAGGAGATGAGTGGAAAACAGCCTTCAAGACCAAGGAGGGTCTTTATGAGTGGTTAGTCATGCCCTTTGGATTGACGAACGCCCCAAGCACCTTCATGCGGCTCATGAATGAGGTACTTAAGAAGTTCTTGGGAAAATTTGTTATTGTCTATTTGGATGATATTTTAATTTTCAGCAAGACTTTGGAAGAACATTTACTCCATATTCGTAGTGTCCTTGAAAGGCTAAGGGAAGAGAAACTGTTAATTAATCTAAAGAAGTGTGTCTTTGCAAAAAGGGAGTTAGTCTATTTGGGATTTGTTATATCACCTGAAGATCTCAAAATGGATCCAGAGAAGGTAAAAGCCATCTTGGAATGGCCTACTCCAAGGTCTGCTACTGAGGTAAGATCATTTCATGGTCTGGTTAGTTTTTACAGGAAGTTTATTAAGAATTTCAGTGGCATATGTGCACCTCTAACTGATACAATAAGAGGGGATCGAAAAGAGTTCAAATGGACTGCAGCAGCTGCGAGAAGTTTTGAATTGCTGAAGAAGAAGGTGACTGAACAGCCTGTGTTGGCACTTCCAGATTTTAGAAAAGTATTCTAGGTGGATTGTGATGCTAGTGGTAGTGTTATTGGGGCTATATTAAGCCAAGAAGGTAAGCCTATTGCATATTTTAGTGAAAAATTGAATGATGCAAAGAAGAAGTATTATGTTTATGATCAAGAGTTTTATGCAATAGTTTAGGCCTTAAAGAAATGGAGGCATTATTTATTGCCAAAGGAATTTGTTTTGTATACTGATCATCAGGATCATTGCAGTACCTAAATAGCCAAGGTAAATTGAATCAGAGGCATATGAAGTGGGTAGAATTCTTGCAGAGTTATACATTTGTGTTGAAGCATAGAAGTGGAAAATCTAACAAGGTTGCAGATGCATTAAGTAGGAGACAGCTGTTGCTTACAACAATGCAGGTTGAAGTAGTTGAGTTTGATGAACTCAAGAATTTGTACCCCGAGGATCCTGATTTTGCTGAAGCATGAAAAGCTTGTAAAGAACCTGTTGCTATAGATAGAACCAAGTGGTTAGACTATTTGATTCTGGATGGCATGTTGTTCAAAGGTAGTCAATTGTGCATTCCAAGGAGTTCCATGAGGGAAAATCTGATTAAGGAGAAACACAGTGGAGGGATGGCAGGACATTTTGGTCGGGATAAGACCATTGCCATTCTTAGAGAACATTATTTTTGGCCTCAAATTACACAGGATGTGAAGAAGTTTGTACAGAGTTGCCAGGTTTGTCAAGTTGCCAAGGGGTTTAGTCAAAATACTGGCCTATATCAGCCATTGCCTGTTCCATCAAGGCCATGGGAGGACATAAGTATGGATTTTGTTCTTGGATTGCCAAGGACACAAAGGGGTAATGACTCAGTATTCGTGGTGGTTGATAGGTTCTCCAAAATGGCACATTTCATTCCATGCCACAAAACTCATGATGATGTCCATATTGCAGACTTGTTTTTCAAAGAGGTGGTAAGACTACATGGTCTTCCAAGGAGTATAGTTTCTGACCGAGATACTAAATTTGTGGGGTATTTCTGGAGGACATTGTGGAAGAAGTTGAGAACAGAATTGAAATTCAGTTCCACGCATCACCCACGGACTGATGGCCAAACAGAAGTGGTAAATAGAAGTCTGGGCAATTTGCTGAGATGTTTAGTTGGAGATAAGCACAAGGGATGGGATTTGATTCTACCACAGGCAGAGTTTGCTTATAATAACTCTGTAAATAGGAGTACTGGAAAATCACCATTTCAAATTGTATATGCGAATAGCCCAAGGACTGCACCAGAATTGAGGAAGATAGAACAAGGGGAGAGGACAAGAGCTGAAGCTGAGGAATTTGCTGAACACATCAAGCATCTACATGAGGAGGTTCAAGCACACATTATCAAGATGAATCAAGACTATAAAGCTAGGGCTGATCAAAGGAGAAGACATAAGGAATTCCAAGTAGGGGATCTAGTCATGGTGCACTTACGAAAAGAAAGATTTCCAGTTGGTACTTACAACAAGCTGAAAATGAAGAAATTTGGCCCCTGCAAAGTTTTGAAGAAACATAACTCAGGAAATGCATATGAGGCGGAGCTGCCAGATGGTATTCACATTTCTCCCATTTTCAACATTGCAGATTTAACATAGTATCATGATGATGGTACAGATGAGGAGCTAGTTTTAGAGCCATGTCCAATTCCTGCTTCTAAGAAGGAGGAGATAGAAGACATTCTAGATCATCGTGTGGGTAGGAGTACCAGAAACAGGCAGTATGAAGAGTATTTGGTCAAATGGAAAGGACGACCAATCGAGGACTCAACTTGGATTTCAGCAGTTGAGATTTCCCATTTGGGATTTCCTCTACCATCCATAAAGTGACAGGGTCACTTTTCAATCTACCCTGGGTGTCTGATGCAGGAGCATCTAGAGGTATAAGGGCAATCTTGTGTCAGCCAAAAAAATGTACTTAGACTTAGTTTATGTTTCATGTCTTTACATTTTTGGATACCCATTTGGCTCAAATAAAGGTTCCAACTCTCATAGTTCAAATATCAGTGCGTTTGAAAATCTCAAAAAAATAGGAGCATGTATTTGGGCCATCATTTTGATAGACTAGAAGGTGTGAATTGGCCAGATGAATGTAATCATGATTTAGAGCATTCCAGAAAAAGAATCAGGTCAATAGGCCCCACGGTTTGAAAGTTATTGTAGTTTTTCGGGTTTTGGAGACCTCCTAAGAATGCTTCAAAGTCAGGTTTGGGGCATTAAATGACCTCGAAAAGGGTCAAAAAATGGGGGACGAGCAAAGCTGGTCCATATGGCTATAGAGCGCTTTGAGAGCTTTCCAAAAATGTAAACGGTTCGTCAATCGGAGCTACGGTTCAAAAGTTATGCCTCCCAGAAGTTCGGCTACCGTTTCTGGATTATTCTAGATTTGCACCGACTTCTAACGCAGCTTCTGGAACCTTCTATTTTGTTGGTGGATGCCTACTAGCACTTTCTAGAATGTACTCCTAGTCCTTAATCCTCCGGGGTCTATTTAAGGAGATTTCTGGCATTGTAAAAGGCAGTTCGGATTGGAGCTTGAGAGGAGGTGCTAAAAGGAGAAATATTCTCCAGATTTATGCTATTGTAAGCCCGTAGGGCATGTTTTGAAGTTTATTTTCTGTGCACTGTTTGTACTAGCTTATTTTCTCAGTTAATATAATTTCCCTTTTCTATTGTGTCCATTATGTTGTTGGGTTGTGTCTCCATCAGCAGTGAAGTTTGACTTTGCAAGTTTTAACACATTTTTAAAACCTCCTTCTAAGGTGACGTCCACCAAGGTGAGGGAAGACATTAATGTCATAAAGTTAATATGGTAAGAAAGATTTTAGAAGCTAGGATATTTAAATATTTATAAAGTATTGTTTTATTTTATTTTATTAAGGGTCTATTATTATATTAGACTGTAATAGTATTGAACTCGCTTTTCTTTTTTTGCCATACAATTTCCAGAATGATATATGAACTACTACAGGTCTTATTATTTTTCATGCATTTGTAAACTTACTTGTAGGTTTAAGTCTTACTATGGAGTTTTATAGGATTGGTGTTTTTAATTCATAATGATATTAACTTATCACCTTGTTATGTCTCATGCACAACGAAATCAACTATTGCAAGATCATCAAAACCTACGTAAATCTCTTATGAATTCCTGGTGGATAATTTCTATGATTCCTAAATACTACGCATTTCAAAGATACCCACATTGCGTAAAACAATCATCTACATATTCATTTAACTATCTATTATAACTGATGGAGACAAATTGAAATAACATAGTGACTAAACTAGTCTTAAGGAAATTGAGACAATAAGGAGATCCGGATGATGATGTTCTATTCATTTGAAGGGAGTATCTAACACACAGAGTTCTTGCAAATTTACTTCCAGCACAATCAATCATGAATTAAACCATATCAAACTCAATGGAGATACCATACATTTTCAAATTGAAAACTTACATAATTGAATATCCTCATCTCATCTTTTCTTTGATATACATTCATATGACGAAATAAAACATGAAAACTTCAAGAGAAGCAAAAATTACTCAATCACTTATTTTATTATCAACCTGATTCAAGGGCTCAGTCGGGAAAGAACCAGGAAGAAAACCCGACGTCATGGCCACTACAACAAAATTGAAATACAATAATCATAGGATTCCAATCTCCAAATTTTCAACAATCCAAATTAAGTTTCCTTCATGTCCCTTATCAAGGGGTATTTATCCTTTTCTGCATCATATTTCTAGAACCAAGGAGGAAGCAGAATCTGATCAAGTGACCCAAAAGCATGACCAAGTACACTTCAAAACATGCATGTTCATACAACGTTTTCACAAAAAGATCCACAATGAATCAACACTAGGGAAAGGTGGATTCTTCCAACCAGGAGAAGTCAAGCACAACACCAAACAGATGCCCAATCGGGGCTATATACCAAGAACTCCCATTCTTCCATTTCAACATACCATAATCATATAAGGTTTGTGCTGACAGGTAGGGGCCCATAACACCCTACCCTTTCTCCCTCTTCTCATCCTGAGAAGAGACTCTACACTGGTTGCAGTCCGACTAAACAGACCTTTCCCAAAATTGGTCACTTCTGCCCTCTCCAAGGGTGAGTAATACCAAAACACCCATGCAAAGAAAAACTCAAAAATTGCAACCATAAACATGAAAGGAAAAACAACCAAAATAACATAGTTTTCAAATCTTCCCAACATACCCACAACCATACAAATAGTGAAACAACAACAAGGTAGCATGAACATGAAACAAAACATAAAAATTGAATAAGGGAGATGAAAATGTCCTACCTTCACAAAGAGGTAATGGCAATGAACCAGTTTGAGTAGAGTATCCCTTTCCTTCCTTCAACCTTCAAGAATTCCTCTCTAAATGTAGAGATTGGGTAACAACCTCCACAAGTCCAAGAAGGGCCTCTAAATAGGCCTCCAACTCAACCACCCAAGGGCTCAATAACTACCCCCACCCACTTGCAATCCTAGAAGCTCCTAACCCCACCTACACTATGGTTAAACCCTAAGTGCAGATTAGGTGAGGTAACACAAGATACCCATGGTCAATTTTCGCACAAAGGCAAAAAGAGACTTTTTGAGTAACCTCAAAAGTCAAAAAAAGGGGCTTAGGGGTTGGAAAAGACTCCTAACCCATACCCATACCCCTTGGGTATAATTATTTCATGATTTGAAGCCTTAGGAAAAGGTTTAGAGCCAAACAAAGCTAGGAATAAAATTAAGAACAACTAACAATTCTAACAATGCAGATTAAGCACTAATCCGAATTAGGGATGACTAAACTCGATTAACAACTCAATTAGCAAACTGACACTAACTTAAACCGACTTAGGTCCATGGGTTACACAGCTAGCCCTAACTAGCACGCTGAGGAGCACAAACAATTCATGAGTGTCAAGCGACACTAACAAAACATAGTTACAAACATTAACATTTACTGAACATAGAAAGATACATACATGCATCTCACAGTACAATACGTGAATTACGAACAACAAGGTTTTCTAAAAATTAGGACAAAGAGATCAGTTATGTTCCTCCATAGGATTTCTTGGCTAAATATCTGCACACTCATTGCACACATCAGTAGTCCTGGAAAATCACATGTACATATATATGTATCAGAAATTCACATAAATTGAAACATACATCAATCAGGGTTTCTTGCATCCTACCTATATCCTTAATCATAAAGATTCCAAAATCAATGTGTTAATCCTACATTTTACGTAATTCATCAACATACATGTACATAAAACATTTAAATGACAAACATCAATATATCTGAAAGTAACATCACATAACATGAAATAATATAATATGTTCTAAGTATCAGTTAATGTCTCGACATCTCGAGTCGTGAGTATCAAAATGATAAAATAATAACTAGGGCTACGGAGGGTCGGGGCGAGGCCTCACAGCCCCTTACAAAATCTCTCAACTTTTTTCTTACCTTGAGTCGATCCAATGAATGGTGAGAAGGGGGAACCTTCCCTTTATGTAAGAGAGACTTTGTCTCACACATTATGGCTGCTCTAACTATTTTATGACTGGATTTACGCAAAACTGTCGATTGCAAAATATCCACCCAATAGAATGATTTGGGTGTACATTCTATTTTTCATTTAACACTTTATTTTCCAATTTTCTGGCTAAGATAGTGAGGAGTCCAATGTTCAGTGTCGAATCCAACACTGTGATAACATATGCAACATGCTAAATTTTCCAATCCTATATTAATGGTTTGAAATAACAAAATAACTCTTCTATTCAAATTCATAAGGACAATTATAACAATTGTAACATCATTTACACATGAAATACAATTTCATTTCAATTTATATATTCAAGTAAAAGGAATAACACAGTTAACTCAATCTTAATCCAATGAGAGATAAACTAACTTAAATAGCCATCTACAAGACATAGATTACAAAAAAATATAAAAGTAAAATACCCAAAAATGTAGTTATCTTGCATGCATATTTTATCCTCGATTTGTGCAAGCCTTGGCAATCAAACATTGTCAAGGGCTTAACCTCCCAAACACAGATCCTTAGTAACCCCACACAATCTCTACTAAAAAAAGGCCCTCCCACCCTAAGATTAGGCTTGGGACACCATTGTCCAGCCATTGAGCATGCTGGCGTTAGAGTGTTAGCTAGACAACCAACTAAGCTTAAACTACCTTCCATGCACATATCTACCAAGTGCAAGCAACCCTAACCTCTGTGATCACAACAGTAAGCATGGCACTCACCTACCTTGGTCAAACAATTGTGTGGGCACTATGTATCTGATCACCCACCACTCAATTTGATAACATGACCTATAAAATAGACTACCATGAGCTAACTCAATTTTTAAAATACTTTTAATCATGTTTATTTGTTACTAATTTTCATTCTCTTATCATGCAAGGATAATCTGTGGTTCAATGCGTTTTCAATACACAGCCTTCATCTCGACCATGTTGGTCTTCCTTGATGAATCTCTAGGGTGATTGTCTAAACATTATATAATCAAACCAATACATTATGCCCATCCTGGGCCTATGGCTTGCAAAAGATTCACAATACTTGTAATTTATTTGACTTTCACAAGGGTGTTGTCTCTTATCTCAAGAGTATATAGAATATACTACTGTATAAGCTTGCATTGTTGGATATTAATACAAGTTAACTAAGAATTCTAAAAACAAACTATGTATATGCAAAGTGTCATAGTTTGCTCGATCTAGAGCATATTTAAAACTCTTATACAAATGAAAAAACGATTAGATTTTTTCCGATCAATCTCCATTAATGTTAACATTGCCTTCTTAGTTCTAGGCTAATAATACGAGCTTCATTATATCAAATTTTAAAGCATAATTCCACATAAATATTTTCATGACCTAACTGTAATGTCGTTTATCAAAATGCTCAGTTGGTTTTTGAGCAATGCTAATGAAATAGGACTAAGGCTACTTACCACGGAGCATAAGTATTGCAAATAATTTTGTGATGCCTCTCACAATGCCTTCACGCTTGTATCTTCCAGCATGAAGTTCAACACCAAATGGTAAATATGAACAAGAGATCCAAAGCAATATGTAAAAATAAGATTGGTGTGTGACTGCAAGAAATATGAAGGATTTGTAGGTCGAATGAGGATGTGTGAGGCAATGTGTAAAGGTAAAGTAGGTAGTATGAAATTGTATAAACTTTTTGAATGATATGAATGTTGCTCAATAAGAACCATCGTCAAAATAGATTTTTGCTTGCTTCACTGCACACCTAGTTACAACCAAAAAGGTACAAGGGTTGCAAGGAGTTACAATTAATAGTCATCAACATATGTGTGGCAATATAATTAGAATGGCCACCAAACATCATGAGGCTCAACGAAAATAATATAGAAATATGACAACTCAAGATAAAATAATCAAACTATTGCCAAGGAGTAATAATAACTTAGACTAATATCTCAATATAAAAAATATCATACTATATCTACCTATAGTTGTGTGTGTGTGTGTGTGTGAGAGAGAGAGAGAGAGAAAGAGAGACATAAAGAGAGATATTCCAAAAATGTGTGAGTGAGATATACATATGCAAGCATATGTAGATATTATGTTATTGTTAGATTAAGATATGACAAATATCACAGGAAGCTCCAAGATCATCCAATTTATAAGGTAACACATTAGTTCTTAATTTTTAATTTAATGCTTAGTGATCTTTTCTTTAGTAATACATATTTATTGTTCAGGAAGCTCATGGTAATCCATAGTGCACTCTTTCTTGTCCAACAATTTACCCCTTAGCCTTGGTGGTTAGAATTCATACTTGTCGACCCATAGGCAGATTAGTGTCCCTTTATCTAAAGCAATATGTAAAAAATATCATTGGTGTGTGACTGCAAGAAATATGAAGGATCTGCAAGTTGAATGAGGATTTGGGAGGCAATGTGTAAAGATAAAGTATGTAGTATGAAATTGTATAAACTTTGTTGATGATTTGAAAGTAGCTCAATAAGAACCATCACAGAAATAGATCTTTGCTTGCTTGGTTCCGCACCCAATTACGAGCAAGGTACAAGGGTGGCAAGGAGTTGCAATCAATAGTCATCGACATTCATGTAGCAATATAATTAAAATGGGCACCAAACATTATAAGGCCCGATGAAAATAATATAGAAATATGACAATTCAAAGATAAAATAATCAAACTATTGCCATGGAGTAATAATAACTCATAAGATAAGATAAACTTATTAATGTCCAATAAGAGACCAATGATGGTTTAAGGGACTGGAGATAGTACAAAGGGCAAACGCCAGCAGAGGGAGCACCAAACGGTGTCTGTAGAAAGAAAGTGAAACAAAACAACAAAATAACCAAGGAAAGGGGAATAAAACCAACTAAGAACTCCTCACAGGCAAGAAGTAGTCCAAAATGGAAAAGTGGACATTAGGGCAATCAGGTACTCTGCAAGGTCACCTCAGAGGTTTATGTAATGTCTTGTTTGGGAACATTATTTATTTGACTTCTTTTCATAAGAGTTTTATAATATCTTTTTCTCATGATTTTTCCTTTCAATGTTATTATTCCTCATATATATATATACATATTAATGGTAAGAGCCACGTCTTTTCATATTATATTAATAATTATTATATTATATTAATAATATATTTATATTAATAATTATTATATTATATTAATAATATATTTATATTAATAATTATTATATTATATTAATAATATATTTATATTAATAGGCTTAGTTAATATATTATATTAACAATCATATTATAATATATATTAATATATCAACTATATGTTATAGTACATTATTAATATAGTATTATTACATTGAAATATATCTTAAGCATCATTATATTAGCTTATTATTATTTCATTAATTATATTATAATATGTTATACGTAGTATGATATTATTATATGATTATAATATAATATTGTATTTATAAATCTAACATGATTTATAAAATATTATATGATTATAATAGTATTACTAAATATGATTTTAATATAATATTATTATAATATAATATCATTATTTTAATTATTAGTATTACTTTATATATAATAGTTATTTGAATTACATGTCATAACGGGGACATCACAATCCTCCCCTCTCAAAATTTGCTTGCACTCAAGCAAAAACATTCATACACAAGCTCTTTCATAGACAAGAAACGTATTTTCATATAAAGGCCTAGAAGATTTTATAAAACATAAATCTTTAATGAATGAAAACATAGAGTAGACACGATGTAGACAGATCAAGACACGATGCAAACACATCATACATTATTTTTCACAATGAAGTAGAGCAAAGGGAATGATTTCTAAAATATACTTCTCCGGTATGCTTTTTGATCATAGATCTTGCAACACAAACAATTATTAGCATGTACATGTATATAATAGCCTCAAAGAAAAGATTAGTCATGATAAATTAGTCTTGAACTAATATCCTACCAAGCCCAAGAGTGGAACTTTGGCCCTCTTGGCCTTGATGGTAGCCTTTGACATCCATCAAGGTGGTCTACTTGGCAGATTCTTAACTGAATTAGGTTGACATGATGTCAAATCCAAATCTAAGCCCAGGAGCAGAACTTTGGCCATCCTAGCCTTGATGGCAGCCATTGACATCCATCAAGGTGTTCTACTTAGATGGTAATCTTATTCTTCCTACCTAAGCCCAAGAGCAGAACTTTGGCCCTCTTGGCCCTGATGGCAACCTTTGACATCCATCAAGGTGGTCTACTTAGGAGATAATCTTATTCTTCTTAAATATCCTACCTAAGCCCAAAAGCAGAACTTTGGCCCTCTCAGCCTTGATGGCAAACCTTTGACATCCATCAAGGTATTCTACTTAGGAGGTAATATTTATTCTTCTTAAGGAACTTCTTCTAACAAATCCTGACAAAAGTATTTATATTCTTAGTTTTAAAGAATACAACAGATTTAACCTTAAGATAAACTTATCAAACTACTTTACAATCAAAGACATAGTCCTTTGAAGTGTTAGAAACTTAATTTATTATTAAAATATAGGAGGAACCATAATAGGGTGCCTTGTTACCCAACCAGTGGGCCTCACCATTCTCCCTCATTATCGTTACCTCTCTCCGATCATTATTCCCAAGAAGGTGTCTTTGTATGATGTACCCTGAGATATCCGCTCCACTATAGGCCTTACCCGAGACCCGTAGGCTTTATCCTATACCCCGAGTGGTGTCACCCAGTCCATTCCACCACAGGCCTTATCTCAACTCAGAGAATCATGATCTTATTAGGTTTTACAATTATTCAATTGCTATTCTAATGCCTCCTTTGATAAATTAATCTATTCAATTATTCTCAAAGAAATTAATATTACCTATTATCATCTTTAATGTATATTCTTGCAATGGAAAGGTTGATATTAATTCAATTTCCGCTCTTAGTGTATATTCTTTAATAGAGGAATTAAATATTAATTCAACTATCAACTTAATGTATATTCCTTTATATTTCATAATGCCAAAATTATAAAAGCTCACTATTAAATTTAAATAGCATTCTTTGAATTAATAAATAATATTCCAATATTTAAACAGCTTTCCTAAATTTTCTCCCACATATATATTTATATAAAGAAAACTTTATAACAAACTATTTTAAATAACAAGGATAACTACCTTAGTTAATAAAATGCATTAGCTTAGTACCGCATACCTCTTATGATGTAACCATTATAATATCGGCTTTATTACTTTATGCTTTATTTTTGAGAGATTTTATATGGAATTCTAATCAGTATTTTAATCATCTCTTCCTCCTTAGTTGGACATAATCGGCTCTTCCATCACTTGGATTATGATTTGATGCCTTACTAATTTTCCACGTCCTCCATATGCACCATTCATGAAGAATATAATGTATTGACTATCTATATACAACTTCAAAAGATGTCTATGCATCTATTTACCATAAATGTGTGCATCCCAAACATACATTCACTTTTGTTCAATACTTATTGGTTCTCAATTGCCCAATTTAAAATTCCATGGTAATGCCCATAAATCCCTTTTTATTATTCTGATAACTTCCAATAGTCTTCATTACTGTTCACTATGTTCAAGCTGCCTATGTATATATTGAGATTCTAATTGGTCTTCACCATTTCTGACCCAATGTATTGGCTACTGGTGCGGATTTGAAATATCTTGTCCATATTGGTGATGTTTTCTTTCTCTTATATTTATTTTGCATGGATTATAATCTCTCTATATTGGTTGGGTTGATCTCTGTTGCTCATTAGTTACCTCAGGCTGGCAGGAACCTGGCTTGGAGATGGTCTTTATTGACATGTTTATACGCTTTTGTAGTTGGTTGAGTGTTCGCTAATTCTCGATTTGACTGAATCATTTGTGCAAGGCATCAACTCTTGTGATGTCTGTGTGGAATCTGATGTCTCTTATTGGTTCAATAATATTGTTTTATTAATACTTGGCATGTGGTTCTTACATTTCCCTAGCCGGATATCAATTGTATGTTTATTTATCACTCTCTTCACAATAGGGTGACTTGTTTGTGAAAATGTTATGGCTATCCTGTCTGTACACTTGCTTCAATGTCTAACATCGTTCATTCCTTGATTCTGGATGGTATTTGGTTTGCTTCCAATATTTAATGATGGCCCATTCTCTCTTGTGATGGGTATCTGTGACTTTGATGAGTTATCGAAGTTGCTTTTGCTACTTGTCATCTTGATTTCTTGTTACTTCTATCTGTATATTGCTTGTAATGTGATCCAAACCATTATTTTTGCCAAACGGTTCTACTCATTGGTATGTTGTATTTCAGCCAAATGACTATAATTTTATGAATCTAGTGAAAACACTTCTACATAATGTTTTATTCATCCTTTATGGTTATTTCCTTTCATGTCGATGAAGTTATTTTTATGTAAGTTTTCTTAATTGCTCATATTTTCTTCCCATCAGGATGGTAGGAACATGCTCTGATACCACTTGTAATGTCCCATTTGGGAACATTATTTATTTGACTTCTATTCGTAAGAGTTTTATAATATTTTTTCCTCGTGATTTTTCCTTTCAATGTTATTATTCCTCATATATATACATATTAACGGTAAGAGCCACATCTTTTCATATTATATTAATAATTATTATATTATATTAATAGGCTTAGTTAATATATTATGTTAACAATCATATTATGATATATATTAATATATCAACTATACGTTATAGTACATTATTAATATAGTATTATTACATTGAAATATATCTTAAGCATCATTATATTAGATTATTAATATTTCATTAATTATATTATAATATGTTATACATAGTATGATATTATTATATGATTATAATATAATATTGTATTTATAAATCTAACATGATTTATAAAATATTATATGATTATAATAGTATTACTAAATATTATTTTAATATAATATTATTATAATCTAATATCATTATTTTAATTATTAGTATTACTTTATATATAATAGCTATTTGAATTACATGTCAAAACGGGGACATCACAGTCTACAAGAAGGACGTTGCCGAGTATAATCTCTACGAGGTCTCACAAATATGGTGTGAACCGAAATAGTGCAAAGAGGCCACTTTGATCCTTGAGTAGGAACTATAAGATTGAAGAAAGAGGTGATGAGTTGCTCGACAAAGATGGAGTTGTATAGCGTGTTCACGAAGTTGCATGGTCTCTTGAAGATAGAGTGCAAGACAGTGTTGGTCAATATATATCTGAAGAATGAAGGAAGAGACCGACACTCTCTAAATAAACAGTAGAATCTCTCTTGGACCTCATAGTAAATGGGACAATGAAAAATAAAGTGAGACTCAATCTCGACCTCCCCGAGGTGACAACACTGACAAGTCTTGTCCTACCTACTAATCTGATGATCATACCAATATCTCAATATAAAAACATCATACTATACCTACCTATACTTGTGTATGTATGTACACATGTATGTGTGTGTGTGTGTGTGATATTCCAGCAACACATCTAATGTATACACCATACATTAAGTGAGCATACATGTATGTCTCATTCAAATATACTCTTACATACATAAATGTGCATATACATATGAAAGCATATGTAGATACTATGGTATTGTTATATTAAGATATGACAAATATTAGAAGAAGCTCTAAAATCATCCAATTTTTAAGGTAACACATTAGTTCTTAGTTTTTAATTTAATGCTTAGTGATCTTTTCTTTAGTAATACATATTTATTGACCGGTTAGTGATCTTTTGCTTTAGTAATACACATTTATTCTAGCAATGCTTCCGCCCCTTCGTCACACTCCTACAAAAAAGAGAATTGCCACAGTAATAACATATTCCTCATTATAAAATCAAAGTTACTATAACAAGTAATCATTTTCATAAAACATCATAACAATTAACCACCATTTGACTTTCCATGAAAATATAACAAATAACCAACTTTTCCATTTCACATGAAACCATAATGTTTAACTAATTTACTAGTCAACGGACTTCACTTGAAATTTCAACAACTATAAGAACATTTTTTTTAATCGGGCAAAATTTGGGATGTAACTATCTTTTACAAATTAAGATTACACCGTTATTAACAGTACATTGGGCCAATGGTCGGTTGTAGATATTCATATAATTTCTTAGGTACATTTTTTAAACTTTTGATTTGTATTGCACACATTTGCAGAAGGTACTCACAATAAGTTTACAAAAGGAAGCGACTATTTCTCAACACTTCCATAACCCCTATTATGGATAACTCATCTAGTCATACAAACTACACAATCATTTTTCTTACTAACAGAAGAAAAAGACCACAAAAGTTAGAACAATCATCAAACAAGAGGGTTTATTGAAGATGAATGCACGAGAAATAAGATTGATCAGTACAGACATTGTTGTGGCAGAAACAATTGGAATTCTCAAACCTCTCCTTGTTTAAAACATCACAACCATCATAGTTTCAATTTAGTCAACAAATGCATCATGAATGAGACTACACTATTTAGTCAATCATAGCTAGATGTAGGTCTATCATAGTGCATAGCATATCATCCATTTTGATTGTCACCGCCAATAGTTTGATCTCAAATTCAAAATGGTATAGGCAACATGGTCCATAATGCCTTACGGTCTCATATATTTCCTCTGGCCAGACATGTTGATCTTATCAAATAGATAAATTATTTGTTCACAACTTAATAAAGACTTTCAAAAAATTATGCATATGAATCTCAATATAAAATATTTTATAAGGAAATAACCCAATTGAGATAAATTTATAGTTTGTTCAATGACCTGTGATCTTCCTTCATGGTGTAGGGATGAGATGAAAAAATAGCATAATGAAATAAGCAATGAGTATTAACTTTAAGGAATCATTAATTTGCCCCTTCCTTTTCCCCTCTACTCTAATGAGTGGAACAAGAAAAAATTTGGAACACCCAAGTAAACTATAATTGCTTTTATTCACGCTATTTGATGGTTCATATCAACACCATAATTTCTTTAGCAATGTGAGCATTGCCTAATGCAATGAATCGTGAGTAAACCATTTCGACTCATCATGGATATAGGTGTTAATCACTTTTCATGACAAATGGGCTTGATAAAAGATTTCTTGTGGGAAACCCTTTTGGATAAAAGACCACAACATACAATAGGTTCTATTGACAAAATGGGCCCCACTCCTAGATAACACAACCCTCCTTGAAGCACCAACTCCAATTAGATAAGACACCAAATTCACAAACTAAAAATGAATCACATAAGCCAAAGATGAAATAGCGACACTTAGAAAATAACAGCCCTCCAAAGCCTGCCCACACACCATAGCAAAGTGATGCGGGAGCATCTTAGGTTCTTGACAATCTTGCATCAACTAAAAATATTTATGTTTAGTTTGTTCATGTTTTTTCAGTTCTGTGTGGTGTTCCTTCGAGTTGGCTCAACTGACATTGCAAACCTCATGGCATGTTTTGGACATCATGGTTCACCTTTGTCTAGGTTTGCATCTCAATCCATTCCTTCATGGGGAAATCTCTTGGATTCTTGTTCCTAATAGCTATTTGGAGTTTTTAAATCATTTGCAGCATTTCCATGATTTGTGAATCTTTAAAGCTCATTGTTTGATGTTCTTAAGCTTGTGGCCAACTTATCCATGGGCCCTTTATCTCAGATTGTTATGAAGTACTTCCAAACTTAGATCCTAACTTACATTTGGTAATAAATTTTCCACACCTTGGAAAATATGACCCAGTTAGGCCGACTAGATACTTGTGAAGCCTTTATATATTGATGTAATTGATCTTTGTTAGGTATTCGATTCAAAGGTAACCTCTCAAAGGCAAGCATGGAAGGGTAGATCTGAATTTCAATATATAATAAGGCTATAAGCCTCGAACGTAAGCTTGCTAATTGTATATGATTTCTTAAATCTAGAGTAAAGTGATAATTTGCTCTTCCTTTCTCTCTATTACATGCTTTGAGGTAGGATTTTCCTCATTGAGGATCCTCTTGTGGTGATTGTGTCACAACATCACCTTCTAGTAAGATGTAATTAAACCAAATTAAAAATAAACTCCAATAGTCTCATGTTAGGTATAGTAATGCCTTTTACATATATCATTCCCACCAAGAAAGAGTTCTCATGAACCAACAAAAATATTATTCAACATTACTCACTAAAACCGTATGTTGGCTCTTCCCTACAATAAATATAATAACCCCACCCTAGCAAAATAACCTCAATACTAATAGTGTCTTCACATAACAAAAAAATGTAATAGATAAAAATTCTCAAAAAGAAAACAACTCCCCTTTTTTAAAAGCAACTCCAATCGTATATTAAAGTTGTATGTGTTTTGATAAAAAATACAAGAACTACGCCAAACACTCTAGACTCTTCAAAGGAATTCATGCCATCATTATTTTCCTCGTGTAGCTCACCAAGCCAAAAGCAATGACTCAATTTACTACTCAATACCTTTGATATAGCTCCACATAAGCAACAAAAGAATATTCAAAAAAGTTTGTCATTAAATAGAAAACACATGGTCTCCGCACGCAATACATGAATTAGATTTTCACAAAGATAAGAATAGCACAATGTTTCATACAACCTTGAAGTGTCTATTTCTAGCTTTGAAAATTAAAAATAACACCAAAAGACATTACATAGAGGTCACAATAGGGAGTTCTCACTCACAACAGCAATAAAATAATTGTTTGAAATACGATGTCTAGTCCTAACAAAGCCTAGTTAAAAATAAGAAATTTCACTAGCTCGTAGTTGTAAAGGAGTCATCTCAAGAATAAAACAGCCATTCAATAAATTCTAAAGCCATCTGAATTAATAAGATAAGATAATTTAATTAACGTCCAACAAGAGAGCACAAAGAGGGTCTAAGGAACTAGAAAACATACAAGAAGAACATGGCTAGAAACAAGTACAACAAACATTGCCTAGGGAAAGATCAAGCAAAAAGAACCAACCACAAAACAGATAGAACTGGACAACAAACAACTAAGCCCTCCTAGCCAAGGAGTACACCAGAATCGGAGGATGCGGTCCCGGGCGAGAGTTCGCCATAGACTGTAATAAATATGAAAGGAACAACAAAGCATAAATGATGAGACAATAATATAATCATTAGTTAAATATGAAAGGAACCACACTCACTGTACACATTTGGAATTTATTAATGAAGGCAACCTATACAACGAGTTGTACACTATAAATTCGCACATTATAAACTAGGAAACACTATACTTCCCTTTAGAATGTGACCTTTCATTGATCTTGATAGAAATTTCAAATGTAAAAAATAGACAACACCCTCTTCACTCAATCTGAACTTTCAAACATACCATATTTTAGAACATGATAGACAAACAAAAACAATATTGAATATGTCCTCCAGCTAGTATTTTATATTTTGTTTGAGTTAAACAACAACCGTGTGGAGTGTTTCTTAGTGATAATTGATTGAAACAGATCTTCGAGCTAGTAATAGAGAAGATAGAACTGCTTCATTTGTAGCAGACATTGCAAGCATATGTTAGTGTAAATTGACAATGAGTTCCAAATAAATTAATATGATACAGCAAAATAATGCATTCAAAAAAGGAAAATAAAATATGGGTTTCTTCTGCCCATGCCTTAAAATCCACAATTTAATCAATTTTCAAATTAAGCACAATTCTAAAGCCATGTTTATTATCTTTTGCAATAACAAATTATGCTTATCAATCATGCTTATTACTATTTTGGAGTGAACAAAATAAAATACATGCAAGTCTATCATAGCTACATACTTCTTAGGTATTTCTGCTAGTGTATTATAAAGATAGATAATACTTTTTTCCTTACCCCAACAAATGTTTTTCAAGCCAACTATGTAACAAAGACTTCTCATTATAATGAATATGTGCAGAAAACCATGTGGTAAAATGTAGATTAATTTCTTCATAATAATGATTCATTGTATTTGGCTACAAGCTCCGGAATCTAATTCCTTAGTACACAAATATATCAGCAAAGACGGAGAATGTCATGTCCCCTCTTTTAGCTCGGTCTAGCAGAGACATGTGAGTCAGCTTATTATGGGGTCTTGCAGGCTGACAAGGTTGGATAGAGACCCAGTATGGTTATTCAGTGTGGGGGACTTGATGTTCTAGCAATTATTGATCAGTTGGGAGACATTCCTTGCTTTTAAGAGGCAGTTCCTACTTTTTAGGAGGTATGGTCTTGCCCAGGGTTGGGCCTCCATGAGATTACTCTTTGGGTTCAGTTTTAGAGGGATAGGAATTGTTTCCTAAATTTTAGGAGCATCCCTAGATTTTAGGGATGAGACTGCCACTGGATCCTTGATTTCCGAATTCAATCACAGACAGGTGACAGGATGATTTTATGGTTTGTGATGTCAGTTGGGCATTTTGTGGCTATTTGGGTTATATTTTTATTATATCTTAAGTTAGTGTTTAATAATTAAATAAGGCTAAGTTATAGCCATTTTGGAGTAATAAGGGGTTTTTGGCCTCATCTGGATTGCTTATCCCTTGGTGTAATAGCTCATTGGAAAGGTTTTTAACTTTTCTAAATATTTCTCTTTTGACTTAGAGCATTTCGGTGAACAGATTTCTTTCTATTGAGAAAAAGGTCATGTTATGGATACTTGACCACTTTAAAAATGAGAAATATATTATTTCATAACCCAACACCACATGGAGACACTTTTAAGGTTTGAGCTAAGTTTGGTGGGTTATAAGGAGATGAAGACAAAGTTCGAAGGTATTATTGACATATTACATTTTGGATTTGGGTTTTGGGCTCTGATTGAGCTTTCAACATTTGGGATGCCAAACCCTCTTGCTTTGCCTGCTTGGGACCTAGCCTCCAAAATAGTGGTTTGGATTTGTTGCAGTCAAAGGCATCTTGAAGATTGTGCATTGTTTCTTCTTGGGAACGCAGTATTGAATCAGAGTTTCAACTGAGATTTGGGCATTTTATTCACGTGTGGATACTTTGCAGCTATACGGCAACACCTGGCAGCCATATTCTTTCCCACATGCAACATTGGAGAGCTGGAATCTAGTTGTATCTTCTTTCTGAGTTCATATTTCTTCTTCACACCTTCAAGTTGGGTTTATCCTTGGTTGTAATCATTTGGATATTATTGTAAATCTTCATCCAGTTATAAAAAAGGTTTTATATTTAAAAATCTATTTGAAGCGAAATTACTTTGGCTATATTTGAAATATATTTTCAGAACTGGTTCGAGTTATTGTACTTCTGTTATTACTCATTACAAAATCATCAAAAACATAAAACACTCAAACCCTTCTGCAACTTCTCTCTAGCTCTGCAAGAAAATATTATTAAACAGGGAAAACAAATTTAAAAATAATAAAATTACAATAGATCAGCAGAAGAGATCCATCAAGGATCTTTCAGTGGTATCAAAGCTTACATCTTGCCAACCTATAGGGTTTGTGAGTAATTGTCACAATAGATTTCAACAAAAGTCTCGATAATTCATTTCAACATCTGGGTACTGGCTAAAAAGTTTTGATAATTCATTTCAGCATCTGGGTACCGGCTAAAAAGTTTAGATAATTCATTTTGGCATCTGGGTATTGAATAAAAAGTTTTGATAATTCATTTTGACATCTGGGTACTGGCCAGAAAGTTTTAATAATTCATTTTGGCAAGGGTTTGGAATAGACCAGGAACCTACCATGGCTAGAAATAAAAATGGGTGCTCTAAAGTTTCATCTTCGTTAACAAGCACAAGTAAGATGCCTCTTGCCAAGACATTCAATGTTGCAACTATGAGCAGCTACTATCAGTATTGTTCTCTTCCTAAGGAGATACACAACCTCCTTTCCTTTGCAGAATTTATGGGTGTACCTGAAGCAGATGATAACTGGGTATCTACAAGCTCTTTTCAGCAGCAAAAAGAGAAAGAAATATTAAATGATAATAAAGAAGCCATTGGTCACAAATTGGAAGAGATTACAATCAGGGGACAAACCATTAGAGATGTTGGAAATGTGACACCAAGGTGTGAGGCCTATTCTAAAATTTGCAACAGCAATTCAAATCATAAGGTAACATTTATTTCAAATGGAGGTAATGATGTTAATGATGGTATTCAACTTAAGAATGGAACAAGTAATACAAAGGGTCAGGATTACTTTGGTGAGTTTGCACAAGAGAGTAATCCGAACATAGGCAATTCAAAGGCATTGGGTACTGAGACTTCATGTCATGATGAGTCTAATTTCTTAGACCATACCCTAGAAATCAAAGTAGTTTGTACTCATAGTGACACTGAATCCCAAGATCATGATTTGGTTGTATGTGCAGACACATGGGGAGCTGATGAGAGTGAGCATAGTGTGGTGACAACTGTTTCATCATTGACAGAGGAGGTGGTCTCAAAGGTAAAAAGTTGTAATACTATAAATGAGGATACATGCATTAGTGAATGCATACTAGATACTCCTTACAACAATGTACATGACTCCGACACAGTATTCTACCATAACACAGATTCAGAGGTAGTACACATGCCTGAGAACTATCATTTCAAACTCCTCATCGCCTGATTAGACAACTCAGGGTTAATGACAGGAGGGTAGACATAGTGGTTGAGCAATTTGATGTCACTCGACAGATGTTATCTACACTCAGTTGGAGTGCTCTTATGACTAATGAGCAGGATAGTGGAGGATTTTCCATGGCAGATTTCCATGCTCTTCATAAGGCTATGGGGATATTGAAGCAAGACTTATACTATTCATGTTGTGATAGTGTGCTACCATCTTCAAAGGATACAGTTATTGACTGTAGGCACCTAACTCAGTAGTTTGGAAGGATTGGTTGGTGGGACCAGCAAATGATCTAGCATTATGTCAGGTAGTTTTCGACATGGGCTATCAATCTATATCACAGAGGCTTCACTAGGATCATGGTTACAGGATGATTTGGGTATTAGCAGACATGATGCTTTGGATGACTATTACTTTCGTGGTGGTATCACAGTGGTTGCGGAGAGATATGGCATGATAGAGGTTTCTAGTTATCCCTGTTTATACCTAATGGATGGGTGCTGGTACAGATGGTGTTGGAATCCGGATGTTGTTTTGTTTGACGCCTTGTCTTACAGGGATTCCAATATGTTACCACCTTGGTTGTGGGAACACTCTCATCGAGTACAGGATCCTGGTATTATCCTATGCAATGCATTTGATTGAGCGATCTTTGATGTGTTCCTTCACTTCACACACCTAGTAGTGTATATCAGAATGGTGCAACAGGAGTTTGTTCATTGCTTGTGGGCAAGTATCTCCGAGAGGGGAGGATTGTCATGTCCCCTCTTTTAGCTCAATCTAGCAGAGACATGTGAGTCAGCTTATTATGGGGTCTTGTAGGCTGACAAAGTTGGATAGAGACCCAGTATGGTTATTCAATGCTGGGGACTTGATGTTCTAGCAATTATTGATCAGTAGGGAGACATTCCTTGTTTTTAGGAGGCAGTTCCTACTTTTTAGGAGGTATGATCTTGCTCAGGGTTCTCCATGAGATTACTCTTTGGGTTCAATTTCAGAGGGATAGGGCTTGTTTCCTAAATTTTAGGAGCATCTCTAAATTTTAGGGATGATCCTTGATTTCTGACTTCAGTCATAGACAGGTGACAGGATGATTTTATGGTTTGTAATGTCAGTTGGGCATTTTGTGGCTATTTGGGTTATATTTTTAATACATCCTAAGTTAGCATTTAATAATTAAATAAGGCTAAGTTATAGCCATTTTGGAGTAATAAGGGGTTTTTGGCCTCATCTGGATTGCTTATCCTTTGGTGTAATAGCTCGTTGGAAAGGTCTTGAACTTTTCTAAATATTTCTCTTTCGACTCAGAGCATTTCGGTGAACGGATTTCTTTCTATTGGGAAAAAGGTCATTTTCTAGATGCTTGACCACTTTAAAAATGAGAAATATATTATTTCATAACCCAACGCAACATGGAGACACTTTTAGGGTTTGAGCTAAGTTTGGTGGGTTATAAGGAGATGAAGACAAAGTTCGAAGGTATTATTGACATATTACATTTTGGATTTGGGTTTTGGGCTCTGATTGAGCTTTCAGCATTTAGGACGCCAAACCCTCTTGCTTTGCTTGTTTGGGACCTAGCCCCCAAAACAATGGTTTGGATTTGTTGATGTCAAAGGCATCTTGGAGATTGTGCATTGTTTCTTCTTGGGAACGAAGTATTGAATCAGAGTTTTAGCTGGGATTTGGAGCATTCTATCCACGTGTGGGCACTTTGCAATTATACGGCAACACCAAGCAGCCATATTCTTTCCCACGTGCAACATTGGAGAGCTGGAATCTGGTCGTATCTTCTTTCTGAGTTCATATTTCTTCTTCACGCCTTCAAGTTGGGTTTATCCTTGGTTGCAATCATTTGGATATTATTGTAAGTCTTCATCCGGTTACAAACAAGGTTTTATATTTAAAAATCTGTTTGAAGCAAAATTACTTTGGTTGTATTTAAAATATATTTTCAGAACTGGTTCAGGTTATTGTACTTCTGTTATTACTCATTGCAAAATCATCAAAAACATAAAACACTCAAACCCTTCTGCAACTTCTGTCTAGCTCTGCAAGAAAATATTATTAAACAAGGAAAACAAATTTAAAAATAATAAAATTATAGCAAATTACTGTTAAGTTTCAAGATTTGCACCCAGTATTGAACTGATAAAAGTTCAATAATCCTTACTTAACATGGGAGTCATTTCACTATGTGAGACTTGCTAATAAAATGAAACCTCCAGGTTCCAGGTCGGCTCCTATTGGATCTTTTAGTGAAAATCTCTAAAATACTTAATAAAAACTTGTAGGGGAAAAGGTAAGAAAGTGTTGAAAGTAAACCTAAACCTAGAGCTTAAACTAAGAAAAGGAGGTGATACACCAAAAGTGATTATGAAGACTTAAAAAACACTTGACAGAGAGGATTATATAGCTATATGAAATGCAAATAAAGCACAACTTCCTGTAAAGACTTGCACAAATAATTTATGATAAGGTTCTAGTACTGAAACAACAAAAGGAGGTCAAACTAACACCTCACTTTAATTAATTTCATCTTTAAACACATATCATAACCTGCAAATAAATTTACTTTCCTACAAATAGGTGCTGGAATGAAACAGAAAGACAATGAATAGTGAAAAATTCTCAAGTTAACCCATCAAATCATTCAAAAAGATGCACACAGAATTTGCAAAAAAGAAAAAGGCTTAACAATCAACTTCACAAAGCATTATCACACTGTTGTCACCTGTATTAAGTCTCCAAAATGATGAATTAAAAACTCTGTAACAAAGCTTAGGACTCAGAGAAGAAATCTCAAAAACTCTATCATAAAATCAGAACCCCTAGAAAATGAGTTACAAAACTCAACAAGTACCCCCAAAACAACTTTGGGTCCAATGCAGAAATAAAGCCTCAAAAGCAGGGCTTAGAAACTTCCAAAATGAAGTCCCATGATGCCTAAGACTTTACTAACCCATAATAAGGCCTATGACTCATCACAATTTATCTCCAAACTCTTCAACTGATTACAAATATCTTCAAACTGAATGGGTAAAAAACAAATCCGACCCCAGAAAGCCTATTTTCCCTCTAAATGTTCCCAACTGATTTTTCCCTTTAAGACCATAACAGGAGAATATAATGACTCGTCTTTTGCATTCATAATAGAAAAATATTTAATGATTTATAACATATCATTAAAATATTTTTCTTTTTACAATTTGAAACTTCATGCAAAAGAAATAAACTCCCCCCTTTTATTTTTTGCATTTTAAAAATAAGAAATAATATTAAACGTGTTTCATGTTAATATTATTTCTTATATCAAATAACATTATGCAAAAGAATAAAGTTGAAATAACATTTAAATGATAAAAACAACCCACACTATTGATAGAAAACCCTCCCACATTTTGCTTAATTTGAAGCAACAAAAAGGGATAAAAATCCCATAATGGAACCCGCGGACTCCAAAGGAAAATAAATTGTGGAAAAGGGATGAAAAGCTTGAATACCCTAAAGTTGACTCATTTTATCATTGTTCCTTTGATGAACTTTGCGTGAGGGTTTGCTGGTTTGTATGTGTCGCCATGAAAAAGGGATTTGCTTGACATTTGAATGTCTCTTTGGTTTTATCCTGTTGTTCTTCTGAAGGGAGGTATGAAAATCTTGAAGCCGTCATTCTTTCCTTTGCTGGAACTTTAAATTTGGAAGGCTTTCTTTGATATTTGAAAGCCGCCATTAACGAGCTTGCTGGAGGTAAGATTTATGTCATTTTTTGTTGCATTCTGCTATTACTACATCTGGATTCACATTAGGATCCAATTGAATAAGTGTAGAAATCACCTCTCCAGCAGTTGTTCTTGTCTTTAGTGCTTCATACTCCTCTACAGATGCTTTGACTTTTGCTTTGAGCTTCCTTGCTGATATTCTAGCCCATATATTGTTGTCTAAGACTTTCCAGTTACATTTTGCTGCCATGAAACACATTTTATCTCTATTGGTGCTGGTAAAAGAACTTGTTCTGGGTATGCTTGGATTTTACCATAAACAACCCCCAAGGCTGTCTTAAATACAATGAATAATGTGAGGATAAATTCACAGTTTGCAGTTTACCATCATACTCCTGCAAATATTTTGCTCTTCACTTCACTTTTGTAGATTTCTGACACAATATTGAACTTGTTGGTTACATGAGATATATTATAGTAGTTACCTTCTGTTAATTTGATGATTGGAGAACTCGTGGCTAGTTTGCAGATAGCAGATTTATAATCCTTTTGCCGTATTGCTCCTGATTCGCCTTATCTTTCCCTGTTTCCCTTTTGAATCTTTTTTTGCTTGCTTTCTGATCTGAAAAGGGTAGTCTTCTCCCTGCATACCATACATTCATAGTTCGGAATGGTACAAAGACATGATAAATAAAGTGTCACAATAGGTATATACTCTAGTTTCAAAGTGCTTTCAGTAAACACTCATTGACAACTGAATAAGTTTTGATTCCACAAGTTCAAATCATTTGTATCATTTTAGATCCTCTGGTAGTAGTTTGATACCCTGATAACCTTTTCCTTCAGTACATATTGTTATATTATCGAAGGCAAGGCTTCTTTTTGATGATTTTTTCCTTTAGTACTACGGATTCCTATTGGAGTTCGGCATTGTTGGCCATTTCGAAAGTGAAAGACCTTCCTTATTTGGCTTGCACGGTTTCGATGGGATTCAACCCTCACCCTATTTCGTCAATGTTCAACTGGTCTATATCTGGCAACTTGGAGTGCTCTCATTATTTGCAATTCTTATCAATCTGGTGAATGTTCTTCCATATTTGTTTGGATATTATCTGGTGCTTCAAATCTTTAGTGTTTTCCATTGATTTAACAATCTTCAATATTGTGTGTGCGAGCAATTATTGTGTTTCCAACGATGTGATTCCACGCTGCACCCCTTCTCTGTACTTTCATCCATCCATACGGCCTTTTCATTGTACTGCTCTGAAGTCTCCAAATATCTCACTGTATGGTCCTCTAATCTCCCGCACGGCCTATTTCAGTAGACGTACGGCCAACACCCTAACATTTTGTACGGTATTCTCACCTTCCCATATGTTACCCATACTTTGTACGGCCTTTTGTTACCGTACGACCTTCTGTATAGTCCGTACGACTTCCTAGCCCACCATATGGCATCTTAATACTCCCATACGGTTAGCCTCCCACCCGTACGGACTTCCTCTAATGTTCATAGATCATCCCAACTAAAGTACAGTTTGTATCTGGGTCTCAACATAGCATACGGCCTCCAAAATCCATAGTATCTATTGCAGTAAGTCATCCTCCCAGGTTCAATCTACCCTACGGCCATTTTGCAGGGAGTGGAACAATATAGTGGTATCAAAGCTTTCCGATCTTGCCAACCTATGGACAGTGATTGAGAGTTTATAGCCGAAAGAGGAGGACGCATTCTGTTGACCGAATTGCTGACAAATGGGAACAGACGGGCGCCGATCTTGTGGCACTTCTAAGGGAACTTGCCCAGAATCAGGCACAAATCACGAATATGCAGGAACTCATGGAGCAAACCCTCAAGAAGATGGTAGAGAACAAAATATTGAAACAACAAAATGGGCACAGTGCAGACTCAATATCGGGTAAGCCACACCCTCAACCAACACGCTCTCGTCCTTCCATGTCGACTTTTCCACCACGGACAAAAGCCCATCACGGAGAGAAACTACCAACTTTCAAAGAGATAAGAGAGGACTACAGGAACGCAAACCTTGAAGAGCACATTTCCTACAAAGATTACGCAGATCTGAGGATGAGATACTCGGGAGGCGAAAACAGAGGAGGATAATTTAATGATGATCTCAGGAGAAAATTGAGTAAAGTGAATCTGTCTCCATTTGACGGATCGGGTTCCATTTCAGCATAAGCGTGGGTGATGAAAGTCGATACATACTTCCAGCGAAATCCTATGCCAGAAGAAGCAATCAAATTTGTCGCATTGCACTTGGAGGGAGTTGCGGATGAATGGTGGCACCACGACACTATCACACTAGGGCATGATCAAATAAAGACCTATGCAGAGTTTACGGAGAGATTAATACAACGATTTGATGGGAAAGACACCGAGCTCAATTTCAAAGATCTGTCACAGCTGAGGCAAACTGGATCAGTAGATCAGTTCATTGCAGAATTTCAGAGACTTTTTGTGTTGGTCAAGGATATCTCCGAAAGAAGGCGGGTCGTGCTCTTTATGGACGGGCTGGCAAAACCACTGAAGGGTTGGGTGAAGGGGTTCAATCCGTCAACCCTATCGGAAGCGATCAATAAGGCACGAAGCATGGCATCATCGATGGCATAATCCTCATCCTCTCGGAGTCACTCACATCCGGAACCCCTGACGCTTTCGAGGGACAAAACGCCGCCCAAGAAGCCGTCATTGGATAAGCATCACAACAAGAACTCCGAAGGAAGAAGTTTTGCTTAAATTGGAAGGGGCCTTGGGAGCCTGGCCACTGATGCCTCGGGAAGGGGAAGATTTATTACATCGAGGTGGTGTCCGATGATGAGGATGAACACGAATAGGAAATGCCGGTTGAAGATGACCAACCTAACACAAACACCAACACAGCCAATTTAAACCGTACGGAGAGGATTACCGCCTTGGTACAGCATCGGGGATCCATTGCATTGGCCGGCAGTCTGGGTGCACAATTTTCTGTGTGCAAGGTACTCTTCAAGGACAAAGGGTTACGGTGATATTGGATAGCAGAGCTACTTTGAATTTCATAACTCATCCTTGGTAAAGCGAAGAAGTCTCCCTACGGAAGCACATGCAAGCTTTCAGGTCAAGGTAGCCGGAGGGACTTTTTTGCCTTTGCACGCACCCTGTTCCTCAGCTGAGCATCACACGGTGACAGAGGACTTTTTCATAGTGGACCTCGCTGACATGGAAGTCATTCTGGGCATACAGTGGATGGACACACTTGATGAGTACACTCAGATTTTCAAGCGGATGGACTTCACTTTTGTGGTTGATGGAAAGAAGGTTATCCTCTGAGGGATGGAAAATGAAGGTCCAAAGGAAGTTTCCGCACATCGGATGGAGGCAGTCTTGCGGGACGATGACATTGAGTGAGTTGCACATTGTTTTATCTCGACGGAACCAATTAAGGGGCACCGAACACCTCCACAGGATGATGAACTTCAGGATATTTTAAGTAGGCATGAAAAAGTTTTCATGGATATTCCACCTGGCATACCACTGCATCGAGGGTTTGAACACACAATAGAGTGGGAACACGGGGCAAAACCAGTCATAACCACACCGTACCACCACCCCAAGAAATTCAAGGATGAGATCAAACGGACGATTCAAGAGTTGCTTGAGAAAGGATGGATCCATCCTAGTTCTAGCCCGTTTACGTCATCCGTGGTGTTGAACAAAAAGGACGAAACAATGCACATGTGTGTGGACTATCACGAGCTGAACAAAAGGACAATAAGAACAGGTACCCCATCCCGAGGATAGATGAGCTGCTAGATGAACTACATGGCGCAATTCTAATTTTCAAAAATAGATCTTTGTTCTAGATACCATCAGATCCGAATGAGGGAAGAGGATGTGGAGAAAACGGCTTTCCACTGCCACTACGGACACTATGAGTTCCTAGTCATGCCGTTCAGTGTAACCAACACACCTGCTACATTCCAATTGTGCATGAACCGCATCTTTAACAAACAGTTGCATAAGTATCTATTGGTATTCTTTGATGATCTCCTTATTTATAGCAGAACATGGGAGGAGCACCTGAAGCATCTGAACGAAGTTTTGAGTATCATGGAGGAATAGTCCCTGTTCGCCAAACAATCCAAATGTGAGTTTGGTATGACAAAGATATTGCACTTGGGGCATGTCGTCAATCAATATGGGGTTCAAGTGCATCAGGAGAAGATTCAGGCTATCCTCAACTAGCCTCCCCCAAAATCACTCACAGATCTGCGAGGGTTCTTTGGATTATGCAGTTACTACAAGAGATTTGTCAAAGGTTTTTCTCAGCTCGGCACACCTTTAACGGATCTAATGAGGAAGGGTCCTTTCCAATGGAACAAAGAAGCACAGCTCACATTTGATAAGCTAAAAGAGGCCATGAGCACTTGCCCGGTTCTTGCACTGCCTAACTTCACCCGACCGTTCATTTTAGAATGCGATGCATCCGGGGAAGGCATTGGAGTTGTTCTAATGTAGGATAGACACCCCATTGCCTATGAGAGCAGGACGCTTACACCAGCAGAACATCTGTATTCCATCTAAGACAAAGAAATGTTGGCCATTGTACATGCACTAACCAAGTTTCGGCAATATCTGGTAGGTGCCAAGTTCATCGTCCGTACGGATCACAATAGTCTGAGATATTTCCTAGAACACCGGGACTTGAATGAACGGCAAGAAAAATGGGTAAGCAAAGTTCAATCTTTTGATTTTGACATTGAATATGTAAAAGGAAAGAACAATGTTGTTGCAGATGCCTTGTCCAGAAAACCCACCATCTGCTCACTAGAACAGATCTCAGCCGACTGGAAGGCACAACTGTTGGTAGAATATTCCAAAAATATGTTTGCCTGTGAGATAATGGATGGTCACATCCACGATGATCGGTAAAGGGTGGCAGATGATATCATCTATTATAAGTATTGGATCTACCTAGTGCCAGAATCCAAACTGAAGCAGAAGATCCAGAAGGAAGTGCACGACTCCCCTCTGGCAGGACATCTCGGCTTTCTTAAGACTTACAAAGTATACGAGAAAGATTTTCATGAAGGAATTGAAAGGGAACGTGTTGCAGCATGTGAGAGAATGTACGGTTTGCCAACAAAACAAATCCGAACACACCCTTCCCACTGGACTTTTATAGCCTTGTCGATTCCCGAACATAAGTGGGAAAGTGTATCAATGGACTTCATCACAAGTCTTCCCAAGGGTGAACAGAAAGGACTGCATCTTCATGGTGGTTGAAAGATTGACAAAGTATGCTCACTTCTTGGCCATCCCCTTAGACCTTCAGGTTGCACAAGTCACCGAACTGTTTTTCAGAGAAGTCTTTCTCCTGCAAAGATTACCCCGAAACATCATCAGTAATCAGGATGGATGATTCGTCAGTATCTTCTGGATAGAATTGTTTCGGATGGCAGGGACAGAATTATCACCAAGCATGAGTTACCACTCGCAAACAGATGACCAAACGAAAATTGTGAACAAATGGCGCGCGTGGATAAAATGGATCCATCTCGGGGAGTATTGCTACAATACCACATATCACATGTCAATCGAGATGGCGTTGTCAATCGAGATGGCGTCGTTCAAAGCTCTGTACGGGAACGAACCCCTCTCCCTCATCGACACAATTTTGGGCGATAGTCGCGCTCCAAGGGTTCGCGAAGAATTGGCTTCAAGAGGAACAGGACATACTAAGGAGCTTGAAGAAAACCTGCAGCAGGCACAAAATCGACAGAAGGTGTACACCGACAGACACTGGATAGAGAAGTTTTGAAGTAGGGGCTTTGGTTTATCTCCGGCTTCAGCCATACCGACAGTCTTCATTAAAGGGAACAGGAAAGGAGAAACTAAAGCCACGTTTTTATGGTCCCTATCGTGTGATCCATCGCATTGGTGAGTTAGCATACGAACTGGACCTTCCGGAGGGTAGCCGCATTCACAATGTCTTCCATGTTTCCTGTCTGAAGAAGGCTATCAGGCAAAACGTCATAGTCACTACCGATGTTCCGCCACTCAGTGAGGAAGGGAAGCTCATTCTAGAACCTGTTGAGATTCTCGATGTGCGTGAAAAGGTCCTGCAGAATCGCACCGTGAGAGAGTACTTGGTACGTTGGCGACACCTACCATTGGACGACACAACGAGGGAAGGCGAGCACATCCTCCAGCACCCGGCAATCCACTTGCTTGACGACAAGCAAATTTTGGGATGAGAGGATTGTAATGTCCCCCAGTATAAAATAAATGATTTAATCTTTGTAACGGGCCAATTGATGTATTTTATCTCGGACCCATTTTATTTTGTTTTGTTTTCGTAGTTTGTGTCGCCGTCTGCTAACTTTGTACACCCTCGAAAAGCTTTTCCCGATGTTATTTAAGCACAGCTCGTAATAGTCTTTAGGCATGCTTTGGATGATGTCTCTCTATACTGTGGATTCCTGTTGGAGTTCGGCATTGTTCGCCATTTCGGAAGTGAAAGACCTTCCCTATTTGGCTTGCACGGTTTCGATGGGATTCAACCCTCACCCTATTCCGTCGGTGTTCAACTGATCTGTATCCGGCAACTTAGAGTGCTCTCATTATTTGCAATTCTTATCAATCTGGTGAATGTTCTTCCATATTTGTTCGGATATTATATGGTGCTTCAAATCTTCAATGTTTTCCATTGATTTAACAATCTTTATATTGTGTGTGCGAGCAATTATTGAGTTTCCAACGATGTGATTCCACGCTGCACCCCTTCTCTGTACTTTCATCCATCTATACGGCCTTTTCATTGTGCTGCTCTGAAGTCTCCAAATATCTCATTGTATGGTCCTCTAATCTCCCGTATGGCCTGTTCCAGTAGACGTACGACATATTAGGGGGCCAAACCCCTACCCTAACAAGGATTCATCAAAACTACCCTAACAACAAATACTTTGATTACTACCCATTAGAATATTAGAGGGCCAAACAAACAAGCATGGAAGGAATGAGGGAAGGATCCTAGAAAATGCAAAACCCCATGGATGCAGTACAAAAAATAAAGGATTGACCAATGCATGCAAGGAAGGAAGTAGGGAAGGATCAAGGAAACAAGGAAGTATGCCCTACTATTCTATGGGGCCCTTAAATAATATGCGGATTGATCGATTTCAAGAAGCAAGGCCTGCAACAAATCTATAGGGGAGCTCTAGGCTCATCTGAATGCCTTATAATTCTAAGATATGGGTCCTTAATATCTGTAGACCTGCCTTATAAATAGTACAGCCACCCTTCACTGATAGTCGTCCCCATAGAACTGTAGGGCCCTCAAGTTCGGTTGCCTATAAAAAAAATGGGCATAGAATAATAGGGCCTAACTTTTCACCACGTAGCTCCAACTATAGTTGTTGTACTGAGAGAACCCTTTATAATTGTAGGGACCTAAAATTCTATGGGATGCCAGTGCTTTCGAATGAAGAAAAACCTTCGCTTTCAATCCAACAATTGCAATCCCTACTCTCTATAAGGCTTGGCACGTCGAACTCCCTACCATCAACCAGTAGGGTGACCCCCAAAATTCTATGAGGTTAGGGCTCCTGCATCGAAACAGCTCCATTGGGAGGGTTGAACACCTACTACCTATGGCCCAGTGTCTGAATCTTGTCGATAGGGCCCAAGCTGAAGACCTTCGGTTGCCACTTGTTGTCCTTATTCTAGTCAGAATCCTTCTTTATGGTCGGGTTGGCTCTATTACTCTGTGGACAATAGGAATTTTATCACTTCCATCCAAGGGTGGGTGCTCTTCCCTCTTACTTGAACTAGTCCATCTCCCCCTTCTGGCATACCCCCACTATTTATAAGAGAAGGGACTGGTGAAGGATGGATAACTAGACTTCTTTAGCTTCCAAGCACTAGTTGCCAGCCCATAGAATTTAGGGACTATAGGAGCCATTTGGATCCCCCCATTAGCAAAATAGCTTCTTGCCTAGGGACACCCATGGTCAGGTAATAGTGATGGTTGGGTAAAGAATAGCTCCTTTGTATGTCAAAGGACCCTGCCTCCATGATCTCCCTACCTCTCTTCTGATGTACCTGCCTCCCTCAACCTCATCCTATAAAATGGTGGGCAATACAAGGTCCTACCTTCCTCACTCATATGAATGCAATGCACAAGATAAACTCATGAATTTTAAGTTCTCCGATCAGCCCTCACCCCCCAGTTGAGCTGTATAGGGTCTCTATGCTCCTTAGTTACTCGTTCATCAAGTATGGTTGAGGGGTCTCTATGCTCCTCAGGTACTCGTTCATCAAGTATGGTTGAGGAGCTTGAAAATGGCTAGGGCTTCTGCATCAAAACAACTCCATCCTACCCTTTTTTTCTATCATTCTATCCAGTCCAGCCAAACTAGAATATTTAGAGGGGCTGGAAGACAATATTGCCCCGGGCCTCACCTGGGAGTGCTCCAGGACAAGGCTTCATCACCGGACAAGAGGACTACAAGCTTGATTGCATAATGCATAAACTCGACAGCCATAATCCATGCTTATTGGCCCATTCTTCTTGACTGTTGGCCTAACTCACTTTGTTATTTCACAACTACTATCCTTCAAGAACATCGGTCTTGAGAATAAATACTCTGTTTAGGGGGAATTTTAGGCACTCATCCTACCATCACTGACCAATGGAAAGCTGTCACCAAGCGTTCAAGGTCTTGAATCCCTTGGCCCTCCTATTCTATAGGCAGTTCAGGAAATCGTGGGGCTGATATAACTGTTCAGTGTTCAATCAAGGCTGAGTGAAAGCTTTTGTATAGCATTTGTTTAGCAGTTGTTTTGTAAAGCAGAGTATTTCCCAATTGACCTTTGCACCTCTGCATGGAAACTCGAAGACGATAGAGTAGTTCCATTCCTCGAAGTTGGGGGTGTTGTTCCATTTTTTGGAATGAAGTCCTGATTGGCCTAGTGTTGATTTTACCGACTGGGGTTGAAAGATTATAGATACTAAGCCAAGCCATATCTAGCCTAAAATAGCGCTACCATAGACAGAAAGCATAAAATTGATGTTGCACGCAGGCTGACCATTATAGAGTAGGGGGGTCGGTCCTGGTTTTGATAAAGATGTACCCAACAGGGATGGAGACAAATAAATTAAGATCAATGAGATAACCAACCAAACCATGTATTCCAGTTGGAATGGAATGAATATTCCCTGATTGACCTTTGCACCTTTGCATGGAAACTTAAAGAAGATAGAAATATTCCATTCCTTGGAGTCGAGGGTGTTGTTCCATTGTTTGGAATGAAATCCTGATTGGCCTAGTGTTAATTTGATCGATAGGTGTTGAATGATTAGATACTAAGCCAAGCCATATCAAGCCTAAAGTAGCACTATCACAGGTAGAAAGCAAAAAAAATTGATGGTGCATGCAGGCTGACCATTATAGAGTAGGGGGTCAGTCTTGTTTTTAATAGGGATGTAACCAACAGGGAGGGAGAGGGATAGCAATTACGATCAGTGGGATAACCAACTAAACCATATATTCCAATTGGAATGGAATGAATATTCCCTGATTAACCTTTGCACCTTTCATTGGAAACTCGGAGAAGATAGAGATATTCCATTCCTTGGAGTCAGAGGTGTTGTTCCATTCTTTGGAATGAAGTCCTGATTGGCCTAGTGTTGATTTGATCGATAGGGGTTGAATGATTAGATACTAAGCCAAGCCATATCGAGCCTCAAGTAGCGCTACCATAAGCAAAAAGAAAAAAATTGATGGTGCATATAGGCTGACCATTATAGAGTAAGGGGGCCGGTCCTAGTTTTGATAGGGTTGTACCCATCAGGGTACCCATCAGGGTACCCATCAGGGAGGGAGAGGGATAGCGATTTAGATCAGTGGGATAACCAACTAAACCATATATTCTGAAATAGATTGAATGCCTGGGTTTTCTAAACTAACCAAAAGGTGACCCCTTTCCCGTTTCTAATATACAGTTTGTGCCAATTGAACAACGAAAAAATATGTCAAACAAGTTCATGTGCCAAGCGACCCTGAACAATGAATAAATAGGCCTAAGTGGGTTGAGGATATTCTATACGATAGAAAGATGTATATCTCAAACCACAAACCAAGACTATAGAAATAAAACTAAACGATAGAGGATGTCCCCCCCACACTGTAGCTTGGATAGGGGTTGGGATTTCCTTTTCCACTCAAAACATAGGTAGTGGGAGGGGTGGACCTTTCCTAGTACCAGTACTATTTATAGGGCATCTTATAAATCTATGGGGAGTGGGTTGGATTTTCTGAATGGATTGGAATTCAGTCCTCGATGTCATTAGATGTTGGGACCCCGGCCTTTGAGTTAGTTGAGTGTGGGGGGTCTGCCACTATTAGAGAGAGAATGAGTTAGGTAGGAGCTTGTTGGGTGCCTACTAACACGTTGGGTCCTTGATGGTCCCTCATTCGCCTCTCAAACCGTGGGTGCAGTCCTTGCGCCCTGTGGCCATCCTTGATGAATGGTAGCATTGGGGGTTTCAATCATTAGAAGTTGGGACCCCGACCTTTGAGTTAGCTAAGGAGTGTGGGGAGTCAACCACTGTTAGAGAGAGAATGAGTTAGGTAGGAGCTTGTTGGGTGCCTGCTAACACATTGGGTCTTGATGGGCCCTCGTTCGCCACTCAAACCGTGGGTGCAATCCTTGCGCCCTATGCCCCTACGGACATGGCGTGCAAGCCTTTGGATTCAGTTTGTTCATTTGGGGACCTTAGGCATGTTGAAGCCCATACGGTGTTTTGTCTCGCTTGTTCACTTCGTCCCCGACCTATAAATAGTAGGGCATTGTTTCAAAATGGGAATATTAGAAACTGCTTAGGTCCCAATCATATGGGTAGGGACGAGGTGTAGCCGGCTGATACAATAGAAAGAATAGTTGATAGGTGGTAGACTAACCAAAGTAGTGCCTTTACTCTATTCATGGACATTAGATAGAATAGTTGGTTAGTGGTGGGCTAACCGAAGTAGTGCCTTTATTCATGGACATGCGGCCCCTCCAATATTCTTGACATTATTGATTAAAAGCATCAATCGAGTCTAGCACAAACCAAGCTAACATTAGGAAGTTGTTTATTAATTAGTATTGTTTTTGGCAAGAAGATAGTAGACATTAGTCATGCACAACAGTGTATCGCTACGTCCGCACTATGGCTAGCCTATTTTCCCTCTTTAACACTAATCCTAGTATGTCAGATCAATTAGAACTCTTGTCAAGTAATAATTTGTCGCTTCCAATTCCTCTTTAACCCCCTAAAAAATATTAGGTAGATGTTGATGCCCTCACCTCAGATGGCAAATAGATAGTTTAGGTAACACCTATTTGTCCTTAACAAAAAGTTGGGTCTAACTACTTCTACCCCCTTTAAACAACAAATCAAAGAGAATGTCTTTTCCTTACCATTGGATTTGGCCATATAGGGGTAGGGCCCCTACTATTTTCTAAGGGAATTACCGATCCTTAGTAAAGTCTACCCGTCCCATCCCACCGTTAATGAAATGATTGGCTATCTTATCCATGACCCAGATATGGTGTATTAAGAATGAGTTGTTATATATGGTTATTCGACGACCCCAGGTACTAGGTTTTTTGTGTGTTGGAATCTATTCCAATGTTGTGCTATGTGTATGTATTATCAAATATTCTATGAAGTTGAACTTCCTATTCCCATCCCTTCGTAGTTGTCCCAACCAATTCTTTACATATTGAAAGGGGGGTAGGTCCCTTCATCCACAAAATGCCACAAGCATCTCAGCATGGATCAAACCCAATAAAAAGCAAGGACTCCTCTAGGCCTATCCCAAGGAAGCTATGAAATCAATCATTCCAACAAGAAGCAGGGCACTATCAACAAGCTAGGTAGGTACCTTGTGCTGTTTGTTGTTTTAGTAACCTTCATCCCACTATCCCTTCAAGCTAAAGTCATTCCTTTCATTGGCTACGCCTAATTCTTACTACTCACCATTCCTCTACTAAAAAATCAATTCACACGAAAGATAAAAGAGCCCTATCCACCAACATTAGAACCCCCTTTAACCCCCTAGAAAATAGTAGGTAGATGTTGATGCCCTCACCTCAGATGGCAAATAGATAGTTTAGGTAACATTTATTGGTCCTTAACAAAAAGTTGTGTCTAACTACTTCATTGTTTACCCCCTTTAAACAGCAAATCAAAGAGATATGTCTTTTCCTTACCAAAGAGATTTGGCCATATAGGAGTAGGGCCCCTACTATTTTCTAGGGGAACTACCGATCCTTAGTAACGTTTACCCGTCCCATCCCAGCATCAATGAAACGATTGACTATCTTAACCATGACCCAAATATGGTGTAGTAAGAATGAGTTGTTATATATGGTCATTTGATGACCCTAGGTACTAGGTTTTTTGTTTGTGTTGGATTCTAGTCCAATTTTCTGCTATGCATATGTATTATCAAATATTTTATGAAGTTGAACTTCCTATTCCCATCCATCCCTATGCAACTGTCCCAACCAATTCTTTACATATTGAAAGGGGGGTAGATCCAACCATCCACAAAATGCGACAAGCATCTTAGCGCGGATCGAATCCAATAAAAAGCAAGGACCAAGGGGGGTAGGTCCCTCCATCCACAAAATGCCACAAGCATCTCAGCATGGATCGAATCCAATAATAAGCAAGGACCCCTTTGGGCTTATCCCAAGGAAGCAATGAAGTCAATCATTCCAACAAGAAGCAGAGCACTATCAACAAGAAAGGTAGGTACCTTATGTTGTTTGTTTCTTTTAGTAACGTTCATCCCACTATCCCTTCAAGCTCAAGCCATTCCTTTCAATGGCTAAGCCTAATTCTTACCCCTCACCCTTGCTCTACTAAAAAATCAATTCACACGAAATCAAAAGAGCCCTATCCACCGATGCCTAGTATTTTATGGGGCTCAATCCCCCACTTTATGCCTACTATTCTATGGGGCCATATTCCCCTATATGCACCTTACCCAACTATGGTAGATTCTGAACTGGTTGGATGGAAGACCGCCAGCCCCTTTCTATATTATTTGAAGAATGACACTTTCTTTACCTGCCCAGTGGCCCGATTGTAGGAAGTCGGGGTTGGCATACCCTATATTCCAATACAGGGTTGGTCGGGTCTTACTGTCGTAGTTAGGTGGGAGGTTGGTCAAGCCCTACTATTGTAGTTAGCTAGAAGTACCCCACCTATTTTCCAATTTAGGCTATATTTAAATAAAAGTTGTTGGGCCAATCTAGAATAAGAAGTAGCCTATCCACCTAAGCCCTGCCCCTTTCTATATTATTTGAAGAACGACACTTTCTTTAGTTGCCCAGGGGCCCAATTGCAAGAAGTCAAAGTTTGGCTGCCCTATCTTCTGACGGAGGGTTGGTTTGGTCCTACTATCTTAGTTAGGTGGAAGATTGGTCGAGCCCTACTGTTGTAGTTAGCCAGAACTACCCACCTCTAAAGGATTAAGGGAATGGGGTTGGGGTAAGTTAGTTTCCTATAGAAGAGTAGGGGAATGGGGGTGGGAGTTTCCTCTCAGGCCAACTATAAAATAAACTGTCATTCACCCCATGGGGAGAGGAAGTGATAGGGACATAAAGTTTGCCCTCCTTAATAGCACATTCCCATGAGATATTTCTTGAACCAACTAACCAACCAACTAATAAAGGTAGGCAGAGAGAGAAGGGACAACTAGGCTAGTATCACTTTCTTGGTTGCCAAGGAAGAGAACTATTTAGTAAATAAAGGTGGGCGAGGCCCGAAGAGTAGGGTATGTTTGCAAAGTAAGGGCTTTCGCATATAGAAGAGGAGGGCCCTATATGCACCAAGTGGCTTCCTTTTAGAGAAAGAGAATGACTAGTGTAAAGGGCAACCTTCCTTATAGTAGTTTAGTTCTTGACTATAGGTAGTAAGGTGATAAAGGGGCCAACAAGTTGTTAGGATCCAGTAGTTGGAGGATAGGGCCGAGAAGATTCAAAAAGTGTGTCGATAAGGCTTGCCTACCGAGAGGCAATCTAGACTAGCCCTACTATCTATAGGGGGCCTATAAATGTTCCTAGGGGCCGTCGAACTGACCTGTTATCCAGTAACTTATTTTCTCCAACGTAAGGCGATTTCCAACAGAGGGGAACTAACTCTAGTTTATTCTGACCTAAGCAAGAAGAGCAAGGACTCACATGTCCATGTCTATTTTGATGCACATGGCCTTACCTCTTTGATCATTACCTACCTTAGGGCACACCAAGGCATGATTAGGGTAGTACTCAATTGGTATAAAAGTCTTGCCAATCAGGCAGCAGCTGATGGCCAGCCACAACATAACTATAGTTGCCATAATTTTGTGCAGCGGTAGGGAGCTCAAATAATATGAGGCCTCATAGCACATGAAGAGGGTTTTGAACAGTAGGACGCACTCAGGAATGGTTAGGGCAGTACTCAACTGGTATAAAAGTCTCGTCGATCAAGCAACAACTGATGGCCAGCACAACATAACAATAGTTGCCATAATTTTGTGCAGTGGCAGGAAGCCCGAATAATATAAGGAGGCCTCGAAGGGGGTATAATTTTGTGCAGCAACAGGAAGCCCAAATAATATAAGGGGGCCTCATAAGGGCTATGTATGGGAATGCACACAAAGGGGGTCCTGAAGAGTAGGGCCTTAGAATGGTTGGGTGGTACTTCAACCCGTTGAGGGTTAATTCTACCATGTTTCAGCCTCCTACCCCTACAGGGCTTCTTTAGCATTTCATTCTATTGCTTTCCATCTAGCGGTAGGTCAAACCATCCAAATGCGTCCTCTTCATATATCCAAACCATCCAACCCCTAGGGCCTTTTCCATCCTAAAATTGTTTCTAATCTACTTACATAAAATCATTCATTCCTTTCCATTCTTCGATCCACTCTACATCTAAATATTCATCCAGTCGGCCTATAGGGCATGTGGGAAACAATATCCGGCTATCGGGATGGTGCATGCAGATGCAAGGCCCCTACTATTCTATGGGCATGCAGGGTGACAGGCTTTCACTTGCCCCTCCTTACAACAATTATTTGGGTAGGAGGAGATAGTTACGACTGGTTGTGCTCTTGCCTCTCCCATCCTTACATAGTTTGGATGCCTCTACTAGCCATAGTGTTGCTCGCTCATATGCCATTCTTGGTCCCCTCATTAGCTATCTCCCTCTAGGCCCATATATGTATATCTATCATCCACTAATTTACCATGTTTTTCCTATGCGCTTGTGAAAAAGGTCGTAGCAAAAGAAGGTTTATGCACTTCATGGCTGTTGTTGCTTGAATTGGTGACAATGTTGACTATGTTGTCAACCATGGCGTCCGTGCTAAAACTAGCTCCCGCTCCCGCCCCCACCCTATTTGGCTATACCCATGTTTCCACCTTTGTCCGACCCCTACCACTGAAGCAACTACTGAAGGTTATTTCAAATTTGGACCCCCCTTCAAAATAGTAGGGCTTGAATCCCAATTGGGCTCTTTCATCGATATGGAATTGGAATAGGTTATGGCTCTCAAACTGCTTCAACTAGATCAATCGAATTTCTTAGTGGCAAGATCGAGTCATGCCATAGCAGGTTTAGGAATCCCCCTCAGTCCAATGGGATAGGTAAGAAGTCAAATCATGACTGTATATGAGAATCTCAATACTACCACCATAATAAAGTGAGTGGGGTGGCGGGCTAGCGATACATACAGTGCTCCTGGCTGCTATCCTCTCCTTGCATCAACACTACCTTGTTCGACTATACCCATGTTTCCACCTTTGTCCAACCCCTATCACTGAAGGTTGTTTCGAATCTGGAACCCACTTCAAAATAGTTGGGCTTAAATCCCAATTGGGCTCTTTCATGGATATGGAATTGGAATAGGCTATGGCTCTTGAATTGCTTCAATCGGATCAATCAAATTGCTCAGTGGCAAGATCAAGTCATTCCATAGTAGGTTTAGGAATCCCCCTCAGTCCAGTGGGACGGGTGAGAAGTCGAGTGGTGATTGTATACATGAAACACAATACTACCACAGTGATAAAGTGAGTGGGGTGGTCGGTTGGGGCTACATACCGTGCTCCTGGCCGGTATCATCTCCTTGCATTAGCACCACCAATTCCAATAGCACTAGTGGTAAGAGCATCCCTCAGAGTAGTTTCATATCCAATCCAAAGTCTCTTTTGTCTAGTTAGCATCCTTGTGCATTGTTAGCATATCTGTATGTGTCAATGTATCGAGAACGGTTCCCGCAACGCTACCATGTTTGCTTTTGGCCTAATATGCTAGATTGCATGCTTGCAAAGGTCTGGTATCCCATGTTCACTCCTTGGCAATCAACAACCCTATTGTTTCTTTGGGCTCGAATAGGAACTTAGACCAGACTCCCCTAATCGAGTGGTTCACCCTATTATAAGCCTTTAGAACAGTATACTTCCCTGCATTCAAGGTGTACTTGAGGGCCTCTACAATTCTACGGTAGCTAGCCAATGTAGTTCATGAGGATTAACAGTATGTTCCCTTCTAGTCTGAGGTAGCTATCTCTAGAATCGACACCCAAATTGATAGGGCATTCCCAGATTCTATGCATAACATGCCTACACGAGCCCCTCAACAAGATTGTTACTATATCTAAATAGTGTTCTTGGGGATTTCTAGTTGGAGCATCAAGTGGAACGAAAACAGAAAGACGAGCTCTAGTTGGAGCATGAAGTGGAACGAAACAGAAAGACCAAGAGTAACAGACAGATAGCCACGTGGAGTAGCAAGATGAACTTGTACTAGATAAAATAGGTGGTATGAAACCTCTTATCGTGATTCTTGGGCAAATCCTTCTTTCTCACTAAGGCAGCTTATCCAATCCTCTTTAAAAGCCAATGTCCATTCAAAATAAATCAGCATTCTAAATTAGAATCTACATGCAACCAACCCCATCGAATCAAAATAGTAGCATTTATCCCTCGTGTCATAGCTACCGGCTCGCACTAGAGTGGTTGGGTGGACCACTATGGCTTTGGGGTTGGCTACAATAAGTTAGAGGAATGGTTTGGGGTTGGATGATTGATCTGGATTCAACGAGATGGGGCAACAACCAAGTAGAGGTGGCCGGATTGATAGACAAAAGGGCTTGGATCCAGATTCAATGAGATGGGGCAGCGACCAAGCAGAGGTGACCGCATTGATAGACACAAGGCTTGGTTCAATAAATGGATGGACAAGGAAGTGATCAGGCTCATTATTGTTCGAAGCGTGAATCACCTTTCATACACTCCTATCTCCATCTAAAAGGCCACGAACATCTATTGACAACCTGTTGGGTTAGGCATGAGGAGTTTGTACCTGGTGGCAATGTAATATCATTTTTTTGGCTCCGGTAAGCACAACCCTCCCCCCTCCACCCCATTCGTGTTTTGCATTTGGGTTGAAATATAAGTGAGAACTCCGAGATGGGTGCAATAAGAATGTATTTGGTTATATTCAATTGAACTTAATCAAAAATATATATATCTGCCAGGGGCAGGCCTAAATGATAATGAAAGTAAGGGCTAACAACGAGTTTTTTTTTTTAATCACCAAGAAAGAGAACTCAATGACCATTCATTCACCGAAACCAAAAGTAAAGATCATAGTGGAGAGGGATCCTTTCAAAACGTATTTTTTAAAATGGGCTCGGGGCAATAAGAATGTATTTGGTTATATTCAATTGACATTAATCAAAAATATATATATCTATCAGGGGCGGGCCTAAATGATAATGAAAGTAAGGGCTAACAACGAGTTTTTTTTTTTTTAATCATCAAGAAAGAGAACTCAATGACCATTCATTCACCGAAACCAAAAGTAAAGATCCTTTCAAAACGTATTTTTTAAAATGGGCTCGGGTCATTTTCTCAAAGACTAGTATTTTTTAAAATGGGCTTGGGTCATTTTCTCAAAGACACTAGCTAAGGTACCCCCCACTATTATAAGGGCTCCCAACTAGACTTGGAATCTAAATGCTAATGCATGCTCACGATTTCTAAACTCGTACCAATAATTCAGAAGAAATCTCTCACTCTCAAAGTAGTATTGAGTGCTCATTTTGTTGGTAAATTAGCCATCGTTTCTCAAAGGCACTAGCTAAGGTACCCCCTACTATTTTAAGGTCTACCACCTGGATTTGGAACCTACATATTGATGCATGCTCACGCTTTTTAGAGCTATACCAATAATTTGGAAGAGTGCTCATTTTGTTGGTAAATCAGCCATCATATTTATTTGGTTAAGCGGGATGCCCATACAATTTTTAGGTCACAACACTCATTTCTCCAATTATGAAGCATGGCTAGGCAATCTCAAATTCAATTGTGGAAGGGAAACTATAGCTCCTGCGAGGTTGCGTGGGACTACAATTTTGTAGAAAATAGTTGGCCCAACAGGACCCATTCCATCACATGAATCTCTATCACTCTTCTTTCAACCAATTGCTCAAAAAGGCCGATGTCACCTATTGATTCATACCCAACGATAACCTTCGGCATTATGTCAAGAAGTTTTGTGTTAGTTCCCACTTCGTGACTAAGTGATCCTAGTAAGTAAATAAATGTGAACTTTCTTTATTCATCCATTTTTGCCTACACTATTACTCTCGCCCCCCCAAATGGTCATTCCGTCAAAGAGAGTTTTCGAAAGGTGGAAATTATAAATGAGTTACCCCTATTGATCATGCGCAAGTGTAATGTCTCCATTTCCGAGATTGAATTTAACAACTATAATAATTATATTAAATGATTAAATAATAAGAAAATATACAACTACAAATAAAATCAATAATATTTATAATAAATAAAAGATTAAAGTAATATTATAATGAAATAATATATTATTTATATAATACATTACGTAATATTTCAAATATCATCATTATTATAAATATCATTAATTTGGAAATCTACAATATAAATATATTATAAAATATATCAATAATGATGTATAATAATATCTAAATGATAAATATAAATAAACAAATAGTTAATATACAATATAATGGATGGAAACCTTTGAAAGGTCGTACCTCTTCCATTCAACCCACGCACAAAAGAGGATAAGCCACGGGGAATAAGGTGGGGAATTAAATAAATAATTAGGAAAGAAAAGCGGGGGAGAATGGAGGAGAAATAGAGGACATTGGGGAAATACAATCTCCATTTTTCACAGTGAATAGTGGAGGCAGAACCCAAAGAATTGGACAATCAATGAAGATGAAAGCCAACATTCGGGAATTAATAACCCAACTAATATCTTTAGTGGCAATAAACGAAAGATGATGTTGTTAGTAATAACGAGTTTTGATATGATTGTTTGCTTGCTTCCTTTACTGCTGCTATGTGTTCCTATTTTATGAAAATGCGTAGCATCTTAAAAATATGAGAGTGATGGAAAGGTGAGATACTAGCATTGCTTGGATCCGTTGGATCTAACATTTTCCCTCTTATCATGTAGGGTTTGGAGACTTGGAGAGAACAGGATGTGGAACAGCAATCAAACGGGAATGTGAAGACACAACTCGACCAGTCATTACAGCCAATGACTGGTGCCCATGACCCTTTCCTTGCTCTTTAAATTCTATCATGTTATTCATTTTCAAAGAGTAGGAACATATAGCAATAGTCTAGGAGATACTCTCACAGTCAATTGTGTGAGACATTTTACTTTTAGCTTTTAAATCACTTCATTGTTCAACGATTGTAAATATCAATTGTACTATTATGATGATTAATACAAAGACATTATCTGTTCTTTTGGCACATAACAAACATGATCTCAATATGCATTAACTGAATTAAGATGTAAAATGCTTATGCAATTGTATGAAACCTTTGTAATTCATTAGGACTAAATTTGAATATGAGTAAAAATTTAGTAACAATTTTGGCGACTTCTTGTTGATTGTCTGTCTGCTAGACATTTGACCAATTGCCTTTGACACCCATTGGGCATGAAGTCTGAACTCGTTGCATTTCTAGGACCTAGACCTAATATGACACAACTTCTAAAGTTGTTGGCTGGGTTTGGGATGCATGTGAATAAGCCTAATGAGACCTAAAAACTCTTATTGGCTTGATTGACATGTATGATCAAACTCAAGTATCAACTTTAGAAGTTGAGATCTTCATTGTAGACCACCTTATGTATGCATATAAGAAAGTATGTATTGAATGGATGCAAATGATTAGTAGATGTGTGGGTACGCATATATGTAGAGTAGGCAGCAAAAATATGAGTATGAACCTGATAACGTAACACTAAATAGTTGTGACACTAAATGTATGCATATGCATGTGTGTTGATTAGGTGTATGCACTCAACACATGCATTGATATATGTATGAATGAGATGGACAGGTATCAAAAATGAAACTTGAACAACTCGAACTAGCAACTTGACCAAAACTGAAAACTTAAAGAAAAACAGGGAACTAACCTAGGAAAGAAAACAACTGACACTTGTTTTGACAGCACTTAGGAAAAACCTAAACCAGAATGCAAACCCACTTATTGAAAACAGGACAAACTAACCTAATATATACAAGATAAGACTAATAACTCATACCTCGAAACATGGTTTGAGGTGAATCTCATTCACAGGGACTGGCAAAACATCCCCTTCCATTGTAGCCAATTGAAACACGTTATGTTCTTTACATTCAGCTATCAGAAATGGCCCACCCCACATGTGATCAAACTTGTTATTGTGACCTGATCTGCTTTTCAAAACGTCCCACTTATGAACAAGATCTCCTTTGAAGCTTCTAGGTCTAGACTTCTTATTAAACACCATTTTAGTTTGAATCTGCTAGTACTCCATCTTTTGTAATGCTAGTACTCTAGCAATTTAGCATACCTTAGCCTTAGTGGATCATCCTCTTCAAAAAGCATTAAATTATCAACCAACTCCAATGAAGGGAATTCTATAGAAATCAACAGCTTGGCTTGCTTTCCATATGCTAGAACGTAAGGTGAATTGCCAAGAATTTGTTTAGGAGTTATCCTGTCAAGCCACAAGGCTGATCTCATCTTAGAATGAAAATCTCGCTTGTTTCCTTCTAAAGTCCTTTTTATTATCCTCGACAGTTTTTTATTGGTGCTTTCAACCAAACCATTACCTTGAGGGTAATAATTTGATGAGGTGCTGAGGCAGACACCATTTCTCAACGCCCAATCAGTCGTTCTAGCCCCCACAAATGCAAAAGCGTTATCTGAGATTATAGATTCAAGGACCCCAAATCTTGTAGCCAACTCATCGTAAAAATTCAAAACAAAATTTTCTTTAGCCTCCCTTAATGCTTCAACCTCTGTCAAATGAGTAAAGTAATCTGTGGCAGTGAGGATCCATTTGTGATGAGCACCGGAGCTTGGATTTATAGGCCCTACGAAATCAATGCCCATTTCAAAAATGGTTGATCAACTAAAACAGGATGCAGGGGCAAAGCAGCCAATCTCTCCTTCCCAACAAACAACGCACATTTTTGCATTTCCTTTCCTAGGAATGAGCATCTTTGAACAAGTTAGGCCAATAGTGTTCGACCCTCATTATTTTATAAGCTGTTGTTTTTGAGGAAAAGTGTCTCCCTCCATCATGAAACTGTTCCAGAAGCTTGTTTGGTCTGATTATTATTAATACATCTAAGGAGAACACCATTCATATCTTTTTCTAAACAAAACACCTTCAATTAGAACATAGTGTATGGATTGTAACCTAAAATATCTTCGCCTAGCTCTATCAAGCAATGGAGGACACTCTCCAGTTTGCAAGAAATGGATCATTTCCATCAACCAGCTAGCTGGTTGTTCATCTGCAGCATCTAAGTCTTCATTAAATAGTGTTATTTCATTATCACACTCGTCATCTTGTAAGGGCTAATCTTCCATTTGTTAAAATAACCCCTTTCCCCTTACCAATTTGGTGATTTTTATGACTACATCATACTCCATCACCTTGGTAATCCAACCTGCACGCTTGTCATTAAGATCTTTGCTGAGAAAGAAATCCTTGACACTTGGATGCGAAACCATAAGGTGAACTTTCTTATTAGACAGCAAATGCCTGAACTTTTTGAGACTTATAATGACAACAAAAGCGTGTTTCTCCACAAAACTATAGCGCTGCTCATAGCTTTCAAAACCTCTACTATAAAAAGCAATAGGTTGTTCGTATCCTTCATCATTTTTCTATACTAGAACAACTGAAATAGCATCCATACTCCCATATGCATATAAAATAAAATGCTTAGAAAAATCGGTGTTAATCAAGGTTGGGGCTGATGACAAAGCTTCTTTTAACAGCCGAAAACTTTGCTTACCTTCTTTAGTCCATTTGAAAACTCCATTCTTTTTAAGCATTGTTGTGAGGCTTAAGTAAATCAACAATGTTGGGCATGAATCTTCTTACGAAAGTTATTATTCCAATGAAGCTTTGAAGCCTTTTTTTGTGGCTTGGCAAAGGAAGCTCAAGTATTGCTTCAACTCTTTCCGGATCAACTATTATGCCTTCCTTTGATACAATGAAACCTAATAATTTTCCTTCATGAACAGCAAATATACATTTCTTGGGATTTAACAAAATTCCAAACTGTTTACACCTCTCAAAAACCAACCTTAAATGAGCAAAATGATCAGCAAAACCCTTTGAAAACACAGCTATATCACCAAGATACACCACAACCATTTTATACAGCAGTCGCGTGAAGGTCATGTCCATTGCCCTTTGAAATGTGCCACCAGCATTAGATAGGCCAAAAGGCATTCTTTGATAAGCCATTGTACCCCATTTTTTGCTAAACGTTGTTTTATACTTGTCTTCTTCTTTGACTCGTATTTAACTATACCATGAAAAACCGTCAAGTAATGAAAATCTTGCTGAGCCAGTAACAACTTGGAGTATTTGTTCCATTGAGGACAGTGGGTCATTTGATCTTTCAGTGATGTTCTATTTAAATCCCTAAAATCAACACAAAGTCTGATTTCTCCATTTTTCTTTCTTACTGAAACCAAATTACAAACCCAACTAGTGTGTTTGATTTCATAAATGATACCGCCTTTAATCAACTTGGTCAATTCTTTGAACATTAAAGGTTTTGGCTTGGGGTTGATAGGCCTTTGTTTTTGTTTTACAGGCTTAGCATTTCGAAGTAGCTCAATAGTATGTTAAGCTATATCTGGGTCAAAACCCTTGAGATCTAAATACTCCCAAGCAAAAACATCTAGGAATTCTTTCTATAAATCAGCAAATTCAGATTTTTCCTTTGCTGTACAGACTTTACCAACCTTCAAAAACTTGCCTTCAGCCACTTCAACACTCTCATAGTGTTCTTCCTTTACCTACATACCAACTTTGTTCTTCCTTAACTCATCATCTCTGCTAAAAATAGATTCAAGAGTGACCAAACTCTTTGGAAGTCTATTTGACTTAAGCTGAATAATCTGATCATCGTAATATTGTTTCAACTTGTTTTGATTTGAAATAGAAAATATATCTTCCTCTAATAGAAAACTAACAATTTGCTCATCACTATCCAAAATATGTCAGTTAGTGCTATTATCAGGAATAGATGGTCTTACTACAACCTTGACATGACATGTTGTTGGATGTTCTCCTTGTTGATTTCTGCAGGTATGTAAAATTGAGCACCAACTGCTGCAAGTCTATCAGCTTGTTCATTCTGATTTATTAGAATGGAGACAATATTGAAGGTAGAAAACTCCTCAATGATATCCCAAATTCAATGTTTATAAAGCTTCAAGGTGTAATTCTTTGCTACGTTTAAACCTCTTACTTGGTTGACAATCAATTCGATGTCCCCATATACCTTTATACATTCAACTCCTCTCTTTTTTGTCCAGTCCAAACCTTGAGTCAAAACCTCGTATTCTACAATATTATTAGAGCACGCAAAAGAGAAATGCGTAATACTTCTCTCCATCAGGTGAAACCAGCATAGCACCTCAACCAGCACCATTTTTTCTTTTGAACCCATCAAGAACATTTCACACAACTGATCTTGTTTTTCTTGCATCTAATTTTTTGTCTTGACCAAGTTTGGAATAATTACATCTTGCTCATGAATAACGTAGGTTCCCAAACCAACATGCTTCAAAACAGGAAAATGGCTTTCAGCAATTTGATTTAATGCCCATTCATCAAGAAGAATATTCGAGATATCATCTAGATGGGTTCTAGTCTCAAGAGTATTACCATGATCTCCTTCATCAAATGAAACTAAGTATGCATTTAGGGCACTGGGTACATATGGTTCTATTTGATCTTTTGCGACTAGTTCAGACTTAATTGTTACCTTGGTACCACACCTAATCCTAAACAACATGTGGGACCAATCAGATGATAAATACCCCCCAGTCTTGGCAATGAAATCTCTAGATAGACAAATGGCAAAATGCGGTGGTAACTCTTATCACATAGACATCCTGCTGAATAGAAAAATTAGGACATGCATGGAGGGTGAGGCTTGCATCTTTAATAAGACCCAAAGTACCAATGGATGTTCCATCAAGCTAGACAACTCCCTTTTAGACTGGTTGGTATTTCAAGACTAACTAATGAGCTACTTTTTTAGGCATGACCGAGCTTGTAGCTCTACTGTCAATCATATAGTTATGGACTAATTTATCACCAATAATTAAAGAAAGATAAAAAGGTGGAGGCTTAACACTCTTACTTGATTCACTACTGGTCTCCTTGCTGTCGTCTTGTCTTTCATCTTTGCGATCAGCATTTGTCAATACAACTTTTCGAGGTTCATTCACAACCTCTTTAAGAGTCTCCTTATTAGATAAAGCTTGCCTTAGAATATCAGTCTGCCCCGGAATCACCAAGGTATCCCACATCGACATAGTCACGTTCATCCTCTTCATATTGTGCACTATACTGAATGGAACAGCAAGATGTGGTCTTTGATCTATACGAACTGCAGCACGGTTTGCTTATTTTGGAATGCTATCTTTGACTGCAGGGACAGGAATAATGGTCGTAGCCTCTGTAGTAGGTATTGACTCATTAGTAGTAGGTCCTTTGCCTTTATTTGCCATTTGCTCCATTTCAAAAGCTCTCTTCTTTGCTCTAGTGTTGGCTGATACTGGTGAGTCATTATTTACTGCGAAGAACTCCTCTCTCTACCAATTAAGGAATGCAATCTCAGGAGCATGTGTATGATGTTGTTGTTCGAGTACATCAGGAGTTGCATTCTGTTGATCCATGATTGTATTTTGTACCATCAATCCCTCATTAATCATCTCATTTGTACAAGTGGCCTGATTATGTGCTTCATTACAAGGATAGCACCACTCAAAATCTACATCCAAGTTATTTTGCACGGGTACAATGTCTTTGACAGGATTAGTAGCATTAAGAGGCACTGGGTTATTAAGGTCGGAAAGGTCTTTCATTGTTATTTGGCCTATAACGAGCTATATTGGCCTGATATGACTGCCTATTTGCTTGAATCTGGCCTTGGTTCTGCTACTGGTAAGGTTGATTCACAGCTAGATTTTGTTGTTGATAAGGTTGATGGTGCAGAGCACCAAGGCACTTGGTTTAGATTTTGGTTTTCATGTTTGTTTTCACCTACTCAGGCTAGAATTAACAAACCTTAGATGAAAAGTCCATGGTTGTCAAAGCAAGATACCATTTTGTATGTCTATGGCACTTTATGCGATTTATAAGAAAAAGTTGCTCATTTGGCAGCTTTGGCTTTTTTAATGTGTTTGGTCAAGAAAGCCTAGGATTAGGTGGTTTTAGTTAGTTTTAGGTATGTTGGAAACTTTTCCAAGCCTTAAAAATGGAATGAAGTGAAAAATGCAAAAATTGCACTTTTTGTGCAAAGTTGCATAGTTGAAAAGTTGTAAAACTGGCTCAAAATTGCAACTTAATGGAAAATGGGTTACAACAATTCAAATCTTGGTTGTAACCATTGGAATAGACATAGGAGAGATAAATACCTCATTTGTGAGGTCTGGAGGGCATTAATGTACGGATTGGAAGAGGTTACAAAGAGTAAAAATTTAGTTTTTGAGTCATTTTCGAATGTTAGTTGTGCTTTACGAATTGGCAGACCAAATCTGATGAATGTTTGAGGAGTTTTGTATCATCTTTCTAAGTGTTTTCTTGTTCAATTTATTGCATTTTTAGTAAAGCAAGATTTCTAGGACAGCATTTTGGTGCATTCAGCAAACATGGGCCTCTAACTGCAATCTCCCTCGTTGAAATTTTATGGCCACTTGAGAAATAGTAGTTAGTAGGGTCCTCTTGAAGATTCTAGGGTTCCAAAACTGGAGTATGTGTTTTGTGACTTTTTCAACCAAGCCCTAGGTCAAGTGCCATGAACGATTTGACCTTTTGTAGCTTGTTTTTTGGTGAATGGATTTTGGGAGTTGGTGAAGGACTAAGCATTTGGAAATAAGTTAGTTTAGTGTTGCCAATCATTCCTCAGGATTGAGTTCATTTCCATGACCCTATTTCCTACTAGTTGCATTGTAAACCAAGCCTAACCTCATCACTTAGGTCAGGGCATTTGGAAATAAGTTAGTTTAGTGTTGCCAATCATTCCTAAGGATTGTGTTCATTTCCATGACCGCATTTCCTACTGGTTGCTTTGTAAACCAAGCCTAACCTGATCACTTAAGTCAGGGCGTTTGGAAATAAGTTAGTTTAGTGTTGCCAATCATTCCTAAGGATTGAGTTCATTTCCATGACCCCATTTCCTATTGGTTGCTTTGTAAACCAAGCCTAACTTGATCACTTAGGTTTGTGTTGCTTAGTAAAGGAAAGGGAATGTTGGAGCAACTTTGAAAAGGGTATTCAAAAACCTAATTTCTTTTGGGTCTTGTTTGGAACTTTGTGAAGTTAGATCCAAAAAACCATTTCAAGAGGGCTAAAAGGGGCTCACAGGGCAACTAGGCCAAATTGGGATTTGGGGCTTTGTGGTGAATGATTCAAATCAGTGGTGTAGTATGTGGTAATTAGGAACCCTAAAATCATTTAACACCTTAGAACCCTGGGGACAGCCTTCTAAGGTGTTTTTCTATCATTGACCTACTTAAGAGAAATAGATCCAAAACCCATAAAGTGGGTAATTTCTTTGCACCTAGATTCTTGGTGAGGTTGGAAAGTGTGTTTCTTTGATCCACTAGAGTGTGCTGAAACCTTGTCAGAAGGTTGAGGAGTTGATAGCCAGTTGGTTGATTGCAAGAATACGAAGCCCATTTGAAGCTTCTTAATTGTGCTCTTTGCATCAGGTGGTATCAGAGCCACTAATTATCTTATGGGAAAGAAAAGATGGCAAAGGAGGAAGATATCCCTTTGAGGATAACCAACATTGAGTTGGCAAAGATAGTGAAAGAGCAAATGGCTTAGACTAGGGCAGTCAAAGAAGAAAATAGAGCAATGAAAAGAGAGTTGATAAGTTGAAAGGGTAAGTACGAAGAGGAGACCATGAGCAATCTGAAGAAGAAGAAGGAGATTACTTGCCTAACATGCCTGAAGATCAGGGGATCATGGTAGCAGCCCTTCAAAGGGTAGGAAGAAAAGACAAAGGGGATTTACCTATGTTTGATGGAAAGTTGGAGCCTGAGGCATGCATGGAATGGTTGGAGGCTCTTGAAAACCATTTTGAAGCAGAGGAGATACCTACAAATCACAAGGTGAAAGTGGCAAAATCCAAGTTGAAGGAGCCAGCCCTAAGTTGGTGGAACTTCCTCCAAAATGAAAGCATAGAGGAAGAGAAGCAGCCCATTTCCACATGGAAGAGGATGATGGCAGAGATCATGAAGCAATTTGTCCAGAGAACTATGAAGTGATGCTCCACAAAAGGCTGCATAACTTTAAGTAGAAGGACATGGATGTAAGTGCTTATATACTCAAGAATTTCATACTTCGACTCTTAGAGCTAAGTTGTATGAAAATGAAAAGCAAAAGTTTGCAAGGTATATTAGTGGACTTGGATATAATATATCATATTAATTAACCTTGGTGACAGTAGAAACAGTCCATAAATGTTATCAGCTTGCCCTCAAGATTGAAGAGAAACAAAAGAGAAAAGGTGAACAAAGTAATAGAGGAAGAGGTAGATTTTAGGGAATAGGAATTACCCAAGAAACCAAGGGGAAGCTAGCAGCAGTCAAGGTGCTGAGAATGATAGCAGCAGCGGCAGAGGTTCCTTTAGAGGAAGGAGACCTAATCAAAGAGGCAGATTTGGTGGAAGGGAAAAAAGTGTCTTCACAGGAAGAGGGGGATCAAGTGGGTCACCAATCTTTTAGGTGTCCAGAGAAGCAAGGATCAGTGAGCAACACAAGTGAAAGAAGAATTAACTTGCTGCGAGATGAGGATGTACAAAGTACAACTCATGCGAAGACAGCAGATCCAAAGACAGGAGAGTGTCGCATGCTGAATAGAATTCTCTTGAAGGTACCCACTAATAAGGAGGCACCACAAAGGTCATTGTTTAGAACCACATGCAAGGTAAGTGGTAAAGTTTGTAGAGTTATTGTTGATTTTGGTTCAACTGATAATTTGGCTTCTAAGGAGATGGTAGACAAGTTAGGATTGCAAACAATACCTCATCCTTACCCCTATAGAATGTCTTGGCTGAATAAGGAGCACCATGCCTTGATTAGTGAGCAAGTGTGGGTAGAATTTCAAATTGGGGTAGAATTTTAAAGATAAAATTCTATGTGATGTAACTAAAATGGATGCTTGTCATTTACTTCTAGGGAGGCCTTGGCGGTATGATGTAGATGCTAGGCATGATGGCAAACAAAACATTTATAGCATAACCAAGGATGGAGAAACATACACTATGAGGCCACTCCCTTATGATGGAAGCCTAAATGGTAGGAGGTAAAGAGTTTTTGCAGACTATTAAGGAGGAGAAAACACAATGTTATGCCATCATAGTCAGACCTAAGAAAGAAGTCAAAGTTATTCCCCAAGCCAAGAGTATAAGAGTGTTGTTGCAGGTAGGAAACCAGAAAGTTTGCCACCACAAAGGGAGATAAGCCATTGCATAGACTTGATACCTAGTGCTACATTACCTAATAAGGCAGCCTACAAGCTTATCTCTAAACAAAATGCAGAATTAGTAAGGCAAATTGAAGAATTGTTGGCCAAGGGCTTCACAAGGAAGAGTGTTAGTCCTTGTGTTGTACCTATCGTACTAGCTCCTAAACAGGAAGTTACGTAGAGGCTATGTATGGATTCCAAGGCCATTAACAAGATGACCATCAGATATAGGTTCCCCATGCCAAGAATTGAAGATCTTTTGGATTGTTTAGCAGGTGCAAGTTATTATTCAAAGATGGATTTAAAAAGTGGTTACCATCAGACTAGGATAAGGGAAGGTGATGAATGGAAAACAACCTTCAAGACAAATGAGGCCATTTGGACTATCTAATGCACCTAGCAAATTCATGAAACTTATGAATGAAGTTTTAAAACCTTTTATTAACAAGTTTTGTGTTGTTTATCTAGATGGCATTCTTGTTTTCAGCAGGAGCAGGCAGAAGCACCTAAAGCATTTGGAGTTAGTCCTTGAAGGTTGTATAAAGAGCAATTGAAGATAAAACTTGGGGAACTGTTCACTCTTGCAAGAAAAGCTGGTGTTCCTTGGGCTCATCATTTCCAAAAACCAGTTGAAGATGGATCAATCCAAGGTAGAAGCGATTCCGAATTGGCCTACACCTAGGACAGCCACTGAGGTAAAAGGTTTTCATGGTCTTGCAAGTTTTTATAGAAAATTTGTGAAGAACTTTAGTAGTGTTTGTACCCCTATGATTGATACTATAAAAGGAGGAAGAAAATGTAAATTTGTATGGAATAATGAGGCAAATAAGTCATTTGATACTTAAGAGGAGAGTTGCAGAGCAATTAATCTTAGTCTTACCTAATTTCTACAAGGTCTTCACAGTGGAATGTGATGCTAGTAACAAGGCAATATAGGAGGAGTGTTAAGCCAAGAAGGGAGGCCTATTGCCTTCTTTAGTGAAAAGCTAAATGAAGCTAAACAAAGGTATTCAACTTATGACTTAGAAATGTATGCTTTGGTTCAGTCCTTGAGAAAATCAGGCATTATCTCTTGCCCAGAGAATTTATTGTTTTTACTGACAATCAAACTCTAAGTTTGTTGAATAGGCAGGAAAAGCTGAACCATAGGCACATGAAGTGGATGGAAATCATCCAATCTTAGACTTTCTCCATAAAACACAAGTGGATAGAAAACAAGGTTGCAGACGCCCTTAGCAGGAGGGATTTGATAGTAAAAGAAATCCAAGTGAGTAGTGTTGGTATTGAAGCCATTAAGAACTTGAATGCAGCAAATGAAGACTTCAAGGAGGCATATGAGGTTTGTCAAACCATGAATGAAAGGTATCATACTGATTTATCTTAATTTATCTTGCAAAATGGTCTATTGTTTAACGGTAATCAGCTTTGTGTACCTAAAGGATCAGTTAGGGAGATCATTGTCAAAGAAAAGCATTGTGGGAGTCTTGCAGGGCATTTTGACATTGATAAGACACTAGAGCAGGTTAGAAGGTTCTTCTATCGGCCAAAGATGCAGGCAGATATTAGGAAGTTTGTGGAATGCTGCATGATATGTCAAAAAGCCAAGGGAAGATCATCAAATGTAGGACTGCATTACTCCTTTACCTACACCTACTAAGCCATGGGACTCCATCAACATGGACCCTGTCATAGGGTTGCCTAGGACTAAAAGTGGATTTGATAGCATATTTGTTGTGGTTGATAGGTTCTCTAAAATAGCTCATTTTCTACCTTGTAAACAAACTCGTGATGCTTCTCACATAGCCAGTACCTTATTTCAGGAAGTTGTTAGACTCCATGGATTACCATTGAACATTGTGTCTAATAGGGATTCCAAATTTCTTGGACATTTTTGGAGAACCTTATGGAAGAGGCTAGGCACACAACTGTCATTTTTGGAGAACAATATGGAAGAGGCTAGGCACACAACTGTCATTTTCTTCAGCATACCATCCCCAATCAGATGGCCAAACTGAAGTCATTAATAGGTAATTGGGTAACCTACTGAGATGTCTAACCAAAGAACATGGAGTTGCTTGGGATGTTCTTCCATAGGCTGAATTCTCATACACTGATTCAGTGAATAGAAGTAATGGGATGTTCTTCCACAGGCTGAATTCTCATACACTCATTCAGTGAATAGAAGCAACGAATAGACTTGGGAGATAGTCACAAGAGGAGTGCACAAGCTGAAAATTTTGCAGAGGTTATGAAGGACATCCATCAGCAAGTTAAGAATAAGATGGACCTTACAGCAAGCAAGTACAACGCACATGCTGATAACAAGAAAAGGGACTTACATTTTCAGGTAGGGGATCCAGTAATGATTCAAGGGAGATCTAGTAATGATTCACCTAAGGAAGGAAAGAATGCCAAGGGAGAAGTATACTAAGCTAATGATGAAAAAAAGAGGACTGTTCAAAATTCTGCAGAAATGTGGCAACAATGCCTATCACATTGACTTGCCTACTAATTTAGGGATCTCTCCTATCTTTAATGTGGGAGATATCTATGCATTCAAGGGTCCAAAGGATATTGAGGAAGTTGAGACAGTGCAGCAGCAAGAAGAATCAGATTTACTACAAGAACTACCACAAGTGCCTAAACCTACCATTGAAGCCATTTTCAGCAAAAGGCAAACACAAAAGACAAGGAGGAAAGTATTCAAGTGGGAAAATAAACCATTAAAGGATGCAAGTTGGCTCTCAAAGGGAGAAGCTTGAAAGCAGACTTGAAGACATTCCAACTCAAGAGACTTGAGTTTCTTTTCACCTGGGAGTATGGTGCAGAGCACCAAGGCTTGGTTTAGATTTTGATTTTCATGTTTGTTTTCACCTACTTAGGCTAGAATAAACAAACCTTGGAAGAAAAGTCCATGGTTGTCAATGCAAGATATCATTTTGTATGTCTATGGCACTTTATGCAATTTATAAGCAAAAGCTGTTGATTAGGCAAATTTGGGTTTTTTAATGTTTTTGGTCAAGCCTAGGATTAGGTAGTTTAAGTTCATTTTAGGTATGTTGGAACCTTTTCCAAGTCCTAAAAATTGAATCAAGTGAAATATGCAAAATTGCACTTTTTGTGCAAAGTTGCATCCTTGAGAAGTTGCTAAGTTACCATATTTGCTCACCTATATGCAAATTCAGAAGTCGATTTGCTATAAATTCGAATTCGATTCAAAGTCATGTCAAATTCGATTATAGGACTATTTTAAACAAATTTGCTTTTATGCAATTGAAACCAAGGAAACGTTTGGTGATGTTGACCGACTGTAAGAAGAATTTGGGCAGAATTGATTAATTTTATTGTCTTTTTTGTTTGAATGCCAAGTTTTTAACATTTCCGACTTCTGCTTCGCATTTTCTCGACTCAATTTCCATTTTGTATTTTCTCGACTTGCACAACATTGTTCCTAAATCAGACATGATCATTACTCCTCTCCAACATCATTCCTCTACTCTTCCTTGTTTCTCCAGCATCGTTCATGACCTATGCTGGAGGTCATATATATGGTAATGAAATTCTAAGCCATCTGTCTCCTTGTCGAAGTCCTCACAGTGAGTGTGACATCATCATTACTCCTCTCCAACATCATTCCTCTACTCTTCCTTGTTTCTCCAGCATCGTTCATGACCTATGTTGGAGGTCATATATATGGTAATGAAATTCTAAGCCATCTATCTCCTTGTCGAAGTCCTCACAGTGAATGTGACACCTGGCAACTACGTAGCATTACAAATACCAAAAATCACATATGTAAAATATGTGTTTTGAGGCATTTTTCAGATGTTTCTTTATGATAAGTTTTAGTTTCCTTTGGTGTTGTCCAATGTGAATTCTTAATTCCATATTTAGCATCAACATGTGAGATCAGTTGTCATTGGACCAACGAGTTCCAGATTTTCAACTTGCATTTATATTGTCTTGAAAGGATAATATCTTTGTTGAGTTTCTATATGTTTTCTTGAATATGTTGTTGATAAATCAAACAGAGAAGCAATCTCAAGTTATTCATGGTACTATCAGCTATCAGTTGCTACAAATTGAGACTTGAGATGAGTGTTTTGAACTAAATCATTATTATATATAGGTGGTGTATTTTGCTAAATTACTTCAAAATTAGCACAGTGTTGTATGAGCGTATTTCTTAAAACATATATATATTGTATGGACGAACCCAAAAAAAGTCCTAACCCAACCCAAAAAAATATGATCGAATTTTGGACCTGAATGTCAAACCCGCATACGAACCACAATCTGAATCGGCAACTTAGAAAAGTTGTAAAAGTGGCTCAAAAATGCAACTTAGTGGAAAATGGGTTATAACATTTCAAATCTTGGATGTAACGGTTGGAATAAATACCTCATTTGTGAGTTTTGACGGGCATTAATGTACAGATTGGAAGAATTTACAAAAAAAATATATAGTTTTAGTCATTTTCTCTATTCTTCGGATGTTAGTCGTACTTTACAAATTGTCACAGCAAATCTGATGAATGTTTGAGAAGGATTTTTGTATCAAATTTCATTTTCTTTTTGGTTTCATCTTTTTAAATACTTTCTTGTTCAAGTTATTGTATTTTTAGTGAAGTAAGGTTTCTAGGACAGCATTTTGGTGCATTCAGCAAAGATGGGCTTCTAACTGCAATCTTCCTGGTTGGAATTTCATGGCCACTTGGGAACTAGTAGTCAGTAGGGTCCTCTTGAAGATTGCAGGGTTCCAAAACTGGAGAATGTGTTTTGTGATTTTTCTAACCAAGCCCTAGGTCAAGTGCCATGAAGGATTTGAATTTTTGTAGCGTGTTGTTTGGTGAATATAAAGAGTTGCCAATAAGTTAGTTTAGTGTTGTCAATCATTCCTAAGGATTGAGTTCATTTCCATGACCCCATTTCCTACTGGTTGCTTTGTAAACCAAGCCTAACCTGATCACTTAGGTTCGTGTTGCCTAGTAAAGGAAAAGGAATGCTGGAGTGGGACTAGAACTTGGTGCTTTGGGGTTTGAAGCAATTTTGAAAAGGGTATTCAAAAACCTAAATTTTTTGGGGTCTTGTTTGGAACTTTGTGAAGTTAGATCCAAAAATCCATTTCAGGAGGGCTAAAAGGGGCTCACGGGGCTACTAGGCCAAATTGGGGTTTGAAGCTTTGTGCAAGTGTATGATTCAAACCAGTGGTGTAATCTATGGTAATTAGGTGCCCTAAGATCATTTAACACCTTAGAACCCTGGGGACAACCTTTGAGGGTGTTGTTTGGTGAATGGAAAGAGTTGCCAATAAGTTAGTTTCGTGTTGCCAATCATTCCTGAGGATTGAGATCATTTCCATGACCCCATTTCCTACTGGTTGCTTTGTAAACCAAGCCTAACCTGATCACTTAGGTTCATGTTGCCTAGTAAAGGAAGAGGAATGCTGGAGTGGGACTAGAACTTGGTGCTTTGGGGTTCGAAGCAACTTTGAAAAGGGTATTCAAAAACCTAATTTTTTTGGGGTCTTGTTTGGAACTTTGTGAAGTTAGATCCAAAAATCCATTTCAAGAGGGCTAAAAGGGGCTCACAGGGCTACTAGGCCAAATTCGGGTTTGAAGCTTTGTGCAAGTGTATGATTCAAACCAGTGGTGTAGTCTATGGTAATTAGGTGCCCTAAGATCATTTAACACCTTAGAACCCTAGGGACAACCTTTTAGGGTGTTTTTCTATCATTGACTTGGTTGAGAGAATAGGTCCAAAACCCATAAAGTGGGTAAGATTGGTTCTTTGCACCTAGATTCTTGGTGAGGTTGGAGAGTGTGTTTCGTTGATCCATTGGAGGATTGGAGTTGTGTTGAAACCTTGTCAGAAGGTTGAAGAGTTGATAGCCAATTGGTTGATTGCAAGAATGGGAAGCCCATTTGAAGCTTCTTAGTTGAGCTCTCTGCATCAGTTGCCTAACTTAAAATTGTTGTCTTTTCATATTTGACTGGATATTCGGGAAGATAGGCATTGGAGGCCTAGGTGCTATCTTGCCTGCTTGAGGCAGCGAGACACCTCCCATCGATTGGATCATCACAGAAATATCACTATTTAAGCTTCTCAAAAAGTATAGAAATGCATGGTCTTCTAAAGGTCTTACCGAGACAGGTATTTTGGTCCAAGTCCTTTGGAATCAATTGTTGAAGTCCATCATTTGTTCTTAGGGAGCACGCTTTATAGTTATGAGCTGCTCTACAAGAGACAAGTGGTCTAACTTATCTTCGAAATGCCTTGTTAGCACACCTCTTAGGGCATCCCACAAATCAATAGAGTCAATAGCTAGACTTCTAAACCATTGCAAAGCTTTTCCCTTTAATGAAGCTGCAAGAAGCTTAACAACATCTTCTTCTATGATATGCTGAACATTTGACAATGTTGCAACGTCTCTTATATGTTCAAACATTGTGGTTTGAGTTTCTCCAGTAGAAGCTGGTAAACTCTTCAAGGCAGCCAATGGTATATCATGATGTTGCGCAAAATTCAAGGGGCTTTCTTGATTGAAACACACAAACGTAAACCTTCTCGCCATTTGAGGTGGATGTAGGATTCATGCCAACTTTTGGTGAATTTACCTACTATGACATTAAGGAAGAAGTTCTAGCTCAAATCAAAGCATTTGATATGCACTATGTCTCTAACATTGCACCTACAACAACTATTGAGCGTAGAATGCTTAACTGGACTAATCTTTGTCTAGCCCGACAGGCTATACATACAGATTTTGAGCATGCCTTCAATGTCAAACAAATGGAAAAGGCAATTGGTCTATTGGATGGCATCTCTAAGCACCAACATGTGTTGGAAGTCTCTAGTCTTGAAACCAGACAATCTTCAGCTCAACTGCATGCTAATGTTGAAAAGGCCATCCATGACCTTTCAAACAATTCGAGCAATATCGCACAGCCGCAGAAGCAAATTATATGTTTCTTCAATCAGTTCTTCGTCTTCAAAGTTAAATTCTTCTATATTGCTCATCATCCTGATTTGTTCTGTAAAGAGGAAAGGATTATCAAATTCTTGATCTAAATCAACCTTGATTCTTTGCATTTATTCAGCAATTCTTTCATCTTCTTCTTCGGAGAGTTTTGATAACTGTGTAGATGCTTCATTGTCAAAATATTAGTTAGCTAAGGCTCCAACATGTTAATGACATTGTCGCTGTTAGTGTAAGTGTTGTTCCCTTTGGCATTCCCACAATTCATTTTAGATCCCTCTCCATGTTCATACTTAGGAAGAGGCTCTTTGAGGCTCCATGTTGTTACTGACCATGTTCTAGAACCGGTCAATGTCAATGTCCTTGCAGACATTTGCTACAAGAAGGGTCTTCTCTAGGATCAACCAATATATCGAGGATAGCTCGAACAACTCAAAGATTAAAAAGATTTGTGTCGGTTTTTTGTGGTTGATAGCTAGCCTTAGTAGCAATGGACGTATTTTTGGAAGTTAAGGTTTATGTATTGTTAACAACTAATTGTTTAGAAGGGCCAGCTCCCTTGATGGTGACCGTAGCTTGATTACAGGTCACTACAGTTAAGTATTCAGAAGTTTGACATCAGCTTTGAGATTTCAGATTAAGATCCGCAAGACTGCAGATAAGTAGCAAAGGTATTCACACCCTTGAGAGAAACCTCCTTAAGAGGTTGATCAGGTCAGAACCTAGGGTGGAGAATTCTTTCTTGCCTCTAATTGTGATCATGTTAGCTAAGTCATAGAAAGGCTCCATGTTAATGGCATTGTCACTATTAGTGTAAGTGTTGTTCCCTTTGGCATTCCCACCATTCATTTTGAATCCCTCTCCATGTTCATAATTAGGGAGAGGCTCTTTGTAAGCCTTATAATCAGCGTTGTTCTTATGACCATCTAACTCGATCTTGTCAATATCAATTAGGTCTTGAATAGCATGCTTCAGTTTTATGGAGTCATTTGTTTTGTGACCCTTGTTTCTATGATAGTTGCAGTAATGGTCATTGTTCCACAATTTAGGTTTCACCTCATGTTTGTAAGGTCTTGAATTGTCCGATAGTGTGATGATTTTGTTGGACAATAGTGTCCTCAAGACAATTTCAAGTGACCTACCCTTGTTGGAGTCATTCTATCATCTTGGGACTTCTTGTTGTTTGGAAGCTTGGATGTTGTTGGACAAGTTGACTATAGGTTCCTTTGGTTTCATCATGGAAGCATCCACTACATCGTCGAAGACCACATTTTTGTTTTGGTTCCATGATTTGTTCTTGTCCTTATTGTTGTTGTTGGTAGAATCATTCGACTTATTAAGGGTGAGTTCTCCCTTCTTTATCAAAACATCATCTATCTAAATGCAACTTCCACCATTTGATCAAAGATGAAGTACAATTGTTTCTCAATTCATTATGTAATTTTGAAACATGATTTTTGATAAAGATATCAATCTTTTTTAATACTTCTAAAAGATTATTACTTTGTATTATGATTTGCCAGTGTGCTATTTGGTATTACATAAGTCCAATATATACATAGCATGTTGGATATTGTAGACATTTGTTGTACAAATCGTTGGTGATCAGATGATGGAATGGGTGGAGATAACTTGGAAAACCATTCCATTTCTTAACCTTTGAGACTTCTAGGGAACAGTCTCATTAGTTGGGTTTGTTTGTGTAAATTATGGATCATGAATTTTCTTTGTCTTGCTAGAATGATGATGATGAATTATATACATCAAGCAAGGAAAGTGAGACTGTTTGGTTAGAACATAAGTCTAGCAATGAGTTTGGATGGAACAACTACACTATCTTGCATATGATTCCCTAGACTCCTACATCATCTGCACTATAATTGCCTATGATTCATTTGGATATGTTAAGATCTACTCTTTCCTTTCTGACCAAGTAGTCTCTTATTATTTGTCCAAGAATGAAAAACATCGACTCCTCTACAATGCCTCATGATGGTACTTTGCTCCAACTACTTGGTAGCTTGCCCAATCATAATAGGTCGTGAAAATTGGAACACAGGAAGTGCCTCATTCACCTAGCTGAGTCTATATTTGAGCAAAACAAGCTATTTATTGAGTTCTTCGTTGAGAAAAAATAAGCTTTGCCTGAACGTACTCTTATATGCCAAGCTTGGACACAAATTTGATTATGCACCATCTTTCAATAGCACCAAGGATTAAACTAGTCAAGCAAAAGCTTCCACAGATGCATCCACATGTGGCTCTTGTACTAAAAACTGAACTGGAAAAACTCATACAAGTGAGGTTTATCTAAGTTATTGACTATGGGTATATGGATATCTAATATAGTCCTCGTCTCCAAAAGCAACAAATCCGTCAGGGTATGCATTGATTTTAGGGACCTAAACAAAGCTTGCCCTAAGGATGACTTTCTACTGTCAAACATCAACATGATAGTGGATATGACTGTGGGCTATGAAATGTACTCCCTAATGGATGGTTTCACAAATCCCTTGACACACACATGAACATGGTTTGGACAACTTATTTCACCCCTTTCTAAGGCACGATGCTCTCCATCCTTAAGTGATACAACTTCTCATGTCAATACTCCATCTGGTATTGTACCATGCATTTCATCAATCTTTCTACAAGGGGTAACTACAACTTGGTTCATTTAGAGCTTAATCAAGTCTACAGTAGCCCCCAACAGTGTCCTAATTAGTCTTAGAAGACCACAAATGACAACTTGGAACAGACCCACAACATTGCTTGATTTTTGTTATTTTGTAAGGGCGACCTATTTGTTGTAGGCCTACTTTGGAAATAATCAAACCTTATCTTTCATCCCTTCCACATAAGGGGCCAAACAAATTAGATTTTTAGATAGTTTTCCTAGTTACAAAACGTAATTCAAATCTAGTTTTGGGTCCATAAGCCTAAAAGGGCAATTAGGCCTAAAAGGTCAATGACCTATTTGTTGTAGGCCTACTTTGGAAATAATCAAACCTTATCTTCCATCCCTTCCACATAAGGGGCCAAACAAATTAGATTTTTAGACACTTTTCCTAGTTACAAAACGTAATTCAAATCTAGTTTTGGGTCCATAAGCCTAAAAGGGCAATTAGGCCTAAAAGGTCAATTGGGTCTAACTTACAAAACAATTCCTACAAGGATGGGTTCCTCCAAACAACTAATGCTTGGAGAACTTTTGTCTAGGTTAGAAAATATCAATTCCACCATTATTTGGGGTCTATTTGTCCAACAATTATGTGTTTCTTCCTACCTTCCAAATAAGAATGTTAGGCAGATTAAACAAGTCTACAGTAGCCCCCAAAAGTGTCCTAATTAGTCTTAGAAGACCACAAACGACAACTTGGAACAAACCCACAACATTGCTTGATTTTAGTTATTTTGTAAGGGCAACCTATTAGTTGTAGGCCTACTTTAGAAATAATCAAACCTTATCTTCCATCCCTTTCACATAAGGGGCCAAAAAAATTAGATTTTTAGACACTTTTCCTAGTTATAAAACGTACTTCAAATCTAGTTTTGGGTAAGTGTCCTAACTTCCTCCATCTCCCAATCTAAGACGGCCTAATAATCAATATATCAGTTTGTGGAATAGGGTAGCAATTCTTGATAGTGCTCTCGTTGAGAACCCGGTAATCAATACACATTCTCATAGTTTGAGAGCCCAGTAAGCAATACACATTCTCATAGTTTGATGCGCATAGGATATATTAATGATACACAAACCCCTCAAACTCCTTTGCCAACTTTTGAACTTTCTTAAAAGACCCCTAATCTCTAAGTAGGTTTCACAAACCCCTTAACACACACACATGAGCTTGGTTTGGACCTTATTTCATGCCTTTCTAAGGCAAACAATAACCTCCAACCTTTTATGAGACAACTTCTTACATCAATACTACTTGGTTCATGTAGAGTTTGAACAAGTGTCCACTAGACCCAAAATTGTCTTAATTAGTCCTAGAACACCAAAAATGACACCTTGGAATAGGACCCACAACATTGTTTGATGGTAGTTGCTTTGTAAGAGCGACCTATTCCTTTTAGGCCTACTTTGGGACTAATCAAACCTTAACTTCCAACCCTTCAGCATAAAAGGCCAAACAAACTAGATTCAAAGACCCTTTCCTTGGTTACAAAACATTCTTCAAATCTAGTTTTGGATTCCTTCATTTGACTAAGTAAACTAATATTGATCACATAGGCCTAAAAGGGGCAATTAGGCCTAATTCACAAAACAAGTCCTACAATGATGCCTTCCTCCATACAACCAATTCTTAGAGAATCTTTGTTTAGGTAAGGAACATCAGTTCCATAATTATTTATGGTCTGTTCAATCGTTTAGTCTCACTATCCAACAATTATTTGTTTCTTCCTACCTACCACAAAATAATGTTAGGCCTAGGCCTTGCCTTGCCATTTCTCTTAACTGCCTCCATCTCTCCCAATCTAAGACTTGATGCATTTTGAATTACATACAGGGGCCTCAAGTTTTGGATTCCTTCATTTGAACAAGTTTCCACTAGACCCAAAAGTGTCTTAATTAGTCTTAGAACACCACAAATGACGCCTTGGAATAAACCCAAAATATTGTTTGATGGTAGTTGCTTTGTAAGGGCTACCTATTCCTTTAAGCCCTACTTTGGGACTAATTAGACCTTAACTTCCAACCCTTCATCATAAAAGGCCAAACAAATTAGATTTTCCCTAGTTACAGAACATTCTTCAATTCTAGTTTTGGATTCCTTCATTTGACTAAGTAAACTTATGCTAATCACATAGGCCTGAAAGAATGTCAGGCCTAGGCCTCGCCATTTCTCTTAATTCCCTCTATCTCTCCCAATCTAAGACTTGATGCATTTTGAATTACATACAAAGGCCTAAGTTTTCAATTCCTTCATTTGAACATGTGTTCATTAGACCCAAAAGTGTCTTAATTAGTCTTAGAACACCACAAATTACACCTTGGAATAGACTCACAACATTGTTTGATGGTAGTTTCTTTGTAAGGGCAACCTATTCCTTTTAGCCCCACTTTGGGACTAATCAAACCTTAACTTCCAAACCTTTAGCATAAAAGGCAAAACAAATTAGATTTTCAAAGACCCTTTCCCTAGTTACAAAACATTCTTCAAATGTAGTTTTGGATTCCCTCATTTCACTAAGTAAACTTAGACTAGTCAAATAGGCCTAATTCACAAAACAAGTCCTACACAATGATGGCTTCCTCCATACAACTAATTCTTAGACAAGCTTTTTGTCTAGGTAAGAAACATCAGTTCCACAATTATTTGGGGTTTGTTCAATCATTTAGTCTCACTATCCAACAATTATTTGTTTCTTCCTACCTACCACAAAAGAATGTCAGCCCTAGGCCTCGCCATTTCTCTAAATTGCCTCCATCTCTCCCCATCTAAGACTTGATGCATTTTGTAATTTTTCTATGGTGGAAAGTCAAGTTATGAGCATTTTAGTTTCAACCCTAGTGGTGAGTATTGGTGACTAGTTTCAAAAAAATGGCAATGCCTTGACCTCCTGAGGAATAGATAGAAATGTTGGAAATGTAATGACAAGCAAGTGACTGAGAGGGGACATTACGAACCACTTAAAATTTTCACACTTAGACTACTTCTGCTTTACTTCTTTAGATTATCTAATCTACTTTCATGCATGAACATAAAACAATAAAGAAATCAACACTATTACACTTTGACACAAGATTTGGTAACCCAGAAACACTCCAAGGAGAAGGTAAACTGGGGTGGGGATGGATGACACCCACAATGCTTCACTATTGCAATAATAAAGGTGGCCTATTAGGGCTTACAATACAAAGTATGAAGAATTGTTAGGTCCACCTTGTGTAAGGATTTTACAATACAATGAAGTATGTACTCTATTAAAAGATTCAGCAAAGGAGTGTTAGGTCCACCTGGTTAGAGGATTTGATTGGTGCACCTATTAGGATAAAGCAGCAGGTTTATCTCGACTTTGCAACTTTGTTTGCTGATGTAGATCCTTTGAATAATATGATCACCTGACTATGATAGAGAAGTCTTTGTTTTTCCCTTTATACTGCTTTGTAGCCTACTTACTCAAACTACTTCATATGTGTTTCTTGTCTTCAAATTACATCTTATTACTACTTGACACACCTTAGACAAATGAATTTGTCTTCCTTATATACCTATCAATCAATAACTACATATCAAATCAGCTGTAAGGATTTTACAATACAATGAAGTATGTACTCTATTAAGAGATTCAACAAAGGAGTGTTAGGTCCACCTGGTTAGAGGATTTGATTGTTGCACCTATTAGGATAAAGTAGCAAGTTTATCTCTATTTTGCAACTTTGTTTGTTGATGTAGATCCTTTGAATAATATGATCACTTGACTGTGATACAGAAGTCTTTGTTTTTCCCTTTATACTACTTTGTAGCACCTATTAGGATAAAGTAGCAAGTTTATCTCTATTTTGCAACTTTGTTTGTTGATGTAGATCCTTTGAATAATATGATCACTTGACTGTGATAGAGAAGTCTTTGTTTTTCCCTTTATACTACTTTGTAGCCTACTTACTCAAACTACTTCATATTTGTTTCTTGTCTTCAAATTACATCTTATTACTACTTGACACACCTTAGACAAATGAATTTGTCTTCCTTATATACCCATCAATCAATAACTACATATCAAATCAGCTCACACAATAGATATCTTCATAATTTCCTAAAAATACCTTCAAGTCGGCCAAATGTTGATGCTCGAGCAACACTGCGCATTTTGGTGTTCTGTTGATGCCTGGGCAACATAGTGAGCTCAAGTGATACTATGGCACTTGGGTAGCACTGGATGCTCGGGCAATACTTTGGAACTTGGGTAACACTGGAGCACACAAAGAACTCGGCTAACACTATGAACTCTGTTCACACTATGAACTCGATTCACACTGGGAACTCGGTTTCCACTGATAACACTGAATAACTCGGTTTATACTGTGAGCTCGGGTAACACAATATATCCTCCATCTACTTGGGCTACATTGAAATCTGTTGTCTAATGGAAAGCTTGGTTACAGTATTAACTGACCTTCCGGTTGTAGTTACTTAAGTGGTTTGTCACTAACTGACAATATGTCTTGTCATAGGGACAACAAGACATCCTTCAACTCCCTCAACCAACTCCAACCAAAATTTGAACCATATGGTTGTTGGAGGCATACATGACCCATAACATGAAAGAACTCCAAATTTATCATTTTCCTGGATGTAGCCTTACAAAAAGGTAGTCATGTAATATTCGCTTAGGGTTAGGGTTTTCTAAAAGAATATTGTAAGGGAGATTTAAACAGGTTGAAGTTACAAGATAATAATATTTGTTGGTGAACGTAGCCAAGCATTTGGTGAACCACGTTAAAACTGTGTCTTCTATTCTATTTATGTGTTCTTGAATGTACTTGCATGTAACTGTTGTTTTCACAATAAGATGATATGAAATGGTCCATGGGAGCTTAACAACATAAGCAAACAAAAATTATGGATGGGCTAGATGAGTCTTCATGGGCCTTCATGGGTTGCCCCTACACCATATCATCCTTCTTCTTGACCACCACTACAGAAGCAAGAAGGGACACAAGGGTTCGAACTAGGTCTTATATGCCCCATTTCCAATAACTCTTTGATTGCTTTCTTCCGTATATACGTTGGGATGACAATACGGAGAAATCAAAATTGGTTTCGCTACTTCAAGCTCAAGTATATGCTAGAAACCTCTATTAGGAGGCGATCCTGGTATTATGTCCTTTGATTACCCTTCTATGTTTTTCTAAAATAGATTAGACTCTTTGTTGGTGGACGTAGCCAAGGATTGGGTGAACCACGTTAAATCTTTTTCTTTTGTTCTATTTATGTATTCTTGAATGTATTTGCATATAACTATTTTTTTTGTCCAAAATACTCCTAACAAAAAGATGATATGAAATGGTCCATGGAAGCTTATAACAACATAAACAAACAAAAATTATGGATGAGCTGGATGAGTCTTCATGGGCCCCCCGCACCATATCATCCTTCTTCTTGACCACCACTATTGAAGCGAGAAGCGACACAAAGGTTAGAACTAGGTTTGATATGACCCATTTCCAATAACTCTTTGATTGCGTTCTTTCGTATATACCATGAGATGACAGTACGAAGAAATCAAAATTGGTTTCGCTACTTCAAGCTCAAGTATATGTTGGAAACCTCTATTAGAAGGCGAACCGTTTTATGTCCTTGATTGCCCTTCTATTACTAGTTCCTTCTTTCTTAGTAGCATTTTTTATTGTTATAACACATGTATTATGTCCTTCATTACCCTTCTATGTTCTTCTAAAATAGATTGAATCTGCATATTACTAGTCCCCTCTTTCTTAGTAGCATTTTTTATTGTTCACATTCTGTTTCCATGCCCTTTTACAGAATAAACTCCCCATGTGTTTAACTGATATCCCCATGTGTTTAACTGATATCCCCATCGTACCTCTGCTGGTCAGTCCATGAAATACTACCTTTTTCCATTATGTTTACACATCCATTTGCACCGCAAAGCCATCTCCATGTCCATATCAATCACATAGAAGTCATCACACAATCCGTAATTGTCCATTGTTAATTCCATTTGAGGAACTTTTCAAGCACAAGAATAGTTCCTCTTGGCACCTTTATGTCAAACCCCTCAATTGGAACTATATCCAATCTCAACCTCTGTATTAATGTCATTATAATGGCCCCAATATCAATAAGGACATTAAAAACCTCTTTTACGTGGAAAGCACTATAGCTTGGTTCCCCTCTAAGGGCACCAAGTATGCCTTGTGTGGAGTCTTCATATTCATAATTGGCCTTGTTCATCTTCATCTTCATCTTCATTTTCAAATTTTCCGTCTGCTCAACTTTTTGATGCTAACTTGGTGTTTGCTGCAAATGTCTTGGAAGTCATTGGACTCTTTTGTGATTATAAGTGGCCCAAATATCAATAAGGACAATTAAACCCCTTTTATGTGGAAAGCACTATAGCGTGATTCATCTCTGAGGGCAGTAAATGTGCCTTGTGTCTTCATCTTCATAATTGACCTTGTCACTATCAGCATCTTCATCAGAAACAAAATTTCCTTGTTCTCAATTTTTTGCTGCTAACTTCATGTTCGCTGCAAATGTCATGGAAGTCACTAGACTCTCTTGGAAGGGATCCTTGACTAGCATAGGGCTTTGTCCAATTTGAGTGCTAATTTAAAGCTTCCTAAAAGGTTGTTGCTCGGCTAAACATTCAACGAAAAACAATACCAGCCTTCTATCAGAGACACATCAGGCACCATTGTGGGAAGCTTCTCAAATTCAGCAACATTTATTGGTCTATTCTGTCAAGTCAGCACCAATGGTACAACCACACATGAATGGCTCCTTCCAAATGGTTTCTTCTTCCATCAAGGATTCAATGAGAAATAAGTATCAAATATTTGTAACGAAGCTCTAGCTGTGGTACCACTCTTCCCATCAAAATTTGGCATGGCGGTATATTCCCCAAACAGTGTTAAATATCTTTTCTTTCATAACCTTTCCTCCTATGCCCTCTTTTACCTTTTAGTCCCCAATATTTGATGGAAGTCATTGGACTCAATGAGAAATAAGTATCGAGTTTTTGTAACCAAACAGTGTTAAATATATTTTCTATCATAACCTTTCAATGACTCCTTCCAAATGGTTTCTTCTTCCATCATGGATTCAATGAGAAATAAGTATCAAATGTTTGTAACCAAGCTCTAGCTGTGGTACCACTCTTCCCATCAAAATTTGGCATGGCGATATATTCCCCAACAGTGTTAAATATCTTTTCTTTCATAACCTTTCCTCCTATGCCCTCCTTTAGCTTTTAGTCCCCAATATTCGATGGAAGTCATTGGATTCAATGAGAAATAAGTATCGAGTTTTTGTAACCAAACAGTGGTAAATATATTTTCTTTCATAACCTTTCCTCCTATGCCTTCTAGTTTTTAGTCCCCAATATTCGATGGAAGTCATTGAATTCAATGAAAATAAGTATCAAATGTTTATAAGCAAGCTCTAGCTGTGGTACTGCTCTACCCATCAAAATTTGGCATGGCGATATATCCCAAACAGTGTTAAATATCTTTTCTTTCATAACCTTTCCTCCTATGCCCTCCTTTAGTTTTTAGTCCCCAATATTTGATGGAAGTCATTGGATTCAATGAGAAATAAGTATCAAATGTTTGTAAGCAAGCTCTAGCTGTGGTACCGCTCTTCCCATCAAAATTTGGCATGGTGATATATTCCCCAAACAGTGTTAAATATATTTTCTTTCATAACCTTTCCTCCTATGCCCTCCTTTAGCTTTTAGTTCCATTGGATTCAATGAGAAATAAGTATGGAGTTTTTGTAAGCAAACAGCGTTAAATATCTTTTCTTTCATAACCTTTCCTCCTATTCCCTCCTTCAGCTTTTAGTGCCCAATATTCAATGGAAGTCATTGGACTAAATGAGAAATAAGTATGGAGTTTTTGTAAGCAAACAGCGTTAAATATCTTTTCTTTCATAACCTTTCCTCCTATTCCCTCCTTCAGCTTTTAGTGCCCAATATTCAATGGAAGTCATTGGACTAAATGAGAAATAAGTATCGAGTTTTTGTAACCAAGCCCTAGCTGTGTTACTGCTCTTCCCTTCAAAATTCAGCATGGTGATTTTCCCCAGCAGTGTTAAATATCTTTTCTTTCATCACCTTTCCTCCTATGCCCTCCCAAAGCTTTTAGTCCCAAAAATTTGATGAAATTTGCATTATTCTTAACTACTTCACTCAACACTTGGTATTCAGCATGTAGACAATCACTTCATTCATCTAACCAGGTTGGTCCACACCAACTTCTCTGTTTGTTAAAAACTTAGTCCCAAAGGACTTGACTGGGACCTTTCTTTTGGGATTTCTATTACCATCATTACTAGCAGACCTTCCTTCATTTGCAGCATTTCTTTAATCCCTATCTCTTTCAGACTTATCACCACCATGATTCTGACTTAATCCTCTCAATGCTTAGACCAATTCTTTTAATCCTTTCCTTGTGCAAGTATTATCTCTAGGCTAAAATACCACTGAAGATCCAACTCCAGAAATACACACATAACATAGTGAAGTGCATTATAATATATATATATCATCAGACAATCTTTAACAAAATTAGAGATCTTATGAAATTCATTAATAAATTGAACCATTCCCACAATTACAATAATCACCTACAGTATATGAGATATGGTCAAAGAAACTACTTGACTGAATTATAATAGTAGACATCAACTACTGTTACAGTATGTCTGAATTTTTTTTTAAAAAGATGAGTTCACAGAAGCACGAGATTCAAATCTAATCTACTATAAAGTAATCTAGAAAAATATGCAAACAAGGCAAGCAGCTAATCATAGTAGCATAAGGAATCTAAATGGATCTGGGATCCGATTTGATAGAATTTGGATGCAAATTCTCGAAATAATGAGAAGGTTGGTGGGATTAATTGGAACCACCCAAAAAACATTAATTTGAAGGTTGGAAAAAATTGTGAGTGCTATCTAATCTAAGTGTTAATGTTGGATTTACATTGGAACTCAAATCAGATTGAAAGTTTGGGATAAGGCTTGTTGCAAAAACAACATCAAACTCAACTTGGAGGAATAGACTTAAGCATGAATAAAACTTCTCAATCATGAGTTGCAAATTTGAGTTGGGAAGGTAGGACTTCCTTTAGGTGTGTTAGTGATGAAACTAGCTGCAACGTTGTTAAATGAACCTACAATCATGCATGCTATCCTATGTTATGCATTTGGTGGCTTCATAACCCAAGCAAGAAAAACTTGAAGATGAACAAAAATACCCCTAACTCTGAGGAACAAAACGAAACAGGTGAAAAAATAAATAACATATAGAATGTTTAATAGAGTGTTGTGTTAGCTACTACAGGGTAGCCAAGAAAGCATTAATAGAGTGTTGTGTTAGCTCCTACAGGGTAGCCAAGAAAGCAATTTAATGGCTCCACAGTAGTCGGACTTGTATTCCTTTAAGGACTTATACACATTCATTCATAGATTGTTTTTCTAGCAATATCAATCAACTGTTGGAAACAGGTCTTAAAATAATCAAATGTCTACCTAAGTGCCAGTAAAGAGAGATAGTGCCTAAGGTTCGTAATTCTAAGGTGGCTTCTAGAGCACCATTGGCTATAGGTTCATCACATTTATTCACAATAATATTGCTGTGATTGTTTCCTCCTCGTAAGCCGAATTGATTGTAAGTAGAATGTTCATAGTATTACTAATAACAGAAGTTTAGTGTTTTGCAAAGAAAACTTGTAATGATAAAGGATAAATATTTAAAAATACAATAATGATAACATTCTCAATTAATGCAATATTCTTCACAGCTGATCTAAGAACAAAAGTTCTAAAACCAATTACCTCAGTTATACAGCTAAGTACACATATGAAGTAACAAAAGCACTATCCATTGATAAGTAAAATGACAGCAAAGTCGACAACAAATACTAGCAAACTGTAATGCAATAATAATTATAAAGTCAAAGGAATTATTTGACAGCTTTTCCTTATACAACCACCCACATGAATTGTCAATAATGATAGCAGAAATTTCGGTTATCGCAACAATCATAACCCCTTCTCAAGATGGCAACAATCAAGTCCCCTATTCACAAGGTTTTTAAACCCAATTAACCAAGTGCCTTCACAACTGTAGATAACTAGCTATGGTCACTCTGGAAGCAAAAAATTATTTATGTCATGCCTTGAAAAACATATAACCCAATTAACCAAGTGTCTTCACAAATGCAGATCACTATGTTCACTCTTGAAATAACAGCAAAAAATTAGGTTAACGCAACAATCATAGCCCCTTCTCAAGATGGCAACAGTCATATGTCCCCTTTCACTCTTGAAATAACAGCCAAAAACTATTTATGTCATGCCTTGAAAATTTATTTATGACTGTTGGTTATTGCAACAATCATAACTGTTATTGTGCAGGATCTCTGATAGAAATAATGATGGAGATATGATTCTGACTTACCTTTCTTTTATGCAGAAGTTCAGATCTCCAGATTTGTCTTCAGTGAATCAAGTGCTGATGATGTATTTGGAAATCTGCAGGTGGCACGATCTTGGGGACTGCAAGTATGTTCAGTAATTGATATTGCTTTGTCCACCGATGTGCATATTATATTTATATTCTACTAAAAGACATGGCCCCGTAGGGACATGTCATGACCACATATCAAAACTGTCTTAAACACTGACAGTAACTAATGTGCCTCTTCATTAACATGCCTGATACAATAAGCAAATTCGGCAACTATGCACAAAAAGTTATGTGTAAGATAAATATGCATAGCCCGATACTTAGAATATCAGCAGTGATCATCCATATGTTGAACTATAGCAGATGTCTTCAACCCGATATAAATCGGTAGAAATATATATATCAAAGAGTTTAATCTTTAAGATTACATCTCATATTTTATCCAACAGAAGCTATAAACATTAACACTCCCTCTTAGCTAGGGAGGATAAACATACGATCATATATCACTTCAATATAAGAATATCGTTGATCAGAAGATATTCAACATTTTGATATCATAGTTGATATCATGAGTATTGGCCTCCCAGAATATCGACATCCGATATTCACCAAGTACTCAATTAAAGTTTTGATATCACATCTGATATCACAAGTAATGGTCTCCCAGAATATCATATGATATTCACATTTACTCAAATATAAGGTTTGATATCACATATGATATCAAGAGTATTGGCTTCCCAGAATATCAAAGATATTCACCAAATACTCTGAGTAATGGCCTCCCAGAATGTTGAGATGCAAGACATTCACCATTTACTCAATTTGTTTGATCTCATAATACAAGTTATTGTAAGATCGTCACCTTACAATAACTTCTACAAATACAAGTGACATCGTTTGGAAGTCGTCACTTCCTCATGATGTACACAAGGGTAGGCCATCATTTTTATGTATAAGGATGTTTTCAACTCCCTTTGAATATCAATTATCAAAGCTCCTTATAAACTCCCTCTTCCTATAATAACATTCTCAAAACAGAAAGGTCATGGCACATAGCAATAATGATTAAAAGTAAATACACATAGATAGCATAGTACAATAATTTGATAATCTAAGACTCCATCTTAGAAATTTTAACAAGCTTATTTTACACTTCAATGAATATAGAAAGAGACCTCCCTCTTAATCCATTACTTCATACATGTTAAGGGTATTCAAAGTTTCTTTAGAATTTACGTTTCTCTGGATCTGTATCAAAATCACTGCCTTTGGCGAAAGCTGCTTGATGTTTCAGTCTATCAAGGCATTTGAATGCTGAGTGACCATAGTTGTCACATCTAAAGCATTGCATTTTCGAGTAATCAACATGTATTCTTTTCCTTTTGAATTTAGGTTTCTTGTTTTTATCAACCTGGGCTGTGAGAGCCTCAATATCACCTTCAATAGGAAGCTTTGATCAAGACATACCCCTTGTCTGAAATATTTCCATGATGATGGGAGACGAGCTATCATTGTTAATTCTTTTTCATCATAAATTTGGCCAATTTTGGAGAGTTGGTTTCTTAGTTCTATTATCCTCATGAAATATGAGGCAACAAATTCTCTTGTTTTCATTTTAATGTTGGAGAGATTGTCTTTCAAGGTTACAATTCTCGTTGTATTGTTGATCTCAAACATTTCTTCAAGATTTTTAAGCATTTTGTGTTGTGTCTAATTCGGAGATAGTAGGGATGATCCCTAATGCCATCCGCAATTAATTTCATGGCTTTAGTGTTATCTTTCTCCCATTTAATCAATTCGTCATTGCCTTTTGGTTGGTCAGATTTTTCAATGAATTGCTTTAGACCATAGTTGTCACATCTAAAGCATTGCATTTTCGAGTAATCAACATGTATTCTTTTCCTTTTGAATTTAGGTTTCTTGTTTTTATCAACCTGGGCTGTGAGAGCCTCAATATCACCTTCAATAGGAAGCTTTGATCAAGACATACCCCTTGTCTGAAATATTTCCATGATGATGGGAGACGAGCTATCATTGTTAATTCTTTTTCATCATAAATTTGGCCAATTTTGGAGAGTTGGTTTCTTAGTTCTATTATCCTCATGAAATATGAGGCAACAAATTCTCTTGTTTTCATTTTAATGTTGGAGAGATTGTCTTTCAAGGTTACAATTCTCGTTGTATTGTTGATCTCAAACATTTCTTCAAGATTTTTAAGCATTTTGTGTTGTGTCTAATTCGGAGATAGTAGGGATGATCCCTAATGCCATCCGCAATTAATTTCATGGCTTTAGTGTTATCTTTCTCCCATTTAATCAATTCGTCATTGCCTTTTGGTTGGTCAGATTTTTCAATGAATTGCTTTAGGTCATTATCTTTTAAGATTAACTTCATTCGTAATTTCCATGCTCCATAATTTGAATCATTGTCAAGTCTATCCTCCACTTTTATACCGCTCACCATTTTGAAGGAAACAAAACTTTGAGTATTTTAGGGCACTTCAAATAAATCTAATCGGGATTGTCTCTTAAACCTGCTCTAATACCATGTTATTGTGCAAGATCTCTAGATTTGTCTTCAATGAATCAAGTGCTGATGATGTATTTAGAAATCTGTAGGTGGTATGATCTTGGGAACTGCAAGTATGTTTTTCAGTAATTGATATTGCTTTGTCCACCGATGTGCATATTATATTTATATTCTACCAAAAGGCATGGCCCCGTAGTAGGGGCATGACTCTACGTGGTTATGACTAATCAAAATTGTCTTAAACACTGACAGTAACTAATGTGCCTCTTCATTAACATGCCTAATACAGTTAGCAAACTCGGCAACTATCCATAGCAAGTTGTATGTAAGATAAATATGCACAGCCGGATAATTAGTAATCATCCATATGAAAGCCTGATACTTAGAATATCGGCAGTGATACTAAACCCGATCCCTAATCGGTATGTTGAGCTATAGCAGATGTCTTCAACCCAATCTGAATCGGTAGAAATATATATATCAAAGAGTTTAATCTTTAAGATTACATCTCATATTTCCGGTATGATATGGTAGAAATATAAATATCCAAGAGTTTAATCTTTTCCGATATGAATCGGTAGAAATATATATATCAAAGAGTTTAATCTTGAAGGTTACACCTCATATTTTATCCGGCAGAAGCTATAAACATTAACAATATCCCCCCTTCTCAAATATGATTGTTGGTTATTGCAACAATCATAACCCCTTCTCAAGATGGCAACAGTCATATGTCCCCTATTCACAAGGTTTTTAAACCCAATTAACCAAGTGTCTTCACAACTGTAGATAACCAACTATGTATATATATATATATCAAAGAGTTTAAGCTTTAAGATTAGATCTCATATTTTATCCGACAGAAGCTATAAACAGTAACAATAACCCGTTCTCAAATATGATTTTTGGTTATTGCAACAATCATAACCCCTTCTCAAGATGGCAACAGTCATATATGTCCCCCATTCACAAGGTTTTTAAACCCAATTAACCAAGTGTCTTCAGAACTGTAGATAACTAACTATGTTCACTCTTGAAATAGCAACAAAAATTTGTTTTATGTCATGCCTTGAAAAGACCCAACATTTATTCAATAATGGTAATTAAAAATCTTTACACTTCTTTTACACCATTAAAGGTACCAAATGTCTTCACAACTGTAGATAACTGTGTTCACTCTTGAAATAACAGCAGAAGTGATTGCTGTCATGGCTTGAAACAAACCCAAGTTCTATTCAATAATGGTAGCTAAAAATCTTTACAACTACTTTTACATCATTAAAGGTATTCTACAAAATCACAGCTCTGACACATGTTAAGATTATAAGTAGTATTAGATGTAATCTATGTTGATATATTGCCATTGTTGAAATCATCAGTCATATTGACAACTAGTGACATTTTGAAAAACTCAAAATATTTTCAAGCAAATGTCAGGAACATGCTGTGAAAAGATATGTTGGAATATATCATGATATTTTCAAGACATCTGCATATGCTTCTAGCTTATACATCCATGAGATAGCTAAAAGAAGGAAATATTTTGGTTGTCGAACCAAGGTTAAGGGAAATTTACTAATACTGCAACATCCATGCATCTAGAAGTAATGGATATTCAGTTTACATAATTAAACATAACTGATTTCTTGGTAAAATCAGTTACAGATTGGAACTGTGAAATTCCAATTCCTTAAATGTCTCAAGATCAATTCCTCAATCATTGCATCTGCTTCTATGCTTCTAGCTTATACATCCATGAGATAGTTAAAAGAAGGAAATATCCTGGCTGTCTAACCAAGGTTAAGGGAGATTTACTAATACTCAAGAAGGAATGGACATTCATTTTACATAGTTAAACATAAATGATTCTTGGTAAAGTCAGTTACAAATTGCAACTGTGAAATTCCTCAATCGTTGCATCTGCTTCTATGCTTCCAGCTTATACATCCATGAGATAGCTAAAAGAAGGAAATATCCTGGCTGTCCAACCAAGGTTAAGGGAGATTTACTAATACCCAAGAAGTAATGGATATTCATTTTACATAGTTAAACATAAATGATAAGTCCAATTGCAACTGTGAAATTCCAATTCCTAGATGTCTGAAAAACAATTTATCAATCATTTCACATCAGACTTCAGTATTAAGATCCTCCCCTATATGTACATATACTGTTGCCAGATATGATTTGATGATAGATATTCTCATCTTTTCAATTTGTGAGTACAAAACTAACAAGGCCAAGTCCCTCATGGTTCAGTAGATTGAGCTGGTTTGAAAACCTAAAATATTCTTTCCAATGTTCAATGTTAGCAAATGCTTTAAAATAGTTAGTCATTGATTTAAGCCATTGATACTTTTATGACTTATACATGAATTAATGAAAGATAAAGATATCTTGTATCATGAATTAAATAGAACCTCTATATAGACCTAAGAGCTCTCGTGTACTGACTTCCCAGACATTGAATTCTGCATTCACCTCTTCCATGAGTTAACTCCAGCATTCTGAAACAGCCATGTTTAGTTGATGAGTGACACGGCCCTACGAAACAAAACTAACGAGGCCAAGTCCCTTCATGGTCCAGTAGATTGAGCTGGTCTGAAAACCTAAAATATTCTTTCCAATGTTCAATGTTAGCAAATGCTTTAAAATAGTTTGTCATTGATTAATGATTTAAGCCATTGATACTTTCATGACTAACTCTTTATCTAGAGTAATGAAAGATCAAAATATCTTGTATCATGAATTAAATAAAACCTCTTTATAGACCTAAGATCTCTCGTGTACTGACTTCCCAGACATTGAATTCTGCATTCACATCTTCCACAAGCTAACTCCAGCATTCTGCAAACAGCCACTCACCTGCCTATTATTCAATGTTTAGTTGATGAGTAACACAACCCTACGAAACAAAACATAGTTGGATTTTAACACAACTTAACCTAACCTAATTGTTTCTAGGTGCACACAGCTCAACTCAGAGTTTAACTTCAGAGTTCCTTATGAAGATAAAATGGTCTTCAAGTAAACCTAGACGCGTTCTGGTGTGGAAGCGCAGCAGGATGCACACAGGAAGCACATCCAGAGCATCAAAATGCCTTGTGGATGCTCAGGAATAGCAAAAATTCTCTGATTTGCATCGGAATCATGAACATAGAGGTTTATTAGTTATTAGTTAATTCAATTTATCAAATGTCTTGATATATATAGAGGCTTATTAGTTATTAGTTAATTCAATTAAGCTACATAAGGCTAACTCTGTCAGGTGAAGTAGTTAAACTGATCCGAATATCTACACCAATATGATAGAAAATTATGTGCTGTAGGTATTTATGAGAATGTTCCTAGCAGGCAACTACAAATGCTTCCAATAGTTCTAAATTGTTATGTCTATTGTTCCAGGGACATTTGCTCATATTTTCATCTCCAAAGACGTGATTTCAAGAATCTACTATAACAGCCAATCACATCCCCCTGATTTAAACATTGATTAACCATTAAAATAGGACCCATGAATATAGGAGACATGTAAAGTCTAATAATTGAGAGGGGCTACAAAAATGTGACCACAGAAAAAAGCACAGAATGTACAAGCTGCATTTTGTAAACTCCATATTTTAAAGAAAAGTACGCAAAGACAAAATAAAGCATTTTTAAAATTCTAAACTTTATAAATGTATGCAAATGTGACACTATCTTCCATGACTGTAGTAAGGGAAGAAACAATACCTTGTGCCCATTGCAGATAAGAAGTTGGTCAATGTTGCGCTGTACTGTGGAAATAGCAACAAAAAGACAACATGCAACATTTTTTAAATTCAAAACTTTATAATGTATGCAATTGTGACACTATCTTTCATGATTGTAGTAAGAGGATAAACAATACCTTGTACCCATTGCAGATAAGAAGTCCATCAATGTTGCACTCTACTTTGGAAATAGCAACAAAATTGTCTGGCTTAGACTCAACCTCCAAAACAAATTTGAATTGGTGCCCAAACTAAACAATATCATCCCAAGAAACACTCCTTGAATAGACTCCTGCACAAAAAAGAAAAATACATCAAACCGACTCTCACACTGTTACAAATAAAGATGAATTAAAATGACAACCATCAAATTAATTCAAATACATATGTTATATAGAGGAAAACTAGACAATCCCCATCAACAAAGTAGGTGATACAGCTCACTTCCATGCACTGCTTCATGTAATTAGTGTATGTACTTCAGAAATGCTTTTGCCACCAATGCATTATCTGTTTAAATTTAATCTGCCCTATGAACTGGTCATTTACAAACAGTGATACATTCAACAAAGTAGGTACTACACACTCACTTCCATGCACTGCTTCATGTAATTAGTGTATCTATTTCAGAAATGCTTTGGCTTCCAAATGCACTATCTATTCAAACATAACATTCCCTATGAACTGCCAATTTATAAACAGTATAACATTTTTCTCCTAATGAATACTCATAAGACGAAAACTATAGTAGCAATCTTGAAAACTATAGTAGCAATATTGAAAGAAAAGTGTAATGATTGAATAAAATGAAATTCCTAAGGGATGGCCATAGAATAGAACACCCCACAACATGAATTAAAGAAAAGCTGGAAACTCAAAAAGCTACATGCCAAAAATTTAAATTGATCGAATACAGAGACTCAACAAATATGAAATATCCTATAAAACAGAACAACTCTCACATTAATGGGATAAATTGAAAAGAGGCTACGAAATTTAGGAAGGCACTTCTATAGCAGACATTAGAAATTATCAATTCTATTGAACAGACTATACAATACAGTGAGGAAAGACATAGAAGACTCACTACAGCAATGTCAATAAAGTTGAAGTGCATGAAACAAAAAGTTCAATAAACACTCACTACAGCAATGTCAATAAAGTTGAAGTGCATGAAACAAAAGTTCAATAAACCTACAATCATGCATTCTATCCTCTACTCTGCACTTGGTCGCTTCAAAACGCAAGTGAGAGGAAACTGAAAACAAACAATGTTTCAAACACTTGCAATTTCCTTTTAACTAAATAATTCAACCAAATCATTAAGCTAAAAAGCATACAGCACCACTCAGACAAACAAGAACTTAGAAATACATTAGAATGCAAATATAAACCTCCTGCAGAGTAGCCAGGCTTCAATTATAGGCTGCACTAAAGTAACCTGACTTGTATGCCTTAAACTACATGTAAGCATTTATCCATAAATTAATTTTTCAAAGTCAATCAAATGTTGCAAAAAGATCTTAGAACAATAAAATGGTTACCCGAGCGCCCATCCACAGAAACCCCAAAGATTGTTGAAACCCTCGTTGAATTCCACAGAGCTGCATATTAGAGTAAATACAAATAGACTTGCATCTGCAAATTCCTACTCGCTAGGATGTATAGCTCCCCTCACTGTTGCCCCATTCAAAACGCAGCAAAACATATACAAAATGCAGCGGAAAAACTGAAAAGAAAAAATTCAAACACAAAAAACTAAATAAAAACATATACAAAATGCTGTCGAAAAACTGAAAAGAAAAATTTCAAACACCAAAAGCTAAATAAAAACATAAACGGAGGCATGGCCATGCCAAAATGCAATGTGGGGCAGACAAAACCAAAAGTATTGAATAGGGAACAATCTGCCCTGCTTCCGAGTAAACTGCACATAAATACAAAGTGGCGTGGCATGGTGCTTCTTTAAACGGTTATATTTCATATATGCCCTTGATCTGCTCTCATCCCATGGCCCTGATGTGAGGACCGTTGAGATAAAATTCTAGACCATCTTTTTTGAACGGTAACAAGGAAATATGCTTTTTTAAACGGCCGTTCCATATATACCATAGCATCTTTTCCGTTACGGAGAAAAATAAGGACCATCATTGATTTGCTTGCATCCCATGGCTGTAATTTGAATGTTCGGCTCCCCTACATTCTTTGTAAATTCAGGTACTAAGATGACTAGCCGGTTTGATTAAACAGCCTTTCTTTATTTTGCAGAATTTTACAAAATCTCTAAATTATATAAAATTGAATAAAAATATTCTTCAATTTAGTTTAATTAAATTTTATTATTTTAGTCAAATTTCATTTGCAAAACAGGGTTGTTGATGGGCATGTGAGAGTTAGATTCTCTTCCCAAAACCTCTAGTGTTTCATGGTCTTTAATTGATCCAAGGTGCACTGAAATCAACTTTAATGGGGCTTCCAAGGGTAACCCGAGGCCCTCTAATATTGGAGATGTCCCGAGATCAGATGATGAAGCATTCTGGCATCTTGTGCAAAAAGGTGGTAGATGGAACAAATAATCAAGATGAGTCTTATTTTTGTTCACACAATATTCCCAGGAATGAAGCTTAGCATCTGAACTTACACCTAGAAGGAGACTCTTAGATAAATGTAAATGGAATTGCAAAACAGAGCATGGAGACATGGTATCTTGACAAATATATCAAACAGATTAGAACTTTGCTCAATGAAGTGGATCAATTTAAAATATTTCATGTTCTAGGAGAGGCTAATTCCCTAGTAGACAAACTTTCAAATGTGGGAGTGCAGGGTCCTCTACATGAGAACTTTGAAATTAGGGAAGACTTCAACGAAATCCAACCTTCGAATTTGGAGTTGTGAATGACCATGGATGACATCATTTCTTTTGGCATTTGTTGTTGATCATCATGAGGGCAATTATGGTGAGGATTGGTAACCTCATCATCCTTTCTTGGTGTTGTTTCGATGATACCCTTGTTTTGATATGGAGGCCATAAGTTTGGATGATGTAGAAAGATTGGCAATCATTTATTTGCTAAAGGTGGTCTTTGTTTGTGGTATAATAATGAGGTGGTGAACTCTCTGCCAACATGGACATTTTAATGTTACTAGAGGATTTTGGATTTTGGTCCATGTGAGTTGGAGCTCTCATCACACCGAACTTTGTAAAGTACTCATCCCATATGCAGATGGAGACAGGAGTGACATCATACAATTAATAGTTTGTGCCTTTGGCATGTGTGAATAAGATTGGCAAAGTTTTAGTAATGATGGAAGTAATCTTTGGATATCGACCCTTCTTGAGGCTTCAATGGTTGTTTAAAAACTTGCACTCAACTTTCCTTTCTACACCAGAGATTAGAGAGACCAAGCACGAACACACTGAAGGTGCAAAGAGATGGAAGCTAATTTTTCTTTAACCATTGATGGGAAGATTCCTTCTTTCAAAGAGTCGATCTTAGTTACCAAACTCAAACATAATATCAAGCACCTTACCAAATACTATAGCCCACACACAATATGTTGTGTTTTGACAAAATGATCACAAGCAAAACAAAATTTGTTTTTCAAGTATTAGAGACCTCTCCCCCCTTCCCACAACCAACCCAAACAGAGACCCCCAACTATCTAGCTCGAAAAGCACTTAGTAGTTTCTTCCTTGGTGAAATTAGGAGTTACACCACCAACCACAACAACACCGCCCAAACCACGAACAACCCTTCTCACAATCGCTCATTTAGTAACTAGGAAAACATCAACCTCTACCACTGATGAACGTCCAAGATGAGTCGAGGGACTTAACCCCATACCACCTTCGTGAGGCAACTCTAACTGCACATTAGTAAACACACCTTCACAACCTACAACCCCACCATCATCCTTCTTGCATCCTTTTTGCAAGGCCTTACTAGAATCTACCTGTGAATCCTCAGCATACCATCCTCACCCATTGGCACATTCAACTTTACTGGCATCATTTTGTGCATCCTCACCACTCTGTCACCCACCAATGCTTGCGCTTGATCCACAAAATGAACAAATGTTAGCAATTTGCACCATCCCAACCATGCCACATGGAGATGAACTTTGACAGCCACATAGAAGACCATACCAATAGTAATTGCAACTCACCCAGAACGCCACCAATCATCCTCCATTGACGTTGTCTCATGTGAATTCCAACAACCAACACCACTTTGCGAACAATGTGTTTCATGTAGCCGATCCATTTCAACTCCACACAAGCCCTAGCTACATACATCACCTTTGGCTTAGAGTCAACCACCCTTAAAGCTAAAGCCAGAAATAGAGAGGAGATATCCAGATTTGATACTGGCCTCCAATCTGTCACCAAATAGTCTTCTCTTAAGAACAATTTCAAGGCCTCCCAAAATGACTCATCATCAAGCTTAAATGCATTCCTCAGACAGGTAGTCTCTCTTTCTTTAGCATACTTTGTAATAATTTTTTCAATTATCAATGTAAAGCTCTTTATTACCAATAAAAAAAATCATTTGCAAAATACTTTTACAAAAAGAAAAAACTATAAAAATTTAATATTTCTAAAGAAAAAGTTATCTAGATAGAAAAATTATGAGGAAGTTAGGTGTAAATTTGATGGTTGCCAATAATGTTGGAATCTATCTGAAATAAATTTAAGTTAGAAAATTTTGAAAGTTAAGTCCAAAGACAAATCATGGGTTTGAAATGAAATTGAACATTTTTTATAATATTTAAGGAGCTAAATGGCCTTAAGTAAATCTATTATATATTTAGGATCAAAATAATTAAAAAGTAATAAGTTTTTGAGTTATAAAATTATACTTTCACAATTTTTTGTTAGATCCCATTTTTGTTTATTTTGAGTATTTCTTTGTGAACAAAATTAAATTGAACTACACAAAAATGACTTGTAGTGCCTATTGTGTTTACACCTTGCTATCTGTCTATTCTTTTGGTCTAAGCTAGAATCTTATATGATATTGTGTGATGATTAGTTACTAATCTTTTGGTGTTGTGTACTTCTACTATGCACAAGATTGCTCATATATTGTTTTTGTCGATATGATATTATTTTTTATATGAGTAATGGATTATTCGAGTGATTGACAAGTGATCATATGCATGATTTGTATGTGAGTAGGTGCAATGATGATGTCTAGATGCATTCATATCTTTATAAATGATGTTTTGGTTTCAAAATTGAAGTTTCCTTCTGATGACATGATCTATTGTACCACCTTTTTGTGTTATGCATATGGATTTAGTGGTTTTGATGTGCACTATGCTTCATGGGATTAACAATGTTGTTACTTGTGTGAGATTCAATGTTGTTTATTATGGTTAATGGCATTAATGTGATACATTTATGTATATATATTCTCTCAATGCTAAAATGGTGAACAATGTTGATTAATGTTGTCAATTATATTAAATGGTGCTTAAAATAATGAGTAGAGATAATTAATGTTTTAGTCATGGTTAATGGTGTTGGTGATATAGATATATATTGAATTTTTTGAGAAGGGGTAGTGTCATAAAATTTGTAAAATGATTACGCAAGTAGAGTTCCCTTTCATTGCTTGTGGTTTTACAATGCATGTACTTTGGCTATTTATATATATGATATAGTACACTTGATAATAGTATTTGAGTGATGGCTAGTACCATACTGACTTTGTCTAGCTCCAAATGTCTAAGTTTACCCATACAACCTTGATGATGGTTAAATTTAGAGATAGCCAGGTGGTCAATCTTGTGTTTAGTCAATTGTCATCCTCGCTCTACGATGGCAATCACCTAAGCTTATATACATCTATTGGTTGTCTTAAGGCAACCATTCTTGTGTTGATGACTTTGATGTGTGTCACGATGCAACTCAGTGTCATTAAGTTGTCGACCAATGTCCATGTTGTTCCTATGTCATTCACTATTTTCAACTAGTGATTTTGGGCTTCATATGTCATAATTGTAAGTTTTAAGAGGAATTTTATTATAGTAAGATTTGTTTATTTGTGTAAGGGGGATTTTGTATTCAATAGTCTATCGTTCAGGTTTTATATGTATAGTGGATTTAAACTTTATTATTATTAGTCGTGGTTTATGCACCCCCCACCCCCACCAATTTCAAAACTTATCATTTTGTAGATCTCACAATTTGTAAAATTTATATGTGTATCACCCAATTTAGCAGTGTAATAAAGGAATACTAACTAATAAAGCATTCACAAAACTAAATAAGTTAACACTTATGGTAGGACGAGATTATCACCAAAAGGAAGGCAAACCAAGAATGGTAAGCTCCTTGGGTGTAACCTTGATGACATAGATATGTACCTAATGGATAAGGGATGTATACTCATGATGTGCTCAAGCTTCTAATGGGTGGGAGTTTTTACCAAGTGTGTAGATGGGTGAGGATTTCAACAATAGAGGTGTGGATGTATTTCAACATGGTGATGGTGTAAAATGGCTATGATGTAGTGTTCAATGGAGCATTATAAGTTTGCATAAAAGTGGATTGATGGATTGTGAGAGGGAAGGGCTTTATTTATAGGCTAAGGGGTAGTGAAATGGAGGGTCAAGATGCAAGGATGGAAGAATGGTGAGGGACGGCTAAGATACTTTCAAAGGGAAGCACATGGATTGTGCTTGTTTAGAGCCAATAGGGGAGTGACACTTGTTAGAAGGAGGATGAGTGTGAGGGGATGGGATAATGGTTGATCAAAGGGAGTAATGAGAGAGGATGAGTATGTAAGAGGGATGTAAGAGACATAAAGAGGGATGTAAAAGGCATTAATGGCATGTAAGAGTCATTAATACTCTTGGATAGGGATGGAAGAGGATAAGGGAGACTTGTTGACTTTACCTTGGGTTAGCAAGTCTTAACCCTTGCTTAAAGTTGTGCACATGTTTAGGAGGGGATTAGACTTAGTTTAGAAAGGGGGTTAGAGGGCAAGTGGCTTAACTTTGATTGGATGGGTTAGTTAGGAGGCTAAGTGAGGTTAGTATGGGTGAATGGGTTGATTTAGGGATAAAGGTAGTTTTTAGGGATATTTTAGGGGTTTGGATAATTTATTAAATGATTTATTTAATAAATAAGGGATATGGGATTAAATTAAATAGATTTGGGAATTTATTTAATTTAATAGAGGAACAAGGATTTAATTGATAAATTGATTTTTGGTTATCGTTTGATTTTATCAATTGGACTATAGTTAATTTAATTAATTAATAAACTACGGGATGACGATTAATTAATTAAATAATAAATGTTTAATCAATAATGCCCTAGGAGATGACTAAATAAGATTACCTAGTGATGTAATCAGATTTAGGTGTCTACAGTATGAACATCATCTTGACCAAATTATAACCCACAATATCACATTTTCATGAACTCCACAAAACTCACAAGTGGCAACAACACTTTTGGCACTTTTATGTCCCCATAACCTTGCGACATTGTCACTCAATCACCCCCTTCCTTAAGTTGATAAATTTTGAGTAAAGCTTCAAAACATCAGTATGTAAGCACCTGCCCAATGGTGAGTTTCTCAAAGCACATGATATTCTCTTGCATTTAATGATGCATAATCCTAGCATAATCTTGTAATTAAGTCTTGTCATGAGGTGGAAAAGTATAAAGTTTAAATTTATCATGTGTCACCCTCTGAAATAAGTAAATTGAAGTGGTTATGAATAAAGTACAAATCCATTCTTTGGCCACCTTGTTCTTTGACAATCATCTTGCAAGTTATGCTAATGGTTAATTCTCTCCTGTCAAGATGGGAATTCTCATTCTAGAAGGATACAATAATGAAGTACATAAGCCAGGTCTCTATCTTGATCTCATAGAAGCATACATGGAACAATATGACATCATCTCCAGTATATTCATTATTGTCTAGGATTTGAGAACCAGGCATTATAGTTATGTGAGAGACATTTTGGAGATGGAGAATGAAAGGGATCACACCAAATTTGTTTATATACTAGTCAATGTGGAAGAATAAAGGGCCCTCAATTTCATGGTAGACCTCCTCAACCTATTGCATGTGTGAACGTGGATGAGGAAGAGGGAGTGGAAGATGAAGAAAATGTATAAGTGGACCCAGATGGAATTTGGGATGTTACCTTTCTTGATAATGGACATTGAATCATTTTCGTTTCCTTTTTGCAACGGACATCATTAGAAAGGGTAGTTAGTGTTAATTAAGCATAAATCTTGTAAATAGGAAGTGGAGGGAATAAAATGAATAGACAAAAGGCATAATTTTGGTTTTATCTACCGAAGTAAAAGATTGTGATAGCTTTTTTAGTTTTCCATATGAAAGTATGTCAAACTTTTGTGTTGCTACTATATGGACGTCTATTTTGGTACTTCGTGTGGATTGTTTTTAGATAATTACTATAGTTGTGTATAATGTTATCTTTGAATAACATCTATGAGTATTTAAAAGTCTGTTTCCCTTATTTGTACTATCGAATGTTTTATGTAATGAACTTTATTTCATTTACTTTCATTATCCAATTTAAAGATAACTTGTTTTTTTGCTTCACATGCACGTTCATTTGCTTTCTTCTCTTTATGGTTAAAAGCATATTGGTTTTCCATTCATTCAAAATATATGTGAGGGAGTTGTACCTCTAAAATTCAGAGATGGGTTTGGCATAATGGTGCCTTGAATCTGTCTATTGTGATTTTTATATTACATTGTGGGATTATAAGGTCATTTCCAGAACTTAAATTTTGAAGTGACAAAACATTCACTAATAGATTTTCTTGCGACTATATTGGGGAAGAACAAATTTGTTTGGTTTTGTATAGCTTTTACTTCCCCAATATTCCTCTCTTCAACTGGCAACTCTATTTTCAGAGTTGTGCTTCACCCTGGGCCTAAATGAATTACCACAAGGGTGCCTCTCAATTTTTTGAAGATATTGGTAATATAAATGGTAAGGTGTTTCAATTGTGTTGAAATGCCTTAAAAGAGATCATAACCGAAGCCAAGAGCCTAAAATTTCATCAGTTTGAGGATTATCAATTAGCATTTCTCCTAAAAGGCTTAAAGAAAAGGCTCTACTACTTAAAAGAACCTAGATCACAAAAATCCAAGTCCTCAAAAGATGTTTCCTATGGCCATGTTAGGAAATTAATCACATGCTGATATCCCTCTCTCATAAGCATTACTTCAAAGAAGGAAGAACTATAAGAAGAATCCCAGAGGACCCAAAGAATAGATTCCTATTTTTTGGGATACTCCTACTTGGGAATGAGAAAACCCTCCCTCTTTCGGGAAATTTGACCTTATGCTCAAGAAAGTGACAAATACAGTTCAATGGCCAGTCTTCACACTTAAAAACAACAAAAGTTAATGAAGGATGAGAGTCTATCAAGTTTCTGTCAAAAGGAGTTCAAGACACTCTTGACAACTCGGTTATGCCTACCAAGTCTAATAACACTAGAAACCCTCATCTCAAAAAGAATTTTTTTTTGGTAGAATGAAAGAATCAAGGCAATACATATACTAGAGAAATGATGGAAAATAGTGTTTCATGTCTTCAAAGAGTTCATTGTGTTCAAGGAAAGTTGTGCTTCCCTCCTATAAAGATTTGGTCTCTACTCATTCATGGGCTTCCTTCTTATGAGAGAGCATGAAAGTAAACAATCGGAGTCCCTTCACAAAAAAATGTTCACAATGGGAAATGTGAAAGATACAAAAGTAATCTCTAGTGGATACCTTTTACAAAGCACACTACATAAATACTAGCCCCTATAGAGGGAAGGGTCATTTTTCTCACAACCTATAAATAGGTTTCCATGAAGGTAAAATTTGTCTCTTTTTTTAAATTTTGTACATATGCATTTTCGTTGTGCTTTGTTTTGGTTTTATATCATACTCCTCGTAACTTTTTCTCTACAAGTCATCCTATCATGCTTTGGCAGTGTGCCTAATGGATAAGGCACTAATCTATTTTTCCTTTAGTTTGGGTTTTGTTCATACTTTTCAGTCCTTGACCCCATTTAGATATAGTTATTGATGAAGAGGATGAAGAAAGTATGACGAAGATATAAGTATTATGTAAGGTATACAATGGGTATTTGAATGAAGTGGACAATAATAATGCAATATTGGTTTGATTATTTTATGATTATGTATTGATGTAAAGTATTAAAGAACACAAGTTTAACTGAATTACAAGGTTAATGAATGGAGATTGTACTCATAAAGTGCCTACAATATTGCCTGAGTGATTGGAAAAGAAAAAGAGGAACACAATGTCAGCCCAACAAGTCAGTATTGACCTAGTATTATGTTGCCCGAGTAAATGTTATGTTTACCAAGTAACAACTAGATGATCAAGTTTGGAAAATTGGAATTTGAGGTTGACTTTTGATGGAAATATGGAAAGCTTGAGATGGTCTAAGCCACAAATCAAATTTTGTTACAAGACCTATGACTGGAAAATTCAAGAAGGATTTGATTATGGAAATTGAAGAAGGATAAGTGTGGACATAAAGTTCTATGCAAGTTATATGTTTTGAGTGTTTAAATTCATTGTATGAAGGAATTTTGTTATAAACTAAGATCAACGATGGTGATTAAGTGACAAAAGATGGAAGGATCTAGAAGCATTGAGAAAACTATTTTAGGAGGAGAACAAGACAGTTTTAGGTTGTTGGTTAATGTTGTTGTGTTTATTACTAATTATATTGCTGAGAAGAGATCAAAATGCAAAGTTGAAGAAGATGAAACAAGTTTGTTGAGCCAGGTGAACCGAGTAGTCCAGAAGGAGAAAGGTGGTGTTAATCAGCCAAGTCAAAGAACAGAGTGAAAGAAGATCAAAGAGAGAGAAGAGAGATCGAACAACGAAAGAGAAAGAATATATGTTTGAACAACTAACAGTAATTTCTATTCTTAAAAGATCATTATATACTATTACTCAAGGTTTTCATTAGTGGCGAATATTTGCCAATTGGAGAATTCTGTTAGTTGACAGACATGGATTTGGCAAATGAAAACTACATATGGGGCTGACCATGTCATCAACATTTTCCACTTATTGGATCTACCACCTGGGTCGACTGCTAATTTGTTTATACATTATTGGGCCAAACCCCAACGCGATCTCCAATAGATTCTATTTTTAGGATAGGCTTAAGTCTAACAATTTTGCCACGATTTTCAAGCATGTCTTATTGGACACAATTATTTTTCCCTTGGTATTATATTTTTTGGAAGAGGCAACCAATTTTCTTTCCATTTTTCGAAACACATATTTTAAATCTCGATCATTTTGCCTCCTCTTTTAATCGCAGCAAATGATTGGGCGTACCACAGTCACCTCAAAAATTACATAAGATGTGTCACGATTAGACAAGCTTCGCCAAATATTTGTATACCATATACTATTCCCACCAAATTTGCCAAAGAAAGGTATAAGGAGCTTAGGAGCATTATAAATACATTCATAACCAACTTCAGTTTACACAATTTGTTCAATTTTGATCTCTAAATTTGATTGACAGCGAAGAACTCTTAGGAGAGTGGTGTTAGAGGCAAGTGTTACTGGTTAATCAAAATTTTGTAATGTTTAGTTAATTCTTATTAAGTATGAAGTCGAGACAAATTAGTAATCTAGTGGGCACTGGTTGGCAGACATCGAACATGATTTTATAATTATATTTGATTTTGTAGCGCTGAAGAATCGAATTATTTATTATTAGATGTAGTTACTAGTGTATACTATAGCCTTTGTCCTTCCTTCCTCATCAATAAGTTCAATATTTTTTTTAGCAGCCTTTATTTGGTTGAAGATGTCAAACAAGAAGAAGGATAGGACCCTTGAATGTGGGGAAATCCAAGAGAGGCATGAAAAAATGAAAACCTTACCATCATACTTTGGTGGTGAACATCAAAAAGTTTCATCATCACTGTTTACTGAAGAAGGTACATTATCACAACATCAACCACAGTTACAAGATTCACAACCCGCATTCACAAGGGATGTTGAAGAAGTAGGCAAGCTTGATATTTCAGATGAGGATGAACTTAAAGATGTTTTACAAGTACATGAAGATACCCATGGTAGCCACAATAATATAATGGACTTGGAGTTGGGTGACAATGTCACTGCTTTAGATGATAATACTACACATAAGGGGAAAAGAAAAGCCAATTCCAAAAATATCGTAGATGCGATTTGTCAAGGAATTTTTGATTATATTAGGCCTCAAAGTATCTGATCATAGAACCAATGGCCAATCCAATTGAAGGTGAACCTTTGGTAGAATGTAGATGCAAGATTTACACCATGGAAGGAAAAGATGTTACAATTAAAACTTGACACCATAGAAAAGCATATTGGTAAAGCTTACAAAAGAGAAAAGATAGATGGAGTTGAAAAACTAGTGGTGGTTTGAAAAATGGTGGATAAATGCCAGCATGTTAAAAATGCCAAAATTTATAATTATCAGGAGAAAATATAGATGAAGCCTACTAAAGTTAAAGGTTCTATTTAATCTTATCTTGGAAGATTACTAGAAAGTGAACAAATGAGAAAAGTTGTTATCTTTTATATTTTGACAAGAGAGCGTCCTATGATAGACTGCCCATCAATGAGTACTTTGTTGCACTTTTTGAAAGTTCATAACTATCCCAATAGTCGATGGTCATTGAACAACAGATTGGAATGGGAAAGTTGTCTTGCTGAGGCTGAAAAAGAAGACGTAAAGGCCAAAATAAAAGAGTCAACTCTTATTGCAATGTCATTAGATAAAGTTACAACAATTGATAAAACTTTTTGGATATGCATGCATGTATTGTACACAATCTTGTCTGCCAACCTCTACTACTATCTGTTTCTAAAATGGAGTGAAGTGTAAATGCAAAAAAAATATACGAATTGTTCAAGAAAAATCTAATTGAGTATGGAGGTCTAGATAATATGATGATTGCCAAAAAATTTGTGTGCGTTGGAGCTAATGGAGCTTAAATAATGTAGGTAATACAAACGATCTTTGCGCAAAGTTGAAAAGTTATTATGCACCCTATTATTGGCATTCACTATATGGACCATAAAGTGAATCTAGCTTTTGGAGTTGTGAGCTCAAATGCTCAAGTAGAGATAGTTGAAACTTTAGTCATGAACTTCTATAGAATGATTCAACAAATTGAAAGCGTTTGTTGATGGCCTAACTAATGGGAACAAGCTTCTTAAGGATAATGATACAAGATGGATCTCTTTGGACTAACCATCCCATCATCTTTTTTTAGAATAACCATCATTGCTTGGACTCATTAACTCCAAGAAGGACAAGTTAAAAAATCTGAAATATCTAGTCCTTCATTTGAAGTTAACAGATGTAGAGATGCTCTTAACTTTAGCATCTCTTCTATACATGCTAGAAGAGATGAGGGGTATAATGAAAAAGGCCTAGCAAAGGGCTATGTTTATTGCTAGAATATTCTAGCATGCATAAAAGAACATTCTTGGCCCTCGATACTCTCTATCAATTTGAAAGAACATTATCTAATATAAAATTTGATAAGTGGCAAAAAATCACAGACTTGGACAATCCTGATAACTATCTACATATCAATGTAGATGCAGAGTTATGTTTCAATGTACATGGAATTGACATACCAATGCACTACAATGGAAGATTGGAGACAAATGAGGAGCAACTAGCAAGGAGGCCCAGGAGGTGAGGAACAAGTATTATAATGGAAGATTTCACCTATATCATTGAGTTTGTATATGCTTAGATACAAAAGTAATTTCCTTTGATATTTCTTTAAAAATTAGAATGAGATTCCCTCAAAAGAAACTACTTGAATCCATGGCTGTTGCACTTCCTCAATACTAGAGTCTTAACTCTCTAAGTGATTTTTGAGATAGGCTACTGACTCTTATAAAGCACTAAAGTAATCAATGGAGTAAATACAAATGAAATTCTAGATGAATATCTTTTGAGAGATCAATTGAGCCATTTTTCACACAATGAGGCAATATAATTCTATGGAAAACCCCCATGAACAGGGATCAATAACAAGGCTTTGGAACTATCTAGGTCAGAGCAAAATGTTGAGAGATTCAATATCACAATATTTCAAGCTTACTGGATTATGTCTCACCATGATATTGATTTTGGTGGAGGATGAGAGAGTTTTAGTGCTTTGAGGTTCGTAAAGTCAAATATAAGAAACAAATTAGATAATAATTTGGATACTTTCTTGAGGATGTACAATTCTAGGTATGATGTCCACACTTTTCCTTACGACAGGGTAGTCAAAATATGGAGGAAGAAATATCAAAGAAGAGGGTTGGTCAATATTTCTAACTAAAGTGAGATTGGTAATTTCAAGAAGAATGTTATTGGTACTAACTCATGTACTAGTGCTAGTAATGGTAGTAGAAGTGAACGGACTGGTAGTGCTACTAATGAGCTTGAGATGCAAACTCAAAGTGAAGATAACACAAGGACTAACGAAGGAAACTATGAAGATAATGAAGGAAACTATGACTTAGTTGATAGCAAGGAATTTGAAGATTCTGAACCTAAAGATGTCAAGGATGAGAGGATGTGGCAACTTAATTTGATTTAGCACTTACCAGTAGCAAGCCATAGGTATTTATTAGTAATTAAACTTATCATTGCACCCTTTTTTTACTAATCATGCATATCAAATGTGTATGATTATTAAGAATTGTGTTTACGACTTGATAACTTGATGATATTGAATGCAAATCTTCTTTTATAATTAATATTCATTGTCAATTGTATTGTTTGAGATTATCATTATTTTTTTGAAAATATAGCAATTCATATGAGATAATTCTCATAGTGGTACACATGAATCACGTGATTATAATTTATGTTTGCAATAGTCAATTTTAAATAGTAATGGTGGTAGTAAAATTCAATTGACAAGTCAATAATTACTGATTCACTATTTTTGTTTGCCTCATGTGAAGAGTCAAACATAAGAGTTTCATTATCATATAATGTTAACTTGTTATGGTACAATGCATGAAGAGTTTCATTAATTTTTTGAAAATATAGCACTAGCAAATAGCAATTCATATTATGAATCATGTGATTGTAATTTATGTTTGCAATAGTCAATTTTAAATAGTAATGGTGGTAGTACGATTCAAGTGACAAGTCAATAATCATTGATTCACTATTTATGTTTGCCTCATGTGAAGAGTCAAACATAAGAGTTTCATTATCATACAAAGTTAACTTGTTATGGTACAATGCATGAAGAGTTTCATTAATTTTTTGAAAATATAGCACTAGCAAATAGCAATTCATATTGATCGTCATTACCTTATATATACTATAGACATATGATAATTGATACAGTTCAACGAGTTCATTTTACATAGTCGTAACTTATAAATGTTAGCAATAGAAAATGACCCTGAATTCTCTTTATTAGTAAGAAGGGAGTAACAATAGCTTCATGTTGATTTTGTTGATGGGAAGAGTAGCATCAAATTTGGTATCATAGTCTATTTTTCCTTTGAGAGACCTATTTAGCATGTTGTCATCTGCATACTGCTATGTTTATCATGTTCAAGAAATAAAGTACAAACTTGAAACTCCTATCTAACCGTTAGAAGTAGAAATAAAGTATCCAGTACAATACTACAGAAATGAATCACTGATTAAAATTACATTCCCATGCTATGATCGATCAACTATGAGATGATTCTGCCAACTTTTTTAGGATGTCCCACTCTACTTCTGCTGGAAGTTACATGCTTGATAAGTTATGGTAAATGACCTGCAACTTTGTCATACTTTCATATTTGGAAGATATATTTGAATGCAAGAACACATCCAATAGTGCCCTCAATTTACCAATTATTTTATGCAATCCATAATTCCTTTAGGAGTTTTGTCCCTTGGAAACTTGACTACTTCAAACCTCATTGTGTCCTCCAACTCTTTTAGGTAAGATTCCCTTCCAATGGATTGTGTTGAATTTGTGGTTGCATTCAGCAAACCAAGACCTTTCATTTCTTTTGTTTTATCGATCATCTTGGTGATCTTTCTACAAAATGATGTCAAATATTCATCTGCTTCCCTTAATTTCTGATAGTTTTGAATGATATAGCTTTCTTGTAGTGTTGTAGTAACATGGTCATGAATTCCCTTGCTTGTCAAATACCTACCATTATTTGTGTTGATTTGTTTTAAAATATTTCTTGTAGTGCTCTCTTTTTGAAAATTTCAATTCTCTCCTTAACATGCTCTCTGATCTTCTGATAAACAACATCAAGGCTTTCATACAATTCAAACCAATCACATAACTTATCACCATTTTCTTTAATTTCCCCCAAAATGATTTATTTTATTTCCTTCACTATATTTTTCATTTTGTCCATTGATTGATTCAAGCTATTTTCGTAGTTTCTAATTGTTTTATCTGCTTCATTTAGCTCTCCCTATAATTTTGACAAATCATCTTCACCTTGTTTACTTATTTTCTGTGCTTTGTCTTCCTGTTGTTTTTATTTTCCCCCCTCATTCTCCAAAACCTCACTTAATTTATTATATAGTAGTGTCATAGACTTCGCCTATTTGAAAAAACTTGCTATGGAATCTTTTTCTTTTTCAAGTTTTCTATTTGTTTCTTCCAATTGTTCCCTCACCTTTTTAGTTCTTCTAATACCTACATGTTTACATTGCCATTTTTTCCATTTTGCTTGCTTTCTTCCAATTGTTTCTTCAAAATTTCCAATTCTTCCTCCATTTTTTCCCTATTCAATTTATTCTTTGTAGGAATCATATTTTATCAGTTTCTCTAATTATCTACACTTTTTAGTAGCTGCTTTCTCCTATGCCTTTTGGTTTCCAATATCTTCTGTTAAATTTTCAATAGTCTTCTCCAACTTTTTTTTCTCTCTCTCCAACTTGGGCAGTGAAGTGTAGACCACATTGTTCATCTTTTTAGCCACACTGACTTTATCCATATTTTTTTACTTTAGATAAATCCATTGATAGGGTGCTAACATGTAATTGTGATGGATCTATCTGTCTCTCTAGTGGATTATTATCTACCTATGGGGGCACAACAACTATAAACTCCATCAATTCTTTATTTGGGTCATAAGATGGAAATATCCTAGTCAATGTAGTCCCTTCATCATGAGTTGCTACAATTGTTTCCTTCTTCAATGCCTTTCTATTTTGTCTATTATTGATTTTGGTCTATTGTAAACATATAGCAAAATCATCAAAACTAAAATCTGGGCTTGCAAACTTAAAATGATGTTTGAAAGGAGAATTAACACTTGCACTAATGTAGTTGTCTCCAGTTCCACCTATGCCCAAAGGTCTAATTATTGCACTATGACCTGATCTTATCCCACTATCACTAGTTAGTGGAGTTTTTGGACTGCTCTAAGGGTTTTGTCCTGAAGGAATTATATTAGTGGCAATTGTCGAGCTCAGCATTGGATTGCTAATGACAATCGTTGGCATAACCTATTGCTTCTTCTTATTGCCTAGTTGAACTTGACTCATATCCACTTGTAATGTCCTATTTACACCACTAGAAACATGGGCAGTGGCAAGTGAAGTTTGAATTGAAGGTGAGACAAAAATAACAAAAGTAGGAATGACACTACCACTTATGAAGGAACCTGATAGAGATTATTTACCCCCAAGGACTAGAGCAACACCATGTTTTGGTGGAGTTGATGTTTGAGGTGGAAACAAAATTCCTTCGCCACTTGGTCCCAATCCACCAGCACCTAAATAAACCACCTTTTGTATCAATTCAACCCCTCTGTCATAAGTTTCCATTCTCTTTGCATTGAGTACAACAAATTATGAAAAGTTTGAGATTGCACTTATACTTGGAGTAGCTTGGGAATTCGTAGAAGGCTCATTATGATCATCTTCAAACCCATCCCCAAGTAGTGGTTTTAGTGCTTCTAGATGTTCTTCATCCCATAGTCGGCTAAATGTTTTATCCTCATCCAAAGAATCAAACTCTATAGAGGTATTTGGCTTACTAAGACTCTTCCTCATTGTCCAAAGCTCTCTAATTTTTATTTCAGTCCAACCTTGAAGGTCATAGTGAGTCTCTATTTCTCTTCGAATAGGCATTTTACTTGGGTTATCCACTTTTTGGTAGAAATTGTAGGATGTCATGGGCTCAAGTTTTCTTTTTTGGTTGTGCAATTCTCTAATTTGTGCTGACAATTCCTAAACTAAAATATTGCTTTGAGTGGCGCATTTCTCCATCTTTGTTGTAATGGCTTCCCAAGGGTCCACGTTTTTAAATATTTCAATCAATGGGATACTCTCATGCACATACATGGTTGGTTTGTACCCATATTGTACAAGGTTTGATCCAATTACATTTATTGGATCATATTGTTAGTAAGAATCAACATCAAAATTAAGCATTATTAAAAACCCATTTTCCACTTGGAATGTTGATCTATCAAATGTGAACCCTACACATGAGAAAGGAAAGGAAAAAACATGGATTTTCTTTTTTTGACCATGAAATAGTATTTTGTGCTCTCTATATGTCGTACATATTCCAATGCAAAACCCTTTGTGTCATGTGTATTGGAATTTTGAAGGGTTCTACCATTGAACCATAAAACCTTAACACAATGTAGTCCCCCATGAAGTACTAATCAGCCAATTCTATTTGACTTCCCAATTGAATGCAATTTCTACAAGACTCAGGCAATCTAGACATTGAAGTATCTGTAAATATATGACACACAAGTACGAAGAAGAAGTCAAAAAAATCCTTGTATTTCCTTCTGTTATCACTCATCCTCATAACAGGTGATCATTGGTATACTTGATCCTGAACATTAAACTTAATCTGGTTACTTTGAAATAATCGATGATGCTTTGATAGCAGAAGATAGGACAAGTAGATTGTGAATCTAAATGTCTTTTGGGAACCAATTTTAACCATTAACAATTGTTCTTTCATACTGTGAATAATGTGCCTAATAAAATTATATCATACTAGTACTACTTGACAATGAATATTGTAAATCCTTTCCAAAATGTTGGCACCCACTTCCTCATTATTTTCCAAACCCAAACAAAATGATAGCAAGGATATAGTATCCTGAACCCATTGTGAAAAAATATTAAGCTTATAAGGAGGCTTAAGACTACTTTGGACATTAGATGGGGATAGCATTAGTCCTCTAACATAGGAATCTTTATCATTTACTAGTAATCTCTCATATGAATCTGTTAGGTTTTCTAGGTCAATGTGCACATTTGAGTTTTGTGCTACCCATGTTGCTCCCAATAGATTAGGAAATTTAGTCTCTGTTATGGACAAAACTACCTCCTGGGTATTTTTATTAACAATTGCCTTTCTATTTTTATCATAGCTTTTAGCATAGAGCATGACAAGTTCTAGACAAGGGAATACTAGACGAAATGCCAAATGGGTTATTCCAGTAGGCCACATTGCCAGTTTATATGTTATGGTCCCTACTCTAGCGTTATACTTAGAATACTTTTCATCCTTTTTGGATCTATCCACTTATTTTCAAGTTAAAATCTAATTTCCATGATATTTTTCCCATATATAACAACATCATAAATATCATGAAATTCATCAGTTAAACATTGTGTTTTAAGTAGTTCAAAGAAATCTGTCAAATATTTTGTTTCCCCTATTTTTGTGTTTCACTATTCATGTTTATTTTCATCATTGTGATCCACTTGCAAGATTTGAATAACTATTCTTAATTGCAAAATACAATTTACAGGGGTAATTAAAATTAAACCCTAACTCCTTTTGGCCTTTACAAAGTAAATTAAGTAATTCTACAATTTACTTTGCAAATTAGCTAGAATTCTAGAATTTAACTAGCAACTACTCACTACCAATGATTTAGGCTTACAAAGTTACATGTATGATTTAAAATTAAATCCTAAATTTTATTATCTACAGTTACAATATAGTAATTTGTAAACCATTTAGTCCTCAAGATCTTGCCCTAAAACTAAATTTGAGAAGAGAACTAAAAGACTGAAAGTGGTGAAAGAGTCAACAAACTATGTTGCATTCCTCAACCAAGAAATCATTCTACAATTCAAATTTTAAAATATTGTTGCTATATAGAAGTTTAGAAGTACAAAACTATTATCGATCAATGAAAATACAAGTGGAAACAACTTTACATGAAGGCATAATTTTAAAAATTTACTATTTAGTACATGACACGTATTGGGTATTTATTTTTGTTAGTACACGCATTCTTGACCATACATACTACAGCTAAGAGTTGAAGCTCATACTTGTAGTTGTTGATTGAAACACAACACGTAGTAATATGATAGAGTGGACATGTGTCCTCATTACAGGGACGTTATTGTAAAATCTGGTGTTTGTTTCCTTTTGGCCTAAAATACACCTCACATTGTTATTGTTTTGTGATCTAACCATTGATGTAAGGTCGTGATGATGTTAATCCCTATTGCCTTGTGGTGACACGTCTAACAGTCCATGTGTCATCATTACGGGAGCCTTTGGTAAACTTTTGGCCTCGTTTCCCCTTCTTGCCCAAAAACTACTTGATGCAAAAGGTGGGCCACAATAAAAAATTAAGCTATATTTTATATATTTTAATATTTTAACACTTGTCAAGATTTCAGGGTTTATTACCCTCTATACATTGGACCGTTGATCATTGGTGATCTAATGGTCAATGCCCAATGCCCATAAGAGGAAAATTATTTACAAGAAATGCCCATAAAATGCGTCAAATGCCCATTTTATTAATATCAAAATATTTACATATAATATCATTCAAAGTACAACACCGAGGGGAAAAAATGGGTAAAGAAAATCCCCAGTATAGCCCAAGACCAATGTCCTATATACATACATTTTCCCTAAACGAGACTTGAAGAAGCAATCCCCTCTTTTACAATAAATATTAGGGGGCATACCCCCTATTTCAGTGAATTTCATGAGAATGAGAATGGTTCGTTAAAGGTTATTTACAAATGATATTTACTTTTAAAAGAGACCCAATGCAATGTTGAAGTGACACCTTGATGGTAACCCTCTATCTTCCTTCAATTCACCTGCCACAACAAATAGAAACTACCATGCCAAAATAACATCGAATAGGGTTAGAGTATAATAAACCTGAACACTAGCTATAATTTTCATAGGAGTAAATACCATTCAGGGATTTCACCTAAATTTGACTGATATAAAAGCCATCGAATAACCAAACGTTCCAGGAAAATCATAACAGAGAGTATTGTTCATCATTATATTGGGCAATGACTCAAAAGAAATTCCAATAAAACCATCCATAGTCAATATAGTTATTAAAAAATTCCTATGCTAATATATTAACAATAATGTTAAGATTTAAATAAGTAGTTTGAGTAAAATTAAATAAAACAAAATTTAATGAGAGATTTTGAGCTTGAATTTCAATGAGCTCTATAGATTAAGTTAAAACAAAAAGCACAAGATAGTCACTAGTCCACTCTAAAGGCCTCCTCAAGGTCCTCAATAGCAGCCCTGAGGGTTATGTCTTATAGGATATCCTCCTCCATGAAGTACCTTTCCAACCAATCTTCTTCTAAGGGCTTGAGGATTGAGTAGAAATAAAAGAGGAAAAGTAGGTTCCTCTTGTAGGAATCACTTTGTGCCTTAAAGCCAACCAGGTTCCCTATGGAGATGATTGGTCAGGTGACAACAGGTTCCACATGATCATAAAGAATCTTATAATTTTCTACTAATGGGATAGTAAGGTCAACCCTAATATTTTTGAGGACAAAGTCCATGTCACCAAAAAGAACATCTTCAAACAATTCAACTATGAGATCATGGTTTGCATAAAAATAGCAAGCGAATACAATGAACATGGATATAATATCTAGAATGGACCAAAATCTATTTGGATGTTAACAAATTTGGTCTGTAAGCATCACAGGACAACCCACCAGATGACCTTGTTCTTAACTTCGACAATTTGCATAATGCGCTCTATTTTGATTGGTTTGTTGAAATCATGAGCTGAGAGGGGCAAGAAAGCTTGATTGGAGTATCCATTGAAGAAGAGTGGAGCCTAGAAAGCCAACCCTCAAGATAAATAGGTGAAGGGATGCTTTCCAACCTATCGCTATAAATTCCATAAAGGCATACAATTTAGTCACTAAGAAAATCTTCCAAAAAGTACTGCCCTTAATAAGAAAGAAATAAAGGTGCATATTTAATGACAATATTCTTGGTAAAGACACCATCTAGTGAGAGGTGTGACAAGGAAGAGTAAATGTGAACTTTCGAAAAGAGAAACAACCTTAAGAAGAGATACATGATGTCAAACTATCTCAAAGAAACATGGACACATGTGTGGACAATGAACACATGTTTTCATTGTAGGGGACAACTAAAAAATGATTCCTGGCTTTGAACTTTCATCTGAAATATGATTTGAGCCTCTGATTTTTTTTAAATCGAATGGATGACAATGAATGTTCATTGTTTATGGCATTAAACTTCATAAGTGAAAACATTAATTGATGTTTGTATTATTATTGTTCTTATTAATGTAAATTTATGTTTGAGTAAACTAGACAAGTGTCTTATTTGTGGGAGACAATAGCAAAAACTTTTAAAAGGATGAACTTCATTACAAATGCTAAGATTTTAAAGATGAAACCTTAATCATATTTAACTTAAAAAATACATTTACAAATCTTTCAAGGAGTCTGCAAGTCCATAATCCATTAAACAAAGTTTGAAACAAAACTACATATTTTCAATAATATTTAAATGATAGTTACAATGTTCATGAGCAATGATGCATACTTTTCTTGTAATTTTTTTAAACAAAACAAAACCCAAAATATGACAATTATGGATCGTCAACCTTAGGAAACCCTAGTGGTGGTACCCATCATTTGTGTAGCATTGTCGTGTAAGGATTAAATCTATAAATTCATCAAGAAACACATTCCATGCAGGGCCCTTTGCAGTCTGAACAACTAGATAAAAACATTTTCTTAAAAAGTCTCTTCCACACCATGCCTCAACTACTTGACAACAAGGTCCAATAGAAAAGGTCGCATTGCCACATTCTAGCCAAGGTGTAAAAGCTTGCACAATTGATGAGCCCAAGGGATGCCCACTCCTAATTCTGCATGTGTGATGACATCAATGTCATCACCCAAATACACTTCTTTGAACATATGCCTCAACAACATAAGCATTTCCACCTTTTATCCTCCAAGATTGAGAAGAGACGTTAGAAATTAGGAAGTAATGTTCATGTTGACATGGTACCTATTTTATTTCTCCAAAAACTCGTAGTCGAGCACCATTTTCATGGCCTCAAAGACAAAAAGGACCAACATCATTAAAATTTTCATTTAGGTTTTCATCGAGAAAGGGGCCTAGAAATACCATTTGTGGTTCTTCCAATTTGCACCTAAATCTTATTGGAGTGTCCATTGCAGACAATTTACCTAAACTGAACAATTTACACCACCAACACCAGAGGCAGGGGGAATTTACCTAAACTAGACAGTTTTTTCCTAAACTAGAAAAATATTATCACTACCAAACACTATCATAGTCACTTTGAAAAATAATGTAATATCCCTTGCCCAAACTGACTGATTTTAGCTCAAGGAATATTGTCAAACACTTGTATGTTGCCTCTGAAATTTAGAATGTTCACAAATGATATTACAATGAACTAATATGCAAGTGCAGGTCTTTTGGTATTTTCAATGCATATACATGGAAAATAGATATGGAATGCATACCTATAACCAACTGACATTTTGACAAACAATTGACATACAACTATTATGCTAATCATATGTGCTATTAGATGGACATTTCATCAAACAAATGGTATGCAACATGTATCTTCTTTATTGAATTCATTCTCATGGGCTTACAATAATGACTACAGTAATGCCAAAATTTGATTCTAAATTATCACAGCAAAATCATATGCCTAAAAATTACAATGCTAACTACTAATAGTTGCAAGAGGAACCTGACAATAGTGATGCTCGAGAATGGAAATGAATCAAACATAAATACTATAGCACAACATCGTGCATGTGCATTGTAGCAACCAAAATGTATTCTCCAATTTAAGTACAAATAGAACTCCGAAATGAAGGTCTCTTGAATGCCAAATTTAGTGGATATTTCACCACCTCAAATGGTTGCAACACTAAAGAGTTGATGTTCTCCAATGGCTGACTGAAATCAAAAACCTTAATTTCTTCTCCCAATTTTATATCAAATTCAATTCACAATAGTTGGATGATAAACAATGAAGCTCTCACCTATAATTGTTCTTTTCCTTCACCCTTCTAGAAGGAAATAAAATATTATTTAATTGCATTCTCTAAAAGCTTCCCCCTTTCCAATACAATAATTGTATTTCTAGAAAATGCACTCTCTAGAAGCTTCTCCCTTGCAATACAATAATTAATTATGCTTCTAGAAAATTAAAGTAATTAAATATAAAGTCAACTTTTTATTTAAATTTATTTAATTACTTTATAAGAAATAAATTTAATCAATTTCTCTTTATTTCTCCACTTAGCCTTTAGAGAATGTAAAGGCTAAGAACTCCACTAAGATGCTAAAAATATGGGGACATTATAGTTCGCCTTCCCTAAAATTGCTTGTCCTCAAGCAACTTCAATTCTAGATGTTACAAAATCTCCTCATTCTCCCATGTCCCATCCTCTACTGGTAGGTCCTTTTCATTTCACCAGATACTCCCTTATAGTGCGTCACCTCAATTTCCTTTCCTTGAAATCAATGATAGCCTTCGGCACCAATACTATTTTTCCTTCATCATCCAAGGGTGGAAGCATTGTAGAAGGAACAATATGATGTCCTAGCACCTTCTTGAGGTATGACACATGAAAAATGTTGTGCACCTTCCTCTTTGCTGACAAATCTAACTCATAAGCCACCTCTCCCACTTTTCAAATAATCTTGAATGGACCATAGTATTGTGGCTTAAGTTTCTTGGCACCACTCTTCTGGAGAGTGGATTGACAGTAAGGCTGCAACATAAGATACACCATATCTCCAACCTCAAAAGTCCACTCAATCCTCTTCTGGTTTGCATACTACTTCTGCCACTTTTGTGCCTTGGTTATATTATCCTTGAGAGTCTTAACAATGTCTTGACTCTCCTATAAAAAATCACTTGTATTGGGCACTCTATGTCACTCAAAAGTAGATCCATAAAATTGGGTGCCTCATACCCATATAGGGCCATAAAGGGTGACAACTGAACAGACATGTGATAAGTGGTATTGTAGCAATAACCACAGAGATAAATCCAATTTACCCATGCTTTTTGTTGCCCTACTATATAATTTCTTAGATATCCCTCCACCCATTTATTCACTATCTCTGTTTGACCATTTGTCTGAGGGTGGTAGCTAATACTCAAAGTGAGCTCTTCACACACAACCTGAATAGATCTTGCCAAAATGACTCATAAACCTATTGTCTCTATCACTCATAATGCTCTGAGGTAAGCCATGTAATCTCAATATCTTGTTTAATTACAACTCTACCACTTGTGTAGCAGTGTATGTAGCAGTGATTGGAAAGAAGTGTGCAAAATTTGTAAGGTGATCCACAACCACATATATGCAATCCTTGCCTTGCATTCTAGGCAGTCCTATGATGAAGTCCATAGATAAACACTCCCACTTCCCATTAGGAATCAAAAGTTGCTGAAGTAAATCGGTTGGATAGGAGTGTTCCTACTTATTCTGTTGGCAAGTAGGACATTCCCTAACATATTGAAGTACCTCTACTTTGAGCCCTTTCCATGTGAAGTGCTCTCTAATCTATTAGTATTTCTTGTAGAAACCAAGATGCCCTACCATAGGTGAATCATGAAAATATTTTAGAACCATCCTCCTCATTGTTGAACTAGGAACCAAAAATATTCGCCCTTTGTAAATGATGAGCTCATTCACAAGGGTGTATTTGTTGTCCTGAATAGTTCCATCTATGAATCCAGTTATCCACGCATCCTTCACATACTCTACAAGGATCAAGTGTCTCCAATCCTTCGATATATCTGTCAATAAGCTCAAATAGGGCCTACATGATAAAGCATTAGCAACTACATTTTGTGTCCTCTTAAAATATGTAATATCAAAATCATAGGACTGTAACTTGCTCGCCCACTTCTATTGCCTATCATTGAGATCTCGCTACCTCAAAAAGTATTTTAGGCTATTATGGTTGGTTTTGATACAAAATTTTCTACCTACCAAATGTTGCCTGAATTTAGCAAGCATGCATAATGGCTAACATCTCCTTATCATATATGTTGAAGCTCTACTCTGGCCCTCTTAATTTCTTTCTCTCATAAGCAATAGGGTACTTCTCCTACATAAGCACCACTCTAATGCCCTCTTTGAAAGCAACATAATATAGCTCAAAAGGTTTGCTAAAATTTGGTAATGCTAACACTGGACAAAAAGTCATCCACTCCTTAAATTTCTCAAAACACTCATCTGCCTTAGGAGTCCACAAGAAAGCTCCCTTTCTCATCAAATCTTTCAAGGGTGTTGCATGCCTAGAATATCCATCCACAAACCTCCTATAGAAACCACATAATCCCAGAAAGCCCCTCAATTGTGTAAGGTTCATTGATTAAGGCCACTCCACGATGACACGAATCTTTTTAGGATCCATGCGTACACCTTTTGCACTAATGATATGACCCAAATACAAGAACTTTGTTATACCCAACTCACATTTTGACTCCTTTGCAAACAAGGAATCTCTGCCCAATATATTCAACACCATGTCAAGGTGAACCAAGTGCTCCTCCTAAGATCTACTATACATCAAGATATCATCAAAGAAGACAAGTACAAATTTCCTCAAATGATGATGGAAAACCCTATTCATCATTGCTTGTAAAGTAGCAGGTTCATTAGTTATCCCTAATATCATAACTACAAACTCAAAATGGCCATAATGACATCTAAAGGTTGTCTTCTTGATGTCTAACTCTCTAACTCTGATCTAGTAATAACTTTATCTCAAATATATTTTTTAGAAGAAGCAAGCTCCATGAAGCTCATCTATCAACTCATCGATATTCGGAATGGGGTACCTATTTTTAATTGTCTTCTTATAAAGCACCTTGTAATCAATGCACATCCTCAATGTCTCATCCTTCTTCTTCACCAACACCATTGAAGAAGCGAAAGGAGATTTACTTGGTCTAATGTGGCCCCTAGAAAGTAATTCATTTATGGTTTTTTCAATTTCATCCTTCAATCTCTGTGGATGCCTATAAGGTGTAATAATGATGGGCTTAGCATCCTCCTCTAACTTAATGATGTGCTCAATACCCCTATTTGGTGGTCGACCTAGTGGAATGTCACTGAACACCTTAGAGTGTTTAACTCTAAGCTCCTGAATATCAGGAGGATATTTAGTCTTCTGTTTTCCCTCATGTGATGGCATTAATATGCACTTTTTTGCCCACTCTACCTAATCGTGTCGAATCAATCTAGCTATCCTCTAGAAAGAGACCATTCTAAAATCATTGTCCCTGATTGCCTTAAGAATCAGTGTCTTCCCATTCACTTTAAACCTCATCTCCATCTCCTTGAGATTAAGAGTGAACTCACCAGTATCATGCAACCAACTCATCCCAAGGACTATATTTGTATCTCCCATAGGAGCAACATAGAAATATGCCTTAAAGGCATAATTATTAACTTCCAATGGGAGTCTAGAGATCTTAAGATCACAATTGAGGACATAGCCATGAGCTACCCTCACTCTAATTCCCCCAAACTCCTCTATTTGTATGCCATGCTTCTTCTCCAACCTAGAATCAATGAAATTATGAGGAGTACTGGTATCAACCAGAGTTATAACTCACTATCTAATAAGTACTGATCTCAATCGAAATGATCCTTCTTGCTAAATACTAATGAGACGAGCTTCCCTAAGTTGCCCATCTCCTTCCCCATCCTTGGACTCCATTTTAGACAAGTTTTTAGCCTTGTCTTTTTTCTCACCATCTATTTCTTCTATATCAAACGGTTGGTTTGAATTATTTGATTCTGATTCCTCATAGTATGCCCACATAAGTCTATTAGCTTTGCCCTTTGGACTAAGAGGACAGTCATGGTTTGCATTATAGGGTCCCTTATAGTAGAAACATAATTTTTTCTTCCTCAAATCATTTAATGTTACCCTGTCAAAAGGTGTTGGAGTTTTATCTTTAGAATCATTTTTAAAATTAGTCCTCTCTGGTTCTTTATAAAATGATTTGTTATCCTTACTAGAAGATGCTCCTTTGGATTGAAATTTATTTGTTAGGATTCAAATATCCAACCTCTCAGTGGTTCAGATAGGCCCTCAATGAAAATAACAATCAATCTACGCTCTAAAATGTTTGGCACCATGACTGCTAACTACTAAAATACTCCAATTTTCCTATTTGTTTCAGTTGTGCTAAGTCCTAGAAGTAAATCTCTAGATCTTTCTTGTCACATCTTTCAACCAACCTATCCACAAAGTCCTAGTACTCTATCACATGGTTATGCTAAAGTGTTAGCATACCATGGTACCACCAATCATGTGCTACTCCCTCCAAATGCAAAGTGGTGTATTTGATAGCTTCAATCTCTGTCATTGGCCTTAGTGACAAGAATGTGTCAAGCTTATGAATCCAAGCTTGAGCTATCATCTTACCACTCCCATCAAATATGGGCATAGTAAGCTTGCTTGTAGCCCTCTTCAGCTCACTATTTTGACCCCTAGGCTAATATCCTGTCTGAGTGACCTGTAATGTTCTCTCCTCTGATTTACAAAGCATTCAAAGGTCATCCTCTCTCAAACTTGAGGAACTAATAATTCTCATTCATCATTTGCAGCCATAAGGATATTTGCAAATGTCTCATCCTCAACTTTCTCCATTGGCTCATGTACTGATTCCTCTCTAACAAAGGTAGGACGTGCAGGCATGTCTACTATTCTGGAAAGAGTTTTATGAGCTCTAAGTGATCCCACTACACTCCTATTATGCCCCTGTTCTTGATTCCATCTATCCTGTGGGTTCATGCACTCAACCATGGTGGTGAGTGCCTGCAAAGCCTATGTCATTTGCTCTTGTCCTGTAACCATTGCTCTATAAAATTCCTTTATTTCCTAATCCTACTTCCAATTGTCTCTTGGTGGGCTACACTCTTTCTAGTCATCCATGATGTCTGGCTGCCTATCAAAATCTTGTTCCCTATCAAACAAAGTTTGTTTAATAGTAAAAAAATCTGTGAGAGCCAACCCCAGTTGGCTTGTGGTTGCTAAACCCTCAGGATGGCACGATTTAGCTCTAATACCAATGTAATATCCCTTGCCCAAACTAACTGATTTTAGCTCAAGGAATATTTTCAAAAGCTTGTATGTTGCCTCTCAATGCTAAGAAATTTAAAATGTTCACAAATGATATTACAATGCCTCTTACAATGAACTAATATGCAAGTGCAAGTCTTTTGGTATTTTCAATGCATATACATGGAAACTAGATATGGAATGCATACCTATAGCCAACTAACATTTTGACAAACAATTGACATACAACTATTACGCTGATCATATATGCTATTAGATGGACCTTTTGTCAAACAAATGGTATGCAACATGTATCTCCTTTATTGAATCCATTCTCATGGGCTTACAATAATGACTACAGCAATGCCAAAATCTGATTCTAAATTATCATGGCAAAATCATATGCCTAAAAAATCACAATGCTAACTAATAATAGTTGCAAGAGGAACCTGATAATAGTGATGCCCAAGAATGGAAATGAATCAAATATAAATACTACAATGCGACATCATGCATGCGTAATGTAGCAGCCAAAAAGTATTCTCCAATTTAAGCACAAATAGAAATCAAATTGAAGCTCTCTGAAATGCCAAATTTAGTGGATATTTCACCACCTCAAATAGTTCCAACATTGAAGAGTTGACATTCTCCAATGGCTTACTGAAATTAGAAACCATAGTTTCTTCTTCCAAGTTTATATCAAATGTAATTCACAATAATCGAATGATAAACAATAAAGCTCTTGCCTCTATTTATTCTTTTCCTTCACCCTTCTAGAAGAAAATAAAATATTATTTAATCACATTCTCTAGAAGCTTCCCCCTTTCCAATAGAATAATTGAATTTCTAAAAAATGCACTCTTTAGAAGCTTCTCCCTTGCAATACAATAATTAATTGTGCTTCTAGAAAATTAAATTAATTAAATATAAAGTCACCTTTTTATTTTAATTTATGTAATGGCTTTATAAGAATTTCATTTAATCAATTTCTCCTTATTTCTCCACTTAGCCTTTGGAGAACGTAAAGGCTAAGAACTCCACTGAGATGATAAATAGATGGTGACATTACAAACAAATTGATAAATGATGAAGAAAAGAGCCTACTAATAACTTAATAAGGTCAATTGTCATGGCATTCAGTTAACCTTTTGTATCCCTTAGTCCTTAAAGTTAAATTCTATTAGTATAAAATCTTTGGAAATCTTTCCCACATATGCAAGATTATAGTTTATAATTTTTCTTCAGTATTAAAGTAAAAGTGAAGCATGGAAAACAAATAGTAAAGGGAATGTAACTGACAACGATGGGACATCTAATTAATGTCAACTCACACTGAAAGTGCCAAGTGGAGGTGGTGGCAATGACAGTAGACACTTGTCACCATTATGAAAATTAAAATTAGATTGAAGTTTCATTCCAGGAATTCAACCCAAAATAAAACTTCTACTATTGATATATAATCATTGAACGATAGACCATTATTCAATACAAATCCATTGTGTTGTATTTATTACCAATTGCCTTTCAAGACAAATTCTGGTAGGCAAAAAATACATTGATCAACAATCATCCAATGAGGCATAAAATAGTCTAGATTTATATTAATTTGAAAAATCTAAGTACAATCAAGACAAAAAATTGAAATAGTTGCATAACCTTATAAGAGCCTATACAAAATTATGTTCTATGAACATTCAACATCGTACAATAACTTATAAGTATACCTATTAAATGTTGTATATTCTTAAATACCTCCCAAAGAGTCTTGGTACCCCTTCTTATAGAAAAATGAAGGGGTGCGTACAAGCTTTAGACTCTTTGGTAACTAATAACTAATTTGTAGAATTTTCCCCCAAAAAATTATGAAATAATTTGGTAAACAAGAAAATTAATTAAGTGCTTGCCACATAGTTTAAAATATAGTCAATAAATTGTCAATGTGTTCTATGTTTGGAGCATGTGGATTGACCCTCTTGACCCTCTAATGTCATTACAAATCATGAATTGTCTTGTCCAACTCCTCCTTTTCTACCTCCTACTCCAATTCATGTTGATCATTGATATACCTAGCATAATTTATCTGGAGATCCCACGCAATGTTTATCATGCTACTTATAATATCATATTGATCTTCTTCAGACCCAACCTGCCCTAAGTGCACTACAAGATTTGATGTATGTCATGTTGGATGCTCCTGAATAGGAACTCCCATGCTCATCAACCTTCCCAATTGCACTTGTTAATATAGAGAAAACCTTGCACTTTGACTACACATTCTTATTTGCTTTGGAAACTTGGTTTCATAAAGCATGCATTTAATGCCAAAAGGAAATTAATTGTCATCTTTCACATTATTTGAAAACAAGTTGTACAATATTCAGCAATGTGTTACATTTTTTTGCATTAAAAGTAACCAAATCACCTCATTAATTATGTGCCCTTTCTAGCTAAGGGGAAACTATGCCTCGTATATTATGTATTTTTTCCACGAAATAGGAAAAATTGCCTCATAATTTATATTATCTTTCCATTCGAGAGGAAAAAATCACTTCATAAATTATGTATTTTACCCCAAAAAAATGAATTAATGGCCTAGTTTTTATGAATTTTTTCCAGGTTGGAAAAAATAAATAATAAAATCAAAGTGTTGGTATGTTGAAAAAAAATCGCCAAAGGAAAAAATATTTTTCCTCCGAAAAAAATTATGGATTCAACAACATTTTATAATCTTTTTAGGGAGGGGGTTTCCTAAAGTTATCCCTACAACCTACTGATGACATCAACATTCATAATATACATCTAAAGTTAGTAGCTACTTTACCAACCCCAATAGGTCTTGTCATAACTAAGGTCACAAGTGAAGAATCCCCAAATGAAGAAGCACAAGTTGAGGTCCCCCAAATACCTTCTCCTCAAAATCCTATAGCAAAAACACCACCATTCCCTCAAAGACTTAATCAGGATATTGCTACACCCCAAAGTGAATCTACTACCAAATTGTTAAACCAATTAAAGAAAATAAGTGTCAAGATTAATTTATTGAATGATATCAAGGAAGTCCATATATATGTTACAGACATTAGGGATGCATGCATTAAAATGCCTAACATGAAGAGAAAATCCCTTCTGACTCTGTGTGTGCTACATGAGAGCCTATGTTTCAACACTAGGAACCTAAAACCATTACACTTCAACTTAATCTAAACTTTAAATTTTGTAGGATGCCTCTTATCACACGAAGCAACCAATGAGGTAGAGGTCATAGGGCAAGAGGTGGTAGAGTGAAATAGGAGGATGGACCACCACCACCACCGAACCCAAATCAGGATATTTTTTATGCCCTCCAGACACTGATTGGAGTAGTCCAGTAGAGGCTACCACCCATAGTTCAACCAAAGCAGTAGATTCCCAAAAAGGAAGCGCAGGGACTCAAAGGAGGTAGAGTAGGTGGTAGAGAGAGGATTAGGAGTCCCCCATCGAGGCAGGTTGAGGGACAGGGTGATCATGAGGGTGAGTCAATATATTAGATAGGACCACCACTCAATAGACCTATTAGACATGTAGGAGGTGAGATCAAGGAGTTGATATGACTCCAGGCACCATTGTTTCTAGGTACCACTGACAGAATAGTAGTAGAGGCTTGGTTACAGAGTCGACAACAGTGTTTTGGATTATATCCTTATGGGAGTACTCTAAAGGCACATCTAGCACTCCATCAACTAAGAGGAGATGCCTCCAATTGGTGGCATCAAGAAGAATCTATCGGAGGAGTGAGGATGGATACCCTCACATGGGAGACATTCTTGATTAAATTCTAAGAGAGGTATCTTTTTGAGTACTTCAAGTAGAAGCAAATAGATGAATTTCATTCTCAACGTCAGAGGGGCCTTATAGTAGCTCAGCATGAGAGTAGGTTTCTCAAGCTTCTTTCATATGTTGAATATATGAAGGATGAGAAACTTCCAGTACATCACTTCATCATGGGCCTAAATTTCTCACTCTAGGGTGTAGTTTGTTCAGCCTTCCCTACCAGCTTCAGATAGGTAGTTGAGATAGCATTAGTTGTTAAGGATACTTGGGGTAGGCAAGAGTCATGGATTTGGTCTCAAAACTGAAACTCTACCTAGAAGAAACCCCCTTGGAAAGAGAATCAGAACTATACAACAAGGTCCTCTACAGGCCAACAGTCTCAAAAACAAAAACCACAACAACAATAGTAGAAACCCTCACAGGCTTATCAGAGCTCTAAGCCCAAGCAGTGGAAATCACAGGGTCCTAAACAAGATTAGAAGATATAGGCCCCACAATCATAGTTAGTGAAGACTCAACAGTCTTCTAGGGGTGGATACAATGGATCTAGCAGGTTAGGAGGCCCATAGTAATCCATATCATAGGGTGTACAGTATTATAGCTGAGGACCATGCTACACTTGTGGTGGCATGGGTCATATAGCTAAAGAGTGTTCACAGGGACAATCATTTGGTGGTTGGAGAGGGGCTATTTGAGAGTCGACAGTTGGTGAAATGGGCAGATCCCACAAAGTTTTTGTAGTGATTAACAACTACCAGGCTGAGCATCAAGCTACAATTAATGAGGCCACATGTATAATACAGGGTAGTATAATTGTTGTTTTATTTGATTCTGGAGCTACTAACTCTTGTATATCTCCATATGTAGTGGAGCATTACGGGCTAGTAGCAGTTAGATAGGATGTCAGTTGGGAAGTCGAGTTAGCCTTAGGAGCTAGAGTGTTAGTTAGTTCCATGGTGCATAATTTCTAGATTCAAACTGGAGACATGACCATGATGTCTGATCTACACATTACCCCTCTAGGTTCTTATGATATTGTCCTTGGCATGGATTGGCTTTATGCCCACAATGCCAAGATGGATTGTCAACAAAAGAGAGTAGAATGTGTGGATGAATATGGGATCTCTAGAGTGATTTTCAAAGTAAAGAGACCAGTATCCCTTCATATGATTTCCATTACATAGCTTAGACAGTGCATGTGAAAGGGATGTTAGTTGTTCACTAAACCATTAGTGACAAAGAGGAAGATTCAAAGGGAAAGTCATCCCTTGATGATTTCCCAATCCTGGAAGAATTTGAAAATGTATTTCCTTCATAGCTCCCTGGTATGCCTCTACCTAGAGTAGTGGATTTTCACATAGATCTTGTGCCAGGAGTTGAGCCAGTATCAAGGGCACTGTACATGATGACTACTCATGAGCTAAAGACCTAGTGTGTCACCTTGGGGTGCACTTCGTAAGGAAGAAGGACATATCACTTAGGTTGTGTATTGATTATTGATAGTTGAACAAAGTAACCATCAAGAACACCCACTTCCCAGAATTAATGTTTTCTTTGATTAGTTACAGGGTGTTTGAGTATTTTTGAAGATTGATCTGAAGTCATGTTATCATCAGTTGAGTATTGTGGATAGTGATATCCCAAAGATTACATTCTATACAAGGTATGGTCACTACGAATTCACCATGGTACAATTTGGCCTCACAAATGCTCCAACTGTATTCATGAGCCTCATGAATGGAGTATTCCATACCGTTCTGGATAAGTTTGTGGTTGTATTCCTTGATGATATTTTGATATATTCTCATAATGAGAAGGAGCTATTGTTAGTTAAGATTGCACCTATAGTGAGATGCAAAATCTAGCCATTCTGTTGAAGCATGGAAACTCTCTCGGGTGGTGGGTTGTCCTAAAATGAGAGATGAATCTCTGGAAGCTAGGTTGGTTCCTAAATAGTGATCACCTAATCCTAAATTATACGTGAGATAAGGGTTGAGAAGTGAATGAAAAATAATGAATGCTAACCTAAATGAGGTGATACACCAATGGTTTTGAATGTAGCTTTAATCAAATCAACACGAATTATGAAAGACAATTGATTTACAATAATCCGACAAACATGCAACCACAAAAGTGTTTCTATGCAAGGACCGAGATCTTTTACTTTGAGAGGAAAACCTAGGTTTTACCAATTTTTTTCAAAAAGAACAATGATCACAAACAAAGACTTGTAATCACAAGTATCAAGATTTAAATCTACAATAAGGAACATAACTTAAATGAAGGCAAACACAACATCAAAGTAAAAAATTCACAATATTGCACAAGAATCAATGAGAAGGAACTGCTGAATATCTATAACCAATGTTGAAAAAATATCTGCTACAAATTTGCTCTTATGATCAACTCAAAATCTGCAATGTGCAAAAATCTAAATCCAAAAGAAGATCCTCATAATGAGGTGAATGTTTAATATATAGAACTCATAACCCTAATTTGGATTCCAAGATCATGCCTAGAAAAAATTAGTGAAAAATGATAAAAACTATGAAGCCTCTAAAAACTGCTCTCAACCACCTGCCCAATTGATAAATAACTGGAAAACTATCTCTAGACCCTCAAAATCATGCATAAAACTCAAACTCGGATCCCTCAAGTAACCCAAAAATATAGGATGTAAAACTCCTCATAATTATGCAAAATATGCATAAAATAGGCTCTCATCATGATCTGCATGCAACATTGGCCTTAACTGCTCCATAAATCACCAAAAATAGCACTAAAGTACCCCATCACTACATAAGAAAATCAACCTATCCTTAGCCTCCAAAAATAGCTCCATACTCAACTCTATAACTGCATGTAATGTTCAGTTATCTCAAATAGTTCATATTTGCTAAAATAGAACTCATCTTTGCATGAAAGAGTTAATTGAACATCTCTAAAGATATCCATTGAAAGCTCTCCTTGCATTTAGGCATTAAAATATTTGAAACTCCTCTTAATTCCCTTTAATTAATTAATAATAAAATCAATGGTTTTATAATTGCAACCATTTGATATATTAATTTTACAATGATATCTTCTTTTTATTATATTTATTAATATTAATGTGTTTATGTTATATTTTATCATTTTATTTTTTAAACACGTTAGTATTAATAAGTATAATAAAGGGAATATTTAAAATATATCTTTAATAAGTTTTAGATATATTCAATGATCGATAATATATCACTCATTTAATATATACAAGGCTTTATAAAATATCTTTATTTTAGATTAAGTTGTATATGCATTTTATAATATTTTATAATGTTTAATGCATATGAGACTTAAAATAAATAAAGAATGGACTTTTCAAAATGATAAAAGTGTTTAACTCCTATGTACGATAAAAATAGAGTTTCAAATAAAAGAATGCCTAACTCCCATGGATCCAAAATTTTATGAAATGTGGCAAAGGGATTAAAACACTAAAGGTAAAAAATGGGCAAAATTGTTTATTTGATCCATTTAGTGTCTCACGCATGGAATGAAGGAAGAATGGGGTTTCAAAACCCTAATCGCGGATCCTCTTTCACCTGCAATTTTTTTCCTAATCCTTTTGGTTGAGATGCCATATCTACTAGATGGCTTGATTTCTTCTTTGAGCCGTGGACTATTTCTAATATTTGCAACACCATTTCTTGTATGGCTGGCTCTTGGTGTTGCACGCTATTTTTTTGTATGGTCATTTTCTGTTGTTGCACACCATTTGTTTTGTATGGCCGACTGTTGGTATGCGGATTTCTTGTTGGAGTATTTTCCATTCTAGCTAATTATTGATTGCCATATTTATTCTTGCTTCATGGCTAGACGTAAGCTTGCCATTTCTGCTAGACAACTTCTTCTCCATGCTAGCTGTAAGTCATTGAGTCGTTTCTTCTTGTTGGATTTATGAATATGGAAAAAATTATGAGATATACCATACAATCTTCATTTTGGTTTGCATATTTTTTGTAGATTTGCAAATAAGGGTTTCTTTACCTTATGAATGCTGTGAGGACTCCATTTTTCAGTTAAGTGCCTTTCTTTTTATGATTTAAATCTTGTTTCAAATCCTCTAATATTCCAAAATTAGCACATAGAATAGCTATTGCTCATAGATTAAATCTATGCTCCTTATAACTCCATCAAAATAATCAATGATTTCCATTTTCTAGTAATTTTGCAAATAGATGCCAAATTAAAGAGAAGTTGTTGCACTATTTTTGAAGGTTCCACACCATTTGCGAGAGCCATTAGGTTATAAACACAAAGTAGTCATTAAAGTTCATTCCTGTATTTTCTATATTGTAAATACCCGAAGATTAAATTATCTTTCAATAAAGATTACAGGTTTCAAGTTGTTCAACCCCTTTACGAGACTCACAGACAATAGCCATTACATTTTCTTTTCCAAATATTCAGATAGTGCTAAGCTTATGAGATCATTCTCTACTTTTCCTAGTAGAGCAACAACTCCAATCACATCCGATAAACTTGGGGGCTACACTAAATGAATTTGATGTGGTCTAACCAACTCAACCCCTATTGCAGTTGTATTATTTATCTATTCTATCCATACTTCTCGGAGTAAAAGAATGTGGTCTTACAACAGCAATAATTTCTTTTGGTAACTAAAATCCTGTTTTAACTGTTCTTTCTTTGGGAAATCCCTTAACAATGTCAAATTTATGTATTTGTTCACTATTTAATATGTAAATAAATGCGGGGGCCTCTAACCTTATTCTTTTGAAGTTGTTTTTCCCATGTTGTGACTTTTAGTTGATTACATGAACCTTTTAAACTATTCTGATTGTTGGATCCAATATCGCTGCAATATGTTGAATTGTAAAAAAATCATTTTTCTCTGCTATATCATCACCAATTGCTTTGCATGCATAGGTCTGTGTTCTCTTTCATTATATCTTGATGGTTGTAGGTTACTGCTATTCAGATTTTGATATAACTGTGAGGGTTTTTTCTTCCTTATTGTTTGGATTTTGATACAACTATAATGACATCTTTATTCTTTCTTGCTATTCAGAAATCTATCTTCTCTGAGGCTTTTCACATGAATATTGCATAGGAACTCATTCATTGCTTGTATCTGCTATTGAATTAATAATTTCATGCCATATTGTTGGTGTAAAATATATCTTTGATTCGTATTACAACACTCTAGTATAGTGGCATTTTTTTTTATCATGATGGACTTATCTCTTTTGTGACCTATACCATGTATAGTTTATTATTCATTAAGTAACACCAGCCATGACTTATCTCTATTGGTTTTAACTGTCTCAATATGTACAGCCATGACTTATCTCTATTGGTTCTAACTGTCTCAATATGTGCTCTCATTATGATTGATCTGCCCTGATGTAGCTGATTGTATCCTTATTTTCCAAATTCTTTTGTTGTTATATATGTGACCTTATGTTTTTGAATTCATATGCATGCTTATACTCCAAATATCTAATCTTTTAATGATAGAAAACAACTTTCTAACTATGTTGTAGCTTGCATAAAACTTATTCCTGACTGCATACTTGTAAAGATTTGATTCTTTCTACTCGTAGACTAAGAATTTCATAAGTCCTCCATGATTTAAATGAAAGGTTTCATACCTGTAACACATGTACGTCCCTTTAACAATCTCCTCATGTCTTCAATCTCCTGTTATGGTTCAACTAGAAGGTCCCATACTTGTATTTTATGTATGCCCTCTTGATAGTTTTCCCATGTCTTTAGTCTTCGCCTCTACATGATTTGACCAGAAGGTTTCACGCTTGTAATTTATGCGTGTCTCTTCGATAGCCTCCTCAGTTCTTCAAGTCTTGGCCCCTACATGATTCAGTCGAAAGGCTTCAAGCATGTAATTTATGCAAGATCCTTCAACAACCTCAAACTTCATACATGTATCTGCACATGGAACAAACTTATTAGCATAAACATGTTTTATTTTTCAGATTTCTCTCTTGCCTTCTTGTCTTTTAATATAGTTATCTAAATAACCATGTTGTAGGAATAGTAGAGTATAGATGACTAGAAAGATCTCCATTGCTTAGTTCATATGAACTGACCCATCTCTTCTTTCATTTTTGCAGGTTTATTCCCAGATGCAGATGCGGGCTCAACCCTTCAACATTCAGTACAACAAATCTTCGGTTCAGGCAATGGATGCCTTTCCTCTTATCTTTTTTCAATACTTTTCTATTTATACAATGTGTTTATTCAGATATTATGTTAGGAGCTGAGGATGCTTGTGATATTTAAATGCATTATATTTAAGTACTGTGTAAAACTTGAACACTTTGTACATACTCAAAACATTTTCGAATATTGTACTATTTTGGTACTTGTATTCTGAATAAAAGTGATCAATTTTCTTGTTTATTGATTCCTGTACTTTACTTTTCGCATTCTTTTCATTTTGTAATGTGTATTCTCAGCAACTAAAACATACTTAGCTCATTACATGACATAGAAATTTAGGAGGTATGTTAAATTGGTAACAATAGCATGAAGAGCACCTGAGACAAGTGTTGCAGAAGTTGAGAGAGAATTAGTTATATGGAAGCTTGTCAAAGTGTGCATTTTATAGACTTGAGATACACTATTTGGTTCATGTTATATTTGGAAATGGAGTCTTAGTAGATTTGTCGAAGATCAGGGCCATCATGGGTTGCCCAACACCCACCAGTGTCATTGAAGTGAGGAGCTTTATGGGTCTAGCAGGATATTACTGATGCTTTATTACAGGATTCTCTAGATTGGCACACCTAATCACATCTCTTTAGAAAAAAGGGAAGAAATAAAAGTGGATCGAGAAGTGTGATAGAGCTTTTCAAGAGCTCAAGAGAGCCCTCACAAGTGCACTGATTCTTGCAGTGTTAGATCCTTCAACAATTTTGTGGTGTGCACAGATGCATCTTGGGATGGTATAGCGGCAGTCCTTATGTAGGATGGATGACCTATTTCCTTTGAGTTTAGGAAGTTGAAGATTCATGAACTCGATTACCATACTCACGACCTAGAGTTTGCAGCAGTGGTTCATGCCTTGGTGAGATGGCAACACTTCCTTCTAGGTCATAGATTTGAACTTCATTTTGACCACTAGAGCTTGCAGTACATATTTACCCAGCCAAACTTTAATGCTAGGCAAAGAAGGTGGATGGAGTTTATTTGCAAGTATGATTTTGACATTCATTACATCAAGGGAAAGGAGAATGTGGTTGCAAATGCCTTAAGTAGAAGGCACCATCAGCTTTCATCTATGACTACTTGCACTGATTTGAGAGAGTGGATCCTACAACATTTGCTAGCAGATGAACATTATGTAGAAGTTAGTTAGTTGGTGCATTCCTAGAGACCCTTAGAAGGGAAGTATTCAAAGTATTCTTTGGAGTCTAATGGACTCTTGCATCATAGAGGATGTATGTATGTACCTTCCATTTGGGGTTTGAGTGAGCTCATTGTACTTGAGGCTCATAGAGCACTTTATGCAATGCACCCTAGTGTTAAAAAGTACATGCAGATCTGAGGAAGTTATATCGCTGGCTAGGCATGGGAGTGCAAGTTGCTAGCATTGTTGCGAGATTCCTTGAGTGCCAAAGGGCAAAGGTAGAACATCGTCATCCCGATGGGATTCTTCAGCCTCATGAGATTATAGAGTGGAAGTGGGATGCTATATCTATGGATTTATTGTTGGTCTTCCCATGTCTTGTTGCTACCATGATGCCATTTTGGTGACAGTTGACACATTGACCAAGGTTTCCCACTTCTCACCTGTGTGTACTACTTACACAACACAAGAGATAGCCTAGGTGTTTTTGTGGGACATTGTTAGATTTCATGGCATTCCCCGTAAGATCATCTCAGATAGAGACTCATTGTTCACTTCATCCTTTTGGAGAGAGTTGCAGGTAGCGTTCGGCACTAGGCTCAATTTCAGTACAGTGTACCATCCTCAGATTGACAGTTAGACCAAGCAAGTGAGCTAGGTTTTGAAGGACATGTTACGTATGTATGTGATGGATCATTAAGTCAAATGGGAGGAATACTTGCACCTTGTTGAGTTTTTCTATAACAATGGGCACCATTCCTCCATAGGTATGCTACCTTATGAGGCCTTGTATGGAAGGCCTTGCAAAATGCCCTTGAGTTGGGATAGGATCAAGGATTGAGTATCTATTGGCACTGAGTTAGTTAAAGAGATGGAACAATAGGTGAACCTAATTAGATAGTGCCTTAGGGAGGCATAGGATAGACAGAAGAAGTATACTAATGTGAAGAAGATAGATTAAGAGTATTAGGTTGGAGATAGAATCTTCTTGAGGGTGCGATCGCACAAGAGTCCAATTTGATTTGGAAAGGGCTCTAAGTTGGCACCTCGGTTCATTGGACTATTTGAGATCCTAGAGAGGATAGGACCAATTGCATACCATCTAGCTTTGCCACCTAGCTTGTCACTCATCCACAATGTGTTTCACATTTTAGTGCTTAGAGGATACATTTATGATGAGTCTCACATTATAGATTGGAATGCCTTGCAGATGGAGACAGACAAGTAGTTGGCCCTGGAGCTTATTTGTATTATTGCTTGATGGACCCTAGCTCTTCGAGGCCAAGTACTAGACTAGGTTAGGGTCCAGTGGGATTGTTATGATGAGGTCATGACTTCATGGGAGGATGCAACACAAATATGATCTTAGTACACTTATCTTTATTGTGAAAATTGAAGTTTCAACATGAGTTTGATAAGTTAAACTCCACCTTGAGGTTAGTCTTAATGACATGATTGAGTTAGAAGACTCTAAAAGCCTTTAGTTAAGTGGGGGAGTTATTGCATTTTGTAGGTGGTTGAGTTGGGATCCTATTTATTGGCAGATTTGAGAGTGGAAGAGTGTTCATCCAACCTCTAGTTTTTGAGAGCAAATTAGGATTGAAGGAGAAGGAAGGAAAGCTCTTCTCAAATTGCAATTGCCATAACCTTATTATGAAGGTAGGAATCCTTCAAGCTCATTTTGTTCATATTGTGTTTCATTTCTTAAGTAGGTTTTTGCTTATGTATGTTCGTGTGTTTGATGAACATGTTGGGATGGGGTTGTAATGGGTTTATTTAAATGTTTTTCCTTTGTATTTTACTTTTGATTTTCAAAGGGATTGTAAGGGCTGTATTGGCATTACTCACCCTTAGATAGGGTAGAAGTGGCCATGTACGGGAGGAGGGCTTTAGTTAGACTTCGGCAGTGCAGAGTCTCTCCTCATGACAAGGAGAGGGAGAGAGTAGGGTGTTATAGGCCCCCACTAGTCAGTACAAACCATGTTTTGTGTTTTGGAAATTGAGAAATGGAAGAACAAAAGTTCTTGTGATTATAGCTCCAAAAGGGCACCTATTATGGTGTTGTGACCAATGTCTCCTATCTGGAAAAATCCACCTTCTCCCTAGTTTGGTTTAATGAAGAACCTATTGTGCAAACCTAGATGGGAGTAAATGTTTGATTTTGTCTTCATGTTAAATTTGATTGTTTCCCATTCAATTTCATTCTCTCCATGGTTCCCTTGATGTATTTGCAGATTTTCAATGGCTACCCTGTTGTGGAGTCAAGCAGGAAATTCATAGTTATTATTTAAATTCAAATGTGTTGGGAGATTTCTCCTCGGGATTAAGATCCTGTTGTAAAATTTTTATTGATAAACTTACCTTTGAAACGATTATGATCTTGGGTTTTCTTCCTTGGTTCTTTCCCGAGGGAGTCCTTGAATCAGATGAATGAATTAAAAAATAGAATACTTTATGTTTATATGATCTTTCTGTGTGATTAAATTTATCTACATATGTTTATTGGAAATGGATGTAATGATGTCTTACCTTTATTATGGCATTTTTATACTCCAAATTTGTATTTATTTGATTAATGTTAATTGGACCAAATGATGAAATATATTAAGTTATGCAATTCAATACCAAATTATGTTAAGAAATTTGATGTTATGATTGGTACTCCATTGGTATTTTTGTGATTAGTGGGAAGAAACATATTTCCACGCTATTGTATCAATATAAACATTAACCGATATTATAATCAACTTCAAAAAAACAAAAAATCCTTTAGCAAATTAAATAACTTAGAAATTCTACACTTAGAAAAATAATGGACTTTTTTTTTACCCCCTAGAGCAAATAAGCTCTTTGGAATTTGTATAGAGAAAAAAATTAATCCCATTTGCAACAGGGAATATTCCCTTGGATTCCATCTTGATACCATTTAATAGGAAAATTATTTAATTTATAACTATGATAACATTAAAATTTGATAAAAGAAAAAAAATAAGAAAAAATCCATAACTTATCCTAATTCTATCCTAGGTTAACCACTAAACTTTTAAACATAACTACTCCTACCCCTTTAAACCATGACACAGTCCTTTTGACCAAGTGCAACCAATTAACACACTAACCTCACCCACTCTCCTTCTATTGGCTTCTGAGATCCACATAACCCCATGCAAATTTGACATGGCACTTCAATTTAGGAGATACATTAATGTGTTTATGAAGGGCGGGGGGGTGCGTGCGGGTGGCAACTTTAATTGGTGGTTGGGCCACCATAGCCCATCCACGTCCCTTCCTTAGTATCAACCTTGGATAGTGTGTCTGTGTGGAGGGAGGTTGATGCCTAGGTTAGGATGGGAAAAAGTATGGGGTAGGTGGGTTAGAGGTTAGTGGATGTTAGGTGTTAGTATTAGTTAGTGTTAAATTTAATTATTAAATTTTAATTAGTTTTAGTTTGTGTTAAGTCAATTTATTAATATGTGATGGTGTTAGTAAAGTTAGTTGCATATTATATGTTAGATTTTATTTTAGTATTAGTTAAGTGTAGTTAGTTAGTGTTTTAAATATTAATATTATATTAGTAAGTAGTGTAAAGATTTGTAATTTAAAGTTAGATGTTAGAATAGGTAAGTTAGGATTTGATATTAGTATTGTTAGATGTAAGAAATTTTAGATAGTTTATTATTTCATTTTATTTTAAAATTTTAATATTTAGATTTGTAATGTGACTTAATTGTTAAGATAGGAAGAGTTAGAATAAAGTTCATTTTAGTATTATGTGTTTAAGTTTTCAATTAATTTTGTTTTATTTGTTTATTTTAATTATTAGTAAGTTAATGTTAGTTAATTAATTTTAGTTTTAATTTGTGTCTCAATAGTTGATTAATTTGTAAATGCAGCGTATGGTTATTTAAATGTGTGTGATAATTTAAAGGTAGATAATTTTAAAATTGTTTTAGATTTACTTAAAATCAATTTTAAAAATATATATATATATTATTTTTGCCATGGAAGATTTAAATAGTGTTGGTAATCTTTAAGAATATGATTGACCACATTAATTTTATTAATATCAATATTGTGGAATTAAGATTGACCTTAAAAGGATGAGTTAATTACCGAAGGTAGTCAATAGGAGTGTCATATTAGAGTCTAATATAATTATGACAAATGTTGAAATCAATTAACTAACGAATGTTCAAATATAACGATCTATTCCTGCATGTTGATTATAAACTGAAATGTAGTCTTCAGGTATTGTTAGGGGAACATATATTTTCTTTTCAACCTACCATAGTTTAACTTGTGAATCAAACATATCAAATTATATCAAAACCTAATGTGACTTAGGTATGTCTTTTAGTCAATTAGTTTTAACATAGTAGTGTTATATATATATATAACGTGTGTTTTTGCCCCATATTTTGGGCATGCCATGTTAGGATAACTTTCTGACCTTATGCTAGAAAAATTATCTATTCCCAAATATTATGATCCAGGGAGTCCTATTGTTATAGTCTTTACCAATGGACTATAGGTGAAGAATGCTTTAGTGAACCTAGGGGACTCCATAAATATTATTAAAAAAGAAATAATGTTGTAATTGAATATTGATAGTTTAAGGTAAACCCCCACCATCTTGCAGCTAGCAAATAGTTCAACAATCAAACTTGATGGGATGGATGAAGATGTGGTTGTAACCCTGGACGCATGGGAATACCCAACTGAATTTGTCATTCTCTCAGCAAAGGTCACCCTAGGAGGATACCCTATTATTTTGTGCAGGCCATGGCTAGCCACAATAGATGGCTATATAGCATGCATATTAGGAAAGATGACAATATCAAATGGCCTATCCACCAAAAAGTTGGCCTCATATTCTCTTGATCAGCCCCAGTTAGATGAGGACCAAGCTTTATGGCTAGATGTAGTTGATATTGAAGTGGAAGAAAAATAGGCCATCCATCTTGTGATGACTAATAAGAATCCTTTCATGGCTACTTAGGAAAAAGATG